>LR990657.1:10856525-13356525 GCA_905147715.2 Xestia xanthographa | reverse complement strand
ACCCCGGCAGGCATCGGTCCTTACGGACCCCTTCGTTTTTGCTGACCCTAAGAACGTAAGGCAGCCTCACTACCGCTTCGCCAATCGTCGTCAAATTACAAATTATTCATTTATTTATTTTTATTAATTTTGCAAGCGATTTTCACGTGGAATAACGATAACACCTTTTAGATTTCATACTCAAATGGGTTCCAAAATACTATATTTCATTACAACATAAAATTGCAATATCACAAGAAAAAAAAACTTTTAAAAATTGCTGAGTAACATCATATGCTCGTAATTGTACATCTTACCAGATGAAAAGCCAGATGACAAATGAAGGTAAGACAAATACAACCCTCGCACTCATTAAGGCTGTTCCTACCAGTCACCTTGCAGCCGCGTAGGGTTAATTCCGCTAACTCAATTATGGCATTGTGTACACACGAAGATTGAGTTGTGACAGGTAACGAGATAACTAGCTAATAGAGTCGCGGGTTCACTCGCGACCTGATTAGAAACAATAAGATACATCATTTGGGACGACAATCCTCGTGTATATTTTTATTTCAGTAAAAATAATACGGCTGTATGCTGGTCCGAGGAAGCGCAGGACAAGATCTCTTGGAAAGACTTGGGCGAGACCTTTGCCCAGCAGTGGGATAGTTTGTGCAAGACAAAAAAAAACGTAGATTGATGAAGAAAAATATGGCTCAGCATAATTTATAGGGAAATTACATCATCATTCCCCTGCCAGCATAGCATGTCTCCGTCTTCCCTATTATTTTCTATTAATCGTTATTTCTGTAGTCACGCCCTGTCTAATCATATTTATCATCCCTCACACAGTCCATTCATCGTTTATTTGAATCTACCCTACTCTTATAACGGAATTACTACTACTACACTACAACAGCCCATAACGTCCACTGCTGGACATAAGCCGCTCCCATGATGGGAGGATTTGCCGTAATCTCCACGCTTGGCAGGTGGATTGGAGATCGCAGTGATGCAAGGCTAACAGAAAACGCTGCTGCCCATTCTCTGGTCTACGGAGGCGCAAGGTGTTCTGCCTCAGACATTAGTCGCCTTATACGACACCCATCAGTGTAATGGGTTGGTTCTATTCTACTCTGCCGGATACCACACGGCCACCAATTAACGGATAACGGAATTAACTCATTAATAAAACGGAAGGATAATTGAAGTCATGTAAGAATTTCATCATGTATCATGAAATTTTAACTTCATTCCAATGTTTTAACAATTCATCACTGTACACTCATTCACAATAGTTATATGTATGTAGGTACATAAATGAAACTTGAAAAGTTAAGCACAAATTCAATGAATTGCAACTTTAAAAACCTCACCCGTCACTGATAGCTTTCAAGAGGAAAATAAATAAAAAAACGCGTGCGTTCTTGAGGGTATTAAGTAATTCGAAGGGTTGAACTCAACCCCTGAGAGTTTCATCCATCACCGGTGGTGCTCAATTGACATTGACGTCAACGCTTAACCTCTGGATGTTTGAACTTGTCTCACATGGAGGAGATCGTCTTGTAATATTGATGCATTATTGGAGCTTTTTCTTTTTTGGAATCTAAGTTGCAGACTTGCTTTTACTCGTGGTTTCGCTCTCGTTTTGTACGGAAATTAACCCACGGGAGCGTTTTAAATGTAGCCTGCAACACTCGGGGATAATGTAGCTTCCCATTAGTGAAATAATTTTCTGAATCCGATCAGTAACTCCGAAAATTATCCCTTACATACAAAATTGCCAACTTACAAAAAAAATTGCCTGTTCAGAAAAACTAGAGGTTTGCTACGTTACCTGCGTGGTGGTGCGTTTGTTGGCCAGCCACGCATTCGTGGGTAGCGTGGTCGCAGGACGTTCTCGACTTAAGTAATTTTGATACAAAGCAGCGTGGGCAGCTGTGGAGCAGCATCTTCAGCGCGTCTCTAGCCCATGTAGCGCCCGTATGCAAACATTACCCTAGCGCCCCTAGTAAGCGCGTGGTCAAAATGGAATGGGTACAAAGTACAAGTAACCACAAACTATCAAATTTCCCCAATAGTTATTAAACTCTATTGTTTGGAGATGAAGAAGAAATTTGTCGGTTTTGGATCATGATGTGTTGTTGACTGAATTTAGAATTATACAGGCTGTTCTGATGTTTACCCTAACAAACCAAAACCTAACCATGCTAATATGTATTAATAGATGTCACGTCATCAATGTCCAAATTTTGAAATTTCTTCATTCTAATTACGACCTCATAGACATACAAAGTTCAGTTTCAATTGGAAACATTTGATAAATTTGGGATGGTATAAGCTCACTGTGGGGCTCCGTAGCGAGCGGCGCTCGGCGCCCCCTAGGACCGCTGCGCCCGTGTGCAACGCACACCCTGCACACTAGGTAAAGACGGCCATGAGGGCTATGATTATTGGGGTATAGATTGCTTCGCTTGGTCAAGTGGCCGTAGCTACTGAATGGTGAATTCCTGAATTTAATCTCCAGTTCGGACAAAGTGTCATTCGGTTTTTTACACACCTTTACTAGCTTCACTTGTAACTATGTATAAAATATTAGAAGTTTTTGACCCACTTCCCGGTTTTCGATTTAGCTGAAATTTTACATACATGTTTAGTATGGATGACAATGCATTGGTTAGTTAAGTGTCGTCGTTCTAAATCCAATATGGCGGATTCTTAGAGATGGCAGATTAATTATTTTGTATGCATTCCCATCATATGATGATGATAAAGACGTTACTTTAAAGCGTGTTTTTTTAACTATAATATTACTTCATGAATTTCTCAATAGAAAGCCCGAAGTCTAAATTTGTCTCTAGCTCTTGGTAATTAGTACCTATGGCTCCTTATAACATGGGACTTGCGTTTAATTGGTGGTAAAATGTGGATTTATCTTACACCTATCTTCAACCTACCCCTTCTCGGAAAATAAAAGCGTCAGGTAATGTTATCGGTACTTCGCATCGATATTGTAAGATTTACGCTACATTTGCAAATGCCACATGATATTTCCCGTATGATCCGTTTCGCCGACCGATCGTATCGGATATAGCCAGCTTTGTGGGCGGCTCATGTTCAGTTCAAGACGTTTATAGGCTAATATGACTGACTGGACCGATTCTGAGATAAGTTCCTTTCCTTCGAATCAATACGTTGGTTTTGGAAGATGTTCTTTTTAAACTTATATTGTCACTTACGGGATATTTTCCGTGATATCCCGTGCATGACAATAAAAGTTTAGTTTTTTAAACCGTGAAAGCTTAAAACAGTGTTTAAACAAAGTTATTTTTAACCAAAAATAATAAAAACGAAGTATATCACATGACTAACAGACAAAGCTTTGCTAGTAAAGTAAAAAAAAGAGGTATTAAGAAAATAAATAATGATCCAACTCTAAATATATCACTGCTGTTTAAATAATGAAACAGATTTGTCTATTGTTATTTCAAAGATCTCATGCCATCTAATGCTCTCTACTTTACTTTAAATATGATTTACAGCCATACGCCACACAAAGCTTTTACAAATCCCTAAAAAATAAGACCGTTACGAATAAACAGTTGGATACATGAAGATTCATTTTTAATGCGATCATAAATAACATAGCTTATTTTCCAACATTTACTCAAGTCGTAAAAGTAATACAAGTTTTACTGAAACTCTTTCTACATATGACGCCATGTAAGCCGTGACTATAGTAAGATTTATGAGAGCATTCTTGCTACTACGTATTCGTACGTCGAGCGTGATGACTCCTGTCAATCAATCGTGAAATTGTCGTGCACAACAACGTCTTACGGCATTTGTGATGCTAGCTAAATTGCATTTGTTATTGTATCAGTTACAAGTATAACATTAAATGGGTGGAAGCAAGGTGAAATAAATACAAAAACAAGTTTTATTTTCTAATTCAATATTCGATTTCCAGCATAGTCTTTGAAGTTATGCAACACCAAAGAAAAATTGAGATAAGTGCATAAGATAAAATTAATAAATAAAGATTTGCAATAGATTCCCAATCCGCTATTCATTCGGAAAGGAAAGCCGAAGTTGCACTCTCGAAACTCATTAAAAGTAAATCCGGGTGCATTTTCTAAAGACGTTGAATTAAAGCTTCTTTAAAGAAATTTTCTTAAAACTGCAAGCGGTGAGCGTGCCTCATTTGCCACTATTGAGGCGTTTCCTCATAGTTCAATGCTCTGCCTTTCGTTTAAATGAAGCTAAAGATTGAATCGTTCCGCATTCGTCTCTTTGAAAAACCCGGTTTCATCCTCGTCGACTGTGCATTTCACATAACTAAGAATCCTGAATCTGGCTGTGTCAGACGAATTAACCACTGTGAGACTGAGAACTGGCACTGCTCATTATTATTTTTAATCACAAAAATGGTTAGATTTTTATTTTATTCTAATATTACATCAACATTATATATAATGAATTACTTATATTATCTTTTGCATCTCTAACACAAACCCCCAACTGCCAAACGCAAGGTGCAAAACCCTTCAAAGGCTTATAGAAACTAAACCCTCAATTGCGAATAATACTGACAGCTGTATCAACACCAATAACACCCTTAATTTCCTATCAATCAATACAATCTACCCAAAATACAACAACAACGCCAATAATTATATTACTCGACGACAAAGCGCCGAAATCCTTGCAACATCTGCAGAAGCGATCGAGAAATTTGGATTTCAATAATTGACTGACGCTCGTACTGTAGATTGTGATACTGTCTCGTACGAGTTGCCTACTGTTTATTTAATAACGTTGCGTTGCGACGTTCCGATAAGCGGGTATTGTGTGAACCTTGTAGGAGTGGGACTCACTGGCGGTAGACGCGCTGCGATTTTGAACTTTGTTTTTCAAAACATCTTGGAATGGAATGGGTACATTGATTCTAATACCAGCATGTGTGTAGTGTAACTAATCTAGGAAGATTGGAATGCTTTCAAAAATATCGCCAGTCTCTAAAATTTTCTGCTCTACTACCCGTAAAGTATATGTGTTACCTGTTGCAATTGTGTTTTCAGTCTATTCCTTTAGCACTAACTTTTCGTTTTGAAACTGTAACTAGCTGTTTAAACACACTGGTTTACTTACTCCTAGCAGATACTTTCCCGAGTTAACGTAGAATTTCTTCGACTAGTACCTTTACTGCAATAAGAACTGCTGACATGTTAACGTCTTCATGTCATTGTCCTTACCAAGTAGGTCAGACATTTTATGCTCTTATTTTCTGTTTTCTGTTAACTCTTTCATTTTTCTCTTTTATCACGACGCAGCAATATTTGGATATAAGCTAATCCTATTCCAAATATTATTTTCTGTCTGCTCTATTAGTTAAATTGTCTATGCTGTCACCCCAATTCTCGAAATGCGAACTGCTTGGCAAACACTGATATTAGTTTTCTGCAAAAGTACTCTTCTTAAGTGTTTCCTTCTATATATCATTTAGAACATAACATTGTAATAACTTATACAGCTTTATTTACATTCTGCTCGTTATTGCGCCCATAATGTGTGTGGAATAAAAATTGTGTCTTTGAATTGAGTGTGAATTCTTTTGTCTTGACACCCCTTCTGATTAAGGAAAAAGGTTTTATTGTTTGTTTACATAAGAACTTACATTTTCGTTTGTTTCAGTTCCGTTGGTGTAAGCTGATAACAAAAATAAATGAATACAACTTCTTTGCTTTATTTCAGACATTGACGCAACAATAATAAAACGACTTTCCTCAAAAGTTGACTTCTATCCAATTTTTCTCAAGGTAAAATTACTTAAACGAAAGTAAGATGAAGACGCGAAATTTACCTTTCCAAGTGAAAAGTTGCCCTCGGAATCTAACGTCTTGTGCTCAGCTCACCGGAAAATGGCCATCTTCAAAATTAATGGATATTTTATTGCGTTACAAGTTAAATTATGCGTGAATGCGTAAAATCCCTCAAATATATTCAGAAAACCTTTTATATCGGCATGTCCATTTGGCTACGTCAGCTAAATAATAGGTGGAGCGATCGCGTCGTATGGATTCAATAAGCTAAAGCATTTGCTAAAGGATTTTCCAGCGTATTTTTCAAGAGCGAAATTGATTCTGACTTTGTGTTTTACAGATACAATTGAAATGCCTTTTAAAGTCGTCGCACCTTTCTTTGGTGATAAAAGTCAAATCAAATGTATTGACGTTATTTAGTTTGCTCTAAAGATGCAATTCTGAATGGGTTTTCTATATTGAAAATATGATTACAGCCTATTGAAAAATAACGTTAGATTGATAGAATGTTAGTAGTGAGGTTCAATTTGCTAATAGAATTCAAAATCTTAATGACAGTCATTAATGTTGGTAATGGCCCTACTACGTTCTATTACTGAAATATAATAAATATTTTTATTACTGAAATAAAACTTAAAACGGTTAGAACTAAAATTGCCTCATTTCGCTAGCATTTCGCTTCAGTATAAAGAGGTAATGAAAAGAAAAGTTCGGATTTCACGACACATAGATTATCCTTAATGCTCTCCTTTGTCCACAATGTATGTGAAGTTTTCATATAAAATTTTATGAAAGTAGCTTTCGAGTGAGGTCCGAATTCAATTTGATGTTCCACATAACGACTGTTTTTTATGGAAAATCTTTTTTAAATAATCGCTGATACTTTCTTTTTAGCACACCTTCATGAAAGCCCACACTTTGCAAGGTGGTACAAGAAAATTGAATGTGAATTTTCATTGATGAATCAATTTTCTGTTGGTTTTTTCGTTGTTATTCTGTTTTTTTTTCTGTTGTGGTTTTTTTTTTCATTCTATCTGGATTTATTTTTTTACAATACCACATATATCACAGCCATGGTTGGCCATCTTTTTGTGAACCCCAAGACATCATAAAATAAAACAGCATTCACCTCCACCATTTTCTTCCTCACACATTCCCGTGTTCAAAATTTACATCACAATGAGCGGTAATCCACAATTCGTCTCATTGTCAGCGCATTTGCCAGTTAAATCGTTCAAACAAAATTAAATCTCCACCACTTCATGTTTACTCAAGCAAAATTCAAATGCCATTATTCGCAACACCATTACGATTCCATAGCACTTTTCCAGCTGAACGGGACGAAATCGTCCGCGCGTCTCTGTAATGGTCTCCCTGGTTCAAATTTGTGCAAGTAAGTGCACTTTACATAAGAGCGGATAAATGGAACCAACAGAATATTTCATAGCTAGTACAACTTGGCTCAAACTCAACCAAGTTTAGGCTGACTGCGAGTGCACGCCATTGTAACACCACCTGATTGGTAATTTATTGCCGCACTTCCCCATTGGGGATACAGTAATATATTTTCCCAAGTTATCTATACAGAGTGGATACGGTATCTTCCGGATATTGGTGACAAATATTTAGGCATGAGGTTTGTGGAACACGAACAATTTGTTAACTTTGACTTAGTTCCCACAATGACCGCGTCTGACTTTAATTACAAAATCTGAAAATTGTCTTTCCACGAATCTACATCACAAACATAAACTAAAGGCTTGATAATATTAAGGCTAGACATAAGTTACCTAAGCTAAATTGCAGAACAAATCATTAGAAATTTAATCAGACCCGCCGAGACCTTACTATCCTGAGGGACCTCAAGCTCGGTTGAAAACCCTCTCGCGCCGACAATGCATCGGTGGATTGTCCGCAGATATATTAGCAATCTGTTTACTCGGCGGGGCGTTACACGAACTCGTTAATATACGTCGTGATGCCGACAAAATATTGCCACAGAAATATAATAAAGGCGATAGCTGCCTCTCCGTTTGCTTAGCGCCTTTTACGACAATCCGTGTTGACGGGGCGCCACAAATTGGACGACCGATACTTTTGGCAAGAAGTTTTTAGTACTGGGGCTTGATTAACTAGAAGCTTCCTTGATGAAGAGCTTGTGTATCTATAAAATAAAATGTAACTTAACGACTCTACTTTTTGATAGACTGCTGAAAATCTGCCAGTAATAAAAAGTGTTGCTGAGTTTATTTTTGCGATGATAGACAAGAATGTGATGTGAATTAACGAATCTAGTGCGTGCAGAGATGATAAAGTTCGATGGAGGCCTGACGAAGATACCTTGGTAGCTATAAGTATTTATGTTTTCCAGAAGTGGGTAGGTAATAAGAGTTGTCAGAATCATCACCATTCTCCTACTCTTATCAAGCGCAACATGTCGTCTTCTTCTATACTATTATTACCTACCCGTCATCACAGAGAGAGTTCTCAGCATATCTACACTAACATTATAAAGAGGAAAGATTTGTATTTTTGTGTGTATGTTTGTAATGAATAAACTCAAAAACTACTGCGCCGATTTCAAAAATTCTTTCACCAAAGTTACGTTCACCCTGAGTAACATAGGCTATATTTTATCCCTGTGCTCCCACGGAAACGGAAACTACGCGGGTGAAACCGCGTGACGTCCGCTAGTGAATGATACAAAAGGTAGAGTGTTTCTCGCAAGCGAAAAGATGTCATAAGACCAAATAAATTCTGATACAATTTTATAACTTTTGTTACCTTAAGTACTTCTTATTTACTAATAAAGGTAAAAGCAATCTTCAAATAAAGCTGCCTTTGCTCACACACATCAACCGTTTATTGCAAAGCTTTATAAGTCTTACGTATATAAAGGTTCCTAGAGCTATTATAATATTACTTAGTGTCCATAATCCCACCTTCGAAGTTCAACGTGCTACACCGTTCTACGTAAATGAAGCCAGTGAAAGTCTGTCTTTAAATTCTAAGACGTTTGCTCTCAAACTTTGTCCAGCTTTTCCATTTGACATTCAAGCGGTTTAATTGTTCCACGAGCTCTGAATTTGTTTCAGAATTATCACTTCCACCTCTTTGAAATTCGAACTCTGGACCAAAAGTAATAAAAGAGCAATTAACTTTTAAATAAGACGGGATTTTTTTACTACCTACATTTTTTGCGCACCCTAACACAGGACCTCTTTTGTTATTTATTCGCGACCTTTGTCATACCTACTGTTAGTCCATTATCCAAACGAGGAGAATTCCGCTAGGCGGACAAAGAAAAAAAGTCACGTTAATTAGGATGTCAGCTACGCAAATAATAATCCCAGTGTGGCTCATTTCGTATGCAGCCCCGACTCGCGGCCAAAAAATTTATCTTCGCATTTTTTAGACAACGCAATTACAGGAATATTTACTTAATGTGGGCCCACAGCCCGACAGAAAACATGTACGACAGGATTTTTTAATTCGGCGTGGTCATGCCCAGGTCCACATTATTAAAGCAATAAATATATCGTCTACCGTGATATGTGAAGGTTTGCTGCCCTGCATGGTTTATATGGGTGCCTTTACATTGTCGAGCAAGCTTTGGTGCAAGCAATGACTTCATAAAATTCATAAAAATGTCGGCGCCGATTATGTACGGTATTATTTAAATTCCCGTACCCGCGTACCGGCAAGTCATTTACTCCGCATAATTTCTGTCGTTGTAAATACTCGCTCTGCTTGTACTTAAATATTTACCCAAATGACAAAAGAGAGTCGACGATTAAAAGGTTCGTTGAATTTGAATAGGTAACGTAATCCTTGGGCCCTGAAATTACCCTTACATAAATAAAATTCGTATAAAATGGATTATAAGTCTGACCCGATTTTGTAAAAAGCCAATATGAAAATGTGAAATAAAATTCTAGAGCACGTTTTCTTGGTTTTCATATACATTAGACGTAAACAGATAATGCAGTAACAGAATAGACATTTCTATTTTTGTATCATACACTTGGGGCTCATTCATATTCTCAGGTTCACTGAACATAAACTGCACGCTCCTTGTGGATCAATAGAAAAGCTCATTTTGTTTTATTCTACCACTCTAAGGGAACGCCCGAACCCTTTCAAGGGTGCTGTGTTTACTTACATTTCGCTATAGAACAGCTGTTCCCAAACTTCCGACTTTAACTACTCTTTTTGCAACTGTTTTTCCAACCGCCCAAATTGTTTTTTTTTAACTTTCTGAAAGCTGAAAGTTTTGTTTTTCTTAATGGCTGGTGAGCTTATTTATAAACATTTTAACTTTGTGAGGAAGAAAGTGGGTTTCTTCAACACTTTTATCCTCAATAATAATTTAATTCCAAGCACCACAACCAAAAGTTTTTCTTAGATGGTTTTTTGAGCATTTCCACTGCGTATGAAAGTTTGGGAACCACAGTTGCAGATAGTGGGAGTGAAGATGCGGGAACGTAGGCAATTATCGTGGTTGAAACAAACAATCCGAGTGGCTGGTGAAGAATGGATTTTGGTAGAGCATCTATTTGGTGCTTATAGATCTAAAGATTCACACTTAATACGAGGGTGACGACTATTTATACATCCCTTTGCCCTTTGTGTTGGACTGATAACGTAGGTAGGTGTTACTTTGTAATGGGTATATAAATAACACAAAAGATAGGACTTGTAATTTTAGACGGAATACAATGAAGAGAGTTATTATAAACATAGCTATAGATAGATAAATAGCTATGGATAGGCAAAGAAAAGAACCCCTTTGCCTGAGGGAGTCGTAAAAGACTACTGGTGTTATATCAGGAGGTGTTACTGCGTAAGGAATTCTTAAGTGGCAGTGGGCAGGCACATTGCTCGCAGAACGGATGGCCGATTGGGCTGAAAAGTTCTGGAGTGGCGACCGCGAACCGGATGACGTTGCGTTGGAAGGCCTCCCACTAGGTGGACCGATGACCTGGTGAAGGTTGCGGGAATCCGCAGGATGCGAGTCGCACCACGGGATCGGTCAATGTGGCGACACTTGGGGGAGGCCTATGTCCAGCAGTGGACGTCTTTCGGCTGAAATAATAATAATAATATAATAATAACTTTATTTAAAGAAATCTTAGACATAGGTTACAAAATGTTTAACAGGCTAATTTAGGTCAGTATATATGTGGTGTAGTCATCTGTAGCCGAACTAGGCAGAGCCTGTATTTCGACTATCAGCGCCAAACCCCTCGAGTATTAAACATAATATTGCCAGTAACATTTCATTTGTTTCTTTTACAATGATGATGAAATGATGATGATGATGATGCAGGAATTCTTCTCCCTGAACATTACGGCCACCAATCCTCTATAACTTTAACTCCTTAGTAACTCAACAACAATCAACGTAACTCAAAAGCCCAAAGTTAAGATTGACAGACCGTTCGGACGGTAACGGTGCCACGTGTCCGAGAACAAACACTAACCTAACCATGTTTTATTCGCTGATTTAAAATTTTAGGTAGGTTGTAGGATAATTTTATTAAAATAGGTAGGTACTATTGTGGACACTCCCGATTGATCACCAATAGGTAAGCAAATTTTCCTTGCACTCTCAACATAGAAATGTTCTCTAGTCCCGCCTCGTTGACTTTATATAGAAACTAGTACCTATCTACGTGGGTGCACGAGCTGCGCGCAGCTCGCGTGTTGTCGTGTTCTTGAGAAGTATTCCTTACCATCATAAAATTTTGAGAATCCATAGGAATCCTTAAAATGATTCGAGCGCACTGACGACGTACGCCAAACGAAAGTTATTGTTATTTTGCGCGCCAAATTGACGCTTTCCTAATAGGCCTAAACTTTAAAGGGGCGTGGCTCGGTGCCTCCGCATGATTTAAGCGAAAAGAAAATTAACTGATCAGGCGGAAAAGACCATGACGTAGGTACCTACATAATTTCTGATTAATATTTTGATCTGTAGTGGCCAGGTAGGTAATCTGTCAATGTTTTTTTTTATTTACTAAAAAGGTAGCACTGGGTGTAACTTTGGCAATTTAGGTAAATAACGTCTCGATCTGTGCGCACCACATACCAGTAAACCAATATCACAGCCAGGCAGATGTTCGAAAGAACTAAGTTTCAAACTATTCACTTCGGAAATACCCATGTCGGGCCGGGAGACTTGCTTCCACACTTGAGCGCCGAAGGATTTTGCTATAACAAAGTTTTCGTAGATTTTTGGCGATATGACGCGACTGGCAAAAACGTGTAGGTAGAAAAACAGGGCCACACTCGTAGTAAATTCTTTTGACATGGTAATTTTGCTACTTGCTTCGTGAAACGGCAATGTTTTGTCTTAGGTGAGTAATATTCGTACTTGGGGGCTTAGCATAGATAATACACTATGCGCTTAGACACCTATCATGTGGAAGAAACATCGGACTGTCAGAGTCACTCAAACAAGTAGTTACTTAGCTACCGTAATTCTGTAATTTCATGAAGGCTCTTTGAGGGGAATACGTACTTGTTTTTAACAGGTGGGTGTTAAAATTAAAAACAACTCAGGTAGGTATTCCTTGTTGCCTCACCTAATTCTCAATTCTCACACACCTAAATATTTCGAATTTACTGAAATAAAATTAATCATCTTGAGGTAGGTAACCCACCCACTGTTACTTAAGGCTGATGCTCCAGGAAAGCCCGCGAAATTCAAATTTTCTTACGTTTTTTGCAATTTGCAGGCCCGTGAAGTTGAAAATTACAGCAGAGGCGATATTGCTAGCCCGAGCCGTAGGCGAGGGCTATAATAAAGCAGAGGCTGTAATTATCAAAGCGCACGTATGTCATACGACGTTTTATAACATATTTGCGAGGAAATAAATAAAACTCGGACTTTGTTAAACGAATAAATCTTTTACTTGTTCACAAATTAGCGATGCCCGCGCATCAGCGCATTTTTTTTAAGGCAAAGCAAAGACACAAAACAGCCAGTATTACTAATAAAGTAAATTAATATTTTTGTGTTTTTGTTACCTACCGATAAATGGTTGTAATTTATTGTCAAAATTAATTAAATTAAAGAATTAAATGTTTATTTATTATATTTCATCTCCCACGGTTAATTTTATTCATAAAATATTGACCACTTTTCTGACATAAAAACTCTTTGCTAAGA
Source organism: Xestia xanthographa (assembly GCA_905147715.2). NCBI lineage: Eukaryota > Metazoa > Arthropoda > Insecta > Lepidoptera > Noctuidae > Xestia > Xestia xanthographa. The sequence goes on along the minus strand of LR990657.1, from coordinate 13,343,550 downwards.
TTTAAAAAAGTACCGTTCGTTTTAGACGGAGCATTTACATTACTGCACAAGTAGGTACGTAATGAGATACATTACGATATTGAAATGGGTGAAATAAGAGACCCTTTACGAGCAAATGTGTTATAAAATATTATTCGCGGCTATAGGACGTATGTAGTTACAAAATTATAATCATCAAAATTATCAATACAACCCCATGTTGTTAAAGGTGTAGAAATTATATATATAAAGCCTTCCTTCTTTAGAGACCAAAAAACTTGTGATTATAAACCTTTTTACTTGTATGTTTCATTAAAACTTATTTTTTTCTTTTAGCTTATTATTTCCTATAGCTCTGTTTTTCAAAACAGCGCCATCTACAAGCATGTGACTAAACTTATATCTGAAAACGAAAAGAACAACCACCACTGAGTTCTGCACAGTGGAATGGAAATCGCAAGGAGGAGCAAGTCTTATTTCGGTTCTTGTCAAACAATCAAATAGTCATTTAGAACCTTAAACCGCGTATAGTAGGTTTAGAAATTATAGGGAACGTGCAGGAACTATAGGTGGCAGCACTAAACGACAAAAGAGACACTATGCGGACAGTAAAGGAAACTTATGCTGTCACCTGTCACGCAAATCTCTTCAAAAGTATTATTTTTGATTATGATAAAAGGTATAAAACATGGGTTCCGGTCTATCAATAATGTTCGTCAGCGTAACATGAATGTTGACCAATATGAATTTTGTATGTTTCGTTTATTTTCTCTGATGAAAATTGTGGTGCATGAAGAAACGGTGGCATAAACAACTTTCTTATTTTCAACACATGTTTTAATGGAAGGGAATCCTTTATCAGCGAGAACAGTATCTCCAGGCTATAACAAATCAATCCACAATCATTTGTTATAAGCAATCACTATAACGCCCTCCGTAGCATTTAGATACAAATCTTAGGAAACCACAAGGAGTGCAGCCAATTAAAAACTTTATTGTATAACTATGTTTATAATCTGAGTTCCTATGGAGACTTGAGGAATATTCGGTGTGAACTTCAGTGCAGTCTGGAACGCCCTCCGTAGCATTTAGATACAAAACTTATGAAACCACAAGGAGTGCGGCCAACTAAAAACTTTATTGTAAGTATACCAATGTTTATAATCTGAGTACATGTGGACTCTGTTCAACTGTTGAGGAATATTCAGTGTGAACTTCAGTGCAGTCTAATCCATAATCATTTGTTATAAGCAATCACTAGAACGCCCTCCGTAGCATTTAGATACAAAACTTATGAAACCACAAGGAGTGCAGCCAACTAAAAACTTTATTGTATAACCATGTTTATAATCTGAGTACATGTGGACTCTTTGTTTAATTGTTGAGGAATATTCGGTGTGAACTTCAGTGCAACATATGTGTGTTCGCTGAAGTTTAAATGGTACGCCAGTACCATTTAATGTTTGCTTGGACGGTTGATTTTGAAGGCTATTGAACTTTTTCAATGCAGAGTGTAACAAAAACAAATGTGTTCAAATATTTTACTTACTGCATTTATCCATTTTTTGCGTTTTTCACTTAAACATGGTATGAGAGTACTATTCTTTGGAAAGTAATAGAATTTTATTATTTTACGCTATTTGATTATTTTTTATTTTTGTGGATGTATTGGTACATCCAGAAATGCAACAATGGATTATGATTAGTTATAATAATCATTTTCAATAATAAAATTAATTCTATTTACTTGTTTTACATGTCAATGTCAAGGTGTGGTACAAGATTCGGATTGGTGACGCCAGTCGGCACCACCGTCGTTGTGCACGTTCCCTATAGCAAGTTGCAACAGCTGAAAAGAAAAAAAAGCGCGGGAAACTTTCAACTTCACGGACGTGTTTTTTTGGACTTTTCTGTTTTAAAATAATTTTTAACTGTATTATAGTATCAGTAGTCGTAGTTTAGTGTCGTAGTTTCTTTATTTTGTTATTTATTTAAGTTTGTGTATATTCTTCAGTAGGGGTAAGTGTTTTTATTGTTATAAGTTTATTGGACGATGAACGACCCGCCAGACCCGGGGGACTTTGTTCCCCCGGCAGGCAATTTTGTAACTATAAGCAACGAGTCAGGCATGGATACTGATGGATCGTCCTCGGCTCGTCACCGTAAAAGAAGCCGCGTACATGTGTGCAAGCACTGTAACAAACGCCGTCGCACCCGAAATAACCACGGTTCCGAGTCATCGGGTTGTGGTTGCACGGAACATACAAGCCCTACTACAACTTTACCGGAACATAGTAACTCTGTAGTACCAACCACTGCTGCAGCAGATATTCATACTCCATCCGTAGCTGTTCCCGCGCAAATCGGTCGTAAAGCATACGACAAAACCGACAGTGCACCATATATTATACACTTACAAAAGAAAACTATTTCCCCTGATGATGGTACTACATTGCACCCAATCACATTCGGCAAGTTTCTTAAGCACAACGCCTTCCAAAACATAATAAATGGTAGCGTCAAAAAAATTGGGCGCAATAAAATTTCTCTCTCATTTTCCAATTTTCTGGATGCAAATTCTTTTATTTCACATAACAGTCTGGAAACATATAATTACAAAGCTTTTATACCCACATTCAATGTTACGAGAATGGGTCTAGTGCGTGGTGTTCCTGCAGAATGGTCTCCAGAGGAAGTTATTGATAATATTACAGTTCCAATTGGTTGCGGTCCAATTCTTAAAGTCAGACGCCTTAATTTTAAATCCGTTGTTGATGGTACAAACATTTGGAAGCCATCCCAATCCATAGTTGTTACTTTTGATGGACAGGTTCTACCTAAAAGAATCTTTATGTGTTATAATGCATTGCCTGTTGATTTATATATTTTCCCTACTGTACAATGCTTCAATTGCTGTCGTTTTGGACACACTAAAGTTCAGTGCAGATCTAAACCTCGCTGTTATAAATGTGGTCAAGGCCATACTGGAGATAGCTGTGAAAGGGAAATAGAAAATGCATCTTGCTGTTTGTGTTCTGGCTTTCACTATGCCATTAATAAATCTTGCCCTGAATTCTCTCGACAAAAACAGATAAAATCATACATGGCACATAGCTCAGTTTCTTATGCTGAAGCAGCAAAAGTATACCCCCCAGTAACTAAATCATATGCTGACACACTTTTATCTTCTCCTTCTAAAAATTTTGCAGATACTCCATCAATCTCTTCACCCAATAGAATGCAGGCTTCAAGTAGTTATAAAAAGACTGTCTTCCTGAAACCACGCTCCCCACCCAAATCTATACAAGGTTATAATAAAGAGGCCCATAATGCTATTATTAACGATTTCACAGTTCCCCAGCCATCTAATGGCTGTGGTTTTTCTAATAATCCAAATAATGATAAAAATTATGTAAACTTTTCTATTAACGATTTTCTCTCTGCATTACACAATCTTCTTAATCAGTTCAACATCTCACCGTCCAACGTTGCCTCAACTTTCAATGTACCTCAATCCATTCATAATGGACAACACATCCAAAATAGTCCAATGGAACTGCCGCAGTCTAGTAAACAAAAAGAGTGAAGTTATATACCTTTTAAACAAATATGAGCCATTTATCTTTGCTTTAGCTGAGACTTGGCTCAAATCAAATCATATTTTTAAAATTAATGGTTATTTAACCATTAGGGAGGATAGATCTGATGGGTATGGTGGTGTAGCTATACTTATCAAGAACTCTATTCCTTTCTCTATCATTTCATTACCTCCTCATAGTGAGGAAATTTCTATGGTAGCCATTAAGGTGTACCAAACTTGTTTTGTTTCTATTTACATTCCTCACCCTTCTTCTTCTATCCTTCAAGAGATGAATAATCTCTTTTCTTTTCTTCCAAGGCCTTTCTTAATATTGGGGGACTTTAATTGCCATCACCAATCATGGGGTTGTTCTATTTCTAATTGTCATGGAGAGGAATTACTAGATATTATAGACTCACATAACTTATGCATCTTGAACTCAGGAGCTGCTACTCGCCGTTCAGATCCCAACCAAAATCAAAGTGCCATTGACCTATCTATCTGTTCTTCAAACTTAGCCTCTTCATTAACTTGGCATACTCTAACCTCCACTCATGGTAGTGACCATTTCCCAATAGTTATTTCTTACCCTACTTTAAAATCAAAGGCATCACCAAGGAGATCTAACTTAAAACATAAATTACCTAGTAGAAATAATAATGACTGGGACAAATTTAGAAGCATTGTTGACAGTAGGCTATGCTCCTTGCCTGTAATTTCTGATGGCAATGAAAACAGCTGTGCTGAAGCTTTAGCACTTTTGTTAATCGAAGCTGCAGATGTAGTTTTTCCTGTAAAAAATAACAATAATAGTACAATTCCCTCGCCTCCATGGTGGGACTCTGAGTGTACAGAATTAGTTAACAAACGTAAAGAGGCGGAATATAATTATAACCTTAATATGTCTGATATTAATTTTGAAACTGTTACTAACATAATTAACGAAACTTATAAACTTTTTAAGAAGAAAAAATTTGAGTCTTGGCGTAACTTCTGCTCATCAATTTCACCAAATACTCACCCAACGATCGTCTGGAGCAATATCCGTAGATTTAGATCCATTTATAAGAACCCTTCACCTATACCTGATTCTTTAGCCAGCGAATTTTTAGATAATTTAGCGCCGCCTTGGGTTCCTGAGGCTATTAACCCTAACCTGTCCTTACCAATACTATCAATAACCAACGGATCCCATAACCAAGACAGAGACACCCTTACGACCCTAGATGGCCCATTCACTCTTACTGAATTAAAGGGTGTTATTCATAAAACTAAGGATTCTGCACCAGGCAGTGATGGCATTCCATATTCCTTTTTTGCTAATTTAAATGAAGACGTCCTCAGTTATTATTTACATCTTATCAATTCTATTATGATTACTGGAAACATTCCTGTTGAATGGAAACGTCAAATGGTGTTGCCATTCCTTAAACCAAATAGAATCCCATCTGACGCTTCTTCATATCGTCCCATAGTTTTGTCTTCAGTTCTGATGAAATTAGCTGAACACTTAATTAAAAATCGTCTAGAATGGTTTGTTGAAAGTAAGGGTCTTTTGGCAGAATCACAATATGGCTTTAGAAAAGGTAGAAGTACCAGTGACTGTCTAAGCATTTTAACGTCGGATATTCGGATTTCATTTTCTAATAATCAATCCACAGTCGCGGTTTTCCTCGACATTAATTCAGCTTATGATAATGTTGTATTATCAGTTTTACAAAATAAATTAAGTGCCTTACGGGTTCCATTGAATTTGTCGAATTTTATTATTAATATCCTGACTGAACGCTCTATTAGTATGTTAATTGGAGATCAAGAGGTATCTCACCTTGTGTGGAAAGGCCTCCCACAGGGTTCTGTGCTCAGCCCCCTTCTATACAATATTTACACTTTTGATTTAGACTCGTCCATAACTGACCATGTTAGGGTTCTTCAATATGCCGACGATTTGTTGTTATATTCTTCAAGCCAATCCGTCGAACAGGCTAGCCAGGCTATCAATTCCGCTTTATCTAATTTGGAGTCATGGTTACATCATAACGGCTTGGATATATCCGCGTCCAAAAGCGCGGCCGTTTTATTCACCCGAAAGAGAAATATTCCCACAATAAATCTCTTTTATAGGGAAACTCCTATCCCGATTAAAGATAATTTTAGATATCTAGGTGTAATACTTGACTGTAAATTAAGTAGTGTCCCTCATTGCGATTATATTGTTAACAAATGTGAAAATCACCTAAACATGCTTAGATGCCTCTCTGGTGTATGGTGGGGTGCGCACCCTTTTTCACTGAAACTTATCTATAACGCAATCATCAGAAGCACTCTGGATTATGGATTGTTTCTACTGGAACCTGGTAGTGTTATGGCTTTCAAAAAGTTGGATCGCATCCAATCCAAAGCTCTACGTATTGTTTCGGGTGCCATGAAGTCCAGTCCCATTAATGCACTCCAAATTGAATGCGGGGAAGCACCTTTACACCTGAGACGACAATTCCTGTCTGACAAATATTTGTTCCGGATTCTTCAGTCATCAACTCATCCTCTCATTCCTAAATTAGACTCTTTAGTGTTACAAATAGAATCTTCTGACTACTGGTCCCATAAACGAGCTCCCTGTCTAGTTATAAGCTATAAAAAATTCCTTTCACTTTCTTCTCCAATCCACCGTTCCAATAAACTTCCCATGTTTAACTGTAGTTATGAAAGTTTACTGTTCAGCCCCACCCTAAATTATACCTGTGTTAAAAAATCGGACCCTGACAGAAATTCAAGTTTTAATTTTTTTTTGGCTGAACACATAGAGTATCACCATATATTTACGGATGCTGCCAAGCCTTCTCCTACGGGTTGTGTTGGGATAGGTACGTATCACTCTCAATACAACATCGTCCAAAAAATAAAACTGCCTCCGGAAACTTCTGTTTTTACGGGAGAATGTTTCGGCATTCTAAAAGCACTAGAATATTCTCGATTTTTTAAACTCAAAAAAACTATAATTTTTACAGATTCTCAAAGTGCTCTTTTAGCCATCAACAAATCCCCTTTCGAACATAAATCGCAGTTTCCTATCATTTATTTAATAAGAGAATTTGCGTTCAGAACCATCTCTGAGGGTAATTCAATCCAGTTTGCGTGGATTCCGGCCCATGCTGGAATCCACGGCAATGAAGTGGCGGATACACTCGCCGGTGATGCGGTGCAGTGTGGAGACTTAGTTCCATATGTAAATTTTAGCACTGATCTTGTGACTCTACCAAAAACTTTTCTTCGGGACACTTGGAAGATAGCTTGGGATATCAGTAGCAAATCGAAGGGCTGCTATTTTTCGTTAATTCAACCTGACGTTCCGGAAAAACCGTGGTTTGGTAGGGCTGGGTTTGGTAAGATGGAGACCTCCATTCTTATACGGATGAGACTAGGTCATGTTTGTACTCCAGCCCATCTTGCCAAACTACATATCATTGACGACCCCACTTGTTCGTGTGGCACAGATGTGGGCGACTTGAACCACATTCTTTTCTCCTGTCCTCTATATGACCGTTCTTCCTTTCTCAGTGATCTGTTGTCTCTCCGTATTCCTTTTCCTACTTCAGTTCTTTCTTTATTTTGTACAAATAGTTTACCTGTATATAAATGTATAGCTTCATTCATTATCATTAATAATATTAAATTGTAATTATTTTTTTTTTTCTCGATTTAATGCATCTCATCATTCATTATTAATCTATTTTAGATACTATATCCACTACTGATCCTATATCCCGAATTCCGTTATAGATCTTATTTATAAATAATTGCAGTTTCCCTACCTTTGTCTCATAAACCCTAAAAAACCTAACATGACATTGGCTAGATGCACAAACCGTGCGAAGCCAGGAAAAAAAAAAAAAAAAAAAAAAAAAAAAAAAAAAAAAACAGCTGAAAAATACAGTAAAATGTAGTGACCTTCTTATTTCTATTTTTGAATACATCTAAAATGAAATTTTGAACGCACCCTAAACCCGATAATGATTTGTCAAAATTTTACTAGTTCGTTCACACTGCTTACAACAAAATGTTTTGATTGGTCAACATTTTAAATCAACTGAACCGTTCCTTTCGGTGTAAAATGTTTGAGGAAATTGTAGCAAACTAACCCGTCTTGCATGATTATTGTATGAAAACAATAAAATAAAATTACTATCTAAGGGTAAATTTAATTATTTTTTGAATTAATGGCTTTCATTCATTTTTTAGAAATATCGGTAATATTTTATGGACTTATTTTGGATGCACAAATAAAAATTGGAACGTACTATCCTACATTCTTGTTCAGCCGTGTTATAGAAAACATTTCAATGACAAAGTAAACCGATTGAATTGCTTGTCATCGCCGCCGCAAACTAAAAATATTGCAAGAAATTAGATGTAAAAGTGTTAAATCGGGGTTCTATCAAGCATTTCATTTTATAAACTGTCTGAAACATGAGTTCCATTGGTACGGGTGTAAGTATTTATCTTAGAATTGCAATTTACCGTTTAGGTTATAATCCATTTTTGTTAAACTCCTAAACTTTTCTTGTTGTAATTTGTTCTTGTAATCCCCAGTGACAACGATTTTCCTGTATTAATGTACTTTTAATCGATATCACACTACAGATACATAGCAAACCTAATTATCATCACAATAATTACCTTTTTTATGAAATTACAGTACGATCTTTCTGCATCTCAATTTTCGCCCGATGGCCGGGTATTCCAAGTCGAGTATGCTGCGAAGGCCGTAGAGAATTCCGGCACAGTGATCGGCCTCCGAGGGAAGGATGGTGTGGTGTTTGCTGTGGAGAAACTGGTAACTTCGAAGCTGTATGAACCTGGCGCAAACAAGAGGATATTCCATGTTGATGAGCATGTTGGCATGGTAAGTGTTATAGCAAAGACTTTGTTCTGATGGAACTAATTTGTATAATAATAAAGTAATTCATTGAGCTCTTCATGTAGCATTGTTCTTCTAAATAAACAAATTTGAATTTGTTTAAGTAGGTATTGAAATAGTTAATAAGATTAATGTATGATTTTGTTCAGCCAGTTTCAAAGTTTCTGTAAGAATGACACTCAGAAAGGTATGATTCTTAGCCTAATTTGAATAGTATGTCCCCAGAAATAATGACTTTATATGTATATAGTCAATTAGAGCGCGTTATTGCTAAGTTTAACCCTTCGTGTGCTGGAATGTAGATCTACATGAGACAATACCTTTTAATTGTTTTTATAATTACGGCATGAGTGGATAGGTTTCACACATTCTTATTACTAAGAGCGCTCTAACTGGTTTAGTTGTTCACATTCCATGAGCAAATACAACACTATTTTTTAGTTGTTTTAATTACTTTAAGGGTGTTTAGTACTCATGAAAATGAAAACCTTTTACTATGGGACCAATTATGAAATCTCGAAAAAAATATCTGCTGCCTACATTTTTTCGAGTAACGTGACCAATAATGTATGAAGCAGCTGTTTTTTTTTTCGAGATTTCATAGCTTTGGTCCCATAGTAAAAGTAATTAAAACAACTAAAAAATTGTGTTGAATAGACTAGTCCATTCTGTCTGACATAGGAAATTGGTTTCCTTAATCCCTTGAAGTATCATTACCTCTAACAGATCTATCTAAACATGGTCTTATATAAAATTATTGTTTTTCTGTTTCTTTGCTCAATATTTGTAACTGTCGAAAGAAAATGAATTTCCAGATCTGCAAATTAATTGCAATGTGTGCTTACTTTACTACTGAAATCTTCAACTAAGATTTTTACAGTAAAAATAAATAACCATTCTCATTTTCAGGCAGTAGCAGGTCTCATCTCTGATGCCAGACAGATCGTAGAAACAGCTCGTTCTGAAGCATCAAACTACAGATCTCAGTACGGTGCCCAAGTACCACTGAAATACTTAAACGAGCGTGTGTCTATGTACATGCATGCATACACACTGTACAGTGCTGTCCGGCCCTACGGGTGTTCTGTTGTTGTGGGAACCTGGAATGATTACGAAGGCCCGCAGATGTACATGCTTGATCCCAGTGGAGTGTCATTTGTAAGTATTTCATCATCATCATTTCAGCCGAAAGACGTCCACTGCTGGACATGGGCCTCCCCCAAAGGGAGGTTTTTGCCATAATCGCCACGCTTGGCACGCGGGTTCGCGATCGCAGTACGGTTACAAAAGCACAGAGAACGCTGCTGCCCATTCTCTGGTAAGTCCCTTAGTCGTTGTAAGTATTTGCTTATACCTAACTCCATACTACTTACCTGCATTTGAATGTTATATTAAGTAATTTTATTTTGATTTTAATGTTGCATTGTTTCACTTATGACGCAGCCTTAAAAAATAATAAAGTAAATCCCCTTGAGCTCAACATTGGCTCATTCATAATTATATTTTATTAGAGTAGCTCTAATAGGCACTGTAGAAGTAATTCCCACAATAGGGGGGAGAGATTTGTATCTCTGATTTGTATATCCTGCAAAGTCTTTGAATAGAGCATCATCTAAAAGACAGTGGGCAAAAATGTATGGGAGTTGGTCCAAGCGTCTCCAAGGAATCATATACCAAATGAAAGGGTACAATGTACTGTTTAAACATGCAGAAGGGCATCAAAATCTTTCCGAGGGATTTCGAGAAATTATAACTTATTCTTGTCCTGAATTATTGAAATCAAATGGTATAATTGGTGGCTTTGGTATATGCAGGGGTGGAAAATGGTCAGTAAAGTCAGTGAAAGTCAGTTTTTTTTGCTAAGGTCAGTAAGTCAGTTTTTTCGAAAAATGGTCAGTAAAGTCAGGATCAGGGGCTACATTCCCATCAGTAGATAGCCTACATGTAGGTGATGTAGGCCTCGTGCCCCAGTGATGAATTATTGAGAACAATTTGATATCTCATTTTTGAGGGGCTTTTTATTTTACCAAATAAAAAAGTATGTTTTTTTCTTTAACAGCAATTATTAATTTCGAAATCAACATACAGTCCGCTCACAGTGTTATGATAGCTATGATAGCTGAAGATCCAAAAATATGTCGAAAAAAAGAAAAATAAATTAATAACTACTTTTTTTTTAAAAAAAACGAATAGATTGTTTGTTTGTTTAAAAATCAATAAATTCAATATGTAGGTATAATATAGGGAGGTGCAGGTTGGCTATGGGGATGGTGGAGAGACAAAAACATTTTTCTTACTTATTTACAAACATTCTCCATATACACACATCAAAAGTGTCTAGGGATCAAGCATTTTTATGCGGATTTCTTGAGATTGAGATGTGGCTTTGTAATAAATTTATGATTTTATAAATTTATATGGATCCTTTTTGGTGCATTTCATAATTTGAATCAGGAACTCTCAATCAAATTCGAGTAAAAGATGAAAATAAGCTGTCAATATTTTCCCTATAAAAACATACAACGCATTGAAGACATTATTAGTGCTACTGTTTCCCTACTACTGATTAAAACCAACGTTATTATGGAGCGGCGACGTCATTTAAGCAGGGAAGAAATGCTCAGAGCCGTGGGAATGATAGAAGCTGGTTCCCGGCAACGTACTGTAGCTTTAGCTCTGAATACAAGTCAGAGTGTTATCAGTCGACTTTGGACACGTTACCGAAGCACTGGTACCGTGGCTGAGCGCCATGGAGGACGGTATCGCTGCACCACACGGAGACAAGACCGATACATTCAAATCTTAACTCGAAGAGCTCCAACAATAACCGCCATGATGTTAGCCGTGAGGCTTCATCACTCTTCAGGGAACTTAATTAGCGACCAAACAGTCAGAAACCGCTTGCATGAAGTGAACCTTCATTCCCGAAGACCGCTACGGGTACCACCTATAGCAATGCACAATCGTAGGATTCGATATCAATGGGCTCTTGAACACAGAAATTGGGCAGAAGAACAATGGCGTTTCGTGTGCTTTTCTGATGAGTCTCGTTTTGGTATGAGACCGGATACAAGACGTATACGACACTGGAGAACCCCTGGACGCCAACAGCGATTAAAATCCTGCCAGGAAGTCCATCCTTATAGTGGTGGAACCATCATGGTATGGGCGGGTATTTGGATCGGCGGTGGATCAGAGGCAACCTCAATGCTCAAATTTATGCTGAGACGATTGTATCAGACGTCATCGTTCCTCTACAAGTGCAAATCGGTCCCTTATTTCAGTTAATGCATGATAATGCACGACCGCACACCGCAAGAGTTGTAAGACAGACTCTCGCCGCAGCTAACATCAATGTCCTGCCCTGGCCTGCTCAGTCGCCAGACTTGAACCCGATTGAGCATGCATGGGATATGCTACAGAGAAGAGCTCTGCCGAATATGGAGGGTATCCAGTCGCAAGAAGACCTTTTTTTGTTGTTGCAACGAACATGGGCGGCCATTCCACAGCGTGATTTGGATGAACTCATTTTGAGTATGCCAAACCGATGTTCTTGTGTTGTTAGTGTTCGCGGTAGAAACACGGATTATTAATTGTTTAAGTTACTCAATAAAATTTTAAAGAAAACTGTGTTTTCAGTCATTTTTTCGAACTTTAATGTTAGTGGTTCAAATGTCAAAAATCCTTTTATTAGGAAAATGGCAAATTTCTTTATTAATGCAAAGGTGACTTGGTTTATCGTTACTGTGACAAACGAAAACACTTTATTTGATGAATCCTTAAAGAAAATTTTAATTAATATCAATCAGGAGAAAAGTTATTGCAAAAATATATGTTGATCCCTAGATACTTTTGATGTGTGTATTATTAACCTAATTAACTAGCAGCAACTAACATTCGTATTTCGATGTCATGTTGACAGACCAAGGGTCAGTTTTCTAGAGATTTGGTCAGTAAATGGTCAGTATTTTAGAGGGTTTTAGTCGGTAAAATCAGTATTTTTGACCATGGAATCAGTTTCCACCCCTGTATATGATTCATCCTTGGCGACACTTGGACCATATTTGCCCACTATTCTATAAAACAATCATCACCTCTATCAAGAGACATTAACTGCTAAAATAAGCCCCCAACTGTATCACAATAGTATTTTTATGAATTTAATTCTGTTATTTGCATATTTCAGTCATACTTTGGATGTGCGGTAGGCAAAGCAAAGCAGGCTGCTAAAACTGAAATTGAAAAACTGAAGCTTGCTGACCTCACTGTGAAGGAACTTATCAAGGAGGCTGCTAGGATGTAAGTAAAACCTTTTTATCTTTAAATATCATCATCAACTATTGAGAAATGTCTCTGAAGATAATAATTATAATCAATGAGTAACGACAATAATATCAACGCACAATCCTTGAGCCGGACAATTTCCATGCAGTCATACTGAAAAGGACAGCATTGACCTCATTTTGGTTTTTAATGCATGTACTAAAAGCCCATTTCACATTGATAAATGTGGTAGTGTTATTGTGTATATTTCAGGGCCATAGGCAAGAAGAGTTTTTGGGGTACAAATCCCTTCCCCCGAAATCTAGAGCAACTGTAGAGAAAACAACCTTTTTTTCCAAGCAGAATACAAAAATTATCGAGCTCGCCTCATTCTCTTATTCTCATAACAGAACATTCTAAAATTTTCTGTCTATCAGAATTCATGGAGTGAATAATTAAGTTTTCTTTTAAAGTTATTCGTAGTTGCCATTCTTATTTAGTGTTTAACCAATTGCTTGAGCTCCCTCCTCCCCTCTTGGTACTGCTTTTTTTATAAAAACCAATAACGTGTGTAATGTGTGTATGCCACAGACGAAATTATAATCCACCACGCGGGCCCAGTGCGGATTGGTATATGTCAGTCATGTCTTCAAATTTTTGGTTCTAGGACATTTTCTCTGAGATATAGAAAAACAACTCATTTTACAGAACAGCTTCCTAAACAGCAAAATAAATTGAATTTCTTTGGCAACTACTAAGTAGTTTAAAAATTAACTAGCAAAGAGGTGGATTTATTATTATTTTTGACGACGCTGTTATTGCTAAAATACCCTTTGATTTTCAACTCATTGTATGTGGCCGAATAATCTTCGGCCACATACAATGCTAAATGACACACTAATCTTGTTTCATTTAGTATCGTGCTATTTGTAAGAAAGAAAAGGATGACTCTGCCCTTTTTGTTTGTTTTTAGCACTAACATTTTTCTTTCACATTTCAGTATCTATCTCGTCCACGATGAGCTAAAGGACAAGCAGTTCGAGCTAGAACTCTCATGGGTTTCCAAGGACACGAAAGGACGTCACCAGATGGTCCCCAAAGAACTGGCAAGCGAAGCCGAGAACTTGGCCAAACAAGCCCTGGCTGATATTGAGGACTCTGATGAGGGCGACATGTGAATGTATTTAGATAATAAATTTTTATAATATTAATTTTTGTTTGTTTTTCTGAAAAATCTAAAGTCAAAACGTCCGTTTCTCGAAAAGGATGTAGGAGCGGGTCCCGTCCCGTCTTATTTATGGTCATTGATATGACCATAAATAAGCCAACAGGTTCGTCGTTCGTTTATGGGGCAATAGAGGACAGGCCTTCGCAATCCAGGATGTCGGCATTATCAAAAATAATAGGGAACCGTTAAGAGTGCGGCGCCATCCGCTCGCAACTGCAATTCGAAGCGAAGGCAAAAACACGTTGAAATATTGTTGTCTCTGTTTCACACTCCCCGGTCTGTTGCGTAGCCGCGCGTGAGCGTGTGTGAATAGAGTGTACCTATGCGTGTGTTAATAGTTTGGTGTTTACCTTTTTAGTAGTTATCATGTTCATTATTTGCTTTATTTTTGTTAGTTACTTTGTGCAATCGTTAGTATATGTGCAGAATAGTAATGCGTTTTTAGGAAATCTGTCTACAATGTTTTTATCTCAAATGTTAGATTAACTCAAAATCTAGGCTTTGTTGAAAAAAAATCTGGGTTACTTACCTACTACTCTTTCTATACCACTAATGTTGGTAACGAATAAGTATACGGTTCGCCTGAAAATCTGAAATAAAAGTACGTACTGCGGGTCTAAAATGGCCGCTTTAGCAGAATCCACGCAGAATCTTAGTATGAATCACGTCAAAAATTTAAAATTCTTAAAATGGACTTTATATTTATGAGGTTAAAGTCCATTTTAAGAATTTTAAATTTTTAACGTGATTCATATTACGATTCTGATAAAGCGGCCATTTTAGACCCCCTGGTGGCTTAGTGGTGGCGGCCCCGACTTACGAACAGTAAGGCGCGGGACAAATACAAGAGGCGTCGGGCGCGGACATGGCGCGGGCGGCTTCCTATTCTATTCAAATATCATACAAAATGCATGGAAATAAAGTGCAATTTAGGCTACACGGTATATCATTGCGCTGACGAGGATGTGACGATATACCGTGTGTTGTATTTGTCCCGCGCCCATAGACTTAGTACTTATAATACTGCCCGCGCCTAAGTAGTAGGTTTGAACCCAGGCAGGCGCATTACTTTGTGTAATTCATCAACTCTGCTCTCAAAACGGTGAAGGAAAACATCGTGAGGAAAGGAAACCGGCATAAGTATCCTAGAACATAAAAGTAGGCAGTAGGCGGGCAGTAGGCAGGCAGTAGGTAGGCAGTAGGCAGGCAGTAGTCAGGCACTAGGCAGGCAGTAGGCAGGCAATAGGCAGGCAGTAGGTAGGTAGGTAGTAGGTACTCATCAAGACGAATCAAACGAGCCCAAACTCGAAGCGGTTGCGTCGTTTTATTACGGAGATCCTTTGGCCCCCCTTTCAGCTTCATCATCAAACCCTGATTACCATTTAGGACCAATTTACTCTTCAAGATCAATCAAACGAGCCCAAACTCGACGGGATTATGTCGTTTTATTACGGACTTCCAATGGCCACCTTCCAGCTCCATTATCAGACCCTGGATACCACCTAGCACCAAAGTACTCGTCAAGACAAATCATACGAGCCCAAACTCGATATAAAATTTTCGTTTTTCCTAATTCATGCTAATATTAGTATTTTGGTCAGTTTTCCCCGTAGGTATTCAAACCAACCCAACAATAAACAGTACATATTGATCCATGGCTAAATTCGCGCCGATTGCATTTCGAAATCAAAATTTAAATTAGAAATGCACTCGCTGTTCAAAATTACATTGTATTTATATGTACTATTTTTTGAAGTGATAACTAACTTCTGGGAGGGTGACTCGATTCGGAACGGTAACGAAGGAGTTCGGGAACGAAGTAGTTCCTGAATGACTGACTGATGGATCAATGCACAGCCAAACCGCTGATCGTAGAGACCTGAAACTTAGAGGGTGTGTTCTTTGTATGACGTAGGCATCCGATAAGAAAGCATTTTCCGAAATTCTACCCCATATTAGTGCTTTTGATTTAAATTACTTTTTAGGGTCCCGTACCCAAAGGGTAAAAACGGAACCCTATTAATAAGACTTCGCTGTCTGTCCGTCTGTCCGTCTGTCCGTCTGTCCGTCTGTCCGTCTGTCTGTTACCAGGCTGTATCTCATGAACCGTGACAGCTAGACAGTTGAAATTTTCACAGATGTTGTATTTCTGTTGCCGCTATAACAACAAATACTAAAAACAGAATAAAATTAATATTTAAGGGGGGCTCCCATACAACAAACGTGTTTTTTTTTGCCCTTTTTTTTTTTTGATAATAATGGTACCTACGGAACCCTTCGTGCGCGAGGCCGGCTCGCACTTGGCCGGTTTTTATTTTGACACATGTCTAAAAACCCAATCCGATTGTATTAAAAAAACTGACTGTACAAGGATCTTTTGGCGCGTGGACAAAATCGGAACTAACGCCACTAATTTGTTTATTTTTAAACAATTTCAATATCAAATAGGTAGTTCAACATAAATTAGTTTAATTTAAGTTATCACTTCAGTCTAGCGTCCCGTTAGTTGGAAATAGTGCGCCAAGGATCTTGGTAGGTATTGTAAAAATCTGTTGAGGTTTTAGAGTTGATAATATTTATCTATCTTTGGTGGATCAATCAAAACTATGCGTACCAAGATCCTTGGCGCACTATATCCAACCTTCAGTTATTACAAAACAAAATTCACAATAAATAAATGATGTAGTAAATAAAAATAATGTGAATTGCGAGCGCATTCCTAGTTTAAATTTAGAAACTAAAAAATTGACGCGAATTTAGCCGTAGCCGCAAGAATTTTGTTTTTTTTTATATATTGGAGATTTCTGTACTTGTAATCTCCTTCTCGTGAAATCAATCAAAACCATCGAATAATTACTAAATTACATTATTAAAAATGATAGTTTATAATAATTAATAAAAAATATACCAAGGAGCTTTCAGTATTCAGTATCAACTCTTTTTTTCCAGACTTCATTTCATTGCGAGTATCGATTAGGCTGAATGCAACTTTTTAATCGTGATGACGAAACTTGGGTTTGCGGTCAGCACTAATAAAAGAAGTGTTATGTTGCAACAGGGCTTTTTTTAGTAATATTGTCACAGACCACATAGAGAATATTGTCAAGACTTTGATGGTGTTGTGCTTGTGTATGAAAATTATGTATGAATAATGACGAAAATAATAACGCAGATAGAATGTTACTGTTTTCATTTTGACCTTTCGAGTTTTATTAGCAAACGAGAAGCTTCTATAAGTACAATATTTTCAGTGCATGTAGGTTACCTATTTTAGGAAGGGTGTAGTACTAAGTATTTTACACATATTTGGCAATAAACTGATGTCGCTGTCGTTTTACCGACCTCAACACGTTATTGTAGATATTAACTACAAACTTATGGTATGAAATAGCTGCCGTGACATATTTTTCATTATAAAATTTAATGCTGAAAGTTCACGAAAATTCATACTGTATTGTTGAGCAAGTCCTTTAACATTGTGACGTAGCCAACATGGAGACCGATTTTGGCGCGTTTCTAGTCACGTGACTAATTTCAAAATTTTATCAATTTTAAATTGTCTATAATAAATAAATAAAAAAGAATTCAGAGTTTTTCGCTTCTATCATTACTATCATTTATGATAAAGATTTAAAATATATTTAAAAAATGATGTTTTTTTTTTTTTTGAACAAGTCAATTGGCAAACAAATACGTACGCACAATGCATTACATTGACGAACGAATTGCCCCGGCCGCCGGCCGGCCCGGCCGGGTGGCGAGGTGCGCACGCACACATTTACATTTTTCACTATACTCAACACATCCAAATGTTCTGTCCCACGCCACGCGCCCCGCCCCAGCTCAATGCTTGATGCGATAGCACGACTTCCGATGAACATTTGTGATTAATTTGAGTGTGTGCCGTAATACCAAAAATGATGAATGAAAACTCAATGCTTTTCCATTTTTTTTAATATTATTTAACTTAACAATATAAGACATGTTTCGATTTGAACAATATTACAAATACTACCGTTTTTAATATAGAACAGATGAGATGAAAACATCGTATTTGAACTGTAAAAATGTGAGATATTCATATTCAATTTGTTTGCATTTCGCTTTTGGTAAGTATTTTGAAAAAAAAAAATGTAGAAACCTAGGTAATTACCATCTTGTTCCGAATAACAGCATATTAAGGTGGAAATATGCTCAAACTGAAAATGATTTTGGTATTACGTTTGTATGGACAAATTCATGCTCCCCGGCCCCTTAATAGAGCGAGGTATATTTCAGGGCAAAGGGTCCACACACACGGTTCTGCTTAGCCTTGAATCCTTTTAGCGCGCTGCTGGAGGATTCAGGTCTAGGACTCTAGGCTATCGATGAGGAGAGGTGGTCTGGCCAGGTTATGTCTCATCTCCTTTACGAGGGTGACCTGAAAGTCGGCCCCCAACATTTTGCAAGTGGAGCTACTGAAGGTGATTGTACTACAGTACTAGTAGCGTTTCCTATTTTTACCAAAACTTAGTACACCACCACCAGTACCAGTAGTAACTTAGTACTTAGGCACCTACTCAATGCCATTTTTTTTTTCGGATGGGAATTCATGAAATGACTTCCCGCTCTGGGCGTAGCAGGAGGGAGTGTCTGACTTTTACTCAATTATTCCCAATAGTCCCCTCTAGCCTTGTCCTACGGGGTGACAATTTGTGCCGACTGAGAAAAAAAAAATGTAATTACCATAGATTTCAGCATTTTCATTTCGTTACATAGAATCAAATTAAAAAAAAACACTGTCAAAACCTCGGTGTTGCCATACAAAATAAATTCCGCAATATGTAAAAAATATATAAAATTAAAAAAAAAAACGATTGGTGATATAAGTTTATAATCTGTGATTGTACCTATTAGAGGAAACTTATTATTGATTACCTATTTTTTATTTGATTCTTTATAACTTTTTTGACATTTTTATTTACTTACATAATAGTTAATATTTTTCTAATGTTGTAGGCGTGTTGACAATGTTGAAATTGTGTTATTTTTATTATTTGATTCTATGTAGCACTCTTCTCTCCCTCTCACGTTCCGCCACCTCCTCTAGCAATACTAAGCAGTATTGCTAGAGGAGGTGGCGGCGTGAGGACGCCGCGGTGTCTGCCAAGCCACTCCTCAAAGAGGGAACTTATCGTCACTATTGTGGCGTGCCCTGCACGGGGTTGCGACAGTCGCTCTCTGGAGAGACGACATGGATACAGCGGAAATACGCGAGATCGCGGGAGCAAGCGGTGGCGAGATTGCGGGATGACGACATCCATGTCGTCATGAGATCCCGCCGGAAGTCTGTCCGCTGAGCGACAATTTTTCGTGGCAGCGGAGTTGCCCCCCGGGGTAGCACCTCCGCGTGCATTTGTGCGCGCGCGAGGACTATATCGCCTCCAGATCCCACGGCGGCAATCCGGCACCAAAGTACCCACCCACCCCAACCCACCGACCTACTCCTAACTTAACCCCCCCCCCTCCTCTCCTCCCTCCTATGCCTAATGCCCGTTTTCACCAGCCGTAAGTGACACCTAACTCAATGCCTAAGTCAGATTTCACCAACAATAAGTGACACCTAACTCAATGCCTAATGCCGGATTTCACCAACACTAAGTGGCACCTATCTCAATGCCCAATGCCCGATTTCACCAACACTAAGTGGCACCTAACTCAACGCCTAATACCCGATTTCACCAACACTAAGTGACACCTAACTCAATGCCTAATGCCCGATTTCACCAACACTAAGTGGCACCTAACTCAACGCCTAATACCCGATTTCACCAACACTAAGCGACACCTAACTCAATGCCTAATGCCCGATTTCACCAACACTAAGTGTCACCTTACTTAATGCCTAATGCCCGATTTCACCAACACTAAGTGACACCTAACTCAACGCCTAATGCCCGATTTCACCAAGTCTCTCAATGCCGAATGCCCGATTTCACCAACACTAAGTGACACCTAACTCTATGCCTAATGCCCGTTTTCACCAACACTAAGTGACACCTAACTCAAAGAGTAACCGAATGTCGATTTCCTGTTTTTACCAACACCTAATGTGACAGATCGAGTTTCGAAGAACACATTCATATCACTAGATTGCTATGGTAATCATTTCCATGTCTTTGTCTTCTTAGAAACTCGAGTCTGCGGGTCGCTACATGCTCGGGCTGTAGAGATGTTGAGTTGTATAGAATGAGCTTTGTCTATTCTTGGTAGAATAGAGATGGAATTGGTCATTATACGCGTGCTGGGGCTTGATTCAGAAAGCGGTACTACTGTATACGTCTCAGTTAGGTGAGTTAGGAGGTTGGATAACTTGCAAACCCTGTTTAATTTGTGTAATATCTTAATTTCACATGTGAAACATGGTGTTAAATCCTTCATTTCCATAGAAAAGGGAGGATACTCCGGCCAGACGGGTGTTGTCTGGTGGGCAACTGCCTGATAGTTGTTGTCGTGGTTTTTTACACAGGAAATCCTTCATCTCCCATAGAAAAGGGAGGATACTCCGGCCAGACGGGTGTTGTCTGGTGGGCAACTGCCTGATAGTTGTTGTCGGGGTTTTTTACACAGGAAATCCTTCATCTCCCATAGAAAAGGGAGGATACTCCGGCCAGACGGGTGTTGTCTGGTGGGCTACTACCTGATAGTTGTTGTCGGGGTTTTCTACACAGGAAATTCTTCATCTCTCATAGAAAAGGGAGGATACTCCGGCCAGACGGGTGTTGTCTGGTGGGCTACTACCTGATAGTTGTTGTCGGGGTTTTCTACACAGGAAATTCTTCATCTCTCATAGAAAAGGGAGGATACTCCGGCCAGACGGGTGTTGTCTGGTGGGTTACTACCTGATAGTTGTTGTCGGGGTTTTCTACACAGGAAATTCTTCATCTCCCGTAAAAAAGGGAGGATACTCCGGCCAGACGGGTGTTGTTTGGTGGGCTACTACCTGATAGTTGTTGTCGGGGTTTTCTATACAGGGCGTCCCACGGATATGCCACATGAAGGGAAAATACCTTGAATATTGCAGATGGAACATTTTACTGAAAGAAGACATTATTTGAATTTTTAAACTGCATTCATAGATATTTAAATAATTACATGGTTGAACCGGGAATGGAACCCGTTACACGAGAAAAATAATTACCCTGTAGCTTTTATCATATCGATCGAAAGGCTTCATCATAAGGATTATATTTGCTAAATACGCTGTTGCAAGCGACATTGTCACAACTGCTTGCAACAGCGTCGAAATATCGGGAGCTCAAAAATAAACAATAATCACGGAAGATATCCCGTAAGTGACATTTGTAGTATAAGCTTAATAGACTGTGGAGCGTCATTTTATTTGCGATAAACAACACACCCATCATACAGGTTACACCTTAGGAAATAATAGCGGCGGCAGCATAGGCACGACAGGGACAGCAGTAGGCCCAGCCAGTGACACCGGCATAGTGTGTGGCGGTGTTAGGATAGGATTGATGACAACATAAACAATAATGGCGGCGGCAGCATAGGCACGACAGGGACAGCAGTAGGCCCAGCCAGTGACACCGGCATAGTGTGTGGCGGTGTTAGGATAGGGTTGATGCCACCATAAACAATAATGGCGGTGGCAGCACAGGCACGACAGGGATAGCAGTAGGCCCAGCCAGTGACACCGGCATAGTGTGTGGCGGTGTTAGGATAGGATTGATGACACCATAAACAATAATGGCGGCGGCACCATAGGCACGACAGGGACAGCAGTAGGCCAGCCAGTGACACCGGCATAGTGTGTGGCGGTGTCAGGATAGGGTTGATGACACCATAAACAATTATTCCAAGACACCAATCTCTAAAACAAAACACTTTATTTTGGGCCTGAAAACCCGATTTATATTCAACTATTTGCCAAATTAGATTTTTAGTTACTTTGAAATCAATAATTAGTAGAGTCATTGACTTGACCAAACAGTGACGTCACAGTTTGCTATTGCCATACAAAATCTATGAGAGAACCGGGTTTTGACAGGTCCTAAAAAATATATCAATAGGCCTCCCCATTGAGATCAGATCCTAAGACAAGGTAAATCTCAGATGGCGCCACCATAGTTGGTCTTGTAGCGGCACTACAAAACCGTACTACGCTACATGGAACAAAAAGTACTAAGGTGCCTTGGGGTAATATTGGACGGATTTTCGAATAGTTGCAAGGATGTTGCAAAAAATATTTTTTTTCTCAATTTTGGTATACAGCACATTAATGAAAAATAGTGAAAATTAATAATGATTCAACACTGTGTAATTTTAAATTTAATTTATTTATAAACACTCAATAGTTTTTGCTTTGTAAGCCTGTAAAATCAGGGCACAATTTTTGTGAATATAATGACAATTTGGCTATCAAGGGGTAAGTTCGGACAACAATTTAAAACTATTCCTATTGCTAGGAGCACAAGGTGTATGAAAACAATGTATCCGATCTTTCCTGTTCTTTAACATGGCATCAAAAAAATCTACCTAATACTACAAACATAGATATGTACCAAATTATTCTTTGTTTTTCCGTTTAATTTGTCCGATCTTACCCCACATGCCAAAGGCGAATGGCAGGCTTGTATGGGAATCTCGTACCGCTAATAAAATGTCGTGTTTTGAGATATTTTTCGTTTTGATTGGTAGTTAATATGATAGAAAAGCCCTTTTTAAATTCTTAGATTTTTAGAACTTGGGACGTAAAAGTTATAACCAGTCTTATTTTTTAAGGTAATGCACCAGTGTACTTTGGTACGTATATAGAGCTGCCTAAACATTGTTTTGGTGATAAAGTAAATGTTCTAGTATAGTTTTCGCTATTTTTGTAGCAGGAGCTTAACTCAACGTAAATAGGGCCAGACAATCCGCTGAATTGCTCAGATGCAGTCACAAACTACAATCCAAAACAACAGCAAAGATCTGAAGTGAAGTGAAAGACGGATTTTCTTTACCTGTCAATAAATTATTGCCATAAGCACAAAAAAAATATTGGTGACGAAAATCATTCCTATCATTAAATCGTTATCTATTAAGATTGTATGCAACAATTATTCTTTCTTATGTATAATAGTAAGTATATAAAAATATTTAATGTTATTTCTATGTTTAAATTATTATTTAACATTTCGATTTTTGTGTTATTTTACTTATGGCAACATTGAAAAACACAGCCGCGTTTAGTTTATGATTTCATTACGTTTAATTGTTAGCATCTTTTTATTGATATTATTAATCAATCCGAAGTTATAAAAATAGTACACTTACATGAAAATAAAAGGCTTATTTGCCTTAATAAGTGGTACAAATTCTATAACAAAACAAAAAACGAAGTTTGCGGTACAAAACCTGCCGTTCGCCTTTAGAAGATATTAGGATTCTCAAAGTTTGGTTTTATTTCGAAAATTTCGAAACGGGTTAAGACCGGATATTTTTGTCCGATCTTTACTCGAGATGGGTCACACCGGATTTCAGCCTACAGAGGTAGAAGACATATCTGGATTAGTTTTATCATGTTATCACTGCTTAAAACTTAGTATTTAGGCAAAACAATACCAAAATAAGCTATACTTTTGCTAAAATATGCAAATACGAATGAAGGTGAAAGACCGGATAAACAAATATTTTATAAAACTTACCTTGTTTTCTCTAACGGCACGTGGTATACGTCCGAGTTGCCGGAGTGCCGTTGCCGGCGGTCACTGCGGAGCGGGGCGCAACATAATGACGTGGCGCGCAATGTGGCTAGCATTAAAAATATAGCCAAATAAGTGGGATATTTGATTTCTACGTTCTTACCCCTGCGCCGATCTTACCCCAACGCACCTTACAACGCCATCTATGACACAGATGTTGAACTAACGGCGAAACGATGGCAGAAATCCTACATCGCGCAGAGTTATCCGCGACATATGACTATATACGAGAACCCAACAACAACCGTCGGGCAGTCGCCCACCAGACATAACACCCGTCTGGTCGGAGGATCCTCCCTTTTCTATGGGGGATGAAGAGCTTTACACTCTGTTCTTCATACCCCCAAATTCCAAAGTCTCAATCTGATCGAAGCTATTTTGAGATCAAAGCTATTTTGAAATATAAAATGACATTACCACATTTTCAACCAATGACGATGTTTGGGTACCAAACCAACTATGCTAGCGCCATTAGTTCTACAGTTAGCCTCCCTATTGATTGGTGTATTTGATGTGTCATCACTCCTCCATTGCCTTTGCGCAGTACCACTAGATAATATGTGTTACATTTCCGCATCTTGTATAAATCCCAGTGGATCAGAAGTTCAGCTAATGGATACCAAAACCTGAATGCGCCCCATGGTCGGCTATCGAACTTTTTCCCAAAATGCATGCACTAAAAAGGTAAATAAAACTCCAACATTAATTCTTCATAATTATTTGTATTGTCAGTTTATGTGTAGTTCACAACATTTGCAGAACTAAGATATACAAATTTTATGACCAATAATATCAGTGATGACTCAAAATATTTATAAAATGTACAATATAATCTCATTCATTTGACTTACACAGTTAAATATTTACAAAATATTAGATTTGATAAAATTGTATACAGCGTCGTTACTTTTAGATTACAGTGATATAAATACATAAAAAATAAAAGTAACTAATAGATATTTACAAATTAATCAGGTCATAATTCAAGACGTTAATCTTGCTGTGTGGTTACTCGTGGATATAACTGAAACAGAAAAAAAAATATAGTTAAATCTCCCGAAAGTGCCCGAAATAAGCAAGAGGTACTGGGTTCGATTCCCGGGTCAAGCAGTGTTATTGGGTTTTTCCATCAAGAATTTCTCAGTAACAGCCACGAAGTCTGGATTATTGCCTGGTTGATGGCAATAGGCTCGCCCCCAATTACATGGGACTTTAACATAACTAGCGAAATGTTGGTGTACTATTACGAACACCTCTGCCTAACTCGCCCATTATAAATAAATATAATATAATACAAACTTATTATACATATATAAACATCCATGGCTCGGAAACAAATGTCCATGCTCATCACACAAACATTTGTTCGAACCCGGGACCCTAAGAACGTAAGGCAGCCTCACTACCGCTGCGCCATTCGGATCGTCATTATTATGGCCTTCTAGACATTCATGTGTACAGAGCTGAGTAAATCTGCTCGACTAGGCTGACTAGGATACGGCAGTGTCGAATGGTCGTGGGTTCACTGACCTACTGGCGCTTTACTTGGTGTTAGGTATTTATTCATAATAACTGTTCTCATCATGGTGAATTCTGGCCTAATCCTTCTGAAAGAAAGAAAGCCTATGTGACGGAAATGGTCGGGTAACTGTTATTTTTTCATCAGAAATTTCTTAGTAGCAGCCAGGAGTATGGATCCGTACCCGGTTGATGGCAATAGGCTCGCACCCTATTACATAGAACAGTGACGAAACAAGCACTCTTTTTTTCCAACCATTGCTGTTTTGGATCCCGCAACGAAATCTACACTAATATTATAAAGAGGAAAGTTTTGTATTGTTGTAAGGGTAGCCCGCGAAATTCAAATTTTCTGACGTTTTTTGCAATTTGCAGGCCAGTGCTAGGTTGAATGTTGATTAAAATATTGTTCGCGACTGTAAGACGTATGTAGTTACAGAATTATATTCATCAAAATCATGAATACAACCCTCAAAGTTCATAAAGGTGGAAAAATTACTTTTCCAAGGTCAAAATAATTCTTGCACCTTTATGAACTTGGAGGGTTGTATTGATGATTTTGATAGTTATAAGTCTGTAACTACATACGTCTTACAACCGCGAATAATATTTTAATCAACATACAACCTAGCACTGGCCTGCAAATTGCAAAAAACGTAATAAAATTTGAATTTCGCGGGACTACTGGACCGACCAAAAAAATAAAACTCACCCCAAGCAAGTTCCTAGGCACGTAGCCCTCGGCCCCCAGGTCGTCGCGCCCCCACCACCACTCGCGCTCGCAGTCGTCCCCCTTGCGCAGCACGTGCAGGCGCGCGCCCGACGAGAACGTCAGCTCGTCCGACCGCGCCGCGCTGTACGAGAACACGGCGTACACTACGCCGTTGTTCATTATGCCGAGTTTCTCTTGTACACCTGGAAATGAAAAGGTGTTTAGTTTTGTTGAGTCAATGAACCATATATTTAGACACACTTGCCATTACCATGACTTGACAAGGTATGTATGTGGTTCAAAAGAAAAAGTTGTTGTTGTTAAAACTATTATAATTTTGTAAGTGTTCACTGTTATTTGAAAATTCTACTGTGTTTATATTGTATGTGTATTAGTGATTATGTTGTTGGAGAGCCATAAATCAATAAATAAAAAAGGACATCTGCAATAGCAGTTTTCTCAGACGCATTATATCAGTGTCAAAGCTCAAACATTTCGCCTGTCCCTATTAACAAGGTCGGATATGCAATTTTATTGATTTTGGTTTTATTTAACTATTGACCTAAAAAAAGCATTATCTTTCAGTCGGCTTAATAAAAACTTATTTTTTTCTCATAGTTTTTGATATAGCCAAGTTAACAAAGTCGTATATGGCACGACTGTCCGTTAATAATGATCGATGTTAACTCACGATGTTTTTAACGGGGTGCGAGTGGAGGATGCGCTGGCGGTTGTGGCAGTACGAATCACGTTGTAGGGGCGTGCTCGCGTTGTGTGGTAGTTATTATTTATTATTATATTGTGGCGTATTATTTTAAGTTTGTCTTATAATTAGTATTGTTCCTATCAAGCAAAAAAACGAGTCGATCAGCCCGTTTAATAGAACTTGCGATAAAAAGATAAAAATCCAGGATAAGAGAGTTGATCAAAATATTGCATCTGATATAGGTGAACAACATGAAGAAACAGGTACTTATTATTTGTTGATATTTTTACTAAACTTATTATCTGGAATGAATTCTAATTATTTAAGCATGTTTTTTTTTCGTATTATTTTTAATTAATGAGGTAAGCAAATCTATTGAATTGTCCAATTAAAATTGTAAGATGTACCATATTCGACATTGTTAACTACTTTTCGTAACACAAAGTATGTCGTTAGTACCACATCCGACTTTGTTATTAGTTTTAATACATGTCCAGTTTGTCGTATGTGGTACTACCTACATTTTTAACTGCCTCTTGTAATGTAAAGTATGTTGGTAGTACCACATCCGACTTTTTTATTAGTTTCAATATAAATTCAACTTGTCGTAAGTAGTACTTTCTACACTGTTAGTGGTAAAACTGTTATAACTTTTTGTGGGATATGGCATATATTGTTTCATTAAGCGACATATAATAACATTTTATGTGTCGGTTTTGGACAGTTTTGGTACTGATTGATATTGTAAAATATTTTTTGGGCTTATTTTTTGCTTGCATTGGTGTGATTCTAGTTATAATATTTTTACGCTATGAACGAATAAATTTGATGAGAATGATATTTATTTTATTTAATATTGCTTCTAGTCTAATATTTTTTTTTTAGTTCATGGAGAATCCCCGGTACCAAGTTGTAGTGAATTAATTCAGCTGCATGAATTGCTTGGAAATGATGTATTTAATGAGAAGGACCACGAAAATAATTTACCCTGTCGCATCCACATCGAGTTATTTTTTAACGTCATCAGCTGATAATGTTGCTTGTGATCAAGAAATTTGAGATAAAACGCCTTTGCCGTCGCCTCTTTTACCTGAAACTTGCAATGACGCCTTTTGCATAAACGAAAACCTGCCAATCTTGACTAGCGATGACTTGTATGGATACCTACCTACATCTTCTGTGACTTCTATGACAAGTGTTTAGACACCCACCTCCGCTAAAGGTGTTCAAACTCGCCAGTCCAGTTTTAAAAAGGATAAAGGTAAGAAGAGACTACAGCTTATAGAGGATTGGATTACATAAGAGAAAATATTTAAAGAATCAAGGAAAGAGTTTCACAAATTATAGAGGGAAATAAGTACAGGAAAAGAAGTTTAAAATGTTATACCAAATTCAGTGAAAGACAGCGTAACAAGATATTCGAAAAGTTCTGGAAGCTCGGTGACCGTCAACGGCAATAGCAATTCGTCATTCAATATACAGAAAAAATATAATTTTGAAGATAGACCAAATAATTTTGATGATAGACAAAAACTATAATTGTGTGGAGGTTTGGTACCCGAAACACAGATAGACTTTCCCGTGAATTTCAAATTAAGCAAGCCTATACTGGAGACCTTCCTATCACTCGTGAGAAATACAAAGACTTGATTATAACTTATGCCAAACTGGTATAATCCCTGAAAAGTACCACCATTTTTATGAAAACTTAAAAGTTGGTAACAATGCTCAAGTATGTAATACTATTTCAGATGATGATGACTAATTTCATGTTAAGACTGACTGTGTTGTTTATTATAATGATTAGGTGCCTTTTTATGATTACTACGTGATAATTTTAAGGTGATTTTCACATTAAAATTTGGTTCTTTACTTATGATAATCCTTGATTTTAAACGTTGTTTTGTCAGCAAGGCTGTTTTCTAAAATATTATGTCGTCGGCGTTGATATAATATTTTTATTAGATAGTTATTTAAGATAAATAAATTATTAAAAACATAATAATGTGACACTACTACTACTACTTCTCTAATGCGACAAAGCAACCTAAAATGTGATTATTTAGTGCCTTTGATAAAGCTAATTTATTTTATTATTACTACTTATAAGATTGATCTCAATTATATTGTTAGTAAAAATTGTGTTATTACGCAATATAAAACCTAATCAGCATTGTGATTATTAGTAACGTTTTGTAACTTTTATTTTATGTTACGCCTGTAGAAGTAAAGAATTTTTCATTTTTGTTCTTTTGGAGACTATTTTCATTGATATTTACTTTTGAAATAAATATATTGAAATTTATAATAATGTTATATTTTATTTAAAATTCATTTCATAATAAATACGACAAAACCTTGACTAGGACTTCCTATTAATAATGTTGTATGTGGAACTTGCGACAATTAATCAATAAGTTTTTCCAAGTAACTTTGTAGGATATGACAGATCCGACTAAATACAATGAATACAATACCGCTATGAAAGTAATTTCTGACTTTTTACATATTTAGAAAAGGAAAAATAACATTTCATTACTATGCACATGAGCTTTTAAACGTATATAAATTTATAGATTTTTTTTGTTAACCTATCTTGTATATTTTAAAAAATATAAGCTATTTAAACTTTGACGCGCTCTCCTGTAAAATTGCTGATTTGCAGATCGTACATTGTTAATAGGGACAGGCGATTTTGTGCCCTTGTTATACGGCAAACAATGCCCTTTAGGATGTTTGCATACAGCATGTACAGCAAAAAACAAAAGAGTATGGTAATTTTTTAGTCTTACGATTTATATAGAAGACCCAGTTCTATTAAAACAAAGGGGTCTTGCAAACAACTGAAAGTTTTATTCTAGAACATATTGTTCGTTCATTCATCACTTTGTTTCCGTGCCATCATCAAGTGACAGTTATGACTGACACCATGTCTTTGTCAAAAGAAAAATCTCGTTCTTCAACAGTGATATGCGTGTACCAGAAAAAACGAAGACAAATGCATTTAGTGTAGTTTTTCTTACAAAGATATCCAATCTGTTTCAACAAACCTATATCCTTTAGTGTCAGTTTCTTAAAAGTCAGTACAATAATTCCAAAAAATTGTAGTAAATGTACTTAGTTGGATATTCAGAGAACTACTTCCTCCGTGGGACCAAAATCGTGCTCGCGAAAAAATCACAGGTTCAGGTTTACAGGTTCTTAGTACGGAATTATGGTGCTATTAGCTGCTAAAATGATTATTTACAAAGCGCCATCTATCCAAAGTTACTCCAACTATCAACAACAAAGATAAAGAATACTCACTGTAAAGATATTCGGAGCATCCGTCGAAGCCCTCCTCGTCCTCTTCGCACTTCTCGGCCGCCGTCTCGTGGTCAGACAGCGTGGTTGCGAATATACATGCGCCTGAAACAGTTCATACAATAAACGTTAGATGGCGTTAGGGGTAGGGAAATGCAGAAATACATATTATATTTTAATATACCCTATTCTGTTCTGGGATTTGTTCGCGGAACATTGTATTGTTTTCCGGGCCTTCTAAATACGACTAAGGATACTGGTTGAATCGCAGTTTGTATGCTTTTACGATCATCAATGCTCTGGGGCAGTAATATCGG
Source organism: Xestia xanthographa (assembly GCA_905147715.2). NCBI lineage: Eukaryota > Metazoa > Arthropoda > Insecta > Lepidoptera > Noctuidae > Xestia > Xestia xanthographa. The sequence continues at coordinate 13,313,280 of LR990657.1, read as the reverse complement.
CGGGATTAGATCGGATCAGCTGCCTACTTGCGGGATAAGAAACGTGTTATTGGGATCGACACAAAAAAATATTCGGTAAAAAAGGTTATAGGGGCTTAATCCAAAAAATGTCCTCTGATTTTTCGGATTCTTTTTATTTATTTATTTATTAAAACTTTATGGACTAGTAAAAACTGTACAATGGCGGACTACCATCTACCTTAGGGTGATGCAGAGATAATACACAGTAGGTGCAATAACAGAAAAATTTACTAGAAAATATCTATTCTAAGGGTTCCGTACCACTGACTATATTTAGTATTTGTTGTTATAGCGGCAACAGAAATACATCATCTGTGAAAATTTCAACTGTCTAGCTGTCACGGTTCATGAGATACAGCCTGGTGACAGACAGACGGACGGACAGACAGCGAAGTCTTAGTAATAGGGTTCCGTTTTTACCCTTTGGGTACGGAACCCTAAAAACTAAAACTACTTAGTTCTGAGACGAATCTACCATGTATATTAATCACTTGTTCAGGTGAAGGAAAACATCGTGAGGAAACCAGCATGCCTGAGAGATATTTCTAGACGGCATCTAAAGCCAAATCAGATGGCATAAAAACTCTGACACCGGGTTAGGCACTAACCACACCATAAAGAAAGAATTAAGACACTGGCTGTTACTGTAATCTTCAGTCTTTAAGATTACAGTAACAGCCAACTGTGTGACTGCAGCAGTGGGAACATTATGGACTGATAATATGTAACTTGTGCAGATTATGACGATGGTTAATTAGTACTATTATTTGGCCTACGCTGTCCAAAACAACAGCCCATAACGTCCACTGCTGGACATAAGCCTCTCCCATCAGGATGAGCATCACTGCGATCTCCAATCCGCCTGGATTGGAGTTCGCAGTGATGAAAGACTAACAGAACTTTTTTTTTTTTTTTTTGACTTGAATGTGCCCTGGCGGTTTGGAGTATGTCATGCTCACTCTATTGTCTCGCTGATGGTGGCGCATGTGTCGGATCATTTAGTTCCCTTCAAAATGGTTGAGTTGAATGGTGCTGATCCATGCGTCATGTCCGTGAACGGGCGCTGTCAGTTGTGACTGGTCATCTCTTGGTTGCCATGGCTTATTTGAATGAATTATTTTGAATTGTATTTTTTTTTTGTTTGTGTTTTTTTGCTGTGGACACTTTTACCGTGCACATCTTGCTACATTGTTCTCACATAATATACCATCTCAACGTGAATGATGTAACAAAGATTTTGTAACAATATTCTGATTTAAAAGAGTGTCCATGGAGTTTCTTGCCCATTCTTCTCCATAGAGATCTACGCTAGGGAATGGGCAACTACAGTACTTTCACAGTTTTTATGTCTTGTGACTGGGACTGTAGCTACATTTAATTTTCATCTTTGTTTCGACAATTCAAAAGTGCCTGTAACTGGCTTACTTGAAATAAATGCTTTGATTTTGATTTTTGATTTTGAGAAAACGCTGCTGCCCATTCTCTCGTCTACGGAGGCACAGGGTGTTCTGCCTCAGACATTAGTCGCCTTATACGACACCCGTGAGTGTAATGGGTTGTTTCTATTCCCCATACTTAAATACTAATGCTGTAACAAAATAATGTCGTTACTCTTTTCACATCAAAGTAGGTCCTAATAATTTGAAAGGAGTAACCATGGAGTTTCTTGCCGTTTTTTCTCCATGAAAACGACCGACGCGAACCGTGCACCTTTTTCGACGTTTTATAAGTGACAAACTAGGCCTTTGTGTTTTTTTTTTTTTTTTGAGTTCAATAGTCGCAATAACACTTACCGTTATCGACGAGGAAGCGCACCATGGCTAGGTTGTTGCACGAAGCCGCGCAGTGTAGCGGCGTCCATCCGTCTGAGTCCTGCGCGTTCACGTCGCAACCTAGCTCCACTAGGAATCTGGAAATATACAAGAAAGCTTTTAGTACATAATTTACATAGTACTTTCTCAAGTTATTGTGCCTTGTGACTGGGACTGTAGCTTTGCTTTTTTTGTTGTTTGTTTGACATTCAAAAGTGCCGTCGGTAATGGTCTCATTTAAATAAACGCTTTGAGTTTTACAACCGAATTATAATTATATGCCTGCCTTCCTATAAATAAAGTATTTTTTATTATTTGATATACCTACTAGCGACCCGCCCCGGCTTCGCACGGGTGCAATGTAGATATAAACCTTCCTCTTGAATCACTCATCTATTGCTGAAAACTGCATTAAAATCCGTTGCGTAGTTTAAAAGTTCTAAGCGTACAAACAGTGGTACAACCCGGTCACATTATCTCGAGACCTGGCGTCGATGACGTCACGTCGGGTCGGCACTCTGATATGGTGCGCAAAACAAGTATCCTCTAGTAGGATATTATTATAAACAATAAGATTTCCAACAAAACAAATACTGTGTTAATTAATTTAATGTAGGTAATATTATTATAATGATGATATGATTAAAATTGCGGGAGGTTCGCATTCCAGCGAGGTTTCGAGATAATGTGACCGGGTTGTAGGTAGCGACTTTCTTTTATACTATGTAAAGATGACTGAGCAGTGGTGCATAAAACAGTAAAGATAGAAGAAAACATCGTGAGTAAACCGACAATTCTTAGAACCGAAAATTCGAAGGCATTATAATCACTAACCCGCACTGGGCTTGCGTGGTTGATTATAAATGGACTCCCTCTGATAGCATAGAGGTTCGTGTCCGAACTGTGTGGGAACGCTACAGGCTAGAATACGTAGAACCCAAAATGATTAATTGAAGGTTAAGGGCAAACTACATAAAACATTTTCGGTAAATTACGCAATTACCAAGTGACATTATAAAAGTTTTCCAGTCATGTATCTTGTTTCAGCCCCAGGGATCTCATTATTTTCTCCAGGATTTCGTGTTTTAAGTAGCTTAGCCGTTGTCAGATAGGACGAACATTTTACCTTATGTTATTTATCGAAGTTTATATAAAATTTAGTTATTAAATTACAGATTGGATAATACTAACTTAACGATTTCGAAGTGCCCTGCGCAAATCGCGTTGTGTAGAGCAGTGATCCCTTCGTCATTTGCAGCGCTTGCATTCTGCACCTGGAATCACATTTATAAGAATTAGCACAGGTAAAACACTACACACACTTCTGGAGATTGGAACAAGAAAAGAGAGGCCTATATTGGGCAGCGAGTAAATTCAGGCTGCACTACCGAAAGCCGAAAGGAACTTGTTCTCCCAGTCATTGCGATATTTTTTTTGTTCTACACCATACCTGGGAACCTTCTAGTTGGGGGTCAAAGTTCCAACTTTTTCACAAGTTTTTTTTTTTTAATATGTACATGTTTTTAATGTAAGATTTTTACTTTAAACACCTTCACGACCCCGTCAGTACTATTCAATCCATCCATCAGCACAATGTTTTAAGTGCGTTGCAGTCCTACCAAAAAACGTGATTTTTTACCCCAAAAAAAGTAATTTCCCAGCAATTTTTTTGCGTAGTTACTTTGTTTGATGTACAGAATGCTTGGTCACAGATAATATACTTGGTTAAAGACTTCGCGTAGTGTCTGTTTACACCTTGTATAAAACAGTAGGGATAAGCTGGAACAGATTTCTTTACAAATAAGTAGAGATGCAACGAATAGTGATTTGGCCGAATACCGAATATTCGGCGGCGCTCTCAGCCGAATATTCGGCGGGTGATCCAGTACAATTGACGTCGACGCTAACAAGTAACGACACGTTTTGATGCGGTGCGTGCGGCGGTGACGGGGCGGGAAGTATTTGGCTCAGTAGCCGGCAAATCGTGTAACAACGTGCAGTGTTTTAAATGTACTGTCTAAAATCGCTTTAGTTGTGAATAAAATGTCTCCTATTTGGAAATATTTTGAAGTTTTCAGTGAAGATTCCAAGTTTCGCAATTAATGATTGTTGGTTAAATGTTTCGATTAAATTGCTTTTTTTATTTCCTTTTATAAGATATTTGCTACTTTTTTATGACGTATTCGGCCGAATACTACTTACTATTCGGCCGAATACTGAATACTAAAAAAACTGGCCGAATAGGCCGAATACCGAATAGTTGCCGAATATTCGTTGCATCTCTACAAATAAGCATTGATCATAAATGTTAAATACCTGTGTTGCCGTTTTCTTAACGAGTTCCAACTCGCCTTCTAAACTAGCATCCAACAGCAGCGCGAGGGGATCGAAGCTCACCCGCCTGGCCAGCGGAGCCTTGCCTCCCTGCTTCAAGTTGCCCTTCTTCCGCCTCAGAACATTCTCAGAGCCCTGAGAATCCTGACCGTTCAAGTCTACCGAGCTGATCTGCTCCGTTATATCTGACACTACAATATCCTTACTATCTTCCTGTCCTATTGATATGTTATTATTATTTAACGCCCTATCAACCTCATCCTTCTGTTTCTTTTCCTTTAGGCCGTTCTCATTAGGCATGGAATCGACTAAATGATCCATTTCTGGGAATAAGAAGGCTGGCGGCATTTCTATACGCCTATTTATACTGACACTTATTCCGTTTTTAGCATTACTAACGTTTCTAAGTTTGGGCTGTTCGCTCATCGGTGGTTTTCTTATAGTTAGTGGGCGTGCTTTGATGATCATTTCGTTGCTACTTGTACTGCTGGCTGATTCTTTCTGGTTTTGTTGTTCGCTGTCGTTTGACAGGTCTGAAGGCAAGGGTATGGTGGGCATAGGGGTTATGTCAGTTGATGGATTGTAGCCAACATCGGTGTTTACTGACTGTCTCGGTGGTGTCTGAAACGAGAAGTGATGATAGCGTTAAAAATTGGATTTTAATTATTCTTAGGACGTAAAGGTTGCGAGGACTGATTAACACATTCGTAAATAGTGCAAGCATTTGAAAATTAGTTAACAGTTAACAAATTTAGCAATGAGCATGAATTTAATGCAAGTGAAAATTTGTAATAGCAATGAGTGCAGTGACAACATACCTTGATAGTTGGCTTTGGAGGTAGGGCTGGTTTGGGAGATTTGTCTGTACCGCTAACATCAGGCGTCGAGAGCGGCGTGCTGGCACTCTGAGGTGGTGACAACAGGATACTCTGTGACGACGCATTCTGCCCGGCCAACGAACTGCCCGTACTTGACAGTCCAGACGCCGTGTTCCTAACGATCTGTGGTTGGGAGGTCACCACATTACTAGCTACATGATTTGATGATGAAACAGTGATGCTTTGGGTCTGAACGGTCTGTGGCTGGACCGGTTGGATCTTTGTGGAGGATGTCTGGTATATGGGTGACGGTTTCCCACTCGAGACCTGAACTGATGTGGGTGCTACACTCGATACGGGCTTCTGGAATGAATGAATGAATGATGATGATATTTACAGGTGATGTGTGATGGTGTGCAGCAACTGATTCAAGCTTTGTGTGGAAACATAATAGTGGTTGATGAAACACAAGGTGTGTAAGTAAAACACTGTCTTGTTAGTCAAGGAAATTACGTGGGCTTAGTTCAAATACCAACTAACTCGAAATTTTGGCAAATTGAGTTTAATATACAAATCGATTCCAATTTTTTTCCTTTTTCTGCAGGTAAAACCGACTAACCCTTGCGATGCTTCGTTTCGGAGATACTGAATCTTAAAACCAACTAAATTAAGCTTTTAATTGTATGAAAACCTAATATTCCTTGTTAATCAGTGAAAATATATATTTTTATCGAAGTAAAACAAAATACCTTCACTTATCAGTTTTCAAAATAAAACTTTGCGACTAAAATACGGAATATTTAAAAAGTAAAACGATCTTATTCTGCTTAGTTGGTTTTAATAAGTACTAAGATATTAGAGAAAACACAGTTTTATAATTTTAATAACAATTACTAGAGGTTAGTTGGTTTTCCTATTGATCGCGTATTATCTAACTGGACACAATAAAACGAAGTCATTGCGAGTAAATTGGTGTAATAGGTTTTACTTCTATAATTTTGCTCATATACCACGCGCATTATCTAGAGATAAAATACCGGCTAACCCAGGGTAGTTGATATAAATTCTCGAGTTACCGAGGGGCGGGCAAGCGCAGCGCATGCGTTAGTCGTTTCTGCTCTCGCGCCACGAGAACACCTCTCGTGTCATTTTTAGTGTCGGCATAAAAGAAAGAGCGACTAAAGACAAGAACTTTATTTTGGCAACTTTTGATCTGCAAAATTGCCATAAATTGACGGTCTACAACCTCACCATTTATAAAATTGCCTTTCCTAATGAAGCTTATTGCTTTAGTCAGAGGCACACGGTAAAAAAGGCAGCACAGAAATCGGATCTATATTAGGTATCTATATCTTTATTTGTCTCAGTATGTACCGAGAAATGTCAACGAAGTGGCTTTTATTCCGACACATGCGGAGTCCAGAATCGCAACCAATATGTGGCATCTGTCTTGCTATGGGCAGTGCAAACCATTGTAAATTGAACAATAATTGAGCATACATTTTTGGAATCGGGCCACTTTTACATGGAGGTTGATTCGATGCATAGTAGCATAGAGTCGGCTCGGAAACACTCAAAGATTTATTCTATGTCGGATGTTTTCCGACGGGCTAGGTCTTCTCTATCGACGAAATTAGTCGACTATTTTTCATGAAAAACAAGAATAAAAACACAGAAGGAGACAAAGCGAATTGGTTAAAGGATAAAACGCATGAAATATGAAAAGGGTCAGATGAAGATCTTTATGACTATGACATGTCCGATAACTTCTTCGCTAAAGATCAGGAAATAAACATGGAGTCTAAATGCTGCTCCTGATGTCGGGCTCATCGTGGAATGGATACAAAAAAAGACCATGCTAAATTCGACAGCTATAACGAAGCCGAAGCAAAAAAATTTGATTTACTGAAGTTGTGTACAAAAGAAGTAATTGCAGAAGAATATCACGCGTGGTTTGAAAATTGAGCGACTGATAGACCCTTACTAAAATAGACCGTACCCCAAGGTGTTACGCAGTCTGATATGTCTTCTGATGAAAAGTAATGTTTTTTTTTACAATTTCAAATTCCTTTCAAATGTTTTATTTGATAATAAAATGATTACCTACTTTTAAATATTGTTTATGTTTTTTATAATATATAAAAAAACGTTATTATTGATAGCTGTTATAAGTTTTTCATAGTGAATCAGTATTTCTAGGCAGGAAGTTATGGTTAATAAAAAAATAAAACTAAACTTGAGAAGTAAAACCAACTAATATTTTACATATTTGCGTTTTTATAAAAAATTAAAAGGATTATTGAAATCTTCGTATGTTTAATTTTTATCATCATTTAAATTATTATTTATAGATCTAGTAGCACTCAGCAATAACTTTTAGTTTCCAAAATACAGCGTTTTCTTGATAGAGAGGTAAAAGCAACTAAATAGGGGGGTTCGGGCCACAAAGTGTATTTTTTTGTGAAACACTGTGACTTTTCTTTGAAAAGATATAAATCAAAGCATACTTTATTAAATTATCAATTAGATACCATTTCTCAATAAACCATTTTCTAAAGTAATGTATTTAATTTTAGGCACCAAACTTTCAAAACATCATTGCTCATTTTCATTATTTTCGAGTTAGTTGGTATTTGAACTAACCCCACGATTACTTCATTTATATTTAAATTCCAAGTGCCTTGGACAGGTGTATGAAATGGTCAATACACACAAAACAATTTGATAATAAAGTTAAAATAAAAGTACTTAACATGTACATATTTATTTAAACACTATTCTTGAAATTGCATTGAATTGCATTGTTTGTCTTTGAGATGATTCCCATCTATTAGTGGTTATTAAGTTTTGTCTTAGAGGTTAGTAAGCATTGAAACTCACCCCAAATCCGATAGAACTGCCAGCAGATGTTGTACTGGAACCCAAACTTGGTGAGCTGCCCTTTAACACCGGCTGGCCCTTCCCGTTGCCTTTCGAAGCTTCGTTGCTCTGACTATTACTCTGACTTAGCCTACTCTGTGGATATGCATGGTTCTCCTTCCCTTCCTGATTACATCTACTTGAAGAGTCGGACTTTTGCAACTGATATGTACTTTCTTGCTGATATGTAGTTTCCGTTTGACTTAGAGGTGTCGCTAGACTTTTATTCACAACCGATAGTGGTGTAGAATGTACAGTCATGTGATTTACGTTGATCGCATTTTTTGCGTCTTGGTTTTCGTTGTTCTTACCATTGACTTCAGGTTTTAATTTCCCGTTCGTACTCTGAGGGAATTTAGTGTTGTAAGGCAACGTTTGATACTTGGGATCTGACTTGCTTGCAGCAAATTCTGGGAGGAATTCTTGTTCGTTTATTTTCAGATCTTTGTTAGTTTGGTTGCTGTTAGAACTACTCGTGCTGTTTGGACTATATTGCGGTTGTTTTAGGTAGTCCATGTATTTGTTTTGATCTAGCATCGGCTTCTGATCAAACGCGTTCCCAATGCCTTGCTGGACGTGACTAAAGTTCTCATGTTTGTTTGGATATTGCCCCTGATATTGATTTTCTTGTAGCCCCTGCGAATGAGCGTAACCGTTGAACAAGGGATTGATCATTTGTTTCTGTTGCAAATAATGCGCTTCCTGCGTTAGATGACTCTGAATGTTGTCGCTTTGTGTGTGTTGTTTTAATGGCACGTTGTTTTGGATTACATTCTGCTTCATCGCCTGGAAAATAGTATTAAAATTTACACTATTACACCAAAACAAACTTGAATAACTTTTTCCCGCCGGGATTTTTTCTTTTTGATTTTGACAATGTATTTTTTGCAGTCACTGTGTCAATGTCAAATTTAATCACAGAGTATCAAAGCACAATATCAATTCAAAAAGACCATAAAGGCTGCTTTACACCCCGGGGCAACATTGTGCGGCATTGCAGCATGCCACAGAGCCGTATGATACAATAATTTAAAATGTTGCACATTGTGGCAACAATCAATCGGCATGGCAACAACTTGCGTCATGTGGCAGACTGTCGCAGCCAGTCGCAGCTTCTATCCAAACACAATGGATTCCATGACACATTTTTGATGAGCCAAACAGGTTGTAGGTTATGTTTTACGAAGCTTTGAAAATTATCTAGGCACGACGACGCGACGGCGACGTTGCCTCGGCGTTAAATAAGTTGCCGCATACCGCAATTGCCGCATATTATGTCAGTTATTAGTAGCATGCCACTACATGACGCACGCTACATTAAGTAGCATGCTGCAATGCCGCACAGTGTTGCCCCGGTGTAAACCAGGCATAAAACTAATAACTGTTTTTCTGAAACGTTTGATTTATTGAGATGTTTGTACAGAAAGTGATAAAATTACCTGGAAGTTGGAATTATGGCTAACGCTCTGAGCATGGGGTACGTGATTATAAGGTTCGACAGCAGCAACATTTCCTCGGGCTTGTTGATTCTTTGGTTGACTGTTTACCCCGGTGTTACCAGCAGGATAGCTGGGCAACTGTTGCAAGGGCGCGGGATTCGTCGTTCTGAAAATAAAAAATCACAAAATGTAATACGGTATTTATTTCTGATCCAAACTTACGTAAAATGAAAAACGTAGGCAACTTTCATAATTTATTAAAATTCGACTGCTCTTAAGGGCTATTGTGCTTCCAGACTCTATTGTTCCGCACCGACAGCCACGAAGCCACATTCACCGCGGAGTGACGGTTTTATGAACTTGTGGCGTTATTGAAGTAGGTAAGTCGCTGGCACAATAGGTCTAATTATTATAAAAATGAAAACGTGCGTGGCGTACAGCTATTAAAATACCATTTTAATTTTTAACGTCCAGGTTTATACTGAATAATAAAATTAACTTGACAAGCAGAGTAGGTTATAATATTGTATTATTGGATTATTAAAAATGTGAATGTATCACATTTTTGTGAATGTAATGTAATGTAATAGTATTGGATTTGTTGTTATGAATCTAAGGTCAATTAGTGGGGATGGCAACTGTGAAACAAATGGCGCTAGCATAGTTAGTTCCATGCATCGTCATTATTAGAAAATCTGGTAATGTCATTGAGCTATTACTACTACGTTTAAAGAAGACAGCGCGAACAAAATCTGTGCAACAAGCGCGGCAGTGCGGGGCGTGCGGGGGGCGGCTAACCCCGTATAATTATAAAGATGCTGTGGCGAGCAAGCGACTGAGTGAACTGCGGCCGGCCGACCGCAGTTGAACGGAGCACAGATTTTGTTCGCACTGTCTTCTGTATACGTAGTAGTAATACCTCAATGGGTAATGTCATTTTATATTTCAAAATGGCTTGACCTCATTGGTCAGATTGGGAACAAACTATGCTAGCGCCATCGGCTTCCAGCTTTTACTGGCCAACCCCATTGTAACAAGTACCTATCTAAACTTTACCTACTGCTCGAAATAGGGAACGTGCAGGAACTATAGGTGGCAGCACTAATCGACAAAAGAGACACTATGCGGACAGAAAAGGAAACTTATCACTTCTCATCGTGCTTTCAATTTACAACAAAATTGTCTCTTCAATTCATCGATCACTATTAGTGATCGATGCTTCAATTATATTATTTTTGAATATGATAGAAGGTATAAAATATGAGTTCCGGTCTATCAATAACGATCGTCAGCGTAATATAAATGTTTAATAATATGAATTTTATATCTTTCGTTTACTTTCTGATGAATATTGTGGTGTATGAAGACATAGTGGCTGGCATAACTAAGATAGCTTTCATATTTTCAACACATGTTATAATGGAAGGGAATCCTTTATCAGCGAGAACAGTATCTCCAGGCTCTATTATATCAATTAGTTCACAATCATTTGATGAAGCAATCAATAAAATGCAGTCCGTAGCATTTAGATACAAAACTTAAAAAACCAAAGGAGTGCAGCCAACTAAAAACATTATTGTGGGTATAACCATGTTTATATTCTGAGTACATGTGGAGTCTTTGATTAACTGTTGAGGGATATTCGGTGTGAACTTTAGTGCGGTCTAGTAGAACACGTCTATGGTGAAGTATAAATGGTTCTGGTATGTTTGCATGGACGGTTGATTTTGAGGGCCTTTTCAATGCAGAGTGTAACAAAAACAAGTTGTTTTCAAATATTTTTCTTTACTGCGTTTATCCATTTTTTGCGTTTTTCACCAAAACATGGTATGATAGTTGATGATAGTAGTATTCTTTGGAAAGTAATAGAATTTTACGCTAATTGATTTATTTTCATTTTTTTGGATGTATTGGTACCTACATCCAGAAATGCAACAATGCATTATGAGTAGTTAATTAATTTTCACTATAAAATTAATTCCGTTTACTTGTTAGAAAAGTCAATGTCAAGCATTAATAGAGCACAAGATTCGGATTGGCGACGCCAGTTGGCAGCACCGTCGTTGTGCACGTTCCCTTCAGATTGTTTCTCTCGTCATGGTAGTAAGATTCTCAGTACAAACCTCTGCTGCTGTGGCTGTCGATGCGCGGCCGCTAGCTGCCTGTTCAAGGCCCTCTTCCTAAGCAGTCGCGCTTGCAGCTCAGAGACGCGGCGGTCGATGCTTCGCATCTCCTCCTGCCGCGCGCCCAGGGCTGCCCGCTGCGCCGACAGCCTGCCGTTCTGTTGCTCGTTCAGCTTGTTGCGGTACTTGAAAGTAAAATGAAGTTTTTATAAGTTTTTACAACCTACAACCAGTGCTGGCAATCGCGGGGAAAATCCCCGATTTGCGGGGAATTGAGGGTTAGCGCGAATTGAGGGTTAGGGAGAGCGCGGGGAATGACAAAAATCGGGTAATTTCGGGGAATCTAGGCCAATTTTTTCCGTGGGCTAAAACTATTTTATGTCGGGTAACTTACAACTAAAAAACTGGCATTCAAACACAATTTTGTATTATTTTAATATTCCAAATAAAATAAGGGCCAGTAAAGATTTAAATGAAAACTTTTGTTGTACCTGTATTGCACTTTGTTTTGAGTAGTTTGTATGAAGTCTATAGATGTAAGAGTTAATTTTATTATAAAGTATGGTATTTTATTAAAGTTTTAGTGGTATAAACTAATTTTGTATAAAACAGTATTTTTATTCCAAAAATATCATTTTGTGGATTATGTGGAAAATTAATCACAAAGAAGCGGGGGAATTTCGGGGAATTGGCAACACTGAGTCGGGGAATCGAGATTTTTTTATTGGCAGCACTGCCTACAACTATGACCGTCACCACAAATACTTAGAATAATAGAACATCGAGGATGCATTTAAATAAGCTGTAACAAAAAAAAGTTAACAACGATCCAGGGGCGATAGTAGCAAGGTTTGTTTAACATTCAAATAATAATGAGAAAGGTGTAAGAGGTAAATAAATATTAAGAAGCTGGCAACTCTGACCTTCGCCTATGGCGCCAAAACAATTAGGGCGGTAGATTTAAAACCATCTCAGTAAATACAAGTACCTAAGTAATGATTAAAGCAAAGCTTTGAAGGTTGAGTACCTATAGCTTTACCTACCTACAAAATGTTATTGATCGAATCCTATAGGGCTAGAGGTATACGTATTACCTACTGTACTACGTTCTATTATCGGGCTTTTAAAGCGGAATATAGGTAAAGCTCCTACCTAGTAACTGTAAATGGTAGGTACTATAATAGCGCACGCAACTGAGTTCCCACAGTTGAGTTTTACTACTGGCGCGAATTACTGTGATGATCTTTGATGATAGTGGAAAAGCCCATCATTATACTTTGCTTTGTCACGGTCTTATTAACACTACCTTCTCTTTTGTTTTTAGGGTTCCGTACCCAAAGGGTAAAAACGGAACCCTATTACTAAGACTTCGCTGTCTGTCCGTCTGTCCATCTGTCCGTCTGTCCGTCTGTCTGTCACCAGGCTGTAGGTATCTCATGAACCGTGACAGCTAGACAGTTGAAATTTTCACAGATGATGTATTTCTGTTGCCGCTATAACAACAAATACTAAAAACAGAATAAAATTAATATTTAAGGGGGGCACTGCACAAGTCCGAGGCCATGTGCTTTCATGGGCCTCGGAATGCGCCACCTCCGGGATCCTCACTGACGGTAGGAGGGGTATCCATCGGCGTTGAGTCGACGTTAAAGTACTTGGGACTTGTCCTTGACAGCCGGTGGAACTTCGTAGAACATTTCCGACGTTTGGCCCCCAAACTGGAACGGACTGGGGCTGCCTTCAGGCGGCTCCTGCCCAATCTGGGGGGGCCGAACGCCTCCTGCCGGAGGCTCTACGCGGGAGTCGTGCGGTCAATGGCCCTTTATGGGGCCCCGGTGTGGGCGCGTGGCGAGCCGCTCACTATTTGAACGCGCCCCAAAAGGTAGTAGCCGTAAGGCTGGCCCGGGGGTACCGTACGATCTCCCGCGAGGCGGCGAGCCTCCTTGCCGGATTGCCGCCATGGGATCTAGAGGCGATAGTCCTCGCGCGCCTACATGAATGGCGCGCGGAGGCGCTACGCCGGGGGAAAACTCCGCTGTAGCGACAAATTGTCGCTCAGCGGACAGACTTCCGGCGGGATGTCATGGCGACATGGAGAGAGCGACTGTCGCAACCCCGTGCAGGGCACGCCACGATAGTGGCGATAAGTCCCCTCTTTGAGGAGTGGCTTGAGAGACGCCACGGCGTCCTCACCTTCCGCCTGACGCAGGTCCTCACCGGACACGGAGTGTTCGGGAGGTTCCTGCACCGAATCGGGCGGGAGGAAACGCCCGGGTGCTTCCATTGTGAGGATCGACCGGAGGACACGGTGGAACACACGGTGGAGGTGTGCCCCGCGTGGGCAGAGCACCGCCGTGTCCTCGAAGCGGCGATCGGCGGCGGCGACCTCTGGCGTCCGGCCCTGGTGCAAGCCATGGTCCGGAGCGAGACGGAATGGGACGCCGTCACCTCCTTCTGCGAAGCAGTAATGCTAGAGAAGGAGGTGGCGGAACGTGAGAGGGAGAGAACCTTTCAACGTCCCGGCCGCCGCGGGAGACGCCCCGGGCGTCGGGGGCCACCACCACGTGGCCCCCGGCCACCGTAGGCGCGGGCCTGTGGACGGTGAGCTATGGGCTAGCTCGCCGTCCGTCCGTCTCATGACGACAGGCCGTGTCGACGGCGCGTTCGTGTTCCACGCGCGCCTCAAAGAGAGTCAGCAAAAAGGAAGGGGTCCGCAAGGACCGATGCCTGCCGGGGTTGCGGGACTATTCGAAAGAGATACCGTGGCCCCGGAACACAAAGGGCGATGAAGGAACATGGATGGGTTTTAGTCAGTAAAAGTCTGACACTCCCTCCTGCTCCGCCCAGAGCGGGAGGGGTTATTTGATGATTTCCCATCCGAAAAAAAAAAAAAAAAAGGTGGGCTCCATACAACAAACGTGATTTTTTTGCCCTTTTTTTGATAATAATGGTACGGAACCCTTCGTGCGCGAGTCCGACTCGCACTTGGCCGGTTTTTTTTTCAAAGAACTTAATAGTCATGTGGCGTATCGTTTGGCAGTAGGACATTCAAAGTAAGTGTGGGTCTGTTAAGCCGTGTAGATAGCCACCATGTTGTTCTATGTTATTGTAGTACATTTTGATACAAGTGGGGAATAGTACATTTTGATACAAGTGGAGAAAGTTTGTTATTGCATTCGAGGCGGAATTATAACACCGGAGCCGTAGGCGAGGGTGTTTTTGAGCCGAGAACTGCAATAACAAATGTCCACGTGTATCAAACGACGTTTTTCAATACACTTTTGAAGAAATAAAATAAAATAACGAAAAATATTTTTGTCACGAACTAAGAAACTATGATTTTAATTTTCTTTTTTTTCCGCGCTTTGCTTTCGCCAGGTTGAAGGAGAGGCAAAGGTGTGAAGCCGTTAAACAGCCTAATGTAAAAAATAAATTTATTTTATATTTTTGAATTCAGAACACAAATAAATGATATTTTGTGTATAAAAGTAACTTTTAGTTTTTAATAACCATGTTTATCTATGATATTCTATTTTTAAACACAATTTGAATTTTCAAAAAATATTTACGCCGTAAAGACGCATTATTGCTTTGCCGAAATTAAAAAAAAAACATTCACCTCCGACTATAGGCATTGAACCAATTTGGACTAAGTATAGGGTATAGTTATCTGTGGCAATTTTTATTCCCGCACACGTGCGGGAAAATGGAAAAAAAACGCACGTGTGTGAAATACATTGCATGTTTTACCTACCTAATCGTAGAGCGTTATGGACCAGTTTTCGAGGAAGTGTATTGAAAAAAATATTACCAATTTTCAAATTAGACTAGGCTACCTACTAAGAAGTACTAGAACTTTCCTATGTTAAGCCTTTAAATTATGGAGACATTTGTATGGTGAAATTACTGAAATTCTAGCGTTAGGTATGTAAAGTTGTGCCTGGAACGGCTGTATTGACATCAACCGGGCCCAAATCCAAACTCCGTGGCTTGCTATATAAACGGTTGGTGGTTAAATAATTTCAAAAGAAAATTAGTAAGTACATAAAGGACCTAGGTACTTAGCTATATAATTAACCTTAATAAGAGCTTATTCCAAAGAAATCTACGCTGGCTCATTTCAAATGCGGGTAAATTACACTGCAGTCAGAGTCTCTTGGGAAAACTGGCATAAGGCGTGATATACCTAGCCACAGATAGAATATTTAAAGCAGATTCTACTACATGGATTAGCCAGCTTGTTTATGGTATAAACTACTTACTTCGGATTGCAAATAGGCTTGGCGACCCTATTCTCGATACTGTTTCCGATAATTATTAAATACATAAATTGAAACATTTTACGACTCTCTCAATTGAGTTCAAGTCAAGCTACAGATTTCTGTAATGTATTTTTCAATACATTTCCTCGAAAACTTAGGTTCAACATGCAATGTATTTCACACACGTATGATTTTTTTCATTTTCCAACACGTGTGCGGGAATGAAAATTGCCACATAACTATACCCTACTTATACTTAGTCCAAATTGGTTCAATGCCTATAGTCGGTATTTTATTTCTTCAAAAGTGTATTGAAAATCGTCGTTTGATACACGTGGACATTTGTTATTGCAGTTCTCGCGCGGCTCAAAAACACCCTCGCCTACAGCTCGGGAGTTAATTTTGCCTCGAATGCAATAACAAACTTTCTCCACTTGTATCAAAATGTATTATTCTTCTTTATGTAAAGTTACATAATAGAGTAATATTATTCGGTTAAATTACTAGGTACAGGTAGGCTCCCACCTAATTCAATTGCGGTAATCAAAGTAGATATAGGCCCCGTGCCTACTTAGTTGATATCACCAAATTCTGTAAATCAAATGTATTTCGACCTGAAGCCGTAGCAGTTGAAAAAAACTAAAAAGACAGTGATGATTATAAATTTCGTTAATACAATGTGTAATAATTTCACTTAGCACAGAAAATAACAAAACCAGCGACGTAACAAAGAGTCACTCTATCTTTTT
The DNA here is from genome assembly GCA_905147715.2 of Xestia xanthographa. Taxonomy (NCBI): domain Eukaryota; kingdom Metazoa; phylum Arthropoda; class Insecta; order Lepidoptera; family Noctuidae; genus Xestia; species Xestia xanthographa. The sequence continues at coordinate 13,296,804 of LR990657.1, read as the reverse complement.
CACACTGCGATCAGTCTAAATCATTATACCCCTGATTTATCTAACCACGAATCCATTCCTGAGCTGAATCAATTCCATGTGAATGACTTTTTCCATGTCAACGGATTTTCTGGTCAACATTAAGAGCATTTTGTATTTTTCGTTTCAGAGTTTAACGAAGAGAAAAAGTAAACTACTTGGAAAAGTAAAAACTATCGCGGTTTATTATTTTTCATTTGTTATGGCTTTGTCCACTGGGTTTTGAGTTATGCGGTTGGGTAGGCAGGAAATCACTGATTTGCTCAGTCGGTTAATCTGGGCTTTAGTTTAACGTTTAATGCACATGAGTAGACATGTGGTTTGAATTAACAGAGCTATGACTCGTTTAAACTACAAATTAGGTAAGTAGAAAAATACATAGGATCCGTACCTATTATTAATAGGCACTCGCACTATTAAGATCTTTCATCAACTCTCGTTCTGAATAAAACATTCTATAATTATATTTTTCTCATGGCTAGTCTCCGCGGTAAATCAACTATTGAATCAATTCATTGTGATTTGATGGTCTGTAAATCGAATCAAATACGGAGGTAGGAACTTAGGAAAACCTATATCAAAAATAAATCGAGAACTATAATTATCTATTTATACAAAATCTTGTGTCACTTGTGTGTATTTTCCACATGTGGTCGCCAGGTCATTTAAACGAGGGATGTTGTTACGAAGCTTCGACTCCGACTCCGATACGTCGGACTGAACTATTTCCGATTGATTTTATACCTCCGGTTCCGACTTCGGTTCCGATACTTTTAAATCGGAGGTTTTAATCGGAGGTCAAAGCATAGCAGATAGGGGCGGGCGGGAGGCGCGCGGCGCGGCGACGACGCGCGGCGGCTGTGGTCAACGTGTACGAACAGGTTCATGCATGTCGCCGACTCCGATTCTGGTTCCGGTTCCGACTCCGACTCCGACAAACCAAATTTAAAAACGCCGACTCCGATTCCGGTTCCGATAAAACCACCTCCGTAACATCCCTGATTTAAACCAATGAACGATATCGATCAACAGTTACCTAGAACTCGCGTGGGAAAATAAACAGCTGATTCACAATGCTTTACCTTTTATTATTTCGCCTTACCCTATTCATTGTTGGCGTTATGGGTAATTTTTTGTGCAACGAAATGAAGGTGGTATACCTACTGTACCTGCGTTGAAGGAAACATGCAATTCAAAAGGATGTGTGATATCTACAGTTTTTTGGGCAAAGCAGGTGATAAGAAGAATAGAGACTTAGTTTACGGTCATAATAGATAGCTTTTCAAAGATTTTTCTTTTATTCCTCAAAAACACGTATTCCGTAAGCATGAACAACTTAAATTGAAATCAATAACGTTTTTTCTCCAGAAAACAAGTAAAAATCTGTCACTATAATTACGAAAGACCCTCTCCAGTTCTTAAAATAGAATGACTTATGAAAATTAAGGTCTCAGGCTCTCAGTGGGGACTCCTTGGGGACTTAATAATACATCTGGGGCTCCTACAATTCGTTAGGCCAATAAGGTGCTTCGTGAAGCCTGGCTGTGCCTAATTCTGAACAGTTTAAAGCTAGTTATAGATCTAATAATGTCAATCTGTTAGTTATGCTACGAAAGATTTATAAATATATAACGTTCATTTATAACTATTTTCATCCTAACTAAAACCATTCAGTATTTATTTTGTAAAACGCTATTACAAGTCCCAGTGTCGTATGTGTAGAGTTAGGAACAAAAGTGCTTGATTGAGCGTGATTTCAGTTTCACTAATCGCCAAATCAATTTAAATTTTCTGCTTCATTTAAAAGATTAAAAGAATGTAATTTGAATGATTGCTTCAACTAGGTACCTACTTAAAGGTAAGAAAAAAGACAGTGATTCTACAGAATCAGAATTAAATGACAAAATCCCTTACGATTTACGTCGCGAGCTCTATTGACTCAACGAAGGAAATGTGGACTCGATTTTTCATTTCAATTCTACTTTTTTCAGCAAATTAAATTTCTTCCTTTTTCATTTATTTTAAACTTAAAGCTTCGCTTAAATAGATAGGCACCTGCTGTAGATATCTTAATACTACAGGTCTCATCAGGCCTTTTGTAGATTGACAACGTAAATTCAGACACTGATCAAATTAAATAGGTAAGATCCTAACTGCGGATATTAATCCGAATATCCGATGTCGGGATATCGCCTAGATCCGATGTAATTTCTATAAAGGGACATTGGGACTTGTACATCTGATGGCTACTGGCTAGCACCTGTAATTTGGTTTTATGAGTGTTTGAGTTGTTAGTTATTTCTATCTTTATAGATCATAAACTAGGTATCGTAAACCATACCTAAGTAATTTAATTTTGTACGGTAATTACAATTGTTATGTTTATTTTCAACGTTTAGCCTGCAATTATACTGAAACAACTATAACCATCAAAGTCAAAATTGAAAATAAACTGGGTATTGCTGTACCTACCTTACTGCTAAAGCAATTTAATTTAATAAATTCAACGGTTCTATTGGTGGGAAAAGGTAAATAAGTAGGTATAAGCTACTTGAGTCTTCTTCTAAATCATTTATAGAAGTTAAAGCTCAACAATTTATCAAAACAACTCCTCATTGAAATCCAATCCACCTTGCATAAATAACATAGAACTCGAAAAAGGACAGAAAAAGGTCCAGTTTACGAAATAAACGACACAAATTGAAACGGGTACCGGCAGACTAACTTGATTTACTCTAATACCGACCTTTCGCCCTCGACCCACTTGTTCAGTATTTAAGGTATTTCTATCACTTCACAACACTTAGTTTTAACGTTCACTGGTCCATTATAATTCACTACAGTGTAGTTTTTTTTTCTAAGGTCAACGGATGAACACTAGGCCGCTTGAATGCCGCGTCGGTAACTAAATTGTCAAATTGGACTGAATCAAAATGTTGGCATTAGACTCACTAGCGAAATTAGTCCAGTGACGTGGGTTTAGTTGTACTCGTAGTTACCTGTAGGGTTGTTGAGTTTTTCAATTGCAGTTACATAATGAAAATGTTCTCGAAATTTTTTCTGGAAACTTCTTGGCAAAGTGAAACTTGTTTCATTCTACAACAAGCTAGAGTCGTTCGACCCATACAATCAGTACTGCGATAAATTCCCAAGAATAACCGACATGTTCGTTCCGTTTAAAAATACAATATCAATGTCTAAGTTACTTTAAGGCGGTTCCCCGAGCAAGATTAGCTACTCTGTTTGTGGTGGTTCTGTTATTGTTGTTTGTGTTGGAAATACTGTTAGAATAAAGTTCTAATCAGCTTGCGCTACGAAATGGTTGTTACGTCAGTCACTGCAGGCCGAATTGTGCGAAATTAGTGGTTTTTATTCTTTATAAAATCAAATTTACGTCTTTTGGAAAAAGTAAAACGACAATTATGTTCATTATTAAATTGCCTTTCCATTAGTATAATTAGCAAATCAAAATAATGGTTACTTTACGAGGAGTAGCATTTTATAAATCATTATTTCTCATTTCTGTGGTTTCGTTGTGAGGGTATTTATTAAACAATAAGCAACTTTAAAAAAAATATGAAACGACAATTTTGGAGTCAAGATTAGGTAGTAATTTAATGTATTTTTTATTAGTTAGTATTTCTTTAGGATAAAGAGGAGTAGGCTCCAAAAAACTGCTCGCTCAAGGTCATTTGCTCGGGGAGCCGCCTTAATGAAAACATACCTAAATGGTTTAACTAGGTGAGTAAGTCATTAATGAAGGAATGCTTCAAAAATCCTTAAAATATTAAAGTAGGGAACTGTTCAGTTACTTTTAGCAACGCAAACATCCCTTTTGCAGTTACAATATTTGAGTTTAAAATGCTCTAGGAAAATGCAGGAACCATATTATAAAGTTCAGTAATTGAAAAACTTTCAGTAGCATGATCCGCCACGAGACACACTGGTGCGGCCATGTCTCTTGTCGGATCACCTTGCAGTTCAGTTACGTGCAGCCCACGGAGAGCAATATATCAAGGGATAATTAACTAGCTTCCCACAAGAAGGGACTAATATAGGTAGGTAAGACGTGAAAATATTCTGTAAGTATTTTCTAATTCATATTTTGCGAAATACGTTGCAAGATCTTGATAGAAAACTCTTGCAGTCTTGAACTTTTGTTTATTACCATTGATATGTTATTAGAGCATAAACAAGTGAAAATCGTTTCCAAAGTGCTTCGTATTTTTACAACGGAAGGTTTTCAGTAACTTATTCAATCCTACTAAAATAATTACTTTTTTTTTACTTTTGCAACATTGTTATCAATGATGGAATGTCATTTTATCTAGGCCCTAGGTGAAACAGCGAAACAGTATAAAAACGTTACCTATATCTGGAGTCTGACTATCCGAAATTCAAGCACTTTTCAGTTGGTCGGTAAACCCCCCCCCTCCCCCCTTTTCTTAGTATAACAACTGTACGAAAGTTCCGAAGCCCTATTATCCTTCACGTCGTAACTAATGCAACCCTGATTCCAACACGTATCGCCTACCTAATTACGTGTTGTATAAACGTTCACACTCTATCCCTATCATAGATTCGTATCACGGTCAAAATATTATCACTCGTTATTTAGATGTCTACTAAATTAATTTGCAAGTAATTTATCGTGTATGTGTTGATAGACTGGGATGTGCATCTGTGATTGCAGCTTGGTCTAGCTGAATGGTTTCGCTTGGCGCAAAATTTACAGTTGCATGTTTCTGTAATTTGAATTAATTGTAGTTCTATTAAAGTAAATTATTGCTTAGCATTCAACCTACTATCTTGTGCATAAATTATGAAGTGCGTGTTGACTGAACGTCGTGTATGCGCTGTCACGTCCAATGAAATCCTTTCGTTTTCTACCTCTTGGTTTGTTTACCCTATCTATACAGCTGTCACGCTGTACCGACTGTCAATTCAACCCGTTAATGAGATTAACTAGCGGGACAAGGAGATATTTTCACCAATATTACCTTTTATTTTTCCTGTTATCCGACAGAACATACTTTATTATTTCTATCAGTAATATAGTAGGCGTCGGATGTTTTTATACAACGTCTTCAGAAAATATACGGAGACCAAGAGTCTTGTTAGACGCATGTCTCATTATTCCAGTTCGACGAATTCAATATTGTTTCTTTGGCAATACATCCGAGCCAGTCGCGCGAGTTTTATGTCGTCTCCTATACGGGGACTATTCTCGAATCTCGGTTCCATATAAATAGCTGTATTATTAGTATTTTCATTGTTTATATTGGTTCTGAACTAAACATTATGATTAGGTACGTATTCTTTCGCGGAAAATGAATTGCTAGGAAATCTATTGACGCTCGGTAAGTCTCTGTTCGACAATGTGTGAGTTACTTGAATTACTCTCTTCGTCAAACAGGAAAATCAAATTCTCATCTGCAATTCTACAAATTTTCAAACCAAAACATTTTTAGATAAGGTTGAGCAAGTGAGACAAGCAGGCATCAGGAGAAGGTAAAATAAACTGCTAATTTCTTGAAAAAATGACGATGGAAAGTTATTGAAACCTCAATTTAAAATTCCTTAGAACTTTCCTAAAGTCTACAATGCGATGTTACCTGCGGGCCTAAAATGGCTGCTCTATCAGAATGATAATATGAATCACGTTAAAAAATTAAAAATTCTTAACTATTCCATTCTCTTTATCTGATATCTCTTTACCTGATTCTGCATACCAACCACCAGCGAAAAAAAAATATATCGTCATAAACAACTGACAGTCAGAATAAGCACCCAGCTATCAAGTCCAAGATGCGGGTTCAACCGGCCGAATGCCCGCAACCTAGTTGGCTGGTCACTCTCTCTACAAATATTACTGTGTCCCGTCACCGCGTGTTGGCGGTCTCGTTAGCTATCCGAGGCATCTCCCGGTGAATGGGATCATCGCCTTTATTATATTGTTAGGATAGCCGCTATGGCGCTATTGGACGTCTAAGACGTTACGTTTGACACGTAAATGTGAAAATAAGGTGAAACCTGCTTGGAAAAGTATGAAATAAATACCTAACTAATGCAGTGTAAACCAGTTCCGGAATTTTTGGAAGTCATGACTGATATTATGACTGGTATTCATCTGAATACGGTAATACTGGAAGCAGACCTCAACATGAATGTAGTTGAAAAAACGCTAGGCAGATGATTATTATAAAACAATAGTCGCACTATCAGGTTAAATTGATTTAAAGTTTATTTGGTAGTATCAAGAATGCAAGACAAAACAAGAGTGGAATCGAAATCGCTGTGATATGAAAAACCTTTAAAAACCAATCCATGGAACACATCTGGAAGGTGATAAATAGATCGCGTTATAGAATTTAGGTTACAAGATCACTCAATAAAGGAACAATAAATCAATCACCATAACCTTTTTGAAAAAGTCGGCGTCTATTCTATTCTCGTACTCGATTGATTGATTCGTATACTAACGTCCACCAAGATAGCAATCTATCAATGTAAGAAGATAATGCTTTGTCACTTGCCATTGTATAGAAAGACCTTTGATACAAAGACTAGTAATAAGGCAATATTTAGGAAATTATTGGAGTGGAGGTAATAATGCATTGGAAGCCTAAAATAAAGTAGAAAATTACTGAAGTCCATGAATTGATCTATGTTTGCTTAAATTTTTTTTTCTTCCGAGTCTTTAAAAAAAAAAAAAAAGTGTTTTATTGCAGGCAAAAATACCCAATATACAAGAAAAATACAATTGAAACAGATAAAGTAGTAAAGAAATCATTAATACCTACTCATAAAAATATCGTTAAATTCATTAAAAATAAATTGTTTTACCTAGGTACCTAGATAAAACAAAAGTTTGATTACTAGCTTACCCATAAGGTTCCCTGTTCCCTGTTTTTTTTTTGGATAATAGGTAGGTAATTGGATCCCAGTCTCTCACTAATTTAATCGATTTCAAATCGGCTCGCTAAAAGCAAAATGTTCATAATTGATTTTAGACAGGTGGGCCGCAAAATAAAAAATAAAAAACCGTAACCTCATTGAGTTTGACACTGCCCTAATTATAATCATCTGCCTTCAGATGCAGTAACTGACAAGGGCCAGAATTGTGATGAGGGATAGCCTGATAACCGATATCTAACCTGAAAGTAAATCAACTAGTTTTAGCACTTGGCTTCATTCACAGGACACCCAGAGAGGTGTATCGGCCTTCAGGGGAATCTCTCAAATATATTGCTAGAATTTGGTCTAACTAGTAGCCAAATATTAGTATTGCTTTCAAAAGAAACGTTTGATATTTTGATGACCAGAGGCACTAACACGAGGGTGCGATTTAAACGTAAGCTTTTAGAATTGAAAATACTCATTTCGCAAAAGAAGTTTTCTAAATTTTAAGAATTTATTAATATCATCTATAGATGATACTGATTGCGCTTGCCGTAAAAGATTGAACAAATATACTAAAGGATAATTGTATTTTCGACTAAAAAAATCGAAGTTTTGTAGTTACGATAAACCACACGCTCGTAGTCCCCAAATCGAGCGCGCGATGTTCTTACGGTTCCTTCAGTTTTATCGATCGCCAATCCTGCTAATTGTGTTACTAACGGTAACTTTCAGCTATGTATTTTAATTAGTGACTCAGGAATTTCCTCCAACAATAACAGAACAACCAAGGGAACATTTTAAGAGTCACTGCTTATTTTCTTCCCAAGGCCATCTTATCCAAAACTCAGACATGCGGTTATTATCTTCATTTATTAATTAAGATAAAATAAACCGCTGCCGGAACTTTGCGCCCTTCCCTTTCAAAGAATGGGAAGCAATAAGTCAAGTTTATAAGACGCTTATAAATAGATTATTGTCCTCAATAATTTTGAAACTAAATTGTTTGGAGTTGTAACAAAGTTGAATGAACTGGTAAAGTTTACCAGACGTAGTGTACCTTTTTTTTTTTTTTTCTCGGATGGGAAATCATCAAATAACTCCTCCCGCTCTGGGCAGAGCAGGAGGGAGTGTCAGACTTTTACTGACTAAAACCCATCCATGTTCCTTCATCGCCCTTTGTGTTCCGGGGCCGCGGTATCTCTTTCGAACTGTCCCGCAACCCCAGCAGGCATCGGTCCTTACGGACCCCTCCCTTTTTGCTGACTCTCTTTGAGGCGCGCGTGGAACACGAACGCGCCGTCGACACGACCTGTCGTCATGAGATGGACGGACGGCGAGCTAGCCCATAGCCCACCGTCCACAGGCCCGGACGTAGTGTACCTTACACCTGTTTAATATTACATTTATAGAAAATACATGGAGGCAGCTAATTTAATATTATCAAGAAACACGGAAGCTGCCTTTCTGGTTAAAATCTAAAAAGTAAGTAAAAACATAGACTAGACAGCGCAATTAATGCAATGGTTAAGTATACCTATACCTAGGAAATTGGCTTATCTTTATCGTCGAAATACATGCAAGTAAGATTCCTGCTCATAAATATTTGCATGAATGATGTTACAGGTTCTCTAGGCAGATAAGAAAAGCTTGGTGCGTTGACTTTGTTTGAAAAATAATGCCGCTTAGACCAACACTCTGCAGGTGTACTGAACGACGGTAGCGAAATAAAGATGTTGCAGACAAAAATCTTGCGTGCAAACGAACAACAGGAATTCCTAGAGTATAGAGATAGCATTATATAAGAGCGCATTTCATGAATGTAACTGAACGCAATAAACACATTAACGCTGACAGCTGTCAAAACTGACAGCTGTCAGTGGTATCACTGCTATGGTATATGATATTTATTTACTAACAATGACAGCTCTTGAACGAAGTGTTCATGTACCTATTGATCGCGTTAAGTTTTATTGGTGAAATTCGCACTGACACGATACTGTACAGATACAGAGAGAGGGTGTAGACGTGTAGTATGTCCCCCAATAACCGTGTTACCATGTTTTCGGCTACATACGAGAATATCATATCAACCCTTCTCACGGATGTCGTAAACGTTGTCTGGATAATAATAATAGCACAATATAAGTAAAGATAGTTGTGATGATCCCTATTTGCCTGTCAACCGTAACTACCATCTTGTTATGACATTATCGTGATCGGGGACTCTGTTGGGGATGTTTGCTCGATACACCTTAAGCCTGACCCACCTAATTTAAAGTTTGTAAATGTATCTTCACGAAACTTAATTCAAAACACAACATAACATCCACATGTACCTATTTTCCCAGAAGAGTTAGGCAATAAGCAGAGATGTTTGCATTAATAAACCCACATACCACCAGTTATTTTTGAGTCCAATGTAATATTGGGCGAGCTAATTGCCATCGGTCGATCACAAATCCATAACCCACTTTATCTAGACAAAGACATCAGAGTCATGAAGTCATGGAGTGGAGTCATGTAGGTACTGATATGAATACTATAGACTGAATACTCACAAGGGGTCTACACTATCACAGCATTAGCAAGCGCGGCAACGTCTATCATTTTAGCCGTAGACAATAAATTGACAGAGATTAACGCCGATTACCATAAAAATAAAGCAGCTTAACAAAAAAAAGCAAACAAAAATAAAAGTATCCAGCTTACTTCAGAACTCACCATTAACTCCCTACGCAGCTTGTCCAGCTCGTGCGCGGAGGGGGGCGCGGGCTGGACTCTTCCTCTCCTCAGCTCCTCAAGTTGCCGCGTCAGCTCCTCCACTTTGGCCACCGCCACTGATAGCTCCTTCTCCTTTTCATTGAAAAGCGCTCGTATTGACTCTAGGTCGCTCGCTGGGGACAAGAGAGGAAAATGGTTAATGTTGAAGGAAAATTGAACGTATGTAATTGTTGTTAGGGTGTTGTTCCTACTTTCCCGTTACTATTAAACTATAAGGGCAACGGGAAGCTGAATCAAAATGTTCTATTTATTTCAGGGAAGCTTTAATCAGGCAGTACAGTGGCAAATTATAAGACGACTACATGCGGCGAGGATCGAACAGGTTTCTCAGCTCCAGCTAAGGAAAAGTGCGTAAACTACGCGTATTTATATGAAATTCACGCATTTGAAAAGTTCGCGGGTCAAAGCTTCACACACAAAGGTAAGAACAACTACGAGTATATTGGTACGTCGTCAGAGAAAGAAGGGAATAAATCCACAAAGCCAAATCATGGGATATGTTTTGATGAACAAAGTTGAGTCTAATGGACGAAAGGAAGATGTCAGAGAGATATTAAGAATATAAAGATACAGGATCCTAAGATACAGGATCTTCCTAGTTTAGGAGTCAGGGCTCAAATTTTGTATTGACTGTACTATATTCATCTCTCGCACACAACTTCTGATTGCTAATTTTTCTGTACCTTAGTGACTGTTGTGTACTTTAATATGTGTCAAACTTGTATTTTCGTAATAAAGACTATTATTATTATTACATTTTTGTAAGGTACAATCAACAATAACCTTTTGCTACAAACAAGCTTCCATAACACGATAAAATTATTCCATAGTCACTGGAAATGAAACTGACACGGTGCCCTACAGTCCGTCTCGCTGCTACCTACTATAAAATACTATATTTATGTAACTACTTGAACTTATCAAAAGTCTGAAAGGCGTGTCAGACTGAAGGCGGCAGGCAGTCGAGCTGACGTAATGGGGGTGTGGTACTTTATACTATTCCACCGAATGGTCCAAATAATGTGGTGTCGTTAAAATATTGAATAGGTACTGACTTATGCCTGCGGTTTCGCCCACGTGGAGTACGGTAATTGTCCCTCAGGATCGTCGTGGATCGAAATACAAAGTATTCTATGCCTTAATCTAGGTTAAATCTGTACCTGATCTGTGCCTTTCTGTGTGCCAAATTTCATCTAAATTCGTTAAGAAGTTTTTGCGTAAAAGAGTAATAAACACCCTTCCAAAAGTAGTAAAATTTTTGAGTTACATATCGTATAAAAAATCTATTTTGCTCTACTGCCTCATTCAAGGTTATTTTTGGCTCAAGTAAAGGTTAGGGTAATTTGTTCTCAAAGGAGGAGACAAAAATACTCGAGATAGAAAAAAGGTTAATCACGACTGAATGAAAAAAATATCATCCAATCATGAGTACTTATTTTGGTACAGATAAAATTAGGTGTTAACAAGAAGACATTTATACAGAAAATATGACCTTTCGCGTCACTAGGATTACCCTTTATATGCCTGTCTGTATTACCCAAATAGGTCACCCACGTATCTCACTTGCTTCAATGAATGAGTTTGTAGTTTAATTATTTGTTATAACAATATTGTTATTTTCCCGGCAACCCTACGTACAAGTTTGTTCTTCCCGTTATTAATTGTTTACTGTATACATGTCGTGCTCGATGAAACATTTCCTGATAGAAATTGTTTAAATTACACCTACGTTGGCAAAGTAAAATAATATCTTGTGATGTTCATCATGAAATAACGGTACTATTGTTCTTTCGAAAGGTAAGGAGGACAGACAAGCGATACCTACCCAAGAAAATATCAGTTACCTTTCAAAAGAAGCGACTCGTAAAACACAAAAGTTGGAATTTATTTCAAGTTGTCAAGTAAACGAAGTGAAGATTAGCATCATTTGGAGAACAACTGAATCTGTCTACAAGTGCCTTTCAGACGAAGATAAAATATTTTTATACCGTCTAAAAAATATGCTCGAGTAAGAGAAAATTCTGAGGGACGAATAAAATGGCTGCAAGCTGAAAATGTGGTGCTGCTGAAAACCTGTCACGTTGAAACAATAAAAAAATGCTATAACGTGGGTACCCACGTTAAAGTCGCTGGGTTAAGTTAAACGTTTTACATCCGTACGGATGTAAACCCAGCGACTGTTGACATTTACAGGTAAAGTATACTTAGTGAAATGTTTGAAATATTATCCGGAATATTAGACGGCGAGACTCCTAAGAATGAACGTTATGAAAAATCCTTTGATAATGGTTTGACGTTTAGTACGTTTGCGTGGGAGTCAAACGGTGGTCTTGAAGATTTATACTCACATAATTCCTGCTTATTACTCCTACGCTTATAAATTAAAGGCAAAATTTGGAAAAGATCTAGCAACTGTGTAGGTGAGGAAAACGTATAGGGTACCTATAATAAAAAAAAATCAAAGCCAACCTGCTGATGAGAGTAGGTACTAACACTATTTTAGGTACACTGTGAGTACTTGGAAACAAGCCAGAAACTCTCTTCAACAAAGTAAAAGAAACAAACAAGCTAATAGTTCTAAACACTGAAGCCTTAACTCCCGATTTTAGTGCTCAACTTTACGAATTGTTCACTCCAATTTATAGCCAAATAAACATTGATTTCCCTTAATAGTTGCCGTTAAAACGACAATAAAACTAATTTGGACCGAAATAAACGGAATAAAGTTAACAATTGCGAAATTCTAACGCATTGAGGGACAAAAATGCTATTTTACGTAGCGCGGACCCAGCTGAGGCACATTTAAAAGCTCGGAGAGGGAAATACCTCCGACCTTTCAATTACAGAAGACAATAAAGAGGGCTTTATCTGTATGAAGAGTCCCTCCGTTACTACACGACATGACGGAGCAACATCATTTTTTGGTATAAATGCCAAAAAATAACTCTAAGTGTATTTAGTTGAGGAGCTCGTGGCTAAATAATAACAGCCGGTCGGGTCGATCGTTAGGTTAAGCCGTGCTTGCCTAGTTTGGTCTGTGGATGGGTGACCGCCCATTACATACCGAGTTTTCTCCGTGCCTCGGAAAGCACGTTAAGCCGTTGGTCCCGGCTGTCATTTGTAGATCTTTGACAGTCGTTAGGTAGTCAGAGGCCCAAAAGTCTGACAACCAGTCTTACCAAGGGGTATCGTATTACCCGGTACTAACTGGGTTGTGGAGGTCAGATAAGCAGTCGCTCCATGTAAAATACTGGTATTCAGCTGCATCCGGTAAAACTGGAAGCCGACCCCAACAAAGTTGGGAAAAGGCTAGGCAGATGATGAAGTGTATTTAGTTGAAAATTATGATTTTGGGGGCTGTTTGCCCTTTGCTTTGGCCGTGTAGTTTTTGTTAAAGATAGGCGATCCTCCTTTTCCCATGAGTGTCGTAAAAACCAACTAAGGGATGAAAGATAAGCTCTTATTATCACCAACAACCCTGCATATGACAAGAATAATGACTAATACTATCATTTTCCCTTTGACCGTACTAATTCAGACCCGTAGAGTATATTAACCTACTCCTATAAGTGGCAATATATACATATTGCGTATAGAAAAGCAAATTAAACCCTGCAGCTGAATATACCTACTCTCAGAATTTCACACCGAGTGGTCGATGCTAAGTAAGGCATTCAATGTTCTAGCTTTGAGTTTCCATATTAAGGCTAAACCTAGCTCAGTCATTTATAGCTTGGTTAGAACTGCTCAAGAGATTAAATTAGATGATTAAGCTTATATTAGTAAGCCATGATTTAACGAGAAACGTAATTAAGATTCTATCATTATACCAGTCTTGCCCAAGAAAGTTGGGATCGGTTTTCAATATATATCTTGGATCGTCTGAATGTCACTACAATCTGATCTCTGTTATACAAGGTGTATAGTTTTGCATCCTAGTCAAAATTAAGGAGTTGGTTTGTCACAAAAAAAAAAAAAAAAAATTACGATATCCGGTCAAATAAGGAAATAAGCTGCTATTTTTAATTGTTTGTTTTGACAGTATTTCAGAATAACACAAAAGTAATAGAAGAATCACCCATCGCGTGACATGTCTCTGTGTGCACTTATTTGTGTGTGTGAAGGCGCGGTTATAGGGTCAGTTACCGACGGGCTGCGTTTTAATACGGGTGGATTACACTTACCGATTTCCGTAAAAACGTAAAAAAAAAATATCCATTTTATTATACAGGGTGTAAAAGACCTCATCACGAAGCCGTCAACCAAGCATTCTGTACATCGAACTAAGTAACTTTACGCAAAAATTATTGCTGGGAAACGACTTTTTTTTTTGGGGTGAAAATTCATGTTTTGTGGTAGAACTCAATGTAACGCACTCAAAACGTGCTGATGGATAGATTGAATAGTACAGAGGTCATGGAGGTGTTTAAAGTAAATCCTACATTAAAAACTTGTATTTAAAAAAAAACTTATCAAAAAGTTGGAACTTTGACCCCCAATATCTCCGTAACTAGAAGGTTCCCAGGTATGGTGTAGAACAAAAAAATGATCGCAATGACGGGGAGAACAAGTGCTTTTAAGCTTCGTTAACAGGTGTTTTACACCCTTTAGATTCGGGTCGAAAATTGTTAGCATATATACAAATGGATGCAAAGTGACACCGTTTATTGTAATTCTAGATTTCGATATCTCAGGGCACAGTAGCAGGGCAGGTTAAGGCCGCGCTTCAGGTGGTAGCACTTTGACCCTGAGCTGGCCTATTGGTACTATTAAGGTGCAGGAATTAGGTACATCTATTTGAAGAAGGCAACTGTTCATCCATCATTATTAGCTAAATCAATTTTCCTTATAACTCCTATTTTCGTCACCAATAAATTCCTTTTCTGTCACATTACCCAATTATTTACAAAATCATTTGAATGTTTTTCAATATTTATCCTATCCTTTTTCAAAACGATTCCAACCACAGACCCTTCCCTTTTTAAATCCAGCCGGGAACAAAATGGGATCTCATAATGGTCAGTCGGTATGACTGATTTGCTTACCACGTCACTTCACATCAATGGTTGATCTGCCCCGGCAAAGGGCCGTATCGAACCGTGAAATAAAGAGTGCAAATAATGTTATCAGTGTTCACACACAAGCCTTTTCTGAATACAATAGGACGTTCCTGGATTTTCATAGAGCTCCGAAGAAATTGATTTTCGTGTTCAGAATATTAGGCATGGTCTGCCGTTGTTTTAGGAGAAAATATACCTACTCGTTGATCATTTACGTTTCAGAATAATACAAACGAACACATCTTCATTTTTCAAATAGGTAAGGAATTTGTTTGATTTCATGAAAATCTCGAGAAGGTAGAAAGAAGTATTTTCGAAGAAATTTGGATTTTATACGCCTGGAATTATCCTCGTGCGTCTAAGTTTAAAACCACGTAACACGATCTAAGAAGCCACATCCTTGAAAGGAGAGCGATCAGAAACAAAAGCCCTGAAGGTCAGGCGCCGAATAAACGAATATTTCTCCGGAGCGAATGTATCGCGACCCACCCAAATTGATTTAACCACGCCCCTCTATGAACGTATTCTACTTTTAGTATCTAATGTTCGAAAGAACCTTTTCTCCCCTTTTTTTCTTGAGTAACAATTTACGCGAAAAAGGGTTGTTTCACTTGTTATCTCGCATCAAATATAATGTGCACAGCTTTAGGAAACAGTTCCTTCGCTATCCGTGAGTGAAGGACTTCCGCATAAGTTTACGTAACGAATGACCTATTCACTGAATTTACATTTATTTTATGACTAAGACGTTTGCCTTATGGCTGTTGTAAGAACTCCTTTTATGCGTGTGCACGCTAGGTTACTGAACGAAATAGATGTTATCGTATACACAGAAAAAGTTTTATAGTGTATTAAACTTTTTCGAAGCATGATAGGAAAGAAGGCTAGAAATTTTCCGTCAGCTTTGTTTAAAATCGATTCCGCCGAGGTCGTATTCGAGTGGCTCGATTGCCATACAGAACTATGAACTAGCGCGGCTCACAATCAGCTTAATGAGGCGAAACTTGTAAAGTGATTAGCCTCAACAGAGTGTTGAACGGCTCCACTAAAACCCACATTTGTAGCTACGCAGCTAATGTAGGTGCGACCACAAAAACCTCCTTGCTGACGCAGACTGATGTGTAAGGACGAGAACAAATGGAAGTTTCGACTTTAACAACGATTAGGTTGAATGAAAAATAGCAACATGTAAATATGGGGTGGGGTTTTTGCTCGCATTCATTCGCCGCCGTCCGAGTTTTGACGTTTGGCAATGGGATAAAAACATGTATATGCGTGGATACAACATTGGCAAATCGTCGCTGAAATTCTAACACCACGTAAGTCAAAAATACCACTTTCACAGGAGAGTGAATAAACTGCTTATACAAGGTTCCAGTACAAAACCATTTTTTAATTTTTGTGTTCTTTTCAAATTAGATAAGAAGTTGCTTGTTTCTGATTGGGTTTGAGATGTCTTTATTTCCCATAAGAAATTTCACTTACCTACATGAGAAATATTAACTAGTTTAAAAATTAAAATAAAAAAATTGGCTGAAACAACGCGTCTTCCGATTGTCTAGCAAACGGCATCAAAATGTCAAAACCGCCGATTGCGAAGTGTTAAACTGATACTATTCGGTCTACAAAAGGAACAAAAAAGCTAAGAGGCTCTTTAAATTAGAAGTTTCAACGGATCATAAATTTATTCTTTGACACGCCAACTACAACAAAATGTATTTTACTTTCCACCATACCATGTTCAGTATTGATTTTCCTAAGTTTAGTCGATGCGTCATCATCGGTGTCATTGGAAGACTGGTACTACGCCATATTGTAACCTTAAAGGCATAGTTACGTAACCCAACGATATTTCACGTTTATAGACATCGAAAGACTGATAACATGAAAAATGATTGTCGATAAATAAAAACCGTAAAACACCAAACGTTTTTCTTGAATGTGTACCTGAAAGTTTTCGTTTGTGATTTTATCGCAAAATTTTCTATTATGATCGGGAAATGGAAGCAAAACAATTTGTTTGCTCTGTGCAAATTTCGGAAAAGTTTTAACAGTTTTCTTAGTTTGTTTTGCTAGGTCTTCAGCTTGATTTCAGTATTTCATAAATATGTAGGTACTGTTATGAAGTTAAGCTTTAATTTCAAATGATTTTCAAACTAATACCTACTTATTTAAGGTTTTTTTACGACTTAAAACTCCTTGCTTGCGTAGCGAGATTGTAGTAAAATTCCTGTCCATATAACATTTTAAGACATTTTTTTAATTTCGATCTGATGTAAACTCCTTGCTTGAACTTGAACCTGAATGACCTGTGTGCAGTGATACAAATTAAAAAAAAAATACTTACCGCCCTTGGGCTTCATGGGAAGAAAAAGTGTCGAGGGTTTTATACGGGGCTTTGCGGCCAAGTTAACCTGCATGTTATGTTACTGTTTACGTGCAAGTATGATGAAAAATGCTTTACAATAAGCCTATTGTAAAGCATTTAAAGATAGAAATGATTTGCATTTTTTGGTGGAAATTGGCCAATTTCCACCATCAAAAAAATGCTTATCTATTTAGTCCGTCAGTTAGAGAATTGGAAAAAAATGGACACGTATTTTTTTGTAAATCAATGAATATTGACAAAGATAAAACGCATCAAAACTCTGGAGTGGGGTCTTGTGACGTCACAATGCACTAAAAATTATACCACGGCGTGACGTATTGAGAATTTTAAAAGCGTCGTATCTTCGTCAATTTTGGTTTACGTAACAAAAGAAAAAATACGTGTCCAGTATTTTTTGGAAATCTATCTGAAGGACTAATTCGATTTTTTTAGTCATCTACCCTATTTCCCTATAAAGGGTGTAAATCACCTCTTAACGAAGCCGAAAGGCACTTGTTCTCCCCGTCATTGCGATCATTTTTTTGTTCTACACCATACCTGGGAACCTTCTAGTTACGGAGATATTGGGGGTCAAAGTTCTAACTTTTTGACAAGTTTTTTTTAAATAAGTACAAGTTTTTAATGTAATATTTTTTTCACCTCCACGACCCCCGTACTATTCAATCCATCCATCAGCACAATGTTTTGAGTGCGTTACATTGAGTTCTACCACAATACATGATTTTCACCCCAAAAAAAAAATTTTTTCCCAGCAATAATTTTTGCGTAAAGTTACTTAGTTTGATGTACAGTATGCTTGATTGACGGCTTCGTGATGAGGTCTTTTACTGTATAATAGTATTTTCAATTTAAAAATCGATTCCTCAATAAATATCCATCTCATAACTAAAACAGTCTAACAAAACACGAACCTAACTAGTCTACCAAGTAGGGCGTGAGGTTGACGTAATTATATTTTGGTTTAGTCTACCTTGTTAGTTTAACAGTCTCCGGTTACTTTGAACCCGTTGCTAGCCTACCTTTGTCATAATAATTACGGATATGAGGCAAGGTAGTCAAGTGTGTGTTTTAATTATGACCCTTTTATATTAAGAACTTCTCTTTGTTGAGTTTTGTGAGTGAAAATACTTTTTATACTGAGAACTTGAAAGAAATGAAAAGAGAAGAGAAGAAGAAAATATTATCATAACAGGAAAAAGTTTCACAAACTTCTTGAGATCTGATTTCATTAAACAAGGTGCATCCTAATCAAATTTCAGGAGCTTGTAACAAATGACATATAAAAATAATAAATTTAAACGACGAAACTCGGTCAATAATTAATAAAGCTGCTATTTTAAATTGTTTAACTTTGACAGTATTTCAGAGTAACACGAAAGTAATAAACAGAATCACCTATCGCGCGACATGTCGCAGAGTGCGTTTATTTGTGTGTTTGAAGGTGCGGTTATAGGGCTAGTAACAAACGGGCTGCGTTTTAATACGGGTGGTTTACACTTACCGATTTCCGTAAATAAGAAAAAATGAAAATAAATACCTACCCATTTTATTATTGATTTGGGTCGAATACCTCCTTGAATTTTACCAGGATGCAAAGCGACACCTTATTTATTTATTTATTTAAACTTTATGTACAATAGTGGTACATACGTACAGCGGACTTAATGCCACAAGGCATTCTCTACCAGTCAACCTATAGGTTAAATAGGAAAGCATAGTATTGTTTTTACCTTGAAATTATTTTTCGAACTAATACATAATTAACACGATAAGAATTGACTGCCTCGTTGATCTAGTGGTCGAAAGCGGGACTACCGAACATGAGTTCCTGGGTTAGATTCCCTGATCAGGCAGTGTTATTAGGTTTTTCCATCAGGAATTTCTCAGTAGCAGCCACGGAGTCTTGATTTGTGCCCGTTTGATGGCAATAAGCTCGCCCCTATTACATACATGGGACTTAAACATAACCGGTCAAATGCACATACAGCTCTGCCTAAGTGTAGGCACTGCAGGCATGGCAGGTCCATCGGGGATTACAGCCGTGATGTTAAGTTTATGTAGAGAATTAACTATATAGATTCTTTTAATTGTTATAGAACGTGTTATTCCTTAGGTAGGTCTAACTTCGAGAAAGAGGTCAATCGTCGAATCCGACTCGGCTGGGCAGCGTTCGGGAAGTTGCGCGGTATCTTCTCGTCCAACTTACCGCAGTGTCTCAAGACGAAAGTCTATGACCAGTGTGTGTTGCCAGTGATTACATACGGGACCGAAACGTGGTCGCTCACAATGGGCCTCATCAGAAGGCTTAAAGTCACCCAAAGGGCAATGGAGAGGGCTATGCTCGGAGTTTCCTTGCGCGATCGAATCAGAAATGAAGACATCCGCAAGAGAACCAAGGTTACCGACGTAGCCCGAAGAATTGCCAAACTTAAGTGGCAGTGGGCAGGGCACATTGCTCACAGAACGGATGACCGATGGGGCCGAAAAGTTCTGGAGTGGCGACCGCGAACCGGAAGACGTTGCGTTGGAAGGCCTCCCACTAGGTGGACTGATGACCTGGTGAAGGTTGCGGGAATCCGCAGGATGCGAGTCGCACGGGACCGGTCAATGTGGCGACACTTGGGGGAGGCCTATGTCCAGCAGTGGACGTCTTTCGGCTGAAATGATGTGTTATTCCCGATGAATACAATACATTGAACGTACGATTAACGACCTAAAATCAACACTTTCCTAATAGTATTCACCGACAGACAGCATTTTATTATCATCCTAAAGACGTTCATCTTCTTTGAAAAAGCTTGCCTCTAAGTAATTGGATATTTACTCGAATGTGAGATAAAATCGAATGCCTACTCGAATAGACCCTCTAAATAGAACAATCTGTGCGAATCGCAACGTTACCTAGCAATCGTGAGTGAATAGACCAATACTCGATACCGATTCGTTTTAATCGATAAGTGGGTCCGATATAATTATTCTCTTTATTTTTCTCGCTATTTCATCAGCTCTTTAGATAGAGTACGTAATCGGTAGCGGTCGATCATATTTACTGTGATTACAGCGAATCGAACGCCTCAATGAGGGATTTTCTTTTTAGCTCTTCCCTAGTCGCTGGATAGATGGCGCTAGGAGTAAGTATGATAATGCAAGGAACGGAACCTAAAAAATCAGATTTTAACAAAGCGCGAGAAATGTAGGTTATTATTCGGAAGGTTAAGCAAATGAAAGTGTCAGTCAACGAGAGTTGTTTTTTCAAGCGTTTTGGCTTTGGCACCAACTATCATAGTAAGTTCAACGCCATCTATAGAGTTCTTGGAAACTATAAGTTTTTTTTTAAAACCTCAAAAGGAAAACCTCTCATTCCATATTTGATTTTGAATTCGAAATGAGTTCTCGAACGCTATTAAGTTTCTGTTACCCGAATGTTCTGTTTATGAAATCAATCTATACATAATTGGTACAACAAGGTTATGGCCAAGTTTAAAGTATTTAATAGCAGCTCGGTACCGTATACAAGTATGTAGTTCCTAGATGTATTGGTAGTTTATTGTCTCTGCCATAGTGCTACCCTATTTTCTTGAGCTATCCTTGGTAAATTGTACGAGTAGGTATATGCAGTTCGAGTCTGTTTGCACTATTGTGTCAATATTATCTCGCCCCAGATAGATTTTTCACTGTCATTCAATTTCGCTGCGGTGAGATGTATCTTTCATTTAAACTGCTTCTAATAGATAAGTAATTAATATTGTTTACCTACTTTTTGTAGAGCAGTACTTACCTTTTCCACGCCAAGCCAGAGTTCAAGGTTCACAAAATGTATGGTTACCATAACCATAAATAAAATAAACCAAAGCCAAGTAATACTAAAGAAAACCGTGCCCTCAATCACTTGATTTTCGCTCGTGGAACACAATCTATCTCTATCACGTCAGTAAAGGTACGCAGGAGTCGAGAAAATTGCCTCAACGGACATTTATAACCCGACAAAATTCAGACACCCCCCATTTTATCCTCACAAGTAATCTTAATATGAACTTTATCTATTCTGAGGACAACACAAATTGTGGTTACAACACAAATTTTACGCTCCATCGGCGAATCAATGGCCCATAAAATGTTGACGTTATTTATTTAGGAGCTCGCACTTTCAATCCTATTTTATTTTTATAGCTCTAGACTGGGAGGAACTCGTTTGTCCTAAAAGGTTTATGAAATTGATTTAACAAATTAATTTAAGAGTAAGTGATAGGACTCGAAATAAGACCTTGTTCAACAAAGAAAGAATTTTCTTAAAAAGCTGATATTTTTCTTATTTAGGAATTTTAATTAAGTGTTTGATTCGAAGTATTTTTAATCAAAATGTTGTTATTTTGTGTCGTTAAAGATACGATGACAAAGTTATTATAATTCCAATCTTGGATGCGAGATTTATTTGAATCTGAAACAAATCATCTGGATTTTACTACTTTCATAATTTAGTCGTTAAACGTTTAAGTGGGACACATTGATAAACGAAGAGACGAAGAAATAAAAACGTCACGATAAATTCACCCGGCAAACGAGTTATTTAATTTCCACTCCATTTTCGGCCCGAGTCTATATTTTACCAGTCCAAAAATAACTGTCCAACAAGATATTAATATCAGATTTTTAATTAAGCAATAAAACATTTATATAACTTCACAACGTCGCGAAAGGTTCCCGAATTTGAGAGTGATAAAGGATTTATGACCAATAAAAAAATCGGAATGAACTTTTTTATGTATGTGTTGCCATTATTGATATATTTTGAGGCTGAATGAGACCTTAAATTATTCATAAAATTTGCAAATTTCATAATGCCGAAATTTGGGGGAATAGGTTTAAAAATTCAAAGGGTGATTTAGACCCGGGCGGGTATAAAACACACCTGGGCCGCTGTAGTGTGCCCTGACAAATCAGGATGAACATTAAGCCGTCTTATTTACGAAACGGGCGGCAGACTGAACCGTACGAATAAAACAAGAAACTTAATTAAACTTCGTCGTGATAAAATACTTTTGACAGAAAACCAATTTCATATGTGGATATTCTTAACAATTAGGAAATGTAAATTGAATTTTATCAAGGAGGCCATATTAAATTAAACATTGTTTGAAGTCAGATTTTGTAACAAAAGATAAACGAAGCGTTTCTTTTTATTTCAAAGAAAGAATGCCAGTATACAGTTTCAAAGCCATATCACGATCTACAAAACTACCAGAGGGACGGGCCTGTTTATAGGGCACTTACATAACATCATTTTAATATAAACGCGAAATCAGGAAGACATAAAATGTATTTTCTGCTTGCGACGATGTTTTTATTATGAAAGAAAGTAGACCAAGATCATCATTTTTCTTCGAAGACAAAGTCATAAAGACTGTGTCATGAAAAATTCTTGAAACAAGAAACAGCCTAACATTTCACCGTAAATAACGATATAATGGTAATTAAAAAAGGTTAAATCCACTCCCTATTACCCAAACATTCGATCCCAATTATTGAAACATTAATTGGCATACAAATGCAAGCCGCATTGCAGTGCGGTTATCATTACTAAGTGAACCAAACTGGATTAAACTGGAATGCTTTTAATTAACGGCGATCGAAATTCGAATTCAGGAAGCTTCTGGAACATTCTAGAACCTTCTGCGATTGGCAGACGTCACTCGAGTACCTAAGCATTTGGATTATCCGGGTTATGTCTAGCTGGGGGGAGGGGGGGACCACTTGGAGGTACTCGGCATATTTCGGCAGATAGGACGTATAGCTTATCTTGGTAAGCAATGAGATACAATGAGTACGGACGCTGTTTTTTCCTCATTTGTTTGAACTGATTTGTTTTTAAAATTTATGAAGGAATTTCAATTGTTTGCAGCAAAAAACAAAGTCGACAATAAAATGTTTGATCCACGACTTTGGTAAATACAATCTCAGCAATGTTTTTTCAAACTGACTGTTTACCCATATAATTAATACAACAAAAATATTATATGTTGGTCTGTAACGAGTGCTGAGCTACAAACAATCATAAAAACAAAGTAAACAAAACAGAAAAAGAGCGCGTTGTGTTAGAGTTTATAATAAAACTAAAATTATTGTAAAACATTTTTATTTAGAACTGAAATTCTGTTCTATGTATAATGTATACAACCTCCTAGCACATTTTACACCACAAAACATTTTATATTCCTCGTTCGACATTTTTGCCCAAACGTCTTTACATAGGGTCGTTCAACTGGCATTACAAATGTACTTCCCAACAAAATAGTATTAGGGAGGCAAAGGAAATCCATTTAGACCTTATAAACGGCGACCCAATAAGTACCTACATGTGTATGGATATTTATCGGGCCGTGGCATTTACCGGAGTGCCGCGTTTATGAAATACCTTAGAAAATATCTATGTTTATGAGCACAAGGACCAGATTCGTGCATTCTTTGTTGTGTGTTATTTGGCGACCTTGTTTTACATTAAATGTGGTTGTTGTGGTGTCTTAATGTTTCAAGTTTGACAGCCATAAACAATACTGCCTGGGTTATGGGAAAAAATGAATATGAGACGTAAATCGATATTAGATAAGAGTAAGTACTAAACTGAGGGCGATTCCCAGTCTGTGGGCCTAGGAGTACGACCTATCCTCATCCTATAACGAACAGTATGAGGTTTTACAACTACGAATGTTAGGCATCCCTAAACACTCCGTCTGCATATTGTTTTAACAACTTGTAAATTCACACGGGTCGGGGGGCTTTCGGGACCAGGACCACGGTCCCGGATTCCCCCTAAATATTTTTGAGTGGTATTTTGGGACCACAAGAAAACAAAACAAAGTTATGTCTTGGGAAAGTGCGGTCAACCAAACATATTTCGTATTGAGTCGTTCATCAACTGGTCCCACATGCCTACGGCCCATTTGGGACGTGTTGATGAAAATCAAATAAAGTCAAGAATAACTCGTAAGACATAATCAAATTATATGCGGGTAAATAGATTTCTATAAAATAAAACCTATTATTCACACACCCAACGATCCACTGTTCCCATTAAATTAAACCTCTAAAACTAAAATGCCGCAAACATTTCAACATTTTCAAGCGGGCCCAGAACTTAAAGGGTTGAACCGTAGAATACATTCATCTTTACTTCCAACTCCCAAGCCCCTAGTCCCAAAAGATAAGCGTTCAAAGATCGCATTACGTAATACAAAGCTGTTGAGTTTAACCCTGTTGATTCAGACGGGACAATCGGTCCATCGCCTGGTCACTAAGCGATAAAACCGACTACAGTCCGTTCACAGTTAACGTCTGACAGCAACAGCCTTGTTGCAATCGGAATAAAGATCACTGTTATTTGACAGACTTGTCAGTAGCAGCAACCAAATTTCAACCTTATTGCAAGGTCTATAGAGATCTCTGTAATTTTGACAGTGATGCTCAATCAGAACTTAAGCAACTGAAACAACTGTAGTCCCACTGTCCCACTTGGACTGTGAAGCCGCGATACCAACGGGATTGACATTTCTATTAACGGTTATGATTTTTGAAAATGGAGTATCGTGCTGTGACGCCATGCGGATAATTGGGTTTGTTTGTTTTAATGTTTTGAATACCATTGTTGTGTTTTTTGTAATGTTGTTTCAAAATTTTGTTTATGATAGCTTTATTTGTTTTCAAAATTGGATACAACCCTTAACACAATATTCAGTTTTGTTGTTATTAGTGAAGCGTAATTTAATATTTTATTGTTTGTTTTAATACTAATAATTATTTCAGATTAAAATTACCTACTTATTCGTTATTAATTTGGTTATGGAATATATATTTCTAAACATTTAATTAAACTAGAGTAACTTACAATTTGAAAATAAAATTAAACTAACTTCTTCCAAAACATGGAGTTTAAAAAATACTTTCAGCAAAAGTTCTATCCTTCCATGAAGTTAAACAATCAAATTACTGTTTTCTCATTAGACTAGCAATGAACCGCGTGTAGACAATTAGGCCGCACCTATTAACGGTTACATTTACTAATTCTAGGCGTGGTTCCAATCGTTCAGCTTTGTTTTTTCAACGAGGTTTTCTTTGTCCTGGTTTTTTTTTTCAGTGGGCAATTAAAAAAAAGCTTCTTTTTTCGTTTGTTTTTGTAATGCTGAAAACGAGGTTTAGATAATTATATTATAGTGTATATGTATTAATCCCAAAAAAATGTGGCATTGTTTAAAAAATCTTAAGGGACATTGTAGTGTATTGAAAGTCACAGTCAAACCGGAAAATGAATGAATGTACAACCAATTGTGTTTAACGGAAAATGATCAATAAAATATACCATTCATCCGATGATCCTCTTTGAAACGGGGCATTAAAGGATTTCGAATATTAAATTATTCGTCTTCCCTATCGCATGGTGAGATTATTAATTCAATATTCGTAAATCCGATTTTTCTGAGTCTTCATCATGTGCTTAATTTACATTTGACATCAACCAATATTATCATATTTTTGCTTACCTTTTTTTTGGTAGCGGTTTTGGTATTTCCCTTGTAAATGTATGTTTAATAAAATATCTGAGGTTTACCACTTTTGGTCCTCCAATTTTTAAAACCATATCATCCAGAGTGAATCTAATTTAACCTTTTCATATCAACAAAAACAGTCGACACTGGTCTATAATTAAGAGTTGCCATAAATAATAAACTGCATCGTTTGAAATAGCGCATCGTATCATACCATTCAATGCTGCAAGTCCAATGTCAGAGAGTTCGTCTGCACTCCAAATAGACTGCTCTTGATCCAATAATGTGACCCATTTACACCGGTCTACTAGTTGGAGGTGAATTTGTAATTACTCTAAATATACATACATTTTTTATGGCAACATTTACTTTAGTACGACCTCTTTTTAGGGTTCCGTAGTCAACTTATAGTTTCGCCATGTCTGTCCGTCCGTCCTCGCTTAATCTCTGTGACCGTTAGCACTAGAAAGCTGAAATTTGGTACCAATATGTATATCAATCACGTCGACAAAGTGGTAAAATAAAAATTGGAAAAAAATGTTTTATTAGGGTAGCCCCCCTATATGTAAAGTGGGAAGTGATTTTTTTTTTAATTTCAACCCTAACGTGTGATATATTGTTGGAAAGGTATTTAAAAATGAATAGGGGTTTTCTAAAATCATTTTTTGATAATAAAAATAAAATAAATAAATAAATATTGCTGGACATTACACACAGCGCCATCTAATGCCACACTAAGCAACGAGGCTTGTGTCGTGGACACCAGATAGTTGATATACTACATAGATACTTTTTGTTTGTAAATACATACTTATTATACATATAAACATCCATGACTCGGAAACAAATGTCCATGCTCATCACACAAACATTTGCTCCGACCGGGATTCGAACCCGGAATGTCAATAATTTCGGAAATAATCTCTAACTTTTGAACCATAAGTTTAGAAAATATAAAAAAAATCTGAAAAGTAGAACTTTATAAGGACTTTCTAGGAAAATCATTATGAACTTGATGGAAACAACAGTTTTTGTACAAAAAAGGCAAAAAGTTGTACAAAATAATTTCTGGACTAAGTTTGTAGTATATTCGTATATGCAAGCATTTTTACATAATGGATACCCACTGTAACAGACGCCGAGCTCCATTGTATGAATACGAGATAAATAGCTAAGATAAGGATTAATAAAGTAAAAGACAGGCCCGCACAAGGCGGGAAAAGGTTGTAAACTTTATTAGAACCACATACCAGAACATACGGTTGCCTTATATGGTGGCGAAACTGATGGTTTCATAACAAACCAAAAACGTTACCATATAAGGTAACGAAACATCATTTCGCGTGTTGTGGGCGGAGCCTCCGACAAGTCGAAACTTGACCGACCCGCAGAAAGATGGGAAAGTCCATTATAAAGGGAACGATTAGCCAAAAGGGTTGAGTACAACGAGGCCCCGCCACTACTTGCGACATGGTGTTTCACTATAAAGATAGGCGACTTAAGTCAGTCGACACAGTTTTATATTTTTACAGTGTTCTATTTACAAGTGTCTAGTTTTAAGTGTTTATTGTGAGTCCCACGTGCCCTAAGTATATTATGTTCTTGTGATTATTGTGTACTTGTGTAAATCAGTTTAAATATGTAGAATAACGTGCCCGCTCTAAAATATAGACGAAGTAATTAAACAGTGTTAAACCATCGAAGAGTTTTAATTGAAAAGGAAATCCCATAGCCACCTGAAGCTATCGAAGAAGGGAACAATAAATAAAAATACAGTCCACCCATAACAGCTGGTCCATACGAGCCGGATAAGTGAAAAAAGTGCCGATAACAAATACATAGCGCGTAAATAAGTGTTGTGAGCGGTTACATAAAACTGTAAGTACTGAACAATAATAACTTATGTGTATCGCGAGTGAATAAAGTGTTGTAATAAGCAAAGTGGTGTTCTCTGTGTCGAAAATCGCGATCATAGTGCGCGTTAAGGGGACCGGCAGAACCGTGGGACTCACAGTAAAATAACAAGTGTAAATAAGACTCTGTGCGCGTGTAACAAGTGACCGTCGCGTAAGTAGTAAATACGTGAAGTAAATAAGCGCGCGCTATACACAGTGCGCGCCGCGTCTTTCGTCGGAAGTATATAGTGTCGTCGCGGTAAATAGGGCTAGTCGTAAAATAATAATGGTGTCAAAGTGCGCGTAAAGTGTAACGTCGTAGTAAGCGAATCTGGACAAGTCCAAACCGAGCTACGAACTGTCGTGCGCCGTGCTCCCCGCTTAAAGTCAAGTGCAGTTGGCCATCAGTTTGAAAGATGGTGATCACCCGAAGCCAAGGTGATGCTGCAGAGGCAGAGGACCAGAGGCGGGCCCTACAGAGGAGGGCAGAAGAGCAACGGGAGGCGGTTCTTCGCCAGGAAGCGGAACGGATTCAAAGAGAAAGACTACGGAGGATTTCACTAGACCCGCCAGAATCGCCAGTAATAACAGGTGACCAAAGTACGATTAATTTACGACTAAATACCGCGCCTCTTACGACGTTGGACACGACCACGGCGGGACCATCATCGGGACTTCTAATGAGTGAAGACCATGGACAACGAAGGAGGTCACCCGCCAGGTCAGAGAGGTCACAGAGGTCACAAAGGTCAACGAATAGTTTTACAACGCGCATAAGGCTAGCAGAGTTAGAGGCTGCAGAAAAGCTAGCAGCCATACAAAAGAAGTCTCTTGACTTAGAAGCAGACTTAGTCAAGAAGAGGCTAGCCGCCGAAATGTCCGTCATACAGGACGAACAGGAGAGCCTGCGGGACGAGCCCCTCGTTTCCCAGGAGGAAAGCCACCACAGTCGAGTGGACGAATGGCTTCATACGAACCCCCTCAGAGCACGGGGGGAGGGGGGCACGGGAGCCCCTCGGGAGGACCCAAGACGTATTAAATTCGACATGCCACGGGGAAGGTCGCCGACACCGACGAGGCACAGGAACAGCATCGACAACTTGGCAGCGACCTTAGAAAGGATGGCAAGACCCCGACTACGGCATACGGATTTACCAGCGTTCTCCGGTGGTGTCAACGAGTGGCTGCCATTCAAAGCGGCCGTGAACGACACTACAAATATGTACAACATATCGCCTGCAGAAAACATACAGCGGTTAAGAAGCTGCCTCAAAGGGGAAGCAAGGGAGGCGGTGTCCGCCCTCCTACACACCGCTACAGATCCAGAGGTCATCATGAAGACACTCGAACAGTGTTTCGGCCGACCGGAAGCACTAATCGATCGCGCTATCGACGAACTGAAGAGGATGACGAAGCCCACTGCATCAGCCGCGGACCTGAATAATTTCGCCATCAAAGTACAGAACACAGTAAGCGTGATCAAGTCGGTCGACCGAAGAGGATACCTGTACAACCCATTGTTGACACGCGAGGTACTGGAGAAGTTAAGCCCGCACATACGGTCAAGATGGTGCGACTTTGCCTACGACAACGACGACACAACGGAGCCGGAGATAGTGATGCTGTCTCGTTTTCTGATGCGGGAAGCGGACAGGGCGTTAAGATACACATACGCCCCACCTACCAGCGCCGCGCCCGCCAGCCAGAAAAAGGAAACCAGGCAGCCAGTAACAGCGAAGAAGAAGGCCAGCCCCGTCTACACAGCCGTCGAAAATCAAGAGGAGAAAGGTCAGTGCCCCAACTGTAAACAAGACCACGTGCTACCAAGGTGTCCGAAGTACAAGGGCATGAGTGTCGACCAGCGGTGGGAGTACCTGAAGGCCAACGGCATGTGCTTTCGATGTGCCGAGAAGAACCACAGGCGGTATAGCTGCAAGGCCAAGGCGTGCGGCGTGAACCAGTGCCGCCGACCTCATCACACCTCCCTCCATCAAGAGAGGGTGGCAAACAAAGAAGAAGCGACGACCGCGAAATCTACCGCAGAGCCCAGCAAGGAGGAAGCAGTACTGTCGGTGGCAAGCAAGTCCGCCGCCGGCTCGAAGAAGGTGCTGCTGAAGATGTGCCCCATCATAGTCACCGGGTCACGGGGGGAGGTCAAGACGTATGCGTTGTTCGATGAAGGAGCAACCGTCACCCTCATTGATGAAGACCTGGCGACCAGCATCGGAGCAAAGGGAACTTCACGCCCGCTGCGCATACGCGGCGTGAACATGTCTTCAGAGGAGCGGGACAGCAGAGCGGTACGGGTGCAAGTCAGAAGCATCCGGGAAGACGGCCAGTCGCACGAGCTTCAAGCAAGAACCATCAAGGACTTGAGGCTCCACCAACAAACCATCCCAGACACCCTGCTGGATCACGAACACCTGCGAGACCTGCCGAAAGAAGAAGTTTGCTACGAGCAGGCCCGCCCCGGACTCTTGGTGGGCACAGACCACTGGGAGTGTATAGTGACCAGGGAACTCCGAGTCGGCGGCCCCGATCAGCCAGCTGCCTCACGAACAAAGCTGGGATGGGTGGTGCACGGAACAGCGCCACGAAGCATCATCGCTGATGAAGAAGATGTGCTGCACGTCATCGAGTCCGGAAGAAGAGACGAACAACTACACGATCTAGTCGAAGCGCACTTCAAGATAGAAGCCTTGGGCGTCGCCAGGAAGCCACGAGTAAACGAGGCGGACCAAAGGGTGGCGAACATCGTACAGAAGACAATCAAGAAAATCGATGAAGGCTACGAGGTAGGGCTGCCGTGGCGAACAGACGACATCGTCATGCCACCCAGCTACGGAGCAGCGCTGAGAAGGTTGAAAAAGATCGAGGAGAAGATGGATGCGTCACCGGACTTCGCCGTGCAGTACACAACACAGATAGACAATCTGTTGAACAAGGGATACGCAGTACCATGCGACGGAACAGAGAAAGAAAGCAACGTCTGCTGGTACCTCCCTCATTTCGCCGTGCAGAATCCGAACAAGCCGGGGAAACAAAGGCTAGTCTTCGACGCGGCGGCGACGAGCTACGGGAAGTGTCTCAACGACGAGCTGCTGGAGGGTCCAGACCTGCTGCTGTCCCTGCCGGGAATAGTCTTCCGGTTCAGAGAGCGGGAAGTAGCAGTCACCGCAGACATCCAAGAAATGTTCCTGCGGGTGAAAATAAGACAGGAGGACCAGCCAGCTCAGCAGTTCCTGTGGAGAGGACAAGAAAGGACATTGCCCCCGCGCCACTACAAGATGAAGAGCATGATCTTCGGAGCAGCAAGTTCCCCGTATATGGCTCACTACGTCCGGAACTACAACGCAGAGCTTCACGGCAGTGAGTATCCCAGGGCCTTGGAGGCCATAACAAAGAGTCATTATATGGACGATCTAGTGGCTAGTTACAGCGATCCAGAAGAGGCGTGGAAGGCAGTAGAAGAGACAAGAAAGGTGCACGCGGCCGCTGGCTTCACACTGCGAGGCTGGAGCTCCAGCGAAGCGACGGTCCTGCGCGACGTGCCCCAGACGCTCCACGCCACCACCCCAACGCAGCTAGGAGGGGAGCAGCCGGAGAGCAAGATACTCGGGCTGTACTGGAACGCAGAACTAGACGAACTCGGGTTCAACACGTCCATGAACCGAGTGCCATCCGAGGTGAGAGAGAGGATCCGTGCGCCCACCAAGAGAGAAGCACTGAGCGCCGTTATGTCGATTTATGACCCGCTGGGCCTGTTGAGTCATTTCACAGTACGAGCGAAGATAGTACTCCAGAACCTGTGGCGTCTGCAAACAACATGGGACACGCCAATTCCGGAGGAGGAAAACGAGCTCTTCGCGGCCTGGCTGGGTCAACTACAGGAGGTGAACAGACTGCGGCTGCCCAGGTGCTACCTCAAGAAGAACACACAGCGCATAGAGCTACATGTGCTGTGCGACGCCAGCGAGCAAGCGTACGCGACGGTGGCCTACTGGAGAGCGGTGAACGAGGATGGAAGCATCGACGTCGTGCTGGTCGCGGCCAAAGCAAAGGTGGCACCGCGGCGAGCCCAGACGATACCACGTCTGGAGCTGCAGGCAGCGGTGATAGGAGCCCGACTCGCCGACACCATCAAGAAGGAACACCGCATCGAGGTCGACAGGACGACCTACTGGACAGACTCCTCTACGGTGGTCCACTGGATCCACCACGACATGAAGAGGTACACACCGTTCGTCGCGCACCGACTGGGTGAAATCGCCGAGCTCACCAGTAAGGAAGAATGGCGCTGGGTGCCTACGAAGCACAACGTGGCTGATGACGCCACCCGACTCACCGACGCGCCGATCAGCGCGACTGACCGCTGGTTCCGCGGGCCGGACTTCCTGCAACTACCGGAAGAAGACTGGCCCGGGAAGCCGGCGACAGAAGAAACTGAAGAGGAGGTCCTGCACATCGCGCCGGGCCCTGAACGAGACAGCTGGCTGCCCGATCCTGCCCGCTTCTCTAAGTACGAGACGCTGGTGCGCACTGCTGCACGTGTGCTGGCATTCATAGACGCGTGCCGCCGCGTCTCGACTCGACTGGAACATCGGCACATAGAGCGCGCCGAGAAGGAGCTCCTGCTAAAAGCACAGCGGGATAGCTTCACGGATGAACTACAGAAGATCCAGTCTGCCCGCCCCCTCACTCGGGCGAGTCGCCTGTACAGACTGGACCCCGTACTCGAAGACGGCCTGTTGCGCGTGCGAGGACGTATTGAAGCCTCAAACGCGCCAGTGGAGGTCAAGCGACCCATCATTTTGGATGGTCGCCATCAGGTCAGTAAACTAATAGTAATGCGCGAACATTGCGCCGCCGGTCATGCCAACAGAGAACGAGTAACGAACGACCTGCGGCAGCGCTACTGGATCATCCACCTGCGGCCCACGGTGCGGGCCATCGAGAAGGCCTGCACGTACTGCCGGAGGATGCGAGCAACGCCACAACCGCCGGCCACGGGAGACCTGCCGCGCGCCCGCCTGGACCCCTTCCACCGCCCGTTCACCAACTGCGGCGTGGACTATTTCGGGCCCATGATGGTGAAGGTGGGCCGGCGCCGAGAGAAGCGGTGGGGCGCACTGTTCACGTGCCTCACCTCCCGCGCCGTGCACCTCGAGCTCGTCGCATCGCTATCTACAGACTCAGCAATCATGGCGCTGAGAAGGATGGCCGCGCGCCGCGGCTGGCCGCGGCTCATGTATTCAGACAACGGGACCAACTTCAGGGGAGCCGACCACGAACTGCGAGCGGCGTATGAAGAATGGGCACCAGCGCTACAAGAAGAGGGACTGCTGCACAGGATGGAGTGGCGGTTCATCCCTCCCGGCGCACCCAACCAGGGAGGTGCGTGGGAGCGGCTGGTGCGCTCCGTGAAGACTGCCCTCGCTGCGACTCTGCGCGAAAGGGCACCTGCAGAAGAGGTGCTGCTAACTCTGCTCACTGAAGCGGAGTTCGCCATCAACGCGCGCCCCTTGACTCATGTCAGCGTGAGTCCCACCGATCCAGAGGCCCTCACCCCCAACCACTTCCTGTTGGGGTCCTCCACGGGCCTACCCTCGACCGGGCCTTGTGACGAGGCCGACCGACGTGCTTGGCGGGCCAGCCAGGCCCTTGCCGACCACTTTTGGCGACGCTGGCTGCGAGAGTACCTCCCCACATTGGTACCCCGCGGCGAGCCGCAGAGCAACCGACGGCCGCCGGAGATCGGCGACGTCGTCATCGTCGTCGACAGCACACTGCCACGGAACGTGTGGCCAATGGGAGTCA
Source organism: Xestia xanthographa (assembly GCA_905147715.2). Taxonomy (NCBI): domain Eukaryota; kingdom Metazoa; phylum Arthropoda; class Insecta; order Lepidoptera; family Noctuidae; genus Xestia; species Xestia xanthographa. Next base: position 13,263,404 of record LR990657.1, on the reverse strand, counting down.
TCGAGAAGCTCTACCCGGGACCTGACGGCGGCATCAGGGTGGTCGACGTGCGAACGAGAACCGGCGTCTTCAAGCGTCCCATCAGCAAGCTCGTCGTGCTGCACAGAGAAGAAGAGGCTGCGCAGGCTACGCCGGGGGGAGAGATGTAACAGACGCCGAGCTCCATTGTATGAATACGAGATAAATAGCTAAGATAAGGATTAATAAAGTAAAAGACAGGCCCGCACAAGGCGGGAAAAGGTTGTAAACTTTATTAGAACCACATACCAGAACATACGGTTGCCTTATATGGTGGCGAAACTGATGGTTTCATAACAAACCAAAAACGTTACCATATAAGGTAACGAAACATCATTTCGCGTGTTGTGGGCGGAGCCTCCGACAAGTCGAAACTTGACCGACCCGCAGAAAGATGGGAAAGTCCATTATAAAGGGAACGATTAGCCAAAAGGGTTGAGTACAACGAGGCCCCGCCACTACTTGCGACATGGTGTTTCACTATAAAGATAGGCGACTTAAGTCAGTCGACACAGTTTTATATTTTTACAGTGTTCTATTTACAAGTGTCTAGTTTTAAGTGTTTATTGTGAGTCCCACGTGCCCTAAGTATATTATGTTCTTGTGATTATTGTGTACTTGTGTAAATCAGTTTAAATATGTAGAATAACGTGCCCGCTCTAAAATATAGACGAAGTAATTAAACAGTGTTAAACCATCGAAGAGTTTTAATTGAAAAGGAAATCCCATAGCCACCTGAAGCTATCGAAGAAGGGAACAATAAATAAAAATACAGTCCACCCATAACACCCACCTTTAAACTCATAAGTGAAAACACTTATTGTGACGGACGGGAAACTACGGAACCCTACACTGAGCGTGGCCCGACACGGTCTTGGCTGGTTTTTTTCAGATTGATAAGATATGGCCATATTTTGTTGAGAATGCTTTTGAAGATATTCTTTGTACATCAAAGGCGGATGAAAACCTTCGGAATTTATAGACGAATACATATCACCATTGTTGATAGGTATCTAAAAACCTGAAGTCGTGACAGCTGGATCAACCGTAAGATGGTGTGAATCTATTTTTTTTATATGGCAAGTAAACCTGATGACCATGCTGCCAATGTCTCAAGTGAGTTAGAATAGCAAGAGATTTTTAGAGATTATTGGGATACGAAATTTAACTGTTACTGTCAGTCGGGAAAATATTAAAACACATGATCTCTAGGTCTAAGTTCCAGAAAAAAAGAACAAATGATTTTTGTCACAGTGTAAAAAATAAAATATTGAAGTAAAGTACAAGTGGAAAAAAGCCAATCCTTCCAACGGGCAAGCGTATTACAAAATGTAAATTGCAATGCAGACATGCATATTTAATCTGAATCGGGACATGGTTCATTTAACTTCTTTCTGTTTCAAGAGCTGTACCAAACTCATTCTGATGTTTAATGAAATCGTAGAATGCTAGAATGAAACAATTCCATTTTGTGTCAAATTGAGTTTAGTCTGTAGATGTTTAGTTTTATTGGGTAATTGTACATTCGCCACAACGTTATTTCGCCACGAAAAAAAGTATGTGTAAACTCGCCACAACTCTATTTTAATGAAGGAAAATCCGTCATGTTGTTTAACCTGTATGGTGAACAAAACAAAGCCAACGTTCGACGAACAAAAAAACAAAAGAATTCTAAACCTCTGAACAGGGAAACCCCTGAAAAAAAGTTTTCAACTTTCGAATTCACTTCTCTCCTCATTTAAACTCGGTCTACGAACTCCTTAGTGGATCAGGTTGCTTTTAATTCCTTTCTTATTTTAGCCAGCAACAATCTACCCTTTACTGGAACATTGTTGAGCAGTTTGCATGGAAGTTTTCTAGTTAACCCTAACAAACAAGTCTTCGGCGGAGCATCGATCGCTGTCCGTCTCATAATGAATTAACGGTTATTGATTATGTTCCACGAACGATGTTTGTGGTAATGTAGTGCATTGGTGTCTTATGACCTCGTCGTAGTAGAAGGGGTAGGTTTTTCAGAATTTATAAGTAAACATACAGTATACTTTACCCATCACAAATAAGAGTATTGTATTAGAGACTAGCACTTCGCCCGCGACTTCGTCCGTGAAAATTGTGATAGCTCGGCTAATATGCATGACATCAATATAATTTATAGCCTATGTTACCTGGTAAAGATGTAGCTTTCTGATGGTGAAAGAATTTTCAAATTCGGTTAAGTCGTTTTTGAGTTAAATCGTAATAAACACACAGACAAAAAATCAAATCTTTCCTCCTTATAATATTAATTTAGAAAAACGATCTATGAGGTGTTTTTTTCCAAAACGTTAAGCAAAAGATAGGTAAGTAAACTTATAAACTAAGCCCCACAAAACCGTTGCAATGGTTTGACTGTGGGGTCGGATAAACAATTAAATTTTGAAATAAATATTTTTCATTAAATATAGGTGCACCTATAACACAAAAGCACCTTAAAGCACCTTCTTTATATAATTTATTGTATCACCACTGCTCTCAAAACCATGACGAATGGGACATCATGAGAAAGCTGGTATGTCCTAGAATCGAAAATTAACTGCACTGCGCTAGGCCCACATGGCGAATTATGGCCATCTTCCTGTCACAAAGAGGAGGCTATTGTCCCAGAAGTGGGAAGGTTATAGGCTGTTTATATTTTATTCTAACCACTGCCACCATCACTCCTCACACTACAAAATTGTAGTGTGTCAAACAATAAACAAAAAGTTTATAACCTTTTTCGATAAAGATATTGTTGTGTCTATAAAACAAAGTGGCCTCGCGAATAGTCCATACGTTTTGCGGAACATGAAAAAGCGTTTTAGGTTATTGAAACGGCTCTGAAAACTACAAATAGTAGTGTGTAACATTCGGATTGAAAAAGCAATTTAGAAATATTTGGTTGGTGTTGATGGTTGGATTTACTATTTCAACTAAACTTACAAATAGTTTTGGTAACGACAAACGGTTAAAGTTTCAAAATATATAAGTTTATTACTTTTTTATTGCATGGTACTGCCTCTTCTGATACATACAGGTAATGAATGAGTATGGAGTTATGGACCAACATCCACCAAGTTTGCTCGTGGTGGATTGGCAATATTACATTTAATTTTGTATTGCCCAGATTTCCTAACGATGATTTCCTTCACCAATATCAAAAGACAACCTAACAATATTTCTACCCAACAATACGCCAATAATTAGGTATTTAAGCCTCACGTAATAATGAGCAACCGTATTGGCAATTTGCCGCTGATCGGGCACGTTACCAAACTCTATCAATTGATGCTTTTCGGACAGAAACCCCTACTGTTTGACACAAAAAGTATGGCCCGACATGATTTAGAACTACCCATTATGTCTAGACAACGAATATATAAATATATCGGCCTGTAAACCGGAACATTACTAAATATATATGCCTTAAAATGCCAAGGTAGCCCGCGAAATTCAAAATTATCTGTCATTCAATGGGATTAAATTAACTTAAAGGGTTGTATTGATGATCTTAATGATAGTCTATAAGATCCCTTACAAAACGACCTTCATCGAGCTGGTTAATGGATGAAAAGTATTTTATATCAATTTAAATATGCCCATAAATATATTGCAAATGGGTTGACTAAAAAATTTCAGTCCAGAATATGATTAATTTACCAATTGAAAGTATTGAAGCCTATAGAATACATAGACTATAGAATATGCAAAAGTTATGAAGATATGCAAACGTTAGGTTAACCTATACGTTCGTTCGTTCGTTGTACGTTCTATGTTCATACTTTTGATTGGTATGGAATTTGTCTATTAGCCAAACCAGTGAAAGGTTGAAAAAAAAATGTATTCTGGACTGAAGTTTTTTAGTCAACCCATTTGCAATATATTTTTTGACATATTTAATTTGATATAAAATACTTTTCATCCATTAACCAGCTCGGTGAAGGTCGTTCTTTAAGGGATCCTCAACTATGTGTATAATTTTGTAAATACAACGTGTTCATCATCTGCCTAGCCTTTTCCCAACTTAGTTGGGGTCGGCTTCCAGTTTTACCGGATGCAGCTGAATACCAGTATTTTATATGAAGCGACTGCCTATCTGACCTCCACAACCCAGTTAGTACCGGGTAAATACGATACCCCTTGGTAAGACTGGTTGTCAGACTTTTTGGGCATCTGACTACCTAACGACTGTCAAAGATCTACAAATGACAGCCGGGACCAACGGCTTAACGTGCTTTCCGAGGCACGGAGGAAACTCGGTATGTAATGGGTGGTCACCCATCCACAGACCAACCTAGGCAAGCACGGCTTAACCTAACGATCGACCCGAGCGGCTGTTATTATTTAGCCACGAGCTCCTCAAATACAACGTGTTATGATCTCGAATCATAGTTTGTTCAGCATAACAAAGTGTTTGTAAAACCTACTTGCAAAATAAACATAATTTCTCATACAGTCTGAATCTGACCATCAAAATACAAAAAAAATGTAAGAAAATTTGAATGTCGCGGGCTGTCCTGGCGCTTCCTCCTTAAATGTTGTCATATTGTATTATTCTACCATTCAGAAGAATACTTTTTGTATACCTTGATAAAGTATTTCAATCTTTGTAGTAAGCAACTGAAAGACAAAATTGCATGGTGAGAATCAGAAAGATGCAATAATTGTTTACTTATAAAGTTAAGCAATAAATTTCAATCAATCAACAACTCAAATCAAAATTAAGTACGGATGTAACTATTAATTGGGCTTAAACAGCCGTTAATACATCAACATATTCAATGGCTCAGTTCAAATGGCTGATAATGGAATATCACGCGAATGTTGACACTATCTCCTCGTAATAATCCTCAATGAACATTAGCATACGTTTTGTGAGAATCAGGCTAAAACGACACAGTTAAAATTGTACTTTAAAACTTTAAATAAAGTACAATATTGGGTAATGAATCTTGATTTCGCAACCCTACTTCTCATAATATGCCTCATTTGTAAGGATTGTGAACCGCAATTCGTAGAAAAAGGGACTTAAGTATGAGGAAAATCAAGCAGTTTTCCTCGACCAATAACGTCTCATAAGAATTATTTGTGATGGAAATCTGTACATAATACCGCCTGTTCGACCATTTGTAACATGTTTATGACTGTAGGTAAAATAACTTCTACGTAAGAATCAACAGAAACACCGATTTAAAATCACTGAAGAAAAGTGTATGGCAAAATGAGTTATAAAAGTACTTACTAAGTGCGATATTCGCTTGCTTGTTTCTGTCGAGCTGTCCTCGTAGCGCTCGTAGCCGGCGTAGCTTTAGCTCTTGCGCCTCTACGCGCTCTCGTAGCCGCCGTAACCGCTCCCCCTCGACCGCCACCTAACAACAAATGCATGAAATTACAACTTTGAAAAAGTTATTCAAACTATGTTTTTGAATAAAAACCCATTTATGAAGCGCTGTCCCGACATTTGCTGGTTTTTTACGCCTTTTTCCGCCCTTAAAATAACTTAGTTTAGCTTATTGTTCAAAACGAGGGCTGTTGAGAGCGTGTGGAAAAGTTCTGAAATTTATTTTAATATCGCCGCTGATTTATATTAACAGCCAGTCTTGCCCCATTTAAAGTAATGTTCCATTAATTAAGCGATATTAAAGTAGTAAAGTAAATCGATGAAGACGAAGGCTTATTAAATTCAAAGGCAGTATAATAATGAATATAAAATTAGATCTGTATAACGGCTCGACGTCGAGAAATTTTGTTTATTTTATAGGCTTACTTATTGCGTGAGAAGAGTTTATTTTTAAGGCGGCGATAAATATCGCATTAGGCTAACGCGCGTCCGGCCCGCCCCGAAAAGATTTATTAAGAACGGGGAAAATTTAATTTTTTCTCTCTTATCTGTTAACAATTTCTCCAAAAGATTCCGGGACGTCTTTATCCGTGATAACTCAGTTGGTCTTTAATGTCACAATAAATATGCTAAATAGACCGGATTATTTGCCAAAATATTAACTGGAGTTGATGGTTAAGCAGAATGGATGACGGTCGCGATAAGGCCCTATTTATTACGTTTTAAATACTTATTTATTCCTTGTGTTATTTGGAAGTAATTGAGTTTTTCTTTCTAAACTAATAAAGAGGAAAGATTTGATTTTTTGTTTGTTTATTAAGATTTTTTAACTCAAGAAATATTCAACCGATTTTAAAAATTCTTTCACCATTAGAAGGCTACATCTTTACCGAGTAACATAATAGGCTATAATTTATATATTGATATCATGCTAGTACATTATAAATAGATGTCTACAAACACAAAGTCATACCAAAATCTTCGATTTCCAAATACATAGTATCTTCCATTTAATTTTACTGATAAAATACTTTGAAGTAATTGAACAAGATATTATTTATTTTCTATCACATTGAATTATTTATCGGTTGTAATGAATGCTTCGTTAGATTTTATCAATATGACACTTTATCAATAAAACACTTTTTCGGTACCTGAAATTGACAGAATATCACGTCCGTTTATTAGAAATCGCTATTAATATTATACAAGTAAATCTTGTAATTGATTTTCCCACGATGTTCAGAAAATCTTATTCCACTGTATCGTGGGAATTCACTCAAATGATTCGACAAGATTGTTAATCTTCGCAGTAAAGTAAACAATTGCGCCTCGAACTTAGTGATATTCAATTCTAACAACTTCAATCTTAAACTGTCAGAGTCAATTACGCAACGAAAACAAGCCAGACTTAAATTATAAATAACACAGTTATGATTACACAAAAGCAATCTAAAAACTTTGAAGTAACTGAGAACAAAGATTTTTCGTTCCATTTACTTTTCGTGTTTCTTTTACGTCATTGTAAAAGGCTTTGTTTTATATTACGGATTCCAGAAACCCTTTTATAAAATTCACACCTTCCCTTTTCATACGTGTCACCCTTTGTCGAGACCAGTTATAAATAAAATCTCCATTTTATTGTTATTCATAAAGAATAGTAATGTGAATGACCCCAGCTCACATACAAAATATAGTAATGGCTTAATTAAAAATATAAAACCGGCCTAGAGCGGCTCTGACCCGCGAATGAAGGGTCCCGTACCATCCTAATATGGACAAATAATGACACACAAATAAATAATAAAAACAGAGCAGCGGTGGCCCAGTGGTGGCGGCCCCGACTTACAAACAGTAAGTCGTGGGTTCGAACCCAGACAGGCGCATTACTTTGTGTAATTTATTTCATCACCACTGCTCTCAAAACGGTGAAGGAAAACATCGTGAGAAAACCGGCATGTCCTAGAACCAAAAATTCATAGACGTGTGACATCTACCAATCCGCACTGGGCCCGCGTGGTGGATTATATAGCCCATACGCAAAATACGCGCTTTGACGTGGAGTTGCGGAAACCAGCCCGTTATATAATAATAAAAACACACAAATAATGAAAATAAATTAAAAATTGAAGGGCTTCCCGTTAATTTTTAATTTATTGTTTGTTGTTATAATGGCAACAGAAGGACACATTCTGTGCGAAATGCAAAATTGCGATTGTCTCCCTATTACGGATCATGAGATACATTCCGCTGACAGACAGACGGTCGGATGGACGAACGTTGGTTATTCTTCGGGTACGGAACCCTAATAAAAGCAGGGGGGGAACAAAATTTTAAAGAATTTGGAACAAGGTATTTGATAGGAATTTTTCAACGGCTCTGGAATCTTTATTACTGCATTAAGATTATGTCTAGATAAAAGTGAGTTCGATCTATTGAGCTTCAAGGCTAAGCAAATATGGTAAAAAGATGATGATGATGAAAGATTTCTTTTATGCTCTTCATAAAGTAAAAGGTCCAACAAAACTTAGCGTAAGAATCCACATAAAATTGTTAGGTAAAGCTTATAATATTCTCCAAATTATGAAGGCGTTTTGCCAGACATTTGGTATATTTACTGGATATTTAAGGCATATATTTCTGAAGCAAACAATAGACGCAATTATCAGATGACCTGCGGAGGTCGCGAGTAGGTCGAGGACTCTGCACTGCGCGGATTATTTGCAAACCCTGTCGATACACAGCTGTGCCTTGTTGACTGAACTGTGCATCTTATATCCCACATGATCTACGAATTATTTTGTTTGTGAAGTCAATGCACACCGGTACATTTTTAATGACGTTTTGAATATTAAGCTTCGCAGAGGACAACCTTTGTCAACCTTTCCAAAAATTCTCTCTTAAAAATTCAGAAAAACGGTAACAGACTACAGAATGAGAACGTAGAATAATTAAATTAAATTATGTTATTAAATAAATGGCCGAGACTTTGTGTGTCTTTTGTAAAAGAAGTGACATTATCAGGAATAAGTGTGCTAAAAATATTAATCATACGTAGGCATTCTGTTATTGTTAGCTGCGTGGCTTCTAACAAAATTAGTGTGAAAAAAACATATAACGGCAAAATAAATCATACGCACATGTTTAATAATGTTTCAGAAGGAACATGAATTCCTGATGTCGTGTCGCGAACGAAACAAAAAGTAAAATAAAAAGACAATAAGCGATTTATGATTTTCGAAGTCAACGTTTGGCTGAATAACACCAAAAAGAAATAAAAAAGTATAAATATAAGGCAGAGTTAACTAGATACATATTTCTGGGACTCACAAAGCAGAGAAAGAGCTTTTGATCCGACGGGGTTGATTAATCACACCGAGTATTCATCTTTTTCGTAAATTCTAAAAAGAAATACTTTTGATACTTTTTTGGCTTCAGAAAATCTGAAAAGCTGAGTGAAAAGAGAAGCCTAATTGAATGAAGCGAGAGCTATTGGTGAAACAATAAGGAGTTTATTGCGTTGTTTGGAACGGAAGATTCCTTTTTCTTGGAATTGGATATCAAACGGAGGATAGGTTGGTATATCAGTTACGTTTAAAGATTAGAAAGGGTGTGATGTGTGGAATGTTCTATTTTCAAACAAACCTCGCGCTTGTTTTTTTGACGAATGAAGACAGTTAGAATTAATTTTATTTGTTAGAATTCTTACACTTATATTATTTTATTCTAAAACCTTGTCCACCCAGTCTTCTTTCTTTATCGTGTGGTTAGTGCCTAATCTGGTGTCAGAGTTTTTATGCCACCCATGGGCCCCTGACTTGGCTTAACATGACGTCGAGAAATAACTCTTAGGCATGCTGGTTTCCTCACGATGTTTTCCTTCACCGAAGCAAGTGATAATATTATACAATACGCACATGAATCCAAAAAAATCCGAGGTGCGTGTCTTGGGTTCGAACTTGAGACCTACGACTTGGCAGTCCGACGGTCACACCACTAGGCTATCACATCCACCTAGTAAGTTTTCTATTTAATTAAGAGTCCTATTAATTTTTTTTTGCAAATTTTAGATTTTTACTTCCTGGATCAAATTATTTCGATCGGCGTACACGAGTCGATAAAATAAAATAAAATAGCGATCTCCGGACGATTGTTGATTGTTATTGATAAAAATTAGAGACGAGACTGACATGAGACTGAGGAGCGAGCTGAATTGACACAGAATTATAGTACTTCAATTTTATTTATTGTAATTTTGTCTTATTAAATTGACAAATGAAAACGAATGAAGCGTATTAATTGTAGATCGAAGTTTTATATCATATTAATTTATTTGATAAAATTGAGTTTATTTGGAATTATAATGGATGCTGAATCTTGATTCAGCGTCCAAGCGTCAAAATCGTAGAGAAAGCGTAATTTAAGCCATAAATGTCTTGACATTTATGGCTTAAATTACGCTTTCTCTACGATTTTTTCCGTGAAAACTCAAGGAATTTAAAGAAATTCTAGAACTCCAATAAACAAGTAAAACATTCAACGTATCTTTCAGTAATTTTAGCTTTTATAAGAATTGAATCTAACAATGTAAATTTGAGCGTCAAAATTCCATCGCCGACAGTTCTTGCAAACTGAGTTCGTTAAATATTTATAGTAAATTGTATTATTTATTATATATTAATTGTATTATTGTAAAATTACACGAAAAAAAAATGATAAAAAAAAACGTTTTTATATCAGAAATCAGGGTCTTTAACCCTATCTATCTACAGTAGTAACTAAAGCAATAGACAAAAAGTACCAAAGCGTAGGTATTATTCTTGTGACACAATTTCGTAAGTAATTTATTCAATAAACTAGCGACCTCGGTTTCTTCTCGGTGATCTAGTAACGATTCCCGTTGAGACTGGAGACTATTAAGTTTCTCCAGAACTGAGTCTTACTTACAAATTGAATCTGTCACTATATCTCAACAGAAATAGATATTCTTTTTAGAAGAAACTGAAGTTGTTTGCCAGAAATACACGTAATAAAAAGGGCTGTTTTTATGTGAACTTTTCATTTGGGATCAGGTAAATAATAGTATTTTTTCCGACACATGAATTTATCTTATCGATGAAACTTTTGCTTGCCTTCTAAAAACCAAATGCATTTTATTTACCTACTTTGCGTACAATTATACATTTATTTTAAAATACCGATGGGAACGGTCAATGTGGCGACATTTGGGGGAAGACTATGTCCAGCAGTGGACGTCTTTCGGCTGAAATGATGATGATGATAATTAAATAACCTAAAGTAAGTAACCTATACTTAAATAAACTAAAAAATGCGTCTAACAACGCCTCCTCAACAATGTCAAGTCAATTTTATAGATCAACTTTACTTGACATTTGTTTACGTCTATTACATTTTTTACGTAAATTCATGATTTTTGACGCAGTAATTCTCAGCAGCAGTAAGATATTTTAATTATTTGCTTAAGAATAACGATAGTGCCATTCTCTTTCTTGTAAGTTGGAGTTACAAATTTTCATTTTTCTTTTCATGTAATTTACTATACATATTTTACGAACTCAGTTTGCAAGAAAAACCGTCGACGATGGAACTTTAACGCTCAAATTCACATAGTTACATTCAATTCTTATAAAAGCTAAAATTACTAAAAGATAAGTTGAATGTTTTACTTGTTTATTGGAGTTTTAGAATTTCTTTAAATTCCTAAAGTTTTCACGAAAAAAATCGTAAAGAAATAGTAATTTAAGCCATAAATGTCTTAATTCAGCGTCCATTATATTCCAAATAAACTCAATTTTATCAAACAAATTAATATGATATAAAACTTCGATCTACAATGAATAAGTTTCATTAGTTTTCGTTTGTCAATATAATAAGACAAAAATACAATAAATAAAATTAAAGTACCTACTATAATTCTCAATTCAGCTCGCTCCTCAGTCTCATGTCAGTCTCGTCTCTAATATTCGTCAATATCAATCGACAATCGTCCAAATATCGCTATTATTATCGACTTGTGTACGCCGACCGAAAGAATTTGATCCAGGAAGTAAAAATCAAAAATTTGCCTAAAAAATGTAATAGGACTCTTAGGTATAAAATTAAATGTAAATAAAAATCTCATTCACTAACAATATTGAAGGAAGCCCTCCTTGGACATTATTGCACAACCTCTGCGCTACCATAATTAAATAAAAGATATCTACTTACGTATTACGACCTTGCACAGCTATCCTCACTACATTTACCTTCGTCATTAATCTAAATATGCTCGCTTTATCGTAACATTCAGAACTACATACTACACTACTACTACAACAGCCCATAACGTCCATTGCTGGACATAAGCCTCTCCCATGATGGGAGGATTTGCCGTAATTTCCACGCTTGGCAGGCGGATTGGAGATCGCAGTGATGAAAGACTAACAGAAAACGCTGCTGCCCATTATCTGGTTTACGGAGGCGCAAGATGTTCAGCCTCAGACATTAGTCGCCTTATACGACACCCGTGAGTGTAATGAGTTGGTTCTATTCTACTCTGCCGGATGCCACACGGCTAAACCAGAACCAGAACTACATACTATTTTGCAATTAACATGAGTTTTTGTGGAAAAATCACTAGCTAATATTTTAAGGTGGACTATGAATTTAACGGTCATATTGCGTATAGTGCGCGAAATAGATAACTATGCAAGCATTTCTATTTTTTAATCTTGTTGAATTTGTACTTAGTGGTCAGGTTTTTGTCTGTCTAAGGTATGTAAGTATTAAGCCCAAAATAGTTGATGTTTTTGTTTTGCCTGAACACCTAACTCTTGTATTTACTGTACTTATACGTATATAGTTACTTACACAACTTGAGTAGTATGTATACGGTATATGTGTGTGCCCGTAACGACATCATTGCAACAGGGAATCGCGTCGTAAAAGGCTTGCTTGTTACTACTAAGTACACTCGGTCCCGTGGGAGGTCAACTTAGTTACTGCTCCACCTTATGTTTTAGATTTATTACTGAATTCAGACATTATTGGAGAAGAAAAGCATAAATTGCGATGCTTGAACTTCGGAACTAATTTTAAATGACCTTGTTTGCAAAGTTCTTGTAACAAGCAAATATTATTTAATTTTGAAGGTCGCGAAACCATGATCAACTTTGACATATTAAGTATTTCTTATCTACATTTGGTTACTACTTTACTTTGAAAGAGTCTTTTTTTCAGGCGGAGGCATCACCCAATTGAGTATTATACTAGATTTTTTTTTGTCATAAATGGAAAGATCATATATATGTTTTATAACAAACAATTTTTATTTTATTTTTTTTCGCTCTAATTAGAAAGTTATTTTAGATTAAAAATACATTCTCGAACCCCGTACCGAAAACACGCCGACAGTTCCCGAATAAACCCGAGCGCGTGTGTGACGTCACAATGTTAATACTTACTCATCGTACCATACAGCTGATACAGTGTTTTGACCTAGCATCGATGATTTCTTGTTAATATTAAAATTCTGTTTCTCAAATACTATGAGTGTGCGTTAATTAAGAGAGTTGGATAAAAGGATCATATGTCAACACCATTAAAAGTTATATATTTATCACGCAAGATTCTTAATTTACCCTAATAAAATTCAAGTGCGTAAATACGGTCGTCGCCATATTGTGAGCCGAGGCTAGAAATCATAAAAAAATAGTTTTCAGACATCCAAGCTCCACTATGTTGAGAATAATTGACTCGTCATTTAGTTATGTGACGAATTCATCCATAGTTCCATTTAAATAATTAATGGTAATGATGATTTTGAAATCCAAAGTCGAAGTTTCGCGGCAATCTTGCGTGTTTACATTTTTATTTTTCACATTGTATCATACAGACGCATAGATTCGAAAACAAATATGACAAATATCATTCCAAATATTTTATACAACATGAAAATACCCAGATCTTAGCGTAATTTACTAACACAGGACCAATAACACGTAATATTTATTACCACTACTCAATTTGTATTTGTTATTGACGTTGACGACATGACATGCTGATATTATTTTTTTTTAATCTTTGTGATGTGTGAAAGCGATTATTCCAATCGATTATTTTTTTGTAAATTTGGATTAACTCGAGTAATTAAATTAAGGATTGTAATAATCGACGAATGGAAATTAAAATAATCTTGTTTTAAGCGTAAAAACAATAAATATTTATTATATTATTGTGCTTTTTTATAGGTAATCTTAATAGTATATTGTATACGTAGGTATTCAAACCAACCCAACAATAAACAGTACAGATTGATCCATGGCTAAATTCGCGCCGATTTTTTCGAAATCAAAATTTAAATTAGAAATGCACTCGCTGTTCAAAATTACATTGTATTTAATGTACTATTTTTTGAAGTGATAACTTCTTCTGGGAGGGTGACTCGATTCGGAACGGTAACGAAGGAGTTCGGGAACAAAGAAGTTCCAGAATGACTGACTGATGGATCAATGCAAAGCCAAACCGCTGATCGTAGAGACCTGAAACTTAGGGGGTGTGTTCTTTGTATGACGTAGGCATCCGATAAGAAAGCATTTTCCGAAATTCTACCCCATATTAGTGCTTTTGATTTAAATTACTTTTTATTTTGACACATGTCTAAAAACCCAATCCGATTGTATTAAAAAAACTGACTGTACAAGGATCTTTTGGCGCGTGGACAAAATCTGAACTAACGCCACTAATTTGTTTATTTTTAAACAATTTCAATATCAATTATGTAGTTCAACATAAATTAGTTTAATTTAAGTTATCACTTCAGTCTAGCGTCCCGCGCGTAAAAATCTGTTGAGGTTTTAGAGTTGATAATATTTATGTATCTTTGGTGGATCAATCAAAACTATGCCTACCAAGATCCTTGGCGCACTATATCCAACCTTCAGTTATTACAAAACAAAATTCACAATAAATAAATGATGTAGTAAATAAAAATACTCATAAATGTGAATGAGGGATTTTCTTTTTAGCTCTTCCCTAGTCGCTGGATAGATGGCGCTAGGAGTAAGTATGATAATGCAAGGAACGGAACCTAAAAAAAACTGATTTTAACAAAGCGCGAGAAATGTAGGTTTATTCGGAAGGTTAAGCAAATGAAAGTGTCAGTCAACGAGAGTATGTGACGTGACACAATGTTTTTTTTTTCAAGCGTTTTGGCTTTGGCACCAACTATCATAGTAAGTTCAACGCCATCTATAGAGTTCTTAGAAGCTAAGTTTTTTTTAAAACCTCAAAAGGAAAACCTCTCATTGCGAGCGCATTCCTAGTTTAAATTTAGAAACTAAAAAATCGACGCGAATTTAGCCGTAGCCGCAAGAACTTTGTTTTTTTTTTATATTAGAGATTTCTGTACTTGTTTCTCATTAATATAATCTCCTTCTCGTGAAATCAATCAAAAGCATCGAATAATTACTAAATTACATTATTAAAAATGATAGTTTATAATAATGAATAAAAATTATACCAAGGAGCTTTCAGTATTCCGTATCAACTCTTTTTTAGGGTTCCGTACCCAAAGGGTAAAAACGGAACCCTATTACTAAGAGTTCGCTGTCTGTCCGTCTGTCTGTCCGTCTGTCTGTCACCAGGCTGTATCTCATGAACCGTGACAGCTAGACAGTTGAAATTTTCACAGATGATGTATTTCTGTTGCCGCTATAACAACAAATACAATAAAATTATAATCACAATAAAAACAGAATAAAATTAATATTTAAGGGGGGCTCCCATACAACAAACGTGATTTTTTTGGCCTTTTTTTGATAATAATGGCACGGAACCCTTCGTGCGCGAGTCCGACTCGCACTTGGCCGGTTTTTTCAGACTTCATTTCATTGCGAGTATCGATTAGGCTGAATGCAACTTTTTAATCGTGATGACGAAACTTGGGTTTGCGGTCAGCACTACTGAAAGAAGTGTTATGTTGCAACATGGTTTTTTTAGTAATATTGTCAAGACTTTGATTGTGTTGTGCTTGTGTATGAAAATTATGTATGAATAATGACGAAAATAAGAACGCAGATAGAATGTTACTGTTTTCATTTTGACCTTTCGAGTTTTATTAGCAAACGAGAAGCTTCATAGGTACAATATTTTCAGTGCATGTAGGTTACCTATTTTAGGAAGGGTGTAGTACTAAGTACTTTACACATATTTGGCAATAAACTGATGTCGCTGTCGTTTTACCGACCTCAACACGTTATTATAGATATTAACTACAAACTTATTGTATGAAATAGCTGCCGTGACATATTTTTCATTATAAAATTTAATGCTGAAAGTTCACGAAAATTCACACTGTATTGTTGAGCAAGTCCGTTAACATTGTGACGTAGCCAACATGGCGACTGATTTTGGCGCGTTTCTAGTCACGTGACTAATTTCAAAATTTTATCAATTTTAAATTGTCTATAATAAATAAATAAAAAAGAATTGAGAGTTTTTCGCTTCTATCATTACTATCATTTATGATAAAGATTTAAATTATATTTAAAAAATGATGTTTTTTTTTTTTTTGAACAAGTCAATTGTGTAATCTTGACTAGAAAAAGACAGTAAATAAAGTAAAGTAGTTTAAGTAGCATCATTGCAATTGGTGCGAACAGCCTGACTGTGTGGACCAATGTCTCATTAAATTAAAACTATCTAAGCACCCCGTGACCAACAGAACCTGTTTTTTTTATTGATTGGATCGTATTATGATAAGCGTTTGCTCCAGTATAATTTGCACTGCTCTTTATGTTCTAACCAAATCAGGAAAATTGGTAAAATATTCTAAGATGTAAAGTACTTTGTACTGACCTGGTGTTGCCTCGCCTCCTGCTGCTTGAGGTACCGCAGCCGCTGCTCCTTCGCGCACAGCAGCTGATGCTGCGTGTCGATCTGCTGCTGTTGGCGCAGCGCCATTGCGCGCAGCTCGCCCAATGTCAGCTCCACCCCTTCCCCCAACTGAGGACAACAAGGAAATACACTGTTAATATCATCATCTTTTACAGTTAAAAGACACACAGACAGACAGTTGAACATAGACCGAAGCCACAACGAAAGGTGATGTACTATCAGCAATTCAGCATCCAAAGGATTTCGACGACCTCGTCAGTCCATCTTGTACGATTATTATTATAAAGAAGTCCGTTACACTAACGTATCATGTTGAAATCCTGGCTAAAGTTGTCTGAGGAAATAGATAAAAAAGTCTTGATATTTCTCGACGTTTATAAAAATCTAACTAAAATCCAAATGCAGATAGGATGGGATGTGAAATAAAAAAAAAAAACAACAGAGAAGAAAACATTGAATTGTCTTTTAAAAATTTAGACCATATCTGACATGGCACAAAAAATAAAATGTCAGTTGTTAATTAGCCTACTGAAGCTAAAGATAGTAGACAATACGAGTAAAAGTCCTGTCTACCAAACATCCGCCAGTTCTCTACTATTTGCACTAGCGGAAACCGAAATGAAAAACTCTCGATCACTTTTCAAAAGAGGTCTTAATTATAGCAACTCCGATGGCAGTACAGTATTGCCAGAGAGAAAAAGAAAAAAAAAACTGTCTCGTGTTTTCTGGTTGCGACGGATTGCATTTCGTGGCTTTTAGATAGTGGAGCTCATCGGGGTCAGATGTGTGCAGTCATGGAGTCGGGTTACAAAGGATTTTGTTTGAAGTACTAACATAAGACTTACTAGGGTAGCAGGAGTTATTACATTTCTTTGTAACTTTTAAGGTTTTCATGAAAACTTATTTCTTAGCTTAGCTTGAAGTGTATAAACTTCTTCCGTGCTTTTTTGCCGAGTGTGTAATACGGACTTCGTTTCGTACTTACATTCTCCCAAATACCCGAAAGCGTGTTATGTATGATTATGCTAATTTCGAAGTATAAGAATCTTGACACTAGATTGTTATGTTAAATGTATATTATTGTCGTGATTGGAATGCCCCTGGATTAAGAGCTCTCGTATAGTTCGATATATTACTGGTATGAATATTAAGCATTGAGTACCTTCAATTTAGTTCAATGAATTTCTTATTACTAATATATAATTCCCTCAGTACATAAAAAGGCATCAACAAAGACCCAAGAAGCCGAAGAAAGCTACCAAGAATATTATAATAAAGCTGATCTTCATAATACCAATTTAATGACACAGGATAATAAAAGAAAAATCTCTTGCGAAAGTTCATTCCTACTTTATTATCAAGAAAAAGACCTTGTGAGCCACCTCGATATTATTAAAAGACAAACTTTAAGATTTTTTCTTTAGAACATGTACAATTGAAAGTTTTTCTTAGCTTATATAAGTTTGGAAGCCACATAGTGTAAGTAGAATTGTCAAGAGAAAACTATTTGCTAAGTTTAGCTATATTTTCGTGTGTAGTTTATTTTAGATTATAGTCGGAGATTGGGGTATTCTTTTCTATTAAAAGCCTGTTTAAATTCAGTAGTTATTTCGAGCTATTGCAGATTCCTTTTTAAGAAAATTGAATAGATGAGGCCAGAGACGAAAATAAATTGCTTACGTCGTTGTCGCTTTTGATCGGAATATGGAGTGGACATTCTCTAAAAGTGATTGTGAAGTCAATATGAGAGTATCGTAATTAACTCAGCAGTGATGAAGTTATCATAATTGCTTCAATGAATTTTGATAGAACGAGTCAGTGGATACGTCTCGGCAATATGATGAGGGAATTGCAGTTCTCATTCATTGGATCTCCATGATACGTTAAAAATTAAGTAACACACCATACATAACCCAACCTAGACAAAAACCAATCAAGCTACCGTAACCGCCGCAGTGTGGTTATAACAGGTTAATCAACCACACTTTATCCCGTCGTCCATCGAGGCTATAAAGCTCGGTGCTCACTGCGTTACTGCGATGGTTAATGTCCAGTGACATATGACCTTAGCTAACGCCATCACACACATTAACACTGAGTTATTAGCATGCGAGTTTCCTTCAGTATTTTCCTGGCTGTCAATAGGTAGGTTTATGTAGTGTGAATAGGTACTACCGACCCAATTTTCAACCTTATTAGGGCCAAGTTCACCGAAAAGATAACAGTCTGATTATCTAAAAACAGCTGTTTAAAACACATTTTTGAACATGAAAATGTGTTTTAAACAGCTGTTTTTGCCCTTTTGCCCTTACATAAGGCGATTATAAGAGCTAAACGCGAGTTTTATAATGCAAAAAAGCATATGATTCACTGCAATAAACAAAACCAGAAAAATATATGATATTCTTCAGGATATATTAAGCTAGTACGATAGTGTTTTGAAAACAATACAACAAAGGAGACAGTTTTTTTTAGGCCCTCTTCGATGTTGCGGATATTCATATTACTTACACCAAAAAAAGTAACCATTTTATTCTAATAATAAACGAAATATTAAATAGAAACGAAACCGGAATCTTAAAATCATAACAAATAAGTTGTATTATGATATTTTTTTGCGAGTCAAATCATTCCTGTTGTGGTCAATGCCATTTGACGGAAAATACTTACGTAAATAGGGGCGTTTTTTCCGTTTACAAAAAAAAAAGTACGGTATCCATTGGTACTAATATCTGCTTTAATTAAAATATAATATAATATAAAAAGAAATAATGTTAAACTGTGAGCTTTCTAATGCTATTTTAGAGGCTTCCGCTAAAATCTTTTAGATGGTATAGAAAATCATCATGGCACGGAACGTTGTAAATTCGTCTTTTTGGTGGTTGACTGACAACTTCATTTGACATTTGCCGTGTTATTGTTTATTGTTAGATTCACGTTTTCATTTTCGAATTTCTCATCATTCCGGTTAGACATGGCTTAGCTAATATTACCACTGTAATCTAGAAATTATAAGGAAGAAATCTATATACGTTTCATTAATATCTGTATGTCTGTTACAATTTTATGTGGGTGGCCTGTTCTGTTCATTCGATAAAAAAAAATCACGAACTTATCTCTAAAAATTTCTATTAACGAGTAAAAACCATACTAAAATACATGCGATCATTCTGATTTTTAGGCAAATAAGCAACATATTAGCATCATAGTGTTTTACATTTTTAGTCCAATCAATAGATTTTTTGCAAATCGCAAAAAACCGCTAATTTCGCACTATTCGGCCGCAGTGACTGACGTAACAACCGCTTTGTAGTGCAAGCTGATTAGAACTTTTTTTTTTTTTTAATCTTTATTTTTAGAAAAGGCTTTAATCGCGTAGCGATTATGTCAGCCTTTATTCTTACAGTAAATTAGAATTATTAGTAGATTAGAACTTTATTCTTACAGTATTTCAAACGAAGTTTGAACCACCACAAATAGAGTTGCTAATTTAGCTTATGTAATCGCCTTAAAGCATAAAGCCTCGTATCCACTAGGCAACATTTGGCGCATGACATGTTGCTCAATGTTGCGTTTTGAAAGTCAGCGCGGAACTTTTGTTTAGCAACTTTTGTTTAGTTTTGTGATGTTGCGCGCCAGCTAGCAACGTCGCGCGATGTTGTGTAACGCTGCCGAACATGTTGAGTGTCACGTGTTGCGCGTCAATTGTTGCCTAGTAGATGTGGCAGACCGTCAGAGAACTAGTACGTTGATTATTTTTGTGATTGTATTCTTTAATTTCAATTAAACTTAAACAAGTATCACAACTTACTTTACAAATATATGTATTTGACTTAATGAAGTGAAATAAGGATGGAGATAAAATTAAAAAATTGGTGTTGACAAATGTCAAAGGAAAAAGTACCTAGTTGAAACAAAAGTCTGCAAGAAAAAGTTGTACCTCAAAAAGGTCAGTCAGATTTTGTTGTTGTTGGACAGTTCTAAAATACTCTCATGCTGCATAATACGTTTGTGAACGGACAACTGAAATCAATTATATTTCTTCTATAGTTTGACATTCAAAAGTGTGTGACTACTCTTTTTTTGCACACTCTATGTCTTTAATGGAAAATAACAATATTTTCAGTTCAATCCTGCATGAAATATTTCAAAGTGGAATGAACAAAAGATAGAGACGGATAACTCGTGTAACGCGTGACATTTTGTAGTTTCGACAGAACCCCATGGGGTTCGCGTCAAACGTTTATGTTGACGTGACATGCGAGTGAATCGACGAAATATCCTTGTTTTCATAAATATATTATTGACAAAAGGCGAAAGATGGCAAATATATTTTACCATATTAAGCGAAATTAGGGCATTTGTTACCAGTCTAAAGTGTTTTATAATTATTGATCAAGAGATTGAGATTTATTTATTTTATTTATTTATTTATGCACACACAAAATACTTCACAGGACATTACATTAAGATAGAACAGCACAAAATTTAGAGTGTGGTTAGTAAAATTCTTGGAATAAGAAAACAAAATTTACAAAGTCGCAAAAAATCTTCAAAAATCTTTCAGTTTCTAGAATGATGGCCGACAAAATGGTAAAAGAAACCTATAATAGAAAAAATCGTCTTTAAAATAATTCAACTTTAGTCCTTTCAGCATTACAACCCAATTGGAAACACGTACGAATACTTTAATGCGGCTTGTAAGAGAAAAGCTCCCTCGCTACGCAGAAGATTGGTGCAGGTGCAACAACGAAGCGAAGTGGCATTAGATACACACTAGCTGCTCGTTCATGAGACAGGAAATAATGCACTTACTGGGCTTACATGTGACTGACTCAAATAAAACGGACGTGACGCAATAAGGAGAGAGTAGGGCGTGCTACAGTTGTACGGGTTGGTGATATTTGAATCAGTAGTACTTTTTCAAAAACAAAGCTGACCTGAAGCAATTACTACCAATATTAGGCTAGTGCCGATTTGTATACCGGATGACTTTTTTTTATCACTTTCCAAAGAAAACGGAGTAGAAGCTTATGACATACTTTTTTTTTCACAGCCAAGGTAAAAATTGATCTGTCATCAAATACGCTACAAATTTCAAGTAAACCTTTGATATTCGAACAAAGAAAGATAAATTTTGAAAAAAAAAAAAAACGATTTTTTTTTCGTTTTTTTTTTTGCTTTGCTTCTGCTCCGTTCACCTGTTATACCCATTTTTTTTCGGAAAGCGATAATAAAGTCACCTGTATATATGCACGTTCGGCTCGGCGCGGCACCGTTCCAGCTAAGCCGAGTGGAGATATACGTTCGGGTAAAAGATATCCAATATAATTATGCAGATGTACTGCATATATTCGATTTTCCTGGCCAGCTGTGCCGAATCATGCCGACTTGAACATGTGAGAAGCACCCTATAGGCTTAAAGGAGTCTGCGCACTACAGTGTACCACACTATGACCGTGCTTTGAAAACATCAGAAACGGATAGATAAATGACACGGACTACCATGCTCACTAGAACGTATCAACAGCATATCAGACCCATTTATAACAGATTTAAAACAGTCATCATACACGTTTATAACTAATGAGACTATGCCCCCTAGACCGTCCCGTCACCGTCGTGTGCCATGCACGGATAGCGTCAACAATTGTCGACGAGAATATTTTGCCAGTGCCGATACGCTACTTGTTGGTCGGTAACAGAACGGTCTGGTGATAGCCTCATACTTTTCAATACAAAACATATTTTTTAACTTGATACGTTCATAGCACGGTCATGGTAATATGGTATGGTACGGTGTAGTAGGCAGAATCCCTAATAGTAATATGGGTGTGGCCTTTTTCGATCTTGTTCATACATGAACATTTACAACGGTTTTCCCCACGTGTAATCGTGTATGTTTCGGGCTTGCCTGATTAGTTTTGAACTAACCCGGACGGATATCATCCCATTTCCTAGCATCGGCATCGTGTAGAAATGTGAGCGCGAGACTGACTATGGTCTACATTTTTTGTTTTCTTGACCTTTTTTCTCAAACATGCTGGAAAAGTGGTGGCCCAGTGGTGGCGGCCCCGACTGACTAACAGTAAGTCGTGGGTTCGAATCCAGGCAGGCGCATTACTTTGTAATTGTAATTTATTTCATCACCACTGCTCACAAAACCGTGAAGGAAACCGGCATGTCCTAGAACCAAACAAAAAATCGAAGATGTGACATCTACCAATCCGCACTGGGCCCGCGTGGTGGATATAGCCCATTCCCTCTCATAGAGAAGAGGCCTGTGTCCCAGCAGTGGGAACATTAATAGGCTGCTGATGATACTGGAAAATGGTTGTAATATAAAAAATACATATTGAAACTATCGCATATTCACACTTACTATTCCACTATGAAGGAGAAATGGAATATAAATGGCACATTTACCTTATATTGCATAGTGCAATTTTATTTACTTTATCTCTTTAAGCTGCCTTTATAACATATCTTAAGACGGTTTACTTGTAGCTATTACTTTAGCCTAGAACTTTTACCAGATGATCTAGTTTTTATAAAATGATATAATTATGGTTTTAACTTTTTAAATTGTAAATGTATCAAATGGGAAAATAATTACAGGGTGGCAAAAAATTCGTGACCTTTGCTGTTAATAGGAAAAGTGTCCAGAAGGCTGGTAGCATTGCCCTGATGGTTGTCAATGCTGGTTGTTTGGCCAAAAAAACAAGAAAAGCAAGTCACTGATCGATGATCACTGGATGATACTAAGTGAGCACTCTTTTATTATATTTCAGACTATAGGTTGACAAATCGAACTACTGCGAATTAAAATCAACAACAAACATTGAACAAAGTAGTTCAGGATACAAAAGATTTCACTTTCGTCTGTAATTGCATTTTTGTGTACACTAGAAACACCGAGTGACCCGGTGCTCGCCCTGGATTAGCGGGAGTGCTCAAATACGAGTGTCTTTCAGAGATAACTGTAGGTCAACGGATGAAGAGGCTTGCCCACTGGGCCTCTAATACCACATTAGTGGCTCAGAATTGTTTGAAATTGTCTTCATAATTCAGCTGGGTCGCCCTTTTCCATAACTCAGACGTAATGTATCACCGTGGCGCCCGCTCCGCGGATATCTGGCATTTATTATTTTTATCATATAGGCTGTAATGGCTGTTTAAGTTATAACCATGCTAGTTCGAAAATAGCTTTGTTTTTGTGTCACTACTTCAGTGAGCAATGCTTTGAAACCTGATAACTTATTTTAAAATTAAGGCATCAAAAGTGAAGATGCCTATATCTGATAGAACAGGTTTATAATAAGGCTAATTTAATGGTACCTAATATTTGGATGAATTATTAATTAAATTAGTTTTGACAGTTGCTAATGAAACTAATTTAAACAGTTTGTCAATTGAAATTCAATCAGAGATAATAATGTCAGAATACCATAAATTATTGGTAACATTTCTAAACAATCTGATATCGCCAATTAGTCATTATTAGTCGAGATTACAGTTTGATTGTATTTCTAGTTTTATCAATGTAGCAAAATTTTCTACTTTATAAACAATTCGAGCTTAGAGACCGAAAAAGATCGTTACAGTGGGTTAAACTATTTTCCCCTCTCGAGCAGCTTGCAATAAAGTATCAAACAACCGTCAGAAGATAACACAGCAAAATCCCATTGTAAGTTTTCATCCTCGTACGTCTTGCGGCGGTCGAACAAAATTCTTGGATTTGGTCCCTTTCGGCGTATCCTCGGAATTAAGGGCATCCGTGGGCTCGATTTATATATCTCTTGACACTTGTTGATAGCTGGCCCTGTCTGAGCTCCGACGTATTGGCAGAAAGATAAATTGTATTACTGTCAAGCCTTGAAAGAGTATAATGACGCTGACCTCCGCCTGTATTCAAATTTGGAATGAATGGAGAGGGATAGCGCGATAAAAAACATAAAGCCACATATATTTATCTTTCATTCATTTTCAGATGTGAATGAGTGAAAAGGTTGACGCGATATTATTATTTAAAAAAGTATTTTTGTTTTCACATTCAACGGTTTAGCATAAAAGGATTTCAGATAACTTTCAAATTCCTGGTAATGATATTACGCGGGCAGATTTTAATAAAAAATATATTGCTTTTGAGTCATTACGATAATATTTTCCATCCTTATTTTAACATCGTTACTATATAATGAAAAATAATATTTAACTTAATGGAACGCTCATATTCAACAGAACAGCGCAAATAGTCGTAAATATAAGCTGCTAGTCATAAAAACATCTCCCTCCACCTTTTAATTTAATTGCACTATGCGACAATATTTTTCTCTTCCGTATTATACACGAAGAAGATACAATTGTAAAAATGCGCTTGTTGCGTTAAAAGTTATATTTTAAAAGGAAAATCTAGAGAGAAATTTTAATTAAATGCGTCATATTATTGTTGTCTCTAATTTGAAATATTTTAGGCTATCAATTGGACTATTTTTTATCAGTTAGTAGGGACTGCAATTTTATTGGAGAATTATAAAAATGAAACTCTTGAAAATTTGTGAAAATTAAAAAAAACAGCTAATAAAAAAAACAGTGAAAAAAAAGAACATCTGACGTTTCGCAGACTCCGGCTACGGCTCTTTCACTTCAAAACATATTATTATTTCCCATTGTGCTCTCGTTACGGTGTGGAGGTTACACAAATATTAGGTCTCATAACATAGGGAAGTTCGCGTATAATAACGGGTGAATAGTTTAGTAGCATATAAACGTAAGTGAATTTCTGTGTCGGTCCATTGTAAAAATGTGGATGGCAAGCCTCCCGCTCCCATGGCCATGAATTATGTATAAAGTGACGGGATCACTAATGGTTGCCACCAATCGGTTTGTTTTTTACAGCCCGACACTTGTTATTTTTCGAATGATGCATTGTTACTCCATTTTGTAAAGAATACGAGGAAGTCGTATTTCCAGTAACTGGGTTGTGGAGATTGTCATGTCCGTGAACGGGCGCTGTCAGTTGTGACTGGTCATCTCTTGGTTGCCATGGCTTATTTTAATGAATTATTTTGAATCGTATTTTTTTTTTGTTTGTGTGTTTTGATGTGGACACTTTTACCGTGCACATCTTGCTACATTGTTCTCACATAATATACCATCTCAACGTGAATGATGTAACCAAGATTTTGTAACAATATTCTGATTTAAAAGAGTGTCCATGGAGTTTCTTGCCCGTTCTTCTCCATAGAGATCTACGCTAGGGAATGGGCAACTACAGTACTTTCACAGTTTTTATGTCTTGTGACTGGGACTGTAGCTTCATTTAATTTTCATCTTTGTTTCGACAATTCAAAAGTGCCTGTAACTGGCTTACTTGAAATAAATGCTTTGATTTTGATTTTGATTATACACGGTTGTTTTTAGGTCGTTCTGGAACCGAAAGCCATAAACTCGATCATCGAACTCGGAACGATTATTATTTTCTATTTTTTTCAAAAAATAGGTAACAAAAAAACAAATATTATATTTTTTTTTTATATATTTTTTTTTTAGATAGTCGCAATCGTTTTGAGTTCGATGATCGAGTTTATGGCTTTCGGTTCCAGAACTACCTAAAATTATAAGTTACAAAACGTCCTAAAAAGAATGGTGTATGCATTCGATTTATGTAAAACTAGCTTATGCCCACGGCTTCGCCCGCGTGGAGTTCAATAATAGTGTCGATTCTGTTGTGCACAAACTAAATTAAAATTCAGGCTATTGCCATCTTATTTTACTAAAAGGCAGTGCGAGAAAAGGACGGCTATAGCTATGAACTAAGTTAGATGTCAAACTAGTTTATGCCTTGCGCTTCACCGTATTTTTAGTCGACATGTTTTTACGTGCATCCTTCATTTGTATGGAAATAATAGTTTCAACTAGATTTTACAGCTCTAAATTACGTCCGTCTCTTTCTCATTTTATTAGAGAGAAAAAGATAGCAATAGCCTAAATTAAGTTTAGTTTGTGCGCAACAGAATCGACACCAATGTCTCACGGGATCATACTACCGGCATAAAAGTCTCCTATGTGTTAATCCAGGTCAAAAACTATCTGTGTGCCAAATTTCATTTAAATCATCAGTAGTTTTTGCGTGACAAAGTAACAGACATCCATCCATCTTCACAAACTCTCGCATTTATAATTTTAGGAAGTAGAATACTGGCCGGTTAGACTGGAAGCCGACCCAATATAATATTGGAAAATTATCAGCAGCAGAGATAATAACGTGTATGTAGGTCCAACTTACACTCCACATACATACATAAATAAACAGTAACATAAAGCTGCTTACCAAAAATCGTGACCCCATAAATGTCTACTTTTAAGCCCCCTACGCTAGTCTGTCATAACGAGCAATCCTTAGGGGATTACGCCATAATCAACACGCTTGCCTAGCGGATTTACTTCTGCTTTTTTTTACAAAATAAAAAAACGACAAGGTCTTTTACGTACGTTTTACCTACATTTTCAGCAAACATCGTGGGCTAAGGCATACTTAACATTAGCTCAGCATTTATTTAAATGCTGAGCTAATGATAAGTATGCCTTAGTAAAACATTCATCTAAAATATTTAACATAGCCATCTAATATTTAACATAGCATCTTTTCTTATCTCGTGGCCTCGGTGTTACCATCTGTTTATTTTAAAGAAAGTATATACCTGATGTTCTGAGCTTCATAAGATCTGGTATGCAAGCGTATACTAGACGACATAAAGCTCTCTTAAATCCACGCCATTTTTCTCGACGACAGAATTATCTTGGACACGGATTAAGATGAAAATAAATCCTTCCATAAAGCCCAAGTAAGTGCAATCTTTCGTAGAAACTTTTCACTTAGAAATGGTAAAGATTTCTCAAATGGTCAGTTATCGGAGTTACTGTGAATCGATTCTTTGTGGGTCGAAATGAATCGAGTGAAAAGTCACGAGGTATGCCTTAGAAATGGGGACGTACGCATTGTACCGTATTAACATGTTCACGTGCATGAAATAACGATCAACTTCAAACAATTTGAATTCCCCCTTTTTTATCAAGTCATGAAACGTTTTTGTCGCTGTGAGATAAAAGTTTTGCTGTTTATGTGATTTGACAGCGCTGATTTTATTTTGCGGTTGTCGAAATCCCTTTTATTTTCAGACAAAATAAATACATAATAATATTTTTGTGGGTTGAATTGGGCAACTATTTTATTTAATGTGGAAATGGGGTCAAAACAATGTGAGATTTTTCTTTATTGATGTGTTTTATACCTTTTACACCCACGCGTATAGTAGACTGGCATTCCCGAGAGAAATCATCCCTATTCAGTACGTTTTCTTTACGTTTACGACTTCATTAGCGATTCAAAGACACTGAAACTTAATTTGTTAAACTTTACCGCTTAATTTTGAGCTTCTGGCTTTTAAGTTGAAATTAAACATGCGATTAAGCATAAATTCACAGACGTAATCCGACTTTGGACTGTGAGAAATAATCCAGCGACGACTGGGACACTGAGTGGCACTGTATGTAAACAAACTGACGTACTACATGAACTTAAATGTATTTTGAACGCAGAACTCTGAAATCCTTGTTCGTAAATATTTAAAGTGTACGAAGATTTTGAACAGAGTTTGTCGAGTAAAGCTCTATTTTACTTTGATTATTGTTGAGAGACAATGTTGAACATAGGATCAGTTTTCCCTTAATGAGTACAATGTCACAGTCTATTTCGTATTTCACAGTAACGCCACCCTTTACTTTCCGGGGTCGGGGTAAGTAAATTACCGTTATTATTCTACGGCACATTTCATTTACTTCATCGCGAGGGTTCGTGTAACAGACTCACGCTTAACTAATGTAAAAGCTATTACCGAGTAACAATTTACGTGCAAATACACCACTCGATACACCTCTGTTATTTCTCTAAACATTAAATTATTGCATGAACATTCAACATGTTGACAGGAAAACTGGCAAATGCAGCTGTTGCGAAAACTAACGTCAGGTCTAATGACAGTGATAAACATGAAACGGTTACAAAGTTCCGAGTTCTAACAGCAGATAGAACAAGGGTTTAAATAATAATAATTCTGAGCGTATTCTCAATGGGTTCCGCGTTATAGTTCAGAAATGGTTAACAGTTTCCCAGCGTCACGAGAGTCGTTTCAAAGGCAGGGTGAGTCTCACAAATTAATTACTCGCTTAGAGCAAAACTACTGCTTCACACAGTCCAGTTGGGAATGACCCTCGTGGGTAGTTTTCAGTTGCTCTCGACCGCAACTCAGTTGAACCTTTACACATGTTTTATTCAGGAACGTTATTAAAAATTAAAAATAATAATTAGTTAACATAATCCTGGTTTAATGTCGTCAACCTAGTTATGTTGTACCTACTGTTTTTAACATTTACCTTCGAATAAAGTGAGTGTTTTCACTTTGTTTTGGTTTGAGATAGAGCCTCGTAGACACGGTGATGTGTGCTCATGCGGTGAGTAGTTTTCCCGTTCGGATTCTTCCCGCAACGGATTTAGAAATATTACAGATGAGAGCAAAAAGGTTAAATCTTAATCCGAAGGATACGATGTTCATCACCCTTTGCACTTTCGTATCGGATATGTTACATTACAATGTGTGGATAAAGTTACCGCCTTCTATAATATCCTTATGATGAAATCGCGGGTTACGTAGGGGAGAGGTGTGTCAATAGTAACAAAATAAAATCAATCCTTCATATTATTTTAATTAAAAATCACAGCGCAATCATTTTTGGTCACAATATAGTTGAGTTATCTAATTATAAAATGAAATACAGAAAATAACAAAAAATACGATAAAATTCTAAGAAATGGCACTTAATGAGATCAGCGAATAGTGTTACAATTGCTGCACCGAGAGAGTCAATTGTAACAGCAATGAGAGACAATTGTAACATACAGAAATCGTCAACCATATCTAAACAACTATAAATAACATAAATCTAATAAAATCTTGTCAGTAGTACAATCTAAACACCTAACAAAACTTAAAATACTTATAAAAAATAATAAAATCAATAACAGTCATTCCGACAAACAGTTTAAACACACAAAATATGGATCATTGTTTGCACAGCTGGAGTGTGCCCATTTATGACAGTCTCTGCATTGCAACCAATCTTCTCTACTCGTTTTATAATGCTCAAAACAGACTATACAATCTATCCAATCAATCTATACAATCTATCAATCTCTCCTTGTTTTGTTACTTTTGCACCACTGCCGCCATTCTGCAAAGAAAACTTATTTAACAAAAATCTATGGTAAATTTGAACAACCCACATACCTGCACGTATAGATTAGATATTGACTTATCCGAAAATCACCACTGCAATATTGTACAACTGTTTAATTTAATTTTAATAACCGAAACTGTGCTGAACAAAAATTTTACTCAACTTGCTCTTTGTCAAACTGTCATGTATTGAGAGCACATGCGCGAACTGTTTTAGCTGTAAGTTCGGTCGGTAAAACAGCATCAAATAAAGCTTCGATTGCCACCAAGAGCTACCGCTACTCGTCAATAGGTGTCGTGAAACAACTTATGTTACAATTGCCTCCCTGTTACAATTGACACACCTCTCCCCTACCCAACAGATAGAATTAAAGATTGTTATGAGTCATAAAGGCGGGTTTGTTGGACCTTAAATCTTAATTCTATGACTAAACATAAAAGTAAAACTACCTAATGAAAACGGTTTCCTGATGATATAAAATACATTATTAAAAATAAAATGGAATCTATTTCGGATAATCATTAAGTTAGGTATTCATGTTTATGTTGATTATAGTGTTGGTAACTTTAGTGTCTATATAAAGGGTGTAAACAACCTCAACACGAAGCCGTCAACTAAGCATTCTGTATATACAGGAAACTTTTTGTTTTGGGGTGAAAAATCATGTTTTGTGGTAAAACTCAATGTAACGCACTCAAAACATTGTGCTGATGGGTGGATTCAATAGTACGGGGGTCGTGGAGGTGTTTAAAGTAAAAATCTTACATGAAAATATTGCATTTAAAAAAAAACTTGTCGAAAAGTTGTAACTTTGACCCCCAATATCACCGTAACTAGAAGGTTCCCAGGTATGGTGTAGAACAAATAAATGATCGCAATGGCGGGGAGAACAAGTGCCATTCGGCTTCGTTAAGAGGTTTTTAACACCCTTTATACTAAATACTAGAAATAATAATAAAACTTCTGCACTGTTCGAATACTTCGGAGAAAAGCTTTCGCCTCCATTAAAAATGACAATGCAATGTTTTATGACGAGAGAAATGATCATCATCTGCCTAGCCTTTCTCCAACTATGTTGGGGTCAGCTTCCAGTCTTACCGGATGCAGCTGAATACCAGTATTTCACATGGAGCGAATGCCTATCTGACCACAACCCAGTTAGTACCAGGTAATATGATACCCCTTGGTAAGACTGGTTGTCAGACTTTTTGACTACCTAACGACTGCCAAAGATCTACAAATAACAGCCGGGATCAAGGGCTTAACGTGCTTTCCGAGGCACGGAGGAAACGGAAGGAATGGGTGGTCACCCATCCACAGACCAACCTAGGCAAGCACGGCTTAACCTAAAGATCGACCCGAGCGGCTGTTATTATTTAGCCGCGAGGTTCTCATAACACCATCATGTCTATAATCCCTGAAGGGTTAGGCAGAGGTGTATCTAACAGTACACCCACATTTCGTCAGTTATGTTTAAGTCCCATGGAATAGGGGGCGAGCCTATTGCCATCAACCGACCACAAATCCAGACTCCTTGGCTGCTACTGAGACATTTTTGATTTTTTTCCTCATGTAATTCTTTCCACACGACTTGTGTCATCCCATTGCTGGACAAAGGCCTCTCCCCATGACTTCCGAATTCTTCGATCCAGGGCCAATGTGGACCTCTGGTCGTTAGTTTTGTCCAGCTCGTCCGTTTAGACTAGAAGCCGACCCCAACATAGTTGGGAAAAGGCGGGGCAGATGATGAGTTGAAAAAGTGAAGAGTTAGTTTTGACAAATTTTGCAATTTCACACTCGTAAATACAATTTGAGAGAGCAGCGGTGGCCCAGTGGTGGCGGCCGCGACTTACGAACAGTAAGTCGTGGGTTCGAACCCAGTCAGGCGCATTACTTTGTGTAATTTATTTCATCACCACTGCTCTCAAAACGGAGAAGGAAAACATCGTGAGGAAACCGGCATGTTCTAGAACCACAAAATTCGAAGACATGTGACATCTACCAATCCGCACTGGGCCCGCGTGGTGGACTATAGCCCATTCCCTCTCATAGAGAGGAGGCCTGTGTCCTAGCAGTGGGAACATTAATAGGCTGATGATGATGATGATGAAATACAATTTGTGTGATTTATATGTTATAGTCAAAGTCCGATACACAGTCTCTTCGCGGAAGGACTGGTTTATCCTAGGTTTGGCCAAAGCCATCAGGCAATCCCCGAAATACATTTCAATTTCGCCCTTTGCCTGAAGTATTTTTAGTCAAACCCAGGAGCTCCTAACTTTTCAGTCAAACGTCGAAAGTAAATTATTCTGTTTCGGTTTTGGCCTAGTCAATCCTAGAAGCGACTGCAAAACTCGGTCAAACGTTGATCTGAACATGTTTAAACAGGTTCATAATGTCTCTCGCGGTGTTCCGACCGATTGTTTTGTCATTTCATGTTCGTTCATTGAGCGATATAAAGATTAATTTTTCATTTTAATTACCTAAGAAATTATTAAAACAATTAACATTAACATTAATGCCTCACCATGTCAGAAAAATGATTAATTTTCCATTTTAATTACTTAAGAAATTATTAAAACAATAAATATCAAAATTTTAAAAATTTTATTTTTTTATACCTAATCTTACAAACTAACCTCCGTATATTCCAAAGCATTTATTTATTTATTTTATACTTTATTGCACATCGTACAAAAGGCGGGCCTAATGCCACACGGCATTCTCTCAAAGCATCTCAAATATAAAAGTGAAAATCACGTAAGCTGACCAATCAGGTGTCAGAACTGGCAGAGTTAAGCGGTTCTTAAGACTTGAAAGCTGCTTAAATGATAAAATGCTTCCAAATATACGAAGATAAGACACTTCATACCTATATGCCTATATCGGAGTTTGACTCGTCAAACCCCGATTTAATAAAATTGTGTTTTGACGTTTGCCTGACCAAATTAGTCTCTCCCAGGTTTGACGAAAATTGTTTAGTCAAAGGCCGAAAATTTACATTTGTTTGGGCTTTGACTAAGTCATTCAGTCTGACCTGAGGATTGACCAGTCCAACCTAGGAGCGCCGGAGCTTCGGAGTTTGCCTATAACATATACACTGTTCTGCAAAACTCACATTTCGCACTAAACCGTCTTTAATATAGTGGCCACTCATACAAAAAACTGAAAATATATAATGGAACATCGCACCCAAAACAGCTCTTAAATAACAAGTACTTAATTTATGTTGAACACATTCATGTTGACTAATTAAAGCAGAGTTTAATAAAGTTAAAATCAACAAACAAAAACCTCTGTTCAGAAGGTAATTAAACCTATTGAGTGGACGTGTAAGTGAGGAGGTAAAGAACCTCCTATCAGCTGTTGAATAAAACATAGGACCGTGTGAGGCCGCCCTTAGATGGGAAAAAGTATGGCCTAATTTATAAACTTTCATCATAAAACAAAAAACATTCATCATAAAGATCTAATTTATTTTGGTGTTGGCGCAGCATGTCTTTTTACAAGCTTTTATTTAGTTTCACCTGTCCCGGTGTTTGTCTGTAATCAAAACTTGCAAGTTAAATTTGATCCACTTCCCGTTTACCGATTGAGCTGAAATTTTGCACGGATTTGTATATTGCGGGGCAATGCAATATTATGATAACATGGAGCTGATCTTATGATGGATTTGGAAGGTGACCATAGGAATTCTTTAATGAAATGACGCAATCCTATCGAATTCGGATTTGTTTGATTTGTCTTGATGAGTACTTTGTCTTTAGATGGTATCTAGGGCCTGATGATGGAGCTGGAAGGTGGCCAAAGGAACTCGGATATAAAACGACATAACCCCATCAAATTTGGACTCGTTTGATGGGTCTTGATGAGTACTTTGTCTTTAGATGGTATCCAGGGTACTGATGATGGAGCTGGAAGATGGACATAGGAACTCGGTAATTAAACGACACAACCCCATCGAGTTTAGACTCGTTTGATTCGTCTTGATGTGTACTTTGTCTTTAGATTGTATCCAGGGTCTGATGATGGAGCTGGAAGGTGGCCATAGGAACTCCGATATAGAACGACATAACCCTATCGAATTTGGACTCGTTTGATTCGTCTTGATGTGTACTTTGTCTTTACATTGTATCCAGGGTCTGATGATAGAGCTGGAAGGTGGCCATAGGAACTCTGATAGGTATAAAACGACATAACCCCATCGAATTTGAACTCGTTTGGTTGGTCTTGATGAGTACTTTGTCTTTAGATGATATTCAGGGTCTGATGACGAAGCTGGAAAGTGGCCAAAATAACTCCGTTATAGAACGACATAACCCTATCGAATTTGGACTCGTTTGATTCGTCTTGATGAGTACTTTGTCTTTAGATTGTATCCAGGGTCTGATGATGGAGCTGGAAGGTGGCCAAAGGAACTCCGAAATAAAACCACATAACCCCATCGAATTTGGACTCGTTTGATTGGTCTTGATGTGTACCTACTTTGTCTTTAGATGGTATCCAGGGTCTGATGACGGAGCTAGCTGGAAAGTGGCCAAAGGAACTCCGATATAAAACGACATAACCCCATCGAATTTGAACTCGTTTGATTGGTCTTGATGTGTACCTACTTTGTCTTTAGATGGTATCCAGGGTCTGATGACGGAGCTGGAAAGTGGCCAAAGGAACTCCGATATAAAACGACATAACCCCATCGAATTTGGACTCGTTTGATTCGTCTTGATGAGTACTTTGTCTTTAGATGATATTCAGGGTCTGATGATGGAGCTGGAAAGTGGCCAAAGGAACTCCGTTATAGAATGACATAACCCTATCGAATTTGGACTCGTTTGATTTGTCTTGATGAGCACTTTGTCTTTAGATTGTATCCAGAGTCTGATGATAGAGCTGGAAGGTGGCCATAGGAACTCCGATATAAAACGACATAACCCCATCGAATTTGGACTCGTTTGATTGGTCTCGATGAGTACTTTGTTTTTAGATGGTACCTAGGGTCTGATGATGGAGCTGGAAGGTGGCCATAGGAAGTCCGACAAAAAACGACATAACCCTATCGAGTGTGGGCTCGTTTGATTCGTTTTGAAGAGTACTTTAGTCCTAAATGGTAACCAGAGTTTGATGATGAAACTGGAAGGTGGACATAGGATCTCCGTAATAAAACTACGTTACTACATCGAGTTTGGGCTCGTTTGATTCGTCTTGATGAGTACTTTGGTGCTAGATGGTAACAGAGTCTGATTGGTGGAGCAGAAAGGTGGCCATAGGAACTCAGTAACTAAGCGTCACTACCGTGTCGAGTTTGATTCGTCTTGATGGGTAGATCGTTTTTAATAGGTGGTGAGTGTGAGTGGTGGTGGTTTGGTGGACGTGAATATGTGACACCATCTTTGGGAAAATAAGTTAATTCGTTCGTTCGTTCCATTTGTTATGAATGTGGATTCTGTTTTTGATTAGATGGATGCCCCAATGCCAAGGTGAGTACGTGCGGGGCAGAATGGTATGTGACTACACTACCTCTGGGAGGATGGAACGTTTTTGTCCTATACTCGTGGGAACAAAATGAACAAAAAATACTAAAAAGTAAAAAATAAAATTGAAAGAAAAAAAAAACTTTTTAAAAACAAGCTTTTATTACTTATTAATAAAATTACCATTTATCTTTATTATTATTTATTAAATTATAATTATTATTATTATTGACCTGGTGAAGGCTGCGGGAATCCGCTGGATGCGAGTCGCACGTGACCGTTCAATGTGGCGACACTTGGGGGAGGCCTATGTCCAGCAGTGGACGTCATTCGGCTGAAATGATGATGATGATGATGAATAAAATTAACTAGAAAGTTAAAAATAATTTAAACTCTGATAAGAAAAATAAAAGCGTGTTACATTTTGATTGCAAAAGAAAAATAATGAAGGTGTAGTATAATATGCTAAAAAATGTAACACGCTTTTATTTTTCTTATCAGAGTTTAAATTATTTTTAACTTTTTAGTTAATTTTATTATCAAGTAATAAAAGCATGTTTTTAAAAAGTTTTTTTTTTCTTTCAATTTTATTTTCGATACTTCTCTATCAGTCCTCATCTTATCTCATCTAATCGAACTTAAGAGTCAATTAACACCGAGACGCGACGCTGTGCGCACATTTTAATAGAGCAACTCAAAATGTAACTTTATTTACTACACGAAAAGATACATTTTTCATTGCGATGCGTCTGAAGGCGGCGCGCAGTGGAGCCCGAAATCACTGGCCTCTTCCAGTACCACCGCGCCGCGCCGTGTCGCGTCTCGGTGTGAACTGAAGCTCATAATAAAAATGCAAAAGTAAGTTTGTTTGTTTGTTACCTTTTCACGCCTAAACCACTGAACCGATCATCCTGAAATTTTGCATAATATACGTTGTCAGGTCTACGAAAACGAATATCCCGAAAAAAAGTACTGTTGCCAAGAAAAACAACAATAACGTTTTTTATGATAAAAGATAGCGCCATATGTTTTTCAAATCATGATTGATTACAAGCAGAGTACAACCCGAATTAACTGTCAAATTCTAAAATAACGCGAGCGAAGCCGCGGGCAAAGCCGCGGGCAAAGCTAGTGAGTCCTTAATAGGGTAGAAGACCAAAAAATCTAATTAGTCTGTCAGATAAATAAAAATCAAAAATAATAAAATATTGGACACATACTTTTTCTTTTTTCACGTAAACAAAGAATGAAGACGATACAGTGCGTCAAAAACTCGTGTGACGTCACAATTGAGTACATTTTTTACTCAAATGTGACGTCACAAGCCCCCACTCATAATCTTTGACACGTTTTATCTTCGTCAATTTTTATTAATTTGATGGTAAAACAAAAAACACGTATCCAATGTTTTTCGATAATCTAACTGAACTAAACAAAACAACTAATATTTGTTTTAGTCAGTCATCATCCCTATTCCATAAGACTTCTATCCATATTATCGCAGTCCATTCATCGTTTCTTTAGTCTTTCCCTACTCTTATAGCCATCACATTCAATATTTTTTTATTGAGCTAATAAATATTAGCGTGAAGTGTTATTATAAGGCGATATAATGTTGCTTAAAATTAAATAGTCTTCAACAAAAATGCGGTCATTAATAAGAGTTATTATAGACATCTTTCTTGTAATGTGCTAAAGAATTTATATCTGTGTTTATTTTAGGGAGCTATTTCGTGACTTAATGGGCTATAGTCGATTATAAGAAAGTTAGATGAACACCTGGGACAAAATTAAGCTTTAGTTTTATAAATTAGTAATTAAGTTTTAGCCATGCTTTATCTACAAGTCTACAACACTAAAAAGTTGTTCTCTATGGAATTTATTAATTAATTTACGATAGAAGTATGCTCCAATTTAGGCAGTCAAACGCTTTAGCTGAAAACTTGGACCACCCAACAACAAATAAATCACAATATGGACTCGGTAAGGATCATTGGCTTCATGAATTTATTTGTTATTTGATTCTGCGTGAAAAAATACACAAACATTCAACTGGAACTTTTTTTTCGATGAAAAAGCCTAAGTTCTCACTTGAATAAAATTGTAAAAAGAAGTAAAAAGTTGTTATCGATCTCCATGACAACCAGGTTACTCGAGCGTGAAAAGGTTTTTCCTTGAATGACGTTCGCATTTTTTCCGCTTTACGTGTCCATTCATGTGAGAATTTTGTTTATGTGGTTTAATAACATAATGTGTGTAGAAAGAATATAGGGTATTTTGTTATGTTTCCATGTGAATATTAATTTGAACGATGGAGGAAGTTCCCACGGGTGATGTAAATTACGACATTTTTGTTATTTTATCACGATGGGTGGCAGAGTAAGTACTCGTGTCAGCGTCCAGACAAAAGACAGAAGGAAGGAAGGAGGAAGATAATTTATTATTATTTATTAGCGTTTGCCAAGGGTGATGATTATTATATTGTGGTGTTCACCCTTTGAGGGTTAGAATTCAATTTGTAATCAGTAACATCGTAAAATTTGAAAAGAAAATCTAAAAAGAAAATATTCTTACTACTTAAGACCAGAATTTAATCCACCAAAAGAAACACACAGTCATATAAAATAATTAAATCAGCTTGCGGAATAAACCGTACGAAAACTTACGCTTCAGTACAAAATGGCTTTATGTTTCGGTAGGTGCGTACATTAAATTCTGATTAATATTTATGGTGCGGCTCTACGTGTGGACGGGAACTTTATCAATTAATTTTCACACCACCCCTTACAAATATGCAAAAACTCTTGTATGTGTTTTAATTACACACTTTGGTAGTTGTGTTGACAGGGCTTTCAAGAGTTTCGAGCAGTTTCTTCGAACAGTGCGATTTTATTTTAAATTCCTTTTAAAATAAAATGTTGTTCTAAGAGAGCTTCTGTGAGGCAATGCAGCTCTGTGATCTAGCTAGGCAATCAATTTTCTGTAGAGTGAGTTTTTTTTAATCATTATTATGTTTACACACTCAAAGGACACGAAGAAAGTATTTAAATGTAAAGTACAGAGTAGACGTACTTAATTGCCAAATCTATAAAAAAATATTACATTAAAATTAGGCCACAGATTCTCGAATAGCTTGTGCAAAGATTTATAAATAAACTACGTTTCTTAATACCTACCACCATAACTAACCTAGCAAGCTATCTTTTAAAATATTCAAAACCTCGTAAATTGTCATAACTGTTTAGTGAACAAAAACCTTCAAAGAAAATACTACCTACTCAGGAACTAGAACTAGTTCAGGAAAAATCGATGCGAACGAGGACGTCTCACGTCGCGTGTCCGTTTTACTGTTTTATGTGGAAGTTGTGACAGCTACCGTCTACATAAATATTGTACGGTTTCTATGTAGTTGGACTGAAGTTGTTAAAGTAACGCTTAGGACAGCCCAGTTTAAAATCACAACGTGCAAAATGCTGTAAAAACTTTCGCGTACAGTCCACAAAATAGTTTAGGGTGCAACAAGATGAATTATCTACTTAATTAGATACTTTTTAGAACATGAACTTTGCTTATATCAAGTAGACTAGATCAATCAACACACCCAGATAGGTTAAAGTCATATTAGTTCTCTGCCTGTATACCTTTGTATTTCATTCCTTGTACAATGTTCAAATATTTGTTCAAGTTTGTAGATCTTCGAAGACACTTTGACACGTCACCGTGACGACGTTTTTGGTCAAAATTATAAAACAACATGCCGCTGGCATTTCTTAGCTTACTGATTTACATAAGCTCCACAGAAAACTACAGCAGCATAATAGAACTATCTTAAAGTAAATATATCTTAATCCTCTTTTATCTTGAAGCATTGTATCCATATTAATGATCATAATAGTGCTCAGTGATGGATGGTTAACCTTCCTTACATTCACGTTAGTACCCTGTTTTTCCAAGAAAACTCTTATTAACGTTCTTTGGAGAAACTGCACAGGAAAATATAATGTATTTATAAGACATTAGCGTCATTAATCGCATGTACTTTGCTTCATCGGCAATTCAAATGGAAGGACGTTTGCCTACAAAACATTTGCAGTGCAAATAGAGTCCCCTCACGTATTTATCAAGAGTGTGTCGACAAGACATGGGTACATTAACATTAGGCGTATTTAGATATTGTATCAAAGCACTAATAAGTGGTTAAGCTTGAGTTGAGTGATTGAAGTTGGAAGCGCCAAGGTAGCCCGCGAAATAAAATTTTATACTAAGCCTGCTTGGAAAGTACCTTGATACTTTATCAAATTTACGGTAGAAAGTATTTCATTGCATATCGAACAAATATGCAGGGAGAAAACGCATCTGAGCGGGAGAGAAAAGTGTATGAAAATCCATTTTCAATACACTTCCTCGAAAACTGGTCCATAACGCACTACGATTAGGTACAACATGCAGTGTATTTCACACGCGTGCGATTTTCTCCACTTTCCCGCACGTGTGCGGTGAAAATTGCCACAGATAACTATACCTATACTAAGTCCAAATTGGTTCAATGCCTATAGTCTGAGGTGAATGTTTTTTTTTTAATTTCGGCAAAGCACTACGCGTCTTTAGGGCATAAATATTTTTTGAATATTCAAATTGTGTTTATAAATAGAATACCATAGATAAACATGATTATTAAAAACTAATAGTTACTTTTATACACAAATTAACATTTATTTGTGTTCTTAATTCAAAAATATAAAATAAATCTATTTTTTATATTAGGCTGTTTAACGGCTTCATACCTTTGCCTCTCCTTCAAACTGCCGAAACCAAAGCGCGAAAAAAAAGAAAATGAAAATCATAGTTTCATGGTTCGTGACAAAAATATTTTTCGTTATTTTATTTTATTTCTTCAAAAGTGTATTGAAAAACGTCGTTTGATACACGTGGATATTTGTTATTGCAATTCTCGGCTCAAAAACACCCTCGCCTACGGCTCGTGTGTTATAATTCCGCCTCGAATGCAATGACAAACTTTCTCCACTTGTATCAAAATGTACTATTCTTACGTGGTTTTTCTTTTTTAATTTTGGGTAAGACTATGCGCCGGTAACCTAAATATCAAAAGCCAAAAAGTTTTTACAGTGAGTTTTTATCTCCAAGTTCGCAAAATGACACTGA
This sequence comes from Xestia xanthographa, assembly GCA_905147715.2. Taxonomy (NCBI): domain Eukaryota; kingdom Metazoa; phylum Arthropoda; class Insecta; order Lepidoptera; family Noctuidae; genus Xestia; species Xestia xanthographa. The sequence continues at coordinate 13,223,204 of LR990657.1, read as the reverse complement.
CCACTAGCTGTGTGTTGGATGGTGTCGGGCTGGCAGTGCGACCCTGCGGCGGCAAGATAACAATTTGAAAAAAGAACATTAATGGAAAAAGTGTTACATTAAGCTTCACTAACTGCAACAATTTCAATATAAATTTCAATTAGTAAAGATTTCGTTTTTTATTTTCCTCGTAGGTGTAGTATAAAGCACTATGTATCACTCGAGAGAAAGTGCGATTCCCGATCTCGGGTGTTTTAAAGCCCTCGCCTACGGCTCGGGCTTCAAACGACACTCTCGACGGTAATCGGTCACTTTCTCCTCTCGGTGAACAATGTACTATTTCTTACGTTATTTTGCAACATGCAGGTCAGACAGACTGTATGTTGTACAAAATATGATTCGAGGCGAGAATTTTATTTATTCAACATAGTTTAACGAGATTTATTTTCCAATTTATTCAACTTATTCCGTCTCTGTTACTTACCGACTTTCCAATTTACGTGTTCCAACTAAGCTAAATTAATAAAGTTTTGACAGTCACTAATTAACATATTTTCAGTTTTAAGAATAATTAATTACATTACTAGTCTTAATAACACAAAGCGAAGTACAGAAGAAGTGTATTTTTTTGTACACATTAAATATTAGACACTTTTATGCCGGATACCTACTTCGTGGATATCATTATTTTGTTACACTTATAATTTACAATCTTAATTTTAAACGAAGTCAAAGCCACGTAACTAAAATAAGTTTATTTTTTTTAAAGAAACGTAATTTTAAAGTATGTAGTTTATTATTTACTTTGTATTATTAAACATGGAAAATTTCACTCTTGCAGGTAATAAATCTGTGAGCAGAAAATATATTCAGAACCAATTCAGAACTAGTTTGAAAGATAAGAAAAAACATCTAGAATTGTCTTTGGTCCAAGATTTTGGAGTGAACATTTTTCTAGATGGTTTAAAAAAAGACAAGTTCTATTTATAGAATTAAATTAAATTACGATATACATACCCGCTATCTAGTAACTGACCTTACTCCACATACAGGGTGTGATCGACAGAGCAACTATAGCATTATCATCAGTGTCATTAATCATACGCCACCTGACATTGAGCTAACTTGATTTACGTTATACGCAGAGCACCCAGTATATTTTAGAAACTATTTTAGTCGTAAATAATTAACACATCGCTAAAGTGGAGTAAGTAACTCGGTGAAAGAAGGCACGAAATATTTTCGAGAGAATTTAAATTAAGAAAGGAACTTTGGAATTCTCTTTTAAATTATGTTGAATATTATTTAACCATCCTCTGGATTAACTGTTCTACAGAGTTACGATTGTCTTAATTTATACGGCAGCGATAATTCCATTCTTTTTTTGAATGTAGAACAAAGTATTTTGTTTTTTTTTTTTTTAAACTAAATAGGTCATGCGTTTGGCCACAACTCGCCTGATGTGAAGCGGCGATCTGCATAGCCTCGCTCGATTTCGTTATGTCAATAAAAAATAGACATACGACTTTCCGAATCTAAAATCGAATCGAAGCGTTGTGAATAAGGGGCCTGCATAGCTATTCACAACGCTTCGATTCGATTTCGATTCGGAAAGTCGTATGTCTATCTCGCTCGCTTTCGTAATGCCAAAAAAAGACAGACATACGACTTGTCGAATCTAAATCGAATTGAAGCGTTGTGAATAGCTATGCTGGCCTAGGGTGGAGCACCCTTGCCTAGAAGAAATAAATGAACGTTGCATGAATGAGGAACGCAAAAGAACGTGTCAATGTCGACACTATTCAGTGATATCGATTAAAAAGTCAGACGACGTTCAATAATGGTGAAACGTATCATTAAATTAAACAGGTAACCAACACGTACACAACTACACCATGCTTCAAAAGTTGGTCAAGGTGATATCTATAAGGGTTATAACTTATAACATGAAAGGTCGACGTAGCGTGCGATAAACTAGCTTACATTATTACTTTCCATTTTTTGTGCCACGATAATAAATATGAGAGTTTTATTTCGACGTTTGTGGTCCTAAGCCTCTAGCTACGGACTGTAATTTCCATAAAAAACAGAGTTAATTTCTTAATTTATTAAGAAATTTAATTAAACAGAGGGTTTTCTTACTCGTATGGTTTGAAACTAGGATTAACTAAACACCAACTTATAATTTATGGTTAATCAAAATCTGAAGTAATTAGTGGACTAGACTAAACTCATATCTAACTAATTTATTTTTATCGACCGATAGTTGTATTGCCTACTTTAAACATAGATGACGAAAGTCATGATAAACTGTAAACTACTGAAGATAAAATCAATGAGATTTTTTAAAAAGAACCTGCTGAATAATCCCTAAATCTAGTCCCGACAGTACCTATTACAATGTGAATAAGTTTGCAACATAGAAATCACTAAAAGTTTTTGAACGTGGAATCCACACATTGACAACATGATGAGGCAAACTACCCAAATAAAGGACCGTTTTATTTTCAGGATTTGTGTATTTTTTTTTTCAATTGTATTCTACGCCTTTGTAAATTGCCAGTTTGTAAAAAATCAAATTCAGAACTCATTTCCTGCAAATGACACGTCCAGTTAAACGATTAATTTTATCCTTTTTTTTTGTTTTAATTCTATCCTTTTTTTGTTTGTTTCTACATCGAAACATAAAACACAAGTTGTAATTGAATTGGTATTGTTTTAGACCGGTTAAATGGAGCCGACATTGATTTACTGTGCCGACCGCACCTGTATCCCTGTCGTGCATAATAAACTTGTTTTATTTCTACAAAAATCAATATGAGAATTTACGTGTTATGCTCATGTTTTGGATAATGAACGAGGATGCTGCGGCTATATTGGATCAACATACACAAGCTCGCAACCATGCCTTTTTTTGTTTTCGGTTTTGTTTTGAACAATCGTGAAGGGTGTAACGGTCTTTTAGGGGTGCTCAGGTTCTTTTTTGGGGCTTAAACACCGTTTAGTTTCCCGCTGCTACTGTTTTTAAAAAGATAATAATGTAAGCCATAATTATGACGAAAAACTAATTTGGTTCTCAAATTTTATTCCTAAATATTCTCTGTTAATACAAAATGTTCAAGATACCTAACAGTGACCAATTTATGTCATGTAACCCCGAGAGCATTACGATTCCATGTTAGTAGGAAACTACTACAGACCTAGCCTACATTACACGAATGTCCCCTGAGGATATTGCCATAATCAACCCCCCAACTGGATTAATGATAGTACGTACGTTCGTAGGATGCTGACCATCGTCGGAGTAATAACCCTTTAGTAGCCTATTACGACACCCGAGGGAAGTAACCTGACAGTATCAGAATATTAGCTACCGCAAAAAATATTGCGCTCTGCTTTTGTTTTATATTCGCTAATCCATCTAAAGACTGGCTGGTTGTAAAGGCGGGAATGTGATGACACATAACGCTATGCAGTTAGTGCTTAAAATAAATGGCATTACATGGCCTGTTTGTTTACGTGACCAGAGGGCTAATTCACTAATTTTATGACGCACCGATGAAGTTGTAGTGCAGTTGCAGTTAAGTTCAAGTTCGAGTGATAAACGGTATTCTTGTAATATTTGAACTGCGCGTAAGTTGCGCGTGAACTGCACGTCAACTGTACGTCAACCAAACTTACTTAATGGTGTGGCTATATGACAGAAACAATATTACTCACTAAATAATTGAATAGAATCCATTACATTTCAATGAATACGACGTTTTTAAAATATTAAAATAATACCCCAGCACAGATTTTAGTGTTTTTTCTTACTTAGTAGAATACCGATCATGTTGCGTTCCGAAGCACGCACCAAAGACGCGCAACAGTAGAATGTCGATATTGCGCTCGCGTGACGCGAACTTGACGCGAGCGTGTTTGACAGCGGTAGAGAATACGAAAAGCGCTGTTTTGATCGAAACTTAACTGCAACTGCACTGCAACAGCACTTCTTTAGTTACGTGAATTAGCCTACTGAAATACTTCGTGTTTCATGGGATAATGTTACAAAAGACATTCGTTTATTCTTATTGTACATTGGAGATTAACAGTTCTCTTTTCGAAATTAGTTACTATCCATTTCCCTCACCATTTTTGCATAAAAGATTGAACTGAAAGAGAACTAAGCCACTCCATTCACAAACGGTTTCATTCAATATCGAGACAGAAAACTCATCATTAACAATGGAATACGAGATAAAATATCAATGCGAGTGCCAATAGCCCACATCTGTAGTCCCCCCTTGCTTGTCCCGCGCCATTTGCTGGGCCCGTAACTTTGCTCGCACCACTGCCCCAAAACTTACTACTTCAAGAAATATGTTCGAAGGTGAATGAACTCATGTAATGTCTTTTGGTAAAACGTTCGGGATGTAAATCGGAATTTATGTTTCTTTGATGTGCCTGTAAAAGTCGTTGAGTGCTAATAAAGTTAACATTGTGAAAATTCTGGTTTTATATCATAAATATAACCTAAGGCATCGTAAAAAGATTTTTCTATTCATCTAGGCTCTACATTTCAGAACCACAATTTGGGAAAAACGATGTTTTCAGTGAAAACAATGCAAAAATTTTCCATATACTAATGCATGTAGAATCCAGCTATTAGCTGTAGCGAGGAAAGGAACCTACAGCTTCAGTAATCACTGGCGTATTCTTTTCCATACATAGCACATGTGTGGCTCGTGCTGCAATATCTCGAGCAACAATAGAGCGACCCTGGCTCGCCACTTCAGCCTGTTTTGTTCCACTCTCATTCTTCTGGTTGACGTTATTACTTGCCCTATTGTCTTCCACGGCCTTTGCTACATGTGAAAAATAAAGCATTGTATGCTTCAAGAATGTTTCGTGAGGCCCGCTTAAGGGTAGGCTCACCCATAAAACGTCCGCCTTTTTTAATAAAACCCAAAACAAGTGAATGTAATTTTCTTTACAATCTAATGTCGCTGGGTCGTTTAGTTTAAGACTACTAAAACTTACAAAGTCCATCGCGAAAGCCAAGTAGCGTTCAATAAAAAGCGACATCTTAAAGCCCTATTGCGGACATTCTTTGGCCGCGAGCGCCGACTCGCCGAGGCATCCCGACACTTTTCTGCACTTAGCCTCGGATACATACGTCTCAGTATGGCGGACCACTATGTGACCGCAATTCGTTGCTGGAAAAATGAGAACGCTTTTATTGTCAAGAAAATATATTGCGATAAAAGCGCGTCTCGCGTCTGGCAGTTTGCAGCAGACGAAACAAAGCCTGCGAAGCCCTTGTTGGTTACAATTTCGGAAACCTTAATACGCGGACGACTGCCAACGAATTTATGGGCGCCTTGTTTTTTTCGCAATTCATTAGCGTTCTTCTCGTTTAGAATAAGATTTTCCTTAGTAATGGGACGACGATTCTATGTGCTAACGATGCAATAAATACTTCAGAAGATAATTGAATAGTACACTAGTTTTTCCGAGAATAAACAAGGTTATGTAACTCGGTTATCCCAGCCAGCTCCAGCGGCGGTGGTTTTAATAAATTAAGTTGTCGGAGTGATGCAAGTTTGAAACTTCTTCTACCTTAGCGTTATCTTCGCCATGGCTTTGATCTACTATCTTTCAGTAAGTAATTGCTCGTCTTGAGACATTATTTTACTCAATTTATTAAGGCTCAGCTAGAAATTGTTTGAAGTCTAGAGATGTTTAAATTGAAACTGAGAACCTACCCACTCAATTCGTGTTGCTACTTATTTTAAGCAAAATCTTTGGTACCAAAAGTTTATACAAAATAAATGTCGGTACCTGTATTAAAATTGTTACGTTGTTTTTTTGGTACCTAACATTTACCTGTGAGCATGCGTTGTAAATTGAGAGGTTTCCAATATGATTCTCTCCATGATTTCCAAGTGAAATGTTCATTGTGGTTTATGCAAATGACTTTGGGTTGCGATTTGAAGAAGGAGTCATCTTTGCATCCGTACTTCATCACCGGACTATTTAGTAACACTTCCTGACGATAAATCACTGTTCGGAACCATAATAAACTGGTGTTCATAATAAATTAGATTCATAATATCTTATTTAAGCTGCGATTGTGTTTACATTCCAAATGTCATTCGGTTAAACGTCAGTTTCTTTCTGACAGTTGGAGGCGACATCTAGCGGCTGCGATATGCAGTTGTAGTTCTAATCGATACATTTTAACATTTTCATTGGAAATCATCGAACTAATATCATAAAGACAAATCCTTAATAAACCAGCTTTTGGTTGAAATACTTAATTGTTTTTTTTAACCGTAAACGGAAGTGAAATTATTTTTTTATTAAGGAGATTTTTCTAGAAGCATCGCGGACCTCACAATCCATATTTAATCTGTGGCATGTCTATGGCTTAGTGTTGCCAGGTGATTCATTCTCAATTCGCCGAAAGAGTGAGGGAAAAGGTTGCTCCACTTAGGACAAATTTTAATGTTAGAACTAAGAAATAATTAGTTTGTCAGCTTGGATCCTGAAAATTGTTATTGTTTCAGAGTATAAACGTCATGTTGGACAGTTGTTAGGGATTTTGAAGAATTAAATATCTTGAGGTAGTGATTCGGTCATCAGTGCTCTTGTAAGTTTTACCTGAAACAGGGGAGATTTTCTAGGTGCTCCGCCTGTTTCCGGTTGGGAGGCATAACAGGACAATGGAAGGTCACAGGCGTCAATTTGCTATTGATCAAGCCAGAGTCAAGTTACAAACTTTATCTCGTGTTTTATAAGGTAAGGATTTTGGTGAATTAGTGTTTGGAAGTGATCTCTGAGTCCTTCCCAGGTCGTTAAAAGGATATTGACGTGATCCCTGGATATTTATTACAGGATTCCATGCGTTGAGGATTCGCAGATGAAATAGGCGGACCTGTTCTACAGCCGGTCGCATCAAGCAGTCAATTGTTTTCATCATTACCCAACTGTGAGTATTACCATTGCTGTCCCACCACGCAGGGTTAGGCAAACAGAAGTCGTAGCTCATTCAATTGTGTTTTCTAAGGGCCTCGTAGGCCACGTGGACTGGCTAATGGTTTAGTCTTTAGATCTCCTAGCTCCTCCCCTCTATTCATTCTCAAGGAAAGTACCATGGTTTCCCCTTATATAATAGGGTCCCCGTATTGTCAATTTCAGGTGAGGCAACTCGAGCGATTCGTCTCGCCGCCAGGATCTAGACGAGCCTCTGGGACCTGGACGCGAGACCCGTTCCTCGAGTCCACTCAAGGCCTCCAGTGGAGACGGTCGTGCAGTAGCAGAGTCCGCCTAGCGATTTATTGCAGGCGGGACGGTTTTTTTTTAAATATAAATTGACACCTTTTAAATTTATTTTCCACTGGTTCATATACGAACCCGTGTATCACCTGCCCGGTTTTCCAAATTAGAAGCCGGTCTTCAACTTAATTAAATTAAAGGACCCCGGGTTCGACACCTACGCTTAACTGGAATTATATTGGACATCTTCGTCGGCTCCGTGGTCCGGGACTGTTCAAGTCCCTGGCGCCCATATAATATCTATTAGTATTCACTAAACTGGAAGGTTGTATCTTGATATTTTAGTAAGATCTAATTTAATTTAATTATACTTTATTTACTTTAATTTGATTTAAACTTTTGAAAAAGGAACAGTACTGGGTTTATCTCCAACCCCCCATGACCATAGTTCGAAACCGACCGAATTTAAGGCTGGCTGGCATTACCTTTTTTTTATAATTTGTTGTTTCTTTGCATTTTAATACCAACCCACCTAGCATCTGGGCTTTTGTTCCATTACCACTAGAGGGACAAAATCTCAAATGTAACAGTGGCGACCAACGTGTGTATTGGTTGGAGATAGAGGTTACGTCTATTGCTGTACCTTATAAGCCAGAGTACTGTTTCTAAAACCTTCCAGTTATTTTAACTTAAAAAAAAACCGTCGCGCGGGCTCCTTTGTTAACGAGTTCTAGTCTAAATGTTTGTATTGTTTTATACACTTTTGTTTACTTTTACTTAACTATACTTACTCAATAAGACTGCCTATTGTGTAACTGCCTTTACTGCAGATAATATTTACACATTGTTTGAGATTGTACTTTGTGACAGTCAGCTTTCAGTTCAGTACACTTCAATTTTTTTTATTTAACAATATGGAACGTCCCATTTCATTTAATTTACTTCGCAAGGATGAGCTCATTTATGAAGTACTGGTTCGAGACGCGAAACCTGCCTCAACCGTAGAGGAACTACGTGTTCAGATTAGGGAACTAAATAAATTAGTAAGTTCAGACGAAATTGAGGAGACAAACATAGATCCGAAAAGCGAATTACAAACAATCAAGGCCAAACTCCCAGAAATTAGTGAAGTACTTGATAGATATCCTTCCAATTTCAAAAAATTTAACCGCGTTAAGGCTTTATGTTACCACCTGTATCAACGCTTGAGTAGGATTACCCCTCCAACTGATCATAGTACCGACTATGCAACCATTGACAAGCAGCTTAAGGGTTACTTGTCTAGAATTGATTCGGCTAACGCAAGCTTCCATCAATCATTTACTTCCGCCGAGGAGACACCGAAAGCAACGTCAGATTTGCAGCCAAGGGACTTAGTCATTTCCTGCAAGAAAGAGACGGTTAAGACCCTGGGTATAAAATTCGATGGTACAGCCTGCGTAAAAGCGTTTATTGAGCGCCTTGAGGAGCTTTGTGAGGCCAGAGATATTAACGAAGCCTCCTTACATACGTCAGCGCTGGATCTTTTCTCGGACGGAGCCTTATTGTGGTACCGTGGAATTAAAGCGTCGGTTGATGATTGGGCGGATCTAAAGAAGCAGTTGCTCACAGCTTTCGCTCCACCAGATTACGACATGCGTCTAATTTCGGAAATAACAAACAGAACGCAAGGGTCAACTGAGCTGTCTTGTATATATATAGCAGTCATGGAGAATCTGTACAATAGGCTATCTTATAAGGTTCCAGAACGCGACCGTTTGGCACGGATCAAGTTCAACATGAGACCGGAATACACGACGGGGTTGTCAATAATGACTGTCAACACGCTGGACGACTTAAAAGAGAAGTGTAGACAACTGGAGCTAGGTTTCCATAGCAGGGCTCAGTTTCATGAACCACCCAAACCAACGTCTTCTTTTGTTGCAGCAGACTTGGCATACCAACCACCAAAAGGTTCACAACGAGTTGAAACCGTGCAAACTGATTCTGGTTCGTTGTTCTGTGTTCGTTGTAGGGTTAAAGGGCATTCATTATCACAATGCAAATCCACGGAAATTGTGTGTTACCGTTGCGGCAAGAAGGGCGTACGTGCACCGTCGTGCCCTACGTGCAGTAAGAAGAAGAAGGAGGCTCAGTCTTGTCCAACCTGTAATTCAAAAAACTAAATTTCCGGAACTACAGCCAACATTTCGATCAGTCAGATTGGGATGATTATTTAAAATCTTTAAAATTATTTTTTCAAACACTAAGGGTAGATACAGTAAGATATAAAACTACGGATGATAGTCGTCCACATTTAACAGTTTCCATATACGATGAGTATTATTATGGTTTACTCGACTCGGGTTCCTGCATCTCGGTATTGGGTACCGATGTTGGCCAACAATTCATAAAGGCTGGTGCGAGTTTACACGCCGATACGGAGTTGGGCAGCATCGTAACTGCCAATGATTCGCGGGCATCCGTGGAGGGTTATTTATTTTTACCAGTGACTCTCATGGGAGTGACTAAGGTTATTAAATTCTATGTTATTCCAGACATTACCACACCGTTGATTTTTGGCGTTGATTTTTGGAAGGCCTTTAATTTGGCCCCAAATTTTTTTAATAAATTACCTTTACACTATTTAAAAAACAATAGAGGCCATTCATGTGTTTCGGAGGTTAGGCACCTACAACCTTTTGACGAATTAACACCTGATCAAAAGAATAAAGCGGAGTCATTAATTAAGGATTTCGAAAACGTTTCCTTTGAGGCCAAGGGACTAGGTCGTACCCATCTGTTGCGTCATAAAATAGACACCGGGGATGTTCCTCCTATTAAACAGCGTTATTATCCTTTATCACCTGAACGCCTCAAGGAACTTAACTGTCAGCTGGATGAGATGTTGGAGATGGGAGTGGTGGAACCCAGCAATAGCGCGTGGAATAACCCGGTTCTTCTGACTCCAAAACCAAATGGGGAATGGCGATTTTGCCTGGACAGTCGAAAGCTAAACGCGGTCAGCAAGCAAGATGCGTATCCACTACCCTACGTCTCTCACATCTTAGACCAGTTGCGAGACGCGCGATACCTTTCGTCGATTGATTTGAAATCCGCATTTTGGCAAATCGAATTGGACTCCGTTTCTTCCAAAGAAAAAACCGCATTCACGGTTCCGGGTCGAGGTTTGTTCCATTTTAAAGTTATGTGCTTTGGGTTGACGGGAGCCCCAGCAACCCAACAGCGATTAATGGACAGACTTTTCGGCCCAGAGTTTGGTAATAAGGTGTTCGTTTATTTAGATGACATTATTATTTGCTCACCAACCTTCGAAGAACACATTTCGCTTCTTAAACGGGTTTTAGACAAATTAAGGCAGGCTAATCTGACAATTAATTTGCCAAAGTCTTGTTTCTTTCGACGAGAATTAAAATATCTGGGTTACAGAGTGGACGAGCATGGCTTACACACTGACCCGTCGAAAGTTCAGTCAATTGTTGACTTCCCAACCCCTACAACCCGTAAGGAAGTGAAAATGTTTCTTGGAACGGCCTCATACTATAGACGTTTTATTAAAAACTTTAGCACGATAGCGGCCCCTTTAAACGCACTAACGAGTACGAGCAAAAAAGCGCCGCCTTTTCAGTGGACGGCTGAGACTGAAACCGCGTTCTCAACCTTAAAAGAGGCGTTGGTGTCTGCTCCGGTATTGGCTTGTCCAGATTTCTCTCAACCTTTTGAGATTCATTGTGACGCATCTAGTTTTGGGATAGCGGGCACTTTGACTCAGGTTACAAATGGGGAGGAGCACCCAATAGCCTATTGCAGTCGTTCGCTCAATCCGGCGGAGCGCAACTATTCCGCAACGGAGCGTGAGGCCCTCGCTGTGGTCTTCGCCGTCGAACACTTTCGTCCTTACGTGGAAGGCGGTCCAGCGTTTAAAGTGATAACCGACCACTCAAGCTTAAAATGGTTCTTTAACTTAACCAATCCCTCTGGTCGATTAGCCCGTTGGGGTTGTCGGTTATCACCTTACAACTTCACAATCGAACATCGCAAAGGCAGGGACAATGTGGTTCCGGATGCCCTATCTCGTGGCGTTCCGGTGTTGGAAATTAAAGTGCCCGTTAATGACACATGGTTTAAAGCATTGTGGGATAAATGTGTCAGTACGCCTAGGTCGTGCCCTAACTTTATTATTAAGGAGGATAAACTTTACCGTTACTCTAAAAATAAATTCGGAGTGGCTAGTGACTATGACTGGAAGCAGGTAGTACCGGAGGGCAATCGACTAGAGTTGTTAAAGAGTCACCATAGTGGCGAATTATCTCCACATTTCGGAGTATTTAAAACCTATAAAAGACTTGCACTCCGATACTACTGGCCTAATATGTATAAGGACGTGATTAGCTACGTTGGTAAATGTGATACGTGCGCAGCATATAAACACTCACAATTACCTCCTCCCGGACTCTTGGGTGATGCGAAAGAGTGCTCCAAGCCGTTTGAAACCATAAGCATGGACTTGGTAGGTCCGTTGCCACGGTCCAGAACGGGATTCACATATCTCTTAGTGGTCGTGTGCTGTTTTACGAAATACTGTTTACTATTTCCTTTACGTAGAGCTGTTGGTAAGGCTATATCACAGAAACTAGAAGACGGCGTTTTCTTGGTACATGGTATACCCCGTACGGTTATAGCAGACAACGGGACGCAATTCACGGGTAATGAGTTACGTTCACTATTGGGGAGGTACAAAATACCTCAAGTTCACTTCACACCTCGTTACTGCCCAAGCGTGAACACCGTAGAACGCTATAACCGTACCATTATGACCGCGGTATCAATTCTCGTGGAGGATGATCATCGATCTTGGGATGTTAACATCTCAAAGATCCAGTTCGCTATGAACACCTCCACAAACGAGGTTACTCGTTTTACCCCGTTCTTCCTAGTACATGGCAGAGAGGCAGTTAGTAGTGGAGATGTCTTCGGCAATGATACCGTTGCACAGCCCACTCTAGCTTGCGCTTCCCGCAGTTCATATGCCAATCAGTTAGGGGGTTTGGGTGAGATCTTCAATAAAGTAAAGGACGCGCTCGTCAAATCACATAAACGTAGTGCTCGTTATTATAATAGTAGTAGGAGGCACGCGGAGTTTAAGGTAGGCGACACTGTTTGGAAGAGGACATATCCACAGAGTGACGCCTCAAAATTCTTTATGGCCAAATTAGCTCCTAAATATGAAAGATGTATAATTAGAAAAAAACTTTCACCCTTAGTGTATGAATTGGAAGGCTGTAGTTCCGGTAAAAACCTTGGTACATGGCATATCAAGGATTTTAAATCACCATATGGCGAGGATTAACTTTTTTATTTTATTTTATAGATGGTCGCGGTGACCTTTGAGGGCTGTATATGCCTAGGGACTACTGGTTTACTTGTAGCATTGGTGGCTGTATATGCCACGGTGTTAGAACCATGTCAATTAAATATATTTTACACTGTTTTTGCGGTTCGTAGTTGTTACACAGGTTCCTACTGTGTACTCAAACTCAAACTCAACTCAAACTCAAAGCATTTATTTCAATTAGACCATTACGGCACTTTTGAAAGTCAAAAATACAAAAAAGAAAATCAAAGCTACAGTCCCAGTCACAAGGCATAATAACTTGAGAAAGTACTGTAGTTGCCCATTCCCTAGCGTAGATCTCTATGGAGAAGAATGGGCAAGAAACTCCATGGACACTCTTTTAAAATCAAAATATTGTTACAAAATCTTGGTTACATCATTAATTTTGAGATTATACATAAATGTGAGAACGATGTAGAAAGACGTGCACACTAAGAGCATCCAGAGTGAAAGATTAGATTAAAAATGTATGAATAAAGTAATTAAAATGAACCTTGGCAGCTAAGAGATGACCAGTCCCAACTGACAGCGCCCGTTCACAGACATGACGCATGTACCGGCGCCATTCAACTCAACCATATTGAAGGGAACTAAATGACCCGACACACCCGCCACCATCAGCGAGACATTTAAGTGAGCATGACATTCTCTCAGTCACCAAGGCATATTCAAGTCAATGAAAGATAAATAAATGTAAATGGTGGCTGAACAGTACAAAGTACTCACACATGTGCTATGCAATTATATAATACTAAGAACTGGAATCTATACAATGCAAGTATATTTTTACAATCTTCTGCAGCTTCCACAATACATTAACATGGGAATCAATTCTTCATCTTCTTCTTTACGTGTCGATGGACTCAAATAATGCCCGTCCAGTACAAACAATTAGTTTGCCCCCCTCCCCCCCACCTATGGTTGTGGAGCAGGACCAGCATTTAGCCAAGCATTTTTATCATCAATGTAATCCCCCAACTTATAATATGCTTGCCTACATAGTGTGCGTTTTATACAAGATTTAAATTTCGTCTCATTCAGTTGAAGAATGTGGGGAGGTATTTTATTGTAACATTTCAAACAGTACCCCATGAAAGATGAATCCACTTTAGCAAGCCTGAAACCTGGCTGAACTAGTTGGTCCCTATTTCTAGTGTTATAGTGGTGTCTGTCCCCTCTCTTACTGAATAAATGCCGACTTTTTCTAACGTACATGATGTTTTCATAGATGTATTGACAAGGTACTGTCATGATATTAATTTCCTTAAACAGTTCTCTTAGAGAATCGCGTCTACGTAATTCATAAATGGCTCTGATGGCTCTTTTCTGCAGAATAAATATAGACTCGATGTCTGCAGCCCGTCCCCATAGTAAAATACCGTATGACATAATACTATGAAAATAACTAAAATAGACCAGCCTCGCGGTATCAACATCAGTAAATTGACGGATTTTTCTAACAGCATATGCTGCTGAGCTTAGCCGTCCTGCAAGAGATGTTAGATGAGGACCCCATTGTAACCTTGAGTCGAGCGTGATTCCCAAGAAAACCGTTTTATCGACAAATTCTAGTTTCTCTTGATTCAATATTATGTCACAATCACTACTTTTGACATTTGGTAGAGCAAATCTAATGCATTTAGTTTTTTTCCCATTTAGTACTAAATTATTAGCGGTAAACCAATCGTGGACCTGCAGTAGGGCGTTATTTACGTCATCAAGATTAGTGGCACGTCTGTTTATTTTAAATATTAAAGAAGTATCGTCAGCAAACAACACCATATGCGGATGGTTGTTAAATAGATGGGGTAGGTCATTAATATATACTAAAAAGAGGAAGGGACCCAATATCGAACCTTGTGGTACACCCATTTTTACTTTTAAACCCATTGAGTTTACTCCATTTATTTGTACCTGCTGCTGTCTATCATTCAAATACGATTTTATTAAACTGAGCGCAAGTTTACCTAAACCGTAATGCTGAAGTTTCAAGATCAGGGTACACATTTGTGAACTACTTTTAGAGTAGCAATAGACGATTGTTTAAAAATTGTTGTTGTAGGATTAACACTCGAAGAGTGTATAAACCTCCGGATTGCTGGTAAGGCAGCATAATGATAGTCCTGAGTTAGGAGGCCTTAATGGCGGGCGTGTAGGCTGCATTGATGGAAAACGTTTTTAGATGTTATTTTTTTTACAGTGGCCGAATAACCGTCACACTCCATTTAGGGAAGACGGTTAGCCATTTCTCATTAGTTTGTAGCAGTTAGTTTAATTTCTTTTGGTGTATTGTTTGTTGTACCAGCTCGGCGTTATTCTCGGCGGTCATCACTTTTAGTAAGAGTATGTGTAGGGTGGTGTTCGTGCACGATTGGGTGGGGTGGTCTCTCCTATATAATTATAGTAGGTCAGACTAAGATAGTACTTCAGCAGATACATACGCATTAAGACTCTTGTTGAAGCTTGTCTTTTACATCTTTTTGAATGGATTAGACTCGCTCCAGAAGTAACTCTTTAATAACACACAGGCTACATGGATAATTAAGTGTAACCAGAATTCGGTATTGTTGTTGTATATGCCTTAACTACCTAGTCGTGCCAACGTTTATTCTTTTTTCTTTCTCAGTTCCTGTTTTCAGGGTCGAGCGGTGTAGAATATTGTAAGCGTACTTGGTTCTTTTGAGCCTGCTTAGACGCTGGAGGGCCAGCGTCGAGATTTGCCCTATCGGGTCAAATCTCTGGTGGTTGGGGAGGTATTGTTACGTTGTTTTTTTGGTACCTAACATTTACCTGTGAGCATGCGTTGTAAATTGAGAGGTTTCCAATATGATTCTCTCCATGATTTCCAAGTGAAATGTTCATTGTGGTTTATGCAAATGACTTTGGGTTGCGATTTGAAGAAGGAGTCATCTTTGCATCCGTACTTCATCACCGGACTATTTAGTAACACTTCCTGACGATAAATCACTGTTCGGAACCATAATAAACTGGTGTTCATAATAAATTAGATTCATAATATCTTATTTAAGCTGCGATTGTGTTTACATTCCAAATGTCATTCGGTTAAACGTCAGTTTCTTTCTGACAGTTGGAGGCGACATCTAGCGGCTGCGATATGCAGTTGTAGTTCTAATCGATACATTTTAACATTTTCATTGGAAATCATCGAACTAATATCATAAAGACAAATCCTTAATAATTTCCAGCTTTTGGTTGAAATACTTAATTGTTTTTTTTTAACCGTAAACGGAAGTGAAATTATTTTTTTATTAAGGAGATTTTTCTAGAAGCATCGCGGACCTCACAATCCATATTTAATCTGTGGCATGTCTATGGCTTAGTGTTGCCAGGTGATTCATTCTCAATTCGCCGAAAGAGTGAGGGAAAAGGTTGCTCCACTTAGGACAAATTTTAATGTTAGAACTAAGAAATAATTAGTTTGTCAGCTTGGATCCTGAAAATTGTTATTGTTTCAGAGTATAAACGTCATGTTGGACAGTTGTTAGGGATTTTCAAGAATTAAATATCTTGAGGTAGTGATTCGGTCATCAGTGCTCTTGTAAGTTTTACCTGAAACAGGGGAGATTTTCTAGGTGCTCCGCCTGTTTCCGGTTGGGAGGCATAACAGGACAATGGAAGGTCACAGGCGTCAATTTGCTATTGATCAAGCCAGAGTCAAGTTACAAACTTTATCTCGTGTTTTATAAGGTAAGGATTTTGGTGAATTAGTGTTTGTAAGTGATCTCTGAGTCCTTCCCAGGTCGTTAAAAGGATATTGACGTGATCCCTGGATATTTATTACAGGATTCCATGCGTTGAGGATTCGCAGATGAAATAGGCGGACCTGTTCTACAGCCGGTCGCATCAAGCAGTCAATTGTTTTCATCATTACCCAACTGTGAGTATTACCATTGCTGTCCCACCACGCAGGGTTAGGCAAACAGAAGTCGTAGCTCATTCAATTGTGTTTTCTAAGGGCCTCGTAGGCCACGTGGACTGGCTAATGGTTTAGTCTTTAGATCTCCTAGCTCCTCCCCTCTATTCATTCTCAAGGAAAGTACCATGGTTTCCCCTTATATAATAGGGTCCCCGTATTGTCAATTCCAGGTGAGGCAACTCGAGCGATTCGTCTCGCCGCCAGGATCTAGACGAGCCTCTGGGACCTGGACGCGAGACCCGTTCCTCGAGTCCACTCAAGGCCTCCAGTGGAGACGGTCGTGCAGTAGCAGAGTCCGCCTAGCGATTTATTGCAGGCGGGACGGTTTTTTTTTTTAAATATAAATTGACACCTTTTAAATTTATTTTCCACTGGTTCATATACGAACCCGTGTATCACCTGCCCGGTTTTCCAAATTAGAAGCCGGTCTTCAACTTAATTAAATTAAAGGACCCCGGGTTCGACACCTACGCTTAACTGGAATTATATTGGACATCTTCGTCGGCTCCGTGGTCCGGGACTGTTCAAGTCCCTGGCGCCCATATAATATCTATTAGTATTCACTAAACTGGAAGGTTGTGTCTTGATATTTTAGTAAGAACTAATTTAATTTAATTATACTTTATTTACTTTAATTTGATTTAAACTTTTGAAAAAGGAACAGTACTGGGTTTATCTCCAACCCCCCATGACCATAGTTCGAAACCGACCGAATTTAAGGCTGGCTGGCATTACCTTTTTTTTAATAGTTAAGTTTATATAGTTTAAATAAATAAACTTATATAGTTTGAGATAATTTGTTGTTTCTTTGCATTTTAATACCAACCCACCTAGCATCTGGGCTTTAGTTCCATTACCACTAGAGGGACAAAATCTCAAATGTAACAAAATAAAGACTTAATATTCAAATAGTGAAAGTAGATATGAATATTTTATATTCGACTACCCTTGTTTCGTTTCGACAAATAAGGTATTTTGATGGATTGCTCTAATCACCTCAGCCATGAAATTGAAATGAGCTACGCGAAAATATTCACGCATTTTTCTAAAATTTACTTAATATTCATTCAACTAAGGTCTATCTGATAAGTAGAAACGAAGGTTAGGTAAACTGGTTTGATTTTTCAAAGAACCAAGGCAGGTTCTAATATTTCGTAGAAACCTAAACTATAGTTTGCCTAGTAAGGTGCGGCGACAAAATTTATCGACTTCTGAACGGAACCCACATGGCATACTTACGCAATGTAAACAAAATGAGAATACGTAAATATGACATGCATCAAACTGTCAAAATATTAATAAAAATTGTTTCACAGCTTCTTTTTCTTTTATTTAGATTACATATACACTATAATACGGGAACTACGCGGGTGAAACCGCGTGACGTCCGCTAGTTGTATATATTTAAACAAACGTGCAGAGATTTATTTCACAGATCCACATCGGTACTAGGATATCATGAATATGCTAGCGGTGTCAAATTAGAACTCACGATCGCCAGTCAGGACTTTACATTCTCTATCATGTTTTCCTTATCGAGCATAACAACAAATTGATTTTACTGAGGACGGACTAAAATCAATTTACGTAAAATTATCATTGAATTTCTATACATTAATTTGTCTTTTGTTAAGGAAAGTCTCGTATATTCGATCTATTTATGTTCTTAATCTTATCGCCCGATCTTACGAATCTTTGAATTTCTACTAGAGGCTATCATAGCGCAGCTATAACCCACTAGGGACATACCCAAAAAGATACTACTTTCAACCCAATTTTGATAATACACTTAATACTTTTCCTATGGGCGTAAATAAACGAAATCCGTAGTACGCTAACTAGTCGACAAGTCACGTGCCATGGTCCCTTAGGAACGAACTGGACTGAAGACGGCGCCTGTATTCAAGTCGGGAATTTGGAAGACTCGGAAACTTCGAAACGTACAACAACAGAAACTTTTGCCGAAATGGGATATTCTTGGAGTTAGCGTTTAGCATGACTAAGCTGTATAAACTGCTTTTGAATGGGGCCTCGTGAGAGTTAATATCGGAGCCAATAATCCGGACTTTGAGAATGCACCAATAAATGGGTAGAATAGAGCTAGAGACATCGACTCTGCAATGTGAAAATGAACACACACAAGAAATATACAGCCCAAGTGTTCGTTCAAATTCGACAGCCAATAGAAGCAGGTTATGAAAAGAAAATCACACAAAAGCAAGGGCAATAATTGCTCAATCATCTATAAGTAATCACGATGTGAAAAATTGCTTCCATGATTATGACGGAAAAATACTGAAGTTACCCAACCAAAAAAAAGTTGCCTGGTAAGCATCGAAAACTTTACTCGAAAATTGATCAGGATCAATTACACATAATATAGCAACAAGTTAAGAAGTAACTGGTCTTGTTGTTCGCAAATAAACGAACCAAAACGAAATTAAATCTGAAAGATTTTTTTTTTCAAAATGGCCGCGGTTTTCCTTCAATTATTTTGAGAGCGGAACAAAATTGTATTCAGTTTCTCGTTAGTATTAATCTTTGAGAGCTTCCATTCGTTTTTGGTTACATGGCATTGGTTAAATTTATATTTACAGGGGCTATTCATTACTGTGGAAAGATTAATATTGGATGGAGAATAATTTAGTGGATTAATTTATTGAGATATAAATAATGGGTTGGATTAACAAGAATTCTAAAAGTTTTGTCGCGACATTAAAAGACTTGGTTCTAAAATAAACTGAAGAATATTTGTGGCTTTGATTTAATGACCGCAGTTGTGCGTTGTTAATCAAGAAAGAGATTCTTTACATTATTTAAGAATGACTTAAATTTAAAATAAAGGAGTCTGTTCACAACACAGTATCATACCAATCAGATAGTACAACGCATCAGGCAAAAAATTATTCTTTCTATTGAAAAGTATAAGGCAATGCCCACTAGCTAGAGCGTTCCGTCAACGACCAACACCGTCGCGTGCCCTGCATGCCAAATATTCTTGCTGACAATAGCCTTGTGTCCTGAAAAAATATTATTAGTCCGTCAGTTAGATAATCAAAAGATATGTGACACGTATTTTTTATTTTGTTACGTAAACCAAAATTGACGAAGATTAAACTCTATTAAAATTCTCAATACGTCACGCCGTGCTATAATTTTTAGTGCGTTGTGACGTCACGAGCCCCCACTCTCGAGTTTTGATGTGTTTTATCTTTGTCAATATTCATTGATTTACAAAAGCAAAAAATACGTGTCCATTATTTTCCAATACTATATATAACTGACGGACTAAATAGATTTACAATTTATTGATGGTGGAAACTAGCCTATTGTGGACACTCGCTCATATTTTTTTCCTGATACTTTCATAGCTTTTTTTTATTTATTTATTTATTCAGTATTAAACACACAAGTTACATTTTTGTTGGTGGCAACATAAACTCATAAGAGTTTTACCGTGCACCAAGATCATCGACAACATAATATAGAATGAGGGATTTTCATTTCAGCTTTTCCCTAGTCGCTGGATAGATGGCGGTAGGAGTAAGTATGATAATGCAAGGAAAAGAACCTAAAAAAACTGATTTTAACAAAGCGCGAGAAATGTTGGTTATATTCGGAAGGTTAAGCAAATGAAAGTGTCAGTCAACGAGAGTATGTAACGTGACACAATGTTTTTTTTTCAAGCGTTTTGGCTTTGGCATAGTAAGTTCAACGCCATCTATAGAGTTCTTGGAAACTAAGTTTTTTTTTAAAACCTCAAAAGGAAAACCTCTCATTATATCCACTTAAGTAGGTACTTAGTTAAAAAATAAAGAAACAATCACAAACGTTACATCGGGTATTTGGCGAAATAATATCTAATACATACCAACGAGCGAACCTCGATGACCAATCCGACCGTCCGTTCATAACAAACAGAAGTAGTGGAGGAAGTTTTAAATGATATGAGCTCAGTCATGGACTCATGGTATGGTGTAGTGAGCAGAATTCTTAATTCTTATTCTCTCATCTTTTGAAATTCGTAAATGTCAACCTTGATTATTCTAAAAAATCATCTCATATATTTTAAATCAAATATTGACATAATTTTCTTTCAAGTACGAATTATCGTAAAATCTCGCTCTCGCCAAACATCAGTCCCTTCGGTAGTAATTATCAGACATAGCCGTTCGTACATTGCCAAGTGAGCCAATAAAATTATACGGGACGGTACCCAGTAACGGTTGATCCCTCATATTAATTTTTATTGCCGATTTGTATTTACGATTTCGCAAATATGTGCTAGATTCTATTTTGTTCGGTGCCTATTACAAACGTTTGCAATTAATTATTATAACATTGAACTTTTGCTGTATCGTTTCATCCAATTTTTATCAGGATTAAGTTAACTACGAACTAAACCAGCAACATGATCAATACACGGACGTGGAGTTGTGCGACACCTGCCCACATCTACAACACCTTTTACATTTAACGGTTAGGAATTCTACAAGTTTTTCAATTCCCATTGCCTCTAAAGCAAAGTACAGATGTAACAAAACGCCTAATTTGTAACGTCAAAGCAATCCCAGCACGGAGCCATAAGTGGAAAGCATTTATTTCCCGATAAAAACGAACGATTAGCTACCGATCTAAAATGCAGACTGTTAAAAGGCAATTAAGTGTTTATCTATCTAAAAGGACATTAGTATGCTATCCCGCTCTCCTGTAAAGTGCCGTCCCTTTCAGTGGTGCTGTCATAAAATTTTACACCATGTAATTACAAAGTAACATAGTGATTATTCTGTATTAATATTTAAGGGCTCCTGTCATCGGGTTTTAAACAAAAATTAATAACGAGCGGTGCTAATACCAACCTAACACATAAAAGAGGCTTGATTAAAATTTTAATGGATTCCCAGTTAGCTCGACCTAACTATCCCAAAACGAACGTAACGGAAGTGTACATATGTACTCGTATGTTATAGGAAGTTTGAAGAGTGATTCGTGATGAAAGTTAAACTGAAAGGGTACATACTTATGAACAAGTCCATAGTAAGAAACGAAAAATTGACTTTGGATCCGCTAAACGAAATTGCAGACTACGGATTTTGTCAGATAAACATAAGCATAAGCATAATCAGCCTATAATGTTCCCACTGCTGGGACTGGCAGACATGGCGTTCTCTATATGAGAGGGAATGGGCTATAATCCACCACGCTGGCCCAATGCGGGTTGACAGATACTTTAGTAGTATTAGTAAGAAGGTGTCCGTGTCCGAAGACGTGTCCGCAAGTTGTCCGTACCAATTTGACCAATCCCGAAGAGAAACAGTCCCAAAAATAATTTAGCACACAAAACCAAAAAGGTGGAATAAGAAAAAGTTTCATTACAACCAACTTTAGTTCGCGGATCCAGGTTCGCCGGAACGTAGATCGTATCACTCTATATCCCAAAGGGGAATAGACTGATAATAGTCCTAAAAAAAATCTGCACACAAATCCAAAAAGTTTCCAACAATAAACTTCCTCAATATAACCTCCTTCTTCACCAAACTACTTTCACCACTCAGCAATGGATTAGCCACCTGACGTAGCACAGAACTGCACATTACAATCTCAGGATTTACTGCCAGTTCAAGCACCGCTTTGTAATTTGCGGTAGGCAAAGCTGTAAAGGCTGAAAGCCAGGTAATAAGGTAAGGAAGTCTTATGTGTACGTACTTATGTACTTATCTCGTGAAGAACATTTTGAAGATAGGTGGGTTTTGTACGGATCGGTAGGTTTTAGTAGGAGTGTTACTTATGTGTGGGTATGTTTTGTGTGTTTGGTTGTTTCTGGTTCTTGTTGAAAGTAGGTTTATTGGCTTTAACTAACGTATTTGTTACGTTATTCGTTTGTTTTTCTTACCCCCGTACTGACTTGTTGCTAGGCAGAGGCCTCCCCCAAATTTTTGCAGGCAATCTTTTTCCGTGCAAGCGCGTGACAATTTTAAAATGCCAAATTGCTCTTTTGAAACGACGTAAACACGTTTTAAATAGAAAAGCCTTACAAAACCAATATTCTTTATGACTGAAATTGCATAGCAATGTTCCTGTTACAGATCGTTCTCACATATATGTATAATCTCAACATGAATGATGTAACCAAGATTTTGTACCAATATTTTGATTTAAAAGAGTGTGCATGGAGTTTCTTGTCCGTGCTTCTCCATAGAGATCTACGCTAGGGAATGGGCAACTACAGTACTTTCTCAAGTTATTATGTCTTGTGACTGGGACTGTAGCTTTGTTGTTTTTTTGTATTTTTGACATTCAAACGTGCCTTAATGGTCTAATTGAAATAAATGCTTTGAGTTTGAGATAAAAAATAATCCAAAATGTCTAAAAATATCTTCCTCATTCTACTTCGGTGTTCATGAAATAAAGAATTAAATGTCACTATCTATTATTTCTAACGGTTTTGTAGACAGCCCGTGTTCATTCATTTGTTTTACATAATATCTTTTCTTTTCTATTTTCAGAAACCTACGTAAAATGAAAGGGACTTCTCGTGAAAGCTGTCTCAGCGAGTCGTTAGTCATTGTTGAAATGACAGTTTTAGTCACCAACATGACGTTTGACACTTTTAAACAAACGTTTTGCTATTTGACTATAATTCATCGAGAATTTTATCTAAAAAAAGCTATTCGCCCGATGGGATTTTCACTCCGAAAAAATGCTTTATATCATATAGATTTTCAAAATATTTTCCCGTTAGTATT
This sequence comes from Xestia xanthographa, assembly GCA_905147715.2. Taxonomy (NCBI): domain Eukaryota; kingdom Metazoa; phylum Arthropoda; class Insecta; order Lepidoptera; family Noctuidae; genus Xestia; species Xestia xanthographa. Next base: position 13,199,887 of record LR990657.1, on the reverse strand, counting down.
TCAAAATAACCTGCTTCAGCGGTTTCGGCTGAGCATTGTCGTTGTTAATAGTGATTTTGGTAAGTAATAATGGCATTGAATTCATGCCACAATAAAAAAAATAATCCCATCTTTATGAAAATACAAAGCAATTTCCCTAGACCATTACGTATGTAACTATTTCCGACAAGCAGCGTGGGTGGCGGGGCCAAGTGATAAATTATTAATTCCGAGGTCACTAAGCAAGTAAGCATATCCTACAAAATCATAGTACAGTCCACAGCACTAATATGTATATATACACTTAGCATTTTTTTAAAGTGAATTTATCCATTGTATTGATTGCAATTAATTTTGTTACGAAAATGGTATTCTGGAACTCATAGTTTTATTATGAAACTAGCTGACCCGGCGAACTTCGTACCGCCTAACAGTCGATTCTTTAATTTTTTTTTTCAGGCAATTTTTAAAATTTTCTCTCTGTAAGAACCATCCTCGTACCTCCAGGAACATTATAAAAAAAGAATTAGCGAAATCGGTTCAGCTGCTCTCGAGATTTATGCAACACATTCAGCGATTATTTTTTATATTATAGATAGATAGATCTAATTCCATCGTTATTTTATGAAAAAATCGCTCACAAGATTTATGTAAATGCATATTGGTGCTGATAGCAGAGGGAGAGGAAGACAAAGGAAACGATGGATGGATTGTGTGATGAATGATATGAAAGAAAAAGAAGTAAATGATAGCGTGACGGTTGACAGGGGAGAATGGAAGAAGAAGAATAAGGAAACGAAGAAGAAAACGAACGAACGAAAGAAGTTAAAAACGTGTAGCGCCGACCCCAAGTAACATGGGGCAAGAGCAGGAAGATGATACATATTGGTGCTCGTGACTGTACCTACCCACCGAAATATTGGGCTTACAATATGTGTGATGTGGCCGATACATCATCTTCAACCCTTAGCCTACTGGATTTGGGACGAGGTTTTACTATCAATGCCTAAATACTTCATATAACGAGAGTGCCTTAGTGTGTAGATGAATTAGTTTTTTACCAAAATTATACAGGCTGACTGGATCTGCATAGCTATTCACAACGTTTCGATTCGATTCGGAAAGTCGTATGTCTATCTCGCTCGCTTTCGTAATGTCAAAAAAGACAGACATACGACTTGTCGAATCGAAATCGAATCGAAGCGTTGTGAATAACTATGTTAGACCCGCCATAGCAAATTTGCATACAAAGGTCATTTACTAATTATTGGACCTTACTTTCCCTACTAAAGTTTTATAGTTTGGGAGATAAGTGAGTAAACTTTTATACTTTAAGATTTTTTCCAAAATTTTACCTTCAAGCATTCATAACTTTTTTTGCATTATTTCAGTAGTTTTCTTATTATTTGTTGGTAGAGTTGGTGCCAGTTAAGATCGCAATAGCGTTCATTGCCCTTTCCCTAATATCTCTTCCTACGAAACAAAACATGATCGATGTATCGTTTTTCATTAGAAAACATGTTGAAGATCACAATAGATGACGATTCAAGATTTGAACAGGCTCATTTTTTTATTACAAAGTTAAGAACATTAATAAATGAAGGTTCAATTTTGGTCTACATAACAAAAGAAAAAATTCGTGTCAAATATTTTTTTTTAATCTAACTGACGGATTTTTTCAAGAGACAAGCCAATTAGCAAATGACCTCCTCTATATGCGAATTTGTTATTGCGGGTCCAGATCCAGTCACCCGGTACTTTATTTCGTACTAGCTGACGTCCCGCGGTTTCACCCGCGTAGTTCCCGTTCCCGTGGGAGTACGGGAATAAAATATAGCCTATAGCACTCACGAATAATGTAGCTTTCTACCAGTGAAAGAATTTTTGAAATCGGTTCATTACTTCCGGAGATTACCCCCTACATACAAACTTACAAACATACAAATTTACGAACAAATGTTACCTCTTTATAATATTAGTATAGATTAGAAAATAAGAAAATAAGAAATCTTATGAAGTAGTAAATTATCGAAATCATCTTCGATCAGGATCAACAACTCGAGACCGTTCACCATTTCTTCTAACTCCATACTGCAATGTACACATATAAGTATAAAGTATCGTATTGATTAAAAATTAGGTAGAAGCTTGTACGTTTGCGGGAGCTTTATTTAACGTTTTGCTTAATACGAGATTCTAGGTCAACGGGACCAAAACCTATAGGGTACTTTCGGTTGACCTAGAATTTACATTAATTCTTGCCTTTTTTCCATGTGGACATATTGAACTTTCTGAAAAACAACACTATCTCTACGATGACACTTCATAGCTATTTTTGCTACTAAGAAACTTTTTTGCTAGTAGTAGTAGTAGTAGTAGTAGTGTAAATCCGTTTTGAGTATTTTGAGAGATTTAGGGCCAAGTTCACCGAAAAGATAACAGTCTGATTATCTAAAAACAGCTGTTTAAAACACATTTCCATGTACAAAAACGTGTTTTAAACAGCTCTTTTTTATCTAAAAACAGCTGTTTAAAACACATTTCCATGTACAAAAACGTGTTTTAAACAGCTCTTTTTAGATAATCAGACTGTTATCTTTTCGGTGAACTTGGCCCTTAAGCCAGCTGGTAGCTCGTAACTGCGGTCTTAACTTAATCCAACCGATTCATCAAGTCTTAACAACAATTTGCTCCACTGCAGTTCAAACTTCCTCAACTCGACCATGGTCTAAGGAAATAGTAATCCAGTTTCCTAAAACAGTTTATTTATGGTTTCCAAACTTCTCGCCAAAACTCCAGCGATTGCAGTTCAATTCAATTATCTAAAGCAGCGAGCTTCCTATAACGAGCAGAAACTTAGTTTTTGATATACAGCGTGTATTGGAAAGGTATGTGGTTCTGATCCGGGTAAGCTAACATGCTGGATACCCACAAAAATACACACACATTCACACAAATACACACACACTCACACAAACAAACACGCACTCACATACAAATATGTGCACTCTTTACACATCGAGAGCTGTTTAATATTATTATTTCCATTTTTTTTTCCTGTTGCTCTTTTTTTCTCTTCTCATTTTGTTTTTCTTGATCATTTCATTACTAAGATACCACAGGGGAAGAGTGAGACAGCCCCGACACAAGTACTATTGTAAATTACTGGGGCTGCCTCAGTTTATGTACTTAAAACGACAATGTTTTGAAATAAAATAAATATTTTTGTATGTAGTTATTTTTATATTGAAGGGTGTGGTAGGTATAGATCATCAAACTGTACAATTTTCTCCATGTAATTAACACCGCAATCGCGAAAAAATCATCAGCTTTCCCATACATTTAGGACGATTAGGTATTAAAATTAAGTACGGGACCTTTATGAAACATACTGTAAATCTGGTTACCAGCTGGTCAACAGCTCTTCGTGGTCTGTAGATTAAAAGGGGTTTGTGGAAACAAGCACATTATTGAGCTACAGCGCTGTAGCATTCTTCAGGCTAAGTTCAGATCGCAAGCGATTAAAGCGCTGTTTTCAATTGTGCCTTTACAATAGGAGGATAACTATACTGGACTGTTTGTTTAGTATCTACAGTAATAGCCTGTAGGCATCCGTATGTAGTATTTGTTACGAGAACTTAGCTTTAGTACTAGAATAAGTTTTAATGTGCATTAGGGGCCTAGTTTTGACGTTATAGTCCATTCCATTAGAGCAGCGGTGACCCAGTGGTGGCGGCCCTGCCTTACGAGCAGTAAGCCGTTGGTTCGAACCCAGGCAGGCGTACTACTTCGTGTAATTTATTTCATCACCACTGCTCTCAAAACGGTGAAGCAAAACATCGTGAAGAAACCGGCATGTCCTAGATACCAACAAAATCGAAGACATGTAACATCTACCAATCCGCTCTGGGCCCGCGTGGTGGATTATAGCCCATTCCCTCTCATAGACCTGTGTCCCAGCAGTGGGAATATTATAGGCTAATTATTCTATGCTTATGCTAGTCCATTCCAAACGCCCGACATGACTACAATAAAAAAAATACAGAAATCATTAGTTCACTATTTATGAAATGTCCATCAAATAAAGCATTTATAAACTTCAAACGAAAATTTAATGATGAAAGTCACGCAAAGATACCTAAACGATACAACAATTAATCGATACCTATATAGGTACTGTTTGATAAAGGTCGTATTCGAAATTACCCGTATATCGGTCTACCCATATATCGGTCTACCCATCGGTCGTGGTAAGCTAATCTACCGACCGTCTGTTAGTTTGGGCGTAATCCCTTCGAAGCATACATTGAATAGGTTGACCACGATTTGACTATTCCCGGGGATGTGTCAGTCTGTTATAGTAAAACGTTGACGACCGATAATCCCGGATTCTTGTTAAAATAGACGATCATTATCCACAGGATATCTCGTGCATGTAAATTCTGACTAATTGTATTTTTTTTTGCTAAAATTCATTCAGTGCCTTAATGAAATGACAATGTTTAGCATAATTGTCTACAGACATTCAGTAAAAAGTTCACATAAAAAGAGGAGTTTTTTTTTTCAGGCAAATCTCTGCATCTGAAGTTAATAGTGCTATTTTTAAAGTTCCAAGTTCCTAGAACCCGTTAGTACTGAATGTGGACTGATTTATACCATTCACTGTATTTCTATGGCGACGAACAATAATAACACAGAAATTTTTCCACACGAAAAACTCGCATTACACGAACAAACAAATTCCTTTTTCAGGCCACATTATTTCTTCAGCAAAACCAAACAAATAATTCAGAAATAAATTCTATGCGTAAGAAAATTATCATAGCCTATAACAATAAATCTTCATGACCACTCCTACCCCATTCCGAGGAGTGACGAAATGAATAATACGAATTCTCGCATCACGTAATCCTATTTGCAAGGGACGGCGAAGGGTGAGGCGTCTCCTTATTATTATACAAACGAGCCGTGCGTGGTAATCCTTATAATTATTTGTATATATTGACGGCTGATTATTTTGTTTGGCTTTAATATTACAACATAGGGTGAAGCTTCTTTAGGATTTCGAGCTTGTGTACCTACTGTCTGCAAATATTGTTTCAAGTTGCGTTCAAACGGCTTTACAGTAGCGTTAGGTTGTAAGGATCGAAGCAACAAAACGGTATTAATGGTTATAAAGTTCATAATGGAACGTCACATTATCGATATTTTATCCACGATAAACGGTGTTACACGCTATTGTGAAATAGAGCACACAAGTCGCGAGAATTAGATTAATGTGCAAGAGCAAACTTTGCAGCGCGCTTCCTTCCTTAATGCACCGCAATATTGCTTTCGAGCAAATATACTCCCTGAACCTAAAACGAAAATTTATGTGAATAAAACTACGTACGAACCCACCTAAGGCCGCATGCACACCTCGGGTTTGAATTTACAATAAGTTTGTTTAGGCTGTGGTTCGCACGTGTAGGTTCGGACTGGTCTTCGGACAATTTGTTTTCGGTTACATTGTACTCTATCTGCAACCAGCCTAATGCTGTGAATAAGTAAGTAGACACCCAGTCTGATCCTGTTAATGCCGGTACCCTCAGAATAGCGGTACAGGATACGCCTTTAGCCTTTATAGCAAGAAATAAACACTTATCTACATAGGCGTAAATAGTGATTTTGTTTCGGGTCGGATTTGTTCTCGTCTTTGCACCGGTTTACGGAATTAACTTGGATGTTAGTGGGGATTAAGTGTTTGAGGTCGGTTTTGGGTGAGCGGAGAAAATTGAATTCGTAATTACACTAATACTAGGATGTGGTGTCTAGTTACTAAGAGGCTTTTAGTTTTACGGTCACGCTTGATAAACATCATTTAGCATTTTATGATACCACTAAGTGGAGAGAGCCTTATTATCCTTTAAAATCCTAATAAACATGTTAACGATATACAGATAAGCAATAAAGGAAATCCGCCTACGCCTTGGAACATGAATTTTCGAATTCGCTTGCAAAACTAATTTCCTTTTTTTGCGTGTGGTTCTCGAACCGATCCTATCTTATGCTGTGGGCGTCAATCGAGACGCAAGTCCCAAGTATCTACTGCTATATAAGGCATCTATTTACGCATATTATTATGTTAATGGTTTCATGTCTGCCCTATCCGTAACTCGTGATGTTTCTACTGGACTTGATAGATACTGGTAGTACTTGCTATCAGCTCTGTTATCTAGGCGGCTGTCGCGACATGATTGCTACATGTAAGCTGCCATCAACATTCTACGAAGGATTTCTAGTCCTTAGGAAGCGCCCTTCAAACATGATGAGTTTTTAAGTACTTTACTAAGTTTAAGAAGTAAAATTAAGTTGTTCAGTAAAACAAAAGGTGTAAAAAGTGAAGGTAGAAAAAATTACCTACCAAATAATCCTTTATAAATACTTTTTTTGATTAAACGAGTGTATATATTTTTTATTATTTTCTTTTTTATTACTTCGGGCCAGAATAATTGACCTACGCATTAAAACTGTAGCACTCTATTAAAATTATTAAATTTTATAGGGATTTTCCGGTTCTTTGTTGATAGTGGCCTTTTATATTCACTGGAAGCCATAATAATATTTTAGTGGATTACAAACGAATTTCTGTTTTACTAACAACGTAGTTCGGAGAGTGGCCGAGTAAACTTCATCTCAGTAAGCTGAACGAACCAAACCGATGCACTGGCTACTAATAATGTTTGCAGATAAACTTTTTAGTTTCAATGGCTAAGATAAATTTAATAAATTGCAGACAGTTAGTCCTCGTCGAAGAAATTAAAGTTGAAATTAATATTTTTATGTGATTGCTGTTTTTTACACGCTTTATATTAGCTTCACTTGTATGTTTGTTTGTATGTTTGTAACCGACCCTTAGGACGCGATTTCGACCAATTTAAACGGCCAGATTATGTCATTCAAATTTTGCTGACCTGTCAAAGACCGATGACAATGCAATAATTCGATTATCCTGATTAGATTCGCCAGGATTCATCAATTTACCATAAATTCTATTTAAATAGTTTTCTATGATAATGTATGATCAATCGAATACCTCGTTGAGCCTTTTTGTTAAAACCCCAAACAAACAACGTTGACCTGTTAATTGTACTTAATATTGAATAAGGACTGTTGAATTTATTCGTTCACCGTTTACCAAAAGTTAGAACCAATATTTGTGCTCCATACAATTTTCTGCTTTGTTTAAGTTCGTCCCTACGGAAATTTAACGGAAGGCGGACACTGGTATTACGTCAATTGGGTTGTATTGTCGATTAGTATGACAGGGCAATTAAAATTGAGGACTTGGTGAGGCGGTGGTTTTATAAAAAGTCTGTAGTGCATTTTATTTAAGTGGGTCATTAAATTTCTCCCGCAGTGACTGCTAAATACCCTTTCAACTGCTTTTGTGGATATTTATACTATATTTAATACGCTGTTTCGTAAATTATATTCTCGCAATTTTCGTAAGGATATTTTCAGATTTTTATTTCAGATATTTTCTGAAAATCCTAATAGAAATTTCAATTTCTATTAAGGTTTTCCTTGATGTTATAAAAGTCTGTTCAAACCAGAAACTTTATGAAAATGGCCCCCTCACTGGTTATTCAACTTCGGAAAGAATCGCGTAAACTTCGGAAGCAAAAAAATAAACTTAATTTGCCAAACAAATAGAAAGTTTTAATTGAAAAACAAAATTTCCTAGAGAAAGGCTTCATTTTCCAGGTTTCTTAATAAAAGTGGCGAAGTTGATGTCTAATTGAGTGATGTTTTTGATTTTGATTCTTCAAACCGTGGCATTATTTTTTCCGTTAAGGAAATGTAAGGAAGGAAAAGTAAAAGTACTTTTATTTCGTTTAATTAATAACTGAATGAGGAAAATTATCCATTGAAAGGGAAACTCAATGTTTGTGTACCTTTATTTTTGTTAATGTTCTTGATTCAACGAGCTTAGATTCTTAAAAGCCGTCCCAAAAATATCAAAGCAAGAAAGCACTTAAACCAGCGACAACTCAAACCAACTCTCAATAGAGCATCCGTCTTACTCATAGACCTTTCATTTCGCGTCTAAAAGTCCATACCACGCCAACCTTTGACCAACTGTAAATAGACAAGGCCACGACCCACAAACAACCTGAACAACACTCCCGCTCATCATGGCCTGTTTTCTTTTCACATTTAAAAAAAGAACTAAGTGAATGCGCGTTTTTTTTTTTCAAAAGACGCTGTGTATATATAAAATAAAAACTCTTTGGAACAAGAATAAGTCCTTACACGTTTTGAACCAGGTTCTCAATGTCAAAAATAAATAAATGGTTTCACGTTAAACACAAACAATGAATAAGCAAAGATAATACTTTGGCTGCGTTCATAATTTGTACCGTTTGGCTCTTACAACTAACGGAGTAAATGGGACTTACTAACGCAGTCTGGGGATGTAAAAACATTTTTCTGTTTTTTAAATTGCAAGTACGGTAGTTGAGAAGTGATGGATTGCAAGACCTTCTACAGTTAATAGAATATATAACTAAATGCTGTGAAGAAACCTATGATATTTTACGTAAAATATACAGAAATGAAAAACGTTTTCAGTTGCTTCCTAATTCCATTAATCAACTTAGTCTTTCTCAGTCTACTTGATATAGCTATCTTCAAGTTCTGCCGCAGCACTCGGTCCTCGGCTTTTAATTACTCAGTACAAAAGCAAGTTAGGAACAAATCAAACAATGAGAGAGATTAACAAACTAGGTGTAAAGTGTAATAGTCATTTGAGTTATAAATGTAGCGTAACGATTGTGCCACAAGTCCACAACAAAGATGTGTAAACAACTAAACAGTCATAGTGGCCATTTTACGGTGAAAACCAAGTTTATTATGAAACTCGCCGCAGGTAACTCCATTATCCCACCTACGGAGAACGTTGGTAATTTTTGCCTCTCGTATATTCGTCAAACAACCCCTGTTCTATTCACCTTTTGTACTAAAATAATTAACCCCAAAAACTTTAGTGGCCCGATAACTCCTTCGAAAATTACGTTCTGTTTAGAAGTAGACGAGTCTCCATTTTCTTTTGTAATTTCAATTTGTGTAGTTTGTTGCCTTCAAGAATATTGTTTTAATTATTTTGGGGGAATGAGATTGTCGAATATACACAGTATAGGTACAATAAGTTTATTTTGTGTAAAAAAATAAAAATATGTAGTTATCATTTTCATTTGTACTATTTCCATGTCGATCAATTTATAAATGGTTCCACTGAAAATTCCTTCAAAACAAAACATGAGGATTCCTAATGCACACAGTTATAATAAAATATTTAAAATGATAATAAGAACACGTCTCCGTGTTCTAAGTAAGGCGAGAAGTGGATTTTCCTTAATTAAATACCTTTTACACGGCGCGTACACTCGGGTGCCATTATTTAAACTCTTACCTGAAACAAATAAACGGAAACATTTAATTTATATTCAAGTTCAAGAACCCAAGTATTCTCTTTACAATAAAATAAAATTCTCAGAAGTACCTAATTAAGTGGAAAGATTTCCAGGAATAAGTATGATCTGTCTACCTTGTCGAAATTTTAATTTAATTTAGGGAGAAATATTTAATAAAAACCCTTTGATTTTTTATTTTCACCAAAAAGATTATACTGAAATGTCAGAAAATAAGTAATGTGTATCGTTGATCATAACCCCTCGTCAAGACACCAAAATTCATCTAAACATTGTTGCAACAATGAATCTGAAATTAGTTCCTCGGTGTGAACAAAATATATATACACTTACCAACTGAATATAGTGTAACTGTGCTCCAGTGCTCAGTGCCAGTGTTTCTGTTGGCTCTGCCGCCACAGTCGGATACACACAAGAGGCTTTATCATTTCCGAGGCTTCCATAAATCGAGCTCCTAGCGGAACATTTGCAATGACTAGAACATCTGTTGCTCCAATACTGTCCGATAAAAGATGCAACTTGGAAACAATGTCTTTCAACATAGAGAGGACTGTTGAACGTAAGAACGAAGAAGTTATTAGCCAATACAGAAATTGTACTTGAATTCTTCGCCATTAACATCGATAACTGGATTAAAACCAAAATTGATTCAACCGAAGCGTTTGCCAAACGTGCTGAAAACAAAAACAAAATCAGCCTCATCGCGTCTAAAGCGTCTAATATTAATATTTATGCAAATGTCAATATTAAAATCATTCCCGGCGCGAGCCAGAATATCAATGAAGCATCAAATACGGCTGAGAGAACCTTTTTCGGAAAGCAATCGACACAGAATCGATTCGCAATGAGGTTTTAGCGAAGCCACAATGAAATTATCCGGGCTTTGGGCACCGGATATTAAACACAGATGGCCCGGGACAATCACACAGCTAATAATTCCAATAACGCAGCGAAATACGCAGTTTTGTCCAACACTTCAATTAATTAAGTATTAATTTGTGCTTACTGTATTCATAATTGGCTATTCACCTACATTTGAACTGAAGCTGATGATAATAACATGGAATTTGTGACTAATATTTTTTTTCAATCAACATATTATGCATTGTAATATTGATTGATAAGAGATTACTAATAATTAAACTCCAAATTCAAACCATAGGTATACTAAAATGCTTAATAGCGTGGTTTTGATACTAAATATTACCTATCACGAGGCCGTTGAGAAGAATGGTAATAAAAGGGCTTAGAGATAGAGGAGAGTGCAATCCGAGAATGTTCCAGCTCGTCATTAGCATACAGATTGATCCACACTCCGGAACGACCGAAATGCTGGTAATGAACCCAATTCAATATACAACTGAATGATTGTGTTTCAATTTCTACTAGTGTGCTATTGAAGTATTGGAAATGAAACTTAATTACTCTTTCCGCCACTTTTGTTCAGTATCGATTTTATTTTTGTGGGGAACGGAAAGTTATTGCTCTATCCTACTAAATATATGCGAAAGTTTGTGAGGATGGGTAGATGTTTGTTACTCTTTCACGCAAAAACTACAGAACGGATTTGGATGGTGCACACGGATAGTTTATAACCTGAACTAACACATAGGATTCTTTTTTCCGGTTTTATGATCTGGTGGGACAATTATCGAACTCCCCGCGGGCATAGCTAGAATAATAGCCTAGTCTAACTACTAGCTTACCTTCTTTTCCTTAACTGCTATAGTAGTATCAGTCTTTCCCGTCTCCAATTGGTCATTTCTTAACATCGTTTCATCGGTCATCGTACCTTCGTCTACTAAAATATCTCTGCTATTTTTCCTGGAATGGTTAATTATATCGGGTTTCTCGGCACTCATCAGATTACTCGCATTTTCATTTGTACAGTTCTCTTTTCCAAATTTTCGGTCTTCGACTGAACGTGATTTATCTTCGGAACTTTTTATTTTGAAACAAGATATCGATTTCTTATCTTCTTTACCATCGCTTCTACTAATTGGATCATTTTTATCACGTTTGCGTTCGTCTTTCTTGTGGGTCTTTGCAGCACTTTCCAACTTGAGACGTTTTTTCTTTCCATTCCACTTGGAGGTGACGTTCTTCGATCGATTGCTATCATCGCTTGTGCCGACGCTGTCGGAACAGACGGGGTTAACTAGGATTTTCGTTGATTTAGCTTTTCGTTCTATTTTCCTTAAATTCAATAAGTTTCCGGTTGAGTTGATGAAGGTTGGCGATGAATTGTGTGACGGAGAACTGTTTTTCGCCTCATCGCTGGACCGGCGAACTGTAGCTGGTATCAGTTTGAGGGCTTTCATGGCATCAACTGGGTTATGACGTATTTTGTGTGTACCAAGTGGCCCCATAGCAACCGGTGGTCCTCCTTTAAATAATAGCGCCGTCTCCGTTGGTTGACACACACAAGCTAACATTTTCAATATTCATTTAATTTACTAATTATCACTATTATCACTCACATATTTGGTGTATTATTATGTTGTAACGACATGTAACTAACTTAAGATAACTAAAGTGTCGGCGCGAAGTTTGGCTGGAAACCCTGTTGATTACAAAGACAATGTAACAAATCAACGCTGAAGATTAAACTCGGTTATGAAGACAGAACTGCAACGTAAACAGAGTTAAATGCGACAGTGTACACTGTACGTGCGGCGTTTACGTAACTACTTACATACGAGTGTAACATACCTATCTAATAATGCATCACACACGTATGACGCGCTCATTTAACTTCCCGCCTGCGCGGAGACATGTTATTTCGGAATGAAAAGCGTAATCATCACCATCATTTGGATGCTCCATGTATCTTTATTTAGAGAACTGACTTCCTCATATCTACACAAAACATACGAATTTAGGGTAACGAACACATTGTGCATAGAACAACTGGGAATAATCTAAATAGTGTGCAAAAAAGAACTTTAGCATCGAAGCTTTTAAACCTTCAAATCCCACAGAGAAAGTATTTGCATCTGAAAATATTCAGTCATTTATAGAATTTACTGAACAAAATAAGCCAAAAGTGAACCGCAAACATTTTGTCCCCGAATCCTTTCTCTGGGGATGAAAAAGTTCAAAAGCCAGTTACTGCTTTATTCCGCGTATACTCGCGTACGTACTTACGCCACGAGTGAAAAGTTCACGTTATCGGATTTTCTGCTCGAGCATGTCACAATTTCTCACAGAGGTTTGTATTTATCGTGGTATAGATCTGTTAGCGGTTTTGATACAATATTTTCTTGCAAAGATTGCCTTCCTTCCAAACTTTAATATGAAGAACATCGTTGAATACTATTTCCAGTGTAGTCTGTCTCCCGTTATCATTTCCAAATGGTAATATGGCCGCCCTTCCTAAAAGCATTCATATCTAAAAGCGTCCACCAAAGCTCTTCCCACTTGCATAATTATATGAATAATCAATCAGGTAAGGGCAATAAAAGTGAATCATTTGAATGCGAAGCGTTTGCTTTGCTCCAAAAAACTTTGAGTATTCGTAAAAAACAACAATTGGACCGATTCCTCTCAATCATTTACATTACGAACGATTTCTATACAATGACGAACGGTTTCTCATGATATATAGTCACGGAAGAATGAAAACGAACGCATCGAATAGGTTCGATGCAAAATGAAACAATTTATAGGCAGAATACTTTATGTTGTCAATACGATTTTATTTCGTTAGGTATATTTAACCAACCGAAAAGACGTTTCCCGAAATAAACTGACGTGTTTCGGCATAAAATCTTTTTATTCAAAAATGGAGAATACATTATTACGCCCCAAATAAACTTCGCCTATAAAATGGAATTGTAACGAAATTCTCCTTATTTTTCAGCAAACCCATTAAAATATTATTATGATAATTGGAAGTAAATGTTAAAGTCAATATAAAATGAACATTCATTTTACGTTGTGGGTAAGCGGAGTAAATTATAAACCAAATAAGTGTTTATATGTGGGATGAAGCAGACATACTTCGGTGTGTCCACTTCCTTTAAAAGCGCATTAAACTTTTTACTCTCCTTGTGTACTCTTCAAGTTAAGTATTAAATGGGTCTAAGCGTATTACAGCATCCCATCCTCCAACCTTTTACCATTTAACTATGTCTTATAAATAGAAAAACTTTTCTAGACAAGCTCGAGTGACGTAAGTGGATAGTGCTATGCAAAATTTGCACGTAGGGAATTCAGTCCTTGCCGAAATATCCTGGTATGGTCAGGTGTAGTGGACGGAATGCTTAATATTGAGTCTACGAAGACCGTCAGCTATGTTGGTATTCAAGACTTTTTTGCCTTATTTGATCTAGCTTAAATTCGCAAGATAAACTTTGGTCAAACCATTGTTTTTCCCTGGATGAAAAGGTTTTTTATTTGTATCTACGGACGAAAATGGTTTATTGTTTCATTTTTAGTTTATTTTGCTTATACTTTTCTAAAGTGTCAATATTTGCAAAGATCTAGTTCAATAATATTAAATAAAATAAATAAAGGTCTTGATTGGAAAGAGAACCCATATTTCAATGAACGAAAGACATAATCTTTGTCGACGATGAAAAGGAAACGCATAAAATGCAGGCCCGTATACGTCAGCAAGAAATGTAATTTCAGGTTTCACAATGTTGAGAAATTTAATTTGAAGCTGCTGAAAATCGTTATAAGGCATTCATATTGCAGTGGAAATCGCGTCGGAATATTTCAGAGCACTTTTAATTTTGTACGTTTCAATGTAAATAAATATTCAATGGATGTAGTCGACGGATTGAAAACGTTACAAATAAAATGCAGAGGACATATTTTAATGAAAAACTTTAACGTTTTATGTTTTGAGGAATACGCGATAAAACTTATTTTCATTCAAATGACTCCAAAAGTCAGTGTAAATTAAATTCGTAGAAGCGTATGCTTAAAGTATAATTATAGCAGGAAACATGTACAAAACTTTTAGCAGACAGTTTCTGCGTAGGTTTTGTGTTTAATTGACGGAGCAGCAACTCATTATTTTATGTTTATTTCAAGATACTTCATTAAATTTTCATCACAGGATTTTTTTATTCTAAAAAAGAGTTTTCCTCTGTTTTGATTACAACACGTGTATGTGTGTTATTCTATTGTTTGTCTACGAGTATCTTTATTGTAAAGATATTTTGCGACGTTTAGCGCGTAGCAGAAAAGCTTCATACTATAGATGAACGAATAATAGAATAACATAGCCATAAATGAGAAATTAAAACATTTTAAAAGCAAAACATATTTGCAGCTGACTGTACGAAGTACAAAGGGTTGTTAACCTTGTCCAAAGTCAGTGACGTTAGATATTGTCGAGTAAGTGCGCACATTTAGAGCACACGACACTGCCATAGGAAGTAGGCTCGGAAGCCGAAGTGAACCGACTCTCCCGCCTCCACCCATAACTTCCCATCCTCCCCTATCACCTTCACACAGCGTCAACTAGCTCGCAGCTAGACAACAGTTTTGGAAATAGGAAATTACCTACTTTGTGTTCGAGAACAAACGTGTTACTATAGAAACAAGACAGTATCTCTTAAATAAATCTCATTAGTTTCCCACTATTCATTCATGTTTGGAATGCTAATGTGCTGAAAATTCTATTTAAAAGTCCATTCGCGAAAATCCCATTGATTCACTCACAGAAACACTTCACTCTCGAAATAAAGGACCAGGAAAAGCCCATTAAAAGAGCGTTATTATTCAACCCCACGCTCTAGCGGAAAATTAAGAAGAATTCTCACACAATGGTTAGTGAAATTGCTTGTAACTTCGCAGAACCGTTTTTCACTGTGACATCAATCAGAAAAAAGTTAGTCCTCGGCAGAACGCCTGTTAATTGAAAGTTATTGCACGGGAAAATGTAACAGTTTTTCACGCAAACATTTTAAATTTATATCCTGTTATAGACAGCGTTTCGTGCGAGATCCTAATTTTCTTTTTTGAAATTGTGAAGTGTAGCGGCTTCGTAAATTCAATTTCATGAAAATGGCTTAACTTACATTAAGCCATTTATATCTAGTGGAACTGTGTAGAAAGGTGAAAACTTGATTTTCTTAAGAAATATAAAGTAAAATGGGGTACATCAGCTGAATAAAATTTAATCCTAGCACGCCCGTCACCATACTTTATTCATTCGAATGGAAAACTTGACTTTCCAGCCAGTCTTTGAAAATCGAGTCACGATTCTTTTATCACAATATTTAAATTGTTTATAATCGTCATTAAACTTAATTTGCGTAAGATAAGATTCCAATTAAGCAGAATGATGTAATTTTAATTGAATAAGGTTTAATTAAGAACGTACTTATAACGGGCTAAAAAGGTACTTATCTGAAGATACGACAGTTTTCTAATTAATTAGAAAAGATGACATCGTATTAACGCTCCTATTAATGTACTTCAGTTTTCCAATTATAAAGTTTTGGTAACTTCACACTGTCTTTTGTCTATTTTGTTGAAGGTGGCGACTCACGTGCGAACGTCGTTAAAGTATGTTCATGAAGGATGGGTACGACCATCGATCCCTGCTCAATTAGAGTGAGATTTAATTATCACGCCCACATCGAGTAGAGCGAGTGTGAATCTACCTTTATGGAGGGACGTTTATTTTATTAATTTTCCTTCAGACTGTCATATTATTAACTAGCGATCCGCCCTAGCTTCGCATGGGAACAGTAGAGCAAGGCGACTTGACACTAATCAACAATTATCGTATATATTTTAACCAATTTTAATTAAAAAAATTGTAATGGCTTCTCGCAGTTCAGCCTATGAAGCTGGCTTCTGCTTAACTGGACTATGAGCAATTTACACAAAACCTTGATAAATTATATACCTTCCTCATGAATCACTCTTTATATTGGTGAAAACCGCATGAGTTTATCGCGAACAGACAGATAGACAGACGCGTCGGAGGGCTTTGTTTTATAATATGTAGTGATGGGAAGCCTGCGAGAGATATCTTAGTCTAGACTCTAGAGATATAACGCAATTTCGCTTGTTTTGCTAAGTAGCGAGTTAACTTTGTTTCATAAAAATGTAGAATATAAACTACAACATGCAAACTAGTAATAAAGCCTCGTAAATCCACAAACCAAAATTGAGTTCCATGAATAATCTCTCTTCGGGGCACAACTTTAGTTCAAAACATTATTTTCTCAACAAGTTGAATTTTTTTATCACACCGTCGCGTTTCAAAGAATGAGTGTAATTGGAATATTTCATAAATTAATCAGATTGAAAAAGTTTTCAAGTGAATAAGTTCAGTTGGCGACACCAGAGGATTTCGACAAGTTTGGTTTCGTACGGGGTTGAATTTTCATTGGGTTTCTGTCAGGGCACTCTTTGAATTTATAATAGAGGGCCTTGCTGCCTTTTGATGTCACTTCCATTAATTAAAACAATTATATAGCACTTAAAACATAACTGCTGAAATGTGAGTGTACTATTAGGTAAACCTTTTCCTTCACCCTTAGAGAAATAGGCGTGATGGTATGTTTATGCTCTATAGCACTTATACGTAGAGTTTATACATGTCACATTACGTTGCTGTTACGATAAACCAACTACGAAAAATGCGACTACAAACCAGCAATTTTAATTTAGAATATGTAAAAAACGTCCACATAACCAGTTTCTTTTGAGCTTTTACGAAGCGATAGTTAAACAGTAGAAATTAAATAAAGGACTGCCAAAACTAACAGCTTTTTAATCCACCTATTTTCTTAGGAAAACTGCAATCTCATTACTCCGCTGGGCTCCGCTTCCATTTTGCACTAAAATCCTTTTGAGGCAAGTCTACACAGTTATCGCACCCACCCCCATAATATGGAGGTGGGTGCTATAGAACCACGTAATGAAACCTCATTGTTCCGTCCTCATATGAAACAATAGTAATTTATTATTAAACTGTAATCCCGCAGCCATTTCCCCTGTGAGATAAATCTACACCAAGTTCCCAGTCATCTAAGTAATTGGTTTATTACTTATGGCGATCTTATAACGAAATTAAAAGTAGAAACTGAAATTGATTTGACTGATTTGCTACAAAATTATTGGCACGTTCTCTGTGAGAAAAAAAACTAATATTTCTGGAATAAAGTCAGGGGAAAACGAAATGAGTCCAAATTGTGTGTAAAGGTTAAATTTCCAGTAATTCCTACATTTTCACAGAGATGCTACCACCTACGTATTACAAAATATAACCTGCAAACCTTTTAAACGATAAAATTTTCCTGAAAAAACTTTAAGCAACTTTTCTTTCCAAGTTCTAAAGGCGCTGTGACGTTCAGTATTTTTATTTTGGTAACTGGTTGACAGCACAAGAATACTAAACAGATGCAGTATATTGCAAGGTTAGATTAAAATTTCAGATCACTAGATATCAAATACAAGACGTACAGAATAAAATAATTCTCAATTCCAAACAATTGTCTGGTATGAAACCACTCCATTCAATTGCCAATAATTCTCAGACGTAATAAATTACGTATCCTTTACAGTCGTTAAACAATTCCATGGAGCACACACACCTATTGAAAACTCTATGTCTCTCTAATAGGCTCAATAAATAATACGCTTTGCATAGTGTGCGGGCCTATGGATAATCTAACGACTATTAAACCCAAATAATCTAATAGAAAACGAGCTAAGTTTTAAACAGCCGTAAATCAATTTCGGCTCAAACCTCTAATTGAGTTGAGAGAACAATTCAGATGGAAGATATCCGTTAAATGTAATTTCCCTTAAATCTAAATTGAATTTTTGCTACATACAGTATTTACTGGTGCCGAAACATTGGCTATTAAATAATGCACGAAACAGAAGGCCGTGAAAGCTGCTTTGATTCATTATGGAATATTAATTATCCGGAGTCTGAATTGGCCAAAGGAGCGTGATTTATTTTATAAAGATTATCTACAGGAGATTGCCCAGTAGAAAATGCGGAACTTCAGGGTCATTGTTTGTTCTGACATCCGGGATACTTAGATTTACGACTTTTCGTGTCTCTTTTGTTTCTAATCACGTCAATCAACATAAATCATTGTACCAGATTTTTTGTATTAAGAGCCTATACTACCTCAGATTAGCAACTCTATTTGTGGTGGTTCAAACTTCGTCTGTAATACTGTTAAAATAACGTTCTAATCAGCTTGCACTACAAAGCGGTTGTTACGTCAGTCACTGCGGCCGAATAGTGCGAAATGAGTGGTTTTTATTCTTTATAAAATCAAATTTTCGTCTAAATAAAAAATTAAGTCAACACGATGTTAGATAATATTGTTACCTATCTATTAGGCTAAAAATCATCATTAACTTCCGTAGGGTTTCAGAGATCCAACACAAAATAAGTGCAAAACGAGTTTTTTTTGTCTTTTTTTTCTATCGTGATTTTTTTATCCAATCGTGTTTTCGCTTCAACAGATTTAATGATTATAAGTTCAAGTTTAATGGTGTCCAAATAGCGAACTCTTAGGTCTTATAGATACCGAGATCTAGATCGCCCAATATCACCAAAACAGCAAATACAGGCTCTTATGAAGTTTACCTAATGATTATTTATTAATTACCTTACTCTTATATAACAACCTTAAAATTCCTCATAAACTGTTTTAATAATATAATTGAGTCTTAAAACCACTCCATACTAAAACCAAAGTACTAAGACAACAGAACTTAAGAGACAACAATGTAAAGTATTCCTTACTGGAAGTTTGAACTCATATCATCTCTAGAAGGAATTAGCTCAGCGAGCATTACTCCAATGTTCCGCTCCATTGGCGTTATGAAGACTTAAAGGTTGCTGCAAAATTATATCTTGCCAGTATTTAACTTCGAAAAGTTTTGTAACTAGTTGAAACAGTTGTCGTATTGAAGTTTGAACAATATGATGGAAACTGGAGTAGGTGTACGTAGTTTTGAAAGGATAGGGTGGTGGGTGTCGATTTAAGTCAAAACTATTTTAACCAAAGAATTCTTCGCATTTTCTCCTGTAAACAATCTTCTCGTATAATCGTGCACACCCACGAACAAAACTTTATACTGAAGGAAGCTCCATAAACAAAAAAAGAACTACACAAGAACGAATGAAATTAAAAAAAGAATTTGAAAAAAAAGTACGTTCGGCCCTGGTCTGTTCCGCCGAGGCTAACTTTTATAGATCCTCCCGTGGCTTCCACAAGCACGACCTGCCTCCACCGCTTATGAGACATCGATACTGATAAAATGGCGCTGTCAGTATCTTTCGTATGTTACCTTCAAGGAAAAACGGTCATTATTCATCGGTTCCCTCAAATTATCTACTTGTCAAGTTCGTTTACACAACATTTTGGGCAACGTCAAATTTTTCTTGGAATTTTTACGTCAATCTTGTTAATCTTGTTGTTTGTTTAAGTTAGGTGGAATATTTAATAAACTAAGACACAGTAACGCCAACAAAATGTAAGCGTTGCGTTGGTGTTGACTAAGAACCTCATTTTCTTCCTGAACCTTTCAACTGAGCGAAGCCTAATTTAATATGTAATTTATAAAGCCTTCCTTTTTGTTTTATGAAGAAAAACTTTCCAGCTAGAACTTGAAGACATAATCAAGTTAAGCCATGCATCACAGAATTTTATGAAAATGTTACTTACAAAGTTAGGAGTTTACAAAATGATGCTCACACGCAAACAGACACCAACATGGAAAGCAAAGCGTAAATGAAACACGAAGCTTAACAATACGCTGTTTCCATTCAGAATAAATCACTTAACAAAAGTAAAGCAAATGTTTGTACTCCACCCTCCGTTTAAGACTTGAAGAGAGAAAGGGCACTCATTCATCTAAACGATCATATAGTAAATACAGTTATAAGGGCGTGTTCACACCAAAGCGTATTGATGTCTGCTGACTGTGACCGTACGGAAAAATGTATAAAAGAACCGTCATGACGGCGGCGGCGGCGGCGCGGCGGCCCAGTATACGCATGGTGTGAACGCGGCACTTTTATCATCTGACAATTTTTTTTTATTTAAAGACATTTTAATACGGAGGTGTTGTTTAATTCTAAACTCGCCAAACTTTTACGTTTGATGGCGAGATACGCTCTTTTTGGAATTGAATGAATTGAATGGTCTAATGCATAGGCAACTTAAGTTGCAAGACTTATGATCGCAAAACCGCTTAAGTGATGTTTTAATGTAAACATATAGTAAGTTTACCCGACATCTGTTACGAATTTTGGAAGTAGTGACTGAAATTATATGCGAACCTAATTTGTAAAAGATGCTAGTAATTATTTCTTAAAAAAAAACGAATTAAAGAAGTTTTATCGCAGCAAGTCAAAAGGCTGGTATTCAGCTGCATCCGGTTAGACTGGAACCCGACCCCAAAATTGTTGGGAAAAGGCTAGGCAGATGATGACATCAAAATGCGTGGGTTTGACCGTTTTTTCCAAGTTACCCTTTAACTGGGAATATGCGGACAGACCTACGCTACTCCAGACTAAAACTAACAAGACAGCAATTAAGTACAAACAGGTTTATACCTTTGTCTATAGTCTGTGTATCAGTCAACGCTTTAAACTTACTTCAATACATTCTAAACACACCGATTTTAGAACATTGTAAGGAAAGTTCCCAAACATTTGGGCCGTGGTGTGAGGAGATCATCCTACCTGTTGGATGTGGCTGGATCATTAAGTTAATACCCCCTTTCACTTGGCTTACGGGACCCCCCGAGTGTTTGGGTGTTTACATGACGCATTTTTGTTCCCTGCCTTTCCTTTTTCTTCAGAAGATTTATTATCTTGTCTCAAGGACGAGTGAAAAGGAGTTGAAGGGCTATTAGAGATGAGAAAGACCTGCTAGGAGCCCTTAAGAAGTGGTATCAGACCTTTCATCTTATGATAGGTGGTACTTGTCATCGGACATCTTGAATTTTGGATAGAGGAATTACTTAAACAAGTAGATAAGTCATTATTTATTAGGCGGACAAGACATGTCTCAAGAGGATCAGGTTATTAAATTAACTTCACATTTCAAATGTGACATTTCCCACAAGCACCGCGGGTAAATAAATAACGAAACTATTCAAAAATTATACTACCTAATGAGAAAAGTTAAATGAAAACCCAACCTTGGAAACAATATTTATGTAGTAAGTAGTTTGCGGCTTTCAAGGTTTACTTGTAATAACACCACTTTTTCTTAGGGTTCCGTACCCAAAGGGTAAAAACGGAACCCTATTACTAAGACTTCGCTGTCTGTCCGTCTGTCCGTCCATCTGTCCGTCTGTCTGTTACCAGGCTTCTCATGAACCGTGACAGCTAGACAGTTGAAATTTTCACAGATGATGTATTTCTGTTGCCGCTATAACAACAAATACTAAATATAGTCAATGGTACGGAACCCTTCGTGTGCGACTCCGACTCGCACTTGGCCGGTTTTTCTTTAAGTTATGGGACAAACCTGACTTAGTCTAACGGTTTTCTAAATAAGAATACAATACATACTTAATTAACATTAACATTGAAAACGGGAAATATTTGCCAGTTTACTGTTTGATTTACGTAATTAACTTTTATTGGTACCACACAGAAGTAACAGTGAGCCATCACAAGGCACTCTTAGACGCAATTAATTCAAATTTATGGCAGTAACGGGTAATGATCAATTAAGAGAACAATACAATATTAACAAGAAAACATTAAATTTCATCGATTTTCTTCAACACATTCATTACTAATTATATTGCGTCTAATAGCTACTAAACAGTAAGCAGCGAAGTACCTATAAAAGAGTAACGAGTTTCTTGATTACACGATGATTATGCGGCGTTAATTTTATTATGATAGCTTTGAGCTTCCTAGTTATTTGTGGAAGAAAGATAATGGCCTGGACTGGGGGCAGAACTTCTATACGTACCTATATGTATATTATTTTCAGATATACACCTACCGCTGTCTGTCTCTGCATTACCCAAGTTTGACCGGTAGAAAATGCCTATGGCATTAAGTCTGCCTCTGTACTTTGTGCTTGAAGTGTTAAATAAATACATAAACTTCAAACTCTATGAAAGTTATTTATGAATTTAATCTTTTCTCAAAAATCGCCGGATAAAACCAATTTTCAAATTAACGTTGTTCCTCAAAACGTTTTGAAAAACGACCTGTTACCTACTGCATTAGGGTGGAACTGCGTAAAAATTAGAGGACAAAGATAGCTGTGTAACGAAACTTGTAATTTGATTATCTTCTTTAAACAATATTTCCAAAGAAAATGATAAGCAAAAAGGCACCTACGGTCCTACGTGTCATTGCTGATATGAGCTTGTAGCGAATTCATTGAACCTTTTATGTAAATCCAATGGATCGGGTATATGTTTCCCTACGGAGCCACGTCACATATAGGACATAAAAGGAGTCCCCATATCTGTACGGAAAACATCGCAAATGTCAGCAGTAAGGAATAACGCTAACTTGATGCTTATAGGTAAACTGACGGATGCTTTCCACGGTAAATAAATTGTGGCAAACATACGGGAAATGTTTACAGAAATGTGGGCTAAAGATCCTTATCTGTCAATTTCCTTTGGCCAATATCGTGAAGTTTATTTAGTAGATAAGAATTTGTTGGGATGAAGTGGCACAAAATTGGAGAAAGAAATTGCCAAGAGAATAATATCCCGTTTTTAGGGTTCCGTAGTCAACTAGGAACCCTTATGGTTTCGCCATGTCTGTCCGTCCGTCCCTACTTAATCTCTGTGACCGTTAGCACTAGAAAGCTGAAATTTGGTACCAATATGTATGTCAATCACGCCGACAAAGTGGTAAAATAAAAATTGGAAAAAAATGTTTTATTAGGGTAGCCCCCCTATATGTAAAGAGGGAAGTGATTTTTTTTTTAATTTCAACCCTAACGTGTGATATATTGTTGGAAAGGTATTTAAAAAACCGGCCAAGTGCGAGTTGGACTCGCGCACGAAGGGTACCGTACCATTATCTATACATTAGACAAAACGGCAAAAAAATCACGTTTGTTGTATGGGAGCCCCCCTTAAATATGAATTTTATTCTGTTTTTAGTATTTGTTGTTATAGCGGCAACAGAAATACATCATCTGTGACAATTTCAACTGTCTAGCTGTCACGGTTCATGAGACACAGCCTGGTGACAGACAGACGGACAGACGGACAGACGGACAGACAGCGAAGTCTTAGTAATAGGGTTCCGTTTTTACCCTTTGGGTACGGAACCCTAAAAACAATGTGTCCCCCCCCCCCTCTAACTTTTGAACCATAAGTTTAGAAAATATGAAAAAAATCTGAAAAGTAGAACTTTATAAGGACTTTCTAGGAAAATCATTTTGAACTTGATGGAAACAACAGTTTTTGTACAAAAAAGACAAAAAGTTGTACAAAATCATTTCTGGACTGTTTGTAGTATATTCATATATGCAAGCATTTTTACATAATGGATACCCACCTTTAAACTCATAAGTGGGAACACTTATTGTGACGGACGGGAAACTACGGAACCCTACACTGAGCGTGGCCCGACACGCTCTTGGCCGGTTTTTTTGATAATACTTTGTTAACAATCAGCCCCACGAGCTCAGTGAGTAACATGATAATTCTGCAGGGTAAACATTTTACCTAGCTGCGTAGTTACACTGTAGTCTGTGGTGTGGTGGCTGCACAGTTTATCCGCCCAGGCTGACCAAATCTCGCAATCAGTATCGGACGACGCGTTAATATCGAGAGTACGTTCATACTGTCCAGTTAACACGTTCATTAATTAACCAATTTTAGCCTTTACTGGAAATAATGATGATGGAAATTTCAGAAATATTTACCGTGATTTAATTATTATAAATTGGCGACATTGTTATGCATTGGAATGTTTTAATAATACAGATGACATTTTGTGCTGTTCGTTCAACATTGAAGTTCAGTTTTCATTATCAATATTTTATGTACAAAAACGACGCAATGTTTTATTGTTATTGTACAAATACATCAGTCAGTTTTATTAAAATTCATTCTGGTTTTAAAAATTATTCAACTTGTTTTCATAGGAACTGGTAGGAATACATCATACTTAGGTGCTAACAGCTCTTTCCCTATCTCTCACGAAAACTGGCTTGAAAATGGAATGCGAAATTTTCTTATTTAATATTCTAACTTCAGACCACTCTCAACATCCTTTACTCAAATTTTAAACATATTTCAGCCTAGACGTCGCGCGTCGGCAAAATGAGATCGCCCCTTTAAACTTAGCAAAAGCTCTTATATCATCAAAAAGGTAAGTACGAGTTTATGGCACAATTAAGCTATTTAGAATAATACATAATTCTTAGAAAAATACCGTTTGTCTCTATCACAAAGAGGTTTCAGAAAAAAGGGATGACACATTGTGTGGGTCCCTATAAATCAGAAACATGATATTAGTTTTTGCGGTAAGTAACGCAAATTCGTTGCAAATGACATGAAAATATATTGTTTTTTTTTTACTGTATATTGTACACTGGAGACTGGACTATATGTTTATCAAGTTGATATTTAACACAAGTGTCGATAACTGTGCAAACAAAATGAGCACGTACTTACTTTTTTTTTTTTTTCTTTTTCCTTTTGTTCAAAATACGTCAAAATTACCAAATAAGGACAGCTGAAGGGCACGACAGACAACATATTACGTAACCCTAAACTACTGGAACATAAGTCCTTTCAACCCTGTGGTACGCTTAGGGTTGTCACGCGAACCTTATGCGACCCAATAAAATTTTATTGATCTTAGGTCTCTCCAACCCAAAACTAAAGTCATTTAGCCTACGTTGTGGTTAATGTCAGTGAGGAACTTTTATGAAAGTTGGTTACCGAGAAAATGTATTATCCTGTTTTCTTTTTTAGGGTTCCGTACCCTAAAAACGGAACCCTATTACTAAGACTTCGCTGTCTGTCCGTCTGTCTGTCACCAGGCTGTATCTCATGAACCGTGACAGCTAGACAGTTGAAATTTTCACAGATGATGTATTTCTGTTGCCGCTATAACAACAAATACTAAATATAGTCAATGGTACGGAACCCTTCGTGTGCGAGTCAGACTCGCACTTGGCCGGTTTTTTTTTGTTTTTGTTACATTTACTTATCTACTAAGGAAAATAATTGAAAAAAAAACCGGCCAAGTGCGAGTCGGGCTCGCACACGAAGGGTTCCGTACCATTGACTATATTTAGTATTTGTTGTTATAGCGGCAACAGAAATACATCATCTGTGAAAATTTCAACTGTCTAGCTGTTACGGTTCATGAGATACAGCCTGGTGACAGACAGACGGACAGACGGACAGACGGACAAACGGACAGACGGACAGACAGACGGACAGACAGCGAAGTCTTAGTAATAGGGTTCCGTTTTTACCCTTTGGGTACGGAACCCTAATAAAAACTACTAGTTGTTATGTGAATATTAAAACAGTTAATCGTAAAACCATAATTGATAGATGTAAAGTTTGTATTTTTAAAGAAAGCGATTTTAATCAACCCGTTTCATTGTTTTTTGTGCTAGATAAGTAAACCTTTTGTGTACAATGAAAAGCCAAAAATAACTAAAAAAAAAACAATCCTCCAACCGATCAAAACTATCACTTAGCCAGATAAAACGACCACTCTATTTCAGTAGCCAACAACAACTTTAGTTCTAAAAATGACAACGACTATTTCGAAATGGAAATCAATATGGACCAGATATAGCTGTCCAGACTTGTAATTTAAGTTGAGAACTTGAAATGAAAATTAATTATTCAACACTGGACGACAGAATAAAATTATTTATCCAGTTCTTATCAAGGACAAGTATTTAACATTACATGACCCTTGTAAATCCCGAAGGTTTAGTTAGAGATGTAGCTAAAAGTACACCAACATTTCGTCAATAGGGTATGTTCAACCATGAACATACCATTATTACACGCGCCAACAACAGCATCACAGCGTCAGCATTAAGAGCGACATACATACGTTCTACGCGCCGGCAACACCAGCACACCGTCAGCGCTAAGAGGTGGCCTACTGAGATCTTCGCTTCATCGGCTCGATACACACACGACACACATGTAAATAGGTATCAATGTGTATTGACCACAAAAAATGTATATAATTAAGTTTATTATTATAATTAAATTAGTCATCAAGCTGGAGTCGAGTGTGATTTATCTCCTATTTGTATATAATTAAGTTTATTATTGTAATTAAATTAGTCATCAAGCTGGAGTCGAGTGTGATTTATCTCCTATACCTCCTCTTACTGTGGCCAAGACACTTTTAGCTATCATCGGTCCTATGAGTTTGTAGGATCGGCAGTAAGAAAACCATTTCCTGTGTACATTGCACGACGTACACAAAACCCTCTTCCTACCCAAATTCCGTCTGTTACCGTAGGTCTCCTTGTGACAGACTTCCCTCTCATATAACCAACGTAACCTACGTTTGGTGTAGGTTGGTATGGTAGGCTAGGGCGTTAGGGTAACTTTTACTAGGGTGCTAGATAGGTAATTACTATAGGGCTAGGATAACTAGGGTGCTAGGTAGTTACTGTAGGGCTAGGTTTGGCGTCAGTTGGGCTTTAGGTACTGATCCAGGCTCAATTGTCTCAACCGTAGTCACATCGTACGCACTTGGAATAACGGCTGTACTAAGCTGTATT
This sequence comes from Xestia xanthographa, assembly GCA_905147715.2. Classification (NCBI taxonomy): domain Eukaryota; kingdom Metazoa; phylum Arthropoda; class Insecta; order Lepidoptera; family Noctuidae; genus Xestia; species Xestia xanthographa. The sequence goes on along the minus strand of LR990657.1, from coordinate 13,172,718 downwards.
TCCCGGTGTGTACAGGGTATATGCATGATTTTTTTTATCACTCTAAACAAAGCGTACTAACATCAGAAATAGCAAAGTAAAATTATTTTTTTAAATATCCATAAAAAATACCAAGTTATAATCATTTAAAACTGCTGATTAGACAGAGATATCCGATACAGCGAATGACGTCCTTCGCTACATCGACGTACAAAATCCATACTAAATTCCGTTTATCTAGAAAGAGATAGAAACAAAACTTTAGATGGTTATAACTTTTGTGTTGTTTGGCCGATTTATGTCTTGTTTTCGCGTTTTGTCATTATTTTTATAGTACTTTAACATTCCGTAAAGAAAAAAAAAAAAAAAATATGCATATTCCCTATTATATTTGAGTTCCATGCAATACCCCTATGTCCCCGGGCGAACCTATTGCTATCAGTCGGGCACAAATTCAGACTCCGTGACCACTACCGAAGAACTTCTGATTCCTGATGGAAAAACTGAACAACACTTTATCCGACGTGGGAATAGAACCCAGGACCTGCTTGTAACCACTAGTAACTAGACCAATGATCGAGGCATTCAACGTTATTCATCAAGTCAAGTATTTATGGGCAAGTATTTAACTGATGTAAAATAACTTGCCTGCGGGCAAAGGGATGCCTTCGGCCATTATTTTGTCTAATATTATATCTTTCTTTCGTTCTTGAACTGAAAATGAACTTGGAGATAACAAAGTGCTCGTAAGTAAATAAATAAAGGAAGTCTTGCGTAATAATTCGAAAGTCGAGCTTCAATTTATTATAAGAAACACATGATGAAAGTAGGTACACATTTTTCTTCGTTTTTCCTGGATACCGTAACAAATATACCGGTACATAGGTATAATTTGGGAAGGACAACATAACATCACCCTTTTGACTCGGAAGGGTTAGACATAAGTATACCTAATTACCTATACATGGTGTAAAAGACCTCATCACGAAACTGTCAACCAAGCATGTCAAACTATGTAACTTTACGCAAAAATTGTTGCTGGGAAACGACTTTTTTTTTGGGGTGAAAAATCATGTTTTGTGATAAAACTCAATGTAACACACTCAAAACAACGTGTTGATGGATGGATTCAATAGTACGGGGGTCGTGGAGGTGTTTAAAGTCAAACTTTAAAAACTTGTATAAAAAAAAAGTTGGAACTTTGACCCCCAATATCTCCGTAACTAGAAGGTTCCCAGGTATGATGTAGAACAAAAAAATGATCGCAATGACGGGGAGAACAAGTGCCTTTCGGATTCGTTAAAAGGTGTTTTACACCCTTTATAGTACATTAACATTTTGCCAATTATTTAGGTACCTAATTCAGCACCCATAACAAATACATCATCGCGAGTTCTGTTCGAACGCAGCCCATTTCAATTAGTAAAGAAAACAATTACATTAAATATAACAGTAACAGTATAGAAAAACCAGCACTAAAGACCGTTCGTTAAGTCGAGGAGGCTCTTCAATAGTGGACATTAACTTTTATGTCCTGTAATTAAAAAGTTAAGACCTTCACGGTCGTTTCCTTTTAATAAATACTTGAACGGTGTTACAGCTTTGTTGCCTAGAAACATTTAAGTAACATTGGACTCTACTCAGCCGTCAAAATTAGAGAAATAATTATTATTGTTTCAAGTAAATTAATTAAGTATAGACATTGATTAGTAAAGGAAATATTAATTTAGACGGTAGTTGTGTGTATATTTTATAGTCTACGTCAAATTTAATGCTTTCAAAGCTAAGTTTGAATAGTACCGACTCAATGTTCTATGAAGTTCACACTCTAGTATAATTACTTTATGCCGCACGTGTATTTGAAATTTAAGTGGGTTTGAAAATGTAAAGCAGAATTGAGAACTATATCTATGTACATTAGAGTGTCATTTTGATAGGCAGCCGCTACGTCTTGAGTACTTTGAAACAGAGCGTCTTGAAACCATCTCTTAAAAATGATAGTAGCCTAGTACTTCTTAGTCCTATTGTCAAAGCTACTCTAGAAAACGCGTAAGAATCCGTGCCGCGTATTTTTATGTTACACTTCAGGTTATTGAAGCTTCCAAAGTAGGTATCGATTTTCAATATTTTGATAAGAAAGCTGTCTGACACGAGGTGACGCAAGGGAAAATAACGCATGTATTTTTCTTCACAGTGTACGTGTTTGTATGGTAGATAAGTTACAGGTCTTTATTTAGTATGTATTGTTAGTTCTAGTTAATACGTGAGTGAAATTCAGAAGTAGCCTGAAAAAATATTAGAACGACAGCAATAGCAAAATATCATTTCGTTTTATTGAAAATAAATATACCTACGAGAAAAACTAAGGGGCCGTCTCCACGAGCGAGAGAATCGCAGCGATATTATCGTCGTGCCATACATCCTCTACGTCGCGATTCTCTCGCTCGTGGAGACGGCCCCTGAGAGTGATAGAAGAGCCTATATTCAAGTTAAGTCTCTGGCACACTAACATAACATCACGCCTTTGATCCCAAAGGGTTAGGTAGAGGTGTTCACCCCTGTGTGCCAGTTATGGTTAAGTCCCATGTAAGAGGAGGGAGCCTATTGCCTTTAACCGGGCACAGATCCAGAATCCGTGGCTGCGGCTGAGAATTACCTGATAGAAAAACCAAATTAGACTTTGCCCAACCAGGGAATTGAACCCAGGACCTCTTGCTCAGCAGTCGCGCTTGCGAACTAACCATACTAAATATACAAATAATTTATCTGAACAATAATCCTTCGTTTTTTCATTTCATTTTATTTTTATTTTACATTCACGATTTATTTTTGATTTTATTTTGATTTATTTATTTTTGAGTTTATTTAAATTTAATTTGATTTGTTTAATTTATTCTGATTGTTATTGGTTGACTTAGATTTTGGATTTAATTTGATTAAATTTGTTTTGTTTTGATTCTATTTAATTTAATTATTCTAGTTGATTGGTCTGGGTAATTTTATTGTAATGATGTTTTTATCTTCTATTAATTTTTATTTGGCAATGCAAAATATATTTAGCTGAAATAAATGAATTTATTATTATTATTAATAATAAATAAAGTTCCGAACAACAAAATCGTTTTACATGCAAGCTCTGTCAGTTGCGTGAAAAGCCTTTGCAAAGTCACCAAGCGCATTTAAACTTTGTTTGGGCCATATTAGCATTGCAAACCTATTTGCCGTATGATTGTTCAGCACTGAAATCCACAGATTCAATATAGCGCATAAAATGAACTCAACCGTTTTATTTTATACCATTTCATTGAAACACAGAACAGTCCCGATGGAAATAGTTAATTTGAATATTATTCTCTCTTTTGTTATGTTGTAAAAGATTTTTGTTGTTTACAACTTTTATTTATGAAAGTTACTCGTATTTTTCAGCCGATATTATTGCGATACCAAATAAATAGTCAAAGGAAGTATGTATTTTTTTTCTAGTGAATATCTTATTTTTAGGGTTTCCAACGGGACCCTATTACTAAGTCTTCGCTGTACGTCCATATGTCTGTCAGCGGGCTGAATCTCATGATCCGTCATAGGTAGACAGTTGAAATGTTCATTCATCAATCACAGAATGTGTATTTCTGTCGCCGCGATAATAAAAAAAAAAAATATATATAATAAAGGGGGCTCCACTACTACGATGGTACGGAACCCTTCATGCATGTCAAAGCAATCTTTTTAAATGAATGTGAAATTATGAAATGGCACAAATAGTACCTAACTTTGATTTCAAAATCTTACCAAATATTTAGTATACTACGCGGATTCACTTCAAAACATAAATTATTACGTCACCTCACCAATAAGTGAGTTATCAAAACCCTATTTATTTACCCATACCAATTCTATGTATTGACATACCAATCAAAATTTCCCAAGCATCGAATTCCGGTCAAGGCGACACATTTCAGTTAACAAACAGTACCCTAAATAAATAAGCACGCACGTTAAATCTATGAAAGATGTTTGTATATGTTTACACGCACATCCTTTAAGAAAACAATCTTCTTGTTTATTTATATTAACGCTAACAGTATCGATGTGGAATTACTGTTATAAGTAAAGTTAACCTGTGAAACTTGTAAGTTAATCCTAATAAAAATGTTAAACTTTTTCCTGGTTTCTGTAACGGATCATTTTGTTTATCCATTGTAGCTTTCAGTAAAGTCTTACTAATCACATAATGATACATTTATGGCAATATTATCGGCTTACATTAAATCTTATAAAAGACGATGACGTAAATAAACTTGCAAGTACTTTTGTAACATGGTTATGGAAACATAAAAATTTGTTGTGTATAACAAATTTGAGGTGTATAAAACACCTCCTCACGAAACCGTCAACCAAGCATAATGTACATAAAACTAAGTAACTTTAAGCAAAAATTATTCCTGGGAATCTACTTTTTTTTTTTTGGGGTGAAAAATCTTGTTTGGTGGTAGAACTCAATGTAACGCACTCAAAACATTGTGCTGATGGATGGATGAATAGTACGGGGGTCGTGGAGGTGTTTAAAGTAAAAATCTTACATTAAAAACTTGTATTTAAAATAAAAAAAAACTTGTCAAAAAGTTGGAACTTTGACCCCCAATATCTCCGTAACTAAAAGTTTTCCAGGTATGGTGTAGAACAAATAAATGATCACGGGGAGAACAAGTGCCTTTCGGCTTCGTTAAGAGGTGTTTTACACCCTTTATTAGTGTGCTACGCGCGTGCTACGAGATTCGTAGCGAGGTTTTGCATGCATTTGTACTGCAAGAAATTTATTTTCTTATAACAAGAAAGATTGTGAAAGATTGGCCTGAAAAAGCCGCACGGAGAGAGGAGTGGAAGGCTATGGGGGAGGCCTTTGCCCAGCAGTGGGACAATATAGGCTAAAAAAAAAAAACAAAAAAAAAATCTTGTTGAACGAGGATCTCGTGGCCATATAATAAAGCCGCTCGGCTCGATCTTCGAATTAAGCCGCGCTTGCCTAGGTTTGTCCGTGGATGGGTGATCAGGATCACCCATAACATACCAAGTTTCCTCCGTGCCTAAATCACGTTAAGCTTTTGGTCCCGGCTGTCAATTGTAGATCTTTGACAGTCGTTTCAGGTATAGTCAGTGGCCCGAAAGTCTAACAAGCAGTCTAACCAAATGGTACCGTATTACCCAGTGCTAACTGGGTTTTGGAGGTCGGATAGGCAGTCGCTTCTTATTAAAATACTGGTATTTAGCTGCACCCGATTAGACTAGAAGCCATCCCCAACATAGGGAAAAGGCTAGGCAGACTACGATTGAGCGGAACAGTCAGCTAGATTACCTTTAGCTTGACTATGTAGATATATGACGACTAGTCAGGTGGCTCTGAGTGTAGGCTTGAGGAAAAACGACCTACAAAGGTATACATGCATGAGTAAGCACTCCATGACCACGCCATAGCACTTGCTGACACAATACACACCAATTGTCCCCACACTCACGTAACAAGGACACCAAGCAATTAAACACAGGTCAACTGTCCCTAATTGCTACAAGTAATTCATTCCGAATCTCATACAACACAGTTATGCAATCAATGTTAATCACAACTTGCTTGTAAACAAGTAATCCGTAGCTTAGAACCTAGAACCTAGGTACAGTTAAGTTGGTCTAGTAACCAGAAACTCGTTGAGCTGTGATAGAAGTAATAAATTGCAATCACAAGACCTAGTAAGATACGGTAAGACATTAATAAACTGTGTTGGCTAATTAAGTTTAATATGGACTATTTGTCAAGGGATTATAGTAGTTTCAGTTATGGTTTCGGGCACTTTAGACGTATTAAGTTATATAATTTTAATAGTTTATGTGTGTTGTAATTAAGGGTAGTGCGTTCAATGAGCTTTATTGGCGTTTTCCTCTGTAAAACTAGCTTGTGAGCTCTAAATTTATGTATAAAGCGACTAGGAATAATGTAAAGGAAATAAGCTGAAGCTTCCGATATTACCAGCACTATAGGTTATTACAGAGTCTAACTATATACCTCGAAAACTACTAAGAAACTATCTACCTAGCATAATCACTTCACAAATTACAAAGAAAAACCGGCCAAGTGCGAGTCGGACTCGCGCACGAAGGGTTCCGTACCATTATATAAACATTAGACAAAACGGCAAAAAAATCACGTTTGTTGTGTGGGAGCCCCCCTTAAATATTAATTTCATTCTGTTTTTAGTATTTGTTGTTATAACGGCAACAGAAATACATCATCTGTGAAAATTTCAACTGTCTAGCTGTCACGGTTCATGAGATACAGCCTGGTGACAGACAGACGGACAGACGGACAGACAGCGAAGTCTTAGTAATAGGGTTCAGTTTTTACTCTTTGGGTACGGAACCCTAAAAAAATACAATAAGAGAAGTGACCCTGCAAATAAAAGTGTACCTACCAACCGCAATATAAATATTAAATAGGAACGCAATGGTTGTAACAGGTTCCTTGACCTAAACTCCATGGGTAACGTGTCACCCCAATACCCCTAGTACACAAACACCCTTACATAACTGGCAACAACTCCACTAAAGTCGACAACCCTAGTATAAAAGTTTCAGGCCTGTTTTGAAGAGCTTTCGGAACGGTTTCTTGGCCAATAGGGGTAAAGAAAGAAAGAAGGGCCAATGATGGATCGTCTTCTACTTTGGGGGTTATGAATAGTAAGCGGTTTAGGGTTAGTGTATGCCCAGATAAGGAGTTCTTTGTGCGCTTACAAGACGCTTTGAGCAACTATACTCGCACATCAGACACTCCAGAAAAACACGCACATTCGCTGACAAAATATCATCATTTATTTATTTATTTAAACTTCATGTACAAGAGTGGTACATAGGCGGACTTAATGCTACAAGGCATTCTCTACCAGTCAACCTTTGGGTTAAATAGGGAAACATAGTGATAGGGTACAAAATAATGTCTAAAAAACTAACTTCTTGTTAAGGAGAATGTATATATTATACTTATATTGATACTAATACACATATACACATAAAATAAACTAATAGATATTCTATCAAATACCAAAAATTAAATTAATAGCGAGAAAACTAATAATAATTATTATGACTAGACTTCGATTTGAGAGCTATTTATTCTTTACGAACTTCATCATCTACCTAGCCTTTTCGCAACTATGTTGGGGTCGGCTTGCAGTCTTACCGGATGCAGCTGAATACCAGTATTTTACATGGAGCGACTGCCTATCTGATCTCCACAACCCAGTTAGTACCGGGTAATACGATAAGCCGACAAATATAGGTCTTAGAATCAATGAAAGCCATCTAGACAAGGTTTTACAAAACCGCTTTCCTGTATATTCATACAAAACTATATTGACGCAAAAACGTATTTTTAGAATGACCAAGGTTCAACACATCCAAAAATGGATTAGACGGCCTACTGTTGGCGCAGTGGTCAACCGATTGGCTTCGAATTGAGTAAATGTTTGTATGGCTTATAGATAGTTTGTCCTTTTTTACTGGTTTGGTTGTTTGTGCATGTGATATTTTGAGTTTGTATACACACTATACAGGAGAAATTCGTAAAGTGTGACAGTCAATGTTTTCATTAAAAACTCTACTACTAATACTACTACTGATAGTTGTAGTGAGTTAGATAAATGCATTTATCTGCTAAGTAATAGACTCTGTTGATGAATTGCATTTAGTTGTGCACATTTAAAATGAATTTGTGTAAAATTTGAGATTGAGACATTTTCATAAATAGATTCTCTATTTTTTTAAGTAGAGAATCTATTTATGAAAATATGTGCATTCAAAATAGACAGCAAATGGTTGTGTATGATATCATACGTATCTAATGAATCTATTACTCCTTTTATTTTGTGAAAGAGTTGTGTTGTAAAATAATAAGAAAAAAAAAAGAGCAATTCAAGTTACAGAAGCAGCTGTTCACAACATATCTACAATACTGAATATATTACCTATTGCCAATAAACATGTCCGCCGTTACATAGGCACCTACTTAGTTGAAGTTGAAAACTCTTATTCAGAATACTTCTTTAAAAAAAAGTGTCTATACGTATAGATAGGCAAATTAATTCAGTCAGGCATAATACTAGTATTTCTAAACATAAACTTTCGTTGGTGTTCTTAAAATAAAATAGACGACAAAATTGGGCACCAGCTGGTAATGCTCCCACGCAATTCATCCGAGTGTTCATTTCAGGCTGTAAATAATCATACCGCGTTTGTCGTTACAAAGTTGGACAACTAAGTACTTATTTTATGTTCTAATTAGTAATGTATTATGAAAAGGTATTGTTGAACTTGAAATCTCGTCCAGGTTGCTCCTGGTAAGAATAGTACCGTTCCCATTTGAAATTGAGTATTTTCATTGATTTTGACGTAAAATAAAATTTAACATGCTATGTTTGTGCCTTTTTAACAACACTTTTGTATAGTTATAATATTATATATTTTTCAATACACTTCCTCGAAAACTGGTCCTTAACGCACTACGATTAGGTACAACATGCAATGTATTTCACACGTGTGCGATTTTTTCCACTTTCCCGCACGTGTGCGGGAATGAAAATTGCCACAGATAACTAAACCTATACTTAGTCCAAATTGATTCAATGCCTATAGTCTGAGGTGAATGTTTTTTTTTTTTATTTTTGCAAAGCACTACGCGTCTTTACGGCATAAATATTTCTTTGAATATTCAAATTGTGTTTATAAATAGAATATCATAGATAAACATGATTATTTAAAACTAATAGTTACTTTTATACACAAATTAACATTTATTTGTGTTCTGAATTCAAAAATATAAAATATCTCTATTTTTTATAATAGGCTGTTTAACGGCTTAATACCATTGCCTCTCCTTCAACCTGGCGAGACCAAAGCGCGAAAAAAAAAGAAAATTTAAATCATAGTTTCATAGTTCGTGACAAAAATATTTTTCGTTATTTTATTTTATTTCTTCAAAAGTGTATTGAAAAACGTCGTTTGATACACGTGGACATTTGTTATTGCAATTCTCGGCTCAAAAACACCCTCGCCTGCGGCTCGGGTGTTATAATTCCGCCTCGAATGCAATAACAAACTTTCTCCACTTGTATCAAAATGTACTATTTCTTTACACTCATATTTTTTTTATTTTAAAAAATGTTTGCGTTTTCAGAGTACGTTTTTCAGGTCAAAACTATTGCTGTGGTAAGTGGTTTAATTCAGTCGCAAAGTTCTATAAAGGGCTATGTTAATACGAGACCTAAAGTGCCCTTAAGTTCGTCATCAAATAACTGTAGTAGGTCTGCTTATTCTACTTCAAAGTTCGGAATCTTCAAGAACTTAGCAAATAGTTTCTAGTCGATTGAGCTCGTCAAAGAAACCTCTTTGGAACGTGATATGAAATCTTCATGCAAACCGCAGCAATAAGATGCGGTTAGCAATACCTATAAAAATATCAAGTTTAATGCGTTTGTTGCTTACTTAAGCATAAGTTCTCATCAATTGATTTGCGTCCAATACAAACTGACCCTTTCCGACCGTGGGAAAAAAACGTATGGTTTACGTATACCATTACACATTCGACTGAAAAAGTTAAAAGTATAATGCATGCTACTTAAAATATAAAAGCTAAAAGTAAACATGAGGAAGTCAGTTATTTAAGGTTGGGACGTGAACAATTTTCATTCATGTTAGTCTGCGTGGTAGCAACATTTATTTGCCTGAAAACCATTAGGATATGTAAATATTTCACGATCACAAATACATCCTTGCAGTCTATCGGTATTCAAACTGTACTCAAGTACTTGACTCTATGCTTTCAAGTAGTAACATATGGCCACAAGATGAATAATCTCACTGACCTACCGCAACATTACAGGAACTTGAACTCAAGAGTTCAAACGAAATAAAAACAGATACAACAAAGACGACCCTTATTGTGTAAAAAACACAGGTACCCGCAAATCATCACCCAAACACGACTTATGTTATACAGCATACTTACAAGTTTCAGCTTTTTACATTATACTATCAACTAATTTTATTTACAAAGTAAACGTCGACGAAATTAAATACTTTCCGCCCAATGGACCCTCACGAATTTAATTTGAAAAGATTTATTAATAAAAATCTTTTATCAATAAATAACTTCTTCAAAGTGAAATTAATTAGAAAATCGAGGTCAAAGGTCCTCTTTGAAATAATAATCAAGGTTTCCAGCCAATTGTAAACGCACGCATAATCCAAATAACATAAAATGTCTTTGAAAATAAAACTTCACTAAAATACACGGGTGTATCGGAAGAGGCCGTACTGCGGCATCGCGGGGAGCGCACGACCACCCCTCACCAAGGGCTCGAAGCTACTGAACTGACGCAGACGGACGGACACGCCGGAGGACGACGACAGAATAAAAGCTAGTGTGCACCCCATCCCTCCTCCCCAACACCTCATTCCAAAAAATGCACACATTAAAAGAGAAAAAGCCCAGCAAAGAATGTAAAAAGTGTTGCACGTTCCATAATTACTTGTGCCTTAGATTTGGGCCTTTGTTTGTGTACGAGTGTAAACGAGGCCGCGAGTCGGAATGCGCTACCTGTATTGTTCTGTAGCACTTGTTGGAATTCATTTATCTCCACCCCCGTAATTATCTTCCGTGTTCTTAGCATTTTGAGTTGGCGGCACCGAGATTATTAAATGTTGTTCATCATAACTGAGCCGACGTTGAACAACATGTTGTTACTTACTTCGCGTATACGTTCAAAGTTGTGGTTGTTGCAGCTGACAGTTCGGTCCGGGATAGAGACCCTGTGTCCAATATTTCGAGTCAAATATTTACTTTAGCGGTGAAGAGTTAACTCCGGTACACGAACTCGTATATCGTTTCGGTTTAAAATAAAAATAGTCATACATTTGTTTCACTAAAAGGTTTTTCACTAAATGCATTAACTATTTTTAAGAAATAAAAATATTTTTGAATTACCTTTTAAAGTGCATTTTCGTTGAACGTCGATTTCCAATAAAATTCTCCGGTGTTCGTTCGACTGCTGTAGGCGTTCGCTCAACTTCGCACCGAATACTGAATTCGTATGACGCTGAATCGGCTATAGGAGAACGAAAGGAAGTTTTTGATATCTGTTTGAATAATAAGCACCGTCAAGATGTTGTTGTTTGTCATTTTTAAGCATACCCAAGTCCGGCCAAAGCAATGAGAGATATGACACCGAACAACCTTTGATTAACCGTAACAGACACAATGAACCATTAAATAAACTCATTAACTAATTAAATTACAATCATGAATAATTGAAACTGTAATCAGAAGGTAAAAGCATGAAATTGAATTACAGAGTGTCAGTACGTTTGACCGTCACGTCGTCCGCAAAAAGAATTACGAATCTGTGAGTTCACGTTGAAATGGAGCGAATTCATCGGAGACCGCCAATCTAGAGGTGTCCCACTTTGTGCAAGCTCTGAATGAAAGAGTGGCGAGTGACGAGAGCCCACACCTGGCCGTAAATCAGATACCTCGGCCGCAAAGGGAGAACGGAATAACAACCGTAACATCTCAAACAGAAGGTCTAAAATTACTAAAATAACTCTAGACTTTGTATCTTTCATACGGTCGAGAATGTGCTATTGAGAAAAGGGCGCTCCCAGATAAGGGCTTTATCGATGCATAAAATATGTTATTATGAAGTTTGTCGGCGGCCTCTAAGACGCGCCCGCGCCGCCCAAGAAAAAAGAAGTATGCCTTTATTCATCGAGGTATTTGTGGCATCTCTTTATTTGCACCTGTCGTAAATTTGCGACCTTCCAGTGGCATATTTATGTGACAGATTGCGTGAGTGGATTACATCAACACTGCCTTACGGGATTCATTTTACTGTTACCATTTAAATTATTTTGATATCATATGAATAAGTCAAGCTTGCCCCTACTGCGTGGGTGTAGCAGTATTCCTGGAAACAGATATCAAGGGCTTACAATAATAGTAGAAGGGTGGGTATTTAATGTATTCAGAAACGGTTTTCTGTAAATAGTGTTTCATGTGTTCGTAGATTAAACATTTGGAACACAGAAAACGTTTTTTATTCCGGAATAACAGAAACGCAAAACGTGTTTTCTATCAAGTTCAAAGATGAATTATTGAAATGCTCTGATAAGATTGAGCAATTTAACGCAATTAATTCTGACAAGAGATTTGTTGCGGGATAAAACAAAGCACTTAACCGGTGCAGCGGGATCCCAATTTAGTGGAACTGTTGAATGCGATTGTCTGAGATGAAAAGGTTAAAGGATTAGTTTGAGTAACAGCTGTTAAAACAGTTCTGCACGTTTTCTTATAATTAGGGTTAGAAATGATACGGTAGCTGGCAAATGTTTTAGAAACTTCTGAATAAGTTTGTCTAAATATTTTGACTTGATTGCTGATAAACTATATAGTTTACAAAACATGTTTCAGGTTTGGTACGTTAATTCTGAAAATATTAGTCATTGGAGTTAATTTAAATCATAACATTCCGCAGGAGACTTTCTTCAGCATAAAGCAGCTATATTTTCATTAAAGTGAGGTGGCGTGGTCGCTCACAATGGGCCTCATCAGAAGGCTTACAAGTCACCCAAAGGGCAATGGAGAGGGCTATGCTCGGAGTTTCCAAGAGAACAAAGGTTACCGACGTAGCCCGAAGAATTGCCAAACTTAAGTGGCAGTGGGCAGGGCACATTGCTCGCAGAACGGATGGCCGATGGGGCCGAAAATTTCTAGAGTGGCGACCGCGAACCGGAAGACGTTGCGTTGGAAGGCCTCCCACTAGGTGGACCGATGACCTGGTGAAGGTTGCAGGAATCCGCTGGATGCGAGTCGCACGGGACCGGTCAATGTGGCGACACTTGGGGGAGGCCTATGTCCAGCAGTGGACGTCTTTCGGCTGAAATGATGATGATGATGATGAGGTGGCAAGACCAGGATTTAGAACAACGGATAGTGATGATGATGAATCTTCTCTTCGACGATTCGCTCCGAATTGGATTCTGCTTCCAGTTTCAAGTTTGGCTAAAGGTGCCAGCCATCCTGACCGGACTCCGAAAACGGCTTTGATGGATAATGTACTGAAGTATCAGTAAAAGTCTGATGCCCGCACTCCGTAGTCACTCCATAGTCTGCACCCTAAACAAACCTTACTTTGAAAAAAAAACAAAGTCAAGTCAAGTCAGTAAAAATCAAGTCACCAAAATGAAACAAATGCACATCAAAAGTTCAATTCAAGCAAAAGGTAACCTTTGAAATGGAATTTATAATTGCCTCATAGTTTGGAACCTTGTCACAAGTATGGTATTCATGCCACAACGTCTCCATGTGGCTTGTCGCCAAGAATGTGGGCTGCAGTAATTCACCGTATATTATATACTTTGTATTGTGCTGGATAAAGCCTGGGATTGCCTGCGATATAGGCTCTAGTGACGTCATAGACAGCTGATATATGGAAACTGATTTGTGAAACTGGCATATGGGGTTTGATTTTGTGGTGATTGGTGAAGTATTGTTTGAGCTCTCTTGTCTCCTCGTATCTATAGAATATAGATTGATGTTTTTTTAGAGGCGGAGAACTTAACTTGAAATTAAACACAGAAAAATGTTTTTAATATCCGTGAAATTGGTTTTATAACTGACTAGCTGTTGCCCGCGGCTTCGCCCGCGTGAAGTTTGGTAACTGTCCCATAGGATCATACTGAAGGGATAAATAGTATCCTGCATGTTAATCCAGGTTATAAGCTATTTATGTGCCAAATTTCATAATCATCACAATCACCATCACCATCACTATCACAATCACCATCACTATCACAATCACTGTCACAATCACTATCACAATCACTGTCACAATCACTGTCACAATCACTATCATAAACACTATCACAATCACTGTCACAATCACTATCACTATCACAATCACAATTACAATCACTATCACAATCACTATCACTATCACTATCACTATCACCATCACTATCATAATCACCATCGAAATCACCATCTTAAGCACAATCACCATCACCATCACAATCACTATCATAATCACCATCACAATCACTATCACAATCACAATCACTATCACAATCACCATCACAATCATTATCACAATCACTATCACAATCTCAATCACTATTACAATCACTATCATAATCACTATCACAATCACTATCACTATCACTATCACTATCACTATCACAATCACTATCACAATCACAATCACAATCACTATCACAATCACTATCACAATCACAATCACTATCACAATCACAATCACAATCACTATTACTATTACTATCACAATCACAATCAGTATCACAATCGCAATTACAATAACAATCACAATCACAATCACTATCACACTCACTATCACACTCACTATCACAATCACTATCACTATCACAATCACCATCACAATCACCTTTCACACTCACTATCACACTCACAATCACAATCACTATCACACTCACAATCACAATCACAATCACAATCACAATTACAATCACAATCACAATCACTATCACAATCACTATCACTATCACAATCATCATCATCATTTTCACAATCATCATCATCATTTTTACAATCATCACAATAAATCAACAATAACCCTCTATAGAAGTGGATCCGACATCTTCTGGATCTCAAAATAAATACCATATTCGTAATCAGCACCCCTGATAATCTCGGAATCGACACCCATATTGATTTTTAGACATTTCAACCCCATCACACCCCAACAGGGTGATGGTATTTCAGGTCCACCACATTAAATCCTAAAATCGTTGTTTTTGTAATACACCCGATGACCCGACCCGTACACTATACAAACAATAACCATGTTGATTTTTAGACTTTGTCACCCCATTTAGGGGTTGAATTTGAAAAAACCTGAAACCCGTTTCTAGTCATTTATCAATAGGAGTACTTCTGTGAAGTTTCTAATACCGTGACATAGTGTCTAACTAATCTTGTTTACCCATACAACAAACCTGTTTCACCCCCTTAGGAGGTGAATTTTGAAAAACCCCTTCAAAATGCACCCCTAGACCACATATGGAACCTACTTGCCAAATTTGGAATCTGTAAACCCAGCGGTTTGGGCTATGTATTGATATGTCAGATATGTCAAATTTAGCTTCAAACTTCATCCCCTTTTTCACACCCTTGTGGGTTGAAATTAAAAAAAAAACATCAACAATGTACGTTGTGTTAGTTTTCATTCGTAAGCTGAATTATTAGTGAATTTTAACTTAAAAAATAAAGAAAATTAATTAAAAACAAAATTTAGTCCCCCTTTTTACCCCCTTAAGGATTGAAATTCTAACAGCACCGTTGCGTTAGCTTCCAGCCATACGGCTAGATAATAAATGATTTTTACTTCGAAAATTAAGAACTACACAACTTCATCCCCCTTTTTAACCCTTTGGGGGTGGAATTATCAAAAACGCTGACACACGTATAGATTTATTTTTATTCGTAAGCCTAAACATTGAAGATCCTAACTTTAAAACTGACGAACTTTCATACACAACTTCATCCCCCTTTTTAACTACCTTAGGGGTTGAATTTTGAAAAATCCTTCCTTATTCCTTGTCTACATTACAAAGGAAACCTCTGTGCAAAATTTCAGCTTTCTAGGTCTAAGGGTTTGGGCTGGGCGTTGATGAGTCAGTCAGTCAGTCAGTCAGGCCTTTTGTTTTTATTTATATAGATAGATAGATAGAAGATAATTTTATGCTATAATTTATTTTGAATAATTATGGTATCGGGAATGTGGTCATTTTTGGTCTTTTATAAAAGTAGAACAAAAGACGAAACACAACATTTGAATACACCACTGATTTACTTTTAGAGAGAAAGTAAAAAGAAATAAAATGATATCTACGAATAGTGAATGGTGCTCATTAATATCTTTAAACACATGTGCGAATGAAACTGTAGACTAGTGTAGACCATCATCTGATTATGACTTAATTAATAAAACCAACCGGCTATGAGATGACTTTAAAAAGTTTTTTGAATAAAAGGCTTAATAAATATTAAATATACTTTTTAAATAATGCTCCTTTGGTTACTCGCAATTTCTCATTTAAAGTAATGTTTATAAATCATAGTTTTAGATGTCGAAATTTAAAGAAAATACTCTCTAAGTGAAAAGGGAGTCAGGTGGGCTAAAAAAACATAAAAAAACTTGTAGATTATGAATATTTTCCAAATTTTACGTGAATATGGATGGTGTCTACTATCATGGAAAGCCTAGCGTAATATCGCTAATTGGGGGAGCTAAATCCAAACACAAAGAGAATTCTCTTCCTAAAATTACCAGGTAAGTACCTTAATTGATATTCCCGCACTAACTACTACTGGTTCAACCTTGTAAATATTGTAACAGTTTTAGTTTATGAGTTAAATGTTAGACAACAGTTCACCATTGAACTAAGTTACCAATGATGTTATGCGAAACAACCTTCCATTTAATTTACATAAATAACACAACAGTTTTGAAGGCAACAAACGCAAGCAATGAACAATGAATGACGAATGAGGAGCTCGTGGCTAAATAATAACAGCCGCTCAGGTCGATCTTTAGGTTAAGCCGTGCTTACCTAGGTTGGTCTGTGGGTGGCGGGTGACCACCCATTACATACCGAGTTTCCTCCGTGCCTCGGAAAGCACGTTAAGCTGTTGGTCCCGGCTGTCATTTGTGATCTTTGACAAGTCGTTACAGGTAGTCAGTTGCCCAAAAAGTCTGACAACCAGTCTTACCAAGGGGTATCATATTACCCGGTACTAATTGGGTTGTGGAGGTCAGATAGGCAGTCGCTCCATGTAAAATACTGGTATTCAGCTGCATCCGGTTAGACTGGAAGCCGACCCCAATAAAAACTTGGGAAAAGGCTAAGCAGATGATGAAACGCAAGCAATGAAGTGGCAGAAACTACAAAACGTATATAAAATTTCCAGTCAAGAAATCAAGTCCCAATAAAATTATCAGAATCCAGAACATTTTTGACTGCCTAGTTGGTCAAGGTGGTCGCAAGCGCGCTGACCACGAGGTCCTGGGTCATTCGATTCGGTCGTCCATTCCCGGGCCGGGTAAAGTATTCTAGGGTTTTTCCATCAGGAATTTCTCAGTAGCAGCCACGGAGGCTGGATTTGTGCCCGATTGATGGCAATAGGCTCGATTGCCATCAATCTGGCACAAATCCAGCCCCCTATTAGATGAGACTTAAAAATAACTTGTGAAATGTGGGTGTACTTATTAGATACAACATCATCATGAAAATTACAGAAGTAAGTATTTCCTTTCCGTGATTTAAAAATTAGGTACAATTAAACCTAATTCACACTCTACTTACAACATCAACAGAATTAAAATCATCATTCTAAGTAATCGCAAGATCAACACTAATCAGATTCAAAGCCGACCGTCTTTTGAGTCCTTTCAAGATCAACATAAACATAACACATGCAATGTTTACGCAACACGTTGACACGTTAGGGATAATTCGTCGGCGTCAAAAGGGCATTGGTAGGGTTACCATTGAAAAAATGTAAAAGCCCTGAAAAAAAAAATAAGCCATTAAACTTTTGAATCTTTCTTTTTTGGCTGGATATTTCAATGAATTATTTTTACTTTTGCAGACACAAAGATAGAATTTTTATAAGTGATGATTTAACTTCTTTCATATTCAAGACCGTCATTTTCCGTTTAGTCCTCGGTCAAGTCCGGAACGAGTGCCCAAAAGTCAGACATGCTTGGGCAATCATCTGAGACTGTGTTGTAATTCTATTAAACAAATAAATCCGGAAGTTTGGCAACCCTACGTGAAGCGCAATGTCGTGTAAATGTAGGATCAGAGAATCCTAAAGATCAGCCTGTCCTCTAATGACCTGCAAACATGAGGATATCACACGCGATTTACGCAGAACGATTTACGAAGCGACCTTTACTCAGCTACGGGGCGTAATTGATAACGGATAGGCGTAGATAAGAGTAAACGGGTAACTGGGTAATGCTGGTCAGCTGACGTTGCTTAAGTTAAGGTAACTTAGGTTCTGGTCAGGGATCTATGCTATTAGCGCAATGGACGCTAAATGTGATGTATTTTCATTACTTTCGGCTATCTGAATTGTCCTAATTAACTGGGTAGATTAATAAGTAAGCTAGGTTTTGTGGGTATTATCAGGTTTCACGTAGGTAATTATGTGGCTTTTAAGATAATCAGCTAGACAGTTCAATTAAAAATCCTTAAAACATGGTTAGGCGTCATTGTTCGGATAAGCCGAGTCAGAGAAGGTCAAAAATGTAAAATAGTTGCCTAATTTCTGTGTATTCTAGACGAAATTAAAGCCAACTCCATAATAACATTAGACTATGATAATATTATGTTAACAAAATAGCCAAAAAACTTGTATCTAATAAATTAAATTCAAATATAAGTTCCCTTAGTAACTGTTCCTTCGTTTTCTCATACATATTCGGGTTTAGAGCTTTTATAGTACTCATGACATATAACATTAAATACTAATAGAATTAAAAATGAAGTGAACCTTTGGTATTGGTTACAAATTGGCCCTTTAAAATCCAATAAAAATGGAAATTCTCGGTAATATGGGAACAATAAGATAGAAGTGAGAAAGATGCAATAAAATTCCATGAACATAGCATAGCCATAGCAATCGAATAAAAGTTATGTTTGACCCCCGATGAGATAATGTGCGTACGCATTGACTCCCCGCTTCGCATTTTTTGTAGGGATCAACTTGCTAATGCCTTATTAACTTCGGCTTTAAAACCATTATAACCTGACACGTCTATAAAACTATTCGCATTTTTATTCTCCACCTTATTAAATACTTAACTATCCAACCAATGTTTGTAAATTGATCTACAAATTCGTTTCGCTTCAACCATCAATCTTCTTAATAATCACGTTTGCAGACACGTAGAAACTTTTTTTTAAGTGGCAAAGACTAAAACCTGACACAACCGGGCCATATCAGTTTGGCCCCGCCTCCGAAGGCTCACAAGTGTTTCCTTTGCCCATTTTTTGCTTTAAAAAGATAATAAGCTGAATTTGGGTGCACAAAAAATGTTTTTGAATTTGGCACCCCGGCGTTCCAGAGAGTTCTATTGTGTTACGTCTATTTGGTTCCAGTCCGACCGCTAAAAGAGCTGAGACTGGCTGAGACAGAAAGTTGACTATTCCACAAATTGCTTATTGTTTTGTCTTTGGCACAGAGTAAATTGTTTTTTGAGGGACACGAATGTTAACAAATAATATTTGGTGGTGTTTCTTAATAAATACAACGAAATCTTATACGATATATTTTATAGGTCGTTATCAGAACTACCTCCATCACAATAGTTGGCAGGTCAAGAGGTCAGATTTGACGTTGATTGTGAGTTATCTGACAGATGCAGTCGCGAGAGGAAATTGTCCCCATGGGCTTTGTAATGATTTATCTCTAACGTGTGGCACAGAATCCCTGTGCGAACACTACGTGCCTTTTCTATTGTCCAATGTTGATATTCACTCTGCTAATAACTGAAATGAGACTCTATTGAAAATAAAAGTTTACTTAAATATTAGGTAACATAAACCATTACCTTATATCTTATCTTATATCTCAAAAATAACTAACTCGAGTAAAATTACTTCGTAATTTGGTTATTTCAGAAAGTTCTAGTAACTAAAACGTATAGGAACGCTCAATTTAAACTTTGTCGACGAAAGTTTAACCTATGTTCGAATAACGGTAATACAAATTACGAAAGAGTTTTGTTTCTACAACATTCTTCGAAAAAAAGTAGACATCTAAAATTCTCCTTACAAAAAACACTGATAAAAACAGGTAATGCCTAACTGTACTTCAGCCGAAAAAATCTCAGGAATGTTAAGAATTGATGCTTTAGTCCTTGACATACATCCCTTATCAGCAAATTGTATGGTAAGCAGACATCTTCGAGTCCACTTAAAGGAATCGATAACATAGTGCACTCCGGTTTAAAAGGATTCCAAGTTTTCTGACCGTAAAAGTCTTATCCAAACGTGTTGCCGACAATCGTTGAAAATTCTGGATGTTCTTAGATGACGGTACTTTATGGGAGAGGCTTGTACAGCTAATGCAATATACAGGTGCTAAACTTATAAGATAACGTTGGTATGTGCCAGATATAAATACCATGTTACGGCTTAATTTAAAATATGCCTTCACAAGGCATCTAGCACAGTACAACAATGGACTCCTTAAGAATAACATCCTAAGATTCAACTCAAAGATTTCTTCCTTTCCTGCACGTAAACAACTCTAATCTACCCTAAGACTTTAATTTATATCGTTACCCTTAAACTCTCAATCCTTTACAAAGAACAAGAAACATACACGCGAAACACACACAGCCACCCAAACGACCTCCACTGCTAGGCCTGCTTAAATGCCCATTTGGATGGAATTTTAATTCCATCATACATGCCTTTGTATGGATTGACAGCAAGCCGGGGAATTTCACGCCCTATCCTAATTTATACTTCCTCGTTTCTTCTTTGAGAGGTTCGCTTAGCCGACGGGCTATTCAGTTCAGGATGTTTTTGTAAATACAACCTTTTATTTGTGTTTATAAAGACGAACTTTAAACGGCAGAGCACGTGTAATTTTTATATTTCTTCATGTAGACTTGTAGAGTCTTCTTGCCTTCATTACGACAATTTTTAAATCCCAATTTTTTTAATTATGTTATTGACTGTACCTGTAATTGGCTCTGTGTTACATATATACAACTGTAATCCATTTGTTAAAGCTGTTTGTTCTCTTGTTAATAAATAGACACAAATACATCATTCAGGCATACTTTAAATCTCTCTCAATTCATCTTTTAATTGTGGTTTCCAAGAACTACATAAATAATTTACGAGAGAATTGAATCAAAGATTTTCAGAAACGGTAGGTAATACCTAATAGTAAATAAATAAACCAGCAACATCTGGAAATAGAGAGGAACAACAGCGTAATACAATCAAAATAAACGAAAGTGGGCTCCTTCCCCAAATATATTACGAAAACAGCGATGAATTTGATAGTCTCTATTTATCGAAACCCTTACCTATAAGATGTTTATTTAACTTGCCAATTGAAACAACCCTGTATTCAACTTTGGGATTGAAACAACGGCTACCGGCATTTTAACGCAATTACACATTTGTATTTCCTCAACTTTTGTTTGTTCATCCCCTAGCTGATGTATATTAAAAATGTTTGATTCAATATACAATAAATACAAAGCGACTCTAAACATTGTGCTGATAAATAAATTTTAGATTAAACGTACATTCCCGTGGGATTAAACTCTGTCTGACTCGGACCGACTCGCACGAACATTACGTACCTACCGGCTGCGGTTAATTTAATGTCGCTATTCTGACTCTGGTATGCTTTATGAGCATAAAGTGAGAGATAATAAAACATTCCGGCTCCAACAAAACTCCTGTCGGATGTTCCAGATATTTGTTTAATACTATCTTTTATGAATGTGGCGTCCGTCATTTAAATCTCTTTTATTTCGCCCTTGGAATAAACGCTGTGTCCGAACCGGCCGCTCGTTTATTCCAAACGAGTGAATCATTAATGTGCATAAATGTACGGGGATACATAATGGAATAAATCCGTAGTTTGTCCGGGCGGGTATCGAACTGGTGTTTATCACGGTATTAGTGCTTCCTGAACCACTATTAAAATGTCATTAGACCGCCATTTTGGTTGTTATCGAAGCACTTCTCATGTTTAATGTTGCCAACAAGAAACACATTAAAATACACACATATATGTGAGTAACGATAGACTGTTTGCATGAAATATTGATCCTAAAGCATTTCTACGAATATTTTCTTAATTGCAAAAAAAGAATGCATGAATACCATTTCATTTCTCGATAAGTTTTTACGTCACCTTTATTCATTGTCAGGATGGCACGCAAAATTGTATTCCTGTCTTGAGCTTTCGTAAGAATGCACCTAATGCACCAGCAAATGTTTTCCAAGTATGGAGAAGGATTACCAATAGATAATAATATTATTTTTTTGACGCATAGCCAATAATCATAAAATACAATGATCAAGACATTATCAAATAGTGAGCTATTTAGAGAACTCAAACGCAAATTCAAAATAAAATAAATAAGTAAAGTAAGTAACGTTTTAGTACTAATGAAAGATCTGAAATGCAAACAGAAATATGTGCACATAATACTGATTAGATGCATCGCGATCTAAGAGCAAACCCGACGTGTTTGAATTAGTGATGAAGGATAGGTATGTTACATGAGCCGCCATCAAATGAGTGTTTACATCGTGTATTTCAACGATGTTATCGCTAATGAACATATCTACTTACATTGCTACGAACGACTATTGCTTGAAAACAAATATTTAATTGTGGAATAAAATATAAGCAGCCATTTTTAAACGATTGTGAATTCTAATCGTCGTTTAAAGGCAACGATTCGGAGGTAATGATTGTCTTAGCTCTTTGAAAAAAAAAAACAAATGTACTCCGCGACGATTCAGAGACGACTTTAAATGCCATCAAATTTTACGTTCACGTCTTTATGCAGATACCCTTTTATTTGCAGATCAACATTCCTTGAAGGAATTCCCGGCAAAGCTCTGAAAATATGCTGATCCAGACATATTTGTATGAATCTGTATAAAACAGTACACTATTCGTGATTGCGAAGACACAACATTAGGTCGGCGCTACATTAACATACATACATGAATAAAGGCTAGCACAGACGAGCTCCCTTTTACGACGAAGGCAATGTACTCGCGACCTCAAACTCAAAGGATTTCGCATGACCATTTCCTGATGGGAGTAAGCTCTCATCTCAGGGTCTTTATCGACGTATTTTTCGCATTTCCACTGTAGGGGTATACAATACGAATAACGGATGTCAACGCATTTTTCTTTGCGTGTGATAAAAGCCTTACTTACTGGCTGTGACGTATTTCGTTTTGTTTCTTTGGGTAGCCGCAAGTGACTTAATATTTTTTGTGTGGGGATTATAATAGAACATTTCTTATTAGTTACCATTTCCTCTCTGTATTAAGGAACATACGATATACTAGAGTTCACCGAAAATATACCTTGGTGTATGCAAAATAAAGCATCTATGTAAGACTGAAAATCCTAATTAGGTAGCAAAGTAAAACATTGATGCCCCGTAATCTTTTGCACATGCTCCAATAAAGAATAAATAACCCTGAACTCTTGTATTAAGCCTTCAATATATCTTCTTATACGGGGCTTAAAGTAATCTTGGCTAAGTGTGATATATTATTTGGAAAACAAACTCGCACGCATCCCGAGGCTCAGGATTTCAAGTAAATCCCCTTGAAGAAAAGAGAACAAGACTTTACCATCGGTTGATAAAACCGCTTTTTGTTGGTTTTTTCGAGTATACAGTATAAAGTTTTAGTACGTTTTAGTATAATAGAATCCGGGGTAAGTTAACTCCATTGGTGTAATGGTAGGGTCGGTTGTGAATTTAGGTCCATTCTCAGGTTAGGTTGAAAGCTAATGGATGTGATTGTGGGTGTTTTTTTGATTGGGTAAAGATTGGAAATGGACCCAGTAAAGTAGGTAACATAACTTAAAGTCGATTGAAAAGATTTTTATGAATCGGAAAGCATTGAGTAAGGAAGTTTTTTCACAGCATTTTTTTAAGGATTTTTAACGTGTAATTTCGATAGTAAGAATTTGAATGAACGTACTTTTCTATCAAAAACCTAAGCACATAACGTTATTCCTGTAAACTAAACCAATAAACTGTAAGTATTAAGAGTTAATTAAAAAGCGCATTTATTAGTCGTCGTGTGCACACGTGGTAATGGCTTGTGTCTCCCTGGGGTAAGAACTACCCCGTCGTCCTGACTAAGTCTTTATTACCTACTTAATACTTCAGTAATTAGTTTAACAGTAGGCCATGTTTAGAAAATAATGAAGGAATTATAAAGTGCATTAACTTTTTCAGCAGCTTTTGTAGAAATAATCATTTTCGGAAGTTATCAATATCAAAATAGTCAATTGCTAAATCTAAGTTATAGAAAGAAAATACATTTTTTTATTTTTTTTATTACAATATGGGCCCGCTCTTGACGTCGATCACGCCTGATGGAAAGCGATGGATGAGACCTATGATGGGACGAGCGTGCCCAGAAGATGCCTGTTCACTCTTGCTTTGAAAGCAGGCGGGTTAAATGTGGGTGGGAACACAGACGCTGGCAGAGAGTACGCTGGATGCTGGTATTTATCACAGACAACCTATACACAACATACGTATATACTGCAAGAGAAACACGGAACAAACAACAGAAATGTATGCCTTACGGCTTCTGCGCCAGATAGGCCTAATTCACGGAAAAAATACCAGGCAACTAGTGTCTGACGTTGGTTTTCAACTTCACCTGGAATAGTGAAGTTTCGGAAGCTTCAGGTAAAACAATATGTTTTAGTTCATGGCTCAAGTTTGGATTTCGGTAAAAATATTTCACGTGCAAAAAGAAAACAACGGTTTACAAAAAATATCCCACAATACAGCCACTTTGATGAGAAAATGTTGCCAGCAGACAACAATTCCTCAACATCACAAGATACTCTATGAAAAAGTCAATACCAGAAGGAACTTCAAACACTTGTCAAAGAGATTCTCTATCAAAAGATCCTTTGAACGGACCCTCCGTCATTTCCTATGAAGTTCCTTGAACATTTAGTTTTTATTTATTTGCTAACACACCTTTTTACATAACAAAACAACACGCTTGTATAACCAAAATGAGTAAGGAGAGGTGTGTTATAGACCCACAACTTGCGAGATATGTTTAACTCTCATGCCACTAACCGAGTACGAGTCCAGTCTCAAATAATCAGTTATTGTTTTTTTTTATGAAACAAGCTTCAGAAAAAAAACAAGCTTTAAAATATAGGTATCATGTCACTTTTTAGGGTTCCGTACCCAAAGGGTAAAAACGGAACCCTATTACTAAGACTTCGCTGTCTGTCCGTCTGTCTGTCACCAGGCTGTATCTCATGAACCGTGACAGCTAGACAGTTGAAATTTTCACAGATGATGTATTTCTGTTGCCGCTATAACAACAAATACTAAAAACAGAATAAAATTAATATTTAAGGGGGGCTCCCATACAACAAACGTGATTTTTTTATAATAATTGGTACGGAGCCCTTCGTGCGCGAGTCCGACTCGCACTTGGCCGGTTTTTTCATATTCTTCTTAGCATACCCTTTTTTTAATTGATACCAATATCATGGGGATGCATAAGAAATAACTAGCCCGCCTTTCTGGTCTAGTCGCCTTCCGCCATCTTTGAGAGTCCGCCATATCACCATAGAATGACGTCCCTTAGCTAACCATGCATTGTCATCCAAACTCAACATGTACGCAAAATTTCAGCACGGATAATATTCAAAGTAAATTCAGAGCGACTTTCAACAGGAGTGACAGAAGCTTTTCTGTCACTTATGTCAATTACGTCAAACACCTTTTTGACATTTCCATCATCGTTGTCATCACTCTTCTAAGTTCTCAAAGACCGCTAAGCCAGTAAGCCTCCATATTTACTTTATTTATATTTGACTACACACGTTTACATAACATTACATTCTGTGGTCTATAACAATGCTGACTGCGTTGAATTTAAAGTAGCACTTTCCATTTTATGTCCTCTTTGCTCGACTAGTTTTAAGAACAGAGATTTTGCAATGGAAATGGCTGGATTAAGGTTATAAAGTAAATAAGGATTTTGGCAAGAATTCAATTGAGAAAATGATTTCTTAAGCGAAGTTTTTAGACTCAACATTCTTTCTTTCTAAGCGTGCGATAAACCACACGCCAGAGCTAAAACAAGAAATACGAATCGCTGTTACTACTACGACATAAAGATTCTTTAGAAAGTTATCAATTAATAGCAAAATAATGCCCCGTGCAACAACATAACTCACCATAATGTCTTCGTTATTAAATCCCAGGGCTATCATTGTAAGCAAACCATTAGAGTTTAACTTATTGCGTTACCTGCGTGCAGTAAAACGTTTTATAGCTGAAATTACGACCTCCTTGAGCACCCTTTACTATTTATCTCAGAATACTACATGTCTGGCCTTATATGGCCATATATCAACGTCAACAATAAATGTTTAATCAATTAATTAACAGATGTCTGCGTTTAAGAAAAGTGGGTGTCAGCCAGACGTAGTTTATTTTATAATTAAATCAATCTTACGGTTTGAAATTAAATTTCTAGGAGGTATAAATATAATTGAAGCCCAAGGTTCTAACATCAAACGGCAAATTAAAGTCTATTAAAGTTATCAATAAAATAATTATGTCGTCAACAGTTACGTGGAAAACTCGATAAATTTTTCAAACGAAAATAAGACATTAACACCAATTTATTTATTTTTAGATCACACAGTAATAATAGACACATCAACAGATGTTTGGAGTTAACTTTGAAAAATGGCATTCTTAACGTGAGTGCGATCAAAGGCGAGAAGCGAAATTCTGGCCATAAATATGAATAACTCTGAGCAACTTCACACGCGAGGATTCACAAAATATGCGAACATGTCGCGTTTCCAAACAAATTTATATCATGGCTCCTTGTACTTTCAGCAATATTTATAACAGCCCATTCTTCTTTATTTCGAAGGGCACTATATCAAAACATTTACTGTGAAGCGAAACAGCATTTTTGGAACCATATGCATAACAAGAACAAACATTTGCGTAAACATGATTAAAACCAGCGAATATGTATGAGGAGAGGGTGACTTATAGATGTCGGGGCTTTGGTAGTGGGTGTGCCATGGGTCGATGGAAATGGAACCGTGTGGCCTGTCCCTCTGTTTGTACACACAATACGCAAATATGTGGCCAGTGCTAATTGAACGTGTGTTTTGTGGATCTACTATCTTTGACCTACATCTTTCATAGGTTTCTATTTAGGTCTGATGGTAAAAAAGCCGGGAAAATGAATGAAAAGTGTCATTTTCCGTGTATAGGTGCCGCCATGTGGACTTTATAGCAACACCACGAAAATATGCGATGTCGCTTTTATCTGATGTGAGCAGATAAAGGCGATACACGAAAGAATATTTATTTTTCCGGATATTCAGGGCTAAGAATTGGGTCATCATCATCATTTTAGTCCGGTATCACCCATTGTTGAGTGTAGGCACAGAATAGATAATAGTACTAGCGTACAGAAGTTGCACTCCTTTGATCTTGAAGAAAGCCGACATTATAAATACCTAAACTGGGCCCGCTCGATCTAAATTGTGCCTTGACGCCACGCGTTAGCGTATTTTATTCGGTGTCTCACTGCTTAATGGTCAGTCGGTAGGGTTGCCTCAAGTACTCAAAATAAAATACTACCAACATTTTTGTATTTTAATGTATTAGTAGGTATTTAAATGTTAATTAAAACTTTTATAATTACAATTGTTTTACTCTATTATAATGTCTCATACATATCTTGCCTTCTCTAAAATTACGATTACTTATTAGATGTAATAGCAGCTTATATGCGAAATCTAACAAATAGTTAATTTTAAAATAAACTCTGATGGGAAGCATGGACAATGGAAATGGAGCAGTGAAATTTCTATGAAAAAGATTTTTTTTTTCTACATTTATTAATAGCATCAGTTTATAATCCGGCTTGTCATTTTCACTAGTAATGATTAATGATCAATAAATCAGTCAGTTAACAAACACGAAGTACGAGTAGGTAGGTACGCGACGCAAGGTCGAAAGAGCGCGAAAAATTAACGCGGCATACGTACGCAGTTACGCACGGCTGGAGCGCGACAGCCCTAGAGAGCTTGCATATTCAATATGCGCGAAGCGGTAGGTAATTATCTCATGCCTACACACGGAGTGCAATAGCTCTGGTGTAGGCCACCCCTGTCTTTTGCTACACTTCCCTGTTCTGTGGGTATTTTGACAAAACATGTCTTTAAACTTCTCATTTTTTTCAGTGAATTTAGTCTCAAGTCACGACATAAGCCATCATCATCTGCCTAATCTTTTCCCCACTATGGTTGGGGTCGGCTTCCAGTCTAACCGGATGCAGCTGAATACCTGTATTTTACATGGAGCGACTGCCTATCTGACCTCCACAACCCAGTTAGTACCGGGTAATACGATACCCCTTGGTAAGACTGAGACTTTTTGGGCCACTGACTACCTGTTACGACTGTCAAAGATGGACAAATGACAACCGGGACCAACAGCTTAACGTGCTTTCCGAGGCACGGAGGAAACTCGGTTTGTAAGGGTGGTCACCCATCCACAGACCTCCTAGGTAAGCACGGCTTAACCTAAAGATCGACCCGAGCGGCTGTTATTATTTAGCTACGAGCTCCTCCATAGTCCGCCATAAGCATACACTGCATACACTTTTCCTATTAAAACTTAACCTTTCCAACGGTTCAGTAGTTTTTCTACTGCAACAATACACTGCAGGCTTTCAAAAGTCAATTATACTCGCTCAGAAGTTTAACAGAAGAAAAGTTTTGCGTCACGGAAAAAGTAAGAAAACTTTGTTCTTTAATGGAGAAGAACTGTTGTTAAACGTTTTTAAATTTAACTTTAATATGTGTACAATACTTACTTGTGAACAATACTTACTTTCATGTATAAAATGATAATTGATGTTTATTTTGCAAATAAGATTTTACAAACACTTTTACAAGTAAATTTTTAAGCTAGGTGGGGCCAGTATTTCGTACCTGACTACTCTGGGAAGAAACAGACGAAACAAACGTAGAGGTCAGTCTTTTTAAAGTCCATGCATAATCTTGCTCAACTCACATGAGGACAATGCAGATTACGTCGATTACGTCTGGGATGGTCTTTTGAAGAAAGAACCACACAGGTTTGCGTGGACCTGTCTAGTCAGTGCAAGCATTTGTCAGTTATCGTGTAGCTCGACTAATAACTCAAGGATTTATTTATATCATTTTCATTTGTTTGGCTACTTGGGATATTTTCGATAATTCTGAAAACACGCGGCTAACCCAACGTTATGATCTCTGATTAACAGTAACTTTTATTCTAATTCACATTTAGACCAAATGCATCTCTACTCACCGCGAGGTAAGTATTGAGTATGAATGTGGATGGGTATAACAGTAAAGGCAGACCAAAGAAACGATGGAATTATATGGCAAGAAAGAAAGTGTCTGATGAACAGTAATAGAGAAGTAGAAGAAGACAAGGTGCGCTGTCCCAATAAATTGGGATAAGCGCAAGAGAAAGATGACTTCTCTTCTCAATGGGAGTAGGTATAAAATTCACAAATAGTATGCCACGTGCTACAGTCCTTACAAACAAAAATCATACCTAACACTTTATTTTCGCTTTGCCATAGTCGGGTAAAAAACGATGTAAGGAAGTCCTATTAAATACAGCTTTTGCTCTCTCACTTTCCAAAATCATCATCATCATCATCTGCCTAGCCTTTTCCCAACTATGTTGGGGTCGGCTTCCAGTCTATCCGGATGCAGCTGAATACCTGTATTTTACATGGAGCGACTGCCTATCTGACCTCCACAACCCAGTTAGTACTGGGTAATACGATACCCTTTCGTAAGACTGGTTGTCAGACTTGACTAATACCTGTAACGCAAATCACAGCCGGGACAAACAGCTTAACGTGCTTTCCGAGGCACGGAGGAAACTCGGTTTGTAAGGGTGGTCACCCATTCACAGACCAACCTAAGTAAGCAAGGCTTAACCTAAAGATCGACCCGAGCGGCTGTTATTATTTAGCTCACTTCCCAAAATATGCTTAACTAAATGCAACGTTACATTAAGTTATTATTCCACATACACACTACACACACTAAAACAGATAGTTTGAACACAATTCCGGATCCGACTGTCCGATTCATAAAGCCGTAGCAGAGGGACCTACTAAATTAGCGACGTCTGAAATCGCAACCACTGTTATATTCCCGACGGAAATGCCGTAAGTGACGGTATCTCACTTGTCATTTAGTAGAAATTAGTTTAGTACAGTTGCTTGCACTAAAGGGTTTAGTGATGCTGTTAGTATGTGCATTTATTGCTTAAATACAGGTGTAAACAACCTCATCACGAAGCCGTCAACCAAGCATTCTGTACATAAAACTAAATAACTTTACGCAAAAATTATTGCTGGGAAACGACTTTTTTTAGGGGTGAAAAATCACGTTTTGTGGTAGAACTCAATGTAACGCACTCAAAACATTGTGCTGATGGATGGATTGAATAGTAACGGGGTCGTGGAGGTGTTCAAAGTAAAAATCTTATATTAAAAACTTGTATTTAGAAAAAAACTTGTCAAAAAGTTGGAACTTTGACCCCCAATATCTCCGTAACTAGAAGGTTCCCAGGTATGGTGTAGACCAAAAAAACTATCGCAATGACGAGGAGACCAAGTGCCTTTCGGCTTCGTTAAGAGGTGTTTTACACCCTTCATAGGGTGACAACTAGGATAAAAAACTTTACCAAGTAGTTAAGGTTAACCCTTACCTAAATAATGGGGTTAGGCATGCATGCATTATTGCCAGAGATCGGAATAAACAGAGATAATTTGACTAAACTTCAAGGGAGTAATTAGCATGAGGACAATACCTCCCTTGAAAATACCATAATTTCACGACTAAAAACAAAAAACTATTTTTATTGGATAACCAATAAAAATAGTTTTTAATCAAATTAAAATGGTAGATTTCGACGTAAACAAGTTTATTGTAATTTTTTTTTAAATTGGATACTGTTACAATGTCTACGTTTGATTAACAAATATGTTTGATGGTGATAAAATACCAAACTAATTTAAGATTTTTTGTTTGTTTGTTTATTATTATTGGTTTGTTTAATTGAGTTTTGTTTGTTTGTTTAATTGAGTAGATATAAATACTAATTGTACTTTTGCATGCCGTAAGGTGGTGTGTTGGAACTGCTTTTACAATGTTTACATCTTTTTTTGTACCCACGTCCCACATTCATGGCAAATAAATGATTCTGATTCTGAAAATAAAGATGCATACTTACAAAGGGAGGTCCCAAATTGTCTTTACATCCCCCTTACACTAACAGATCACGGGTTTCCCCTGAAGCGGGCACTAAAACAATATTTATATTTGACTTGCCCGCCTTAACATTATGTAAGTACTATATACTGCACACATTCGTATTCAACCGAAACAAGAATGTTGAGCTTTATTTTACATAGACAGGTATATGTAGGTAATTACAAATACTTGGATGTAACATAACATAACATCACGGCTTTAATCCCCGATGGGTTAGACAGAAGTGTATCTAATAGCAGTTACATCCACATTTTACCAGTTATGTTTAGGTCCCATATAATAGGGGTAAGCCTATTGACAACAACTGGGCACAAATCCAGACTGCGTGGCTGCTACTAAAAGCTTCCTGATGGAAAAAAACCCATTGACACTTTGCCCGACCTGGGAATTGAACCCAGGACACTGGCCCCGACTCGCATTAGATCAACGAGATAGTTACAAAATTAAATGGTTTATTATTCAACTGGCAATCCATATGTCGGAGTTGTCAGGAATTTATTTCACTAGGCTCGAGCTTATGTGGGCTGTAGACGGGTTTCGTGCTATGAAAACACACTGGATGCAATACACTATTTTATTTCGCATTGCACGGTTCGGGTTGGTAGTTTCCATGGAGAAGAACCGGCTAGAAACTCCATGGTTACTCTTTTCAAACAGATACACTGAGTCTAACAAATAACTTGACATTACACTTTCACACAATAACACTAGGCACAATGAATCGTGTACAGTTTCAAGACGTCTTAACTTCGCTGCGATCAGACCCAGACTCTCCTCGGCGCTGCGAGCTGTTAACATCAGGACTCTGTAGAAGCACGCCATGGTGGGGTAGACTGGTAAGTAGGTCGCGTGATGTCATGTCACCAATGGCGCGCTTTCGATACATTCGCCCGTCCGTACTCATGACCGGATGAGTCCGGATCCGACACATATAACAATGTTAAAATGTTTATGTATAAAATACAAATACACATTTAGTTCCAGAGCCGCTATCTTACAGGTCTATCATCACGTTTTGTCGCTGGACAAGTAAATAATAATGGTAAGTCGGTCACTTAGTGAACGCTTGCCACAATTGCCACTCAATGTAAATCATGTTGTAGCAATTGTATTTACACAGTAAGGCCCAGCGCACACCGCTGGAGGCGCAGCGGAACGCATTTGAAGACAACACTTTATTATAATCCTTAACTACCTTGACATACGGTCGATATAAAAATAAATTCGCACGCGGTACTCGGAGCGCCTTCAAGCTACTACAACAGCATGCGCGCGACCGTATAACAAGGTAGTTAAGGTTTATATTAAATTGTTGTCATCAAATGCGCTCCGCTGCGTCTCCAGCGGTGTGCGTTGGGCCTAAGATGTCTAGTATTTAGAATTCCCACCTAATATCACAATCCACGAACCCATACATTGCTCGCATGACGTATTAGGGAAGGAACCACTCTTGTCGATGCTAAATCAGCTTGAGCCAATCTCTTATCGCATTTAGTACTCTTCTTAATTCGCTTTCGTTGCAAGGACATAAAGCGTAAAAAAACTCAGAGCTCTGGAAATCGTAGGTTACATTAGTATTCCTTGCCCATATTCCGAAAGTGCAAACGACAAAATATATAATAGTATGTTATGTATGACGTAGGATCAGAAGAAAGGTCAACAACGTTCAATTTATTCTAGAGCAAGTACGAGTGACGTCACTGCACGAACTGCGAAAGCAACGAATTTTCAACTAAGTAAGCTTTTCAGCATAGCTTGGGGATCTTCCTAATATTTAGAAGCCTAGGGAATCACTAAATCTAGTAGAATATTTAGAGCACCAATAGGCTGGTTTCCACCATCAATAAATTGCAAATCTATTTAGTCCGTCAGTTAGAGTGAAAAATATTGGACACGTATTTTTTGTTTTTGTAAATCAATGAATATTGACAAAGATAAAACGTATCAAAACTTGGGAGTGGGGGCTCGTAACGTCAGAACGCACTAAAAATTATAGCACGACGTGACGCATTGAGAATTTTAAAAGCGTAGTATCATCGTCAATTTTGGTTTACGTAACAAAAGAAAAAATACGTGTCAAATATTTTTTGATAATCTCACTGACGGACTAATTAGACTATTTCAGGACGAAAGCCTATTGACGAACCTTTGTCCAGGAGTGGCACAGACCAAGCTTAAATTAAAACTAATAATTAATAAATAAAACCACATAAATATAACATCACACCTGTAATCCCCGAAGGTTAGGCAGAGATGAACCTTACAAATATAATCCCCATAATTCGCCAGTTGGCGCCAGGGGGCGAGCTTATTGACAACAACCAGGCACAAATCCAGATTCCGTGGCTGCTACTGAAAATTTCATGATGGAAACACCCAATATCACTTTTCCCGGCCCGGGAATCGAACCTCATGCTCAGCAGTCGCGCTTCCAACCTTTAGACCAACGAGGTAGTTTAATTTCGTGTTAGCATCACAATCAAATTACATGTGCATGTATCCCTAGATACTTTCATAATGACATCGTTCACTTTTCCAAATCTGAAAAAGTGAAAACCTATCCAACTGGCAAGGACTCGATTCTTGTATCACCAACTGGCAAGGACTCGATTCTTGTATCAACAGAAACATTCAGTTGTCACCGCACCTTCCAACAAAATATACTTGTTTCCTCCCCAGTTCCTCCATGATATTGTGCAAGGTAATCTGCGTGATTTACACGGCACATCGAACCGCCGCGGGATAGCGGGATTGCGAGAGTGTGAGCTGTGTGAGATTGATGGCGTTTGTTTGACTACAATCACATCTCGTTTAGATAGATGACGACTGTCGTGATCGAACGTCGACTGCCTTTATAAACCTTTGTTGATATCGGTTACGAAAATATTGAAAAGGTCGGTTAGGATGCTTGTGATAACGCGTCTAGACGGTTTGTTCATTCTTGAATCGATGTGATTAGAATTGAAACCTGCATAAAGCCTAGTAAAACTAAAAACCTTGATAGTATAACCGAGGCCTACAAATCTATAAGGGGTTGCTTAAGACACTTTAAAAAATATGGTCAAATACCAGTACCTCTCTCTCCATCACGTTCTCTGCACTTGTTAAATGATTATTATAGATCTGTATATGATTTATGTATGTATTGTATATTGATATGTAATTGGTACACCACAGACTACTTGCAGTATTCTCCCTCTTCCTGTAATCTATACAAGGTTTGTCTCGAAAAGATCGCTTTTAGCGATGAGACCGCTAATTGTTTCACCCTATGTGAAATGTTTTCTTTTATGAATATTACTTGTATGGTGTACATTAGTAAGCCGTGTGGTATCCAGCAGAGTAGAATAGAACCAACCCATTACACTCACGGGTGTCGTATAAGGCGACTAATGTGTGAGGCAGAACACCTTGCGCCTCCGTAGACCTGAGAATGGGCTGCAGCGTTCTCTGTTAGTCTTTCATCACTGCGATCTCCAATCCGCCTGCCAAGCGTGGAGATTTCGGAAAATTCCTCCCATCATGGGAGAGGCTTATGTCCAGCAGTGGACGTTATGGGCTGTTGTTATTGTTGTTGTATATTAGAACATTCTAATTTATTCTATTCAAAACTTGGTCAAATCGAACGCTTTTTCCTACGGAGAGAAAATGGCATTTCCTCCACAACGTTTATAATGACGTGTTAAAGCTATTCAAGGGTTCAAAAATACCCCCTGCATAAATAAAACGTTCAATAAAAGAATATCAATTCATGAATAGCCAGCCCTCTATGATTGATTGGTCAGTCTCGCCGAGCGTGAACTTTTTTATTTTCAATTCATGATCTACAAAACATTTTCCGTTAAAATGTTTTTCCGTGTGTCTGGAAAAAAATACTTATAATCGGGAATTTGTCAAACAATAGATATAATTTATTTTCTTTGTAACTACCTCCATGTTGTACATGAACGACGAAGTTTAGTGTTTTTGTTTTATTCTATTGTACTTAATTAAAAGAATAATTAAAAGTATTTAATAACACGCTTGAAGAAATTTCGTACGAAGGTAGTTCAATTTCTTACAAAATAAGATCTTAATTATCTAAATACATTTTATGTATAACCTTATTTAGTTCACTACGTATATATTATTAAAATACGCCTCTCTTTGCGTGAAAAGTTTCAAGAAACGCTCTTTGATATCGTAGGATACGACTTGTAAGATAAACGAGCATCATGACGAGACTGATAAACACACTTCCAAAGTTTACATTAGTGAAATGAAAACCAAATATTTAATAAAAATATAATTATTTAAAAATAATTGTATTATATTTTTATGAGCTGAATCAACGTTCCTAACAAATCTCTGTGGTTTTCTGGAACGTATATTTTGTCAATTGTAATGTTAATAAGTTTCTTGATGATATAAAAAAAAAAAAAAAAAATACCTATATCAATCAATCAACAAAATATGTTACCTACTACTTATAAATACCAGCTGATTGTTAACGTCACACCATAGTGCTCCAAATATTGTAGGTATCTTTATCTGCCTAGCCTTTTCGTGGGTCGGCTTCCAGTCTAACCAGATGCAGCTGAATACCAGTTTTATACTTGAAGTGACTGCCTAATATCTGACCTCCACAACCCAGTTAGCACTGGGTAAGACCCCTTAGTAAGACTGGTTGTCAGACATTTGGGCCACTGACTACCTGTTACGACTGTCAAAGATCTACCAATGACTGGCAGAACGAACGGCTTAACGTGCTTTCCGAGGTACGGAGGAAACTCGGTATGTAGTGGGTGGTCACCCATCCATGCACCAACCTACGCAAGCACGGCGTAACCTAAAGAGCGACCCAAGCGGATGTTATTAGTTATAGCCACAAGGTATGTTGGTATTATTATAAACAGCGTGAATTAAATTTCTATCAAAGCTGTACACGTCCCATTCACTTACGTGTATCTTAGTAACGTAATGAACGACGAAATTAACAAAATCCCGAGTAATCCCTGGTTAAGCGACACTCTGTAAAGGATTAAATATATCTGCGCGCGAATAGATTAACATAAGTGAGGGATGGCGGTCCCAGTGTTTAGAGGCCTTATTGTGATGGAGACCGCGTTTACATAGCCGACGAAAGACTTAATGCCGTCGGGGTTTTATAGACCTGAAAAACTTTTAAGCAATAGAAAATTATTTTAATTAAACAGTAGCTATGCGTTAGTTTTTCATTTAGAATTTAAAATGGTGCAGTCGAGAGGTAGAAACGGCAGTAAAATACTTTTTAAACTTATTTCCAACTGCATTTCTTGGATTCCGCAAGCTTAAAAGCTACTTTACACATATTTTCTCTTTCTTTACCATTTTAGCACGCAAAATAATATGGTAATACGACCTACTTACAATAAAACTTGGAAAACATGAACTCTTTTCGAACAAACGACATGAAAATAACAATCGAGAGCCGTAACTCAATTGTCAAACTTGCTGGGAGGAAAAATAAGAAAATATCTGTATTGGGTCCGTTTTGCATTGAATTTTCACTTGGGAAATGTTCAGCGGTGTGGGGAGCCGGATTCCGGGGCGGTCATACGTGGAATGAAATTTTTGGTACATTGTTGGTGTCACATCCATGACACGGCGCGCTAGATATTTTCGCCTATGACGGCCCAAAAGTTAATTAGAATTTAAATAACCTTTCGTACTTTTGCTGGAGATAGTTTTAATTCGGTTTGAAATAACGTTTGCAGAATAATGGATCTGTCACGATTGCAAGAACTTTCAAAGCTAAACTTAAATAGTCCTCAATGTACTCCCAAAGTAACTCCAGTTCCTTCGTGCCTCTAGAACTTCTCAGTTTAATACATAATCGAGTTGTCTCAATATGTATGAAGCAAGATGTATGAGTTTAAACGTCTCGTCGTGAAACTTCACCGGGAGCGAGAAGCGCGCTTTATTACAATTAAAAGTCAGTCACCGTGCATTCAAGATGGCGACGGCTCATTTAATACATTAGTTAGTTTAATTAGCACATTTAAGTTTCTCTACCACACTAAAAGCTTCATAAAATGTGATGTTACGCAGATGTGAGTTGGAATACAAGTTGTTGAAACAATTAGGCGTTTATGGGCTACCAAATTAGATTATATGTGTAAAAATGCTTAAATAATTGCAAGGAATGGAGAAGTATGTAGCTTAAGAATTCAATTCAAAACGATTAAATGATTTAAAAACTTTTCTCATTTCGAAGTAAATTAATGAGTAGAGTACGAAATAGTTTCGTAGTCTACATAAACAAGCTATTACATATGAAAACTACTTCGTAACTTGAACATAACGAATGCAATTCCATTTCAGCTAATAACGTTATTGAAACTCTGAAACTGTATTCCACTCCGCGTCAAACTTATATGACTGTCGCACGCAAACTAGACTGAACTAGCCAACCGACCATTACTTACCAAACTACCGCCAACTTGAACCTAATTAACAAAACGTTCACTCATCTACGTTTGGCATGAAAGGACTCCAGTTCAACGACCTTTTGTGATGACTTCAGGTACCTCGTACATCCATCGTGGGCCCTAAGGAGTAACCGACGATAATACCCTAAGCGTGACTATGATCCATCCTAATTCACATAGATCGTTGTAACTTAGCAAGTTGAAGTAGGAAACTCGGTCAAGTAGTTCCATCTTGCAACCGAGACTCGTTGCTTAGCGGTGCTCTAATGGATTTACTTAGATATTCTGGCTTCCAAATTGACGTTGGCAAATGAACTTTGTTTTAAAGGAAAACAAATAATTAGACAAATTAATTGATACTGCCTCATTTGTCTAGTGATCGCAAGCAAGACTGGCCACGCAGTATGAATTTGAGCCCGGTTGCTGGCAATAGGTTATTCCATCAAGAATAGCAGTCACGGAGTCTGGATTTGTGCCCAGTTCATTGCAATAGGCTCGCAGTATAGCACATGGGGACCTAAAACCATAACCGGTGAAATGTGAGTGTACTAGGCACACATCTGCCCATCCCTTCGGAGATAACATGCGTGATTTTATGCTGCTACATAAGTTTGATACAGAATTGGCACACATGTACAGGCTACCTTACATGTGATTGTGATGGTTTAATCCGTTGCGCAACAAAGGCTCAACAAGAAGATGCAATAAATTATCCGCTTAAGTGCTAAAATTACCTGTCCTTGTCAATCTGATGACTTTATTACATATCAAAGGCAAATCATTACACCTCCAGCTACATACCTGCAACAAAAAAACAAAACAAAATTAGAATAATTATCACGAATCACAATTATCTTGTACAAGTGAAAAATGGCGGCATAATTTTTCAATGCCATTCAAAGAACACTTAAAGTAAACGACTTGTAAATGAGTAAAAATTAATTAGTTTGTTCTCGGCCGCGGTTCGTTGGGTGTGACGTCAAAAGAAAAAAAAAAGATAATTGGGGGAAAAAGAAAACGGGGAAAGATTAGATTGATGTTGTTAGCCATTAGTGGATACTTAATTGTTTCACGCGTTTCTCTGGAAAAAAGGAAAACTTATGAGTAGAGTAGAGTGTAGTGTCTGTGATTACAAGTAATGAAGTGATTGATTACAGAGATGTGTTATTCTCTTTGTTGGCAGCTGTCGTAGCGTGTTAAGCTTGGTGTTGCCAGGATTATTCCGTAATCTCTAAGAATTACAGTCAAAATCTAGTTGGTATTATTGTTTTTCTACGAGCACATAAATATGTTTACATACTCGAATTGAGTTTTATGTAAGTAGGCAAGTTATTTCAATGTGCATTTACATTTTTATTAGATATAACTTTCTTTTATTGTTTTTTTTTTTTCATGCAATCTTATTATACAGTAGAAAGTGCTGCATTTACTTAAAATTAAGAAAGGAACACTAATTGGTTTTTAACACTCCTTAATTAATTAGTTTTTAACTGAGTTTTAACTCGCGTACAATGTAGCTGAAGCTTTATTTAGAAAGTCACGTAAATATTATTATTAATAAAAGACTGTACTTTCGACTTTGCAAAAATTCACTTAGGTAGGTGCCTAGTTTACTTATTTTTAATTTTACGCTCTAAATAACCAAGACGAGTACTATTAAAACTTCTTCATCAAGAATCTTAATGTTTACTTTGTACTAAGAAGTCTCTTGTCATTAGTGTCTCGTTGGACAAAATTGAAGCATTTTTCATACAAATTAAATTAAGCAAAGTTTCTTTTTGGGGCGACATCCAGTAAATTTTACTAGGGGACGGGACGATATGAAAAATGTCTCGTTGGTCGTTGGTAACTTGTTTCATGGTTGAGAGCTCGTAGAACCCAAGGGATCAGTCACCGTTGCGAGCATTAAGTGAGAAATAGAACAGTGAATTCGGAAACAGGAATACACAGGCCTGCCAATAGAATGCCTTTGATAGGAAATCGAGAGAATTCAGACTGAGGAAGTGAAGTATTTTGCATGAACCAACCTAACCTACGAGTATGTATTCGTATTTTGCTCTGCTCATTCCGTTTAATTCGAATCTTGGTACTAGGAAAACCCAGATAGAGACTGAGTATTCTAAAATTGTCACATTCACGCCTAATAAATAGTAACAGGTGGTTTTATACGCTTTGATCGCAATTTGGCACGTATTTATATTTAGATTTTCTTAGTAATAGCGTGAAATGTTGTTTTTTTTTCGGAAGATTTTCGTTTATACCCCATTTCATTTCAACGTCATTAAATCTGGCGTTCCCTACTTTTCCTAATAGAAATTCGGCCACATCGTTAGGGATTTCCACTAAATTATGACTTGCATGCAGTTGAAAAAAGAATTCACTTTATATTTACTCCAAGGCTAAGAATTAACTTTATATTTACCCCAAAGCTATCGCCGGTGGATGCTGACACCAAGGTTTACGGACATAATAAAATTATAATACCCACCGGCCAAAAAGTATTTACACTTTGAGGTAGGTATTTGATTAAAGAACGTTATAGTACATTACTGCAGCGGCCAGCAACAGAGGCATTGATGGACGAACGTGTACATACGTAAGTCCATCAATACCTAGTTGTGGCCAAAGCTTTTAGAGTAATTTTCTAAAATAATGCGAGAAAATTTTAACTCTCGCGTTGAAGAGTTCATTTGTTTTTTTTTTTTTCAATAAACCGCTTTCTATTTGCAAGCCAATTCGAATTTTGAATAAAACCTTTGATAAGTTACCTCCTTGGTTGCCATGTTTCAGAGTAAAAGATCGTTCCATTTTTAAATAACACGACAGATATGAGTGTTAACCTACTATGTAATTTATTTTGACCGCTAAACACGACAGATATGGATTTTCATACAACTTTTTTCGACCGCTGGTCGCATGTATCTAGCCAGTACAGCAATTTCGATTTATCTCGAAGAAGGTTGTTAAAATAATGCTCAAATTTCCAAGCATGTTTAAGAAAAACATGAATACCTACTGGCAGGTAAAAATATTGTTGCCTCTCGTTGAATTATGATGTCTTCTTTTATTCTTAAAATATTATGTTTGTCTTTCCAATTTAAACAAGATGAATATTTCTTAAGTAACACCATTTGTATTTCCTTTGCGTGGTAATTTATGCCTATAATTAATGTGACCAACATTGCAATGTTTTAATCAGTAACTGTCACCTTCCGTGCTGTTTATGTTTTCCAGGTTTTATAGATAGCTGTAGTAATTTAGACTTATCCGGGAAGACCATTGACATATATATTACTGCGTAAGGACTGGGTGGACCGCATGTTACAATGACGCCTCGAACGTGGTCCCAAAATGGTCTTCCCTATAATAGCGAAAAAACTAGAACGCGTTCGGCTGTCTTCGGGAGCGGTCGTAAATTTTACAAGCAAAAATGCCAAGTTGTGTCGTGAAGGGATGCGTGAACTACGACAAAAAGCACAATAAAATAAATGATAACATTTCTTATCACCGGTAAGTTAAAAAAAAAAATTATATCAACTTCTAACATTATTTAAAACAATTTTTTTTCGTATTTGTCTCAACGTTTGGCAAAGACGACGCGAAGCCGCGTAAAAGTTAGACATAACTTTGCAGCGGCGCGCGTTTTAGCCGATGAAATGAAAAGATTTAATAATTCATATCATAAAATTAATTTTATATGTATAAAATATTTTTTATTGTTTATTACAAGCAAATTAAAATGTGTTTTTATGTACTTACTGGTAAAAATCTATAAGTACAGTGAAAATACGTATTTAATTTGCAGATTTCCTACTGATTCGGTGCGAAATGAAGCTTGGAGTCGTGTCATAAGACAGGAACGTGGTGAACCATATTTTAAGTCAAATAGCTATTTACGTGTTTGTTCCGCACACTTCAAAGCGGAGGATTTCTATACGTCGGGAACAAGAAGAATGTTGAAGAAAACGGCAATACCAAGTGTTAATGTTAGTATCTAGTTATTGTTGCATTTAAATCAGTAATTTGTGGGTCTTTCATGAATTGAGAACCTCCTCCTTTTTTTCAAGTCGGTTAAAAATACCCGCTCTTACAAGGTTACGTCTAGGGGCAGACCACGCCGATTGACATCGTAGTTCATAGTAGTTCTAATAGATGGCGTTAGTGTTTCTGTATGGCGACCGCGTTCGGCGAACGTTCGGACGACCGTATCTTTACTATTTAAATCAATGGGGAAGACAGTAATAATTCATCATCTGCCTAGACTTTTTCCAACCTTGGGGTCGGCTTCCAGTCTAAACGGCTGCAGCTGAATTTCCGTATTTTACACGGAGTGACTGCCTATCTGACCTACACAACCCAGTTAGTACTGGCCTACTGGGTAATACGGTTCCCCTTGGTAAGACTGGTTGTCAGACTTTCGGGCCCATGACTACCTGTAACGACTGTCCAAAGATATACAAATGAAAGCCGGAACCAACGGCTTAACGTGATAACTAACGTGGTAACTCGGTATGTAATGTGTGGTCACCCATCCACAGACCAACCTAGGCAAGCGCGGCTTAACCTGAAGATTGATCCGAGCGGCTTCACAAGACAGTAATAATTCTTTATTGAAAATCATTCACAATTTTCTTAATCTCCAAAAAAATCTTCTTCTAAATACTTAGCCTAAAATGCTCAGTCCTAAGGGAATAAGGACTCCTCATATTTTAAACCTTAGATAGTCTTATCGCTAGTCTGAATTTTACCCAAGATGAATATCAGAGAGCAAATTTGGGCAATTTTCACCAAAACATGGGAATATTTCTAGCGATATTACATTCTGCGTATAAAGCAAGCTCGTCCTTTTATAAGGGCGCTAAGGCTAATTTTTTCCAGTGTCATTGATGGATGGTGTTTAGGGAGCCTCCAACGAAAGTAGATTAACATTGAGATTAACGCAATAAGTAGATATATGTGACCTACATATTGAAGTTGATTCCTTGAGCTTAGAAGAAAGCTCAAGAAATAGTACATTTTGATA
Organism: Xestia xanthographa; assembly: GCA_905147715.2. NCBI lineage: Eukaryota > Metazoa > Arthropoda > Insecta > Lepidoptera > Noctuidae > Xestia > Xestia xanthographa. Next base: position 13,130,024 of record LR990657.1, on the reverse strand, counting down.
CAAGTGGAGAAAGTTTGTTATTGCAATCGAGGCGGAATTATAACACACGAGCCGTAGGCGAGGGTGTTTTTGAGCCGAGAATTGCAATAACAAATGTCCACGTGTATCAAACGACGTTTTTCAATACACTTTTGAAGAAATAAAATAAAATAACGAATAATATTTTTGTCACGAACTATGAAACTATGATTTAAATTTTCTTTTTTTTTCGCGCTTTGGTCTCGCCAGGTTGAAAGAGAGGCAATGGTATGAAGCCGTTAAACAGCCTAATATAAAAAATAGATTTATTTTATATTTTTGAATTCAGAACACAAATAAATGTTAATTTGTGTATAAAAGTAACTATTAGTTTTAAATAATCATGTTTATCTATGATATTCTATTTAAAAACACAATTTTAAAATTCAAAAAATATTTATGCCGTAAAGACGCGTAGTACTTTGACAAAAAAAACATTCACCTCAGACTATAGACATTGAACCAATTTGGACTAAGTATAGGTATAGTTATCTGTGGCAATTTTCATTCCCGCACACGTGCAGGAAAGTGGAAAAAATCGCACGTGTGTGAAATACATTGCATGTTGTACTTAATCGTAGTGCGTTATGGACCAGTTTTCGAGAAAGTGTATTGAAAAGTAGTTTTCTATATTCTATCTCGGAAAAGCCAAATATTCAGTTCATCATCATCATTTCAGCCGAAAGACGTCCACTGCTGGACATAGGCCTCCCCCAAAGGGAGGGTTTGCCATAATCGCCACGCTTGGCAGGCGGGTTGGCGATCGCAGTACGGTTGTTACAAAAGCACAGAGAACGCTGCTGTCCATTCTCTGGTCCCTTAGTCGCCTCTTACGACACCCACGGGAAGATATGGGATGGTGCTATTCTTTACGTCCGACACCATACAGACAATTCAGTTGCTCTATGTAAAATACTGAAATTCAGGTGCATCCGGTAAGACTGGAAGCCCCGACCGTATTGAAAAAAGGCCGGGTATGTGATGATGATTCAAATATTCTTTTTCGTGCGGTTAGTGAGTAACCTGGGGTAGAGTTTTTATGTACCCATGGGCTTCTGACGTGGCTTTACATGCCGTAGAGAAATATCTCTCAGGCATGCTTGTTTGGTTTCCTCACGATGTTTTCCTTCACCGAAGCAAGTGATAATGATACAATACGCACATGAATCCGAAAAATCCGAAGTGCGTGTCTTGGGTTCGAACATGAGACCTATGACTTGGTAGTCCAAGGGTCACACCGTATGCTTATCACTGCTTTATTATTAATTCAGCCACATTTTCCCAAGCTTTCGTATGGAATAATAAATTCGTTAAGGACCTTCTAACCCTAAAATTAGCAACTCTATTTGTGGTGGTTCAAACTTCGTTTGAAATACTGTTAGAATAAAGTTATAATCAGCTTGCACTACAAAGCGGTTGTTACGTCAGTCACTGCGGCCGAATAGTGCAAAATTAGTGGTGTTTTGCGATTTACAAAAAATCTATTGATTGGACTAAAAAAATAAAACACATAAGACCTGCTTTATAGTTATTTCAGTTAGTATGCAAAGTTTCATGATCTAATTTGAAGTACTTTTTGAAAACCAGCGGTTTATTGTTAGATTTGGAGGTAACTTTGGAATTTTTTTCTATCGAGAAAAGTTTATGGAATCGTATTTTCGTCACACATAGGACTTAGCATTAATCCTCAACTTTACCATATATTTATTTCAAAATAAATGCTGCAGTATTTTAGCTGTAACGGAGGATCATGCTAAGCCATTTGATTTAAGCGTGCAAAACACCTCGTAACGAATCCGAAAGGCACTTGTTCTCCCCGTCATTGCGATCATTTTTTTGTTCTACACAATACCTGGGAACCTTCTATTTACGGAGATATTGGGGGTCAAAGTTCCAACTTTCCGACAAGTTTTTATTTAAATACAAGTTTTTAATGTAAGATTTTTACTTTAAACACCTCCACGACCCCCGTACTATTCAAACCATCGATCAGCACAATGTTTTGAGTGCGTTACATTGAGTTCTACCACAAAACATGATTTTTGACCCCAAAAAAAAAGTCGTTTCCCAGCAATATTTTTTGCGTAAAGTTATTTAGTTTGATGTAGAGAATGCTTGGTTGACGGCTTCGTGATGAGGTCTTTTACACCCTGTATAGCCCTTAAACAGCTACCTCTACTAATTAAGCTTCAAGCTTACCATAAAAAGACCTCCCTTGCACTACCAACTATCTATGTTCCTTGTCAGCTGACTGACTTTATCTCACCAACAAGACTAGTTTATCAATAGATACCAGAAGTACCTATTCAGTTCTATAAGGCTGGCCGAGACAGCTACTACCTACTGAGATAACTAGCAACTTTCACAAAGTGATCTCGAAGTTATCGCTGCGATGAAAGACAGAACTTCATCACGATAGCTAGCTCGTTATGACGTTGCAAAGATACTTTAAATTATTTTTGTAGGTAGCTGCATGTTTGTATGATTGTGTTTTGGAGGTTCAAAGTAATTTATTTATTAGTATAGGTTCAACAACAGCTTCTGTGTATAGAATTTACGTATACGTAGGTTTTACAGTCTTGGACTTACACAGTCGCCAATTACAGGTTAACCAGCATTCACAAAAATAAATGTTAGCTTAAGAGAGATTAAAATTAAAAAAATAAAATGAGTGGCAATAGAAATGAAATTATGTAAGTTATGAAGGTAATTTGTGGACGAGGTTTTGCAGACATTTTGGCAAAGAAACTGTTAGCTTTTATGCAAAAAGTAGAGTTTCGTAATTCTATTGAAAGAGCCAAAAGTCATATGGTCTGCATATAACTGCCACATCAATTGTTTAATAAGAGCTCTGCTATACAATAATTGGACATTGACTCTTAAAAGTTACCTTTTGACCGCCATAGTCACTTACGTGACAAGCAAGCGCTTACGCCAAATGTCACAAATATGTGACAAAATGGTAGCTTAAAAGGTGGCTTGACGTAGAAGGCACGGGCGTGCGTTCTGCTCTGGCGCTCAAAAGGTTAAGAAAATCACATTTCATTTTGAAGGACTGAATAACCAGTACCTTATCATTTCTTATTTAGTCAAAATCCCTACGCTCCTAAACACAAAACTCAGGTAAATGTACCTCGTTCTAATTTAATACAGACGAGTTATTTCAGGACTTGGCTTTGGACTCTATGTACGCACTCCATGTCACTCAATAATAGATGATCGTCGCTCTTGAATCATATCTACCCGGACGATCAGTCGCTGGATATGGATATCCGCTACATACGCCTTACAACGAATCGTGCGGATAAATATGTTCAAAGTCTGCACAATTGGCATGGTGAACTGACGGTTACTGTAAGACTAGAGTGGTTCTATTATGAATCATCTAGATATCAAATAGCCCAATTCCTATGAAACCATCAACGAGAAGAAATGTGGGTAGGCTAGAAAAAATAAATGATGTTTACCATAAAACTTTTACAGGTTTATTATAATTTCTCATTACCGACTCATTACCTCAGCCATCTAGCCAATATCAACAAAGATTAAATAAAACTTCAATAGCAGGTACTCTGCCATTTGAAATTTTGCCAGAAACAAAATTAAAACGAAATTCGCAGAATATCGGCCCACAGTGCGGGCAAATGAAAAATAAACTCAATTGTACCGAAAAAGGTGCTTATGAAATTGTTGCCAATCACAATAATACCTTTGTGAATAATAACGGGAATATTGCCAGTAACGAATATAAAAAAGCTTTAGCTAAAAATATGAAAGGTAAATCTGTTGCTAATTAAGTTTGACAAGGTAAAAAAGTTAGTTTACTACATACAAAATAATATCAAAATTTCATTGTTTGAATGTCTAATTAAAGGAAGCTTGTTAAAGTGTTCAAAGAACTCCACGAGATATTATAGGAAGTAGCAACAATATTAATATTTTCAAGTTTATTTATTTATTCAACAGTTTATGTACACACTAATTACTGAAAATATATAAGGAACAGAAAAATAGGTACAAAGGCGATGCTTATTTCTAAAAAAAACTTAAATATATAAAAAAAAAAACAATAAAATAAATATATATATAAAAAAGCAAATAACAAAATAAAATATATATAAAAAAAACAAATGACACGACAATACAAAATGGTTTTTCAGTTTGATAAAAACCCGTATTGTTGACGAATTATCCTGATTCTAAAGAACCTATACAAAGGCTATAGGTTTTAGTAGTTTAATTTTGTGGTTTTTAGTTTTTTTAAAGTGTTTCGTTTTTTTTTTTATCAGGAACTCAAAACAAATAATAAACACGGTAAATGTCCCGTTTTCAGTGTTAATGATAACCTTAAAAAGAATATAATTAATAATAACATAAGATAATTAAAAAAAATTACGTGAAAAAGTGTTTGTAAAACCTACTTGCAGAATAAACATCATTTATCATTTACCTTTAAAGGTTTTCCATTTCCACCATTAAAGTAAGCACTCCATTTAATTAAGCCAATCGGAGGCATTTGAACGATTGAGGTCAAATCTAATCAACATGTCGGTATGCCCATAGAAACCCGCTGATTTCCGGCGCCGATACCCGGCGGACACCTCACCAATATCCGGAGTTATAATGACTATGTTACTATCATTAGTCTGGCATAGAAACATTTTCTGTCATGTCATGATGAAGATAGTCTATAGAGAAAATAGGTTGCGTGAATTAGGTCTTCTCATTGTCTTTTCCTTTTGCCCTTATTCCAATTTATGCAGTATTCCATTTTTCTTTTCAGTAGATACCTGTCACGTATAATGGGTGTAAAAGTACTAAAAACGAATCCGAAAGGCACTTTTTCTGCCCGTCTTTGCGATATTTTTTGTTTTAGGCTGGACACCACACACATACCTGGGAACCTTCTAGTTACCGAAATCTTGGGTTCCTAACTTATTCACAACTTTTTTAAACCTAGTTTTTAATGATATAACTTTACTTTTAATACCTCCACGACCCCCGTACTATTCACAGCTTTCATCAGCACAATGTTTCAAGTACCTACGCCACATTGAGTCCTGCCGTAAAACGTGCTTTTTCACCCCCAAAAAAATGTGTTTTCCCAGCAATACTCGGGTTCATTTACACGTACCTACATCGTATCTTTTATTCACTTACCTTTAGCCAAATGACTTTCACACTTTTCATACCTGTTTTCTTTGGTCTACTTCCTGTTCGTTCATAATCCACGCAGAATTGGCCAAACCAGGTTTTATAAATTAATTAGGTCTTCATACGTTTGAAATCACAAAACTATAATCTTCCAGCCCCATAATTTTCCTTACATAAATATTTCTCTATCGGCTGTTAAATAAGTTTTCACATCCTTTCTAGCATTTTCATCAACTCAAAACTTATCTCATATTTAACAAATTTCTGATAATCTATGGAAAACAGGCTGTATCAATCAGGTCTATTGAGAAAGTAAGGATGTCTAACAAGGAAATAGATAGACCTAAAGGATTCAGGTTGAAATGTTTCCCACGCGTGTTTTAGAAGTCACAAGGGATGAGTCACAGACTTCTGTTGTGAGTTTGTAACTTATGATTACTTACGCATTGTTACTTTCTCAAAGGTTTCGCAGTTCCTAGTTTAATTTTAGATTTCTAAAGACACTATTTATTTATTTATTTAAGGATCTCCAACAAAAGACATACACAAAGCATTGTTAGTTAATGGAAGACACAAGGTATTACGTAGGTGTACTCCTTCACTTATAGGAGACCACAGCATGCACAATAAATTTAATAAATTAAGCTCCTATTACTAATTAATAACATATATAAACTATAAATAAACTATAAAGTTATGAAAAGAGCCTTATTTCTTAGGAAAAGCGTTTTCAGAGGTACTAGCCACGGTCTTTAAGCTAAGCGTTTGATGGGCCATCTGTAAGTACAAGTGTACCTCCCTTAGGTGGTCCTGTTGTCAGAATTGTATTCATAATAACGCAAATCACTGGTGAATAACCATTGTTTGTACGTGACCTCTACTGTATGTTCAACAGACACAATGTCCATTGACACCTCGCTTCACAAGGTACATTCACTCGCAAAACAATATTAATTTACGCTTACATAACAACCTACACAAAGACAAACAACACGTGTACCTATTTCTCCTCCATGCAGTCCAATTAGGCGCTGAACCACGTGGGCGCCCCTTTTGTCCCCCGAGTGGCGCTTGTTATGACAAAAATGCTTCATTGTACACATCTACATTGTTATAGTTACGCTCTATAGACAGTTTTAAATTGAAAATAAAATGCCTCTCTGTTTGTCTTACTCTCTAGTAAAGTTTTGTTCTGTAATTTGTTCTTTGCTGTAATATGAAAGACACATTTAAGTCTAGTGCCGAGCGACGCTAATTTAGAGTGCATTTTATCTTTCTGACATTTTTGTGAATGTGTGTATTTTATTGTGCTTCCATCAAAATTAGAATTTCGTTGTCATTATACTCCTCATGCATACTAAAGATATTTAGGTTAAGACCAAAAAGCTTGCGTAAAACTGCTCACTTTTATACTGCTCGTCTGAGGTCCGCCAGAAGAATATTCATTATTCTGAGGGTCTGCACTCATTCTCCAGTGACGTCTATCTAATTAGACAGTATCTTCTGAGTTGTATAATAATGAGATTGGCTTACAAATCGGCTTTTCCTAACAAGACATTTTGCTTCACGTAGCTTTCTCCTATCTCGCCTTGAACTCGTCTAATTATGTTGTCTCCCTTAGATGATAAAATGTAAATAATCAAACAACAAAGTTCCCTTTTTAACGCTTACTAATTAAACGTCGCGACGAATAAATTGAAGGCGAAATATCACTTTTATGTAAATAGTAACTTGGCTTGCGCACCGCAGATTAAAATACTTATATAAAGTTTTGGCGCCCTGGCGCCGCCAGGGTATTTTCGTTTCCATACATTTGTATAAAAATTTCATTTTTACCGAGAATTCTTAGTCTTCATCATACAGTTTTTATTCAAGAGTTCTTTACTTGATACGTGCCATATTACGAAATTATATTATTCATGTAACGTATCTAATGCTGTTTTATATTGATGGTTAAAGTGGATAGGCACAATAAATCATTACATTGTTATTTCTTCTAACTATTCGATAAGCTCTGGAGTTATTTATGGTTTTCGCTATAAAATATTGGCAGAGGTGAATTATTATGGTAAAAAATTTGGTTTTCTATAAATATACGTCGAAAAACTGGCATTGTTTTGATATTCCCCGCGATAAAAGTATTTAAAATAAAACAATTAAGCGTACAGTGCTGTGTAACACACTCAAATAAAAAGCTTTTATACGTGTACAGTCAAAATAAAATGCATTTTCTATTTTCAGTGAAACCAACGTAAAACATTTTGTTTCTCTTGAAAACTGCAACAAGTACAAATCTCGAGTTTCGAAGCGTAGCAATTTTCTAGTACAAATTGACGCACTACAAACCGATTGAGACACTTTACACAAGAGGATGACGTCATAATGTTGTATAAAGTGGGAATAGACAACAGCTGTGGCGTCAAGTGAATGAGTGAACGGAAAATCGTGAGCTAAATGAGGCTGCGGTGAACTATTGTGTGGCGGACTTACTCTTAGCAATCACTAATTTACATTTCGCTTGAAATTATGTTTTGACATTATGCAGTGACTTTGTTTACGAATGTATCTGTATTATCCTTTGAAGACTGACCTTGGTGTAGATTAAATTGTGTTTGAAATTACGTCAATGCAAGTCAGGTTTGTTTTCAGGTCCGGCTAGAATATACAATGAGTTTTGTGTTATTCCTTCGCACAATATATAAAAACATGCTTTCCGATTGATGACGAAAAACTCACCCAGATTCTAGAATCAATTACACAATTAACGTACTCGAACACCTTTTAACATTCACACATTAATTCCTGACATAATTCAGCGTAATCTATCAATTTACAAGCGCTGTTAGGCGCTTAGAAAGAGGCTTACGGAAGTAATCCCCTACTTGTAAGTTTAAATTAAAGTGTTTGAGAAGGAAACGCTAACTGAATTCCATTTTCCGCCGCTAGGTGTCGTAATGTCTGGCACCGCATCGATGGAAGCCTCGAGGAAATTGCCCGAGATCGACTGCTCCATATAGCCTCGTATAGCCTGTATATTGTTATAGAGGTGCCGGGGTGAACTTTGAAAATTACACGAGTGCTGGTAAATCAAATTTCTGAGGTGAAGGTGAGATCTGTCTGTTACATTTCAATGCTATTTTTGGGATATTTAAATTGCAATCTGATATGCGTAATCATAATCTTGCAAATGAGATTTTCTTTAATAAGACCCTACATTTACATTTTTTGTAGCTTTTCATTGGACCAAATTTTAATGGTGATTGTTTCACTTCAAAGCACTTTTCAGCAGGTATATTTAAGACCCACATAATATGGTGCGAGCCTGTGGCTTTCAATGGGCCCTGGGCCTTTATAACAGCACCTCTGCCTAACCTTTCAGGGAAAACAGGCGTGAAGACTGGGACTAATTGTCTCACAGTTCCAAGAATATAATAAAAGATGCGCATTAAAACTGCTCACAAAACAACAATGGCCAGACAAACTATGGCCTTCAAAAGGCCTACAAAATCTCCCATATTTGTGAATAACACAAAAAAGCCAAGCACCTCAGTATTCATTCGCGCGACTTACTCCGGAATGCGACGACACTTCCCGTGTGGAACTGAGCCAACCGTCTGCCAGTATGTGGAAAAAACTATATGAAGTACATCTGTGGCCTGACTGACATAGACAGCCGGCTTACCTTTAAACTGGATGGGGTCGTTGACCGGTCTTGACTCTTGAGCAGTTACTGCGAACATTTAATTTGAAAAATCTTTATCTGTGAAAACGGTACAAGGAAAACGTTGTCTCAGTATTTTCCGTATTCTATTCCGTGGAGATTCCTTACGTTCACAACGAGAAATATTTTTCTATCTATCTTTAATTATAATACTATTCTAATAGAACAAAACGTGGATGGAGGTCGTCACGCTAAGCTAAATTAAGGTCAACAGAAAAACTATGAGCAAGAAGCGAAAATTATAAGCAAAAAATACGGCACATAAATCATGTTGTCTTATAAATTATATCTAACTGCGAACTACTTTCGTAGAACAAATTGTGACACTATTTTATTAATAAGTTCACGTTTGTGTTGTGGCACGTGCCATAGATTATAGAAGTGTCTATACCTTATAGTATAATCATATATCATGTTGGTAGTTGGTATAAGGCTTATACCAACTACCAACATGATAAGTATATCGATATGGTGTACTGTTGATGCAACGTATTATCGATATGGTATACTGTCGATACAGCGCATTATCGATTTGGTGTACTGTGGGTGTAGCGTTCCGTCGATTTGATGTACTGTCGATGTAGCGTCCCGTCGATTTGGTGTACTGTCTAGTGTCTATGTAGCGTACCGTCGATTTAGTACACTGTCGATTCATTAACCCGTCGATGGAACGTTGTCGATACAGCGACCGTCGATGAAGTGACTGTCGATATTATGAACGTAACCCAAGTATTTATATGTATGTCGATCCACGACTTAGGTTTTTCAGAGCATCAGATGCATCCTGGCATCCTGGGGCCCTACTCGTTAACGCTTCGTCCGTATATTCGGATCGACCCGAATATACGGACGAATCGTTAAGGAGTTGGGCCTCTTTACCACCTCGTAAGTCTAGTGGTCGCAATTGCGACTTCTGAGCATGAGGTAGTGCAAGTTTCGATTCCCGAGTCAGGATTATTCATTAATTTATAACAAACCAAATTCTCGTTTCTCAAGTGGTGAGCATACAGCCTTCCAATATTAATCACTAAAGCCACATTTAGGTGCATGAATGCTAGCTAGCTATGGCTATAGCTAGACAGACACTAGTTTGCTAAAAGCTGTGGCCATCACAATCATCCTAAGATGACTTTAGACCGTCGACTCTCACTTACAAAAACCACACTGTATTTTTAGTCCCAGATTGACACAAAAGAGACAAAAAAACTCGACGCGTTTTGTTCGTACCCCGAAAACCGTTTAGAATAACGTTTCGTTATTTTGACAGTTCTATCAGTGGTTTACATGGTAAAATACGAACTTCCTGCTCAAACTGACGTAGACAAGGACTGCTTTCCTTTGATGCTTTTCAAAGAACAAATAGCTGATAAAATTGTTAGCCCTCAAAGTAATATCAAAGAGGTTATTGACTTTGATAAATATCTAACCATCAGGAAAATGGGAAATTTAATAAGCCTACAACAAGGATATTTACTTGACAAAAGACTGCTTTTTGTTGTAATTAATTTGAAACAATAAGCGTCGATTATTTATAAATGTATAGAGGTTGATGCGAGACGTGAATATTATGAACATGAGATGATGTGACTTAACCTGATGATCCAATCCATTCAGAACAATAAAAATATTTTTATAATATGAATCCTGGTTTGAACCTTTTTTTATAATGAATTGACATTTATCAAGATTATTAAAAACAAAAGACTGACGCAATAATCATAATTGAAAAAAAACCTCTATTCATGTCATTAGAGTTTTATTTCGAATAATCAACATGAGCTCGTTTCAAGAAGCAAGATTTATGAATCTTAGTTCAAGGTGTGCATTACGCTTGCAAGGCATCCTACCTATATTTATTTAATCAAAACATTCGCCGTCTTCCACGGACGCCATATTAAAGTCTTTGAAAGGAGCGGCTCAGGTAATATGAATGAGGATTAACTGTAGTGCGGCTTTCGTACCACCAAACGAGCTGTGATGCCTTTGAAATTCGTTTAAAAATGTTGGTAAATAACTAAGGTACTGGTTGCTATGGGCATTGTCACTGTCTTGGCTTGAGTGGATGGTCCTCCTTTACACTGAATCTTTATCACATCGAGCATCTTTCAATGAACCAAGTTTTCTTAAGAACTGTGATAGTTGCTCAAAGTCTTTAAGCAAACAGTGGCCATCCCTTGAATCTGCCTCTTGATACCCAGTAGATGAAAAGAACAGCTTTATCCTTAAATATTAATGTTCTATACATAGCTGTACTTTTCCAACAGGCTTGTTATAATTAAGAATCAAACGAACTTACCTTGTGAAGTTTGATATCTAATTATACGAGTGTCTCGACCGAAGATGACTACAGTTTACATGCAGCAGTACGAGAGTTGATGCTGTCCTAATCACACTTTTTAAAGCTATTTAAATGCTTATTTATAGAATTTATTTTTTAAATAAATAAAGAAAAAGTAGTGTATTGACTAATCTCCCCCACTGCAGTGCGATCCGCCATTGCCTTTGCAATGCCAATCCTTGACTCATTTTTTAGAGCTAGATGATTTTTTCGATAGGTCTCGGGATTATCAGGGAGGGAGGGAGTGTAGTCATCTTCGGTCGAGACACTCGTATAATTAGATATCAAACTTCACAAGGTAAGTTCGTTTGATTCTTAATTATACTTCGTATCTCTCCCGAAGATGACTACAGTTTACATGCAGATGTTTAGAGCATCGAAAAAATTTAATATTGAAGCGATCGATAATTATGCTATTTATTATATTTTAATCACTTAAACATAATATCAACTTATCTGTATGTAATAATCATTTAATTTATACAACAATAACAAATTAATAATCATCGAAAGAGTGCATCTATAAATTCAGTTTCATTAGGGGTAGATACAACCTTGTTATAATATTTTTGGAATACATGGGAAGATTCAGTCCAGCCTGCGGCCTTTCGAATAGTTTCCAGATTGACACCTGCTCTGCGAGTAGCAGACGTAGATGCGTGCCTTGTGCTGTGCGCACCATACAACTTCACATCTATGCCACTTTTTTCTAGAACTTGTTTTACCCAGTGAGACAAAGTTTGAGAACCCACTTTCTTATGTGGTTTTTGATAACTAAAAAATAAAGAATCTTCTTGACTTGTGACACGTAAGCAAACAGTTTTTTCTATATAATGTTTGAGGGTTAAAGCTGGGCAAATCTTAGGGTTTTCTTTAATATATGGCAACAGAATCAATGGTTGGTAAGCACCTGGTCTTGAGGTTTTTATTAAATCTTCGATTTTAATTATAATTTTGTCTGAATCAAAAATTATATTTTTTATTTTTATTAGGCTTAGAGTTTGCATTCTCTGAGCAGATGCTAATGCTAAAAGAGTTACGGTTTTTAATGACAAATCTTTTGGTGTAATAGAATCATTAGGGTAATAATTTGTTAAATAATTTAACACAAGCTTGGGATTCCAGGTTGTGCGGTATTTTGGTGCGGGTGGCTTTATACGATAAATCCCTTTGAAGAACCTTTTTATATAGTCGTTACAAGTTACTTCCTGACCTAACAATATTGATATTGCAGAACGATAACTATTAAGTGTGCTGTAACTAGCACCTGAATTAAATTTCTCGGTCAGGAATTCTATTAACTGAGTAGTGTGGGAATTACAGTAATCTAATCCTTTTCCATTACAATATAGCCACCATGATTTTAGTGAAGTATTGTATTGGTTCAGCGTGTTTGTGGAGAAAGAGGCCATCATTATATCGAGAGATGCGTTGGGTATTCCGCGCCTTAGTAGCGACTGCCGGATAATTTCCCTGCCATCAGGGTGAGATCCGTGTGGAGAGGATGCTCCTCCCTGAAAGGAGAACACAGTAAATTTTTGTCAGGATTAAAATACAGTACTTTCGAAATAATTAACTTTAACCAGACTGGGTACCACGGTTGTGTTGGCCAATATGGCACCACCACAATCCCTTCTGCTTTGTCACTTTTAATCTTATGTAGGACTTTTGAGATAAGACTAAAGGGAGGAAAAGCATAAAATTTTATGTTTTTCCAATTGAATGTGAATGCATCGATAATTTCGGAATTTGGATCTAATTTCCAGGAAGCATATCTATAACATTTATGATTCTGACTACTTGCAAATAAATCGAACTGTGGAATACCGAGTGAAAGTGTTATTTTATTAAATGCGTAATCTGCTAGTTCCCATTCTGTGTCCTTATTATATTCCTGACGAGATTCAAAGTCTGCTATTAAATTATCTTTGGATTGGATATAAGATGCAAAAACATGTATACTGCCCGTTCACACCATTTCCATATATCGCGTGCGATATTATTCAGATGTATAAATTGTATACCTCCCATTTTATTAATATAGGCAATTGCTGTGGTATTGTCTATTCTGAGTAAGATATTGCAACATTTAAGGTGTGATGCAAAGATTTTTAGACCATAAAAAGCTGCAAGTAATTCAAGAGTATTTATGTGTAATGATGATTCCGAGTGTTTCCAATGTCCATGAGCGGTTTGGTTATTGCAAACTACGCCCCAGCCAGTGGTTGAAGCGTCGCTGAATATTACAAGTGCATAATCATTTGTTTGAAAGGAACAAAATGAAGCATCAATATGTTCTTTCCACCAAATTAAATCACTTTTTATGTTATCTCGTAATATCATCTGTTTATTGTAATTGTTAGAGTAATTTAGTGCCAGAAATTTTTCTCTTTCTAGAAGCTTTGTGTATGACCAGCCGTATTTAACTGCGGGACATGCTGATGTTAGCAGACCTATGAATCTAGCAAGTTCTCTGATTGTGCATTTGTTTGTATTTAACAATTTGTTTGATATTAATTTAATGCGTTTTTTCTTTTCGATAGGTAATGTTAGGGACATGTTCTTTGAATCAAATATGAAACCAAGGAACAGACATTTTTTAGTTGGGTGAATTTTACTTTTGTCAGTATTGATTAAAAAACCTAATTTTAATAATAATTCTTTTGTCGCTTCGACGTTATTAAGACAGCTTTTATATGAATTACCAATGCATAAGAAATCGTCTATATAATTTACTGATAAATGGCCCAATGAACGTAATTGATGTAATGCAGGTTTTAGTAATTTAGTGAATACATAGGGTGCAGTACAGAGTCCAAATGGCAAGACGTTAAATTCAAATAATTGATTATTATATATTTTTGAGTTCCAAGTAAAACGAAGGTAAATCCTGTCGCTTTTGGCAATTGCGACCAAAAAATACGCGTCTTTTAAGTCTAAACTTGCCAAATAACAATTTTGATCGATTAATTTTATAGCCGTGCGATAGTCTTCCATTTTAAAATGGTCAACCTGAATGAATTTATTTAATTCCTTTAAATTAAGGATGAAACGATGTTTTCCGTTAGGCTTAGGTACTGTAAATATAGGTGAAATGAATTGCTTTTCACATGGGGTACATTGAGAAATAAAACCTGATTCTAATAATTCAGAAATGCAATTATCAATTATGTTAGATTCTGTGATTGTGAATAAACTTTTAGGTGTGCCTGTTTGATATGGTTCACAAATAAATGGTATTTGATATCCTTTAATCCAAGAAAGGATAGTTTTATCCTTTGTTATAAGATGCCATTCATGAATGTAATGCTGTAACCTGCCAGCTATAGGTACATTATTATTATCTACCTGTGGCGAAGTGATTAGCGGCGTCGGGCTGAGTAGTTGGTCGTCCGGGCACGTGAGGCCGTCTGCGCTCGGCGATGGTCCCGCGGCGGCGGTAGTGGCTGGCGCCGAGATTGGTTGGGGTACACTCGCGACTCGGCGGCTGGAGCCCGCGGTCCCCCCCGTGCGTTTAAAGCACCGGTTTGACGATACGTAGAAGTACTCGGCTGATTGCGCTGTTGATTGAATCTTGCACTATTTGCGGTGAATCTCAGTTCTGAAGCAGACATTGTTATAGCCTTGGTGGATTTAAGATAATCAGACAAGTTAGAACCGAATAAATAATCGTCTATTTTAGTGTTTTTTTATTATTTCTCTTTTTTGTTTACTTATAGTATTAATGATAGTGAATCTTCTAGACAGAGATTCTCTGTAATGCGTGTCACATATTAGCCGCCCTGCATCACTGAGCGTTTTAATAATATCTTGTGGAATATTTTCGGTTTGTGTCAAAGCTACATTCAGTGCTTTGCCGATTGCCGAGATACAGCTGGCCATTTGATTTTGTTTCTGCTCACTGTATGAATCTTTCTTAATGTTGGAATCAGACAGTGCCGATTTTAACTCAGGGTTTAGCATGGGTGCTTTCATGTATATACAATTTTCAGCAGGTAGATACTGTTTTAAGATATCAACTTTTTCCTCTTTAGTCAGACCGTTAGTTAAGATGTGTTTCCACCGTGTTGCCAAATCTTTGTGTAAATTGTCTCCAAATGATTTATTAAGTGTAGGGTCTGAACCCAATAATTGCAAAATATCCGGGTCTAGTTCATCAGGATTATCATCAACAGTTTCTTCGCCTTCTAATGGTGCCTCAGTATTTGGGATCTCATCTGCCAAGAAGTAAAATATAATCATAAGTAGATGCCCACCGTAAATAGGTGGGTACTTTATCCACACACGCTTTGCGTCGGGATATTTAAGCTGGTGTTGTAGTGTAGGTACACTTAAGACGGCCATAGTATCCACACACGATAAACGTCGGGATATCACAATGAACATATTCATTTTATGGCACTTACAACTTGGTCTTAGGCATCCACACACGATATACGTCGGGATATTAGAATTGGTTTTGAAGGTAACACCTAGATAAATTACGGTAATAGGCAGAAAGTATCCACACACGATAAACGTCGGGATAACACCTTTAAGCATGATAGATACTAATTTTATGACGCTTAGAGGTTATTTTTTGAAAAATCTCAAAGGCGGTAGATAAAAACAATATGTGCAGGTATTTGTCTATTCACTTACCTTGTGGTTCTAGATCACTGGTTAAATCGTGCGGCAGTGAACGCGAAGGAGATAACGCTGGTTCACTTTCCGATGACGATGAAGAAATTCTTCTTCTTTTTTTAACTAACTTTTTCACTTTTTTTAGTAGTTTTTCGACACTGTCACTATCGTCTTTATGAGATCGCTTTCTTTTTCCCATAGTGTAACGAAATTAAAGTTATTTCCGGACGAAGCAAAGTTACGTGTGAGTCGGACAACACTAAATCACGTAATGAGTCAAGGATTGGCATTGCAAAGGCAATGGCGGATCGCACTGCAGTGGGGGAGATTAGTCAATACACTACTTTTTCTTTATTTATTTAAAAAATAAATTCTATAAATAAGCATTTAAATAGCTTTAAAAAGTGTGATTAGGACAGCATCAACTCTCGTACTGCTGCATGTAAACTGTAGTCATCTTCGGGAGAGATACGAAGTATAATATCGTACTCGCATAAATCATGAATTCAAGAACAACAACGAACCTTTACTGAGAGTTTGCAAATTATTATTGTTTGCAGAACGGAGAAAAGTCTGCTGTTTCTGGTTCCCATTTCACAAAAGTTTTTCTTGGGGAACGCTTAATTCCATTCCCTCGATATGTTTAATTTATACTATGACAGCCCCATGAAGATACAGAAATGCTAAGGCATGTCTTGCAGAAATCTTTGCCTCTTTTCTTTTTCGTAAGTCACTCGAGCTCAAGCACCCCTCGTATCTACGGATACCTCATCAATGATACTTCGAACACAAATGGACTCAGGACCTCGCGACAGAGGTCTAATCACATTTCTGTTTCAAGTATTTTCGCCCTCAACAACTTATGTTTGTCGACCCAAATTACAATTGTTTAGAAACAATTTGTCAGAAATTAAGTTTCACGCTCGTTTAATTCCTCGTCGATAGTTTGGAAAATTAATTTAACCTTCATAACGAGCCTTGGTTCTGAAGCCTCGTCTGTATTAATTAAAATCTTTAGCAAATGATTTATAATTTTCTGAAGGCGGTAAACGGACCATTCATATAATGAGGCAAGTTGAAATGCATAGCTATTACGGTGAAGAACGCTTTGCTTAAGTGAGCTGCATTTATAAAGTTAGAGTTCGGAGTAAATGTGTTTTTGTTAACTTTTAATTGATACTATTTTTAAAAAGAATTATTAGATAATGGTGTCGATTCTGTTGTGCACAAACTAAACTTAATTTAGGATATTGCTATCTTTTTCTCTATAATAAAACATTTCGACTAAAAACACGTTGAAGCGCAAGGCATAAACTAGTTTGACATCTCTAACTTAGTTCATAGCTTTAGCGGTCCTTTTCTCGCACTGCCTTTTAGTAAAAGATAGCAATAGCGTAAATTAAGTTTAGTTTGTGCACAACAGAATCGACACCAATGTGATTTGATTCACTGCCATTTAGAAAGCGCCGCTCGCAAGATTGCCATAAAGGAAATGTAGAAATAAACCTAAATAAAAATTAGCAATTTCTCAATTGCGTAATGAGAGCTCAACTAAAGTAATTAAAAGCACCAATCGAGTCCAGACAAGGGCAACAAAAACACAGATCTAAGAACCAACTACTATTTATATTGCCGTCCGATAAGATGATTGCGATTTATTAGCGCCAGACCTATCCAGTCCTTCCCGTTTTAGTTCTCACCGGCTACTTAGGTATCCACGTTTTTAATCCATCTTTCTTTTAAAACAGGCTTACAGGGATTTAAGGACCTGAACGCTGGATATTGGATGGAATCGAGCAACCCGAGTGGCGTTACGGACGGACCGAATGAATGTTAAAGACTCGGGTTGATACTATAAAAGGCTTATTTGATTTCGATCCAATCTCGTCTACATTGTTCTCGTTTTCTTGAGATTCGTATAAATGAGCGTGGGTTTTTTCATGAATGTAGGAGGCTGTATAGGAAACATCTTCAGAATTTACTTAAGTTTGATCAGTTCTTCGGATTTTTATCTGTTTCGGCAAAGATTTTTTAAGAGCAGTACCAGATTTAAATATTACTTACGTCTTCGTTTTATACCACACCTATTCGTCCCCTTGAGGGAATGAAAGGCACGAACGTTAAAGAAAATTAAACGAGTAATACAGCAGGTAGGGTGCAGAATTTCTGACAGTACTAATTAAAATCGTACAGCATACCGTGAATTGGTGGCGTGCGTCCGCGTCGAGTGTTCGCGCGCGACTTGCTACCGAGTTTTATTTGCCCAATATAAAATTCGAATGTTAAATGCAGTTCATTCTAAAATTGCTTTTTGAGTGGAAAAATAGAACGCGAAAAACTGGCTGAATATAAACATTAGGAATATAGAAAAAGGTTTTGTATGTTATGAAAATATTGGTGTTTTATGTGAAACATGAACATGAAAAATATGTTATTCAATGCCTTTTTCCTGTCATGGCTATCACTCTATAAGCTAGGGTATCTTTTTATTAAATAACTGCATACTTCCGTGTAATTTCAAAGAATACGTAGACTTTATAAGGAAACTCTTACCTTAAATAAAATTAAAGTAGCAGCAATTTATCGTTGTTTTATTTACAAGACTGCTTTTTAATTAAAGGGACGTTCAAGATAAGTGTGTAGGAAAGCAAATATCAACGCTGCACTAGGATATTGCCGAGCTCAGGGACCTAAACCTACGAGACACGTATTCAACTACGATACTTCACTGAACTACCTCAAAATGTAATATTAAATAACCGAACTTTATCATAGGTACATGAAGCATCCAAGGAGAAAGTAACGACTAAGGTAAATGTCAAGGAAATGAAACTTCGCGAGTGTGAGTAAATTGCGAACATTCTTCCTTTGATACTTGTTAGTCACCAATGAGTTCACTAATAGAGCTATATTATGCAAACATATTCGAACAGAGGATCAAAGTATACCATCCATCCGCACTAACTACTCTAACCTACATACATGAAATATTAACAACAATAATTAACAAGCTAGGCGAGGACAACACACCGGATTACGATCCTGCACTACACAGCACACAATGTTGCACTAATTGAAAACTTTTCACGGTGTTGCTGCAGCGCTCGCTATTTTTGTGACAATTCAATTTCATCCCATCGAAACAGACAAAACATATCTCACTGAACACATCAAAACGAGCGTTGCGACGAAAAAGAAAATTAAATGTTAATTAGCTGTCACAAACTTTGACTCCAATAAAGTCTGGCACAATGAGAAAAATCGTCTTGAAAATGTTTTCATAAAGGAGCAGGCGATATTAATAAAGAGAGGGGCTCACCTTTTTGTACCCGCCGAGCCGCAATGCCCTCTGCAGGCGCGCGGCCCGCGTCGTGGACAGGTACACTATCGGCACCGCCTCCCCCGCTTCCAACTCGATATCGAAGTCGTTAACTGCCTCACAAAACTTATAATCCTCAAACTTTTTTGCCTCACTCTTCATTAGTTCCTCACTGTCCCCGTCGTCACTTATCTCGTCTTTTAAAACTTGGCTGGCCGGGATGAAAAGAGGGTTTTCGTAACAACGATTAAGAAGTTTAGGAGCTTCGTTTAAGATGTCCATTTCTTCGGAAATCCGCTTTTTGATGTCGTGAGCTGATTTGAACTCGCCGTCTTCTTCCGGGTAAGTTATCAGATATTTGTCGGTGACGGGGCACTGCTCATCTCCGCACATGTCTTCGATCACCACGGCCGGCATGGTCGCGTCAGAAGACGCGGAAGAGTATGCACTCCATCTCAAT
This sequence comes from Xestia xanthographa, assembly GCA_905147715.2. Classification (NCBI taxonomy): domain Eukaryota; kingdom Metazoa; phylum Arthropoda; class Insecta; order Lepidoptera; family Noctuidae; genus Xestia; species Xestia xanthographa. The sequence continues at coordinate 13,110,391 of LR990657.1, read as the reverse complement.
CCGCTGTTTAGACGACCGCACTCCATTGTTCAAAGAGTTACGTTTGTACTGATTGAATAATTTTGTTTAGTATTCGGGCGACATAAATATGTATGCTTAACTTTCAGTGCGACAGTAAAAGTAGAATAATGAATTGCGTCTGTCGACGAGTGGGCGTATTGAGTATCTGATTTCAATCTGCAATCATCTGACCGCTGCACGCATGCACGTGACGCTCGTGAAAAATGAACCTTGTGGCGCCAGGCAAAGAAGTTATTTTTGGAAGCTCCGCAGTCGACGAATAAAGCAATGTAAATATTTTTCTAACACAGGCGTGGAAAATTAAAAATTCAGTATGTTCGAAAAATAACGTTATATTTTTAAGGGCGCACTTTGGTCACGTGTGTCAGGCGCAAAGCACATACCTTTTGCTTATTGCTTTTTTCCAGTGTATTTTTTTAAACGTGGAAAACACAAAATGAGAATGTTTTGACGTTTTAAAATGGGTATCAAATTGTAGCGGAGGTTGTCCGCAGGTGGTGAAAGGTAGGTGATAAGGGTCGCCGAGGGAGCTCGCGCATGTTTCTACCTCCTGAACTCACGTAAGCCATGTTCAGCTTTATGGAAATACTTTATATTTAATTTTATCCTACCGTTAGCATTATTTTGTTTATTTTGAAACTGCGTTGTTTGTAACACGTGTAAGTCTTTTCGTACGACCTGTTTGCAGTAAAAACGTGAAATATAACTAACATGAATGTACCGTGTTTATAAGATAACTCACGAAAACGCTCGAAGTTCATTTTCAAACAGCTCGTGTACGAACCACGAACGAATTTGTACCCGTTGCCATTTATGAAGGCGTCTGAAATAAATCAGACGCAGTCCAGACGGGACAACCAAAAACGTAAATGTCATGCAACAAAACTATGGTCGGTAGACTCGGTACGGTGTCATCGCTCCCGACTATCTATTTAGAAGCTACATGTACTAAAAGAGGGATATCATCACTTATAGTCTGTTTCGCTGGAACTATTTAATAGAATGTCTGTCAGTGCAGTGCTCGGAGAATGCTTGGCGCTCGATACGACCGCTTCGGTACATCAAACGTCCTGTGGACTTATAGCGCCATCTACAGCCAATACGTGGATTTTTATTTTAGTTTGCAGTAGATCTATTTTAGCAGGTAACGAGGAGTTAAATACTTTTTAGGTGTCTCGAAACAGCTGCCCTCTTTGAACTTTAAAACATCATCGGCCAACGACTTTATATCGTCTCTTAAGTCTTATCTATTTTAATTCCTGACAGTTGAAAACATCCTGGTGACACATTAATTGTCCTAACTCTTTCTCTCTTTATAAGATCTGAATACATATTAAATGGCGATGCAAAAGATTAGATAAATAAATCATGTAGAACGTCTTATTTATGGACTAAACTTAATTAAATTCAGACATTGAAGAGTAGTCCTAATAAATATTCATTTACTACAAGTAATTTGTTCGATATTATAAATATAGTATCCTGTTTTACTGTAACTATATTCTAATTTAAGTTAATTTATTATTTCCGTGTTATTATTACATTTCAATAACATTTACCAAAATATGTACCTACCCCTAAAACTTATAATAAAGTTATGTCAAGTTTTCAGCGATACCACCACCCATTTCCTCTAAAAACCCTTGGAAAATATTTGGTTACACCGAAGTTAATATGTATACTGGTATAACTTTATTCCGATTATTATTATACGTAATATTTGTAAGGCCTTCTAACTCCACAGATCCATAGAGTCCTGCCTGTCAAAGTGCCACAATGAACAGATTTTCAAAATAAAACTAAGTAAGTATACATAATTAGACCACAAAAATAATACAATACCGCATATCAATAGCCCCATTGTGCGTAGAGATGTTAATACTATATTGATGTTACGTTTAGCTGACAACAAGCTCGAATCGTTGTTATTTGCAAACATACAAACTATTAGTCAATGATTATTATCAATTATTATTTGTGAGTTAAACAGTTTAATTTGAATAGTAACATCAGCTTGTTTGTTTTCTGCTTGTGTCAACTGTTATAATCTACATTCTTTAAAATAAAATTAATAATTAACGAGTACAAAATCAAAATGACTCGCGGAGTTATCAAAAACAACTCAAAGACTTTTCCTGAAAAAAGATAATCGAAGCGATTCCTTTGACTTTTAAAAGTATTGTTGTTGTGATTCATACTCATAAAAGCTTTAAAAGTTTTTAATAATTCGTTGTTCTTTTTCTCTGGAGGAAACCACTTTTCACAATAAAGGCTCAAAAATAAAAAATATATATATATGTGAAAAATATAGGAAGGTAGTGCAAATAAATAGATTATTTATAAAAGCTACAGCAAAAACATTTGGACGACGAATTGCAGATTGATAAAAAAAACATGGCTTTGATTCACATACAAAATAAACGCCTGAGCAAGTCAAATCAAACACAATTTCGCAGAAAACCACTCTTGCCAAATTACACGAAACGTCAATTTTTGTCGCACAAATTAAAACAAAATAAGTTTACATGAATATGATCTACGGATAAACTTGTCACATTCGTTTCAAATATGTCCTAACTATAATATTTATTTCTTGAATGATAGTTTCCGATTCAAACGTCAACGGACCGCGAGTCGGCGCACGCGCCACGCGGGATGAATCGAGACTGAACGTTCTAATTTTGAAATGAAGTGGGTTTAATAACATTGCGTATTTTCCCGTTTTCTCCCGGTGACATCCGCGATGACTCACCGATCCCAGTTTTTGCTGAAGATTATTAAAACAATTTTTCTTGGCGCTTATTGAAATTTGGACGATATTAGAGTAGTCGACGTCACAATACCTACAGTCATTAAGTACCTACGCAGAATCAAAGAGTAGAGAAGAAAATAATAGAATGGTTAATAGAAGGTTTTCCAATTTCGAAATTGGAAAACCTTCTAGTAACCATTCTATTCTCTTATAAAAAGTTCATTTTAATGACTTAAAAAGATTTTTAAGTCATTAAAAATCTTCAAGAGAAGATTTTTAATGACTTTTCTAATATAATTTTGAAGTCTGCTTTAAGCGCATACCACACGTCATCGTCGTCACGTCATCGTCACAGCCTCTTATCATACTTCGTTTCGACACTTACGTAGTTCGCGGTGTCAACCAAAGTATGAAAAGAGGTGAAACGATGCCTCGCCCGGCTCGCTCGCTAGCTAGCGGTAGGGCCTCCGCTATATGCTTGTGAAGCTTCAATATCATTATTACTTGTTTAGCCAGTTTTGAACGAAGCTTAGAGATACAGAAACCATTTTTATTTGTATGACTATTTGTTTTTCAAGAAGGCATTCAAATATATATAGAAGTTACAAACTGGCTACAACAACACTGACCTTGTGCAACACAGAGTCACTTATGTCGCAAAACTAACTCAAGCAAAAAGTTTGAATGAATAAGCTATACGAATATGAAAAAAATATCAAACATTACATCAGTTGTAATGTATCAACATGTTTTTATTTCCTGTCCAGACATTAAACAAAATTTCTGAACAATAATTGTTCTAGTTGTGACACATGCACGCAGTATCCGTCACTGACCTTCGAACGATCTTCCTGACTTTTCCGTCCCCATAAAACACGCAGACAACCTTGGAAATGGACATTGTTTTTGTTTATTAAACCGCAGTATGATGTAGACTGATCTGCGTGAATTTTATTTTATTAGCTAGTAACCGCGACCTTGCGTCATCCGTCGTCTTGATCCCGTGCCAGGACTACATTTGCAACGAAAACACTGTGGATATCTCTCGCGAAAACTTCGAGTACCCGATATCAAACATTCAGTAGCTCTCTGCCTCTGAAATATTACACGTCTACATCACCGACAGGGTTTTTTGATCGGCAAACGAAATGATAACATGCCTCACAATGTACACTTTGATCTTTCAATTTCCACTTTGGCAAATCGTTTTTGCTTCAACTTTCAGAAATTGTAGCAATTATCAATAACATTTTCCGTTTTATTTCAGCGCACCAGCTCGAGGTCGATGACATACAATCGTTTTGACCTCAGCTAATGAGGTTGCCAATATAACACCAATCAATTTGTCTTCATGACGGACCAAATCCCCCAATATGTCCAAAGCATTATCCGCTTACTGTGTAAATTATTCACTACCGTAGCATTCTTTAGCATAAAATAAAATGGTGCACAAAACAAATGATAATGGGTCCTCCATTATTGAAATTTCATACTCGCGAAGAGGCTCACAGAGTGGGTAATGAACCTTGATCTGAATAGTCTGTTCGACGGTCGGGTGCCGTAGGTTCATGTTTATGCTATTACACTTGTTATCCCTGGAGATTTTGCGGGAGTGGTCTTGGCTCCCAGAGAGTGTATTCGAAGTCACAGTACTCGCAGCACTCTTGAACAACAATCCTCTTGGGATTCGAGCTTCGACAGAGAGCTATCTGAACAAGGAAACCTAATTACGGTGTCGTTCAAGCTTTGGATTGAACCTAGGAAAATAATACTATTTCCAGCTAGGCCAATGGCGCTGTATCGCAGGTAATTGTTTCTTTCTACACGGTTATCACAAAGGGAGGGATTTTTGTTACCCCTCCGCCTGTTCAAATGTTTGTGGTGACAACGCTAACGAAATCCCGGCTGCGGCGAGCTCGCACACATGTTGCGGAGATATATAAATAAGCTTATAGCGGATTTACATGATATATTACGTGCAAAGTGTACCATTAATGCTGAATAGCTTTTTTTGCTTGGAATACTAACAAAATTGTGCTATGTTTACAAATTTTATACCAAGCCAGCAAGAAGATCAAAGGATTTTCACTGGTGATTTATACATCAAGCCTTGATCAAGATAACATTCGTTAGATTACAAAGAAAATTAGAAGCACGAAATTAATTTACTAGATCCTGAGAATATACTCGCAAATATACCAAAGACCCCCTGCTGACATTGTAACTCATAATAGTGAGCCAGGATAATTACTAGAAGTATGAACGTGACCTACGACGGAGTTTTGTTATTTGCTTTAATGAAGTCCTTGTTTCACCTGTAAGATACAAAGTACCTTTCGATTAAAACAGTATCGTTATAGAAACATGAGATAATTATGGATAATTCAGAAAGTGACCTATTTATAGTTGCTACAATGTTTCTTTAATATGCTCTGTGAAAAAAAAGGAACAGTAGTTCCGTTTCCAATTATGCAAAGAGCAGGAAACAGTGAGTGAGAGATGCATTTAATCCAGAACTGCACTTTAATTTAAGCATTCGTCAATAAAATATAGGATACAAATTTTTATTTAACAGACATGTGTTATGACTTGTTTTACTACAAAATTGAAATCAGATGGGCTCGAAATGGTGATGTATTTCTATTAGTTGTTACGGCATTACGTTTACTGGGTGGCTCGTTTTACCAGCTTTTGATTAACTCCAGACCAAACTATTCCTAGCTTTTATAGGTACGTGTGTTCCAGTTTAATTTAAATCACGGAGCTTATTATTTGTTATCGAATGTTGCTAATATTATATATATGACAAACTATAGCTGATGAAACCACATAGTTCACGCAAATTAATTTTGAATTGGCTTCAAGATTGTTAAAGGAATCTTCAATATTGGTAATTTAGGAGCAATTTCATTTATTACGAGAAATGTTTGTGGTTCCGTTGCTACTTCTTTGAAATCACTTTATTAAGCTAGGATATTTATTATATTATACTATATATTATACTATTAACAAAACCTTGACTCAATATTTGCTACATTTTTTCTTATCGTATCGATTATTTTATAGATACATATTTTTCTTTCAGATTAAAAGCTTAATCAATAGAAGACCCACTCTTTTCCTTTCATAATAAATATTACACGTGTAGGGGATAATTATTTGGGTAAGACTGGCGGAAGTATATTTAGGAATAAAAGAAACAATAAACAAGGAAAATACGGTAATAGAAGCTCGTAGATTGCTGCAAATGATGTTCTATTTAGGTATTCTTATGTATTTATGTGACATCCTAATAGTTTTAAAACATGTATATGAGCTGCACTTTTCTCATTTTGGAATCTGTTAAGCTGACATCTTATTGGAAGGTTGAACTTTTCTAGAACAATAGAGATATAGAGATCAGCAAATTAGAGCAATTTTATACTGAGTTAACTTTTCTATTTTCCGAAATCAACATTTAAATAGAAATCGTCCTAAATGCGAACATCGCGTGCATTTTCTAATCGAGGATCCCAATTTGAATGTTCGTCCATCAGCTTCCAGACAGTAGCTGTTAGAAATTAGGTTGGCTTGCCAAATACTTAAACGTCCAGTCTGGACACGCAACCAAACGAAACGCACGAAACTCTCATCTTTCACACGACACGATATTTTTCGACGTTTATTTTCATCTCCATCTTCTACAACAAAAGCAACCCAATTGCCAATTTAGACCACGAGGTCTCACCTAATGACGCTGTTAACAACACACATAACACTCAAATCAAGTGAATCAATAAACCACTCGCCGGTTCCCACATCATCAATCAAACGAGAGCGGGTCCTTTTGAGCTCATAAAAACTGACGTCACACTGGCGTGTACATATTTATGAAGCATCCAACTGATCTGCTATTGATGGGCTGTCCCATTCATCAGTCAGGGAAGCCGTCGACTAACAAAAACTTGTTCGTTACAAGATTTTTGTGGGTGGACAGTGTTAGACGGAAACGCGTGGCTGTTTGCGGGATTTAAGAGGTGGAGTTACATCAACGAAACCTTGAAGTGAGGATTGCTTGAGAAACGATTTACGTGAAATAAAACACAACTAATGGTGTGTTATTTGAAATAATACATTACGATAACTTTGCTTCGAATTGTTTAATGACTTGGCTAAAATGCTACGCGCTGTTTATTGTTGAAATGTCAACTTGAATGCCGTTGGCTCTATCCACGAACGAGAAAAAAGCAGTCAACATTAGAGCAACTTCGTTAATGTCTTCGCTTGATTAATCGAACCGTCATAAATAAAGCAATGTATCAGTAAAGTGCAATTGTGGGCGATTGCGGTCGATATCAGCTCTTTATTGATGGACACTGAGACATGGCTCGTAAATTGCCACTTGCATATGCATGCGGGGAGCGAATGATTGGCAACGGTGCACTCGACCCGTTATGACTGTGTCGCTCCAACCTACGCTGTCACAATTAACGGATGTTATGGTATTTTTATTAACAAATTTTGCTTTTATAATTGGTATGACTGATTGAGTTCTGTACAATTTGTGCCAGATATTTTTGGGCATTGTACTTTGTGACCCAAAATGTATAACTGTTATTCTTCAACTGAATCATTTAAAATAATATTGCTGGTTAAATTTAATCTATACAGGGTTAGTTTTCAATGAGCGGGCAAATTTTCAGAGATGGTTTAGAATCGATAATATTTTCGATATCATAAAAACAAAAAAAAACATTCCTGTCCACAACTAAAAAGCGATTGTGTGGATATTGCAACAGCACAATTCAGTTCAACAACCTAGATAGGTAGCAGTTATGCATGCACGCACACAAGTGCATTGATTACCACTAACTAAGTTTATGATTTAGGATTTTTTTACGACATTTTCAAATGAATACTATTATTTTATTTTATATTTTTCGGCAATAATATTTAAAACGCACTTTTGGTTTGATCTTAATTTTAGATTTTCGCTGGTCATTGAAAACTAACCCTGTATACGGACAATACTAAATTTAAACTAAATAAAACAAAATCGTAAGCTAGCATCGGAATTAATTCCAACGACCAAGCAAAATATTACCGTTCAGCTCTGCAAAGCCAACTTAGAGTATAAAGCTAATGTCCATATTTATCGAGGACATTCCGAAGGTACAGTACGTTTGTGTTTGGCAAGTGAGGATGAAACGATAATCCATACAGTCCGTCCATCAACGGCTCAAATTTATTGAAGCGTTTATCGCGGGACCGATTTAGCACAAAAAAGTAACAAAAATATTTTTCGGTATATTTTGCTGAGATAAAATCGTGAAAGCCGGATCAGTGCTCTCAGCTCCGCGTACGGATATTGAACAATTTTAATCCAAACTATGTAGGTCCGTCGGTATCGGTACCTATCCTATTGCACAATGGGATTGACATTCGTTTGGGAACGAAATGCTGCGAAATTTTTCAAGCCTCCAGCGTCGCTGACCACGGTCCGATGGCTGTCGAACGCCACTCAATACTTCCATAGATAAACTTCAGCCATTCTGCAACTTGCAACTGCAACCGAAACATTTGGCCTAAAAATCTCTTCTAATAATCAATTCCCCCAAACTCTTGTGAATTATAAGCTAGGTGACTTTAAATTAATCCCGCAACAGGTTACCCCCAGATCAAATGATAAGCATAAAACTTATTAACACACTTCATATATCAACCTGATTGATCCACTTATCTTCATCAGAGCGATGCAATCGTCGCACAACTGACAAGTGACATCTATTACATAATAACCCTCCCGCCGCCGTGTGTACACAAGCTAGTCAAAGCCACGTAAAAGCTGTAATCCGGTTGGACGACACGATCCTGTTAACGCAATCAAATGTTGGCGTATTTAAATGAACTTGTGGAACAAACCTCGGGAGTTGCGTAGGAGTTGATCAGAGCTGTTACGAGCTAAACGAATAACTACTACGTGTTTCTCGAGAATTGCAAATTAAGTTATCGTGGACCTTTAGGTCTTACGAGTGTGAATACAGCTAATGATATCACTCGTTTGGAGTAACTTCAGGTTATGCTCGCATCTGATTGTTATTGAACCTGTTTGCATGATAATGATGCAGAAACTGGATTCAATACGATATCATTCTAACTTGTGGTTTTGATATTATTTTGACTAACTAAATTTTCTTGAAATCAACAAGTTTATTTATAAAATTCGGTGTTTTGCTTACTCTTTCTGGTAAATAAGGTCGAAACAAGCCAACTTGTATGAAATAAATAAACTAATGTTTTGAAGAATTTGCAATGTTAACTATACCTTAATCTATTTTATCTCATCGAGGTTAATCCTACTAAGAGCGTCGCATGTCTCATATGACGCGAACGGTGTGGGTCAGACCGTTACGTCTGTGAAGCGTATTTGCAGGCCGCGGCCGCACCGGCTCGGATGACCGGACCGCGTCGCAAATGGGTTAACCTCAATGCAACGTCTTGTTGACCGGCTGTAATTGACCTAAATCAAGAGTATCTACCGGTCCGGTTTGAACTTGGTAAATAAAAATAAGAGTCAATATTAACGTTTTTGAGGGAAATGAATGCCATGACTGGTACTATGTGTATTAGTAGATGGATTATTAGATGGCTGTTTTTTTTTTAACGAACGTTAGCATGATTTTAGGGTTCTTCCTTCAGCACCATTTTACCAGCTACCTAACTACATATAATTGATTTGGGCTCTTTTCCTCCTAAATTACCGTTGCCTAGTAATGCTGAAACAGAGTCGATACACACTGGGTGCCAGAATACGGGCGTCGCGTCGTCGCCAAGAGAGGCCTAGAAAACGCTGGCGTGACGACTTAGAGGCGTTTGTGAAAGATTCGCCGGAGAGAAGAGTGGAAGGCTATGGGGGAAGAAAAAAAAGGAAAACAGTAACACAGGGTGGCCTTAGGGAAATGTCAGTGTATACCAACATCAGAAAACAAATGCTTTTACTCTTGGACAGTTCCATATTTTCAAAATACATATTGTGAAACAAATATAAAACTCGGTAGTTGACTTTGATGCATGACCAATCGCAAACTTTCCGGAAAAATAGATATTTCAGAACGTCCAAGTAAAACAAAAATGGAAACTGTTTAGAGATTTGCTGGAGTTCAGACCGACAAACGGCAAACATGGAATGACCCTTTTATTTTTAAAACATAATCATTAAATAAAGTACCTACAGCTGTTTACTTCTTTGTTATTCCAACTTTTTTTTTAACAAAATTTCAGAAATACTTATATCTATCTGATCCACATACCGCCGTTAGTAAGTTTCGGAAAACCTGTATTTTAACATTTATCCCATAACTATACAGGGTTACTTTTTACAATGAACAGCCAAAATTTAAAATTAAGAATTCGATATCAAACCAAAAGTGCATTTTAAATATTATTGTCGAAAAATATAAAATAAAATAATTGCATTTATTTGAAAATGTCCTAAAAAATTACTAAATCATAAACCTAGTGGGAATCAATGCACTTGTGTGCGTCCATGCACCGCCAAATTTATGTGTGTGCTAATTGCCACTTATCTAGGTTGTTGAACTGAATTGAGCTGTTAAAATATCCACACTTTCGCTTTTTAGTAGACAGGAATTAAATTTTATTTTTAAAAAAATGTGTTTTTTTCTTTATATCGAAAATATTATCGATTCTAAACCATCTCTGAAAAAATTGGCCTGTCATTGAAAACTAACCCTGGATAATATAATCTACGAAAGGATTTACTCGAATCACCACTGACCGGCTTTGAATTTCAGAGAGCAAGCGCCCTGACAGTAAGTGACGGACAGCAGATTACGGATATCTCGTCGAATCGGATCGGATTCGGATCGCGACCGCTTTGACAATAATCTTAGTAGGTACAGCACTAAAATGGACTTAGATGCGGATTACTGAGGACCCGTATTCTAGAATTGCGTGTTGTGACGTAATAAAGTATTTTGTAATATTGTATTCTGACTTACCTACGTACAATATAATTGAATTATAAGTAAGATAAAGTTGTGCGTGTAGCTTTGCAAGAAGGCCAAAATACAATTTACGTATATGAATTTGTTCCTCTGTTGACATTACTTTGTTCCTTGGTTTATAGGCTATTCCCTGATGCATAGCTTAAGTATTACATGTACACACATCAATAAAAGTTTGTGATCACTAGTATATGCTGATATAATTTTTTTAATTGAACTTTAACAAGAAAAATCTTTGTTGTGTGTTTTTTAAAAAAATAGAAATATCATGTTTGAAATTAAAAAATAAAACTCGAAATCATATTAAAATCTACCGTAACAAAAAAGACTTCGATTTTTCAAAGTGATCGCAAACTTTTTTTGATGTATGTGTTTAATAAATATATTTGATGAGCCTATTCTCTACCTATTTCTCTCTAATTCTAGACCCATTTCTATCTTTCATTTTTTCTTAGTTTCTTTTTAAAATTGTCAGTGCAGTTAAGGCGTGTAGAGAAATCCAAGAAATGGTCCGCCCCGCAATAAAGCGATACGAGAACAGCTCTTTAATCAAGAGGTGTGACCAACAAAGTGCTGTTTCACCATATTTCCCTCACTCCTTAACCTGATAACAAACGAGGATCGTATCGTTCTTGTTTATTTATAATCGCGTCGCGACGCCGGCGACGCCACAACAGACTTGGCTTTACTCCAATTCCCATTTTTTAGGAATTTATTTCAATTCATGCGTTATGGCTTTGTGTTCGTGTGGGTATCGGTTCAAATGATTGGCAATAAACGCTTAGCAGTAGTTATTTAATCGGTTTGTTTGCATTTCGATGTGAGTGTCGGAAAATTCCGTATTCTTGAACTGAATTTGTATGGTGACTTACAATAAGACTTTTATTGATAGTGATTTGTGAGTGTCAGTCTTTCCAGTATTTATACAATCGATTTTCTTAACTACACTTAAACTTCGACTTCACTTTCGATTTTCTTAAGTTCCAATGAATTAAAAAAAATGCACAATTTCACTTAAATTATCGTCTACTTCATTCCAGGGGTGACATGATGACCCCTACCCACACCCCAAACGACGACAATTCACCAGCCAGCAATTAAACGTGAATATGAAACGAACAATCGCAAAGGGCCGAAGCGTAATCGATCATCGACAGTTCGACAGGTCATCTGTTGAATACGACCCTAACGTCCGAATCGTAATCGAAACGCGCTGGTTTGATTGGCACATGTGATAGTCGCTAATGGCTGATAAACTGGAGAAATGGGCTGTGTTCGGAAGGTGTTATTTACACGAATATAAAGACCATTTTGGCCTGAAATGGATTCATAATTTATTGATCAGTTTAAAGACTTACTTTATCCGAAGATTCCGCTGCTAGAAGTACGTTGCACGTGCACCTTGTAGTTTTTCGATCACACAAAGTCAAGTAACACTTTACTGGTTCAATTGCATGCATTACAATTACAAAGCTGCCAAAAACTTAACAGGCTTAACTCAAATGATCAAACAACGCCGATGAACCTTCATTTCAATAAAATTAACATTACAACGATATCCATTGCCAAACACAGAGAGATCAAATACTTGAGTAACGTACGTAAAAGGAGTAAAACGGTAAAACTTCAAGGCGATTGGACCGCCTCAAACAAGATCTGCAAACGAATCGTGTAAACTGCCTGATTTCGGATACCTTTGCATCTTTGCGGAGATCAATCCGATTCTGATCGCAGGTAACGATGCGACCTTCGTGTATGAAACAGACGAGCTATACAGCCGTAGGAATAGCGGTAATGTTATCGTTCGGGAGTCTAAACAAACAGCAGAGAAACAATTGTCTAGCACAATGGACCATAACAGTATAGACAAAATCGTATTCATGAAGTCATATTATGAAAATAAAAACCGGTCAAGTGCGAGTCGTTTGTTACCACCAGACCTGCATTACTTATATAAATGTATTTTTATTCATGACACTGATCGACTAACCGACGGTGATCAGATCATACACTGTATTTCTAAAGCTTGTTAGTATACATAGCCAGATAAATGATTATGTAATTTAGGAGATGTAAGGTATGTTTTATTCCTGCCGGGGTTGCGGGACTGTTCGAAAGAGAAAAAGGCAATGGCAAGGCATGAAAGGGCAATGAACCAACATGGATGGGTTTTAGTCAGTAAAAGTTTGACACTCCCTCCTGCTCCGCCTCAACAGAGCGGGAGGAGTCATTTGATGATTTCCTCATTCGAAAAAAAAAGGTACATTTTATTAGCAATTGGATGAGAGCGATATGTTTTCAAAGTGGAATATCAAAATTTTTAGTGTCCAAATAAAAGTAGCATAGGAGCTTTATGGTTGGTTCTTAAAAAAGTAGCCATATCTTCCTTCCTTTCAGAGTCGGCTTGGGTACTTGCCTACAAGTAAAAAGTGTTCGAAACAAGGTACATACCAGTTCCTCAGGTGATCCCGGTTCCTTCATACCATTGCTCTTATCCGTGCTCCCCGTCTCTGTAACAAATAAAAAGGAATATTATTTTAAAGCCAAACAGTTAAACTTAATAATAGAATGATATAATATTAAAACAATAATTTAAACCCTAGGGTTCCTAGATCTATGAAAACGTTTTCCCGAGAATTTTCCGAACATATGAAGAAATACGGACTTTTCATGCAGTATAATTTCCACAGCGAAATTGTTTACAAACTCCATATTGATTTAATTAAAGTGTAAAATTATATATTTTTTGGGAATTCTGAAAGTTATCAAATTCCCCCGCATTCCAGACACTGAGCAAAAATTTCAGACATTTCCGGAAAATTCCAGACGTATGGCAACTCACTGATATGTTGGCTAAACAGATTATGAAAGAAGAAAACATACTGTGACTACCGCTATGATAATAAAGAGTAAAGATCGCCAACAAAACTATAGGAAAATCCGTCATGAAGACTTTTATCGTCCTAGTAGTAATGTATAAGGCGGAGCCCACTGCAAACCACAATTAAACCATCATAAATTAAATTAGTCAAATTAGAATAATGAATCTAAATCACAAATTAGGTATTCAAACTAGCCATAATGAATTGGAGCGTAACTTAATCTCGATATACATTAATTAGCTGACCAAACCAATTTCATCAACCACATTATTCGCGTGCGGAATATTAATGCTTAAATATTTTTTTGCCCGTTTATAGTATTGTAGTAGTTTAGTCGCTTTAAAATATAGAATAGAAAAGAGCCAGGCACACTTGCTTCTCCTGACCAGTGTCTAGGGTCAGTCACACAAATAAAAACTACAAAAATAAAAAAGTAGCTCTTTCATTAGATCATGATTGCAATGATCTTTCAAAATCACGTAAACCATCGAAATCGGCAAAATTTCGTAAACCAGCGGTGCCAAGACACTACCTTGGGGTAAGCCGTATTTTGTTATCTCCAACGTCGGACCTAAAAGCGGCTGTTGGAGAAGTTCCCGTGACCTTTATTAATACTACTACTACTACTACTACTACAACAGCCCATAACGTCCACTGCTAGACATAAGCCTCTCCCATGATGGGAGGAATTTGCCGTAATCTCCACGCTTGGCAGGCGGATTGGAGATCGCAGTGATGAAAGACTAACAGAAAACGCTGCTGCCCATTCTCTGGTCTACGGAGGTGCCAGGAGTTCTGCCTCAGACATTAGTCGCCTTATACGACACCCGTCAGTGTAATGGGTTGGTTCTATTCTACTCTGCCGGATACCACACGGCTACGGGACCTTTATTAATAAATAATAAAAAACATATATATAGACTATTGTCGCCAATAAGCCTGAAATAGTGATGATAGACCGATCAGCGCGCCGTGTAATGATAATCGATGTTACTATTCCGCATGATGAGAACCTCGTGAAAGCTGAGAAAGAGAAACAAATAAAATATCTCGACTTGGCACACGAGGTTCGCGACATGTGGAATATGAAGTCGGTTATCATTGTGCCGATTGTCGTGACGGGCAATGGCCTTATAGCCAAGAGCTTCGATGATCATCTATCGAAGTTTTTTTAAGTTTTTTTTATATTTAAAACATTTCAGGCTCGCATTGTGAAGAGGTTCCTGTCTCTGCAGCCCTAACCACCCCGGTGGACCTCTATTTTTTATATTTTTAAGTGTTTTTTTTTTGTATCGTTTTATTTTAAGAAATTCTTAAAAATGTAATTAGATAAGAATTTAAATGAATAAACGACATAAACATATTATAAAAACTTTCAAGAAATTTCAAATACCAAAATCGTAACTAACGTTGAAAAAAAACTCTTAGACATTTATGTAAGAACAAATTATTATGAAACACTGCCTCTAAATACCAAGTTAAAGTATTTACATTTCGCTACAAATTCAAGGCATCTTGCTGTTCTTGCAACATTTTCACACGTTGTTAAATAATTTATTAGACAAGTTATTTCGCGATATTACGGAGAGGAAATTCCTTTCTTGTATGAACGGTCGGTTGAAATAGAAAAGTATTCGCCCTACCAAGCAGTTTTCTTTTAGTAGGATATATATATTTTGGTGTATCGAACTATACAAACAGGAAAGAATTTCCATAAAGGTAACAGACTACAATCAACAAGTCAATATTTCATCAAACAATTAATAACCGCAGTTTCGCGGTAAAACATCATTTGAGCTTATTGAAAATTAATACAGTGAAGTGCTGAATTAATATTTGTGTTAAATAAAAATATTAAAAATGCATGTAAGGCAAAATGGCGATGGAGATAATACAGTCATACATATATTTGACTGTATTTCAGTATTAAGTATTTTATAATAAACACAAATATGGGTAGAATTTACTAAGTAATACTATTTAGGAATTTTAATACTTAATTAAAGGAACATTGTATAAGTTTCAACCTGTGTTAAGATTCCTCTTTACATGATTCTAATCTTTACAATTATGTATCTTTATTAAACCTTACCTTATGATAAGCTTTTCAGAACATCAAGTTAAACCTAATATTATGTATTTATATGTTTTCGAGAGAGCGGGCATGTAATATTCTCCAAAATGGTTACTTTGAAGAAATCGTAGTACGAAATAGTTTGATCCTATCAACAGTTGTTTGGTATAGAATTTCTTAGTTAAATATTATAAAGGAAGAAACATTTTCTCACGAGAAAACCATATTTCTTTTAGTAAAATGAACTCTGATACAATCTAAGAAATCTTGAAGATGGTATAGGATTAAATTATCGTCAAAGAGCTTTATCCCCCTTTAAAGCTTGTTTGCTAACCAGAGCCAGCTATAGCACCCCATTGACACACTTAGCCGGCTAAGCATCGCGTCTTGCACGACACGAGTACACACTCGTTTTTCTTTCACGTTTCCCTGACTCAGACATATTTTCCTCCAATTAAAATACATTAAAACGGGAATTGCATACTTGAAAAGCAGAAAAAGCTGACACAGGCAGAAAGCTCGAACGTGAAAACTGTTGATGCATTTTATACGAATGTTCACGAACACCGTTTAATTGAAACGTCAAAAATCGTACGTTAATTAATTCACGAGAGCTACAATAAGGCACGGAGCACAAATTAGTGTAATACAATTTGGTATAACAATGACTGCTGGGAGGTTGGGAGGTTCGTGATAAACTATGGACGTAATAAGCTCGTGGTAACTAGAATTAATAATTAACAACACGAAATTATGGCTTTCAGTATATCTGTTTGGCGTTGTGTAACAGCCACGTTTGTTTCCTTGAGGGCGGGTAATTACTAGAGTAGGTACTTGACAAGATGACGAAGACGCTGCTAAGTCAGTGATGTATGTGAAGTGGGTATTGTAATGTTGTATATCTTCTAACCAACCTTAAATGATGCAGGCTTGCTGATTTATAACCCTCGCCACATTCACTTGAAGTATTTTGAATTTTAAAGGATTTAGTAAAAGAATGATAAGTACTTGTTTTTCAATGTGATACTAGGGGTCGGGGGGCGTTCGGGACCAGGACCACGGTCCCGAATTCCCCCTAAATATTTTTGAGTGGTATTTTGGGACCACAAGAAAACAAAACAAAATTTGTGTCTTGGAAATTAAAAAGTGAAGTCAGTGATTTAAAATATATATAGCTGAAGTCGCTGCAAAAATTTATTAATATATTTTATTATTAATTTTATATTTATATTAAAAAAAGTGAGTGTGCCAGCAGATATCCTGGTATACTACTACAGTATACAAGAAGTAGGCTTTTCAAAAAGAAAAACTTCTTTACCGGTCAACAGACCTGCATCTTTAGATACTGCTGCTACTGTGCTTGCTAGCTCGAAATAATGATCTTCTTACACTAATCTGAACACTAAGGATGTGTTAATTAAATATTGGATCAGCATACATAAAATAAATCTCGTTAATTAAGGATGTAATTGACTTTATTTTTGTGTTAAGCGTGTTTTTATTTTACCACTAGCGGACGTCCCGCGGTTTCACCCGCGTAGTTCCCGTTCCAGTGGGAGTACGGGGATAAAATATAGCCTATGTTACTCGTGGATAATGTAGCTTTCAAATGGTGAAAGATTTTTTTAAATCGGTCCAGTAGTTTTTGAGCCTATTCATTACAACCAAACAAACAACCAAACAAACAAAGTTTTCCTCTTTATAATATTATAGTATAGAAAACCGGTTGATAGAATGGTAGCAAACATGTTTAAAAGTATTGCTCTACGATTGAGTGGTTACAATTTTCGTTGTAGCTCATGTTAGATATGGTTGTGTTCGGTGTATTTCGGTCATACATTTACCTTTAGTTATTCAAAAGTGTAATTAGGGAAAAATCTTGTCAAAAAGGAAATAATCCCGAAATCTTAAAATTGAGATAAAGTCTTACACCAATCCCGTAAATATTTTGTACAATTTCCATTTGCGAGATTTATTTCAAATCAAGCTTAATGAAAAATAGGGCACTTTTTTTTTTCCTTATTTTTAAAAGATCCGTTAAGTTTAACAGAAAGTAAATTGGCATTTCAATAATTAAATGCCTTTTACAAAATATGATACCTACGTTAAAATTCAGGCCGGAGGCGGACGCTGGGCGGCCATCTCAGAGATACGAATTTACTTATAACGTAATCATGAAAATATTACATTCCTGATTACCAACGTAAACACTCTTGAGGTAGATTTTTTCTCTAACTACGTTTTATTCGGTTCATAGCGTCTGATTACGCGGGTGATTATTTGGTGTGTCTAGAATACTAATTGATTGATTTGCGTACAAAGGCTGACAAGGGTCTCTAACTAATTAATAGACCTAAATTTTGCTGTTAATATAATCGAAACAACCAATCAAATCAGTCAAGGAGATCCTATTAATAGAGATTATTCGCTTCATGTTCCTCGAATGAAATCAGTACCTACAGGCAATACTAGGAACCCATAAATCCCTGCAGGTAAATTAGTTTTGTGCAAATTAAAGTTAATGTCACCAACAAGCGGAGGTTAATTTGTTTCGATTCATCGCTCTGAAGCGACATTGATTGCGTCATACACAGACTCAATCAACCCCTTTGTGTACTACAAATTATAACAGGGTTTATACTGAGTGTACTGCTTTTTAATTTAATACTGTTTCAAGTGGTGTAGTTTTTAGTTGGAACTTTTGAGGGGTTTTGCGAGCAAAGGTGAGGTGAACTCAAGTTCGCTACAGTTTTGTTGCAGTCTCTAATAAAAAGAAGCGCTCTTGAACTAGCAAGTGCAAGAGCTTACTTACTTTATAATAAAATTGGCCGTTTAACATAGAGAAACAAAATTAAACTTGATTTTATTCATATTGTGCAACATAAATAGGTATTATTTAATGACGATCGAAGAGTCCCAATGCTTTGGCTAAAAGGAAGCTTCAATGACTAATAACTTTTTTTTTAAATGTAAGTAGGTAGTGTAAAATTTGTTTTTTTTTTAACTTCTTTTTTATTCACAATCATTAAGAATTTCCGACTTTAGGTACTTTTTGTGATATTGTGTACTTATTTATCGAGTAATAGAAATGGACCTACTGCAATAGCCTAATTACCCACTCAGTAATTATTGACCACCTGCATACGAGTCAGCGACTCGCCATTAGGTCGCCATGTCTAAATTTTAATCCTTTGACAGATAGAACCAGGCTAGCGTGTTATTTTGCTGGCAGGCAATTACCTAGATGGGTGTGCGCTTTCAGGAAACTACGCTGTTTCATAATAGCTAGTTTGTTGGTGAACTTATTACACGATACAAGGCTTTTATAATGCTTAATTAGTGCAAAATTGATAAAGATATAAAATGTATTCAGTGGGTAGTCTAGGTTACCTACTTAGACAGGTACCATTTTATTTCTTGTTTTAACGTGCAAAAAAATACGAAAAGTAATACCGTAACTTGTTTTTAAAATAAATAGTTTTGATTTTATTCATGGAAGAAGACGAAAATTGACCATTCCCCAAAAAAATAGGAAAAAAATAGAAAGTTTTGCAAACCTTACTGTGTCATATATCGAATGAAATGGGTTGTTATGGGGATCTCAAATATATATTTATTATTATTGTAAAATAAATAGTTTTGATTTTATTCATGGAAGAAGACGAAAATTTCCCTCCTCCTGATCTCCGAAACTACTGAGCCTAAAATTTTGAAAAAAGTACAAAATATAGTTCATTGCTTGTAGAATACAGGAAAACTTATAGGAATTCTATCAATTGAAAATAAAGTGGTAAACTCAATATAAGACTTGGCATTGTATGGAACCCTCTCCACGCGAGTTCAACTCGCACTTGGCCGGTGTTTTTTAACAAACCTTGTGCGTTTGAGCGTGGACATGACGTGGACAAAGCAAAAGGATGCAAGCAGATGGTAGTTTGTAATTACTGCCTACCGCCACTGGAAAGAGGCGTAAGTGTAAAAAGTGGCATCAAATGGAGGCGGTATTTACCCAAAGGGTCCTTAATTGATCTTTAAGTCTCTTTAAGTAAGAATTTTGTTATTTTTATTTAAATTAAGGAAAAAATAAGGTTTTATTTTAATTATTTTATAAGCTAATATTATGGAGAGGAAATTTGGGATTTGTATTTTTGTATGTAACGAATAAACTTAAAAACTACTCGACCGATTTGAAAAAATCTTTTAGCAATGTATAGCTACATTATCAGCGAGTAACATAGGCTATATTTTATCCCCTGACTCCTACGGGAACGGGAGCTACGCGGGTGAAACCGCGTGACCGCTAGTATTAAATAAGCTTATTACACAGACATAACCTACAAAACTCCAAAGATCACGCACGTGATAAAAGTACATGGAGCAAATTAATAGAAGTAACTAGAAAAAAACATCAAAATTAATTTAGTACTTAATAGAATACAGAACATATACGACTCCATGTGCTTCGTTCGTTTCAATTTTAACATGCAAATTAGTATTCGGCAATAGTGATTATTAGCTGTAATAAAACTGAATCTGGTGGCTCTGTAATTATTTACCAGTGATAAATATACCTACTCCTGATTAATTAAAATATAAATGTGTGGGCCTTTCCCATCACGGGAGCGGTTTTCTAAGTAAGAGCTTTAATAGAGGGTAAATATTAATTTGGACTATATTCGTATTTTTAACCGACTTAAAAAAAAGGAGATTGTATCGCGTTATGAAAAGTTTAATACCGCACTTATTTATCTTCTATAAAATACACTTTCAATATCCCTAAAATGAAAATCCTTAAGAGGCTCCCCGAATTTTCGGCGTGCACATGACTAGCTCCACTTTAGTAGAAAAAACAGAACTCGTTAAATACACAATTAATATAAAATCTGATTGACAAAATCAATGCTTTAGAGTTCTAAATTATGAGAGATGATAAAGAGATAGACTTTGGGTGTATTTACTATTAATAGGTACATCATACACCCCTGCCTAAGCCTTCGGGTATTACAGGCGTAATGTTATTTTACGAAACTGGAGGTTAGACCAGAGCCGCAGTTGTAAGTAAGATTTGCCTCCAACACCACAATAACCCGATTCTCTCACGGGACTCGCAGTCAGATAACGGAATAGGCAGATTAGTTGCGCCATCCGCTGAGCTAGCCAAGCCGGCAAGGGAAGTCAGAATGCGTCTATGGTGAATTATATGTAGGTATAAAGGGTATAAAACACCTCTTAACGACGCCGAAAGGCACTTGTTTTCCCCGTCATTGCGATCATTTTTTTCTTCTACACCATACCTGGGAACCTTCTAGTTACGGAGATATTGGGGGTCAAAGTTCCAACTTTTTGACAAGTTTTAATATTAGGTTTTTACTTTACGCCTCCACGACCCCCGTACTATTCAATCCATCCATCAGCACAATGTTTTGAGTGCGTTACATTGAGTTCTACCACAAAACATGATTTTTCACACCAAAAAAAAAGTCGTTTCCCAGCAATAATTTTTGCGTAAAGTTACTTAGTTTGATGTGCAGAATGCTTGGATGACGGTTTCGTGATGAGGTCTTTTACACCCTGTATATTGTACATAGTTAGTATATTGTTACAGGCTGGCTACGGAATTTAGCTTAGCTATTGTATTTGGTTACTTGAGTCTAGTGGCTTACATCAGTTTATCCTACAGTAGACATAAGCTTAGCGTGATCGTGACGTGACATTGTTATGTGAATAATTGTAAGTATTGTATAAAAAACAGTCTAGGCGGCGACCAAAACCCATGTTCAATATTTTCGGTAAATAGTGTAAGAAAACGGGAGATCAAATCAGGAATAACACGAATTTTACAAATTGTACCTAACTCTGCAAATAACAAAGCTAGTGCCAAAATAACAAACCGTACCGGTTACCTAACTACCAAACTAAACAGATGACAATTGTTTGAACAAATCCAAACAGACTATCCCGATATTACTAGGCTGGCAACACTGAAATATAGCCATGACTAGCTCGACACGTACAATTGTGCAAAGCCTACACAAATGTCATATCAGATTGTCTCGCTTATTGGCACAGCAGGCATAATGCCATCACAGCATTCTGTACAGAATATGGTCTGATCTATCCACGATTGTATTTGACGCTGCTGTTTAAATGCAACTCTATTTTATACAAAATAAGGATAATTTTAGGCCACAAGTTACAAAACAGACGTGCATCATCACAACTCAGATTAGATGATATATGGTAAAACAAAAAACAATCGCCAACCATGACGTTCCGATAAATTATGTTGATATTCCGAAAGCGATATTTTGTGAGAATATGCCGTGAATTGTATGAAATACATCATTTGGTTCGGCAAACAATCGTAACAATATAAAATTATACTTGCGTAAGTTAGAATACCAACTCAATGGTAGAATTTACTGTGCAAAGTTCTGAATATTTCCCACGGGTCCCAACGTTTCCAAAGGTTCATGAATTATTTTGAAGCGCTATTATAATATCAGGACCTATTCACCAACATTACCATCAGCACTGAATAAGCAATTAGCGACATAATAGCAAAATAAATGACTACTTATTCCCTCCTCCTGTTTCCTATAACAGGCCTATAAGTGTCTCTCCTAATAACATACGCGCAAGCAGTTATAAAGCGCTGACTGATTACACCTATGCGACTATAAACACACTTTATTCGTCTCACGTCCTGAGAGAGCTTTTACAGATACTAATTCCACCGCTTCATGGTTAGTCTCGCCGCAAAAATAACGCCCGGTTACGTGTGACCACGCAAATTATATCATATTAACGGACTCTATAACCATCAGTCTAATTCTAACTCTATTGCTGGTGAATAGAGTGTAAATTCTATAAAAGAAACCACCTGTCGCAATTTTATAACAGTTAAGTAAATCGTAAATCCGTCCGGTCCCAGGAACATTACATCACTAAGCGGAAACATTGTACGATTCTTTACGTTGAGTTATGGTAACGTAACAAATCAGGGGTCAACGATGTCTCCGCGGTCCTCCTGAACTGGCGCGTCGTATAAAACGGGTATAGTTTATGCAACTGACGATGGGAACCGCTTTCAAAACTTTCGCCGTCAATTAAAAAGCGGCTACCGCTTTTGGCGAGACACCCGGTCACGATCCACGCCATGACCGATGACTTTCTGTTACGTAAACGACTATTGTTTTCTACTTTTAGCATCTGTCAAAGCTAGACTATTATGGGTCGGAATTGTGTCATAACTCGCTCATCAATCAATGTTACTGGACGTGGCGCTCAATTAATCATGTTGTGTAGGTACCTACACACTAAGTATCTCTAGCTTTGATTTAGTTTCCTAGATTGAATTCAATCCTCCATTCCAATCTCGGCAAATCTCAATGAATGTATTGATCTCGCTATAATAACTTCGATCATAAACTAACAAACCACTGTCCTAGAGAAATTAGTTAAGCCATATTTCCTTGCAATGTTATCTAAATATACTTCTATACTAATATTATAAAGAGGAAGTTTGTAAGTAGGGGGTAATCTCCGGAACTAATGTTCCAATTCTTAAAATTCTTTCACTGGTAGAAAACTACATTATTCGTGAGTGCTATTGGCTATAAATTATATTTATATCATGTACATTAACCGAGTTATCACTATTTTTGCGGATGAAGACGCAGGCAAAGTGCTAATTAATTAAATAGCTATTCTTATGTCGTTAACAGAATAGCGTGTTCCGTTAAAATTGACACGAATTCGACGGAGAGTCAAAGTTCAGAGTATCATCCCTCACCTCAAAGTTAGACGATACAAAACTAATTCGAAACTAAAGTTTTGTTAACAATATTACGTATCAAACTAACAAAGAAGGGATAACTTCCTGAGGTTCCAGTATTGGGGCACTATCTTTGAATACACCTGAAGATGATTTATGTATATAAGGTGGAAACTTTAAATTGATGCATCATTATAGGAGTTCCCTTTAGAGCTATTTTGCCTGATTTCGTTGTAATATTTCGTCTGTTGCTAGATCCATTTTAATTCAAATGTGGAACGGCCAACGAGAATATCCCTTTAACCTTGGCGTGAATATAGCCAGCCAGATAGGCTCGCAGACATGTCGACAGTCGGCACCCGTGAATGGTCTTTTAATTATAAGACACGTCAAATCCACAACCTTTACGCAAACCCCATAAATCCTGTACCAGACAAGTAAAATCATACCCATTAACTTTACGAAACATAAACATGTTATTACTATTTTAATGGGCCGTGTAAGTGGCGTGTCAATATTGACGGTGATTACCGATTTGGTGCCATTCGTTATGTGCTGTCATGATGCAGCCAATTAGTTCAGCGGCGAAAAGTTTTGCTCAAATATTATTTGAGCTATTGGTTGAGGAGTGTTTAAAGACGCCAAACTTTTGCTTGTTGGTAATTTGCACATGGAAAATAGTCAGTTTTGAGGCAGTCCATATAAAGTGGTAATGATTTATTTAAGCAATAAATGGTGACTTGGAAAATGTAGAAAACAGATCACAAACCTGCATCCATCAAAGTCACCAAATATTATGTTTGTACGTAGACGTATTATTAAAATATACATGTTTTAACTTTACCAAGCCAAACATCAAACAGTATTTCACCTTTACGAAAGACGACTGCAATTTACCTTTTAAGAATATCCGTTTTTAATCACATGAATTTCTCAACGAGACTCGTGTTTGTCGAAGCGAACGAGGTGAGGCTACCGGCAACGTCGCCAAGAATCCAACATTTCGTCTCGTTGCATCCCCACTTACCCATAAGTGTCCGTATAAATAAGTATTTGAAGCAGAGAACGTGGAGCAAAAATGCATAAATCTTTTCGAGTTAATTCATATTTAAAATTAAAGTGGCTTTTCGCGTTTGACTCTGTGACCGTGTTCGCTTAAGATTTTGAGTCTGTTCGAAAATTTTATTTCGATGATTGTTCATATTTATAGTACCTACAACAATACAGACGTTAATACCGTTGGAGGCACGGGTAAGTTTCTAGTCAAATATATTTTGAACTTCCCTCACTTCAGATAGTTTAATTGGAAACAGTACTCTCGCACTCGTAATTACTCCTGCAAATTACTGCACTAGGTGAATGCGGCGTGCCTAGGAGAGGCATTAATTCGGCTTTGAGGCAATACGTTAATAGACATACTCGTAAAATAGAGGTGTGGTACATTTATGTAGTCAGACAAATTATTTGTTTCATAATATGTAATCAAATCACAACTATAGTTGGTGCCAGTTAAGATCGTAATAGCGGTCATTGCCCTTTCCCTAATATCTTTTCGTACGAACCCAAACAAATGAACCATGTATCGTTTTTCAGTTGAAAAAATATTAAAGATCACGATAGATGACGGTTCAAGACTTGACCAGGCTTATTTTTGGATTTCAAAGTTAGGAACTTTAATAAATGTAGGTGGGTCAATGACCGCTTTTGCGATCTTAACTGGCACTTACTATACTATAATATGAAATGGTAAGTTATTTCATATAACTGACAAAAAGTGACAGTGAGATGTGAACTTAGCGATCATAGTCATTGTGACGAGCTTTAGCTGCCAAGATCCTCGAGCTGGATAAAGAACTTGATTCAGAAAGCGGTAATCCTGGACATGGCTCGTATTGTTAGAAGGTTCTTCTCTTTGGAGCTCTGACCGCCAGAGCTTTGACCCTGTTCCCGATTTCAGTGGGCTACTAGTATTTATTATATTTTTAGATTGTATTTTAAAAATGTACAAACTATGTATGAAGATAACAACAACAACAGCCCATAACGTCCACTGCAGGACATAAGCCTCTCCCATGATGGGAAGAATTTTCCGTAATCTCCACGCTTGGCAGGCGGATTGGAGATCGCAGTGATGAAAGACTAACAGAAAACGCTGCTGCCCATTCTCTGGTCTACGGAGGCGCAAGGTTTTCTGCCTCAGACATTAGTCGCCTTATATGACACCCTTGAGTGCATGATTAAACTGCATGATTTCTGAGCTCGACGTAAAGTAAGACCTGTCGAACGTAACCGTATTTGCGACATCAAGCAAAGAAGAGGATATCGAAAACACAACAAAGTAGTATTTTCCAATTAGCACCTCAAATGCCATTGGTATCCCACAGTTAGACGAGAATAATGAGCTCGGTTCTTACACCTCTAGGCCATGGTACGACGGTACTCATGTGTTTGACAAAGACTTATTGTTAGAGAACGTGTACATTTAGTAAGTACGCTAATAAACTACGCTACGGAAAGTACTTATTTTTGCTTTTAAATTTGAATAGGGAATGTGGGGAAACGAGAACGTTAGTTTAAAGGAAAGTAGAAAGAAAATGTACAACTATGCATTTGAGCGTATCCCAGTTCCTCTGTGTCTATTGTCTCGACCCTCTATGGTGGTCGCCACTGTTTACTGTGACTTTCAGGAATTGCAGTGGTTTGAGAATAATGTGACGGGCTTGTCCCATTAAAGGTTAAACATAAAAAATAAGCATTTCATAGCCTTTCTTTCATAGTACCGTAATATTCCCAGTTAAATGGAAATCTTGAAAAAATATTGTAAATAAACTAATGGCAATCGATCTATCCAAGCGTTTCGTTTTTCTGCAATGACTTTCAGCAGCTTTTCTGGAGCTTATATCAATCCAATTGACCAACCAGTTTGAATTTCCATTATTCGTTATCACTACAGAATATTATTTTTTCTAGACCCTAAGGTCCCTAGCAAACTATTTCCCAGGAGTAAAATAAGCTCTAAGATTGCTACTGTAGAATTTAATAACGAAGAGCACTTTTCCCCAATTAGGAAAACTTGTGCGGTTTCATCCTGTTGTAAAGTTGGCAAGTATACACGTAGCCATTAGTTAGGTAGTATTTACTTACCTAGTTTACAAAGATAAAAACGCCCACGTTAACAACGATGACATAACAAAACGGAAAGTGGAAATGCTCCGCAACAAAAATGAAAGAACACAACCTGTTTACACACCGAGACTTTTTGCATTTTTTATGTAGTTAGCAACTCTATGTAAAACGTTGTTTGTGAAGAAGCAACGGACAGTTGGGCACCCCTGAAAGGTGTTGTTGTGAAGTTATAACTTTTCTTGACTGTCTCTTGATCTGAGTGCTTTGTTGGTCTACTTAGCGTTCCAAACGTGCTGCCCTCGGGTCTTCTGTTTGATTGTATATGGGCAAAGTTTTGTGTTTTCCCTTTTTGAATTTGGTCAAAGGCAGCCCGAATTTTGTCAGAAGCTGCCTGAATTTGTGCCTGGTTGCTGGCAATAGACTCACCACTATTCATCATCATCTAAGTCGTTATCTTCATTGTTGAAGGTCGTGTCTAGTCTGTGTCTGAGGTATTCATCCCGCGGTGCACTATGCTCTTCTATGATTGCCTGTCGTCGGCGGTCTTAAAAGCTTCGGCTATTGATAGGCCAGTGAGCGACTTTATTCACTACTATGACATGGGACTTAAAACATAAATGGTGAAATCTAGGTCTTTCACCGCTCTGTAACTACCTCTTACGGTCTTACGTGTACACGTATACGTGTTATATTTTTCTTTTATATATCTTAGTTTAAGATGGTCACAGATACACTCGAAGGGTTCCGTCTTCATCGTTACCCAAGTGACGCAAGTTTTAATTAAAATGGCCGCTGTAGGTTCATTTGCGGTCGTAAAGTTGTATCTGAAATCCCCAGACGTAAATGAATGTGCTTATGTGCGCATGAATGTAAATGTTACCTCGTGGGTAACTGACCTAGTCGAAATTAGAATAACTGTGTTCTTTGCCCTAAGGCGGAATATTCGAGATCTTTGTTTTAATCGTTTTAATATTTGGTTGGTTAATACAAAGAGAAATTCGAATTAATGTTGAATTTAAAGAACCTTATCTTCATTTTTGTTTTAAACTGTATTGAGCTGAATACGGGAGCGGTCATTAAGATAACGTTTATCTGTAATTCGGGTTTGAAAGTAGGCTACCATTTTTTTGAAATTATCTTATTGATGTGAAAGATCTATAGTCGCAACCTAAACCAATAAACAAATGAAAAATTCGTGGCGAGCGTGGCGATCGAACTCTGCCCGAACAATCCCAAACATTACCGACCTGTTCAGCAGCATAAGATCTACATAGGTATTCGCCACGATTTAAAACAAGCCAGCTGGTCTCGGCTCGGGACATAGAGCGCTGTGTTACGATCTCGTCACTTCAAGTTCCATTCCAGCGGATTTTCTTTTTGTGAATCGTGTATTATTTAATTTTATTTGAATTTTATGTATTTGTTTTAATTGACTTTTTTAAAGCATATTACCTGTACAAAATAATTTCGATGTTTCACATCTGCCAGGCGTCCTGCGACGGCTCACTTTTTTTTTTTGAAATAAAACGATAACTAAACCACTGAACAAAATGTTCCATCTGCCTTACTTTCTCAGGGAAATACAGGCATGATGTTATTGTTATAATGTGTGTGAAAAACAAAAAGAATTACCCAGCTAAAAGGTGCAACACTATCCCTCATTCGACCATGAAAACTTAAACAAACACCAATAAAACTTCAGTACATTTCCCCTGCAATAATATATTACCCAATTAATAAAGCTTAGTATACACGCGTACCCTTTATTGGCCGTAAGGGTACAGTTGTAAACTAGCGCGGGAGCCAGCAACCATAGGCTAGCAGTCGGGATAATTATTCCTTTACGAGTTTATGCGGATTTCTGAATGCGCTTCAGTGATCATTGTTCAAGATTTGAAGGCTATATACAATATTACAATGTTATTTAGAGTATTATTGAGCGTAAGGGTAGCGGTTAATTAACAAGACAAATATTGCTCAATTTTCAATGATATTGTAAACTAGCTTGCCCGTGTGGAGATTGCGTAGTACAGGGATAAAATGTCTTAACCCAAGTCAAGCCATCCGCATGCGTAATATTCAAATATGTGGGGTTTCAAGGCGTGAAAAGATAAAACTCAGACGATAGGAGTTAATTAAGCATTAATAAAGTATGTATAAAACTACGGATATGTGCACTTAGTCTGGTTAACTAACTTCAAAACACTGTGTACCCAAGTGAGCAATGCTATGGTCATTTATTACTTATCTGGGTACCGAGGTGAGACTTATTTTAAGTAAGTTTCAACTTTGAATACAAAAACGGCGTAATGTAGCGAAAGGTCAAGTTTATTTTTATCAAATCTTATATCATCGTATCAATTATTTCATCCACCCACGTATAACGCTTCGGTCATTGCTCTTTGCTCATGCGACTCGGAAGAAACCTTGGTTTACCTCCCACAATCTAGCCTTCACAAATATCTTGCAAGTTTAAGTTCAAATCAAAGTAGCAGTCGAGAATCATCATCTGCCTAGCCTTTTCCCAACTATGTTGGGGTCGATTTCCAGTTTAACCGGATGCAGCTGAATACCATTATTGTACGTATACATGGAGCGACTGCCTATCTGACCTCCACAACCCAGTTAGTACTGGGTAATACGATACCCCTTGGTAAGACTGGCTGTCAGACTTTCGGACTACCTGTAACGACTATCAAAGACCTACAATGACAGCCGAGACCAACGGCTTAACGTGCTTTCCGAGGCACGGAGGAAGCTTGGTATGTAATGGCTGGTCGCCCCCCACGGACCAACCTGGGCAAGTGCGGCTTAACCTGAAGATCGGCCTCTCGTAGTAGCAGTCGAGAATATGAAAACAAAAGTGACCGAAACATGGAAAGCCGAATGCATGCTACAAAACTTTCACCATTCGCCATTACCATAATCACGATAATCTTATTATATAACTAAACTACACAATAATTATCGGCACATAAAACGTGATCAAAATATAACTCTATCATATTCTCATAAATAAGGCATGGTGGTTCGGTGTTTCGTCCAGGAATTCCGCCCACCCACGCACTGGGCTTTAATCACAGATTACATGGCTAATAGGCTTAATCGATGACATTTGTTTGAAACGAAGCGACGTTGAGAACGATAGCCTCTAATGTATTATAAACCGATATTCATTTATTTATAAGATAGTTATTCGATAGCGAAACGCCCATGCCTTCGTTAGATACTTCCATTTTTTTTTTCGATGAAATCTTTTCAAGTTACTGTACATTTTGTGAGCAATAACTTTACTAAATGATCATTAACTCTCAAAGAACTGCTATCAGCTATACGTACACTAAACTTGTTTAACGTTTACAGGCTCTTGCCTCTAACAAGTGAACGTGTTTTCAGGATTCATCGTAATTTTCTTTCCAAAGAGTCATGTTCGTCGGAATAGTTCCGACGTAAATAAGTTGATAAACAAGTATCCAGTTCTTAAAAAAAAAAAGTATTATATAACATACAAACTTTACATAACACTTTGTCGGTATGTCCGGATGTCACGTCACATGCTCGGAATTCGACCGTTAATGAGTCAATCACAATTTAATTTATATCGATTGGTTCCCATCACTAGATAAAGTGTCCCTGATTTTTTGTACAATTACATACTAGTTTGACCGGATTTTTTTTCTCGTAATCACATCAACTGGTTCAAGCTACACTATTATATGAAGTGGATCTAACGATTCTATACTATAATTTATTGGTAATTTAATCGCTGTTAAATTATGCCTTGCTTATTTGAAGAGAAAAAAAAAACCGGCCAAGTGCGAGTCGGACTCGCACACGAAGGGTTCCGTACCATTGACTTTATTTAGTATTTGTTGTTATAGCGGCAACAGAAATACATCATCTGTGAAAATTTCAACTGTCTAGCTGTCACGGTTCATGAGATACAGCCTGGTGACAGACAGACGGACAGACGGACAGACAGCGAAGTCTTAGTAATAGGGTTCCGTTTTTACCCTTTGGGTACGGAACCCTAAAAACATCTTGTTATTTTATCTAACTCTGCTGGGCAGTTATTTCAAGAAACGTTTGCAAAGTTAAGTGTTATTTATACCTACTTGCTTACGAGAAAACAACATAAAAGTGTCTTTATAATTACAAAGCATGCGTGCACATACTGAATATAATATCATAAAAAGTCACTAGTAATCTCAGTTTTCCAAGCACCCATAGAGTCAGTCGCCTGGCCAGGCTGGCTCTAAGAATGCCACCGATCTTGCTCCGCAGCTTCATAAATATGGAGTTGGTGATTAAACGGCGTACTCTCTGAGTTTTTGTACGACACCCCCTCCCCAGCCGGCTGCCAGTTAAACCTTGGATTAAATCATGAGTTACGGGCAGACGGTATTTTTTCACTATAGGTTGGTACCTAGGTACTATCTGAATACAGCCGCAAGGCTCACTTCCTTTTGCTTTTTAAAATGGAACTGGTTTAATGATTAATCGTCTTGTATTTAAAAGAGACTATTGATTACAATAACACCATTAAGATTCTTCTACATTGATTCGCTTCAGAGTCAATTAATTCAGTAACCGTCAAAAGAAGCTTGTTGATTTGTTTTTGTATTGTGAGTTTATTCTCTCGCTACAGCTTGTTATGTTGGACCGACCCCTTTAGTTCTGAATCATAGGTCCCCAGAGCGATGTTAGTAGGCGTGCGCGCGGTGAAGATCCAAGACACGATGAACGCACCACCATTTTACAGATACATACTGGAATTACTGGATTATTGCGCAAACGTTTGCAACCAAACATTAGTGGTTAGCTTAATCACCAGCAATGAAACTGATTCCTAGATGAATTATAGTCTTTAAAGATTGCAAGCTTACGGGTAGCCTTTTACAAGAAGCTTAGCTAGCTAGTTTGTGTTACATTGTAGCTTGCCGTAGAGATTCTAGTTATTTCAATGAAGATTGCAGAAGCTGGGAGATAAGTGTGTTTACGGCATGAAGCTGAATAAAAGACGGGTTAAGTGCACTAACAAATATGTGCCATACTAAATTGCATTTGCACATACTGCGTAGTACTTTTTTCTCAGTGAATTGAGAGTCAAATATTTGTTTCGATCCATAAATTCCAAGTCCCACATTACATAAAACGATGAATACGTAAGAAAACATTACCTTGCAACCCAAAATAAAACGTAATACGTCGTTTATGTAAAATAAACCGGAATCACAATCGCTCGCTCGTTCTATTTGATACCGATAAGAGGCTGCCTACACAAGCTGTTTGGCGTCGAATCAAAAGAAACATTTCGATTCATCGCATCAGCTCGGCTCCCTGAAGGCGCCTAGTAAAGGCTGAGACCGCGGAACAGGCGCCCCGGGCCGGGAAACAATCTATTGCTCCTGAGCACCCATGCCTCGTTTGCACTGGCAAATACTCAACTGATTTAAAAACACCATTAAAATATTCTATTAGTTCATTCACACTTAAAACTTCAAACATTTTAGTTGTGCATCAATTTCATCGGACATAATTTAATTAATTTTGTTTACATCAACGGAATTGTTTATTACAAAATGACTATTTCCAATACCGCTCTCATAATCAATACCAGAATAATAAATAAAGTTAGAGATTGAAAAACATTCGAAACATATTATTTTAAAATCCTTTATGCTGCAAAATATTCGAAGAGCATTTATAAAATTAAAGAGTTTTATTTTTACAGTTGCAACATTTAATTTTCACGCCCGTACTTTATACGACCGCGATGGGAAGAAGACACAATCAGTTTTACCGTTAATCATTTAGCAGTATAATTGACATTTTCTGTCCTTCTCTAGCTAACTGTATTTCACACATCGAAATCAACACGGGACTTTTGCTAAAAGTCACAAACATACTTAAAAAGAAAGCCTTTAACTACATAAATATCTGGGAGATTTGTTTATCTGTGATTTACGAAATAAAAGATATATAGATGGCCTCAACTACCCAATTCATTAATTAATTACTATTGACAATGTGATCTAGAGATGAACGTAGTAAGATATTATAAAACTGGATTACTAGAACGCAAGTGAACTAGCACAAAGTAATATGGATAGTAAACAGCAATCTCAGCCCGTTGTGTACTTGTGCAAACGAAGCTGCGCTTAACGATTCCCTGTCTTGTTACCAGCCGCTGATTGGCAAAGTTCGATTGAATGTATCCCACATTCTTGTTTCTTTTCCGACAATATTTATTTCTCACTAATATTTACGCCACTAATTTTGTGTTGACGACAATTTCCTTATATTCTGGCTCAGAAAGACAAGATACAATCTGAAAACAACTCCTACCAACATCCGTTCGCGTATATAATTTCAGATTATATTATGATAAAATAGGCAGTATATTTAAGCCCGATTACGATTAACGATATCTACTGAAATATGTAGGCAGAATTTAAAACTTATAGCTCGATTAGATATGTATCTATCGGTAGCTGTGTAATTAAATAAATTATTCTCTTCGAATTTAATTTGCAAACTTGTGATGTTGCAATAAAAGTAATTAGTGAACATGGACAAGCTATCCCTTAGGCTACAGTAGTCATAAACTTCGAGGGTCTCACGGTAGGGGGTAGTTGAAGGAAAAGTACTTTGGAAGCCATTCTATGCAATCGGCGTGCCTGCTAGACCAGACGCTCCGTATAAGGAAACCTACCGAAGAGGGCATTGGTTGACGTTCGTCACTATCCTCTGCTTGCCAAGAAAAAACTACTGGTTCTCGCTTTTGTTCCAGGGAATTCTTGAATATAGGCGCTATTGTTTACTGTGAAAAATGGTACTCAGAACCTATAAATAACTTTATCGCTACATTTCACCGAAATGTCCAAATTGGTAACGGTGAATAACCTCAGCAAAACATTTTATATTTTTTTTTACAAAAAATAAGGCAACTTGGTCAAATCCCGTTGATGGACAAAAGGCTTTCTCGGCGTCTTTTGTCGTCCTTTAAATATAATAAGGGAACATCAAAGCAATATTATAGGTCTGATTTTTTCACTTTTCCAAGTCAAACAATTAAGAATTCACTTCTGATGGTAAGCTCCTAAAACTGTATAGGTAAGTAAAATATACTAGTGATGGGAGACCCAATACCTAACAACTATAAAATATACTGATGCTTCTGAAAGGAAACGGACTGGCCATTTCAGTCACCAAATCTCTCGAATTGATGCATTCAACAAAAGCCACCTTAATTGCATTCCACCTGAAAACTGAAGAGGGACAAACAGCAATTAAATCGCGCAAAAGGAAAAGTGACTTGCAAATTGAGCCTCGCCTTGGAGTCTGATGCAAAGTAGTTCAGTTCACCACACTATCTTCACAAATGCATGCTTCGCAGAACTTTTGAACGAACTTGCAGTACAGACGAGGTACAAAGAAGTACTCTAAACTTTCAAGGAAGATAATTTGCTACATGGCAAATATTAACTGAAGACAGTTGAGTGTTTTTGAAAAGAGAATCTTCAACGGTTGAAGGGAACAGTGGGACTTGCTTTTGAAATAAATAATGCAATATTGCAAAGTGTTCA
Organism: Xestia xanthographa; assembly: GCA_905147715.2. Classification (NCBI taxonomy): domain Eukaryota; kingdom Metazoa; phylum Arthropoda; class Insecta; order Lepidoptera; family Noctuidae; genus Xestia; species Xestia xanthographa. Next base: position 13,076,164 of record LR990657.1, on the reverse strand, counting down.
AAAAAATGTATAATTGCAACTATTAAATACCGAAGATAAAATATCGAAGTTTTTCTTTAGAAAGATGCTCATTTAAAATGAAAAATAAAACTAGAAATGCCTTTTAGTTGAGTTGCATAACGTGAAAATGAATAAAGAACATCTATCAGGAATCTCGCTAGTGATCCGATATTCATTTTACTTTTTGAACGAACAGCTACATTGTCACGGAATGAAAAAGAAAAATATTTTATGAATAAAGCTATTCCTTTAAAACTGGAATGAAATTATGAAAAAATGTAGCAGCGTTGACTTATTTTACAAAAAATTGTTAAAAGGGAAAGAAGTTTACAATAATTTTGATAGTCTATATTTTAGTAGTTCCTCTGAAATGTAATTAATTAACTAGCTGTTGCCCATGACCTTAGTCCGGATGAAATTATAAAAATTTCAAGGGTTAAATTTCTTTGCACGGAATTCTTATCCTTTTTCTAACTAGACTAAGTTACTCCATAGAAAATCAGCTATCTGTCAGTAAAGGTCGTGTCAAAATCGGTCCAGCCGTTTCGGGGATTAGCTGGAACAAATTGATAAAAAGACAATTGTTTTTTTTGTTATTAGTACCGTACATCTATATCTATACTAATATTATAAAGAGGTAACATTTGTTTGTAAGTTTGTATGTTTGTAAGTTTGTATGTAGGGGGTAATCTCCGGAAGTTATGAACCAATTTTAAAAATTGTTTCACTGGTAGAAAGCTACATTGTTCGTGAGTGCTATAGGCTATATTTTATTCCCGTACTCCCACGGGAACGGGAACTACGCGGTGAAACCGCGGGACGTCAGCTAGTACTTTATTCAGTTAAACGCAGTTATTTGAAAATTACAAACATACACTTATATTTTATTTAGTTGTACCTATATATAGTATTCGAACTTAGGCCAAAATACTACCTATGTATAATAAACCTTTGACATTTTAGTTTCACCGTTATAATTATTCCTTCGTATTTTTTTTCGTAAAAGCTTACAATAATCCTCTTTCATGAGAAGGTTCACAATAATAATCGATAGTCATGGACATACTTACTTGTATAAGTAAACATTTGTTTCGCACAACTTAGACAAGATATGACGTCAGACTGTTGAATGAACAAACACAAAACTAGAGGTCTTTGTCCTTTGAATACGATTTAATATTTGATTTATCATTTTGACAAACGTATCTAACTTCCTATAGGTGTGAACGAACAAATAAACTTGGTAATATTTTGTGAATTTGCAAGAGATAGGTGTGTAGATACAACTCTGATTAAGCCTTCGTGGCGTACAGGCGTGGTGTTAAGATACCTACGTCGTGTGGTTTTACACGATTACTAGTGAGGAGCTCTGGCTAAATAATAACAGTCGCTCGGGTTGATCGTTAGGTTAAGCCGTGCTTGCCTAGGTTGGTCTGTGGATGGGTGACTACCCATTACATACAGAGTTCCTCCGTGCCTCGGAAAGCACGTCAGGCAGATGACTAAGTGATGCATCAAAACTTTTCAATTTAGACCTATGTGCTCCATTGTAAAATACTGGTGGGTAGTCTTACGGGATACAGCTGGATACCAGTATTTTCGGGAAGGGGCTAGGCAGACATCCAAGGCTTTTTCTTCCCGTAACTTAATTTCCTTCATTCCCAGTTTAAAGCTTGTTCCCTATGACATTAAGTTACGGTCAATTAATCCCGGCTGTTCCCCGTTATGGCCCATAGCTCTGGCCAGTCGTAAAGGTCCCCTGGCCTTGACTCCTCCACGGCGAGTCTCGCCGGCGACCTTGCACCTTATTGAATATACTGAACTACTACACAAGGCAGACTGATGCAGAAGCACCGCAGTGCAATACTGTGATTGTATGGTATAGGCATTATTACACTAAGATTTATTAGACAAAAAAATATAGGTACTTATGTAAATCATTATCTAAAAGATCACCTGAATTTATTGTATTTAACACAGACTACTTATTTACATTATTTACACACTATAACTCTGTAATAGTAATAAAAATATTTACAAGTTTCAACAGGTATATTTTACAGGGCGTCGAAAAATTCGTCCACATCGCTGTCAACTCAACAGGAAAAGTGCCCAGAAGACTGGCAGCATTGCCACGTTGGATGGCAATGCTAATTCTTTGGTCAAAAAATAGGCCCGCCCTCTGGTCACGTGAAGAGTAGACCAACCGCTTGGCGATTTCCCGAAATACTAGGTGGGCACTCGGACCTAGATATGAGCGCCGCGCCGGCGCGCCGCCGTCGCCGTGAACTCATGTCGACGCGTCGTCGCCGAGTAAAGCGCGCGGCGCGCCGTCGCGACGAGTCGCAACTTGCTTTCTCGCTCGCACGCGCGGCCTTACCGCCAGGGTTGGATTTTGTACTATAATTATAGTATTTATACTCTAATTTCGCCTTTTGTACTATATACTATCCACTTATAAGGATAGTACGCTAAAATACTATAATTTAAAATTTACTTCCGATTCTTCCAAATGCTTAGTTTTACGTCATATGAATATTTAGACACCAATTTATTGTCTTGTGTTGCCATCAAAATTGATCAAAAGCGGTAGCAAAAGTGGGAATTGTACTGATTTTATTCCTACTGAGGATATTTTGTTAATTGATTAAATGCCAAGGATGAAGATAGAAATATTTTAGAACTGACAAACTTAGAAGAGGAGTAAATTTTGCCTTAACTGGTGTTGATTTTAATGACTATTGCGTTAAATTAACAAAAAAAATCAAAGTGTACTATATTTTTTTATAAATACTATCCTTTTAATTTTTTTGTGCCATCTTTTTCAACGTACCTAAATCCAACCCTGCTTACCGCATAAGTGCTCATTTACAGAGACGCGGCGCGTCGTGCGGCACGTTGTGCGGCGCGATATGCGGCGTGTTGCGCGTTTTCCCGTTTACAGAGAGGCGGTGTCATCTGCGATATATTTGTATTTGCGCGTGTGAAGCCACGTGCACGCCGCGGCTAACGTAAGTGTACGAACACAGTGGCCGCTCGAATCGAGCGTGCGGCGTTCATGTCAAACACATGCATTTATTATAGGTACGTGAGTGGCCTCAGTAGACGCTTGCCGCGTTGGTCGGCGGCTCGACGCCCCGCAGAACGCGCCGCTCGACGCTATAGCGTCGAGCGGCCACTGTGTTCGTACACTAACGCTGCATTTCAGTAAACGCGCGTAAAATTGCTTCTCCGTAAACACTCCCATACATAGTCAATCGTCATATTATGTTTGAATTGAAAGCGAGCCGCGCCGCACAACGCACCGCGCGACGCGCCGCGTATCCATATTTAGTAAGCCTAGTCGCTTCGCCACACTCGTCGCTAACGCAGTCGAGTCGAATATTTTACCGAGTAAACGTGTATTGTAGTGTGGTGTTAACAAACAAAATATATGATACCTACTACTTAAAATACTTATATTTTCTGTTTTTTTTTAATAGTTTTTATTAAATAGCTATCTATTTAATTTAATAGTGCTCTACTTAATTAAAAAAACTCGGTTTCACTTTGACTCAAAATGCTGAAATGATTATTTTTCAGTAAACGTGATCTCCTATTATTATTATTAGAAGACTGTAAACTGTTTTTTTTAATAGTTTTTATTAAATAGCTATCTATTTAATTTAATACTGCTCTACTTAATTAAAAAAACTCGGTTTCACTTCGACTCAAAATGCTAATGATTATTTTTCAGTAAACGTGATCTCCTATTATTATTAAGTATTAGAAGACTGTAAACTTTTTTTGTAACAACAATATGGTTTTCTTTGTTATTTTTAAAGAAATCTCTCCCTGATAAAAAAAAAAAAAACTAAGGCCCACGGCCGACCATGCCGCGCCGCCGCGACGCCGCCGCCGCCGTGCAAATTTCCTGGCTACGCCGCCGCCGCGGAATTGGCCATCGGCGCTCATATCTAGTCGGACCCCATGGCCCTAGTGATTCAACCCCAAACGGCTCAAACACATACCAATAAATTATTATATTTGCGACGTTTGAGGTTTTCAGCACCTGTAGCAGCCGCCCCAGCGCAGCCCACTGTGCTAAAAAGATGGGATGCCGCAAGGATGTCGACGCAAGCTGCGTCCCACACCAAGGGCCTACCCTTGCGCCTTTCATGCATCACTAGTAATCATGGAAAACCTGAATTAAACTACGCTTATAAATACCTACGCTTCTTGACAAGCCATAACAGACAGATCCATGATACTTACAGGATTTATGTGTATACTATACATATTTTCAAAACGGTACGCAGATTTTGCCATCGTAAAACATTTTTCAAGCTTTCCAATTAGTTTGGCTGAATATCTGTGTGGTACGTCTAAAAAACGTGTTTTCAGTGAAACTTCTGCACCCATTTATCGGACGTTTAAACTGCAATGCGCGCGCGCCCCGCCCTGTCTTTTGCGCCTGGAATGCTAGAGCGAGACAATGTTACCAAACCAGTTCCACAAACGCCGGAAGCCTTTCTCTTGTAGCGATAAGCATGTGTACATTCAAGTGTTCATTGTAATATACACATTTCAAATAAATGAGCTTTTTTATTACATTCGAACTTGATAAAGGCAGGATCAATATTTCAGGTTTCTTGAATGCTGGTTGGTACGGTTTTTCGAAAGTCGCAGTTTATGATAATGGCTGTATAAAACAATGATGTTTCCTGTCGTTAAATGTGAACAACAATACTACAGGATGCAGTATTTTTTCTCGGCAGCTATGACTTCCCTTGGATGAGAACTAACAGATTTAATGTTCATTATTTACTATTTATTGAACTCTTTCTTCTAGTCAAGCGTGTTCTACCCTAGGCAGCATCATTGCATCACATCAGGCGAGTTGCGGCAAAACACAAACCTATTTCGTGTAGAAAACCCTTGAAGTAGTCAAAGAAACAATGTTTACAAATTAAAGGTCGTTATGAACAAAATTACTGAAGACCAACACAGTTATTCAATACTAAAGTCTCCATTAAAATACCTAAACCACTTATCAAAATATCGCCCTCTCCGCAGACTCATCGAAAATTGATTGATTGACAAAGTTGAGATTATATTTATTTTGTTCAATGTTTGTTCGCTGATGGCCCCAATAAAGCCTCCTGACAACTTTTTATCTTTTAATTATTTACCCCGCAACAGTTGCCTAAACAAATTATCGAAGCCTATAAAAGTAATTTAGCAATTAATGTTCAATCGCATTTGATTCAAATCTAATTTAATTATAGGTAACCTACGTGGTATCGTTAATTTTGCTGTCTATACAAGCAACATTCTGTCTGTTACCAGTCTTGCCACACGCTACAATTTGTCTTAATGCTCAACTAATGTTACTAGATAGACTTAATTACACCTTTCATTGCCGCCTAATATCAAACGACTAGGCATTAACTCGGTGAAACCGCAGGCGCACCTAATCGACAGCGAGCCGAGATTAAATTCTCTGTCAGATCCCTGTCGACAGAACCGAGGTAAGCTGAGTTTCCCCGAGGTTCCCCGACTCTATTCGATTTGAGACCGAATCTCAAACATTCCTGTATCACCTAGATGAATCATAATCTAAAGTTTATTGCTCTCTGAATCATGACTATTCAACTATGTACCTATGTACATACATACAGGCTTTAGGGTAAAGCTACGAATTGTTAACCGAAGCAAATAGTAATTACTGTGACATAATTAGTGCGTGGACGTTTGAACAATAACGTGAAATGAGAGGTAACGGTAGAGATTTGCTTAAACATTACTGTTATGCTCAGTTAAATAATACATAAGAAATAATAGAAGACGACACGTAGAACAAAACACAAAGTACCAACAAAGTTGAAACTCTCAGAGCTTTTAGTCAAACAACAGAACTAATTGAAAACAGAACCAGTAACTACAAACTACAAACACTATAACAACTACAGACCGATATATCATATGCAAATAAGTTTATTTTAGTCACCAATCCTGCCAGCAATCGGCAGGCCCCCCCTACACGGGTGTACTCGTATAATGGCGACTGTTGTGCAAGCACCCACGTATTCAAATAAATATGTCAGTAATAACTTTCCTATAGAAACTAAATCGTCTAGTCACGAGCCAACAAGTCGGTTGGTATGGACTGGTTAGCTATCAGCGTCAGCTATCTGTGCTGTCATTATCTATCTGTAACAACAGACGGAATAGCTCGTGATGGGATTGTTTGGACAAATACAAATTGTATGAGTTGATTGGTAAACATACCTTCATACTCTATGTACAGTCGACAAAAGATATGAGTATAGTATAGAGCGCTAAATGCAACGACTTTTTCAATTCAAGATGTGCACGTACTGAAGTCGAAACTTTGTCAAGGTTCCTATGACAAACTACACTTAGCATTATGTGAAATGATCGCTGGCCAACAAAATAATACATCAAAACAAAATTATACAGCACTAGCACTCCGCCCACGACTTCGTCCGCAAAAATTGTGATAGCTCGGCTGATATCCATGATATAAATATAATTTTAAATAGCCAATAGCACCCTACGAATAATGTAGCTTTCTGCCAGTGAAAGAAATTTTAGAATTGGATGATTACTACTACTACTACAACAGCCCATAACGTCCACTGATGGACATAAGCCTCTCCCATGATGGGAGGATTTGCCGTAATCTCCACGCTTGGCGCGGATTGGAGATCGCAGTGATGAAAGACTAACAGAAAACGCTGCTGCCCATTCTCAGGTCTACGGAGGCGCAAGGTTTCTGCCTCAGACATTAGTCGCCTTATACGACACCCGTGAGTGTAATGGGTTGGTTCTATTCTACTCTGCCGGATACCACACGGCTCTTGATGATTAGTTCCGGAGATTACCCTCTAAATGTAAATTAATAAACAAATTTTACCTCTTTATAATATTGGTATAGATTGTATGTTTCAGCAGACATGACAAGGGCAGAAAGAAGATGATGACTTGTAGCGAAGTATGTAAAAAAGTGTTACAGTATTTACAAAAGGTTAGGTCTATACTACATTTTACACAAATAAGTACATAGTACTATACTGTAAACTATTTCAATTTGTGAACAGTAAACACCGAGCACCTTTTAGGATTTCATTGACAAAAAAGAATGGAACGACACACTCCCGGAAAATTGTCGGCATAACACGCGCTTCGCTAGACGTATTGAAAGACACTCCCACTCCATCATTTGAGGGGATTGGTTCTGTGGCTTAGACATTTTCAAGGGCATTGACAAAGAATAAGGCTTCCTTTTTATCTTAAAATAGAAATGTATTAGATATTTCGTTATGCTATATGAATTTATTAATTTTCTTCTGACTGTGCCAACAGTCTGTACTGTTATTTAAACCGAATTCAAACCACAAAATTAAACGCTATCAGAACATCTAAACGTCGTTTCGTTTTATAGTGTACATTATAGTAACAATAAAACAACAGGTAAAGTGAATTAATATAACAATGTATCTGTTCTTTTATTATTTAATATACTTATAGCTGTATTTTTTTTGGCTAGGTTATGCTCCCTACGTGTTCAGTGTTGTTACAAAGGGTACATAACACTCAACTTATTCGACATTAGGGATCCACCAACAACTCCAGTCTAATTTTCCTCGTCACGTGTTCACGTGCCAAAAAACTCAATTTCTGTGTTATGTAATAAGTAATAACCATCAAAACAAAAACTCGTCACGTTTTGTATTATATACCTTCATGAAGGTAATGGAATTTTCAATTTCATTTCGTCAGTTGATACGTTTTTGCGGAACTGAAAACATACACTGTACGAGAACATAACATATAAGTAGATACATAAAGAAGCTACTCATATGTACACAAGTTACTGCAAAGTTCCTTTAATCTCTTCATTACGGCGTGTTAATATTCTCATCCCACTTAACATTCTCATACAGTCTCCTTAAACGCTTTTAATAACATACGTAGATTCCTAACTCCTGTACCTCTACAACAATTTGCACTCAAACTCAATAATCACCGCGATAAGTATAATAGACACCGTTGAATAAAGCCATTTGTATTACTTTCGCGTTGCCGACAACACCAAATCTGGTATTACCATTTAAGCTGAGTCTTACGCCACTGTACAAACACCTGAATATTTAATAGAATATGCGGAAAGATCAATAAAAATCGTTCGCAAGTTGATTCAAGACATTTAAAGGCATAATGACTATTAAATAAATAATAGAGATAAAATAAGTCTATTATAAAAAATCGACAACTTATAACAACATTTATGGAATGCCAAACTGCTAATCATATTTGGGCAGACCATGACAGCGATGCTTGTCAAAGCAAATAAAGTTGTTTGTGCTGTCAAACAACTTTAATTGCTTTGACAAGCATCGCTGTCATATGGTCTGCAAAATATTAGTTGGATTTGACTGGTTGTCGCTGGACAACCTGTCGAATCCAACTAATATTTTGCCATTCGCATTTGCACCACCTGGCAAGATAAACTGAGCACTTGGTATTAAGTCTTCGTTCGCATTAGTCGGGTTATAAGAATAAACGCAGCGTCCGCGTCTCAGGAGCCAGGTGTTTCCTGTCATTGCATACCATTAAAGTTCTTAGCCGTAACAGTAGTGTAATATAACTTGTTTCGAGCACTACCGCAATGGTTTCCCTTACACCCATTGTATTATTTTGCTTAGTTAAATTTGTCAAGATATCTATATATATAATATACGTAATAATAATAATATATTAAGTTAAAAGGCTGCCTTTTCAGTTATCTTTTCAAAAGAATTAACACTTACCCTAGCACTAATCTCGGGAGTAGATTTCAACTGATAATTAATATCCTATTTAAAAACCTCATCCAAAAACTAACGTAACGTTGTAACCATAATATTCTTACCCAAGTCAGATAAAAATTTTCAGCCTGGTCCCAAGAAACCGAAAAATAATACATTTTCAATATGCAGGCAGTACATAGGCCGGCTATTCGCAATAAGGTAACAGGGTGAAGACACGGCGCGATTACTCTGCAGCCGCGACTCGACCCGAGCGAGAGCCCTCGAGGCGGGCACAGAGATGCGGCTCGGCTGCTCGAGTGGCCGTGTGGAGCATTGTTTTAATACTACCACTAGCTAGGCACTGGAATTTTCATATTAGGTGGTTTTATATCAACCCTTTAAAAAATAAAACGAAAGGACTTAAGCATGCAGTGCTACTCAAATAACTTGGGACAAAAGTTAAAAGGTCGACTTGCCACTTCTAGCAGCAATTCGGTCTGTAATTTAGCATTTAAGTACCAGTTTTGCGCCAAAGCAATTAATGTTGGTGTCGCTTTCCAGTCAGCCCCTTAGGGAAACCAAGCGTAAAGCTATAAATAAATTAATGAAATTCTTCGTGAAGCTGCATGTTTTAGTAGCAGAAGTTTTACCGCAATGTAAATCATTCCCAGTTTTATATTATTCACTCTCAACGTGTGACTGTAGTATCAAGTAGTCCGGCTCACCTAACTTGATTCCTAACCTAATTCCGCTCCTCAATTTCGGCTAGCCAAACAAGAGACCAAAGCTTCCAACTTTAGACGGAATACAGATTAGCTGAAGGCTTATTTTTGAACACAGTTTCCTGCATAATAAAACGAAAATGTAAATTAAGATTCGTGAGAAATAGCTGACTTCAAATACGGACTGTAAAACCATAAACTCAACGCCCTTTTCCCGTGTAAACGAGAAGTAAAAGGTTGTTAAAAAGTGCTGACTGTATGAAACAAGACAGAGCATTACGGTCGGCGTAACCTTCGTAATAAGTTACCTGGACCCGAACAAACAGTGTAACAGACCCGTTCGTCGTTTACGGATCGTGCTTGACAAACAAAGACGTCTCTGTAATCCGATCCGGCGATGTGCAATTAACATTCTAAGTGTTACGTTTACTGCTCTCGAACAATGAGCGCACTGCAATCCCTGAACACTCGGCGCCGTTTGAGTACACCCATTGTAGATATGTGTACAAGACTTGCGTCCGGACAAGAGTGGTCAAACATGATGAAGTGGACGTGCCAGTCGGTGTTTCAAACTGATTAGAACAGACCCTTTCGTGTAAGTCTACATCACCTTAAAACCTTTTTACATTCGACGTAGACCTGATAGGAAAGTATTTTACCTTTCAAATATTAAGTCTCGTAATCCTACGGACTTCATTATATTTCGACCTTGACTTTGATGTTGATTAAAACATTACGAGCTGCCATCCGGGCATATCCCAAATATCTTCCCGAAATTATGTTAATTACTTTGGTTCAGTAGCCGCGCTTAACCTTTTTGATCAGAAGTAAGACAAACGACGTTATTTCGTAAATAAATATGATTTGCCTTTCAAAATTCTAGGAAGATTTTAACCGTATTGGTTTTTCTTCAAACAGTAGACTATTATGCCGCAATTATTTATAAAATAAGTATGAGAGCAATAAGTAGATTTCACTCCTACATAATTATCTGAATTTATAATTCGAACATTAATAAATGTATTTCATCAGTCGAATTATGCTCTGATTGGAAATAGAAAAAGTCGAATACAGAATTTGCTTTACACTTTCCACAGGAAAACAATTTGATGTGTAATCTGAATATTGGTTTTACAATTTCGGGGTTTTTTGCGGGGAACATAAAACGCATGTACGATTGGATAAAACCAAGTTCCAGTGTATGTGTTTAACCAAGTTATAGTGTACTGACATCGATTCTTCTCGATCCAATACGGGGTAAAACAATGAGTTCACTTGCACTACAATTCAACTTCGATTCGGAAAATATGATGAAAACCAGAACATATCGAGAACGGAACGGTATTGGCTTGGCACTCCTGCGAATTGGTATCGTATGGCAGCTTTGCCTAGATTTTTGTCATGGAAACTTGAGATTTGTATACTTAAATAAAGCTTTTAACTATACAAATACCACTCCATATTATCTTAAAAAAGCATATGGCCCGCCTCAATAGTTTCATTGGGTCGAATAGGTACATTTCGAATTTCGATCTCATTCTCATTGGTCCTATAAACTTTTTTTTAAATCTCTAAAGGAATGTATCGCACAATGCGGGGCCTCTAGGCGGCCATTTTGTGCGTATATTCCGTTTGTTTACGTTTTATTGAACGTTGGATAGCGCTACAAAACCAGTTCCCGACAATTTAGCAATCCACAAAGGTCAATCCACGCACGCAATCCTATCCCACGTCGGCTATCAAGGTTATACTTGTGTTTAGTATCAATTGAACATAGGATGTTATGTGAACGGTACGGGTTCCGTCCGTATTCTATCTGTTGAGATATTGACTGGAGGCTCGGCTTTAAGCTTTAGCTACGGCAATAAAATTTTATGAAAACATGGTTTGTACTGTATAGATAAAGATTTGTGGAGATTTGATTTTATTTAATCTGTACAGATAAAATCGATCATTGAAAGGGAAGATTAAATAACTACAAGTTTACCGCTCCTCTAATCATTTTAAGTAGGTAAGGCAGGTTTAGGTTAAGGGGGAGATATTTTCCCAGCAGTGGGACCTGCATATAAAAAAAGGTTTCTGCTTGAAGTAGTGTCCAACATTTATATGTTATCCAATGATATGTGGCAATTAATTGTACCCATGTAGGTACAATGAATATAGCAACGAGTACCTACAACTACAATGTCGTTCTCTGGAACTTTCACATCAACACCTCAATCAATAAACAAATAAACCATTACGTGTCCATAAACACACGCACGGCAATGTTATTCGATATAATTAGCCATGATAATTTCAATAAGCGTACGTTATGACACAGCCAATAATTGTGACCGCAGCATGCAACACGCAACACGCTATGTCGCCTACTTTCTATTCATGGCAACATGGCAACGTTGACGTTGCACGATAATGTTGGTATAAAATTAGCTAAGCGTGCTTTATATGCGATGTAAGACGCATTAATGTGGAGAGACTTATTTGAATAGTAGTGGAGGCGATTATGTTCAAAGGAGTTAGTTAGTATGTAGGTACGGATACCCAACGACAGGGCAGATTTCATCGTTTTAGAAATGGAGTAGATTTTTTATGACATACTTTAAGTCTGTTAATAAGTAAAGTGAATTCAAAATAATTAAGTATATTATTTTTTAAGCCTAGCGCAGCCTGATAGCCTATTGGAGTGACCGTCAGACTGCCAAATTGGTCTCAAGTTCTTGTTCAATGTGCGTATTGTATTTAAATTATCACTTGCTTCGGTGAAGGATGGAATCGTGAGGAAACCAGCATGCCTAAGAGATATTTCTCAACGGCATGTAAAGCCAAGTCAGAGACTCAAGGTGGCATAAAAACTCACTTAGTACATCAGGTTTGGCACCAACCACACCATAAAGAAAGAAAGAAGAGATACTCTTTTTAATGTTTATCAACATGACATTCAAAGCAGGCCACTGCTATTGTCAAAGAATCTAGACAAAGACAGTCGTACACAATGTGCACATGCGGTTTTCCGATAAGTAAGTGTATTCCCAATAGCCCTACTGGAACATATTGGAAAACGCTACTGGAGGTTTTAAAGAAGAACAATATCGTTAAAGTTTGAGGTGGGATTCAAACAACTCCCAAGATGGACCAGTTCCATATCAAACCAATTTATCGTCTAACAAAACCAGGAAAACCTTATAACAATCACAGGAGTTGCTATTATTATTATATCATAGCTAGCCCATTTTGTCCCATTGCTGGGCAAAGGCCTCCCTCCATTCTTCCAACGGTCTCGATTGTGTGGTACTTCTTTCCAATTCTAAAGGAAGACATCCAGTTCGTTGGTAATAAAGGTCCTCAAAAAACTCAATGAGCAATACAGTGTTGCATTAATGAACTCAGTCTTTAATACATTCGCGACAGCCGGCGAGGCGTTGGCAGTGCACTCGATCGTGTAATACCCGAGACACTAGCCCGTGACACGTGGCTTTACTTGTCTCAGGAAGCGACACCTTAAGCCTCGCTGAGTCCGCGTGAAACTAGATGTAACCAACGTTGCTATAACTTTTGCAATTAAAAGTAAAGTTTTGTCTATGACTATTATAATAGGTTTTGATTTAAGAACTATATTTAGATTTTTGTCAACTTTGACTGTGAGCAGATTTGTTACGGGTATGCGTGATACGATTTTTTTAATATAGGTACATAGAGCGTGATTGGATACAATGCTGCAAGGATCTTTTGGTGCTTGATTAACATTGTCAAGAGGGCACTGTTTTGATCATTTAGGTAATTATCTGCTGAGATTGAATTGGAAAAACAATTGGGGTTAGTTCCGAATATGCCACACGCCAAAAGATCCCTGTAACTCTATACTTAGCTTAAAAACGTCTTGCCTCGGGTCTGCGCGCAGCCTAAGTGTGATGCGTCAACAGCATGTCAATATGTAAATGACTGCCTACAAGACAAAGAGTAATTTTCCTCAGCTGACCGACTTTTTCCGCAACAATATTTATTCAAGTCACTGTCAGCAAACAGGGCACTTACAAAGCCAACCAAAGGAAAATTTTAGGTCGCCGCGGGAAATTAAAATAACCATAGAGGCAACACACTAGAGCGTACTATTGTTCTAAACCAGAGACAATGGGTAGTTAAGGGCGGAGCTGGTCCATAAATTTAGACATACTTTCTACACGCCCACAAACTTGTCACAATTGTCGTTGAGAGGCTGAGTGACAAGCAACCACAGCTGAACTTACTGACTGATGTATTATGAAGTTGTATCTTTCTCTCGGTTATATCTACACTAATATTATAAAGAGAAAAGATTTGTATTTTTGAGTGTGTGTTTGTAATGAATAAACTCAAAAAGTACTGGGCCGATTTCCAAAATTCTTTCACCTTTATAAAGATACATTCACCCTGAGTAACATAGGCTATATATTATCCCCGTACTCCCACGGAAACGGAAACTACGCGGGTGAAACCGCGTGACGTCCGCTGTCAAATTTATAATTTTGGTATTCAGATACATACAGTTAGTTTGAAAAAGATAAGTAGATAATAATGATATGATAATGAAATACACTGAAATACACAGATGTTCATTACACTTAACGGCACCTTTAGTCATCATCATCATCATTTCAGCCGAAAGATGTCCACGGCTGGACATAGGCCTCCCCCAAGTGTCACCACATTGACCGATCCCGTGCGACTCGCATCCAACGGGTTCCCGCAACCTCCATCTACTGGTAGGTCTTCCAACGCATCGTCTTCCGGTTCGCTGTCGCCACTCCAGAACTTTTCGGCCCAATCGGCCATCCGTTCTGCGAGCAATGTGCCCTGTGCCCACTGCCACTTAATTTTGGCAATTCTTCGGGCTACGTCGGTGACCTTTTTTTTTTATTATTTATTAATCAAACATGGTAAGTAAACTTATAAACTAAGCCCCACAAAACCGTTGTAATGGTTTGACTGTGGGGTCGGTGAGTCTCTAGACACTCATACTTATACACTACACTAATAAGACGAACTAATATTTCCGCCTGTCCATATTATTATTTGTTTTAATTTTTTTTGGTGCGTTTAATCTAAGAATATTTTTTTATTTAAAATTAAGATTAATTTATGTTTTATTTATTTGAATACGGGGGACTTTACCGCGATATCGATATGATAAATTAATATATTTAGCTTGAAAAGGATATTTAGCGTTTCTTTAAATTTTTATTATTTTTTTAGGGTTCAAAGTTTTTTTTATTATATTTTTTTGTGTAAATTAATAGAAACAAATTTCTTCAATTTCTTCTAAAACAAATGTTTATACAAGCTCATTAATTTAATAAAAGAAAAAAAGTAGATAAAAAAAAAGTAAAAAAAAAAAAAGTAGGTTATCTCCTTTACTAATAAAAGGTTTTAAAATAAAATAAGATAAATAAAAAAGTAGTGTGTGTGTATGTACCTATGTGTGTGTAGTATGTTCTAATCTTCAAGAAAATCAGCTAAAACTTTCTCCTTAAAAACATGTCAAATGAGAAAAATCTAACCCCTAAATCAATGACATATTCTTTCTTTTTCGTGTGGTTATAGTGCCAAACCTGTGTGCCAGAATTTTTATGCCGCTCATGGGCTCATGCTTGACATACGTAGTACATAATGATGTCATTTAAAACAAATTAGCTAAACAAAGGCCCCATGGTTAGTTAGCGTTTGAAACCAGCACGTGGGACAGTTACGACACCAACCATACCTAACGGAGGGACTGACAGTCTGACACCCACTGACGTCATGACGTCATGACGTCAGTGCGGAAGTTGCACAGAGATAACGTCGTAGGTACTATCTATGTTGATCCACTAGAAGAACATTTATGTACCTTGCGTTGGACATAAAGGTTCAGGTGTATAAACAGAGTAATCGAATTTTATGCTTGTAAAAGATTGGTCCGTTTCATAAAATAACGGGTGTAACTAGACTCGTAACGAAGTCGAAAGGACTTGTTTTCCCAGTCATTGCGATAATATTTTAGTCTGGACCATACCACCACCTTCTTTCTAATCACGGAGATATTGGGGGTCAAAGTTCCAAATTTTCAAGTTTTTTCTAAATACTTACTAATTTTAAAGGTCATAATTACTTTACTTTAAATACCCCCATGAACCGTTTACTATTTAATGCATCCACCAGCACAATGTTTTAAGTGCGTTTCATTAAGGTTTACTGTAAAAAGCAATTTTTCACCCCAAAAAATAAATCGTTGCCCAGCAATATTTTTTGCGTCTTTCGAAAAATAATCCATACATTTTCTTTTTATGATACCTAACCAATACATCTTGTCCATGGAAAGTTACCTAAGTCATTGGGATTTTAAAATTAAACGTTCCCCGTTTAATTTTCATGCAAAAATCCAGTCGTATCAGAATATGTAGAGCGTACTACAAGGGCGTACTACGGGTTTTAAGTTTACTCTTTTGTTTTTACTTTATTTTTTTGTTGTGTGCACTTACGGCATGTGCCGAATAAACATGTTTTCTTTCTTTACTAGCTGCGATGCCCTACAAACCTATAACGTTTGTTTAAGCAAATTAAGATAACGATCGACTACCTCCAATATCAGTTATCACAGCCACTATATGTATGAGATATCTGATTTAATCACGTGAGCAAGCAACGTGAATGCATTCACTATCTGTCCGATTTAGCATGCAAATAACGTTACGTTATTTTAAATAAAATGGCGTATCGTCCGCTCGTCCAATTCCAGGCCAATATTTTGATGCGTCACAAATTGAACATTTTATTTATCTACAGGTGTAGTAAACATAAAAATGTTTCAGTCTGTTTTTGTTTACGAAACTTGTAAACCAATCAGTTTGATGTTTATACAATTTTAAATTAAATTCGAATCAATTCGCAGCTGCATTGCGCTCTTTGCAATAGCTTTTTTCGAATTTATTTCGTTAAGAATATATTTTATTGAGAATTATTTATTCCAATGAAAATTCCATTTTATTTAAGACCTTTACGCCCCGTTCACAACCTCACGGGATGCGACCTGCGTCCAACAACACGCGCACCAGTCATTTGTTTCCTTCGCGTCTCTCTACAAAACTAACCTATTTCATTTGTTTCTGTTGTTGTCGAAACTCGCGGGTCGCTTGCATGTAGACCGTGGCCAAAGGGTTTACAGGGGGAGTTAACTTTAACGATATGTTACGTTAATCCATGCAAATAAAATGCACTGTGTGAGAATGATAAGAAAATGCTATTGCATTGCTTCAGTAAGATATATTGAATCATTCATTGTTGTTAATGTATGCAAATTAAATGAATATTACATTTTCTCACTACGGAAAATGGTGTCGTGCGAAACGAATTAAATAGGCCAAGATTACTCACAGAAGGGAAATAGGCAAACCTAGGAAATAAACAGAATAAAAGGTAAATTTCCTTATAATTAACATTTCATTGTTAGCTCAAACTTAAGTGGAGTAAATGTCTTACTATGGAAACAGCGCCTTATCAATTCAGAATTATTTAAATGATGTAAGCATTTCCGCTCGTGTAAGTTTTAATCGCAAAACGCAAGGTAAGTGAACTGATATAATTTAACGAACACCAGACATGGTTCAAGAGTCTATGACCTTTAACTTCTTAAGTTTAAAAATAGGTAAGTAAGTAAAAATCCATAAATACTCGTCAATCACCCTAGATTTCATAACATTGTTAAATATCCAAGTAACATTTTGGTGGATAATAAAGTACTTGTAATAATATTAAATACCTGTAGTTTGTAGGTATGCAGTACATAATAAAGAGTATTCTATCTATCTATCTATTTGTATCAATAAAAGGTACGTCTATAATGTTCACTCCCAGTCCCGTTTGAAATAGTGAGCCCGGTACACGCGAACTTACTGTTATACTACTTTACGACGTTAGTACACCGCGGTGTTAGCAATCCCATACGTTAATTACTGTTATAATTACACACTACTGACTATTCTAGAAAGCAAACTTTCCTTTTCAACTTTCGTGCATCACACCTACCTGATAATAAAACGCCCAAAACGCAAACGTAAACGTTACGTAAACAAGACAAAATTCATGTAAAAATATTCGAAAGCGTCAAAATCTTTAGTAGGTAATTACACTGTTCAGCGAAATGCAACAAAACCGGAAACCGGGTCCCGCTATACCGGATATTAATATGACGTCATTGGATCCCTCGACGCTACGAACCGTACTTCCGGCCACGACTGGAACAATACACCTACATTCCATATTTTATGAGTTTTATTAACGTTCGGTAAATCTCCCGGCCATCATGATGTCTGCATTATTAAACGGGTTCCTTCTGTGTAGATGGCGTTTGAATTAAATGGACTATTGAAAACGGTTCATAACAAAAGCTCCCAGCCCTTTGAATGTGAACTGCCTTTAATAAATTATTAACGAAATAATGTGTATGAAAGCTCCGATAATATCGTAAAATATTCCTACAATTATAATCACACTGCGCTCCAAAACACAAATTACTGACATTGCTCAAAAAGCCGCTAACCTGAAGTGGGACTGGATTGACCATGCACGTTTGCCGCATGCCCAATAAGCTGTGGGCCAATATAGGCACTTTCTGGAGCGCTGACACAGCCAGAAGGCTTCACGGTAGACCTCGTGGAAGATCGCGGGACGAGCTGGACAAAACCAACGCTTTAGCCCTGGATAGAAACAACTGGAAGTCATGGGGAGAGGCCTTTGCCCAGCAGTGGGATGATGTAGTAGGCTAACAGTATCAGTATAATCACGTAACACAAAAGCGTCAACAATAACAAACCACACCCACTGACGTTTAAAATTGGGAATCAAACGAGCTTACCTGTTAAGCGAAGTCTTGATTCTAATTTTATGAGTGGCAATCTGAAAAATAATTATTATAACTTGGTAGTATTTCTAATCTACGTTACTTTCACACCGCGATTTTTAGAGAATTAAAAAAAAGAATATTTTTTAAGAATTGCAACATTCGTATGCTGTCTGAGTGTCAAGGCTGAATGTCAAGTCGCGAACTGTCACTTATTTTAGAGATCTTATCATTGGAACAATCTCTATTTTATGTACAGAGTAGTTCCAAATACCCACATTCACTATGTTTTCCTGAAAGGTTAAAATTGAATTAGGTAGACTAATTATTGCAGCTTTGGGGCTGTTAGTGTTAACTATATTATAGCGGCGGGTGGGTAATTATTTTTCAGATTGCCACTCATAAAATTAGAATCAAGACTTCGCTTAACAGGTAAGCTCGTTTGATTCCCAATTTTACTTCGTGGCAATCTTTCAAATAATTATTATAACTTGGTAGATGTTCAGAGTTGGCTGCAATAATTAATTTATTAACTGATTAAAATGCAAGTAATTCTGAGTGTTGATTTGTGATAATTACATTGGACCTTCTTCTGTAAGAATATTAAAGCTTCAAGGATACTTTACAATAAATATATTACATTTTATAAAAATAACTTTGATAACCATGTAATCAACATTATGTCTGACTTCGTTGATGCCAGCTCTAATTTGAGCTGTTGTTTTGGTTGTATAGTGAGAGTTTAATTCTGGAGTTTAGATACCCCTTTCAATTGAAATCTGACAAACTTACGAATATTAGGGTTTGATGTATTTTAATAACTGTTTTGTTGTTCCAATGGGTTAAAGTTAGAGCTAGGAGAACAATCAATGTCTTTGTTTTCAAAATTTTCTCATATTATCAAACTATGACGAAATTAATGATGCTTTTGATAGATTGAGGCAATGATAGCCTCAGATCTCTCAGTAAGTAATTTTATAATTTGAAGGCCAGTTGTAGTGTTAGTATTTAATAGATGTGTCTGCAAATAAAAAAGGCTCATCAACTCCATTATTTAGTGTTGAATTGTCTGGAAGTACTATCAAGGAATGCCACTGGCATTATTTTTATTCACTTAGGGCCTTTTGTTAAAATACTTGCAACAGAATAGTGCAACCAAGGCAATGTTTATTCACTTAGGGCCTTTTGTCAAAATATTTGCAACAGAAGAGTGCAACCAAGGCAAGTATAGAGCTCCATAGGTATATCGTCTCAAAAGGTGATTGTATAACTATAAAAAATTTAATGTAATGATTTTATGATCACATACAATGTCTAACTATTGTTCAATAGTAGAAGAGCCAGAGTCCATTCAAAACACTGTTTTTAATTAATATTACAACCAATTAATCAGAATCCAGAAATCTCTTCACTTTATTGTCGTGAGAATTAAACTGAAGTATTTCCTATCAATAAGGCTCAGTCATTTTTTAAGGGTCTAGGTAGATCCTAGATCAAATATTATGGATATTAAAGTATTCACTCTATCATCACCAATTAATATAATTACATACAATTAATCAGAAAAGAAAGAGAGACCTCTTTATTACAGTGTGGATTAAACTGTTTTTATTATTAATTAGTACCTAATAGTACATAGTATAAATAAAGCTCAAAATTTTGCTAATGGTCTGATAGTCTTATGACTAAATATTATGAATGTTAAGGGATTCACTCCTTACTGGTAAAACAGAATTTGAGATGTAGTCAATTGGCTCGAAAAGGACGATTGAGGTATTTTCTCAAAACTGTTTGTATTTAAGTCTTAGAAACTGATTTCTGCTTAATACTTTTAGTCTGGTATATTTTGTACATTATGATTTCGTTTATAATTCATTTTTTAACCTATTGTTCCTATAATGATAGAAACAATATAAATAAAAACATTGTTATTATTATGTTTTACCAGGCACCTTGTAAAGGAGCAATAAGTTTTTGCGGTTTCATAGTAGAAAAAGTATAACACTTAGAGGTCTGGTCTCCACGATAAATATTTGCTATATTAGTGTAATTTCCCAAACTATTTGAAATATTAGGTACTTCTACAAGAATCAGCAGTGTTTTCATGACAATGTCTTTCAAGTGTCTCGAACACTCCTGGTTCTCATGGTCACTCCTCATCTAGTAGTTCTAAAGAATTGACTAAATGTTGTGCAATTTGGTGGATGTGTGTTGACCATATTCAGTCAACATTGTGTAGGTAATTGGCAACATTGCCGCAATGTACCTACTGTCAATTGTTATGAATTTTAGTTGGATTTTATTAGCTCTATACGAAATGTATGGCATTTTATCTGTTGTTGTATCTGCACTTCCATGCACCCCCCCCCCCTTTTTGTTAGCTAGCTATTAAAGCCAATACTCCAATTGGTAGTGAAGACTGAAAATAAATGAAATTTCTTAGTTAAAATTTCTTTTTATGAGTTTGTATAAATCTCACAATAATGTCTGCCCATCCATCTTTTCGGGTATTTTAATTGTGATTTTAATTTTATGTTATGGTTCAATGTAGGTAGATGACATGCCAAATTATCTGTTGTTATTTGATAGGGATTAATTTGTTTTCAGCATGGTTCATTTTCTAGTAAGCTACAGCTGATTATAGGGGTCAACGCCCGGAACCAGAGGGCAATGAAGTTATGTTTTACTACTGTCTTCATAATAATTTTATTTCATTTCATTAATAGTTTTAAGGTTTATGTCAGCACTAATATGATTAAGAAAGGTGATTAATTATTATGGGTAAGGTTTAAGTGATTTTAAAATGCAATGCAATGCAGGAAAAAACTATCTGTCATGGGAACCCTTCCAAAAATACTCTTGGACATAAGGGGTACTTAAATGAATTGCATGATTAATATACCTACCCATAATTTAATATTGTATCTATGGATTGCTAGATAAAGCAATGGATTTTACTATTGGACATGTTATTTTAGATTGGGCTTATACATAATGATGATAAGAATATTATCTTTGTTCGAAGATGGGGGTGGGTTTAAATTTGCAATTTGATTTAAAACTAAAACAGGTTTAGTTGTTAATGTCATTTGTACATTGACAGGCTGTTAAGACCTCCAAACTTTGTAAGTCTATAACCCTTTTCCTCTCAATACTAATAGTTTTGAGTATTAGGACATTATGGTGTATTGATTTTGATAACAAATGGTTTCTTGAACCATTGTACTTAAACCAAGTACCCAGATCATTACTTTACAACTGGTATATAATATGGTTAAATCATTCCGGTACCATCCTTGATGTGTTCTCTTTTGGGGCTACTGGCTTAGCACTCCAGTATCTATTACTGTGTTCAGTCTTGAAAGATTCTTGTTAACGGGATACTTTTTTGGATGTTTGAATTTTATTGTGCTAGGCACAAACAGATTAATTGATTTTCTTGTTGTTGGTGATAAAATCTCTTTGGCTACATGTATTAATTGTTTGGAAATATACATAATAAGCTAAGAATATAACTATTGTCCTTATAGGTTTGGTGTTTCATTTCATTAAAGAAAATATAAATAATATTAATTTAATTTCGAGGTTGACACGGTGCTGATGAACATTTGTAGGTTGTGTTATGCAGTGTCATTCAAGCCATTCATCGGTTGCTTTGCTTATGATAACAGTACAAAAATTCGAAGACATGTGACATCTACCAATCCGCACTGGGCCCGCGTGGTGGATTATAGTCCATTCCCTCTCATAGAGAGGAGGCCGTGTCCCAGCAGTGGGAACATTATAGGCTGATGATGATGATGATGAACATCACATAACCTTGGTTCACCATATGTATAGTAGTGGAACAGAAGTCTGTCATAAGTGTCTGGAACATTTTCCATCAGCTGTTCTCTCATAGTATTAAGTAAACAAAGAATCTTGTTCTATTATTTGAATGAAAAGTGTTATGCTTAAATGTAAATATTACTTCATCACTGAAAGATCAAAATGACAAGTTTATGGCATAGCCACAGGGTGCTTTCGATAATATCATACTTGACGTCGAAGCTTACACACATAGTGTGGATTATAACATGCTGTAAATATCTCGTATTTAAGCATGTAGAATAATAAATATCCTGTATAGTCTGGCATAACTTCCACCAAAATAGCATACATACACTTTTTGGGCTGGTGTTTACATTAGTTAAACGTATGTGTAACATTAATTTATACTTGATGTTCAAGCCAGCAATGATGTCACAATCTGTTTTCTGTTTTATTTTGTTTGTAAATGTATTACTAACATAGTTTGTAAGTATATTGTTACTAACACTGAGTCTTGTTGCTCAAAATAAATATATTATTATTATTAAAAGCACATTATATGGGTTTAACATGCTGTTAGTATCTCGTACTTAAGGATGTGTGGTCCTGACAAATGTATGTCAGCCAGCCAGCAACTTTACTCGCTGATGGGAATCCAGGCAAGGAATGGTTCCACATTCACTGCGAGAGTATAATGCATTTGCAAGGTTATAACACACACGGGATGTGCTAAGTTAAGCAGGGTCGTCTTACGACCTGCATGGTCATGGATATATAGCACAATTTTGTAATTACCTGATCAAGGTCACGAAAATGGGACATACCTGTCCTTTTGCCCGGCAATTTGGCTACGATGTCAATTAGATTTTCAGTGCTAGCATTGTTCAATAAATTTAGCTGGACACCACGTGTCACACTGATAGTTAACCATGCAGCTAGTAACATGAGGTGTTACTGGTCTTGAAAATGGCACTTACCTGTTGCTGGACCTGCCATTAGATTTTCAGTGTTAGCATCGTTCAATGACTCAGCTAAAGGATATCTCGTATCTCCACTGATAGCTTACCATCCAGCTAGTAACCAGTAGTAGTGTTACTGGGGTATCGCGTACCCACTGGAGGAAAAAGGCTTTAACGAGCTTACAACTCCCTTAGTGCTTCAATGAGCACTGTGGATATCGCGTATCCGGGGGTCATTTAAAGTCGGGCATCCAAGTTGTTGTCAGGAATACACTTTTCCTGCTTCATCTCTGATGTCTTCTGATAAATAATGTCCTTCCAATTTACGTCCCGGTAGCGAGCGTTATTTGTAAATGCTCTGATTTCTGTTTCGGGTTTACGATTTTCACTAAAGATGCACTTAGTACACTTCCTGTCACTCGACATTTTGTTATTTTGGTAAAATGTAATGTAAACTTAGTTTTAAATGAATAATTTGACGAGAAAGATTTTTTCTTGCGGTGTCGATAAGGCGCGGAAAAGAAAAGTGACAGTTCGCGACTTGACATTCAGCCTTGACACTCAGACAGCATACGAATGTTGCAATTCTTAAAAAATATTCTTTTTTTTAATTCTCTAAAAATCGCGGTGTGAAAGTAACGTAGATTAGAAATACTACCAAGTTATAATAATTATTTGAAAGATTGCCACGAAGTAAAATTCAAGCCAACAAACTTTTTTATACCAACGTTGGAGACGCCAACCAAAATGGCCGTAATAATAAAAAAATCGCTGCGTGATACAATTTTCACTTTATAGACTCCGTAGGGGTGAGCCCTGAACTCCGGGGACTGGCTTAAAAACGGCAAAGTTTCAATTTTGTTCCCCCAAGTCGCGGATAAACGGGAAGATAAATGAAAGCTGAAACGTCGTCATTCTTTCTTCGTCTTACGAAAAATCAAATCAACAGAGTTTTGTATTAAAGGTGTTTGATAAAATCGAGACAATGGCAACGATTTGATTGACAACGGGATTTGATACTGCGTCGCCGCAACATGTGGTTTTAAGAAATGATACTTACTGAGGGAAACAGTTACAAAATAAGAGAACTATACCCGTTTTACGAGAAAACTGTTAAGACACATTTTCATTTTTTTATAACAATTTATTAGGAAATGGAAAAGACAAGAAAAACCCACAAAGGTAGATCAAAACTCACTCTTCCATATCTACTTTTATAAACTACTGGTTCAGGTTATTATTTTTTTACACCAGTACTGCAATTTATTATTAATTTTTTTAATAAATCACGCCATCCACCAGGCATAACCTAATGCATGAACTGTTTTGATATTCATATTATATCTACTTTAAATTCCCAAAACAAGATATAATGCGTACATACAAATACAACTCTCTATAAAAACATTGGATTATAAATAATTTAAAAATATTCGATTAGTCGCTTGCACAATTCACTCTAATGTTTAAATTAAAATAATCTCTCAACGCATACAAAATCAATTCTCAACCGAATCT
Organism: Xestia xanthographa; assembly: GCA_905147715.2. Taxonomy (NCBI): domain Eukaryota; kingdom Metazoa; phylum Arthropoda; class Insecta; order Lepidoptera; family Noctuidae; genus Xestia; species Xestia xanthographa. The sequence continues at coordinate 13,051,506 of LR990657.1, read as the reverse complement.
TATCAACGATAATAATCAATTTGGCATCACAAAAGAGTACATCAACGAAGCAATCTTTACCTAATCGCCATAGCTATCCCACGAGATTTATCTCTACTTTCGCCTGAGGAAACTAAAGTGAAAGCCTATTTAACTCGCGTTAAGGAACATTGCACATGGAACCATGGAACATGGAATACTAGAACTTACCTCATTTGAACGTCAGCGCACTAAGCGGTAATGAAGATGAATTCTGCATCAACACACATAGTTACACGACTCCCACGACTTACAAAGTACTTTACCGGCGTCGTCGTTTATTGCAATCCTTCTTGGAATATAAACCGTTTTGTTTCTCAATGCAATATTTAAAGTTAAACTTTAGAGATCAATTTCTGGTAAAGTATTAGCATTTCTAATGGTATAGAATGATCTGTTGTATCACAAGCCTTTTTAAGATCTATGACAATACCTAGAACTAGTTTTAGTTTCTAAATCTATTTTGATTCATTATGTTACACTGGCTTTGAAAGAACCAACATTACTTTGTACTTTACATGAGTGGCTCTAAAAAGTCACACCCACATATCATCACACCCACATATTATCACGCCTGTAATCCCCGAAAGGAAAGACAGGGTTTACTTAGTACACTTACATTTCACTCGTAATGTCTTAAGTCCTATGTCATAAATGCAGGGTACTACTACTAATTCCTTGAAAACTTGACAGTACTCCCGACCTGACAATCGAATCCCACATCCACATATCTGTGTATATCTATCATCATTTATGGTTTTTCAACAATATGATGGTATGGTAATAGTCTCTGACTGGTACCGTTGCATGTGACTCGCGAAATACGCCCCCCTTCTGTCGCATTAACAACACAAAAGTTGTGGTTGTTTCACAAACAAACACACATTTATAAAGTTTATAGATGATGTCACGAAATTGTAAGCACATTCTAACTTTACCTTGTCAACAAATTGCAAAAAAGTTTTCCATTTTCCTACATTTCTACATAATAGTAGATCGGTAGAGATAGTTCCCATTTCCTGGTCTTAGCTACTAAAGTAGAACGCAAGAGTATACAATGTGTGTGTACAGTGATAACCTCTTTTGCATGATTGCGATAAAAGCTTACTATGGTAATCTCCGTTTATCCTTCTGAAAAATACTTTTTCAAAGCGTGGGTGGGCCATTTCCTTCTTCAGACGAACAAAAGGGATTTTCGTACACTTAACAGAGCCTCTTTAAATAACTTTAGAAATGGATGTTGTGTATAGGATAAACATATACGTTTTGGGATAAAGATTTTTCTCTTTTATCTACTGTCTTATGAAGTTATGTCGTAAGTACCTAAGAACTGGATAGTTAAATCCTAGAATCCTACTATCGTCATCATCTGCCTAGCCTTTTCCCAACTACGTTGGGGTCGGCTTCCAGTCTACCGGAAGCAGCTGAATTAACATGGAGAATTAACATACACATTAACATTTAACATGGAGCGACTGCTTATCTGACCTCCACAACCCGTTCAGTACTGGGTAATACGGTAACCCTTGGTCAGACTGGTTGTCAGACTTTCTGTTCACTATCTGTTACGACTGTCAAAGATATACAAATGACAGCCGGGCCCAACGGCTTAACGTGCTTTCCGAGGCACGTAAGAAACTCGGTATGTAATGGGTGGTCACCCACCCACAGACCAACCTAGGCAAGCACGGCTTAACCTAAAGATCAACCCGAGCGGCTGTTATTATTTAGCCACGATCAATCCTACTATCCTATAACTAATATTATAAATACGAACATTTGTGAAGATGGATGGATGTTTGTTACTTTTTAACGCAAAAACTACTGAACGGATTTGGATGAAATTTGGCACACAGATAGTTTATAACCTAGATTAACGCATAGGCGATTTTTATACCGGTAGTACGATTCCGTGGGACAATTACGGAACTCCACGCGGGCGAAGACTTGGGCACAAGCATAGTCTGTTGGTAATGTTTGCTTCGCCCATGTATCTGATGAAATGCTCCTTCCGGGGGAATGAACCTTCGGCTGTGTGACACCACAGAAATTGATGAGATTTTATTCGCATTCCAAACGTCGTCGTTCCACCGAACGACGATTAAGATGAACATCAAACTAGGTAAGGTATGTCTACAAATTACTACGGCCACGTGAGTGGAGGAAATTACTGTTTACTCCTTTAACTATGAAGACAGAAAACTTAACCTGTACATTCGGTACCAGCACAAAAGCTCAACCTCATTTATTAACTACGCCAAGCTACATTTTAAATTCCCGCTTTGAGCGTTCCGTATAGGAGCCGACAAGAAACATTTCATCACATACTAGGTGCATGAGCAACTACCTATTTAATAATGTAGTTGCCCGAGTGTGGTTGCTCTTATAAAGCGGCTTCGACGTGAAGGCATGCGACAGACGTCGGGACCAACCACTGCCCAGATTTGTTTTGTAATATGCTATTACTATTATTGTGAAGACGTATTTGTATTTGATACATTTGATTTTGGAATTCTCATCGAAATTCAACGCTCAAATATTTTTCATATTGATTTTAGGTGCGAAAAGCTGCCCCTAAAGCTTTTACAAATCAGTGTTTCCATATTTTTGCATATTGTTTTTAGTGTTAACAATTTAGATTTCGTATTTTGTAGCACGAACCTATTGTGTACGGCCAGACGCGTCGTGTCAGCCACAAATTTGAACAAAAAATATCGAACATGGAACGCACTTGTAAAAATGACGTGCGAATATCTCGACCGTGTATTTTGCGTTCGTAAAAAATAACCTTTACAAAGGGCAAAAAGACGGTAAAAGGCTGGATTCTGTTGCTGAATAAGGCTGTGAGAGGCTCGTGACTCGCACGAGCGATCCCGGCGAACATTACGGCGGCGTGACCGCGCTCTCGGTTTAGTAATAACTCTCCGGACAACTTAAGCGTAATTGCATAAAATCGTTTTTGTTGGAATTTCGCTTGCTCAATCCGCGGAGGGTGGTATTTCTCTTGTTTCCTCGAAAATTTTGCAATTTCTTTCACGAATAGTGAACGTCTCACGTTGCAATCAGTCATGCGCACAATACTATCGTTTGTTGCTGGACGTCAATTCTCATGTCATACTTTACTTTTGTAGCACTCAATAGAACACGATTGACCTCTGCTACGACGTAGCGCATACGTGCTGTTTACTCATATCTACAATTATGCAAGTAATGTCGGCTGAATAAGTTTCATATCGGAATAGTGAGAGTCGGTAATATTTTTTGTAGCATAAATCACTGTTTTTGTAGAAATTCATCAAGCCACGAGCGCCCGTAGCGCGTTCTTGAAAATACAATATAACATTTAAGTGATTCTTACGTCATTTGAAATTCTAATATCAAGTAAATATATAGAAAACGCCTGATTTAATATTCGAGTAAACCATTTTTCTTCCCCGACGTCGCCGTGGCATAAAAATTCTAATGTAATCGCTATACAATACGCAGAAGGCAATAAATTCTTATCTTGAGATAAGCTACTATTTCAAATACTACCTACATAAGATTACGACACATGCACGTGCGTCTCCCGTTTTATAAACGCCTATTTGAGTTTAGCCTATACATTAAGTTAGATTTTTTCACAACATTTTAACATAAACCCTTGTAGCGAATTTCGAAACTAGGTTATATTGTCTGTATTAACAAATGCATTTATTTGTATATTACAAAAAGTTGTTACAGTAGGTACGCAATTATTTTTGTCCTTAATATTCTGCTGCTCCCAGCTTACAAATATTTTGATGTTACACGGTACAATTTGATTAAATAGAAATACTAATAATAATTAAAAAAACGCTCAGAAAATGTAAAAGTAAAATTCTCATTCTCTTTTGTTCTTACCTAATAAAAGCAGTATAATTCTCTTAATTATGGTACGAAAACTGTTTCTGACAGTCAAAGTGTTTATAATTAAGGAAAATTCTGGAAAATGTCCTCACTAGAAAGAGAGTTACTAATTAAAATTTTGTAATCTGCGAACTTGTAAAACTTTATAGCTACGTTATTAGCAAAAATTTAACATTCACCAAACTTAAAACATATGTACAACAAATGTTTGTTTTGTAGATACCTAGTTCTTTTTCATTCAGGCTTAACAAATGTTCCAACACTTCCAACGTTTGTCTAAATAGATTTCACTCCTAAGTACTTTCTGTCTTACTTGTCTTAGTAACGTATTGCAGCAAATAAATAATAAACGAACTTGCAAGACATTCTACTAATTAGCCCAGCTCTAACTCACTGTTTAGACGCTCACAAAGTCTGACTGTAAATTATCATGAAAAGCAAACCTAACAAAGGATTCAAACTAGGACCTAGCCATAAATGAAGATTATGAATGGCGAAATAAACCCTTCTAGTCTCGGAAACTGAGCACATTTTAGAATCCCGGACAATCGGTCTTGCCGGCCGGTTGGTGTTTCCAAAGTGCACACAAAACTTAAAAAAATAACTTGAAATGTCGATAAATCTTTATTTATTTCGACATCAGGAATGACAGGCGCTAGTTCACATAATTATGCACAATCTTCTATTTATAAAGAAAAGCGTCTGAAGTAAAAAAATACTTAAATATATTTCATCATTTTTTTTACCCGACTGCGCCAGAAGGAGGATTATGTTTTTCGAGAGTATGTACTTATGTATGTATAATTGTTTGGCACGCTCTGGCCTGAACAGCTCGATGGATTTGTCGGGACCCATTAAATAATCTAGACTAAAATCATTACATTCTAATATGGGTCCCGGCTCCCGTCTGTTGCAGTCAATATGTCATGTTTCCTAAACTTGTTTTATTCTCTTCAGTTTTTATTTAAAGTTATTAGTTATGTTTTACCCAGTCGGGTTTTTTTATTTTTTTTTATTAAAGATTTTTTTTTGTTTTTCAACTCACATTAAAACAAAAAATGTTCTAACTAATGCTCACAACTATCATCATGTATGAATATAATCTAAAGCATAAACCTTGAAAAAAAAATACTCAAATACAAAACGCAAAGGCAAACAGCATTGTTATTCGATAACACTGATACCTAATACTAATTTTAATTCAGTTATACGTCAGCTTTTGTATGTATATAATAGGTAGTAACATAGGCAATAATTATAGCAAATGATAACAGATTTTGTAATATAAACGTCATTATTATTATCGCGGCATATTAATATATTCAGCTAAATTATACCAAGATGAGGTGTTGAGCGGATCGACAAAGTTTGATTTGAACTTACGACCTTCTTTGTTGAAGTTCAAAGACACGACGGAAGTGGGTAGGCGGTGTTCTATTCTGCCATTGGCGAATGTATCATAAATGTTGGATTTGAACTTGGGTGTAAGTTCAAATCAACAACTTATTCATACGCAGTCGTATTAGTAAGACGTTTAGCAAGTTTTGGTATGTAATAGTAAATACTTACTTACTTATTAATAACTGCTTAACTTTGGCGTTTAGATAGATCGTTATATGACTTTATTGTAAACCAAAATTATTGTACTGTTCTTTTACAGTGATTTTGAATCTTCGGCGGTCTTATGGCTGGTCGCAATATCTTCCAGACAATTTTTGGTATAAACGAAACATTCATTTTCTAAACAACCACATGGTTGGCCGATATTACGAATGATAGTCGCCATCGAATATGTTTTTATTATTTACCAGGTAGCCCTAATAACCCCACTGTACGCACCATTTTGGACACCTAATTCGCTCCTGGAAATAGTAATCACACATGACAATTTGACCATATCAGCCAAAAAAAACACAATCCAGCAATTACGGCAGATGTGTAATAAATAATGTAATGAACTCACTATAAAGTGTATTGCGGTGCTAACTCCGAAGGGTAACGACAGACGTCATGGCAGTGCATGAGTCACGTACGGCTGGCACGCGACCGAAATATCGATGTTGGTCTGTAGGTGTACCGTACAGGTGCAAACAAACGTACCTATGGACGTACTTCAATTGTTTGCTTTGCGGTTGTAATGGGGTAATTTTGAGGGGGCGCGTCTGATTAGGTGTTGATAAAATGTGGATTATTTTATATTAAATAAGAGGACTTCGTAAATAAAATGTATCTCTAAAGCAATGGCAGGACAAGTGGTAAGAGCACAGGTTTGTGTTACAAATTTGTATTGGAGGTACGAGTACAAAGGTTAGTACGAGTCTAGAATCCAAATTGGGACCCTGTATTTTATGTTAGTAAGGTATATGATTTATGGGTGTAAAAGTACTCTTAACGAAGCCGAAAAGCACGTGTTCACCCCGTCATTGCGATAATTTTTTTGCTTTGAGCTACACCTGGGAAAGGAGGTCAAAGTTCCAACTGTTTCAGCTATACATGATATTTTTTAAGTAGGTAAGATTACATAACAAAATCTTAGTTCATCCCAAAAAATATGCTTCCTTCGTCCCAAAACATACTTTTTATTATTTTATTCCCGCTTCGTCCTATTTTACATTCCTTCTACGGACCATATTTATTTTGTATGGGCCAAACTTACTTTTTTGTACAATCAGCAAAGAAACTTCGGGACGAACCGTTTTTAATTTTATAACTTTGAATACATATAGATGTATTCAAAGTTATAAAATTTAAAACGGTTAAAAACTGATAGCAGTTAAACAACAATCAGTTGGAAAAAACAATCGAGGTTTCCCCATGATAAAGTCACAGGCTAGAATATATTCTCGAATCAACCAGGTCTTAATCAGCTCAGCTCAGGGTTAGCAAATCTTGCAACATCAACAACAACAACATTTTCACCGACTTCCATATGTAGCTACAACTACACTACAACAACCCTAAACGTCTACTGCTGGACATAAGCCTCTCCCATGATAGGAGGAATTTGCCGTAATCTCCACGCTTGGCAGGCGGATTGGAGATCGCAGTGATGAAAGACTAACAGAAAACGCTGCTGCCCATTCTCTGGTCTACGGAGGCGCAAGGTATTCTGCCTCAGACATTAGTCGCCTTATACGACACCCGTGAGTGTAAAGGGTTGGTTCTATTCTACTCTGCCGGATACCACAAGGTTTAATTATATATATATGTAGCACTAATTGGAAATTACCTATGTACGTTTAGGGAATCTACGAGAATGTTATTTGACGAGCAAGTGGTTTGACTGTACCGCCACTATTAGTCTAATTTCTCTGTCAATTGGTAAATAGTTATTTTTCGAATTTAAATAGTTATTGCACTCATTGATAAGTATGAAACATAAACCCTATTTAGTTTCTACATATGCAAAGATTACATTTGTAAAGCGATCCCATAATTATTTTTACATTACTTATGTACGGTTGAACAAGCTATTTGGTTTACATTTTACAATGTAATTTGTTGGTAAACTGCACTACTTTCAGACAAAGGGACTTAGGGTCACGGGTTCGAATCCCGGTCGGAGCAAATGTTTGTGTGATGAGCATGGACATTTGTTTCCGAGTCATGGATGTCTATATGTATAATAAGTATGTATTTACAAACAAAAAGTATCTATGTAGTATATCAACTATCTGGTGTCCACGACACAAGCCTCGTTGCTTAGTGTGGCACTAGATGGCGCTGTGTGTAATGTCCAGCAATATTTATATTTAAATGTTACTTTTTAATGACATGAATTTATCCAGATTATGATTGTTTTTAATTGCAAATTTGACCATGTACCTGACTATAATATTATTAATTGACCTCACTTTAATTTCTGTTTTGTTTTGTTGACATTGTTTTGATTTTATTAATATTTTAATTTATGTAATAATTTGCAAGCCATAAGGTAGACTGTAGCAGTGTAGCCGATCTCATTAATTTACGTACAACATCTTATACCCGTACCTACATTCAAGGCAAATAAAGATCTGATTCTGATTCTAAACAACAACAGCAACAGCCCATAACGTCCACTGCTGGTCATAAGCCTCTCCCATGATGGGAGGAATTTGCCGTAATCTCCACGCTTGGCAGGCGGATTGGAGATCGCAGTGATGAAAGACTAACAGAAAACGCTGCTGCCCATTCTCTGGTCTACGGAGGCGCAAGGTGTTCTGCCTTTTTTTTTTTTTTTTTTGGATGGGAAATCATCAAATAACTCCTCCCGCTCTGGGCGGAGCAGGAGGGAGTGTCAGACTTTTACTGACTAAAACCCATCCATGTTCCTTCATCGCCCTTTGTGTTCCGGGGCCACGGTATCTCTTTCGAATAGTCCCGCAACCCCGGCAGGCATCGGTCCTTACGGACCCCTTCCCTTTTGCTGACTCTCTTTGAGGCGCGCGTGGAACACGAACGCGCCGTCGACACGGCCTGTCGTCATGAGACGGATGGACGGCGAGCTAGCCCATAGCCCACCGTCCACAGGCCCGCGCCTACGGTGGCCGGGGGCCACCGGTGGTGGCCCCCGACGCCCGGGGCGTCTCCCGCGGCGGCCGGGACGTTGAGAGGTTCTCTCCCTCTCACGTTCCGCCACCTCTTTCTCTAGCATTACTGCTTCGCAGAAGGAGGTGACGGCGTCCCATTCCGTCTCGCTCCGGACCATGGCTTGCACCAGGGCCGGACGCGAGAGGTCGCCGCCGCCGATCGCCGCTTCGAGGACACGGCGGTGCTCCGCCCACGCGGGGCACACCTCCACCGTGTGTTCCACCGTGTCCTCCGGTCGATCCTCACAATGGAAGCACCCGGGCATTTCCTCCCGCCCGATTCGGTGCAGGAACCTCCCGAACACTCCGTGTCCGGTGAGGACCTGCGTTAGGCGGAAGGAGAGGACGCCGTGGCGTCTCTCAAGCCACTCCTCAAAGAGGGGACTTATCGCCACTATCGTGGCGTGCCCTGCACGGGGTTGCGACAGTCGCTCTCTCCATGTCGCCATGAGATCCCGCCGGAAGTCTGTCCGCTGAAGGTGTTCTGCCTCAGACATTAGTCGACTTATACGACGCCCGTGAGTGTAATGGGTTGGTTCTATTCTACTCTGTCGGATACCACACGGCTGATTCTAAAACTGTAAACCAAACAGATTGTTCGACCGTACCCGGTACACGCATTATGTGCGTGCACATTAAATGCAGCTCATGATGTTCGTAGACATATGACACTTGGTATGCAGTTACCAGTTGCAGTAAGTCAGCTACGCATTTTATTCAACTGGATACCCGTGACAAAATGTACATGTAAATGATGTAAATAACTCGATTTTAGAGAATTTTGGATCAAATTACCCTATATTGAAATTCTCTAGTAGAATTCGAATGAAGTAGGTAAACTTGGAATCATCATCAGTCAGCGTGTACGACTTCATTCACGTAGGCCTATTTATTTTATTGAATTCGTGACTAATTAGAAATCTCCTACTCTATGTCCATGATTCACTGGAATTCTATTTATACAGGTACCTACATTACTTAAAACTAAAACACAAATACCTACTTACGCTTACCCAGTTTTGAAAAAAAGAACTACAGGACCTGTTTATTCTAATATATTTTCATACAAATCAAATCATTGTTCTTCACTACAAATGGATCATAAGAATTTTAAATTATTTTATATTTTTTTTGTTTTTTTTAACCTTTTGTGAAAAACTACCAAAATAAAAAAAACAACCCTATCCCACCGTATCAAGGACCTCTGTATTTACAACTAAGTACGATTAGTCACGTGCAACTCTTCTCCCACTTCAACAGCTGTAGTTCATAAAAAAATGCAGGTGTAAGTAACTGGCACGCGCCTTGACTAACTGCCTACCAGTGCCACCTTTGTCAAGTAAAGGTTACTTGCCCGACTACCCCATAAACTGCACCCCAGTTTGACGACGACACTTAAATTGATTGTTATTTTAAGCCTATTACACCTTTCAAGTGACTGCTCGTTTAACATTAAATGGGAAACTTTGTATAATTTGCTTACAAATCGTCTGATTACGTTAATTGGGTTTTGAATTAAGTGGTCGGTTAAGGGATTAGTAACACTCGTTTTGTACTAATTTAGATTTCTGCGAAAATTTTCTTAGACTACGGATAAGATAAAATGAATATACCATACTTTATACAACTCCAAGGTTTTCGGAAAAATAAAAGTCAATATTATAAGGAAATCGTGTTTTCTTTACCTTATTGCAGCTAAATCTAAACATTTCACAATCATATTGAAGTTAAAACAATCTAAGAAAACGATAGATTATCTCTTCTTGACTGTAATGAAATGTCAATATCGAAGGAATGCGGCCGACTATACTATACGTGATGTTACTTTTAACTTAGTTCAAACTAACGACTTCAGTCATCAATGTAAACAGAGATTACGAAGAGGCAAGTCGATTAAATACTCCATATCTGTCACAACGCGATAAGAAGATATGTAAATAACTCTCAAAGAAAGCTTAGCCCATTTAAAAGGCTATCAATGTCAGATATCAAAGTTTCTTTTGAATCTGATATCAGTTTTATTTATCGCATTTAGTTGAAGAATCTCCGAAGTAAGAATGACTCTTCGATGTTATATTCCTGGAACTTTTCGTGGAACTAGACTTCTGAAGATATTAGCTCTTCTACGCTCAAAAGTTTCTCCTAATCTAGTAGATAGGTTCGTGCCAACAATGATCTAAGTTTGTTACTGAAATACCTTTTCATACAAGTATTTGAGATATTTACGAGAACTTTACTATAGAATTTCCGGACTGTAATAATAGAGAAGCATGAAAGCTTGCGCAATGCCTATTCGGAAAATGCATCTGGCAAAGGGAAAGCACTGGTAATACCTCCATAGACAAAATTCCTTCGATGCCTTCGGCATTTAACTAGTTTCCTATGGTAATCCCCCAACAGCCCATAATAGTGTGTTGTATAAAATTTATGATGGTGTCTGTATGACCTTATTAATTTTATGGGACCACTTGGTCCACTTGAAAACAGGTTTGAAGAAGTCAGCGATGAGACAAGGCTTGGACTCCGGGTGTAAGCCGCTTAAGAAATATCGGTTAGTATCACTGCGTACCGAGCTGAATTTATTGAGTGCCTTATGGAAGAATGAGGACGCACCATATGTATGGATTAGAACTCATTATCACTATTTTATTAGGAGAAACTTCCCGTCTTGAAAATTCCTTAGAGGTTGTAAAACTTTAAGCTGTCCACTCATTTCGGTACAAAAGCTGAACCCTTTACAAGCTTTTGTTGATATTCGAAATTAAATTCTTAAGCCGAAGCCTTTCAATAACTTATAAGCCACATTTTATCTAACCTTTCAATCGTCCATTGAAATTTTTATCAGTGTCACGATCTCTGATATTTCATCAAACAATTGCCATAACACGAAATAACTCTCAGAATAATCGCTAAAGTTTGGCATTAAGCGTTAATCAATTAAATAGTTTCTACTCCCACATCGCTCAATATAATTAGACAGGGCGATAAGATCGGGCGAACGGTAACCAATAGCTATTTAAATGTAAATATTTGTGAGATAAGCTGCGCCAGTAACCATTTGCACCTTTGTTTACTCAACTAAGACCGGCCAACTAGCAAGCTCAACTGCTCAAATACTAAATGGTATTTAGTTCACACATAGCTAATGTTATCTTGATTACGTTCTGTGTTATAACTTTATAAGGTATTAAGTAAAAACGATTTCCTAGCTTTTCAATGCGGTCTCGCACGGTTTTTTTATGAAACGCAATGCGAACGTTGATATAATACAATACTACATAATATTATGTATCAGATATACATTATGTAACACCATTGTCTTTCAAGCTAAGAGGGTGGCGGTACGTGCTTGACGCTTACTCTCCGCAGATTGATCCACGCTTTTACAAGACGGAAAAGAGTGCCTTGAGAGTAAAAAGGATTTTCCTGCCAGACGGATGAAATGATTTAACTGTTTATGCCATAGATTAAGTAACCTTTTTAATATTTTGGCCGTCAATAAAATCAGTCTTCCGAGAAAATCGAAAAGGCTTGTTAAAAAACCTTAAAAAAATCAAACTTAATCTTATTCAAATAAGCACAGACATACGACGTTATTGAATTGCGATTTATTCTTCTTTTTTTACTAGTGATACTAATACTGACTTTGGTGTATATGTCAATTGAGTGCCTTAATATTTGGTCAATTAATGACATAGTATGAATACCAAAATCATTATTACAACGGACGGTTCAAAGTACCAACTCTGACAGCTGTTTCACACAAAACAAATGTGGTACCTACTTAATCTAAGGACTTAGTCTACGTCTGTACCAATGCCGTGAGATCGCAGATAGCAGTGACAATGAGTCCGCAACAATTAAACGCCGCATTTAGATAGCTGGAACAATCCACAATGGCACGTGAGAGGAATCGCATGGGAGATTTTTTCCCCATTCAAATGAATAGGTCACATAAAGTATTCAGTTGTTCAGGGCTACGGAATATGGTGCGTTAAACGCGGCATTTGTGCCAGAACTAATTATTGAACTGCAATTAAACCGAAGCCACAGCGGAACGGTTACGTCTTTGTTATTGTTATGCTTTATGGGAGTTATTGTAATAAATTTCAACATTCGCAAGATTACGAGTGTCAATTCATAATGCTGGCTGTTGACCGCGAGGCTAAGCACGTAAATGCATGCCTCACGCGCGTGAATCGATACCCGTTGCGGCTTCGCATTCCACCAAAAACTATAATGATCATGACATTTTACTGCTATTATGAATTCGCTGTTTTAATATCCACACTAACACGTTGACATTTAACAGATTTGCGTGCGCCATAACTGTCCCGCTCGTGCTTCAACTCATAAAATGGCGATATTATCACGAGCGACCATTTAAATCTCGTTTTCTAGTTTGGTATATTTATTAATGATCTATTTCCTCGGACCTGTTGTCGGCTCGGCCGGTTTCGCCGTAGATTCCTAACTCATCGTTGCCTACACTTGCCGATTCACAAAACTGGTTCCGCCGACCCATCCACTTGATCTTGAGCGAGTGTTGGCCAACTTTCACGAGATTCCTCTTGGGGCCCGCGCGCCGCCCGCGCCGCCGCCGCCGCCTCGTGAGAACATCTGACGGCGCGACGTCGCTCGAGGGTTACACGGTCGATGTGCCAACGCTGCGACGCCCTTTTTCCTGTTTCCTCAATCTTTACTCACTTTCCTTCGCCATAAGTGCCTTGAAAACTTCGGGAAAGCTTTCGTCTCATTTACATTTGATGTCGAGCCTTCAGCTTTTATTAAGTTTGGCCAGAATAAAAGCAACAACATAACCTTTGTTGATACTTTCCGAAGAAAATACAATCAAAGTCAAGCATAATAGAATACTTGACAGTTACTCGATCAAAAATGTTAACCCATTTTAATGTTTCCGAAATCAAATCAACTTACATCATTACTAAACAGCTTTATTCATATCGCCAACTAATAAACGTGCTATTTATCCAAAGAGATCGGTGACCAGATGAATATAATTAAATTCCGTATCTACCAATTTGTGAAGGAGGTAATAAAGTTTTGCTATCTAATATCTAGCGACGTGTTTTTGAAATATCCTGCCTCATGTTGTGTGAGCATCCATTTATGATCATAATATATTCGTGTAGTATATTTTTGCCGAGACAACTTTGTGTGGGAAGAATTATCTAACCACCGTCATTTGGAGACGAAAATATTCTAAACGAAGTTCGCAAAGGTTTATTTTACCTTCAAAGTTCCAACGTGGCTGTCTATTGTAAATACTTGAAACACACTTTTATATTCATGAATAAATAGACAATTTAAATATAGTTTTCTATGAAATGAATAATTAATTGCTTCCTTCCGCTTTTGTAAGAGCTTTGCTTGAAGATTTATGTTCATACTTTTATAAACAAACTGACTTTTTATTTCCACAATACGTAGTCTTATTCATAAGAAGAATACGTTTTCTAAAGATTGAATGAACAATGAAGGTTTATGTCTACATTCAACTCGAGGTATTCCTCGAAGCGCTCCCGTTTTGAAACGCTCCCATCTAAGCGCTCCCGTTTTGTTCCTCCAAGCGCTCCCAAAAGGAGCGCTTGGAGGAACGATTAAAAATATTAAAATTTATTTCCTCGAAGCGCTCCTACGTTTAAAAATAGGGAAAAGCATGAAGTAAACGTAATGAATTATATCGATAATTTTTTAAATAGTCCCATCTCTATCCGAAACTTAATCATGGGAGCGCTTCGAGGAAATAAATTTTAATATTATTAATCGTTCCTCCAAGCGCTCCTTTTGGGAGCGCTTGGAGGAACAAAACAGGAGCGCTTAGATGGGAGCGTTTCAAAACGGGAGCGCTTCGAAGAATACCTCTTCAACTCGAGCAGTTTTGTTTATTCTATATTAACATTGGTGTCAATTCTGTTGTGCACAAACTAAACTTAATCTAAGTTATTGCTATCATTTTCTCTCTAATAAAACGAGAATGAGACGGACGTAATTTAGAGCTGTCAAATTTAATTGGCACTAATATTACCATACAAATGAAGGGTGCACGTAAAAAATGACGACTAAAAACACGGTGAAGCGCAAGGCATAAACTAGTTTGACATCTCTAACTTAGTTCATAGCTATAGCCGTCCTTTTCTCGCACTGCCTTTTTGTAAAACATAGCAATAGCCTAAATTAAGTTTAGTTTGTGCACAACAGAATCGGCACCAATATTTTAGTTTCGTCTGTGAGAACGTGAAGTAAATACAGAGAAACTGAAACATACCTACATTTCTAGGTGTTTGTACTTGTTTCAAAGAATCAGGAGTAGAGTTGCCGCGAATAGTGTTTATAGCGAATAATCGAATACCGATTAATCGACATTACTATTCGACATAAAAAAATCTCTCTGTTTATTCAGAAAGACTATTTTCCGAGGCAGGTTTAATTTACGAGGAAAAACGAAACCGACTTGCTCCAGAACGTGCAGAAAAAAATGTTTTTTTGCACCACAATCTGCCTCTGTTGGATTTTAAATGTTAATTAAAAAGCCTTACTAATTTAATTTCATGAATATGATAGGCACAGGCACATATTACAGATAATAATTGATATTGTGTATTGTTTTATTTAGGAAAATAATTTAAAAAATGATTATTTTTAACTCATTAGTTCTTTTGTTCGTTAAAAGTTTATTTTCGACGACTATTCGCCGAATGCCGAATAATACTAGCTATTATTCGGTATTCGACGAATATCAAAAAAATGACGAGTAATGCCGAATACCGAATAATAGCGAGTATTCGCGGCAACTCTAATCAGGAGGCACTTGGCAGGCAGCTCTATAAGTTAAGACATTAACGTCACGGCCGAACACGGCGCTCGACTTTACCTGCCTCTAATTAAAGGAATCTCAGGAATGTGCTGCGTTGTCACCCGATCTTTTACAAATCCTACCTTCAACACAATCAAAAACATACATTGATAGTAACAAAGTAAGGTTCCTGTTTCAGTAAACGAAAATGGCAGAATTATAATTGAAATCTGAACAATAGTAGGTAAATTGGTGAAGTTTGGTGAACATCTTTAGGATGTTGACATAGTATCCCCTTTGAGTAGAATTTACCGTTTAATTGTTCGTTACTTCAAGTAGTGTTGATTATAAAAGGATATCGTGAAATGTTTACGGAAACGTAGCGGTATTATTTTATTTTTAGTAATGCAAATGCGGTCAGCTGAGTTCACACTATCGAAACTTGAATAACTTTTTATTCACAGTACTAGGTAATAAAAGTTTGACATTGTTACATAATACATGTATATTACTTCATTCAGTCAATTCAGTCAAGCTTACCCTACTGTTTCGATGATGACTATTAATATAAGCAATAATCATTCAAAAGTAATTAAAAAGTATTACTTAACACAGTTATTTAATCTTAAGTGCCACATTGGACTCAATACAAACTGAGTAACTGTCTTAAAATTATTTACCACTAGCTGACGTCCCGCGGTTTCACCCACGTAGTTCCCGTTCCCGTGGGAGTACGGGAATAAAATATATCCTATAGCACTCACGAATAATGTAGCTTTCTACCAGTAAAACAATTTTTAAAATTGGTTCATTACTTCCGGAGATTACCCCCTACTTACAAACATACAAACTTACAAACAAATGTTACCTCTTTACAATATTAGTATAGATTTAAATGTAGGTATAAAAAAATGCTCGTAGAATTATCCTTGTGCCTCGATAAGTGACAAATGAGGCACAAGGATAATTCTACGAGCATTTTTTTTCTGTCACTTTCTGGAAGACTCATCCCGTGCTACCTTTAGTATCTATCACCTACTTGAGCAAGTACCAACTATCCATTAAATCCCAATAGTCCATACATTAAACTGCAATGTTTTCTTGATAATTCCCATTAGCATGCAATGCAAGCATTTTGTATTCGTAACCCACTCCTTCCTATACGCGCGTTGATGTTCTTTTAAAGGCAGATTCGTTTGGCGCGGTCTATGATATTTTTCCACTAATAGCTACACATTTTCTTGTAGATTGTTATTTTGGGACAGTAAGTCACGTTAGTGTAAAATCATTGTCTGCATTTTGTTTGCAGGTTCTTTTATTTAAAAAAATAAAACATGAGATTTTTGGGCATTATATCGAGATTGCGACTATTATTATTTTTGAATTACATAATTAAATAATGATCAATTCCAATCGATTGCCTGGAGTTTAAGACTAATGGCTCCATTTGAGTTAAGAATGGTGAATATGTAATCTAAGTTACTAACTCACACTGGGAGAAAGATTAATTATTTATAAACTACCGAATACTAAGTTTCCTATCGCATTGTTGATGTTGATGCGTAAGTTACAGGTATTTTGTCGATCCGAAGCTTGTGTCTAATGTTTGTAAGCGTTTGCTAGTGTGATAGACAAACTTCGACAGAAACATTCTTGCATGAATTAAACAAAATAATATTGTTCGAATCTATGGTAAAAAAGAAGTTATTCAACTTAAAAAATAGAGAGGTGTTATATCTGTGTTTAATATCGTGAATCGAAGGAATTCGACTCAAATAAAATCTTGTCTAATGTATCCAAGAAGAATTTCACTCTCCAAAAACTACCTCAAATACTTGTAAATGTTGTTTATAACATTTTATATCAATTTTCCTGTTGACTCCCACCTCCTATAATAAATAACAAGACTGGACTGACCACGATAGTAAATACCGGTGTCAAGGTTCGAATCCACGACCACACGCTGGTCACACCGCTCTAAACCACTGCGATATCGATACTTTTCATAATAATAATCATTTTAAGTAACCGTAATTTCTATTTTTAATGTTGATAAGAAAAAAACATGATAATCAAGTACTTGAATAATTTTGGTTTTAAAGATCTCAGACACGAGAAAACCAACGTCATCTTATGATATCAAACACCTACCATATAAAGGTGTTTTCGACTACCGATACCGTTAGTAGATAGATACAAATCGATATAGTAGAAAGTATCGGAACTAAAGTACACACGTACATACCCTGTTTTAGTCTGAAGTTAATCTCCCAATCCTTTATCAATTGCACTTATACACTACACACAGTCGCACAAAGTAAAACGTGCTAGAACCTTTTTTATCTCCACCACAAATTCGAATTTAACTTTGCACTGGCACTTTTAACGAACCTACATAGCACTGGGGTACATGGCGTGATTTAAGCATTCACCGAACGAAGGCTGTATAACACAACAGGCTGTCACAGCCAACACATAAAATGCACATTTGTCGTCACAAAAACCACACAAACGGTTCTCTAATTCAAATTGTGACGTGTTGTACACAACATTGCTGAAAACCGACCGTTAAATCGAATAAAACAAACGCTGCGTTACAACGTTAAGTTAAAACTAAGTTAGGTCCGCTACGCGAGAAAGACCGTTGATCCAGTCGGCGGTCGGTACAACAGCGCGCGCGCTGCTTTACCGACACTGAAAAGTTCAACGCTCCGTCCCTTTCACAGCGGACCAATGAGAGGAAGACGGCGATACTACTTTGGCAGTATAGTGGGAGAACTTACAACCTGCGCCTGCGCAAAGCCTCTCAATACAACCATAGCAACAGGTGAATTGTGCGCGTGTGTGCGTGCGTCGCTGTGACGACGTGTGCGTGCTTTCTTGATTGTGGTTTAATGATAACGTAGTATTTTGTTCGGTGCTATTTTATCAGTTCCTCGCTACGGTAATGATCCGACTAGTATGCAATTAGTGTTATTTATTAAGGTTAAACACTATTTAAATGCTTCTAGGTCGATAAACTAGACGTGAACGAAATAAATTTAAATCTATCAATGTGATGCGTTTACAAAACAACAACGCTATTCGTTTTAGGCTGACTTGAATAATACCTAAATACAAGAAATAAACAAGATTTTGACGTGTTACAAAATGTATGCTTAGCCATCCATGTTAGGCCATCCAATAGCCATCTACAGCTTGAAGTATACCTATAAGATGGACTCGAATTCTTGTTTGTTTTATTTTTCGCTTTGTTTTATCTAAAACAGCCAAAGAATTCGAATAAAACCGAATAGGCAAGTCATCAATCACTTTGGAAGCGAATTTAAATAAAAATGCTATGAATTCCCAAATGCTAATGTTATGTAAATAAAACTTTTCTACTTTGACATAATTAATTGAACGAGTGGGAATAAACATTCTTCACAAATATTTTTATTTTTGCTACAATTTATTTGACTGATATTTAATGAAGCCAATTGAAACAGTGACAAGAATCTCTTAAAATTAGGGTTTATTTTATACATTTTGATGGACGCAAACTCTATTTCTTGCGAAATTATACAAAAAAAAAAAATATTGATGACCAATTTATTTTTTTAAACACATTGTTGTGATTCCCAGGATAAAACAATGTAACTAAAGCTTCATCAGTGTTATATCAAAAGTTATAATCATTGTCTCAAAATTAGCCCAATTTATTTGAGTAGGTGGTTTTTTAATTCCTAATTCTACAGGGTTTAAACGGATCCTTCAAGAAGCCGTCAACCAAACATAATGTAACATCAAACTTAAAGAGGAAAGATTTGTATTTTTGTGTGTATGTTTGTAAAGAATAAACTCAAAAACTACTGCGTCGATTTCAAAAATTCTTACACCATTAGAAAGCTACATTCACATTGACTAACATAGGCTATATTTTATTCCCGTACTACCACGGAAACGGGAATTACGCGGGTTCAACCGCGCAACGGTCGCTATTTTTTTTTTATAAAAACGTAACAAAAAAGATTTCGAATTTTCAAAGTGATCACAAACTTTTTTTGATGTGTGTATATATTTATTGAACACTTCAAGCACAAAGAAACACAAACATCAAACTAAGTAACCCTACGCAAAAAATATTGCTGGGAAACGACTTTTTTTGGGGGTGAAAAATCACGTTTTACGATAAAACTCAATGTAACGCATTCAAAAGTTAGTGCTGATGGCTGCTTTGCATATTAAACGGCTCATGGAGGTAATTAAAGTAAAGTTAAGACCTTAAAAGTCCTAGTATTAAAAAAAAATTGGAACTTTGACCTCATATCATATCTCCGTTACTAGAAGGTTCCCAGGAACAAAAAAAAATCGCAATGACGGGGAGAACCTTTCGGCTTCGTTAAGAGGATTTTGACACCCTTTATATTAGTCGACATATCATCACTAACCCGTTTCTAGCTACATCATCTTTCTTACAGTCCATCCAACGTTTATTTTGGTCCTCTCTTACTAACACACACTATATTATAACTAATAGATGTAAAAATACCATTAACGAAGCCAAAAGAAACTTGTTCTCCCCGTCATTGCGATCTTTTTTTTTTTCTAGATCCTAGACAAAAAAAAGAATAAAACAAGAAAAGGAAAGGAAAGAAGAAAGGTATCTTCTAGTTACGGATATATGGGTGGTCAAAATACCAACTTTTTCACAATAAAAAAAAATATATATATACAACTCTTTAATGTTAAAACTTTACAGCCATCAGCACAATTGTTATACATGGTGACTGCGTAAGTGCGTATACATTGACATCGTTTCACAGCAATAATTTTTACGTAGTCTATACTAATATTATAAAGAGGTAACATTCGTTTGTAAGTTTGTATGTAGGGGTAATCTCCGGAAGTAATGAACTGATTTTTAAAATTCTTTCACCATAAGAAAGCTACATTCACAATGAGTAACATAGGCTATATTTTATCGCCGTACTCCCACGGGAACGGGAACTACGCGGGTGAAACCGCAGGATGTCCGCTAGTTACTTATAAGTTTGGTTAATAATTACTATTAATTCAGGTAGTAGTGCAATAATCACCACGTGGCCACGTGCCAAGCAAGTAGATGATCTACCGCGCTGTTGCAGATGAATACGTAGGTAAGGCATTTTGAGAAACACACTTTTTTCATTGGGAAAGCTTATCGAAACTGTATGAAACATATACTTAATTTTTTGTACATATAGCAGATTTTTTTTTTCTATCATAAACAGGTGTTTCTCTAATCATGAGAACTTTGAACGCCATGCAATATTGCCAAGTATTCATAGTCACTCTGTTACTAATTAAACTAGAATAACATAAAGGAAGTACATACAAAATATAATATAACTCTCAACATTGTTGACTTATTCAATTGTTCTCTGAGTGAGTTCACAAAAATTTAACAATAATTTAAAAATGTATTGTTTGTGATTAGTTACAAAATTTAATATTGTTATTGTGTACACTATCGCACTAGGTAACCCTGTAAAGATAGTCGTATGATGGAGAAATAAATAAAATACCTTTCTACATAAGGAATACTGTTACATAGTCTACGAAATACATTTAACAAGAAATGAGATGATGGAACTCCGTGAAAATATAAACACTAAGCAACTTCTTATTCCAATACTATTATGTATTACCCTTATTTTCAAAATAAAATTCTATTCTATTCTATTTGGTGGACCGACATAATACTCAACATTACACTGGTTGAAACAACGAGAAGACATCACAACAAATGTCCGTTTGAAATGCATGGTCTCTTCCGAACATAAATTCACTTAGTATTCATTGTTTTCTAATTAGAGTCCGTCGTCTCAAGAATAAATATTGTAATTAGGTCCTTCAGGGCTCCGGGTAACAGACGACACCCGCGAAAAACTAATAATCTATTCTCCCAAACTCCAATTTAGAAAGAGTGTTTTCCTCCATTAATCTTTAGCCGTCCATCAGTCAAGAGGAAATCAAGCAAAAATAAGAAAGCAATTCGAAAAGCTCTTATAAGAAGTATCGGATGACGAAAGTGACAATAATCGTGGCAGGAGACTGGTATCCGTGGTGCTATTAGCAGATGGATTACTTTTATATGAAGTTGGAAGGATAAGGGTCCTCTACTTCCCAAGTTTTGTCCAAATCGATTGGATGCGTTGAACCTACAAAATGAACGATATGTTGTCTACCTTTATACAGGGTATAAAAGACCTCATCACGAAGTCGTCAACCAAGCATTCTGTACATCAAACTAAGTAATTTTACGCAAAAATTATTGCTGGGAAACGACTTTTTTTTTGGGGTGAAAAATCATGTTTTGTGATAAAACTCAATGTAATGCACTCAAAACATCGTCCTGATGGAAGGAATCAATAGTACGGGTGACGTGGAGGTGTTTAAAGTAAACATCTTACATTGAAAATTTGTATTAAAAAAAACAAACTTGTCAAAAAGTTGGGACTTTGACCCCCAACATCTCCGTAACTAGAAGGTTCCCAGTTTCCCAGGTATGGTGTAGAACAAAAAAATGATCGCAATGACGGGGAGAACAAGTGCCTTTCGGCTTCGATAAGAGGTTTTTTACACCCTTTTTTGTAATAATAGAATAGGTGCGTAAAAATAAAGGCACTTTATTATTATCCATGGCATCTAATTTTGCGTCTTTCAAGCTGATTTATAAAACGAAAAGACGCACTAAGCAGATTACAATAGCATACCACAACTCACTGTTGCTACAATATTATCTTTTCCATGTAAAACAACAATGTACTAGACACGTCATTTCCACTTTTCCAGCAACAAGAGCACCTACCCGTTGAATCAACACATAACTTTTCCCAGTTACAAACATACGACTTTGGAACGAACACATCAGTTATAGACCTAACTAAGTTTAAAACTAACCGTAGATCCCAAGTAAAGGCGACACTAGACAGTTATCGGTCGCCCCAGACACTCGCTAATGAAATGTTCACAGCACGAAACTGATAATTCGATTGGCAGTCCCCGGCTGGCAGTTTTATGGTGTCGTCTATAGGTACCTTAGCGGTAATTACGAGCTCGATAAACAAACGCTCACGACGTAATGTTGCTTGCTATGTCTCTTAATTAAATACTTTTCTAATGTTGTTTGGGTGAATGTCTTCATGGTCGTGTGGTCTTCTCTGATCTTTGGTTTAATTTCCTTGTTATTTGGTTTTAGGGTTTTTAGTTGCCTGAAGTTTAGAATTTTCCTCTTTCTCTCAATTTTCATAATTTTGCTTTAACCTTCCTATACTCGCGCATTGGTCTGTGAGACCGATAAAACAGTCATTCGTGATTTTTCTTTTATAATTAATGATAGCATTTGGCACTTCCTGTTAGCTGCATTATTAGTTGCTACGATAATTTCAGGACAAATACTGTCTTTGTGCGAAAAGCAAATATGGCCGTATTCGGCAATTAGCGGTCTGTTAGACCGACGCGAGTATTGGATTTATCTTCTGTCATTTTGTACTGAAATTTAAATTATGAAACTGATGACTAAAATTATTTGTGTTTATTATAGCTCAGAGGGTATCTCTTAGACACTGTAAGTTTGTCAGAAGAAAAAAAAAATATTCGGTAACATTTTACAACCTTTACAAAAAATTAACCATTTATCAGAAAGTTCATAAAGGGCTGTTACTCAGTAAATGATAGGTATATTTTAGGTAAATTTTCATTTTTACGATACTTCTTGGTATATACCCAGAAAACAAAATATCCCTGTAAAAGTTATTTAAAAAAATTACCCCGTAATGGAGTTCTGAACTTCCGGTCTGTCAGACCGTTACGCAAGTATGGGTGTTATAAAATTTGGCGCGACTATAAGAAGGTTAGATGCTTAATAGAATCTGACAGTCTATTCTTAAGATAACACCTTACTATAACATTAGACTTGTTTTATCTGTTGGTGAACTCACTGTTGGCAATTAATAGACCAAACCGGTAATTAATACTTTTCTAGAAGCATTTTCAAATTTTGATTATTACTTAGCAGAAAAAGCTTTCGGAAAACTCTTGACTTTAGCGATGTTTCATTGCTAAAAATAAGTTTATAATAATTATGTGCTTACCGTCGATGTATTTGAGTACAAACTGGACGTCTGGTCCTAAGGCTGAGGCTACCTCCAGCGGCAACTCGGTGTCTCGTAACACGTGCACTGAAAACAAACAGCAAGTTATCATTCAGGATATTTGGGATTGATACAATTGGCACATAACCACGCAATGCATAGGAATAGTACATTTTGATACAAGTGGAGAAAGTTTGTTATTGCATTCGAGGCGGAATTATAACACCCGAGCCTTAGGCGAGGGTGTTTATGAGCCGAGAATTGCAATAACAAATGTCCACGTGTATCAAACGACGTTTTTCAATACACTTTTGAAGAAATAAAATAAAATAACGAAAAATATTTTTGTCACGAACTATGAAACTATGATTTTAATGTTCTTTTTTTGTGCTTTGGTTTCGCCAGGTTGAAGGAGAGGCAAAGGTATGAAGCCGTTAAACAGCCTAATATAAAAAAATAGATTAATTCGATATCTTTGAATTCAGAACACAAATAAATGTTAATTTGTGTATAAAAGTAACTATTCGTTTTTAATAATCATGTTTATCTATGATATTCTATTTATAAACACAATTTGAATATTCAAAAAATATTTATGCCGCCGTAAAGACGCGTAGTGCTTTGCCGTAATTAAAAAAAAACATTCACCTCAGACTATAGGCATTGAACAAATTTGGACTGAGTATAGGTATAGTTATCTGTGGCAATTTTCAATCCCGCACACGTGCGGGAAAGTGGTAAAAATCGCACGCGTGTGAAATACATTGCATGTTGTACCTATTCATAGTGCGTTATGGACCAGTTTTCGACGAAGTGTATTGAAAGAAAAGAGATTTACAACGTACAGGGGCGAACCACACCATGCTATAGGTGTTTTCTACCAGTCAACCTTTGGGTGATGCAGAGACAAACAGTGGCAGGACTGGCAGGTGAATATATTGGTATTTTAGACTGTTCAGAACTTAGAAAGCCAGTTAGAAAACAAGATATTTTTTGAAAACTAACTACGAATAGCACGTGGCTCGTAGGTCAATAAACTAATTAAATGGAACATGAAAAAAATTAACATTTTTCCTTGTTCTTAAATCTGAGAAAATGTTCAACAATATCTAGATAATTACGAAAGACAACATCAACGTAAAATGCTCAGGTATCTAATTTAAAAGCCTATCAGTCAAACGAGTCTCTTTCATTACGACAACGAGGATTGTCTGACTTTTAAAAAATCTTGAAAGAAAAATAAGTGAAGATTTTTTTCAGAGTTTGAATTGAACTCATTACGTTCAAAGGACCACGTCGGCACACAAAACAGATTCCCCGTCTGATTGTTTGATTAAAAGCGACCTTAGGTAAATTTGATAATAAGGATGCCTATTATAATTTGTGATTTTAGGGCATAGTGCCCGCATTTAGAGAAAAATGTATTATTGTTCAGAAGGAAAGACTAACTTCTTGAATGAACATTAGGCATGTTTGTATACATCACGCTTTACGGTAGGACTCAATGTAACGGGCTATAAACATTGTGCAGATGCATGCATGGAATCGTGGAGGTAGGAATTTAAAGTAAAGTTAAAAAAAACGTATTTTTTTTTAACTTGTGTAAAAGTTGAGGATTTGAACTCCAATATCTCCTTAGCTAGAAGTTTCACAGGTCCATACCTGTGAAACTTCTAGCTAAGGACTCGTCACTACGATCTTTTTTTTGTCCTGGACCATTCCAGAACAAAAAAAAGATCGTAGTGACGGGGAGAACAAGGGCCTTTCGGCTTCGTTAAGTGTCTTTACATCCATTATATCAAGTTTAACAAAATCTCCTACAACTAATCTAAGAAAGGAAGGCCCGCAACTTTCATGTGGCAATGAAATATAATCATATGCACGACGTACCTTCTCAACGGCCTACCCCACCGTGCCTATCAATATCACCGAAAAAAGTGATTTGTGAACTTCCTTGAAGGCTCAGTTTCCAAATAATATCTTCGGAAACAATCTGTTTGCGCATTTCGCTAACTTTCTCAACTGGCAAGCTGACATAACTTGATTTCATTGAATTTTTCCAAGAATTTTTCTTTGGAACCAGGTGTTCACATTTTTCTCTTTAATTTACTCATTTGACGGCGCTTTCCGAAGTTCCGATCTTCCACTTAAGGCTCGCTCCCGTATTTCCGATTTACTTTCCGATTGTCTGATCGGATTGATCGCTCGTTGAGTTCAATAAGGACTAGATCTTGAACAGTGATCTAATGTTTAAAGAGCTCTTGTGATCTTTCATGTTGAGCTCCAGCATTGTTAGGTAAGTAATCAAATTTGTCAACGTATTTCCGAGCTAGCCAAATATTTATGTGAATTAGAAAAACCAGCCAAGTGCGAGTCTTACTCGCCCATGAAGAGTTAGTATAGGTATGGGGGCTGTATGTCATAAGCCGTAATAGGTAGACAGTTGAAATGTTCACAGATTAAAGGGGGCTTCCTTTAATCTGTGAACATTTCAACTGTCTACCTATTACGGCTTATGACATACAGCCCCCTGACAGACAGACGGGCGGACAGGACGGGAGGGCGACAGGTTTTGTAATGTTGGTCACCCTCCGGGTACGGAACCCTAATAATAATAATAAAACGTTTATTTCAGATATACAATCCATAAAGCGGCCAACCCGCCATACTTTTCGCGAGAATTTTGACAATAGCTCGTGCGTGATTATGCCGTCGATCTTTGAATTTTTTGAACTAATAGGTATCTTATGGACTAGGTATATCTAGGCTTCTATCGAAGTAGAAAATAAAAATTTGTAGAAACAAATTCAGTATAAGCCCCCAAAAATTGCTGTTTTGCACAACTTTTACCTCAACTTTGGCCGTTCATAATGTACTTATAAATTGTAAAAGTAAGGTAAGAGAGGGGAGTTGAAAGAATACCACCGCTGTGGCTCTGGATGAAACAACAAGCTTTTCGACCATGCTCGCATTGACGAAAGGCGGGCCGGGAAGGGCCCTCTTAATAGCAAAAACATAAATTAAAAATATTAAAAATTCAATGTCAATATTACATATTAGTACGTCAGTCAATCGATTAAAATTAGAAATTGTACCATCAAACACAATACATTACAAATAAAGAAGACTAGTAGACAAATTCGTAAAAGCCAAAGACACAATAACTTATCTCAAACATAAATAATTATAATTGGACTTTTACAAAGTAAACAAAAACCCTTCCCTTCAAAGAGCCAATTTTACTGATTTATATAACGAAGTTGTTCGAGATGTAACTACTCATTGTTCTGCCCATTAAACAAGGCGGCCGGTACTTGATTGTTTGAACAAGAGAGACGGGGATGGCGGCCTGGCCTGACTAAACCAATTGCTTGAGCCCCCAAGTTATAAGATAATTTATGAAGAACCATGAAATATTAGTGCGACCGCTATGTCGAGGAGACGCTACAAAGTGCTTCGGTTGTCGACGGTTTTACTTTAGAGAAGGCTTACTAACCTACTATAAGCACACTAACTATTAAATTCAACCTCAAGTTACAAAGGCCTATATTAATAAATCATTTTCATTTGAGAACTCTCTCTGAAGAGCCGTTTCATTATCTCTTGAAGGATTTAAAGGAGTGTGAAATTAAGCTAGCGATTAAAGAGTGCTTTTTTGTTGGCGTCAGACGTCATTTTCAGAATAACATACTTACCTGGCTAAGTTATCGTTCGTTAACGCTTCTGTGCAATTTCTTTAAGTAAATAAACAAAAAGATTACTATCATGATTAACTCTTGTTATAATAAGTAGAACCATTATCTTTAATAACTGTGTATATATCCAAACTAAAGATCTCCCCTTCATGCATTTTATTTCTTACAAGTACATTTCTTACAAGTATTTCCGATGCCTGTAATTTCTGTCATCATCATAAACATTTTTATAACCCCGTAATAAAAGCGTAACCAACTAAATAACAATAAACGAAGAGCACAGTGGGAATTTTTTCTATTAAAATGTCTCGTAAAATATGTTGAGTGCATGAAATAGGATTATAATTACATACTTCCTTATCTACTGATTTTAATTAAAAGCCACAGAAGTGATTTACACTTTTCTTTTTCAGTCGTATACTTTTCCAAGCGTTTTTGTAGCTTCTACGAAACGAAAAGCATAGTAATTTTCAGTATTAATCAAAATAAGTAGACCACTTACAAATAAACGGATCTAAAAACAAAAGACACTGAAAATAATGTTCAGATTTTCAGAGCGCCTACGTAAATTCTATATGCAATAATTACCACGACACATAATCGTTGCGTGAGCCTACGGCGTAGGAACTTCACAATGTTGCCATATATTTATTAACGAGTCAGTTACCGCTTTAACAATCAAAATTGCAATTAAGACATAAAATGAGGTCAAATGTCAAGACAAAAGAAAGCTAACGAGCAGGTATGAAGCAGTTCTCACACATTGTGTAAGGCCACCCCTTTATTCCGTCGCGTGCTAACCTTATCTTGACCATTCTTCGAATGTGAGTTCATTATATCAAATTATGGTTGTTATGTTGCAATTTGCGAACGTATGTTTCACTGATGAGCAACATTAACATGCAGTTTGTTCACGAAGCTAAGTCATGTCTACATGATCGAGATAGGCATCGCAATAACAAGATCTAAAACCACAAGGAATCAATTGGACACAAAGATCTTGAATCAATTAACTCAACGCCGTGTTCACAGCTGGACATAACACACTAAAAGAATTTCATAGCTCATCTAATATGTGCGTATTTATCTCTTTCTAAACTATAAAACCAACATACTCAGAACCCATAAACGACTTCAAAAAACCGAAGGCATCCATCCGCATCATTTACGTAATGGTAACATCCGAATATGGGCGTAACACCTTATCTATGTCAATAAAAGTTCTAAGACATCCGTCGTTTACTTTTCCATATAAAACTAACCTTTAGGCTCTCTGCAGACTATCAACATTTCAAGGTACGTTAAAGACATAATGCACATTTAGGTCCCGTATTCTATTTCCGCGGATCGAAAAGCTTGACTGGAACTGTCCGTCGTTTGCCGAAGGCCTAATTTACTAGTTCACGGAGGTTAGGGAGGTGGCGACATGGGTACTTCCAGTACACCATGCGACGCATAATAAGGCGGCTCTTTGCACCATTACGCTGTACATGGGCACGACGAGTAAATATTTATGAGGCCCATTGTACACGGAGCCTGTTCCACGATAACATCTGAACGGATAATTACGCCAAAGTACACTTTCACTGTCCAAATTCACATACGAACTTGTGAGGTATCGCCCAATCTTTACTGTCAATTAAATTGCCAGTGAAATCGTTAGGAGTTAGGAATTCTTCAAATATTTGGCTAATGGGTCTTAAATCTTTGTCTTGGCAATTTCCACAGATTGTTTATGGACTTTTAAAATTCCGCTGATTCACTTAACCTTGGTGGTTCTTTACGAGGTATTTGTATACTATTCATAGCTTACGAAACCCATATTGTGTTCCATTAATAGAATTACTACTATTACTTGGCTCAGTAAACTAAATTGCGGGTTACTTTAAGTAAACCGATATTTTTTCTGTCAGCTGTTAGTCCTACATCAATAAAAAGACACTATTTAAAAATAAATAAATGCCTGTGCGAGTATTTATCATTTATCCTAAGGTCAAATCGATTTCAAGAGGCGCGCTTGCTGAGTGAATATGACATTTCGGGCATATCTTTCCCACGGACTGGTCGATCGGGATGCAATTACTGCCGTCTCGAGTTTTTGCATCGCAGTAAATCGAGAAACCTTTTCTTCCGAGATGTACGATCATCGATTCTCCACGCGGTGACATAGTCGCTAACGGTGATATAATATGCAAATGTTGTAACACGGAAATAATGCGGTTCAATACAAAAACTAGAAATGTTCTGTCGTAATTCAGAGTGGCGTTAGATTTTTGAAATAATTTATTCGAGCGTGCCTTGTTATCGTATGTGTCAATCATTAATTACTGTAAAATATGTGGATGAACAGTCAAACTAACTATTGGAAGGTAACCTGCCTAATTTAAAATTCAAATCTGATCTGAAGGTAATAAAATTGCGTAACATGGGCTATCAGAATTAGAATAAGTTGTAGAGCATATAATGAAGCTGCATAATACGATACAAATTATAGCCTGTATTTTTTTAGCCTTTTCCGATCACGAGATACTTGGAAAAATTTACACGCGTCCTCGACCAAGTAGGCCAACTAGGCCGGTATCCCACGTCGTCTTGACAGGGTTAGAGGCCCATCAAGTACTGTTAAGGCGAATTAAAGTGACATCTCGGAGTAACGGGGCGGGACGTTTTTGTCGAGCCACATCGCAGCGCAGGCGCAGACCGTCGCGGTTCGATTTCAAGATACCGCGAACTTAACAGGATGCTACGCGTGTTTTTCTCTGAACGGGTCAAGGGATATTATATGTTCTAATGCTGGATACTGCTGTCTGGGTATGTAATGTTCTTTACTTAACACGACTCTTTTATTTTAGTGGCTCAAGAACTTTTTTCTAAAACGACTTATTGTTAACGTATTTTATTTCAGGCATATCTTTCAGATTAATACAATTTGTGTTTGAAGATAGAACCTTAAAGTAACACTTTACTTGTGCACTGTATTGCTTTTACTAATTTTACGACCAAGTAGTGGAAAAAGTGGATGAGGGTATTATAAAGTAACACATTTAAATGCCTGCTATATCAACTAAGCCTAAACTCTATTTTATCAGTCCGTTCCAACTATAACTACCTTTATCTACACCCATGCTATAAATCCTCTATAAAGGTATCTGAAACAGTTAGCTTATGGCCAACATTAAAACAGCCAGTGTCATAATAACCATTATAACACCCAAACGGCTGTTATAATGTTGTACTGAATTTCATTATGCAACTCGTTTTAAAAAAAGAACATCGAAATATCAATGTGGTAGTGAATCGAACGTCAACACGTGCGATTCACTACCACAGCGCCGTAATTAAAAAAAAAACTTATAGGTTAATTCGAATTCACGTCGTATCCCGCCATTTTTGTTCGACATTTGGATATTAGTATTGCATTATGTACTTTGTTGTTTACAAAAATGAGTGATACAAGCATATACAAGCTTTGTGAATTTTGATAATAAATTGAACAATCCAAAATGTAAATAATTATATTACTACCTATACACGGTTTGTTTGTATTAAATACAAGCAGTTAAACTTTCCATGAATTTACATAGACTTCTTAGAACACTGCAACACCCTATGGTTTCAGAACCTTTTATGGAGGATTCATATCATGGATGTAGATAAAGTCTTGTATGCAACTGTACATAATTAGGTATTAAAACACTCATGTGATACTATTATCACACTCGGCTTCGCCTCGTGTGATAAACCCACATTCGTGTTTTAATACCCCTCATTATACAACAGTTGCATAAATAACTATTACGAATACATTGCTAAAGCACACTTACTATAATATACATTGCTTAACCGACTAGCTCATAATTACACATATCATAATAACTGATGAGGTACGCATTCAAGATGGCTCAGCTCAATTATCTCTGTCACGAACATAGGATTTAGTGCGCGTCGTTTGCAGACAATCTGGCTAACGAGCGTCAAAACCAACGATGGTAACCATCTGGCTAGAAGGCTCTTTACAATATGAAAGCGATATGCATCGCCGAATATAGGAAACAATCTCTTGACTCTTTTTTACATCCCTATAAACACAGGTAGTTTGTAAATCCTACCATAAAAGCTGTTACTAGCTGTTGCCGCAGCTTCTTCTGTGTGTTTGATTTTCATCAACTCGTCCCAAATGGGCCGTAGTCATGTAGGACCAGTTGATGAACGACTCAATACGAAATGTTTGCGGTTGACCGTACTTTCCCAAGACATAACTTTGTTTTGTTTTCTTGTGGTCCCAAAATACCACTAAAAAATATTTAAGGGGAATCCGGGACCGTGGTCCTGGTCCCGAAAGCCCCCCAACCCTTTGTAGGTATTTCAGGAAATGCCAGGGTAGCCTGCGAAATTCAAATTTTAAATATTACGTTTTTTTTTCTGTGTGAGTGTTTCGTTGTTGTTTTGTTTTATGTGTGCCTTTCAATGGGAATGGGTGAGTTTAGAGGATTTTATTGACGATTTTAGTGAATATAATTCTGTTTATACATACATGTTACGGTCGTGAATCGTATTTTGCGTTCAATCTCAGAAGGTTAATTGGCAAGATCCATGATGGATCCAGTGACGATTGTTTTTCCCAGTAAGTCTTATTTAGATATAAAAATAAGTAAAATGGAGTGAGAATTTTTGATGTGAAAAAAGGGTATTTAGTCAAAACGAATGGACCGCGGGCCGTTCGACCGTATACAAAAATTGTCTACGTACCAACAGCCCGGTGATAAAAAAAAAACAAATTCATACATCAAGTTCATTCGGCTGCACGAGTTAAAAAGTTGAAATAAAATGTTAATTAATTTTCTGGATCCATCATGGATCTGGCCAATCGATCTTCTGAGATTGAACGATATTTTGTTCAAAATACAGCCTGACACTGACCTGCAAATTAAATTTTGTGGCCTACCCGCCAGGGTAGCACTTTCACCTTCATCATCATCATCAGCCTATTAATGTTCCCACTGCTGGGACACAGGCCTCCTCTCTGTGAGAGAGAATGGGCACGGAATCCACCACGCGGGCCCAGTGCGGATTGGTAGATGTCACATGTCTTCGAATTTTTGGTTCTAGGACATGCCGGTTTCCTCACGATGTTTTCCTTCACCGTTTTGAGAGCAGCGGTGATGAAATAAATTACACAAAGTAATGCGCCTGCCTGGGTTCGAACCCACGACTTACTGTTCGTAAGTCGGGGCCGCCACCACTGGGCCACCGCTGCTCCCACCTTAATCATTAATATATCTAGGATAAAGGTAGCATTTATTCACTCCAAGGCTCAAGAATACCTCTACCCGTCTATCTATCAGAATTACGATCGGTTTAGTGAATTAGGCGTGAAAATGGTTACTCAGTTTGTGACAGAGTAAATTTCGCATTTATAATGTAACTAAAAAAAAAGAAAAGGAGGTAAATGAACTCTAAGAAAACGTACGGAGACTGGAACCAATTCTTACGTAGTTGAGAAAAATCTAGGCCGGATGGTGTCGTATAAGTGTGCGTCCCGGAGATTGCGTTTCCGAGGGAAATCAAGATGGATGGAAATAACCTACACCAACTATTCTAAAAAGTACTTCTATACTACTACAAACAGCTACTCTATTTCTATTAAAATTCTAACTAACTTAAACATTTTCTTCAAAGTAACAAGAATTTACTTATCTACTTGGTATAAGACAATATTTTCAAAAGAATTGTAGAAGGAAACTGCAGCCGAGACGCGAGGAAATGATTTATGATCAGACGTAGGAAAAGTTAAACATAACACACGTAAGAAAACATTGGAGCAAACCAAATACAACTTGTGGATTGTTTCGCATACTTATCCTTTGTTTTGTAATACATTGCATTATGAAGAGACGTTTTACTGATGTCTTTCGTACTAGATATTTGAAGAATTGTATTCAATATTCAATCTTGTAACAATTACCTAATACGAAATTAAAGTAGGAATAGTTCTTCCTACTTTAAGTAAGGAATAGGAGTAAGGAATAAGACCTGATAGAGGGTCATTCAAGACCGTCACTGTTAGCCCAAATTCAATAATAAGTTTCTCACTTAATCTTACTAAACTTAATCTAACTTTCGGATTGTCGCTCACTAACATGTCAATAGTGACTTCGGTTAAATCTCCTCAACTTAAGTAAGAGCCGAAGAAAACTGCTAGTCATCTTGTGTCTTTTATAGTTAGTTTACTTTGAGATTCATAACATAATGTAGGTACTGAAGACTTCTTGGTGCAATGGAGAACCGCTGATGCGAAGAGCAGGACTGCTCGTTGTAGCGATATTTAAAGAGCGCTAGACATAACCAGTGGGAATCAATATTGCGGCGAAACCATAATCATGATTTTAATAAAGAGAAAAGACTTAACGAAGCCGAAAGGCATATATTCTCCCCGTCATTGCAATGTTTTTTTTGTTTTTGACCATACCTGGGAACCTTCTAATTACGGAGATATTGGGGGTCAAACTTTTTGACAAGTTTTTTTTTAAATAGGTAGGTACATATTTTTTATGTAATATTTTTACTTTAAACACCTCCACGACCCTCGTACTATTCAATCCATCCATTCAGTACAACGTTTGAGTGCGGTACATTGAGTTTTACCGTAAAACGAGATTTTTCACCCCAAAAAAAAATTCGTTTCCCAGCAATAATTTTTACGTAAAGTTACTTAGTTTGATGTACAGAATGCTTGGTTGATAACTTCGTGAAGGGTCCGTTTTCACGCTGTATTAGAGCTACCTCCATGCTGCGGGTGCACGCTGAACAGCAAGCACGGCTCGTCGCCGGGCTCCCGGCAGCACTCCAGCACGTCGCGACAGCTGGTGTGCGGCGTGACCGGCACGTGGGTCGGCGCCCAGCCGGCGCCGCTCTCGCACCACACTCGCACTATCATCTGGGGACGGGAGAGAAAACATTATAGAACTGTGTAAAGCGAATATCATATCAGTAGTAACTAGGTTGTGGAGGTCAAATATGCAGTCGCTGCATGTTAAATACTGGTATCCAGCTGCATCCGGTTAGACTGGAAGGAAGCCTACCCTAACATAGTTGGGAAAAAGCTAAGCAGAGTATGTAACGCAATATTATAGGATTTGTCCCTTTATAAAGTAAACTAACTTTACCTATGTATTAATAATTAAAAACTATTAAAAAACTAAAATAAAACACTATTAACAAACAAAAAACTTCTCCTCAACGCTGTCAGCTGGTACCTAATAAGTAATTATAATCGCATCATCTTCTTCTAGAAACTAAATTAAACATAAAGACTGCACGACGTGTAACCCTGCTGCCTAATGAATGACAGTCAGTTTGTCGCACGTCGATATACGAAATTCGTTTGTAGTAGACTATTCTGCCTTTACCCGAACCTTCATATTAAAAAACTGCCATTTGCGGTCCATCTCAAGCTGGAGACCTCCACAGCGTTACAACTGAACACGTCAGCCTATATTTGTGTTGGTAGGATTTAAGGATAGTTAAATACAAAAGTGTGGCTTCATAAACGATGCTCCTGACTCGACATTTCGAAATACATATATGGAAATGTTTGCTTGCACGTTGCATTGCGTAGCCTGTTGCTTTACAAAGCTTCATGAAAGGCCACGCGGAAAAGCCGTAAAATTGTATGAGAGTTATAAGAATTAATCCTAATCAATTTTACTAGAAAAAAAAGGTCCTGAATACGTTGTTCTTAGGCTTTAAGATATTTTCCTACAAAGTAAATAATATGATGCAGTTTTAACCTTACAGATGATATCAAATGACGCTGTAAAGTTCATGGCTCCATGAAGTTTCACCCCGTGCAGACTTTGTAACATCCCAGCGAAACGAGCATCAAGATAAAGTAAGATGGCGGCAACTCTGATATAAGGAAATATTGCTGACAAGCGGAACTCAATCTCAGTTAAGCAACACTATAAACCTTTGCAGAGGCTTCCTCGGGAAACTTACATAGTGAAATGGCTGACAATTAAGATTTATACAGCTGCTGCCGACGCTTAAAAGTGCTTTTATGTATGAGAGTAGAATTTTACTTCTGCACTCTGCCTTAATTTGAATCTTGAAACTGCCAAATGAAGAAACCGTTTTGGTAAGATAAAGAACAGTGGAGAGATGAAATTAGAAGAAAAACCGGCCAAGTGCGAGTCGGACTCGCGCACGAAGGGTTCCGTACCATTATTTAAAAACATTAGACAAAAAAATCACGTTTGTTGTATGGGAGCCCCCCCTAAATATTGATTTAATTCTGTTTTTAGTATTTGTTGTTATAGCGGCAACATAAATACATCATCTGTGAAAATTTCAACTGTCTAGCTGTCACGGTTCATGAGATACAGCCTGGTGACAGACAGACGGACAGACGGACAGACGGACAGACAGCGAAGTCTTAGTAATAGGGTTCCGTTTTTACCCTTTGGGTACGGAACCCTAAAAATGCAATCCGAGTTTCATTCACGTTTATCTAAGTTCAGATTAATCATTGGATGCGGGGGTGTACACAGTAAGACTTTTACTTCTGCACTCTGCCTTAATTTGAATCTTTAACACTCACTTGCAAGAAAGATTTTTATCTTTTTAATGCCACTTTAAACCCTAATGTTTCATTAAAGCATTGCAGGAAAGAAAATAAGATGCATTTTAAAGGTCCTTTAAATTTTAATTATGGAAATGTCAAACTTATCTAATGAAGTGTCATACCACCGGCATACCACCCATTAACGGTATTTTGTATTGCACGAAGTGACTTTAGCGCATCAGAGCTCATTAAATTACATTTTAGAGGTTATAATTTTTAATGGGTCGACGACGGGCCATTAAACTGATTTTACGTAGTGTTTACTTTTATTTTCGCTGCTAAATATGTCGTTGACCAGCCTATCGTCGCTGTCTGATCCAGAACATGTTCCTCGCCGCCGCCAGATCCTAGACAAAATAAATTTATTCGAAAAACATGATGGAGAAGAGCTCTGGTTGTGCTACTGAATTTCAAAGGAGGCAGCGCTGCAGCTTCGTTACCGCCTTAATCTGGAGCCACAGACCCTGAGGAGTAAGGCCATTTGTGGTCTTACCCAGCTTCTAAACTGTTTGCGGTTCTTCGCGATCCCCATCGTTCTTCCAGATGGTACTAGCTGATCTGACGAACATAAACAGCTCTACAGTTTGCCGAATAGTACAAAAGGTGTCTCGCAAGCTGGCTGCATTAACCTCCACCTATATCAATATGCCTGAACGGAACGAGCTATGCATGAGCATTGGGGGCTCATAAGCTGAAATGTTACGCTGCAGAAAAGGATATTTTTCCATTAAGTAATGTTTTATGAGATCAGCCAATAGTGCTTTTTCTTCTGGAGTGAAGTTTGCACCTCCTTCACGTTTTTTGTTTTGGTTTTCAGACATTTTCACTCACAAACAAAATAAAACCTAAATAATAACACGCGACTTTCACATCCAATGAATTTGAAAGAAAAATGTTAGTCACCAAATAAACCGTATTACGTGTCAAACGCGTTTTGTATCGGCCAATTAATACACAAATTGTGAATACTTTAAAAAAAAAAACGCAACCACTCGTTCAATCTATTCATTTTTTCCATTTATTGTTGGCAACAATGTTTAATGCTCTCATTAGTTAAAGGATCAAGTTTTTAGCGTAAAGTAGTTTGATGCAACAAACTAATGAAATCATTATTTTAATGATTTCATTAGCGATAAAGTGGCATTAACTAAAGAAGATTTAATGTGAAGCTTCTTGCAATTGAGTGTCAATTGCCAAATGTCAAAGTCAAAGTCAAAGTCAAAATCATTTATTGCTACTCCATAATGTACAATTATTACAGGTGGTAAATAAAACATAGAAACAATTATGGACCCTGTCGGGCACAGCAAATTTAGTAAATCTGTAGAGTATGTCGAAACCGTTTTGGTAAGATAAAGAACAGTGGCGAGATGAAATAAGAAGAAAAATGCAATCCGAGTTTCATTCGCGTTTACCTTTAAAATTAAAGTTCAGATTAACCATTGGATGCGGGGGTGTACACAGTAGGGCGGCTACTAATAGAATTTCTCTATACTTTCTAGCTATACTCGTCAAACAAGATTCCTTCACGGGAACACGCGAAGTATTCAGAGAGAAAATGGAAAACTATCTACAACCCACGTATTTCTTATGCGACCACTTTTATAGTTCGCAGTATGATGTGAACGATGCTTTGAGAATATTTCCATAGGCTGCCCGTTCGGCTTAGCACCGAACGCAGACGTTAATTAACGCACCCTTTCCACTGCTGGCTCCAAAATTGCACTGGCTTTTAGACTTTCGCATCCAGACATAAAACTGCAAGATAACATCATGCCTGCAATCCCCGAAGAGTTGGGCAGAGAGGTGTACCTAATAGTACCTACACCCATATTTCGCCAGTTATATTTTAAGTTAGACAGTTGATGTATGTAATAGGGGGCGAGCCTATTGTCACCAACCGGGCACAATTCCAGACACCGTGGCTGCTTCTGAGAAATTCCAAAAACCAAATATCTCTTTCCCCATCCGAAAATCGAACACTCTCTAGCTTAGTAGTCATGCTCGCAACCACTAGACCAGTGGTTCCCAACCTTTCTTGGACCAGGGACCACTTTGATGTCTTTATTGTTAGCAGGGACCACAAGGTCATAAATAGACATAGACACCGACAGGATTATATCTAGGGGGGTGAATCTTTAACTCACACAATGCAAAAAATGGAAAATGTGATAAGAATCTTTAGAAAGTGAAAGAAAAGATAAAGAGCGATCGAAGTGAACTCAAAAAATTTAGCCACCATTAATACAGAAATAAGATTAAGTAAGTAGATTTTTGTAGAATTGCGTATGAATCTTGCAAGAGCGAGCGCAGCAAGTTCAAAAATTTTTAGCAACTGGCCTTTGAAAGGTTTTCAATTAGGTTGGCTTGAGCTAGCTAGTTAGATTAGCCGTGTGGTATCCGGCAGAGTAGAATAGAGCCAACCCATTACACTTACGGGTGTCGTATAAGGCGACTGATGTCTGAGGCAGAACAGCTTGCGCCTCCGTAGACCAGAGAATGGGCAGCAGCGTTTTCTGTTAGTCTTTCATCACTGCGATCTCCAATCCGCCTGCCAAGCGTGGAGATTACGGCAAATTCCTCCCATCATGGGAGAGGGTTATGTCAGCAGTGGACGATATGGGCTGTTGTTGTGAGCTAGCATCTTTTGTGCAAAGTAAAAAGTACGAATAACATTTTAACCTTTCGCGGACCATATTCGAAGCTCTTGCGGACCACAGGTTGGAAACCACGGCACTAGACCAACGAGACCTTCCTTCAGTCTACCTCCTACATTAATAAGCGATAGTACTTTAAACTCAAAATTAGCTCCACAATGAGAAATCTAACGCGTAACCGCACCCCAAAACAATAGCTACCACAGTTATGTGCGTGATAATTCACATTGTAATACTCCATAAACTTTATCTGCCGCAAGATCACCTTATAGGGCAACACTGGCCTTATTTCTAACACAATTTGTCCAGTGGCCATTCATTCGCTAATTTGATCGTATTCAGTCTAAAACGCACTTGGAATTCTCAGAATGTTAGTGCAACTTGTGTGGTTTTAATGAATGAGGTGGGTATTGGGAAATAGTTATTGTGTGCTGTGTGATTAAATACATTACAGCCAATGATAATATTACAGCGAACATTTTGAATTGTAGTAATTTAAATAGTCACGAATTCGAAGTTTTAAGTCATTTATTTTCCTTCAAATGGAGTCTTATTTTAATGGAAGGACAGTATAAGTAGTTAATTGACGCGTCAACATCACACCTGTCTTGGGTATTATTTTGGACCATGGCCCACCTCCTGACCTGCTTTTTGTGCAATTCTACCAGCACTGTAAGGAATCTGTCCGAAGCCACATCCAACGCCTTCGATGTGGTTGAGTTCTGGTCGAAACAAATTTGATTTAGTATACTATGGGAATCATCGACACGGAGAAAAAGAATTTTGGATCATTTGTCTAACATATTTTGGACAGTTGATTATTGGAATGCACAAGTTTATTTATACTTAGTACCTATACTTAATCGTTTATTTTCACTGACGTTTACTACATATCTATTACACCTTTTTCAAAGAAACTTCCAGGCATTATGGCTGTATAAAAGTGCTCACAATTGTCTACACGCTTCCCTTGCAGTAAACTGTTGAAGTTAGAATCCGAATTTGCAATTCTGAAATATCCCGCTATCCCACTTCACACTGAATTTTTATCCTAGTTAGCGGGCAGACCTGGAAATATTACAAAGCTTGTGACTACGTAGCATCTGTCCTACCTACGTTAGTTAAGTTTTAGGAATGGAACAGAAACTTCAGAAGTTCAGACATACTCACATATTTCTTTGTGCTATTCTTCTATTATACAGGATGTAAAAGACCTCATCACGAATCCGTCAACCAAGCATACTGTACATCAAACTAAGTAACTTTACGCAAAAATTATTGCTGGGAAACGTTTTTTTTTTTTGGAGTGAAAAATCATGTTTTGTGGTAGAACTCAATGTAACGTACTCAAAACATTGTGCTGATTAATGGATTGAATAGTACGGGGGTCGTGGAGGTGTTTAAAGTAAAAATCTTACATTAAAAACTTGTATTTAAAAAAAAAAACTTGTCAAAAAGTTGGAACTTTGGCCACCAATATCTCCGTAACTAGAAGGTATGGTGTTGAATAAAAAAATGATCGCAATGACGGGGAGAACAAGTGCCTTTCGGCTTCGTTAAGAAGTGTTTTACACCTTTTATATTTATTTATTTTTCTACTAGCGGACGTCCCGCGGTTTCACCCGCGTAGTTCCCGTTCCCGTAGGAGTACGGGAATAAAATATAGCCTATGTTACTCGTGGATAATGTAACTTTCGAATGGTGAAAGAATTTTTTAAATCGGTCCAGTAGTTTTTGAGCCTATTCATTACAAACAAACAAACAAAATTTTCCTCTTTATAATATTAGTATAGATTAATAATTTAAATAATCTCCGTCAGTTTAGAAAATCCTGGGAGCTACAAATAAATAATCTCTTTATTTCAAAGTGAAAATTATTTTTTTTATGAAAAGACCTTTCCTAATTTCCTTAAGATCTAATTTATAGAAGGATAATCTGCGATAAGCCCCTGATAAGTTTTTACCTACTAAGCCAATTTGGAAAAGACGCTGACTTCCGCTTCGGGGACAGCTTAAAATGTACTCTAATAGTATTTATCGCAATTTGTGGATCGCTAAGTACATAATTAATCTTCAAGTATCGGTTAGTTAAATAAAATTAGGAGTAGCAAACTGCTTCGAAGTCAAAATGATCTAAAAATGATGTTTTCTAGGCACGTGTAATTATTTCTTGGAGGTCTTCGTTCAAAATGTCCATATTTATGTTCCATAAATTATGAAGATTCCACATAACATGACGCAAGCAATATTTACAAAAATAATCAACTCGCTTAAAAAATTGGAAACATTGTAATTTCACAATTTGTTGAAAAAACGAACAACATCCATCGAAGCACGACGAAGCCATACATATCCATGCAAGACGAAGGTAACGCTAACAAAATCGTCCCATAGAATCATCACGAGCACTAATCCATTGAAGTTCATACAAACATTTTCTATTTGAGCAAGAGACACATTATCTTCTTATGGGACCCAAGAACATCAGGAAGCGACTCATTTACATTCCAACGATAATTTGTGAGATTTTTTGTAATTAACACTGCGCTCACTTTCCTTGTTGCGCCGTGATTACACGTACGCCCCATGCTTGGGAGCGAATGATGAACAGATAGTCGTAGATTTGAATTTACAATTGAGATTCTCCTATTTTGAAAGTAATAGAGAATGGAAATCTGAATCTCGCCTATTTAGGAGGATCAATGCACACTTACTGTATACTCAGAAGGTGGTAGTTGACATTAAAACAAATTTTGTTAACGAATACGCACAGAGATGTACAATACAATATTCTACTAACTAACTGATGAGCTAACCAGCTCGCCAAAATCTAAGCAAACATCTAGCTTTAAAGTAGAGAAATAAGATTTGTCGAGACTTTTTTGTAAGTAGCACATAGTATAGGTACTATCGAGGACACTCCCGCCTGACCACCACTAAGCTTATTTTTGCTTGCACTCGCAACACAGAAACGCTCTCTAGCCCCGCCCCGTTGACTTTGTATAGAAATAATGAATGAAAAGATACCGAATCGGCCGAACGCACTGACGACGCACGCCAAACGAGATTTATTGTTATTTTGCGAGCCAAAGTTGAGGCTTTCCTAATAGGCCCAAACTTTAAGGGGGCGTGGGTCGGCGCCTCCGCATGTTTTAAGCGAAAAAAAATTAAAATGGTCAGGCGGAAAAGACCCCGACTGTACATAGTATGCACATGGGACTTAAACATAACTGGTAGTAAGTGTGTGCGTACTATTAGGTACACCTGCCTAACCCTTCGGGGGTTACAAGCGTAATGTTATGTTACGACTTTTTTAAACAAGCATGAGGTCCGCCAAATATTCAGCTGTTCCATAACCGTATTAAAACTGCCTTTTCATGAACAGAAGTAGTTCCATTTGAATTGACTTCTACGAATAGTTTCAATCTCAATATTTCAGAGCGAAAAGTTTTTCGAAAAGCTCCATTTTTGTGTACTCGAGATCCGACTGCTATACGGATTTTTTAACCTACAGCAGTGAAATTTAATCAACCCAATTCGAGTTGCTTTTCATCGGCTTTTAGATCTCAGTCAATAAAAGCACTGCGACGAAACTACGTATTTGTTGGAGCTATAAACTTCATGTACCTCGTTTTCAGTGTTTGGTTTCACGGATGACTAAAATATACTGCCCTACTGCTACTGCCTATTCCTAACTATGACAACTTTCATGTTAGGAGTAAATAGGAGTTATAGTTGTCTTGGTTAGGAGGGCACCCATTGAAAATGTAAAAGATATTTTGTTTGTACATGTCGTACAAACAAAATATCTTTTATTATTTATTTATTTATTTATTAATCATACATTGTAAATAAACTTATAAACTAAGCTCCACAAAACCGTTGTAATGGTTTGACTGTGGGGTCGGTGAGTCTCTTGACACTCATACATAAACACTACACTAATAATAAGACGAATAATGATACTGAATGACTGAAAGTTATAAAAAGTGCCTAATCTAAAAAACCGGCCTTATATCTTAGTTATTTTATTGGTTTTTGTTACACATAAGTACCTGTGAAGGTAAGGAGTCCTATTAATATTATATTTTTACGCAAATTCATGATTTTTGTCGCAGTAATTCTCAGCAGCAGTAAGCTAATTTAATTATTTGCTTAAGAATAACGATAGTGCCATTCTCTTTCTTTTAAGTTGGAGTTACACATTTTCATTTTTCTTTTCGTGTAATTTACTATAAATATTTTACGAACTCAGTTTTCAAGAAAAACCGTCGGCGATGAAACTTTAACGCTCAAATTCACATTGTTAGATTCAATTTTTATAAAAGCTAAAATTACTGAAAGATAAGTTGAATGTTTTACTTGTTTATTAGAGTTCTAGAATTTCTTTAAATTCCTTGAGTTTTCACGGAAAAAATCGTAAGGAAAGCGTTATTTAAGCCATAAATGTCTTGATTCAACATCCATTATATTTCAAAAAAACTCAATTTTATCAAATAAATTAATATGATATAAAACTTCGATCTACAATGAATACGTTTCATTCGTTTTCGTTTGTCAATATAATAAAAAAAATAACAATAAATAAAATTAAATTACTATTTATTCTGCGTCAATTCAGCTCGCTCCGTAATATAAAAAATGTAATAGGACCCTTAACGAAAACAGAAATTTATTTGACAGAATAATATTGAGTAGAATTTCACGTATTTTTAACTACATTAAATCTTACCAACTTAGATCTGAATATAACTTTATAATTGTTCATTTGTTTAGCCTGAAAATCTAAACTGTGGCACTCAATTCAGAATCTACATAAGCTAAATAAGTACTTAGTTGTAACATTATTTTCAATCCGGAAAATTTAAACTTGCTCGGGCAGCAGCGCATCCACTTTTAGTTTTGGCAATTTTCATCAGGTTTGTTTTGGTTTGTTCGTAGTTCGACTTTCAATAAGTCCTCTCCTTTTAACAAGCTATGCTTCTTATCTTTCATAGATAAAAGATATGCTATCTATCCTGCAAATGATAAGGGGTTAGCATAGGTACTAGTAAAAAAACAGTGCAAGTTACTTCATAGCCTAAATGTAATTTCT
Source organism: Xestia xanthographa (assembly GCA_905147715.2). Classification (NCBI taxonomy): domain Eukaryota; kingdom Metazoa; phylum Arthropoda; class Insecta; order Lepidoptera; family Noctuidae; genus Xestia; species Xestia xanthographa. The sequence goes on along the minus strand of LR990657.1, from coordinate 13,008,025 downwards.
CTACAGGTTATTTTAATCATTCTAATTATTATAATTATTCCTAAACAGAGCTGTTTCGGAACTTTCTTGTTAGCCTTATCTTTGAGTGTAAATTGAGGAAAAGGGCTTGTTCATTGTAGCCGTAAAATGTAAATGATAGTGTTACCACAGCCTATCATTATCTGTGCACTGTTGCAGTTATTAAAGGTAATAAATGTTGTAATGATAATAAAAGTCACCTTCTGTTGCAACCGCTGTTACGTTATAAACAAAACTTTCTGTAGGTCAATGCACTTTGTGCCGAGAACAATGGTCCACCCAAAATAAAAAAAATAATCCTCTATTTTATCTTCAGGGACCTATCCTTTAGGGATGAAAACTGTGCCCTACTTCGCGAATTAAAATCCATATCTATCTTCAAAAACCAATAAATATTCAACAGCAAAAAAGGTCTTTCACAAGAAATTTCATACATGAGAAGTAAAATTGAAGAAAACTATGGAGGACAGGCAATTTACAAGGAGCGCGCGATATGGAGGCCCCGCTAACGAGTTGCGAACTACCACACTACCGCCACCTGCTGGCAAACTAACGGAAAATCGCATTATTGGAACACCCAACCATATAGCAAGTGCAACCTCACCAGTAATTTTAGTGACAGCTTTTCCAGAAGTTGTGGCGTCCTACCAAAGTTGTGGTCTGTAATTTGTGCAAATATTTATGCACTCCAGTGTTTGTTGAGGACTGTACTCTACTCGAGTAATTAAGAGACTACTGAACACATAAATGTTTTGTCAGTTAAGGCCCTTCTAACCCTAAAATTTGCAACTCTATTTGTGGTGGTTCAAACTTAGTTTGAAATACACTTAGAATAAAGTTCTATTCAGCTTGCACTACAAAGCGGTTGTTACGTCAGTCACTGTGGCCGAATAGTGCGCAATTGCGATTTACAAAAAAATCTATTGATTGGACCAAAAAAACACATAAGACCTGCTTTATAGTTTCATGATCTAATTTGAAGTACTTTTTGAATACCAGCGGTTTATTATTCGATTTGGAGGTAACTTTGGATTTTTTTTCTATCGAGAAAAGTTTAAGGAATCGTGTTTTCGTCACACATAGGACTTAGCATTAATCCTCAACTTTACCATATATTTATTACAAAATTAAAGCTGCAGTATTTTAGGCGTAACGGAGGATCATGCTAAGCCATTTGAGGGATATATAGCCCTTAAATAATATGTTTTCAAAGAAATTGTTAAGTGTTTTAGTAGCGTACTTTTTTCTTTAATTTAAGATTGTTGCTATATGTTTTTACCTTTTGCAAGATATCACCCTGTCATACTCATCTTGTATAATTTCTTGTATTATCATCACCATCTTACAACCAGTCTTACCAAGTGGTTTCGTATTACCCAGTAGGTACTAACTGGGTTGTGGAGGTCAAATAGGCAGTCGCTCCATGTAAAATACTGGTATTCAGCTGCATCCGGTTAGACTGGAAGCCGACCCCAACATAGCTGGGAAAAGGCTAGGCAGATTATGATGATCATCATTATGTTCCTGCCCCATGTTCTCCCATTCTATTAGGGGTCGCAATACGTTTTCTTTTTCCTTTCTCCCCTGTCGGACGCCACGACATAATTTATTCCTTTCTCTTTCATATCATTAATTGTATAGCAATAACTAATTCTCTGTGAACCTTTCAGCCTCTATTACCCGTAATAAAGCATAATGTTACAGCGAAATACTTAACACCAATGTTTAATTATGTCTTCAACTTATACAAAATTAATAGGGCCACAACACGCAACGCGTTACCCTTTTGCTCACAGATGTGGTTACGAACAAACGTTCGTCAAGATTTTTCATTTATTGAAATCTAATGGATCATCCCTTTACTACGGTAAATCCTTTTTTTTTCGGATGGGAAGTCATCAAATGACTCCCGTTCTGGGCGGAGCAGGAGGGAGTGTCAGACTTTTACTGACTAAAACCCATCTGTGTTCCTTCATCGCCCTTTGTGTTCCGGGGCCACGGTATCTCTTTCCGACAGTCTCGCAGCCCCGACAGGCATCGGCCCTTGCGGACCCCTCCCTTTTCCAGACTCTCTATGAGGCGCGCGTGGAACACTCCTGCGCCGCGCGCCGTCGACACGGCCTGTCATCATAAGACGGACGGACGGCGAGCTAGCCCACCGTCCACAGGCCCGCGCCTACGGTGGCCGGGGGCCAACTACGGTAACTCCTCACATGGTGTTATAAATTCAAGTAGGTTACAAATACCCTACTGTTCTTCAATTGCCGGTTAATAAACCGACACGATAAAGGAACACGCCCAAAATAAACCAATTATAATAATAATTGGTTTATTTTGGGCGTGTTCCTTTCTACAAAAATAAATATTCGTTTTAAATTCGATTGAGCAACTTTCCTTACTAATGGTAGCATTCTGCCCATAACTTTAAATCGCTCAGTCTAATTACAAAATTCTTAGCACACTAACATCGATACAAAAAAGGCATAAATAACAACGTTGTATCAACTACAAACAGCTTAGTTCTTTTATCATTCTACTAGAAAAGAAAAAAACCAAGCTAAAAGGTGCTGCGAGAATTAAAAAACATGCAACAATACCCTCGGGCTTCCGGTGGCCTTTAAAATCAGCTTAACCTTTTTTTTTTTAATAAATTCGCGCAAGACCCCTTGTACTGGCCTGTGAGGGATTAAATGAAACGGTGACACACAATTAAGAGGAGTCTTTATTATAAAAGCAGGAAATTAAAGATTAATAAGGGCCACATTTTTAAACGTTGGAATATGGTTATTTTTGCTATGAGTATAGACTGAAGAATCCTCACTTATATTGTCACTTACGGGATATCTTCCGTGATTGTTCATTGTTTTTAGCTCCCGATATTTCGACGCTGTTGCAAGCGCTATGATCGCGGGTTGACTGGAGAACGAGAGCTCAAAACAATGAACAATCACGGAAGATATCCCGTAAGTGACAACATAAGTTTAGTTTTAAACCGTGAAAGCTTAAAACAGTGTTTGAAGAATCCTCTCCAACGAATTAAAAAAATTGGTTACGACGCGGGAAGCCCGAAACTAAGCTTTATTTTTAGCTAGCTTATGCCCGCGTCTACGCCCGCGTCGAACCCGGTAATTGTACCTCGAGATCGTACTACCGAAACAAAAATTTCACCCAAATCTGTTCAGAGTTTTTGCGTGAAAGAGAAACATCCATACATCCTCCCAAACTTTCACATTTATAAAAATAAGTAAGATAATACATTACGTTCTGCGCTGAGACCATAAACTTACCAAACGATCTTGGTTTAAATTCAATTTATTCCTTTAAGGTTGTTAATTCAAGATGTCTTTAAAAGCCCATCATCTGCAGTGGACATTTCCTTATTCGAAATTTTTATGTTTCTGTTAGAGTTGGAGTGAAAGGAATAATTATTTAATTTAATCAATCTGCTGACTGATAGACGCATGTCGTTTGAATCTATTCGAATATAAGTATCTGGCCAAGCAACAAAAAGTCGCATACTATTAACTTACTTGTGACAAAATTGCTAACTTGTGAAAGACAGTTTAATGTCTGCCATTCTATAGATTTCTAACAGAGGAGAAAGGTGATACTAGGAAAATTGGTTGTTGAGTTTTCGCTAAGAAACTATATACTCAATATTTTACACACCTTATCCAAGTACTTGTACTTTCACTTAGTTACTTATGTTACTTATATGTACGTAAGACCAAGTAATTCGTATACTGTCGTCCACATTCTACACACAAGCAATTTTCTGACACAAACATATAGCTAATCTTGAACAACGTTTGAGATACTGGTTCCCTAATAATACATGCTTGCCAATCAGGACATATTCTAAGACTGTTAACACCACAATATACTCTATTCCGCTATGTCTCTAACGATCCTTGAAATCCGTGTACACAGTTTGTCTAAAGTTTCAAGTAATGGCGGAAAACATGGTGCAGAACCTCACAAGTCAGATTTAATGCTTAATCATTAATTTATTTTAGCAAGCAGAAATTCTATGCTGCGATTCCAGTTGAGTTGAGAATGTGTTTTTATTGAGGTTTTCCTCGTAGTGGATGTAGATGAAAACCACGAAGTATGGAAATCCTAAACAAAAAGAGGACACAGAATGGGGATATTGTCTGGCCAATGGGCTGTGCAATACTTAAAAAACCGGCCAAGAGCGTGTCGGGCCACGCTCAGTGTAGGGTTCCGTAGTTTCCTTTCCGTCACAATAAGTGTTCCCACTTAAGAGTTTAAAGGTGGGTATCCATTATGTAAAAATGCTTGCATATACGAATATACTACAAACTTAGTCCAGAAATTATTTTATACAACTTTTTGTCTTTTTTGTACAAAACTGTTGTTTCCATCAAGTTCAAAATGATTTTTCTAGAAAGTCCTTATAAAGTTCTACTTTTCAGATTTTTTTCATATTTTCTAAACTTATGGTTCAAAAGTTAGAGGCCACATTGTTTTTTACTTTTGGAGCGATTATTTCCGAAATTATTGACATTATCAAAAAATGATTTTAGGAAACCCCTATTCATTTTTAAATACCTTTCCAACAATATAACTAATATACTTTCACACGTTAGGGTTGAAATTAAAAAAAAAATCACTTCCCACTTTACATATGGGGGCTACCCTAATAAAACATTTTTTTCCAATTTTTATTTTACCACTTTGTCGGCGTGATTGACATATATATTGGTACCAAATTTCAGCTTTCTAGTGCTAACGGTCACAGAGATTAAGCGAGGACGGACGGACGGACAGACATGGCGAAACTATAAGGGTTCCTAGTTGACTACGGAACCCTAAAAAGGCATTGAACTTACTGTAACCTAAAATACGTAAATTTTTATTTATTCAAGTATCCATATCTTGTTGCCTACACTACCTATATTACACCAGAACGTTTCTAATGAGATAGCCATAATGTGAATTGAACCTTATCCTCCTTCCAAACAATAAAAGATAACTTCGTACTTAATGTTTCCGTTATAGTAGATACTGGGAATGGACAGCGAAGTAGGTGGTTCATGTGGGAGGAAGATATCCCAAAATAACAAAGGTTTGACGATGATGCACAAATATACTTACCAACATTTCAAGCAAACCAACAAAACGTGTCGTAAAACGGCGATCAAATATCTATAAACTACGAATTCTTAATCTCGTGGCAAAATTCCAATGGGTGTGGAAATAGTAGGATATATCAGACTCTTCCTGAGCTGTAAAATGTTGATAGCTTGAATGTACAATCTTCCAATTAAGTTTCCAATTAAATTTGAAATTGTTAAGTTAATTATTGTCTCTATATAGAGTCATGCTATTCTAGACGATTTCTGAAGTGAGAACCTATCTGACTTCCATAAACGTTTATCTATACTAATATTATAAAGAGGTAACATTTGTTTGTAAGTTTGTATGTAGGGGGTAATCTCCGGAAGTAATGAACCAATTTTAAAAATTGTTTCACTAGTAGAAAGCTACATTATTCGTGAGTGCTATAGGCTATATTTTATTCCCGTACTCCCACGGGAACGGGAACTACGCGGGTGATACCGCGGGACGTCAGCTAGTTTTATACATAACATAACATCACACCTGTAATCCTCGAAGATTTATGCAGAGGTATACCCATTTTTACACCCACATTTCACCAGTTACGTTAAAGTATTTTAAGAAATTGTTAATGGAAAAACCGAATAACACTTTGCCCGACTTTAGAATCGAACCTCATGCTCAGCAGTCACGCTTGCGACCGCTGGACCAACTAGACCTTTATTTCGTATTCTATAAAATATAGGAAAGGATATCAAATCAATAGGGTAGATGCCAAAAATAATCTAATTAGTCCTTCAGATAGATGCCCAAAAAATATTAGACACATATGAAGACGATACAGTGCTTCGAAAACTCGTGTGACGTCACAATTGAGTACATTTTTTACTCAACTGTGACGTCACAAGCCCCCACTCATGATCTTTGACACGTTCTATCTTCGCCAATTTTTATTAATTTGATAAAACAAAAAATACGTATCCAATATTTTTGGATAATCTAACTGACGGACTAAACACAATCATATTTCTTTTAGTCAGTCATCATCCGTATTATAAAATACGGTTTTCAGCTTGTATTTCATAACGCCACACGAAACAGCAACAAGTCACTGATTTATTAATATTCTTTTAATGTTTTATAGTTCTTACTAACACATTACAGCGTCTCAGTCCGTCTCCGTTCTAGCTCGAGACCTCCGTTCATTGTCTACAAACGTCAATAAATAATGTCTTCAAGACGATTCTTTATTCGAAGGAAGCTACTGTATTGTGGTATTATGTAAAGTCCCACCTAATCACTGTCATCTATGAGCAACTGGTCCATCCGTCCGCCAGTCAAAACTGGAGCCGCGTAAGTTTAACATTAAACGTTTCCTTGATTTTCTTGTTTCTAAATGAAATACTTAAACGTTTAATTGTAACTTTTAACACGCAGCCATATACAAGATGACTTTTTTATCACTTTCCAAAAAAAATGGGTATAATAGGTGAACGGAGTAGAAGCAAATCGCATACTCAGTTTTTTGTTTTTTTTTTTTCGCGTATGATTTGAAATTCGATATTTTTCTTTTTTTTTTTAATTTTCTTTCTTTGTTCTAATATGAAAAGTTTACTTCAAATTTGTAGCGTTTTTTGATGATAGATCATTTTTTTTCTAAGCTGTGGAAAAATGAAAAAAAAACTAGGTAAGTATGCCATAAGCTTCTACTCCGTTCACTTATAATACTCATTTTTTGGAAAGTGATAAAAAAGACATCCGGTATTTGTTGATAAAATATGAGAAAAACAGGAATAAACTTTTATTTATGACTTTATCAACGATGCAAGAGTTTTGACTTGACGCAATAGAAAGGCGAACTTTGCAAATATTTGCATCGAATGTTACAAAATAATTTCACGCAATACTTTCATTTTTGTTTCTTGGTATTATTTAACGCAAAAATACTAACCTGAATAGAGAAAACATGGCAGTCCTTAATTAAACAAGACTACACGTTTCTCTTACATACCAATCATAATATGAACCCACCCTATCTGACATTTAAAGTTCTTTAACCGATCATCCGTAACAACCAATACAGAAAAACTTTCCCACTACAACTTAGAAAACAAATTACTCCCTATGAGCACATGTGAACAACTGAATAGTGTTCACAAAGTACTAAATACTCAGAAAAACTGCTGCACTAGTTCCTCGGCATTCAATAAACGCCTGCTTCCTTTATTACGATGGCAATAAGTCTGCCAGCTGCCCCAGACAGATGCTGGTGTAATTATTTCTTAGGGTGACTGGCGTTAAGCAAATTTCTCATTAGATGTTAGGACTAGCTTTACATGTGGCGTTCTCTGTGTGATACTCTTTGTTGCTTTCCTTAAGGCTGATGCTCCAGGGTAGCCCGCGAAATTCAAATTTTCTTACGTTTTTGGCAAATTGCAGGCCAGTGCTAGGTTGTATGTTGATTAAAATATTGGACCCAATTGTAAGACGTATGTAGTTACAGAATTATAATCATCAAAACCATCAATACAACCCTCCAAGTTCATAAAGGTCGAGAAACGATTTTTTCAAGGTCAAAGTCATTGCTAGACCTTTATGAACTTGGAGGGTTGTATTGATGGTTTTAATGATTATAATTCTGTAACTACATACGTCTTACAATCGCGTCCAATATTTTAATCAACATACAACCTTGCACTGGCTTGCAATTTGCCAAAAACCTAAGAAAATTTGAATTTCGCGGGCTGGTCGAAGCATTCACCTTAGCTGTAAAGCTTATAAATGAAGAATATTGTATTCAGTTGGAATGAATTTCTTGTTTCTGTCTGTAATCTTAATTAAATTCGCTATGATTGCCAGTTCTAAATCTGCGTCCAAAAGAGCTGGTCTCTACTAAGTTGGTCGATGTTTATGAATTCCTTTGATTGGTATCACTCTTATTTTCTGGTTTACGTAAATTGCCTCTGCTACAAGAAAATTGTTTAAGTACGCACTTAGTTTCTGCTGACGCGTCGAACTACCAAAAAATCTTTCTGAATATCGGTATTTGATTAAAGTAACTCAACATCCCAATGAAATCGCCAACCCGTCTTGAGCAAGCGTGGTGAATGTGGTAATCAATGCTCGTGCCGTCTCTGTTGAGAAGAGGCCTTTGCCCAGCAGTGGGACAGTATTAGGCTGGTATTATTATTATATTATTATAATTCAACATCCATTACTTAACGATGACACAAAATATTATGCCAAAAACTGTTGAAGGTAGGTACTTACCGGAATCATTGTTGGGGGACATGTGTGTTTCCCCCTTCAGTAACGCCACACCTGAAACAAATAACATTATATTAAAGTTACTACAAGTAATAAGGAGAACACTAGAACCTATCAGAAGGTTGCGTGGTTCACCACAACCACGATTAAATTTAATACTTTTGTTACTTGATAGAACCTTCTATAAAAAAATATCTGACATTATTAAGTATGCTAACAACTCAACTAAATTAGATTTTATTAATAATTTTTAAGAAAATCATTATGGCCGTAACATCAACACTTAAAAGTCAATAAGTAGGCTTCTGAAATTACAGATCGTCAACAAAATGCTTCGACAGCAATTGATAAAGACGTAAACGCAAATGCTTAAGCAAATTATAAGTTATGTGTGGCGTTGGCCGTGGTGGGCAACCGGTTGTATGGCCCGATCTTGATCTATAATCATAGGAAGTTGGCTACCGTTGGACTACTTTCTTTCAATGTACTTACTATACCTACTTTATGTTAACTACTAACTGCCATTAAGTATGCAGCTCTTTTATCTGTATGCAAAGTTTTATGGGGCCTAATGTTGTGCCTTGAGGGACACCCGAGAATCAAATGATTCAAATTTTGGAACATTTGACTTCTCGAAAGTCGAAAGGCTTTCTCGGGCTATGTCATCAACTTTTTCAACTTAATTTAGCGCAAAAAAGTTACTGTTATAGTTTGTCAGAATTAATCTGAAATAATTCGTCATCTATTGTTACATCTCGTGTTTGACTCATATTTGCTAAGTCTCAAGTCGGGCGTGGGCCGACACGAGTCATTGTTTGTCCCCGACCTAGCCCCTGAATAATAACCGTATTAAAATCTTAACTAGTTGCTATCGTGCGTTCATCTGAGTGCCTCGCCTTTTTCACGTCTATTGCTTCACCTTGGCATGCCACATAAAAAATATTTTTTTGAAAGACCTTCGCCGTAGCCGCTCCCATTAATTCGACTAACAAAATCTAACACAATATAAGTAAATGAAAACTCTCTTCGTGCAGGTTCTGCCCATTCTCTGCTAAATATTTTTCTCAGTACTTCGTGTAACAAAGCGAGCCCCTATTAAATATATTTCGAAGTCATTACGCTAACGGTCAAACATTTTGCAAGCGAACTCGTTTGAAGTTCAGAGATCGTCTTACTTCAAGACATTTCAGTGCACATATTATAAGAATTCAAGGAACATATCTCGCGTGCTAAATATTCATACATTCAAACCGCAAACGCGTCGTATGAACGTGTGGGTGTGACATAAAACGTGTTATTAAGATTTCAACTCTAAAGACAAGTCGGCATAACAGAGAGGTTTACAAGCAGTGGTCTGATGTAGGTGTGGCGAAAAGTACCAATAGTAATCATAATGAAAATGAGGTAATGATGGCATGAAGAGTGTGGGATATACCATAGGATGTACCACGATAGTGCAGTCTCATTTCGAATGCATACAAGCGGTTCTACAAAATGACATGTTTGGATATGCGCTTTGGCGTCGCATTTTTATTGCAACAGGCTTTTACTAAAGTTATCTGCAAGTCACAAACGCTTCGCCTAGTCATTTCCTAAAGTAGGTCGTTGTGCTATTTCTGGAAGTTTACTATTCATTATTTTTTCGTAACGACAAACATATTTTTATGACACGTACTTAACTATTTTAAGGTCACATCTGCACGTCATGTCGAAATTACGCTAGCACAAAACAGCAACCGGCGGCGGCGCGGCGGCAGCGCATACGCCACGCATATTTGTTTATTGTCAGAACGTTGAATGGAAAGGTATGAGGTGTTAAGTGGGTATAGTTGTGCGCTGTGTGAAACGTGGCACGAGTGAGGTATAGCGGGCGCTCCGGTTGGCGGCGCCGGCGACGTGACGGTGACGATACAAATTACATTCAACATCTGAATGGCAATGACGTTTTATTTTATACGGCCTTTTACATTCACAGTTATGGTGGAAAAGCTCTACGTTATTCATGCTAAAATTGGAATCCAGAGATCACTTTGGTAGGAAGAACTTCGTCGGCTCGATTAAGACACGAAGCCTGAAATCCCAGTAGATAGTTTCGAAGGAGCAATATTGCAAAATCAGAACCCGTAGCTGTGGGTCTGCGGTGCGGTATAGATAAAATTAATTAGATATCTCCAATATTCAGTGGGACACAAGATTCGATCCCTTATAGAGGAAATCTATTTCCACAGAACCGGTCGCAGTGGCCGGCGGCTCTTTATTAGCGCGATGCCTACGGGAATGACAAAATCACTGGCACGGAAGGGACAAATTGGTGGTCGCGCGGTTTCTGGAATGCTTATGGGACCGTTCGATAGTTGGTGGGGTCGCGTAATTTGGGCGTCCCACGCGTCGCTCGCAGGCCGCCGTCGTCAGCGTGAAATATTTGGTAGCGAACGGGCGCGGTGGACCGATTTGCATACAATGAAATAAATCGACACAATCGAGGGTGGGTCTCTCTTCTCTCGATGGAAAGCTTAGCCTTCTTACTAACATTTCGGAAGTACCGTTCTAGTGGCATCCGACATTTTATTTCGGTTATTTGGGTCGTGATCCACTGAATTATCAAAGGTTTCCATCGGTCAATGGGATAGTAGAGCACGAATTTGCGTTCCATATTGCAGGCACTCCAATAAAACTTTATTGGGGCCACAAAACTTTGGATACGAACCGTTCCAATTCGTGTAATACCTTTGTGTAAAAACTTAAATGATAAAAATATTTTAGCTGCAAATGTGTGGCACCGCAGAAATACATGGAAAAAAGATTGAATTTATATTTGTAGAGGTTCACATCAAGATTTAGAAGATATTTGTTGGCTATACTGGGGTCAATTTCCAAGAATTTATCTATAGGTAGTCTGTATATCAATGTAATATAAAAATAGCATTATCAAGGAGTTTGTAGTTGTAACTTTGGGAGCTGACCGTTCTGTATAAAAAACAATTGAAATTCATGATTGACGAAACGGGAATCAATGTATGAAGATTAAAATAGTTACAAAAGGGCATTTCTTACACTTGTTTAGCACGTCTTTTGTTTAGATGGCGTATCGGGAAAGTTACCAACTGGGGTGTACCCAAGCAAAGATATAGATTCCTCTTGCCTTTGATCAAAAATATAGATGTCAGAAGTCGCTCATATCCTTACTAAGGATAGAGTAATCAGCGTACCCTCTGCACCCTGTTTCAAAGACATCTGCTAATCATTATTGTAATTAAATCACGTGTCCAGTAGCAGATAATCCCCATTTCCGTGGGAATCCTTTAATCCGACCACTTATCATCAGACCACCCTGTAAACGAGACACCTTATCGTTACCCGAATAGGGATTAAAGTCAAGAAATGCCTGCTCGTCGGTGATTCAAGTATCCTTTGTATCGCCAAGTACCCGAGGTACTTTAAGAACGACGAATTTAAATCGTGGCCATGAATGTGTCTCTTTTTTATTGGAATCGGTACAGACGTTTCGCACTTACCACTGTTCGGTGTTCATGTCGTAAACAGACCTTGTAATAGGTGTTTTTGTTGTACACGCCTCGTGGAGGTAAAAACGTCATGTTTACTTGTAGCTACCGCTGAGCTTGAGTGTACCCGAACTACAGCAAGTATAATATTCACGTGTTGTGTTGTTTTGAATAAGAGTATACCCCGAGCAGGTTCATTTCTTGATTTTTAGAAGTAACACCTAAGAAAAAATAAGTATCAATCGTGTGTAAAATTGACCTTAAACTGTATCGTATTAGGTTAGACCCCTTTCATCAAGCAGAAAGTTATTTATAAAGCAGGATACCGCCTCAGTGAGACATGACCTTTCACATTTAACTCACTGGCTCGACTGTTGACGGACAACTACAAAAACCTTAAAATCGTGCATCAATTTTTCCGAACTTTTTTCTTTAACCCTATAGTTCACGCTCATCGTCTGTCCGGGGTAAGTTCGTGAGTGAATGCCAAATGTAATTGGTGGAAACGGCATTTAGCATGTGCAGTAGAGGCGCGGGATCTCCGATACTTACGCGCAATCATTCTGTCAATCCGTCCGTCTGGACGCCCGTGGGAACACCGCCAATCGATAAACAGGATAATAGTATTGGACTTCAGATGTTTTTAAAGGGTTCAATTGCAATGAAACTGTGGGGTGAGTGCTGTTGTGCCAAATACGGATGTTTTCTAATAATTTTACGACAGACTACGGATTTTTTGTGAATGTTAGTAGCGCAGTAAACTGCTGACATTACGAGATCACAGGCGGAAGAAAAGTAGTTTCAGGAGCAGTATCAGTTTATTGCCATTACACATGATCAGAATACCTGCCTCTGCAGCCTTATGACGCCAATTTAGAAACCAGTGTGTCCACATGTCATTTGAACGTAATCTAGTCCACTTGTGCGACAAATAGTTTATATAACTATTTTAATTGACTGACAAGCAGTTGATTAAGTGTGTTGCGTTATTCGATTCTGATTCTGACTCGTATCTGCATAATTTAGTAATTAATTTTAGTAACAAGGCGTTCATACTTATTGGAACACGTGTTCGCGACACGGTCAGGTGGAGAAATCAGCATTTTGATTCAGTCACTAAACTTTTTGCTGCAATAGCTACTTTGAAAACAACTACAGTAACTACAGTACTTTCACAGTTTTTATGCCTTGTGACTGGGACTGTAGCTACATTTAATTTTAATCTTTGTTTCGACAATTCAAAAGTGCCTGCAACTGGCCTACTTGAAATAAATGATTTGATTTTGATTTTGAAACAGACAGCGATGTACTAAATATGTATCTTGGTTCTCTTTCAAAAACTTGTCGCCATATAATCCTGAGCTAATATCCTGAGTTACAAAAGGAAATCCTTTTGTAACTCAGGATATTATCCCAATTTAATTATCATCATCAGCCTATTAATGTTCCCACTACTGGGACACAGGCCTCCTCTCTATTACAGGGAATTCGCTATAATCCACCACGCGGGCCCAGTGCGGATCGGTAGATGTCACATGTCTTTTGATTTTTTTGGTTCTAGGAAATGCCGGTTTCCTCACGATGTTTTCCTTCACCGTTTTGAGAGCAGCGGTGATGACATAAATAACACAAAGTAATCCGCCTGTCTGGGTTCGAACCCACGACTTACTTACTACTGGGCCACCGGTACTCTTGCTACGCCCAATTTAATAGAAAAAAATATTACGTTTTTCTTTTTCAAAGGAAACCTTGCCTCTCCGACGCTCAACGCGCGGATTGCAAATCCCTCAAGCGCGCACATGCAATAATTGTTGCAAGTTTTCAAAACATTTTCTGCCCGATCCGATAAAAACACCTGTAGCTCAAAAACTACAAGTCCTAGGGCAATTTCAAAAATACTGTTGTCAAGCTGATTAGATAAGGAATCTACTTATTTGGAAATCAAAATGTAATACTTTAATTATATACTCCAAATCATAATGTATAGCTAAAAAATAGTTACGCCGCCATCGTTCACAACGGAAATAATTACTTTTTCACGGGCGAAATATTGCAACTTCGAGATTCCAAAACGAATTTACGTTGACAAAATAATGAAGCACGGTTCACAAGGATAATTTTGATATATAATAGTATCAGCTACCATTAAAAATACCAGAGTTATCACGACATTTGCTGCGCAGGTAAATTCGAGTGTTCACCGTCAGTCGTTTAATGTCAAATGAAAGTTTCTTTTTTTTTTTCGGCAAGTTTTCTATTGAATAGTGTTGCGATATTCGATTTTATTATTGAGGAATTTAGTAACGAATTGAACACAGAGGAATAAACTGTGGAGTAGACAGTTTTAGACAGTTTTTAATGCAGTTTTTTGGAGGCGGGTGCGCGTGCTACAAGTGTGACAGATAGCGCTTGAGCGCAGTGCAGAATGTCACCAGTGTGACAGATAGCGTCTGAGAGGACAGACGAAACAGAAAAAGATCACTATAAATATCTTCATACATAGTCATGTGACATTCAAAAACAATTACGACGGAGATGTACCTACTATTATTATACTGTGTAACAGGGAACAGTGTATCTTGCCGAAAATATTCTCAAACATACAAAGAGCCATCTTATAATATTTTCAATGCCACGTACTATGTTATTATGTTCAAGGCTGCAGATAAGGCGAAGGCGATTCGGTTTTTTGTGAATGAATTCTTAAATAACATAACGTGTGTTATCGTGCGAACTTTGTGGTTATTAAACATTTAAAAACAATTGAAATAATTAAGGCTACGTTAGCCATTCAGCGCATGGCTCAAAAAGGTATTTTATTTTGTAAATCCAGCATTTGATGTTTGCAAGAAGTTATCTATGAAAGATATTTTAATAAACTTGATGAAAAATTAACAAAAAAGACGACATATGAATATGAGAGCGAATCCTGGTCTTTTCGTAGATGTCGTAGCAAGTCGTAGACTTTCGTAGAGGGTGCGTAGAGGATGCGAAGAAGACCCGTAGCAGCATCCGTCTGCGGTCACCAATCAGCCAAGCGCTGCAACTACGAGTTCTCAAAACTTATTCTTCTTCTTCACTTATTATATCGATGCGATGGAACGTTGATAGGTATTCAACTTTTAAGACCTTTAGGGTAATTTTCTATTCATATAGGAAACCTGTAATTATTAATCATCATCATTATAACATCACATGGAGAGCAGCGGTGGCCCAGTGATGGCGGCCCCGACTTTCGAACAGTAAGTCGTAGGTTGCAAGACTTTGTGTAATTTATTTCATCACCGCTGCTCTCAAAACGGTGAAGGAAAACATCATGAGGAAACCGGCATGTCCTAGAATCAAAAAATTCGAAGACATGTGACATCTACCAATCCGCACTGGGCCCGCGTGGTGGATTATAGCCCATTCCCTCTCATAGAGAAGGAGGCCTGTGTCCCAGCAGTGGGAACATTAATAGGCTGATGATGATGATTATAACATCACGCCTGTAATCCCCGAAAGGTAATGCAGAGGTGTACCTATAGTACCCACATTTAACCAGTTGTTAACGTCCCATTTAAAAGGGGGCGAGCTTATTGCCTTCCACTGGGCACAAATCTGGACAGCTATCAGTAAGCACAAAGCTCTTGCTCATACCTTTATGTGTAAGAGAGGAGACCTTAGCCCTGAAGTGAAACAGTATTTGTCTGGTATTATTAATACTAGACCTATGGTATGAGTTTGATACATACGCCTTTAACAATAGATATGAATGCTCAGCTCTCCTTTGACTGTATACAGGGTGTAACAGACCTCATCACGAAGCTGTCAACCAAGCATTCACTTTACGCAAAAATTATTACTGGGAAACGACTTTGTTTTTGGGGTGAACAATCATGTTTTGTGGTAGAACTCGATGTAACGCACTCAAAACATTGTGCTGATGGATGGATTGAATAGTACGGGGGTCGTGGAGGTGTTTAAAGTCAAAAAAATCTTACATTAAAAACTTGCATTTAAAAAATTCTTGTGAAAAGGTTGGGACTTTAACCCCCAATATCTCCGTAACTAGGAGGTTCCCGGGTATGGTGTAGAACAAAAAAAATATTGCAATGATGAGGAGAGCAAGTGCCTTTCAGCTTCGTTAAGAGGTGTTTTACAGCCTTTATTTAAAAAAATACTCTACCCTATATTTCGCCTGAACGTTACATTTCAAAGTTAGGACCGGTCTTATTCTCATGCAGTGAGTTGAATTTCATGCAGCTTTTATTCGCGCCATTGCATTCTAAATGAGAGCTTTTGGGCTTCCTTCCTTTTGCAATGGAGCTATCAAAGAGCCGTTCAGCTGTATGTTTTAATTTAGTAAAGTAACATTTACAGAACGCAAATTGCCGACGTAGCTTATAAAGTATGTATATAAAATGGGACTGGGCAGGCCATGTTAGCCAAATATTGCAAGACTAGACAGCTATACTTGGTGCCAGTTAAGATTAGAATAGCGGTCATTGACCCACATACATTTATTAGACTTCTTAACTTTGAAAACCAAAAGTAAGCCTGTTCAAGTCTTGAATCGTCATCTATCGTGATCTTCAACATTTTATGTAATGAAAAACGATAGAATCATGGTTTATTTGTTTTGGTTCGTACGAAGAGATATTAGGGAAAGGGCAATGACCGCTATTCTCATCTTAACTTGCACCAACTATAGACGGGGTCGCGGCAGACCGAGGAGATGGCACGACGTCTTGGATGGATTCCTCGCGAACTGGCAAGAAGAAGCACACCATTGTGAAAAGTGAAAGGAATGGGGGGAGGCCTTTACTCAGGAGTGAAACAATACCGGAGAACTAAAAAAAAACAGTAACGTTACGTTTCTAATTAAAAATGAGCCTTTACTTAAACTTACGCGCTGAGCTGACCTTAATAGTTAATGCCTCTTAAAATAATATAACATGGTGACTCAAAGCTGTTAACCGCAAGAATCATCCAATTAGATAAGTAATAATAATGATCGGTTCGAACTTTTTTATCGTAATGAGGATTTATACTCGCTAAATCTGTGAGCACTGCAATACCAATTACCTATACAAACATGTACACGATACTATAATGTTACAAGTATTATAAAATTTGTTTTAGGCAATATATAAATACATATTATCGTTAGTTTTATGGCTGTAAGCCACTGGAGTGTAGTAATGATCTGGTTCCGCGAAAAACAGTATTGTGGGTTGTGGCTATCTCATTCATAATTGTTTTATTGGTGGAAAAGTACACTTTGCATTGTTTTCGCTAAATATTTTCACATAACTCATCAATGCTTTAATGTCTAAATATGTTTTACATACCTAACTCATAAATGCTTTAATTAAACGACAATTTCCATGAACTATTACAAAGGTCTTTATTAGATTCAACAAATATTTAACAAATAAATTGAACATAAATAACGACAGGGTAGCTCGTATAACTAATTGAGGAAATATCCAAAGTCTCGCCCAAGGCCATAGCGCTGCCAAATGAAGGCAAAAACTATGAGGTCAAGGCACTCTACATGACTAACAATATTTTTAAAACATAAAAAACAAGAACAAAGAACAATATTTTTAAATGAGACTTCACATCAATCAGGGAAACAACCCACAAATTGATGTGAAAAGATTTTATCTAAATGACTCAAAGAACTTAGGTACGTCGCAAAAGCAATTTCTCAAGTCTTTTTGAACAGCTTCGTTGAATTCGCTCTATGGCGAAACTGAGACTGCCGAGCAGTTCTCAGTACATATCGATCACTCTTGAGAGCCACAAAGCGATGATTGTTCAGAATCCTTGAATGGAACACAAAAACTCGCATTATTAATTTCATTGTATTCGAAACGAGATGTCGCCTTGAAGACAAGATCATTACATACACCATGACCATTAAGCGATGACCTCTCACGAGCAGTAATAAAACGCTACCATAACAAAATGCTTAACATAGAAGAAGCCACAAAAGGTCAAAGTAAATTGGTGGCGCTACCCGAACTTAAATTCACTCTCCCACAAACCTATTGTAGAAACCGGTTACAAAGAATCCGCCTTGCGTCATTTAGCCACGTGTAAACATTTTAATTGATGATATGCGGAAGACAAAAAACTAAGATAGCGATCGGCATTTTGATACTGGTTTAAGTATGTAGATATCTTTTGGAGTTGCTATAAAAAAGTACGGTTAGCAGACCATTAACTATGAAGCGCTTGAAACAACGATCTCTTGGAATGACCGCAGGGAAGTAACATCAGAAAACACTTCTGAAATAATATCAAACAAACCTGAAGTACCTAAAACCTCCGGTGCGTAACAATTTGCACTCAATTATTGGGGACGCCAAAGAAATGGGAAATATGGTAACGAGTTCTCGAAAATGGGAAATATCCTTTGGAAGGGCAAACATTAGGTATTCGGTTTACATGCAAACGGACAAAGGGCAAATAATATTTGTAATGTAATGTAAAGATACATAGCTGTTTCGTTTGAGACGTTCAGTCCCGCTATGAAAAATGTTTTATTGGGTTAAGTTTTAAGTCTGACATTATTACGTATATTACCGCGTAATTTAACAAATGTATGAAACCGCCTACACTCATCATGTTGTTGTCTAGATTTCTTGCGGAGGAAAAAAATTGTGCGCAAAATTGCCGTGAAATGCGCAGTAGCGGATTGATATTAACGGCATTTTACAATTGAATTAATTTACTAGATATAAACGTACGTATAATGTCTATCTTTTGTGCGCATTATAAAATTAATGTAACGTTCATCCATTTATTGGAATCCAATCGAAAACCACTGACTCGGCACTTATGCGGTTTTCTCCTCTGAATATTATAAGCATTGTTACATGAAAATACGTTTTATGGCTACATTACAGCTTTTATGGCTTTATTTTAGCAAAATTGCCTCATGTTTTGAGGGAAACATTAAAATTTAGGATTGCCTGAAGGTGCTGTTGTCTCTGACATTTTATTGCTGTCTTTATTCATTCAAATAATAGCTCATAGACGTTGCGGCGGAGCTTACACGACATCTTATCACTCGCGACCTTGTGAGGTCACGGACCACACTGAAGAATCACGTTCAAATATTAAATCTTACTAGTAAGATAGCCCAGCAACTCAATGATGGAACGGACGTTATAGATACCAACAATTTAAAAAAATGTCCGCTGCATGGAACCACGTGACATCTTCGTACAGATGTTTGTGTATAAATCCCATGCGATTTCCATTATTCATGTGAGGCTGTGTCGAGTCCATCCCATGACATAATTAACGACCACCAACAGATGGCTGCTGCTCATGGCTTTTATTTATCTCTACTACTACTAGGTAAGTTATTTGTGTAGACTTAGCTTAAATAAGTAGACATATGACATATTTGTTACATTTGATAAAACACAGTGTTAAGTATAAGCATATTATCATTTTGTTTGATTTCCATGTTATTCTCATTCAACATAACATACTCGGTGAACAATTTCCAATAACAAAATAAATGTTTAGATTACACAAACTGTTAATTACATAATGCTAATTATCGAACATCAATAATTGCCTGCACCAATATGTACATGACTGCTTAATTACGTCACATAAACATGTCCTATATTTCAATCATTTCATGGCACTTAATTTAACATGATAGTCACAAATTACTGCATATAAATCGTGACACTATGCCCTAAGGTGACGCCATAAAAACCAAACCTGATCGGTGAAGAAGTAGGCAACAGTCAACCGAAGATTTCGAAAGGAGATTTTATGGAGTATACTAGATAATATTTTCACATTACCGCATTTATCAGCCGCGGTGATCTCTACCATTCGCGGTGATTGCTTCAGTCAGGTACACCATAAATACAGAAACCTAATTTACACTAGAAAGGGCACTGACACTCGGTCCTTAGAAACGAGTAAATCATTACGTCACGAGCTGTCGGTGCAGGGGCGTGAATTGATTTAAAATTACAATCAATCGTAGATAGTGATGATCGATGGGTATCAATCGGTCGGTATGCGATCGACACATAATTAAGCGGCAATCGATCGTAGTCTGTCGATACGCACGCCTCGCGTCGTAATAAGTGTCGAATACGATTGACGAGTTTAGAACGACATCGATTTGAACTCGTAATGTCAGCAGAAACTTGTACAATAGGTAGACGGTTTATTTAAAGCCTGTACTAGACGTAAATTAGTTTTAGAATGTCTCCGACCGAACTTCTAGGGCACATTTGAATTAAGATCACTAAGCTTAGTCTGTATAATATGAGGAGGTTGATCTCTGGGTCCATAGTAAAGTTTAATGTGATAAGAGTGAGATAATATATGTAGGTATTATCTAAATTGACACTGAATTTTATACATTTCCGTTTTATTGCCATCCGTCCCAAGCCTTATTCAACTTCAATCCGAACTCGAAATCGAAGTAGGTACCAGTTATGTTATCACTTCAAAAACCTTTAATGTCTAATGAAAATCATCCAACACGATAACTTATCTTAATATTTTGATTCAAAACGTTGATTATGTTATAATTTATGTGTTTTATCAAGACGATCAACGATGGCCGCTTCGGTCACGCTTCTCGTAAAATGTGTAGCCCATCCAGTAACTCTATCGGTGTGGCGGCGACCGCATTCGATACATTCGAGAGATGGAGCTTGTAAATCTGTCAACAGCCAAATTACAGCCACGCGAGCACTCCATGAAGGGCCCTTTGTGAAGTCGTGTGTGCGTGCAACACCCATTCGTGACGTATATTTATAACTCTGCATATATTCTAAATTGCATCAATATTTACCAATAATTTTCTTCTAAATTTCACCATTATAATTCTTGTTGCAAAGTTCTCTGTCCTCATTATTATCTAGGTCTAACGCTCGCTTGCAATGTAAATGAATTTCAGTGAACTTTGTATCGTGTAAGCATGGGTTTGACACTCGCTAGCCTGAAAATTTAATTTAAACACAATTTGGTTAGTTTATAATATTCGCGTTTCCCAAAATTTCATCTTCATTTAAGTTTCGTGTGACATCCTATTAATGTGGAGCTATTACACTGGTACCTACTGCTATTTAATGAGGCACCAACACAGTAATCAAAGATAACATTAACGAACATAGTAACACTATAGAAGATTTAATACCGTACACATACCAGCTACAAATATGAATCAACTATCAAGCATCTTACTACTATAATAAATGCGAAAGTTTAAGACGATGGATGTTTGTTAGTTTTTTACGCAAAAACAACTAAATGAAATTTTGCACACAAATTGTCAATCATTCTCAGAAGATCCATTGGCCAGATCCATGATGGATCTAGTGAGAATTGTTTTTCTCTTTGGATCCTGTTTTCAAGATCTGGATCTACTGAGAAGGA
This sequence comes from Xestia xanthographa, assembly GCA_905147715.2. Lineage (NCBI taxonomy): Eukaryota > Metazoa > Arthropoda > Insecta > Lepidoptera > Noctuidae > Xestia > Xestia xanthographa. The sequence goes on along the minus strand of LR990657.1, from coordinate 12,986,741 downwards.
TCCTTCTCAGTAGATCCAGATCCTGATGGATCTGGCCAATGGATCTTCTGAGAATGATCCATCTCAGTAGTTCCATTTTTTGAATCGGGATCCAATGAGAAAAACAATTCTCACTAGATCCATCATGGATCTGGCCAATGGATCTGGCCAATGGATCTTCTGAGAATGATCCCAAATTGTTTATAACCTGGATTAACAAACACATAGGAATCCCGGTGGAATGATCCTGTGGGAAAATTACCAAACTCGACGCGGGCGAAGCTGAGCTTAAGCTAGTAGAAGAATATACACATATTTCTATTTGTCGCAACACCACTAATGACGCAACAATAGTTATCATTCACAACTCTTAGTACTCTCATTTCACACATAAAACGAACGGTGAAAGCCATACAGTTGCATAACAACAAACGGCAAATTAAAAATTAATAGAGAGATCTGTAACAGTTTTCACACAGTTACTGATTCATTACTTTATTGTACAATGGATTAATTAAAATTAATTGAATATTCTTTTTTTCCCATCTCTATTAACACCGAAACATTTAATGAATTACGTTTGAGTATTAATCAAGTTATTCGTGCATACTTGGATGAGATTGTTTGTGCATCCTATGTGAGCTATAAGCTAGGCTTAAGTTGGGCGCGCCGCAAAGGCCGAGTATGCGGGTTGTCATGTATGCACATTGCTCCGGGTATGTGATATGTCAGATATCTAGGCGCGTCTACTTAGAATCCTGGTTTGGTTAACCTGCTTCTATACTACGGGCGTAAACCTGACATTTGATTCTTACGTATGAAAATCCAATAGCGCATACAAGAAATGCATGAAAACTGTGGATTCTGGCTTTCTGGAGTTACAGTGGTTTGGAAATAGTATGGTGGGCTTTTTTCCCCGATGTACCTATATAATACTTGAACCATGAACGAAATATTCTTTATCTACATTACCATAACTCTCATACAATGCGACACCGGAAGGATTTCAACAAAACGAGGGTATTTTTGACGCTCGCTGTTGACTGGTGTGTAAGCCGCCGCCCGTGACGCCGTGAATGAGTGACGTCACCACCGGACGGCTCCCATTACTCACTCTATCATTCCGTTTAGTTGACCACCTCCGTGACGACCCGTGTTCGCTTTTATAGCGTGCGATTTTTTGTCTAAATAATTTTAGACTAACGAGTTTTTTTAAGAAAACTCATGTTAAAATGGAACCCGATACGGTTTTTCATGAGTGTTACATTACAATTAATTTAGCTTCAATAAGGCAGATATTAGTATCTAGTTATTGAAAAAGATAAAATTTAACTGAGGGCCCAATTTTTTAAGGGACAAGCCCCTATTCCATATTCCATTCACTATTCCAAACCACTGCAACTTCTGAAAGCCAATATCAACAGTGGCGATCATAAAAAAGCTCCGAGACAATAAAGCTAGCTTTTCAGTCAGCAGAGGAGTAAGAAAAAACATACTTTCCAACAATTTTATGAGACCAACTAAAAAATTTAAAACACAGTTATAAATACAAAAACTAAATACATTATATCGCATATCAGTGGCAACATGATCATTTACCTACCGTACGTGCCTACTGTACATCTTTGTTGAAATACATTCATTTCAGAAAATTAATCTGAAACTACTATTCCACTCTAGCTTATTATAATTGTCCAGTTTTCAATACCCAGCTAGAATCAAGATCGAGTCGGAAGGTGTGTGGCGGGTTTACCAGTGCGAGATATGTCCACAAATGTATCACTTGTCTCCCCGTAGAACAATGGACCGGATCCTCAGTTTATCCGCGTCACACGTTTTGTTTCCATTTATCTCGGACAGCGCCGTTACACACGTATACATTATCTCAGGATAGTGGAGTCGATCGTCTAATGATATTGCAGACGTCTAATGGGGATATGTAAGTACGTTGAATGTATAATAAATCATGAAAAAGGGCTAAATTCGAAAATTGTTGAAATGCTCATTTTGAATTTAAAGAATCAGCTACATACAATGTAAAAGTAACCTTCTTCTTCTTAGCGTGTCGATGGCAAATATTTATTAAATAAAAAAAAGTACAGTAAAGTACCTAACCTAAATTGACACCTTTTTTTATTTTTAATTTTTTTCGGATGGGCGGAGCAGGAGGGAGTGTCAGACTTTTACTGACTAAAACCCATCCATGTTCCTTCATCGCCCTTTGTGTTCCGGGGCCACGGTATCTCTTTCGAACAGTCCCGCAACCCCGGCAGGCATCGGCCCTTGCGGACCCCTTCCTATTGCTGACTCTCTTTGAGGCGCGCGTGGAACACGAACGCGCCGTGTCGACACGGCCTGTCGTCATGGACGGACGGACGGCGAGCTAGCCCATAGCCCTCCGTCCACAGGCACAAGCCAATAGATCACAATCAATCTACGCTGATCTATCAGTCTAGTGTCGGCATCGTTTCAAATTAACTGCTCCGTAGGCGTAAATTAAATCACTGACATTGTTAAATTACGTTCATTGCAAAATGATAGGTCGGCTTTTTTACTTGCATAAAACATGATTTGTCAATACGTATAAAAAGTTGTTGAAATGAAGTAAAACTGGAGACCGGAGGCATGGAGGCCACTGGATCGATGGCCGGTGTCTCTTACAACCAAACCCGCTGCCGATCAGATTACCACTGGCTGCGGTTTGCAACACTGCAAAACACTTGAAAACTGACATTACTTTAAAATCGCTGAATCGTAATCACAATTTAAGTAGGATCATCAAGGCGAAACACTTAACCCTCGCAATCTGAACATAAAAATATTATCGTGAGACTTTACTGAAAAAACTGCGCCAACAATGAGACTATTATACATTTCAACTGTTTTCAAACTGCTTCGAGAACTGTTTTTATAAACATTTTAACGTAATCGACAGACCAGCCTGCTATTTTTGTACGAAAGCATAAAAAATAATAACAATTATGTTTAATAGTCGATAGAAAAAACGTCTGTACCAATCTATTTGACTCTCAAATAGCGAGTCGATCGTCAAAATGATTGATTTTACAGTCGTTTTCTCACCTCTAGGCAATTTTTCGTGTTTGGATTGGTCACGGATCAAGCCGGATTCTTTGTTTTCCTCAACAATTCGTCACAGTTCGACCGAACCAATTAATATTAAACACACGATACATATAAAATCGAGGACCACTAGCATCGTCGAAACGTTTGTTTGTGACAGCCGTGTAGTCAAACATCAGAGGACATTATACAAACATCGTTGTTCCTTCAAAATATTTAAAACAGGACTCCATGTCCTACAAAATAAGGTTTGCAATCGCATGAATGTGCCACTACATCGTGGCTTGTTCAGCAAGCAACCCCGAACTTACCGCGTAGTATGTTATCACGAAATTGCACACCTATTCCGACATACAATATTCGTAATTGAAACATGCAAACATTTGTCAATTCTTAGTAACTGGTAGAAAACAAATTCAATTATTTCACCTTACGTATTCGTTACCTGCCCGCTTAGCATGACCACCGTAGACAAGAAAGAGAATAAACGAATCTTAATTGTTCATCTGTCATTGAATCGACAAAATGACAGATGAACAAAAGATTTGTCGATTCTCTTTCGTTTCTACGGTGGTTGGCGAGTCAAAGTTTTTTTAAACTGCGGATAGTTGTAAGTGACCCGACACTATACCGAAGACATCCCAGACGTCAGCCTGTACGAGATTAGGATGGCTCTGAAGCAGCTCAAAAACAACAAGGCACCGGGTGATGACGGAATTACGGCCGAACTCCTGAAGGCGGGTGGAAAACCGGTACTTAAGGCCCTTCAGAAGCTGTTTAATTCCGTCATACTTGAGGGAAAAACGCCACAGGCATGGTGCAGGGGTGTGGTGGTGCTCTTCTTCAAAAAGGGTGACAATGCCCGGCTGAAGAATTTTAGGCCCATCTCACTTCTAAGCCATGTCTACAAGTTGTTTTCTAGAGTCATCACGAATCGTCTCGCGCGCAGGTTTGACGATTTCCAGCCACTCGAACAAGCCGGTTTCCGAAAAGGCTTTAGCACCGTGGACCACATACATACGCTGCGGCAAGTTATACAGAAGACAGAAGAGTATAACCTGCCTCTCTGTTTAGCGTTTGTGGCCTACGAGAAAGCCTTCGATTCGATCGAGACCTGGGCTGTACTGCAGTCTCTCCAACGGTGCCAAATCGATTATCGGTACATCGAGGTGTTGAAGTGTTTGTACAAAAACGCCACCATGTCAGTCCGACTTCAGGACCAAGCCTCGAAACCTATCCTTCTGCAGCGAGGTGTGAGACAGGGAGACGTCATATCTCCGAAACTGTTCACCGCTGCACTGGAGGATGTCTTCAAGGTTCTGGACTGGAGAGGACTAGGCATCAACGTCAATGGCGAGTACATCACTCACCTTCGGTTTGCCGATGATATAGTGGTAATGGCTGAGACCATGGAGGACCTCAGTACAATGCTCGATGACCTCAGTAGAGCTTCCGGAAGAGTGGGTCTAAAAATGAACATGGACAAGACTAAGGTCATGTTGAATGCCCATGTCACACCCACTCCTATCAAGATCGGAGACTCTACTCTCGAAGTTGTAGACGATTATGTGTACCTGGGACAAACGGTCCAGTTAGGTAGGTCTAACTTCGAGAAAGAGGTCAATCGTCGAATCCGACTCGGTTGGGCAGCGTTAGGGAAATTGCGCGGTATCTTCTCGTCCAACCTACCGCAGTGTCTCAAGACGAAAGTCTATGACCAGTGTGTGTTGCCAGTGATTACATACGGGACCGAAACGTGGTCGCTCACAATGGGCCTCATCAGAAAGCTTAAGGTCACCCAAAGGGCAATGGAGAGGGCTATGCTCGGAGTTTCCTTGCGCGATCGAATCAGAAATGAAGACATCCGCAAGAGAACAAAGGTTACCGACGTAGCCCGAAGAATTGCCAAACTTAAGTGGCAGTGGGCAGGGCACATTGCTCGCAGAACGGATGGCCGATGGGGCCGAAAAGTTCTGGAGTGGCGACCGCGAACCGGAAGACGTTGCGTTGGAAGGCCTCCCACTAGGTGGACCGATGACCTGGTGAAGGTTGCAGGAATCCGCTGGATGCGAGTCGCACGGGACCGGTCAATGTGGCGACACTTGGGGGAGGCCTATGTCCAGCAGTGGACGTCTTTCGGCTGAAATGATGATGATGATGATGAGTTGTAAGCATTGGTAAATACAAATACGTAACTACTTATATTTTTTCTACTAAGTATTCAATATTCTAGTCACATTTACATATTAGACATTTACCTAGTATAACATTGTTCTATCTTATTGAACCAACTTCAGCATGAACTGGGAAATTGACGGAAACTGCGTCAGTTGAAAACCGGATTTACTTTCATAAAACCGTCTAACTACTTTATCTTCACGGCTACGACTAACCAACCTTTAATGTGGACTGACATAACATACCGACTTCAATAGGACTGAAACTGGAAGTATTCTTGAATAAATATGGTGTGACAAGTACCTTCATTGAATCATTGACAACAGTGACAGACTTATCCCTTGTCACATTCAATTAGCTTTAGGCTATATTGGAAATTACACTTTTCTAGTCACCTTTTCGGTATTTTTTCTATTTAAAATAAAACAAAAAAAAAATGGACAAGTGGATTACCTTTTTTCCCTGACAAGTCAAAACCTAACAGTGCAAATTGACCATTTTATAATAATACTCTCATGAATTAAACAGCCCATAGACACAACACCACTTGATGACATCAGTAATCCATATTGACGTTAGCAAGGAAGCTTAGGATCAGGTGACATAATTCGCCACGCTCTACCAGTTCCAACACCTTTCTGAGTCTGACCAACCACGGTTATTGAACGAGCACTTGAAAGGCGTTTGAAAGTTCTTTGATAGAAAACTTGATTAAAAGTTTGAAACTGACATGTTCACTAGAAAACGGGATATCTACAATGTTTATATTTTTTTGTTTGGGCGCTGTTGCAAAAGCACCATAATCACGGATAAACTGAAATTATTACAGCGTCGGTCGTTACATTGAGTACACAAAACAAATGGTAAATATTCCGTTTTCAGTGTTAATGAAAACTTTATTGCCCAATAATATGAAAACAAAGCCTACCATTTACAATACAAGTGTTGAAAACATCACAATAACTTATAGAAACCTAGTTTTAACACGTTTTGTCTGGTTCTCAAGTTTTCTATTAATATTTTCTAAAGGCTTGGAGTAATAAACACTCCTTTTATACCTACCATTTATTAAAGTCATTGCTCAATATTTTTCCACATTTCTGTTTCCATTCGCGTATTTTATCTCTAATCTGAAATAATTCACTCCTAACATACAACCCCAAAAAAAGTTCGGGAGTTTTTAACATGCGTAATCCCAGATTAGCGAAGCCATACTTTTTACATTTTTCATTTCAGGATAAAAAATGACTGACAAAAATTGGCAGAATGTAAAATGTTTTTCATCAAACGAATGTATTTCTAAATTGTCCTGTTAATTGGATGAAAATATGATTATGTCCATTGATGATATTATTATCACAATATACGTATTCATCCGTGTCTTAACCAAGCAACTTTAAAGATCTAAGATTGTCAACTTCAACGTAAGTACTTGCATTCCTTATTAACATAGAAACATCTTAATACTATGCGGGGCACATAGGTAAGTAGCTAGTATTAACAAAGTTCTAAAGTAAACGGATTGTTGTGATGTGAGGTTAATCTTGTTATTAAACTTCGTTTAAAGTTGTTGTTTTACTGTACCTACTTACCTATTAACCTAAGGTAAGTTTAATTTAATATGTCACGTTGTTTGGGCTGACATGACAAAATTAAGTCATTTAAAACTTCACTTTTGTTCACCCTACAGGTGTAGGTACTTTTCTTTTACAAAATACATTCAATTTTGTGTTTCAAAAAATCTTGAGCTCACTTGAACAAGAGGCCTTCGCGAATGTTCACGAAGGTGAAAAATATACCTAACACGAGAATGTCAAAAGAATATCTGTAACAACGAAACGCAATGAGACGGAAACTGTACGAAGCTTGACATTTCGCGATCCGACATCGACACCGTATTCGTCGCATCACTGCGAGACTCTCGACACTGCGGTTTTGTCATACGACACATGTAAGCCGACACTGGAAAAAGAGTGCGTAGTACAATACGGCCGATGTATCTTGGCGAGTCTGAACATAGGCTCTGCGAACTTTAGCGCATGTACACTCGTGAAGAAAACTGTTATTGTCTTTATTTTTTATAAACCAATGTACGAATAAAATGACCATAATATGCTTTGATTGGCATATTTGGCGAATAATATAAGTGCCAACTGACACTTGCAAATACCGCAAATAGAACAAACTTAACACTAAACAAAAAAACTAAACAATAATAATAACCAATAATAAATAATTCACAACAATAACAATGAAAACTTTTATAACCGACTGTACTCAAGACAGAGATAGTGACACGAAAACGACACTAATGCTAACGTGTGAGTGAGACATATTACCGTGTACCGAGCATTGCCGAATAAGCACGAAGCTTCACGAAGTAATCAAATAGGGATGTCCAATACGCGTTCCTGAGGGTACTGTTTAATCGATTTTTATTCAAATCGATTAAAATTAAGTCACAAAATATATTTATTTTTAATTTTTTAAGGAGGTTTTAAATTTTCTCAAATAGTCGTTACTCAAGTAGTCGTTAATAGATAACTGATATTTTATGTAAATCATGTCTTTCAACCGAGAAAATAAAATTTAATAAGTTTTTTTAAATTTCAATCGAAATCCCATATATTCACAAACAAAATACACTATATTTGTAAATCTATTTCGTTTAATATCCTAAATAAACAAAAATCAATTAATTCTATTTAAAACTAATCGATTACGATATTAGATTGAATAAAGGGTCGATTGTGTTTATTTTTGGTCAATCTCTAGCCTAGACCACCGCCCCCCGCACGTCACCTCATGCCACCATTTGGTTCCTCAAAACAGTGATTGCGCAACCTTCTGCGCGAAGTTCGGACTCGCCAAGATACGTCGGCCGTATTGTATTTAGCGACGCGACGACGGAGATACGCCAGGCTTTGTCGCGCTACGTTTTGTCTATGTGCATATCCTGAACAGTCGCGGGCCGTTGACCTCCGATGAAAAGCCGATTTCTAACAGCTCTTTTGTGCGAGATGTGAATGTCCGACGGAGCTATTTTACGTGCTGTGCACAATTATATTTAGGGCCCCGTAATTGCATTCATTAGATCGTGACTCGATTCCTACATCCGCAGTGTAAGTAGCAAGTGACGGTGGAAATTTTTATACGGCTATAGAAAATCACCTATCATAGAACTTAGCCGGAGATGAGGTGGTGATTAGGTACTTATTTGTTCATACCACAAGTTTGCTACTTATTTCTTTCTCTGGGAAAGAATTAGATGATGCTTAATAAACTATTGATGATTGATGAGCATTTTGTCGGTAATAAATAAGGCTGGAATGTAACCGCGTTCATGCATATTGAGTTTGTATGCCTGAAGGTAAGAATATGTATCAGTCTCTAAGAATAATAATCTTCTATCTAATAGACCTCGAAAACTGCCTTAATCCTATACTCTTCATATTATAGGTCATTTGTTTTATAGCTACAGCTTTTTAATGGATTTTATTTGATGTCAGCACCAATGATAATAATTTCTCATGAAAGTCGCCACGGGTTGTAGAGTGATCATTAAACGTTAATTTTACTGCATTTTGATAACTACAATATGGCTGGAACATTATGGAGGTAGCTATGATATCAAAGTGGCACTTACATTAAGTAAATGCTACTTACATAGTCGGTAATGGACGGGGAGCATGTTTAATTTATTTTGTAGTGAGATTACGCGAGTAATGTTACATTATACTGTGGAAATACTGAATCTTTTAATGCCGTCTGACTGATACGATCATCGCTTTCGTGTTCATTTCGTTTTATGTGATGTGAGTTGAAATAATCTGTTTCATTTGCTGCGTCTGATTTACTTTTGTCAGTACTTTTTCTTGTACTCCACATTGTAGATAGATACGTAAACGTATCTAGTATCTACCCACTTCGTCGGCAGCCCTGTGGTAATTTCGTGCAGTTTCATTTCGAAAGAGAAATTGCCATAAACTGCTACGCCTATTGCAATGCTACCTTACTGAGTGGAAGGCAAAGCCGTCGTATCTTTCTCGAACCACTCCATTGTACTGTCACCTCACGTTTTCAATTCTTCTGCAAACAATATGGCTGCTAGTAACGCAATCGTAATAAGAACTTTGTAACTTCGAAATTAAAATACTTGGTCGAACTTTCGTAATGAACTTGACTTTTGTAGACGACCGAGTAACTTGGTATTGGAGCAAATTTCTGTAATATACCTAGGTACATATAATGCTAACCTTGACGTTGGAGGCTGTGCCTAACTACCTAGAATCGTGGAATGAAATAACAATGCTAAATCAAACCGTCTAGACATTGTTTCTGACGGGCCTCGTGACAAATGCTTGCACAGTATTGAGGCCTACCAGAATACTAAATTGTACCGATATACCTACATGATTCGTCATGATGCAGATTATAAAGGCACATGCACAAAACACAGTTTCTTTAACTATGGTATGTTCGACTACAGACGAAATAATTTTGCCTGACTCCGAAATTCTTGTAAAAGTTATTCATAGATCGAAGCTAGGCAAAAAATACTCTGGAGGGAATACTTGTTAGGGAGATAACCCAAAACTTCAAATCCATTACCTAAAACTATTTCCCGCAAACATTAATAACAATCATGACATAATAAAATGTAGTTAAATTGCCCATGAATGAAGCCCAAAGTCCAATTCTAAACCACACCAAATAATGCAACAATGTCACACGTTGCCCGCATGTAATAATTACGTGACATTAGTAACGCATTACCCGTACATGGAGCATTTAATGCATTTTATTCGTATACTGCAAGTGAGGTACCGGCCTTTGAATGGAAATTTATCTCCTCACAGGAAATATAAGACAGCGCGGAAACGCCTCCGCGCGCCCTCAATTTCACTTTGATCTATTCAGATGCGACATCCTATACTATGAATGTATATACTACGGTTCAATCGTGGTGTATCATTGTACATTTCTCTTTCCTCATACTTGAGATGCGGAAGCTAACATTGTATGATATGTAGGTTTTTATAATGTCTAAGCCTTTTGTTGTGGATCCTGAATTTGCTCTATCAACACTTAGACATTTTACTCGCCTATAATGCCAAATTATTAATTATTCTTCAGTATTTTAGATGATGATTTTCTTTAGTATTTTAGAGCTGATGCCTTTATTGTATAAATTGTGAAATTCTTGCATACAAGGAAATTGTAAGACAGCCTTTTACAGAATCACATAATATATTCAATATTACCCTACCCTTCGGCAGTAAGTCTGTGTCCGTCAGTTCTTTCCGTTACTTTGATACAACATTTTCCGTAAACAAAGGCATAGCTATCATCTGATTCTGGTAAGACTGATCAAAAAACTTTTCAAGGGTTTTCCTCGAAATAATATAAGCCACAAAATAATCTTAAGATTATCAGTAAACCTATACGCGCAACTAGATTATCAAGCATCCAGACACGACTTAACACATTACCATTATTACCAACCATTCGCTACCGGTAACAGTACTCACTATTAGCCACAACACTGCCTATATCTACGTACTTTATAGCATTCACGATGAAAACGTGGTTGTTCTCATTCGAGCATTTTATTATGAACGGTTGATAGGCGCGTGCCGCGAAATTGATTGTGCGTGCTCTCACGTACCTGACAAATTGCTATTGCAATGCCTCTTTGCCTCTTATTCCATAGGCACGTGAACGATGGCTAGGTTGCGTGGCCTAAGGATTTACTTAACTGTCATAATTTATTGCCAGACATGTATAAATGTATAAGTTGTGTTGTAGACTTACAAGAAACGTACCAGTCGTAAAACATTATTGCGCTGTTTGGTTGGATGTTGTCGAATCATTGAGAGACGAGAGTGTGGATTTTTTATCGGATGTCTTATAATTTAAATCTATATTTTGTTACCATTCAGAAATTATACCAATTCATTTAATTTAAAACTCTCATTCAGTAAATTGATCGTAAAAGAGTTTACTGCCAAGTACGCACGTTCTAAAAATTCCTACGCTTTAATGAATAAAAAGCTATGTCAGATTTAATATAAAATTATTGACCGAAACAAATTCTTTAAAAGTGATTCTGTCCTTTTTATATTGCAAGCTCCCTTTAAGCTCAAAAGCCGTATAAATGTATGTTTATTGGTCACTTACTTTGTAGTAATCTCTGGCAATATAATAAAGTGCCACTTAGATAATGTTTTAGTGACAAACCTTTAGAAGGAATGTCGTAGCAACATCTTTACTGTTAACGGCTAGAAAAAATAATGTATTTATTGTTATGGTAATAAAAAGTAGCTATAAAGTATAAAGTTGAATAATTATGATTGTTTTAAAAAAAAATGCACGATGGTCGCTAGGCAAGAGTCAACGTTTCTGAAAATGAACGACCTTAGCCAGGGCCTGCAGTCTTGACATTAATAACGACGCTGTCGCAAACTTGCGATCGCTAAATAATAACGAAAAAATCGGGTTGCAATAAAAATGCTTGCGAGAAACGCATTGCGTTTCTGACTGAGACTGCAGGCCCAATACAAAAAAGTGTATCGAGATGACCTATAGCAAATGCTGGTTGAAGGCGACACAGGAAAAGAAAACATAGGTACAAGAATTTGGTAGAGACATATGTACCTAACAAAAGGCAATTTATTAACCTGTTATGTAACAGTTCAGATGAGAGCGTCTGCTCTCGTATCTTGCTCTTGTGCCAAAAAACAAAAAAAAAACGAAAACCGAGCAATTACACGGCCACAACCACGACTTTTAGCCCCAGAAGCTCCGACCAGGACGAAAGTTTGGTCGCACGACCGCCCGTCGGTCGACCAGTTTTGTTCAAAATGTGGCCGGTCCAGTCAAAAGTCGTAATTTTGGCCGCGTAGTGCGCCAGGTGCCTAGTGCGCAACCAGGAACGATACAATTTGTAACAACGTTTCTGTACAAAATCGAGTCGAAATAGGTATAAAATTTAAAAAATTAACGCCATGAAAATGTCAAAGAAAATCCCAGTCCATAGATAATACGATGAGTATCAGTACGAAGCCCCATTGAAGCCTTTAAAGGCGCATGGGTATAATCCCTCAGTCTGGTGTAACCCTGCCTGTGTGCCCCTTGACATCTGAACGAAAACATAATAATGTGTGGCACATTTGTTGGTAGGGGTAAAAGAGGGTTAACAATATGGAATGGCTTCTTTTCTATTGATTTTATAACGGTGTGAAAGTGTTTTTTGAAAGGAAAAAAAAAACTTTTCTTTTAAAAAAATATATATTGTATAAAATGGTAGCTTTACAGCTGACAGTAAGTATTAAGTACATAATTAATTCCAATCTCACAGTAATTAACACGTAAAAATAATAACAATCTCAAAGAAAAAAAAGAAAGAAATTAAAACACAGTGTATCGCCCGCATAAGTTAAAGTCGACTAAAGAAACAAGTTGCTCTAGTGTTTGTTACTAAGAGCTGGCTTCACTTCACGAACTTGATGTCTATTGACTTAAACTTGAGCCTAAAGCCAACATGTTATTACATGAGCTTTTGAACACGTCTACACGATGTCGAGGTATGTATCGAGATCGTACGTAGGTACATGTTATGACTATACGTAGTTCCGTAGACCGAATAAGACAAATGCAATACCTATTAAATTAATTTCCGTAATTATTCTAAATTGATTAGTTACCCATTGTAATTCTTTAATAATTTTTGCGTTTTGTAAATTCAAAAATAGGTAGAGGTAGGTGTTTATTACAAATGCATTACCTACTTTTCAGTAGTCACTAGTCATTCTATGATCTTAATTTTTAATTAAATAATGATCATTAATCCTTAACCGAACTGCTTGTGTGTGGCTTGAACTCTCATAATTTCGTAGCACTAAAAGCTGATTCAAAATTAAGAAGTGAAAAACACAAACAACTTGAAGAAACCAAAAAAAACAAAGGAATCATGAAAAACACATCACGAAAACTATTCACAGAAGTCATTGACTCAGTAATGTGAATTCCAACGCTAATTCTAATACGAATCTCATTGTGTTAGATACACAAAGCCATGCTAAACGTGGAAAATACACATTAGACACGTCATAACTCAATTAGCAACCAGTAGCCGAATTCGAAGGTTTTTTTAAGCCTCTTACAAACATGGGGAGTCGAAACCTTTATGGGATTACGTTATCGTAACCTTGGCTTCAGTTGTCGTCTTAAAGTACGACGGTTCTATTTCGGTAAAGTATTAGAAAAAGTTTCCAGGTCATTGCCAATATTCTTGGGGACCTTAAAAAATCATCTAGGGAAATTGCATTCTAGGGTGTACCTGCTTGGTTTGCCTGTACAACTGGACTGTACTGGTAAACAGGAGTGTCTATGTTGCAAAACTCTGGTCACCAGGTTCCTCAAGAGGCAGCTCAAGCTTACCTGACGGGTGTACCTGTACATAAAAACCTGTCGTCAAATACACCTTAGTAAGGAAAGTTACTCCATCGAATTAAAAACGAATATTTATTTTTGTAGAAAGGAACACGCCCAAAATAAACCAATTATAATAAACCGGCAAATGAAGAACAGCTTAGGGAATTTGTAACCTACTTTAAATTCTAACACCATGTGACGAGTTACCATAGTTGGCCCCCGGCCACCGTAGGCGCGGGCCTGTAGACGGAGGGCTATGGGCTAGCTCGCCGTTCGTCCGTCTCATGACGACAGGCCGTGTCGACGGCGCGTTCGTGTTCCACGCGCGCCTCAAAGAGAGTCAGCAAAAAGGAAGGGGTCGGCAAGGACCGATGCCTGAGGGTTGCGGGACTGTTCGAAAGAGATACCTTGGCCCCGGAACACAAAGGGCGATGAAGGAACATGGATGGGTTTTAGTGAGCGGGAGGAGTCATTTGATGATTTCCCATCCGAAAAAAAAAAATGTACATCTTAGCGTACCTTTAGAGAACGCGAATATCACAAACCCATATACATATCCCAGCCGATTCTAATTGACGAGTATATATTCGATCCCCTATCCGGTACACCGCATCAACAACGCAAACAGAATCGCGGTTAAATTCGATTGTAATACGGGTTTACCTATTAAACGGATATTCGACAATACGCCGCCGACAAACAGTGTGAGAGCAGTGTCGTGACACACAAACTATTATTCAGACGCACTCAAATCAACATCTGTCACTGATTGACGATACTAGGATTAATTTGCATCGCAAACGGCTTCGCATAAATCCCAACAACATGAGCTACAAAGCCAATAACATATCTGCGTGTATTATGAAACTGTTTCGTGAACATTGTCTGTTTGTATTTTGAGTTTTGATGTTTTGAACTGGGTTGTGGAGGTCAGATAGGCAGTCGCTCCATGTAAAATACTGATACTCAGCTGCATCCGGTTAGACTGGAAGCCGACCCCAACATAGTTGGGAAAAGGCTAGGCAGATGATGATGATGGCTAAACTGCTGCACCGATTTTTATGAAATTTGGTATGGAAATAGGTTGAGTGCTGAGAAAGAATATGATCATATTTTTAAATAAAACTTTATTGATGAATTCAGTGTGAAGAAATCCGAAATCCAAGCACAAAATCACGAACGCAAGGCTCGTTATTCATAAACTTAAGTCACAAAGCTCTGTTTGTCTAACAGTTACAAAAGAATTCTTGTTAGTGACGACTCACCTACTTTTAAGTGAAGAATGTGGATACAGATGTTATGTTACCCACTTCGGTTAAGCAAACGTTAAACTAGGTGTTGCGCGTTGCCTAAATCAATTCATTTTTTACGACATTTTATAAAATATTCGAGTGACTTAAGTATCTCCATGATAAAGTGTTTTTGTTTTGAATAATGTTAGTTTATCAAAGTATTTTAAAACAGCTGATGAAGACACAAGTAAACCGTCTTTTAATTTAAGAGCGACACCGCGGTATGATGTTAATAGCTAATAAATTACCTTTAAGTGTACAAATCAATAAACTATGTCTGCCATGCAATAATTATATGCGAACCAACTTTAAACATTCCTTTTTCGGAAATTCCAATTACATGGGCAGCTTTGAACGTCGATTTCACTACTCGCCATGAGTTTTGTTTACGATGTTGGCTGATATATGGTTTCCTAGATACTATACTGTTTCCTATAGCAATGTTAACTAATTCTCGGTTCAGTTTCATTGTCAACTCAAGTATTTATTGTAATTTATTCCGACACTCAACAAAGTTTCTTGAGTTTGCATTATGGTCTTACAATAAGAATGTACACACACATAACTCGTGGTTGCTATTTCAGAATTTGCATAACACTAAATAATAGTTAGTTTAAGCCTGTTCAGCTGCATTACTGACGCCAGTCGCACTTTCGTTTGCATATTTTTTGAGGCGTTAGTTTAGCGCCCTGATTAATGCTTAATTTTGCCTTGCAACTTACAGAGCCTCATTATAATAGTTGAAAAGAATTCTTCACAATATATTCCGCAGTCCGTAGCCATTATAAATACGTGTATTTTTATATCATTTCGAACTGCGCTAGTTGGTACGGGCAGCTGTTTCCGTCGAATGGGGTTGAACAGAAGGAACATTCTCAATTTTAAAACAACTTCGAGAGCCGTCCCCGGGATAATAGAATGTCACATCTTTACTTGTTGATAACTACGAGTTCAATCTTTTCTACGATGAAGTTTTCAATCGAAGTTATATGTTTCCTCGCACGAGACAAAGGTGAGTCTTTTACTTTTACCGTTTTCATTTAATCTAGGATTAATCTTAGAAAGAGCGAGGGAATCGCGAATTTATTTTAAGATTCTGTACAGAAATTATTTACGAAAGAATTTTCGATTATTTTGAAGTAGAGCAGGTATGTATTTGCCTAAAATCCCATAACTGAAAAAATACAAGATCACCTAGGGCTGACCGGATCCAGGACCTAGGTTGGCCGCAGCAAGGAAAACTTGCTCAGGTGGAGATTAATTTTTGACTGTGTCCTGAAGTTTAAATGTGGTGCTGTTCCACAAACGATGGGGCGTCTTGTTGTTTGTTCATTACAACAACGGATGGACGCTGCTGAAGGCGCCAAACTAGTGTCTCAGTTTTGGCTAGAGACAATTTAGATTACCATCGACACGCTAAGAAGAAGACCAAAAATTTAATTTTCAGTTTATTTGATGTAGGTAATCCTTAAAATATTTGAGTTACAAACTGAAACAGGCTAGAAACATAAAACTGCGTCGACGCTATTGATGAGAACAGAACGCCATTAAAATTCAATCTTGTATTTAATTTGCATTCCTACCGATCTAGTCCTCTTTACATCCACGTTATGAATGAACGCGTGGTACAACGATTCAAGTCCATCAACCGCCTACGATTCGCGAGTCACTACTTCCGTGGGAGTTTATTGTTCTAGCTTCAATATCAAGTCCATAGATATGGAAACGTTAACGCGTGCGTTATGCAGACCTCGATTAAGGTCAAGAGACTTTTTCTTCTCGATTTGTTGTGGAAAATAATATAGTCGTAGTGGTATTTATAACAATGATGGGTTTTTTATTTGTTTAAGTAACACTGCGATGTGAAATCGTTGTAATATAGAAAAAGATAATATTCCTCTCATAATATCTGAAACTTAATGTAGTCGTAGTGCTCTATTCAAAACTGCAAACTCTAAAGTCTAACCAAATACCAAACCATTCAGTAACATAACGGACTTTAAATAACCACTAAACGACCGGAACTTCCGGCTTATCACACCTCCGACTACAATAAAACGACCTACGACTTCGTTTCCTATAAAACCAGTTCCTACCTACCTCCACACTTCTCCAGTAAGCTTGGTTCATTACTATTATGATTAACTGCAACCTTTAGAACGGCGTGCGCGCATGCATTATTTGATCATAACCTGTCGCTCTTCGAACGACTCATAAACTTTAATACGTGCATATAATTTGTTAAGATATCGGTACTTGGGAAGGTAGGCTTTTACTAGGGCTCCATGACTCATCAATAGGTAATCATTCAGTACTTAATAAAATAAATTAAACTAATTTAACTAGTCTTCTTCATTACAAGTCACTTAGACGAGTTTATATGGCAAGACAGGAGCTGTCTGTTCAGATGAGTAATAGAAAAGTATTGAAGCAGAAGACATGCAGCGCCGACCAAATAAGTAAATAATGATAAGGGTGAAGAATTGTGATGAAACTTCTCAAGGACGCGATTACGAATTACCGCGGTTCTATTGTTCGAGCGCAGACTTATAGTTCATTACAACTTTTTTGTGCATTAAATCCAAGACAGTGACAAGCAACAAGCCCATAAGATTAAGCAAAATTTGTTGAAAATATAGATGCGATTTTATATTTTTTCTGAGTTCGGTTGTAAGATTTTGATAGTTTTATTTAATACCATTTTGAGTTGAACATAATATGTGCTTACATAAAATATTTTTTAATATATAAATTTATGTTATTAAATAGAAGAAAACTGATCCTAAACTCAACACGATATCGTTAATTTTGTGTTTGTACAATATTGGTTTACAATATTGTACAAAATAATTTTGTTGTAATAATTAGTTACATTTGGTTTAGTTTCATTTTTCCGCAAAAGCATCCGAAAAACTGCTTATTTTTTTAAGTTTTAGTCAGATAATGAAAACGCGTCCTTAATGTTTTTTATAACACATTTGCTCGTAAAGGGTCTCTTATTTTACCCATTTCAATATCGTAATGTATCTCATTATGTACTTGTGCAGTAATGTAATGTACAACGCACGGTTTGTCAAGATGCTCCGTCAAAAAGCAACGGTACTTTTTTAAATCTTAGCAGAGTTTTTATGTCAGAAAAGTGGTCAACATTTTATGAATAAAATTAACTGAGGGAGATGAAATATAATAAATAAACATTTAATTCTTTAATTTAATTAATTTTGACAATAAATTACAACCTTTTATCTGTAACAAAAACACAATAGTACATTATGATATAAGTGCGGTAAGTTGAAAATAACAGCCGAGGCGATATTGCTAGCCCGAGCCGTAGGCGAGTGCTACAAGAAAGCAGAGGCTGTAATTATCAAAGCGCACGTATGTCATACGACGTTTTATAACATATTTTCGAGGAAATAAATAAAACTCGGACTTTCTTAAACGATTATATCTTTTACTTGTTCACAAATTAGCGATGCGCGCGCATCAGCGCTTTTTTTTAAGGCAAAGACACAAAAAACAGCCAGTTTTACCAATAAAGTAAATTAATATTTTTGTGTTTTTGTTACAGAAAAATGTTTGTAATTTATTGTCAAAATTAATTAAATTAAAGAATTAAATGTTTATTTATTATATTTCATCTCCCACAGTTAATTTTATTCATAAAATGTTAACCACTTTTTTGACATAAAAACTCAGTAAAAAAGTACAGTAAAAGTAGAAAAGTACCGTTCCCTTTTGACGGAGCATAAACCGTGCGTCTATATAGATACTCTGTGGTTGTACATTACATTACTGTACAAGTACGTAATGAGATACATTACGATATTGAAATGGGTGAAATAAGAGACCCTTTACGAGCAAATGTGTTATAAAAATATTAATTTGCTTTATTAGTAATACTGGCTGTTTTTTGTGTATTTGCCTTAAAAAAAAGCGCTGATGCGCGCGCATCGCTAATTTGTGAACAAGTAAAACATTAAAATTTATTCGTGTAAGAAAGTCCGAGTTTTATTTATTTCCTCGCAAATATGTTATAAAACGTCGTATGACATAATTACGTGCGCTTTGATAATTACAGCCTCTGCTTTATTATAAGCCCTCGCCTGCGGCTCGGGCTAGCAATATCGCCTCGGCTGTAATTTTCAACTTACAGCACTACTATCATAAATAAATAAATAAATATTTCTGGACATTACACACAGTGCCATCTAGTGCCACACTAAGCAACGAGGCTTGTGTCGTGGACACCAGATAGTTGATATACTACATAGATACTTTTTGTTTGTAAATACATACTTATTATACATATAAACATCCATGACTCGGAAACAAATGTCCATGCTCATCACACAAACATTTGCTCCGACCGGGATTAGAACCCGGGACCCTAAGAACGTAAGGCAGCCTCACTACCGCTGCGCCAATCGGGTCGTCGTAATAATGTACTATTATAAATTAATACGAATTGCAAATAAAGAATGCCTAGTGTTACCATAACCACTGTTTAACAACAGTTGCTGTAATCTATTTTCAATTTGAATAGGTAATCTACCACTGGCAGATTCAGGAAAATTCGTTCACTTTTCCATCTACGTCATTCGGAAAACTCACCCAGTAATATGTACTAAGTTTCTCATACCCATTTATATGTTATTCATAAATGGACATTCATTTCTTAGAACGTCAGATGCATAACTTTTCCTTTTGCTTGCGCAGCAGACGAGTAGAAAACTTCATTACAAACAGATTTGTAACTTTCATTAAGAAGACTTCGATAAATAAAATAAGTCACCGTTTTCAGTGGTACGTTAACATTATTTAGTAGGTCATACTTAAGTAGTTTAAGAAGTACTCTACATAAAGCATGCCATAACCAATTAGTTTACCAAGCCTAGTGGTTATCGCAGTAGATTTGTTTTGCAGCACTCAATTGAGTGAAAATAGAACAATCATGTTGGAAAATCGTTTGTGACCTAAAACAACGCAGGGACATTGAGCTATTACTACTACGTATAGAGAAGACAGCGCGAACAAAATATGTGCAACAAGCGCGCCAGTGCGGGGCGCGCGGGGGACGGCTAATCCCGTATATATAGATGCTGTGGCGAGCAAGCGACTGAGTAGAGTATATAATGTTCTGTGGACTGAGTGAACTGCGGCCGGCCGACCGCAGTTGAACGGAGCACAGATTTTGTTCACGCTGTCTTCTCTATACGTAGTAGTAATAGCTCAATGCGCAGGGAAGGTTTTTTCTTAATTATGATCGTAGGTACTCAGCAGAGAACATTTTATTTTTACAAATTAGTAGGTATATGATGTGTGATGATTCCATATTAGTTTGGGGGGGGGGTAGTAAAAACTAACACTGTTTTTCTGGCAGATGATAGTGTATGGACTACGGACGACGAAAATGCAGATACTGCACGCACCCAATGCCCAGCTTTTCAATGGATTATATGATATATTCCATTGGAAATTTGGTTCAAATTTTGGCAGAATGATACTGAAATACTTTTAAATCACATTGTAATATAAAAAAAAACCGGCCCAGTGCGAGTCGGACTCGCACACGAAGGGTTCCGTACCATTGACTATATTTAGTATTTGTTGTTATAGCGGCAACAGAAATACATAATCTGTGAAATTTTCAACTGTCTAGCTGTCACGGTTCATGAGATACAGCCTGGTGACAGACAGACGGACAGACGGACAGACAGACGGACAGACAGCGAAGTCTTAGTAATAGGGTTCCGTTTTTACCCTTTGGGTACGGAACCCTAAAAACAGGAGCTGTTGCGTAAATGCACATAATATATGCATCAAAACTTCAAGACATTAAAGTTTGAGTTCAAAGTTTTTGAGCTCATTATTTATTCGAGGTCCTATCCTAGGTGCATCGAAGCTGCAAGATCGCTTTACCTTAGCACAATGTCTCTTTACATTTCCATAGCAACGAGTGCTACAAAGACCTTTTGTTGACTATATCAAGTCCGTGACTTCCCCGTATTTCTCGAATCTAATTATTATTATCTGAATCAGAGGTTGTAGGTAGATTGTGGGAAGTTGATGTTGCTACTACTACGAGTGCGTTTTCTTACTAAGTATTTTTTACATGACATGTGTCTACAACTTATGGACGTTTTCTTTATTCACCCTGTTCTAGACCAATCTTAGCTACCTAAAAACTTTATCTATGGCCCTTCTTGGCTGTATGGTAAACCCATAAGGTATGTGGACATTTTCTTCCTAACATGTCAACTCAAGAGATTTGTGCTGAAAGGGGAAATCCACTTCCACTTAAAACGAATTTATTTCTCCATTCACATCCTAATACCTCTTTCCTCTCGCTACAAACAATATCAAAATTCAATCAATAAAAGCAATCTAACCTCAATTTGATAACCGCGTCCGTCATGCCATAATTCACGACGTTTACGCCTAGCCCGGCCTGGCCACATGTACGAGTACAGTCACGGACTATAATTGATAAGCCACTTTCAAGATTTCCAATTTTGCAGTTGTATACATTCACGAGATTACACGACTAAACACGAACTCAAACCGAATGCTCGGAAACAAAATGACACATTACTAATAATCGGAAATAGCCTTATCCATAGAGGTTGAAAAATGACTTATAAGTTGTCAATGATAAAAACCATACAATGGTGCTGACGTGTATCCCAATCTATTTGATACTGACCTCCTTTGAAGAAATAGTCCTTATTAAATACTCTTTATTTCTGAAAACCTATCCGAAGCCAGAGTGACAGTTGAAATGTCGATGTTAGAAAAGATAAAATTTCTCCGTACGCCACCGTTACTATGGCTGCGCTAAAACAATATTGTCGCTAGGTTACGGTTGCTACACCTGCAATTCGTCGACTTTAGGTAGTCACTCTGTACTAAGTACGAATATAAACGACTAAACCCGATTTGCATTACACGGCTAAAATACGAATGGTGGCAAGTGGCTCATCATTTATAGTCCGTGACTGTACATGACAAAAATGGCCGCGTAGTGAGCTTATGGTAAGCCAACATGCTTCATTAGTCAAACCCACGCACTCTGTGACAATAGAATGAACACTATTGTTTACCGATGTTGTAATGTGGACGTTTGATTTAGATTTAAACTATCGGGAGTGTAGAGAAAGCTTGATTAGATTCGAACTTTGTTGTTTGTGACCGGCGAAGTAGGTGATGACGTCACGAACGATACGTTTCTGCTACGTAATTTAAAAACGAAATAGATTTAAGTTTTCTCAAATTCGTCTTTCATAAAAAGCCATGTTCTGTACTAAGAACCGAGAATGATGAACGCTGGAATTTGTGATACCCAACTTGATTTAGAAGAGTGTCGATGGAGTTTATTGTCCTTTGAGATCTATACGTTTTGCAACTACATAGCTTCAACTCAACTCTCTGACTAACAGATCGATCCCTGTACAAGACAACAAGTGCCTGTAAATGATTTAATGGAAGTTATTATTTGACAGGTCCGACGCCCTAGAAGCTCAGCGTTTCAGTTTTCTATACTCACCGAGCCACTTAAATGCCAAAGTTCAATAGAGAACATCTACTGAGAAAACCACTAAAACAGCAGAGCGGAGCTTTAGACATGCGGTATAAAAGTGTCATGATGCCAAATAAGAATTTTGAATAAAGCAGAGAATAATAGAATTAAGAGAAATGCTTTAAAGTTTCAAGACCGACTGACAAGTAGGTAACTTCTCTGTGGTTTAAAGTGGTCAAGTTTTCATTTTCAATTTTCGACCAAAACAATATCACACTTTTCATTCCGTGCGAAATAAAATAGGTCCGGACTTAAAATAGATTGTTAAAAGTAGTGCATTACTTAGTAACAGGTCTCCCTCATCGATCTCTTGCTTTTACAGAAGCTAGTTGGTGATCCATTTCTCACCGGTGACAATACAAACAACAGGCACCATTCATGTTCTCTTTTATTTGCAGGTCAATGCGGAAATAAATCTTTCAAGCCAGCATTTAACGACTTCAAAAAAGGGTTTTATGAGTTTCTCTGGCATGTGTGGCAGAGATTGAAGGACCATTCAATGTTCTTAATAAAAAAAAAACTTGGATGTTTCGAAAATTGATTTATCTGTAAAGACTTTTTCTATTTCCTCATTTTTTTGAAAATGTAAGCGAGTAATTTATTTTCTTCAGGAGGCTACTGGGCTTTTCGTTAATCGTAGGTAAGTGTGTGGTTATAAAGTTCTAGGAAACTCATCGTTAAGCGCAGAATGGTTCTTTTGACGCTTGCATGATATTGTCAGCGGGGTGCTGTTAGTAGTACTTACATATTAATACAAGTGGGGAAAATTTGTTAATGCATCTGAGGCGAAATTAACTCCCGAGCCGTAGGCGAGGGTGTTTTTGAGCCGAGAACTGCAATAACAAATGTCCACGTGTATCAAACGACGTTTTTCAATACACTTTTGAAGAAATAAATTACAAGAACGAAAAATATTTTTGTCATGAATTACTATGAAACTATGATTTTAATTTTCTTTTTTCCGCGCTTTGCTTTCGCCAGGTTGAAGGAGAAGCAAAGGTATGAAGCCGCTGAACAGCCTAATTTAAAAAATAGTTTTTTTTTTATATTTTGAATTTAGAACACAAAAAAATGTTAATTTGTTTATAAAAGTAACTATTAGTTTTAAATAATCATGTTTATATATGAACACAATATTTATAAACACAATTTGAATATTCAAAAAATATTTACGCCGTAAAGACGCCGTAGTGCTTTGCCGGAATTAAAAAAAAACATTCACCTCAGACTATAGGCATTGAACCAATTTGGCCTAAGTATAAGTATAGTAGTTATCTGTGGCAATTTTCATTCCCGCACACGTGTTGGAAAGTGATAAAAATCGCACGCGTGTGAAATACATTGCATGTTGTACCTAATCGTAGTGCGGGACTTGTTTTCGAGGAAGTGTATTGAAATAAAAATTGTGAAATAGTCTATGGAAATTGTTTTTAAAATAGGAACGTCCGATAGCTTCTATCTGTCAACTGTCACTTGAAAATTACGGTTTGCTATATATTGACCTATGCAGTCATTGAGGTTCCTATTCATATTTATTTGAAACGGTATCTTCATTTTCATACTATTACATATTATTATTACAAAATTGCTCGGAGGAGCTTGTGGCTAAATAATAACAGCCGCTCGGGTCGATCTTTAGGTTAAGCCGTGCTTGCCTAGGTTGGTCTGTGGATGGGTGACCAGCTAGGGAATGCAATCCGGACTATCCGTAATCCAAAAAATCCGGATATCCGCACATCTTTACTCGACTTCCAAATCCGGATTCGAAAATCTAATCCGGATTTTTTGAATTTTATGAAATTTTAGTTCGGGGGCTACATTATCGCGCGAATATTCGTCTTATCGGGTATGTAATAATTTATTTGAACAAACTATACAGTGTGTTTGGCTACCGGTTACCGATACTTTATGGGCATATTATTTATACTCATTTCTATCGAAAAATACGTGTTTATAAATACTCCTAATCCCACACCCCGCGAATGGCAGCCATTTTGTTTTTCTAATCGGCTGATCTACGGTGTGTTCAATGAGAAGCTAATATATTTGATTGTAAGACACGTGCAAATGACCTGCAACGTTGTGGAGCCTTTGCGCTGGGACGGGGCCATGTTTAAATGACTATAACTCTTAAAATTATTGGTGTTTAGTCAATATTTTGATATCATTTTGTAAGTTGACTCAAATACTTCTCATAACCCCAAACGTCTCGAAAATATAGGTACCACAAAGGTTTCTATAATTACGCCGCTTGAGGTTCTCTGCAGCCGCAGCGGCAGCGCCAGCACAGCACGATGAACTTAACGCATGAGTATCGACGCGTGTTGCGTTCCACACAAAAGGCCTACCCATCTTCCAAGGAAACAAAGACAATCATGCCGTCCGGTTCTTCACAGTTTTATTTTATTTTGTACTTATTAATTATTATACTAACGTTACTCAGCACGCGAGTCACATACTGAATAATTTAATAATAAGAATATTATGGCTTTAAAACCAAAGTTATGGTATTTAATTTAAATAATTCCAAATAACAAAAGAATTTAAAAATCATAGTGAATTGATTTTTGTGTTTTTATTCCCTTATGTCCCCAGCCGTGCCCGATCGGGCACGGTGCATTGCTATTTTAATTGTGTCTGTAATTGCGGTTATCTAAGTGCTACCTCATTTCCAGAAATATAAGAAACATCATATTAATAAACTATAATTTGGACCGGATTGGACTAAAAATCCGTGCTAAGAAATCCGGATTTCGAAACAGACCGGATTTGCATTCTCTAGTGACCACCCTTACATACCGAGTTTCCTCCGTGCCTCGGAAAGCACATTAAGCCGTTGGTCCCGGCTGTCATTTGTAGATCTTTGACAGGCGCTACAGGTAGTCAGTGGCCCAAAAAGTCTGAAAACTAGTCTTACTAACGGGTATCGTATTACCCAGTACTATCTGGGTTGTGGAGGTCAGATAGGCAATCGCTCCATGCAAAATACTGGTATTCAGCTGCATCCGGTTGGACTGGAAGCCGACCCCAACATAGTTGGGAAAAATGACATATTACAAAATTGCAATGATATTTTCATTAATTTAACCCGTAATATTAATAAATCGGCTCAAGCACTCAAGCTATAGTTCGCGGGCCCATCAATAACTACAACTGTAACCCGTTTTCCCACAGCTGGCATTATAAACAGCTTATACAATCTATATTCCCTTTCATTCCCAACTCGGCATGGATATAAATCTTGCATTGCATACACTTATTTTTATAACCTACTTAAATGCAACGTATTGATCTTCCAGTTTAACTTGGCATATCGAGGCGGCGCAGCTTGTGAACATATTATGACAGCTATGTGTCAAATTCAGAACATTTTTGAATTTAGTTCCAAATTTCACCGCCTGTCAAAACAAACTGGTGCTTTGTACTTTCCCCTTTTAAAAACAATCGCCCTACGCATGTTGTAATGTGTAGTTACATAAATATTGTCTGTTGGCATTTGTTATTCACGCACTATTGCACTCAATAGTCGATTGGGTAAAAAGTGATCACTTGGAAGGAATAAATCCTACAGTAATTGCTTTAACAATAAATCAGTCTTTTGTTTTTGTTTAGCTGCGATTTATGCAAATAAGTATTTACGTGAAAGTTTCACATGTATATTTTCCATATAGGTACGGTACGTGTTTCGCTGAGATAGGTATTGTATTTAAAACCTCTCTCCGTAGCCGTAGGTCAGTGAGCTCACAAAAGTTAGTAGTTCAATTCGAAAGCCCATTGTGGGCGACAATGGGCCTTATTTAAAGTCTCTGAATGACGCCTACTGCCTACAGCAATCCGAAGGCAATTTTTACATTTTAATTATCTCAAACGTACGTAACTGTTGCTTCGTATCGTACACTATGGCAATTAGCGTACACGTACCAACGATAAAACAACGATAACTATAACTTATAATAGTTAAAATGGTATATGTACACAATACTTCGATATTGGCAGTTCATGTCAAATTATTACAACTCATAAATCTATTTAAATCGTTATGTGTTTTGCCAGTAACGACTCGAACGTTTAATTTAAATACCTATTGGGTGTTGAGGCTAATAAAATAACACATAGTCCCTTAATATAGCCAACTATGTTAGTAATGGAAGCTTTGCTAAATCAATTGGTTACACATAACAATTTAATGGCTAGGTACACAAGCGCGGGTTGTTGACCTCTGAACTACTCGAGTTACAGTTAATAATTAATAAAACAACGGTATTCAGCTGGTGAAGAGCGAAGCACGCGATCTACGAGCAAAAAAATATAGAGAAAATACTTAAAAGTAACCCTATATGTTTTAAAAAGTAGATCTATCGTCGAAAATCGTTATTTACTTTGAGTCTTAGATGAGATTAATTAATGTCTTACTCTGCACTCTACTTACCTACCTAAGAGTCGAACTTCAAAGGTCAAATAAACTAATTCTAAATCGTTTACGTTTTTAAATTTGACGTAAAAGTTACATTTAAGTAAGTACTAGCTATTAAAAAGATGATATTGAAATAAAGAACACATGTTCCAGAAGTACCAACAGCATAGGAATAAAAAAAAGATTAGCTTTTCAACAAAATGTTTTTCCACGTGAGAAACTTTATGTAATTGACGAAAACACCGGAAGCATACATACCAACCAGGAAATTGTGTAAAATAATAACTCGATGTTCAGCACACGATCTGCGTTCAAGCATACATAAATATTATAAGGCATTCGTCATGTGCATGCATGCATTGTCGGTCAGCACTAGCCTGAAAATAGAATCTTTTACGAGGGAAGTGTCAGACGTCCGTATAGCTAAGTATTCGTGAACATGCGCGGTAGTTATGAATAAAGATGGCGAATTTTATAAACATATAGTTTAAGGTGTCATCATAGTTATGAAACTTAGGAAAGCTAGTTAGTGCTTTGAGCTTTGACGTAACGTTAGGCAGCAAACGTAAACTTCTCAACGCAACGAAAATTCTCTGCATAATATCAAACATAACTCACACACACACTCATCACATCACGCCTGTAACCACCAAATGGTAAGGCAGAGGTGTACTTAATAGTAGGGGCGAGCCTAATTGCCATCAATCGGGCACAAATCCAAACTCCAGCCCCGTGGCTGCTACTAAGAAATTCCTGATGTAAAAACCCAACACACATTGCCCGACCTGGGAATCGAACCCAGGACCTCATGCTCAGCAATCGCGCTTGCGACCAACGAGGCATGCAGTATCAAACTCGTGAGATAATTCTTTTTGAATTCTCTAGACGTTAAAAGAAGTTTTTGAACATCAAAGTTACATAAAATAGTCCCAAGCCGCCCGGCCCGATCTTCACCACTTTCTTATGTTTTAGCTGGGAAGAAGGGCGAAACAAACTCCACAGCATTGGTACCTCAAACCTGAAAATCTTCCAATTCCCTTACCAAATGACCAAAATAGAAGGAACTCTCTAAACTCAATAGCTATTTCAACAAACAATCCAAACGGCGAAACCTAACGGTCACTCGCGTAAAGTGCTTTAAAAGCACTAAAGCTCTGGCTAAAGTATCACAATAGCATCAGTGATGCCAGAGGTCATGGGGGCACGTAATTAAACCCTCAAGTATGGCAAAGTGCAACAATGGGCGGGTCTTAGAGAAGTGTCGCGATCCTCATTAGACGGAGCGTGAGGACGTTAATGAGGGGAGATGGTATCGTCTGCCCCGTAGCCGTCGCACACTTTCACTTCATAAGGGCAATGCCGCAATGCTGACTCCGAGCTATGAATGTAAACTTGACGAGCGATTGAGCCTTTGAGAGCTTCGTTTGTGAAGCTGACTCGATTGTACACAAAAAGCTGTCAAATAATATTATCTACAGATTGAGGCGTTTGTTACTAATTACTATTATAATAATTTTCTATGTATCTTTATAATTATGTAATTGGGTTGCATTTGTTGATTTCGGAAAAATCATTAAAATATTTATTTAATTATTTACTTAGTTTATTAGGTAAGTGTCCAGAAAACTCACTGATTCTTGCCTTTAGTAGGTAAGTACCCTTTTTTTTTTCGGATGGGAAATCATCAAATGACTCCTCCCGCTCCGGGTGGGGTAGGAGGGAGTGTCAGACTTTTACTGACTAAAACCCATCCATGTTCCTTCATCGCCCTTTGTGTTCCGGGGCCACGGTATCTCTTTCGAACAGTCCTGCAACCCCGGCAGGCATCGGTCCTCACTAAAACTCACTGATTCTTGCCTTTAGCATATAGGTACCCTTCAGTAAACTTTTCAGTGATTTTCCCCCTGTCAACGCTCTACTAAATCACAACGCTGCTCTATCCTACACAATAAATATGTTCATCATCCACACAATAGAGCACATAATACATAAATTAATTCTCAAGAGCGTACTACCTACACGCTTCAAAATAATAATTTCACCGCGTAGGCATTATGTCTAGGTACTCTACAAGACGTTGACTCTGAGAAGGCTTTGCGTGTCATGCGTGTTTGTTGTTGTTATACTAATTAGTAGTTAGTATCGTCTTTACTCAAGCCTTACTCACTGTGTTTACAACGATACTCCTCTTTTGATTGTAATGTTTCAATTATGCTGCAAATGTTAATAGATACAATTTCAGTCTTATATACCGGTCTACATTTGACTGACGGAATTGCCTAGGTACTATCGTTTCGTATTGAGTCAGTGAATCTATCTTAAACAAATTTAAGTCATCGTCATCATGAATTAAGTAGTCTTAAAATATAGTGGCGCATAAATACAATAATTAACAAAACAAATACCTACAGTCATTATTCTCTATCAACAAATTAAAGGGCGTAGGGGAAATCCGTGCACGATTTCATTTCATATCTATTGTGCCAACAACCGCGTTCGTCTGTTGAAAGACATGGATATCGGAAGTTCCGCTCTCCCGCCTGCGCTTGCACACAATACGTGAAATGCGAGTAGGTAGGTAACTAGGTAAAAGGTGAGTGATCTCGCAACGCGCTGCGAGCACAACGACCAAGCTAGACGCCGACTATCAACGCTCTCCCGTCTTATTTACACAACAAAACATAATATATCGCGGCACAAAATTGATCATGAACTGGATTGCACGCGTGTGTTTAAGGGGCTGACAACACCTTATTTGTTGAAATTGATGTTATTTAAGCAGTTTTTTAAGAAAAAATATTTGTTCTAGCACGGCACAAAAAATATATGTTAATATTGATCATATTTCAAAGACCTTGGATAGACTCGATACATATTTCGACGAAATCGGCTCGATAGAAAATAATTGCGAAGAATGGTCTTAAAATCATCATTAACGGTCCTATGTCTTTATCTTTTTGACGTATGGGTCTGCAATTAAAAACATGAAGTCAACATATTCATACCTAAACCGCTAACGAGTCATATTTCACAAATAATCCATACTTTTTTTATATCAATATTTATTCATTATTTTCTTCTAAAACCTGGCCGCCCAGTAATAGTGACGTCTCGTTTTCTCCCATACAAATAGACAGTGTGCGCGATTTTGGTGTTAACAGCGCCTTAAGAGAAAGAGTAAAACACGCTTAATTTACTCTTAATACAACAATGAAGAAGGCCACTTACATCACAGGCCACAGCAGTAGCAATGGTGTATAATTGGCTGCGTTCATCGACTACTCATTAAGCGTAAAATTATTCCCAGGCGCTGACACGGCAGGTGCACCGTCTGGTTCTGGCAGTTACCATCGATGGGTAAATAGAGAAAAACAATCAACGGCCGACGTCGGTCAACCGCGGCAGTGCGAGGCGTACTTTATGCACAAAAAATGGACAAGCGCGAATCGATCGTACGAATTAAATGCACGTAGCAAAATTGCTACTGATTTATATTTTTGCTACGATCAAAGTTTTTTATCAAAACAACTAGGTATATACAATGATATGTAAACTATAGATACGTTGTCCGCACTCTAAAATGACAACATGAAATGAAGCCAATTGGCCACATCGCGCTTAGTTACGCACCAACCTGTCGCGCGACGCTACGTTTGTTTATAATTTAATAAATCCTGTGACGTGACTGAAGATGTATATTTATCTCCCTCTCGCAACAGGCATCCCACCGTTCGGTGTCATATTTTCTTTCTCTTTCTTCACGCTTATAAGTAGTTCTAGTATTTTCGCCGTTTTTAAGCGCCGCGATGTTGGTTCATGACGTGTCTATATATAATACGTCATTGGGTATATAGATCTAGAATTCAAGACCATTATTTTTGTTTTCTTTTATTAATAGAAATTTAACATAGTCTCTATCTGATTAAGTTACGAACCCCGCTACGAGGCGCTACGAAAAAATATACCTATCTTTGTACCGAAACAAATTCAAGATTCTGACGCAATGAAGAATAAATAATTACAAGCAAAATTTTATAATTCCTCCTTTGATCCCGCGGAACCCTAAAGCACATCTAAATATTACAGCATAATTGCCGGGGGATGTCTCGAATAAATTACTGGGGATTACTTACCCGCCAGAAATGTTGCTCCTGCTTCAGGAATATCTCGGCTCTAGAAAACATAACGAGTATACCTATCTACGTAGATGGTACTGGTATATAATGGTGTCGATTCTGTTGTGCACAAACTAAACTTAATTTAGGCTATTGCTATCTTTTTCTCTCTAATAAAACGAGAAAGAGACGGACGTAATTTAGAGCTGTCAAATTTAGTTGGAACGAATATTTCTATACAAATGAAGGGTGCACATAAAAACATGTCGACTAAAAACACGGTGAAGCGCAAGGCATAAACTAGTTTGACATCTCTAACTTAGTGCATAGCTATAGCCGTCCTTTTCTCGCACTGCCTTTTAGTAAAAGATAGCAATAGCCTAAATTAAGTTTAGTTTGTGCACGACAGAATCGACACCAATATCTAATACATACGATTCTTATCATGTTTTCCTCTACTCGTCTAAGAAGATCCTTAGATAAGAAAGTATTTTGATATTTTGTGAATATGCATAAGCTTGTGGATACCTAGTTGGCTGTTCTCTGTAGTTCCGTTTTATTTTTTGTAGTAAATTTATGTTTTATTCACGGCGGCCCATGTTTAATAAATATGTGTATTAAACAGTAAATTATAACGTTCTATCACATAGTGGTTTCCACATAAAGGTTTCAGCATTTTGCAAAATGTGTTGCGCCTGTAGAGCCGTGCAGGGCGTGAAATCGGATCGAATTTGTAATAATTATTCGAAGTCAGCGTCTCATATTATTGTTAACGATTGCAAATTATTCTTAGCTGTACACAGCCGTAATCATCGGACTAAACGTGATCTTTTCATCCTTGCATCAGATTGTGATAAATTATGATCATCAGAGAAAACTGAGTTCTACCAACTGTAATAAATAATAAGTACGTGTCTGTTTCGAAGCTCGTGCTATTTTTCTTCATGATTATTATTTTCAATATGAAATTATACAGATCGTCGCTTAACTTGAACATTAATAATAACAGAGGTATCCACACTTTTCTTTCTCTATATTCAAACCTCAGTTCGACCCCTCTCTTTTGATGGAACTTATTAGCTAATCTCACGACATATCTCAAACTCATTACCAACTTTCTGGAATTTGCAGCAACGACCATATCAATTAGTCAAGATCTATGATTAGAAATGGACGGAAAAATAATGTTTCTTGATCTACATATTTTTGATTAGCTATTTGATACTTGTTGTATGTGTCGAAACGAGTAAATAAATCCATTTTAGAATTAAAACTACAACATTACATTACTGGCGCTGAACCTAAGTAGGTACTTATTGTTCAAACATTTTCAATTGGCCGCCGGCGGAGGCACAAACACCCGATATGGCGCCCTCGTGAACGGTAATCTACATGTAGGTACCAAACTACCGACACACAGACAGACACACGCATACTGTATCTGTTACACGAAGACGAGGCGACTCCATCATCATTAAGTAACAGTCTGCGAACTAATCTGCCACATGTGATCATATTTGACGACTGACGTAGATTGGCACAACGTCGGAAAATGAAAATTCGTGAAAATCAGGCTTTTGTAGGTACTTAGGTAATTATTATTTATTGAAGCAGTTTATTTGGAGTTTGAAGAACCTTTGTAAGCGTTTTGTTGTATAGAAAATCGATAGTTCAAAATTGTGTAAATAGTTAGGTAATACGCATAGCTAGTGATGTAATCTGTGGGTGGGTTGACCTAGAGGAGGCTAGGGCTAAGAGTCTAGACGAGTCACAAATAATGTCACAGAAATAGGACAGAACAGTATGTTCGAAATAGTTACGCCCTTTTACAACTTAATGAAAATCCCATCAATAAACTGCAAGTCAAAGCAAACAATAGACGAAAGTTGAAGCAATTATTGAGCAAAATTTCGATTTGGCAGCCGAAGCGTAAACAGAAGCTCAACGCTATAACAAGTTTCATGGCACTTACGAGCAAGTTTCAAAACTGCCTCGGTATCGGAACTGAACTTTATACTATCCCATATCGAGAACTGCACGATATAGAGTCAAATATAGACTTCCCACAGAAGCAAATAAAAGTTCCTTGCATGAATAATGTGCAATGTTTAGGTTACTCCTACATAACTTACAACAACATTGACTTTCATAGTCTCCTTTAAGTTTCAGTTATAAAAAAAAACCTGCGAAGAAGTTTTCAAGAACACTTTTTTTTCGTAACTCTACAATGCGGTGACGTTTTCCTTTCTAATATATTTTATTGCCACAGCATTTTTTAACAAATTATTAGTTCTGAAAATACTGAAAAACGCACGATTTCTTTGTTTCTTGTTGTAAATTTCAGCTGAAAGTAATTAATGATAAAGATAACGAGTAGGTACTATCGAGGACACTCCCGCCTGACTACCACTAAGCTTATTTTTCGCAACAAGGAAACTCTCACTAGCCCCGCCCCGTTGACTTTGTATAGAAATAATGAATGAAAAGATACCGAATCGGACGAGCGCACTGACGACGCACGCCAAACGAGAGTTATTGTTATTTTGCGCGCCAAAGTTGAGGCTTTCCTAATAGGCCCAAACTTTAAGGGGGTGTGGCTCGGCGCCTTCGCATGTTTTAAGCGAAAAAAAATTAAAATGGTCAGGCGGAAAAGACCCCGATAGTACCTATCTGACGGTAAGTTTAGTTTGTTCGAAAAATCTTTTCGATGTTAGATACTTACTCATTACGAAAAAAATAGTTTGGCTGCAGTTTATGATTCTTTTACAAAGCTTTTCATATGTCGTATCACACTCAGACGTACCTACTAGCTCTCAAGGGCTTGGAGCTGATGACATGTGTCCATCTCGTGTCAAAAGAATGATGGACTATTTGTACGACCAAGCAACCTTGACTTGTCCACAGCCTTGTCCACACTAATTTTTAAACAAAAATAACTGCTCGTCACATACATAGCATAGTTTTACATAACATAGAATCGTCACACAACACACATCGTCGTGAACAAGCTGCAAAAATATTAATTACCGTATCGTTTAAATTGGATATTACTGCGATGATTAATTAGGTAGGTACTACGCGGAATATTTAAATAATTAAGTCGAATGAGGAAGTACATTCACCTCTCTACGATAGGCCTTGATCAAGTCCAATTAAAAAGATGCGGAAGTATCTACAGGCGGAGACGTGAGTATTGTGCACGATACAGATGTGTATCGGACGAACGATGTACATGCACGTACAAATAACATAATATTTTCCTCGCGAACTTCGACAAATATTTTATTTTCGCCAAACGATTCGTCATCTCCGTGCTACCGACGAGCTTTGTCAATATTTACTCCCTCCAAAGTACTTTGCAGGCACCTAACAGTTTGCCAAAGAATCAACCTGAAAGGCGCCTCCGAGACACGAAGCAACGCCCACGCTACACCTTGTTTACTATCAATCTTTATTTATCTATGAAAATCATTTCGAGATCTATCCGAATTCCGACTACTACTATGGTTAAATTATCATATTTTTACAATCATTTGAAACGTAAAATCATGTCGTAGGTACGTAGGCTAGCTGCTGCTAAATGTTGATAATTATGAATCATAAATCACATAAAACTCATATTAAATTACATTTATATGGATGAGGCTTTTTGTAACTGAGTTAGGCTAATATTTTCAGGGTCGACATTATTATTTTACCACATTAAATATTCAAAGAAACTGCACGCGTATTGTCGTTAACTTCTTACCAGCCAGCATAAACAATCGATTTAAAGCGCTTGAAGATACACGCTTTGACCGTGAAACTAAAGTTACAAATGTGCTGCTTATTAGAAAATTCTTATGCGTTGCATTTGCAATGGGACAGATTTATGCGACGTCGATACCGAATGATATTGGTTCATCGCACCAGACACCGCAACGACGACAGAATAATGTGCACAAGTAAGTACACTACACCTACAAAATAACTTCACAGTTCGTTGATCTTTCGCGTGTTTTCTGTATAAATACGTACCCGGCTTGAGTGGGTATCAATATTTATCCTACAATTAGAAAATATGGATAATATATTGACATGAGCTGCTGTCTCTACACTTTCAGGCATCATTACTTTTATTTTATCTATTAACGTTTTACCAACATAATAAGGGGTTTATTTTCAGGGAAAAACATCAATCGTGAAAACTAAGAACGAAACAAGCCTCAAAGACCAAAAATAATGTTATTGGGACTTTAGACCCATAGAGTTACTTAGAGGTAGAGGAGGGAGGTAGACTTCCATTCCCCAGATTCTTGAGCCCTTCTTAGGATACAAGAGCCTATTAAAAAGTAGAACCAAACCATGTTCAACAAAATAAAGGCGGAAGGCAGATTGAATCTGCTCTCAATGGCACTCAAGCGCCATCCGCTTCTTTTATGTACACAAGTGCTTTAGAAAAAGCATAGAAAAAGTCCCAACTGTGCGGAACGCGTCCGATCCTATTACAGAAACGAAGAGCCAAACTAGTTTTACAGTTACCACGAGACGATTCGATTCTGCAACGATACGTAGTCGAAGGTCGCGGGAACTCGGGCGGGACCAATTCGGAATTCGTTCTGCAAGTTGCCGGCGACACTGGACACCGGAGACAATGCCGCACAGCCGCAGCACTGATGATCGTGGATTTCGATGACGCAAATTGGTCGCAGTTGACACAAGGTCTATGAAAATTTGGAACGAGAGAGAATCTACCAAAGACTTGTATGTCTTCTGGGTAATTCTGAAATTTACCTCATGCTAGTGCTACCTGTAGTCCCGCAAGAATTTCCTAACACCTAAGGAGTCTTATTATTTATATTTCGTATTCCAAACATTTTCTCAGAGCTTATCGCAACACGAAGGTAGGACGCCTTCGGCATACCCTGAAAAAGATAATTAGAACCTAGTCCCTAGCGTCCTTTAAAGAAGATTAGGTACTGAATTCGGTATACTTATTTCGAACGTAGACGTAGTATAAGCACCGAGCGTTTCAAAAGCTAATTTGTCCGAAGAAAAATTAAATTAAAATAATAAGAACAGAAGATCAATTTCACCTTACCCAGAGCACGCATCTACATAGTGATTATAAAATTACTTAGTTCAATAAACTGAAGTTGTTAACGTATTTCAGCTTGATACTTATAGGTCGTAAAAGTTAATAAAATTCTGCAGAGGTGGAGCCTCACTAACAAGTAAAATGTTCTTCGTAACGCTCTGATTTGCGTATTCGTACTTACAGTTATTTAAGTTCTCACGATTTTTATTGTTCTTAAATGTTTCCAAATTACTTATTTCAATTCGATTCACCAACTAGTGTAGGCCCCGAGGAAAAATGTGAACCATAGATCATTGCAACTTTCTATAATCTATTAACACGTCAATGTTTCTCGTCAACAAACATATATTTCGCAAGAGGCCGTTTTCTTTAGGTAAACCTTTCTTAACTCAATCGGGTTGGAATGTATAATATAAAAGTAAAAGATAACTTGTTTTATAGACGTATTATGTGACGAACTCGTTTCCTCGTTTCTTGTAGTAAAAACATAGATATTTATTATGTCCAATCAATAACACGATGCCCGACTTACCTCCGTCCGATGGAACACGTTTTAACGTCCAAACACTTCCGTTTATCCACACAACAACACCTTTGACACAGATTCGTTAATTAGTGCTTTCGATTACACGCATCACTTGGGTCGATTAACTGACAGATTGGCGGGTAGTTAGCAACACAATGCGATACCGGACAATACAGTGATTGAACAGATCATAATCGCGCAACACTCACTAACAAAATAACTACTCACTGATCAATTCAAAGCACATTTAAAAACACAATTAAAAGTAATCACACACGATTGGTATTTCACGTAAATACAAAGAAGTGCAAGACGTTAAATTCGCTCGGAATTATTTGGAAGCGCGCGAAAAGTGCGGCGGACGGCGGAGGCGAACCGGCCTGCGCGCACGTCGCGCGTGCTTTGTCCGCATGTGCCGACAGCTGACTGAATCGCAATTCAAAACAACGCTGCAATTACAAGGCTGAAGCCTCCAATTTTTCGCTAACAGCCTTTTTAACATGAACCGACGACCGGACGTCTGATAGTCCCGCCATTTAACGATATAAATCAGTAGGTACCTAAATAATGATTTGAATTCCTTTTGTTTCATGGTGTTTTTTTAACGGTGGTTGTTGAAGAAACCACTACTGTTGAAAATATAAAGCAATGGTTTTTATGTTAAACAAATCATTATTTAAAGAGACAAGGAATAAATAGCCAAGAATTTATTTTATAAGATAAAGTCATGACAGTAAGCTAGCTAAGATCATTATTTACACAAACCAAAGGACCTAGAGGTCCTATCGACTTCAGAATATTAAACGCCGATAAATATTGAAAATTTCATAATCTGGCTACTACATTGGTAAGAACTGAACAAAATGGGATATCAGCTACATTGGTGCCGATTCCCTTGTTTACAAACTAAACCAAATTTAAGTTCAGTGCATCTTTTTCTTTCTATTTCATTAAGAAAAGGACAGAAGATAAATTTTAGTTATGTTCTGTCAAATTAATCAGCGCCATACAAGTTTTAGACGCGATTAAAAAGTTGACTACTAAAATTACATCAAATTACGTCAGGTGCTGACTAATTTGACAGGATTAAACTAATATTTATCTTCTATCCTTTTCATAATGAAATAGAAAGAAAAAGATGCATTCAACTTAAATTTAGTTTAGTTTGTGAACAAGGGAATCGGCACCACTATCTATCTAGTTTGAAATGTTTCGTAGCGAACGCTAATGACATTGAATTTGCGATCTAGAATCGCTTCCTGTTTTGAATGCGACGAAGCGGCCCGTGTACAGTGTACACGAGCTGGATTGCGTACGGTAATGTATAATAAATTGTACAGATTCGCCTCTCTAGCTGCAACTAGATGTGATTTATGTACAGAACTGTGTCGAATTAACAATTACCGCCTTTAAGGTAACGTTAACCGAACGTGGGATTTTAAGTAAGAGTGTGGTGTTATTAAGTTCAATATTTTATGTCGGATTGATTTAAAACAGCGTTATATTGGCATCAGGTGTTTATATTACGTATTGCTATGAATATTTGTTACAAATTACAGCTTGTTTATTACATCGGAAGATCATGGTATCCAACAGCCCTCTGGACATTTGATATTCTTATCACGCACTATTAAATTATTTTCTACTACCTACCATCTCAACCTCAACAAAGAGCTAACAGCCAAAGTTAATAAATCTTGAAACGTTCCTTTGTTTCGCTCAGATGAACAGAAAAGGGAATAGGCTTAGTTGTAAACTTTCACCTCCTAATTATACCCATTCGTTGTAACTACCTACTGCCTACCTAGGTATATAGTCAAGCACTTCGACTTTCACTAAGTAATCAACTTCATAAAGTGTGTAGGAGAGAAGCTAGGGCTCGGGTTACGCCTTTTATTAATACATATAAACAAGTATTTGCCATTGACCCGGCTCTCTAAGCGAACAACTTATGGTACTGGTTCTTCCTTACTAGTGCTAGATAAATCATATGTATACTTGCATTTAAGTATGAACGTAAGTATGTAAAATGTACATATTTGCAATATAATCAACAGATAACAATTTCGGATGGCGTAAGCAGAAGCTTTACAGTCTCAGTTTCCAACTAACGTTTTCAGAAAAGAAAAATACTTTTAATTATTACTTTCGGAGATTTTAAGTAAGACTTTTGATAGGGTCAGCAAGGAAGGGGTTTTAATACTAAACTTTAAAATATGGGATACTTTTAGATAGCTAGATATTGAGTAAAAAATCGGACAAAGAAATAGGGCTGCAGTAATTTCTGATTGCCTAACATAAAGCGATTCGAAATTTGAAGAGGGATGCACCAAGGATGCATACTCGTACCAATTATGTTGGCGAAAGTATATTTCTGAAGATGTCAAAAAGTATGTAATCCTCCTCCCTCGACACACTGACTAAATTCAAAAAGATTTTCAGAGCAAAACAAAGTAAACTACTAGGCCATCGAATATCTCTATTCAAACAATTCCAATTGATAAGAATATCAAATTTTAGAGGCTTCACATATTTATTTCTCGATATAAAGTAGTGTGCTCAACTTATAATATCCATGGACAGCATTTAGGTAATTGGAAAGTAATAAGCCCTGTATTGCAATAACAGTTTGACAAATAACAATAAACTATGCAAACAGGCTTCGTCTCAGAATCATTCAGAACAGACAAATTAACCAATTTGATCACCTACAAAACTTTTATTTCGCCTTCAAACTCGCCTTGAACCTGTAAAACATTTATTGTAGGTTTCCTTACTACTTTCCCATGTCAATCAATACAGGCCTTATTACATTCCATGCTACAAAAATAGGATGATATAACAACTATTCACAACATAAATTTTTGAATCAGTCTCCATCAAAATAATACATTCTTGATAAACTTGATTTATGGAATGGTACACCAATCGTTTAATTTAAAAACAGCTTAATCACAAACTTGTACATCTAGCATACTAACTACAGAGTATGACGTTTATTTAATCGTATAAATAACAATTTTAAATTTTTAGAAACTTTTTGTTCATAGGCCAAATCATCATCTGATTAAAACCTCACATAAAATAGATGATACAAAATTCAGGACTACTTCAATTACATACTTAGTATAAAATACGTAAGTGAAGTAAAATAATTTAACTATTTTATTCTATTACTTGCAAGTAAAAATAAAGTGCTGCTAAAATGCGCAAAATGAATCTACAATAACAATCATTACTTACTTTTCACACGAATCACCCTCTTTAAAGAAGGTAGCATTTCAAAACCAGGAACTATTTAATTCAGTAACAATCACAATAATTATATCTTATTTAATAAAGCTTATTCTATTCACAAACATAAAGGTACATGTCCACTTAAAGAAGCAATAAAAGCTCACTCTATTGAAAACCACTTTTTACAACTATAACTGCAGAAAGGCAAATTGAAGTAAACTAATCCAGTATTTCTTAGTTTAAAAAAGCGCATAGTACGTACACAATGGTACGAATATTTTGTATGACGATGAAGAATGTACAACATTATCGGTAGATGTTTCTGGATCTTAAAATACACTTTGTACTGCTAAACAACGTCGTAAGATATAAGGTATTTAGACGGGGATATATAATATTATTGACTTAGTACACTAAAGAAAAAATGCAATTTTCTAAGCGAAGGACATGTACCTTTCAAAATAGGGGACAGAGGTTTTATTTTCAACATTCTAGAAGTAGCATTTGAATTTTCGACCTAACACATAATAATATTACTTGTGATTATACATTTAGCTCTAAATCTATACAAGAAGACACGAAGTTCAGAAAGTTTCAACAACTTGGAGATAAGTATTTCTTTTAACTTATCATAGAAAATTAAATAAAACTTCTTACAGAAGCGAAACTGTGTGTTTAGCATAAAGAGCCATTTTGAACATGTCCAACCAGTAAATATTGTATTTGGTAATGGAGGTACACGTCTGTGGTAACAAAACCAGCCTAGGCTGCCCTCTTATTCTATTGAAAGTCTATATTCTTTATAGACCAGCTTGGATATTCGGTCGACAACTTCAGTAAAACATAAGCCTCTAAACTGTAGGGTTATAGCGCGGTTTTAATCGCGTTCAGTTTCATATCTCTACGAAATATTATTAAATTTTCTATGACTTGACTAATTTATTGAAATTCAATTCCGTTTTGTAAGCGTCTGTGCAATAATTATAATACCTATTTGATTAATTAAATGATTATATCAGTCTTAAGCCCGTACTGTTGGTACATAATATATCGTAAAGCAAATATTCTTGTTCTCAATACATATGGTCCATATACATTATACATTTCAATATACTGTAGACACTAAAATAATTGTGTTAAATACTATGTTTCCATCAAAACTTTATATAATAAGCGTAAAAGTAATTTAATAAAAATATTTTAAATTAATTTACAAGCCTTGAAGAATTACAGCATGTTATACAAAAGTAAGGAACGTGTATTCAGAATCTAAGACAATTACCATTTTTTGGAACCACAAACTCAATGTATCGTTATACTCAATGTACGTATCACAATCAAAATTTTTATGGACCTTTTTTACAAGTATGTAGATAGTTGAGTAAATGGCGATGGGTGTGTAATTTATCTGAGATTATGAATTTAAGTAGAACTTAACACTTAACTGACGTTTTTTATTCTTGACGATCGATTACAGATGTGTGCACACCTTTATATGCAAAAGCTTGTGAATGCATAAAATAAAAAATCGCTATGACTTCACATTTCGACTGTTGATGGAATGCAAACAGAAAATGCCAATATGCAATGGAATACACTATGAATTCCAAAATCTCACATATAACAGTAAAAACGTGACGTAAATATACACAGTGGGATTATAAGTCTGTGTTTGTTTAGGCACTAAAAGTTGAATAGAATATTGTATAGATGGGTAGTCGAACTATAATATTTACATTAGAAATTTACATTGTAGACGTTACGATCACAAACTCCGAAGTATACAGTAAAAGGAGCATAAATAGAGTCAAAAACTGTTTCCTTATCTTAAATACATACCTCTTAAATATTTTAGCTAACTCTAGCACTTGAACGAACTTCTCGTTCTACTTTTCCCGGCTGTGACTGCTTTGGTAAGATATACATTTTAGTATAGTGCTGCCATCTTTAAATTCATTTCATTCGTTCATCATTACATTTTTCTTTTTTTTTTTCAGATCCCAAACAATGAAATAACACCACAGACAACAATGTGACGAAATTCAATTTGTTTATGGTCTGCCCAATAAATGTGTTTATTTGACATTGTTAATAGTTTTTTTTTTAAACATTAAATTTTGTTAACATTCAATTATTTTCTACAACATGCAATAAAATAATTTAAACTAGAAACAATTCAGTTATTTGAGACATTTTATTACATTTATTGGTCAGACCACATAACTATGAAAAAGAAAATGTTTAGGGGTAATTTAGTTTTAGACATAACCTTCTGAAATTATGGAAATATAAATTAATAAGTTTGTAATGTGTGGAAAGATAAGATTTATTTTCTTGTATCTTAATTCCAGAAGTATTTATATTCAAACAAAAGTTGTGATTTAAACTGATTATCTCCCAAACATTTTCTGTGACACAAATTGTATATAAATTAAAATAAAAGAATAATAATCTGAATAATTACGAACTTTAGGCGTGCATAAAATATAACAATACACATGTGTACAAAAATAAGTATTTGCATAATGTTAAAACAAGTGATAACCTTACATTCATGACTCATAGAAGCAATCATTTGTATCCAATAACAATAATATCAATACGTACCTACAGTAGTGTTCAACACATTGCAACTGCATCAATTAATTCAATTAATATTCATACCGGTTACACCGAATTTAATTGGATCCATTCCAACATTTATTAACCCATTAAACTTGTGATCTAGGTATTCTTCTTCATAGGCGCCATTACAACCACCATTTGTGTATACTTTGTTTGTGTTCCTACTCTCTGCTTCCTCTATGGAATCTAAGAGATGTTCAAAGAAGTTGGGGAAGTTATCATAGCTTGGATAGACGTTGATGTCTATGACCGCATGACTGCCAGTCATATTGTCTATGACGACATCGAAGCCAGCTAGGAGTAGGCCAATCCTCTTTCGTAGTATCCTTAAAATAGTTTTAATTTTGTCCTCATTGAGCGTCAATGTGATATCGGCCTTATCGTGAGGATCGAGGATCGAGAGTGTGGACTGACTATCTGCCTTACAAACTTCTCCCGTACTGTAGTAAATTGGTTCTAAATCTTCTGATGCATAGAAATTTTTCAGGCTTGGGCGTTCGCAAATGTGATACCTGAAATCAAAGAAAATTCATTCTCAAATATAAAAAAAAATACTTTAAGAAACAACTAATTTCAAACTTGGAAACTAATGTGCTAGATTAGTAGTTGTTGCAGAATAATTAACATAAAGTACCCTTTATATCTTAATTCCAAAGCCTTATACCTAAGGCTGTTGTAGATTTCAGGAGGTTGCACCATATAGCAAAAGATAGCTCTTACATTCTTTCGTACATTGTAAACGAAGCTGTAGTAACCTGTGCTTAGCTTTTGAGAGCAGACATGGCGTGAGCTAATTTGTAAACACAAAGTTCAAATTTGAAAGTTGGGTGCAATAAAATGTATTTCATAAATATGACATTCAAAAAGATATCGGGAACAAAAATTAAATATTAATTTAATTTAATTTAATTTAAAAAAATATTGGATATTTAAGTATAGTTGCTGCCAGTTGCCCTTTCCCTAATATCTCCTCGTACGAACCACAACAAATAAACCATGTATTGTTTTTCATTACAAAAAATGTTGAAGATCACGATAGATGACGATTCAAGACTTGAACAGGCTTATTTTTGGTTTTCATAGTTAATAAATATAGGTGGGTCAATGACCGCTATTCTCATCTTAACTGGCACCAACTATAGTTAAATTCAACCTTAATATTTCTTTAATGTAAATTTTTGTAGCAATAAGTCAAAACTAAGATTTATTCATTGATAATGGTATTTGAATATTAAGTCATTAGATAAAATACTGACCTATCTCCTATTAGGAAAACCTTGTGTAGTACAGCGTTGTGATTGACGAAGTTTTGAACAACACAGGGTGGCTTGCAGACATGTAGCCCCTTCTCATTGAATATGACGATCATATCGTGTGCGGACTTGGAGCCATGGGCTATAGTAGGCTTACAGATAACCGGGAACCTGACACCCCTCTGTCTCATAATCTCTATATTCATTTCTATGTTGGTGGTAGTGAACTCTGCAAATGATGGTGTGAATATTCCTTGTTTGTGTAGTGACGGCTCATCTTTCAGTATTGTGTAGTAGCAGTATCTGGAAATGATATAAGGAAAAAGATTAGTAGATAATATAATATCTGGCTCTGTTTAGGGAAATAGGAAGTTTTTAGTAAGCCCATATACAGGGAAGTATTAATTAAATCCATAAATGTTAATGTTAATTTAATCCATGTGTTACACATACCCTCTGTTTGTAAATAATATCTATTTTTAACTACTTAAAATTTAATGCTAATCTTGTTTATTGCTGTGCCCTAACAGGCTCCATAATTGTTCTTAGCTGTAAGCCCATTGTAACATCTTTTTAAACTTATGGAACGCAAAATAAAATTAATATGAATATGAATATAAATTGTTTCAGAGTTTAAAAGGGATAGGACTATTTGTCCTGTACTGAAACAAATTTTGGTTATTAGGGTTGGTAGGTTTAGGTCTTGTTAGGTATCGTTATTAGGGTTTTAAAACACAATAACCAGGGGG
Source organism: Xestia xanthographa (assembly GCA_905147715.2). Lineage (NCBI taxonomy): Eukaryota > Metazoa > Arthropoda > Insecta > Lepidoptera > Noctuidae > Xestia > Xestia xanthographa. The sequence goes on along the minus strand of LR990657.1, from coordinate 12,942,200 downwards.
ATTGTGTTTTAAAACCCTAATAAGTTTGATGATTAACAACTAGCTAGATAACTACTTGCATAATTTATTTCATAAGTAATAACTTTTATCACGATTTTCATGTTGATCAACAGAATGTGCCTGACTGAAATTGCTATTTGCTAAAGCAACATTGTGTAAAATGCTAATACAGGCACATTGTATATATTTGTAAGTAATTTAAATGACTTTACCCAGAGTTAATTGTATTCGTAATTTTGCTGTACATACCTACCTAAATGATTTCACTTATTGTTTCTGATATCGTGATTTTCGTCATAAATTTCTCAGTAGCAGTCAAGAATCTGGATTTCTGCCTGGTTGATGATAATAGTAATAATATACCAGTAGCTTGAACCCTGCTCCCGACACCGGCGGACTACTATTTTTTATGTTTTTTTAACGGTTTTTTTTAAAAGAAATATTTAAAAATGTATAAAGTAAGATATTAAAATGAATAAAGGAAATAATAATAGTATCAATCATATAACTGAGACTTAAGAATATAGCTGACGATATGAGGGTCACCTCTGTCTACCTAACCCACAGCCGAAAACAAGCATAATGTTACGATCAACTTCAAAATATACATACCTATTTAGTAGAATCCTCACATTGTCCAATGGATCAATTACGGTGATATTAGGATGGTTTGACAAGTACTGCTCCACTCGACTAATGGTTATTGATGCCTGATAACAAGATTGACAAAGCAATTAATGGTGGAAAGCCCTCACATTTAAATGAACAACATTATGATATCAAACACTTGTGGTTGTCGGGCACTTAATCAGTAATAGTGTTTATAGGACCTTGATGCTTTACCAATAGTAATGAGGTAGTAATAAAACACACCTGAATGCTATTTTATACCTGAAGCAGAATTCTATACCTTAGAAACAGCAGTAACCTTGTGGCATTAAATTCACCTAAGTACTATTACTGTACATGAAGCATAAATACTAGCGGCCGGTCCTACAGGTCGGTATGTTACTCATTCACAGATCATTCTAGTGGTGAAAGAATTTTTGAAATCGGTCTAATAGTTTATGAGTTTATTCATTACAAATACACAAAAATACAAATCTTTCCACTTTATGATAGGTATTAGTTTAGTTATAGATTTGATGACCATTAATGATAAATAGCTCTTTATCATAAAGAGTCTCATTAAAAACCAGTCAAATAATCAGTCAGTTTTAAACCACAAAAAAATACAGGAAAAGTACCAATTGTTTGGTCATTTTTGTTTTTATGTACAACTTATTCAAGTGGAACCAACTGTTCAGTTGTTTTTTATTGATGACCCTGCAGAGCAAGGACATGGTGACTCATAATGAACAACAAAGGACACTGACCATGAAATAAATTATACTTGTAAAGGTGATAAGACATTAAAAACAAACATTACAGACTTACAGTGACATAACTAACACACAGCTAAGAAAACAGCATTGTTAACATGATTAGTGTACAGTCGAACAAGCTATTTGGTTTACATTTTATTACAATGTAACTTGTTGGTTAATAAACTGTAAACCAAATAGTTTGTTCAACCGTACATAAGTATGCAAAGGTAAATAAAGGACTGCCACATTAGACTATTAGTCGCAAGCACTGATCAAACGGTCCTAGGTTCAATTTCCCGGACAGGCATTGTGTTATTGAGTTTTTCCATCATGTGTTCCTCAGTAGCAGTATGGAGTCAGATAGTTCTGACTAATATATATAATATAGTTAGTTAGATAGTTCTGAGTAATAGGGAGCGAAACTATTGCTATCAACATGGCACGAATAAAACCACCAAATTATCAGTAAGTAGATGGACGTAGTAAGTAGGGTATGTGTGCTTGCTGCCCGGGATAAGTGTGTACTACTCAATCCACGGATCCTTATAGCTCACGTAGTGTGCCATGTTGATAGCAATAGTTTCGATCTCTATTACATGTGACTTATGATAATGGAACTGACAAAATGCAGGTTTACTACAACAGGTATAGGTATACTGTTGCTAAACATTTTGGAGATACCAGGAGGCCTAAAATGGCCTCTTTAGCAGAATCTTTTAAGAATTTAAATTTTTAAAATTGTTTCATGTTATGATTCTACTAAAGCGGCCATTTTAAACCCCTAGGTGTTATGTGATGTGAATATATGGTAATTAAATAAGGATAAAACCAATATAGGTGTAATTGTTGACCTGTTAATTTGATTACTCATCTGAGTCAACTCAATATTTATGACAATGAGTCATGTTTTAAGTAGTATTGGTCATCTTAGAAATCTAAGATATTAAGTAAACCAAAGAATGATATCATCATAATGATTTATACAACTTGGATTTACAGATTTATGAAAATAATCGAGTGCTTATAAATAATTGTGAAAATATTTTTATTCTTTTTGTTTTAGAAACATTTCAAAATTATTGTGCTTGAATTAAGAGTATTACATTTTTTCTTGTTTTTGAGTGTTTCAAGAATCTAACACTCAAATACAAGAAAAAAATTGTTTAAGTGTGTTTCTTAAGAAATAGGTAAGTATTACCTTTGAATCTCCTTGATCTGCAGCAGCAATGACATCAGTTAGTTTGTGGAGGAACACATTGATTGGTCCCTGTTCTTCCAAAGAGCTATCTAGATCCAACTGTAAATCAAGTCAATGATCTTGTTAACAAACTTTTTTGAAAAGTCTTTCACAAAAAATATTTAAATAAATTGCATTTTTTAATTAAAATACTTTACTTCTTAGATATATTTTGTTTTTACATTTATGTACCTACAAAAGACTAACAAATAAAATGTAATAAGGTTTTTTATCTATGCAGTAGACTTTATAATACAGTATTATTTAAATACTGTATGAAATAAATTCACTTACTATTAAAAGTTTCTAATTGATTTGTTCATGTCATGTGAATAAAAATCTTCCAAGAGCAATTCCTGTTGATGCCAATTTAAATTGAGACATAAAGAATACTCTGACACTGCTAAGGTCTTATAAATTACCTAATTTAATACAGGTATTACTCACTCTGACTAGGTTGTATCCATGAGAAGCACACGCCTTATTGAACTCTTTCCAATTTAACTTCTGGCTCTTCTTATCGGACATCCACAAACCAATGGTTTTATTATGGGACTTGCAACTATCCATTTTAAAGTTTTAAATAAAAATACAAAGCTTTGAAGATAACTAAAGTTATCCTAGAATCAAACTATCTGCATCTGTGTAACTGCTATTGGATTTGATTTGTAAACGAACACAAACTCAATGGACAAACGAGAATTTAGGAATCAACCTTGAATGCAATATAAGCAAAAGCATAATTCAATATTTACTTGGAACGTTACGAACTACAAAACCAGAATTTTACAAAACAATAATATCTACACGGCTAACGCAGCGCGACAAATGTCAAATTTTGAAGAAAGAAGCTAGTGGTGTAGTGAATAGTGATGTCAGTCAGCACATTGAACTAGAAGCGGGATTAAAATATCCGATAATTGACAAATGAATTGTAGTTGCTGTAACGAGTCTCTTTAATTTTTATCAATTCTTTTCCCAAATATCATAGGGTAGGCTTCCAGTCTAATTGAATGCAGCTGAACACCACATGGAGTGACTGCCTACTAAACTCCACAAGCCTGATAGTATAGGGAACGTGCAGGAACTATAGGTGGCAGCACTAATCGACAAAAGAGACACTATGCGGACAGAAAAGGAAACTTATCACTTCTCATCGTGCTTTCAATTTACTATACAAAATTGTCTCTTCAATTATATTATTTTTGAATATGCTAAAAGGTATAAAATATGAGTTCCGGTTTATCAATAACGATCGTCAGCGTAATATAAATGTTTGATAATATGAATTTTATATCTTTCATTTACTTTCTGATGAAAATTGTGGTGATGAAGACATGGTGGCTGGCATAACTAAGATAGCTTTCATAATTTCAACACATGACGTTATAATGGAAGGGAATCCTTTATCAGCGAGAACAGTATCTCCAGGTTCTAATAAATCAATTAGTTCACAATCATTTGATGAAGCAATCAATAAAATGCAGTCCGTAGCATTTAGATACAAAACTTAAAAAACCAAAGGAGTGCAGCCAACTAAAAACATTATTGTGGGCATACTCATGTTTATATTCTAAGTACATGTGGAGTCTTTGATTAACTGTTGAGGGATATTCGGTGTGAACTTTAGTGCGGTATAATAGAACACGTGTATGGTGAAGTATAAATGGTTCTGGTATGTTTGCATGGACGGTTGATTTTGAGGGCCTTTTCAATGCAGAGTGTAACAAAAACAAGTTTTTTTCAAATATTTTTCTTTACTGCGTTTATCCATTTTTTGCCTTTTTCACCAAAACATGGTATGTTATTAGTATTCTTTGGAAAGTAATAGAATTTTACGCTAATTGATTTATTTTCATTTTTGTGGATGTATTGGTACCTACATCCAGAAATGCAACAATGCATTATGATTAGTTAATTAATTTTCACTATAAAATTAATACTGTTTACTTGTTAGAAAAGTCTATGTCAAGCATTAATAGAGCACAAGATTCGGATTGGCGACGCCAGTTGGCAGCACCGTCGTTGTGCACGTTCCCTATATTTGGGTAATACAATGGTGTCGATGTGCTGTTGTGCACAAACTAAACTTAATTTAGCCTATTGCTATCTTTTTCTTTCTAATAAAACGAGAAAGAGACGGACGTAATTTAGAGCTGTCAAATTTAGTTGGAACTAATATTTTTAAACAAATGAAGGGTGCACGTAAAAACATGACGACTAAAAACACGGTGAAGTGAAGCGCACGCAAAGGCATGAACTAGTTTGACATCTCTAACTTACTTCATAGCTATAGCCGTCCTTTTTTACCCGACTGCGCCAGAAAGAGGGTTATATTTTCGAGAGTATGTATGTATAATTGTTTGGCACGATTTGTGGCCTGAACGGCTCGATGGATTTTAGCTTACTGATTATTTACTGTGAGAGTGACACTCACTGGGTAGGTATATTAAAATAAAATAAAATAGCGGATTTTAGGATGTTTAGCACGCTCTGCAACCTGAACGGCTCGATCTCATCATGAGGATTTTAAAATGGTTTATGTAACTAACAAAGTGTAAAATTAAAAATTAAAAAACCCGACTGCGTAAAAATAATTATTAACTAAATAAAACTGAAAAAAATAAAACAAGTACAGGAGACTGGAGACAGGACTTATTGACTGCAACAGTCGGGACCCATTAAATATTCTAGACCAAAATCATTACATCCAATATGGGTCCCGACTATTGCAGCCAATATGTCCTGTCTCCTGTACTTGTTTTATTCTTTTCAGTTTTTATTTAAAGTTATTAATTATTTTTACGCAGTCGGGTTTTTTAATTTTTTTATTTATTTTTCTTTATTCACACTGCATTTTAGTAAAATATAGCAATAGCCTAAATTAAGTTTAGTTTGTGCACAACAGAATCGACACCAATACATCGTAAGACTGGTTGTCAGACTTCAAGACCACTGACTGCCTGTAACGTAACGACTGTCAAATAACTACAAAATATGACAGCTGGGACCAGGGTTGGATTTTGTACTATAATTATAGTATTTATACTCTAATTTCACCTTTTGTACTATATACTATCCACATATAAGGATAGTACGCTAAAATACTATAATTTAAAATTTGCTCCCGAATGCTTAGTTTTACGCTAAATGAATATATAGACACCATTTTATTGTCTTGTGTTGCCATCAAAAGTGGTAGCAAAAGTGGGAATTGTACTGATTTTATTCGTAGTGAGGATATGTTGATGAGATTAAATGCCAAGAATGAAGATAGAAATATTCTAGAACTGACAAACTTAGAAGAGGAGTAAATTTTGCCTTAACTGGTGTTGATTTTAATGACTATTGCGTTAAATTAACAAAAAAATTAAAGTGTACTATAATTTTTTGTAAATATTATCCTTTTAATTTTTTTGTGCATCTTTTTCAACGTACCTAAATCCAACCCTGGCTGGGACCAACGCTCAACGGTCTAACGAGTTTTCTGAGGCGTTTAGGAAACTCACTAAAGGGCCATCCACGGACCAACGGCAAGCGTGGCTTATCCTGAACACCGACCCAAACGGCTGCTATTGTTTAGCTACGAGCTCCTCTCAGTTGTTAAACTACAAATAAATGGGAATATGAATGAAGGAAGAAGGGAATCAGGGACAGATACAAAGTATTACAATGAGAGGTTTTCTTTTTGAGGTAAAAAAAAACTTAATTTCCAAGAACTCTGTAGATGGCGTTGAACTGACTACGATAGTTGGTGCCAAAGCCAAAACGCTTGGGAAAATTACATTGCGTCACGTCACATACGCTCGTTGACTGACACTTTCGTTTCTTAACCTTCCGAATTTATCCTAGTTTTCTCGCGCTTTGTTAAAATCAGTTTTTTTAGGTTCCGTTCCTTGCATTAACGTACTAAGTTCAGCGCCATCTATCCAGCGGCTAGAGAAGAGCTAAAAAGAAAATCTCTCATTCCAGTTGAGTGCAAATGGGGAAGGCTGGTCAAAGCTGACTGTAAATGGCGTGTCCATAGCTTAGTCCCAATCTGACCAATGATGACAAGCTATTTTGAAATTTAAAATGACATTGACAGATTTTCAACCAATGACGATGCTTGGTACAAGCTATGCTAGCGGCTTAGTTCCACAGTTGCTATCCCCATTGAATAGTCGATTTTTTCAAGCACAATCTAGCAGCTGACTGTGACATGAGTGCATGAGTGGCGTCTTATTTGTCAATGTCATGTCAAACACAGAGTCCCGCGCGAGGGGTGCATACGGATTGCGGCTTGGTTAATGTTTATTGGAATTTGGAGCACTTTTACAGTCTTTGATTAGCCCGTTTCTATGTATTGAATACCTACTGCGATAAGAAAAAACTTTAAATATTCTGAACCGGAGAACCAACTATATTAGCTAACAACTATATTGCTTTAATTTGGAACAAGGTACAATCATGTCAGAAGGTGGTGTAATAAGCGCGAAGCATCGTATGTTGGAATTGTTCTCTGGAATGGATGAAACCGATATTGATACCATCGAGCAATGGATATGTAATCATTCTTTCAGAAAAGGTAGTAACTATACAAGATACATAATTTAAACATAATTCAAACATTAGTATTGTTGTGTGTGGAAACTAGACTACTTACGTGTTTTGTTCTTACAGATTTGGAGCGCTTGAAAGAGTTAAAAAATACAGAGAAAGCGCTTATAGAGATCGGAAAATCGATTAAGAAAGTTGTACCTTTTGAAGCAGAAATGCCTTCGGAAACAATAAAGCCACCAACGGTGGGGGACCAAGCTGACTGCAATAATACTAACACCTGCCATGTTGATGAATTTCTGTATGATGATAATGCAGTGGACAACCTTGTCAAGAAGGGAAAGTTAAAAAAACATTACTGCACGAGCTGTAATAGTCGGGATATAAAAGTAATATTTTTATTCTTTCATGTTATATTATTCCTAACTCTAAAACCTAGCCCTACCGTAACCTGTGTTTTTCTTTCCTGCCATATTTGAGGCAGTCATTTTCTGTATTCATTTTCAGGCTATTATTATTTTGAGACATTATTTTACATAAATCATTTTCTTGTTAAATTATTGATATTGTGTTGTGCAAAAAAACTGTGTGTAATAACAATATTAATGTTTTCAGGACTTGATGTTCATTTCTCACTCAATGTCACGCCAAGCACTTCAGTACATATTCAAAGTCTTACTCCCAAGTGATTTAGAAGAAAAACAAATATTGGATGTCGGCTCTCGGTTAGGTGCAGTTCTCTATGGTGTAAGTTGTGAAACTATTCCTGGTATGATAGTTTTAAACACAACATATTTAATTCATTAACATTTAATTTTATTTTCAGGCATATTATTTCTCAAATGCGGGCACAATCGTAGGAGTAGAAATGAATGAAGAATGTTGTGATGTTCAAAAGAGGATTATTGAACAGCACACAATGGACAGTAACAGGATTAAAGTAGTCCATTCTGATGTGTTAGAAAGGAGTGATCTTGTTGCAAACTCTGACATTATAGTAATCAATATATTAGAGTTCTTTGTGGACAACGAAAAGCATAAAGAAATGTGGCATTTCTTTAAAAAACATATCAAGAAAGGAAGCTATCTAGTTTGCAACAGAAGTATGGTCGACACATTAGTAAATCTAGATATTTACGAAGAATTTTTAAATTGGCTGAGTGTTTGCAAACCAAATCAATTAGAAAATGAAATATATTTTGATATTGAAGATTACCATGATTTATACTTGTACACTGTTAATTAGGATTTGTATTATAGTATTTTGACAAATTTTGACCTTTTTTTTATGAGATCAACTAAAGCTGAAGTGGTTGATGCATGGATCTAAATAAATATGGATGGCGGTGGCTTGTTAAGGATAATTTAAAAATCTTTCACATACAATACATAACACCTCATCAAAAACACAGCGAGAGTTTACTAATCGCAAGAAAAACAAATTCGGTGAAATAAACAACTGCTAAATGTTTAATCCAGCGAATTTATTTTTTAAGGTAAACAAACCAATCGTTTCTAGGATATCATCACCAAGGAACTTATTAAGTTCCTTGATCATCACAGACAGACTTCCATCCACGCTTTTTTATAAACGAAAAAAAGAAGGAAGGGTGTGCATAACCCTAGCAAAAAGTTGTGCATTTGAGAGATGAGACCATAAAAAATAATTAGTGTATCATGAGGAGCAATTTGTTTAATAGTAGCAAAATTTGTGTGAATTGTAGTTTTAAAGTTATTTGAGAAAAACACATTTTGCTGGAGTAACGTTTGAAACGTTATCCTGGCAAAATCGATTTTCAAAAATTCGTTCAGCCCGGAACCAAATACATGATTAGATAGCTTTTGTTGCATAGTAAATGTTTGTAAATAGCAAAATTTGTGTGTGGTATGGTTCTTGAGTTATTTAAGATTTTGCTGCGGTAACGTTTTGTGATTTCCCAGATCTCGAAAACGGCTCAACGCAGAAGATTGAAAAAAATACCAATAAGAGACCTTAATTTGTTTAAATTAGTTTAAACATTAGTTTTTGATTTGGTTGTCGTAAACCAATGGAATTAAATGGTTTCAAAAATCAGATAAAACGGATTTGCAAGTAAACCAAAACACTTATAACCAAATAAACAGCTGTCAAAAATACCCATAGTAGACACTTATCACGTCAAGTAAAATAAATTATGTAACTTTATACGATATGAAGATAAAAACAAAATTGATTCATTTTAGACTGGTCGTACTTTAGCGATGAAATACGCAGTTCCCAAAACATTAAGAAACGTGGCATACTTTAAACTAATTAAAATGATACATGAACATTGATTCCTGTTAATTTCAGCTTTCAATTACGGCTGTAATGAAAGTTATATCAAAAACAAGAAAATATCAGCAATTCTCTAATAAGCTGACCAAATCGGAAAGGTCACGAAAAAGCGGCCGCACTATACATAATCGTAACCATCTTAAATGAATGGGATAATATGGATGTTTTGTTAGTACAGTTGCGTACGTACGTTGTTGTTACTGTTGCGTAGGTTGCTGGTCATGGTGTTCATTATTTTTATTTAAAAATCAGTCTCATACAAATTATTGTATATTTTTGCCTTAGCATTAACATATTGAGGAAAAAATCTCAGATAAGTTACGTACGTACTTAATTTTAATAATATTGGAATAAATGTTTTTCTGTTTGTCAAGTACCAATGCTTAAACTTAAAATACAATGTTGATTCATAGTTTGTACAATTTTCCTTAAGACGGAGATAGGCACCTACTAAATACGTAGGTAGGTAGGTGGACTCCATTTCCCCTCGACTCACAGTATGGCATATAAACATGAGCTTTGTAACGTATAACTTAGTGGTTATTTCAACATTACATGTGACAGTTACAGGTGATCAACGTGTGAACCACGCGTCGTCAATCAAAATCACTTACTACGTAGATTATTACTTACCTTTTTAAAGTTACTTGACTTTAAATAATTACTTATGATCCATTAAATTGTTAAACTACTGTTAATTAACATGATTTTCATTTATAAAATAGAAAACTAGTAGAAAATGTGTGTTATGGTACCTGCACTTCGAACATTAAAAAATCGGTTACACGTAAAACTTTTTCTGCTTAACTGTACAAAACATCGGACACTAAGTTGCTAATTTGCGAAGACTACTCGTACGTATGGTGCGGCCGCTTTTACGTGACCTTTTTAATTTGGTCGGCTATTAGAGAATTTCTGACATATTCTTGATTTTGATATAACTTTCATTACAGCCGTAATTGAAAGCTGAAATTAACAGGAATTGATGTTCATGAATCCTTTTAATTAGTTTAAAGTATGCCACGTTTCTTAATGTTTTGGGAACTGCGTATTTCATCGCTAAAGTACGACCAGTCTAAATTAATCAATTTTGTTTTTATCTTCGTATCGTATAAAGTTACATAATCCATTTTACTTGACGTGATACGTGTCTACCATGGGTATTTTTTACAGCTGTTTATTTGGTTATAAGTGTTTTGGTTTACTTGCAAATCCGTTTTTATCTGATTTTTGAAACCATTTCATTCCATTGGTTTACGACAACCAAATCAAAAACTAATGTTTAAACTAATTTAAACAAATTAAGGTCTCTTATTGGTATTTTTTTCAATCTTCTGCGTTGAGCCGTTTTCGAGATCTGGGAAATCCCAAAACGTTACCGCAGCAAAATCTTAAATAACTCAAGAACCATACCACACACAAATTTTGCTATTTACAAACATTTACTATGCAACAAAAGCTATCTAATCATGTATTTGGTTACGGGCTGAACGAATTTTTGAAAATCGATTTTGCCAGGATAACGTTTCTTAACGTTACTCCAGCAAAATGTGTTTTTCTCAAATAACTTTAAAACTACAATTCACACAAATTTTGCTACTATTAAACAAATTGCTCCTCATGATACACTAATTATTTTTATCTACACCCATGCTATAAATCCTCTATAAAGGTATCTGGAACAGTTAGCTTATGGCCAACATTAAAACAGCCAGTGTCATAATAACCATTATAACACCCAAACGGGTGTTATAATGTTGTACTGAATTTCATTATGCAACTCGTTTTAAAAAAAGAACATCGAATGTGGTAGTGAATCGAACGTCTAGCACGTGCGATTCACTACCACAGCGCCGTAATTAAAAAAAAAACTTATAGTTAATTCGAATTCACGTCGTATCCCGCCATTTTTGTTCGACATTTGGATATTAGTATTGTATTACGTAGGTACTTTGTTGTTTACAAAAATGAGTGACACAAGCTTTGTGAATTTTGATAAGTAATTGAACAATCCAAAATGTAAATAATTATATTACCTATACACGGTTTGTTTGTATTATATGTAAATACAAGCAATTAAACTTTCCATGAATTTACATAGACTTCTTAGAACACTGCAACACCCTATGGTTTCAGAACCTTTTATGGAGGATTCATATCATGGATGTAGATAAAGTCTTGTATGCAACTGTACATAATTAGGTATTAAAACACTCATGTGATACTATTATCACACTCGGCTTCGCCTCGTGTGATAAACCCACATTCGTGTTTTAATACCCCTCATTATACAACAGTTGCATAAATAACTATTTATGGTCTCATCTCTCAAATGCACAACATTTTGCTAGGGTTATGCACACGAAGGAAGGATGCATTAGGGTATGTAGCCCGCGAAATAATTGCTTTTTTTTTTCTAACCTTTTACGGTAGGGATGTCAATTAATTATTAATAATATATCAATTAATTATTAATAATTAATAGAAAAGCATCGATTAAATAATAGTCGATTTTTCTTTAACCAAAATTAATCGATTAGCCAAAAATCAATTTTTCTTTAATTAATATTAATCGATTAGTCAAAAATTGATTTTGGCGAAAAAATCGTATTTTTCTATTGTTTGAAAATCTACATTCTGTTCATATTCCATTATTAAACGTAAGAGATTCATATTAACAATTTATCAGATTAAAATTCAAATAAAATTATATGAGTAAAAAAATTACCAATTCAAAACTGAAAATCTAAGCGAATATTCCTATCTATAGACTTTCAAGGAATATGGAAACTAAATGGCTTATGTTTAACGAACCACCAGATTTAGTCAAATGTAACGGCAAAAAAATCACTTTTGATTGCCAAAAATAGTAAATGATCACCAAAATTAATCCCCATTTTAGCGTGAAATGAGAACTAAAAATAGTTGAAATGAGAACCAAAAATAGTTAATGATCACCAGAAATTGAACTGTTATGCTCTTGCATCTGAGTCGAGGGAGACCCGGTCGACGGAGCCGGACGGTATGGCGGAGTTTATTCGCTCGCTTCGCTCGCTCATTCGACCCCACCATACCCTTCTAACCTAATCTATCCGTGTCGGGGTGCCCCAAGTCGGCCTAGGCAAAACTAGTTTATCATCAACCACCTCATTAAAATTTGGTGCTCAAGTTACTAAATTTGTTGATCAATTGATATTTTAGGTGATAAATGTTAGTGGTCACAAAGTTATTTTTGGTGGTCATTATATTTTCCCCCAAACTAAATTTATCATTATTGATACAGTGCGACATAGAAGAGTAGAAAATAAATGAGGGTGCCAGAATCGGTCAGGTGGCAACCCAGTCAGTACGACCTTGCTGATTTTGATACTTAAATAGTATTATTGGTTTATTAGCTATGAATAATGAGTAAATAATTATTTTAAATAAATATGTTTATTAATTCATTGCTGTCAATAAGTTCCGCGTAGATCATAGATTTGGTACGTAATAGTAATAAAACCGGGCAAGTGCGAGTCGGACTCGCGCACGAAGGGTTCCGTACCATTATTATCAAAAAAAGGGCAAAAATATCACGTTTGTTGTATGGGAGCCCCCCTTAAATATTAATTTTATTCTGTTTTTAGTATTTGTTGTTATAGCGGCAACAGAAATACATCATCTGTGAAAATTTCAACTGTCTAGCTGTCACGGATCATGAGATACAGCCTGGTGACAGACAGACGGACAGACAGTGAAGTCTTAGTAATAGGGTTCCGTTTTTACCCTTTGGGTACGGAACCCTAAAAACTACAAGTTCACTCAAATATAATAAGAAGGACTTCGAGGGACGACCCTTTCTATGTTTAGCTGGTTTCGAGAATTACCCGCCGTTTTGCACAATTCTGCGCACTGTGTTTACAGAAACACCTAAAACAAACAAAGCATGGTATTAACATAAACTTATAATACAACTTTAAAATAGTGCTTTTATCATTCATATATCTGCTGTCAGTCCGAAGAAAAAAGTCCCGCGCATATGTTCATAACGTGAAAATATTTTAAAATTGTTTCTTTCCACTAGTCGGTTGCTTCAACAAATATGGTATGGCAAAAAACGTATTTGGTAATACGCAATTAAATTTCATTAAATGTTTTTGCCTTACTATCAACGTTGTTTATATGTGTTGTAGCCGTGTGGTATCCGGCAGAGTAGAATAGAACCAACCCATTACACTCACGGGTGTCGTATAAGGCGACTAATGTCTGAGGCAGAACACCTTGCGCCTCCGTAGACCTGAGAATGGGCAGCAGCGTTTTCTGTTAGTCTTTCATCACTGCGATCTCCAATCCGCCTGCCAAGCGTGGAGATTACGGCAAATTCCTCCCATCATGGGAGAGGCTTATGTCCAGCAGTGGACGTTATGGGCTGTTGTTGTTGTTGTTGTCAACGTTGTTAAGTCGCGCTATAACTACAATGGTATTTGTTTATCTTAGCATAACCTCAAAAATGGTAGACAACTAATTTGTGAATACTTTTTAGATCGAAAATGTTGCTCCCTGAATGTAATAATCGTTTGTAATCGTTTGTTTGTCGTTGTTCGTTTACTGCAACTTTCAATAGGGAACGTGCAGGAACTATAGGTGGCAGCACTAATCGACAAAAGAGACACTATGCGGACAGAAAAGGAAACTTATTACTTCTCATCGTGCTTTCAATTTACGTAAACAAAATTATCTCTTCAATTATATTATATTTGAATAAGCTAAAAGGCACAAAGTATGAGTTCCGGTCTATCAATAACGATCGTCAGCGTAAATATAAATGTTTAATAATATGAATTTTATATCTTTCGTTTACTTTCTGATGAAAATTGTGGTGCATGAAGACATGGTGGCTGGCATAACTAAGATAGCTTTCTTATTTTCAACTCATGTTATAATGGAAGGGAATCCTTTATCAGCGAGAACAGTACCTATCTCCAGGCTCTAACAAATCAATTAGTTCACAATCATTTGATGAAGCAATCAATCAAATGCAGTCCGTAGCATTTAGGTACAAAACTTAAAAAACCAAAGGAGTGCAGGCAACTAAAAACATTATTGTGGGTATAACCATGTTTATATTCTGAGTACATGTGGAGTCTTTGATTAACTGTTGAGGGATATTCGGTGTGAACTTTAGTGCGGTCTAGTAGAACACGTGTATGGTGAAGTATACATAGATGGTTCTGGTATGTTTGCATGGGCGGTTGATTTTGGGGCCTTTTCAATGCAGAGTGTAACAAAAACAAGTTGTTTTCAAATATTTTTCTTTACTGCGTGTATCCAGTTTTTGCGTTTTTCACCAAAACATGGTATGATAGTAGTATTCTTTGGAAAGTAATAGAATTTTACGCTAATTGATTTATTTTCATTTTTGTGGATGTATTGGTACCTACATCCAGAAATGCAACAATGCATTATGATTAGTTAATTAATTTTCACTATAAAATGAATTCTGTTTACTTGTTAGAAAAGTCAATGTCAAGCATTAATAGAGCACAAGATTCGGATTGGCGACGCCAGTTGGCAGCACCGTCGTTGTGCACGTTCCCTATAGTTACTTACCAGTAAAATCTGCTGTACGATGGCAAACATCTTCGAAGTAGGATAGCAGCTTCCCAGCTTGTAATTCAGTCAAACACCACATGAAAACTTAAACATTATTTCACGGGCACCTCCACGAATTACCTTATTCATGATATGTCGCTGTTTTCCTGTCCACACTCAGAAATAACACACAAAAACCAAAATTCTAATGAAAAACCAAACCGATCGAGAAGAATTGACAGCTCAAGTACTCATTTTAGATGTTGCCAGAAAATCCAAAAATTTAGTTCCAAAATATTTAATTTCTACTCTTTTATGTCGCACTGTAGAAATTTTCAGTACTTTAAACGTTCTATTGTAGTGAAATGAAATGATGAGCATCCCAACCAAATGACAACCCTTGTAACGAGGCTTTTTAGCTCGTCACATGGATGCATAATATTCTCGTCGTTTATTTGACAAATTAGCTTGGGTGTTGCCTTTTAAAAAATTCATTGGTTGGTTGACTTGGATTCATGTAGTGGTCACACTGATTTTATACTGTCAAGTTCACTTTGACATTGCTCACTTTTCGACTCGTCAATTTTTTGGGTGATGGCGTAATTACAGCGCTCCTAAGAAATCGTTAAATATAGCTTCCAATGGGCGGCATCTAGTCACCATTATGTGGTAGCCGATTGCCCTTGCCCGCATCCTAGTTGGATAGCATATATTTTTGATGGTAAGCGAATTTTTCGTAATTTTGTTCGTTTCACATGTTTTGGTTATTTTCATAGCAGACGCTTTAGTTTCCGATATTTAATTGTTTCAGGATTTTTTAACTTGGACATAATATATTTGCTTGGATTGCATCATCTACTGATGACCGCATTTGGATATTTTGGAAGAAACGGTGAGTTTAATAGTATTTGTTCGTATTAACGATTGGCGTGGTCCGCCATTTTTTTTCATCAACGCTGTACTCCAGCTAACGAATTATTAATGTTTGTTCGCAGCCGTACGAGGCGTTTCTTTCTACGATTAGTTTTCTTTCTACGATTAGTTTTTCTTTATACGATTAGTTTTTCTTCCGACGATTATTTTTTTTTCGACGTTAAATTCTATCGTTTTTCTCCCAACGATTCTTCTTATTTCTTACAACGTAAATAATTGAACGCTCGCCTCTACCAAGATTTATGAGGGACGCCGTTGGCATCACAGCGGAGGTCACCAAGATGAGCACGTATTTAACTCATCGGATTTAAATTATTTGACAAAATTTTAGTATGGTTTGTGGTACTTATTTTATATTTTCCAAAGTGCAATAATGACAGGTCACAAAATAACACCCGTTTATTCTTAGTTTTACACCTTTATTCAGAACCTTATGTGTTAATATTAGAAAGGAATTTTTTTTTGTGTTTTTCTCCCAACCAGCAAGCCTTCGGGTAATAAAATAGATCTGTAACTTTCATGGTCGATTTTTATTGATACCTTCCCGCTTGAAGATTAAAATCCAACTCTCGCAGGTAAGTCTATCCTAGGCATAGTTTTGTGTGTACTCCTGGCGCCCGAATTTCCATTTTTATTTATTATTTTTATTTGGAGCACACTACACATTTTTTTAATATTTATAATATAATTCATAAAACACCCATTCACACTTCTTTTTTTTTTTTTATCATTACACCCTGAACCCTGGTGTCTCAAAAACTAAAAAAAAATAAAAAAAACTATTAGGCTGATGCTCAAGGGTAGCCCGCGAAATTAAAATTTTCTGACGTTTTTTGCAATTTGCAGGCCCGTGCTAGGTCGTATGTTGATTAAAATATTATTCGCGGCTGTAAGACGTATGTAGTTACAGAATTATAATCATCAAAGTAATCACTAACTAGTTATTTTGAATTGTACCGTAACGATTTTTCGTAACGTGTGTAGACAACAACAACAACAACAGCCCATAACGTCCACTGCTGGACATAAGCCTCTCCCATGATGGGAGGAATTTGACGTAATCTCCACGCTTGGTAGGCGGATTGGAGATCGCAGTGATGAAAGACTAACAGAAAACGCTGCTGCCCATTATCTGGTCTACGAAGGTGCAAGGTGTTCTGCCTCAGACATTAGTCGCCTTATACGACACCCGTGAGTGTAATAGGTTAGTTATAATCTATTCTGCCGGATACCACACGACCCGTGTGTAGTATAGAGTAAAATAAGTATATAAAGGGTGTGTAGACACGTTACGAAAAATCGTTACGATCGGACGGTACAGTTCAAACTGCAACGATAAATCTACATGTGTGTATGAGAAAAACTGTACAGTTTGTCCGATTTTCTAGAACTGTACAGTTGAACGGAACAGTATGAAATATTGGATAGATAAATTGGAATCGCAAGAAACTGTGCCGATAATCGTAACGTGTGTGCCAGTCGTTTCAGTTTTCGCGTGGATCGCGGTCCGAATAGTTGTTAAAATGATGCCATTATTTTAGGAAATACCTGTAGTTCCTTTAATAAATTAACATGGGAATGAGCTTATTTAATTAAGTGCACAAAATATTCTATAGAATAATATATTAACTTAGGAGCGGCCAACCCGCCATACTTTTCGCGAAAAAAAATTCTAGCTCGTACGTGATTTTGCCGTTGTTAAACATATATTTTTGAATTCTTTGAACTAATAGGTTTGTGGACTATATATAAGCTTCTATCGAAGCAGAAAATAAAAATTTGTAGAATCAAATTCAGTATAAGCCTCCAAAAATTGCTGTTTTTCACAACTTTTACCTCAACTTTGGCCGTTCATAATGTACTTATAAATTGTAAAAGTAAAGAAAGTATAGCATAGCAAAGCAGCAGCAAGAAGCCTTGCAAATTTAGTGGAGATTCTAAATAACAAATATTTATTTCACATACTTGTAAGACTAATTCAAAAACACGTATTTCCTGGAACAAGTTTTATAAATCGAACAATATTTTTCGTTCAAAGTCCCCGCGTTAGGCGGTATGAGGTACGTGGGAGGCAAGTAGTGCGGATTCGGGGCTAGGTAAGACAGGGGAGTTGAATGAAAGAATACCACCACTGTGGCTCTGGATGAAACAACAAGCTTTTCGACCATGCTCGCGTTGACGAAAGGTGGGCCGGTAAGGGCCCTCATAAAAGAGCACAAAACTTCTCTTTTCATTAGCCATTCTTTACACCAAATAGGTACTTGTCTTTTAGGTATTTCTTTTAGATATTACCTAAAGCTGATAAAATTTGAATTATGACTCTGACCACAGAGTTCAATAATATAATCAGCAGGCCTATTATGTATCTTTCTGATATCCAGTGACTATCAAGCTTCGGTTGTACACCGAACTTTGTTGACAACCGTGAATGTCATATTATTGGTATTATGTATCACACTGAGTGGATATCACTTTACGGTGACTAACAGCGCGCTTCGCCTCAGCAGTTGACCACTCTATTTTTTATCGACTATTATGCAGCTAAGTTAAGTAGCGCCCGTCGAGCGTTACAATACTTGGTTGTGACATACACAACACGTGACATTACTGACAGTGACATTGTTATTGTAAATAAATGTGTTTACTTATATATAACTTCTTTAATTGTAAAAGGAACCGAAAATGTATGACTTAGAATGTGTTAAGTTGTTGTGCAAGCCTGGATAAATTGTGATAACTCCATTCGATAACCGGCTGTCAACTTTTGGACTGAATTTGAATTCTTCGAACCTGGAGAGTATTCTGTTTTAATTTACGTATTAGTGTTGCATAATTTACATTTTATGCATTACACAGACACCGAGCGACGTCCCAGTAAACACCAGCTACGTTTACGACTCATTTTGTTTGACAAATTGTGTACGCAAATTTGAGGACGAAAACTCTTGCCCAGACTTATAACATTCACTACAAACCCTACTTCACACTTAATATGGTTTCTCTGATAGCTATGCTCTAAATATTATAACTAAACCACTTAGTTCATAATTAAAGTACATATTTAAACTTTATTCCCACATAAAACTTATGTTCATATCAATTCTTGAATCTTATCAAAGTAAAAAAATAGCCTTTCCCTAAAGTGTTGACCGTAGTAAGTTTGAGCATATTAAATCAAATTTAAAATTAATAAAATAATAATTTTAGGTTATGTTTCCGTACCTTAATTTTTTCATTTAATATTTTACTTCATTCTAACTTTAAAACTCCTACTTTCTCAAGGTTTCAACAAACATTATATTCTCTTAACATACTCAGCTGTTTCTTGTCACATTTCAGGTGTTGGTTAAGGTAATCAGGCAATATGTTGACCTGCGGAGCTACGTTCATGACATGAGTGAAAAACTAAAAGCAGAGCTGACGGAGCTGGATTCATCTAGAAATGAGTGAGCAAGCTACTGCGGGTCAGGATGGAAGTGAAGTTGAAATTTAGTCAATAGTAAACAAAAACACTCAACTGAAGAGCAGAAGCTGCTAGTTGGGTGTGAAGTTTGCAGAACTTCACACCCAACACATAGGACGAGATACTGGACTAGTATCACCATTTCCGTCAACTAGTGTCTGGTTTCCAGCAATACCATGACACTCATGACTGAAACTAGAAGCAGAATAATTGTGCAAGGCACTTAACACCATTAAAGCCAGCAAAGAGATCACTAACACCAATAACTTCAATGAGCTGATTGATAGTGTATCCGGACTGGAGTGCGAGAAGCCCACAATTTGAACCCCACCCAAAGTAATATCATAGTGTATTCTGATGGACTAGGAACCGGTTTTGAATCATCAACTGTTCTAAACATACAATGTTGGTAGTACGTAGGTAATAATTAGTAGTAGTACGTAGTACTAGCTGTTGCCCGCGGCTTCGCCCGCGTGAAGTTCGGTGACTGTCCCACTGAATCATACAAAAGGGATAAATAGTGTCCTACATGATAATCCAGGTTATAAACTATCTATGTGCCAAACTTCATAATCATCACAATTTATTATTATCATCACAATCACCATCACTATCACAACCACCATCATTATCACAAACCCCATCACTATCACAACTACCATAATTATCACAATAATAACCACAATCACCATCACGATCACCATCACTATCACAACCACCATCATTATCACAATCACCATCACTATCACTATCACAATCACAATCACCATTACAATCCCCATCACCATTACTATCACAGTGACCATCATTATCACCAATTATCATCATTAACACAACCACCATAATTACCACAATAATTATCACAATCACCATCACAATCACCATAACAATCACAATCACCATCACTATCACAATCACAAGCACCATAACAATCCCCATCACTATCGCTATCACAATCCCCATGACCATCACAATCACCATCAAAATAACTATCACAGTCACCATCATCGGTATCACAATAATTATCATCGTAATCACAGTCATTATCACACTCACCATCACTATCTCAATTACCATCACAATCACCATCACAATCACCATCACAATCACCATCACAATCACTCATCACAATCACCATCACAATCACCATCACAATCACCATCACAATGACCATCACAATCACCATCACAATTACCATCACAATCACCATCACAATCACCATGACAATCACCATCACAATCACCATCACAATCACCATCACAATTACCATCACAATCACCATCACAATCACCATCACAATCACCATCACAATAACCTTCACAATCACCATCACAATCTCCATCACAATCTCCATCACAATCACCATCACAGTCACCATCACAATCACCATCACAATCACCATCACAATCACCATCACAATCGCCATCACAATCACCATCACAATCACCATCATAATCACAATCACCATCACAATCACCATCAAAATAACTATCACAATCACCATCATCGGTATCACAATAATTATCATCGTAATCACAGTCATTATCACACTCACCATCACTATCTCAATTACCATCACAATCACCATCACAATCACCATCACAATCACCATCACAATTACCATCACAATCACCATCACAATCACCATCACAATCACCATCGCTATCACCACCACTCTCAGAATAACTATCACAATCATCATCACCATCACAATCACCATCACCATCACAACCACCATCATTATCACAAACCCCATCACTATCACAACTACCATAATTATCACAATAATAACCACAATCACCATCACGATCACCATCACTATCACAACCACCATCATTATCACAATCACCATCACTATCACTATCACAATCACAATCACAATCACCATTACAATCCCCATCACCATTACTATCACAGTGACCATCATTATCACCAATTATCATCATTAACACAACCACCATAATTACCACAATAATTATCACAATCACCATCACAATCACCATAACAATCACAATCACCATCACTATCACAATCACAAGCACCATCACAATCCCCATCACTATCGCTATCACAATCACTATCACAATCCCCATGACCATCACAATCACCATCAAAATAACTATCACAATCACCATCATCGGTATCACAATAATTATCATCGTAATCACAGTCATTATCACACTCACCATCACTATCTCAATTACCATCACAATCACCATCACAATCACCATCACAATCACTCATCATAATCACCATCACAATCACCATCACAATCACCATCACAATGACCATCACAATCACCATCACAATTACCATCACAATCACCATCACAATCACCATCACAATCACCATCACAATCACCATCACAATCACCATCACAATTACCATCACAATCACCATCACAATCACCATCACAATAACCTTCACAATCACCATCACAATCTCCATCACAATCTCCATCACAATCACCATCACAGTCACCATCACAATCACCATCACAATCACCATCACAATCGCCATCACAATCACCATCACAATCACCATCATAATCACAATCACCATCACAATCACCATCACAATCAACATCACAATCAACATCACAATCAACATCACAATCACCATCACAATCACCATCACAATCACCATCACAATTACCATCACAATCACCATCACAATCACCATCACAATCACCATCGCTATCACCACCACTCTCAGAATAACTATCACAATCATCATCACCATCACAATCACCATCACAATCACCATCACCATCACAATCACCATCACCATCACAATCACCATCACCATCACAATTACCATCACCATCACAATCACCATCACAATCACTACCCTCGTTATCACAATCATTATCATAGTAATCACAATAATCTACATCATTATTACAATCACCATCACCATCGCTATCACCATCACAATCACTGCCACTTTCACAATCACCATCACAATCACCATCACCATCACAATCACCATCAAAATCACTATCACAATCACCATCATCGTTATCACAATCATTATCATCGTAATCACAATCATTATCATCTTAATCACAATGATCATCATCACTACCCCCGTCCTCGGTATCACAACCATCACTATCACCATCACAATCACCGACACTATCACAATTACCGTCACTGTCACAATCACCATTACAATCACAATCACTATCACAATCACCATCATCGTTATCACACTTATTATCATTGTAATCACAATCATTATCATCGTTATCACAATCATCATTATCACAATCATCATCATCGTAATCACAATCATTATCATCGTAATCAAAATCATTATCATCTGGATCTCAAAATAAATGCCATTTTCGTAATCAGCGCCCCTGATTATCTCGGTATCGACACCCATATTGATTTTTAGACATTTCAACCCCATCGCACCCCAACAGGGAATGGTAGTATTTCAGGTCTGCCACATTAAATCTTAAAATCGTCGTTTTTGTAATACACCCGACCCAATTCACCATAAAAACAATACCTATGTTGAATTTCAGGCTTCGTTACCCCATTTCCCCCTTTAGGGGTTGAATTCTGAAAAAAAACTGAAACACAAACGTTAACTCATTTATCGATAGGAGTACTCCTGTTAAGTTTCGAATAAAGTAGTCTAACTAATCTTATTTCCCCACGTAATCTTTGGACTCCCGTTCCAACCCCTAAGGGGGTGAATTTTGAAAAATCCTTTCTTAATGCACCCCTAAACCTCATAAAGAACCTTTGTGCCAAATTTGGAATCTGTAGACTCAGTGGTTTGGACTGTGCATTGGTTTTTATATTTTGCCACCCCATTTCCCCCTCTGAAACCCGTTTCTACTCATTTATCAATAGGAGCACTCCTGTCAAGTTTCGAATAAAATAGTCTAACTAATCTTGTTTTACCCATACAAACTTTGGATTCCCGTTTAACCCTTTAGGGGTTGATATTTGAAAAATCCTTTCTTAGTGCACCCCTAGACTACATAAGGAACCTACTTGCCAAATTTGGAATCTCTAGACTCAGCGGTTTGGGCTGTGCATTGATTTTTATACTTTGCCACCCCATTTCCCCCTCTTAGGGGTTGAATTCTGAAAAAACCTGAAACCCGTTTCTACTTATTTATCAATAGGAGCACTCCTGTGAAGTTTCGAATAAAATAGTCTAACTAATCTTGTTTCCCCATACAAACTTTGGAGCCCCGTTTAACCCCTTTAGGGGATGAATTTTAAAAAATCCTTTTTTAGTGCACCCCTCGACTATATAAGGAACCTACTCGCCAAATTTGGAATCTGTAGACCCAGCGGCTTGGGCTGTGCGTTGATAGATGAGTCAGTCAGTCAGTCAGTCAATCAGTCAGTCAGTCAGTTTCTTCTTTTATATATTTAGATAATTCAAATAAATAAAGTTAGTACAGCATTATTATTTGTCTTTTTTTTTCAACATGTTTCACAAAACAAATATACAACATGTAGAAAAGTGAAGTTAGAGTAAGGCCCAGCGCACTCCGCTGGAGGCGCGGCTTAACTACCTTGACATACAGTAAATATATAAGATAGCCTTTGGCGCACGCGGTGCTCAGAGCGCCCTCAAGCTACTACAAGAACTAGCTACCTAACTAGCTCCAGTCGCCGACACGCTGCATTGCGCTCCGCCGCGCCGTCGCACCACGAGAGCGAGTTGTCTGTACAAAATATCGAACAGCACTATTAATGTGCGCGCTCGGAGTAGCTGCACGCCACCCCGTTCAAGGGCTCTCAGCGCCGCTCGGGGCCCGTGGATCCGCCAGCGCGTTTTAAGGAAATGCGCTCCGCCGCGCCTCCAGCGGTGTGCGCTGGGCCTAAAAGTATTACGAGCTATTAATAAAACTATCTATCTATAGTTAATTTTAAGCCTTTTCATTTATAACTGTACAAAGCTCTTTTGACGCGTGGCTTTAAACACAATAAAAGAACAAAAGACAATGTTTGCACAGAAATCGGCATCGGTGTATATCACAAAACCTTATAAAACACTACCTATGAGTAACGTCTATCACGATAGCAACTTCACACTCAGTTGTCATCAATTTGATATCCATTATGCTTACGTAATCGCAATTTATAAGTATCGATACGAAAGCATCTGTCAAAATGAGTTACGGTGACTAACAGCAACGATGTTCACCAATGACGTCATATTTGATCGCGACTGGTGATACATAATACAAAACGAACCTTTTGACAGCTATTTGATATACACGTAGTAGCCCTGTAGGGTCGCCAGTCAATAATCGACTAAAATGCCACTTCGAAGATACTTACTAAACTTTTTTCCTTAACTCCGTCACTCGCGAAAATATCAAAAATTCAAAATGGCGTGTGAGACTGATAGGTAAAAAATACTCATCAATCGGCGCATTACTTACCATCCTAGTACGTTTTTCAAGGCGGGTAGCATCCGTATTAAGTTACGAGGTGTATTTACGGTTATTTTATTCATGTTTGAGTGTTTTTAATAAAATATCACAATGTGGCACGAAGCGAGGAAACAAGAGCGGATGATCCGAGGAATGATTGTTGACTATCGGCGAAGGGCGGAGCGCCGCAAGGATTTTTACGAAAAGATTGTGAGCCAATCGTTTGTTTACTTGCATACTTTTATTGTCTTGTATTCAACATGCAAATGTATTTTTTCCTGAATTGAATGAAAATGGAAACAAACGGCTTCCATAATCGAGGAAATCGATGACTTCATTTCAGAAAGCGGAGCCAACACAGTTCTTACAGCTCCACGGACGACCATGCAAAGTTCATTTGGACCCAGCTATTGCTGCGGCAGGTGAAGGCCCAGCCATAATGTTAGTACATAGTAAACATCACATTAAATTAACCAATTCTTTTTAACAATATTTATGTCCTTGAGTCTAGTCAGGGAAATTTAAGAAGCCAATGCCTGAATTAAACTTCACAAACTTATTTCTGAATAATCAAATAACTCTGCTGCTGTTATTGAGATAAAATTTGTCTGAAGGAAACAATAATAACATTAGTATCTTTTATCAGTTTATTACATCTCTTTATTTTCTTAGGATGCCTTGGCAAGGTGACACTAACAACATGATTGACCGTTTTGATGTCCGAGCCCATCTGGATTATATACCGGAAGTGAGGATCCCTGAGATACCACCAGAGGATCTGTGTCCGGAAGAAAGACAGTGCAATTATGAGAGATACAGAATCCTGGCACAAAATGTCTTTCTTGGAATAAGTAAGGACCTAATTTTCATGAGAATAAAACTTGATAATGTTTTTACTATCACTTCATTTGTATGATAAAATTTTGGATACCCTTTTCAGCCATCTCAACGAATAAATAATCGTAGTGTGGTAACAATATAGCAACACCAATAATAACATTTTAATGAAAACCAATACTGAATATTTGTATTTCCTTCTAGGTGAAGACAAGTTCCTGCAACAACTGGCTATAGAAGAACAGTTTGGAGTCACCATAGAAGAAAAAGAACATCAAAAAGAAAAACTTCATGAAAAGAAGGGCACTGGTGCTGCTATAGGATACAATTATAGTGATCCTGGAGCACAACCGTCTGGTTCTAACGGTAGATTCAGCTTTACTGTTATACCTCAATGTGCTGTGATGCTTGACGGCTACTTATGTCTGGTCACGGGGTAGTATACTCTACGGTCTTTTGTGGGTATTCTTATGGCATGCAGTATTAAATTACAGGACCAGAGACTAAAAAAGCGGAAACAAAAGATTCAGACGATGAATCAGATTTGGAAATCATTGATGTGGACTTGAGCATTGATGTGAACAAAATGGAGGCTTCACAGGTGAGTTTTCCTGCCACTATGGTTTTTTATTTTATCATTTTTCTTGGTACATAATGGTTACATGATTAAAAGTAACTTTTTTTACAATAAGCACTAACATTATTACCTGTAACCAATCTGACAATACATTTAAAGTTCGTATTATTCTTGTTAGGCTAATAGTCTCAGCAAATGCACCATTAGTTGGTCGCATTGTGTATTAACAGTGAACAGTGACTGTGGGTTCATTGTTTATGATTATTGTAACTTAGAGAATATTGCCTGTGTGTGTAACTAAAGGAATTGTTTCTCTTGCTAGGTTCCTATTATGTACAATACGGCCGACGTATCTTGGCGAGTCTGAACATCTCTGCAAACTTCAGCGCGTGTACACTTGTGAAGAAAACTGTTATTGTCATTATTTTTTATAAACCAATGTACAAATAAAATTACCATAATATGCTTTGGTTGGCATATTTGGCAAATAATATAAGTGCCAACTGATACTTGCAAATAACACAAATAGAACAAACTTAACACTAAACAAAAAAACTAAATGATAATAATAACATTAACACAACAACGAAAACTTTTGTGAACCACTGTGCTCAAGACAGAGACAGCGACATGGAATACGACACCAATGCTAACGTGTGACTGAGATATATTACCGTGTACCCCGCACGTCGCCTCATGCCACCATTTGGTTCCTAAAAAATTTTATTGCGCAACCTTCTGCGCGAAGTTCGGACTCGCCAAGATACGTCGGCCGTATTGTATTTGATGTTAAATGGTTATCATCTCAGAAACTGCACGATTAGAACATAATAAAGCATTCTGTCACTGCATCAGAATACTGTTTCTACATGTAATTTGTTGTCAAAAATGTTAATGTTATTTGTTTGTATTATGTGTATTCATCTTTTTGTTTGTCAGTAACAATTGATTCATCTTTTCATTGTGATTGTATTATGCTATAATCTTAGGAAAACTCTATAACAATATCCTATGACCCAGATTTCTGTTCAGTGTGAACCAATTGATGTTTTCCGCTACGTAACCTAATTGGCAAAGGAGCGGAGAGTAAATGTCGCGGATTCGAAACATGCATTGAGAACTGCATGACCTACATTAATAGATGGTTTATTCAGTTTGTGCATGTATTATGTATGGCTATTTTTATGGAACTGACTAACATAGAATCCTACATACTCCTAACTCACGCACAGTTTCAGTAAAATAAATTTTTAACATAAATTTTTCATCTATAGTTGGTGCCAGTTAACATCGGAATAGAGGTCATTAACACCTACCTACCAAGTTTTTGATCACAAAGCGATAACGACACTTACTAGTTACCTAAATCGACCACTAAGCGATACTTTGCTACATCGCTAGAGTATCATAATACCAGTCGGCTAGACATACAGGGGTTGAGAATCTTGTGTTGTCCCAATTCGAATTTATTATTATTTTTTGCTAGAAAACTAATTTTATGCTTATAAATTTACGTGTGACGTAAACGCCCCCGCACCGTGACCATAATGTGCTGCACACCTGACGGGATGACCTTGTAAAACGAAAACGGCTTAGGATCAGAATTATATTTTTTTGTGATGAGATAGTTTTTGTGATGTCATAATTATATTTAGATGCTTATGGTTTTTCCGTCATGGGTGTCATTTTCATGGTTTTCGGGGTCGTTGATTACGAAAATGAGCTCAAAATGAAAATCCAAGATGGCGTCCAAGATTTTTTTGGTTTTTCCGTCATGGATGTCGTTTTTATGGTTTTCGGGGTCATTGATTACGAAAATGAGCTCAAAATGAAAATCCAAGATGGCGTCCAAGATTTTTTTGGTTTTTCCGTCATGGATGTCGTTTTTATGGTTTTCGGGGTCATTGATTACGAAAATGAGCTCAAAATGAAAATCCAAGATGGCGTCCAGGATTTTTTTTGGTATTTCCGTCATGGGTGTTGTTTTCATGGTTTTAGGGGTCCCTGAATCTGAAAATGAGGTCCAAACGAAAATCCTAGATGATGCCGAGGAAAATTTTTGGTTTTTTAATCATGGGTGTCGTTTTCATGATTTTCGGGGTCGTTGATAACGAAATGAGGTTAAAATGAAAAACCAAGATGGCGCCGAGAAAAAATTTCGGTTTTTCCGTTATAGCCGTCGTTTTCATGGTTAAAGGATAAAGAAAATGAGGTCAATAATTATTTATTTCAATTAGGTCATTCAAAGGCACTTTTGAATGACGAATAGTGAAATGGATTCAATGATTTACCTTGCCTTTGGTTAAATCTGATTTCAACAAATCATTTTCATTATCAGCGACCCCGAAAACCATGAAAACGACACCCATGACGGAAACCATGAAAATTGAAAACGACACCCATGACGGAAAGACCAAAAAAAAAACACCTTCAAGTGATATAGATAATAGGCGTGATGTTATGTTTACTCTACAGAGTAAACCTCAGTGGCCATTAAGTCGCGCAAGAGTCTAATCGTGCAAGTGTCATAAGTCCATAATGAATCCCATTTGCGCATAAGTCCATTCGCGCAAAAGTCCATGTGCGCATATGTCTTTTCGCGCAAGTGGGTGCGCGCAACAAGTGTTCTTTGCGCAAATGTCTTTCGCGCAAAAGTCTCAGATCCTAATTTTAAGATGTATAATAATATATTTACTTTATTAAAATTGTCTCAGTAAGTAAAAATAGTGTTAAAAATGAAAATAAATTATTTAAATCAATTAATTTCGTAGGGTACGTTTGCTCGATTTCTTATTTTTTTGGGTTGTGCACTGTGTTATGTATGTGGGACACTGTGGATGTATTATGAGACTCAAGCGATATCAGTTTTGCGACAGGTTTGTACGGATGGAGCGACAGTATCGCTAATATTTAGATATCGGGATGAAAGTCGGAGCAATGACCTCTATTCCGATGTTAACTGGCACCAACTATAACTCATGTTCATATTTGATTTCAAATAATAGGCTAGTTTCCACCATCAACAAATTCCAAATCTATTTGGTCCGTCACGTCAGTTAAAGTATTGGAAAATTATGGACATGTTTTTTTGTTTTTGTAAATCAATGAATATGGACAAAGATAAAACTCATCAAAACTCGGGACGTCAGATTGAGAATTTTTAAAGCGTCGTATCTTCGTCAACAAAATAAAAAGGTCAAATATTTTTTGATAATTTAACTGAAGGACTAATTAGATTTTTTCAGTTGACAAGCCTATTGATGTTAATTTATTTACCAAAAGAAGTATGTATACTCCAATACCTTCCTTCGCTCACGGTACGTTTTGCGGAGCACAGGCGCACGAGTTGAACGGGGTGGGGCCTCAGTTCGGCATGGCGGGCTGCGATCTCTTCTCGTTCCTGACGGGCGATGCCGATGACGCCGAGCATCAGAAGCAGCTGCTAAGGGAAGAGAAGGAGAAAGCTATGTTCTCTGGGAGAAAGAGCAGGAGGGAGAGGCGTGCGCATCGGTTAGTAGACTTATTATTATGCGTGTAGCTAATAATTTGGAACTATTATTATATTAAATCTTGGAACACCAAGTTACTGAACATTTTATCAACGTTACTTGATGTAG
Organism: Xestia xanthographa; assembly: GCA_905147715.2. Taxonomy (NCBI): domain Eukaryota; kingdom Metazoa; phylum Arthropoda; class Insecta; order Lepidoptera; family Noctuidae; genus Xestia; species Xestia xanthographa. Next base: position 12,912,329 of record LR990657.1, on the reverse strand, counting down.
GTCTGGTGAAAAAGCATGAGGTGAAATAAGTTCTACCATTTAAAATACATTTAATAGCACTTTAAAAATAATGTTTCACACTTTAATATGTTTAGCTTTAAAAGTTAATTAATGAACTATAAAAATAACGGTTTCCACTTTAAATATGCTTTAATAGTTATTTATGCAACTGTTGTATAATGAGGGTTCTAATGTGGGTTTATCACACGAGGCGAAGCCGAGTGTGATAATAGTATCACATGAGTGTTTTAATACCTAATTATGTACAGTTGCATACAAGACTTTATCTACATCCATGATATGAATCCTCCATAAAAGGTTCTGAAACCATAGGGTGTGCAGTGTTGTGTGCAGTGTTCTAAGAAGTCTATGTAAATTCATGGAAAGTTTAATTGCTTGTATTTACTACAAACAAACCGTGTATAGGTAGTAATATAATTATTTACATTTTGGATTGTTCAATTATCAAAATTCACAAAGCTTGTATCACTCATTTTTGTAAACAACAAAGTACATAATGCAATACTAATATCCAAATGTCGAACAAAAATGGCGGGATACGACGTGAATTCGAATTAACCTATAAATTTTTGTTTTTAAATTACGGCGCTGTGGTAGTGAATCGCACGTGCTAGACGTTCGATTCACTACCACATTCGATGTTCTTTTTTTAAAACGAGTTGCATAATGAAATTCAGTACAACATTATTTTATAACACCCGTTTGGGTGTTATAATGGTTATTATGACACTGGCTGTTTTAATGTTGGCCATAAGCTAACTGTTTCAGATACCTTTATAGAGGATTTATAGCATGGGTGTAGATAATAGTTATTTATGCAACTGTTGTATAATGAGGGGTATTAAAACACGAATGTGGGTTTATCACACGAGGCGAAGCCGAGTGTGATAATAGTATCACATGAGTGTTTTAATACCTAATTATGTACAGTTGCATACAAGACTTTATCTACATCCATGATATGAATCCTCCATAAAAGGTTCTGAAACCATAGGGCAGGGGTCACCAATTAGTTTCACTCGGGGTCCGTTTTAAGAAATTATGTTATTTTAGAGAAAAAAAAAAAAAAGTAATTTACATATTTGCGTATTTTTTACATAATTAACATTATGAAAAATGCCATTTTTTTTGTTGCGGACTATCTGTCTTGCTCTTGACGTCAACAAAGCTAATGCATGGGTATACATTTTTATTAAATTACGTACTCTGAGTACAAGCTGCTGTGTTCTCGCGGTCCGAACAAAATGGGTCGGCGGTCCGGATGCGGACCTCGGTCCGCCATTTGGTGACCCCTGCCATAGGGTGTTGCAGTGTTCTAAGAAGTGTATGTAAATTCATGGAAAGCTTAATTGCTTGTATTTAATACAAACAAACCGTGTATAGGTAGTAATATAATTATTTACATTTTGGATTGTTCAATTATCAAAATTCACAAAGCTTGTATCACTCATTTTTGTAAACAACAAAGTAGGTACATAATGCAATATTAATATCCAAATGTCGAACAAAAATGGCGGGATACGACGTGAATTCGAATTAACCTATAAGTTTTTTTTTTAATTACGGCGCTGTGGTAGTGAATCGCACGTGCTAGACGTTCTTTTTTTAAAACGAGTTGCATAATGAAATTCAGTACAACATTATAACACCCGTTTGGGTGTTATAATGGTTATTATGACACTGGCTGTTTTAATGTTGGCCATAAGCTAACTGTTTCAGATACCTTTATAGAGGATTTATAGCATGGGTGTAGATAAAATTAATTAAATAAACTACTAAAATAATGGTTTGCACAACTGTATCGAAAACAAACTCCGAGTTGGTAAAAAATGAACTTCAAAACACTTTATAGTCTCCTAAAAAGACGAGTCGAGGGCGAAACGCGGGGCTCCGTCGACTATGCTTACGCGAGGCTCCTATTTCTGTCTGCAGGGTTTAAAGTAACCTAATATAGGGAACGTGCACAACGACGGTGCTGCCAACTGGCGTCGCCAATCCGAATCTTGTGCTCTATTAATGCTTGACTAGACTTTTCTAACAAGTAAACAGAATTAATTTTATAGTGAAAATTAATTAAGTAATCATAATGCATTGTTGCATTTCTGGATGTAGGTACCAATAAATCCACAAAAATGAACATAAATCAATTAGCGTAAAATTTTATTACTTTCCAAAGAATACTACTATCATACCATGTTTTGGTGAAAAACGCAAAAAATGGATAAACGCAGTAAAGAAAAATATTTGAAAACAACTTGTTTTTGTTACACTCTGCAATGAAAAGGCCCTCAAAATCAACCGTCCATGCAAACATACCAGAACCATTTATACTTCAGCATACACGTGTTCTACTAGACCGCACTAAAGTTCACACCGAATATCCCTCAACAGTTAATCAAAGACTCCACCTCAGAATATAAACATGGTTATACCCACAATAATGTTTTTAGTTGGCTGCATTCCTTTGGTTTTTAACCGACTTCCAAAAGGAGGAGGTTCTCAATTTGATTGGTATTTTTTTTTTTTTTTTATGTATGTACACAGATTACGCTGACATTTATGATCCGATTTACGTGATTCTTTTTTAGTTTGATGCGGAATAGTTGCCATTTGGTCCCATAAAAATTTAACATATTTTGGCCCAGTAGTTTTCATTTTATGAACATTTTTACTTCAGTCGTGTGGTATAATTTCATGTATGTTCACCGATTTCTCCTCCATTTGTGGAGCGATTCTCAAAATTCTTTTTTTATTTGAAAGAGTATACTCTTGAAATGGTTGCATTTAAATTTGGTGAAGATCTGATGCTGATCTTCGGCGGTATACAATGGAACTCTTCAAAACTAGATGGTAAATCGGTTGTGTTTGCTGCAATCGCTCGGATGCTTATTGTTTATACAACATCATGACGTAACATCACGCCTGTATGCTCTGAGGGGTACGCAGATGTGTACAATACACCGAAATTTTGATAGTTTAGGTATGTTAAGTTCCATTTATTGGAGATAAGCCTATTATCATGACATGTATTGTAAAAAATGAAAAATAGATGCATATCAAATATTTGTATAGGATATTACAACTAAAAATGGAAAAAAAAAACTTTTTGGCAAAAAAATAAAACCGACTTCAAAAAACAAAAAAGTAAAAAAATAACTTTAGCTTCAGAAGTCGGTGACAAAAAAAAAACTAAATGAATCAAACAAAGATCACCGACTTCTGAAGCTAAAGTTATTTTTTACTTTTTTGTTTTTTGAAGTCGGTTTTATTTTTTTGCCAAAAAGTTTTTTATGTTTTGTATCTAAATGCTGCGGACTGCATTTGATTGCTTCATCAAATGATTGTGAACTAATTGATTTATTAGAGCCTGGAGATACTGTTCTCGCTGATAAAGGATTCCCTTCCATTATATAAAACATGTGTTGAAAATAAGAAAGCTATCTTAGATGCCACCATGTCTTCATACATCACAATTTTCATCAGAAAGTAAACGAAAGATATAAAATTCATATTATTAAACATTTATATTACGCTGACGATCGTTATTGATAAACCGGAACTCATATTTTATACCTTTTATCAAATTCAAAAATAATATAATTGAAGAGACAATTTTGTTTATCTAAATATATTGAAAGCACGATGAGAAGTGATAAGTTTCCTTTTCTGTCCGCATAGTGTCTCTTTTGTTGATTAGTGCTGCCACCTATAGTTCCTGCACGTTCCCTATAAGCTAACGTCGGGTGCCCCAAGTACAGAGTTTGCTTCTCTCGCTTTTGCATCCTAAGTTCTCCTGGTAATTTGCCATCCATTATTTTTTATAGTTCATTCAATTAATTTGAAAGCTAAGTATTTTAAAGTGTGTTTATAAAGTTTATTCCCCATATTATAATACCAAGCCACGATAGAGATTAGTTCTGAAGTATGATAGAATGAGAGTTTTTTTTGAGTTAGTGGCCAAACTCAAACAAACAACTAACAAATCAACAGCACGATTGGCGCAGTGGCTGAGCGATTGGCTGCTGCGCTGCGTGTCGAGGGTTCGATCCCCGCACGGAACAAATATTTGTATGGCCTACAGGTAGTTGTTCCGGGTCTGGTTGTTTGTATAAGTTAGTTTATGTTTGTACACGCACCCACGATACAGGAGAAATACCTAGTGTGGGACAATGTTTAAAAAATAAATAAAAAAACAAACTAGAAAATACTGTTGAAGCTAAATAGCTTAGAGTTTTACTTAAAAGTGGTTCTAAAACACAAAAAGTCCTTGACAATATTCATGAGTTTAAAGGGCAATATTGAAAAGCTGTTTTTTAATATTGTTAGCAAGTCAAGAACTAAACAATTTCTTACCTAGTACAACCATAATAAATATCAATATATTCATGAGTTTAAAGGGCAATATTGAAAAGCTGTTTTTTAATATTGTTAGCAAGTCAAGAACTAAACAATTTCTTACCTAGTACAACCATAATAAATATCAATATATTCATGAGTTTAAAGGGCAATATTGAAAAGCTGTTTTTTAATATTGTTAGCAAGTCAAGAACTAAAACATTTCTTACCTTAATAAATATCGATAATTAATGTCTAAGAACTGTACCATCGTAATAAAATAAGTCTGTTATTTAATATAATAATGATGGTATAATAATAAAGCAAAAATTCAAATTTCATGCTGACGCAAGAAGTTGTACTGTTGAGGCACGCAAGTAAGCCAGTCTACTTATTATTGCGGTGCCAACCGGCGTGTCTTGGACTAATAACAGTTTATTTGCAGTGACAAGAAGCTTGCTACGAGGGTGGTTAGTCCTCCAAGCTACGCGGCCCCGTCGTCAATGCCGGCTAGGTCGCCGAGCCGATCGCCCAGTCGGAGCCCTTCGCCGGAAACGGGCGAGAATATACAGTTCATCACGTCTTTTGGGGGCGAAGAAGAAGAGAAACAACGTGAGTTTGTGTTATTAATTTTTTCAATGTTATAATAATTTTATTTTTATTCATAGTTCTGATATCATTTTTATCTATTCTAGCACTAATGATCATATCTTATGTCTTTTTTTTAAAATATTAATTAGTTAGTCAAATTACACCATACGTTTTTATTTTCTTTGTATTGTTTCGTAAGCTAGATAATCTCTTAAATATAGGGTCTACTATTGTATTTCATTTCTATACCCACTCATTTTATTTTTTAATTTTAATCTCTCATAAGCTAACACTTATTCTTGTGAATGTTGGTTAACCTGTAATTGGTGACTGTGTAAGTCCAAAACTGTAAAACCTATGTATACCTAAGAAGCTGATGGTGAACCTGTACTAATAAATAAATACTCTCAATTTTGTCTAGTTTTGATAAAAAATGGAAATAGACATATCCAAAAGATAGGACATTTGGACAAGAGAAGAGGAATAGGCTTGTGTCCTGAATAAATCTAATTAGTCCGTCAGTTAGATTATCAAAAAATATTTGACACTTATTTGTTCCTTTGTTACGTAAACCAAAATTGACGAAGATACGACGCTTTTAAAATTCTCAATACGTCACGCCGTGCTATAATTTTTAGTGTGATGTGACGTCACGAGCCCCTACTCTCGAGTTTTGATGCGTTTTATATTTGTCAATAATCATTAATTTACAAAAACAAAATACGTGTTCATTATTTTCCAATGGTCTAACTGATGGACTAAATAGATTTGCAATTTATTGATGGTGGAAACTAGCCTATTGTCTTTTCTTTTCTAAGACAGCATGTTCTTTTTCCGCCGTTCTTTTGTAGCCGTGTGGTATCCGGCAGAGTAGAATAGAACCAACCCATTACACTCACGGGTGTCGTATAAGGCGACTAATGTCAGAGGCAGAACTCCTTGCGCCTCCGTAGACTTGAGAATGGAAAGCAGCGTTTTCTGTTAGTCTTTCATCACTGCGATCTCCAATCCGCCTAGCAAGCGTGGAGATTACGACAAATTCCTCCCATCATGGGAGAGGCTTATGTCCAGCAGTGGACGTCATGGGCTGTTGTAGTATGTTCTTTTTCTACTGTTGAGTGTAAAAGCGACTTAATTTTCTTATTGTTCACAGCAGCCAAGCCCCTATATGCAGATAAAGTGAAGCAGAACCTAAAGATGTTATACGCGGATGTCGCACGTAAACCTCGTAAACGGTATGAATACAATGGTGGAATGTGACTGACCTATTATTAAACAGGCCATGACTGATCCTTCCGAAAATGCAGCCCGCTTAGCATGAACGCTGTAGACACGAAAGAGAAACGACAAATGTTTTGTTCATTTGTCATTGAATCGACAAAATGACATGAACAAAAGATTTGTCGATTCTCTTTCGTGTCTACGGCGTTCATGCTAAGCGGGCTGGAGTCATGTTATGTTAATTTATTCAATCTTTGCAGGCCGTCACCACCAACCAGTCGACGCGCTCGCCAGATAGGTCCAAGGGGGCCTAACTCAAGGTCAAGATCATTCTCGCGCTCCCGATCGCGGTCACGGTCACCTTCAAGGTCGCGGTCTTGGAGGAAGTCGCGTTCCAAGTCTCGCTCATCAAGATCACGTTCACTGTCCTCACGGTCTCGTTCGAGATCCTACAGCCCCTATAGACGGACCCGATCGAGGTCCAGATCACGTAATCGTAGAAACAGATATTCTCGAAGCCCCGAAAAGTTTGTATTTCACATCTATTCAATACCTTCAATAGATTGATTGTAATCTAGGTTGAAACTAATCGTTTTTGTATTTTACAGTCATGCTAGTGGCTATGCCAAGCGTAATAACTCCAGGTCGATGTCATTTGAAAGGTAAGCTTGTTTTGAAGTTTGATTTATTTGAATGGTGAGGTGAGTCAGATGTTGTGGAGGAGCCATTAGTCCTTAGCGGTATTTCTAGTATATAAATGATGCCGAGACTAAGTGATGTTGGTGTTGTGTTACAGTAATGATAAGGCCGCGAGCAAGCCGGTCGTGTCGCGGTACTACGGGCGCCGCAAAGAGGACCAGTCTTCCAGCGAACTGTCCGTAGACTCCGAATCCAGTGAATCTGACGACGACACGAAAAAGTGAGTTTTGGCCTTTTTTTACTAAATAAATTAAAAGACTAAATAAAACCTGAAAACCCACTCGTACGTATTCATATAATATCGAATCAAGAGTTTCTCTTAATATTTTTGCTTGTTTACAAATCACCGAGTTGTGAGATATTAAATACAGGCTGGCGATTTAGTCTCCTGTAGGGTGCAGGTGACTAAATCTCCACTCTGTGTAAGCTCTAAGCGATCCTCCTCTGAGTCGAAGAGTCCACTATCAGAACCAGCTTGCGTGTAATGTGGACTTCCCGTGGAGAAGCCCACGAGGTTATTATAAAAAACGGCTCACTTAAGCTGAGAGATCACATTTCTACCATTATTATTAGAAAAATAGTCTTAGAAAAATCCATAACATACGTAATTTCGTTTCTTATCATTCCATTTCATGATACGAGTTGAGGAATTTGAAAGGAAAACTACGAATATTATACCAACTTATTATACTATTGGTAGCCGTGTGGTATCCGGCAGAGTAGAATAGAACCAACCCATTACACTCACGGGTGTCGTATAGGGCGACTAATGTCTGAGGCAGAACACCTTGCGCCTCCGTAGACCAGAGAATGGGCAGCAGCGTTTTCTGTTAGTCTTTCATCACTGCGACCTCCAATCCGCCTGCCAAGCGTGAAGATTACGGCAAATTCCTCCCATCATGGGAGAGGCTTATGTCCAGCAGTGGACGTTATGGGCTGTTGTAGTAGTAGTAGTAGATACTATTGGGCGTCACAAGCACTAGAAAGTTTAACTTTATACTTATTTCTAGGGTTGTATTAAGATTCAAGTGGAGGAAAAAGATTATGCCTTTCAGTATTATTGTAATTCTGGAAACTCGGTGTAATTTCACGAGGAAATCCACTAGATTTATCGCAGTCTCCATATAGGTCTCCCGAAAGTTGCGCCACATCAGAAACTTGTCCATTTGCCCCAATACTGACACAAGCAATTTTTAAATTCCAGAATGGCGGTGGGCAATAAATCCAATACAAACCAGAATCAGTTACGATTATCTGGATCCAGCTCCAAAGTCAGTAAGAATCATTTGCTTTTATACATTTGTTCTGCTTTCATTTTAGCACCTTACGGCATTACTGGCAGTAGTTTGTACAACAGCAGATTATTTCGCTTTTTACTATCTGTGATGCGAAACTAAATGACCACATGATTGTTTGTGACGAAACCTGCTAAATTCCCGGTTATATGTTTATTTCAACCCATGAAACTGTCTTGCTCCATTTCTTTGAGAAGGTTGTTGTTTGATTATCAACCGGTTGACTTACCCGCCGTGTCTAAATGTGCGCTAACATCCGACTTTGATGTATTAATTACTAGTTCTCATTTTTCTTGTGCAGAACTTTCTTAAATTATTATTTTACCTAATTCATGTTGGTCGTTTCATTCTATTTAACGTGTATTTCTAGTATTCGTTTAAATTATCATTAGTTAATATAAGGCTGCCATCAGACGGACTGCATCGCAGAAACCGTGCGCATTCGATATATTCAACTGCATGCAGTTATACGTTCGACGTCGTTCAGTCATGATATCAACTTCACGCGGTCGGCTGGAGTCGTGTGCAGCAACCGCATACAGTTAGTGTGCAGTTGCAACTGTATGCGGTTAGCGATGGACAGCGTGCGTCGACACTACACGACTGTTATAGCCGACCGCGTAATGTTGAAATCACGACTGTTCACACGACTGCAGCCGACCGCCTGAAGTTGATATCATGACTGAACGAAGTCGAACGTACAACTGCATGCAGTTGAATGTATCGACTGCGCGTGGTTGCTGCGATGCAGTTTGTCTGATGGCAGCCTAAGTTAGAAGAAATGTTATTATCTGAACCAATAATGTGTAATGCATAATATTTACTTTATTAAATAATGTAAAAAACGTTATGTGTAGCCTTATGACAAGTTTATCCCCATATGTATATATATGACAGATAAGCACGCACAATATGATTCCATTGTGCATAGTCGGGCATTATCATGGGTAGACGCGCATAGGCCTGCCGAAAGAGTAACCTAACTCTTTTATGGACAGACAATTTTTGGGGTAAGGTATTCCTTACAGGCTGAACTTCAATATTCGCTATGACTTCATTCATAGGCTAGAACCAATGGTATACTATGTGTACAACCCGGTTACATATCTCTGGACCTGGCGTCGATGACTATTATAACAAGAGAAACGTAACAATGAAATGTTAAAAAACGAGCACTTTCATTGCCGATAGATACATGTAAACGGGTTATAGGTATTACCAACAAAAGGAACCGGTCCTGGAATACTTTTACGAGAATCATTCTCAGTAAAGAGTCGATTCTTCCGTAATTGTCTATCAAATTAACATGACGACTTTTGCAGGGTCCTTCGCGTGAGACGCTCACACTGAAAGAAAAACTCAAGAGGAAAATGCAGGCACAATTATCAAGGCAGCGTGAGTTTTATATGAGCTAAGAATATAAGATCCATAAATTGTTTATTGAATTTCTATAAATCTTTTAATATGCACATATTTTAATAATCTTATGAATATTTTGTCTAAAATGATATTATCCCACATTTAATACACCGTTAATTTTAGGTCGTTCTGGAACCGTAAGCCATAAACTCGATCATCGAACTCGGAACAATTGGGACTGTTTTTTTTTAACAATTAAAAAGAAATGAAATTTATTACAAATTTCATTTTTGTGATAAAAAAAAAATATATTAGTTTTGAAAAAAAAAAAAATTATTTTTGAAACAAAAATACGATAAATTTTAATTTAATTTTTCTTTAGTTATTTAAAAAAAAAAACAGTCCCAATCGTTCCGAGTTCGATGATCGAATTTATGGCTTACCTAAAAATACGCGTGTAATCCCCATGTAAAATAAATTATGTTAGCCAGTCATAGTAATTTACAATGTTTTATCACGTATAGTTCGCGCAGACAAGCGGGCTGAAGCGGAGCGTCAAGAGCGTGAGACTCGTCGCCAGGCGCGTCGCGACGAAGAAATGAGGGAACTGGCTATCAAACTGAGGCGCAAGTCTGTGTCCCCTATACTTTCTACAAGCATCAACATCATCTGATCTTATTCCAACTGCAATCGACGAGAAATGGTTTCTTCCATTATCCCACCTGTCAACTTTTATTGTTATTTGTTAAGTCCCTTTATCATCCCTCAGGAAATCCATCAATCGGTTTTTGGTCTCCCTGCATCCTATACCAATTGTATTTGCTACTGCAAAGCTTTTTTTTTGCTTTTTTATAATCAAACACATTTGGATTTATTTACAAGGACTTATAATTAATTATGTAATCATATCCGTAACAATCGTATCTATAAATTTTTATGACGGCAATATTTTTTTTTATGTTGGAATTCAAATTTGTTTAATACTGGTATTTGTTACAGGCAGCGCGAAATGCGACACCAACAGAATAGAAGATCGAGCGAAGACGACTCGGATAGAAGTAACAGTCGGTCATCTTCAAGGTATTATTATATTTTGATTAATGACGACCCGATTGGCGCAGCGGTAGTGAGGCTGCCTTACCGCCTTAGCGTCCCGGGTTCGAATCCCGATAGGGGAAAATGTTTGTGTGATGAGCATGGACATTTGTTTCTGAGTCATGGATGTTTATATGCATAATAAGTATGTATTTACAAAGAAAAAGTATCTATGTAGTATATCAACTATCTGGTGTCGTGAACACCCTACATAGATACTAGAACACAAGCCTTGTTGCTTAGTGTGGCACTAGAAGGCGCTGTGTGTAATTTCCAGCGATATTTGTTATTATTGACGTGACAACGTCTTATAAATTGGTTTGCCGGGTGACACTTCAAGAAACTGCGTTACGCTCCGCTCACGTTATGTGCTCACAATGAGAGCGAGTGAGAGGCACGCGTCCCTTCCACTCGGGCATGGTTAGCCCGCCTAAGAGCGAGAGAGACAGACATAAAAAGTTTATTTTACCACTCAAAGTCGTTGTCACGTAAAACTTTCGCCCGTATACCGACTTTACAGGCAACCAATTTTTTTATTAATGAATATTAAATGGGGAAGGCTGGTCAAAGCTGATTGTAGATGGCGTGTCCATAGCTTAGTCCCAATCTGGCCAATGAGGACAAGCTATTTTGAAATTTAAAATGACTTTGACAGATTTTCAACCAATAACGATGTTTGCTACAAGCTATGCTAGCGCTATTAGTTCCACACTTGCCAACCCCATTAATGGATTATTCGGTTTCTATAAGTTTCGATTTTAATTTTGCAGAGAATCGCTGTCAAACGACAAGAAAAGAGAAGATAAAAGTAAATCGCGTAGCGTCACGCCGCCTCCGCCGCGAATACCAGTGTGGGAAGTCAACAGAGAGTCCACGTCCACGTCACAGAGACCAAGACCGACAGAATACGGAGAAAGCTCGCACTACATAGAGAGACGACGGTATCAAGACCCAGAGCCAAGGGAAGACAGGAGAAACGAAGACGAAAGACCTCCACACTACTCGAATAGATACGAAAAGTATCCTACTCGCGAACAGGGTCCTCCTAATCGTTATGACGGCTATAATCGGTATGAGAGTCAGGGTCATGAGAGCAGGTGGAAGGATGAAGGGTACCCTCCCGGGAGGAGGAGGCCTTACGGACATAGAGGTGGGTACAGGGGCCACGGGTTTAGACACACGGAACACAGCAGTCCTTCACAAGACTACGACAAAGAAACTGCAGATGTCTACGCTAAGAGCAAAGTGAAACTTGTAGATTATTAGTTAGGGTTCAAAATATGTTAATGCCAAAATAGGTAAAATATGTAGTTATTTAAATGTTAGGTGTTTAGGATGTTTTATGTAGATTTTTACGTTGAACATATCGTAGAACCTAAGTTCGTAGGAATTACCGTACTTTTGTTTTAATGTGAGTTTTGTTACACCTAAATGGATTAGTCAAGTATTTCGTAATAAGTTTACTTTTTTGTAGACATTATTTATTAGTTTCTTTTTTTGTTCAAACATCTTTTTTTAATTAATTTCCTTTATGTAAGGTTTCTAAGAGACACCTTTAATATTTTGTCATGCACTGTCCTCCTTCACGTATCGAATATTATTGTAAATTGATATTTTACTACCCATCCTTGTTGTGTAGCAGCTCTACCTATTTGTTAATTAATTTAACTGTAATAAATGATGTACTGCACTATTATATTGCGCAATTTTATTTAGATAAATTCCCCTACTCCTAGTAGAAGCACTTTACATGAGTATCCTGAAACTTTTTAGGGTTGAATCTCGTCTATCAGCACGGAATTGCGTTGCATTTAAAGCCGGGTCCAAACGAGTGTAACGCGTAATGTAATTTATCGTGTAATGTAACGCGAATTCTGTGTGTGGATGGCACTACGAGCATTACATGTAACGCTTGCGGCGGCGGCGTTCGCCGTGATCCATCGGCTGTCGGTTTTTAGCGCGAACACTTACACGTAATCTTACATTCACGTTACACTCGTCTGGACCCGGCTTTGTAGCGTGCTGCCGAGAGCATCGTCGATGCTACTGCGTCCGATAGCATACCCGCTTTGTTTCTCGCTCTGGCAAATTACGGTTCTAAACGACGAGATGGAAATAGTACATTTTTTTACAAGTGGAGAAAGGCGGAAGGGGAGTGTGTTATTGAGCTGAGAACTGCAAAAACAAATGTGTGTTTACACAAATAAATGTTATTATAAAAGTAAATATAAGTTTTAAATAATCGTGTTTATCTATGATATTCTATTTATTAACTCAATTTGTGCCCGGAGGCTCGAACACGTTCGCGCGGTGTAAACGAAACTTAATCATATTGTTCAATACAATACCTCGAAAACTAGTCCATAACGCACTACGATTAGGTACAACATGCAATGTATTTCACACGCGTGCGTTTTTTTTCCATTTTCCCGCACGTGTGCGGGAATGAAAATTGCCACAGCTAACTATATACCTATATTTAGTTCGTGACAAGAATATTTTTCGTTATTGTTATTATTTTTCTTAAGTGTATTGAAAAACGTCGTTTGATACACGTAGACATTTGTTATTGCAGTTCTCGGCTCAAAAACAGTGTAATAATTCCGCCTCGAATTCAATAACAAACTTTCTCCAATTGTATCAAAATGCACTATTATTCAACTTATCTGTTAGATTGCAAAAAGCGTAAGAAAATTTTAATTTCATTAAAATTTATTTAAAATCACAGTAGGTAATAAGTATGGGTAGATAATATATACAGGTATCTACTAAAATATTCATTTTACTGTCTCGTAGAAAATAATATGATTTATATTCATAATTTCTAATTAAAAAACATTTCGATTACCTATTTAAAAAATAAATAATTTAGTCTATTAAAATATCTAAAATCAAAATATTGGATGCACCTAAAAATAAAGAAATGTATAAAATCGGCTTAGCTACCTTGAACATGAGTTTGAGTATTGTAATTCAATCACAATGTGCATAATCTGTGATGAAAAAATATAACAATAAAGCTGCCATTACCATGCCATTTTTATCGGGTCTTATCTTATGTACTTATGTAGTTATGATAATTTTTAAAGAGTCAATTTGGCAATCAGGCCACACATCACCCTGGATCGGGCTTCTACTGATGTGTTGCCAACTTTAGAGACAACACTATAGGATATCTCATCTGCCTCGAATTTCACCAGTCCTCATGCCTTCCAACCAAAACAGCTTTGCTGCTTTGCGGCACAAATGGGCAGGAAGAAGAAATCTCATGATTTATAAAATGTTTCGATTAAGAACACTTCTGTCCGTTGCTCCAATACTAATCACTGAGTGTGTCGACGTCAATGTCTTCGTTGTCATCGTTGGTGGAGTCAGGGTCCCGTCCTGGTAAGCCGGTGGTGCCAGCTATGCCGCCGCGTCCTTCTTTCGTGTGCCGCCATTTCATGCGACGGTTTTGAAACCACACTTTAACCTGTGAACAAAAATATTATGACTAGTAAGTTTTTCAGATACAGCCAGGATCAATGGTAAGGGGTCCATAATAATTATACTATTGGAAACATACCTACTACCAACTCTATTGGGGACCATAGACTCGGTGGCCGTCGCAATGGCTCATATTCTCGGAGCCACAGAGAGAAATTGATTTAAGTTGCTAAGTGGTCTGCCTTCTTCCGAATATGATAGGAATCAATATACCTATTTACGTATTTATAAACAAGTTTTATTTAACTTTAGTGCAGGGGGTCTAAAATGGCCGCTTTAGCAGAATCGTTTTGTGAATCACGTTAAAAATTTAAAATTGTTAAAATGGACTTTATTGTTATTGACATAAAGTCCATTTTAAGAATTTAAATTTTTTAACGTGATTCATGCTAAGATTCTGCGTAGGATCTGCTATAGCGGCCATTTTAGACCCGCAGGTATCTTTAAACATTTTCACGCCATTGCCAGCCGCGACGCGACGTCGGCGCCACACCGCCTCCTGCGGCGGGAGCTATCATTTAGAGACCATTATTGGATACACATGTTTTCGTACAACATCGACAGCTTGACGGTGACACAGCGGATCGCTAGGCAAACCATGTGATGTTAAGGTGAATGCTCCAACCAGTCCGCGAAATTCAAATTTTCTTACGTTTTTTGCAATTTTCAGGCCAGTGTTAAGTTTTATGTTAATTAAAATATTGTTCGCGGTTGTAAGACGTATGTAGTTACAGAATTATAATCATCAAAATCATCAAAACAACCCTCTAAGTTCATATAAGTCGAGGAACGATTTTTTCAAGGTCAAAGTCATTGCTAGACCTTTATGAACTTGGAGGGTTGTATTGATGATTTTGATGATTATAATTCTGTAACTACATACGTCTTACAGGTCGCGGCACGAAAGTCTAGCGGTGACCGTTATTGCGCAGAAGTAAAAAATAAGAATGTCTTGGGAGGTGCGTTGCGCCGATTGGCTCTCCAGTCGTATAACATGCGCAGATATCCCCTCCACGTTTCGTTCACCGCTAGACTTTCGTGCCGCGACCTGTACAATCGCGAACAATATTTTAATCAACATACAAACTAGCACTGGTCGGCAAATTGCAAAAAACGTAAGAAAATTTGAATTTCGCGGGCTACCCTGACGCTTTCACCTTAAGCACTTCGGAAAAACTTATTCTCTTTCTTCCGGCCAAGTGCGAGTTGGACTCGCTCACCGAGGGTTCCGTATGAACTTGTGGATATTTGGCTATTAAACTACATATTTACGGTTTTCAGATTTTTCCTTTACATGTGCTGTAAGACATTGCTTTTTTGCCAATTTCATAATTTTAGGTCAAGGAAGTACCCTATAAATTTTGAATTCCTTGAGAGTTTCAAAATATAGGTAGGTAGGTTTTTTGCGACTTATACGGCCGTATCTTTTTTTTAACGTTAATTGAGAAGTTTAGATTTTTTCACAGCTCCAAGGGACTGTAGATTTGAGTGTATGGTATTTCAACACGGTACCTCCACGTGTTTCGGAGCCTTATCTCTTGACAGACAGACGGATGGACAGACAACAAAGTGATCCTATAAGGGATCTGTTTTTTCTTTTTGAGGTACGGAACCCTATAAAGTGTGATATCATATTGCCATTAACGATTTTCTTAATTTTTTAAACAAATGGTTTATCCAACATGCTATAATTAAGCGATAAACGACCAGATTTAATTTGACCTGATTTTTTTTGCCTTAGTTCATAGGTATCTTATATTTCCCTCTCACAGAGAGGAGGCATGTATCCCAGCAGTGGGAACATTAATAGGCTGATGATGATGATCATGATTTCGGTTTAGAACAGCTAAATCCGAGGCCTCAAAACTTTTTGAGAGATTTTTCTAAACGGTAGGAAATGTTGGATACCTAACGTAAACCATACTTACACACTTTCGAAAGCGACGATGCGGCGTCGCGTCGCGTTCAGAACTAAAACTGCTGCGGCAATGTCACTTGCGAATTGGCCATCGCAACGCGACCGACGGCGACGGCCGCGGCCTGAGGAACTACGATCCTTTAACCTGCCTCGGCGCGGAAAATTATTATTCGTGTAAATTCCTTTAATACCTGAGCATCAGTTAGTCCTAACGTAGCCGCCAACTGCCGCCTGTCTGGCTTCGTAATATACTTTTGAATTTGGAACCGTCGCTCGAGTCCCTTCCGCTGCAGGTTGCTGAAGACTGCGCGGGACCACGACCGCTTCCTCTTGCCGCTCGATGTGACGTCACATCGGGGAGCGGATGACTGCTGCGGCGGTGATGATGAAGGCATTGGGAGGCGATATACTGGAAATAAAGGGGTATGTTTAGTTTTTTTTAATTATTGGGATTTCTCAGTCGATCGATTTTATTCTTGTTAAGAGATCCAGGACAAGAACGAAATTCCCATACAAAATTACTGCAATCGGTTGGCAATGTTGGCAATGGCATACAGATTCCTGAGTTTCAAGTCGATGTTTTGTTTTGGCTCCGGCCCATCTCGTAACTTTCCCATTTCGACAACTAAACATTATGTGTATGATGTGTATGTGATGACATTGAAAATTTTCTGAAAATCATACCTAAAAAATAATAATAGAACACAGATTAAAAGCTTATGTAGCTGGGCTTAGTAAGCAAAGAAAAGAACAGTTAGTAGGTTACACGTCTTGCAATCGCACAGGAACAATAAAAAAACTTCGAATTGATCGTTTTGTAGGAGAAAACCAAAGCGGTTTGCGATCGTCAAAATAAAAGAGCGCAATGAAATCCAGTAGGCGATCTTTAAACGGCAATAAAAATATTTTAAACAACCTTAATACATACTACTTACGAGTGTCTACTGTGTAAATAAGCTATTTTTAGTAGAAAGATCCCACCCTGGCTTACTATAGTGATTAAGGTTGACAAGGTGCCTACTTAGTTGCTGTAACTTTTTACTGGGTATAAATTGTAAGACCACAGATATTCAACGGTAATTTGCAGCATAAGGCCCCATCCGTTCCCACTATGTCGTGACGACAGATAATCGTGTAGTTTTAACTTTTTAAGTGTCGTGGCTTGTGTATTTAAATAGAGGTCCACATAAAGGACGATGCGATTTCTGTCGTCCATGACTTTTGCCAACTAAAACCCAACGATAAATTTAATCGTCACGACATAGTGAGTACGGGGCCTTACTTGATACAAACCAATGGGGAAGGCTGGTCAAAGCTGATTGTAGATGGCGTGTCTAGGGTTACCATCTGACCGGATAAATCCGGTCTTGACCGGATTTTTAATGCCAATACCGGACTACGCCCGGATTTTGTGCCAGACCGGATTTTTCGACTCATGCTGAACGAATGAATGAAACATAGATACTATCAGTGGAGTCTATTAGAGCCATGCCATCGTACTTACGAAGTATAAATAACTGGAAAGATTATTTGTGAGCAATTCTTCAATCAAATTTTTGCGGTCAAAACCATATTTTAAAAGCTATTTCTAATAATAAAAAATATAATTAACACTTTTACGTTTAACTTTTGATTACTGAACATTATTTATTGTTTTTTTTTTTTTCTAACGTTGAATAAAAAAATGTTTTTTTGTTTGATCGTAGATAAACTTTAGGCTAGACCGGACTTTTTCATCGGAAATCAGGATTTTTTATCCTCCAAGACCGGATTTCCGATTTTAGGCCCTGGTAACCCTAGGCGTGTCCAAAGCTTAGTCCCAATCTGTCCGATGAGGACAAGCTATTTTTAAATATAAAATGACATTGGCAGATTTTCTACCAATGACGACGCTTGGTACAAGCTACGCTATAGGCATTAGTTCCACAGTTGCCATCTCCATTAGGTAATCATCAGCATTCTGCTGCTCTTATCGTGTGCGTTGCCCTGACAAAATGTTGTGCATTTGAGAGACGAAACCATAAAAAATAAATAGTGTATCATGAGGAGCAATGTTTAATAGTAGCAAAATTTGTGTGAATTGTAGTTTTAAAGTTATTTGAGAAAAACACATTTTGCTGGAGTAACGTTTGAAACGTTATCCTGGCAAAATCGGTTTTCAAAAATTCGTTCAGCCCGTGACTTGAGTCCGGTTCTTGAGCCCGGTTCTTGAGTTATTTAAGATTTTGCTGCGGTAACGTTTTCGGATTTCCCAGTACCTACTCGAAAACGACTCAACGTAGAAGATTTAAAAAAATACCAATAAGAGACCTTAATTTGTTTAAACATTAGTTTTAGATTTGGTTTTCGTAAACCAATGGCATTAAATGGTTTCAAAAATCAGATAAAAACGGATTTGCAAGTAAACCGAAACACTTATAACCAATGATATTTAATTAAACAGATATGTTATGAGCGCGCAATCGTGAAGACTCGAAAACGTGTCAATTGGCCTGTTTTTCCTTTATTCTGCGTCACTGCGTGTATGTGAGCTGGCTCTCCCCCGCGGCACACTTTTTTCGGTGGTTTTGTAGGTGTATAACATATCTGTTTGTTAGAAAATCATTGCTTATAACCAAATGAACAGCTGTATAAAATACCCATCGTAGACACTTATCACGTCAGGTAAAATAGATTAGTAACTTTATACGATACCTATGAAGATATAAACAAAATTGATTAATTTTAGACTGGTCGTACTTTAGCGATGTAATACGCAGTTTCCAAAACATTAAGAAACGTGGCATACTTTAAACAAATTAAAATTATTCCTGTTAATTTCAGCTTTCAATTACGGCTGTAATGAAAGTTATATCAAAATCAAGAATATGTCAGAAATTTTCTAATAAGCCGACCAAATTAAAAAGGTAACGTAAAAGCGGCCGCACCGTACATACGAGTAGTCTTCGCAAATTAGCAAGATGTGTTTTTCTCAAATAACTTTAAAACTACAATTCACACAAATTTTGCTACTATTAAACAAATTGCTCCTCATGATACAGCGGTCGGCGCAGCATGTCTTCTTATTTAATTCGTCATCTTATTACGTAATCCCCTTTCTAACCGTACCTATTATCTTTCACACAGTCATCGATAATTGGTATTCCATCCATTCCATATGTTGGTAATTAATCCATGTCTGGTTTACTGGTACAAAACAAACCTACCCTGTATTGCGATTATTATGTTTTTTTTTTTTGTAGCCTACATTGTATCCCACTGCTGGGCAAAGGCCTTTCTCCCTCCAAATTCAATTTCAATTTCCAATTTTCAATTTCAATATTCTAGTTGTATATCTTGTCATGGGAGGAAGCAGCTGCCCCTGCCCCTAGAGGCTCAGGATTTTTAAAAGTTATAGCTTTTCCTGCTTGATGCCATAGAATGGTATTAAACATAATAAATTGTAGCATAAAATGGAATCACTTATATTTAGATATTGTTTAACCCTGCGAAAAAACATTTATCAAAAAGGCTCATTTTCCTACCTATGGATTGGCACTCCATTTATACGTAAGGCGATCGATTTATACATAATAGACAGAGCCTGAAATAAATTAGGAGCCCCTTGCCCCGATGCCTTATATATATTTTCATTACTCATACTCTGAAAGTAGGTCTGAAGTTGCCTGAGGAGCGGGTTGAAAGTAATACTTTTCAGCCCTAGGGAGAATCGTTTTCAACTGATAGCTGTCAAATTATTAAAAAAAAATAGTTCATTTTTCTATTGAACCATGTTCCAACTTTCTATACAGCCACGATGTAAAATTGAAATAACATAAAGTTAAGTATTAATTAAAGAATATATATATTTTAAATATCTTTATTATAATTAAGTTTCAACTATTTCTTTAAAATAACATAGATTTGGGAAAAATATTTACCATTTTTCGATGATGAAAATGAAAAATAGGTATTGGCTGAATAGCTGGCTGGCCACAGAAAAAAAAGCGAAATAGGTGGGAAAGCGGCAATAGGGTAGATGACACCATAAAACAATAATTCCAAGACACCTTTCTCTAAAAAAACACTTTATTTTGGGCCTGAAAATCCGATTTATTTTCAATTAATTGCCAAATTCGATTTTTAGTTGCTTTGAAATCAATAAATAGTCGAGTCATTGAGTTAAATAAACAGTGATGTCACAGTAGGCCATACAAAGTCTATTAGAGAACCGCGTTTTGACAGCTCTTAAAAAGTATCTCAATTGATTGGTGTGTCATCTACCCCATTCGAATTCCGATCTTCATTAGTTTTTTCGAGTTGTATGTTTTTTTTTTACTTTCCTTGTATTCGTAATGAAAAGCACAGTGTTTACCTCGGGTTAAAGACTTATTTAGTCCCTCGAACTATTAGCGCCCTCGCTTCGCTCGGGCACCAAACCCCGTCTCGGGACTAAATAAGTTACTTTCACCCCTAGGGTAACAATGTACTATTATGCAATTATAGCATAGTATCTGAGGCAATGTTTTCGAGCTCGCTGCGCTCGCTCTTAAATTGAAGCCTAGTTTTTCGTGAGTCTTAACTTGTGTCTATAAGGGGCCCAGGTAACTCCAGTAGGTCGGTAGGAAAAGTGTTTTTTTTAAATATATAATTTTCGAGCTCGCTCTACAGGTTACTTTCTCTTGAATTTATCTAAAATTCGACCAAGTAACTCCTATATGAACGTTCGAAACCATTCTAACCTGTCCAATTTAAGGCAAGGTGTCGTAAGAATTTCTCGCTACAGCTGGCGGCTGCCGGCTCCCTTGTATTTTGCATATCATGGAGTTCTGTAAAGTAACGCCCATTTATTATCAAAAATTGATCAATTCTTTTTATGAATTTTCCAAAAATTGCCCCTCCTTAAAGGAAATCCTGGATCTAGGACAAGACAAGGGTAGAAAGATCCGAAAGAGAAGGTCTTGCTACCGTTATTTCAAAACCGTAGGTATGTTACTGTTATAAAATGTTCCTATTTATGATTTTTTGTTTTCGTTTATTGGGTATAATAAGACTCATTTTGTTCTGGGATCCTTCTAGCTACGGAGATATTGGAGGTCCAAGTTCCAACTTTATCATATCACAAGTTTTTTTTTTTTATATAAGTTTTAATGTTAATAACTTTACTATAAATACCAACAAGCCCCATACTGTTCAATGCACCCTTTGGCACAATGTTTTGAGTGACACAAAACGTTATTTTTTGTGTCACTCAAAGATCCTTCTTATTTACTTTCTATTACGTGGTGTACGTAACAGTGATACATTTTTTTAATTTTGATCTTTGATTTTGACTAACTAGAGATTTTCCTATACTGTTTTTTTTTTTAAGAATAGAAAATATTTATTTTGGTGTAGTTGTAAAAATGTTGTATTGTGTATAAAATAACATTTTGATGTAAGTGGGGAATAGTAGATTATTAACCAAGGGGATAAAGCAGTGTCTTCTGTCGCGTATTAAAAGTAAAAGTTAACATTCGAAACATTGGTCCAATTATTGATAGAGAGAATTACATTTTTGTTTGGTACATTTATTGTTGATGAGTTGATTTGAGTATTTCTCTGTTCTTGCGTCTGAGGAACTTGCGTTTGATTGTAGATCAATGATATTTAATTAAACAGATATGATAGGAGCGCGCAATCGTGAAGACTCGAAAACGTGTCAATTGGCCTGTTTTTCCTTTATTCTGCGTCACTGCGTGTATGTGAGCTGGCTCTCCCCCGCGGCACACTTTTTTCGGTGGTTTTGTAGGTGTATAACATATCTGTTTGTTAGAATATCATTGTTGTAGATAGTATACGTCGGAGATAGTGGTGCTGGTGCATCGTGAGTTACGGACGAAGATAAGATGGAAGTTGATGGTTGTGGCTCTGATGGATTAAGTTTTATATTTTTGTTAATTTGACTGCTTAATATGGTTTTATTCCCCATTGAGCTTTCGATATAACCCTCAGCTACTCTGATAGAGTAGCCGTGTCTTTTTATTGACGTAATATCCGCCCCTGAATCCGCCAAGAAAGTCGCCAAAGTTCTTCTAAAGCAGTGACCGGTGTAGAGTTGAACATCGTTAAGTTTTAAATATTTAGCAATTTCCTTTGGCATATTGCTAATTTTATTTTCAATACTCAATTGTTTATTGCGTTCCATAAGGTATTACAAGGATGGTGTTAAAAATAAAATAAAAGATCATTATGGACATTAAAGAAGATTACCCACAACACATTTTAGAGAAAAGGAGAATGCTACAGGAACAAGTAAAAATAGAAAGAGAGAAGGGTAACAAAGCTATATTAAAGTACGATAAATTAGTTATAATAGGAAAACAAGAAATAAATAATACATCAGGAAACAACAAACGATCTCTTCCGACATCTCCTCAAGAAATCTATGATCCCAATGAACCATCACCTAGAACTCAACCAAAAAAGAAAAACAAACCTGCATCAAACACCTCACAAAACACAACTAGTTGTACTAGTGAAAACATAGTCAAGCCGGGGATCCTCAACTATCTGGTGAATAGAAATCCAACTAACCAAGATAAGCCAAAAAATAATCTAAACCAATAGCAATCGGCACCCCCTCTCATAAACAAAATAGATAAATACAACACAGAAAACCATCTTCCAAGCCGGCTGGTCACCGTGGAAGAGATTGACCACTACCCTCCAAGGAAACAATTAGAAATCAGCCCAAAACCCGGAAATCTATCAACAAACAAGTTATACATAGCAACATACAACGTGAAAACACTCTCTTCATATGAAAGACTATTAGAACTCGAAGAAGCCCTGAAAGAAATAAAGTATGACGTCATCGGTCTGTCAGAAGTCAGAAGAATGGGCAGCCAAATAGAAGAATATGAGAGCACGATATTATGCTATGTAGGCCACACACCAGGACTTTATGGCGTAGGATTTTTAATAAAGAAATCCTTACAACCGTATATTGAACGATTTATAGGCTTCACAGAAAGAATCGCCCTGCTTAACCTCAACATTCAAGGATATATTATAAGTATTATACAAGCATATGCCCCCACAACTCTTTCAAGTGAAGAAGAGATTACAGAATTCTATCGAATTATGGACACGGCAATCCAGATATCCTCAAAAAATCTTATAATAATGGGAGATTTTAATGCAAAAATAGGTCAACCACTAAAAGATGAACATATCATTACAGGAATATATGGATATGGAGATAGAAATGACAGAGGTCAAAGACTAATAGATTTTGCTTTTGAAAATAGACTTTCAGTGATCAATACTAATTTAAAAAAAAAAAACCAAGCCACAGGTGGACTTGGCGTTCACCCAGTGGAGTATACAAGAATGAAATCGATTATATACTGTCAAACCAACCTAAGCTGTTCCAAAATATAGAAACACTAAACCTTAACTTCTCCACAGACCATAGAATGGTAAGAGCTACAATAACTTTAAAAGTAGCAAAGAAAAGCCGAATCAAATTCACCAACAACCAAAATAGCACTTTAAAAACGAGAGAAGAAATTGAAGCATACAAGCAAAATCTGGGGCATCAAATATCAAATTTAGTTGATTATCGGATGGAGACGACAGTGCAGGATTTTTATAACAAATTACTGCAAGCTATCAACGTCAGTCTACAACAAGCAAGACAAGTTAAGAATACCCGTATTAGACACAAAATTCTCTCAGAAAGGACAATGGCATTACTAAATAGGAGACAAATATTACAAAAAACGCCGGACAAATCCCGATCAGAAAAAAACGAACTTACCGCACTATATAAACTAACGAGTAGATACATAAAATATGACTATAAAAACTACAGGAATCAGAAAATACAAACTTACCTTACACAAGGAAAAAGTTTCAAAAAAGCTATGAAAGAACTCCGAACAAATAAGACTTGGATCGAGGGATTAAACCAATCAGGACAAACAACACACAACCGTAAAGAAATATTAAACATTGCTACAGAATTCTATAAAAACTTATACAGTGCGAATACACAACAGACAAATAACAATAAACAGGAACCATACAACAACTACGAAAGCCATGAAAATAATATAAACTATATCGACGAACTGGAAATTATACAAGCAGCTAATAAGTTAAAATTAGAAAAGAGCCCAGGCCCAGACTTCATTACTAATGAAGCAATTAAACATGGATGTGAAATACTAGCATCACCACTGGCCGCATTATTTAACCTAATACTCAAAACTGCGATCATACCTGCACAATGGTCAGAATCCATTATAATCTTGCTCTATAAAAAAGGAAACCCTAATGAAATCGGCAATTACAGGCCAGTAAGCCTTCTACCAACTGTTTACAAACTATTCTCTTCCATAATTAATCGAAGAATATCTGAAACTTTAGAAAAGAAACAGCCCATAGAGCAAGCTGGCTTTCGAAAGGGATATTCAACCATAGATCACATACACACTCTGGAACTTATTATTGAAAAATACCAAGAGAACCGAAGACCGCTCTACATAGCCTTCATAGATTACCAGAAGGCTTTTGACACAATTTCACACACAAGTATATGGGAAGCATTAAGTAAACAAGGAGTAGAAAATGAGTATATACAAGTAATAAAAAGTATATACAACAACAGCGTCAGTAAAGTCAAACTGGAATCAACTGGCCCCGATTTCAACATCAATAGAGGAGTGAGACAAGGGGACCCACTATCTCCAAAACTATTTATTGCAGTATTGGAATCGATTATAAATCAATTAGACTGGAAAAAGTACGGCTTGTATATCAAAGGAGAATACCTGAGTCATTTACGGTTCGCAGATGACTTGATACTGCTATCTGAATCCGGTGGCAACTTAGAGCACATGATACAGTCATTACACGAAGCTAGCAGACAAGTCGGATTAGAAATAAACTTGACAAAAACAAACACCATGACAAACAGTTATAAAAGAACCATCTCTCTAGAAAACAAACCATTACGGTACGTGGATCAATATATCTACTTGGGAAAGCAGATAACATTGGACAGCAATAGCAACGAACTGGAGGTGGAGCGCAGAACACGAATTACGTGGAATAAGTTCTGGAGTTACAGAGAAGTAATGAAAAGTAGCATGCCAACAGAAATGAAAAAGAAAATGATGGACACTTGCATTTTGCCATGTCTGACATATGCTTGCCAGACGTGGAAATTTACGAATAACATCAAGAATAAAATAATAACGTGCCAGAGGGGAATGGAACGTAGCATGCTTAATATAAGAAAAACACACAGAATCCGTCATACAAAGATAAGAAGCATAACCAAAACAGTAGATGCGCTCAAATATGCTCAAAGACTGAAATTCAAGTGGGCTGGACATGTAGCACGACTTAAAGACAAGAGATGGACATCTAAAGTAACTACATGGGACGGTCCACAGGGCAAGCGGCGCGTCGGTAGACCGTACACGCGCTGGGAGGACGACATTAGAAAAGTCGCTGGACCGCACTGGATTTATGTCGCCAGAGACAGAGGCAAATGGAAATCCTTGGAGGAGGCCTTCACCTGAGAGGGGTCCATGCATATAAAAAAAAATATAATAATAATAGTAACTTTAATATCCTAAAAATAATAATAATTTACCTATATTACGATATATTTGATTATTTTAATTTTTATTTATTTATTTATATTTATTTATTTAAACTTCATGTACAAGGGGTGGTACATAGGCGGACTTAATGCCACAAGGCATTCTCTACCAGTCAACCTTTGGGTCAAATAGGATAGTACTGTGATAGAGTACAATAAAAATAAATAAGAAAAATACCATTTTGTAAGCATAAATTAAAAACACATACATGGGTACCTACATACTAATACATATAATATTTAAGCTAAAATAAACTAATATATATTAAAATACATACAAATAGTCCAAAATACGAGAAATCTTATAATAATAGCTACGACATTATTAATGACTAGAAAGTAATTTAGTCTGACTTTAAATAGAACTTCCGAACTGCTCTTTTGAAAGCCAATTTGCTTTCAGCTTTTTTAATGCCAAGGGGTAGCGCGTTCCAGAGTTTTATAGAGGAGATAGCATAAGAAGAGGACATAAAACCAGTACGGTGAGAGGGAATTTGAAGGATTAGGTTTTTGGAAGCTCGAAGGTTGCGACTGTGAGAACTGCCCAACACCTTGAAAAAAGGTTTTAGGTACTCGGGAGCACATGGATCATTCATAATGGTGAAAAGCATGCAGAGAGATCTGAGGGACCTCCTGAGTCTGATAGGCAGCCATTTAAGCTGAGAACGATACGAAGAGATGTGATCGTATTTACGAAGGCCAAAAATGAAACGAATGCAATTGTTCAGAAGACGATCCAATTTGTTAAGAAGTTCTTGGGTTAGATCAGAGTAACAAACATCAGCATAGTCGATAATGGGGAGCACAAGCGACTGAACTAAAGTTGTTTTAGTGCTAGATGGGAGAAAATGTTTAAATCTATAGAGAGACCGCAGTGAGTAAGTGACTTTCTGGCTAACCTGAGCTACCTGCTTATTCCAACTGAAAGTGTCGTCAATGTACAGGCCCAAGTCCTTTACGTGTGGTGAGAGAGGTATAACAGAGTTGTCGAACATAAGCGGCGCTAGTCGGCTAGTGTCCAAATTTCTCAGGTAGTACGAACTACCAATGAGGATGGCTTGGCATTTCCCGACGTTGACAGCAACCCCAAATTTGCCAGACCATTCTCCGATAGCTCGGAGATCAGCGTTAAGTGACGAGATGCAATTATCAAGGTTGGCAATGTCCGATTGAGCGTAAAGTTGCAGGTCATCAGCATACAGATGGTAAGAGCACTTGAGAATAGTGGTAATAGAATTTATAAATAACGAAAATAAGAGAGGAGAGAGTATACCGCCTTGTGGAACACCAGTTACCAGGTCGCACCATTCGGAGTAAACCTGATCAGCACGCACCGCCTGCTGGCGACCACGAAGATATGATGAGAACCAATCACGTGACAACGAAGAAGCCCCAATTTGAGATAGTATGGCGAGGAGGATATCGTGGTCAACGGTGTTAAAAGCATTGGAAAAATCTATTAAAACCAACACCGTAACCCTCGAATTCTCCAAGCCATCTCTAAAATCTTCTGTAACCTTAAGCAAGGCTGTGGCTGTGCTGTGGCCGGGCCGAAAACCAGATTGGAACTTGGACAACAGGCTGTACTTAAGAACGTGGGAAGTTATTTATCTAAGAGCAGCTGCTTCAAGGATCTTGGAAAGGAAAGGAAGAATGGAGATCGGTCTGTAGTGATTTGGCAAACTGGGACTGGGAATCTTTGGAAGAGGGATAATGTAAGCCTTACGCCACAAAGCTGGGAACACACCAGTATACAGAGAAAAATTTATGATATGGGTAACAATAGGAATTAAGTTATCAATCACAAAAGATAACATTGCCCTGCTGATCCCATCCCAGCCCACAGCCTTAGACTTAATTGACTTGAAAAATTTAGAGACCTCAACGTCAGTCACAGGGGAGAAAGAGAAAGAGTCGGGAGGTAACAATGGCTTGGAAGTAATGTCGTGAATAGTTTGGTTCCTAACATTAACTGACAGCGAAGCTGACATTGAGAAATGGTTGTTAAGAACGTTTAAGGACAAACTAGAAGGTAAAATGCTAGAGGAGGGCTTTGTTATGCCAAGTGATTTTAGAAACTTCCAAATATCGGCCGGTGAAGAATTGTGGACATTTTCACAAATGTATCGGCGTTTAGATGCTCTTACCATCTGATTGCAGCGGTTTCTAGCCAACTTGTACAGGCTCCAGTTCTCCTCAGTGCGATCCCGTCTATATCTTCTGAAAGCCCTGTCACGTCGTCGCATCGCCATCCTAACTCCTGGGGTTATCCATGGAGCCGGAGGGCGCTTAACACGGACGGCCCTCAGAGGTGCATGCGCGTCAATGAGCTGGAGAACAGACCTATTAAATATCTCAACTTTCTCCTCCACTGTCGATGATTGGAAAAGGTCGTCCCAATCAAGGGCTTGCGCATCAGCATTGAGTTTTTCCCTATCCAACCTCGCAAAATTCCGAATAAAAACAATAGCAGGCCGCTGCTATTTTTCTATTTGATACATTTATATCTGAATTAATTGATTATTATTTATTCTTTTTCTATTTTTTTTCTTTTTTGTAAAATTTCAAAGGATGATAATAATAATCTAGCATGAAATTTCAATTCATATTGTTAAATTATTTTGTAAATGCATGGAATAAAAGGCTTTTTTATTTTATTTATTTATTTATTTATGGACCCTGTACGGGCACAGCAACATTAGGAGAGAGGAAGACAGAGGAAGAGGGCTTAGTAGCAATTCAATAAATGTAGTCTTATTATAAATTATTAGTTGTATTACATCGGGTGTTTATGAATATTTAAATAATTAATTTGATCTGTGTGTAAACGTATTTATAACACATTTGCTCGTAAAGGGTCTCTTATTCCACCCATTTCAATATCGTAATGTATCTCATTACGTACTAGTGCAGTAATGTAAATGCTCCGTCTAAAACGAACGGTACTTTTTAAAATCTTAGCAAAGAGTTTTTATGTCAGAAAAGTGGTCAATATTTTATGAATAAAATTAACTGTGGGAGATGAAATATAATAAATAAACATTTAATTCTTTAATTTAATTAATTTTGACAATAAATTACAACCATTTATCTGTAACAAAAACACAAATATTAATTTACTTTATTAGTAATACTGGCTGTTTTGTGTCTTTGCCTTAAAAAAAAAATGCGCTGATGCGCGGGCATCGCTAATTTGTGAACAAGTAAAAGATTTATTCGTTTAAAAAAGTCCGAGTTGTATTTATTTCCTCGCAAATATGTTATAAAACGTCGTATGACATACGTGCGCTTTGATAATTACAGCCTCTGCTTTATTATAGCCCTCGCCTACGGCTCGGGCTAGCAATATCGCCTCTGCTGTGATTTTCAACTTACCGCACTTATATCATAATGTACTATTATAACACATTTGCTCGTAAAGGGTCTCTTATTTCACCCATTTAAATATCGTAATGTATCTCATTACGTACTTGTGCAGTAATGTAATGTACAACCACAGAGTATCTATATAGACGCACGGTTTATCAAGATGCTCCGTCAAAAGGGTACGGTATTTTTGCCGATGGCTTGTCGAGTACATTTCCCATTCCGATAGTTTATAAAAAATCGATTGTTTTCCATGTTGGTGGGACGTAATGCTTTGTATTTATGAATGATTTTAGTATATTGTCCTTGTACAATGAATGACCGATTTTTCTTTGTCTTAGTTTCCTTTACATTAATCAGCAGTAACTCATTGGTTTCATGCATGCATGTTATTTTAATTTATTTCTTTATTCATTAATTTAAATTCAATTCATTTATTTATTTCAGATAATTATACAATTTTAATACATACAATACATTTAAATTTAAAATCAATTCACATTTATACTAGCATTATATAATAATAATTTATACAAAAAAAAAAAAACTTTAAATTTATGTAGAATTTGTAAACTATTAATGCATGAAATAAAAGGCTTTTTTATTTTATTTATTTTATTTAACTCATTGGAATGATTTTCAACGTCCTCCACCTTTAAGTTTATACAAGTTCACATCCGCGGCAAGCACCATTGAGTCCAAAAATTAAGGCCACCTATAACAAAGATAAAAAAAAACAGGTACATATATAGAATAATTACCATTACTAAGATACGAAATATTCATAGTTAAATCATGTATACCTACTTACTTTTGTGGCCAGAGAAATTTCGTCAGGAGCTTCATTAGGAATTTTTTCCACATTTTGAGTCATAAAAATTTTAGACTCCTTTGCGCAATGCCCTTCTGATTTTCTTTTTAAAAAAGCCAGTAATTTCGTGAATCTATTTATTTGTCCGTTTGATGCTTATTTATATAAAAATAAATTAAAATAAACATATCGTTTATGTATTTGAAGAAAACAAAAACGCGGCAAATTCCTAGACTAATATTTTTTTGTCGCAAAAGCAAAGGCATCAAGCTCATACGGCCTCGTCGGTTTTCGTAATTTTATTTAATAATCATAACTGCATAATAAATGCGTATTCCTTTTTCAAAAAGATGTATAATGCTTTATATACAAACTCAATGGTGTAAACACAGATGTAGTTCAGTATAAATTTCGGTAAGTATTCCAAATTTAAATCACATTCTCCCCCTAGAGGATGAATGAAATTCAGTACAATTTTCTTTCCCCGTTTTTAACAGATTAAAAATGACTATTGTTATGTTTGCTTTTTGTGGCATAGAATGACACTTTTTTGAGCAAGTGGTACGAAAACTTTGATAATGCATTCGAGGCGTAATAATTATAATCCACTTTCAATTAGGAAATAAAATAATAGAACGAAAAGTATTTTTGTCAAGAATTATAAGAAACTATGCTTTTAATTTTCTTTTTATTCCGTGCTATACTTTCACTAGGTTGTAGGAGAAGCAAAGGTATGAAGCCGCTAAACAGTCTATTTTTTTATTTTTGAATTTAGAACACATCATTTCAGCCGAAATCGTCGAATCCGAGTCGGCTGGGCAACGCTAGTTACTAGTTATTATTCTGTGGCTGGGCAGCGTTCGGGAAGCTGCGCGGTATCTTCTCGTCCAACTTACCGCAGTGTCTCAAGACAAAAGTCTATGACCAGTGTGTGTTGCCAGTGATTACATACGGGACCGAAACGTGGTCGCTCGCAATGGGCCTTATCAGAAGGCTTAAAGTCACCCAAAGGGCAATGGAGAGGGCTATGCTCGGAGTTTCTTTGCGTGATCGAATCAGAAATGAAGACATCCGCAAGAGAACCAGGGTCACCGACGTAGCCCGAAGAATTGCCAAACTTAAGTGGCGGTGGGCAGGGCACATTGCTCGCAGAACGGATGGCCGATGGGGCCGAAAAGTTCTGGAGTGGCGACCGCGAACCGGAACACGTTGCTTTGGAAGACCTCCCTCTAGGTGGACCGATGACCTGGTGAAGGTTGCGGGAATCCGTTGGATGCGAGTCGCACGGGACCGGTCAATGTGGCGATACTTGGGGGAGGCCTTTGTCCAGCAGTGGACGTATTTCGGCTGAAATGATGAATGAGAACACAAGTAAATGTTAATTTGGTTATAAAAATAAATAATAGTTTTAAATAATCATGTTTATCCATGACAATCCATTTATAAACACTATTCAAATATTCCAAAAATATTTACGCCGTAAAGTCGCATACCTCTTTGCCGAAATAAAAAAAAAAACATTCACCGCCGACTATAGGCATTGTAACCGATTTGAATTTCGTATCAGTATATATTAGTTATCTGTGGAAATTTTTATTTCCGCACACGTGCTGATATATGAAAAAATCGCACTAGTGCGAAATACATTGCATGTTGAACCTAATCGTAGTGCGATGCCCCGTTTTCGAAAAAGTGTATTTAAAAATTAAAATTGTCTCTTTAATTTTAAAGCGACTTCTAGGAAGAAAATAATGGTGATTTTTTTATGTCATTAGGTAATTGTTTTCTCTTGCTCTCTCTCTTGTTTAATACTTAGGTAGCTACTGTAAAAAGTAATATTGTTGAATTTATAGTTTAGGTAGAGGCTGAAATTAACTACTAAATATTTGATTAATTTCCCTACAATATAAATTCTTATTACAATCATAATGTTATCACATTGTTAATTTAAAACCGTAATAATACGTATAATTATTTTCTAAATCAGTTGTAATTAAGCGATGCAAAATACGAATAAGTTTTTTATTTAATGAAATGCTGAAAAGCCATTGACATCTATTATGTATGACGTTGGTATGACGTGAACAACAATGTTGAATACACAGATTATATAATCACGTTGAATAGATTCCAAAAAGAGGCGCAATGTGCCTGCCCCTCTATGTTTGAAATGAGAAAAAAATATTGAATGAGGGATTTTCTTTTTAGCTCTTCTTTCTAGTCGCTGGATAGATGGCGCTGAACTTAGTATGATAATGCAAGGAACAACTTAAAAAAACTGATTTTAACAAAGCGCGAGAAAACTAGGTTATATTCGGAAGGTTACGCAAACGAAAGTGTCAGTCAACAAGCGTATTTGACGTGACGCAATGTTTTTTTTTTCAAGCGTTTTGGCTTTGGCACCAACTATCATAGTCAGTTCAACGCCATCTATATTATAGAGTTCTGGGAAACTAAGTTTTTTTAGGGTTCCGTACCCAAAGGGTAAAGACTCCACTGTCCGTCTGTCCGTCTGTCTGTCACCAGGCTGTATCTCATGAACCGTGACAGCTAGACAGTTGAAATTTTCACAGATGATGTATTTCTGTTGCCGCTATAACAACAAATACTAAAAACAGAATAAAAATTAATATTTAAGGGGGGCTCCCATACAACAAACGTGATTGTTTTATAATAATTGGTACGGAACCCTTCGTGCGCGAGTCCGACTCGCACTTGGCTGGTTTTTTAATACCTCAAAAGGAAAACCTCTCATTAAGTATTCAACCTTTTCATATTTACTTTAAAAAGCTGATGAAACTGGCCTTTTCATATCAAAGTCATTACAAGATGCCATTAAAGTTATCTTTTTCTAACTTTTTTATAATTAGTAAATGGATACCGTGTCATTTTTTACAAGTAAAATGGCTAGTATTTTTAATAACAACCAGCATTCAACCTTTTTAATATCTTTTAATAGCCTGTTTTTAATGCTGCATGCATATTTTGGCACTTTAATGACATTGACAGAAATAATTAAATATCATTGACAGAAATGCATTGTTCTTGATGGTAACAATGATATTCTATTACACAGATATATTATGTTGTGAGCGCGCAATCGTGAAGACTCGAAAACAGGCCAATTGGCCTGTTTTTCCTTTATTCTGCGTCACTGCGTGTATGTGAGCTGGCTCTCCCCCGCGGCACACTTTTTTTCTGTAGTTTTGTAGGTGTATAACATATCTGTTTATTAGAATATCATTGGATGGTAAGTTTTTGAGAAATTGATATGAGTTTTTTTTTTTAAACAAGTGTGTGGCGTTCGTAGGTGACTATTTTGGCTCCTCGCTTAAAAAAATATTGTACACGTCACCTACATTAATGCTTTTTAGATTTTGAATCCTAATCGATTGCATTGCTAATTGTGGAACTGTTTATTACTTTGTGTAGCCGCTATTATCTTGTAAAATTCATACTCCAGAGCCACGAGATACAAGCCACGTTTAGTTTGTGGTTCACCGAATATTATGCCACAATAAAATTGCTAAGTTACTTTTGATGAATAAACTTTACCGTTTACGTACTCTGATTTTCCGATAAGTATAATTAAACAGAGCTATTTTAAAGAGCGAATTTTCGTAAAGTTGAACCATTTCCTAATAACAACAGAACTTGCACATGCTTTAAAGCTTTCAATAGTGATGTAGATAATCATTAAGTTCCGCAATTGTTTTTTTTTTTTAAGTTTGATATTTGTTTTGTTTTTGTTTCCAATAAATTAGGTAAGTACCTATCAATACTTTTCTCTTTTTCTACCAACGTTTCCTGTGTCTATTCAATCCTAGTAAGTACTTCATAGGTAAATTACATGGGGTGGCGGAATGCAGAAAGCGTAAGTACATGATCTTCTGTTGTACTCAGCGGGTCTAAAATGGCCGCTTTAACAGAATCTACGCAGAATCTTAGTATGAAACACGTTAAAAAAATGTAATTCTTAAAATGGACTTTATGCTCTTAATTATAAAGTCCATTTTAAGAATTTTAAATTTTTAACATGATTCATATTACGATTCTGCTAAAGCGGCTATTTTAGACCCCCTGTTTTTCACT
Source organism: Xestia xanthographa (assembly GCA_905147715.2). Classification (NCBI taxonomy): domain Eukaryota; kingdom Metazoa; phylum Arthropoda; class Insecta; order Lepidoptera; family Noctuidae; genus Xestia; species Xestia xanthographa. The sequence continues at coordinate 12,878,403 of LR990657.1, read as the reverse complement.
TTTTATTATTGTGGGTTTTGAAATAATTAATTGAAAATATTAAATGGCATACAATTAACGAACCACCAGATTTAGCAAAATGTAACGGCAAAAAAATCACTTTTGATTGCCAAAATTAGTCAATGATCACCAAAATTAATCCCCATTTTATTTATCCCACCAGAAATTGAACTGTTATGCTCTTGCATCCGAGTCGAGGGAGACCCGGTCGACGGAGCCCCGCTTTGCGGAGCTCCTACTTCTGAATGGTTTATAAAAAAATAACCATGAAGGGTATGGCGGGGTCTTCTAACCTAATCTCTCCGTGTCGGGGTGCCCCAAGTCGACCTAGGCAAAACTAGTTTGTCATCAACCACCTCATTAAAATTTGGTGCTCAATTTACTAAATTTGGTGATCAATTGATATTTTAGGTGATAAATGTTAGTGGTCACAAAGTTAATTTTGGTGGTCATTATATTATTTTCCCCCATATTAAATCAAGACTCTATTTTTTACTTTTTCGTTGGGCTAAATAGTAGAGCAAAAGACATAAACGAGATGCTCTCGTTTTCCAAATTTCACACAAAATATTATATTATCGAATAATCTACGTTGTCTATTAATATCAGACGGCCACTTTAAAAAATAATTATATTACAGACATACTGAATATACCTACATATAAACATCCATGATTCGGAAACAAATGTCCGTGCTCATCACACAAATATTTGCTCCTACCGGGATTCAAACCCGGGACCCTAAGAACGTAAGGCAGCCTCACTACCGCTGCGCTATTCGGGTCGTCAGATTAGTCTTCATCATAGTTACAGCTAGACATGAGCAATAAACCTGTACTAATTATTTCAGTATGCGATGATCTCATCCTATTTCAAGAGAACTGCTTCGATTTTCGCTAACAAGGCGCAATTTAAACTTCCTGTTATTTTCAGTCATTTCAGCTTTTGAACTACACACAGTGTAAAACAATAAACCAAACACTGACCTATATACTAACGGCACACAGATTATTTATTCTTCTCACTGTATAATGAGCGCAGCGGTGGCCCAGTGGTGGTGGCCCCGACTTACGAACAGTAAGTCGTGGGTTCGAACCCAGGCGGGCGCATTACTTTGTGTAATTTATTTCATCACCACTGCTCTCAAAACGGTGAAAGATGTCACATGTCTTCGAATTTTTGGTTCTCGGACATGCCGGTTTCCTCACGATGTTTTCCTTCACCGAAGCAAGTGATAATTATACAATACGCACATGAATCTGAAAAATCAGAGGTGCGACGGTCACACCACTAGGCTATCACTGCTTCATTGATTGATTGTTCATTGAACATACTTACTTATAAAAATGTATGATGTTAAGATTTTGCGTATTTTTACGTATGTGTGACAGTTAAAACGTGCTAAATAAAAACCAATAAAGTAAGTATAAAAAATATTATTTAATTATGTTTTAGCTAAGGCCCGCGTGGGGTTCCGTAGGTAATTGTCCCATCGTATTACCGGAATATAAAGTATCCTAAGTATTAATGCAGGTTGTAAACTATCTGTGTGCCAATTTCATCCAAATCCGTTCAGTAGTTTCTGCGTGAAAGAGTAAATCCATCCATCCTCACAAACTATCTTATTTATAATAGTATTAGTAAGATTAACAATAAGGGTTTACTGCAATAATGATAAATTCCCTTTTACTTAGTTTTTAATTTTATAACTCGTGAAAGAAAACTCAGATTTGAAAACAATTTATTTTATTTTAGTCAAGGCACACGTGTTTTTTAGCATTATATAAGTTTGACAAACTATCAGTTTATGAGCATTATAAGCTAATTAAAATTATTTTATTTGAAATCAGTCTTCAAAAATCTAGACTAAACTGACGGACTACATATATTAGCGTTTTAGCCATGTATCCGATTTTTAAAATCATTTTTTTGGTTAACTCAGTATTAAAATTAAAAAAAAAACATTCAACTCGTATAAATATCGCTAAAACAACTCGACATAATACGAGTATCTGGTATCGCAACAACAACAATTAATATCAATTCAAAAAATATTTGAAAGCTCGTGGAGACAACAAAAACTTTATTCAAGTATTTATAGAAACGCAAACTTACCAGTTGTAGGCCTTAAAGCTGGATGTAAGTGTGTGTATGGAAGAGGCAGTGGCAGCTGCAGCAGGGGCGGCTCATCCCTGCAGCAGCGGTAGAGCGCCGCCACGCAGCCCGCGCACGGCGGCTCCTGACTCCTGACCACTTCCGTCACCGCCGCACTCGACCGATGACTATCATTATTACCCAAAATACTGTCCACACTAAACTTCAATTTACTCACAGAATTAACATCATTCAACGAAGTCATTGTCACTTAATTTCACAAACGACCAACAGGAAGACCTTCTGTTATGAAAGCAACTGAAAAACTGACAAGCGTCGCGCCTCGTTATCGGCGCAAGCGCAGGCTGGGGGCGTTTCGATTCTAATGGAGCGTTCCGATTGGTCGCCGGTTATTGGGCGTTGCGGCCGCGTTATAGAGTGAGCCAGCATTGACTGATCGTGATGGTACCAACAACTGCACTTGTTTACAATAAAGTGCTTCTTTAATGTGTTTTATATGACTTTGCACTTTAGATTAAATTTTATTGCTAAGAAACTTGCGTCATTCGTCAGTTTATCAGGATATTCTTAAAATTACGTTCGGTAGTACCTATCTACTTACTACAATAAGTAGGATCTATCTACCTGGGAACATTAAATTATTGGTAGTCAATATATAAACGGCACTGTCATTTACTTTATGTAAGTAATTCCCCCAGTAATTCCTGAACGGTGGTTGTGCATCTAGAGGAGCAGGAAAGACAGTGAGCTATTATAATTATAGCTCCGCACACTTACTAGCTGTTATTGGTATGCATGCATCAATGTGTCAAGTTGTGCCCAGTTTTCTGCTGAGATTCAGCAGATTGATTACGAGACCAAATCACTAACAAAGCGGGTTTTGCATGACTGAAATCTTACGTTGGAAAACTACAAATATTTACTCGTAGACAAAACAATCAATTGGTAACTGAAAACAACATAAGTAATGGATAATTAATTAAATTGCAAAATGCATTACCTATATTTATATGTAGGCGTGTGGGCCGAAATCCGAAGTAACATCGCGACGCGATCTATTTTTTTAATACATTTTGCAAAATAATGTTAGCTAATAGCCAAAATACTCCGATTGTAACACTTTAGATTTAAAAGTAGAAATTTACTTCAACAACAACAGCAACAATATATATTTTTGATTCCTTTTTTGTTATTTATTTATGAACAAAAAATGTTTTCGTAGATCATCTTTTGCAAAGTGACCATCTTTTGGAAAACTGCATTTCCGAGATAAGAATCTGCCAAATATTCATAACCCTACCTAGCTGCTGGGACTCTCACAGGCCTCTGCTCTGTGAGATTGGGCCACAATCCACCACGTAGATTGTGGCCCACTACAGGTGCACTATGGGCTTCGTATAGGCAGGTAGCTAGATCACATATCTTTGAATTTTTGGTTGCCGACAGCAGTATTGATTTAATGTTACTTCAGTGTAGGAAAGAGCTAGACGTCCTGTACCTATAGCTCCATCTCTCAGTTCCATCTCGGACCTTTGGAAAAAATAGATTCACTCATCCTCTCCCTACAACTAAGACTGGCGCTAAGAACTTCATAGTAGTAAGGAGAACCTACCTAGTCTTGGCTGTTTTAAACTTTCTTGATTTCATGCAGTCTTCACTTCATTCGCCAAAATATAAAAAAAAAAAAAATATTCTGTATTTGAAAAAAAAATGCAGATATTGATTGCATCTTTATTCAGCAGTGACCGTGGCCGTGGCCTGGCCGTGTGGTATCCGGCAGAGTAGAATAGAACCAACCCATTACACTCACGGGTGTCGTATAAGGCGACTAATGTCTGAGGCAGAACACCTTGCGCCTCCGTAGACCAGAGAATGGGCAGCAGCGTTTTCTGTTAGTCTTTCATCACTGCGATCTCCAATCCGCCTGCCAAGCGTGGAGATTACGGCAAATTCCTCCCATCATGGGAGAGGCTTATGTCCAGCAGTGGACGTTATGGGCTGTTGTAGTGTAGTGTGTAGTCAGCAGTGAACATCACGTAAGCGAACAGCACCTAAGCTCTTCCACTTACCACCTACGCCCTTGATCCATGAAGACATTTTCCAGACACAAACTGAAAAGGCATATTAAAATTTAAATTCTCTTCATATATTTTCTTACTTATTCGCACTTTGATAAAATGATCATCAGCCAGCGCTTAGAAAAAAATATTTTTGCTACTGTCTTTATTTGTTGCAGAATTTCAGCAAACTAAATTAGAAGGTTTCTGCTAAAAAATAAACAGGCCGAAATAGTAGATTAAACAACAAATGAAAAAAAGGGAGTTTAATTCGAGGGACTGTTGGATCCCGAGAGCAGCGAAGGATTCTAGAGTGGAATCCTGAGCGGAGCGAGGAATACAAGAATCGAGATGTGTTTTTCACGAGTTCTGTACTCTACTTTTTATCTTTGACTGCGAGAAAATAAATAGAAGTACAGTATTTATATAAGCCACGCTTACCAAGGTCGGTCTGTGGTTGGGTGACCACTAATTCATTAACATATAGGTACCGAGTTTCCTCCGTGCGTCGGAAAATACGTAAAGCCCTCGGTTAATCACCCAAAGCAATTTTCGAAATTCTTGTTGGCACGTTTTAATGTTCCAAATTCAAAATGTTTTTATTCACTCAGTGAGTAAGTAAAATAAAGTTTTATTCACTGTTATCGATGAATAAATTGCCCTTTTTCGAGTGGCAATGGTAAAAATAAAAAATAAAATTACTTTTTTTTTTTTTTTAATGTTTTTTATTTTTTATTACAAGATGGACAGGTACAAGTTTTGAAAATTAAACTAGCATAGATTTTTTATTGTTGTCGAAATTACTAAATAAAATATATGTCGGAGGATAAGATTGATTGTTAATTTAAAATAACTTGTTAAAGCCTAATTTAATTTGATTTGATTTACTACATTTTAATATTGTGTAAAATCTAACTAATTTCTTTACAAGTCATTGCATTGTATAATGTCTAATCAGAGCAGAGGATAAAATATCTAGAGTAGGGTCGAGGCGGCCATCTAGACTTTCTTGACACATGTGGTGACAGCAACGATTGCTTGGAGAATGGTAGTTGATCGAGGTGGATCGTTGGTGATAAAGCTAGATTGGTGTCGTGAACCTGCTGCTCGAATATAATTGTTAAGCAAACTTTTGTTATTGTGAGATATTGCCATTAAATTTAAATTGTGTGCAACAGTGAATAATGCTTTGTTTTGTGCTTGCATTTCACCCAAATGACGCCCACTAAACTCGTGAACACTCATAGAGGAATTAAAATGACTCCTTAAACATTTACATGGAATTCTATCTCAATAAATCCTTACCTACGTTTTCCACCGAATCCATACATGTGCGTTGCAGTACACAAAACAGATCCAAGAATAAAACTGAATATTTCGACCACACTCGATTATACCCACTTACCTAAACATAATACAGAATCAATCGATATAAGAACAACTGTTAGCTCTAAAACGCTCAAATCGATTACGGTTGAGTTTATTTTGCTTGTCAGAGCCCACCTGTGCTACATCCGCGGCAACAGATATAGATCCCATCATTACAGAGCATCGGCACGCTGCGCGCGCGCACATTGTTTACTCGATAAGTATCAATGATCTGTGGCCCACGAAATTATTATGCATGTAAGTAGCTATACCTAGCTACTAATTATAGCGAGCTCCGCCAGATGTGGACGTTGTAATCGACAGCTTTATTTAAAATATGCCCATCACCGATGCCTGGTGTGGTTGGGGAAACCATTCAGGATTTTTCCGCTATCAGACCATCATATTTTAGAGTAAAATAATACCACTTCTAATATTTTGTTAACACGCTTCATATTTGCTGTTTTTACACGGGTTGAAGATGTGGCAGCTCAAAAGCTGAACTTTAACAAAGCACATGCAGAAAATAATTATACATTGCAATCATTTAGCAATCAGAAAACCACATACATAGCTATATACCGCTACGTTAAAAGGCCAGTCGCATTAGTGCTGCAAGGACCTCCTGGTCGATATGAGCTGACCATAAATCAGTATATAGTTTAGAGTCAAACAAGATTGGTGTCAGTCGCCCGCAGTTGGCAAACGCAACGCCAATAGGATCAAAAGATTGGCGCGAGAACGTATTGCTCAGCACACGTGTGAATTATCTGAACGGCTGCGGGAGCTCTAAATCATAGCTATGGTTTATTTACCAATCATGATACTTATATTTTATGATATCCGATAATTTGCAAATTCCTGTTAATATTCTATGCAAAACTTTTGCACATTTTCGTTCTATAGAGGAAATACGCAGATAGCTCAATTTCTTACTCAGTTTTTTTTATAGATTTTAGCAATAAATTACAATCTGCTCCATTATTCCGTGGTCTGGAACTAATAACTTAACAGTTTACACCAATCTTTCAGGATGCTTCACCCGTATAACATTTTAATATTATTTGGCAAACATTTACTGTATAAAATCTGATGCCGTAGCCGCTTTTCCAGTTAGATTGAGTCACTGAAAAAAGCAGAGGGACAAAAGTATAGAAGTCTGAAAAAACAGTTATTGCATAAAAATATATTGAAAGAAGATGTACTCGCAAGCAATAAGAACAATAAAAAAGTAGAGAACGAAGATATAAGTATTACAAGGAAGTATAGGGTAAACAACCATGAAAATAAGAGAGAAATGCATGAAAGCCTACAAATTTCAAATTTTAATCCCAGATAAATAGTATAACTCTGTGGGCATTACGAAGACACTGTTGTTTGACAATCTCAGTAGGCGAATATTATAAAATAATAAACATGTGTTAATAATTAATTATGTACGCAAATATTTTATGCGTCCAACAATAACAAACCGATGCGACCTCCCGCAACTTCACAAAGTTAATCAATTAAAAAACCCTTTGAAATCGTGTAAGTATTGGACCGTTTTACTTTTATTAATCATCTATCTGTGTACAAGCTACAGTTCCCTCACTTAGAACAAATAAAGTGGATACTAAATCAACTTTAATAGTGGCGCCTCGCTTGTTTATCGGAACTTGGATTAAAAAACATGATAGTCCTGGAATCAAATGGGAATAGCAGTGACGGGTGTTCCGAACGACTTCCTTATACGATCGCCATTCTAATTCAATCGCTTTCCGGAAATCACATCTTGGGGAGATTTATTAAGTCTGCTCTTGTTTGTGAGATAGTAAAATCGACATTAATGTCTATAGCCTACCGAGTTACGTCGGATCCTTGTACAATTAGGCCATCCGATTCGAAATAAGTAAGTCAATAAACACAGCATCCTTCGGGGAGCGATGCCCGTTCATTGTGGCCTTATTTATAGATTTGTGATTGTTATATTATCGCGTTGCTTGATTATCGTGGTAATGACTTTTATGATCCTTTTCTGAATAAATATACAAGTGGCCATGTTTACTTAGTGTAAATATTGAGGCGTGGTGTGGTCCAACGCGTACCACAGTAGGATGCTACTTAAAATGCAGTATCACTTTGTTCACAGATTACTTTATTTTCTTCTTTTACTCTTGCTATTCCAAGTAGGGATGTGCTTCAAGATTGTTTTTAACTTATAGTTTTGTCCGCGTTATGTCAGAAATTATCCCACGGTAACGTTTCAAATATACCCCATAACATTGGGGGATATCATGAGGTCCGATTAGTTAAAGAATTTGCGGAATAGATCTGTACTTAGTTCCAAAGATTATCCCTACATCCAAACTTACAAACTTTACCTCTACATAATATAAGTAATGAAAAAATTAAAACTTGTGAAAGTACTGTGAATGCCCAGTCCAATGCGTAGATCTCTATGAAGTAGAATGGGAAAAACTCCATGGACACTCTTTTAAATCCAAATATTGTTTCAAAATCTTGGTCAATTATCATCATTTTAATTGCTACTCCAATCTACTAGAAACTTACCTGATGAAGCATGTCTCATCCTCGTAACATAAATTATAACACTACATATTATGATTTAATGTAGGTATTTTATTATTAATTTACACCATATTTGCTACGAACTCGTGTTGTTAGGCAAGTTAAACACACGATCCGTGACATCCCAAGTTTATGGTTTTACGCAAAACGGCTACCGTAGTCTTCAAGAGAATGAGTATTGTGCAGGCACTGTGGTTAATATTTTCTGAGTCACCCATTCGTTTTATAAATTGTAAGTTCAGGTGTAAAAATTTTCAGGACTAAGACAAGATTGTTTTAGGTATTTGCCTCTAAAGCTTCCATGTTTAGGGAGCAACTGATAAGACTCACTCATTCACGTACACAAATAAAAACTCGAAACATAAATGTAACCATCATTCCATGTTCTTCAGTGCCTCAAAAAATAACATTACTGGTACTAAAAAATCACATTAAACAAATTCCGCCAAGATCGTAGAATGTCCCGAGATTATCAAAAAGTATCGATATGAGATAATTATTTATACAAATCGCTGTTTCATATTGGGTGTCTGTGTCGCAATAAATATTAAATATCGACGCCGTTAAAAATATCCCCTTACACTTTACGAGAGCGCTCGCCGACATATTTACGTACGGGAGGAGGCTATCAATTCCGTTTTTTCATTCGACCTTACGATATAGCCACCTTCCTTGCACGCAAGCTTTCTCTTAGCACTGAATGCTATATTGTTATGATTGGCGTCCTTAATTCTGTTGAGAAACGACGCTTGTTTTGCGAATTTTAATAATCGACCTAGATAATACAGGGAGCTACAAATTATTCAGACGCACCTTTTGAACAGTTACTGAAAGAGCATCCATATTTTTATGTATTAGGTATTAAATCCAATACGTCGGGTGTAAAATCTAGCCGCTGGGTTCAGCCATAGCTTATAAATTTTATCATAAATTCAAAGGGCAGACACTAGACAGTATTGTTTGAAGAGATATAAATTGAACATAATTCTGTCTCCGTGTTTGATGTTACGTAGGCTGTATTATCTTCCATCCCACAGAATATAACCTATCCAATTAGGAAATTCTATTCAAAACGTCACAACAATGAACCATGAGTAAACTTACCCAGATGCAAGGCATTTTCATGATTTGCGATTAAGAATTTGATGGATACAAATCAAATTCTTAATCGTTATCATTCTCTATATTATGTTCTACGTATATATATATATATATGGTTATAAATAAATCGTATCCATTTCTCTAAGATCATGTTCCTCAGTCACCAAACTATCATTCCTTGCCATGTATTAAGGCAGATCTGTAAATTTGAATATAATAATTTTAGAGTCCATTGACTCTAAATCTAACTTAAGAGAGCCTATGCAGTCTATAATCATGATTAATCCCACTAAGCCAAGAAGCAGTTCATCAAAAACCCCCCATAAATTTAGTCTTACCTATGACACACATTGTTACTAAATAGGGGGGACATTAAACAGCTGATAAATCTCGTTGGATCGCCCACGACCTTTCGAACACATATTAATATTTAATTGTAGGCGCGATATCATCACGGAGCGCATAACTAACTGTTAATAAAGTGTATTGTTGACTTGAATTATCCTCATAAGTCTGGCGAACGAGACTCAGATCGCGGGGGGCTATTCTCATGTTCAGGATTTACGGATCAAGATTGTTGTACTGAAGCTAAGTAAGCACTTTATTTGTGGTGATTAAAAAGCCATAATTTAAGTAGGTGTGCAAGTTGCTTACTGTTATTTTTTACTTTGTTTATGCAACCTAAAACATATAGATACAGATAGGTATACAAGAGTGGACAGAGAATCTGCATCTACATTCTTACATGTAGATACTTAGATGATATCTAGGAATTTTAAAAGTTAATTCAATAAATACCTTACAGACTTGTTTTCCAACGTGATCAAATATTAAAATCAATAAAATTTTATGTTTCCAGCAGTTTGTAATTATACATCAATAAAACAGTCTCTGGTTTCCTGCTGCGAATTATAGATGTCTTTAATAATTTATTCTAGTTTTTTGTCAATAATAGCAAATACTACGATCGCTATAATCTTGTTTTTACTCTTTTTCAAAAAGTTTTGCTAGTTTTATGTGGTTAGGTATGTTTTTTTTCTATTTTTGCATCTCAGATGTTTGGAAGTATTGATATCCAGTATTCTGTACGTCTACTGTCGTATTTTGTAGCTTAGGTTCACATACCCCCGGGGTTGCGGGACTGTTCGAAAGAGATACCGTGGGTCCGGAACACAAAGAGCGATGAAGGAACATGGATGGGTTTTAGTCAGTAAAAGTCTGACACTCCCTCCTGCTCCACCCAGAGCCGGAGAAGTCATTTGATGATTTCCCATCCGAAAAAAAAAAGGTTCACATACCTATAAGTTATTCCTAATGTTAAAAGTACTCTATGAAACCTACGTTACGCTATGAAACCTCTTTGTAACTTCAAATGTCATTGGAAAATATTAGAATACAACCCCACGTTAGTGGCCGGCGTACTTGGATGTCGCCCGGGGAAATGCTTTATATCGACGCATAAGCTCGCGCCCAATAAATGCAATAAATAATACCGCGTCGTGTGAGTCGCGCCACGGATCCCATAACCACCGCCTTAAATATCTGTTCCTGCTTGTAATAAAACAACCTGACAAAACATTATTCCAGGCTAATTGGTTCAGTATTCTTAGTTTTGTTTTATTGATATTCGATTATTTGTCACTCAAACATTTATGTGAACTGTTTCTCGTTGTTTTTGGCAGATCCATTATTTGATTAAAAAAGGAGTTTTTGCACATTCCTTAGATTTACGTAGAAGCTAAGTAGGTAATTAATATTCAGAACACACAGGTGGTTATTTTTATTCCTATGATTTAAGATATTAGAAAAGATAATGTGTGATAATTTAAATTAATTATAAAGCAAACCCGTCAAGCATTTTATGATTTAGATTAGATACATAAACGGCCTTACTTATAATAAGAATGTACGTAATTTGGTAATTTTAGGAAGTGGTATTTTCGAGGTTCGTTTTCGAACAAGTTAACGGTAGAACCCTAAAAATATATAAAAGCCGATAACCGTACATCACTTTTATTAGTTCCGATAAATAACACGAATAACTTTCCGATGTGATCGATTCTAATGTGTTGTTGTATTTATTGTAATTAGGAGCGGGCGGGCTCCAGCGCGCGGCCGCCGCCTGCCTGATCGGCTGCGCTCGTGTGGCGCGCCCATCAAATGTATAAACTGTTTATTAAGAACTAATAATATTTGCATAATCGCATTTTAATACCATATTCTATATGAAATTCAATATTAATCGCCCATTAATAATGAAAATTAGCTCAATATACATGTATTCAATGAATTTTTTATAATAATAAATGCACAAAATCATTAACTCCAATCAATAAAATATTATTAATAGACGTTGGAATAGATATCGCATTAACTAAGTGGGAAAAGGAAATTGTATTTTTATTGCTATGCTAAGCATACCATAGCATACGAATAGAGATTTCAAATTTCAACATCCATCTTGGTTTTTTTTTGTTCATTTTAATCATATACTTGCTATTATATTTTATAGTTATTAATTTTATTGAGGTGATTCCTATTAACTAATTTTGATGATTTCAAATGATTGGAACCTAACTAATTTTTCCCCAGTTCTCAGGGACATTAGTTTTACGATGGAATATTTTAGAATGAATTCAAATTGAATTATTTATCGAAGGAAAAAAGGTAGGCGGTTTAATTTTTTTTTACAATAACGTGACGTAAATAATATGCAACATATAATAAGGTACCTTTTGAATTGGAGTTTTCCTTTCAAAATCGTTGTTTCAAAAAACACTCGTTTCAGCCAGAACGCCTAATCTTCGAAGCTCTATGCGGTCAAAAACTGACCTTTTTTGCCAAAATACTGCCAATCATATGCCTTCTGAAGGTGTGATTGTGAGCTTCCTTACTTATGTTTGCCTCCTAATAGCTCAACCTTTCAAAACCCCGTTTCCCTAACCAGCTCGATCAGCGATCACAATCCACGGAATCGGCATTTACCCGCGTAAATTCAGATCGTGCACGTTGCAAAAAAGGTGCACAACGAGTAACAAAGGTTGTTGGGGTGTAAATCACAATAAAAGTCCGTAGAGACGCCTGCGAGGCCGGCGGAGGCCCGGAGACGAATTATGATTGCCGCGGGACCCTCGTAAAGCACCAAGGTAGCGGTTGTACGGTGCACTCAATTTCGTACTGTGTATTTAATTAATTAATGAGAAAATGCTTCCATGTTGCTGAACGATGAATGGAATTGTAGTAATTGAACGCGTTAGTTGGGAAGAAGAGACAATTTTTTTATTTTTCGTCCATTTTTCAGGAAATTATTTTGTGGGCATGCTTTAGTTGTAGTTTTGACTTTCAAATATTTTTTCGTTTTTAAGTTGGTATGTAGGTACATAGATGAAAATACACTGGCCTGCAAAAATAAGTATCACACTTTTAAAATTGCAATGACTTTTTAAGTAAGTACACAAGATAAGCTTTCGAAACCAAAAGGACTCGAAAAAGAGTTTAATTTTGTACATACACTAATAAAGCTGATAAAAATTGCTGTAAAACGTTTTTTATTTTAAATCTCCAACTTCTATAGTTTAAAAGTATAGTAGGTACTTAGTTTTGCAGGCCAGTGTTATGTGTGTTGCATTAATAATATTAATAATAATAATAATAAAATTTATTTCAGACTTTGTCCATAAATTTGTTAGTAACAATGTTCTTAACCTAGTGTTAGTAACAGTACAAATCTAAAGTAGTTAGTAACATTGTTCTTAGCCTAGTGTTAGTAAAGGTACAAAAACCGGCCAAGTGCGAGTCGGACTCGCGCACGAAGGGTTCCGTACCAATTATTATAAAAAAAATCACGTTTGTTGTATGGGAGCCCCCCTTAAATATTAATTTTATTCTGTTTTTAGTATTTGTTGATAGAGCGGCAACAGAAATACATCATCTGTGAAAATTTCAACTGTCTAGCTGTCACGGTTCATGAGATACAGCCTGGTGACAGACAGACGGACAGACGGACAGACGGACAGACAGCGAAGTCTTAGTAATAGGGTTCCGTTTATACCCTTTGGGTACGGAACCCTAAAAAGGTGCATTAGAAATGTAATATTTTCATTTGAAATAACCTTTCCGTTTGGCTCTATCCATTAAACTGGCGTGTGTAACGCAACCCATTTTATAACTTACAGCTACCACATTTATCACACTGCGATAATACTATGCAAACAAAATTGTCAATTAGTGGTGTTGTGACAGTATCATAATTTGTTTCAGTGTATAATTGCGTGTGTGCGCGGGCGCAGTGTTCCCGTATCTCGTGTCAATTTCTCAGGAAGCGAGCAACATAAAAATAATTTAGTAACGGCTCAATGGGACATGATCGATACCCTTGTAACGCCTGTTTTTGAATTTTAATTGCTTATTAGCTAGATGAATTACTTTTTAAAAGCGTTTTTTTGTATTAGCTTTTAGTTTTGAATGTTACATGATGTTTTATTGTTTTAGAACATGGGTGCTTAGGGTTGGATTAATTTAAAGGATCTTTTGATTCTTGTCCTCGTCAATTATATCTCATGAAAAAAATATTCATAGGATTTGTACACACAGGGCAGATACTTTTGTATCCACTACCAGATTTACCTTTGTATTAAACGCTTAGAATTTTTAGCAATAGTTTGCAAGAAAATTGTATTCTATTTTAAAGCCCCAAGACACGGCTTTCCGAACTTCGAAACCCACCTAACCTAAACTCAAATTTTCCTACACAATTTGGACAAAAGCTCTTAACAAGTCTAGGTAATAAAGCATCACCAAAAAAGGCACCACTTCCTCAATACCCCATCGTAGGCGTGTACTGCGGTTGTGGGTGAGATGGTGACCCTACTCGGTAAGAGGGGGACGTGAGGTGTCCGGCGCGGGCGCAGCGTGCGATAAAGCAAGGCGCCGCGGGGTCCCCGGACCTCCAGCATGGCGGAACTGCTGGTGAGCTTAGTGTGGACATGGTTACTGACCTTATGTGTGAGATCATATTGTTTTTTTTTTTAATATCTTTTTGAATCGAGATGGCTATTGGTCATTGGTCTAACCGTTGTGGCCCAGACAACGTAATATTGTATCAGCGATAACGGTTATGGAAAAGTCAAATAGGTATGTTTGGGATTGACATAAGCTAACGAAATGCTTATGTTCCTCTTGTCGAAAGTCGTTGCAGAAATCAAAACGCATTAAGATCTATTGCCACTTTTCTGCCCACTTCTAGACTGAACTGTAGTATGGAAGTTTAGCAAAACCAACGCCTATACGTTGGTTCTACTAAACCTATTATAAATTATTATAATAATAATAATTATTATTATTAATTTTTCCTACTAAATAGGTTTAGTAGGAAAAATTAAAATTTCAAAATAGAAATTTCTCAGGAGCAACTATCATGATTTGTGCCCGGTTGATGTAAATAGGCTCGCCCCCAATTACATGGCACACCTCTACCTAACCATTCGGGGATTATAGGCGTTATGTCATGGTGATAAATTAAATTACAAAAGCCTTACTTCTTAGTCCTTTGTCTGGTCAATGGTACACATAATTATTTAAACGCTACAATTGTATTTTCTTAATTTAATGTATGAAGGCATAAACATGGCCATAAATCTTTTCATGAATTGATACGCTGTAAACTGTAAGTGTTTGATTCCTATTAATATTCAGATCAAGGTCCGTTGCGTCGTATTTGTATGAATCGAATACATTACAGTGATTAGTGTAACGAATAGTAACGATTGATAAACTTACATATTTCGACCATTTTACGAGGGTTTAGCGAGAACAATATGGAATAATCCGACTCGAATAAACATAAGACCATCGTTAATATTCCAAAAATATGCCGTGGCTTATCCACTGCATTCTATCTTCAATTCTCGCGCCCACCGCACCGTGTAAATAATAATTAATTTTATTGTAAATGCTTATATTTTATTGCAGGATTTGTCAACAGTGTGCGCGATGTATTTTGTTGCCTGAGATATTTATTGTTAGTTTCTTAATGTAATGCCTAAGTGGGCATGTGGCCATACATGAGTGTTGCAACTAGTGCCTATCTGTGCCAGTACGTATGCACTGTATGAACATCGTGCTATTTTGAATGGTAATTTGTTGGGCCTGCGTTCATAATAATAATTCACAGTCCGATTGGCGTATTATATGACGTTATGCAAATAGATACCAATCTATTTGCATATCTTTAAAAGATTATAATACTTTGAAAGCCTTGTTTTTGCACATATTATCTAATTAGTGAATCGTTTAAAATTTAACCGTTGAATTTTGAGTTTAGTAATGATTTTGATCCTGTGATCTGCACGATGTTAATTGAGGACGGCGAGTGTAAATATCTCATGTTGTTGTTAAACATGAATTTGAAATTGAAAAAAATCATTAGTCGGATCTTTGGTATAATTTCCATCACAAAATTGCTGTTTAGTCTCATTTTCCTAGATTATTTTAAGAAAACCACAATATCAGAAAACTTCGTCAAACATAGCTTGTAAAAGAAATAGTGGTGTCGATTAGTTGTGCACAAACTAAACTTAATTTAGGCTATTGCTATCTTTTACTAAAAGGCAGTGCGAGAAAAGGGCGGCTATAGCTATGAACTAAGTTAGAGATGTCAAACTAGTTTATGCCTTGCGCTTCACCGTGTTTTTAGTCGACATGTTATTACGTGCACCCTTCATTTGTATAGAAATATTAGTTCCAACTAAATTTGACAGCTCTAAATTACGTCCGTCTCTTTCGCGTTTTATTAGAGAGAAAAAGATAGCAATAGCCTAAATTAAGTTTAGTTTGTGCACAACAGAATCGACACCAGTGTCTGTTTAGCGTATACCATGTAGAGCCAAATGAATATTAGATTTGTTCCAAACCACACGCGATATTAATCTGATGTCAGTTTACCTACCCCAGGCAGGCAAGAAGAAAAAGGTAATATGTGCATTATGCCTGCCCACAGTACGATGGTATATGACATGATGGATATCAATGTTGATGGATGGAGAGGGAGAAGAAGGCCAAAGAAAAGAAGGATTGTGTGAGGAATGATATGATAGAGAAAGTGGTGTAAATGGGATAAGGGCTGGAAGACGACGATGCTTGCATGATTGTATGATTATTATGTATGATACTTTGCTAGATTAGGTATGCATATCTTAATACTCATCTAACCCTACTACTTATTCAGTAAAAATACTTCACAAACTAATTGATAAGTACCTACTACTTACACTACTACAACAGCCCATAACGTCCACTGCTGGACATAAGCCTCTCCCATGATAGGAGGAATTTGCCGTAATCTCCACGCTTGGCAGGCGGATTGAAGATCGCAGTGATGAAAGATTAACAGAAAACGCTGCTGCCCATTCTCTGGTCTACGGAGGCGCAAGGTGTTCTGCCTCAGACATTCAAAATCAAAATCAAAATCAAATCATTTATTTCAAGTAGGCCAGTTGCAGGCACTTTTGAATTGTCGAAACAAAGATGAAAATTAAATGTAACTAGCTACAGTCCCAGTCACAAGACATAAAAACTGTGAAAGTACTGTAGTTGCCCATTCCCTAGCGTAGATCTCTATGGACACTCTTTTAAATCATAAAATTGTTACAAAATCTTGGTTACATCATTCGTGTTGAGATGGTATATTATGTGAGAACAATGTAGCAAGATGTGCACGTTAAAAGTGTCCATAGTAAAAACAAAAAATACAATTAAAAAATAAACATTAAAATAAGCCACGGCAACTAAGAGATGACCAGTCACAACTGACAGCGCCCGTTCACGAACATGACGCATGGATCAGCACCATTTAACTCAACCATTTTGTAGGGAACCAAATGATCGGACACACGCGCCACCATCAGCGAGACATTAGAGTGAGCATGACATACTCTCAACTGCCTGGGCACATTCAAGTCAAGAAAAGACGTAGGATTCCAGTGAATGATAGCTTTACATAGTACTCACACAAAATGGGCTATGCGATTATATAATACTAGAGATTGAATCTATACAATGCAAAGATAGTTGTACAATCTTCAGCAGCTCCAACAATTATATGTAATGCTATCTAATTTATGCGCCCCTGTCCATGTGGAGCAGGACCAGCATTGAGCCACGCATTTTTATCAGCGATATAATCGCCCAACTTGTAATAAGCTTGCTTACATAGTGTGCGTTTGATGCATGTTTAAATTTCGTCTCATTCAGTTCAAGAATACTTTGTGGTATTTTATTATAGCATCTCAAACAGTACCCCATGAAAGATGAGTCTACTTTAGCGAGTCTGAAGCCTGGCTGAACTAGTTGGTCCCTATTTCTAGTACTGTAATTATGTCTGTCACCTCTTTTACCAAAAAGATGCAGATTTTTTCTGACGTACATTTTGTTTTCGTAGATATACTGACAATGTACCGTCATGATGCCAATATCTTTAAACAGTTCCCTTAGAGAATCGCGCCTACGAAGATTATATATAGCTCTGATGGCTCTTTTTTGCAGAATAAATATAGACTCAATATCTGCAGCCCGTCCCCATAGCAAAATGCCATAAGACATTATACTATGAAAGTAACTAAAATAGACCAGTCTAGCAGTATCTACATCAGTAAATTGACGGATTTTTCTAATAGCGTATGCTGCTGAACTTAGCCGCCCCGCAAGGGATGTTAAATGTGAACCCCATTGTAGCCTTGAATCAAGCGTAATCCCCAGGAAAACCGTTTTATCTACGAATTCAAGTTTCTCTTTATTCAATATTATTTCACAATCACTACTCTTAACATTGGGTAAAGCAAATCTTATGCATTTAGTTTTTTTTTTCATTTAATACCAAATTGTTTGCTGTGAACCAATTATGGACCTGAAGTAGGGCATTATTCAGGTCATCTAGATTTTGGGCCCGTCTATTTATCTTAAAAATTAGGGAAGTGTCATCAGCAAACAACACCATATTTTGAGGTTGGTTTTTCAATAAATAGGGTAAATCATTTATATACACGAGAAAGAGGAAAGGACCCAGCCAGGAGCAGCTCAATATTGAGCCTTGCGGAACCCCCATTTTTACTTTTAAACCCTTTGAATTAACACCATTTATTTGAACAAGTTGTTGTCTATCACTCAAATATGATTTTACCAAACTAAGTGCAAGTTGACCTAGTCCGTAATGCTCAAGTTTCAAAAGTAATGTGTCGTGATTTACGCAATCAAATGCTTTGGAAAGGTCACAAAATATTCCTATGGCGTCTTGAGACTCTTCCCACGCAGTAAATATGTGCTTTAATAAGGTTACACCGGCGTCAGTCGTACAACGTCCCTTGGTGAAACCATACTGTTGATCGTGTAAAATTTTGTTGGTGTTGAAATGATTGAGCATTTGATTAAGCATTACTTTTTCAAACACCTTGCTAAAAACTGGCAACACGGATACAGGTCTATAATTATTAGTATCTTTACTGTCCCCGGATTTGAAAAGAGGTATCACTTTGCTGTATTTCATTAGATCAGGGAAAACTCCTTGGTCTACACACAAATTAAAAATTAAAGCTAAGTATGGGGCTATAGTCCCAAGTATGGATGTACACACTTTGATAGACATTCCCCATAGATCTTCGGTTAGTTTGATTTTTATTTGCCGGAAAGCTTTAATAACTATCATTGGGTTTATGTGTTTAAATTTAAATTCAGCCGTGCAGCCAGATACATTCGCCTTTAGTAATCCAATTGAGACTTCAGGTGAGGAATTAAGAGCCTCCGTAGTTTTTAATGGTATATCGGTAAAGAAATTTACAAATTCTTGAGCTACTTCCAGATTAGAGCTTTTAGGACCACATGCTGAATCTAACGTGTATCTAGTGTTACGTATTTTCTTCCTGTTAGTTTCATTATTTATGACTTTCCAAACTGTCTTTATTTTGTTTTCTGCTGTTTTGATCTTGTTGCTAATGTGCAGGGTTTTAGCAACCTTGCATGTATTTCTAAAGATTTTTGAATACTTAGCAACATACTTGTTAAAAGTTTCAGTGTTTATAAAAGGCTTAAGGCCATATAGCTCAAATAGTCTTTCCCTACTTTTTCTGATACCTCTAGTTGCCCAATCACTAAATATAAATTTGGGGCAAATACTTTTTGTCTTCTGTTCAAAAGTTTTGTTGAATGCCGTGTGAACTTTTGAAAAGAAACGATCATACAATTGATTTACATTAATATCGTCATGGCTCATAACATCTAACTTGTTCTGTAGGGAAATATTATATCTATTTAATTTGCTAGAAGTTATAGGTCGAAATTTAATCTGGACTTTTTGCAATGGTGTATTACACCTAAAAGTTACAGTTTGTCCGCTATGGTCAGACGGCAGACAATTTAATATAGCTTTATCTAAGTAATCACAATCGCAGAAAACATTATCTATACAAGTAGCAGAAGATGGAGTGACTCTAGTAGGTTCTATAAAAGTGTTGGTCAAGTCAAATTACTTAAAAAGATTTAATAACCGACTGCTATTTGAACTTTCTTCTAAAATATTGATATTGAAATCACCACAAATAATTGTAGATTTATTACTGGCTGTAAGTTTTGCCAGGACATCTTCCATTATTGATTCAAATAAGGAAAAGTTTTGATAGTTTGGGGGTCTGTACACACATACAATTACATGCTTATCTAGCTCAACACAGGACAGTTCGACGCAATGTTCAACCGAGAGACCTACTATGTCATTACGTTGCTTATATTTAAAACATTTTTTTATTAATATTAGGGAACCTCCACGAAGCATAGTTCTACGGTTAAAGCAGCTACCCACCATATAGTTTTCATAATATAAGCATTTGGTAATCCTTTAGCCAATGTTCAGTAAAACAAATAATGTCAAACTTACTATTTTCTAAAAACAATTCAATTTCTAATAATTTGGAAGAAATGCCTTGGATTTTTGGTGGAATAATTTTAAGGTGTTCTGCTGAGGCCCTTTTTTACTAACTGAGTGCAAGAAGATACCTTGCTGTTGGAAGGATTAACAATATTGTTAATGGTACCTTCTGTTGTCTCACTTCCTAGTTTAAATTAATATTCATATTTGGAGTGAGGCCGGAGACTCCCGTGCCATCCTCGGACAACAAGACCCTATCACTAATAGAGCCTAATTGAGGATTTTCCACGGTGA
Source organism: Xestia xanthographa (assembly GCA_905147715.2). Lineage (NCBI taxonomy): Eukaryota > Metazoa > Arthropoda > Insecta > Lepidoptera > Noctuidae > Xestia > Xestia xanthographa. The sequence goes on along the minus strand of LR990657.1, from coordinate 12,857,985 downwards.
CGCATGGATCCTCCTCAGAATGTTTGTAAACATCTATAGCACTAATGCTATCTTCATTTAAAGTCACCTGTATATTAGTATTATTACTAATAGTCGCAGTGTTAATAATATAACTAAACTTAGACATACTAATTATGTCTGTGTGAATATTATAAGCTAATAGCCGAGCTATTTTGTGTCTACAACTAATAGGTAGATACACTTTACCCCGAGTCGATCTAAGTTTATCAACAAAAGTGTTGATATCAAGATATACAAGTTTGTCACTATAATGACCTGCTAAAAAATATAAATGTTTATTTAACATGTGAATAAAATTGTTTTTCCTGGTACATAAACTTTCAAAATATAGAAAAGAACACAATATTATTTTACTACACTTTAACTTCAACAACTCTGAAACACAGTCAGTAATGTCTTCCTTTTTAATCTTTGAACTATTACCAACACATATACTAATGGTGGTATTATGATCACAAACAGTCTTTGTTACCGATGCCATAATCTGTTTGTAGGTTGACCCTGGCATACAATTGTTTTGGGTACAGTAACTCAGGTTATTACTAATTAATTTACCTAGCCCCCTACCTATACTGTCAGAGAACATAACTGAATGAACACAATCACGACTACTAGGAGAAACAAAATTACCAGTCTCAGGCAAACTATCATACAACTCAGGCTGTACCACGTGTGAATAATCTAGTGTTAAATTAGTTGATTGTTGGTTCAATAAGCTGTCCTGAGACAAATTCTCAACCTGGTATGGGTCCTCCATTACCTTAGGCTGGATAGTATCATCGTTAGTAACTTTCTGGCAACTACATTGACCCAATACCAACTCATTTGCTGCAGAAATATGTTCCCTAATTTGGTTCTGAGAAATCTTATACCTACTAGAAAGGGAACTTAGTGAGTCCGGAAGTACCTGTATTTCAGACTGCAAATGCTGAGTATCAATTTCATAAATTTTTATACTGTCCTCTAATTTAATTTGGTAATTATTTAACTTATTAACTAAATCAACACGCTCTTTCCTCAGTGGAATATGTTTGGAAAAGAGTTTGTGTTGTTTCCTATATTGATAACATTTTTTAATTATTCTATTCAGTTTTGCATATTTTTTAATTTTCTTATTGCTAACTGTATAGTTCTGTTTTAGTAAGGAATCTTCAGTCAGATCAATGGTTATTAAGGAAGGGGGGTTACAATTACTATTTAATAATTCATTATTTATAAGGTTTGTTTCTGAAACCTGATTACATGCTTTCTCTTTCTGTAACTTTATTATACAACTATTGGTATGAATTAACTCATCTTCTAGGTCCCTAATTTTATATAAAGCCTCCTCATATAAGTTACTACAATTATGGAAACCATCTGTCACCACCTTCAGTTGATCCCGTTCATCAACAACGTCCAAGTATTGCTGATGTAGGTCTACTAGCTCCCGTTTTAAGCTGGAGTTTTTGCCATTAACCTTATCGACTTCCACCTCGCTCTCTTCTCTCTCATGTAACAGTTCTTGGACTTGGAGGTTGGATTCTTTGAGTTCTTGGAGGGCCGTTCTCAATTTTAGGTCCATATCCTGTGCAGTAGCCTTACGGGTCATCACAGGCATGGTATCAGGATTGGTTACTGAAAATTAGAAGTAAAGAAACGGTGTGAACTAATAGAATAGACAAATAAAGAGAAGTTAGTGTTGAAAGGGAAAGCAAAAAGCATTAGTCGCCTTATACAACACCCGTGAGTGTAATGGTTGGTTGGTTGGTTCTATTCTACTCTACCGGATACCTCACGGCTAATTGATTGATAAATACCTACTAACCACAAACCTGCCCATTTCCATTAATAAAAATACATGCATAATATGTTATTTTAAATAATTTTAATTGTTAATAAAATAATAATAAATTATATTTATTGTAAAGCATGAAATAATAAAAAATCGAATTTAATGTAAATTGCTAACAGCCAATTGGGCATAATATTAATTCATTTGAATAACCTAAAACAATTAATGTAAATAATTAATTGATGTAGGACAGTGCAAGGAATCTATAAAGCTATTTTATTTTTTTATTTAGCCACAAACCAAGCAACATTTTTAATTCCCCTATAACCGTAGAAATCTATTCAAATCCCATTTACATAGAAACTTGTCAGATATATCGTTTCTAGTTTTCATGGCGATTATACGACGTCTAAGCAATATCGTTATCGATTACTTACGACTGCGCCTGGGCACGATGTTACCATCTATACAAATAAATGAAATTGAAGTGTATGTTTGTAATATCAAAATAACAGCATTTTACTGAATGCTTAGGAAAATATATACGGCACTTATAACAAAAACACTTTTTAGGGTTCCGTACCCAAAGGGTAAAAACGGAACCCTATTACTAAGACTTCGCTGTCTGTCGGTCTGTCCGTCTGTCTGTCACCAGGCTGTATCTCATGAACCGTGACAGCTAAACAGTTGAAATTTTCACAGATGATGTATTTCTGTTGCCGCTATAACAACAAGTACTAAAAACAGAATAAAACTAATATTTAAACAGAATAAAACTAATATTTTCCCATACAACAAACGTGATTTTTTTGCCATTTTGTCTAATGTATAGATAATCGTACGGAACCCTTCGTGCGCGAGTCCGACTCGCACTTGGCCGGTTTTTTTTTTTTTATTCTGTCTATTTTCGTGTTTCGGCTGATCTCTGTAACGACTAAACCGATTTTGACGGGTCTTTTATTGGCAGATAGCTGATGTTGTAGGGTCTTACATAGGCTTATTTTTTATTTTAGAAAATAATAAGGGTTCTGTGCAAATTAAATAAAACCCTTGAAATTTATAACGAAATCCGATTTAAAAAGGGAAGTAATTTTTTTTTAATAATTTAAGATAACGAAGGTCGCGGGTAACAGCTAGTCTTCACTCTAAAGACCAGAACTTCCAGGACCAGGGCTTAGGAAACTAGTTGCTGAACTGAACAACTCAGTAGATCTTACTTATCAGCGAGTGTGACTCCAATGTGTGGTAATGAATGATTTTAGAGTGTATGAGTTATCTTAATGAGTGTTGTTCGAAGTAATTGCTAATCTGTATAATTTCTTATTATGATGTAGATGAGATATGAGCTTGTTATTACCCATTTCTAGATGTTTATTTGCTGGTGTGTAGTTTGCTTGCGATGTGTGTGGTAGGTATTAATTGTCGATGGTATCGTGTGTGCTGTTGTAATTTCAAGTAGGTAGCGAGATAGTTGCTGCAAATGTTTCAGGAATTGGTTTTCTTTGAAATTAATGTAAACAGAGTACCTAACAAGGATCTACCAAATGACACGAAACTTAAAAACCGGCCAAGTGCGAGTCGGACTCGCGCACAAAGGGTTCCGTACCATTATTATCAAAAAATCACGTTTGTTGTATGGGAGCCCCCCTTAAATATTATTTTTATTCTGTTTTTAGTATTTGTTGTTATAGCGGCAACAGAAATACATCATCTGTGAAAATTTCAACTGTCTAGCTGTCACGGTTCATGAGATACAGCCTGGTGACAGACAGACGGACAGACAGCGATGTCTTAGTAATAGGGTTCCGTTTTTACCCTTTGGGTACGGAACCCTAAAAAAGGTAAGATTGAGTTTGAATTTGAGGAAAAAGCTATCAAAACCATTCATTACGCTTTTAAATCGTTCAAAATTGACCCTAAATACAGCATTTCTGTTAAAAAATAATTTCAATATTGCTCATTATCATAGAATTTCTTATTTTTAGTCTCTTATCTTAACCGTTCGTTGGAATACATGATACATCTGAGATTTGAGTACAACCATTGACATTTCACTCATCACGGAGTATTTTTAATGTTGAATTTAATTTTTAAACAGTGAGCTGGTGATAACTATAAGGAGCTCGTGGCTAAATAATAACAGCCGCCCGGGTTGGTCTTTAGGTTAAGCAGACCAACCTGCTTAACCTAAAGACCAACCCGGGCGACCGGCGGCCGCCCATTATACGTACCTACCGAGTTTCATCCGTGCTTCGGAAAGCACGTTAAGCCGTTGGTCCCGATTGTCATTTGTAGAACTTTGGAAGTCGTTAAGGTAGTCAGTGGCCCGAAAGTTTGACAAACGTCTTATCAAGGAGTATCGGTTGTTGAGGTCAGATAGGCAGTCGCTCTATGTAAAAGTTGGTATTCAGCTGCATCCGGTTAGACTGCATGGTAGCTGACCCCAACATATTTGGCAAAGGCTAGGCAGATGATGAGCTGACGATAACTCACTAGTTACATTGTCACTAGTTGTGTAGAAATCGATTTTCCTTTTACTAAATACTTCCAGGTTTCTAGCAATTTTCTAACCTCGCCTTATTCATCATAAGATTAGCTAACAATTAACAATAAACGCAAATCAAAGGGGCCGCCACCTATCGAGTTGAGTATTATTGATTGGTGACACATTCCTGAACCTGAGGTGGGCGGCAGATAACATAAACGTTGTCGTTAACTCGCTTTTATGTAATAGCCAATAGATTACGAAATGCGTCCTTAAGGTACAACGTTCCTGTAACTATTTTATTATAGAATTGATTAATAATATACTTTTATGTTTATTTAGCACGATTTAAGAATCAAATCCAACAATAAGGGTTTTTGGCATCCGTTCCACTAAGCTAGAAGTGGTTGTGAAGAGTGAGTGCATCACGTCAATAGACAAGCGGGATCCGCTCGAACACATTGACAGTTGCTGTTCAGAAAATCACCATCGCCATATCAGTCGCTAAACGTCCACTTTACATAGACATCTTAAAAGTAGTGTTGCCCAAAATCGGTCTTGGTCTTGTTCCTGCATTTTTGCAAGACCAGACCAACTTATTGTAGCAAGACCAAGACCAAGACGAAACCCTGCAAGACTTGAGCAAGAACAAGACTAAGCCTGCAAGACTCTTGCGTCTCGCAGTTACACATCAAAATCAATTATTTTATTTCATAAATCAGCCGAATTTTTTAAAAGTGCGATTGATAAATAATAGGTGCTTAAAAATTCCTACAAACAATTTTTGTTCGTCACAAGCCACAATAGATATCCAGAAAATGATACGTCTGATACATTTTAATGTAGGTATCAAAAATTTAATTCATGTTTTAGATGTTTGTGCTGGTAATTAAAAGTCTAGCTAACGACAAATTTTATTAGTTAGAAGTAGGTATCAAGTCCAGATGAAGATGAAAAGTGTATGTGATAGTGTGTGTGTGTTGTGAAGAGTTTAGGATAGCCAGGACACGTACAGAAAATCATTAAAGGTACCTACATACACACATACATACATAGAGTTAGTAATTACGCTTAGATACAAAATTGCGTAATTTTTTTAAATTATTGTTAAGTTAATTTTATTAATTTGGTGGTTCACTATGCCTATGTCAATTTAAGCTCAACATGTACCTACTCTGTTACGTTGCTCTAAGATCTAAACTAACGTGTTTATTTTAAAGCAATAGGCTTGCTAATAGGTATTTGAAAGTAGTCTAGTCTAAGTAGTAGTCTCGCAAGACTTGCAAGACTACTACTTAGACTCTCTTGCTGCAAGACCAAGTCCAAGACTGAGAGCGCAATACCAAGACCAAGACCAGGTGTATTGACGCAAGACTGGCTAAGGTCTCGTCTTGGTCTTGCATTTGGGCAACGCTACCTAAAAGGTTCCCCATGAACATCTACTTTACCACCATAAAGGCAAACGTTTGGCGATTGAAAAAAAAAAAATTTCTTTCACAAAAGTCGTTCTACTGCCTCAGCAGTTGGTACTTTAGATGGAAATCACTCTTAGGTGGGTAGAATATTTCTGAGCAACGCCTCCTGTCATGTAATTCTGTTCAATGACCAAATAAATCTGGCTGAATCAGATTCGCCCAAGCTCGCGTTCGATTTCTTGTCTGATGAAAATTCGAACTATAAATAGGGTAAATATTTTGACACCTCTTACGTTTTTTTTTGCAGTAGTTTTCCATGGTAATTTTAAAGTGACCATTAGCAGCTGTCTAATAGGGACCCGAAACAGGAGTGTCATAGTTGGAGGGTGGGCCTACTGTGCTTTCTAGATTGATGGCAACATTGCCTGCAACAAAGCGCGAGGTGCAGTTGCCTTCTTATATTTAATTTTACAGCTCTTTGTCGAATGTCCCATAACATTCGAATCGATTGTAAAGTCTTACGATGAGTTCTTTTACGATGCGATTCCGAGTCGAATTCAATTTAGTTTAGAGGGTCCTCAATCGTAAACCTTTGACCTAAACACACTCGATTATTCGAGTCATATTATTCAATTCAACATCGATTTAGTATACATGATATTGTATTGTGTGGATTCTTTTGAGTAGGTATTAATTTTATGATCTGAATTTATGAATAAATAAAATATATTAAATTGATATTGTGATAAGTTACACCTATATTGAGTGATTAGTGTCGTGTTTGGAATTGTAATTGACAAGTCGAGTATTTATTCAAATTCATTATTGCTTTGATATGAATCCAAGTCTTAGTAGAATCTCTTGAAACATATTGTTTGAAGATCTTTAGATATTAGGTAATCACTATGTAACGTTGCAAATCTGGGAATCTTCGGTAATCCTACTAATATAAATGCGAAAATTTGTAAGGATGAATTGATGGATGTTTGTAACTCTTTTACGCAAAAACTACTGAAAGAATTTAGCTGAAAAGGACACAGATAGTTTTTAACCTCGACTAACATATGGGATACTTTTTATCCCGGTACTACGATCCCGTGGGACAGTGCCAAACACCACGCGAGCGAAGCCGTAACCCGCGAACCATTTCTTTACTTTCATCTATACTAATATTATAAAGAGGTAACATTTGTTTGTAAGTTTGTATGTAGGGGGTAATCTCGGGAAGTAATGAACCAATTTTAAAAATTGTTTCACTGGTAGAAAGCTACATTATTCGTGAGTGCTATAGGCTATATTTTATTCCCGTAGTCCCACGGGAACGGGATCTACGCGGTTGAAACCGCGGGACGTCAGCTAGTATTTAATAACAGGCATAAGTTAGTAAATTTTAAAGTAAAGAAATGGTTAGACAAATATTCTACTATTTTCTCAAGGTTTCCAGTAATAACAAGGCATTCCTGAATTTTAAGTAGGTATCTAGAACACTTGTAACAAATTAGGATATTTTTAAATGATGATTTCGGCGAACAAGCGCTCATTCCTCTTTGCGCAGACGCGAACTACATGAGAAATGACTCACGCTAACTAGGTGCTAGCAGAGCTGCAGAGCTAGCTGTATATAGTATGCCTAGTTCTATTTATTGTTATAATAAGATTAAATACTAGTCGGTTAGTCGGACTGGATAGGAGTTTCTCAATCATGGGCTCGCGGCTGAGGTTTGAGCAGATTGACTGATTAACGACATTCATTTTATTATCTTCACAGATCACCGTATACCTATAGATTTTTGTTTGGAATAAACGTAGGTATTCTTTCAACATCTGAAAATGGTAATACATAGGTTCCACGAATATATCGTAAGGTATTCAATTAGTTGAGAGTGGCGGTACGCAGGCTCAGTGCCAAAAATACCGCCCCGGGACCCGACGGCTTGCCTGGCAAAGCCTGGGTCCTGGCCTCGGAGGCTCTCGGGCCCCGACTAGAGGGGCTCCTTAGCGCATGCTTGGAGAGAGGCCAGTTCCCGCTTCGTTGGAAGACGGGAAAGCTGGTTCTCATTCGGAAGCCAGGGCGCCCTGCGGACTCTCCGTCCGCATACCGGCCCGTGGTGCTGCTCGACGAGGTGGGCAAGCTCTTTGAAAGAGTCATTGCAAATCGCCTCGCCGAGCACCTTGCGGGGACTGGGCCGGACCTTGCGGAACACCAGTTTGGTTTCCGCAAGGGGCGCTCGACGGTGGACGCCATCATGCGCGTGAGAGCCCTCACGACGGGGGATGCGGTGTCCAGGGGTGGGGTTGTCTTGGCGGTGTCTCTCGACATCGCCAACGCCTTCAACTCCATGCCCTGGAGCGGCATTAGGGAGGCACTCCGGTATCACCGGGTGCCGACCTACCTCCGTCGAGTAGTCGGGGACTATCTGACGGACAGAGCCGTCATCTACCCCGGTCGCAGCGGAGAATGGAACCGGCGAGAGATGTCGTGCGGTGTTCCACAGGGATCGGTCCTAGGGCCGTCCTTGTGGAACATCGGTTACGGCTGGGTGCTGCGCGCCGACCTCCCTAGCGGTGTCAGTGTAGTGTGCTACGCTGACGACACGCTGGTGCTGGCACAGGGGAGGTCGCACGAGGCGGCGGCCGAAGCGATGACACGCGGGGTTGCGATAGTCGTTGAGAGGATCCGGCAACTGGGTCTCGAGGTGGCATTGCACAAGTCCGAGGCCATGTGCTTTCATGGGCCTCGGAATGCGCCACCAACGGGATCCCTACTGACGGTAGGAGGGGTATCCATCGGCGTCGAGTCGACGTTGAAGTACCTGGGACTTGTCCTTGACAGCCGGTGGAACTTTGTTGAACATTTCCGACGTTTGGCCCCCAAACTGGAGCGGACTGGGGCTGCCTTCAGGCGGCTCCTGCCCAATCTGGGGGGGCCAAACGCCTCCTGCCGGAGGCTCTACGCGGGAGTCGTGCGGTCCATGGCCCTTTACGGGGCCCCGGTGTGGGCGCGTTCATTGAGGCGGCGAGCCGCCCACTACTTGAACGCGCCCCAAAAGGTGGTAGCCGTAAGGCTCGCCCGGGGCTACCGCACGATTGCCCGCGAGGCGGCGAGCCTCCTTGCCGGATTGCCGCCATGGGATCTGGAGGCGATAGTCCTCGCGCGCCTATATGAATGGCGCGCGGAGGCGCTAAGCCGGGGGGAAACTCCGCTGCCGCGGCAAATTGTCGCTCAGCGGACAGACTTCCGGCGAGATCTCATGGCGACATGGAGAGAGCGACTGTCGCAACCCCGTGCAGGGCACGCCACAATTGTGGCGATAAGTCCCCTCTTTGAGGAGTGGCTTGAGAGACGCCACGGCGTCCTCACCTTCCGCCTGACGCAGGTTCTCACCGGACACGGAGTGTTCGGGAGGTTCCTGCACCGAATCGGGCGGGAGGAAACGCCCGGGTGCTTCCATTGTGAGGATCGACCGGAGGACACGGTGGAACACACGGTGGAGGTGTGCCCCGCGTGGGCGGAGCACCGCCGTGTCCTCGAAGCGGCGATCGGTGGCGGCGACCTCTCGCGTCCGGCCCTGGTGCAAGCCATGGTCCGGAGCGAGACGGAATGGGACGCCGTCACCTCCTTCTGCGAAGCAGTAATGCTAGAGAAGGAGGTGGCGGCACGGGAGAGGGAGAGAATCTCTCAACGTCCCGGCCGCCGCGGGAGTCGCCCCGGGCGTCGGGGGCCACCACCACGTGGCCCCCGGCCACCGTAGGCGCGGGCCTGTGGACGGTGAGCTATGGGCTAGCTCGCCGTCTGTCCGTCTCATGACGACAGGCCGTGTCGACGGCGCGTTCGTGTTCCACGCGCGCCTCAAAGAGAGTCAGCAAAAAGGAAGGGGTCCGTAAGGACCGATGCCTGCCGGGGTTGCGGGACTATTCGAAAGAGATACCGTGGCCCTGGAACACAAAGGGCGATGAAGGAACATGGATGGGTTTTAGTCAGTAAAAGTCTGACACTCCCTCCTGCTCCGCCCAGAGCGGGAGGGGTTATTTGATGATTTCCCAACCGAAAAAAAAAAGGTATTCAATTAGTCAAGCATTTGCAGCTCACTGCCAACGGTGATGATCCGTCGCATTTATTACCCGACTGTGGCGGAGCCCGAAAATAGGGTACTTAATGTTTTTTATTTCTCTTCTTTTTTGGTAAAGTATCTTAATTAACCTAACTTAGCAAATATACCTCTTTGATAATCCACCCAAAACATAACCAAATCTATCCATTTTACTACAAGGCTTAATGTAACTTTTTAAGGCCCTTCTAACCCTAAAATTAGCAACTCTATTTGTGGTGGTTCAAACTTCGTTTGAAATGCTGTTAGAATAAAGTTCTAATCAGCTTGCACTACAAAGCGGTTGTTACGTCATCGTCAGTCAATGCGGCCGAATAGTGCGAAATTAGTGGTTTTTTGCGATTTACAAAAAATCTATTGATTGGACTTAAAAATTAAAACACACAAGACCTGCTTTATAGTTAGTTCAGTTAGTATGCAAAGTTTCATGATCTAATTTGGAATTTTTTTCTATCGAGAAAAGTTTATGAAATCGTGTTTTCGTCACACACAGGACTTAGCATTAATCCTCAACTTTACAAAAAAAAAATTACCTAATCCTGCAGTATTTTAGGCGTAACGAAGGATCATGCTAAGCCATTTGAGGGATATATAGCCCTTAATTTTTATTATTAGCCGTTAATGTTCCACTGCTGGGCAAAGGCCGCCCCATATCCCTCTCTCTTTTCATGTACCACATCAAACCAGCCATCGCAGTGCGCGTCCAGGTCATCTGGCCACCTCTATAATTTATTAGTACCTACTTAGATATTTTATATTCATAACACTCCAATAAAAAAATATAAGTATACATAGAGCTAGTGGTACAGTAGCGGCATTCAAAAGATAATTATCTAGGATACAGAAGTGAGCTTGTTTACACGTCTTCGTCGGTGGCAGGCATGTGGTGTGTAAGGGTCTTTATCTCAGGCCCACAGGGAACAGCCGGCATCCACCATTTTTGTTAAACTTGGTTTAACATCACATTAAGGTTAACTTTGGTTACCTACCCTTTTATACTATACTATTACTTAGTTACGTAGGTGCATTATGTTACCCTACGTTATGCGAAATCTATGTAAGTCTTCTATCTTTAGTTTTCTCAAAAAAAACCGGCCAAGTGCGAGTCGGGACTCGCGCACGAAGGGTTCCGTACCATTATCTATAGAACATAAGACAAAACGGCAAAAACATCACGTTTGTTGTATGGGAGCCCCCCTTAAATATTAATTTTATTCTGTTTTTAGTATTTGTTGTTATAGCGGCAACAGAAATACATCATCTGTGAAAATTTCAACTGTCTAGCTGTCACGGTTCATGAGATACAGCCTGGTGACAAACAGACGGACAGACGGACAGTGGAGTCTTTACCCTTTGGGTACGGAACCCTAATAAAGGCTGCGATGCTACTTGATTGTACCCTCGTAATCTTTATTGATCTTCGTTTAACTAAGGATTTTAGCTTTACGTGCAGTTATTGAATAAGAGTAAAACTACGTAGTTAGCTAAATCGTTTCAACTGTAAAACACATAGGTGCAAATCTTGCAACGAATAAAAACGAAAATTCAAATTGCAAAACTGTAATTAGTATAATTTAACGCTCAGTATTTTAAACAAGGAAAAAAATTAAACAATCTTAATGAGTGTGAAACAGAGTTCTTGTAAATTACAAACAGTTTTATAGCTGGTAGATAAATTAAAAATTTATTTTTATAAGACACGTAACACGGCTATTTCGCATCACTAACTGTGTATGTGGGCACCGGGCCGTAAACACTAGAGCGGCCGCGATGACAGACCGAACGCAGACCCTCATTACTGGCTCTTACAAACAAAACCCAACACACGCTACATGCTAAAATATCATAAAAATCTTACACGCTACGTCCAAACATGCACTCTAACAGGACTACAGTAAGTAGAATTTTCAGTTTCATATGCCAAGAGCGTATCTTCACTTGAGAGGAATGTACAATAGAATCTTTAAAGCTAAGATGCAGCTATTATTAGGTGTTAGCGCGATTATTTGACAGTTTGAAAACGTTTACAGATTGTAGGTATATTGCTGGGCAATCTGGCTTCCTGCTTTTAATGTAAACAGCGTTTTGTAGCTCTCGGCTTTTTAGTGAAAAATAATAATATCTTCATAGTCTTTATGTGCTCATTCTTATTAAGATGGAATACATAAATATAATTTAAAACTTAAATATACCTGGATAAGTGAAGATTCTTTAAATATTTCACTCAATACACCTCTACATTTACCCGCTAATAAGTTTGCTCGCTCTAGAAAGTTACGAAAGAAATATACACATGCCCATTCTATACCGATTATTATCGATACAATACCACGGAGTAAATTAGATCATTCAAAGAACATCACCACAGACCAAAATTAAACAAGAAGTTGTGTGGAAATAATAAATATAATAATACTACCACAAAAAAACCCGACTACGGAAAAATCACGCTCTAATTAAATTTCGGGTTTACAAGGTAAAATCGACTCCTATTGTTGAAGTCGGTTAAAATGTAGCCTACGTTACCCGGGCCATAGTAACGAATCGATTGACACCTTATTCATCAAAACCGGATGAATAGTTTAGGCGCTACAGAGAAACATAAAAAATAGTACATTTTGATACAAGTGGAGAAAGTTTGTTATTGCAATCGAGGCGGAATTATAACTCCCGAGCCGTAGGCGAGGGTGTTTTTGAGCCGAGAATTGCAATAACAAATGTCCACGTGTATCAAACGACGTTTTTCAATACACTTTTGAAGAAATAAAATAAAATAACAAATATATTTTTTGTCACGAACTGTGAAACTATGATTTAAATTTTCTTTTTTTTTTCGCGCTTTGGTCTCGCCAGGTTGAAAGAGAGGCAATGGTATGAAGCCGCTAGACAGCCTAATATAAAAAATAGATTTATTTTATATTTTTGAATTCAGAACACAAATAAATGTTAATTTGTGTATAAAAGTAACTATTAGTTTTAAATAATCATGTTTATCTATAATATTCTATTTTTAAACACAATTTGAATATTCAAAAAATATTTATAAAGACGCGTAGTGATTTGCAAAAAATAAAAATAAAAACATTCACCTCAGACTAGTTATCTGTGGCAATTTTCATTCCTGCACACGTGCGGGAAAGTGGAAAACTTCGCACGCGTGTGAAATACATTGCATGTTGTACCTAATCGTAGTGCGTTAAGGACCAGTTTTCGAGGAAGTGTATTGAAAAAATACAATCATACATACATAGGTACTTTCATTCACTTGACATCTGGAAATATATTTACTGTGTTGAGCAATAACTATTTGAATTTAAATTCGAATTTGACCCTTCCTTTTGGGTTTGCCGTAGTCGGTTAAAAATAATCCGTCACTAACAACTTACAAACAATACTAATAAGGTCCGATATCTCCTCTCCTTTCGCTCCATTTCGCGTAGCCCTCGCAAACTTGCAGCAAAGCTTCGAACAGCTGCTCCGGAGGCAGATCCACCATCTTCAAACTCCTTCTGAACCTGTTATCTCTCTTCCTCCTTCCGTACGACGACGCGAATTGAGTTGCTGGCCTCTTTTTAATTCCTGCACTCACGAAGAACGTTGTTGGCTGCGTCGTCGGTATGGCAGCGTTATAGCTCTGCTTCGATTTCACAGCTTGTACGATTAGACACAATAAATATCCGCCAAATGCTAAAAACGCAAGCGTAGTAACAGACATGGAGAAAATGTTACTGATCTTGGTCTCTTTTTTGTACAGTACTTCTTCATAGTCACCTCGTTTGAGAGGGGGTGCTTGTATGGCCATTGCTTCAGCCCCGAATCTTTGTATGTACGATGGTGTGGCTGCTGTAACATTCTGGTAATCAGCTGCAGTCACTAAATCCTGGAGCGAATTTTTCAGTCTCAAAAGTTTGTCCAATGGCAACTCGTTGAGGAATTCCACGTCGGCCGGTGTGACGTCAGCGGAAGATATTTTGAAAGTAGAATATAAGATGATGAGTACCAACATGGTGGGAGACTACCACTCATGGGCTGTTAGGTGTTGAAATAAAGTTGAGCATAACGTTGATGTCGTGATCATTATGGTCTGCTAAGCGCGACAGTCGCCTAGCGGTCATGATAAATGGAACAGTGCATTTATGTATATCTTAAAACTGGGTAAGCCATGGTCTTGTAGGTGTAGGTATCTAAACAACAGGTCATAGTATTCAAGGATAGTGCTGTGATTTTAGCATGCAAAATCCGACTTATTTTTGCCTTCTGTGATCAGTGATCACAGAAGGCAAACATAAGTCGGATGCAGCTTGCCAGTGATCACTGATCACTGGCAAGCTGCAGTAGTACCTACATCCTTCAATTGACCACATTTTGTGCAAATAAAAACAAAGAAACGAAGTCAGTTAGGTGCATCATTCAGTCAAGCTGATTTTTACTCTCTCTCTCTCTCGTTTATTTAGATTTTAGAGTAGCCCAATAACAATTTGAGTTTTTCGACCTAATAGAAGTAGTTAAAGCGATTAGCTAGTTCCTATTTGTTATTTTGCAACAAATATGAAAGTAATGTGCTCTTCCATAGCCTACATTTCCGTTTCTATTGTCCTCTGTCTGTCAACGCATCGCAAAATTTTGATACAGGGTGCTGATTTTTGCTCTACACTTGTGTATGCTATGAACTTTGTATGTACAAAGACATTTTAGGAGCGATTCTTTTTCAATGGATGGAGAAATAAACCGTTTTCGGGGAATAATTTAGGATTAAATTCGGGATTACTGTGAATCGATACAGAGAAAGTGATGTGAGATGACCTAAAGAAATTATGTGAGATGTCATGATTTTTCTACAATGAAACCAATACACGTAACCAAAACAGAATCTTAAGCATTGGAAAAAAATCGATAGTGACAATATGAAAGTTTAAACTCTATATAACCGTAAACCCCCATCAACTTGTACTTTCAACACATATTTTACCGTATATCGTTGAACAAGTAGCGCCATCTGTTAAAACCCCTAAAAATCAATTTAACAGAGGAATAATTTAAACTCCTTGCTACTAGCCATCGCAAACAAAATAAAATAATAAAGAGGAATTTGTCTAGCAAAACACCCTTTACATACTCCCAAGACACAATTATTCGAAAATGTTATGCTCTAGTACGACAATTGCGTTTGCGCACCCATTACAGTAAGAACCGAACCATGGCACAAGCTCCCGCGCCATATCTCCTAGTAGTTCAGTACGCGACTTCAAGATGGCGCCTCGTGTTCTTTGCGTGCTTCTTATTACTTTCCAAGTCGTGTGCGCCAGTGAACAATACAGAAATGATGGATTGATGGACCGATTAAGCAGCGGGATGAAATTCGCTCAGAATTTACTCGGTATGTTAGAACTAGTAGTAGCAATAATTCTTGCCGTTATTTAGCATCAGGCGTGAATTAGACCGAGTAATGTACAACTCGATACACATTGTGATCTTAGTTGATTCACATAGTCAGCATACTTATACTTTTATTTTATTTTTATTAAGTATTTATTGCATAGATCTTGCCCGAACATCCAACGATTAGATATGATAAAGGACTACACCCAAATGACTACAGACTAACACTCCTATGCTCGCATTCCTGGCCTCCGAAATTTCTCAGATAACGTGTGTAACCATTCTCCTTTATTCATTCCAGGGTCCGAATCAGTGGCACTAAAAGTAGCAGAGTTCGTAGTGAGAGCTTTCCAAACGGGGAACAAACCCCCAACATCAACCAGAAGGTGGCCTCAGAATGATCTTCACAACGAAGAATCGTCTTCATACAGTGAAAGCGAATCATTTTCAAACGACAAAGGCCCGGATTATGACGTCAATGAAACGCAGAGTCCCCTGACACCTTTGCGTCAAATAGTTCGTCTGTTTGGACTGCAGCCGAACCAAATAAGTGCTGTGGCTGTCAACGCTTTAGTGTTTGTAGCGCAAATGGTAAGTAAGACGTCTTAATCTAATATAGTACACCATAGCGAATAATTGGGTATCTACGAAATTTTATAAGAGTCTTTTAATCAAAGGACCTGCTTAATAGAATGTTACATACAGGTTGGAAGGGACACCGACGCGAAGACGAAACCACGTGTTCAGTTCATCATTTTAAATTCAAATTGAAATTTTTCATCGGTAATTTTAAAGTACGTAGTAATCGCTTTCGCGTCGGTCACATCGGTGTTTACTTTTACTATACCATTTTCATTTCACGAGATGTTTGGAGATTTGTAATTCAAATCACAATTTTACACTTTCCAGATATCAACGTTCCTGTCAGGACCTAGACAGCCAAGCAAACCCTACCGATCAGAGGACCCCACAACATGGATTCTGAACAAAAACTCAAGAAGCCTTCAAGACCTCATTGCAGCCGCTAAGAACGAATCTCTACCAGACACCATAGACGAATTAATTCAAGAACAAGGTACAGAGGAAGAAACGTCTTGCATCCGACTATTAGTGTGCAAAGTTACTCCATTTATAGCTAGAATGCAGAAAACTGTGTTCGGTCATAAAGAAAAGACAAAAGATGAAACGTTTTCTAAAGAGCTTCGCGGTTCAGCGATCATGTACCGCCATCTACCGACGGCAGAAGAAATTAACGCACGGAACGACATCTGTGAGCAACAACACCAAGATTGCAATCTGAATGAATGAAATTGCTGCGCATACGCAGTGCTATTAGTACTAATGTCTTTGTTTCTAGATTGTTGACATCGTTTATGTAGTTTGAATTAAGGTTTGTATTTTTTACGATGTTGGGATAAAATATTTCTAATAAGGTTGTTTTTCTGAACTAAGAAGAATTCCACTAATAATTGAGAAGTAAGTTATTTCTGAATTATCCTACTCTACCTAGTGTTGCTAAAGGCAATAATTTCACAGATTATTACAGAAACTACAAAAGCAGGAGGTTAACTCACACCGTGTAAGAAACGAAAACCATATCGCTATTGGTCAAAAGTCAGAATGGGCAAATATTATCTTGCTGCATTCTTCCGAGATAACATAGCATGCACCATGACTGTTTTAACGAGGATGTTCGCTTTCAAGTAGGACCACCTACACATTAAGTTCTACCGCAAAGTAGGCACCTAGTAACCCAAGTAGGCGTTATATCACTATGCTTAAAATTATGGAGGCTTTCATATATTTTATTTGCCAAACCAACTGACGTGACAAGAATCTCTAGGCTGCCAGCACTTTCGAGCAAATATTATGCAACAAAAGGTCGATGGCCGTTAAAACAACATATTCGGTTATACATTTTTGTGCTATTTTTGATACTTATTATGTAATATGTCTGCAGTAACAGACTGCGCGGCGTAGAGGCTGCTTTTGAGCGAGTTTCGGTCGCTAATCTTATAGACGATATGACACAGCGCAAGCTTAGTTACGTGAATCATGACATCGGCACGTTACTGTCAACGTTTACGTTGGCTCAAGTTTCAGTAGTTGCAAAACCCGAACAGGATTTGAAGAAGAAAAGAGTGTACATAATTATGACGCATCTATTAAACTTCTTAAACAGTGTTGTTCTACATTCTTGATTAGTCATAGACCTGGCAAAAACAAAAGAGCAAGCCGGTATTAGGTGCGAAAGACGAACAACAATCAGTGCGATCCATTACATTGCTAGGAGACCTTTTGAAGCCTCGTTTCCCTGACTTGTTCTGTTTTTAAAAAGTAACCCATTGAAGCAAGTCAACGAAGACTGATTGAATGAAAACTTACAAGGTGTTAGTGTTGAAAAGAATATGAAAAACAGTTTATCTCAGAAAAGACATTCCATACAACTTGTCAATACATCAGCACAAGTATAGTCTTGCCTATCTTATAAATAACTAGCTTTTGGTAGCGGTTTTGCTTCCGTTATGTACGAAAATTAACCACGGCTTAAATGAAGCCTGTAACACTGTTGGATAAGTATAGAGACTATATACAACTCCAAACTATTTCTGTATCCGGCCCGCAAATGGGACAAACTAGATAACAAAGCCAGAGAAAGCACGCTCACATTATACGCTAGTTGCTAATAGTGACTTGTTATTGAACGTCGACTGAAGGTCTCCGTAAGTAAAGCTAAGGTTATTAGACAAATGCTAAATACACTCAAGACGGAGATAAACTAGAGAAACTTTTAAGATGTTTTCTTGTTGAAGTTGCACTAGACGTAGTTAATGCTTACCTATACAAATATGCAAAATCTGTGATCGTCGTCGAGGAAAATCCAACTACCTACCCATAATTTTCCTTCTTAGTTATTGTTTTCTCAACTAGATTTAGGGTGAAATCTTTCCCAATTAAAACAATTGATTCTAAATACCAGTTTATCCTATCAGATGGTTTCTGAACACTGCAAATTCCACAACTCAAATCATCATCATAATTTCAGCCGAAAGACATCCACTGCTGCACATAGGCTTCCCCCAAGAGTCGCCACATTGAACGGCCCCAATAAATCAAATAACGAATTCCAATTAGGAAGGCCCCCGAATGCAAGGCATTACTGGCTGGAAAACGTAGGAACTGTATAAGACAATATTGTGTAAAGCATACTGCACATCTCTGAACTCGAGCGCCCTATGGATCAACTGTACTAAACGTGCAGCCAATGCATTGCGTGTTCAATACAACAACGCTTTCAGGGCGCTCGCTGTTGCGACTGCCACGATATGGCAGTGCATCTGCTATGTTTGCACAAGCCAGAGTAGACAGCTTCTCAGCTGTAGTGCGCAAAAAGAATGCGTCTCTACTCGCCAGATTGCGTGGTAGTAGCAACAGCCTCTTGAGAATTATTGCTGATAGATATGATGAAAGCCCCATAGTGAGGCATCTTATAAAAACCACCCTGTCTGTAGTAGAATATAAGTACTAACATAGGTTATAAGTTAAATTGTTTACTAACATTATAGAATTGTAAGTATATTGTGTTAATTATCAGTGGCCTTCCCGCGACCACGGCTGGTGCAATCCGGTCGAAACGTCGGTCAAATATTAAAGGTAAAAATTCGCGAAAATACCCGTTTATATATGTTTAATAATGTGTTTTGATCGTGAAAGTTTAAAAAAGACAATTATCAGTGGATCATGTTGTCTGTTAAATAAATAAATTATTGTTATTATTAATATTTTTCTACAATCAAATAAATAAAAAAACACTGCCGTGACATTCGCTTGACAAGTGCACTATCATCAAGCAACTCGTTACACACATACGATATGATAGCTATTAGGTACTTCATTTGCACGTCATTAACATATTTGAACTTGCTAATTGCACGGTTTATATATGAATAGGTAAACAAAGGCCATAATACGCTTGAAGCAAGCGTATTAAAACGCTATCTATTCGGAGTGCTGTTGAAAACATATGCTCCTCCTCATCATCTGTTTTGACTTTTCCCAACTATGTTGGGGTCGGCCTTCAGTCTAACCGGATGCAGTTAAATACCAGTGTTTTTAGAGCGACTGCCTATCTGAACTCCACAATCCAGTAATTGAGTAAAACGATCCCTTTTGGTAAAACTCTATCTTCATCTGATGACATTATAGGCACCATAATCGAACTTAAGAAACTCTTGGCACCATGTTCTGTTCAGTATTCATAGCTCATTTATCCCACACGACTTACTAAACCTTTCTTTCCATCCCCGAAAATGTGAGTAACCAAGAATTACCCAACATAAACTTCAATGAATAACACTTAAACATTAAATCCATGACTATAAGTATATGTCATCCACGACTCACAAGGCAGCGGTCATCGAGAGAAAGTGAACGTGGGTCGTTGACCCCGGTGCCCAATTCCCGCACTCACACGATACTGACTGGGTAGTAGTTACATGTAATTATAATCAAATCCTTGTACACCGGCGTGACGTAACACACACGTGCTAGTCTATTGTTGGATACCTAGGTAATTGGTCAATTTTCTACTAGTGATTGGTCAGTTTGAGCGTGGAATATTTTTGACAGGAGAAAGACTTTTTGTTTTTGTCGTGTGACTCATTTCTTATACGTGGTGAAATTGTCGGTAATGAGTGGTTCTTGCATACCGACAGCATCAGTGCAACATTAACCTCATAACAACAATCATATTGGAAAAGCCTGATCAATGGGCAGGGCACATTGCTCGCAGAACATTTGGCCGATGGGGCCGAAAAGTTCTGGAGTGCCGACCGCGAACCGGAAGGCGTTGCATTGGAAGGCCTCCCACTAGGTGGACCAATGACCTGATAACGTTGCGGGAATCCGCTGGATACGAGTCACAGGGGACCGGTCAATGTGGCGACACTTGGAGGAGGCCTATGTGCAGCACGTCAACAACGGGCAACGTCTTGCCGCTGAAATAATGATGATGATGTTCAAATAAAGTCAGAATTTATAAGATTGTGTCCAAACCAAAGTTCAAAGAAGCATTTTATTCGTATAGTTATATCTAAATATATAAAAGAAGAAACTGACTGACTGACTGACTGACTGACTGACTGACTGATTGACTGACTGACTGACTGACTGACTCATCTATCAACGCACAGCCCAAACCGCTAAGTCTACAGATTCCAAATTTGGCAAGTAGGTTCCTTATGTGGTCTAGGGGTGCACTAAGAAACGATTTTTCAAAATTCATCCCCTAAAGGGGTTAAACGGGGCTCCAAAGTTTGTATGGGGAAACAAGATTAGTTAGACTATTTTATTCGAAACTTCACAGGAGTGCTCCTATTGATAAATGAGTAGAAACGGGTTTCAGGTTTTTTCAGAATTCAACCCCTAAGAGGGGGAAATGGGGTGGCAAAGTATAAAAATCAATGCACAGCCCAAACCGCTGAGTCTAGAGATTCCAAATTTGGCAAGTAGGTTCCTTATGTGGTTTAGGGGTGCACTAAGAAGGATTTTTCAAAATTCAACCCCTAAGGGGGTTAAACGGGAATCCAAAGTTTGTATGGGTAAAACAAGATTAGTTAGACTATTTTATTCGAAACTTCACAGAAGTGCTCCTATTGATAAATGAGTAGAAACGGGTTTCAGGTTTTTTCAGAATTCAACCCCTAAGAGGGGGAAATGGGGTGGCAAAGTATAAAAATCAATGCACAGCCCAAACCGCCGAGTCTAGAGATTTCAAATTTGGCACAAAGGTTCTTTATGAGGTTTAGGGGTGCAATAAGAAAGGATTTTTCAAAATTCACCCCCTTAGCAGTTGGAACGGGAGTCCAAAGATTACGTGGGGAAATAAGATTAGTTAGACTACTTTATTCGAAACTTAACAGGAGTACTCCTATCGATAAACGAGTTAACGTTTGTGTTTCAGTTTTTTTTCAGAATGGGTTGAATTCTGAAAAAAAACTGAAACACAAACCCCTAAAGGGGGAAATGGGGTAACAAAGCCTGAAATTCAACATAGGTATTGTTTTTATGGAGAATTGGGTCGGGTGTATTACAAAAACAACGATTTTAAGATTTAATGTGGCAGACCTGAAATACTACCATTGCCTATTGGGGTGCGATGGGGTTGAAATGTGTAAAAATCAATATGGGTGTCGATACCGTGATTATCAGGGGTGCTGATTACGAAAATGGCATTTATTTTGAGATCCAGATGATAATGATTGTGATTACGATGATGATGATTGTGATAATTACGACGATGATTGTGATGATGATGATTTTGATTACGATGATAATGATTGTGATTACGACGATGATGATTGTGATAATGATGTTTGTGATAACTATGTTAATGATTGTGATTACAATGATAATAAGTGTGATAACGATGATGGTGATTGTGATAGTGATAGTGATTGTAATGGTGATTGTGACAGTGACGGTGATTGTGATAGTGTCGGTGATTGTGATGGTGATAGCGATGGTTGTGATAACGAGGACGGAGATTGTGATGATGATGATTGTGATTAAGATGATAATGATTGTGATTACGATGATAATGATTGTGATAACGATGATGGTGATTGTGATTTTGATGGTGATTGTGATGGTGATGGTGATTGTGAAAGTGGCAGTGATTGTGATGGTGATAGCGATGGTGATGGTGATTGTAATTTTGACTGTGATAGTGTTGGTGATTGTGATAATGATGGTGATTGTGATAATGATTGTGGTTGAGATAGTGATGGCGATTGTGATCATGATGATTGTGATTAAGATGATAGTGATTGTGATTACGATGATAATGATTGTGATTACGATTATAATGATTGTGATGACGAGGATGGAGATTGTGATGATGATGATTGTGAATACGATGATAATGGTTGTGATAACGATGATAGTGATTGTGAAAATGATGATAGCGATTGTGATTACGATGATAATGATTGTGATAACGATGATGGTGATTGTGATACTGATTTTGATGGTGATTGTGATGGTGATGATGATTGTGATAGTTATTCTGAGAGTGGTGGTGATTGTGATGGTGATGGTGATTGTGATTGTGATGGTGATTGTGATGGTGATTGTGATGGTGATTGTGATGGTGATTGTAATGGTGATTGTGATGGTGATTGTGATGGTGATGGTGATTGTGATGGTGATTGTGATGGTGATTGTGATGGTGATGGTGATTGTGATGGTGATAATGATTGTGGTAATTATGGTGGTTGTGTTAATGATGATAATTGTTGATAATGATGGTGACTGTGATAGTGATGGTGATGGGGATTGTGGTAATTATGGTGGTTGTGTTAATGATGATAATTGGTGATAATGATGGTGACTGTGATAGTGATGGTGATTGTGATTGTGATAGTGATAGTGATGGTGATTGTGATAATGATGGTGGTTGTGATAGTGATGGTGATTGTGATAATAATAATTGTGATAATTATGAAATGTGGCCCATAGATAGTTTATAACCTGGATTAACATGGAGGGCAATATTATCCCTTTAGTATGATCCAGTGGGACAGTTACCGAACTTCACGCGGGCGAAGCCGCGGGCAACAGCTAGTATCATATAAGACAATCGGCGAGCAAATGACCATAAATCATAATCCATGCAAAAAGCACTTGCATCATTATTTTAGTAATAACATCCGGTATCAAAAGATAGCATTATTGTGTGGATGCGTAGACGCAAGCATCATACAAACATACCCACTGCCCATCTGTTACATTACACTTCCTGCTTCCTTAAATTAAAACATTCGTACATAACTTACATTCAAAATATCGTTTAGATAGAAAAAGTTACTGTACATTGTTCGCTAATTAATTCGTCTACATTATAAAGATTTCGCTTTCAGTAATATAGTAAGCATAACATGAAAATGGTGCTTGTAAAAACTTATTTTTTTTAATACATATAGGCTTGCGTTTGGCCGCAACTGCGCCTGATGTAAAGCGATGATGTAAATCTATACTAATATTATAAAGAGGTAACCTTTGTTTGCAAGTTTGTATGTACCCCTACATACAAACTTGCAAACAAAGGTTACCTCTCAGGTAATCTCCGGAAGTAATGAACCGATTTCAAAAAAATCTATTACCATTAGAAAGCTACATTCACCCTGAGTAACATAGGCTATATTTTATCCCCGTACTCCCACGGGAACGGGAACTACGCGGGTGGAAACGCGGGACGTCTTAATGTATATTTCAGAAGAATCAATTATTGTTTTTGAATCCCTATAATTGTGACAGGTACGCAATGAGAGATTCCTTATTAAAAACGATAGTATAACGTTTTTTCTTAAATAAAATAAATGATGCTAATCATTTGTCCTACTTACTAAATTTTTCATACAAAAGACTTCAACGCACTTTGCTACGTACACAAATTAAATATTTAATTGAACACTTTATTGTATAATTAATTAATTAATTAGTTTAATGTGGAATTCATAATGGGTACGTAATACGTAAACTCTTCCTTTAATTAAACGCTGAGTAGATAATTAGGAACTTTCAACTAAACAGTTTTTTCATGAGAGTTGATTATGGTTATCAAGTGAGGAAAGTAATAATTATCTATAGTAATATTAAATAAATAATAAATATTGCTGGACATTACACACAGCGCCATCTAGTGCCACACTAAGCAAAGAGGCTTGTGTCGTGGACACCAGATAGTTGATATACTACATAGATACTTTTTTGTTTGTAAATACATACTTATTATACATATAAACATCTATGACTCGGAAACAAATGTCCATGCTCATCACACAAACATTTGCTCCGACCGGGATTCGAACCCGGGACCCTAAGAACGTAAGGCAGTCTCACTACCGCTGCGCCATTCGGGTCGTTGTATATTATAAAGAGGTGGAGTTTTTATGTTTGGATGTATTGGGTATAATCTTCGAAAATACTAATCCAATTCCGAAAAGGATAACTGACCATAACCCGAAGCCGCGAACAAAAACTAGTACCTAAGTTATACTTGGGTTAATTTAATGGGCTGAACAAAAACACTTCTCTGTATGGATTATATGTACTCGGTATATACTGGCATCTTTGTGAATTCGCTAATCAAAATAAAACTTAACACTGGTGACATTAAATTTTATGCTATCGACGATAACCTGGTTTGCTATAAGCCAGATATTTCCGTGAATAAATTCAACAAATAAAAACGTTCGTTTGACGTAAAACTTGCACTCAATCTCTTAACATCCGACCACAAACTACTAGGTAGGCAGGAAACAAGCCCCTCCTTTCCACATAATGAATAAACAAAAAAGCAATTACAATCTCAAAATTCACACGCCGTTACAAACATTATACGCGTGCAGCGTCCAAACATCGTGCGAAGCAATCGGCGAATGTCAATATTTAAATTAGCCGTTTCATAATAATCATTACGTCACAATTAGATAATATCTAGGAGATCGATGACCGCCAGTGAGTGGCCTTACGTAACACTGTTTAAGTTGTTACTTAGAATTACCTACATGAAAGAAAGTTTGGCCAGAGTGAGACCTAACGCTGTTGTAACCTATTGTAGTCGATTGATGTGTCTCGCTACAAAAAATAGAAAAGCAATGACATAGACATTGTATTGTGGGTAAATACGTCTTCATGTAAGTTCTAACAAAAACGTTGTTAAGTGCTAAATCGGTTAATGCGAAACAGCATTGGTTTTTGAGTCAATAAAGATCATTCAGGTTGTTTTATTTTATACCGAAATACTACAGACAACGCTGCCCCACCAGCGAGCCATGCCCCTCCACCACTTCCATTCTATTTCAGTACTTTCCTACCTTCATGAAAAAGACAACAAACAACTTGAGCAACATTGTGACTACAATAAATAGGTACAAGACATTATCATTATTTCGCATTGGACGCATTCATTTCAATTTAACGACGATTTAATTCAGTGCAAGTTTCAAATGAATGAAGATGTTAGACACAGATTCCAGCGCATTCAAATAGCGACATTTATATAAAATGCTTTAAAGCGATTCTCTCCGCGTATTTCCGTGTGTTTTCCTGTTTTCCGATGTTGTAGAAAGCGAGGAAAAACGTGTGCCTTTTTCTGTCATAATGCACGCTTAATTTATTGATTTTATTCATGTTGTATTCAAGAGATATTTTTGTAGTGGCCATTTGTTTTTTTTCATTTAATATTAATTAAAAACATTTAAACCTATGAGTTTAGAAAAGAGGGCAAAACTATTGTTGTTGACCTTATTACTTCTTTTTATTTACATACGTAATTTCTAATTTATTTCTGTAGGTATTTAAAACCAGTTCATCTAAAAACAGGTAGAAGATATTCTAGGTAACATTATTGATTCAAAATATTCAAAAATGTAAATAGAAATAGTTTCCGATGCATTAAGGCTACGGAACTCGTCGCTATGTAGCGATCGGGGTCAATCATTTCTCACTAGTAGTAACTTGTACAAATATATTTTATGGTTTGTCAAAGCGAGTTGCCAGAGAAAGTGAGCTTGGTGGGGACCGGGCGCAGGCGTCGGTAAAAAGCGCCCAAATTATGTTGAAGACAAAAAGTAAGAGAGTACAGACGTTCACCTGCGACGGAGGGAAACTACACCAAGTGTAATTGTTTCAATTTAACTTAATGTTAACGAAAATTAGTGTAGTTGTTTACACGTTTCTATAAAATTGACGGAACTACTGTGCTACATATGAAGACGTAGCAGCGTAGTTTCTAATTTAAACATGCAAATAGAATATTTTCATGTTCTTCTCGAATCGATGACTTAGATTTTGTCCAACCAGTACGTAGCAACCTGGATAGCTCCGTCGTTTGTCTTCTTTCAAGTCCTGCGGGGTGCAATTAGTACACGCCAGGCAGGAGAGAACTGTGGCATAGCCATAAACCATATTTCCATGATAAGAGTTCAAATAAACTATAATTGTTAATTAAGGACTATCATCATCATCATCAGCCTATTAATGTTCCTACTGCTTATGGACACAGGCCTCTCTATGAGAGGGAATGGGCTATAATCCACCACGCGGGCCCAGTGCGGATTGGTAGATGTCACGTGTCTTCGAATTTTTTGGTTCTAGGACATGCCGGTTTCCTCACGATGTTTTCCTTCACCGTTTTTGAGGATTAACTTAAGGACTAACTTTTTATTATATCAGGAGTACTTAATAATGATTCTTAGTAGATATAAAATGTAGACGCCGTGTAATCTTTATTAATAACTAGCTGACCCGCGCAACTTCGTCTGCGTCACATGAGAGAGAGAGGGTTAGAGAGAGTGGAGTCAACCTTGAAAGATAGACATAATGCCATCGCGGTTTTTTTTAGAACGCTTTAAAACGAACAATTCCCTAATACATGATTGTTGCGCAACTTTAACCGTTTCTGCAGCGCCCGCAAAGGAAGCTCTCGAAAGAAATAAATTTTCCTTGTTTTTGCAACATTTAACATTGATGCTCCGCTCCTTTTAATTATAGCGTGATGTTAGATAACCTATAGCCATCCTCGATAACTATTCAACACTAAAAGTTTTCCTGTAATTAGCGCGTTCAACCAACCAAAATCTCTTTAGCTTTATAATATTTGTACTTAGTAGACATATACCTACGTAGATCCAAGTGGGTAACAATTTAATTTCTTCGAGGTTTCCGGCGACTGGGACCGCAATTAACTGGGACCGTGGTCCCAGTCGCCGGATCCGTAAAAAATAAATATTTTTCTTCCAGCGACTGGGACCACTCATAGATAACTTTAAAAAATCTATTATTCAAGCCAAAATTAGTACAGTCAATTTTTCGTTTGATTGTACTAATTTTGGCTTGAATAATAGATTTTTTAAAGTTATCTATGAGTGGTCCCAGTCGCTGGAAGAAAAATATTTATTTTTTACGGATCCGGCGACTGGGACCGCGGTCCCAGTTAATTGCGGCCCCAGTCGCCGGAAACCTCATTTCTTCGATATATTTGCATTAATCGCTAAAATAATCTACTTATGTTTTTCCAAAAAAGGGCTTACCTCGACAGCCTTTTTTTTTCGGATGGGAAATCATCAAATGACTCCTCCCGCTCTGGGCGGACCAGGAGGCAGTGTCATACTTTTACTGACTAAACCCATCCATGTTCCTTCATCGCCCTTTGTGTTCCGGGGCCACGGTATCTCTTTAGAACAGTCCCGCAACCCCGGCAGGCATCGGCCCTTGCGGACCCCTTCCTATTGCTGACTCTCTTTGAGGCGCGCGTCGAACACGAACGTGCCGTCGACACGGCCTGTCGTCATGAGACAGACGGACGGCGAGCTAGCCCATAGCCCACCGTCCACAGGCCCACGCGTACGGTGGCCGGGGGCCACGTGGTGGCCCCGGACGCCCGGGGCGTCTCCCGCGGCGGCCGGGATGTTTAGAGGTTCTCTCCCTCTCACGTTCCGCCACCTCCTTCATCCTTAGACACTCGATGACAGTCATACTCCAGCTAGGTCTAAAGTTCTCATCAAAGGTGCAAGAAATTAGCCCAAACACGATTTTTCAATTATAAATGGGACCAACTTTGAGATGTGTGTACCTACGCTTTTTACAAACAAAAGGACCATGTACGAACTTCTCTGTAAAAGTTATCCGTGGTCATATATAAAAAAAATACGCGTCGAATTGAGAACTGCCTTCTTTTTGTTTCGTCGGTTAAAAAACTAATCTTGAGGCAATTTACACGTTTGCGGCGGCGACCTCTCGCGTCCGGCCCTGGTGCAAGCCATGGTCCGGAGCGAGACGGAATGGGACGCCGTCACCTCCTTCTGCGAAGCAGTAATGCTAGAGAAGGAGGTGGCGGAACGTGAGAGGGAGAGAACCTCTCAACGTCCCGGCCGCCGCGGCAGACGCCCCGGGCTTCCGGGGCAACCACGTGGCCCCCGGCCACCGTAGGCGCGGGCCTGTGGACGGTGGGCTATGGGCTAGCTCGCCGTCCGTCCGTCTCATGACGACAGGCCGTGTCGACGGCGCGTTCGTGTTCCACGCGCGCCTAAAAGAGAGTCAGCAAAAAGGAAGGGCCGATCCGCAAGGACCGATGTCTGCCGGGGTTACGGGACTGTTCGAAAGAGATACCGTGGCCCCGGAACAAAAGGGTGATGAAGGAACATGGCTGGGTTTTAGTCAGTAAAAGTCTGACACTCCCTCCTGCTCCGCCCAGAGCAGGAGGAGTCATTTGATGATTTCCCATCCGAAAAAAAAAAAAACAAAAAATAGGCAACTGACACGGGCGAGGGTCATTCAATTCAGAAAATGGAGTGAAATAAACAACGCCGTCTATCGACCAAAATGTTAAACTGCTAAAGTATAAATTACCTATGCTATAAATTTTTTTTAAAGCTGGTCAGTCGATTTAAAAGTTATGACTGTGGTGAGCACATTTTTAGTCATTGGTATCATTTTAGTTCAACAGATGTCGCTGCATGTATGTATCTTACATTTGATGATTAGTTCTTCTTGAAAACTTTAAGTTCATATATCTTTTGATAGAATTAAACGATTTCAATGAAACAAACACTAAATCATACCCCAAGTTACACACAATTTTTATGTATAAACATTGTCAGCATTGAATTCGTAGATTTTATGTGATGTGCGCACAAACAAACAGACAAACAGACAAAAATTTCAAAAATGATGGAAATGGGTTCTGTTACTTATCTTTTCACACGCTGGCTATTTTTTGTTTCAATTTCTTCAATGTACAAAAATGACTTTTCTACAGATTTATTATATGTATAGATTTTGTCTATAGGTTTCCGTGCCAGTCCGAGGCACTTTCTCACAAACTTGAAACTTATTGCAATTTAATTTGTTTGAATGAACGAGCAATTTCATATCGTACTTGAACATCTTTCGTGGAACATGGGAGAAGCGGCATCCATTCAACTTTGATTGATGAAGAGAAAACGAGAGAAGAAATAACCGTCTACACGGGATTAAATAAAGACCTTTTTATTTTGTAAATTAATCAATGACACCTTTAATAGGTCCTATTAAAAGTTTTGTTTATAATTTTCCTTGTTACTTATTACAAATGCCGAAATGTAGACACCCGGTTAGGTAACAGTTCTGTCTTTTCAAACTATAAAAGCGTCTTGCTTTTATACAACTGTAACTTAGAATGTTATGTAACTGCATAAAAATATATCTACTTAATTTTATTTATTTTCCCTAACACGTGTAATTGTTTAAGTACTCAAATTATTTAAAAGATAATTTTACATAGCAATGAAAAACAAACAAGTTTTATCGGAGGTGTAGGTGTGAGGTGTGTAGCTCGTGGCTAAATAATAACAGCCGCTCGGGTCGATCGTTAGGTTAAGCCGTGCTTGCCTAGGTTGGTCTGTGGATGGGTGACCGCCCATTACATACCGAGTTTCCTCCGTGCCTCGGAAAGCACGTTAAGCCGTTGGTCCCGGCTGTCATTTGTAGATCTTTGACAGTCGTTAGGTAGTCAGAGGCCCAAAAAGTCTGACAACCAGTCTGACCAAGGGGTATCGTATTACCCGGTACTAACTGGGTTGTGGAGGTCAGATAGGCAGTCGCTCCATGTAAAATACTGGTATTCAGCTGCATCCAGTTAGACTGGAAGCCGACCCCAACAAAGTTGGGAAAAGGCTAGGCAGATGATGAGGTGTGAGGTGTGTTCCAGCCTAGGACTGTTTGCTCATTCTAAATTTTTATATGACCTTAGGGCGTTAGACTTTTCAAATGCCTACTTACTCATCCTTGCTCCACTTTGATAATAAAGCCTAACCCTCTATGCTAATAGTTTTCAGATAGATAAACCACAAACTTACGGAAGTTAAAAAAACAACGGAACGTTGTCATCACTAGGTGCGTTGGTTTAAAAACGAATTATTTTGTACTTTCTTTTCATCAAGTAGGTAAGCAAGTAAATAGAACTTGAAGTTTTCCTCAACGCGTTATAAATGTTTAATCATATGTTGATTAAGTAGGTACATATATAAGTACAGTTGGTAACTTACAAGGTATATAATTAAATGATACTTTCAAAACATGCTTTAAGAACGAAGAAATAATCCACTCACGTGTTGAGGGCATTTTTTGTTTACTGTCCCACTTGCCAGCTAATCCAAGATTGACAAAAAACAGCCACAAACTGGTCAAAAAACAGCCACAAACTGCAGTCTCATTTAGGATCAGGATTAAAGCAGGTCAACTTGAAATTAACGACTTCGAAACTTCACTTTCTTTTCAGTGTCCTAAGATCGTTGATTCAGGAACCTCCGAAATTCGTCCGACAAAATTAAATACATCCAGTATTTAGATCAGTATCGATGTTTAAAACATTGTTGAACTTCGGACCATTATTATAATTATTTATTCATTGCTCTACATAATACATATAAGAATGGTATAGTTAATATTAGACAAAATTCATACACTCATAAAACGCTGTTGAGATGGTAGAGTTTTGGTAGAAGCTAATTTAGGAATTATTTGAGTCCATCGACACGCAAAGAAGAAGTGTCGATGGATTTAAATAATTCCTGACCACCTACACAGCTCTTTCTTTGGCTTCGTTTCTATCCTGGAAGGAACACGACAAAGAAGAACAGAACATCAGACATATTGACATGATCGTCTCCAGAATATATGCGATTGTGAAATAAGAGCGTGAGAAAAGTGATCGTCAAAGACATTTCATTACATACGCCTAGGGGTATTATAGGCGCCATATTATAATTAGGGGCGGTCCACACTCCACAATCGTAATCGTAACCCATTGTTGCTTGGTACAAGCGATCCGTTCTGCTTCACATTGGGGCAGTCTTCACTTTCTATGACTGTGACATTGCCAACTTGTTATTTGTATCAAAGCCAAGCCATTGTTGATGCCTTGAGTGAAAATATCATATATTGCAACGTCTCTATTCAATAGACACAGCTATTATCGTCATTGTACGATCCTTTGCGATGAAAGCCTTGTAAGCTAGACGTTATTGTTTTAAGCAATGCCTACGTAAGTATTAAGTTTAAACTGTAGGTACATGATTTCGAAATGATAATTTAAAACTTTTCGATTAGTTAGTGTGATAAATTAAGCTTATCTGGATTCCTGAACAGTTCATTTGCCTTGGAAGAATATCTTTAACTACGCACAATACCGTGGAGGAAGTTGTACGAGGATCACGGACAACAGTGAGAAATGAGATACCTACCTAGTTCTGGTCCAAATGGCAAGAAAATATCGAACCTAAAACTAAACAAAATTATTATCGACAGTCACGGTGACACGCACGCTACCACTAACACTGTCGGAATGCGGCGTATCCTTCTAGGTCACGCAGCCTTGCCTTGATAATAGTCAGTCATTGGCAGTAAGAACGAAAGCTACCATTTCGCTGATGCCCTACTGGCCCACTGTGCACCATGTTTACACATCGTATTATCTGTTTACCTTGAACACATCTTTATTTGGATCCCTACCTAGCAACATTCCAAATTCCCCTTCTAATGTTGCCAGAAAACATATCTGCGTGTTTTCTTTTTTATAAAAACAAATGTAATTTTGTCAATTACAATGAAAAGTTTGTACTCTCTATGTCTAATGTTTGGACTCTCTATTCTCCATGTATCCAATTAGTTTGAAATTATAAGCTGTCTAAACTAGGAAGTGAAATTGATTGACACAAGTCCTAGATATTACGAGTACCTACTTATATTATAGCTACCATTCTCTTTGCATATAGACTTAGAAGTCTCGAAGTAATTCTCACTGCACCATGAATCGTAACATTTAACTAAATAACAGGTAAGTTCGAGGTCAGCTGGCAAACTTGAAAGAAAAGCATACTTTCCAGTCGCTCGACCAGTATTAAAAGGTACCACCCGTGTCAACCAATCTGCATTTTTTCAAAGTTGTAAATACAAACAAACATGTAGGTACTGATAAGACCAACACTTTTCGGGTTGTTTTTTGATCATATATCTACTTCAACAAACAGGATGAAAGGGGACACCGACGGACAAAAACGATTACCAGGTATTCGGTACATCATTCATACATTTTGACGTGTACTCGCTCTCATATCACTCGTTTATTGCCGAAGCGATTTTTCAGTAATATTCCACGCTTGTTCATAGTTATTGTCCGTGACCTTTATATGTTTCAGCAAGGCTTCAGCTTCACCGGTGATACTTGATTTCAGATATTGCAACTTCTGTACCAAACTTAGCGACGTATTGTCATGGACGAGTGATATAAACAAATCATGATAAGTGGGCCAATCATCGTAATTACCATTAAATTCAGGCAGCTGGATTCTCGGCAATTTAACTTGTGTTTGGTTAATCGTCGCGGTGTTACTATACTTACTTCTGCTGTTTATGTCAACGAAGAAATCATGTCCTTTAAATCTCCTTGTAAACACAAGAACAAGTCTTCAACAACGTAATAATCTTCGTTAACAAAGTACGGGATGGTCGCACGGTTTTCTTTCGGTGTACACTTAACGAGTTCTTCATGTGCGACGGTCCTGCAGTTTTTAGGAGACAACAAATTAAAAAAAAAATACCGCTGAAAAATTTCTGTGGTGGGGTTAAGAATGATTAGGTACCCGAACACGTGGTAACCGTATGTGCGTCGGCGTCCCCTCATCTGTATAATCGTCCAAACTTAAAATAATAAGTTTTCTGTATTTATCTACAAATAGGTGTCTACATGCGTAGTTGCTAAGCTATTCTATTAGCAAACTAAAATCTCATCCAAGTATCTAATAACTTAATCCAGCAGTATCAGATTAGTTGTTCAATGACAATTTAGTGCACGTTAGTATACGATACTCAATTGTTTCTACTCACGCCACAAGCTCTACTAAGTATCTACTGATACTTCTGTAACTTAGGTCTCAAGACTTACCTACATTTACTGAAGTTATTACTGAGGCACTTAGTTCTTTGGTTATCCAATTATACTATGCTCAAGTGCTCATTCAAACAGGTATTATCTAAACAAGCTACGATTATCATGTTACCGAAATAGCAACTTTTCCAAGTGCATGACCCCATACCTCGGCGATGAGTTGGATCTAGTACCGGGCCCGCCCTCTGCGGTTCATATAAAACCACTATGGGGACGAGATGATGGTGTCCTAGTTCTCAAGTTCCGTTTACGGTGAATAGACACTAAAAGTGATCATCTATAACTCATGTCTGAGGAAAAGGTTAATAATCATGGCTTTCCTTTCTCGTAAATCTAGTGTCTTCGCAGCCAATCGATATCACATTTTCGATAGTGATATTATAGATGGCTTTCAGGGCTTCAGTTCAATGCAAAATTCCAGTTTTGATGAGGAAAACTTACCTATGTAAGTTCCGTTCTACTAAGGACTTAATTATCAAATAGTCATGCTGCTTGAGTTGCCTACTTAATCGTTTCTAACAAATTATCATAACCAGCGGGTTATACGCAAGCCCGATACCCAATAAGAACTCATAACAAGGCTGTAAGCTTCATTGATACGCACCTGATTAATACCTGTAATGATATCAAACCTCGATCAATTGCTCTGTCGGCAGCATTAACAAGATTCACACAAGCCTTAATCAAAGCCGATGATTATATCGAAACTGCTCCTCACAATTAGATCAGTGGAGGAGAGAAGTAGGTGGGCACGTCGAGCTCACATTCCAACTTTACAGTTACCCTCGAATGGTCGTAGCTACATGCAAATTGACAAATATTACCGGACACGCAGCTATCATACTAGCACTTCTGAAGGTACTGATTATGTACGTACTTGTTACTGTTACAGATTGATTTTCTTTCGTCCTATTTAAAGAGTAAGTGTGTCCATGAAATTATTATGGGTACCTGCTGTATACAATTTGAATTTGCATCTTTTAATTCATTCGTATTTAGTTCATAACCTAATGCAGTTATTTACTACTTACCTAATTAGTTTCAGAACTGCTCAATACCGGCCCTCGCGTCACCTCTTAAAATATAAACAGAACCCATTTCTGCCAAGTGCTGGACATTATCTGTTTACTTCTTACTATAAGGTCTCCCGATTCTGAATTTGTCACCCCGTCATCCCCAGGACTTTTCAAATTCTGCTTTTTTTGCTGCCGTGTCTCTCTCTCTACCCTAATGTTAAGTAAAAGTGATCCTAAAATTGTTTCAAAATAAAAATATTATAAAGGACCTACGGATAGTTATCATATTTATACAAATTGTACAGAGTTTACATTTCATATTTAACCCTCTACTTACTGCGAGGTCACTTTCTATGCATTGAGAAAGTCCACGATTAAGTCGTGAGATTAAATTATTATTTTAATTCTTCAATTGAGGATTAATCTCAAGTAAGGATGGGGTTTAAAGACTGGTCGAGGATTTACTAGAGTAGAATGTTCGCTCAGCTAAGTGAGGTTTCCGAATAAGAAAGTGAAATGCAATCAAATGAGTCAGCGGCGGGTCACTGCTCCGACACCAGAGTCCTCCGTTCATTATGAACGATACTCCGACCCCCTACGTTGAGTAACTCTTCGAGGAACCTAATGAAAGTAATTCTTATATGTTCTCCTCGTATTCCAACTTTCATTCTTTAATTTCTTTCTGATTTTAAGCAATGTAAACCGTTTAATTTTATTAGCCTCGATAACTTCTGCGACCTCTTTCTTCGGTAAGGAAGCTAGCGAAAGTGAATCGCGTTTTTCCATGCATTTCAACTTTCGTTCTTTAAGTTCGTTAATTAATTAATACAAGAATAACTTAAGTATTCAAAACACCGTAACTACTTTTGCTCATACTTACGATAACAATTCTACATCAACCATTGCAGAATGAATTTACCAGCCACCAAACTTTTATTTTCTGTACATTTGACAGGCCTGGACACATATGAACTGTACAATTTATCGGAAGGTCAGCAATCTTCTTCTAACCCTACGAAACGTGGTAGATGACCATCCATCCACCATCATGGAAGAAATTACAACGTACCTAACGGTTGAAAGACGCGTGGTTAACATAGGCCTCCCACAGAACAGACTTAGAAGTAATAGGTAGTTATTTCAGAGTAATTAAAACACGATATATTTTAAAGACTCATTTATTGCTCAAAGTAAAAAATAAACATGCTACACATAAGAACAAGCTGTTGTCCTACTATTCTACAAACGGACCGCCATAGATTCAGATCAAATGCACCGTAGCGAGCGGATGTTATAGGCAAAACCGAGTGTTATTAAAACATGCTTTTTTAATTATATGCTCTAATACCACCCCAATATGAGACATAGTCGATGCGTTTGCAGATAAGAAGTGACAACACAATGCAGAGAAAGGTCTCTGATGCAATAGTGACCTGTGATTACTCACGCAAAATCAGCTTATAGGAACGACTTACAAATGTCTTCCAGAAGATGCAGGAACAAGTACCTGGAAATAATTTTATATTATTTCGTATTCAAGTTAACATGTGTGTCACAAATACTTGCTTTATTTGGTGGCAATATAAATATGATCTTAGGATAAACAAACATAAGTAAAACCAAGGAACAAAACATGGCCTCCATCACCAATATTCACATGATCAAGTTTAAGCATTATACACGAAAGAAGCACACCATGCAAGTTCCCTTAGACTACGTATTGAATAAATTTGGCACAGAAGATAAAAATAAATAAAACATTGAATAAAGGATCTAGAAATTCTGTTATTTAGGCTGGCTTTCCATGTTAAGGGATCTGGGAAGCTATGCAAAATACTGCTACACCTACCCGAGAAAAACCATTACGACTTAGGTTAATATCATAAAAGTTAAATCCAAGAGCATGCAGCCTCAAGAGAATAACTACCACTACGTAAAGCAAGCAACAATTTTTTCTTACGAATGAAGCATTGACTTCGATATGTTGAAAAAAATGTGGTTTTCTATTTCGTGTAACTTGAGGTTACGAGGTAGCGTCTTAATATCTATACCAATATTATAAAGAGGTAATTTTTTTTGTAAGTTTGCATGTAGGGAGTAATCTCATATTATCGTGCATATTAGTCGAGCTATCACATTTTTTAATAATAATATATTTATTTGCGTAAAACATGGTATAAAAAGGTCTTACAGTATAAAATACAATAAACAGACATGTTGTGCCAAGATTAAACATAGCATGCATATTTGTAATCACAATTTCCTTAGCAAAATTAATATTATATTACAACAACGTTATTTTCGTTCTAGGAATTGTTTTAGACTATAGAAGTTGGTTGTTAATTAACCATTCATTTCATTCATTTTGCGGACGAAGTGCTAGTGTATCGTAAAAAGTTAAACGCAAAAGCATGCACCTTCTATCAAATTACTACGTCGTGCAATCAAGAGAAATGGACACCATTCATGGAAAGAAAATCAAATTAGATATGCCTTTACTATGCCCAAGCAATTAAGTGATCGCGGTGTCATTATGTACTTAAGACAAGCGTGAGAAGCAAGAGAATGTAGCCCAATGGATCGAGCGCTAGTCGCTTCAGTTTCCACGAGACACATCAACTTTACTGGGAAAAGCAACTGATTACAAAGCCAACGGATGGGAAATATGTGACATTGGACCTAATTTTATGTGATTGATTGAGGAATAGAGCAGCGGTGGTGCAGTGGTGGCGGCCCCGACTTACGAACGGTAAGTCGTGGGTTCGAACCCTGCAGGCGCATTGCTTTGTGTAATTTATTTCATCACCGCTGCTCTCAATACGGTGAAGGAAAACATCGTGAGGAAACCGGCATGTCCTAGAACCAAAAAATTCGAAGACATGTGACATGTACCCACTCACACTGGGCTCGCGTGGTGAATTATAGCCCATTCCCTCTCATAGAGAGGAGGCCTGAGTCTCAGCAGTGCGAACATTAATAGGCTGATGATGATGATGATTGAGGAATTTTTGTTTTGTAAAGAACTGTTTCGTTTGACGAGAAAAAGGGGGAAATATGTGGAGGTGATTGCAAAAATATGTGTATTAGAAGTTGCAGCACCCGAATAAGATGATATTTGAATTGAGGTACCAAAGAGAGCGTATCGAGGGATAGGATTGTATAGATGCTCCTTATATAGGTACCTGCACTTAAGGCTGATGCTCCAGGGTAGCCCGCGAAATTCAAATTTTCTTACGTTTTTTTGCAATTTGTTGGACAATGCTAGGTTGTATGTTGATTAAAATATTGTTCGCGATGGTAAGACGTATGTAGTTACAGAATTATAATCATCAAAATCATCAATACAACCCTCTGAGTTCATATAAGTCGAGGAACGATTTTTTCAAGGTCAAAGTAATTGCTAGACCTTTATGAACTTATATATATATATTGATGATTTTGATGATTATAATTCTGTAACTACATACGTCTTACAATCGCGAACAATATTTTAATTAACATACAACCTAGCACTGGCCTGCAAATTGCAAAAAACGTAAGAAAATTTGAATTTCGCGGGCTGGTTGAAGCATTCACCTTAATTTAAAAGGGAAGCCTAGCCCATAGTCTTCCTGTTTAGGAAATGATTTATGGTTTTGCTATTAAGAATTGTAATCGAATGGGTGCTTAGCATATACCACAATATACACCTAACGTTAGTTCCTCTATTTATGTTTAACCTAAAAAAAAACTTAAAAAGCAGTCTTAGCCTAGTTGTGACCGTCGGACTGCCAAGTCATAAGTCTCAAGTTCGAGCCCAAGACACGCCCCCTGATTTTTCGGATTTTTGTGCATAATGTATAATTATCACTTGCTTCGGTGAAGGAAAACATCGTGTGGAAACCAGCATGCCGGAGATATTTCTCGACGGCATGTAAAGCCACGTCAGCGGCATAAAAACGATAACACCAGTTTACACCAGGTTAGGCGTTAACAACACGACTAAGAAAGTTAATATTCAAACTTACTTTACATCGATTGATGATGATTGTTTTGTTGCAATTGCGGGAATAGATCCACACTTGCTTTTTGCGACATATCTCTATGGACCAGAAGGCATTCGGTCTGCGTTTCATTTATATTTTCAGCAAATAGACCTCATGACTGCAGGAAAACAGGAAAATTTCATAACATCACGCCTGTAATTCCAAAGGGTTAGGCAGAGGTGTACACCACATTTCGTGAGTTATGTTTAAGTCCCATGTAAAAGGGGGCGAGCCTATTACCACCAACCGGTTATAAATCCAGACTCTGTGGCTGCAACTGAGAAATTCCTGATGGGAAAATCTAATAAGACTTTGCCAGACCTGGGAATTGGACCACATGCTCAGCAGTTGCGTTTGCCATAAACCGAAGAGGCAGGAAAATCTCATCTACTTATTAGTGTTAGTGATCATAAGATAACGGCAAACTTGGGTCAACAGACAAGGATAATGTACCAATGCTGTAGTCTGCGCCAGATAACTAGGAATTAAAGGTCATTGCTCTTTTTAGGGTTCCGTAGTCAACTAGGAACCCTTATAGTTTCGCCATGTCTGTCCGTCCGTCCTCGCTTAATCTCTGTGACCGTTAGCACTAGAAAGCTGAAATTTGGTACCAATATGTATATCAATCACGCCGACAAAGTGGTAAAATAAAAATTGGAAAAAAATGTTTTATTAGGGTAGCCCCCCTATATGTAGGGGGGCTCCTATATGTAAAGTGGGAAGTGATTTTTTTTTTAATTTCAACCCTAACGTGTGATATATTGTTGGAAAGGTATTTAAAAATGAATAGGGGTTTCCTAAAATCATTTTTTGATAATGTCAATAATTTCGGAAATAATCGCTCCAAAAGTAAAAAACAATGTGTCCCCCCCCCTCTAACTTTTGAACCATAAGTTTAGAAAATATGAAAAAAATCTGAAAAGTAGAACTTTATAAGGACTTTCTAGGAAAATCATTTTGAACTTGATGGAAACAACAGATTTTGTACAAAAAAGACAAAAAGTTGTACAAAATAATTTCTGGACTAAGTTTGTAGTATATTCGTATATGGAAGCATTTTTACATAATGGATACCCACCTTTAAACTCATAAGTGGGAACACTTATTGTGACGGACGGGAAACTACGGAACCCTACACTGAGCGTGGCCCGACACGCTCTTGGCCGGTTTTTTTAATTTCTCTGCGTAGGTACCCCGACAATACATTATGAATCGTTTTTTATTACTAGAAAAAGTCAAGGATCACGATAAAGGTAGTTTCGGGACAAGTTTATGTCATTATTTCTGTTTTCGGAATTATGTATTTGAATAAATGTATGCGGGTTAATGACCTTTATTTCCTACTTATCTGGCGCAGACTATAGTTCATCGGCCACGTTCCTGACTGACATATCCACAAGCAAAGTAATGAGCTTTGGCAGAAATTACCACTGATCCGCTATCTGACTAGAAGCAACATAGTAGTAAATGTTGAAAATTTAATGTTATACAATTAAGATGAATCAAAAACCTAAGTATATTATATTCTATTTTTTTAAGAGGTAGAATTAAAGGCTTTTTTATTTGCACTGTTTTAGTCTTTCACGGTTTTTCACTACTTACACTTAAAGTACTTACGGGATAATATCCGAAAACAAAAGAAAATCACGGATATTATCCCGTAAGTACTCTAAGTGCTTTTTATTTACTTTATCATAGGTGTAAATATTATTTTACCTATTTCCAGTTTCAGATACATATTAGGATTAGCGAATTTGTATGTTTCTCCACTTACCCTTGTACTTCTTTTACCTGACTGAAAGATGCTACTGATCCAAGAAAGGACCTGGAACAAGAGAAAAAATCTGTTAGTTTCAGGATTTCTTCCAACATGTACTATAATAACGGAATCATCCGTAGCATTGCATAGGAATCCCAAGTATTCAAAGTCGTAGAGTTTTCGTCGGTTCGGTAACCCAATGTCCTTGACAAGGTCCAGCCGGGAACAGTGCGTGCAACGGGATGGGAACAGGTTGGACACACGGACAGACAGACCGACTAGCACAGTTAGCCGCTGCCACCATAACTGGGTCATCATATATATATAGTGAAGTTCAAGGCACAACATTCATTGCAAGTTAAACTCTCGCACAGGCAACACGCACTTTCACCGGTGAAGATATAGCTACCTCGTGGAAGATAACGTGATTCAGTGTTAGTGATATACCCCCAGTTCGAGATAAGGTAAGGTTTTTAAAGGTCCATCCTTTAGGACTAATAGTGGCAATATTTTAGTGAACGGTGTTTGAAACATAAGTGTGAAAGTTGGACAGGACGCTGATGATTGCAAGTGACCACGTGAATTTAAAGATAAGGTGTTTCACAAGTGCTTTTGGTGATACAAGATGTTTGTTTATTAAGATAAACAAACATCTTGAAAAAACAAAAAAACACAAAACAAAAAACACAAAACAAAAAACTTTACTTTTTTTTAAGTGTTTTATTTATTTTGAAATTATGTTGTGAATAAACAAATTGTTTGTTGTATCAAAATTGCTGTGAAATATTTTCTCTGGAGTGATTTAGTGAATGTTTAATTATTTAATTAGTAGGTGCCTATTTTGTGTGGAAACCCGAACCGAAACTCTACCAAAATTCACGAGACAGTGGTTTGATAGTTACTATTATTGTTAACCATACAAATAGTCAGTGTAACAGAACGAAAAATACAGGAATGAAAATAAATTCATTATAAAACAAATTTGACCAGCTTCGATACTTCGAGAACTTAGCTTTGTTTGTAGATATGTATATCCTTTTTTATAAATAAAAGCATAGAAGAGATATGACATGGGTGGTTATTAAAATCAGAATGAATGTTGCAGCGTGAATGTACGAGGGTGTAAAGAAAATCCCATATATCCTGCGAATTAATTGGGGCGTTGATACCTATGTACAAAAAATATTTTCTATTTTGATCTCTTATGTGTGAGTATCTCTCTAATAACGAAGAGGTCGTTTTTAGAAATAAGTGAGAAAAAAAGAGAAATAGTACGTCCAGAACTCGACTTCTGAAAGCAAAAACAGAAAAATTAAGTGTGTCACTTCTGAAAGCAAAAACAGACAAAATAAGTGTTTCATTCGACACTTAACAAAATGATAAATTAACGATTCATAACGACGACGAAACTCAATAAATTAGCATTTCACCGCCAAATGTATAACAAAAATTGTTCAACGACCGGAAGTGGCAGCTTTCGATCAATTTTCAGTAACTTCAAAAGTCAAGTTCCGAGTTTTTACAACACGATATGATTTAACAAACATAAAACACACGAACACAAACAAAAATTTATTCGGAATCAATAATCTTTGAACAAATGACGAAACAATGATACTTAATAAAATCAGTCACGAACATTTCACACATATTATGAACTACCACACAGCACATTATGTTCACTGTGCGCTTTAGTCATGTAAATATGAACCTTCGCTTTCTAAAATGTGAAAATGTTCACATAATGCGTTCCAACCCTGAATTCGTCGCGGAGAATCTAAAGAATAAAGAAAGACAAAACATTCTTGAGTAGCTAATTTGACGTAACAATGGCGTTAGGTGCATTGAAAATATAGTTTAACAAAGAGATTTTCCAACGCTTCTAACGGTAGTTTTTGCTCGTAACATGTTGAATTTACGATAGATACTCGCGTTACAAATGATAATCAATTTGATCTAATCCGGTAGCTCGTTTAATTGCTCTATTCTTCAAATAGAGCGCAACCATTAATTTATTATGCTTAAATATTCAAGTTCATTATGAAAAGCAAGTCGATTTCATTTGACATTTTTGTGTTATTTGTAATGACAAGGTATAATTTCGAGCAGTTCATTGATATTAAATTAAATGAACAGTAAATTCAATCAAGAATATTAAATTTCTTGAAACTTCCATAAAAGTTTGTAAACAAAAGATGGGTTCTTGACGCTTGACAGGTGTTATGATACTTGTGACAGGTTCTTAAGTAATTAAAAGTCTTGAAACGTGCGCCGGCGCGTGTTGAAAGTGGCGAGGAAAGCTGCTGAGATCGGAATGGCCAATAATCCGCTTGCGTGCCGGCTGCCCGGTCCCGTCGCCGCGTTTCTCGCTCCAACTTATAGGTACTCGAACGTAATAAACGTATTCCCAGAAATTAAGAAACGTTATGCCATCATGCGACTGACGTTTCCACGTTGATATTGGTTAGTAACATTATGTACATAAAACCGATATCAGTTACTCCGGTAACGCTTATTCCAATTTTCTTTAAAATCCGTTACCTACTATGAGAAAACATTTTTATAGCGGATCAGTTAGATACTTCAATCGTTACATAAACCTGGAAAAGGCAGACTATATAGACTGCCTTTACACATACTACTACACACACTAAACTTTCTACTTTAAACATATATTTGTTTAAAGTCATCGTAAAAATGCTTAAACCCACAAAGACATGAAATAACATCTTTTTAATTAATGTTAGTGAAAAAGACATCAACGCCAGCAATTATTTCATAGTCGCGATGATAAAACTTCGTAGTCGTCATCTTGTGGCGAGACTAACGAAACGATCCACTCATGTCCAAAAATCTTTAAAGTGAAAGTTGTGTCGGCGGACGTGAGAGGCAATCTCGTCATTCACCGGCGACGTTGGGTAATCGAAATGTTTTTAAAAACGAAAATTATATGCCTACTGACACCTTGCCTGCGGGCTTCGGTGGGCCCTTTCAGATGCACGGAGAAAATTCTTTATCGATTTTTAAATTACGAATTCTCGATAGTAGGAACGAAAAAATAATAATACATCTTTGATGATAGGGACGTACGGATTTAGGAAACGTTCGGAAATTTGGAGAAACATTGTACTGAGAACAGATTTAAATCTCATTTCAGATGTAGAGCCAAATAGATCCAAAATAAAACAAAGATCTGCTAGCATGCTTCTTGATTCGAAAACAATACAAAACCACATGTCGGTCGAAAATTATGTATTCCCCATTGTATGTTTAGAAATCAGATACAACGTGAACATAATAATTGAGATGTAAAACGGTGATTGACACGATTGAGGACTAAAGTAGGTGGCGACCCAAATTGAACATGTGCATCTTGGATCAGGTGTACCGTACGATTGATCCGCATTGAGAACACGGTAACGGTGTGTGTAACACGCCTATGGATCAGTTTGCGGAACATCGTAGCTACTTTATGATTACAGCTATAACTAATCAATTGCGAGGATCGATGATGCGTCTCTATCATCGTAAGTGATACTTTATAGTCTTGGAGAAAATACCACTGCAGCCACTTAAAATTATTATTCGCGTTTTAATATTCTGCGTGGATCATGGACTTAAACATGTCAATAAAATAATAATTACCATTTTTTTATTAGATGTGATGTGTTTAATAAATGTCTGGATACTTTATAAACTTGGTTAAGATACGTTTATCTTAACCAAATTTATAAAAATGGCTTTGATACAAAAAAATGGCCGTCATTTGCATGATTTTAGATGCTGAACATCAAAGCAGACGGTATACCTAACAATATTGTTTAAATATTTGGTAGTATAACAATGAAACCTGAAATAGTTACATAAACACTTTAAATATTTAGATAGATTTAATAATCCTAATCATGTAACATAATTCAATTACATGTAGTTATACAGTTAGTCACGTAGTTTACAAACGATGTAGGTACCTATGTTTATTACGAGTGAATAAATTTTAGTCCACGCTCATATCCGTGTAGAGAACACGCACGGACTTACGGATGGTTTTAGAAAGCGGATTGCACGCTGGACCGGTCACTGAACAGGCCGAAAAACGTCAAAAAACAACGGAAGATGAAAACAAGAATAAGAGGTTTTCTGGTACCTAATAGGTTGATAATATTTTCCCGCGATGCAAACTTTCTTTCTTTTTTTTTGTTTGATGTTTAAAAAAATATGTCTTTTTGTACACATTAAATAGCTTTATGAATTAACAAATAAATGCGAAGTACCTAGACATTGCTTGCATTCGTTCGCATTCTCCAATGGACATTACTTGCATGAACTGCCAAGTAGTTTCATAAAAGAAAATCGCACAAATGCAAACATCGCGTCGCCGCGTCGCAGGCGGCACGCACAAGAGGAAAATTGCCAAATGGCTGGTGAAATTTGCGATTCTCATTTTTCCACGGTGAATTTCCGATGAAAGTTGGGAGCGAGTTGGTCACAACGTAATAGCAGGTCTGAGTCCTCGCTCCGAAATTAGAAAAACGTTAACCTTGCACGGCAGTGGCACACACGCGACCGGACCGGCGCGGCGTTGCTTTCACCCATCGCCATGTTTGCCGCGCCTTGCGCTAGTCGTTCTGCGTTACTAGACAATATAATTATACCTGACGCTGTTAAAATATAACCTTTAGACGATTTGTAAGAGGAAATGAAGTATCCCTACATTATTTTGTGTAGATGTCAAGTTAGGAAAATACTACCCCCGCTGAAAATCGGCCGAGTGCTTGGAATCACGCACAGAAAGGCCTCAATAGTCGGGAGCTTCTTTCCAACTTTTACAACATAATATCATGTATAATGCACGAGTAATGGAGAAGTATGGAAGAAGAAGACGTGCTGCTCCGAACCCAAGTA
Source organism: Xestia xanthographa (assembly GCA_905147715.2). Lineage (NCBI taxonomy): Eukaryota > Metazoa > Arthropoda > Insecta > Lepidoptera > Noctuidae > Xestia > Xestia xanthographa. The sequence continues at coordinate 12,813,108 of LR990657.1, read as the reverse complement.
AATTGGGATACCTATTGGGCAGGAGAAAGATGATGATATAGGTATACCTATAATGCACACGGGCTTTGAGTAAAATGGCTGTGTGACATCCAGACGCTAACGGTGATAACAAAATCATAAGGGGTCCTTTTTAGGGTTCCGTACCCAAAGGGTAAAAACGGAACCCTATTACTAAGACTTCGCTGTCTGTCCGTCTGTCTGTCACCAGGCTGTATCTCATGAACCGTGACAGCTAGACAGTTGAAATTTTCACAGATGATGTATTTCTGTTGCCGCTATAACAACAAATACTAAATATAGTCAATGGTACGGAACCCTTCGTGTGCGAGTCCGACTCGCACTTGGCCGGTTTTTTTCTAAAAGGACATTTATTTGCAAATAGTCCTTTCTTGCCTGAATAAACGGAGGAAACTAATTACATAGTACATACTTATCTAGACGTAGTATAATTCATTCCAAAACGAAAATTAATGAGATTTTCATAGCCAGTGAAATAATAATTAAAGTAATTCCGCAGTACCCAAGTAACTAAGAATAAATAAACAATTATTTCTTATAATTAATGCAAATCTAGGTCGGCTTGGACGTGAAGATCCGCAACGAACGAAAGTGAGGCTAAGTTTCTCGTGCGTTGCAACGACAAGTTCAGTCACCTGCGCCAGCGCAGGGTTACTGGGCCATGTGGTCACGACACCTTCAAACTTGTGCGTAAATAAATCCAAAACAAATAGCTAGCCGATAAGCTGCGTTGTATAAATTATCATTTTATTTCGCGGGCAAACGTTTTCTGGTGCTTTTATTGCAAAGCAACTTTCCAAACAAAACTAAAGATATACCTATTTATCATTGTCTGTTTTGACGAACAAACCATTGCGGCATACGTAGGTATGGATAGTTATTCTATCAAGCGGACATCGTCATTACATAAATAGCATCGCGGTTTGCCAGTAAATGGCGGCAACAAAGCATACATAAAACATAAGTGATGACGGCGCAAGTCTTGCGACAACAAATTTCTCCAGAGAGAATCTCGGCGGGCCCGCTGTCACCGGCGACCGGTGACACCGGCGTCGCACTGTTCCAACACTATTTTATACGTGGGTACCTACATATAACACGTTTCTTCAACTGATGGACGACTCATTCAGAATGTAACAATTCCTTCTCTTCTCTATTCCATTTATGAAATCGTTCACGTTTGGTCTTCCTGACCACGCGTAGGTCTTGTGTATTTTTCGTCAAGTGAGCCGGAAGTCGCAGCAAGTGCTAATAGCTTGCTTTTGTCGGCCGAAGAAAGTAGACCGTTTGGCATATCGTGCATAGCGAACTGTTAAAATTTACTTCTATTTATATAACTAGCACCTTAGTAAGTATAGTAAGAGGTGACATCCGAAGAACAGTTACAAAAGACCGGGTCACCTGTATTCCAGGGCTATCGGACATGCGGGTAACATACTTCTAAGCCGGATGACGTGAACCATGATGTGGCCTTAATACCTTTCCCATCCGTCCGAATTTAAGACAGTAAAATAACTTAGCCTATGATGTAACTTCAAAAACTTTCTTTTTATATCTACCTAGGGGTACCATAAGGTGCCGTAAGTTCTGCAAAATTAAGTATTTTTAGGAACAGTACCTACATGTATCCATAGACAGGAACCAAGGTACACGAAAACGTCCTGCCGGGGTTGCGGGACTATTTGAAAGAGATACCGTGGCCCCGGAACACAAAGGGCGATGAAGGAACATGGATGGGTTTTAGTCAGTAAAAGTCTGACACTCCCTCCTGCTGCGGGAGGAGTTATTTGATGATTTCACATCCAAAAAAAAAAAAAAGGTACACGAAAACGTGACGCGTTTTATAATTTAAGAGAAAACATTGGTATTTATAAGATGGGCACTGTCGGTTGCTGTTATAAACTCAGATCTTTAAATTATAAAGTTTTTTATTCCAGAGACCAAAATGTAAAAAAAAAAAACACTTTTTTAACGTCCTCTAATTAGAGACGCGGGCATCCTCGTAAATACAGAGAAGGCGACGCTAGGGGCCACTTTCTAAGCAAGTCTAAAAGCAGGCAATCAATTCGCGCGAATCACTCATCAGAACACTTTCTAATCGACGTCCATTGCGCGAGAGCACAATTAAATTAATTCTCAGAGGTTTTATTTTAAAATAAAGACGCATTAGATATTGTGTTCAAAATAATTTTGAAGATTACATTACTTACGATACCTAATTATCTTTGTCTACAGATGCATCACACAATAACGGGATGGGCGCTGCTGGCGCTAATAAGTTCATCAGCTATTCTCCATACGCTGGCATATCCTCAGCATGTCCCTCTTATATCACAGGTACCAGGTTATATACTTACTGACGTTGAATACTTACTCAAATCTGCGTAAAGACGAGCAAAAAAATACAATGCCAACACAAAATACATATCCCAGTTTACAGACGAAACGATGTGAAGATATGGCTCATTTTACTCACAAGTTTATAAAAAATTTCAGGCGACGAGTAGTGTTCGGACCCATAATCCCCAATACTACAGCAACTCATTACCGATGCCACAGCAAGAACAAGCCCAAGACCGAAAATTCGCAGAGAAGTCCAACGCCTTGAAAAAAGTCGCCTTAGATGATATTGATGACATTCAGACGAACTCGATTTCTGACGGTGGCTTCTCCTGGTCTAACATGCTTGGTAAGTAAAAAAAAGGTTATAGATACCAATGGCAATTAGTAGAAACTTTGGTGCAATGAAATATGTACAGGTTGGAATTCAATGCCACCTGGAAGGAAAGTAGGTACCTACTCTAAATACTGGAGATAGCAAATTTTACTCAAAAGAAACATTTCTTTATTTTTAAAAAGAAACAAATTGCATTCACAGATTTTCGAAAATTCGTTTGCCACAGGAATCAAACCGACTAAAATTCGAAAAATTAACATCCTGTACTTTCTTGACATCAATCGATAGGGTCAATCACATCATCTGCCTAGCCTTTTCCCAACTACGTTGGGTTCGGCTTCCAGTCTTACCGGATGCAGCTGAATACCAGTATTTTACATGGAGCGACTGCCTATCTGACCTCCGGAACACTGTTACTACCGGGTAATACGATACCCCTTGGTAAGACTGATTGTCAGATTTTTTGGGCCACTGACTACCTGTAACGACTGTCAAAGATCTACAAATGACAGCCGGGACCAACGGCTTAACGTGCTTTCCGAGGCACGGAGGAAACTCGGTATGTACTGGGTGTTCACCCATCCACAGACCAACCTAGGCAAGTACGGCTTGCTAAAGATCGACCCGAGCGGCTGTTATTCCTTAGCCACGAGCTCCGATAGGGTCAATCATATGGATCAAATCTCTCTAACAAACATGATAAATTAAATGAAAAGAAAACCATGAACCCTAAGTTATAAATTCAATAAGACAAAGCACTTTTATTTAAAGGATAGACTTTTACAATTGAAGAAAGAAGATTGCAATTCGCACAAACAAACACGTGGAAATTGTAATCCTGCTATTTAAATAGTTCTTCGTCATATTAACGTCACAGTGGTGTCAAAGATATTGTTGATTATAACAAGTAATCACAAACCTGAGTAAGAAGTGCTTTTTCTTATCCCATTGAATTTATAAGTTTAGATTTCATGGTTTTCCCTTCATTTAATTTATCATAGTTTTTTGTTAGAGAGATTTAATCCATATGATTGATCCTATCGCTTGATGTAAAAAAAGTAAGTACAGAATTTTATTTTTGAACTTTAGTCGGTTCGAACCTACTAAAGTTCCCGAGTGTGGCAAACGAATTTTCAATAATCTGTGATTGCCGATTTGTTTCTTTTAAAAATAAAGGAATGTTATCTTTGAGTAAAATTTGCTTGTATTTACTTTACTTTCCGTCCAGGTGGCATTGAAAAATTCCACCTGTATATATGTTGATGACCGGTTCTTGAACAAAAAATCATTAAAATCTGATTAATTACATTATTTCAGGTATGCTTATGCAAATGATCTTCAACCCAGGCACAACAGGACCAAACAAGAGTGACAGCATCGATACCGACTCAGTGTCGCCATCACCCTGGGCCAACTTACTCTCTATGGGTCTGAAAATCTTAACTGCAATTCTCGGAGGAGGAGGCTCAAGCGATGGTATTGACAAAGTAGACAATGGCTCGTCTCCCATGCAGGTACATTAATAATTACTGAAGGAATGTTGTAATATTCCTTCCATGTACTTATATCATATATCTTAAAATAAGAAAATCACATCCATGTCCACCGCAAAAGCTTCAGCTCTGAAGTTATCATTAATGTACAAAAAGAAACAAACTTCATCATTTTATTTATCCATACTGATCCACTAACATAGTTTTTTTGTAGATACTTATTGATATTTACATAGAATATTTAGAATCACCCCAATAATGTAAAAAAGCACCAAGTAAGTTGACCCTCACCTGTAGCAGGCATCATTTATCAAGTAGTTAATAGAAGCCTTAATTCACTACAATTAACTAGTACCTTCACATCCGGGGATCACCTCAGAGAAATCATTTTAGTAACTATAACTTCTCTACTTTTTATTTTATAATTGAAAATCATTTAAGTATAAATTTTCCTTGAGGTCTTTCCTATCTTCGGAATGTAAATAGTAAAATTTGGTTACGGAGACGGTGTTGCTTCTCGCTTGCTTCAGGGTATATTGGCTGCGGTTCTGTCGACGGTGCTCGGTGCAAAAGATCCCGACCAGGTCGCCTCCATGGCAAAGCAGGCTGGAGAGGTACGCTACCATCCTCCTTCTCCCTTTTTATGCAATCATCTGTATGCCATTCTCTTTAGTGACTATTGCAAGCAAATTTAAATAATTTTACGATTGAATCTCGAAACTTTGTTTGGTTCTTTACAGGTTTTAATGACGTAACCATGAGTTCTTAAACGGTGTTTTTTCTTTCCGCAGTTCATCAACATCGTCGTGAACCTTTTGGACGCCTTGAAGACCTCATTCTCTCACAGGTCCCTGGCCGCACGATCAATGGGCCGCAAAGATTCAGTCAGTGACGCAGCGCTCGCCGGCATTGCTATGTTCAAAACCTACGTAAGGTCTTTCGGAACAAATGACGACAAGTGTATGCAGAAATACGTTTGCGATGCCAACACAGAATGTTCTGATGACATCGGTCCCAAGAGTGTGTTCTGTCAATTCGGAACGTAAGTACCATTTTTTTTTTTCAATCTACGTCTTTTCCGTATTCGGTACCAATGGTAAGTATAGCTGAAATTATATCAAGAGAGAGAACAGTTAAAGGTACCTTACCGTTCATTTAGGTCGTAACCTAAGGTAATTGGTACCCTAGTACCAATGTTCCCATCATTAAGCATTTCACCTTTCTTGGTACAAGTTTTGCTGCTGCATTTATCTATTTATCATTGGATAATCCCGAATGAGAGACTTTTTCGATTGACCAACAAGGGCTTGTAGTTTCAAACTTGAAACTTAATCTTTGAGGGCGATAGGGAACGTGCAGGAACTATAGGTGGCAGCACTAATCGACAAAAGAGACACTATGCGGACAGAAAAGGAAACTTATCACTTCTCATCGTGCTTTCAATTTAGACAAAATTGTCTCTTCAATTATATTATTTTTGAATACCTATGCTAAAAGGTATAAAATATGAGTTCCGGTCTATCAATAACGTGCGTCAGCGTAATCGAAATGTTTAATAATATGAATTTTATATCTTTCGTTTATTATCTGATGAAAATTGTGGTGTATGAAGACATGGTGGCTGGCATAACTAAGATAGCTTTCTTATTTTCAACACATGTTATAATGGAAGGGAATCCATTATCAGCGAGAACAGTATCTCCAGGCTCTAATTAATCAATTAGTTCACAATCATTTGATGAAGCAATCAATAAAATGCAGTCCGCATTTAGATACAAAACTTAAAAAACCAAAGGAGTGCAGCCAACTAAAAACATTATTGTGGGTATAACCATGTTTTTAATCTGAGTACCTACCTACATGTGGAGTCTTTGATTAACTGTTGAGGGATATTCGGTGTGAACTTTAGTAGTGCGGTCTAGTAGAACACGTGTATGGTGAGTTTAAATGGTTCTGGTATGTTTGCATGGGCGGTTGATTTTGAGGGCCTTTTCAATGCAGAGTGTAACAAAAACAAGTTGTTTTCAAATATTTTTCTTTACTGCGTTTATCCATTTTTTGCGTTTTTCACCAAAACATGGTATGATAGTAGTATTCTTTGGAAAGTAATAGAATTTTACGCTAATTGATTAATTTTCATTTTTGTGGATGTATTGGTACCTACATCCAGAAATGCAACAATGCATTATGATTAGATAATTAATATTCACTATAAAATTAATTCTGTTTAATTACGTTAGAAAAGTCAATGTCAAGCATTAATAGAGCACAAGATTCGGATTGGCGACGCCAGTTGGCAGCACCGTCGTTGTGCACGTTCCCTATAGATTTACACAAGAATTGACCAACGCTCATTAGATAATCCCAAAATGAGAGACTTTTTCGATTGACCAACAAAGGCTTGTAGTTTCAAACTTGAAACTTAATCTTTGAGGGCGAACGAAAAAAGCCCACTTTTATGGTAAGGGGGAGCTTAAACGGGTCCAGAAATTCGAGCCAAGTTGCACAGCTTTTAAAAGGGCTACGCTTGATGTCTCTCTAGTCTAAGGGATCAATTCTTGTATGTGATCTAGCAAATAATCGTCGTCAGTCGTACACAGCCAACAGAATTAGCAATCTGAAGAGGTAATGACGGCTATAATTATGTATAGTAGATATAGGCTAGTTAATAGGCAGGACCTATTCGACTGGGCTAGACGTGCTCTTACGATTCGGAAAGAGCAAGGTAGTACTTGACCCAGGCTAGGTGGAGCGGCAGACTTAGCTGATAGAGCTAGATGGGGAGTAGTTAAGGAATGAAGTAAATGACATGCCAATAAAAGAAGCCTATGTTACAATGGACAGTCATAGGCTGTTGATTTAGGTGTGCCAGACGCATCTATATTGAAATATAGATTCGAATACGATTACCCAAAAACGCAGCATAGCATTATAGCATATTACAAACATACGCAGGTATTTCAAGGAATGTCTGGTAAAGTAAAGGGGTGGAGAACCGTACCTTGCATATGGAAGAAACTTAAGCTGAGATTATATAAAGCCAGCTTACAGTTTACTGTAGCTAATTAAAATAAGCGATTCGAATATCATTAATTCTATGTTCATATTCGTATGAAAACCTTAATTAGCAAAGTTGAAGTGCGTTCTATGATTCATGCAGATAGGTACACTTGGTTTTTATTTTTGCCTTATGCCTTGATCGGATTTGTGTTTAAGGTGATTTTAGGCAAACAGTCCATAATAGCTGATGAGTGTCTTGACTCTTTCTCCATCACGTTTGCTCGTACCACCAATTATTGTAACACAGGTTTAAGTAAATACCTACTTCAATATTGTATTCAACAATATACCTTTTTTACAGCTACGCCGCAAGTTTTGTTTTGGAGAGACAATCTGGAGGGACTTTTGATGACTTCTACGAGGCAGGTCGTCGAGGCCGCTCCGGTGTGGATTGTCGCCAGATGTATCTTCAGTGCAATGAAGTGTAATGCCAACAGAAATCTCCGCCAAAAAATCTTGTAGTGCGACTTCAAAATTAGTGATAACAAATCTTATAAGTAACGAACGTTTCCCAAGTTTTACCTCTTGGAATTGGCATTTTTTATATCGTTTCCGCAGTAATTTGAAGGAAGTGTTACAAAAATAGTCAAAATACGATTTTGTTTTGATTTCGGTGGGTATATTAAAGTATTAACTACTGACGCAATAAAATATGTTGGCATATTGTGCTCAAAACTTATCCCATCGCACTAATTAAAACAGCGTCAAGTATAGTGTTTAAATAATTTATTAAATTATTTATTTATTTAATTTATTTTAGAAGTAAATGAGTAAACGGTAAAATTGTCCCACATTGTTATACGGTCTATTCCATGAAACCCTTAGAAGTGAATATTGTAAAATGTTGTGTAGGTAATTGGCACATTGTTTATTGTATAAACGATGAAATATTCCGCCAGTTTCTCGATAATTGACGACTGATGTAAAAAGTTATATGTGATATAAATAAATATTTATATCACTTAATAGTTAGTATTTATGTATATTTTGTGCGACTGTGTGATTGAGGACGTCCTTGTGTGCTTGTGATTGTAAAATAATAAAGATTAAAATTTAATTTTGCCTTTTTATGTTTCCCATTTACGAGTGTTAATAAAGTACCTATGTAATTATCTCGCGACATAGAAACGTAAGTTTTCTAGAAAATAGCTACATGAAAATACCGCTATAATAACTTCACATAATAGGGCGAAGCCAAGTAGAGCGTATTATGCACTCATGGCTGCTTGCGCATCCCGCTGTCAGTTAAACCTTGACATTCGTTGACACTACGTGATAGTGCGATGACGTTGGAAAATCTTCTCTCCCAAGTGGGAATGGGAACGAAGCAACTGACTGACAGGTGAGTACCATTACCAACTTAAACAAGTTATTATTCAATGGGCCTATCCTGTAGTCAGCCAGAGAGATGGTAACTAAATATTTGAAGTTTCGAATCCGACGTTAATCATCCCTTTGATTTATTTTAAATGGAATAAGTACCCATTTACCCCAAATTCGGAAGTGGGGAAATTTTATGAAAATCCAATGCGATGTTCCTCGTTTTTAGGGTTCCGTAGTCAACTAGGAACCCTTATAGTTTCGCCATGTCTGTCCGTCCGTCTGTCCGTCCTCGCTTAATCTCTGTGACCGTTAGCACTAGAAAGCTGAAATTTGGTACCAATATGTATATCAATCACGCCAACAAAGTGGTAAAATAAAAATTGGAAAAAAATGTTTTATTAGGGTAGCCCCCCTATATGTAAAGTGGGAAGTGATTTTTTTTTTAATTTCAACCCTAACGTGTGATATATTGTTGGAAAGGTATTTAAAAATGAATAGGGGTTTCCTAAAATCATTTTTTGATAATGTCAATAATTTCGGAAATAATCGCTCCAAAAGTAAAAAACAATGTGTCCCCCCCCCCCCTCTAACTTTTGAACCATAAGTTTAGAAAATATGAAAAAAATCTGAAAAGTAGAACTTTATAAGGACTTTCTAGGAAAATCATTTTGAACTTGATGGAAACAACAATTTTTGTACAAAAAGTTGTACAAAATAATTTCTGGACTAAGTTTGTAGTATATTCGTATATGCAAGCATTTTTACATAATAGATACCCACCTTTAAACTCATAAGTGGGAACACTTATTGTGACGGACGGGAAACTACGGAACCCTACATAACACTGAGCGTGGCCCGACACGCTCTTGGCCGGTTTTTTTACCATTATTATTTACGGTAACGGAGTAACTAAGGGGAATTGATTTAACTCGCTGTATATACTTTTCTGATCACATTCCTCTGTTATCACTGGTTACGAGGATTGGTTCCCCATATGTCGAGTCCCGTTACGTCGAGGTAGGAATACCAACATAACTTCTTACGCCAAAAAAATTGCTAAAATTCCCGTGACATAAATAAACAGTTTATTAGCTGATCAAAAATAAATATTTTAAATAGGTTATTTTGGGTTAATTCTTTCGAAAGACAGGCAAAGCCAGTAATAGTCACAGGTCAGGCGCCATGCCGCGCCGCGTTAATGTGATGCGTCCGCGCTTTCACACGGAGCTTCTACGCAACAAAAAGTGTTATAAAAAAGGCATTCGTTTTACTTACCTACGGATTCAAGATTATAACATTGTATATTTCCCTATTTTTTCTGATATAGGTACTCGGAGATTCCAGTCCACGATCATCATGTATATTATGCATACGAACCATCTGCCCCTTCACACGGATCTGTTGCAACTTCCAAGCAGTAAGATTGCTTTTTATACTTATGTTTGATCTTATAATTATAACAGTCCTTCCCGAGAAAGCAGGTAATGCCGAATTCATAAACTTGTGAATACGCTTCAATAGCAATGAAGCGTGTTTGGCTGCGTTTCCACCAGAAGTGTGCGAAGATGCGTAGCGAGAGATGTGTTTGTTAGAACCAATAGCATCACTTCATTTACTTAGCCTCGCTTAGCGCAGCTCTAGTGAAAACAGCTTAGCGGAGCGAGGTTTTTGTAGGTAGGTACATGCAAAACAAGGCAAGGACGTGCGCGAGGAAGGGACGGATGCGTGCGAGAAAATAGCAGTCACTAGACGGTGTGGTTACAGCTCGCATCTGAAACGAGCCCGCTACACATCCTTGCACCGCTCATCTGCGCACCGTTTCAAAGCGTCGGTACGCATCCTCGCACCGCTCAGCGGTTTATACCTATCTCTGGTGGAAACGCTCACATCGTTCCACAGCCTCGCTACGCTTCCTCTCACCGCCCAGCTACCTCGCACGTCACTGCGTATCATAATGGAAACGCAGCCTTATCCCCCCAAAAAGTGAGTTATTCTTATTAGCTTAGAAATCAGATGACAGATCGGAAACCTAGAATAGGTACCTGTCGCATAAAACCCGGTGAAGAATAATTGCAATATTGTAAAAGTAAAAGAGCCGTTCTAAAAGGAACTTCTGCCATTTCTAACAAGGAAACAGCGCACAACGTGTCGCTCAAGTGTGCGAAAGCCTGCATTAGGTGTTTTCTGGACCCTTTTTAACCCCCGACGCAAAAACGACGGGGTGTTATAAGTTTGACGTGTCTGTGTGTGTCTGTCTGTGGAATCGTAGCTCCCGAAAGGATCAACCGATTTTGATTTATTTTTTGTTTGAAAGTTGAATTAGTCAGGAGTGTTCTTAACTGTTTGATGAAAATCGGTTCAAGATGGCCGCCGCCACAAAATGGCGGATTACCTACTTACATTTTTTTTTCACAACTCCTTCAATATGGGTATCAAATGAAAGGGCTTGACTAGTAGAATAATGTGCACCATATTGAAAGGGATTGAGGAATATTAGCTAAAAATGAAAACTAAAAACTTGAAAATATTTTTTTTGTTACATCTATACCCAGAACTAGATTGAGGAAGAAAGTGGAGTGATGAATGGCACCTACTACCTAGGCCTAACGAATTATTCTATATTTAGCTTTTTGACGGATAAAAAACCGCACGGGGACTACAGGAGCTAAACGCGAGTTTTATAATGCAAAAAAGCATACTTGACATGATTCACTGCATTACACAAAACCAGAAAAATATATGATATTCTTCTGGATATACGCTTGTATGATAGTGTTTTGAAAACATAGTACAACTAATTTTACTCGATAAAAAAATCACGAACTTATCTCTAAAAAAATATTTTAAGGCGACGCATCGTTCTAAAACCAGGCACGCGCGCTTCGGGACCGAGCGGGGGACTGGGCGCCTGAGCGGGGCGAGGATTGCTAGCATAAAACATAAAGGACGTAAACGACAAAATGGTTTTTGTTATTTAATTCAGTTGGGAACGATAATTTTAAAAATTCCTTCTACAATTTTAAAGAGTATGTATAGCCTCATCTACGGAGAAAGTTAAGAGGCTTAAATTGGTCCCGTTTGCCCATAACATGTGAATCTCTTTTTAAAAAGAGGTATGTTTGATATTTTTTTCTGTTACAAAAGTTACTTAATCATGTATTGAAAACTAACAAAATAAGGTTTTTATCATGAATTATCAGGTCATCAACTTATATTTTCATTTGTTTTGTTATTACTGACAAAAATTCAGATCATTGACTCCAAGATTTCCAATGCGTCCTCTTAACGAGTAAAAACGCATGAGTGTTTTATTTTTTTAGTCCATTCAAAAGATTTTTCAATACACTTCCTCGAAAACTGGTCCATAACACACTACGATTAGGTACAACATGCAATATATTTCACACGTGTGCGTTTTTTTCCATTTTCCCGCACGTGTGCGGGAATGAAAATTGCCACAGATAACTATACCTATACTTAGTCCAAATTGGTTCAATGCCTATAGTCTGAGGTGAATGTTTTTTTTTTAATTTCGGCAAAGCAGTACGCGTCTTTACGGCATACCTAAATATTATTTGAATATTAAAATTGTGTTTATAAATAGAATATCATAGATAAACATGATTATTTTTATTATGATTATGTTATACACAGAAGCTGTTGGTGAACCTTTACTAATAAATAAATTAGAAACTAATAGTTATTTTTATACACAAATTAACATTTATTTGTGTTCTGAATTCAAAATATAAAATGAATCTATTTTTTATATTAGGCTGTTTAACGGCTTCATACCTTTGCCTCTCCTTCAACCTGACGAAAGCAGAGCGCGAAAAAAAAAGAAAATTAAAATCATTTCTTAGTTCGTGACAAAAATATTTTTTATTTTATTTCTTCAAAAGTGTATTGAAAAACGTCGTTTGATACACGTGGACATTTGTTATTGCAGTTCTCGGCTCAAAAACACCCTCGCCTACGGCTCGGGTGTTATAATTCCGGCTCGAATACAATAACAAACTTTCTCCACTTGTATCCAAATGTACTATTTTGTAAATCGCAAAATACCACACATTTCGCACTATTCGGCCCGCAGTGACTGACGTAACAACCACTTTGTAGTGCAAGCTGATTAGAACTTTATTCTAACAGTATTTCAAACTAAGTTTGATCCGCCACAAATAGAGTTGCTAATTTAGCTCCTGTAGTCGCCATAAAACACCAAATTACCTGAATTTTAAAACGCACGTTTTCTTCGTGCCTCGGAAGGCACGTTAAGTTGTAAGCCGCCCACGGATATTCTTGGGTTTCTTATGAAGTAGGTTTTTTTTAAATTATTTTATCCTTTTTCAAATGACTTTTTAGCCGTCGTTTTTTAAGTTTTTTCAAAATTTTTGATTTATTTCGAACTTTTTAAAGAGCATAGATATTATGTAAGTACATAAAGCGCCGCCCCGGGTGTTCGCCCGAATGACCCCTATGGAAGATACGCCTCTCCTAGTTTGATTACTGCAGCGCCCTCTAGTGAATTACTACCGTAACATCTATTTAAGGACCCTCACTAATCAAAACTGCATCAAAACCGGACTAGTAGTTTTGGTTTTGCACAAACAAATGTTTACTGCAGCGCCCCCTGGTGAGTTGTAACCGTAACACCTATCTAAGAACATGCACCAATCAAATCCAAACCCATTACTGAAAACTGCATCAAAATCGAACTAGTAGTTTTGGAGAAAAATGGCAACATGTATTTGCACAAACATCCTCTCACCCCAAACGCATATACCGTCTCCGTTCCGTCGTGGGTAAAAATTGCACGAAAGTCATTTCACTAGACATTTTGGCAAAAAAAAAATGGAGATGCTTCATCAGTGTGGAGATCCATAAAGGATCATTTTGTTTTCCGTCTTTCTGTCTGTCAGACCCCTTTTCTCAGGAACACGTGGAGGTATCAAGCTGAAATTAATATCGAATAGAAATACTCAGGTCTGCTACTCCTTGGAGCAGTGAACAAGGGAGTCAAACTTGTAAGTCAACGCGATCAAAAGATATCACTGTTTATGTCGCACATTTTGCGATTTTACAAGGGAATCAAAACCTATAGGGTACTTACTTCCCGTCGACCTACAATCATGAAATTTTGTAAGAAGCAATGTCTTACTGCACATGTAAACAAAACAAATCTGAAACCCGCACGTATGTAGTTTAATAATAGAATACCTACAAGTTTATACGGAACCCTCGGTGCGCGAGTCCAACTCGCACTTTGCCCGTTTTTTTTTTTAATAATGAGGAAGTTGAATTTTGTTTCCGTTTAAATAACGTTTCCTGATCGATTATTTTATGAACATTATTTCACTAACTTAAAGATAATTAAAAAGCTCAGTTTTACACAGTACTTGATTTACAATCGCGGGTCCGTCTCAGGATCTCGAGATTATCTGTAGGCAATCCTGAAATCCCGGGATTTGAAAAAAGAGCCGGGATCTAATTATAATTGTAGCCTATACAGAGTGATTGGGAATTAGGTGCATTCCTTGAAATGATATGCATATTTTCAACTTTTATATATGCAACAATGCAAAAGTTTTAATAAAATACTACTTAGGTAGTATTCTCAGGAACAGCCGTTGTTTTCTGGTCATTCTCTTACCAAAATGGGGTAATGTGGCACCATTTTAGAAAGAATGGCAATGGGACAAGGAAATTGGTGCTGTAATTTGCACGACAAGTGTCACACATTTATTTTAAGAAACCCTGCCTCGAAAAACAAGGGTAGTTTCATGAAAATTCGGCGCTTAATTTCCTACGCCCGTCGTAGATGTACGGTCGACCAAGCTATTTGGTTTACATTTTAACATGCAAATTACATATATCTTTTATATCTATACATGTAATAAAACAGTAAAAAAACCGTGTCTGTACATTGAATATATTAAAAGAGAAATAATTGAGGGGGTTTAGAAACAGTAATAGAGCACGAATACAAAAAAAAATCTGCCTGTTTGTTTGTATACCCTTCGGAAATACTGGACGGATTTGAATGATTTTTTTTGTTGTATAGGTATTAAGTCCGGGCAACATATAGGCTATAATTTATCTTGGAAACTTGAACACCTGATGCAGAACCGCAACAGACCAGCTAAACTATAAGAGATACAAAAATGGTACCATAGCAAAAATTGTTCCACGTGATGAGCATTTTCTGCTGAGAGAATAAATTTGAAGATCTGGAACACCTGATGTGGAACTCCAAGAGCCCAGCTACACTATAACATATATAAAGGAATGACGTTTTAGCAAAAGTTGTTCAATCTAATGAGCACTCTCTGTTGACTTATAAAAATGTTTAGTCTGCATTTCCTGTTGACTTACAAAAATAAAAGATCTGGAACGTCGCGAATCGTCTCGCGCATCCCGTTGTTTTCCCGTCCCCGGCCTCTTAGAATTCGACATCAGACGTTTCAATCCTCGATTTTGACGACCCCGTTGTCGCTGGCATAAGCAACAGGATCAGCGTACGAAGTCGCGGGCAGAAGCTAGTTGTAAAATATAAACTTGGTGGACCGTACTTTTTTGACAAATTAGTTATCGAAGGATTCTTTCGTTCATGAGCTATTAGTAAAAGTATCAGTTTAACATCCTGAACGGCGTAGATGCCTCATAACCAGCAGTTTATAACGGAGGTGGAAAATTTCCAAATAAACTTTAAAGTTGGTTGAAGTTATCAGGTAATTTTTTTTGCAAATAAGGTCTAGTATCACCCATTTCAAGGTATCCAATCACCTTGTATATCGCTACCCTAGCTCGATTGAAGCGTCGCGCAATGATTGTTGATATAGCGCTCCCGCATGACGAAAACCTCGTAAAACCAGAGAAATATACACAACTCAAGTATCTTGATCTGGTTCGCGAGTTTGTCGACATGTGAGACGTGAGTACAGCAGTCATTGAGCCAATAGCCTCGACCAACATCTGAGGACGCTCTCGCTTTGCAGCTGGATCAAGGGTTTGATTCAGAAAGGCAAATTCTGGATAAATTCTTGTGTTCTTAGGTTTAGCACAATATTACCAAGGCATAATATATTTCAATTCTGTTGGACTTACGCCCATTTGACCAAGACCGTCATTCCTTGCCCGTGGTACAGTTGGCTAGGTCCGGTTGACTGGACCATGGTAAAAAAAATTAACAGTGTTACAGTTGACTGGACCATTTTTTTTTCTGTGAACCGTGGTACAGTTGACCGGACCAGGGTTAATTTTTTTTTAACAATAGTACTTTAATAAAATTGTGGACGGAATGTACAGTTAAAATGAAAAGTGTTAAAGACTACATACAAACAATACAAGCCTTTTATAATTTCAATAAGTATAAGCGGCGGGTGAACCGATACACCCAGAATCGCACATTCCAAAAGATGAAAGGTGGGTTTATAGGGCTTGGGAGCGACCGGACCAAGGTGTGGCTGACACGCACCTGCAGGATGATGATGCAATGTGTTCGTTCTGGTGCAGCATCTGGTCGGTGCCTGTCAGCCATGCCGAGGGTGAATGGACTCGGGTGATTGAGCGGGCGTGCGATCCAGTATCAGAAATAGGGGCCATTACTATAAGCCCCAAAGACGTAGCTCGTGCAGTCCGTCCGTTGCCTAACTGGAAATCTCCAGGGCCGGATGGGCTGCACAACTTCTGGATAAAGCGCACCACCAGCTAGCGGGCGGGCGGGCGAACTTCGTTTCACCTCTTTACATACTTCGGTTCACACCGCGAGCTACCGAAAAAGCCGAACGAAGTATGAAAAGGGCCTCGTTCGCTTCGCTCGCCCGCCCGCTAGCTGGCGGTGTGGCCTGCGCTTAAAATGGTTCACAAGGTCGCACGCTCGCCTGGCGACCCTGTTCCAGTCAGCCTTAGAGTATGGGTCGCTGCCAGAGTTCCTGACAACAGGTATGACCCAACCTGTCTCCCGACAGTCTATGAAGTTCTTACATCCATTTTGAGAACTAAAATTAGCAAACATATAGATGACAATTCTGTCATGTCCGCTTCTCAGAATGGAAGTAGAAACGGGTCCCATAATATGGTACTAAGGAGCTACTCCTCACTGATATGGCCATTAGTCACCAGGTTCGCCGTTCCCGAAAGGATCTGTCGACATGTTGGATAGACTATAAGAAGGCCTATGACTCGGTGCCACATACATGGCTCATAAGGGTGCTAGAGTTGTATAAAGGTGATGCAACTCTGCGCACCTTCCTGATGTCGTGTATGGGGCAATGGAGGACAGTCCTTCGCTATCCAGGATGTCGGCAAATTCAGAGGAATAGCGACCCGATAAGGATAGAGTGAGGTATATTTCAGGGCGATAGTTTGAATCCACTTTGGTTCTGCTTAGTCTTGAATCCGCTTAGGATTCAGGTCTAGGCTATCGGTTGTAGAAAGATGGTCAGGTTATATCTCACCTCTTTTACATGGATGACCTAAAACTCTTTGCCCCAACGATTTGCGACTGATGGAGTTACTGAAGGTAACTGAAACTTTCTGTACCTAGCGCCATCAGGATGGCATTTGGTGTGGACAAATGTGCGGTCATGCATGTAAAACGAGGGGAGATTGTGGAATCTGTGGGAACCCAGCTCTCGGATTCCATAATTCTTCGATCCCTCTCAGCAACCGATACCTATAAGTATTCGGGTATGTCGGAAGCGCTGGGCGTCAATGTTGCTGACATGAAGCAATCGTTGAAGGAGCGCTTCCTTGCCCGTCTAAAAAAAGTAGGTATTTAATAGTCTTTTATCAGATGGCAATAAGGTGCGTGCCTTCAACGGTTGGGTCATGCCAGTTTTGATGTACTCTTTCGGCACACTCAAATGGACTCAAACAGAACTAGACGCCTTGGATACGAAGGTCGTAAATTGTTGACGGCATATCGAATGCATCACCCACGTTCTTCGGTTATGAGACTGTATACCCTCGGAAGTGTGGGGGTCGAGGGTCACCCCGCTCTCCATAATAATAATAGCACCTATAGTTATATCTGGATATAATTTAGTAATTAATTAATTAGTTATTAATTATTCTTCTATTAATTATGACTGTACCAGCGAAAAAATACTTTTCGATAGTTCGGTTAATTGTACCAGAGAAAATTTTTTTCTTCCATAGTCCAGTCAACCGTACCAAGGAACAATAAAAAACTTCCGTAGTCCGGTCAACTGTACCAAGGAAAATATGTTTTTTTGTAGTCCAGTCAACAGTACCAAGGAAAAAAAAATTTACCCGCTGTCCGGTCAACTGTACTAGCCAACTGTACCACGGGCAAGGAATGAAGACCGTTTACGAGATCGAGATAACTATCCATTTGGTTCGCGTTCGGTAATAGCTTTTTTTTTTTTTTTTTTTTTTCGGTTGGGAAATCATCAAATGACTTCTCCCGCTCTGGGCAGAGCAGGATGGGAGTGTCAGACTTTTTTTTTGACTATTTTTTTTTTTTTCGGTAATGGCTTGAAGGATCATACTTAATCGGTAGAAACACATGCATAAAAAACGAGTTTTATCACGGGCATGTAGTACTTATGGCTATAAATCAGAGCCGTCTTTAACCATTTGGGAGCCCTGGGCACTTGAGAATAATGGGGCCCTTGTAGAATGCAAGAGCGAGCGAAGCGACCTCGTATTTTTTTGCACCCCGCCTGGGATAGTTTAGGTTTTCTTGAAAAAATAACGGGTTTTTTGTAGCGGCGGCAGAAAAACATTTTTGATGATAAACGCATTAAATGAATATGGTTCCATTGATGTGGCCACTGCGGCTGGCGCAAACATGTCCAAATCTGGATGCTGTATTTCGGCGATAATGCGTTGAATGTTGGCTTCCAAGTGCTCATTGTTTCTAATTTCGTCAAAGGTTCAAAAACAAGGATGGTCAGAACCCCAAAACAAACAAAGAGAAAAAAAAAAAAAACTGGCCAAGTGCGAGTTGGACTCGCGCACGAAGGGTTCCGTACCTCATCTATACAAAATTAGACAAAACGTAAAAAAATAACGTTTTTTGTATGGGAAGTTAAATATTAATTTTATTGTTTTTATTATTTGTTGTTATAGCGGCAACAGAAATACATCATCTGTGCAAATTTCAACTGTCTAGCTGTCACGGTTAATGAGATACAGCCTGGTGACAGACAGACGGACAGACGGACAGACGGACAGACAGCGAAGTCTTAGTAATAGGGTTCCGTTTTTACCCTTTGGGTACGGAACCCTAAAAAGTATGGTCAGAACTTACAGTCAACGGTGAGCAGTACAAAGACATGATAACTAACTATTCGTGTGACAATTGCAAGGCATTAATGTTGCAGACATGTGGTTTCAACCGTCCAAGTCTTGAGATCCATAGATCAAAATGGGAAGAATGCAATACATGAATGTCAATGTGAATGTTTTTTTCGCTTGAGTGCCTAAGGAAGGTTTAATTGCTTCCTTTATAGCAAACAAACATTAATGGCATCAATAATACGTTTTAATATAAGTATATTAAAAACTTTTGTTTTGTTTCAATTTAAAGTTCTCCGCCTCTAAAAAAAACACCTCTAAAATTCTGTAAATATTGACTTATGCCAAAGAGCTAGATGCAAAAGCAAGCGGAGCGAGCTCGAAAATTTTAGTATCCTGCGGTCCTGCCTGGTATAAGTTACAGGAACTTAGGGGGCCCCCTTGAGTCGCGGGGCCCTGGGCAAGTGCCCTGTGTGGTATTGGCTATAAACCCATTATTGTTTTTGTAAATATCGCCCAAACTTCTCATATTTTTCAGAAAAACAAAAAAATAAATACTACTTAGGTATATGACTTTATAAAACGGTTACACATAATGTTTTTCATTTCAGCAACTATGGAGGAGGTCATAAAAGCGGCGCGTCAATGTCTGCGCTTACGCTCTTAGCGTTCTTGTTCTTTCTTCACATTCTGCAGCAATGCATTAAAGATCACATGACAGACATGAGCACGGCTCCCGTCATGATTATGACGGCCGGAAGAGAAGGAGACGATGCAATTACAAAATCAGCAACTTCTAACAAGATGGATAAAACCGGCATGACAGAAGTTAAAGACATACCCGAAAATGACCGAACGGATGTGAATAAGCAAAATAAAATAACCGAAATGTATGGTGAAAAAAATCCATACGACAGTGACGGTTCATCAAATAAACATCAATTAATGAAGATAAAAACCGCACATGTAACAAAATCTGATGAAACAAAGAACAAATATGTTTACAAAAATTTCGCGAACCGGAGTTCTTATTTCGATGGGTTTTATAGTGCTATGGATGGAGAATAACTGACTTTTTTGTATAAATTTGGTGAAATAAATGTACACAATTTTGTTTTTTTTTAACTTAAGATTTATTATGAAGTATTATTTTAAAATGTACATACTTTTTCACTTTTGTAATGAATATTCACTATTAATTGAACTCTAAAATATGACAATCATACTATACGTATAGGCTGGGGAGAGATTATTCGTTATTCGAGTATGTTGTGTTTTATTTATGAACCATTTAAAACACAATTTCTTTTTAGTTCTATTTAATTTGTATCGGTTCGAAACCCGATTACAGCAAGTGATTTTTTAATAAAAATCGACCCGATTACAGCAAGTGAATTTTTAATAAAAATCTTTAAATATAATATGTAGATAATTTTTCAGAGATATTGGTTTCCTTGAGTACAACTGGCTACCATCAACAGTAAAGAAGGGACTATCCCTGTACTGACTTCATTTTTATCCTGTTTACTATTATTAAAATAAAATGAACAAACCAAAAGTAAGCTTCAGACTGTGTCTATTAAATATGAAAAAACTTTTGCCCAACCACATAATAAAAGTAAGTATTTAGGTTTCAATTAATAATAAATTAATCAACTCATAAAATCGTTAGCCTTACAACATAATCGCATAAAGAGCAGGCTAATAAAAATAAATATAAGGACACATTCTCAAATAAAAAAAAAAACTCACTGAGTTATTCTCATGCACCTACTACTTCACCAATAAAACAGGACAACTGTCAATCTCAAACCTGTGTGTGTGCTATTGCCGTTTGTCCTCCCTTAAAATCCTCCCAATTTCCCCCTTGCGTAATCATAGATCTGCAATCCACCCAAAGGGTTTTATAAGGAGCCAAGCAGAATAATTCCTTTGTTTCACGACTGACAGTTCTCTCGTTTAACTTTAAAGACTTTCGCATACCATACCAAATCGACACCAGTCCAGCACTGTCTCAAATCTTATTACCAGTTCCACGTCTACAAGTCGTAAACTCGCACATTAGGCCGGTCGAATTGAAATACCAGTCTGACAGGGGAGTCTGGAAGAAGAAAACGTGATGCGACCCCAAGTAGAATGAGACAAGGATGCAGAAATAGCACACTTATGTCCCCAGCCGTTCCCGAAAGGGAAGAGAACATTGTTATTTTAATTGTGTCTGTAATTACAGGTATCTAAAGGTTAAATTGCATTCAGCAACGCGTAGTCAAGGGTCAAAAAGACACTTTAATACTACCTACTTCCACTTGAGAATTTTATATTATTTCAAGTGCTTGACTTCAAACAAAGCATTGCAACATTTAAATACTTTATCTCAAGTCGGTGCCGAGTCGCTATGGTATACGATAGCATTTAAAGGAATTAATTTAGTACAGAAAAACCGAACACCAACATAATAAATCGAAAATATTAGGCATGTTTATTACTCATGTTTCTAGTAGCCTAAAAATCGCCCAACATTGCACGCTCAAGAGACATCGTTTAGTTATATATAAGGAAGACTCGTCCATATATAAGTAGTTTTATTTGCTCATCATTAAATCTATTGTACCAAGAAGTTATTACAAACTTGGTTACCTGCAACAACAATTGGCGTGCGGTTTCTCTATGGTAGATGCATAGAATTGCTATAATGATTATCTCATTTTGTAAACTAATACCTACACAGCATCAGCATCTCATGAACGTCTGGCGCAAAATCCACCACACATAATTTAGTTAAGGTGCCAAGTTTTTATTTAGATCCTAAACAAGTTTCACAATAATTGATACATTAAAACAACACCAACTTTTTTTAGTGTTCTAAGACCTCTAATTCTAATCAAGATAGCAGTAAAAGACTTCAACATTAAAGAGTTGCTACAAAAACGGAAGCTTATCAAATGATCGCCCTAATTGCGTCTCACTCGTTCTATGTATTTTGTTTGAGTGAGCGCACTGGAACCCATTGTTGGGTCTGTCATGCGATTCCAGTCAGTTTGACCTACAACAAATCCGATGGCACGCATCTTCTCTTGTTGTCTTCTTTCTTCAATGTCCGCCCATCGTACCTGTTTTAATTATTACATGATGAAAATTCTCTGTCACACGGTTGGCTTACACGCAAAAAGAAACTCACCGTCCCAATTTAGTTGTTCACGTTAAAAATATTTTAGAACAATTTGTCGAAGCAACAAACCTCTTCACTAACACCTTTGCAAAAAAAGGATATATTTTTTTACGTTTAAAGCGGTAAGAATATTTGTCAACAAATTTTGACTAGGGATATGGTTGTAAAACTGTTAAAGATAGTCGAGTCTCGTCGGTAAAAGAAACGAACTTAACCAGTCGATAGATATAATAATATTAAACATATTACGCAATCCAAATAAAATTATAAATGGATTGAAGAATAACACGCAGTACATTCATTTTGAAATTTCTTAAATCATTATAATAGGAATAATCTGAAGCCGCTTATCTTTTGGCAGCTGTGAAACAATCAATCAAATAGAGGTAGGTCCTTTCGTGTTATAATGTTACGTGTTTAATAAGAAATCGGACGTCAGATGCCAAGGCACATTTCCACAACCATATCGCTTTAAAAGAACAAAATATCCAGGGCAAAAGCCCAGTTAAGGTGTGCACTGGAGAGTCGTAATCTCCATCTCTTGCACTATTGGCATGTGGGTTCATGACAAGCATGTTGACCTTAGTTGGAATAGTTAATAGAAATACTGGTACTTAATGCATAAGTGTAACCCACCATAAAATAAAAGAAGAAACGAATGTGTATACTTACAGACTTCTTTCCTGGCTTTGCTTGGTTAGGCGTCCAGTCGTCTAGTTGTAGGTAGTCTTCCATGGAGAGCTGCGATGGCCGGAGAGGCTTGCTGGTACCGTCGAGGCGGGCTGGAACAACATACAAATATATTTAATTACACGGCAATAACCATCGTTAATCCTGTTAGCTACTCCATCAAGTGATAGAGTCCGCAAAATATCCCTTATCAGACTATTTAAAATAAAACTTATACTAAGAATAAGAACATAATATTTTTAATCAATAACCTACCTAGTTGCGCGGCGTCGTCCATTTTCTCCCACTTGGATGTAAAAACGCTTTCGACCTGTGGTGGAGCAGCACCTTACGAGTTTAGTTACAATGCTGAAATAAAATTTATTAATCCTACCCTAGCAAAATGAAAAAAAAAATAAGACATTCCATTCCAATAAAAAATAGTTATAAATAAATACTTAAATTTTAGAATAACATAGAATACACAAACAATGATTGGTTGCGTCGTGACCTAGGCAGGACGCTTGCATCAGGAGGATTAAACACCATGCTCGATTGGAGCTTGATAACGAGGCCTCACCTCAGGTTCTTGTGCATCCTCCATAATTACTTCATCGTCGGCGTCCTCCATATGGACTTCAGTAATGGCTGCACTCTGCAGTAATGTAGTAGCATCCAGTTGTATGTGATGCGACGGCGTAGGAAAGAATCGGCCGCAAATTATTTCAATATCCTCTAATTTCCTATTGTGAATATTTCTCTTAAAACAGATTTGTGGGTCAAGTTCCATGTTACAAATGTACACCTACAAGAAGAAATGAAACAGTGTTACCCAAATGTTAAGTAAATGTTTTTTTATAAATATTTTGGGTATTACTACATACTTGGAAACCCTGCTGTCTTGCAAAATTCCATACATCTGCATAAGACTTTAATTGGTCATTTACAGCATCGTAAATTAAAAATGAGAAATATCCGTCAGTCAAGGTTCTCTTGAATGCTCTCTTTAAAGAATTTGTATAGTTTTCTTCAAAACTCTCATCATATTCATATTTTAGGGTTGGTTTTTTTACCTGAAAATGTCATAAAGGTTATTATTGTATAACTTGAGCAGTTTAAAAAAAGCTGTCGTAGTACACTAAAGTAAAAAAAAAGTAAATAAAATAAAAATAAATAATAATAATAATTTACTAAAGTAAATCAACTCACCAATTTTCCTGTTGATGGATCTTTTTCTTCAACCTCTCCCTCTTGCATAAAATAGTCATCTATAGACATAATCCTGACAGTACCACCAAATTCAGCTTCTCTGTCTCTTATTATTTTAGCTAAGTATGATTTTCCACTTCCAGGGGGACCTATTTGGCAAAAAATGAAGTGTCTGATGAGATGACGAGTTATAGAGAAGTATGGAAGAAGAAAACAATGCGCCAACCAAATAAATGGGGATAAGGGCAAAGGAATGAATGATGAGGGGGTCCTATGTATGTAGGTAGAGTTAAATGTGTTATTACAACTGTATTCTCCCCTTTCTATCAAAATAAAAATGAATAACTGAATTCAGTATTGAAAGGAATCACAAATTATATAATCGAGCCCAGTTTTATTGAGAGTTGGCTTTATTAAATCCTTACCCATCATACTACTATTGTAAATGTGAATGCTTGGACATAGGCTACTTTTATTCTGACACTTGCACATCATTTCCATACGAACAAAGTCAAAACAAAACATTTTTGCTTTATTTTTGATTCTGATAAATTGAGATTTTACTCTTGTTATTGAACAACTCACCTCTCAGAATAATTACTATTTTATCAGGTCTCATAGTTCGTCCAGGAGATTCAATTAAATCATCAATCATTACAACATGTTTTGCCTGGGAATTGTCTTTATCCTTGGTTTTTTTATTGTATTGGGTATTGCTACTATCATTATCCCTACTAAGTCCTCTTTTACGAGAATCTCTTTCGCGACTTCTACTGTGATGATCTTCTCTTTTTACATCCCTTCCATAATCACGGTCTCTATGGTCCCTTTCCCTGTCTCGGTAAATATCTTCCCTTCGGCTATACTTGTCACGGTCATCTCTTCTGCGGTCATCATTACGATCATCTCTTCTTCGGTCATCGTCGCGATCATCTCTTCTTCGGTCATCGTCGCGATCATCTCTTCTTCGGTCATCGTCGCGATCATCTCTTCTTCTTGTCCCCATTCTTTGGATCTCATCTCGTAGATCTTCTCTTGGTGCCCTTCTTTCAAAATCTCTTGAGTATTGGTCACGGCTATACCTCTCTCTACTATAATCAATTTCCTTCTCAGACCTTCTTGGTTTTCTAGAAAATAAATCATCCACTTCTCTTTCAAAATCCTTCCTTTTGACCTCGCCATCCTTTGATTTGTGATTATAATCAAACATGTGAACAGGCTCAATAAAATCTCGAGCTAAAAAAGAATAAAAACCCATTACTTACAGAAAGATTTTCAGAAAGTCTTCTATAAATGTGACATTTCTCACAATATGCCTCCAACACTCATTTATATGATTGTCTAAAAAAGTGAGAATAATAAGCTAGCACAGGGGTCGGCTGCGGCTCGCGAGCCACATGCTGCTCTTTGGATGTGAAGCTGCGGCTCTTTAGTTCCCTAAGCAAATATTATTTATTTTATAAAAAAAAAACTAAATTTGTTGTGAAAAAACACTACGTAAAATGAATAAATAGATATTTTTCTTGGAAAAACTATCTAAGCAAGTAGTATTGATTTTGGTTAGAAAAAAAATTGTTGCTCTTCAAAAAAATTAAAAAATTATAATTTTTGACTCTTCCAACTCAAAAGGTTTCCGACCCCTGAGCTAGCATAAAATAGGATTTACAATGTTATAGTATACAATTCAATGCACAGTATAGCATATATACACCTTGTAAGTTATATTACCTTTTAATCTGAGAGGCTTGTGCTCATATTCAACAATCAGAGATGGTGTGAACATTGGTTCATCTATCCACTGGGGTCGGACAGGTTGATTTGGAATGGGGTTAATGTTACTTTCAAGTAAAGGCTTTCTCTCAGGAGGGCCTCGAGAGTAGTCATTACCCATTTGGTGAGCAAGTTCTGGCATTAATGGGCGTATCGGAGGCCTAGGTGCAGACATATTAGCCCGCACAGGTGGGGGACCAACCTGAGGTGGCCCATTATCATGAAATTGTGGTCCCATGTCATTACCGCCATACTGCATATTTCTGTCATAATTATATTGCTCCTGAGGCTCATCATGCATTATATTTGGAGGAGGATAATTGGGTGTTAATTCCTGATTTTGTTGCCCTGAGTAATTTTGTCCTTGTCGGTCGAAGAGCATATTATTACTTTGTCTGTTATCATATTGTTGATTATTGTAATTTTGGTTATTCTGATTTCTATTCCCATGAGCATAAGGAACAGTGTTCTGATTGTTATAATTATTGTAAGGTCCGCTAGAAGGTGGAGCGTTCTTATTGTAAGGTCCACTAGGAGGTGGAGCATTCTTATTGTAAGGTCCACTAGGAGGTGGAGCATTCTTATTGTAAGGCCCACTAGGAGGTGGAGCATTCTTATTGTAAGGTCCACTAGGAGGTGGAGCATTCTTATTGTAAGGTCCACTAGGAGGTGGAGCATTCATATTTGATGTACTTGTGGGATCTTGAGAGTTTTGCCCAACAACCATAGAAAGGATATTCATAATTTTTGCATCACCAAGAATATTATTAATTCCTTTGGAAATTGTTGTATAGTCTGGTGCCTTTGCATGGGGTGGTATACCTGCTTGTTCTTCTGTAATATCCACGACATCTGGATCTGTATTAGTACCGTATGATTTGTCTCCCTCAGGTACTAAATCTAAGCCTGGAATACCTTTATTAGAGCCACTAGTAAGTAGAAAGCTAGTGCTGGGAGGAGGAGCAGAATAATTGGCATTTGATTGATAATTATTATCACTTGTATTCTGATAGGATTCAAATCTTTCTTGAGTATCAATATTTATATTATTACTACTTCTATTGTATGTAGTTTTTGCCACATTATATTGCTCTTGCTGATATTGGGTGTTGCCATGATCTGAATAGTTTTGTGAAGAATTATTAGTAACATAATTCTGTGTTTGTTTACCAGGAAATACATTCATATTTGTATTTTTAATTAAATTGGGAGGAACACTTGTTGTAACATTAGTGGCCATGGCAGGGTTGACAGGCTGCACAGTTGTATTATTACTCATCAGACGAGCTCTTTTAAGCTTCATTTGCTGTCGGCGTTCCATAAGCTGTGCACGGCATGCCTCAAATTTCTGCTCATACTCTTTATATGCCTGTTTGTCAGGGTGATTAACATTGTCCCTTCTCCATTTATCAATTTCCTCTTCCCATTTTTGAAATTGAATATCAAAAAGCCTCTCTTCTTCAGCTAGTTTCTTCAGAGCTTCAGAATTACCTGAACTTTGAACTCCTTGAGTTGGTTTAGTAGGTTGAGCTGCTTCTTTAACATAGGACCAATTAGGATTATTACCTGCTTGAGGATGCGTGTTAACATTAGCATGATTGCCAGAGTTGTTATTTTGATGCTGCTTAGCTGTGGGGGCAGGAACAGGTGTAGGTTTAGAAGAGGCACTTCCATAGAGCGGCTCGTTGTTCTCATGCGGCGGCGGCGGCGGCGGCTGGTCAGGAGGTGGCGGCGCAGGAGGTGGAGCGGCGTTCGCCGGTGGGAGCGGCGGCATCCCACCCATGGCTTGAATAGCTTGCATTTGCTCTGCATACTGTGAAAAGAGAACGCGTAGCTTGAGAAACTCGTCATATGGGTTACTTAGATTAGACTCACTCTATCGAGTAAGAAAAGGAAAATAACTAGGTACTACGACACTCAATGATCAAACCTAATATGTACTAACCTTGTCTCCATACTGGCCCTGCCATTGTACGTATTGCTGCTGCCACTGAGTCCACTGCTGCCAGTTTTGTTGCTGCATTGCTGCCCATTGCTCTGGCGTATATGAGCTCATATTGGCCATATTTATGTCAGCCATGCCTGAACTCCATTGACCCGAAGTGGGCATTGGCCAGGCCATACTACTACTCTTTTATTCCGTCACTCAAAAAAAAAGAAAATACTATAATGATTTCATACAAAATCGCTAATTATTACATGCGACGATTCGGCGAAAACAATGAATGAAATCGGTCAATGATAACATCGCAAAATAGTGTTAGCTTCGTAGCACGGCGGCCATTTTGTATCATCGATTTTCATTCGTCGACTCGACGACTCGACCAAGCGTGTTTGACGTTGATTTGACATGCGCCGACCTCGTTAAAGCGTCTAGTGATGTAAGATGTCGATAACTCGATGGATGGAAGAACAATAATATTTTCAGTTCACATTTCATCAAAAATACTCTAAACGAAAGATTACGAACAAATACCTACATAACGTATGCTTAATTGGCTGTAGAATTGTTAAAATGGTTGTGGTTAACATTGTAAAGAGCTGTGGATTTTTGCAACAATTAATTAGAATAAATACAAAGTAAATGCAAAAATTTCGAAAAATGTGTTATATAAAGCACATCATATCTTCGCTTGGGGTGGCTAAGACAAGGTAAATCTCAGATGGCACCACCATAGTTGGTCTCAATCTGACCATTATGGTTAATTTGAAATATAAAATTACATTGGTGTAGTGTAGGTAGGACTTTCTGCTTGATCGTCCTTTGTTTTAATAATATTATTTTTATACAATGTTAATAACACTAGAATGTAAGCTGTGTGTAGTTCTAACGAAATATGGATCTTTGTTGTCTGAATTATATGAATTTTATTTATTTAAATGACGTCCATCTCTTTCTCGTTTTATTGGAGAGAAAAAGATAGCAATAGCCTAAATTAAGTTTAGTTTGTGCACAACAGAATCGACACCGTTCCCACATTTTCAACTAATAACGATGTTTGGGTACCAACTATGCTAGCGCCATTATACATTTAACGATATGGTACAGTTCTTCGACCACCATCGTAATTCGTAATTGCTAAAAAAACAGCTATCCCATACAAAACGAGTTGTTCAGTTCGATGACCTAGCTGTACTGCACCCTTAAAAATACACATTTCTTACATACGCTGTATTACAGTATAATGTTTAGGATTCTAATCCGTCATTAACTGCGTTTCAAATAAAAATAGGACCGCCAATTTGAATGACCTCTGGTTGTGTAATTTCGCAGGAATGGTTTTTTTTAAGTTTTTTATGTTTAATTTAGTAATAGTATTTAGTTTCTCTTATTCGATATTGGTGTGCAGGCTTTGCCTAGCATAAGGCAAATTTAAACCCTTTTTATATTAATATTTGTAAAACTCATTTCAATTTCATTTGTAAAAAATCCTAATTCCTTTTTTGCTGACCCTTCCTATTCGATTTGACAGCTATGATTTTTTTACCCTATAAAGAGTCCATGTTGAGGGGACAATAATAGCCCAACAGGTTTTTTTTTACATGGCATCTTGCTATTCAACCTAACGAGGCTGGCTTCTGCTTAGCCGGGCTAATCCTGTGGATGCCTTGAGTTTGAGGCCTCCAGCCAGAGGTAAAAACTTATAAACTAAGCGACCACACGCTAAGGGGTACGAGCCTTGGCTTAGGGTGTCGCTGGGGGGGGAAGCAAGGGGAGAGGCTGGATCTGAGTTAAACTATTTAGGGGCTGATTTAATACTACTGGCTCAGCATGGTTCAAGCAAAGATCGAGGGGAATAGCCGAACAGATCAATCTTCAAAGCAAATTATGCAGTGATAGCCTAGTGTTGTGACTATCGGACTGGCAATTCATAGGTCTCAAGTTCGAAACCAAGACACGCACGCCTGATTTTTCGGATTCATGTGCTTAAGTAAGTACCTATAATTATCACTTGCTTCGGTGAAGGAAAACATAGTGAGGAAACCAGAATGCCTGAGAGATATTTCTCGACGGCATGTAAAGCCAGGCAGGAGCGAATGGGCGGCATAAAATCTCTGACACCATGTTAGGCACTAACCACACGATAAAGAAAGAACGAGATGGGTGACCATCCATTACATACCGCGATTCCACCTCGCCTCTAAAAGCATGAGACATCAGGCCGAACTGCCATTTGTAGATCTTTGACAGTCGTTACAGGTAAACCGAAAGTCTGACAACCAGTCTTATTAATGGGTATCGTATTATCCATTACTATCTTGGTTGCAGAGGTCAGATAGACAGTCGCACCATGTTATCTATTGTATTCAGCTGCATCCGGTTAAACTTTTGAAGCCGACCCCAACATAGTTGAAACAAAGGCTAGGTAGATGATGATAAGTCCGTGTTGTCTGTATACAGCATGTATCAGAAAGGTTAAACGAATAAATTTTTCGTAATGGGACTAACTGCATCACTGCGATAAAAAAAGCTGTTCCATACATTTGGGTCTGGTAAGTATTGCTATGGGGATTGCTACATTTTTTTGGCAATCACTTTGTTGGGCCCATGGAGAAAATTATCAGTTTGGTGGTCTACAATCTACAACACATTCACTGAAACACGCTGTACAAATAACGTACCGATATGATTCAACATAAATTGCGACGTGTCAAAAATAATATCGCTTCGAAATGTGTGACCCTATACACCGCGCGTCGCCTCTTCCGTCACGTTTGTTAAACTTCGCCGCTTGTTAGAAACCTTTGGCTGCGGCCAAAACTTTAGCCAATTCCGGTCAATGCCGAAGGTTTGGTAGAAAGTGGTTTTTTTGGCGGAAGCCAAAGCTTCAGTGAGACACTATTATTTAGCGACTTCCCTGTTGCCATACTCTGTCAACGGTTTCTGTTTGGAGTTTATACTTGACTAGTGGACGTCCCGCGGTTTCACCCGCGTAGTTCCCGTTCCCGTGGGAGAACGGGGATAAAATATAGCCTACGTTACTCAGAGTGAATGTAGCTTTCTAATGGTGAAAGAATTTTTGAAATCGCTTCGTCAGTTACTGCGGCCGAATAGTGCGAAATTAGTGGTTTTTATTCTTTATAAAATCAATTTTTCGTTTTTTGGTAAAAATAAGAAAATTTTATGAAATCGTGTTTTCGCCAAACATAAGACCTAACATTAATCCTCAACTTTACCATATATTTATTTCAAAATTAATGCTGCAGTATTTTAGGCGTAACGGAGGATCATGCTAAGCCATTTGAGGTAGTACAGGCCCTTTTTTTTTTTTTTTTTTTTTTTTCGGATGGGAAATCATCAAATAACTCCTCCCGCTCTGGGCAGAGCAGGAGGGATGTCAGACTTTTACTGACTAAAACCCATCCATGTTCCTTCATCGCCCTCTTTGTGTTCCGGGGCCACGGTATCTCTTCCGAACAGTCCCGCAACCCCGGCAGGCATCAGTCCCTACGGACCCCTTCCCTTTCGCTGACTCTCTTTGAGGCGCGCGTGGAACACGAACGCGCCGTCGAGATGGCCTGTCGTCATGAGACGGACGGACGGCGAGCTAGCCCATAGCCCACCGTCCACAGGCCCGCGCCTACGGTGGCCGGGGGCCACGTGGTGGTGGCCCCCGACGCCCGGGGCGTCTCCCGCGGCGGCCGGGACGTTGAGAGGTTCTCTCCCTCTCACGTTCCGCCACCTCCTTCTCTAGTATTACTGCTTCGCAGAAGGAGGTGACGGCGTCCCATTCCGTCTCGCTCCGGACCATGGCTTGCACCAGGGCCGGACGCGAGAGGTCGCCGCCGCCGATCGCCGCTTCGAGGACACGGCGGTGCTCCGCCCACGCGGGGCACACCTCCACCGTGTGTTCCAACGTGTCCTCCGGTCGATCCTCACAATGGAAGCACCCGGGCGTTTCCTCCCGCCCGATTCGGTGCAGGAACCTCCCGAACACTACGTGTCCGGTAAGGACCTGCGTCAGGCGGAAGGTGAGGACGCAGTGGCGTCCCTCAAGCCACTCCTCAAAGAGGGGACTTATCGCCACTATCGTGGCGTGCCCTGCACGGGGTTGCGACAGTCGCTCTCTCCATGTCGCCATGAGATCCCGCCGGAAGTCTGTCCGATGAGCGACAATTTGTCGCGGCAGCGGAGTTTCCCCCCGGCGTAGCGCCTCCGCGCGTTATTCATGTAGGCGCGCGAGAACTAGCGCCTCTAGGTCCCATGGCGGCAATCCGGCCAGGAGGCTCGCCGCCTCGCGGGAGATCGTACGGTACCCCCGGGCCAGCCTTACGGCTACTACCTTTTGGGGCGCGTTCAAATAGTGGGCGGCTCGCAGCCTCAATGAACGCGCCCACACCGGGGCCCCGTAAAGGGCCATTGACCGCACGACTCCCACGTAGAGCCTCCGGCAGGAGGCGTTTGGCCCCCCCCAGATTGGGCAGGAGCCGCCTGAAGGCAGCCCCAGTCCGTTCAGGTTTGGGGGCCAAACGTCGGAAATGTTCTACGAAGTTCCACTGGCTGTCAAGGACAAGTCCCAAGTACTTCAACGTCGACTCAACGCCGATGGATACCCCTCCTACCGTCAGTGAGGATCCCGGAGGTGGCGCATTCCGAGGCCCATGAAAGCACATGGCCTCGGACTTGTGCAATGCCACCTCGAGACCCAGTTGCCGGATCCTCTCAACGACTATCACAACCCCGCGTGTCATCGCTTCGGCCGCCGCCTCGTGCGACCCCCCCTGTGCTAGCACCAGCGTGTCGTCTGCGTAGCAAACCACGCTGACGCCGCTAGGGAGGTCGGCGCGCAGCACCCAGTCGTAACCGATGTTCCACAAGGACGGCCCTAAGACCGATCCCTGCGGAACACCGCACGACATCTCTCGCCGGTTCCATTCTCCGCTGCGACCGGGGTAGATGACGGCTCTGTCCGTCAGATAGTCCCCGACAGGTAGTATAGGCCCTTAAGTATAGATAAGAGATGGGAAGGTTGTCGCGTCAACAATATCGCTACATTAGAACTAAGTAAAAATTATCATATAAATCTAACATCACACAAGTGGAGATAATTTAAATACAACAATTCTTGTAAGATCACTGTATGAACCTTGCGTATACTATGTTAGCGAGCACTTACATAGTGGCCCCACAGTTTCCAAAAATGGCTACAGACGGTGTGAACGTCCTCAGCGGGGGATGGCATAAGTCAACACCTCAGTCCCAGTAGCTATTACGTATCTCTGTTGACAGCTCGAAATGATACTGGGCTGTGTCCATCAAATAACTGTCAAGGTTAGTTTCGTATTATGTATGACCAGACGCGATCAAATATTACGTCATCGGTGCCAATCGTGGCTGATAGTCACCGTAACTCATTTTGACAGACGCTTTCGTATCGATTCTTCTAATATTGCGATTATGTGAGCATAGTGAACATAAATTGATGACAACTGAGTTTGAAGTGGCTTTCGTGAAAGACGTTACACCGTACCCGGGCTGTTAGTCACCGTAAAATAATATCCACTCTGTGTAATACGTTATACCAATATTTGACATTCTCGGTTGTCATCAAAGTTCGGTGAACAACCGAAGCTTGATAGTCACTAAAGATCAAAAAGATACGTAATAGCCCTACAGGAACAGATATACAGTGGGTTTCAAAAGAGATTATGATTGACCTCGCACCGTGTCTGACCATGTCATCTGTCCTCAGACATCATTGGCATCTGTCAACTTTCACTTGAAAAGTACAGTTAGAAAAAAAATAGGTACTAAGCAAAAAAGACATTGCTCATATTTTTTAATCAATATCTTGTTAATGTTATCTTCAAATGGTTGTCGTTCACTTAAAAGTGTGGAGGTGTTGAATCAAATACCCACTTAGAAACGACTTGTCTTATTCACCAAAGATTAACGTTAGTCGATTAATTTGCGTAAAGAAACGCATCTTTGTTTATTACATTTATTGTCGTTATTATTTTGTTATCTTTAACCCTAGATAGCTAACCTTCCGTAGACCCTTTAAAGCTAACCATCCGTCGAAACGACAGGTATAAATAAAAATAGGTTTTTTGGCTAATTTTGTAACATAATTCATATTTAATTAATTTAAAAGTAAAAGGGTTTTAAAATTAACCACGTTATTCGTTTTTATTTAAGCTTTTTATTAGTGGCGCTACTTATATAAATCTGAGGTACAAGAAAAATATAACATCAATTTTCTATAAATACTAAGAAGCAAAATCAACATAAAAAAATTCAACAACCTCGTTTTGTGGTATATCAGTGACAAAATACACCTATCTAAACTAATATTTTAAAGAGGTAACATTTGTTTGTAAGTTTGTATGTTTGTAAGTTTGCATGTAGGGGGTAATCTCCGGAAGTAATGAACCAATTTTAAAAATTGTTTCACTGGTAGAAAGCTACATTATTCGTGAGTGCTATAGGCTATATTTTATTCCCGTACTCCCACGGGAACGGGAACTACGCGGGTGAAACCGCGGGACGTCAGCTAGTATTTTATAATTATGATGATCGATAATATCTCCGAAACTATCCATTTTTGGACCACCTGTACTAGGAGTTTTAGTGGGATGGAAGGCGCGCCTCTGTTTGTTACATGGAGAGGCGCGCGCGAGCAAATTACTCACACTACTTTAAATGCTCATATTTCTACTTTTATAGTACTTATTGACTTATAATGGATTTATATGAATAAAACAAGGTTTAATAAGTAAGAAAATAAGTATTTTTATTAAAAATATGAAACATAAATGCAACTTCTAAAACAAATAACAAATCAACAAATTTTTATTTTCTAGTTATGACAGTCTTCATATAAATCACAATAAAAAAATCTTACATAACAAAAACTTTAAAAAATTACTCTTCCATGAGATCTGGACACGTGTGCCTCTCGAAACACATTAAACACATATCTATACATATAATAAAACAGTAGAAAAACTGTGTCTGTACATTGAATATATTAAAAAATAAATAATTGAGGGGGGTTTAGAAACAGTAATAGAGCACGAATCCAAAAAAAAAAGTCTGTCTGTTTGTCTGTTTGTCTGTTTGTCTGTTTGTTTGTACACGCTAATCTTCGGAACTGCTGGACGGATTTGAATGATTTTTTTGTTGTTGTATAGGTATTAAGTCTGGGCAGGATATAGGCTATAATTTATCTTGGAAACTTGAACACCTGATGCAGAACCACAACAGACCAGCTGAACTATAAGAGATACAAAAATGGTACTATAGCAAAAATTGTTCCACGTGATCGGCATTTTCTGCTGAGAGAATAAATTTGAAGATCTGGAACACCTGATGTGGAACTCCACCTGATGCAGAACCACAACAGACCAGCTGAACTATAAGAGATACAAAAATGGTACTATAGCAAAAATTGTTCCACGTGATCGGCATTTTCTGCTGAGAGAATAAATTTGAAGATCTGGAACACCTGATGTGGAACTCCAAGAGCCCAGCTACACTTACATATATATAGGAATAACGTTTTAGAAAAAGTTGTTCAATCTGATGAGCACTCTCTGTTGAATTATAAAAATCGAAGATCTGGAACACCTGATGTGGAACTCCGAGAGCCCAGCTACACCATAACACATATAGGAATGACGTCTTAGAAAAAGTTGTTCAATCTGATGAGCACTCTCTGTTGAATTATAAAAATTGAAGATCTGTGTAACTCCAAGAGCCCAGCTACACTAATGTATATATAGGAATGACGTTTTAGCAAAAGTTGTTCAATCTGATGAGCACTCTCTGTCGACTTATAAAAATCGAAGATCTGGAACACCTGTTGTAGAACTCCAAGAGCCCAGCTACACCATAACACATATATAGGAATGACGTCTTAGCAAAAGTTGTTCGGTCTGATGGGCATTTCCTGTTGACTCATAAAAATCGAAGATCAGAAACATCTGATGTGGAAATCAATGCTATCACTAATTTTAATGTATAATTATAAAATAACATAAGCTGGGAGTACTTCCACGCGGTGAAGGTGGTAATAGTTTAGGACTGATTTGCGATGACGATGGTATATCATTGAAAATTTGACAACTCCCTTTTATTATTTTATTTATCGAATAAATATGCCTTCCGGCTTATGTTATTTTAGTGTTTAATTTCCTTTTCCATTTATCTTCGTGACACGGTAGCCTACCCGGTAACGCAGCGAAGCAGTCACTTAGATTTTAATAAAATTATAACCATGCCTAGATAGAGGTCAAATCTTTCCCAATGTTCCAAAGGAGCTAAAAGATTGAGGATCATAAGATCCCAGGAATCTACCGAAGAGCGTCAGGAGAGACTTGATGCTGTTCGAGAACATGAGGCTTCAACTCGCTCTGTGGAAACCTCTTCGGATCGCGAAGCAGCAGCAGCAGTATTTACGCATCTACATCCAGGTTTCTAGAGACCAGTGAAGAATATGATGCGCGACTGACCGCTGATCGTGAACGTCTGCATTGTCTCGCCAGTTGGAGACGTTCACGGAAAGAGAA
Source organism: Xestia xanthographa (assembly GCA_905147715.2). Lineage (NCBI taxonomy): Eukaryota > Metazoa > Arthropoda > Insecta > Lepidoptera > Noctuidae > Xestia > Xestia xanthographa. The sequence continues at coordinate 12,776,945 of LR990657.1, read as the reverse complement.
TTACGCTTGAGTTCTCAGCGTATCCACACATCGACTTCTAAAGTGAGGAACGTGATGCGCGACTGACTGCTGATCGTGAACGTCACGCATTGTCTCGCGAGTCGGAGACGTTCACGGATAGAGAATAACGCTTCGACATCAGACGTATCAGATCTTCGATTTTGACGACCCCGTTGTCGCTGGCATAAGCAACTGGTTCCGCGTACGAAGTCGCGGGCAGAAGCTAGTATGTAATATGTTCGGTGCAGAGCGCGTGATGAGCAAATTGCCGCACGATGGTACGCGGCCTCCACAAACACTTAGCTGCGCGGTCGCAACAGAACTGACCGGCACGAGAGTTGCGGCACGGGGGAGGGGATGAATAGTTAGGAAGGTACTATGACAACGAACGAAATCTTGCCACCGATACGGCTCTTTTTGTTTGCAGCATCCGGCCGCTATTGAAGCGCTTATGTACGCTCATTAACCAATAGCATTCCAGCATCTGATCCCTTGTCTTTGTTAATGAAAAAAAGGGTCGAAAGAAAAAAATACAAAACAATACGGGTGGTAAACAGATGTGGTCATCGTGTCCACGGGATTTTGTTAAAAATATGGAAAGATTTCGTTCGAGCTGATGGTACCTAGGCGCTCGAGACGTTAGGGCGTCGGTATCGCCAAAAAATTTTGCTTTAAATTTTTGTGTGAGTAAATTGCTCATAGCGCGCCTTCTCACGGAGTACGAGCGTGGAAGTGTTGATTCAAACTACATCTTAGAAACGACTGGTTTATTTACCAATTTTTTATGTTTGCGCCACCAAATATGTTTTAATTTTATTTTTTGTAATGGAAAATTATCCATATGTATTGATGCGCAGGCTTTTCCTAGTTTGAGGCTAATTATAAACCCTTTTTTGTATTTTTGTCACAAAAAAGGGTTTATAATTAGCCTTAGTTTTACAAAATATTTTTTTTGTTGACCTTACCCATCTTCGATCGATTTGATAGTTATTAGCTATGACTTCACAGTTCACACTGTTCACAACACAACATGCATGGCGCGACGACAGTCGTATTCTCATTGAAACATAATAATTATGTAATGTATGGTGGACGGAACTACATGTCAGCCTGGCACAAACACTACCTATGCACAAATGACTAGCCACATTTAATTTTGCCCTGGCTGGAGGCCTTACACATAGGGTACCCACAGGATTGTCCGGTTAAGCAGACGACAACTTCTCTAGGTTGAACTGCGAGATGCCATTCCGCAAAAAAAATTGGTTGCCTGTAAAGTCGGTATACGGGCGAAAGTTTTACGTGACAACGACTTTGAGTGGTAAAATAAACTTTTTATGTCTGTCTCTCTCGCTCTTAGGCGGGCTAACCATGCCCGAGTGGAAGGGACGCGTGCCTCTCACTCGCTCTCATTGTGAGCGCATAACGTGAGCGGAGCGTAACGCAGTTTCTTGAAGTGTCACCCGGCAAACCAATTTATAAGACGTTGTCACGTCAAAAAACACATTTAATTTAAACGATTCATTAATGTATGTGAAATGTTTATTTTCAGAAAAAAAATACGGTAAAATATCGATACAAACCATCGTTCGACATTATGTACAACTGACAGACTAGAAAATCGAAAACGCGAGGCACTGGGCGCATCACTAGAACGACGCCATTTTCGCGTTGGGTTTGACTGTGGTGTGTGTCGTCTGTTCCGATTTTTTGATTTTATAAACAAATACAACTTCATATTTTGATAAATAGTATTCAATATAACTGCCTTTTAGTTATGCAATGTATGGAACTAAATTGTAACATCGAAAGTTCAGTATTTGTGGTACTATTCTCTGCGCGGGAAATGTGACTTCATCCAACATCAATTTCTCGATTATTAAGACCAGTGCAAAAGGTAAAACGAAATGATTCCAACTAAAGCACGTGAAAGCCGAAGAGTGAAAGCTTTAAAGCTTCCAAAAAACCTAGAACGCCTATATAAAGAAGGAAAATGTCGCGAGTGTGCCGTTGTTGTGACTCGGATGGACTTCGCCAAGATACTGGGTAAATTTACCAAAGTTAAAATCCAATATGAAAGCAGTACAACTCCCAAAACGAAGCTAAACGTAGACTCAAATGCGCCCAACTCAAATGCCAGGGTAAAAAGCAATGAGAATGGTATGGTCCTCATTCACACCTACAGTGAACGACCTTTTAAAAACCTAAAGAATACTAAAACTCCGAAAAAAAGTTTTGCCCCAAATATATTAAGGGAAAATAACAGGCTAAAAAAACCTGTTTTAAAAGACAAAAACTCTAACTATGATAATCAGGAACAGAAAAAGAACACTAACCTAAAACAATATGGTATTGTATTTGAGGGTCCCTTGGCAAAGAACAACAATGAAATTAACTTGAAAATTTCATTAACTGAATTATTACCTGAAATTGATGATTCTATACTTCCTTCTGAAGATTGGTGTATTGATTATTTCCCGAAGAAAGATGAACCAAAAGATGACCAAGTTTATGATCGCATAGCTGCGGAATTGGAAGATCTCATGTACAATGAGAAACCAATTGCTAAATTGGATGAAAAACCAGATGTAACCGAGAACAAAGTGGATGACTTCCCATCAATAATGGACATTTTAAATGATAACAGTAGTGAGAGCAAATCAAACGACCAAAGTGAATTTAAATCTAATCTTGAGTCTAGTGATGTTGAAGCCATGCTTCTTGGAAAGTCTAATGTAACTGTTGAAACTGTTGTACCAACATCTATGGAAGTTGACAATTCCACAATTAGCAATTTAATTGAAGATGTTCATTTGAGTACCATTCAAGATACTTTAACTGTTAATGAAGAACCTGAGAGTAACAGCGAAGATGTATTGTCCAAAACAGACATAGCTGATGAGTTAGAAAACCCCCACAGTCCTTCTATACTTGATGAAGCCTTGCAAAAAGGTATTGAAGAACACATACCTGCAAAACAAGTTGAGCCCGGTCTAGAGGGTAATCCCGAGGAAGAAGACCAAACAAGTGATGAAATAAAAGAAAATGTCAATTCAGACATTTATACAGAGATGAAGGAATCTGAGATAAAGGTAATGGAAACTAATGTTGATAATGAAAACAGTGAGTCTAATGACAATATAAAGAGTAAAGACATAAACTTTTTAGCTTTGAAAGATGGTATCACACATGTTGTATTTAAAAAAACTAAAGAAGGTATATGTTCAAAATCTGTAACATGTCCAAAGAATTTAAAATATTGTATTGAAATAGAAGAAAAATCTGTAGAATTTTTAGGTGCACCCAAATTTATTACAAGTTTAGAAGACTTACAAGTGCTTTTGCAAATTGTAAATGAGAGTGAATTAGATAGTCTATATGTATTGCATTGAGTTATTCAAAAATACTAATATATGTAAATATATTGTAACACAAATCCATACATAGTTGAGTAATTTCAACATTTTAAAATTTAGTGCCTATTAGACTAGTACTGTTCTATGATGACTAAAAGACTGTTAAGCACTTAGCTAAAGTTAATAGGCGGAAAAATGTTTTGAATCCAGGCATGTTAGACTAACCTAGCATAGCTTTAGTTAGGTCCATTTGAGAAATCTCAAAAACACCCAAGTTTTTTTTTAAATCTGACTCGTCTAATCTTACTTAACAGTCTTTCAAGTCTGAAGCAGAAAAAGAAGAAGGTATAAAATGCTTTCAAAATGTTGAAAGTTTATAAATTAAGTATCTGGTAAGTGATACTCTGTTATACTAGCCTTTCAAGGCTTGGCCATATAATGACAGCATGTTTTTTTCTAAATGATCATAAATCAACACAAATGCTAAAGTAACATTATGTTTATGACTGAAATATTAGTGTAAATTGAGCATTAGTTACATATATAGATATGTATTGTTATGTATTATCTTGAAAATATAATTGCAATTTAACTATTACAATATTTTAGTTAGATAAGTTTAGTTCTTTAACATGAAAACATTTACTTTAGTTTTAGAACAGAAAGGCTCGAAAACAGCAAATTGAAATTGGAAATTAAGAAGTACTGCGGGTCTAAAATGGCCGCTTTAACAGATCCTACGCAGAATCTTAGCATAAATCACGTTAAAACATTTAAATTCTTAAAATGGACTTTATGTCAATAAGAATAAAGTCCATTTTAACAATTTTAAATTTTTAACGTGATTCACAAAATGATTCTGCTAAAGCGGCCATTATAGACCCCCTGAAAAAAAATAGTTTCTGCACAACTGTAACATTTCTGAATGTATAGGTACTGTACAAGTACGGTCAACCATTTGCCCATCTTGTATACAGTCGTAAGTCTTCATAGTTACAAAATGTGACTATTGACGTGTGGTAGAACCTTCGAATCTCAAGGTCATAATCTGGATGACAGCAGGCAGCAGAGCAGTGGTGGCGCGGGCAAGATTGCTTTCAAATGCGTAGTTTGCGTTGCACTGTCCTCGGATGTTAGCAGCACGTGTACGTTGCGGCGCACTCCGTTGGCGCCAGTTGGCCCCCGCGTGCCTGCAACTTTAAGTAGGTACTGCGCGCTGTCATCCAGTAACAGACTACCTTTCCACTAGAGATGTTGAAGGATGTGAGTGAAACTGCCCATCATCACATAATCAATCAATCATAATCATCAAACATCGCTTACTATCATTGCTTGGGCTCAGCTAGCGATGCCGATGCTATTACTTTTATTAAATAAAAATAAAATAAGCGAGGGCACAGCTATACTGGAGACAAACAGATATGATTTTTCAATTTCGAAATGGCATTGATATTTTTGTTTGGGACGTACATTTTTCATACTAAAATATCAAAGCCCGCCGTATTTAGCGTATCGCGAGTTGTCAAACGTGTTCCTTTCTGTTTCATTCGTAGATATTCTACAGAAGACGCCAGCACAACACGCTACCTGAAACTGTCAAATTTTCCCAATCAACCTTGAACTTAATGCTCTATTGATAAAGTTGAAAATCTATTATAGATATTTGACAGATAGTAGTAGCTTGATGTGCTGGAGTTTGTACATTTATTACTTCTTATTTTTTCAATTATGGAGTATGGCAACCTTTTAGGAGACTTCAAACAGGTGTGTGAACGGACATTTACATAGGGATTGTTTTTCCAATCAAGGAATCATTGCTAAGAAAAACGCTTCAGATTCTATCTCCGAAGCGTACTTTGATGAAGATGACGATTGCGTAACTATTGGTAAATACTTTTGCCCTTGATAATCAATTTATTTTCCGGTTCTGAATTTATTATTGTACTCTACCGTTTTTAGCTTATATGACATTTTTTCATGCTGGCAATTGAATCAAGACCTTGAAATAGTGCTGTACCCAAAGATAAAAATAATGAAATAAAGAGGTACAATCATTAATACGTACTTAAATAAAATGTCGTTTTGGGGTCCATGAAACAGGCCATATATTACAATTTGATATTTTGATCCTTCATTGTTATTTTTATAGATTATTTATTTTTACGTAGAACCGAAAATTCCGTTCGGATGTACGATGCATTACAATAAAGTTCTTGAAATAAATCTATTAGGAATTATTTGATTGGTATAATTATTACTAGAGCAGAGTTCATGAAAACCAAATTTTTGTACACTTTTTCCCACGTTAAACTGACAGGGTTACCAGATTCGGATCTATAAAACCAAAGTTGGGTAACATTTTTTACTGAGAAGTGTGCAAGAGTCTGCCGGGATAATATCGCGTACTCGCTGGAACCGGTAGATTTTGCAAGTAACTCTTGCGGCTCGCGCTTATACGATCTTAGAGGCGCGTCAACGCTCGTAAGAGTTGCGGATGTGGCAGAATGCGCGCGTACACGCGCTTCACAAAACGAGCATAAGCGCGCCGAAAATATGCTAATCTGATTCTGAAACCGCCTATTATGAACGGACGTCAAATGTACCTACACTATTAGATTTTTAATGCTGAATTTCAGGGTAGATACTTTGGCAAGTTTCTTTTTATATCCCTCAAAACCTGAAATAAGATAAGTACTCATCGTTTCCTCAATTGGTGTATCTATTCATACACGAAATCTCTTACGGGGTCATTGTACTCATCAGTATAAACGACTTATACTAGGGGACCAAATCCTGAATCGCGAAAAAAATATAAGCTATTCCATACATTTTGACAAGATAAGCGAACATATTTTAAGGATCGAACAGCTGATTTGTTTCCCGATTTTGGGTTTGGTCTCAAAGTAAAATTTGTTTATAATGATGAGTACAATGACCCCTTAGGAGATTTCGTGTATGATTACATACACCCAAAAAATTTTATATTATTTTTGAATAGGTACACGCTTATTTTTAGGTCGTTCTGGAACTGAAAGCCATAAACTCGATCATCGAACTCTGAACGATTATCGTGGTTTTTTTTATATGAAAAAAGAAAAAAAAACACGAAAATTTAATTTATTCATTCATTTCATAAAAAAAAATCAAAAATTATATAAAAATCAAAAATTAAAATTTATAATAAATTTCATTGTTTTTAGTTAGTTTAAAAAAAAACAGTCCCAATCGTTCCGAGTTCGATGATCGAGCCTATGGCTTTCGGTTCCAGCTGGGCTATTACGTATCTCTGTTGACAGCTCGAAATGATAGTAACTGGGTTCAGTGGGCTCAGTGTCCATCAAAGTGTTTCGTATTAAGTATGACCAGTCGCGATCAAATATTGCTTCATCGGTGCCCATCGTGGCTGATAGTCACCGTTATTCATTTTGACAGACGCTTTCGTATCGATTCTTCTAATATTGCGGGTAGGTAAGCATAGTGGACATCAAATTGATGACGACTGAGTTTGAAGTGGCTTTTGTGGAAGACGTTTCACCGTATCCGGGCTGTTAGTCACCGTAAAGTGATATCAACTCTGTATAATACCAATATTTTGACATTTTCGGTTGTCATCAAAGTTCGGTGTACAACCGAAGCTTGATAGTCACTGGAGATCAAAAAGATACCTAATAGCCCTACAGAACGACCTAAAATGAACGGTGTCAAAAACTGCCAACATAAGGAAATACCAACACAACACTTTCGTCATAACCAGGGACCGATTAATCAGGTAAAAAGATTAACCGGTTAGACCTAAATCCTTACAATTACGACTTAGAACCATTTAAATATTGCGTAATACCCAGAATCATCATTCTCTTGCCCTTATCCCAATTCATTTGGGGTCGGCGCGTAATACCCAGAATGAAAGAGACAAAGCACTGAGTGCGGACTCCCGTCACTTTCTTGCTTAACATGTACAAAAATGAACTCTATATTAGAGGTCGATTAACCCTGCAATGCGGGTTAACCCACGCTCTAGTTTTTCACTCAACCCTATTAAACCTCATAAACAGAATTCGCTCTTTTCACGAGCTAATGACACATAAAAAATGTGTAGATAGCTTGTCCGTACTTAATGCCACCTATTATATATTTTTTCCCACATTTTTATTTAAAATATCTCTTGTTTACAAAAAAGGTGGATTTAAGCAAAGGAAAGAAACCTTGGTAGCATATAATTATTGAAAAGGTTAAGGATTTTTATTATTTGGAGACTTTCGTAGTGGTGTCAAGTCAGGAAGCCATGGTTTTATCTTCTGACTGTATAGCAATGTGAAAATGTCTATCTCTGATCCAAATGATTTATTTTGTGTTATTTTAATGTGACGTTTTATTATTCAAATGAAGCACGAGAGCTTATTGCTGCGTTTGTACTGAGGTATGCTTGCTAAGATAATAGGTACTTAATAATTCCATGTAACTACACTCGGTTACACATGCGTTGTGTTCGGAGAACGAACATAACGGACAGTAGTGTAACGGCACTTCCTCCGTCCCATACATTGTAATAAATGATTTTAAAAGAAATATATAAAAATGTTTATAAAATATTTTTTTGTAACTATGGGAAGGAGGAATTATACATTTTCATAAATGTTCTCCAGAGCAAATAAAAAGAAATAAATGCAATAAAGAGCAGCTGCATTACATAATAATATAATTTTATTTTCATAAAATAGCCAACATATATTTCGTCAGACCTATGTTAAAATACCTACGGTACCCCAATGTTAAAAAAAAACAACTACCCACTTCATACGCAGATTTAATGTAATCTTTTTAACATAAATATAATTATTATCAGTAAGTAGGTAGGTACATAATTTTAGGAAAAATTATAAAATTAATAGATCTAAAAAATATATAGGTAAGTACATATATATATATATTTTTTTTCTTCTACCTTTATTCTGAATAGTAAGTAGGTACATTCGTAGTTATAATTATTAAAAATCGCGGGTTTATGTCATTCAACTTGTTTTTTTTTTTTTTTTTTAAGTAGGTATTTGTCTGTCCTAAATCACATTGGCCGTTTTGAACATGACGTGTATTCTTAATACTTGCCAGTGCAGTAACACGTGCATCATACGGGTAGATTTACCTACTCACCTGTTCAGCAAAATGGATTTTAATGAACGTAGCGATACAGAAAACATCGAATGCTCACCTGATTTGACAGATCTTTGACATCTGTCTCCTAATGTCGATGCCTGCCCGTTAAACGCAGCATCGCGAATAGATCCACGGCCAGCAACAAAAGTTGTAAACACGTCAGATTAAAAATCTTGTCTATCCCAAACTGATGAAATTTAATATAATTTATGGGAACTCAGTAATTTGTGACGTAAAACAGCAGTGTATCTAATTATTTTCTGTCGTACTCGTAGTAGTTTAGAGAGAGTAGTGCGCATTGTTTTGTTTTTGTAAAATAATATTAATTCAGAGTGGTCATGCATTGAACATTATTTGACAACTGGTTTTATTCTATAGAGTATCTGTCTAAAGATGTTGGCCAATCGCAATCTATTAGTGATCGGTGATTGGTCCGTCTATAAGAAAAAAAATATAACTTGCTTGACCGCACCTCGACGGTTTGCTTATGAGCGCAGCGGTTTAAGACTTGCGTATTTTTCTGCGCGTTAAACTCGGATAGACTTTGAGCTTACGCGTGTTTAATTTCGAACTTTTATATTAACGAGCTAAAGCGCGCCGTAAATACTCTAATCTAAAATCGCCTTTACTGCGTTTTAATGTTTCTGCAATAATTACTTAGCTGAACTTTTTGTGGACCATTTTGTCTATTGAAAAATTTGTCTAGTTTGGGCATTATTCCGTAAAAATGTTAATCTTAATTAAATGTTTGAACAAAGCAAACCGCCGATTATTCTGGGGTTTGGTTAAAAATACTACTTCTGCCCTGTATATTATTTTTTTCAGAAATAAAATCCAACCATGTAGATTATGGAAATTTTATTTAAGTATATTTAATATTACAATAAATACCAATGTTTTAGCCCTTAGCGTATCTTAAGCTTCTTTAGTATTAGTTTGTTCAATAAAATAAAAAAAGATGTTGAATATTCTGAAGGCGTGTTTCATTTATAAATATTTTTACACAGTTAATAATTTTATCGAATTACAACTCGATATATTTATATTCCTTTCTGAAGGCATCGAACTTAGATGGGTAGCTTGTTTGAGTACCTTCCTTAGTAACAGAAAGTGTAGCCACATGACAGGCAGCACCAATTATTTGATGCATGGGTTGGTCTCTGTATGTCACTAAGAATGTTGCCAAAGCACCAACAAACGCGTCACCCGCTCCCTGTAAATAATAGATAGGTAATTAATAATTTGAAAATCTATACCGGGTTCCATAAAAACTCGGCGAAAACAGAATTTTTGCGTTGCGACAATGATTTTTCATCACTTCTATTCGAAAAGTGTCGTTTTGTTCCCCTTTGAGCGGGAGCAAAGTAGCTCTTTTCTCCACTAGCCTTTTTAGGGGGCAGTAATGAGATTTGAATTTGGAACATGAATCGTTCATTGAAATCGAACGAAAATTTTATAAATTACTGGCTGTAAGTGTTGGCTGTACGCACCCGCACTGTAGAATAGTAGATTTTACAACAAGTGCACAAAACGAACCATTTTATCCGTGACCTTTAGCAGCCCGAGCCGAAGGCGAGGGCTGATAGTAATGTCGAGGATAAAAATGGTTTTGTGGACGAGTTATAAACTCTGCTTTTTACTTCGATTGCGAGGAAATAAAACAGTAGTATAAATTGAAGAAAGGTCCTAAACGCACGAAAAAACAAGAGCTGTTTCCCGCCGCTTTATTTTTTTGAAATCTTACGACATTGTTAGGCTGAGTTGCAGACCTATACAGCCTACTATCAAATTAATTTTGTAATAATAATTTTCTTAAATAACCTACCGTAGGTACTTGAATTTAATTTTTTATATCTTTTATGTCTTAAAAAACACATAGGGCAAATAAATTAAAGGAAGTATTATAAAATAACAAATTCTATCTAGGAACTTCTTATTGCGTTTGGCTGTATGGCTCATTTTCTTTGCCCTAATATAGATACTTTTAAGAGTAGATACGTTAATGCCCTTGTGCACAAAATTCAATTTTGTGCAGCCTATATCCTGCACAAACAAGCACTTTCAGAGCATGAGAAGTGAAAAATATTGAATTAAGAGCTCGCCCACACCATTGTCGCCACGCCCTTCTACATCAAAGGAATCAATGCCTTTTCCTGAGCACCAGCCAGATACTGATTACAAACACTCAAAATACCGGATGACATTTTTATCACTTTCCAAAAAAAATGGGTATAATGAGTGAACGGAGTAGAAGCTTATGGCATATCTAGTTTTGTTTTTCTTTATTCCACAGCTTAGAAAAGAATTGATCCATCATTTTGATGTTTTTTTTTTTTTTTTGGATTTTAGGTAGGTACTTGAAATCTGTTGCGATTTTTGAAACGCAACAAATTTCAAGTAAACTTTTCATATTAGAACAAAGAAAGAGAAATTAAAAAAAAAAAAACAAAAAATGTAAAATATCAAATTTCAAATCAAACGAATTTTTTTTTTAAAATTCTGAATTAAAAAAAAAACTAAGTATGCCATTTGCTTCTACTCCGTTCACCTATTATACCCATTTTTTTTGGAAAGTGATAAAAAAGTCATCCTGTCTAAATAAATCCACAATAATATATTAATCCCAATTAAAACACACACAGTGACAATGAATTTTCAAAAATTTTCCAGTGTATTAGATATAAATTTGTATTGTAATTGACCTTTTTTACATTCATGTAAGTTTTTTAATTTAACTTATTAATTAATTACTTAAAAGTGTCTCTTATTTATTTTGTCATAGAACGAGATGAAAAGTAGAGTATATGACTCGAGAGCAAACATATTTTTCCCTCAGGCGATGTACCTAATTTGAATCCCTCGCTACGCTCAGGATTCTATTTTAGAATCCCTCGCTATATTTGGGATTCTATTCTAGAATCCTTCGCTTCGCTTTGGATTCAAAATAGCGCCCTCACCGTAAAAATACTATTTTGCTCCCTTGTCATACAATCTACTATTCTAACAAACAGATATGTTATACACCTACAAAACCACCGAACACCACCAAAAATGTGTGCCGCGGGGGAGAGCCAGCTCACATACACGCAGTGACGCAGAATAAAGGAAAAACAGGCCAATTGGCCGGTTTTTGAGTCTTCACGATTGCGCGCTCACAACATATCTGTATTGTAGAATATCATTGCGTTGCGACCTCACCTGGTGACGTCGCGTCGCCGGCCTTTGTATCGCATCGCATTACAAAAGTCAGTGACGTCACCCAATGAGTTTGCTTGCATTTGTGAGTTTTGTGACCTCGCATCGCTTTTTTGTGTCATTATCATCAGATATTCCGCTTGGTTTCATCGAATCGGTCCGCGATCTGGACGTGGGCATTTATCAATATTATTTTAAAATATCAGCACGACTATAAATTATATATAAATAGGTAACAACTCAGGATGGATGAAATGGCGACAGGTCACTGGAACAACTTGCGACCCACGGATGCCCCTCAAGTTCAAGAGGAAAATAAAGAAGTCCGTGATTAGACCAGTCGTACCTACTGTATGGATCGGAATGCTGGGCTGTGAAGAAGAGGTGGATGTGTGTTGTGACAAGAATGGATAAAATAAGGAATGAGTATATCAGAGGAATTTTGAAAGTTGCGCCCAGTTACAAAAAAAGTTGAAAGGGAATTGACAGTCGATGTCGACTGTCTTGGTATGCCCATGTGAAAAGGAGGGAAGAATTGCATGAGAGTAAAAGAGTGATGAATTTAAATGTAGATGAATGGAGAGCGAGAGGAAGACCAAGGAAACGATGGATGGATTGTGTGAGGAATGATATGAAGGAAAAAAGGTGTAAATTATTGTGAGACGGTTTGTCATGGGAGAATGGAAGAAAAAATGTGTTGCGCCGACCCCAAGTAACATGGGATAAGGGCAGGAACATGATGATTTAAAATATCTGTATTTAATTAGATCGGGTGTACCTAAGTCATAATGAAGCGGACAGGCACTTTTTCTTCCCGTCATGGCGATGTTTTAATTTTTAGTTTTTTTTTTCTTGTGATATGTAGGTAGGTAGGTACCTTTATCATACAAGTATACATTAGATAGAAAGTATATCATAATACGGAAAGAAACGAACTAAAAATATAGAACAATTTTTAGGTATGCAATTTCATAAATGATTCATCTTGTTCTATTAAATATTTTTGTTTCAAGTTTAATGCGTAAATAAACTTCTGGCCGCCAACATGTGACTGTTCGTTACCTTAACTAGGCAGATAAAATGTTTGTTTTTCATATTATTATAATGGTTGGTTTCCATTTCCATTGTTAACGAATCAATTAAAAAAAATTACGTCAAAGTTTAGGTGGTACATTTAAAGTTTTTTCAATACAGTTGTTAAACGTGGGAGTCGTTCATCAACTGCCCACATACTTTCAGAGGCTTTAATTTATGATTCGAAAATTAAATCTTTTACTTTTTTATTCAATTTAAAAAGTTTAGTAGCAAGGAGTGTTCAAACATAGAATAAAGTGGGATAGATTTTATACGAGGAAAAATGAATGAGTCCATACGTCTTAGCATTGAATTCTCAAGTCTTATTTACGGTTGTGTAATATATTGAATTACCAGTTTTAATTTATCAACATTTGTCAAAAATCGAATACTTACTATTTCTATAGAGAATATTTAGCTCGAATACCACTGACTGACTGACTGACTCACTGACATAATGGGGATGGCAACTGTGGAACTAATGGCGCTAGCATAGCTTGTACCAAGCATCGTCGTTGGTTTAAAAATCTGTCTTGATGTCATTTTAAATTTTAAAATAGCTTGTTCTCATTGGACAGATTGGGAATTTGGGACTAAGCTATGGACCAGCCTCAGGGCCGGATCTAGGGGGGGGCAAGCCGGGGCCCATGCCCCGGGCGGCAAGTTTAGGGGGCGGCAAATTCAAGCTTGGCAGACATAATATGGTCAAAGTTGCGATAATGATGAGTTGTAACGATACAACTCATTGATTTCTGTTGAAGACTGGAAAACTGTTCCTGTTGAAGAAGAAGGAGCGCCCTGCAGACACCCCATATGCATACTAGCCCATCGATTTAGATCTCTCTCTTCTGAGGAAAGACGTAAAATTTTCGAGCTCGCTTCGCTCGCTCTTACAGCCTAATTTCTCTTGAATTTTGACTTTGTCCTTAAGTCACCTAAGTAACTCCGGTAGTTCGAAACAATTCTAACCTGTCCAAGGTAGGTAAACTGTTAACTTTTCGAACTGGCTTCGCTTGCTTTTTAGACTACTTTCTTTAGACTTTGCCTAAAAGTCGTCCAAGTAATTCCTGTATGAAGGATCGAAACAATTCAAACCTATCCAAAGCAAGGTGTCAAAAAATTTTCGAGCTCGCTTCGCTCGCTCATGCAGTCAAGTTCTTCTTAAATCTTAACTTTGAAAGTCAACCAAGTAACTCCTGTATAAGTGACGAAATAATTCTAATCTGTCCAAAGTAGGATGTTAAAATTTTCGAGCTCGCTTCGCTCGCTTCGCTCGCTCTTAGAGTCTTAGTTCCTCTTTCTCATTAAATTTTCTCCCTAAATTGATTTAGTAGCATCTATTTAAGAATCTAATTTTCATTTAGTGCCTAACCTTTTCAAATAACTCTTCAAAACCTAAACTAACCAATCCGAGGTCACGGAGGTGCTAACGTTTTTGAAGTGGCTATATGCACTTCAGCTACATCCGTAAATAGTAAACTTACAAATCGCACCCTTCCGATAGGCCCCCCTTCTGGCCCAAAAGCTGGCGACGCCCTTGGCCAGGCCCCAAGTAGTATTAGCCCAGGGCCCAACAAACTCACGGTCCACCCCTGGGCCTATGGCCATCATTAGGCGTCTGATGGGTGAAATAATGATAATGATAAAAATAAAAATATAGACGGGCGGGGGCGGCATTTCTTAGTTTTTGCCCCGCCTCGAAAAATTTCAAGATCCGGGGCTGACCAGCCTTCCCCATTGTTCTCCTAGATGGTGGAGGGGAGGGGGGTATATTTTGACAGATTTGTAAACAAGTAACTACCACGAGTAGGGGAGTGCCAAACCCCCCTTTTTTATCGTATCTCGGAAACTAAGAGACCCACCCGTATTCTGTTTTTTTACGGATTCGTATAGAGGAGGCTCGGAAAAGTAAAAACCAGTTTTTAAAGTTGCCCCCCCTTCTTCCCCCCTTAAGGTGGATCTCGGAAGTTAGGAGACTTGGAACATTAATTTTTTCAGATAGGTACATAAAAGGGAGCCCAGAGTTAGTCAAAATAATTTTGCAAAACTTCCCCCTCTCCCCATCGTATCTCGGAAACTAGGACACGTAGCGGCTTTTTGATTTTGACTATACTTTTATTGAGGGGTGTTGAAATTTGTATAATCTCTGGTGGTACCGGCAAAGTAGGGATAAGGTCACGATAGTGGAGCGAGGGGGGGGGGGGGGGTGGCGAGCGAAGCAAGCCGGCGACCGGGTGAAGCGTAATTCATGGGCGACGACAAGCAAACTTTAGGGTAATGTTTTTTAAATGGGTAAAGGTCAGAGTTTTTAAATAAGGTTTTAGATTGTATTTTTATACTTACTAGTTTTTTTTTTTTAATGAATTAGTATTAGGAATGTTTTAAGGGTTCATAAGGGTTTTCATACTCGCGCTCGTGACTCGAGGAGCTCGTGGCTAAATAATAACATCCGCTCGGGTCGATCTTTAGGTTAAGCCGTGCTTGCCTAGGTTGGTCTGTGGATGGGTGACCACCCATTACATACCGAGTTTCCTCCGTGCCTCGGAAAGCACGTTAAGCTGTTGGTCCCGGCTGTCATTTGTGATCTTTGACAGTCGTTACAGGTAGTCAGAGTGGCCCAAACATTCTGACAATCAGCCTTACCAAGGGGTATCGTAATACCCAGTACTAACTGGGTTGTGGAGGTCAGATAGGCAGTCGCTCCATGTAAAATACTGGTATTCAGCTGCATCCGGTTAGACTGGAAGCCGACCCCAATAAAACTTGGGAAAAGGCTAGGCAGATGAAGGGTTTTCATATTGATTTAGGGGTTCCTAAGGGTTTTTGTACTGCTCTTACAGGTTTTCAGAATGTTTAATTTTTTAAAAAAAAAAACCTTCGGATCGGAGGTTTCTGACGGTCTAAAAAAAAATATGTCCATTGATTTGTTTTTTTACTATTTTCCTTAACTGTATTGAAAAACGTCGTGTGACACACAACACGGGTGTGTAGGTTATTGCAAGAAACGAGCCCGAGCTGAACGCGAGGGTTTTTAATGATCATGTCATTAAAAACCCTCGCGTTCGGCTCGGGCTCGTTGTTTGCAATAACCTACTTTCCACCCTTGTATCACAATGTTCTATTTCATTTTAAAACTACCATTACGTATTCTGAATCCGATTTCTCGTTTGTACAGATGCCAAGCACATCAAAATTCCCGAAACTGTCAAATCCCAATCAACCTTCAACCTAGTACTTTAACCATAAAGTTGAGAATCTATTAAAGAAATTTTACTGATTGTAGTATCTTGATGTGCTGGCGGCGTCTGTACATTTAAAAAAGCAAGCAAGAACAAGCTATTTGCTTTACATTTTACAATATAATTTGTTGTTTACACTGTAAACCAAGCTTGTTCGACTGTACCTAACGAATCATGAAATAAAAACAAGGTGACCCCTGTTGGGTTAAAAAAAACATGGTCGAACAAGCTATTTGGTTAACATTTTACAATGTAATTTATTGGCTACACTGTAAACCAAATAGCTTGTTCAACCGTACCTACCGAATCATTAAATAAAAACAAGGTGTCCGCTTTTTGGGTTAAAAAACTTGGTCGAACAAGCTATTTGGTTTACATTTTACAATGTAATTTGTTGGTTTAACTGTAAACCTAATAAGGAAGCTTGGTTGACCATACACACGAAATTAATTTTGAAATTAAAAAGTAGTAATAATAAAGTCATACAGTAGTATCCACTGGTGTAACACGTTGACATAGGACATGTACTGCTTGCTGATCATGTTTCGACAAATAAACAGCACCTTCGGGTCCCAACGTAATAATAACTGATTCACAACCAGTTTCGAGTAACTTCTTGAGGGCAATCACTGCATTTCTGTCAAAAGTAAAGTTTTTGAAAATTATTATCAAGTAAGTACCTAAGATTCTTTAAAAAAAAAATAAAAAATAATAACTTACATTATATTGACATCAAAACCAGTCAGTAAAGATGCCTCAGGCTCATTAACACAAAGTATTGAACAATAAGGCAATATTTCATCTATACCTGTTCTGGCTGGCGCTGCATTTAAAAGTTTAATCTAGGTAAGAAAAAACACAATAATTACCTATGTATTTAAGAAATTAGATATTTTGTACGTACTTCAATATTTTTATGACTTACTCCTTTATTCAATTTGAAAGCTTCCAATGTAGTTTCAAACGGAGTCTCTAACTGACCAATCAGTATATCAGCGTTTGCTATCAGTTTTGCAGAGTTTTTCACGTCATCCTTACTAAGCATACCGTTAGCTCCTGGTACTATAACAATTTGATTCTCTCCACTTTCAGCGACTGATATCTGAGCAATGCCTGTAGTTACATTTGGTGTTAATTTGACATAAGTGGTGTCTGCTCCGACTTGTTCCAAATTGTCCCTGTATTTATCACCCCATTGGTCATTGCCAAGCTAAAGGTAAAAATTACATATTTATAATAATAGATATCTATAGTAGCTGAATCTCACTGTAGGCACTTTGTGTATATTGAGGCATGTACATAATGTTAAAAAAAAAAACAATAAATATTTGAGGCAAACTTACTCTACAAATCATGGAGGTTTTTCCCCCCAATTTTGCAGCCGCCACACATTGGTTAGCCCCCTTTCCTCCATAGCTTGTTGTGAACTTTGTTCCAATGAGTGTCTCTCCAGGACTAGGCAGCCTTGGTGCATATCTTTAAAAAGTACAATCAATATGAAATTACTTTTTCAAATATTTGACAGGTACCTATCTATAGGTAGGTACACATCCTAACCTACATGTGCCTTTTTTTATTGATTTAATTAAAACCAACATATAATTAGGTAACTTTTTCTCAAGTTTGAAGCATTAAGAACCTACATACCTATTACATAGATTAAAGTTTGTGTGTAATCTATCTACCAATTATATAATCCGCTATCAGCTAATTCCCACTCTGAAATACGGTAGCTTAGTTTTAATATTATCATAGGTCCCACTTAATTCGTACATACGTGGTAAAATCAACACTGCAAGATCCAATCACTACAATTTTTGACATTTTGTTGATAGTTTTCTTCAATTCTTGAATTCTTGATACGATCACGTTAATTTGATGTTATAATGAAAAATAATATTAAATGACAACAACTACATGTACGCGAAGCGACCGTTATGGACACAATCTTGTGAAATTAACTTACACTCACGTTACGTCTGAGTAACTACTTCATAGTTGTTATTTCTAAGACAATGTTATCAATTTCAACATTGATAAACAATGCGATAAGTTAGCAAAACAATTGACAGCCGCTATCATTAATATACTTACTGACAACCAAGTCTAAGTGTTCTCAGTGTTGCCAACTCAGTGTCAAGTTTCGGGGCTAAATAGAGTCAAAAAAGGGCTAAAATAGGGCTAAATGGCTTTTTTTGTAAAAATATATATTATATATAATTTTTTTTTTATTGCTGTGTCGAATTTTTAATTCGACACAGCAAAAAAAAATTAAAATCTTACAACTTTACAAAAAATAGCCTATGTCCAACTTGAGCTATAACTGCTTCAATAAGCTGCCCAGCCTTGCTCAATATGAATGTATATTACTCTTGTGATCCTATTTTTTATAACATCTTTTTGAGATATCATATCTGTAGCAAGTTCCATTGAATTTTTTAAGGCCAAAACGTATTTGTAACATGGAATTTATCGTGTCAAATTTCATCCTAGTAGAGTTTTCTTACACGATTTGGGGGCTAGAAATAGGGCTAGGTGCTAAATAATTATTTTAAGGGCTGACAAAGCTTAAAAAGGGCTAGATCTAGCCCCGAAAGGGCTAAATTGGCATCACTGAGTGTTCTCGTGTTCTGTCACTGTGATGACAAATGTCGGAACTTCGGAAGTCAATCAAAATCAAAAGTTATGATTATGCCTATAGGGAACGTGCAGGAACTATAGGTGGCAGCACTAAACGACAAAAGAGACACTATGCGGACAGTAAAGGAAACTTATGCCGTCACCTGTCACGCAAATCTCTTCAAAAGTATTATTTTTGATTATGATAAAAGGTATAAAACATGGGTTCCGGTCTATCAATAATGTTTGTCAGCGTAACATGAATGTTGACCAATATGAATTTTGTATGTTTCGTTTATTTTCTCTGATGAAAATTGTGGTGCATGAAGAAACGGTGGCGTAAACAACTTTCTTATTTTCAACACATGTTTTAATGGAAGGGAATCCTTTATCAGCGAGAACAGTATCTCCAGGCAGAAAAATCAATCCACAATCATTTGTTATAAGCAATCACTATAACGCCCTCCGTAGCATTTAGATACAAAACTTAGGAAACTACAAGGAGTGCAGCCAATTAAAAACTTTATTGTATAACTATGTTTATAATCTGAGTTCATGTGGAGACTGTTGAGGAATATTCGGTGTGAACTTCAGTGCAGTCTGGAACGCCCTCCGTAGCATTTAGATACAAAACTTATGAAACCACAAGGAGTGCGGCCAACTAAAAACTTTATTGTATACCAATGTTTATAATCTGAGCACATGTGGACTCTTTGTTCAACTGTTGAGGAATATTCGGTGTGAACTTCAGTGCAGTCTAATCCATAATCATTTGTTATAACTAAGCAATCACTAGAACGCCCTCCGTAGCATTTAGATACAAAACCTAGGAAACCACAAGGAGTGCAGCCAACTAAAAACTTTATTGTTTATCCATGTTTATAATCTGAGTACATGTGGACTCTTTGTTTAACTGTTGAGGAATATTCGGTGTGAACTTCAGTGCAACATATGTGTGTTTGCTGAAGTTTAAATGGTACGCCAGTACCATTTAATGTTTGCTTGCACGGTTGATTTTGAAGGCTATTGAACTTTTTCAATGCAGAGTGTAACAAAAACAAATTGTGTTCAAATATTTTTGTTACTGCATTTATCCATTTTTTGCGTTTTTCACTTATACATGGTATGAGAGTACTATTCTTTGGAAAGTAATAGAATTTTATTATTTTACGCTATTTGATTAATTTTCATTTTTGTGGATGTATTGGTACATCCAGAAATGCAACAATGGATTATGATTAGCTAGAATAATCATTTTCAATGATAAAATTAATTCTGTTTACTTGTTTTACATGTCAATGTCAAGTATTAATTTGGTACATGATTCGGATTGGTGACGCCAGTTGGCACCACCGTCGTTGTGCACGTTCCCTATTGCATACGCTATGTCAACAGTCACACCAAATACAGCCAAAAGGATGCTGGAACCATGGAATTATTAAATACTTACGCTAAAGGTGCCTTCAACGAAATGTCGTTTGGTCTTGCAAGCAAGAGGTTTCGTTTAAATCACCAGTGCCTACCTTAGCGATTTATTTTCTACTTCTAATTCATTAATAAATTAGGTATTGAAATAAGTAGGTACTTCTAAAATATTACCCAGCGATGCCAGATCTACTGATTTAGCAGTAGATCTACCTGATTTAAAAAAAATCTACTGATCTACTGCTTTGATTGGAAATCAACCTGCTTTTTAGGGTTCCGTACCCAAAGGGTAAAAACGGACTTATTTATTATTATGACTTCGCTGTATGTCCATCTGTCCGTCTGTCTGTCACCAGGCTGTATCTCATGAACCGTGACAGCTAGACAGTTGAAATTTTCACAGATTAATATGTATTTCTGTTGCCGCTATAACAACAAATACTAAAAACAGAATAAAATTCGCACTTGGCCGGTTTTTTTTTAAATCAGATCGTACCTATCATCTAGCTATTGACGACGCGACGTGTCGTGTCATCTGGCTTGTATGTTTATATAATACTAGCTGTTGCCCGCGGCTTCGCCCGCATGCAGTTCGGTAACTGTCCCACTGAATCATACCAAAGCTCAAAGGGATAAATAGTGTCTTATATTAACATATCAATCAAAGTTATAAACTATCTGTATGCCAAATTTCATAATCATCACAATTATTATCATCACAATCACCATCACTGTCACAACCACCATCACTATCACAATCACCATCACTATCACAACCACAATCATTATCACAATCACTATCACGATCACCATCACTATCACAACCACCATCATTATCACAATCACCATCGCAATCATCATCACAATCTCCATCACAATCACCATCACAATCATGATCACAATCACTATCATCATTATCACAATCATAATCATCGTAATCACAATCATTATCATCGTAATCACAATCGTCATCCTCACAATCTCCATCCTCATCATCACAATCATTATCATCGTAATCACAATCATTATCATCGTAATCTCAATCATCATTATCACAATCATCATCATCGTAATCACAATCATTATTATCGTAATAAAAATCATCATCACAATCATCATCATCATCATTATCACAATCATCATCATCGTTTTCACAATCATCACAATAAATCAACAATAACCCTGTATTATAGAAGTCGAATCCACCATCTTCTGGATCTCAAAATAAATGCCATTTTCGTAATCAGCACCCCTGATAATCTTGGTATCGACACCCTTATTGATTTTTAGACATTTCAACCCCATCGCACCCCAACAGCTAGGGAATGATGGTATTTCAGGTCCGTCATCGTCACATTAAATCGTTGTTTTTGTAATACACCCGACCTAATTCACCATACAAACAATACCTATATTGAATTTCAGTCTTTGCTACCCCATTTCCTCTTTAGGGGTTAAATTCTGAAAAAACCTGAAACACAAAATAAATGTTAACTCATTTATCGATAGGAGTACTCCTGTTAAGTTTCGAATAAAGTAGTCTAATCTTATTTCCCCATGAAATCTTTGGACCCCGTTTAAACCCCTTAGGGGGTGAATTTTGAAAAATCCTTTCTTAGTGCACCCCTAGACCATATAAAGAACCAATGTTCCAAATTTGGAACCTCTAGACTCAGCAGTTTGGGCTGTGCATTGATTTTTATACTTTTTCACCCCATTTCCCCCTCTTAGGGGTTGAATTCTGAAAAAACCTGAAACCCGTTTCAACTCATTTATTAATAGAAGCACTCCTGCGAAGTTTCGAATAAAATAGTCTAACTAATCTTGTTTCCCCATACAAAATTTTGAGCCCCGTTTAACCCCCATATGAGGTGAATTTAGAAAAATCCTTTCTTAGTGCACCCCTAGACTACATAAGGAATCTACTTGCCAAATTTGGAATCTGTAGACCCAGCAGTTTGGGCTGTGCGTTGATAGATGAGTCAGTCAGTCAGTTTCTTCCTAGAAATGACATGATTGATGATGATTTTGATCACTTTGATGACATTTGTTCAATATCCGTAGTAAGTATTGAAAAATATTGGTTAAGTGTTCTTTGTTATAACAATTTAATAAAAATTGACGAAGAGAGAGATCATGAGATTGCTTGTGACGTCACATTTGAGTTAAAAAAATCGGGGCAGTCTTTGGGGACCGCCGATAGCAGTAAAACAAAAAGTAAATAGGCCCCGCCCCAGTCGTAGCACTGGTTATGCCCCGGCCCCCGCGCATGCATATGTGGTGCTACGCCGTAGCGGATGCTACGAGTGCTACGAACGGCTACGAAGCGTGACCTGACGTTACGTTACGTGACAATGAGTTCAATGTTTTTCCTTCACCCAAAAAGTGCTCAACGCACCTAGAGAAGTTTTCACTTCAAAGATGTACTCAAATGTGACGTCACACGAGTTTTCGATGCACTGTATCGTCTTCATTTTTGTTTACGTGAAAAAAGAAAAAATACGTGTCTAATATTTTTACCCGACTGCGGCGAAGCCCAAAAGGAGGGTTATTTGGAAATCTATCTGATGGACTCATTAGATTTTTTTGTCATGTATCCTACTCAAGCTCAAGTCCTTGTTACCTCATGTAGGTATGACTTTTTTGTTGTTAAACACTTAACACTCCATCCCTGGTTTTGAATGGTGAATTAATCTCATTCTCCCTGATGGACAATTATACTTTGGTGTAGAGTTCCCTTTGTGGTTTCTTGACGAGGGGAGCAAGATTTTTTTTTTCTCTGGCTCATTCTGTCCCATTGCTGGGCAAAGGCCTCCCCCAAGTCTTTCCATTAACTCTTATCCCGCTCCACTTCGATCTAACCCTTGCAGGGATGATTGTACCAATTAGTCAAACAGAACTCAAAAACTGTTTAGATACAATTAAAATACGAACAAAGCTTGGTGCGAGTTATTTTGAGACATCATCATCTGCCTAGCCTTTTCCCAACTATGTTGGGGTCGGCTTCCAGTTTTACCGGATGCAGCTGAATACCAGTATTTTACATGGAGCGACTGCCTATCTGACCTCCACAACCCAGACCTAATAATAATATTGGTTTATTATGTACTGCAATGATATTCTAAACAGATATGATGTGAGCGCGCAATCATGAAGACTCGAATACCGGCCAATTGGCCTGTTTTTCCTTTATTGTGCGTCACTGCGTGTATGTGAGCTGGCTCTGCCCCGCGGCACACTTTTTTCGGTGGGTTTGTAGGTGTACCTAAACATATGTTTGTTAAAATAAAATTGACTACAAGTGCCCGACTCAGTTCTCTAGAAAGGCCATGTCACGCTGTACTGGGATCAGTCTATCATAAGCCTGACTTATCCTTTAGTGATGATAGACCGATCAGCGCGCCGCGAAATGATAATCGATGTTACCATTCCGCATGACAAGAACCTCGTGAAAGTTGAGAAATAGTTGAGGTTTGCGACATATGGAATATGAACTCGGTTATCATTGTGCCGATTTTCGTCCCTTGTTCGCTTTAGGATAGATTCGCCATAAGACCATAAGATTCGCTTAGCGACAGATTTGCTTTACGGCAGATTCGCATTACGGCAGAAATTGTAGAGTCGTGATAAAATGGTCAAGCATAACAAAACTCTTTTTGTTTCGGTCAATATCATGTTAATGGCAATATGACATTGAATTAGGTAGGTACCTACTACGATTGATTTGTTGCTGATTTTTTTTTTTTAGGCTGAACAGAAAATAAAATAAGTATGTATCGTAAGATAAATAGCATTTTTGTTTTATTAAGTACCTACCTACAGTGAACTACTCGATATAGATCATGGACTTCACTGTACTTCTGCCGTAAAGCGAATCTGTCGTTAAGCGAATCTGTCGTTAAGCGAATCTGTCGTTAAGCGAATCTGTCGTTAAGCGAATCTGTCGTTAAGCGAATCTGTCGTTAAGCGAATCTGTCGTTAAGCGAATCTGTCGTTAAGCGAATCTGTCGTTAAGCGAATCTGTCGTTAAGCGAATCTGTCGTTAAGCGAATCTGTCGTTAAGCGAATCTGTCGTTAAGCGAATCTGTCGTTAAGCGAATCTGTCGTTAAGCGAATCTGTCGTTAAGCGAATCTGTCGTTAAGCGAATCTGTCGTTAAGCGAATCTGTCGTTAAGCGAATCTATCCTAAAGCGAACAAGGGATTTTCGTGACGGCCAATGGCCTTAAGCCAAGAGAAGCTCTCTCTAAGCGGTTGGGTCAAGGGCCTGATTCAGAAGGCAGTAGCAGTACTCCTCGATACAGCTCGCATTGTGAGGAGGTTCCTGTCTCTGCAGCCCTAACCACCGGTAGCTTGGACCCTGCTCCCGACACACCAGTGGACCTCTATTTTTTATATTGTTTTATTTTAAGAAATACTTAAAAATGTAATTAGATAAGAATTTAAATGAATAAACGACATAATAATATCGGTTTTAAACCTACACTGAAGCCACATTTAAGTTTACCAGCTTATGACTGAAAATCCAAGTTCAAGGTTTACTTGAGTGCCACAGAAAATGCACCAAGCAGTTAAACTGCTCCCAAATTGCTAAATGCATGCCTAAGGATCTAGAGAACAAATTTTTACTTTTGTTCAATAAAACACTTTGTGTACTATACATTTTATACATATTACATTTTTCTACATTATATTGACTTATATGTAAATTTTAATCTAGCTTTCAGTGGGTTTTTCTGTGGCTTGTTTATTTTCACTACTTTTATTCAGTGATGCCTTTTCAACTTTACCAATGTTTTTAGCCATCTCGGTAATTTTTGATTGCCTGTAATCATACTTCGCTGCATCAAGTAATACATTTTGAATCAACAGCTTATTGTTTGTTTTATTATTTATCAGGTTAGGGAAGGGGTTTCCTCGAAGCTCCAAAACAACTTTGTCTGTGTTTCGACCATATTGTAACTTTGGCGCATTCAACATTCTTGTATAAGATAAATTTGAATTTTCATATCTTGGTACTAAAACTTTGAATAGTTTATGAACAAGTTCTTTCTCGAGAAGCCAAAAGTCTGCAGTATCCATTGTGGGTTTGTGACAGTCTCCATGGCGTATCGCTTCAGATAAAAGCTAAAACAAAAGAATCATATATTTTATGAAATAACTAAAAAGAACCAATGCCATAAAAACATAATATTAATAACAATGACGGACATTCCGACAGGGTTATATCAGAACTGTTACTGTTATTTTCTACTTACTCTTTCAGTATATTGGCGTGCTTCATCAGCTGTATTGTAGTTTAATTCAATCCTTTCGAATTTTATTAAACCAGTTACTGTTTTACGTAATTTATCTAGTCTGCCTTCAGGATTTCCCTTCGGATTTTTAAGGTTCCGATGTACCGGTAAAACCTTTACGCGAAGCTTGGAGACTAGTTTAGACACTTCGGCTTGATTCATGTTTATGTTTCTCCTCCTCTCTATTAAATTATAGAATCCTCGAAATTATTAATATTTTCAAAATAAACTTATAGAAATTAGGTTATGTTTTATTCTCACGCCATTGACTGACACTAGCGATGGGCGACTCGAGTTATGAGTTACTTATCTCGAGTAACTCGGTCTAGACCGTAAGCGAGTCAGCGCGATTTAAAATTTCTGCAAACCGAGTTGACTCGAAGAACGCGCGCGGCGGGCGGTGCGTCGGGTTGGCGGGCAAGCGGCCCGAAGCTAGCCCGGCCGCCTAGCCCGCGAGTCGCGAGTCCCGAACGAAAAATAAAGCACCATTAGTTTATTTTTATTTTTCTTATTATTTACTTACTGGGTAAAAATGTTACCATTCGTAGTAGTTCGTTTTCTGATGTTTGTAAACACTTTTAATAATAATAAACGTTTGATTTTTGAACGGGCTCAATTTTATTTGACTACCATTGACTCGACACGCAGCCCGCTTGACCCGCACGGCGAACCGTGAACGTAGGTAACTAGCAACCCGCGGAACGATGCACTGAGTTGAGCATTTACTGACTCGGACGGACGACGCGGCGACGCGACGGATCTTAAGGTGGATGCTCAAGGGTAGCCCGAGAAATTCAACTTTCTTACGTTTTTTGCAATTTGCAGGCCAGTGCTAGGTTGTATGTTGATTAAAATTTTGTTTGCGACTGTAAGACGTATGTAGTTACAGAATTATATTCATCAAAATCATCAATACAACCCTCAAAGTTCATAAAGGTGGAAAAATTACTTTTCCAAGGTCAAAATCATTCTTGTGTATTGATGATTTTGATGATTATAATTGTGTTGTTAAAGGTGGATGCTCAAGGGTAGCCACCCTTGAGCATCCACCTTAAGGCAGACTGAGTCGAGTCAACTCGAGTTGCAGCTCGAGTTGGTAACCGGGCCAAATCGAGTTACTCGAGTTACCAAAAAGTCGACTCGGTCCATCGCGCTATTTGACACCACCACCATCCATAGACATTTTTTTTTAAATTAGTTCCTGACGGAACAGGCTAAGGTCTGAGACCAGGCTGCCTAGTCATCAGTTGGCATTTTTCCATCCATAGACATTTATTATAAACAAGTTTTCTTGCTTTTGCTTTTTGGGGCTTTTGGTAAGGGGCGCGGGGCGGGGGCATAGAGCATCTTGGGCGGAGGGAAGAGAGTACAGAATGTTTCCCGAATCTGCAATAATTCTGGTGGTCTAAAATGGCCGCTCTAGCAGAATCTTAGATAAATCTGGATCCTAATATAAATCATGTCAAAAATTTAAAATTTTAAAATGGTCTTTATTTTCATAATTATAAAGTCCATTTTAAGAATGTTTAATTTAGAACCTAATTCATATTTCGATTCTGATAAAGCGGCCATTTTAGACCCGCTGCATCTAGTTTGGAGGCTGATTCACACTAGTCTCAGTAGTCATCAGAATTCGACAAACAGTGACCTTCTCCTATTTTTTAACTGAATGAAAAATATTTTAGCAATTTAAGTGCTGTAACACCGGGGCAACACTGTGCGGTATTGCAGCATGCTACATATTGTGGCGTGCGCCATCTTGTGGTATCTATGCCACAAATAACATTATACGCTGAGAAGAACTAGAAAAAAATTGTTCGTAACCCAATGATATTCTAACAAACAGATATGATAAACACCTACAAAACCACCGAAAAAAGTGTGCCGCGGGGGAGAGCCAGCTCACATACACGCAGTGACGCAGAATAAAGGAAAAACAGGCCAATTGACACGTTTTCGAGTCTTCACGATTGCGCGCTCATAACATATCTGTCTAATTCAATATCATTGTCGTAACCTCGTAATATCACTGTCAATGTCAACCAGCCAGCTCCGTGCGTCAATGCGTCAAGTTTGACAGTGACAGTTGGGTGGGGAATCGCTATTGCAGCAGCGCAGCGGCTAGTATTATTGCTGTTTAGTGTTTTTAGGAATTCTCGTCATTTTCTCCTGTCTTATACTAGGTATATCTCATATTAATATGAGTGTACCGAAACCACATATTTTAAAGGATTGAATGTTGTGAACGATTTCCAAATGAAACCTGAAGCCATGTATAATACAAATCTCGAAGATGCAGGTGTTTACGATCTTCTCACCGATCTGTGCACCAAGACAGCTGCTAAGTACTGTAATCAAAATAGGATATCTCAGAAGCGGCTCATGACTAAAATGAGATCTAATGCTTACGAGATGATATTAAAAAAGTCTTGCAAAGACTTCTCCTCGTCAAAGGGAGAGCCTATTGTCGATTTGTTGTCATATTACTTTGTGTATCAACAAAATGCAAAGAATGTGGCGGAGTACAAAAGAACAGTGGAGTTAAAGAATATAATCAGCAAAATACGGCAAACCGATTATGGTGATAACAAAGAAGTTGTTTACAATACATTGCGATTCCTAAATGGACTTAGCAACACAGTTAAAGAAGATTTGTCAATTGAATTGTTTCAGGTGAGTTTTTATTTTATAGATTCACTAGCGACCCGCCCCAGATTAAAAATAATACATTACTTTTCACGCAAAACTTAAAAGATGAAAATGGTTAAAGTGACCAACTGTTAGACCGCGGCGCCATTTATGTTTCGCAGAGAATGATATTTAAAATCGCTTCGTAAAAAGTAAAAGATAAAAATTGGTTATTGTGGGTTATCCTTAGGAGATAGACATAAACCATTGTGGACTTTTTTGTAGTAATACTGTATTACATTATTTTGATCTATTTCGTAGGGTTCAGCTAGCGTTTGCAATGTAAGCGCAAAAAAAATAGTTTATTTACGACATCACATTAGAAACCTCTAAAAGTATCAGTGTTCCTCTACTATAGTATGCATGTTATATACATATAAACCTTCCTCTTGAATCACTCTATCCATTAAAAAACCCACATCAAAATCCGTTGCATAGTTTTAAAGATCTAAGCATACATAGGGACAGACAGACAGTGGGAAGTGACTTTGTATTATAATTTGTAGTGATAGTGATTAGGACCAAAGTGGCTAGTCTATGCATGAATATCTTTGAACCAATCCTTCAATGGAGTTTCAGCTTGGCTTGATTTTCCTAATTAAATGCTTAACTATCTGAAATTATAAGAGTGTATAGAGTTGTTATTATTAGTTCTACAAAAAAAATATTCCTACAAACAGACACCTTATTACAATGGAGATGGGAAGAAACTACAGTATGCTCCAGGGGGTCTAAAATGGCCGCTATAGCAGAATCGTAATATGCATCATCATCATTCTCTTGCCCTTATCCCAAGAGAATGATGATAATATAATAATATGATCGTAATATGCATCATGTTAAACATTTATCATTCTGAAAATGGACTTTATGGCAATGAGCATAAAGTCTATTTTAAGTTTTTTTTTTTTTAATGTGATTCGTATTAAGATTCTGTTAAAGCGGCTATTTTAGACCCCCATTTCAATATTACAATTCTTATTATAGTAATAAAGTACATACTTACCATGAAAATTACATGAGAAATACTGATTTTGTTAATGCATTTTCTATTTGAATACTTTCAGAAACCATTTACATTTGGTCTTCTAGATGAGATGCTCCCTAAGCCCAAACGTGAGGTATTTGGTTCCGCACAGCCCTACTCTTACTACCCATCACATGTGTTTGAGCTACCTTTCTCATTGAAACAAGGGGCACTGTTGGACAGTCCAAAATCACAAACCGAGTACACAGTGGAGAGTTTTGATTCCAGAGCATGTAAGTAATTGAATGCAAAAAAAAACACACAGTTTAAACATTTTTAGTAAAAATAAACTAAAATTAAATGCTTAATTTTCTTAGAATATGTAGGTATTTTTAACTCTATGTACAATAATGGTTTTTAAATGTGTCATTTGTTCAACAGTTCTACCCCCTGATTCGAACAACTCCCAAGTTCCCATACAAATGGAGCTGAAAACCTTTCTGAGTCCAATGTCCCTGGCCTCAATGACATCCACACATTTATCTCCATACTCTGATTGTGGTGTACTGAACTACCCAAGGTTGACAGCTCCTAGAGATCTGCAGATACCAGGATCAGAGACCAATGCTAATGTAAAGGTAATGAAAATTTAATTTATGTGGGGGAATTTCAGTAATTTCTTTGTAGGCAACATGTGAAAACCCATGATGTTGTTTAATAATTATTAATATGAGTAGCAGTTGGAATGGTAGTGGAGGCAACAAACAAAGGATGAAGAACTGGTTTCATTTCAGGTATCACTGGCCAGCACAAGCGTGAAGTCTGACGTCAAAGAAGTGTTCAGAGCTAGATCAGGTGATGATTCAATTGATATATGGGAACTGGCCACTCAAATTGACAAGGATATACCTGATGACATATGGCAGATCGTTGGTAAGTCACAACAATGCAAACTAGGTATTTGATATCTACTAATTTTATAAATGTAAAAGTAGCTGAATGGGTTTCTATAAATTGGCATAGAACAGCACAGAGGATACTTTTTATCCCAGTGTTGAGTTCTCCTGGGATCATTTTCAACATGAATGTGGGTGAAGCAGCAAGCAAAAGCTACAGTGTTTATAATATTTCACAGTTCAAAGTTTATATTGAATGATGTTTACCAACAGTGTTTGATGCTGTCATTGTATGTACAATTGTTACATGTTTATATGTAAATATTTGTATGAAAATTTAATATTTCTAGGTATTATCTGTTTGATAGGTTCTACGTAATGTTGAATATTTTTTCACAAACCTTGTGACTACGGCGGCGTCAAACCTAAGTACATGTCTTTTCAATGCACTTTAAGATCTTTTAGTTACCTCTGACCCATGATAATCTACATTTTCAATCATCATATGCCTAGCCTATTTCCAACTATGCATATTGGTGTCGGCTTCCAGTCGGACTGGATGTATTTAACCTACATTTTAAACTAACTCATTGAATCATGTTTCAGCAAAATTGCCCCCAATCAATGAGCGACAATTGCTAGCATCGTCGTCAAGAGAGCATTGTCTATGGCGTCAGAAATATGGCAGCTTGATTCTAGATCTAAATGTTATATCCGAAAAGCAGTTTATCAGACATGTCATGTATTTAATAAGTGAGTATTATATTGTTATAATATGTTAGCTAGCCGTCGCCGCCGCCGTCGAGGTAGACTGTGGCGATGGTGATCTTGTTTGCGGGGCGAACATGGCCAGATATCGCATAAGATAGAGAGATTTGGAAGGAGAAAGGGGAGGCCATGGCCCAGTAGTGGGACACTTGACAGGCTAAGAAAAAAAAATTATAGCAATGGCAATAGTAGTACCTCCCTAGTTAGATGGATCAACAACCTTAATTAGGTCTAACCTTAGGTAGGCCTTAGTACAAACGCGCGACGTAAACGTAAAGTAAAATTCAAGTTATACCTTTAATTTAGTTATCAGTATTGCTCTGGAAATGCATATATATATTTTTTAAACGCCTTACCTCCTATTTATAATTACTTTTTTTTTTAAAGACAAAGGAAACTAGTCTCCACGACACAGGGAATCCTAGTGTGGAGGCTAGTGATATTTGAACTTGTGTAATGCTCTCTTGAACAATAAAGCTTTTATTAGTATTATTATTTGAAAAAAAGTTATACCCTATGGCTGTTTTGGTCAACATTTTTAGGGCAAGCATAATTAATATGCATAAGATTTCTCTTAGGGGACGAATCCGGAACGAGGTGATCCGACGGAGAACCAAAGTTGTCGACATAGCTCACAGAAAGGTCACAGCTTTGTAGTGGTAATAGTAGCCATAGAACAGATTACCGTTGGGGTAGACGTGTTCTTGAGTGGAGACCGCGAATCGGCAAGCGTAAGATGGGATGCCGGCTTTGTAGAGCGACGATCTCCGTAGGGTGACATGTAGCAACTGAATGAGAGTTGCCGAGAATAGGCTTGTGTACTGAAAATGTCTAATTAGTCCGTCATTTAGATTATAAAAAATGTTTGACCCGTATTTTTTCTTTTGTAACGTAAACCAAAATTGACGAAGACACGACGAGTCACGCCGTGCTATAATTTTTAGTGCGTTGTGATGTCACGAGCCCCCAGTCCCGAGTTTTGATGCGATTTATCTTTGTCAATATTTATTGGTTTACTAAAACAAAAAATACGTGTCCATTATTTTCCACTAACTGACGGACTAAATAGATTTGCAATTTGTTGATGGTGCAAACTAGCCTATTGAGTTAAGTAGCGTGCGGTTGAAGAGGCCTATGTCCATCAGTGGTCTGCTATAGGCTGATGATGATATGAATAAGGTTGTGGCCTATATCCAGCCGACTGACTCCACCAGTGGACTGTGAGCGGTATATGTAACAATATTTTGATTGAAAAAAGTGTCTATGGAGTTTCTTGTCTGTTCTTCTCCATAGAGATCTATGCTAGGGAATGGGCAACTACAGTACTTTCTCAAGTTATTATGTCTTAATTGTGACTGTGACTGTAGCTTCGCTTTTGTTTTTGTTTTCTGGACATTCAAAAGTGCCGTAATGGTATAATTGAAATAAATTAGGTATTTGAGTTTGAGTATAGCGGAGTCTAAAACAATATTCCTCTATTTCTTTTGCAGTTGGCATAGAAACAAGTTTTTTCCCTTTCAGTCAGGAAACAAACAGTTTCTACATGAAGGAGGGTTTAATACTGGAGTGCATATCACAGGAACATATCAGAGGCTATGTATCAGAGCTATTGCTGGTTGGCACTTACTATAGACGACTGTACAAGTTCGCTTTTAATGACTCACTGGAAGACCACTTTCATTCTCATGGGCTGGTTTATGAGGTAAGTCGTATATTCCATATTCAAATCTGCTTCCAATGGGGTTGCTAAGGCAAAGTAAATCTCAGATGGCGCCACCATAGTTGGTCTCAATCTGACCAATGAGGTTAAGCTATTTTGAAATATAAAATGACATTACCACATTTTCAACCAAAGACGATGTTTGGGTACCACCTATGCTAGCGCCATTAGTTCCACAGTTAGCCACCATATTGAAGTAATTTACTTTTAAACGAATTTTAACTGTATGCTCGTCTAATTTAGGTATGTTTTATTGTTTCCAGGCATCAAGGGAAGTAATAAGGCAATACCTATTGAAGTTTCGCTTGAAGGCCACAGATATTTACGAGGAGTCGTGTAACAATGAAGAGAGTTTGAACAGAATGCCGACCCTGTTGCAAATATTGCAGCACATGGAGCCACTCAAATATGAGATAGAAACTATTGCTTCTATTTATAAACTTATAGATTCTGGTAAAGTATTTAAGAAGCATGTTACAAAAAAAAAACGTGAAATTGCGAGTTTTACTAGTTGAAATTATATTTTTTTCGTTCGTTGCTTGAAATAACAATTACTTTTTACAAATAGTTCGTTTCTTCTACTTCAATAATAATAGTACGAATTTTAGATTTATTTATTTATTTAGTAACTAGCTGACGTGCCGCGGTTTCACCCGCGTAGTTCCCGTTCCCGTGGGAGTACGGGAATAAAATATAGTCTATAGCACTCACGAATAATGTAGCTTTCTAACAGTGAAACAATTTTTAAGATTGGTTCATTACTTCTGGAGATTACACCCTACATACAAACTTACAAACAAATGTTACCTCTTTATAATATTATTTATTTATTTAGTAATAATCATTCTCCCGATGCATGTTAATGTAAAAACTCAGG
The DNA here is from genome assembly GCA_905147715.2 of Xestia xanthographa. Taxonomy (NCBI): domain Eukaryota; kingdom Metazoa; phylum Arthropoda; class Insecta; order Lepidoptera; family Noctuidae; genus Xestia; species Xestia xanthographa. Next base: position 12,743,672 of record LR990657.1, on the reverse strand, counting down.
GAAACCTGATTTCATAATTTGGGACTAATTTGTAGATCCTATTGAATATATTATAGACAATCAACATTTTTTTTCATCTCACAAATATCCTAAAATTTCATATTAAGTAATAGAATATTAGAATATATATAGAATATATAATATTATGTAAATTTAATTTAATTAAATCTTTTTACGTAAATTGTAATGTAAAAGGGCTCTTAACACCTTTTGGTTTTTGTATTCTTGCGCCAGAGGGTTATGCCGTAGCCGAAGTTCGTAGTGTAGGGGAAAGAAGGAAGAACAAAGAGCTTTTTCTTAATAATTTTTAGAGAAGTCGTTTTTGGCTAATGCTATTTAAAATATATAGTTTTAGAGTTCCGTACCCGAAGGGTAACCAACAGGACCCTATTGTGTAAACGGGCTGGTGTCCGCAACTCCACATCAAAGCGCGCATTTTGCGTATGGGCTATAATCCACCACGCGGGCCCAGTGCGGATTGGTAGATGTCACATGTCTTTGAATTTTTGGTTCTAGGACATGCCGGTTTCCTCGCGATGTTTTTCTTCACCGTTTTGCGAGCAGTGGTGATGAAATAAATTACACAAGGTAATGCGCCTGTCTGGGTTCGAACCCACGACTTTCTGTTCGTAAGTCGGGGCCGCCACCAGTGGGCCACCGCTGCTCGTCAACATCAACGGGACCCTATTACTAAACCTCCGCTGTCCGTCCGTCTGTCTGTCACCGGGCTGTATCTCATGATCCATAATAGGTAGACAGTTCAAATTTTCACAGAATGTGTATTTTTGTTGCCGCTCTATCAACAAATAATAAAGTCGTAGAATATAATAATTCATCTTAAAACTACCCACATCATACCACATCTATAAACTACTAGAGAGATTTTGTTGACGTCATAATTAATTACACTAAGTATATCATTCTTAAACACGTTTTTAGAAATAAATTAAAGGGGGCTCCCCTACTATGATGATACGGAACTCTTCAAACGCGAGTCCACCTCGCAATTGTACTTTTTTTTAATTTTAACCGTGTTTAAAAAATCAAATCAACTTTTAAGTTCACAAGTGTTAACTTGTGCTTTAGGTAAATATTGAATTTTAAGGTCTTAAAATCTTATTTTCAGATCCAAAATCATCAATTCCGCACGGAGCAGAGCTCATGTCGTATCTTTTTAACGAAATATCGTTAATTACTCACAGGCAGACCACGTTCACCATGTTCAACTCGCTATATTCTATCTGCGTAGTTTATTTTAAGTAAGTATATTGATTATAAAGGGTGTACAACACCTCAAACAAGCCGAAAGGTTGTTCTCCCCGTCATTGCGATCATTTTTTTGTTCTACACCATACCTGGGAACCTTCTAGTTACGGAGATATTGGGGGTCAAAGTTCCAACTTTTTGCCTTAGTTTTTTTTTTAATACAAGATTTTACTTTAAACACTTCCACGACCGCTGTACTATTCAATCCATTCATCAGCACAATGTTTTGAGTGCGTTACATTGAGTTCTACTGCAAAACATGATTATTCACCCCAAAAAAAGTCGTTTCCCAGCAATAATTTTTGTGTAAAGTTTGATGTACAGAATGCTTAGTTGACGGCTTCTTGATACACCCTGAATAAAATAATAATACAATATAAATTTTTTTGCACATTTAAAATGAATTCAATTTGCGATAATTATTACCGAAAACTTATTATCGTAATATAATGTGGCTCTATGATGTTCATCTAACTGGAATCAAGAAAAGGTATGGTAAAATAATTTCCCGATTTATGTGTCTGGAAAAATAACAAAATTTTCTTATCCTTGTAGATTTATCGAAAGATTCATATTCGAAGGCGAGCTAGACGATAGATTCAACGAGTTTTTTATACGCAAAGACAATCAGTACGTGAACAATCGTTCAAAGAGATATTGGGACAAAGGGTTCCATATAACGCAGAGTGTGGCTGTGCCAGAGTTTTTGAAGGCGTTAGCCAAGTTCATACTGCTTTGTGGAAAGTCTTTGAGGTTGTTGAAACTGTGTAACCCGACCGTGAGTATAAATCCTTATTTCTACACTACATAAAAAGACTATAGACTATATAAATACCACTGTACACACACTATATAAACACACACACTATACACACACCACACACACACACACACACACACACACTACACACACACTACACACTCACTATACACACACTACACTCACTACACGCACACTCACTATAGACTATATAAAGAGGATTTTTGTGTGTATGTTTGTAATGAATAAACTCAAAAACTACTGCGATGATTTAAAAAATCTTTCACCATTTGAAAGCTACATTCACCCTGAGTAACATAGGCTATATTTTATCCCCGTAATCCCACGGGAACGGGAACTACGCGGGTGAAGCCGCGTGACGTCCGCTAGTCTACACTATAATAATAATATTATGAAGTGGAAAGATTTGTATTTTTGAATTTTGTGTGTGTTTATTTGTAATGAATAAACTCAAAAACTGCTGCGCCGATTTAAAAATTATTTCACCATTCATCATCATCATCAGCCTATTAATGTTCCCACTGCTGGGACACAGGCCTCCTCTCTATGAGAGGGAATGGGCTATAACCCACCACGCGGGCCCAGTGCGGATTGGTAGATTTCACATGTCTTAGAATTTATGGTTCTAGGACATGCCGGTTTCCTCACGATGTTTTCCTTCACCGTTTTGAGAGCAGTGGTGGTGAAATAAATTACACAAAGTAATGCGCCTGTCTGGGTTCGAACCCATGACTTACTGTTCGTAAGTCGGGGCCGCCACCACTGGGCCACCGCTGCTCATTTCACCATTAGAAAGCTACATTCACCCTGAGTAACATAGGCTATATTTTATGCCCGCAACCCCACGGGAACGGGAACTGCGGTGAAACCGCGTGACGTCCGCTAGTTATTGATAACTTGAAATGAAGTATTTTGCTACTCCATCGGACATCCCACCTTAATGCACGACTGTGGCATATTTAGCTTCCTTGAAGAAGTTTACAGAAACACTAAGAAATCTTGGAATTTACATTCAATAAGACCAGATGCTTCTAATACTTACACTATTTAGCTAAATTGTTACATTTAGGGCCTGCACAGACGACAGAATCCGCACTCGTACGTCGTGTACGTTGAGTCTGCCTAAAATCCGCGACGAACTTTTTGTATGCCATGCAGACATTTTGTGCGCCACAGACTCATCCGCAAAAAAAAGTCTGTCGTCGTGAATTAAACTTTATGAACCAGAAAACTATAATCACGCTTAAGAGCGTCCATCCAAAAAGTACTGTATGGAAAATAAGAAATATGGCCAACTAGTGAACTAGAATATTAATAGTGTATTGCAATTAAAACACTGAATTTGGTGTTGCAACCGTTTTAGGTGTAGAAAAGGCATTTGGAAAGTTTCCAAATATTGATTATTCGATGTTGCGATAATGATTATTGCATTTCATAATCAATAGGTATTTTAATTCTCTAGTTAGCCGTATTTCTTATTTTCATACATTAATATAATCAAAACAGCGAAATATTTGTTAATTGTGATGTTGCCAACTTTCTGTATAGGGAACGTGCACAACGACGGTGCTGCCAACTGTCGTCGCCAATCCGAATCTTGTGCTCTATTAATGCTTGACATTGACTTTTCTAACAAGTAAACAGAATTAATTTTATAGTGAAAATTAATTAACTAATCATCATGCATTGTTGCATTTCTGGATGTAGGTACCAATACATCCACAAAAATGAAAATAAATCAATTAGCGTAAAATTCTATTACTGGCCAAAGAATACTACTATCATACCATGTTTTGGTGAAAAACGCAAAAAATGGATAAACCCAGTAAAGAAAAATATTTGAAAACAACTTGTTTTTGTTACACTCTGCATTGAAAAGGCCCTCAAAATCAACCGTCCATGCAAAAAAACATACCAGAACCATTTATACTTCACCATACACGTGTTCTACTAGACCGCACTAAAGTTCACACCGAATATCCCTCAACAGTTAATCAAAGACTCTTATAACATGTGTTGAAAATAAGAAAGCTATCTTAGTTATGCCAGCCACCATACATGTCTTCATACACCACAATTTTCATCAGAAAGTAAACAAAAGATATAAAATTCATATTATTAAACATTTATATTACGTTCACGATCGTTATTGATAGACCGGAACTCATATTTTATACCTTTTAGCATATTCAAAAATAATATAATTGAAGAGACAATTTTGTCTAAGTAAATTGAAAGCACGATGAGAAGTGATAAGTTTCCTTTTCTGTCCGCATAGTGTCTCTTTTGTCGATTAGTGCTGCCACCTATAGTTCCTGCACGTTCCCTATAAACGCCTTTAAGGTGGATGCTCCAGGGTAGCCCGCGAAATTCAAATTTTCTTACGTTTTTTGCAATGGGGAAGGCTGGTCAAAGCTAATAATAAAAGATTTTCAACCAATGACGATGTTTGGTTCATGCGATGCTAGCGCCATTAGTTCCGCAAGTTGCCCGTGCCATTGGCAGGCCAGTGCTAGCTTGTATGTTGATTAAAATATGATTGAACAACTATTTCATGAAAAAGTCATTCAATCGAGTTACATGAACTTGGAGGGTGGTATTGATGATTTTGATGATTATAATTCTGTAACTACATACGTCTTACAATCGCAAACAATGTTTTAATCAACATACAACCTAGCACTGGCCTGCAAATTACAAAAAAAATAAGAAAATTTGAATTTCGTGGGCTACCGTGGAGCATCCACCTTAAGGTCTAAAGCATTTACTACCAGTTACATTCAAAACCATCCCCAGGATCCCCTAGTCCTCCTAATATCCTCGGACCACCCATCAGTGAAGTGCTGCGCTAGTTTCCAAGAGCTGGAGACTCAGCAACAAGTCCTGGATGTGTATCGAACAAGATGTCTGTTCGTCAGCGGGGAACTGGTCACCTTCGACCAGATACTGCTAAAGAGAGAGGCTGAGAGAAAAGCTTTTACTGAAATGGCGTCCCTGAAGCAAGCTGAAACTATGGAGAAGATTGTTGGTAAGTGGGAATGAAGTGTCTGCTGTATTATACGCTGTTACAAGATATCAACGACATAGAGTACGAGTCGGACTTGCACATGAAAGGTTCCGTACCATCGTAGTAGGGGAGTCCCCTTCAATTTTTATTTTTAGTATTTGTTGTTATAGCGGCAGCAGAAATACATCATCTGTGAAAATTTCACCTGTCTAGCTATCACGGTTCATGAGATACAGCCTAGTGACAAACAGACTGACAGTGGAGTCTAAGAGCCTTATCACACTAGCGGATTGCGAGCGTCTTCAAAGCGGAGCGGGCGCGCAACGAATTCGCTGCGCAACGCAAACTCAATTTTCAAAGCTAGACTTTGCAGCCTATAAACGTTGAAAATTGAGTGCACTTTCACGCTGGAATTCGCTGCGCATCCGCAGCTAATTCCTTACGCGCCCGCGACGAATTCGTTGCGCGCCCGCTCCGCTCTGAAGACGCTCGCAATCCGCTAGTGTGATAATGCTCTTAGTAATAAGGTCCCGTTTTTATTACCCTTTGGGTACGAAACCCTTAATAAAGCTTTTATGACAACGCTCGTTAAATAGAATTTGAATTAAAGCTTGAACTAAATGAACTTAGCTTTCGATTCTTCATTGAATTTAACATAACCCGAAAGTCTAAAAACAACCTTTGCCATTTTGACTACCACAAATATGTGAAGCATCTATCACAATGCCCTTGTGAAATTCTAGCTACTTTATCAAACATTTCATACTTTTCTAGCCGAACGCAAAAGACTGGCACAGTTGATAATAGCCGAGAAGCAACATTCGCTACGAGTTCTAGAAGCCGCTATGGCAGAGGCTAAGGCAGCTAAGTCTAAGGCTAAACAACGAGAAAGAAAGCGCTTCGAGCTGGAACATGCCGCCGAAAAGGCCTCTGAAGAAGTTGACTCCAAACTTAGGGATGATGAAAAGTGAGTTATATGTTTAGGTTTTACCGTTTTCTCCAAATTAACGTATACTTTCAGGTTTGCTCCAACTTATGGCAGTTTCAGTCTATTAATTTTCTCCAATGGACTTTTCATGAATACGTAACTGAGTAAATTTGGACCCAGTTTTTTGACATTCTCATTCATGCCAATCATCTTAAATAAGGTTTAAAATTGTAGGAACAAAATAATGGAGTACTATTCAAAACTAAATATGGAAGTAGAGAAGAGCAAGATACACACCGAATGGAAAATAAAACGCTTACAGTTAGACCAAAGTAGGATGCAGCTATTGTCCACCGAAGAGAGGAATTTGAAGAGAGAGAAATTGGAAATGGAGCACCAGAAGAATGAAGAAGTGATGGCAATGTCTATACAGAGCGATGTGTTCAAATCAGTAGAAGATGATCTTGATAATAAAGAAGAGATTGTAGAAGAAAGTACTGTTGATACAGACCCAAGTCTCTCGTTCTCTTCAGTTGTTGCGGAACAAGTAGAAAACTGCGAAGACCCTTCGGAGTTCGACAATAATAAGATGAAGGCACAATCTTCCGGGGCAGTTTTCAGCGCGTTCTGTAATGCTGCCAAAAGCTTTTTCGGTGTTTCTCAGACAAATGACAATGAAAACTGCGATAATAATAAAGAACTAGATGCTCAAGGCAATATCGTTCAATCAGAAACTGACGGCATTCCTCGTACGCTACATACTCAATCTTCTTGCGAAATAGGCAGCAAACTAGATGACAGTTACGATAATTTGCAATACCAAAAAAGTAGACAAGAAGCTTTATTAAATAAGCAAAAGATAATGTCTCACGAACTTGGTCAAACTGATAAAGAGAACAATAAACTGAAAGATCCGCCACTTATACAAGTTGCAGCGATTGACGAAGAAAACAATTTGCAAGATTGGTCTCCATTTGTAGAAGCGAAACTTAATAGGTTGAAAGTGTTGGGTAGAGAATTTAACGTTATCAAGCCGGAAGTAAAGCCATCGGAACCAAAAACCGATGCACAGAAAGAGGCATTGATTAACAAGCAAAAAGTGTTAGGTGTTGAATATAACTTACCTCCTGAAGCTTATGTTAGACGGGAACCAGCGAATACGGCGCAGGAAGAAGCATTGCGGAACAAGGAAAAGATTTTGCACTCAGATTATGATATGTTAAGTGAAACTTCTGGGATCAGAAGGGACAACAACAAAAGGTCGGGCCTGACATTGAATTTGAAGCCCTATGGGGAACCTTCTTCATCTACCTTTAGACTTGGAGTTACACCTAACGCAGGGTCTGAAACTCCGGGAGAATATTTCCCAAGGGTATGTAATGTATTTTTACATGCCGCTTTTATTTTTTCCCTGAGGGTAGGCATAAACTACAGAACGCCACCTGCTGCGAGCTTTAGCTTGATTTGATAATAATGTAATCCTATAATTTTTCATTATGGTTAATTTTCTATAAATCTTATTTCAGCTTGACTTAGAAACACCGACTACAGCAGATTTACCTCTCGAAAGCGCGATGACCTCCGACATATTTACACCTAGAAGTGATGTCAGTAAGGAATCACACTTGAAGTCCCAGGGCAAAGAATTTCTAGGTTCTGATGGGTTTAATTTCCCAATAATCATCGACGAAGAAAGCGTTGAATCAGGAGTAACTAGCGACATTCAAACTGGTGACACACCTGATAATTCTCCATCAAAATGTTTAGATTCGCCAGTCAGTAAAGTGCCATCAAAATATTCCTATTTCAATGTATTAGATGGTTCATACACTTTGACAGACTTCGATCCCTTTGGAATAAAGGAAATTAAAAGCTTCTCGAACGACCATTTTACAAGTAAAATGGATTTGGAAATATCAAGCTCTTGTTATACTCATCCTTCAGTTATAATGGAGGAAGTGAAGAAACGACCTTATATTAATATATTTGCGTCACCTTTGGCTTCCGGCGTTGGAGAACAGAATAAGATAAATTGTGATAATATTGCTTCATTGACAGCTTGCCTTCAAAGGTCTGTCATGTTACCGCTTACATATCAATTGGAGGTGGTAAACAACTCTATTCTTACCTACTTCTTAGTGAATCAGGATATGTATGAACATATGAGGAGTTTGAAAGATTACTTTTTTCTGATGGATGGGGAATTTTCTAGAAGCATTTGTCATAATTTGTTTACCAAGTTAGTGAAGACTTTAAATCCTCAAGAGTTGTTGAACTTTGCTACTTTGCACAATATATTGGATAAAGCTTTGGGGTCGTCTATTTCACGTAAGTACTCGTATTTACTATTCCTATCTATATCTATTTCCTATGCGATCTTATCTAAATTAGTAATTTTGTTATCATCAGTTTTATACCTTATTCATTACTTTTCTATTGCAGATGTGCACAAATTTTCGGAGAACCTATCATTCACGATCACAGAGTCCCCTCTAAGCTTCCAGCACAGTTCTCCGGATGTGTTACAGTGTCTATCCCTGACTTACACAGTCAGTTGGCCACTCAACATCATATTGTCGCAAGAGGCGTTGCTTCGGTACGCAAAAGTGTTTCAGTTTCTGATCAAAATGAGACGAATATTCTGGGTTTTGGGTGAAGATTTTGAAGTAAGTTTTAAACTGAAAAAAGTAAGTTATTTAATGTTTTAAACAAGTATTATTTTAATTAATTTCTTGCATTACTTTACAGTCTTTAAAGTTATCAGCAAAATTATCAGGGAAGCATTCCCGCAAACTACTAAGATCGCCTCAATACATATCTGTGCAAATATATCGGCACATAATGGCTTCAATGATTCGAGCCCTCGACAACTACATCGTCACGACTTGCATTCTCACATCGTGGACGGAGTTTGAGAACGATTTGAAGAAAGCTCGAACGTTGGACGATCTGTATGAGTGCCACGTGGTTTATATAAAGAAGGTGCTGTTTCGATGTTTGCTTAACAATAGATCGACGCCTGTGATGAAACTTTTGAATGATATTTTCACTGTGATATTGAAATTCAGTCGGGTGTTGAAAGCAGGGTACGTTGTTTTGTTTTGTAGTTCCTAGTAGTAGTCTCACTTTTTATATTTATTAAATTTCGTAGGTGAAGTCAAATACCTTTCGTCATCAGTAGCGTATAAGCTTTACAATTCCTTTGCCATGTTACTTAAGTTTGTAATTATTTTTCACGTCTACTTTTATTTTCTCCACCTAAAATGGATATAGCTTTAATGATTATATTTTTTCCCCTTCTAGACAATGGCAGCAAAAGGAGCCGGATGGATCATTTACACACTCAAGCTTTCCTCAATTGGAAGAACTGTTCCATTTGTTCGAGAAACTCGCTAAATACTTGCACAAAGTGGTCACAAAATTAATGGAATGTGGATACCAAAGACATTTAGTGGAACTCTTGACTATGGTCAACTTGAATGGGTACTATGACCCTGAGAAGTCGAAAGATGATCATAATACAACTGTTCAGTCGACCACGTGAGGACTTATTGTAACAGAAGTGTAAAGACAGATCCAATCTCGAGTACTTTTCAATACTGCGTAGTTTAGATCCGCCGTGATTAGTGACGCAATAGTGTAATTACGCTTCTGAAATGAACTCTACACAACATTGTGTAATATTGGCATTTACTGATAGTTTGGTATGGTTGTATTGAGGTACAAAAGCCACCAGGGCTATAGAATTTATTTTTAGGTAATATTGGCATTTACTGATAGTTTGGTATGGTTGTATTGAGGTACAAAAGCCACCAGGGCTATAGAATTTATTTTTAGCGATTGTAAATGCGAACCTAATGCCGCCTGTTCAGACGTAAGTCTGCGTAATTTTTTACGATAGAGTTTTGCTTTGGGTAGTCGTTCGTCTGTAGAGGTCATTGTTATAATTGTCGATTACTTGTTTCGTCACAATGTTCTACTAGCTTAAGCGGAAAAACGAATAATACTCTTAACCGTAGGATAGTTTTAAAAGACAAAAACAAGTAACAATATTTTTTGGGAAATTTGCTTCCAATGTTTCATTAATAATTATACCAAAACATGTTCCCTGTTGATTTTTCAATGAGTTAAATAGTGTTAATCTTAGCGTTAGAATCTCTTAACTTGTATATTTGCTTTTTGCACTAGGTAGGTAACCATTTTATACCTTCATTATTGTTGTTTGAAATAGTTAGGCACAATAATGTTATATGCTTTATTAGAAAATGATATTTGTGAAAGTTAAGCGGGTCCAGTCCATGACATTATACTTATTGTTAAAAAAAAAAAGTAATTATAGTCTGCGCCAGATAAAAAGGAATTAAAGGTCATTGCTCTTTCCTCAATTTCTGCGTAGGTACCCCGACAATACATTATGAATCGTTTTTTATAACTAGACAAACTCATGGATCACGATAAAGGTCGTTTCGGAACAACTTTATGTAATTATTTCTGTTTTCGGAATTATGTATTTCAATAAATAAATATTGCTGGACATTACACACAGCGCCATCTAGTGCCACACTAAGCAACGAGGCTTGTGCCGTGAACACCAGATAGTTGATATACTACATAGATACTTTTTGTTTGTAAATACATACTTATCTATACTTAATATTATAAAGCTGAAGAGTTTGTTTGTTTGTTTGAACGCGCTAATCTCACGGACTACTGGTTGGAATTGGAAAATTCTTTTAGTGTTGGATAGTCCATTTCTTGAGGAAGGTTATAGGCTATATAACATCACGCTATGACCAAAAGGAGCGGAGCATAAATGAAAGATCTTGCTAAAACTGTTATTTTTGTGAGCTTATTCTCTCTTATATGACGCAGACGAAGTTGCGTGGGTCAGCTAGTTATACATATAAACATCCATGACTCGGAAACAAATGTCCATGCTCATCACACAAACATTTGCTCCGACCGGGATTCGAACCCGGGACCCTAAGAACGTAAGGCAGCCTCACTACCGCTGCGCCAATCGGGTCGTCAAAATGTAACCGGGTTAATGACCTTTATTTCCTACTTATCTGGCGCAGACTATAATAATGGTAATTTAGTAGTGTTGTTTAGTTATTTTATTGTTACTTATTTTAATTTGATCCCCCTCTAACTAGTGTCGCTAAGACTCACAGTGGCACAGCACTGAAGGCGTAGGTAGCATGAGGCCCACACGTATTTTCTCTTCGTCGTGAACATTGGTCGTGAGTGCTGTAAGGATCACTGTGGAAGCTCATACGATCCATCATACAATACCTACGTTACGGTTAAGGATTTTGTCTAAAGCCAGCAAATGCACCAGCACTATACTGTACGCCGAAAATAAAGAACCCATTTGTCATGTTTCCTTTTTTACCCAGTTGACTATCGTAATGTAATAGGGTTCATCTCACTTTCTAGTTTTTCAAATAAGTTTCTGACCGTACAACGGATCCTAGTTAATAGATTAAAACGTATTAAAACTATTGACCTGTTAATTTCTCCCACCTAATAATCATGTGATATATTATTATCTTTAATCTCGAATAATGTTAATTGATAGTTATGTTTCTCGAGTGAATGTTGAGTCCCTAATTGTTGTTAACTATGGGTTATGTAAATAAACTAATTATTATTATAAATACAATGATTACCTTATATTTTAATAAAGTATAGTTATTTTTTTATAGTCTTTGTTTTGATTTATGATTTGGATAATTCCCTCCTGTCGAAGACTCCGAACGTCTTGACGGCTCCTAAACATGAAATATGAGTCGTTTGGGACGTACGGATTCATAAATTATCTCGTTGGTGTTCGATCCCCGGATTGGGCAATAATATCTGGTTTTTTAATTAGAAATTCTTGGCAGCAGCCAAATCTGGAGTTTTGCCCAGTTTATAGGCTCGCCTATTACGTGAGGATTATTAAGTAGCTGGCAAAATGTTTGTTGGTGTAATGTAATGTAAACAAACAAACCTTTGGTCGTTGAAAACAGCTGTTGCTTCTGAAGGGTTATTTTGGTTTACAATAACTTGAACCTAGATGGCACTGTTATACATTTTCAGAGCGAAAAGCGCCATCTCTTGCACAGTAGGATAACTATTATTTACCGCCATCTCGTGACGAATAGACGAACTCTTGGTTTGTTTACTATTGTGATTAAGTTTTTTTCTTATCTAAAGTGTCTTTTTGGTTATCAATGATGGCGTAGAATATTGATCTATAGACGATAAACATTTTTTATATTATTTATAACTATAGTACTCGCTATAATATTCAGATAACAAGTCAACAGTAGTACAGATCGGTTTAATTTATTATCCGCCGCGACAGTGGCGCCAATATTTTTCCTTATAATAAGACAGTGTTTTCACGAATACTTCATTCTACCGCAATTCGTCCTAGGGTTAACATCCTTACCTAATCAGTGCGTGACATTGAAGTGAAAGCCGGCATTTCCTGCAATCTACGGCCGATTTCCTTGGAAAATTTTGAAATTAATTCTCAATAACATTTTCGTGAAATTCAAAAATTAAGTGAACATCAATTATTGTTTATAGTTATCGATCTGAGACCAATTTTCCACTATCGGACTCAGTTTTCGTCGCGTCGAAGACGATATTTTACCAAAAACGTTAAAACCCAAGAATCACCGTCACCGTCGCCGAGATGGCGTTCATGATGCCTGTAGTGAAGAAAGATTGGGACCTGTACAACACTCATCGGACTCGGCGGGTGTCCGAGTCAGCGGAGAAGGCGGGGATGGGCGGGCGCGTCCGCAAGGTGTCGGAGTCGCGCTCCGAGGGCCCGGCGCTGTCTCCGCGCGCGCACACGCTCAGCCCGCACCGCAGCGTGCCCGCCATGCGCTCGCTGTCCTACTGCCGCGCGCCGCCGTCCCGCGCCTCGCTGCGCACCGCCGTCGACAGCCCCAGCAAGGGTTCGGCTAGCCCCCAGAGCGTCCCGCGCGAGGATAAGTTCCACAGCAGGTTGGTGGAGAAGTTGAAGCGAGCCCTCGGGCGCACGGAGTCGAAGCGCGAGGAGAGGAGTTCGTGAGTTAACGCGTGCTTGTGTGCAGGGCGCGCGCCGAGTCCCCCGAGCGCAACTCGCGCTGCGGAGCGTGCGTGCCCTACCTGTGACGGCCGCCCGGCCAGCCCGGCCGGCCAGCAGGGACCGGCGCGAGCGCGCAGACACACTATCTGTGATATGTTTCCGATAGTGAACACGAAGAGATGAGTAGACATTTGATGAATGTGCTAACTAACCGCCTAAGGTCTTTCGGACGCTGAGAACCTAATGTTTGAAGTTACACCGACACAATGCAATAGTTTTAGTTGTCATACATTTGGTTCGCTTCCCTTAACTGTTGCATGTTTGTTAGTCGTCATCGTACCGTATATTATATCATAAAGCACAGGTTGTCAGATTAGGTTGTAATATGAAAGTACGTTGTATGGATTTTAAGACTGCGTTTAGTTTAAGCACACCCTGGGGTTCGATAAGTATTATTTGAAAAATCACCCCGGCGGTCACTAGAGGTTAGTTTGTGGCAGTTTGCGAAGGGTATCTGTGATTCGTTATTTGTAAGTAACGTGGATTTATTTAAGCTGAAAGGGAAATTGCATTCAGTTTTACCTATTGTTTGTGAGAGTCCTTATTGTAATAACTTTGACATAATTGTATTGTTTACCAACATATTGTATTCAGTTTGTTACAAATTGATCAGAAATTGTAAATCTTTGGTTATGTATTTGAAATTCAGCAGCAGCTTCATTTGGCACTTATTGGTAAAGAATTGAAAACATCAAATTCAATACGAAGGAGTATGAGACATTTGTTATAATATTTGTACTGTAGTTGTAATAAGAGTACCTTTATATTAATGTACACGTACACGTAGTGCAAACTGTCGATATTGATAATTGTAAGCAGTGTTGTATTGTAGTCATCGATGTAATAATACAATGATTAATTTATTTATACAGAACGGGGCTCGCCCTTGTTTTACAATCAATTTTGTTATGATTTCGCTTGATTTTATTATGATGTTATCTTGTGACTGTAATTGGACCAGCTTTGTTAATAGTATTATCTATCAGTGTAACTGAAATCGATAATAGTGATATAAAAGTAAGATGTATCATAAAATTCTAAAATTAAGGCATATCTCGATGAGATTTTGATGTGTGCATCAAGGGAGCGTTGTATCGATGTGTTTATTTCGTTTGCTTAAAGTTCCTTACGCCTATTGGACTACCACTAGGTGGTTGGGTAGGCCTATTTAAATTTTTAGATGTATGCAGTAGTTTTATACAATACCAAATTCAAATCTTATGTCATTAACATTGTTTGCAAACACTTTCAAAATTGCATGTTTTGTCAACGATTTCTGATCTGATGATTTTCAACTATTAAACACTTAAATATAAAGCTTAATCTGAAACATATTTTTTATTTAACACCTAACACCTACCTTGTCACAATAACTCATTACCTAGGTACATACTTAACAGTTTTGAGTGATAGCTACCTATAAATAATAATACCAGCCTATTACTGTCCCACTGCTGGGCAAAGGCCTCATCTACCTTTAATATAATGAAATGATTAACGAGGAAAACTTTCTGATAAGTTGGCACATAAAAGTTTGGCGCTCTCTGTAGAAAACATTACAAGAGCTACGAAGATACAATTGGCCACGTGCGCTGTCAACGAAAATAGAAGTTCTTAACGACGTCGTATGTCTATTTAGCGTAACGAGGAATGTCCGCATCACTGAACTTGGCGGCAAATTCTGGCAATTGAGGCACAGAAAGGAATTAAAACATCTTTAACAAAACAAATGTCATAACTACTCTTAAATATATGAGGTACTCTACACAGTACATAATGCAGCCTTATTTTGTTCAAAATACCACTTCATAGAGATGGAACGAACATTGATCATAAAATCATGAAGAAAGATGGAGAAAACAGTTCCACGTATTTAAACAAGATTGGTTGTAAGTACACACACGTAGGTTTATAAAATGGTACTCGACAGTCGCAATAACTGTTTTACTAAAACCTTCATCGAATACTGGTTTGATGTTATTCTAATAACTTCTTCCAGTTTCAATTCTGCAACTATTAGCAATAATTTTTAATTTTCTTAAAACTACCTACCATTTCCTTCATTCTTGTTTTTCTTTTTTGTGTAGTTAGTGTTTAGCCTGATGTCAGAGTTTTATGATGTACCTACTTAGGTTGACTTCCGGAAAATTTCACGAATTATGAAAACGTAATATTAGGTACATTAGGAACATTTGTTCAGGTCCCAACTTACTGCAGGTATACTGGTTACCTAAATGAAATAAACTTTAAAATGTATTTATCTCATGAAAGTATAACATCATATAAAGTCAAATTAACAAGTTTCACGATCTTGCTAATGAAACTAAGTACAGCCACTTAGTAGCTAACACCATCTTAAATATCGATTTCGCTCTTTCAACAACTTGACACCTCAAATATGATCCTGACTTTCAATACGGCAGCAACTTTCGCGTATAATAGGCAATTAGGCAGTAAACACACAGACTGAATGCAAGATGGAATATTACCAGGGGTCAGATCGATTACTCAATGGCACAAGACAGACATGATTGTTCTCGAACTGAGTAGAACTTTCCGAATGTAAAGAGGGGTCAGTGTTAGTCACCCCGTGTTTATAGGCAATGAATAAAACTTGTATTCTATGTTAGTTCTACTGTGTCTTCGTTTATTGTTTACACCTAAAATAAGTTTATAGACTAGTTGTACTAAATAAGTGCGAGTAGAAAACTTGTCAACAATGCCAAAAAAGTCAACAAAACAGTTAACAAAATGGAAAAACAAAGCCTGTGGAAAAAACTTAATTTCTATTTATATAAAGGTTCATGTGCCAATAGCTGTGCATTGGATATCACTTGGCTTTACTACTAAGACTTAGTTGCAAGTAAAATGAAGGACTCCCTTACATTTTTATGAAAGAGTTTTTGAGATTTGACTGCCTGGGGCTCAACCGCGTCGCACGACATCACTTCGCTCTCGAAGTTTCCGAGAGTGTAACGTCGCTTATTTGACTTGTAGTTAACACACTACTACGCACTTGTTTAAAGGTTGATTGATTCAAGTCAATTGACATTTATTAAATATCAATAAGTATGAATTTCCAGGCGGTTTTGTTTGAATGGGTTACATAGTTTTTGCTGTAATTAATGAGTTGCGGCCCTACACTACTAACAATACATCAAAGAAGGAACAAAATCATAGTAAACTAGCTTTTACCGGTGGTTTCGCCCTCGTGGCGATCGTAAATTGTACCAAGGAAACACCGGGCACAACCGGGGCAAAATCCAGTATCCTGCGGAGTAACCCGGCTCATGGTCAAATTTCAAGGAAATTCGTCCAGCCGTTAAAAAGGTGACAAATTCTATTACCGGAGTAAGAGGGCAGAAGCCCTATATAGATAGATTGTATACAGCCTGGAGTTTACCAGGGTCGGTCCGATCGCATCACTAATGAGAATTCTCGAACGATCCCCGTAAAGAAAGGTGTATAAGTGAAGTGCAAAGCTGCTAATGGTCACTTAGCGCTTATTACAGTCGTTAGCACACTTTGCATTCATTTATAGCTTGATGTCAATAGACGTGTATCTATAGTCATTTCTGAGTTTACGAGTTGAGGTTTTCATTGAATTGAATTTGGTGGTTTTGCTTTTGTTTGTGGCTCTACATTGTGTAATCGTCGAACAACAACAAGTCAACGAAATAATAATAATAATCAATCAGGTGAACGGAGTAGAAGCAAATGCTATATATTTAGTATTTTTTTTTTGCGCAAAAAAAGCAAAAAAATATATTTTTCAACAATTTTTTAAATGTTTGTCCCGGCGATTCTCCGAAACGGTTGGACTGATTTTGACCGGACTTATTATACTGGCAGATAGCTGATATTATATAGCGTAACTTTTATTTTAGAAAAAAAGGGTTCTGTGCAAAAAAAGTAACACTATTAAAATTATTAATAAATTCCGATTCAAAAAAGGAAGTAATATTTTTTATAATCATTTCACAAGGTTAAAGGTGAAAGGTCGCGGGCAATATTTAAGTCTCACAGACAATAATTATGAAGTTACGCAGACAAGAACATTTTTACAGCAGTGTTTCATGGCAGTAATGATAAACCACGTAATAAATTATATGAAAACGTATTCGTCATGTTTGATAATAGCAGATTAGGTATCTACGTGTTACAAGTACTTACTAATCTGTCGGTATCTACTTACATCTTTTCTGTGACCTAAATTGCTGATAACTTCGCGTGGAAAATTCCTTCAGACGCTGAAGAGTCAAGTGACGAACTTAATGAACTTTGTACCGTCATCGCAAACGTCAACAATAATAACGGATTTTTTGTCATTTGTAAAGGGTCTAATTTCAAGGACAGTTTAGATTTATAAGGTACCCAACTTCAAAGAAAATTAGGAAATTTCTTTAATTATCACTGTTTTGTTCCTCTGTCACATAGGTTTCAAGTTGGAACTTACTGAGCTTCCACGTGGATTTCCGAATTTTTCATATTAACTTCAACAATGCGTTTTATTCACGTAGGACCTTAAAAAACTACGTAGAGTTTTACGTCAGAATCGCCTCAATGGGATAGCCGTGAAAACTTATCAAGCATGTTACAGCACAGCTGTTACAGCCGCCGTTACCGGACACGGCTCTTTTAATAAACACCTCTTTGTCTTAGGAGTTACAGACAGCCCCCTGTGCCGTGCCTGCATGGAGGAAGACGAGACAGCAGCCCACGTGCTTCTGCACTGCCCAGTGGTTGCAACATACAGGGCAAAGTACTTTGGTAACCCAGGTACTCTCCGCGAGATAGTCAGCAACATTGGGGCGTTACTGGCGTTTCTCGGGGAATTGGGATGGATCGAATAGTTTCCCCACCCGCACGCAAAATACGCGCTTTGACGTGGAGTTGCGGACACCAGACCGTTATACAATACAAACCTAACCTGAATTAGGTTAAAACCTAATTTTCTCACTAATTTTTTAATGAAAACTCGTTAGTTATTGCTTTATTCGTTTTTATATTTTTTATCAAAACACTCGTTTCGCTGCTGACGATACCTACAAGTACTTAATATACGCAAATTACTTTTGGGTAGGATTCCATTCTAATCTGGAGCGTACCAAACTATTTTCAATATAATAAATTTACCTGAAGCGGTTGCCTGTGTTGTATTTTTGTGCTACTCAATAAATTATGGTGGGCGGGGAAAATACGTAGTTACCTACTGAAAAATATGCTAAGAAAAACTATTCAGCTAGCACTTTAATCTTTAGAAGAAAAAAAAATAAGCTATTTACTTGTAAGAACATGAGTGTCCAATACAATATAAAGTTTGTAAAGTAACACTTTTTTTTTTTTTAAAAGGTTGTATTGTGTTCCATGATTACCATTATCTGTGCCATTATTAAGGGAAGGGCTTTTAACTAATAAAAAAGTGTACACAATCGTACTAATCAGTTTTTTTTGTTTGTTTTTCTGCATTTTGCGTTTCCTCTTTGCCTTTGTTATTTGATTGTTCCTAATCATGTTGTTTTTTGTAGAAGATTATCATAAGGTTTTTATGGTAAAAGACATTGATCTATTCACTAATGAGGATAGATACTATAATCAGGTATCAAAATCTACCTTAGAAAATTAATTATGTTATACTTCTTGCTCAATATGCTGATGGGTTTTTAATTAGATTATTTAATTCTTATTTACTTATGTTGTGGTAGCCGTTAGGTATACATAATCAGCTTATAGCTTTCCCACTGTTGGGACACAGACCTCCTCTCTATAGGGAGGTCTGAAGATAAATGGACAATTAATAGAAATATGTTATTAAGGCGTATTGATTAATAGAAATATGTTATTAAGGCCTATTGTGACAGTTATAGGGGTGAGGCGAGGTTTTTTTCCTACTCTCTATTCTTTTCTGGTTAATCTCGTGGCGAGAGCCCAAGCAAGTTAAATTGATTCTCTGGGACTTTGTCGAGCTTCATTGTCTTGCCGCTTTTCTGGTGGTCACCGCTGTTGATTCTGGCTTTCAGGAGTTTCAGTGTTTTGTGGAAAGCTTTTTTTAGTTTTTTAAGGGCCTTGTGCTTGTGTGTCCTAGTGCTGGGCAAAGGCCTCCCCATATCCTTCCTACTTCACGAGGGCTGGTTCGAGGTGGCGCAGGAGAATAGTACATTTTGATACAAGTGGAGAAAGTTTGTTATTGCAATCGAGGCGGAATTATAACACACGAGCCGTAGGCGAGGGTGTTTTTGAGCCGAGAATTGCAATAACAAATGTCCACGTGTATCAAACGACGTTTTTCAATACACTTTTGAAGAAATAAAATAAAATAACGAATAATATTTTTGTCACGAACTATGAAACTATGATTTAAATTTTCTTTTTTTTTTTCGCGCTTTGGTCTCGCCAGGTTGAAAGAGAGGCAATGGTATGAAGCCGTTAAACAGCTTAATATAAAAAATAGATTTATTTTATATTTTTGAATTCAGAACACAAATAAATGTTAATTTGTGTATAAAAGTAACTATTAGTTTTAAATAATCATGTTTATCTATTATATTCTATTTAAAAACACAATTTTAAAATTCAAAAAATATTTATGCCGTAAAGACACGTAGTACTTTGACAAAAAAAAAAAAACATTCACCTCAGACTATAGACATTGAACCAATTTGGACTAAGTATAGGTATAGTTATCTGTGGCAATTTTCATTCCCGCACACGTGCAGGAAAGTGGAAAAAATCGCACGTGTGTGAAATACATTGCATGTTGTACTTAATCGTAGTGCGTTATGGACCAGTTTTCGAGAAAGTGTATTGAAAAAGTCTCTTGCGCCACTTCGAACCAGCCCACGTGATACACTTCTAAATCTTATCCCAATAAGTGAAAAGCTTATCGCAAATAAAAAGTTATAGGGTTCAAAACATAGGTATTTAAATGAAATTTTTAATTATGAATTCAAAGTGTAATTACATTAATTAGGTAGTACTAATTGTCTTCTAATTTAAATAATAACGTTTATAGTTAGTTTACTAAACTTTATAAATTACAAAGTAGCCCGTTAATTATGCATGAAAAGATTAAACTACCTTTGTATAATTTATGTGTTGCCATTAACATAATTATATGAATTTCATCATCATCATCATTTCAGCCGAAACATATCCACAGCAAGACAGGCCTCCCCCAGGTGTCGCCACATTGACCGGTCCCGTGCGACTCGCATCCAGCGAATTCCCGCAACCTTCACCAGGTCATCGGTCCACCTAGTGGGAGGCCTTCTAACGCAACCTCTTCCGGTTCTGTGAATTTAATAATTTATAATTCACTGTTTTAAGCTTTCACGGTTTAAAACTAAACTTATATTGTCACTTAAGGGATATCTTCCGTGATAAGAAATTGTTTTGAGCTCCCGATATCATACCGAGATTATCGAGATCATGGGGCTTGCAACAGCGTCGAAATATCGGGCGCTCAAAACAATTTCTTATCACGGAAGATATCCCGTAAGTGACAATATAAGTTTAATTTATAATTATTACAAAACTTTTGTAGTAGGTAGAACTTTTGTAGTAGGTAGTAAAGTAAGGTTAAAATTGACCTGAATGACCTAAAATAACAATGAAAAATTTCGTTTGCAATAACGATGCTTGCGAGAAACGCATCTTGGATGTAAAGACTTGCGTTACTGGCAAGCATCATTATTGAAACCGAATTTACTCGTTAGTAATTAGCAATTAAAAGCCAGCGATTTTGTCGTTATCTCTATATCTCTATATCTAGGCTGCTACAAAATGAGTACCCTGAAAGCTCGATGGAGCTTTTGGATTTGAGATTCGCACATAAACTGCTCAATAACACCATTGACTGCCCAAAATTGGTTAGTCAGTTCAATTTCAGAGTACCCCGTAGACCCCCTCGCAAACCTATAACACCCTTAGCTCCACCTCTTCGCCGTACAGTGTTTGGTGCTAATTCACCTATACCCCGCATGTGCAAACTCATAAACGAACGCAGTGACCTGGTTGACGTCCTCGCAGACTCAATATCGACGTTTGTCAAACGTAATAAGTAATTAGTATTTGTATTTAATATAATTTAATATAGTTTTCTAGAATCTAAGTACATCAAGCCTTTAAAATTAAATTTATAATTACAAAGAGCATCTTGCATGTGGTGTTTGCCTGTAATTGGTTGTGCAGTTAGATTTAAGACACAATTACTTGTAAGTTCCTATCTATATAATATCTGTAACAACTGTTGGTGAACCTTAATTAAATAAATAAATCTCTGTCGAGACTGCGGGGCGAGTAATAATGATGCTGAAAAAACGTGTTTTCAATATTTATTACTAGCAGATATTCTTCTCCATTATACACGACTTGGTTAATATTTGTGAAGGAATTAGGCTGCTTGCGTGGGTGGGATGACGGAATTCATCGTATCTCAGTGTTTTGTAGGATAATTAGGCCAATTTTAATCAGTCTGGAAAAATATTCATGAAAATTGTTACGCTCCCCTGAATAATTATGTTCGTTTTTCAGAAAAGATATACGTGTTTGACATAGAAAGTCATTTATTTTAGACTACAGCTTATTTTACTTAAATATGGAGCCTGATATTTATATATTAATGAAATTACTGGAAATTACAGTCTAAATCTAGTATTCGTGAAAACCGGCACAGGTACACTTAGCTGTGATGTAACTAACTTCCAAATGCACAACGTTAAATAATGCTTTACTACATTTCCATATCCATTGAGTAGATATGTATTTACTTCCTCCATTTTATGGCCCAAACCCTTTCATATCAGATAACAAATGTTCCCCAATCGAGCTTACGTAGTACCTCAATGGTAAGGATAATACCACAGATTACTGATAATGTGCTTATCAGCTCCAAAGATTTCGTTGGCTATTTTCAGAGCTTAGCTTTGCAGAAAGAAAAGCTCATAAAAAGGGGTCAGATAGGGGAAAGGTTATCATTTTGCAGCTTTGTGAAAACCTTAGTCATAAATTCATAATATAATAACTTAGAAGTATGGCGTCCCATTTTCCTGTTTTAATGTGGGTCTTTGACCTTATAGGTATGTATAACATGTATGTTTCTTTTGGATTACTATGTTTGGCCGATAGATACACCGTAACCTGCGTTAGAACATTTTTAACCGACTTTTAAAAAGGAGGAGGTTATGTATTCCACCAGGATCTGTTTATCCCGGTAGTACGTTCTCCAAGTATAAATTCTCCTCCGCGCGGGCAAAGCCGCAAGCAAAATGTAGTCGTTTCTGTAAACTACAATCACAGTTTAACTCAAACTCTAAATTGGATCTAAAATACTAAATACTTCCTCATAATGCGATTACATTCATTAGCCGTGTTATACATATAAAACTTCGATGCTAAAGCCACCAACCGCAATTCTATTTAGTTTCGTCATCATCATTATCATTTCAGCTGAAAGACGTCCACTGCTGGACATAGGCTTCCCCCAAGTGTCGCCTCATTGACCGGTCCTGTGCGACTCGCATCCAGCGGCTTCCCGCAACCTTCACCAGGTCATCGGGTCACCTAGTGGGAGGCCTTCCATGCAACGCAACGTCTTCCGGTTCGCGGTCGCCACTCCAGAACTTTTTAGTCCTATCGGCCATCGGCCATGTAGTTTGCTTTAGTTAATTTACCTTTTAATTCTTCCGAAGGCGACGATGGCATATAGGTCGCGGCACGAAACTCTAGCGCTGACCGTTATTGCACAGAAGTAAAAAATAAGAATGTCTTGGGGCGTGCGTTGCGCCGATTAGCTCTCCAGTCGTAAAAAATGCGCAGCTATCATCTCCACGTTTCGTTCAGCGCTAGAGTTACGTGCTGCGTGCGACCTGTAATATTGCACACTCAGAGACACTTCAAGCCATACATATATAGTATAACCTGATCTCGCTTTGTATGAGGTTCCCGTACAATGAGAGATCAGCTATCGATTAGAAGGAAATCGATTTGACGTCGTGCGTGCCAATAACTCACTTTATGAAGTAGATAAACACCATGATGACTTATGAGTTATGTTGCTTCAGTTTACCTTCAAGATGGGATTGCAAACAAAACTATACTCTAAGTTATTGCTACCACGCCTACGTAAGGTTTCCGTATCACTAATTACATTAAACTAATCTAATATAGACAAGGGAAGTGTGAAAGGGACGAGACCTGTACCCTATACGCAGTCGGAGTACAAGGCTATCAGTTATGATAACTGAGCGTAGTTCTATCAAAACGTACCAACTCACATCTAACTCCTATTTTCCGAATCCATTTAGAATATTGGATTAGTTTGACGTATTAACTGTTTGTAATAAGAGAATGTGGGTTAGCTCATTTTGGTAGAACTAAGTGAAATGATCAAAATCTTAGTGGATCTTAAATAGAAAGATAATAAATCAATCGAAAATATTTTTCTAATTTAAACACTGAGTAAGACTGTTTTGGTATTTTTCCATTGATAACACGATTTTATGAGAATATAACCTGCCTACCTGCCTGGCTAATGTAAAAATAATGGTGGAGAAACGCTAAAAGTTTATACCAACACTTTAAACATAATTTACTGAGTTCTAAAGACCTGGAAAAGATCTTTGCTTTGTTGTAAAACAGATATTGACTGTAGACTTTAGAAATAGAAAAGTGAAAATGAACTAAATATAAGGAAGTTAGCACAGTGTTTACGAAAATTTTCGATTCTTGTTCCTCAGACAGTTACATATTCTGCTAATTGAAGGCAGAAAGGAATGTGCAAAGTTGCAAACCCGTTGCAAGAAAACCAAAAATAATAGGGGAATTTTGCTTATATTATATGACTAGCGGACGTCACGCGGTTTCACCCGCGTATTTCCCGTTCCCGTGAGAGTACGGGAATAAAATATAGCATATGTTACTCAAGGTGAATGTAGCTTTCTAATGGTGAAAGAATTTTTGAAATCGGCGCTGTAGTTTTTGAGTTTATTCATTACAAACATACACACAAAAATACAAATCTTTCCTTTTTACAACATTAGTTACATTAGTGTAGATAAATATGGATCACTAGAACCAGGATAATATTTTATTAAACATAAATTGGCAGTCCATGTAAAATGTTGATTTTCAGCTGCATTCGATTAGACTGGAAATCTACCTCCATTTAGGAAAAGGCTAAGGCAGATGACGATGATTTCGATGAAGACAATGTTTATTGTTCTACTGATGATTATGTCACTGTTCACAAGGTGTGTAAATAACATGTTACATATAACAAAATAATATTGATATTATAATATGCTATTACGGATGTTGTCTTAGAATAGCTAACCTTAGCAAGGTACACAAATAAGGTACACAAATAAGGATAATACCTTACATGGATATATAATCTACCAGATGCAGTGAACATAGGAAGTCGGTCAACAGAGTTACGATAATATGTAAAACATTTCCTAGCGGGCTAGTAGATCTCATTGAATTCATATTGTATACTAAAAATAGAACCATTATAGTAATTATAGAGACAGATTGTAAGGAATCAGGATGCAGAAGTAGGCAGAAATTACGGTTATTAGCTTTTAAACGATTTCAATCCCATTAAATGTATCGGTACCTGCGTACAGCTAATAGATCTGGCCATAAGTGTATGCAATGTAGGGTGAATATTTTAAAATAAGGTGTTTTGTCTTCTCTAAAATCCAACTCATCTTTGACTTTTCATTTATTTTAGTTCTTAAAAATACAAAACATACTTTTATATTAGGTATTGGTTTACCGCCAGCAAACTATGTTTACTTCTACAAAGTTCCCATTTTCATGTTCAATAACATTTCGAGTTTGACCCAATTTAATTTCGTTCAGTAGTTCGCCAATCTGGAATTCTGGATACAGATTCAATTACAAACTTTCTTGCTCGATGCTCCAATTCCGTGATTGAACTAAGTCTCTATTTATAGAATTCTAGACGTAACGTGGATGGTCTATAGTTGTTTCCGAATAGGTAACTAAAAGTTTAATTGTGTCTAAATAATTATCAGATAACTTATCTTTAAGTAGGTTAGGTTTGAGTGAGGCTATTGATAGCGATGTCCAGGCAGAAACTTAATCATCATCATCATCATCAACCTATTAATGTTCCCACTGCTGGGACTCAGGCCTCCTCTCTTATGAGAGGGAATGGGCTATAATCCACCACGCGGGCCTAGTGCGGGTTGGTAGATGTCACAAGTCTTCGAATTCTTTCACAAGTCTTTGTTCTAGTACATGCCGGTTTCTTCACGATGTTTTCCTTCACCGTTTTGAGAGCAGTGGTGATGAAATAAATTGCACAAAGTAATGCGCCTGCCTCGGTTCGAACCCAGACAGAGCTGAAACAGAGCTGGTGGCTTACTGGTCGTAAGCCGGGGCCGCTCAGTTTTACCAATCTGAGTAGTAGTCACTCGACACGAAGAGAACAAGAAAAAGTCCTAGGCTCTCCATATCAGAGACTAACAGTATGATGTACAGTTTGCACCCGATAACCTTTATAATGATCCTATAAATTACCCAGTTGCAGCCTAATTATAAACATCAATGAACAAGTAACATTATTATATCATCGATATAGTTTCCAAGACAATACTGATACAAATAACTCATGATGTACTTGACCTCTGCGTCAAAGATAAGGGCGACCAATGGTCGCCGACCACACACATAACAGTGTGTGCATGGTTTAGTTATATTACAAGTGCTTAATGAAGTCTATAAAATCAAACGGCTGTAACCGGTTAAAACTGGATCGGAAAACTGTAGCAGTACTGCGTACGCACATTCTATTAGCAGATGTAAACATAGGACGGAAATCATAATAGTTTTATTGGGTACTAGCTGCTGCTCGCGACTTCGTTCAGGTGGAAATTTTGATCAGTATTTGTAAGAAAAAAAGAGTAAAAAGTAGCCTATGTGCTATTCAAGACACCACTGATACAAATGAGATCTATCTCTGTGCCAAATTTCATCCAGATCCGTTCAGCCGTTCTGGCGTGATTCACAAACATCCATTCAAACTTTCACACTTATGTAGTAGTAGGTTATCTATTGTATTGCTGCTAAATGTCTTCATACCGGTCTGATCAGGAATTTATTATGATTTTCTTTACATCGATTGCGGCGTATGATCGAACTAATGACGATTGACAGCTGAGCTAGGCTGCGTTATGTTTTCTCTTTCATCATAGATTTTTTCTACAGTATGTTCCTGATTGAATTCAAATCTTTGTACTTTATACATATTTATTCGTAAGCGCACGCATTCGGCTCATCATCTTCACTTACCCGATTGGTTACCAATAACAAGAGCTGCAAAATCTACTTTGTCTAGGAACATGGTGCTGTTATTTCTTCTGATTTGTGTAACTCTAGGTCGGAAGATAGTACAACACTGAAATTGACTACTACTACATTGAAATGAATTACTACTAAATTGAAATATCTTGGCTGGTACTCGTTATTAGTTCTATGTCAAAAGAGATTTTTTTTTGTTTAAATAGAGCTTCACTTGTTCTTGGTGTCTTTCAAACCTTTTGTGCTAATACGGCCATAAAACAAATGAGTCAAGAATTCTATTCACTATGCATAGCTTGTCATTATTGTTATGGAAAACACTATTGAACCAATTGCACAGTTGTTTATATTTCTTTTCTCTAGTTTTATCTGCTTCGCTAGTGTTTGTTTTATAAATATCGCAGATACCAGTTCTACGTTAAGCATCGATCGGTTCCAGTCTGGATAGTTCTAAGCCTTTGAATTGCTTTCAATCTAAATTCTGTAAATAGTATATTCATAGGGTTATTGTTTTGATTGATAGATTCTTTAGTAGATGTTTCGAGAAAGTCCTGCATGTGGATACCATGGTTATTACTAAGATTTTAACTTAAAGTTTTAGCATATTTATCCTAGTTTTATTTAAAATAAATTCGACCATTTATTTTCTTACAAAACAATAGATAATTGCCAAAAAGAAGTCGCACGTAGGTATTACGTCAGTAAAAATTACACATGTTTTATTTTCTTTCATGTGCCAAGCCATGTTATTGTTGGCAATTCTTAAATGAATAATATGAATGAAATAACAGGTTAAAGCAGACAATTTGCAATAACATTGGCCAGTATTATCCAATGTATTTGTGAAGCGTCCAATCCAATTGTGTTGCAAAGTGCTGGCTGTAAATCAATTGTGGAACAAATTACTTCGAATTGTAAAGTCCCCTCCGTATCTTGGTCGCGAATGACTTTAGCATTCAATGTTTGTACCTCCGCTGTTTAAATGAGAGTTTTATCTAAAAAAAATACTTGATTCACAACTGAAGTCTGAACGATTTATTAGACGTGCTTGGGATATAACACTAACAATTGAGTTTTATTGTCAATTTGGCACGTGTCGACAAATAGTCCATCCGTGCGTATTTGTATAAGTAGGTACTGTTTATTTTTAAATTCTCCATTTGCAATTTTGAAATTTAGTTAACAAACGAAGAAGATTTTAATGGTAAATCTGGGGATAAAAAATCTATTGGCGATTCGAACCACTAACAGCCAGATTTTCGTGAAGAAGCAACATAATTATTTCACCGATCGCTGTATCGCTGACTCCAAAACATTTCAATTTATTGTTATTGACGTAATGATCTAGTTCACGCTGTGACGCAAAATATCTTCAAACAAATAATACAATTTGTGTTGAAGTACCTTACAATGTTTCAGACTCGTGTTAACGACCATTAATTCTATACTTGGACCGTAGCGTTTTACAGTCGTCTGATTCTATTCTAGGTTTTAATTAGGTCGTTTTTTTTTGTATTAGATCGTTTTATATTTTTTGTAGAACTGATTTCTCCTTTTAAAATTATTTAACATGAAAAAAGTTGGTCAAGGAGAGGACTTCCTTGAGCGTAATTGTTTTCCGGTGGTTCTTTTAGCCTTGGAGGCGGTTCTTTATGTCGAAGATAAACCTTTTATTCGTTAGCTTAAGTTATAATTAAAGCCTTCAGGCACAACACACATATTTCAGCTGCAGATACTTTATTTGTTGTGTGTTTTGATGTTTGGTCAAGAATTTAAGGTAAACTCTTGCATGTTTTCACCTTAACTCGCAAGAATGTCGTTTTTCCAATAAATTGCAAATCTGTCATTGACCCACAAAACAATTGCGATCATTTAGGTGCCCCTGCCATTAAGAGGATTACGGGATGTACTAAATTACTATTTAGAGAATTTCAAGTACGTTGTTAATTCCGTTGGCTGAATTCATTTGAATAGCTGATTTCAGACTAGGCTTAACGTTTTGGCTAGACTTGGTCTCTCATTTGACTCATAGAGACCACGAAGGGATCGACTGATTCAGACACACGTAGCTGTATTTCGTTTTTCTTGTGACGTGCCCATTGCACATTATGACAAATTACCAGAATGTATTTCTAGAACATTATTATTACGTGCTTTTACTTATATAACAGTCCATTTATGATTCCTAATGAGATGAGTGCACTGCCAAGACTGTACTGTATACTCCTACTGCATCTTACAGTCTGTTGTCAGTCAGCCCAATAATTTATCTACCAAAATGGGATGATCAATTTTCTACCAATGTTGGCACATTTTTGCGCTTTTCACTCAGGTTGTCTGTTAGTGCTATTGTTAGATGTAAGTTTCATATACCTATAGTCTAGTAGTAAATGACTTTTATCTATGAAGCTGTATTGGCGTACAATCATTGCTGGATTTGAGGGCCCAAGTCTGCTATTTTTATAAATTCGTCATTCCGACACGATCCCAGTCTTATCCCATTGTCATTGTGCTAAAAGTTCGTAATCTGCTAAATTCATAATGGTCGTACGTAATATTATTTTATTTTATTCATGCCAGATTTCATTTATATATACTTTTACAGACAATTCATTAGTGTTCTATGCGATCTGAAGTAGTAAGAAGTTCGTAAATAGCACCGCCGAAGTCAGTCATTCATTTGTCATTATGTACGGGATTACCATTCTAGATGCCATTTCTTTCAATGGAGTGTCAGTGGTTGACCAATGGAAAGTCATAATGATGCCATTATATTAGTAGATTACCAAACTGGTTGATAACCTCATAGCTTTTTTAAAAGTTTTTCTAGGTTGAGTAGCATTATCTGTGTCTTCTTGCGCTCTATTCAGTACTTGTATTGGATAAATAATGTCATATTGTATTAACGTATTTACTGAAGTGGTCGATTTTCTTTTAATTATCCCATAAACATCCAGGGTTGGTAGAAGGAGTGAAGAATAAGGGCTATATCACCGTTCTTTTGACAATCCCCCGGTTCTTCCAAGGCGGGTGGTGGTCACCATCGCTTCTTTCTATATTGTTGTTACAGAACAATCCCCGTTTATCAGTTTTACATTTACAAGCTGCATATGATTTTGTACCCACAACAAAATTTCGTCCAAAATAAGCCACATCATCTTTCTCACTGATTCATACATAGGCGTATCACATATATATCTGCGTTTACCAGTTACATTACGTCCGATTATGATTGTCCGATGCGTGCGAAGCGGTGTGCAATGTGCGGTGTATCCAGTGAGCAATACTGCCGTACGATAACACCAACCGGTTACAACCGGCTCGGCGGATGCCGCCGTCACTGATTCCGTTCGATTCGCTTAAATCTATCACAGAGCTAAGTGACCATACTTAAACAATTTGTAGGACAATCTAATCGGTGTTTTTGTTATAGTACACGTGTCGTGGCGTGTGAGGATGTTGAAATATTTTTTTCTTGTGTGGAACTCTTTTGTATTGGAATTTAAACTTGTTCATGATCGTGTTTTATTTAAAACTAGCTGACCCGCGCAACTTCGTCTGCGTCACATGAGAGAGAGAGGGTTAGAGAGAGTGGAGTCAACCTTGAAAGATAGACATAATGCTATCGCGGTTTTTTTTAGAACGCTTTAAAACGAACAATTCCCTAATACATGATTGTTGCGCAACTTTAACCGTTTATGCAGCGCCCGCAAAGGAAGCTCTCGAAAGAAATAAATTTTCCTTGTTTTTGCAACATTTATCATTGATGCTCCGCTCCTTTTAATTATAGCGTGATGTTAGATAACCTATAGCCATCCTCGATAACTATTCAACACTAAAAGTTTTCCTGTAATTAGCGCGTTCAACCAACCAAAATCTCTAGCTTTATAATATTAGTAGATATATACCTACGTAGATCCAAGTGGGTAACAATTTAATTTCTTCGATATATTTGCATTAATCGCTAAAATAATCTACTTATGTTTTTCCAAAAAAGGGCTTACCTCGACAGCCTTTTTTTTTTCGGATGGGAAATCATCAAATGACTCCTCCCGCTCTGGGCGGACCAGGAGGCAGTGTCATACTTTTACTGACTAAACCCATCCATGTTCCTTCATCGCCCTTTGTGTTCCGGGGCCACGGTATCTCTTTAGAACAGTCCCGCAACCCCGGCAGGCATCGGCCCTTCCTATTGCTGACTCTCTTTGAGGCGCGCGTCGAACACGAACGTGCCGTCGACACGGCCTATCGTCATGAGACAGACGGACGGCGAGCTAGCCCATAGCCCACCGTCCACAGGCCCGCGCGTACGGTGGCCGGGGGCCACGTGGTGGCCCCGGACGCCCGGGGCGTCTCCCGCTTTCTCTCCCTCTCACGTTCCGCCACCTCCTTCATCCTTAGACACTCGATGACAGTCATACTCCAGCTAGGACGAAAGTTCTCATCAAAGGTGCAAGAAATTAGCCCAAACACGATTTTTCAATTATAAATGGGACCAACTTTGAGATGTACCTACGCTTTTTACAAACAAAAGGACCATGTACGGACTTCTCTGTAAAAGTTATCCGTGGTCATATATAAAAAAAATACGCGTCGAATTGAGAACTGCCTTCTTTTTGTTTCGTCGGTTAAAAAACCAATCTTGAGGCAACTTACACGTTTGCGGCGGCGACCTCTCGCGTCCGGCCCTGGTGCAAGCCATGGTCCGGAGCGAGACGGAATGGGACGCCGTCACCTCCTTCTGCGAAGCAGTAATGCTAGAGAAGGAGGTGGCGGAACGTGAGAGGGAGAGAACCTCTCAACGTCCCGGCCGCCGCGGCAGACGCCCCAGGCTTCCGGGTCAACCACGTGGCCCCCGGCCACCGTAGGCGCGGGCCTGAGGACGGTGGGCTATGGGCTAGCTCGCCGTCCGTCCGTCTCATGACGACAGGCCGTGTCGACGGCGCGTTCGTGTTCCACGCGCGCCTAAAAGAGAGTCAGCAAAAAGGAAGGGCCGATCCGCAAGGACCGATGTCTGCCGGGGTTGCGGGACTGTTCGAAAGAGATACCGTGGCCCCGAAACAAAAGGGCGATGAAGGAACATGGCTGGGTTTTAGTCAGTAAAAGTCTGACACTCCCTCCTGCTCCGCCCAGAGCAGGAGAAGTCATTTGATGATTTCCCATCCGAAAAAAGAAAACAAAAAATAGGCAATGACACGGGCGAGGGTCATTCAATTCAGAAAATGGAGTGAAATAAACAACGCCGTCTATCGACCAAAATGTTAAACTGCTAAAGTATATTACCTATGCTATAAATTTTTTTTAAAGCTGGTCAGTCGATTTAAAAGTTATGACTGTGGTGAGCACATTTTTAGTCATTGGTATCATTTTAGTTCAACAGATGTCGCTGCATGTATGTATCTTACATTTGATGATTATTTCTTGAATGAAAACTTTAAGTTCATATATCTTTTGATAAAATTAACCGATTTCAATGAAACAAACACTAAATCATACCCCAAGTTACACACAATTTTTATGTATAAACATTGTCAGCATTGAATTCGTAGATTTTACGTGATGTGCGCACAAACAAACAGACAAACAGACAAAAATTTCAAAAATGATGGAAATGGGTTCTGTTACTTATCTTTTCACACGCTGGCTATTTTTTGTTTCAATTTCTTCAATGTACAAAAATGACTTTTCTACAGATTTATTATATGTATATAGATTAATGACATCAAATCAGATGCCCAAATAAAGCAATGTTTGAAACTTTGAACTTTTATTTTACCTCAATTCAGCTAAATCAAAACGATGGCGTTGTTGCCTAAGCAATAAACATATGGCTCTCGTTACGGAACTAACCCTATCACATGCGTCTGCTCTCCAAACTAGCGTGGCTAATTTTACACACGCACACAAAACACACACCGGTACACAAATACACACGCACGCACAAAACACAGGGAGAGCTGCTTAATTAATTAATTAACCATTATTTATTTTATTTTATTTCTTTTTTATTGTATTTTTATTCTGTTCGCTGACTTCATTTTCATTGTTATGATACCACTTATGGGAAGAGCGAGACAGCCCCGACACAAGTAGTAACTTACTGGGGCTGCCTCAATTTATGTATGACACAATGTTTGAGAAGTACCTAATAAATATTTTTGTTTTTTTAGGGTTCCGTACCCAAAGGGTAAAAACGGAACCCTATTACTAAGACTTGGCTGTCTGTCCGCCTGTCCGTCTGTCCGTCTGTCCGTCTGTCTGTCACCAGGCTGTATCTCATGAACCGTGATAGCTAGACAGTTGAAATTTTCACAGATGATGTATTTCTGTTGCCGCTATAACAACAAATACTAAAAACAGAATAAAATTAATATTTAAGGGGGGCTCCCATACAACAAACGTGATTTTTTTGCCGTTTTGTCTAATGTATAGATAATGGTACGGAACCCTTCGTGCGCGAGTCCGACTCGCACTTGGCCGGTTTTTTTGCATTTTTTTTTAAGCATTTAGAAAAATGAATTGATATTGGGTTGATAGGCTCGATAGTATAGAATTATAGATAGATAGATAGATATATGATCGTTAGTGAAGACCGTTGCCCATCTCTCTCCCATCTTGTTTGCGGGGCGTGCTATGTCAGATATTGCACAGGACATAGAGAGGTTTGAAAGGAGAAAGGGGAGGCCTGTGCCCAGCAGTGGAAGGTGGAACACTCAAAGAGGCTAACAAAAAAAAAGTAGATAATTCTTCTTTCTCTTTGCTATTGGGCAATGGGTTCGTCTTCCGATCATTTCTATGCTCTCCGATCCGAATTTAGGTTAAGTAAGTATATCGTAGAAAATGCCGTTATAAAGATTTCCCAATATGTCGTGGAAATAGCACAAAACATCTGGATTATAATTTTAAAAATATCTTTTGAAAGAAACATTAGCATGCATCGGTTTTCAGTGTATTAGGATTAAAATCAACATAGACAGTATACATTACTGCCTATACACTACAGATCCCATAATTTTACTTATAGAAAACATCTCAATACATCAGTCAATAAAATCTTAAAACGTGGCCATCACAATGATTGTTATTGTTTGCAGCATGTACTGTGCGTTGCTGAGTGCTTGAAATTGCGCTTGAGTGCGATGTCGGCTATCAAAGCACCGCTGCACCGTAATCAAATTGTTATTCCATTGAGCGAGGGCGTGCGCATCAAGAGTGATCCGCACCTACTGTTGATTTACTCCTGTCAATCGTCAAGCGTTCGTTTACTTATATTATATTCTTTTGTATCATTCCTCACTTAATCTGTCCATTTTTCCTTTGGTCATCCTCTTCCTTTCCATCCATCATCATTGTATTCATTACTCTATTAGACCTGAGTATGGACTCGAGATTTTAGATTTAACCATTTCATATTTATATCGGTGTTTTTTGTCTCCCTTGGTCCATACCAAGGGAGACAAAAAAGAGGTATTCCATGAAGCACACCCAAACGAAGCACACCTAAATTATTCCACTTAGCACACCCGTAGGTGGGCTTCAAATAAAAAAAATAAAACAATTAATTTCCTATTCCACGAAGCACACCTACGAATATAATTTCATAGCCCCCGCACTATGCGAGTGATATACGTAGGTGTGGTTCGTGGAATAGGAAATTAATTATTTTAAATTTTTATTTGAAGCCCACCTACGGGTGTGCTAAGTGGAATACTTTAGGTGTGCTTCGTCTGGGTGTGCTTCGTTTGGGTGTGCTTCATGGAATACCTCACAAAAAACACCGATAGAAATATAAAATGGTTATTACTTTATTAGTAGTATTATTTATCGTGTTATGTGTCGGAACACTCGGACCGCTAAAATCGTCGTTTTGGTGGATACCTAACAAACAGTGCTAGTCATATAGACCTACATAATTTCAACATGGTATTGGTTTAAAATACCCGTCACGATGTTTGAAAATGTTCTACGCGGAAAAAAATCTTTTGGCTATACCTTATCTTATCTAAACACTTCATATGCTTTTTGGGAAAACCGAATGATTTCAAATGTCAAACCAATTGAAAAAGTGAGAGTAATTTAGATAAATACCTTGCAGTACCAATACTATAACAGTGAAAGTGCTGTAAAAACTTTTGAAAAGATAAGCTCTCACAAAAATACTCATGATTAAATTCTAGCAGCCACAAAGTTTATGTGTTTATGTTTCGAATTATGTGGAGGATAAAGATTAGGATAAAAAGCACAAAATGGATACTAAATCATCCGGATAATGAGCCAAAGTCTTTATTGTACTTGTCGTCCTTGTCGTCCCGAGAATTCGACTATTCTGGAACCGTTTCACAGAATTTTCCATTGATGAGGTTTCCAAATGCCTGAAATCCAACGGGCTGATCTTACAAAGTCTGTAGAAGGATGTAATCTATACTAATATTATAAAGAGGTAACATTTGTTTGTAAGTTTGTATGTAGGGGGTAATCTCCGGAAGTAATGAACTAATTTTAAAAATTGTTTCACTGGTAGAAAGCTACATTACTCGTGAGTGCTATAGGCTATATTTTATTCCCGTAATCCCACGGGAACGGGAACTACGCAGGTGAAACCGTGGGACGTCAGCTAGCTCAGAATAATTTCTAGGAAAAACACGTATTTGTTACAAATATAAATAAGTAACAGAAATAGCTAGAACGTATATATTTCCTACAAATACAGTCAGCAACAGTATTCAGATACATAGATAGAGAAGAATGGAAGAAGCAGATATGCTGCTCTGACCCCTAATACATTGGGATCAAGGATGACGATGCAGATGACAGTCAGAAACAGCAGTTGGTTAGATTTATCGTCATATCTGTCATTTGGCAACGATTGGGGGAAGCTTGTTGGAAATATTCCTCCCCGAAGCGTCGCCACATCGGCCGGTTCAATGCTACGATCGCCTCGAATCCACGTGACTTTCAGTTAGGAAGCAGTTCACCTTGTGGGCAGGGCACAATGCTCGAAGAACGGATGGCCGATGGGGCGTCCAAGTTCTGGAGGGGCGACCATGTGAAACCGTAGTTTTGCTTGGTCTTCCACTTTTCATCTAAATTGTTACAAACATTTTTTACTGTGTGAACCGAGTTTTGTTGCTGACAGTACAACAGCCCACACACCTCTACTTTTGCGGAAAACAGATAAATAGTATATAGACGGCTATTTTTAGGTTTATTAAAAGGGAGTTAACAGAGCGATAATTGAACGTATACCAATAACTTAATACGATTTTCCTTAGGAGATTTCCTATCCTCGCCTATAAATAAATAACAAATGTGGGAATATCAAACATTTTTTGGATCAAGTTTGACGTCATAAGATTTTTACGAATTATTTAAGAAGACAGTAAGAAAAGAACGGCGAAAATGAAAATGTTGTAATGGACATTCATTAATTTGATTTTGTTATTTTGCATAGTGCTATTGGATTTTAAACTTTCGACGCTGAGTCGAATGTCTTTTAACATTAAAAAAATCCACCGGCACCAATACTTCCCACATTTCCCACGATCGATCTTATTGAAATAATAAATTAAGTATTCATTCAAGTTTGTGACTTCTAGGAGATTACAGTTTCATCAACAACTAGCTGACGTCCCGCGGTTTCACCCGCGTAGTTCCCGTTCCCGTGGGAGTACGGGAATAAAATATAGCCTATAGCACTCACGAATAATGTAGCTTTCTACCAGTGAAACAATTTTTTAAATTGGTTCATTACTTCCGGAGATTACCCCCTACATACAAACTTACAAACAAATGTTACCTCTTTATAATATTAGTATGAATCTAATTTTACTTTAGTTTCATGTTAATAGCCAAGTTGATGTTACACATACAATGAAGTAATGTGTGTGCGATACTTTAAAATTACTTCTTGTGATCCATCTCTTTGGTTCATTAATGAATTTGAAACCTTTTAACATCCAAAAAACCTGACTATGGCGGTTATCTGCAAAAATGGGCATGGGAAATACATGGGAATTCCTGCTGAAATACTTATCACGGGAGAATCCTTTAAGAGACGAATAGTTACTCTTCTCTAAGAAAAAAACTGTTACTGCTTGATTGAAACTAATTATTTTCAGAGAACAACGCGTAGTTTCATAACGACTACAAATCCAGATTGATCCAGCTTCTGAAACAACACGTCTATAAAAATATGACGCACTTCGGAACACAGATATACATCGTTAATATCAATCTGGAACGTGTTATGTGTCCGTTTTATTAATGAGACATCGGCCACAAAGGGATGTGACATCGGCACCACGCCCCTGACCGCAACCTTGAGGATCAGATGGCTATTATAACTAAATCCGCGGTATTTTTAGATCTTTGTGTTATTTGTATCAGATGCTCACGTGTAGTTACCATTTGTTTATTTATTGTTGGAGTTCTCAGATTTCTGTGAAACCGTAAACGTGGAATGTTGTGTTATTTGTGAAATTATGATTTATCATACTACGTATATATTCTATTATATTATTTAATTAATATTATCTGTTTCAGTGGAAATTTGATGGTTCATATTATATGCATACTTAGTAGGGGATACTGTACCGATGCCTTGTTTCTTTCACTCACTTGCAGTTTCATTTGGTTGACTCATATTGGTAAGATATTTATCTGTTCTGTGTGATCGAAGGTTCTGTGGGTAAATTTTTAATAATTTTATCGAATGGAGGTAACGATAGAAAGATTACTGATTAGTAATGAAAAGTCTTTGAAAAAGAAAACTTTCTGAGCCAAAGACCTTATTTCTGATCATAAGCCTGAAACCAAATGAGACCTATTTTTACTAAAAATATTTTATACATAGTTCTGCGTTGTTTCTGTCTGTAGTACAAACGAAGCGATCCATCGTCCCACGCAAAATCAACCAAACAATTTAAAAAGCATCTAAATAATGTACAAACAGATTCGGCGTGTGATAACTTCAAACTCATTTACACTTACGTACTAGTGTCTTCTATCACGCGACTCTTTAATTGGAAGTATCAACGGTATTTCTTGTTGACTTCTGCTGACGTCTCCACATAAGTGTCAAACTGTTAATGAATTAGTCACGTGAATTACCCAACAACAACAACAGCCCATAACGCCCACTGCTGGACATAAGCCTCTCCCATGATGGGAGGAATTTGCCATAATCTTCACGCTTGGCGGCGAATTGGAGATCGCAGTGATGAAAGACTAACAGAAAACGCTGCTGCCCATTCTCTGCACTGAAAAAAATAGAATAACTGAACGGTTTAGCTACTTGAATATTTACTATATTATAGTTAATTGTTACTAAAGTTCAGCTCTGTTTTCAAAATTAATTTAGCTGTGGCTACATTTATTATTTTGTTAAAACCTGTTGAGTTACCAACAACTAAAGCATTTGGTAACTAATTACTAAAATGTAGGTGTTTACTAAACCGCTTAGCTATTATTAGCTCTGTTTTTATAAATGAGCTATTAATTACTAACTTCTGTTAGTAATTGATAGCAACACTGTTTGGCTGGTCTCACAGCTCAGTTGGTAGTAGCCCTGCCTGCCATCATGTAGGTCGTGGGTTCGATTCCCAACCAGGACAAATATTTTTGTGATGAACATTGATGTTTGTTACGTGTTTGGGTATTACATTGTATCAATTACATAATATATTTTTAAGAAAACAAGTACTTATTAAATGAAAATTTAAAAAGCCCCCATTTTTTCCTAGCCCAAACTAGGGCTAGATAGCGCTGTAATTTTTTATTTACTTATCTAAACTAAGTAATGAAATTCAGCTGTCGTTTCAAGAGTTACAAATATTATTGGGTTTGTCATACCTACTTAAATGTTGCTATATTTGTAAGGTCCTGTTCGGGATTTACATTGCCAACCCTAAATTATGTGTTGGTACCTACAATACTTACCATCTTCTTTTTTAATCAACCTAGTACCTACCCAAGGAGGTACCTTAGGTAGGTACTGTCATATTGACCTCCTTGTCTGCAGTTTAAGGGCAAGCAAGTTACCTAAATCTTTGGAAGAGTTAAGAAAAAGAATAAATATAATATTTGAATTTAGTATCATGTACCAAAGACATTCAAATTCTTTTAAATCTCTATAATGTGTACATAGAAAACAATGTGTTGTTATATATAGGGTTCTTGTGTTTTTTTTAGCGTCTCGCTCGGTCGTGAAAATCTGACGTACTTATGTACAGTCAGACAAAAACGTCTTCTATTTAACATATAATTATAGTTACCTACCTAATTTGAATGTAAGGAAAATTTTTAGCTACGATTTGGCCATACATAAAAAAACTTTTTACAAAATAATAGACTTCCAAACAAAAAATACTACAAAGTACCCATGGCTCTAGTTGGTATCGGCACGTTTGCCAAGCTTAGGGATGCCTTTGTGTCAACTGATTGTGATCGTTGTTTGGCGCTTTGTTTGGTATGTTTAAGGTTTAAATACCTAAAACATAGGTACCAATCAAAGCCACCTACCTCCATGAGTGTTGTCAAAATGGACAACACTTAGGGAGGTAAATGCACTATGGTAGGTACATTAAGGTAGGTTCTCAGAAATAAGTGAAATAACACTATGTAGGTGTGATTGAGCTGCGTCAGACAAGGCCCAGTAACTGGATCCCAAACTCCTTAGCTGTAGCAGCTAAAGCAATATAGCTAAATATTTGCAGACAGCAACTAACTGTAATCTATACAACTAATATTTAGTAGTTCTGTGCTCTTTCATTTGTAACTATTATCTAAACAACTTTAGAAATTTCCAACCAAAATTTAGCAGCAATTTAACTAATGTTTGGTAGTTCGGTACCATAGTGTATAGCAATTTGGTGCTAAACACATTAATAATTAGTAAATAATGTTTTGGTATTTTTTCCAAAACAATTTAGTTACCATGAACTTGCATTGAGAATATTTTGTTTTCTAGCTCATTCTATTTCCAAACTAGTAACAGGTCAGTCGCGTTTAAGTACTTATATCAAAAGTGTCAAGAGAGTG
This sequence comes from Xestia xanthographa, assembly GCA_905147715.2. Taxonomy (NCBI): domain Eukaryota; kingdom Metazoa; phylum Arthropoda; class Insecta; order Lepidoptera; family Noctuidae; genus Xestia; species Xestia xanthographa. The sequence continues at coordinate 12,704,194 of LR990657.1, read as the reverse complement.
ATGTGTTCAGTGTTTTCCAAAGTAATTACAAGTACTAGCAGGGATATATAGTCTTGAAGTTCACACACGCCCGCCTAGTGTATCTGTCGCGGCCTTCTAGAATAAGAATTTTCCTGAGTGCAACTGCAAAGCTTGTCATGGGCGATAAATCTGTCGAAGACCATCTGGATTCTTGCGGTCTTTCAAAATACAAGGAGTAGTTTAAAGGTAGGTAACAATTAAAATGTTCATGCACATAATAAAGTTAGATTTTTATTATAAACTTATTATCTCCTCATCGAGTCGTGGACTCTCTTCTCAGTAGCGAAACATAAAAAGATTAAAATATGCTACGTGTGCTAAGATTAATGATAAATCTTGTGTTCTGTTTTGTTTTAGAGGAAGGCATAACGTTGGATGCGCTGCTTGTTATCCAAAGAACACATCCATGCTCTCGTTTCTGCCATAGGAGATCGTGCTTTACTCGAAGCACATATTCAAGGGTTGAAAGATGGAATAAACAAAGAGCGGACCGCGGGTGAACGGCGCGCCGTGGCCTAAATTCGAGGCAACGCCGGGCAACAGCTGTGCTGGTGCGGTGCTTGTGTAGTGTACCTTTATGGATATTTTGTGTGTTAATACTTAATAATAATGTTGTCCTTTGTTACTCAAATAAATAAATGTTATTTAACCATAATATTGTCATTTGTACTCAAATAATTGAAATAATAAAAGATATAGATGTATGTTTCCTTTGATTTCAGTCTCTTCAACTAAAGCAACAATACATCTCGTGAGCAAACGCCAAAAAATGAACTAGCGCCGCGTATCACTTTTCTCACAAGACGTATTGTTGTTTTTAACTAAACAGATCGGCCGAGATTACGACCGAGCTATTTAGCTATTTTAGCTAAATAGCTCGGCCGTAATCACAGCACGGTCGTAATCAACAATTTAGGTACCCTTTACCAAACATATCTTACCCAATAGGTTGGTACCTATAACCAAACAGTTTAGTTAACATTAACCAATCTATAGAGTTATATTATACCAAACAGTTCAGCATTTGTTAACCAAACTGTTATGTTATATCTTACCCAACGCTTTCGCTATCTGTTACCAAACAGTTCAGCAGTCGTTAACCAAACTGTTATGTTATATCTTACCCAACGCTTTAGCTATCTGTTACCAAACAGTTCAGCAGTCGTTAACCAAACTGTTATGTTATATCTTACTAAACAGTTTAGCTATATCATACCAAACAGTTCAGCATTTGTTAACCAAACTGTTATGTTATATCTTACCCAACGCTTAAGCTATCTCATACCAAATAGTTCAGCAGTCGTTAACCAAACTGTTATGTTATATCTTACTAAACAGTTTAGCTAGGTCATACCAAACAGTTCAGCAGTCGTTATCCAAACTGTTATGTTATATCTTACCCAAAGCTTTAGCTATGTCATACCAAACAGTTCAGCACTCGTTAACCAAACTGTTATGTTATATCTTACTAAACAGTTTTGTAATGAGATCTAAATTAAGTAACTAAATTTGTTTTGTTACTGTACCCAAACGTTCGGCAGTCACCACAGCAACTAAATACTTTAGTAATTATCTAATGAAAATTCGGTAACTAGAAACCAAATCGTTTTTTCAGTGTGGTCTACGGAGGCGCAAGGTGTTCTGCCTCAACATTAGTCGCCTTAAACGACAACCGTGAGTGTAATGGGTTGGTTCTATTCTACTCTGCCGGGTACCACACGGCTAACCCGCCCACCCACCTGGTTTAGAGACTGCAAGCAATTTGCAGTGCGGTGCAGTGACGTCAATCAGAAACGCATGTCTGCTTGTAATCCTTATCGTCTGGTGTCACGTTCTAAAGAGAGTTATTGTGAAATGTGTACAAAAACATAATAAACTTGATTGATTGAGAGAAACTGTATTGTTGAGCAATCATTCTGAAGGAGCTACCTACAGAATGATTGCTTAACTATACAGCACCCCTAGCCAAGTTACAAACGTTTCGTATCGATTCTCTTTCTACAATCGTAAACGCCTCGGCGTAAGCGATTGTTGAAAGCGCTAAATTGGTAGCCAAGTTGACACGACTGAGTCGACCGCTCGTTCTCCAATGTCTGTAAAACATTACACTACACTTTAGTCTATGGTGAGCGTTCCTACCAAAGAGTTTAGCGATCAACATTGTAGAAACGATAACATTCTATTCTATCATTTTGAACGATGTAAACTTGTCTACGAATTTTCTATTCGTTTGTGTCGATCACGTGATTTAAGGTTGAGTTGATGTCATTCCCATTCATTTGAATAGTTTTCTACTAGCGGTAACGATTGTAGATTGTCAACTTAGCTAGGGGTGCAGTTTCTTGATTCTTCTTAATGAATGAAGCTTGATTATTCTGCTGAACTTATTCCAATGTGACGGGACTGATCCAAAAAGCATTGTTTCTACTATTTTTTCTTATGTGACGGCACACGTATCATTCGAACAAGGCTTTAATGACTTAACATCTTTGGTCGTATCGTTGGTTAAAGAGAACTTGCACATTTCTATTTATACAATTGTGTGTGTCTGGTACACAAAACGTGCGTCTCTCACACTACAGGAATGCATGAGCTTGTACAGTCATCAAGAATAACACCAACCCAACTCAAACTCAAAGCATTTATTTCAATTAGACCATTACGGCACTCTTGAATGTCAAAACAAAAAAAAAAAACAAAGCTACAGTCCCAGTCACAAGGCATAATAACTTGAGAAAGTACTGTAGTTGCCCATTCCCTAGCGTAGATCTCTTTGGAGAAGAACGGGCAAGAAACTCCATGGAAAATATTGTAACAACGGAATAATTACACATCCAAGTACCATCGAAAGCATGCATTAGTTACAACTGCTGACCAATATTTCTATGTTCATACATAACAGAATTATCCGTCAAACAATGTATCTATATTTAGGGTATGGTTCTTTTGCAGCTACTCCCATAAATGCTTTGAAACGTTCTAAAAGCTCTATAATCCTATTTAATAAATAAACGGATTAAAGTAATTTATAACACATGTGTTTCAAAGTTACGAAAAAATACACCCAGAATGGCTCAATAAAAGTAAATTCTGAAAACAAATTGTAAAACAAAATTAAGGCCAAGAGTCAACATTTGTTAACGTGTTATAGGCCGGTGCAGATTAGCGCAGATTAATAATAATCCTATTTAATACTGACGTGTACTACCTGCTTTATGAATGGTAAATATTATTTTATCTTTGATAAACATGATTCATGAACGAAAGTGACGTTAGTACGTAGTCATAGTGGAAAGCGCCATAAAAGCCAATGGATACTTAGATTAGACATTTTATAGCGGATTATGTATAAAATATGTCTGTAAAATATGCGACTAAACATATCGTTAATATTTTATTTTAATGACCGGTGAGGTGAGTAAAATTATTATCAGCTTTCCCTTATTTAAGGCTACAAAAAGGTTTTCACGCTCCATAACAAGCAAGCACATTTGGCGAGTCAATTTTGTGCGTAGTTTCGAAGCGAAATATTTATTTACCTAAGTAGGTACAATATCTGATGATGATTAATTATTTTTACGTGCGTATCAACAATGGCGCCATTAATACCATTTAGTAGCAAAAGTTACCAAGGCCGTAGCCAGGGGGGGGAGGGCGGATCAAGGGGGATTGATCCCCCTCCAAAATGTAAAAAAAAATATTTCTTTAAGTAAGTAAGTATTAATGAGACTGCATTGCGCCCGTCTCACTCTGTTGTTATACCTACATAACATAATAGTTAATCACTACAAACACAACTCTCTACCTACTGTTATTAGGGTTCCGTAGTCAACTAAGAACCATTATAGTTTCGCCATGTCTGTCCGGCCGTCCGTCTGTCCGTCCTCGCTTAATCTCTGTGACCGTTAGCACTAAAAAGCTGAAATTTCGTACCAATATGTATATCAATCACGCCGACAAAGTGGTAAAATAAAAATTGGAAAAAAAATGTTTTATTAGGGTATACTATATGTAAAGTGGGAAGTGATTTTTTTTTTATTTCAACCCTAACGTGTGATATATTGTTGGAAAGGTATTTAAAAATGAATAGGGGTTTTCTTAAATCATTTTTTGATAATGTCAATAATTTCGGAAATAATCGCTCCAAAAGTAAAAAACAATGTGTCCCCCCCCTCTAACTTTTGAACCATAAGTTTAGAAAATATGAAAAAAATCTGAAAAGTAGAACTTTATAAGGACTTTCTAGGAAAATCATTTTGAACTTGATGGAAACAACAGTTTTTGTACAAAAAAGACAAAATAGTTGTACAAAATAATTTCTGGACTAAGTTTGTAGTATATTCGTATATGCAAGCATTTTTACATAATGGATACCCACCTTTAAACTCATAAGTGGGAACACTTATTGTGACGGACGGGAAACTACGGAACCCTACACTGAGCGTGGCCCGACACGCTCTTGGCCGGTTTTTTATATTTTCTTTTATATTAATGTCAATCCACCACAGAATTGACATTGACACCGAGGGGTAATTGATTTGTTCGCTGCAAAGAAAGCTAGATGACTCAATTTAATTTTGTAATAAGGTGTTAATATTTCTGTAATGGTTTTCTAATAAAATATTATGTTTATGATAAGTAACACCATTTTATTTCTTTTACTAAAACAATTTTGTTTTTCTACTGTTCCACCAAACCAACCCCCCCCCCGAAATTGTTTTCTGGCTACGGCCTTGAAAGTTACTGAACATTTCCACAGGAAATGCTGCAAAGGGAAAATATTTCCTAGAAAATGGTTATCACCAGTCATAATACTGTGTTTAGATAAGACAATCAATAAGGATACAGACGTCGTTATTAACTAATTGCCTGATGCTACAAGTACTTCACTTATATATTAAGTACTTAACCTAATTAATATTATGTATGCCTGCCTTGTCACGTAGCATTTGTTTATTTTATTTAAGGCTGATATTTCATAATCTTACCTGCTAGTAGCTCTTCAGTTTCCAGTCTAGAATTTTTCATCGACTGGGGACTTTCTGACTTTAAGAACCTAATTACAGGGTACCACAATACTCCTGAAAGTCCTGAAGTTTTAATTAAAGAATAATTAATTATAGTATCACATGCAATTTTCTATACAATAAAGCCTCGTATCCACATGTTGCTCAACGTGTTGAAAGTCAGCGCGGAACTTTTGTTTAGCTACCTTTGCTTTGTTTTGTCATGTTGCGCGCCAGCTGGCAACGTCGTGCGATGTTGTGCAACGCTGCCGAACATGTTGAGCGTCACGTGTTCTGCGTCAATTGTTGCCTAGTGGATACGAGGCTTTACTATCAAAACGCAATATTACTCGGTTAAAGTTATCTGTTTCTCAGTAGGAGTCTGGAATTTGGGTTTGTGCCCGGTTGATGGCAATAGGATCGCTCCCTATTAGATGGGACTTAAAAATAACTGGCGAAATGTGGGTGTTCTATTAGGTACACCTCTGTATAACCCTTAGGAGATTACAGGCGTGATATTATGTGCGTGTAAAGTTATCTGATTGATGAAAAATCGGCCCTCAATAATTTTACTTTCATAAAAAAATACGAGTATCGACCGATTCAATGTGGACGTGATAAAAATAGCCCCAAATAACGCCTTGATGAGGCTTTTCGAGTCACGTAGACGTAATTACGGTGGAAAAATTCTTGGCACTGAAATGGGATGGAATGGAAGGCACTCGAGATAAATAAGGCATTATATTGGAGCGTACTGGAAAGGTCGAAAATAAATCGTTCTGTAACCTATGTATTTTATGTACCTTGTAAATACGAAATGTTACCAATATTTGATATTTTTCAGGAGCATATCATTGGCACGTTTTTAGAACGATCGCTGCTCTTAGGTTTCTTTTACTTAACGCACTTTGTGATGCTACTTAGGTGTGTATTTTAAATAAATATCTTTGCAAAAAAAAATAATCATCATTCATCAATTGCAATCCAAATCTAAAAAAGTAATTTCTTTTGTAACGTACATTTTTCAGGAGACTGAAACATAATCAAAATTGAAAATGTAACCGTTTTATTTTGCCTTAAGATCTAAATACAAAAGGTCTTTTGAATGTTTTTCAAGCTATTTGTTTCAGTTGTAGTTACAGCTGAAGAGTTAACAGAAATTTCATTTCAGTGCTTTAAGGCCTAATTTCAAATATGTATTTTCTAATAGAGTAAATACTGAAAAATTTGGCCGTTTCAATCAATAAATATGTTGATTCAGCTATTTAAGGAATCGCCAAGACCTAAACAGATATAATTATCATGTATTCAAACGTGGACATACGGGTCAGAGCCCATTCGTCCCCTAAAATTCGTCCCCCAGCATAAAAGTTGTGGATTCGGCCCCTATATAGGTGCCCATTGGTCTCCTGGTAGGGGACCAATTAATATTTTAACAAAAAATATTATTTTTAAGGTACCCATTCGTCCCCTCTAATGTATATACAATATAAGTTAAAGATTCGGCACCTATTCAGGTGCCTATTGGTCCCCTGAGATAAAATTAGCTATATTTTACATAAGAAACGGTTAACATAGTACACTTGTGAACAGTTTATTAACGGAATTAATTTAATAAATCATAACAGATCATTGAAAAAAGAGCTATGATCAATGATAATCCGTCATGATAATAATATAACCTGACGATAGGCTTACGATGTAATATTGTCTCTCGTCTCACGAATGGCTTGTTAAAAAACGGGTTACAAAATAGATAAGGTGTTTTGTTTGCATGTTATGGCAGCCTCGGTGACATATTGGTTCTTGAAAGTTACTGCGAATACGAGACTGTTCAATGTGTCTTTGGTCTTTTATTAAATGAAGTTCGCCTAACGAAATAAACAATACTGTTAATATTATAATAATATTATTTTTAACATAATTGAATCGAATTATCTCATTTGAATCCTGGAATATGATTAGTATTATTATTGATGGTAATTCACAGAATTATAGAATTTATACTTCACTATTTATTTTAGATTTTTTTTCAAATTTAAAATGAAAAAACAAATATAAGATTAGTTTTATACTAAAATAATGTTGATTTTTTTAATCTTCAATAATTATTGTGATTTTAGTCATTTTTTGTTATTGTAGTTATAGTTTGTTAGATTTAAGTTATTATGATTTTGCATGTAGTTGGTAAATATACAAAAAATACGGTGATTATAGCCAATTTTAATGTAGGTACTTCTAGTTATAATTTATTAGATGTAAGTTATTACGATTTTGCATGTAGTTTAAAACCAACTACATGCAAAATCGTAATAACTTACATCTATTAGATAAATCAACATATTTTTTTTTGTATATTAACCATATACAAAAAAAAATATGTTGATTTATCTAGTCTTCAATAATTACTGTGATTTTAATATTTTTTTTGTACTGTTATAATTTTTTAGATTTAAGTTATTATGATTTTGCATGTATGTAGTTGGTAAATATACAAAAAAATAAGAAGTGATTATTTACTGTTGATATGTGTTCTGACTGACTATATTGTGACTATTTTTTTGCATATTTTATATTTGATGTTGATTTATATATGATGGCCAATCAAGGCTGATTTTTGTAAAAGAGTTGTATTTTGTTAGTTTCTAGGACATTCTGATTTTGCATGTGTATTTGTAGTTAGTAAAAATGTTGGTTTTACATAGTTGATAAAGACTGATTTTACTTTTTATATTACTTTTATACAAAGTTATCGTGATATTGCACTATTTTTTGTCTGACTTTTCATTGCATTATTTTTTGTCTGATTTTTTGTTTGACTGTACAAAGTACTAACAATTAATTGTTTTAATTGTTATTTTTGTTATATTGGTATTGATATTTGGTTATTTGTTTGTACACTGGATGTAAATTAATCTAAAATTCAGTTATTACTGGGATTTTATTTAAATAGTTACACAGTTTTATTTTACTGCATATAGATATTATAGTTATCATATATTTTGCTAAATATTTACAAATGTACAAGAAACCAAAAGTTGATTAATTATTTTGAAGACCGACTTAATGCCTAGAGCCTAGAGGCATTTTATTAAACTTAATCTTATTTGAAATAAAAATGATATCTACCGAATTACTATATTTTTTATTTTACCCTTTTCTGCGCGACTGTACCAGGACTACCAAGCTGCAGTATACACATATACATGAACTTATATTATAAGAATGAATAAAAATAAATATTCTTCAGGGGACGAATGGGCCCCTCAAAAGTTCCAGGGGACGAGTGGGCACAGGGTGCGAATCTTAGGGGACGAATGGGCTCTGACCCGGACATACTCGTAACTTAATGCAATTTAAGCATACGCGACCGAAACAATAATAGTATTTTATGAACACAACCATTGTTTCTCGAGTCGTATCGTAACTAACATTTTTTACTGTTGGAAATATCCATGCGAAATACCTAATCGAATCGGGCGAGGCTAAAAGTAGGTATACAGTATAGGTACGCCTGTAAAATTCCATAATATTGTGCTGTTGTAAAAACATTGAGTGCGGTTTTTTATGACGCCGAATGTTCCGTAGGATTATATTAGGTGTGCGTGATTCATTGCTGAAAATTAACCGTTGTTTTCAGTTATTGCCGCTTTTGGCACTAACGCAAACTTTTTGTTTTTCATGCGATCTGTCAAGTGGTCTTAAAAATAACTTTGCAAAATACCGACTCATTTTTCGTGATCACGTTCAATTAAAGTACAACGCAGTTAGATTATTCATATGGCTCACTTTAATTGATAAAACCTCTGAAACCATAATTCAATTTCAGAAGATTTTTTTAATAAGAAAGTGGACTGTGGACTCTACCATATGGAATGTTCAAAATAAGTCGTTTAAAAAGGTATTAATTTGATTACGCACAAACAAATTCTCAAAACAATAAAAAAACCTAATCTTAATCACACGTTAAATTATGAGCAAGTAGGTAATTACTTATTTTCCTTGAAATTAATTACATATTTTTTATCAGTATCGCCATTCTGAAAAAAAATATTTGCTTTTTTTCCTCATCTACTACTACTACATCAGCCCATAACGTCCACTGCTGGACATAAGCCTGTCCCATAATGGGAGGAATTTGCCGTAATCTCCACGCTTGGCAGGCGGATTGGAGATCGCAGTTATGAAAGACTAACAGAAAACGCTGCTGCCCATTCTCTGGTCTACGGAGGCGCAAGGTGTTCTGCTTCAGATATTAGTCGCCTTCTACGACACCCGTGAGTGTAATGGGTTGGTTCTATTCTGCTCTGCCGGATACCACACGGCTACCTCCTTTTTCCTCATCACTTAAATATTAATATTGTTGGCAACACTGCTATTGCGATTTAGGGGAATTCTACAATAAGAAAATGATTTTAATATACACCACTGTAACACATGACACATTTTATTACAGTTTATCACATTTCCTTGAATGTTGTTGTTGAGACTTATAAGTACCTATTTCCTATTGCCAGTCCTTCAAAAACGTCTGAATTACAGACACACCTCCGCTTAATCCTTCAGATAAGAGATTAACGTAACATGTAACATAGCTCTTGGCTATATAATTACAGCCGCTAGGGTCGATTCTCAGGTTATGCCGCGCTTGCCTAGGTAGGTCTGTGCATGGGTAACCATAACCACGCATTACATACAGAGTTTCCACCATGCCTCGGAAAGCAGGTTAAGCCGTTCTTCCAGTACTAACTGGGTTGTGGAGGTCAGATAGGCAGTCACTCCATATAAAATACTGGTATTCAGTTGCATCCAGCAGTTAGACTGGAAGCCGACCCTAACATAGTTGGGAAAAAGCTAGGCAGATGATGATGATGATGATGATGATGATGATGATGATGATGTAACATATGTCAATGTAACTTAACATAAAATGTGAATTTTGAAAAGGATCTCTAAAACGTCATCTAAGTACTCTAATTCAATTAGCAAACCGTAAAAGTGAAGTATATGTTAATAAATCCTTCTACATTATCTAATGTGATATTTTCCATAACCGATCTCGGTTATGGAAAATATCACCCGATTGTGCTGTCTAAATAGTCTCGTGATCATTAACAAGATGGCTGTGCACTACAATGTGATCTTAACTGTCAAATAAGTGCTAAAAGCTAATGTTTTCGATGTTTAGAGTTAGCTTACTAATTAAAATTGCGAGGATAGGAAATTTTCTTAAAGTGTTTACGTTTTTTGTTTATTCATGTTTTAGAATATGTTGCTTTTGTTTTAGATTCGATGGGCAGGATTTCATTATGGCAGGGTATGGGCAGGATTTCGTCAGTAAATGGCAATAGGTAGGTGTAAACCAGTCTTTCCCAACGTGGGCGATAACGCCCCCTTGTGGGCGCTGCAGGCCTAAAGGGGGGCGGTAAGAGACCCAGAAAAAAAAGGGGGCATTGTGTAGGGCTTTGGGGTCGATTTATAATTTCATCTACCTAGCTAGGAAGACTCTTAGACACCGACTGAGCTCTCGACTCTCGACTACATCTTGTGAACATCAACTAATATTAATTAAGATATAGTTCAAACTCGGTTCGATATAAAAGACCGCGGGCAATCATGTTTTAACAAGTTTTTGTTAAATAATCCGAATTGTACATTCCTATACCAATCGGCTGGTTCTATATCAATAATCAGTTATAAGTACTTAGCGGTTTTTAAGTATGTTTAAAAAGGGGGGCGTTAAAAAATAATTTATTCTTAAAGTGGGCAGTAGACAAAAAAAGGTTGGGAACCCCTGGAGGTCTAAAATGGCCGCTTTAGCATAATCGTTTCGTGAATCACGTTAAAAATTTAAAATTCTTAAAATGGACTTTATGACAATTAACATAAAGTCCATTTAAAGAATTGAATTGATGATGAAATGATTCGTGCTAAGATTCTGCGTAGATTCTGCTATAGCGGCCATTTTAGACCCGCTGGTGTAAACGAATCAATCTTCTAATGGGATTTTGGGGTATTCTCAGACCCCTTACAAACTCTTCTACTTTTTGTTCTATTTTTCTGTGACCTCATAAGATTATGTTATGTTACCACCTGAGTACATATTGTGGAATGTAATAATCTATTGACTTTTATATATCATTGTAAACGTGTAAACCATTTTTATGTGGTTATAATTTACCACACTACTAGTAATTTCAGATTTCAGTGCTACTGCGTAGTAATTTTCATTATCAAAGATTTTCATCAAGGTCTTGAGGGTGTAAATAGTGCCTCAACGAAGCCGAAAGGCAATTGTTTTATTCTGGAACATACCTGGGAACCTTCTAGTTACGTAGATATTGAAGGTCAAAGTTCCAGTTTTGGACCCGTTTACTATTCAATGAATCCACTAGTACCATAACTACAATGTTTCGATTGCGTTACTTTGAGAGAAACGTGTTTTTTTACCCCAAAAAAAAAATCGTTTTGAATCAAAACTTTTTGCATAGGGCTACTTAGTTTGATGTACAGAATCAAGAATGCTTGATTGACGGCTTTGTGAGGGTCCATTTACACCCTGTAGGCTTCTAAACTTTTAGAGTAATGTTGTTGGCAATAGTTTTCACAGCAGACTGAATTATAAACTGACTTGTTCTTTTACATTGGTGTGTCATAATTTAATGAAACAAATTAAATGAGCATCCTATATGATTACGCTGAAAGATAGTGATAGCACCATGCGTAATATCCTTTATCTACAATAAAAAAAACATAAACAACTGATTATGATAACACGCTATCTTAATCATATATAAAAAATGATAGTATTAGGCTGGTTCTGCTTATGAGACATTGAGTATAAACACAGTGAACCATAACTAATGTACCAGACTTCTAGAAAGATTAAATACTTTCATAGCGCTTATTGCGCCGTATTTTGAAACGCTTGAATCGATCTTCGGAAACTACGCACTACTGTATTAAGACCCTTTCCAAGTAATTAATCCACCTTTACCGCAAGTAAGTGCTCTGTTGGGGACTTGGGGTTATATGTGTGTCCTGATGTGTGCGAGACGCAGCGGGTATTTTCAATGAAGTTTATTTATTTACTGTGACTCGTCTGTACACACATCATAAAAAGATTGTGATCACTAACATAAGCTGACATAATTTTTAGGGTTCCGTACCCAAAGGGTAAAAACGGAACCCTATTACTAAGACTTCGCTGTCTGTCCGTCTGTCTGTCACCAGGCTGTATCTCATGAACCGTGACAGCTAGACAGTTGAAATTTTCACAGATGATGTATTTCTGTTGCCGCTATAACAACAAATAGATACTAAATATAGTCAATGGTACGGAACCCTTCGTGTGCGAGTCCGACTCGCACTTGGCCGGTTTTTTTAAATTGAACTTTATCAAGAAAAAATCTTTGTTGTGTTGAGTTTTCTTTAAATAGAAATACCCTGTTTGAAATTAAAAAATAAAAATCTATAAAGGGTGTAAAACACCTCTTAACGAAGCCGAAAGACACTTGTTCTTCTTGTCATTGCGATCATTTTTTTGTTCTACACCATCCCTGGGAACCTTCTAGTTACGGAGATATTGGGGGTCAAAGTTCCGACTTTTTGACAAGTTTCTTTTTAAATACAAGTTTTTAATGTAAGATTTTTACTTTAAATACCTCCACGACCTATTATACTATTCAATCCATCCATCAACACAATGTTTTGAGTGTGTTACATTGAGTTCTATCACAAAACATGATTTTTCACCCCAAAAAAAAGTCGTTTCCCAGCAATAATTTTTGCGTAAAGTTACTTAGTTTGATGTACAGAATGCTTGGTTGACGACTTCGTGATGAGGTCTTTTACACCCTGTATTTTTAAATCAAAAATGAAGAAGAAATCATAATATAATCTACCGTAACAATAAGATTTCGATTTTTCAAAGCGATCACAAACTTTTTTTATGTGTGTACTTCTTATAAGTAAAGGTGTAAGGTAGTACTTAGTGTTTATTTGTAAGTTGCTAATTGTGGAGGCTTGTAAATAGCTTTTCGTTGTTTGTATCACTATAATTGTTTGTATTGTTAGCTGTAAGCCACCCAAATACAATAAAATATAAAATCCAATGCGGAGCGCGCGAGAAATGATTGAAGCCAGAGTTGCCCAAAAAATTAAAAGTATCAAAACGTTTTGCTTTTGTCTAAGAGCTATATTCGTGTCTGATTCTTAGCTTGAAGACTAATATTAAGTATCTTCGTGTGTTAAACTATCTCACACTAACCGCTGATCGAATTCTCACTATAGTTTGTATGGGAAAATCCCAAATCGAAAGACGAAGTCACGGTTACAACGCTAGTTACCTATAAAATCTTATCATTTAAGCACGAAAAACAACAAAGGTTTAGTTAAGTCCTATATTTCAAGTATAGGTATAGGTATATTTACAATCTTCGTGATCTACGTGACATTCAACACGTCTATCGGCCCGTAGTCCCCTACGCGTTTCACTTTGAACGTAGATGACGTCATAGTTTCCATACTAGGCACGCAGTTACGCGCGGGCTACGTGGGAACATGGAATTTTCTAGTGTGTTCCGTCGTATTGTCTTTCACGTTGACGTACAGGGAATTACGTGAACGTCACCATTAATTAAAAGGAAAGGTTGTGACTAATTTGTTTTTGTTTTGTTCTTTTGTTTACAAACAACAAATCCTTTTGTAATATCCTTTTAAAACTAATTCGTTCTGCTGTAGCGATGAGCGTTGGGAAAAGGCGCAATTTGCACGCTACGCCCACGCCCCCCGCGCGTCGAGTTTGTTTATGAAAAATTCGGTTTTAATTTATGGAGAAAAGTTTCCCCTGGAAAACAGATATGCGGAATATATATGAAGTTAGCAGCGTAGTCTCCGTAAACATGTCAAGATTCGCGTTTGTTTGGCGTTTTCCGTTAAGTACGCCGTTTTTTAGGGTTCCGTACCCAAAGGGTAAAAACGGAACCCTATTACTAAGACTTCGCTGTCTGCCCGTCTGTCTGTCACCAGGCTGTATCTCATGAACCGCGACAGCTAGACAGTTGAAATTTTCACAGATGATGTATTTCTGTTGCCGCTATAACAACAAATACTAAATATAGTCAATGGTACGGAACCCTTCGTGTGCGAGTCCGACTCGCACTTGGCCGGTTTTTTTTATATTCTTTTGAAGTAAAAGGTAGATCTGTGATTCACGGGGTGTCATAAGATTAATTGATCCGTTCTATCGTCATAATATCTTTGACGTAAGGGGAATTACAATTGGAAGTTGTGTGTGAACGGAAAAGTTTCTATGACTCGTAAGCTATCTACCCTGTATGGTGTTGTTAAGGCTGATGCTCCAGGGTAGCCCGCAAAATTCAAATTTTCTTACGTTTTTTGCAATTTGCAGGCCAGTGCTAGGTTGTATGTTAATTAAAATATTGTTTGCGAGTGTAAGACGTATGTAGTTACAGAATTATAATCATTAAAATTATCAATACAACCCTCCAAGTTCATAAAGGTGCAAGAATGATTTTGACCTTGGAAAAGTAATTTTTCCATCTTTATGAACTTTGAGGGTTGTATTGATGAATATAATTCTGTAACTACATACGTCTTATAACCGCGAATAATATTTTAATCAACATACAACCTAGTACTGGCCTGCAAATTGCAAAAAACGCAAGAAAATTTGAATTTCGCGGGCTACCCTGAAGCATTCACCTTAATTAGCCTCGTCTTGGAAAAGGACTTTTCGCCGTATGGCACTCCATGCGGCGAAGAGTCCTAGTGACACTACTGTGTTCCGTCACTTCCACGGGCAAGTGCCACAAGAACACACAGTTACATAGTGCACATGTAAAGTGTTACTAACATAGTTTTAAGGTTCTATTTACTTACATAATTTGTATTTTATCATTATGTATGTTAGTCTGTAAGGTATACACGGTTAATTTTAGGTCGTTCTGAAACCGAATTTAAGGCCGTAAACTCAATCATCGAACTCCAAAAAAAAAAAAAGATTGTTTTCTTATTTTTTTACATTCTTTTATCGTTATTTAAAAAAAAAAAAACAATCCAGAGCTTCTGTTTTTCGGTTCCAGAACGACCTAAAAAATATGGTGTATATCTATGGGCCATAGTTGCCTAAAAATAAATGGATGTTATGTTATGTTAGCATTATCTAATATCCTACAGCTGAATATGGACGTCCTTTGCAAATGATATTAGCGTGGGTTTCCAAACAGAATATGCCAGGAAATTGTAGCATGGGCGTTGCATAATCCTATACTATCCGATATTGTTCCTTATTTGTCTTTTACGACGCCCACAGAAACAATACATATTTTTCATATAGGTTAGAAAAGGGTGTAATTATATTGCTTACTGCAGTGCGACAGCGCTGTGGTTGACCTATCAAGTTAAAAGAGCGGGAAAACTAGATAACTGAGATATTTTAGTTTATCTTCGTTTGTCTAGTGGTCGCAAGCACGACTGCGGTCCTGGGTTCGATTCCCGGATCGCGCAAAGTGTTATTGGGTTTTTCCATTAGGAATTTCGGTGGTGGTTGATGGCAATAGGCTCGCCCCCTATTACTTAGGACTTAAACATAACTTACGAAATCTGGGTGTACTATAAGATATACCCTACCCAACCCTTTGGGCATTACAGGCTTGATGTTATGTTATGTTTAGTTTCAGTAAATAAAAGGGTAGATAACACCATAAAACAATAATTCCAAGACACCAATCTCTAAAAAAACACTATATTTTGGGCCTGAAAACCTGATTTATTTTCAATTAATTGCCAAATTCAATTTTTAGTTGCTATGAAATCAATAAATAGTTGACTCATTGAGTTGAATAAACAGTGACGTCACAGTTGGCTATTGCCATACAAAATCTATGAGAGAACCGCGCTTTGACAGCTCTTAAAAAGTATCTCCATTGATTGGTTTGTCATCTACCCCATTACGCAAACGGATCGATATTTCAAACACCAATATTCAGTCTTTTGCACCACTCTCGAGACTTCTTCGTCATCACAGTAATTCGCAGTAAACGTGACAATTTTCACATCACACTTTTGGCATCTTTCCGTAAAAATCATGATAATTTTCCACAGGCATATCTACTCTATACACGGCGTGGAAAGATCGATTGTTACTTGTTAGTGATGTGTTAATTTTTTCCGTTTTGTCGTCACCTTATAAATCGTCACAAATGACTTACGTTAGGAAAATACGTGTGCGTAGTAGTAGTAATAGGAAGGGTAAAATCATGTGATTTTTACATTGTTATTGTTTATTGCCCTAGTAAACGTATCTGCAGTTCCGGGAAAACTGAAATGTTATACGTAATCTATGCAGACATTACACACCTTGTTCTTTTTTTAAGAATGCTTTTTCTTTGTAAATACACTACTAAGATAGCAGTAATAGAACTCTACTATAAATGCTCATTATCTCTTACCCTACGCGTCTCCTAAGAGTATTGCCTAATTATAGCGAACTTTTACTGGACCATTTTGGCGTTGTGTAGTTTATTTTTACTGACTGAAATAGGAGAAGACGGACTTACTTCTTGGAATTAATAATAAGTCTGTTTAATCTATAGACTGTAGTAATCAACATACTAAGAATAGTAAGCACATTCGATGTCTGTCTTCATTATAAATCTGTGCGGCTTCGGCGAAGTCTCCCATGCTTGCCAACGTCAAAGCTTAAAGTTAATTCCAGCTTTGACCATCGGATCCACTTAGATGTAGTAATTGCGTATTAATAATGAAAATTTCTTATCTTCCCGTTCTTCTTTTAAATTAATACATTGTACCCTTGCTTATGTACGGAACCCTAAAAACAGTTTCTAAACATTTTTTTATTTTACTTCTTGTCTTTGTACACCGTGATTGTCCGTGATCTGTTTTTTTTTATGTAGCTACGGAAGTCATGATCAGTGGGTAACGCGATAACGAAAAAATCGGATCACGGTATCAGGGATACAACTCGCCGTGATCGGTGGAGACGAAACCTAATTACATAGGTAGGTGTAAAAGCTTGTTTCTAGCAAAGGTGAGCGCCCTGTGTTGACCTGATTTCTCACACTAAACTTTAGTTTTCTAAAAAGTTTCGTATCGCTCCCATGCCTCATAAAGTCTGCATGAGACTTAATGGCGACTAACCATCGACCAGTGTTACTTCTGTATAAATACATACAGGCTATCTATAGGGTCAATGCTCATAGCAACTAGGGCAATCGATCCAGTCACCGATGTGTGACCCAGCCGCAACGCAGACGGAAAATAAAAGCTCACTCCATAAGGTTTCGGTGCAGCCCTATAAGTGCCGGAAAACTTTTACCTGTTTCTTCATAATGGAAAATTTCGTTACCATGGATTCTAAAGTAAGAAAAAGTTTTGTTTACTTACTTGGAAAATTTTCGTAGCAGAAAATTGAAAATATGAAATTAACATTTTGAATGTTTGCTGAAAAGTACCTACTCAATTAGGGTACGTTGGTGTATAGTTTGGTTCAAACTTAATGGCGGCTCGGAAGTTAGCTGCACCTGACGGTCTGTGCATTGTACACGCAAAACGATGCGTCATCTGCGCCCCGTTGATACCTAAAATTGTTGTCTGCGCAACTTAACATTAGATGTTCCGAACCGCCATTAAGTTTAAAACGTTATTTCTGCGCAGACCGTCACTCGCAGCTAACTTCTGAACCGCCATTAAGTTTGAACCGAACTATACACTGAATTCACAATGTGAATATGTGCCTGGTTATAATATTTCTTTAACAAAGTGTCATTATGACCACCAATCACGTTTAAACTGATTGGTAATGGCTGAAAAGGAATTAAAAGTAGTGGACAGGTTTAAGTATCTGGGTCCCATAGTAACTGTGACCTTAAGGATGACGAGGACATGAGGGAGCGCAGGGCTTTGGCGGTGAGAAGCAATATGGTCGTTCAGGTTCGCACGCTGCACCAACAAGGTGAAGATAACCGTTTTTAAGGCGTACTGCCAGTCGTTTTACTCGAGTGGCTTGTGGGTGAAACATACGCAGTGAACCTGCACAGCCCTGCGCACACAGTATAATAACGCATATAGGATGATGTTGGGGCTGCCGTGACGCTGCCTGCAGTGCGTCTGGTATGTTTGCTGAAGCCAGTACAGATGGTTTTCAAGCTATCATGCGCAAGAAAGCAAACTCCTTGCTGCACCGTCTACGAAGCAGCAGCAACAGCATCCTAAATGTGATTGCCGCCCGTTTTGACTGTCTTTTCCAGAATCAGTGGGTAAGGACAGCCATAGGCATAAGTTATATAAGTACGTATAGGTACTAAAAAATACTAACATAGTTTTAGGTACTTATCTACATTTTTGTGTTACTACTAACACACTAACATTCTATGTTTTTATGTTTAATAAATCATCATCATCATCATTTCAGCCGAAAGACGTCCACTGCTGGACATAGGCCTTCCCCAAAGGGGGGGTTTGCCATAATCTCCACACTTGGCAGGCGGGTTGGCGATCGCAGTACTGTTGTTACAAAAGCACAGAGAACGCTGCTGCCCATTCTCTGGTAAGTCCCTTAGTCGCCTCTTGCGACACCCACGGGAAGATATGGGATGGTGCTATTCTTTACGTCCGACACCATACAGACACGTTTAATAAATAAATAAATAATAATAACAAGTAATAGGTACTACTGATATTAGCTATGTCTGACTGCCTCGTTGCTATTTTAGTCGCAAGCATGACTGCCGAGTCTTGGGTTCGATCCCCAAGTCGGGTAAAAGAGTTATTGGGTTTTCCTTCAGGAATTCCAGCCACAGAGTCCGAATTTGCTGGCGAAATATGGGTTTACTATTTGGCGCAGCCGTGAGACGCACAATATTATCTTCTTTTTGTTGACTTACGTTTTTTTTGCAAATTTCTGTTTCATGTTGTGAGCCCGTTTCTCTCTCTTCTTTCTTCACACCTCTGGCTATCCCTTCGGGGTTTACAGCCGTGATGTTATGTTTGTTATCTACACGTAGAAAAGCCTAGATTCAGCCATCGCTTCGCAGTTCAAACTGCCACGCTTCACTAAGGTACTCGTACTAGTTTATTAATTTAAAACAGCGTTGTGAACCAATTCGTTTCGATGCGTCGCGCGTCGTTCCTTTGAAATCAATTACATAACACAAACTGCGTCGTAAAAAGAGCTTCAAGCCTTGAAGTAACATTATATGACATGATATAATGGATGCGCAGGATCCCATACATTATGAAATGTTTTACAACAGACATAATACCGTTACGCGGACTCATTACACTATTGATGTGCCACAATTAGTTGTATTTACTTCAATGGGTATTTCAAGGTTACGATTGTGATATTGTGATTTGTGATAGGTGTACTGTGCAGGTAAATGCAGCTAGATGAACAACAGTAAGGCCTTTAAAATATTATTCCTCAATTAATAATAAGGCATAGCAATAAAAACTTAATTTTCAACACATTTGCTCAAAAAATGCATTTACAAAACCTGTATCCCTACATATCATTTGAAAGTTAAAAATTACGCACCATATTATTTTTTGTTTTCGATAGCTTCTCCTACTTTAAGTACGCAGTCTTAGTTCACCTAACCCTCATCATCAACATCTTCATTTACAGCCCGAATTCACTGACTGAAATATATGTTTTTATGGCCTGTTTTCCGAGCCATAAAACAAAACAAAAAACAAGAGAACGTCAAAACAAAAGAGCTACTTAAAATAAATTGAATAACATGAGTTGTTAATCATACAAGCACGTGTGTATCTTGCTAAAAGCGACTGTATCTCGGAAATTCAGGTTAGGCTAAAGTGTAGCCTGTGGCAGTCGGATACAACAAGAATGAATAAATTGAGTCGTGGAGGCGCCGGTAAAAAGTGACGGGAGCTAGGTCATATTTAAATGGCACCATGGTTTTTTTCCTTAAGGAAATATTTAATAACCTAAGACTAGTGGCGATGGCGTCGGAATGTATTAATTTGCTTCTAGTAGATTATCTGGTTTTTGTATTTATGAAAATGCTAAATCAGAATATTGTTGGGATCCGACAGAAAAAGGCGACGAAGTGCTTCGGGGACTACGATTTTACGCTACAGTTGTTTTTTCACGGTATTTACGTAAATGGTTCAGACCATCGCAGCCCACTGCTGCCCATAAGCCTCTCCCAAACTGTGCCATTATATACTCTGTCCACCGCCCTCTGTATCCAGTTCGTCCCAGTAGCCTTTTTAGACTCGTCGGTACATCTAGCAGCTAGATAGTCTGAATATCGTAAATTGACTCTACCAAACGATGTATACATACCATTTTATTGTTTTGTCCTGTGCCAGACTAATAAATATTTTTGTTTCTTTCTTTTACTTTACCAGCCAGATTATAGCTGGTTAAGTATTATAGTTTGGTATCTACTATTTCGACTGCCTCACTGATAGAGTGCTCGCAAGCGCGACCTGCTGTGCATGAGGTCCTTGGTTCGATTCCCGGGTCGGGCAAAGTGTTATTGGATTTTTCCAGCAGGAATTTCTCAGTAGCAGCCACGGAGTCTGGGTTTGTGCCCGGTTGATGGCAATAGGCTCGCCCCCTATTACATGGGACTGTAACATAACTGGCGAAATTTGAGTATACTCTTAGGTACACCACTGCCTAACCATTCGGGATTACAGGCGTGATGTTATGTTATTAATTTCGAATGTTCTCGAAAGCTCACACGACTTGATTGGTTTTATCTCAACAGATTTGTCTCACGTGAAGTGTAGCAGATATGACCTACATACTTGAATGTTATCATGGTAATACTCGGTGCTTTAAATCTTGACATAGTCATCCAATTCATCATTCAAACAAATCCATTTTTCAGTGAAAGATGTCTATGTTATGTAAAGATACAGTCAGTGATTGATTGGTGCACATTCCAAATACGGTAAGTAAATAACTTTCAGTGCTTACAGATAGTATTTTTCTTTTTTTTTATTGGTAAGATTGAAGGTTCTCAAGATTTATAACCTTATTTTTCACCAAATTCTAAGTAACTTACATCACGGGTTCCCAAAAACATTGTGTTAATAAGTACCTATTTATATTATTCAAACAAAAAGTTAAACAAATACAACTATCGTATTTATTCACAAATAGCAAATACCAAAAAGCCTGAACCAACAAGGTTTTATCTGAAACTGAAGCAAGCAAACAGAGCAAGTTTACAGACAGTGTTATCGACTGTTTGTTTTGTTTTACATGTTTACAGTCTTGCTTTTGTTTACAAAGAGACGTCATAATATGTAATTTTCACATTACGTCCGCCCGGACGCGTCCTAGGACAATGTGTGACGTCACGGCTCGAGGTCGGTGACCTCAGCTGACTTGCGCATTTTGACAGATCGAACGGAAAATTACCGGGTGTTCGGAGCTCGGAAAAATGTACCTATAGGTACCCATAAAACGAGCGTTTTATGTGCGAAGCGCTCGTGCGTGACTGAAATTCATAATGCAATTACATGGTTCCTGCAAAAATACTTTTTATAGCTTCTTAGAAGTAGAAAATTGAGGAAGGAAAATTTTCAGGGAGGTTATAAATCTTGGTCATTAATAAACACTTACATATAACAGGAGGAACTTTGAGTTTTTTAAAGTTACTTTAAAAAAAAACAACATTTTACATAAGAAACAAGTTTCACACAGTCATAACGAGCGAAAACTTTTCCCTTCAAACCTTCTTTACGAAATTTTACCTCGAAACCATTCAGAATTAATTTTCCACTGATCACTTTCTAATTAGTTCACTGGTGTTCCACAGAGAACGTAATGAGGTAATGAAATGAGGCTTATCTATGAAGATCGACTAATCCCTTTGTCTAGCTTTGAGCATCCCGTAAAGCTGGCTTAGTTCTAAAAGCCTTGTGGTTCCACAACCACAAGTTATCGATCGAGCTACCAGGCTTTTAGCCTAATGGGTACGTTCAGCCTCTACCACAGATATCTGTCCTTTCGCACAGGTATATAGTAACCCCAATTTATATAATTAAAGTTAATGAACTGGGGTCATACTGGGGAACATTAATTAATTAGATTTCAGGAAGGTAACGTGGTACGAAGGTAAGTGATGGGTTTAACGACCTCAAACTTTGGTTACCATGTAAAATGGTGGAAAGTTTCAAGATGCAATCTTAACGGAACTATCTGAAATAAGGAAATTCGACCGTTATCTTTGAAAGAGAAAAATTTAAAGATATAAGTAATACATGTTATTTGAGGATATGTAAACAAATTACAAAGTCGCTACCTATGAACTAAAAAAATTGTTTACAGTGAGAAAAATGGAGAATCTTAAATTTCACTCTTGAAAGAATTTGCTTGAAAATACTCGAAATGCAGACATAAGATTATGTGCCTGTGTTATGAATATTTGAAAAGCAAGTCTCGAGACTAACAGCACTTTTCAGACCGCACAATGCAAACGTGTTGTTTGTATTATCAAAACAGTTCTAGGGAGATTTGTGAGTTTGTGATTTGGTTACGAAAGAATTTATTTCAAATTTATATTATAACTAGTTTTTGCGTGGGTGCGCGAGCTGCGCGCAGCTCGCGTGTTGTCGTGTTCTTGAGAAGTATTCCTCACCATCATAAAATTTTGGGAATCCATAGGAATCCTTAAAATAATTGGATAATCCGTTACAACTACCCCTATCAGTATGAAAACCCATAAGAACCCCTAAAACATTATAAAATTAATTAAAAAAAAAAAAAACCTAATAATATAAAAGTAAAAAACCTTACTTAAAAACTGACACCCATTAACCCGTATGCTCCCGGCCGTGCCTCCAGAGGCACGGTGCATTGTTATTTTAATTGTGTCTGTAATTGCGGGTATTGAAGTGTTAAAAAAAACATAACCCTAAAATTGCTTGTCGTCTCCCCTGAGTTACGCTTCACCCACTCGACCTTCGTTACGCTACGGAGGTCGCCGGCTCGCTCCACTCGGGATTTACCACCACCAGACAGGTTTCGACGCCTACTTTAATATTTGTTCAAACACATAATGGCTATCTCTGACCGTTACGAAGTTATAGCCCTTTTATTTTTAGGGGAGGTTGGGGAGTGAAGGATACCCTCCGTGTACAAATTTAAACGCTCCTCAATAATAATTTATGGTAAAAATTAAAAAGCCGCTACGTGTCCTAGATTCCGAGATACGATGGGGAGAGGGGTGAAGGGGGGGAGAGTGGGGAGTTTTGAAACATGATTTTGACTAACTCTAGGCCCCTTCTTACGAATCTGAAAAAAAAATGTTCCAAGTCTCTCAACTTCCAAGATCCGCCTTAAGGGGGTGAAAAGGGGGGCAAGGGGGGCAGCTTTGAAAACTGATTTTTACTTTTCCGAGCCTCTTCTATACGAATCTGAAAGAAAAAATGTTCCAAGTCTCTCAATTTCTGAGATCCGCCTAAAGGGGGTGAAAAGGGGGGCAAGGGGGGCAGCTTTGAAAACTGGTTATTACTTTGCCGAGCTTCCTCTATACGAATCTGAAAAAAAAAATGTTCCAAGTCTCATAACCTCTGAGATCCGCCTAAAAGGGGTGAAAAGGGGGGCAAGGGGGGCAATTTTGAAAACTGGTTTTTACTTTCCCGAGCCTCCTCTATACGAATCTGAAAACAAAAACGTTCCAAATCCCTTGGTTTCCGAGATACGATAGGGGGGGGTGAGAAGGGGGGCGAAAAGGGGAGGTTTGGCACTTTTCCCATACTCGCGAGAGTCACTTGTTTACGAATCTGTCAAAATATACCCACCTCCCCATCCACCATCTGGGAGAACAATTATGTCAGTCAGTCAGTCAGTGGTAATAGAGCTTTATATAGTATAACTAGTATTTGCTTGGGTGCGCGAGCTGCGCGCAGCTCGCGTGTCGTCGTGTTCTTAAGACGTATTCCATACCCTTATAAATTTTGAGAATCCATAAGAATCCTTAAAATAATTGGAAAATCCGTTACAACTACCCCTAAATCAGTATGAAAACCCTTAAGAACCCCTAAAACATTCTTAAACCTAATTCAATAAAAAAAAAGTAAAAAAAAAAAAAAAAACATTAGAATCGTTAAAAGCTGAGTTACGCTTCACCCACTCAACCTTCGTTACGCTAAGGAGGTCGCCGGCTCGCTTCGCTCGCCACCTCCCCCCTTCGCTCCACTCGGTCTCGCAGGTTCGCTCCACTCAGAACCTACCACCACCGGACAGGTTTCGACGCCTACTATAATATTTGCTCAAGCACCCAATGGCTATCTCTGACCGTTACGAAGTTATAGCCCTTTTATTTTTAGGGGAGGTTGGGGAGAGGAGGATACCCTCCGTGTACAAATTTAAACGCTCCTCAATAATAATTTATAGTAAAAATAAAAAAGCCGCTACGTGTCCTAGTTTCCGAGATACGATGGGGGGAGGGGTGAAGGGGAGAGTGGGGAGTTTTGAAAAATGATTTCGACTAACTCTAGGCCCCTTCTTACGAATCTGAAAAAAAAAATGTTCCAAGTCTCTCAACTTCCGAGATCCGCCTAAAGGGGGGAGAAGGGGGAAAAAGGGGTCTATTTTGAAAACTGGTTTTTACTTTTCCGAGTCTCCTCTATACGAATCTGGAAAAAAAATTGTTCTAAGTCTCTTTGTTTCCGAGATACGATAGGGAGGGGGAGGAAGGGGGGTGAAAAGGGGAAGTTTGGCACTTTTCCCATACTCGCGGAAGTTACTTGTTTACGAATCTGTCAAAATATACCCACCTCCCCATCCACCATCTGGGAGAACAATTCTGTCAGTGAGTGAGTCAGTCAGTCAGTGGTAATCGAGCTTTATATAGTATAACTAGTATTTGCTTGGGTGCGCGAGCTGCGCGCAGCTCGCGTGTCGTCGTGTTCTTGAGACATATTCCATACCCTTATAAATTTTGAGAATCCATAAGAATCCTTTAACGAATTGGAAAAACCGTTACAACTACCCCTAGATCAGTATGAAAACCCTTAAGGACCCCTAAAACATTATAAAATTAATATAAAAAAAACCTAATAAAATAAAAGCAAAAAACCTTACTTAAAAACTGAGACCCATAAAAAAAAGCAGTCCCTAAAGTTTGCTTGTCGTCGGCCTGAGTTACGCTTCACCCACTCAACCTTCGTTACGCTGCGGAGGTCGCCGGCTCGCTTCGCTCGCCACCTCCCCCCTTCGCTCCACTCGTTCTCGCAGGTTCGCTCCACTCAGAACCTACCTACCACCAGACAGGTTTCGACGCCTACTATAATATTTGTTAAAACACCCAATGGCTATCTCTAACCGTTACGAAGTTACAGCCCTTTCAGTTTTAGGGGAGGTTGGGGAGGGGAGGAAATGGTATACAAATTTTTAATTTCAACGCCCCTCAATAGTTTTAGGTAAGAATTAAAACATTTTTCAGTAGAAAAAAAAGGGGTGAAAAGGGGGGGGGGTGAAGTGGGGGAGAGTGGGGCGTTTTTCGAAAAATGAATTTGACTATCGCGTTGCCCCTTTATATGAATCTGAAAAAAAAAATGTTCCAAGTCTCTCAACTTCCGAGATCCGCCTAAAGGGGGGAGAAGGGGGAAAAAGGGGTCAATTTTGAAAACTGGTTTTTACTTATCCAAGCCTCCTCTATACGAATCTGAAAAAAAAAAATGTTCCAAGTCTCTTTGTTTCCGAGATACGATATTGAGGGGGAGGAAGGGGGGCGAAAAGGGGAGGTTTGGCACTTTTCCCATACTCGCGGGAGTTACTTGTTTACGAATCTGTCAAAATATACCCACCTCCCCATCCACCATCTGGGAGAACAATTATGTCAGTGAGTCAGTCAGTCAGTCAGTGAGTGGTAATCGAGCTTTATATAGTATAATTAACTTGAATGACGTCTAGCTAATCGTTAAGCCATAGGGTGCGATTTTTTCGATTGCCTGTGGTACGATCATCATCATCATCATCATCAGCCTATAATGTTCCCACTGCTAGGATACGGCCTCCTCTCTATGAGAGGGCATGGGCTATGATCCACCACGCGGGCCCAGTGCGGATTGGTAAATGTCACATGTCTTCGAATTTTTGGTTTTAGGGCATGCCGGTTTCCTCACGATGTTTTCCTTCACCATTTTGTGGTATGGTCAGTCGAGTTATTATTGTATATGCAGGCAAAAAACTCTACGGTACACGCTTAATTATTTCATAGTTAGCCTACTCGTAACTTAATTACGGTTCTGCTGCTAAGTTTTTCTAACCATATGAATTTAATTTAATGTTTCAAGGGGATCCTTGTAGTTTAATATTTAGAATATTCATTGTGTAGAATGATCTACGTTCACATCGTTCAATTAACTACCTTAATGTTTTTCAAGGGTACAATAATTGACCTTTAAAAGCAGAAATGGAGAAATTTTATCTCACATTTCAGTGAGATAAAGCAATTCGCTACAGGGAAGGGAATGCAGTCGAAGAAACTCTTGATGGCCTGACCTTTTCCTTAAAATAGAACGGAACGCAATATCAAACGTTCAAGTTTAAACTGAAAGTACTGACCGGTTTCATTTCCGTTTTCCTGATACCTAAATAAAATGAGAAATTGTGGTTATTTATAGAAGTAACGAACATCCATTGGATAGCTTGCTGCAGATAAATAGGATTTTCCGTAGTTGCAAAATCATGACCAATTATCGACTTGAAATATTCAGTGTCGCTGTTTTCTTTAGGAAAACATAACTTTACAAGAGGTGAATTTTGGGTTTCTAGAACATATTGTTTTATATAATTCCGATAAAAATATTGGGTTATTTCCTTTATTAGCGAGATACGGATTAGCGATGCAGCGTGTTATCTTGATGAATCACCATGTGATGGGGGTTTTTTCACAGGAAAATATTTGCCAACATAATCTATAAATAACATGGTTTGCCCATGCATGGTTTGTTCATACATTTATTCACTGTTTCTTTGACACACCGCTCTTATCATTCAAGTAAACATAGATCATCGAAAGAGGAAAAATGATAAAGCGCTGTGACAATCGATCGACGCCATTGATATTATAATATGCGTTTAAATAACAAATGTTAGATAACAATAATTGCAGACAGGTATTAGTTTCTGAAGATTTCCGGTCCAAGTTGTTTAAGGAAAATAATAATTTATTAGCCAAGCAGTTATGGCAGTATTGTATGGAAAAACCTTTGATTGTTGTGGTCTACAACACTCACATGTTCAACGGCAGACGTATACGAATTTACTACAAAGTATAATTAATTTTTGCACTAACTAAGTAAAAAGAAAGGCGGGGTTTCAGTGCACGTCTGCATTTTTGTGACACATCAGAGCTTGTGTAATTTTCGGAAAAATGTGCTACTTCAGATTATATTAATATCCCACTGTGCCAAGATTAGGTACCAAACATTGGATGTGTTCAATATATTACTTGTCTTGTAAATCTCTTTGGATGTGTTGAATTTCTAGGTTACATTAAGCCTTTGTTAGGAATGACTGCCTGTTTGAAAAAGTATATTTTGCGAAAGGGACATTTTTCGAAAGGGACATTCTGAGAAAGGACATTCTGCGAAAGGGACATTTTGCGAAAGGTACATTCTGAGAAAGGAATATTTTGCTACCTTGTAGTCATTTTGAGAAGTGGTAATTTTGCGACAGAGCCCTCTGAACTCTGAACAACACATGACAAACGAAACGCTTGGCAGACAAATTGTTGTTTCCACGTTATCATATCACGTTACTATTCGCAGCTTGAACACAAAATACATTTGTTATATTGGGATCCTACAGCAACATGGCAACGGTATACATAATAAGAGTTAATAATTGGGAATCAAACGAGCTTACCTGTTAAGCGAAGTCTTGATTCAAATTTTATGAGTGGCAATCTGAAAAATAATTATTATAACTTGGTAGTATTTCTTATATCTACGTTACTTCACCGCGGTTTTTAGAGAATTAAAAAATAATATTTTTTAAGAATTGCAACATTCGTATGCCTCTCTCATCTGACACATGACGCGGTACGTCACTTATTTTAGAGATCTTATCATTGGAACAATCTCTGTTTTATGTACAGAGTAGTTCCAAATACCTATATTCACTATATTTTCTTGAAAGGTTAAAATTGAATTAGGTAGACTAATTATTGCAGCTTTGGGGCTGTTAGTGTTAACTATATTATAGCGGCGGGTGGGTAATTATTTTTCAGATTGCCACTCATAAAATTTGAATCAAGACTTCGCTTAACAGGTAAGCTCGTTTGATTCCCAATTTTACTTCGTGGCAATCTTTCAAATAATTATTATAACTTGGTAGATGTTCAGAGTTGGCTGCAATAATTAATTTATTAACTGATTAAAATGCAAGTAGGTAATTCTGAGTGTTGATCTGTGATAATTACATTGGACCTTCTTCTGTAAGAATATTAAAGCTTCCATATTAAAGCTTCAAGGATACTTTACAATAAATATATTACATTTTGTAAAATAACTTTGATAACCATGTAATCCACATTATGTCTGACTTCGTTGATGCCAGCTCTAATTTGAGCTGTTGTTTTGGTTGTATAGTGAGAGTTTAATTCTGGAGTTTAGATGCCCCTTTCACTTGAAATCTGACAAACTTATAACGAATATTAGGGTTTGATATATTTTAATAACTGTTTTATTGCTCCAATGGGTTAAAGTTAGAGCTAGGAGAACAATCAATGTCTTTGTTTTCTAAATTTTGCTCATATTATCAAACTATGACGAAATTAATGATACTTTTGATAGATTCTATGATTGAGGCAATGATAGCCTCAGATCTCTCAGTAAGTAATTTTATAATTTGAAATCCAGTTGTAGTGTTAGTATTTTATAGATGTGTCTGCAAATAAAAAAGGCTCATCAACTCCATTATTTAGTGTTGAATTGTCTGGAAGTACTATCAAGGAATGCCACTGGCATTATTTTTATTCACTTAGGGCCTTTTGTTAAAATACTTGCAACAGAATAGTGCAACCAAGGCAATGTTTATTCACTTAGGGCCTTTTGTTACAATACTTGCAACAGAAGAGTGCAAACAAGGCAAGTATAGAGTTCCATAGATATATTGTCTCAAAAGGTGATTGTATAACTATAAAAAATTTAATGTAATGATTTTATGATCACATACAATGTCTAACTATTGTTCAATAGTAGAAGAGCCCGAGTCCATTCAAAACACTGTTTCCAATTAATATTACAGCCAATTAATCAGAATACAGAAATCTCTTCACTTTATTGTCGTGAGAATTAAACTGATTTTATTAATCAGTACCTAGTAGTAAGTACTTCTTATCAATAAAGCTCAGTCATTTTTTAAGGGTCTAGGTAGATCCTTGATCAAATATTATGGATATTAAAGTGTTCACTCTATCATCACCAATTAATATAGTTACATACAATTAATAAGAAAAGAAAGAGAAACCTCTTTATTACAGTGTGGATTAAACTGTTTTTATTATTAATTAGTACCTAGTAGTACATAGTATAAATAAAGCTAAAAATTTTGCTAAGGGTCTGGTAGTCTTATGACTAAATATTATGAATGTTAAGGGATTCACTCCTTACTGGTAAAACAGAATTTGAGATTTAGTCAATTGGCTCGAAAAGGACAGTTGAGCTATTTTCTCAAAACTGTTTGTATTTAAGTCTTAGAAACTGATTTCTGCTTAATACTTTTAGTCTGGTAAATTTTGTACATTATGATTTCGTTTATAATTCATTTTTTAACCTATTATTCCTATAATGATAGAAACAATATAAATAAAAACATTGTTATTATTATGTTTTCCCAGGCACCTTGTAAAGGAGCAATAAGTTTTTGCGGTTTCATAGTAGAAAAAATATAATACTTAGAGGTCTGGTCTCCACGATGAATATTTGCTATATTAGTATAATTTCCCAAACTATTTCAAATATTAGGAACTTCTACAAGAATCAGCAGTGTTTTCATGACAATGTCTTTCAAGGGTCTCGAACACTCCTGTTTAATCATCTAGTAATTCTAAAGAATTGACTAAATGTTGTGCAATTAGTGGATATGTGTTGACCATATTCAGTCAACATTGTGTAGGTAATTGGCTACATTGCCGTAATGTACTGTCAATTGTTATGAATTTTAGTTGGATTTTATTAGCTCTACACGAAATGTATGGCATTTTATCTTCTAGTCACAATCCATTGATCTCTGCACTCGCATGCACCCCCCCCCCCTTTTGTTTCACTTTATGGTTATTTTCAATAGAAAGCTATGAAGCTATTAAAGCCAATACTCCAATTGGTAATGAAAACTGAGAATAAATGAGATTTCTTAGTTAAAATTTATTTTTATGAGTTTGTATAAATCTCACAATAATGTCTGCCCATCTATCTTTTCGGGTATTTTAATTGTGATTTTAATTTTATGTTATGATTCAATGTAGGTAGATGACATGTTGTTATTTGATAGGGATTAATTTGTTTTCAGCATGGTTCATTTTCTAGTAGGCTACAGCTGATTATAGGGGTCAACGCCCGGAACCAGGGAGCAATGAAGTTATGTTTTACTACTGTCTTCATAAGGTAGTCAAAGTAATAATTATATTTCATTTTAGTTTTAAGGTATGAGTCAGCAACAATATGATTAAGAAAGGTGCTTAATTATTATGGGTAAGGTTTAAGTGATTTTAAAATGCAATGCAATGCAGGAAAAACTATCTGGTCATGAGAACCCTTCCAAAAATACTCTTGGACTTAAGGGGTACTTAAAAAAATTGCATGATTAATATACCCATAATTTAATATTGTATCTATGGATTGCTAGATAAAGCAATAGGTTACTATTGGAGATGTTATTTTAGATTGGGCTTATACATAATGATGATAAGAATATTATCTTTGTTCGAAGCTGGGGTGGGATTTAGTTCCACTTTGCAATTTGATTTAACACTTCAATACCCGCAATTACAGACACAATTAAAATAACAATGCACTGTGCCTCACGAGGCACGGCCGGGACCATACGGGTTAGAACTAAAACAGGTTTAGTTGTTAATGTCATTTGTACATTGACAGGCTGTTATGACCTCCAAACTTTGTAAGTCTATAACCCTTTCCCTCTCAATACTAATAGTTTTGAGTATTATGACATTATGGTGTATAGATTTGATAACAAATGGTTTCTTGAACCATTGTACTTAAACCAAGTACCCAGATCATTACTTTATAACTGGTATATAATATGGTTAAATCATTCCGGTACCATCCTTGATGTGTTCTCTTTTGGGGGTACTGACTTAGCACTCCAGTATCTATTATTGTGTTCAGTCTTGAAAGATTTTTGTTAACGGGATACTTTTTTGGGTGTTGAATTTTATTGTGCTAGGCACAAACAGATTAATTGATCTTCTTGTTGTTGGTGGTAAAATCTCTTTGGCTACATGTATTAGTTATTTGGAAATATACATAATAAGCTAAGAATATAACTATTGTCCTTATAGGTTTGGTGTTTCATTTCATTAAAGGAAATATAAATAATATTAATTTAATCTCGAGGTTGACATTGAACATTGGTAGGTTGTGTTATGCAGTGTCATTCAAGCCATTCATCGGTTGCTTTGCTTATGATAACAGTAACATTCTAATTTGGTTTAGAACATCTCAATACCTTGGTTCACTGGTTCACCATATGTATAGTAGTGAAACAGAAGTCTGTCATAAGTGTCTGGAACATTTTCCATCAGCTGTTCTCTCATAGTATTAAGTGAACAAAGAATCTTGTTCTATTATTTGAATGAAAAGTTGTTATATTTAAATGTAAATATTACTTCATCGCTGAAAGATCAAAATTACAAGTTTATGGCATAGCCACAGGGTTCTTTGATAATATCATACTTGACGTCAAAGCTTACACACATAGTGTAGATTATAACATGCTGTAAATATCTCGTATTTAGGCATGTAGATATTATAAATATCCTGTATAGTCTGACATAACTTCCACCAAAATAGAATAAATACACTTTTTGGGCTGGTGTTTTCATTAGTTAAACGTATGTGTAACATTAATTTATACTTGATGTTCAAGCTAAATCTGCGCCAGTCACTTTGCAGCAATGATGTCACAATCTGTTTTCTGTTTTATTTTGTTTGTAAATGTATTACTAACATAGTTTGTAAGTATATTGTTACTAACGCTGAGTCTTGTTGCTCGAAATAAATAAGTTATTATTATTAAAAACACATTATATGGGCTTAACATACTGTTAGTATCTCGTACTTAAGAATGTGTGGTCCTGACAAATGTATGTCAGCCAGCCAGCAACTTTACTCCCTGATGGGAATCCAGGCAAGGAATGGTTCCACATTCACTGCGAGAGTATAATGCATTTGCAAGGTTATAACACACACGGGATGTGCTAAGTTAAGCCGGGTCGTCTTACGACCTGCATGGTCATGGATATATAGCTCAATTTTGTAATTACCTGATCAAGGTAATGAAAGTACCTGCCCTTTGCTAGCATTGTTCGATAAATTTAGCTGGACACCGCGTGTCAAACTGATAATTTACCATGCAGCTAGTAACATGAGGTGTTACTGGTCTTGAAAATGGCACTTACCTGCCGTTGAATGCTATGCCATTAGATTTTCAGTGTTAGCATCGTTCAAAGACTCAGCTAAAGGATATCTCGTATCTCCACTGATAGATCACCATCCAGCTAGTAACCAGTAGTAGTGTTACTGAGGTATCGCGTACCCACTGGAGGAAAAAAGCTTTAACGAGCTTACAACCCCCTTAGTGCTTCGATGAGCACTGTGGATATCGCGTATCCGGGGGTCATTTAAAGTCGGGCATCCAAGTTGTTGTCAGGAATACACTTTTCCTGCTTCGTCTCTGATGTCTTCTGATAAATAATGTCCTTCCAATTTACGTCCTGGTCGGTAGCGAGCGTTATTTGTAAATGCTTGGATTTCTGTTTCGGGTTTACGAATTTCACTAAAGATGCACTTAGTACACTTCCTGTCACTCGACATTTTGTTATTTTGGTAAAATGTAATGTAAACTTAGTTATAAATGAATAATTTGACGAGAAAGATTTTTTCTTGCGGTGTCGATAACGCGCCAATAAAAAAAGTGACGTACCGCGTCATGTGTCAGATGAGAGAGGCATACGAATGTTGCAATTCTTAAAAAATATTATTTTTTAATTCTCTAAAAACCGCGGTGAAGTAACGTAGATATAAGAAATACTACCAAGTTATAATAATTATTTGAAAGATTGCCACGAAGTAAAATAGAATGAGTAAACACCGTGATGTTTGTTGGCAAACACATTCCCTAGGGCTTTGAGCTATGATGCGGAAGACGAACGTGCGAAAATGAAAATGGCGCTAATGGTCTAGCGCCATTTTTTTTTTTCATTATTATTATTAATAGAATTGAAATAGAACATGTGTGAATTGTGAATGTTGCTTAAATATTGTTCTTCCATAGTGAAATAAACCAACTATAGGTACAGGGGGTTTTTATTTTTTAACCGTATTTATTAGATTTAGATAGTAGTTATTTGATGGTTTAAAGCAAACATAAAGTGATCTTCTTCTTAGCGTGTCGATGGCAAATATTTATTGAATATGTTTAGCCCAAAATTCAGCTATGCGAACTCCGCTCGCTGATGCAGTCATAAGGTCGTCAAGTGTGCAGGTGTCAGGGCATGCGGCGCAAGATGGAAGATGGGCCATTGTCTGTGGAGACACGCCGCATACACATTTGAGATCTGAGCCGTCCATAAACCCCCATCTGAGGAGTGAACATAAAGTGATGGTAATTTGCTTTAACTTTATCATATAAAGTACATTACACAATTATGCCACTACCGTTTAAGTTCAATGTAACAGGGGACGAGCTTATTGTCATCAACCGTGAACAAATTCCAACTCCTGGCTGCCACTGAAAACAATCTGAAATAATTTCAATGAGGGATTTTCTTTTTAGCTCTTCCCTAGTCACTGGATAGATGGCGCTAGGAGTAAGTATGATAATGCAAGGAACGGAACATAAAAAAACTGATTTTAACAAAGCGCGAGAAATGTAGGTTATATTCGGGAAGTTAAGCAAATGAAAGTGTCAGTCAACGAGAGTATGTGACGTGACACAATGTTTTTTTTTTCAAGCGTTTTGGCTTTGGCACCAACTATCATAGTAAGTTCAACGCCATCTATAGAGTTCTTGGAAACTAAGTTTTTTTTTTAAACCTCAAAAGGAAAACCTCTCATTCCTGAAAACATTTTCATGACGTGCGGGCCGTCCGTCAAAAAGTATCTAAGTAATTATATCGGTCTGAACTTTGGTTGATCATGTTGGGCCAAGTCAGTAACCTGCCATAAGTTTGCCAAGCTATGTTGTTTGTTGTTGGTTTGATCTTTCATCCGTCAAAGTCTACTTGAACATTACTTGATGAATTGCCAAGTTTTCAATACCTTTTTTGGTATTGATTGAGATAGCAAGACGAAAATATAACATGTTTTTATCAAACTTAAACTTTCCATGGCTTGATTTAATTAAACCAGGAGCTTATTCATCATCATCAGCTTATTAATGTTCCCACTGCTGGGACACAGGCCTCCTCTGTAGGAGAGGGAATGGGCTATAATCCACCACGCGGGCCCAGTGCGGATTGGTAGATGTCACATGTCTTCGAACTTTTTTTTTTTTGGTTCTAAGACATGCCGGTTTCCTCACGATGTTTTCCTTCACCGTTTTGAGAGCAGTGGTGATGAAATAAATTACACTAAGTAATGCGCCTGCCTGCGTTCGAACCCACGAATTACTGTTCGTAAGTCGGGGCTGTCACCACTGGGCCACCACTGCTCAGAGCTTATTACAGCTGCTGCTGGAGCTTATTACATAGAACAATTTTCTAGTAAAGTAATTATCTAATGCGTGATGTTAATGAAGTTATCTGAATTTGATAAAATTAACAACATCATCATTAAAAATAAGTAATGAGGATAGCCATTAGAGAGTGATTCATTGTTAAGTTTTGCACTCTATTGTAATGTAACTATCTACGTAATTGTAAGGCTTAAGATCGAGTACCAGATTGAAACTTTTTGTAACCTTAGTTACCTGCTGCCTAGTAAGTACAGTTGGCAAAAGAGATAAGTAGGTATAGACAAAATATTTACTTATTTAAGTACATTATGTCCTATAATGTCACAGTTTATCAGGATTTCTTTTACTATCGCTTATTATTTATTTATTTATTCGATTATCCTCTCACTGGAACGTCACTCATGGCAATTCCACCAAAGGAGCACATGAATAACTAAACTGATGCTGCTGAACGGGCGGCGATGGGTCACGCTCGCTCACATTACATGACTACCCGTTTTCTATAATTTACTTACGTATAACTGTCAGTTAATATGCCACGCCCAGCTATCGGTGCTTCTATAAACAAAGTTAGCTTGAAAGAAACATCCTATCCGCGTCACCTCCTGTCACTTGATTCATAGAAAAATCAAAGAAAGATTTTCTGTGACGTTTTGTTTCTAACCACCTGTAAGAAATATGTCAAACAGACAGAGATAGTAACCTACCGAAACCGAACAGTGTAATTGAATATGGTCGTAAATGAATTTGTTTGAATAGACAACATAAGTACTTAAGGGCCTATACTACCTCAAATGGCTTAGCATGATCCTCCGTTACGTCTAAAATTCTGCAGCATTAATTTTGAAATAAATATATGGTAAAGTTGAGGATTAATCTTAGGTCTTATGTTTGGCAAAAACACGATTCCATAAAAGTTTTTTGATAGAAAAAAAATCCAAAGTTATCTCCAAATCGAACAATAAACCGCTGGTATTTAAAAAGTACTTCAAATTAGATCATGAAACTTTGCATACTAACTGAACTAACTTTAAAGCGGGTCTTATGTTTTTTATTTTTTCCAAAAGACGAAAATTTGATTTTATAAAGAATAGAAACCACTCATTACGCACTATTCGGCCGCAGTGACTGACGTAACAACCGCTTTGTATTGTAGTGCAAGCTGATTAGAACTTTATTATAAAGCTAGTTACCAAGATCAACAATGAACTGCCTATTCCAAATTGTGGCAAATCATCATTACATTCGTTTTTTACCTGCTAACAAAACTCTTCTGCCATCTGTACATTATCTCCAACACGTGTTGCCCTAAACAATACTTCGTCTTAGGTATTCTGTTATCATAATGATTCACTAACACCAGACTCACGTGAATCAGGGCGTAAATCTCTCCACACAGCTACCTATGCGTCATACGCCTACATACTCTTAATGGCTCAGTGGTTAGAGGTGTTAAGCTGTGTAAAGGTACTAAATTGGTCAACCAGTGAGGTGTTTCTTCTAATATTAGGTCACCCGTCTTGTGTTTTGGGAAGGGCGCCTCTTCCAGTCCAGTTGACAGACATGATGTCATGGGTACTTTAGTTCTATGATTCATCGCCAAGAGACGCACATGATATATGATGTAAATAAATAAAGAATTCAGTAATATATTAAGCGAAATGCTTAGTTTTATTTTAAACAAAGTAATAACGTTTTTACACACAGTTCATAAATACAAGAGTTACCAACCCATAAAGAAACAATAAAGATGAAATTACATTGTATCAAACCTTTTTTTAACAATGTACCTATATGGTATAATCTTCTTCGGATAAAAGGATCTCTTACGTTTTTTCTTAGCATTATGGAAATTGCCTAACACGCTTGAGCTGAGCCTTAAGCGGTTTTTACTGTAGAACCAGCACTGAATTAGTGCCAGAGCTAGCTAGAGTAATATATTGCCATGAACGAAGGACATTTTCAGAACGAGTTACCTTTTTTGACTCCTGCCTCCTGCAATGACCTTAATTGCCCTCAGAAATATTACAACGACGTCACTCCAGGTGTTTATTTCTAGGAAATCGACTAATCCATTAATATTCTCCAACCATTCATCATTACAGCAGCTTGCTAGGCTATTGCTTCGCAAGTACCGTCGTTGGTACAAATTCGCTGTAAAATATTCAACGTAGACGTGCTCCTGAATACATCAAGAGAGATTAAAGCAGACACTGAATACCTAATGTTTTAGATCCTTTGAGTGCTGGAAACTATTTAAAAGCGTTCACGGGTGAAGTAATAAACAGTTAAGGTGGAAACCCGCTAAGTTAATTTAATCTCATTGAAAGATTATTTCATGAAAAAGTCATTTAATAGGATTAAATGAACTTAAAGGTATTGAAAGTATTGATGATTTTAATTTTGTAAGTACATACGTGTTATGGTTGCGATTGTCGCGAATCATATTTTCTTCTTACAGCTTGACATTGACCTGCAAATTTTGAAAGTAAAAAAACGTAATAAAACTTGAATTTCGCGGGCTATCCTGAAGCTTCCGCTTAAACGTTGAAAAACTAATAGTTTTCCAAAAACATAGTGATTAGCCTTCCGCTGCGGAAGTTGGCAGGACCGGTGGTTTTCGGGGATTTATGGGTAGGGCTATATTATGCTCAGGTGTAGACGTCTTTCCGTTACAAATAGTAGATTATGCACCGAGGGGCTAAAGTTGTGTCTTATGTCACGGGCGTCATACTGAATCTCGAGCGCAATGAAGGATTCGGGATGTAACTCCCGAGCACAGCGAGGGAGTTAAGTGTTTAACTCACGAGCGAAGCGAGGGAGTTGATACAAGAATCCTGAATGCAGCGAGGGATTCAAGCTAGCCCAAGGCAAAGACACCTTTAGCCCAGAGGAGGATACTCTACTTTTTACACCTACTGTGAGAAAATAATAGCCATAGTACGAACAACAAAGTATTTATTAAATAAACAAACAAAAAAGAATAATTAACTAATGTTACAGCCAATTACTATTACGGTATTACGGCGCGGTACGGTATTTGTTATTATTAATGCCAGTTTTAATGTTATTCCATTCCTTTTAAAAAATGGTTCGTAGTTATCTAATTATTCTTACAATATTATGTCTTCGAAAACATGGCAACGATATGAAGAAGCTGTCGTTATGATTTTGTAGGAAATCGAGAATATCATCCCCGCGTAGTAAGGGTATCGAGAATAGCTTTCCTCTTTCTGGCACTAAAGGGTGTTTGTTAGTACTATACTGCCAATTTAGCTGAGCATGTGAGATCCCAAATTCAAATCACATTATTGACCAGCGGGTCATAATGAAATCCAGTACAACATTATTGACCGGCTGTGCCCCCGGCCACTAATGACTCACTTTAGGTTAAGGTTGCTTGACATATAATTTGACATTTTCGAGCAGGTGGTGTGAAATAGTACATTTTGATACAAGTGGAGAAAGTTTGTTATTGCAATCGAGGCGGAATTATAACACCCGAGCCGTAGGCGAGGGTGTTTTTGAGCCGAGAATTGCAATAACAAATGTCCACGTGTATCAAACGACGTTTTTCAATACACTTTTGAAGAAATAAAATAAAATAACGAATAATATTTTTGTCACGAACTATGAAACTATGATTTAAATTTTCTTTTCACACCACCTGCTCGAAAATGTCAAATTATATGTCAAGCAACCTTAACCTAAAGTGAGTCATTAGTGGCCGGGGGCACAGCCGGTCAATAATGTTGTACTGGATTTCATTATGACCCGCTGGTCAATAATGTGATTTGAATTTGGAATCTCACATGCTCAGCTAAATTGGCAGTATAGTACTAACAAACACCCTTTGGTGCCAGAAAGAGGAAAGCTATTCTCGATACCCCTACTACGTATGGATGATATTCTCGATTTCCTACAAAATCATAACGACTGCTTCTTCATATCGTTGCCATGTTTTCGAAGACATAATATTGTAAGAATAATTAGATAACTACGAACCATTTTTTTAAAGGAATGGAATAACATTAAAACTGGCATTAATAATAACAAATACCGTACCGCGCCGTAATACCGTAATAGCAATTGGCTGTAACATTAGTTAATTTATTTTAAGTAAACTGCGCTAAGATTGCTGTGGATTTTGTGAATAAATAAATAAATAATAAAACCACAGTGGATTTATCACATTTTATCAAAAATACTCTTTCACGAGCGTCTCCAATGACGTTCTAAATTCAAAATGCATACAGCCAATCATCCAAAACCATTCTACCAGCCCTGTATAAAGCTTAGTTTACACAAACGCCACTTCAATGAGAGTGATATCAATAGACACACACGACAAAACCGTAGAAGACTTTTTTTTAAAATCGAATTGATCGTGTCTTGGCTACTTATTGGTAGACACAATAAAGGGGCGAACTTTTGACATTTAAACTTTAAATTTATCAACAAATATGTTATTCTGTTTGTCTATTTAATAAATACTTCGTTTTTCGTACTATGGCTATTATTTTCTCACAGTAGGTGTAAAAAGTAGAGTATCCTCCTCTGGGCTAAAGGTGTCTTTGCCTTGGGCTAGCTTGAATCCCTCGCTGCATTCAGGATTCTTGTATTAACTCCCTCGCTTCGCTCGTGAGTTAAACTCTTAACTCCCTCGCTGCGCTCGGCAGTTAAATCCCGAATCCTTCATTGCGCTCGAGATTCAATATGACGCCCGTGACATAAGACACAACTTTAGCCCCTCGGTGCATAATCTACTATTTTTTTTCGTGCTTTGGTCTCGCCAGGTTGAAAGAGAGGCAATGGTATGAAGCCGTTAGACAGCCTAATATAAAAAATAGATTTATTTTATATTTTTGAATTCAGAACACAAATAAATGTTAATTTGTGTATAGAAGTAACCATTAGTTTTAAATAATCATGTTTATCCATGATATTCTATTTATAAACACAATTTGAATATTCAAAAAATATTTATGCCGTAAAGACGCGTAGTGCTTTGTAAAAATTAAAAAAAAAAAACATGCACCTCAGACTATAGGCATTGAACCAATTTGGACTAAGTATAGGTATAGTTATCTGTGGCAATTTTCATTCCCGCACACGTGCGGGAAAGTGGAAAAAATCACACGCGTGTGAAGTACATTGCATGTTGTACCTAACCGTAGTGCGTTAAGGACCAGTTTTCGAGGCAGTGTATTGAAAAGATTATTATGATAAGCCAATTAGAAGAATTAATTTGAAGATTAACTAGTTTGATTTTAACCAGTTTTGATTTGCATAATGCAGTCTTACACGT
Source organism: Xestia xanthographa (assembly GCA_905147715.2). Classification (NCBI taxonomy): domain Eukaryota; kingdom Metazoa; phylum Arthropoda; class Insecta; order Lepidoptera; family Noctuidae; genus Xestia; species Xestia xanthographa. The sequence continues at coordinate 12,663,900 of LR990657.1, read as the reverse complement.
GTCTCTTGTTCTTTACTTTAAAACCTGAAATTAAAAAAAAAATTGTTAATCTCTAGATTCGACTGAAAATTATTATGAAATCGGTCACCTCCAAATCTCCTCTTACTTTTCAAGTATCGATTGAGCCTCAGACAGACTTGGGACGAAACAAATTATTTATTTACAGCTGTGTCTAGTAAGCAACGTTCTGAAATTCAAAATTATTGTGGTAAAGCCAAACCCAGACCGACTTCATAAATGATTAAAATAACAATTCAAACTGAAAGCTTTATCAAGACTAACAATTTCAAATAAACGACCCTAGAGTCAGTTATTTTCAACAAGACATTCTAGAATCCTTTAGAATAATACTAAAACTTGTTTATTTTCTTTTTAGCCGTGTGGTATCCGGCAGGGTAGAATAGAACCAACTCATTACTCTCACGGATGTCGGTATAAGGCGACTTATGTCTGTGGCAGAACACCTTGCGCCCATTCTCTGGTCTACACCAGAGAACGGGCAGCGTTTTCTGTTAGTCTTTCATCACTGCGATCTCCAATCCGCCTGCCAAGTGTGGAGATTACGGCAAATTCCTCCCATCATGGGAGAGGTTTATGTCAAGCAGTGGACGTTATGGGCTGTTGTTGTTGTTTATTTCCATAAGTTATGCAACATTTTGTGGAACTCATAACTATGCTATTAGTGAATAATGAAGCAATACTTAGAATTTCGCTAACTACTGTCTCGATGGTCTAGTGGTCACGAGCACGATTGCTGAGCAGGTCCTGAGTTCGATTCCCAGGTCGAGCCAAGTATTATTGGGTTTTCCATCAGGAAATTCTCAGTAGGAGCCACGGAGTCTGGATTTTTTACCGGTTGATGGCAATAAGCTCGCCCCCAAAAATCTGTACGAATGGTTACTTTTCAGGAAAAAGACATTTGTGGCATCTTACTTCTTTTAATCAATAAAACATACTTGTACTTATCTACTTCATTTTTCATGCCTCTCGCCTTGATTTTTTTTTAAATAATAATTTCCTGAACTATTTAGTTTACTATTAGTTCATTCCTGAACTATTCAGTTTGTGCATTAGTTCATCAACAGTGAGGTCAGTCAGGTCCCAGGAAAGTCTTCGCGATTTACCCCACAGTTCTATGAAAGGATTTATTGACACAAAAAATATATTTCCAAACAAACACTTCTCGGTACCAGACACCCAAACAAAATTAATTTCATTGGGTATGTAATAAGATACGTTTTCTTATCACGTTGTCGGTCTCATTTCCATTTGTATTAAACTTGGCCTTTATCCACATTCCACATTGCCCTATCGGGTTATGAGGTACGTGGGGGACTTTTGGCCCGGTCGGATCGGATCAAGGACAATGTACTATTTGGGTCAGCCGGCCAAGGTTGAATCTCCCGTACTGAATTGGGACACGAAGGCTTTTCCTATTCATTTTTACTGTTAAGTTGTCCGGGCCTATATTTATAAGGATTTTTATATGACCAGCAATTAATAGCTCGCTTCAATGATAGTGTTGCTTTAGTTTTAATGGAAGTTCCAATTTAATTAGAGTTTCAGTTTAGTGAATTTTAAAAAGTTTAATGAAATTTAAAGGTGCATTGCGGTTTTGTTTGTTTGAGATACACAAATAATTATTAATGATTGGCTTCGTTACCAATACGTCAATCTTTTGTGAACGTCAGTGAAAAAGTTCGTTCACAGACGTTTACGTCAATCTACGCATAAAAAAATACATTAACGCGCCGCCGCCAATTGTTTGGTACCATCGTAAAAGCTATTTAAGTACCTTTTCACAGCTTTCAGCGAGAAAAAGCTAATATTAGACTTAGGCTGAAGCTGAACATGAAAAAAATAAAATTAACTGCTTCTCCGCACAAAGTGCCTTTCTACATTTCTAATAATTTCTCTATCTATTTCTGGCAAATGGAAACATCCGATAAATGCCTGGGTCTGACATACGCAATCAAAAAGTCACGTTAATGCCAATGTTTTGTTACTATTTTTTTAGCAGCAGTCACGAAAATAAAACTCTCGTATGACGTATTTAAGACCAGTTCCGCTGGAGCCGTGCCTCCTCTCGTAAAAATATGTTTGCGAGTAATAATGGATTGCTTTTAAAGCGTTAGGGTTCTTAATATAGTGGTGTTAGCGTGTAGTACATTTTTGGCACTGGTTCAGAAACATTTACAACGTAAATATCAGAGGAATTCGCTCTGACGTGGGTACAGGCCCCCTCCGGATACAAGATTTAAGACTTTCATGAAAGCATCGATCGACCAATGTTATGAAGTATAACAATTTTATTTTCTATCAGTGATTTAAGGTTGCCTTGCAAACCGGTATTTAATTAAATGTTAACGTTTGTTTTGGCTCCTGAAGCTGACCAAAAAAACGATTTCTTAGACAAAAAATGTTTTATTTCACACGGGCTGTGTTAAATGGAGCCAAAACACTAGTCCGTCCAGTTCGTAATATTTTCTTAGGTAATCGACACCAGTAAATGTGTAATTTGTTTCAGTATATTTTTGATACAAAGTCAAAGTCAAAGATTTATTTGCCGATAAATATGGTTACAAAAGTTCTTACAAAGGTATTACAGTAGCTTAACATATTCAATCATAAAATAATGACATGCAAATAAGTACAAAGTACAACACAAAGCAGCACAAGCACAAAGTTCTCAAAAGCTCATCGCTTCCCAATCAACAGTGGTAAATATGTAATTTGTAACAGTATATTTTTGATACTTACAAAGTTCTCAAAAGCTCATCGGTTCCATTTTCAAATTGGAACTTTCGACAGTAATGCTTCACTATCATGTCTTCAAAGACAATTACTTCAGCTTATAATAAACTATAATTCAGTCGTTGAAACTTACTAAATATACTAAAGCCAAAGCAATCAAACTACCTAATAACCAAACTTGTTAGTTGCCAACGATATGTTTGTCGTCTCCTCATTGGCTGGCTGAAGGATGGAAAGCTTTTCATATAAAATATGTATTGTATGAGTATCGATCATAATGCACTACAAGCATCCTTGTCCCATTTACCTAGTTACAATTCTCATGAACCTTTAATAGCTGAAACTGAAGGCTGGTGTTGACTTTTCAATAGGGTATTGTTTGAAGGCTTGTTATATTTTCAACCGACTTCGAAAAAGAGGAGGTTCTCAATTCGACTGTTTTTTTTTTTTTTTTGTTTTTTTTTGTTTTTGTTACCTCAGAACTTTCGACTGGGTGAACCGATTTTGATGATTCTTTTTTTATTTGAAAGCTACTGCTTCCCGTGTGGTCCGTCCGTTTTAATTTTGTGAACATCTGATGCTGATCTTCGGAGATATACAATGGAACTCTTCAAAAATAGACGGCAAATGTGCCGTGAATGTTGCAATCGGTTGGATGTTTATTGTTTATACAACATCATGACGTAACATCACGCCTGTATGCTCTGAGGGGGTACACAGATGTGTACAATACACCCAGATTTCGACAGTTAGGTATATTAAGTTGGCGCGATCGTGTTCCGCGTGCGCCTCAAATGATGTAACATCACGCCTGTATACTCTGAGGGGGGACGCAGATGTGTACAATACATCCAGATTTCGACAGTTCGTTCCTGTTCCGCGCGCGCCTCAAAGAGATGTCAGCAAAAGGGACTGTTAAAGAGATACTGCGGCCCTGGTTAAAAAAGGGCTAAGAAGGAACATGGATTCGTTTTAGTCAGTAAAAGTCTGACACTCTGAGGGGGGGGGGTAATTTGATGATATCCCATCCGAAAAAAAAAGATATGTTAAGTTCCATATATTGGGGATACTCCTATTCATCATCAGCCTATTAATGTTCCCACTGCTGGGACACAGGCTTTCTCTCTATGAGAGGGAATGTGCTATAATCCACCACGAGGGCCCAGTGCGGGTTGGTAGATGTCACATGTCTTCGAATTTTTTGGTTCTGGGACATGCCGGTTTCCTCACGATGATTTCTTTTACCGTTTTGAGAGCAATGGTGATGAAATAAATTATACAAAGTAATGCCAGGCGCATTACTTTGTATAATTTATTTCATCACCATTGCTCTCAAAACTTACGAACACTAAGTTCTGGGTTCGAACCCACAACTTAGTGTTCGTAAGTCGGGGCCGCCACCACTGGGCCACCGCTGCTCACGCCTATTACCATGACATGTATTTGTAACAATGTCATATAAATTCATGGCAAATATTTGTTTTGGAACAACTAAAAATGGATAAATAAAAAACTTTTTTCAAAAAATAAAACCGACTTCAAAAAACACAAAAAAGTGAAAAATAACTTCAGCTTCAGAAGTCGGTGACAAAAAAAAACAATCAAACAAAAGTCACCGACTTCAGAACCTGTTAGCAAATAATACGTAGCAACTGTTTGTGCGTCAGTGTCCTATCCACTTTTTATAATTAAACCATGATACTGTTCCTGTTATCTTTAGGAGCTGAATAGGCTGAATAATAACAGCCGCTCGTGTCAATCTTTAGGTTAAGCCGTGCTTGCCTAGGTTTGTCTGTGGATGGGTGACCACCCATTACATACCGGGTTTCCTCCGTGCCTCGGAAAGCACGTTAAGCTGTTGGTCTCAGCTGCCACTTGTAGATCTTTGACAGTCGTTACAGGTAGTCAGTGGCCCAAAAAGTCTGACAACCAGTCAGTCTTACCAAGGGTTATCGTGTTATCCAGTACTAACCGGGTTGTGGAGGTCAGATAGGCGGTCGCTCCATGTAAAATAGCTGAACCCAACATAGTTGGGAAAAGGCTAGGCAGATGATGACTGTTCCTGTTATCTTCAAAAGATTTACATAAGCAAAACGATTAAATTTATTTAATAAGTTAAGCGGTTTAAAATTAAGATTTTTAGTGTAAATATGCTTTAAAGTTTATACAGGATGTAAAAGACCTCATCACGAAGCCGTCAACCAAGCATTCTGTACATCAAACTAAATAACTTTACGCAAAAATTATTGCTGGAAAACGACTTTTTTTTTTGGGGTGAAAAATCATGTTTTGTGGTAGAACTCAATGTAACGCACTCAAAACATTGTGCTGATGGATGGATTGATGGGTGTCGTGGAGGTGTTTAAAATAAAAAACTTACATTAAAAACTTGTATTAAAAAAAAAATTGTCAAAAAGTTGGAACTTTGACCGAATCTCCGTAACTAGAAGGTTCCCAGGTATGGTGTAGAACAAAAAAAATGATCGCAATGACGGGGAGAACAAGTGCCTTTCGGCGTCGTTAAGAGGTATTTTACACCCTTTATGTTTTAAATGTAGGGTATATAAATTATGGGCTAGGCTGACTTTAACTACGACTGGTCTGATGCATCTTAAGGCTGGATTTATTCCAGCTTTCAAACGTATGTCTCTAAACACTGTTGCCGAATAATCTTCATTAAATTACTCAAAAGTTTTCTTTTAAAGATTTTCAAATCCAAAACTTCATCATCATCTGCCTAGCCTTTTCCCAAGTTTTTTTTTGGGGTCGGCTTCCAGTCTAACCGGATGCAGCTGAATACCAGTATTTTACATGGAGCGACTGCCTATCTGACCTCCACAACCCAGTTAGTACTGGGTAATACGATAGCCCTTGGTAAGACTGGTTGTCAGACTTTTTGGGCCACTGACTAGGTAGTCAGTGGCCCAAAAAGTCTTCAAAATTTTTTACACCTTTGACAGTCGTTACAGGTGTAACGACTGTCAAAGGTGTAAAAAATGACAGCCGGGACCAACTGCTTGACCAAAACTTATAGTACCGTTATTCAGTATCTGAAATGTGGAATAGATTAGGTGTCGTGTGATGTTTTTCAGGCAATTGGTACATCAATTGAATTTACCACATTCAAAACGTTATTTGTAACAGTTTCACGTTCGTTTCAACAGTAAACGTCTTTCATTTGCGTCGTAAATCTGCTGAAACAATACAAGCGAATGAGTTCTTTATCACATTATATTTATGGCTTTCCGACCGCTAAGGCTTTATAGTAATGTGTGGCTCGATAATTTAAGCCATATGCTTTGTAAGGTGAAGTAACGTTATAACGTACTATTGACGTGTTATAGGATTTCACAACCTGACTGATTTATTGTTATGGCTTTCAGGTGTATTTTTTAACTTACAGGTGGATAAAATATGCTTGCGCATTAAATGAATGTTTCTTTGTTCTTTAAAGACTTTTTTGCAATAAATAAGTAAATGAAAAAATATCCTCGTTGCCTCGTTTAAACGCGCGACTGCTGAGCTATTGCTGGATTTTTTTTAATAAAAAGATTTTTTTTTTTTCATAAAAACATTCTCAGTAGCAGCCACGGAGACAGACTTGTACCCGGTGATGGCAATAGGTTTGCTCCCTATTACATGGGACGTAAGCATAACTGGCTAAATGTGGGTTTACTATTAGGTACACCTCTGCCAGAACCTTCAAGGATTTAGGCGTGATGTGATAAAAAATAAACTCGGCCTAACTAAAGGAATATTTTTAAATGGGGAGCAGTTATGCCATTATCACCAGATTTGTTAAGCGCCTTATATAATTCATTACGCACTGATGCTAAGAACTATCTACACATCACAACCCTTCAGTCACTTTTTACATCATCAAAATTTTATAACTATCAGGAAAATTCCATGATCTAGGAAAACTAAACCAGGAACCTACAATCGCAAAGTATGTCGCGGAAGAAGTTATCTTTGCCAAATGTCCAATGACCTACAATTTATTTTTCAGCTGAATTCGCCTGCTGGTGAGGAAGCTCGACTAAATTACGATTTGACATTGAAACTGGCTTGTTCTTGTATAAACTGACCGGCAGTAGTTTAAGATGTTTATGTATATTGTATGGTTTGCAAGAAAAGTTTGCAGTATTTTTCTATTATTTCGTTTGGTCATTATCGCCTTGATTCGTACCGAAATACTGAATGGACTAAATTTTTCTTTGGGAAAACTGAGAGTGAGTCTTTTATGAGTGGGAAAAAAGAATAGGTAATATTTACTTATAAATTAAACGGGGCTGACTATTAGCATGGACAGAGTTCTGCTATCTACCATACCTACTTACTGATTCTGTTATCAATGACGGGTTCCAGGCCAACAGTTTTTAATTTTAGATAAGTTTTACTAACACAGTTTTAAGTCATCATTACTAACAATGTATCCTTTATTCCCGTATGTCACCACTGGTCCGTCACCACTGGTGGCAGTTGCAACTATTCGCCGCATCTACCGCCACTGGTGGTGATTGCGTTGGGGTTTTTATGATATTTTCATCTGAAATAAATAAATGACAGAGAGGGCTACTTTCACGTTAATTAAATGGGCCATGGCTGTCTAGGTCTGTTGCTTTTTTAGAAGTTTAATGTAAAATTTAAGAAAAAGACGTTATTTAATTTATTATTATTTTCTTTTCAGTTTTACTTACGGCCCGTTTCAATAACTTACTTACAGGTATCGGTAGGTTGCTATATTATATGTCTGTTTGACATTTAGCTTACGGACCGATAGAAACAAAACCTCACAGAAAAGCTTTCTTTGATTTGTCTATGAATCAAGTGACAGGTAGGGATAGGATATTTCAAGCTTACTTTGTTTATAGAAACACCGATAGCTACGAGACGTGGCAATATTAACTGACAGTTGTACGTAAGTACAAGTGGAATAAGTAAGTTTTAGAAAACGGGCCGTAATGTTATTGATTTTATTTTGTTCATAGAACAATGTTGCAACTTTGTACAACACCCACTTTTTTGATCCTATCTGTACAACAGTAATTGAGCGCCATGCTAACACGTAGTCCACTCAATGAATATGTTTTCTTGTTGTTGTGGCAATAAAAGAAACGTCACGCAGCAATCATCGTCATTTATAGGTCAGCAGCGGTTCAGCCTGAAATATTATGAACATATACTTGTGTTTGGCCTTTATTATAGACTACGATAACTACGACGCATACCATTGTAGATTAAAGTTGATAACTAGTTTGTAATCATATGTTAAGCTTGGATAACTGATTAGTAATTTATAATTGATGGTTTTAGACAGTAGGTATTTTAATGAAGTTTAGAAAATGTCATAGTTGATCCAAATAAAAATGTACGCAAGGTTGGTCAGATGTAAGACCGAGGGTTAAACAGAACCGGGGCTGCGGGACTGTTCGAAAGAGATACCGTGACCCCGGAACACAAAGGGCGATGAAGGAACATGGATGGGTTTTAGGCAGTAAAAGTCTGACACTTTCTCCTGCTCCACCCAGAGCGGGAGGAGTCATTTGATGATTTCCCATCCAAAAAATAAAAATAAAAAAGGGATTGGCTGAATGTGATGGCAATAAGTTCACCTTCTATTTATTACATGGGAGGAGGGTTGCCAGGCCCAAAAATAGAAAAGCTAGATACAGATTTATATTTAGCCGGATATTTTGCCCTGAAAGCCTGAAATACTGGTTCAAAAAATTGTTGTGTGGTGTGCATAAGTACCTATGCGGTATCTATATCTGTGATTCCTGTCCAATCAACAAACACCAAATTATAATTGTGGCTGTGCTGTATGAACACTTCAGGCAATGTAGGCTTGATGTTACGACACGCTTTTTTTTTGTAAGCTTGTTCCTATGTCCCATAGCTGGGCAAACGTGTCCGCCATATCCTTCCAGGTACTCTTCTCCTGCGTCAGCTCGAAAATGTTATATTAATTAATCTTCGTTGAAGTGTGGAAAACATGAAGGTTTGAAACTACAATCACCATTAGAGATGCAACGAATATTCGGCAACTATTCGGTATTCGGCCTATTCGGCCAGTAGTATATAGTAGTAGTATATAGTAGTAGTAGTAGTATTCGGCCGAATAGTAAGTAGTATTCGGCCGAATACATAAAAAAGTAGCAAATATCTTATAAAAGGAAATAAAAAAAGGCAATTTAATCGAAACATTTAATTATCCAACAATCATTAATTGCGAAAACAAGAATGCAACATCAGCATTTTTAATGATTAAAATTAAGTAAAGGCAAATTGTGGTAAATAAAGACAAGTTTTTCGGCATTTGTTGGTAAGAGAGGATTGCGCTTTTCTTCATATACAATACCTGCTTCTGAGAATAGTCTCTCACTGTAAACACTACTGCACGGTGACGACAGGTATTTTTTAACAAAATATATAAGCTTTGGGTACTGTTTTGAGTTGGTTGACCACCAGTTGTACGGATCTGCCGTACGATTAAGACGAGCACTCTTCTAATAAAACTCTAACTCATTTGTAATCGCACTTTTTTCTGTTCCCGCTGTTGTAGGATCACCCGCCGAATATTCGGTATTCGGCTGAGAGCGCCGCCGAATATTCGGTATTCGGCCAAATCACTATTCGTTGCATCTCTAATCACCATGATATAATTATATACTATTCCATTAACAAAACAATGGAGATGTTTGTATCAAAACAAAACACAATCGATCATCGCTGCAATAGAAAACAACGTTTCTGTCAGCACAAGTGTCAGAAAATATAAAGTGTGGCCTCCATGCTAGTGCACTGCAATTCAGATCTACCACATTACTAATTATACTGACTTATATGGTACCTATTATGTTGAGAAGTATTTCTGATTTCAGAGTAATCTATAACAGTACGTATAGTATTATCTATACTATACACAACATGTCACTATCTGGTTTGATCACGCCTGTAATCTACGAAAGGTTAGGCAGAGGTGTTCCAACTCACATTTCACAATGACTTTGGGAGGCTCTACTGCTTAATTAAATGGTCACAAATTGTGACTCGGGGCGGCTACTGAAAAAATCCTGATGAAAAACTTGTCGTTCAACCTGGGAATTCAACCTAGGACCTCGTGCTCTTCAAGTTTTGATTTTAATTGTAGCAAAGCAAGCAAATGTATCACAATTTTCACAGTGAATCAGCCCTTACGTTTTCACACGTGGCTTTTCCGAACATCATAAAATGTCTGCACGTTTTCAAACATTAAATCTTTATGTGTGTTCTTTTATATTGCAGTATTCAGATTTCTTCGTAACAGGAAAGGTTAAGTTAATTTTGTTACAATGTTACAGCAATCACTTTGGTAATTGAGGTTCCAAAATGGCCCCCCACCTTTCGTCTTGCACGGCATGGCATGTATCACTTGCGCAATTGATGATCTATTTACTGCATCAGGGAATGAGTTTTGAACTTTTTTCTATCGATACGCTAAGAAGAAGAATAGAAGACCAAGTGAAATTCTATCAACGACAACAAGGATGAAAAAAGTGATAAGCCTAACCGAGTCTTAACCTAAAAGCTTAGATCACTCCTGTTTCGTCGTTGTAGAAACACGAGTTGCTTTGAAAGCGATTGCCACTTAACTTATTTTGGCTGTCAGGTCAAAAATGTATACTCATCCTTACCTAATAAACAAAAACCAGATAAGAAAAACCTGTTAGCTTAGACTACCGAATAATAACAAGATCAAGTACAGACGCTAGCACATCCAGCTACAACAATCTGTAATAGTTATTTATGCAACTGTTGTATAATGAGGGGTATTAAAATGAGTGTTTTAATACCTAATTATGTACAGTTGCATACAAGACTTTATCTACATCCATGATATGAATCCTCCATAAAAGGTTCTGAAACCATAGGGTGTTGCAGTGTTGTAAGAAGTCTATGTAAATTCATGGAAAGTTTAATTGCTGAGTATTTAATACAAACAAACCATGTATAGGTAATAAAATAATTATTAACATTTTACATTGTACAATTATTAAAATGCACAAAGCTTGTATCACTCATTTTTGTAAACAACAAAGTACTTAGTGCAATACTAATATCCAAATATCGAACAAAGATGGCGGGATACGACGTGAATTCGAATTAACCTATAAGTTTTTTTTTTTAAATTACGTCGCTGTGGTAGTGAATCGCACGTTCTAGACAATGTTCTTTTTTTAAAACGAGTTGCATAATGAAATTCAGTACAACATTATAACACCCGTTTGGATGTTATAATGGTTATTATGACACTGGCTGTTTTAATGTTGGCCATAAGTTGGCCATAAGCTAACTGTTTCAGATACTTTTATAGAGGATTTATAGCATGGGTGTAGATAAAATGTATTTATCTACACCCATGCTATAAATCCTCTATAAAGGTATCTGAAACAGTTAGCTTATGGCCAACATTAAAACAGCCAGTGTCATAATAACCATTATAACACCCAAACGGGTGTTATAATGTTGTACTGAATTTCATTATGCAACTCGTTTTAAAAAAAGAACATCGAATGTGGTAGTGAATCGAACGTCTAGCACGTGCGATTCACTACCACAGCGCCGTAATTAAAAAAAAAACTTATAGGTTAATTCGAATTCACGTCGTATCCCGCCATTTTTGTTCGACATTTGTTGTTTACAAAAATGAGTGATACAAGCTTTGTGAATTTTGATATTATTGAACAATCCAAAATGTAAATAATTATATAACTTCTTATACACTGTTTGTTTGTATTAAATACAAGCAATCAAACTTTCCATGAATTTACATAGACTTCTTAGAACACTGCAACACCCTATGGTTTCAGAACCTTTTATGGAGGATTCATATCATGGATGTAGATAAAGTCTTGTATGCAACTGTACATAATTAGGTATTAAAACACTCATGTGATACTATTATCACACTCGGCTTCGCCTCGTGTGATAAACCCACATTCGTGTTTTAATACCCCTCATTATACAACAGTTGCATAAATAACTATTAATAGATTTTCAACTTTATCGCTAAAGCATGACGTTCAAGGTTGATTGGGAAAATTTGACGTTCTTCTACGTTTAACTAGTATAGCCACAGAATAATAACTAGTAACTAGCGTTGTATAGCGTTATATTTGCTAAGTTTGGTGGGTAATTTAGTGTTAAATTAATTAATTAACGCTACAGATTTGACTTGTTTGGCAGAGATGGACTGCTGAAGACTTAAAAGAAAAGTTTACTGAAGAACGTACCAGTAAGTAGTATTTAATTTTTATTCATACTATTTTTAATCAATGGATGGATGGGTTCAAAACAAAATCATGCAAGATAAAGCAAAGGCACTGAACAGAGTAATGTTCCCCGAAGCGAAACTTGTGAAAGACGTCATTCGTAGTTTATGGGCGAGGTTACAAAGTTCAGAGGTTGGTTTACTGGAGCGCGCTCTGAATACAGGGGAGTATTGTTTGTCTATTTTGCTGCTTTCTCCCACGTATGTTTTGGTAAAATTTTAACAAGATCTGGAAATCCTTCAAACATTAGGACAACATACATAACATTACATTGTTTTCGGCATCTAGATGTAGATTTTAGGTCTGGAAATGACTAAGATTTCTTTGCTGTGGGCGTGGCTACAGTCAAGTGGATTGTTTTATAAGTTTTCGGGATCGAAACTAGTTTACCTTTGCCAAGAGTGTTCCCCAAACCAGTATCATAGATAGTTACATTAAAATCTAGATGAACTGTAATTGAAATATCTGACTGTATGTTTTTCCATGGCATGTAATGTAACGTGTATACATATATATAACACATATATATTAACGATGTTTTCTTTTTCAAATATGATTTGCCTGTTTAAAGGGAAACATATGTAGCTTGATTTAATAAGACATTAAATATCGTTTTATCATCTACCACTTGGCGTTCAATCTATATCGAGAACGATTTACGTCCGTCGGCTTTCAGCGCATTAGCCGAAAATAAAGTGGTAAAAAATTAGGTACACAAAGTATAAATAACGTGATATTGTATGCAGAACATTTTCTCGGATCGTTGGCAATGAATCAAGAGTGTTTGTTGACGATGTATTGATGTTTGTGCAGCGATCCATTTTATGCGCTCACATTTAGATGAAATTGGATTTCGATCACAAACTACCTACATAGTGCTATTTTACTGTTATTGCTGAGTAAACACATTTATTGCTTTGCGTAGCTCCATGGTGCATCGAATTTATCTGAATCATCATAACCATGAATAGAGCGAACGATTGCATGAGCTTGCCTATATTACTCATGTAATTTACCCCGCTTTTCCAGGTCATTATTGCATGTTTGTATCTCGAAAGGTTTTGTGAATATAATTCTATGAACTTGGAAACTGGGTCTTTTTCGAATCCAGAAGTTTGCTTGAGCAACTTTTCAGTATTACAAAACTGTGATTCCTGTGTGTTTCCTGTGTGGTGGCCGACCGTGTTGGAAGGTCTCCCACAACGTGGGTCAATGACCTGATGACGGCTGCGGCAATTTCCTGGATGCGAAAAGCTCCATACGGGGCGAGGTAGCGAGGTCCAGGGATGATTAATCACGATGGTTCGAGATTTATGTTGAATTAGTAACTGCTACATGTACGGAAGTAATCTGATTTAGCATTCACACACCTGCCAATGAAGTTATACTTTAAAAGGTATCATTCTACATGCTTCAACACAAAGAAGTATAATAAGTATCTTAGATGTAAATAATGTTATATTTACTTTTAGCTTTTGAAATTGTACAGATTACACGGGAGTGGATATACAATATTATGCACTTACACGTGTCCCTTTTTCCTTCCTGAGAACCTAGTAGGTACAATCATCGGCACGATTCTTGAGCGCTGACCTTCACCTGCGCAAAAGTGAGTTATTGGGTCTCTTTGGTGGTATGAAGTGGGGCGCGTATAGGTGCACGATGCGCAAAGCGATCCCCACTCTTCCGCCGAGCGCTCAAGAACCGTGCCGGTATCTGTACCTACTTAGTTTTAGCACGTGCTTATATAATGTTGTCGATTCTGTTGTGCACAAACTTAACTTAATTTAGGCTATTGCTATCTTTTCTCTCTAATAAAACGCGAAAGAGACGGACGTAATTTAGAGCTGTCAAATTTAGTTGGAACTAATATTTCCATACAAATGAAGGGTGCACGTAAAAACCTGTCGACTAAAACACGGTGAAACGCAAGGCATAAACTAGTTTGACATAACTTAGTTCATAGCTATAGCCGTCCTTTTCTCACACTGCCTTTTAGTAAAAGATAGCAATAGCCTAAATTAAGTTTAGTTTGTGCACATCAGAATCGGCACTAATATGTAATTTTAATAACAGACCACGACCAGCCCTTATGGGAAAATGGCGTGAGTAGGTATGCAATTTTAATAATAACGTACTTATGAGTTCAAGATTTGGGCTGCATTCCAGTTTATTTATGTTCTAGATATTTCAAACTCAATGAGTAATTGCGAGCTTATTTTAGTCATTCTGTATTTGTACTCGGTTCTCTTTTACTCATATTTTCAGGGACCTGTAAATATTTTTTTATGTAGGTTGGTTGTTGGTCTGTGGTTATGTGATGTTATATTGTCTGTTTTGTAACCTCAGGCAGGTTAATTTGCAAGTTATTAAATAATTAACCCGGAAAACAACTATTCCCATCTTAGAGGAGCTCGTGGCTAAATAATAACAGCCGCTCGAGTCGATCTTTTGCCTAGGTTGGTCAGTGAATGGGTGACCACCGAGTTTCCTCCGTACCTCGGAAAGCACGTTAAGCTGTTGGTCCCGGCTGTCATTTGTCCATCTTTGACAGTCGTTACAGGTAGTCAGTGGCCCAAAAAGTCTGACAGCCAGTCTTACCAAAGTGGTATCGTATTACCCAGTATGAACTGGGTTGTGGAGGTCAGATAGGCATTCGCTCCATGTAAAATACTGGTACTCAGCTGCATCCGGTTAGACTGGAAGCCTACCCCAAAATAGTTGGGAAAAGGCTAGGCAGATGATGATACTATTCCCATCTTAACTTATACTGTCACTTACGAAATATCTTCCGTGATTGTTCATTGTTTTGAGCTCCCGACATTTCGACACTCACGGAAGATATTCCGTAAGTGTTAGTATAAGTTTAGTTTTAAACCGTGAAAGCTTAAAACAGTGTATTCCCATCTTCTTTATTGTGTGTTTAGTGCCTAACTTGGTGTCAGAGTTTTTATGGCATGTTGGTTTCCTCACGATGTTTTCCTTTACCAAAGCAAGTGATAATTATACAATACGCACATGGCTTGGGTTCGAACACGAGAGCAATGACTTGCCAGTCCGACGGTCGCACCACTATCACTGCTATTTCCCATTTAGATGAGACATTAAATTATGAAAATCCCATGGGACCATGACCCTTCCATTCATAGAAAAAAACCGGTTAAGTGCGAGTCGGACGAAGCACGAAGGGCGCACGAAGGGTTCCGTACCATTATCTATACATTAGACAAAACGGCCAAAAAATCACGTTTGTTGTATGGGAGCCCCCCTTAAATATTAATTTTATTCTGTTTTTAGTATTTGTTGTTATAGCGGCAACAGAAATACATCATCTGTGAAAATTTCAACTGTCTAGCTGTCACGGTCCATGAGATACAGCCTGGTGACAGACAGACGGACAGACGGACAGACGGACAGACGGACATATGGACATATGGACAGACGGACAGACGGACAGACAGCGAAGTCTTAGTAATAGGGTTCCATTTTTACCCTTTGGGTACGGAACCCCAAAAAAACGTGTTGTACCATCGCCAAACATAAACCAACTCTCTTCAGACGAAACACAGACAATTTACATAACTAGAAAAGCCGTACCAAACTTCTATAGCGCTGACAACAACACTCGATTCTCAGTCGTAATCCTATCTTAGACAGTAGATTTAGGGTCGAGTTTTGCTTGGAACTTAGATTTTACCGGTGGAATGAAGTGGGGCAAGAGCCGGGACATTGCATTGTGACGAGTATGAAGTCGACCTTGCGGACCACGTGCGAACGTCGTGTCAGCGCACCTGATTATAAATCGTTTACTAAACTAATTATTATTTGCTAGTGCTGAGTCAGGCTATCAGGCACATTTAGTGGAAAATATTGTAAATTGTTACTTTGGTCAGCGCATACACGTTTAATGTCATCTCGTATGTCACTTTCTAGCTCTAGGCCATTGTGTTTTGACTTCTGAAGTTACAGAAATGGTCCAAAAAAAGTAAATTATGTCTTAAAATGACGAAATACGATGTTCTTTAGAAGTATAGATAGTCGAAAGTGTTTTACAAGAATAACTACAATGACGTTTCTAGGTTTAAAACATTGATTTCAGGAGTGTCTTTTCAGAGGACCATTATACGTAGGTATTACCTTTTTTTCAGGAAAATAATTTATGTTCTTAAGCATAGAAACTGGTGTTCACAGAAATATCCTGTATGTCCTAATAACTTGAACACCTTTAGACAGAACTTGAATACGGCATTCTCCCCCATATTCTGAGGGGAGATTTTATCGAGTCGAGATCGGGGTTAGATTAGATCACGAAGGGTAAGCCCTTCGTGATCTAATCTAACCCCGATCTTGTTCATGAAATATGTATGTACGCTCATGAAATGTGTATAGTATGTAAGTACATAACTATGGATGGTTACCCCTCGAAAAACACGCTAAATCCATATTTTATAGAAAGTAACTCTGCCTGTCTGTGATCTTTTCAACCCTTAATGGCTAAACAGAATTTGACTCTAGGCTCACTAGGACATAGGATACTTTCAATCCTTGTGGTATGTTCCTGTGAGATACTTTTCGACCTCCACGTCAGCGTTGCCGCGAGCGGAAGCTTATCAAAAATATATTATCAGTAAAGTAGGTTATATATATATATATAGCGTGCGGTTTACGACCTGGCTATACCGTTATATAGATGTTTTTGTAACCTCTTCCTTTCAGGCCTTGATAACTTTTGACTGCAGATATAAATGGGATAGTAAACATGTAATGTGTGTTTTGTAAAGTATGTAGAGTCAGTACAAAAGGTTCTCTTAGATACCCGCAATTACAGACACAATTAAAATAACAATGCGTGATAAAATTAAAAAACGGCTGGGGACATAGGGGTTAAATAATCATTATTTTTTTAATATTATCAAGTTCATACATGAGAACTGAAAAAAAAACAAATAACTAAACAAAAGATTGTTGGTGAAATACATGCCTTCTCCTTTTTTGAAGTCGGTTAAAAAAATATATCATTAAATTGATGTAATTTCCTACAAGACATTTTTTATTCGCATGGTAAAGTCTTTGTTTTTTTTATGGTTAGCGGTCAGTCGCCTTCAAATTCGACCTTGCAGGGCACGTGTAGGTTTTTATTGTACTTGTTATGGCACAAAATAAAACAAACTGGAATTAATTGCTGTGTGCTAAGTTTGTTTTTTGTTTTCAGTTACCTAAGTGGAGCTAAAGTTTTTGAATTTTTGATCTTTTTTATCTTTGAAATAAGTCAGCATCTGGGGTCGGCTTCCATACTTTGATAGGTTTCTGTAAAAAAAAATGCAAATCTTATTTTTAATTGTAACAGTTTAATTGTCTAGTTTACTGTCGATCGATACCCGGATAAAACAATAATCATAACATGATTTATTTCTAAGGTCAGAAAATATTTATTTAACCTTTGTGATAACTGTGATAAGCTTTGAGTAATATCTTATCATTTTATAAGGTTATCGGGATTAATAAACCCAATGTTAGATAACTGGCCGGTATTGAACGAGTGACCATAAACGAATTAAAAAATAACACATTCTTTTTTTAAACATCTTCGTACTCGTAGGAGTCGTAGGTCACAAGTTCACAACGCTCAGTCATTTTATTTGCTAAGGGGATGACCCGTTTACGCTTGAGATTTTTTTAGAAAGCCCTTACGGGATGTTATGAATAGTGCTCTGTGATGGGATCAAGTAGGGATGAACCCCTCTTTACTTCGGTCTCTTTTGTGTTGAAGAAGACGTGGTTATTTTTAAAGTTTAAATACTTTTTTTAGTGATATCTGGATATAAATAAAATTGAAAGGAAAAACTAGCCTGTACAGTTAAGTAGCCAACAGAGAATACCAACATATAGAAACATTACGTAAACTAAACCAGAGGACAAAAATATGCGTCTTGGTCTTGAACTCTTGGCATAATTATTAAAGTTTTATGTCAGTGTATTTCCATTGTAATACCAGACCAAAAGTTACATAAAAGTGTCAGATTCGCGAATCGACAACACAAGAGTCGAGCGTGTTGATCACACGAAATAGAAAGCAACACTAGTGGGTCAACGAACCCTGTGACCGTTCGGTACATGCCATCTCCCTAGAATTAGCTTGTCTATAGAATGCTGGCTGGCCAAAAGTCTACTAGCTGTGCCATAATAATAATGCTGGCTGACTAGTCAAGAGGAACAAAAACAAAGACAAGAAAGTCGTGGCTCTATTTTTAAAAGTGACTGGTCTGATTTTGATTTATTAATCAAAATCAGACCAACCTTATTAGGTTGTATTATGTTTCTTGTTATTCATACTTCATTTACTTTACCAACATGTAAATATACTATCCTAAATACTCAAGAAGTCAATAATTTTGATAATGATAAAATAAAACAATACAAACATACATCAAACTTCCCTAAAGTCCTTGTAAATGAACGAAATAATCTAACTTATACATTTAGTGACGTCACGCACGATAATTTACGACTTTTCCTTCAAGATTCGCAAATATTTCCGAGTTGTTTGTGTATCAAACAAAATAGAAAGTCGCAAGGCCGAACGGATTTAACTCAACCGCGATCTTGACTTGCGAAGCGAGCGCTACTCGAAGCTACGAAACAAAAGGGAGACAGAAAATAATCCTGTGAAAAATAATAATAAGGTTTCAGTGGGTAGTCCAATTTTATTTTTAGATTACAAGATAATGTTCTCCTTTTTCCTTTTTGTGCTACAATATTAACCCTTACCTCACCCACCTGATTCAAAAAGGGAATTGGAAGTCCGGACGGAATTGTCACATGCAATAAAACCCAATTACGGATTTAAAGTGTGATAGTACATTTTTTTTTTAATTTATTCTGTTTATGTAAAGTATAAGATATTTAAGTGTAATTGAAAACCAAAAAAACAGTTTAATCAAAAAAATAAAAATGGATTTAACATTGTCTAAGCATATTTTTAATCGAATAAAATCTAAGCTTTGGTTGTTCCAGGCAAAGAAAAAACATAGTTTTGTCGACGAATAAGAAAAGCGTACGTGTAACTCATGTAACAAAGCAACACATGCATTACATAGGAAAATTTACATCGAAAACGTTTGCTGACCTAACGAAAGGAAAAAAAAAATCGTGAGTGGAAACTTTTTGCCATAATTAAGCTATGTCATCAATGGAAAATTATGTGTTATGCGCAGATGCAAATATAAATAAAATAGTGGTAGGTAAACTATTTTACAGTAATAACATCAGCGTGAAATTCATAATTAGGTACAAATCATTAAAACTCATTCATTTAGTATGGAAAGTATGCATTTGTCAAACTTAAAAAAAGCCCACGTGCATAGTGAGAGTGCTAAATATTTAGGACACCAGATTTACTCTAAATGATTGGGTAATCGACCAAATTCCTTTTTTTTATTGGGCACACCTCTTAGCATATTTTTCTAGGTATGTATATCAAAGATCGTATATATCGCTGTTCGTTTTTACCCAATGAAGTCGGTTAAAAAATATTTTAAAACAAATACGACACGTGTTTTTTAAAAGATTACAAAGTACACGTCAGGTAATAATGTTAGGAAGGCATTATAAGATATTAGTAACTATTGCATTATGTTACATCAGATGCACTTCACTTTAAACCTGCAGAAGGCTATATTTCGGATTTACAAAGGCTAAGTTTCGGCTATCTGACTATTTTACCGTTAATATTGCGTCACATTACACTGGTGTGCACATGGTCTATTAAAATAGCTGCGGTTCGTTATATTTACCCAGTGTTTGCATGTTTTACTGTAATTATCTCACCGGGTTGTATACTTGTATATAAATGTATGTATGAGATACATAAGTACATAGTTTGCTATTTTAAGTACACATTATTCATTGTGATGACGGAAATGCCCTGACCTATCTTTATCCGACTCGAGTCGTAATAGGTAGCTATCGTATGTTTTATATAGGTATGTTTCCTTACACATAATATAATATGTGTAGGTAGCATGCTGTGTAAATATAGAAGTACTTACACGTAATTAATTACTCATTTTGATGTAATTCGTCATCTGGAATATTTATAATTTCCATATAAATATTACATAAATTTTCCATTGTGAAATTTACGATCATTATAAAATTATTAAATAGCAGTAGCCGAATAATTAAAGCGTTATTTATACTAATTTTATTTATAGAACATTTTTTTATTCCTTATACAAAAAATTCTTCCGATCACGTAGACTTGGCAAGATGCCAATCTTTAAAAAGTCATTGTTAAAGAGCGCTAGGCAGACGTGTGTATGACCGTTAAAATAATTATGCAAGCAAGCAAGCCTGTGAGTTGCAAGTCGACGGCGAATAGACGACCAAGCAGCCGCGAACGAGGGCTCCGCCGCTAGTGATGTGCGGTTCGAGGTCATTCGGCAATCGATGTCGATGGAAAGTTTTTTTTTCTGAGTAATAATTGATCGGTGTAATTACTTTTCTTTTTCAGGAATGTGGTACAGAAGCTTTTTCATACATTCATAATTAGTTCCAACCATAATAAGATTATTAAGTTCTATAAGGATCCCTTTTTTCAGTTCTGACAGTATCCTTCTGGCAAATATATAATGGAACCACTAACTACGTTGATTAGGTCAGTTCAGGGCATGTTTAGCAGATTTACACATTCCGTTTTCCCTTCAACTTTTCCCTGTACCTTCGCGATAATGGATCACCTGATTATCTTTTAGCAGAACTCTAAATCAAATACAAATAAGGGCTTAGTGGTTATGTCAACACGCAACTTTTCAACATTATATTTGGTTGATAAGTTTATGATGACATGAGTGATATCATAATACTGTTTTAGACCAAATAGATATTAATTACTAACCGATAACCTATTAAAGGTTCATTGACGCCTTTTAAAGACATAACCAGTCATTTTAGTCTCATTACAGTTGAATATAATCTCCAAGATCTACATAATAGATTGACCTTAGAGCTCTTTTATTAAAAAGATAGACAAAACACGAAGTATTTCTATACTTCGTGTTTTGTCTATCTTTTTAATAAAAGAGCCCAAAGATCAACATAGGAAAGTGCAGTACCTAAATCGCCTGCAATGGTGTCTGGCCAACAAAATTCTACGCAGTCAAAGCAACGCTCTACAGTGCTGATTTTCAGCCTTCTGAAAAGTAAATAAATTCCATAGCTATTAGAGCTCGTACTGAAAATTCATTTTGCCTTAAGACATTTGAATATACTTATGACAGGCGGGCAAATGCGAATAAAACTTAGCGTACTTCCAAGAGCCAAGTTCTTGCTGTCGTTACTTACAAGTAACTTGCCATTTATGTTATTATAATATATTGCTTCACTTTGAGACACATAGGTACAAACACATTTTTTCCTTCTTATATCCCGTCTAAACTTCAACAGTATCTGACGTCTCTTTAATTATACTTACAGCAGATCCTGGTTGTGAGCCCGGAAAAGTCAGGCTGAAAATGCCATACCTAAGTTATATTTATCTCTAATGTGCTAAGTAATGTATTGTGATCAATTTATGTCAACAATACAATGATATCTCAGTACAAGAGCTTTCAAGATTAGATATGAACTCCGTTGTTGGTCGCAAGCCAACTGTCGTAGAATTGTTTTATAATATACGGCTGTCAACCCGTACGATGTCCATGCCAATATGAGTTAAGCTACGTATTAATACTTTCGTGATTTGTCTAATGTATATTTTAAGTATGTACTTATTTTATTTTGGTCTGGAGTAATGATTTCCAACTGTTGACTAATGCATTGCATCAACTAGTAGGAGCACTTATTATATTATTATATTGCCGTATTTTTTCTTATGAAACTACTGGCGTCTATAGAATGTTCACGGTATGAGCTCATCAAGCATTGTGATTTTTTAAATATTTTTTTTAATAATATATATATATATATATATATTTATGAACTACTAATTATTATTTGAACAAAAATATTAATGTAACATTTCGATAATGTAAAAAATCCATCACTAACTCTCCCATACGTTCAAGTTTCAATTGTCTGCAGTGGAAATTTCCACGATAAAACATGTAACCTTCGAACGCACTGCTCTTACACGCCTCACTGGGTATAGGTGCATCTCTATCGCACAAAATCGACGCAGGCGCTCTGACCTGACTGGTCTGAACTGCTCTCGCAAACGGGTACGCTTATAAGTCTGTCTCTTTCACTTCGGACAACTTATCGTTCTATTTTACGAATAGCTCACTGCTATGTATACTTCTCGGTCGTCGGCCAAATGATTTTTGTTACCTGTCTTTCTCTAGAGCTTGAATGGGGCAAAATTTGTTTTCTTGATGCAGAGCTACAGCTTCAAATCCAACAAAATACTATAGTTACTACGTCCACGTGCTCGGGAGGTTAACGACTGATACAACAGATAACATTGAAAATAAATAAACAATAATTGAGTCATGTAACGGTTAATGGGAGCAAGAAAAAGCGTTGCTCTACGTTATTTTCTTCCTTTTTTCTTTGCTTGCCAATATTTTTTTTGTTCGCGAAGTGTTGAGGAGTATTAGCAGGGTTATGTGATCAAAAGTATGTAGGTTATCAATTTTATTGAGCTTATTATAACTTGTAAGGGGCTGGGATTGATTATTAAATGTTCTGTTTCGTTCGAAAATTCTGTGAGGGTACATTGCTATTAATCTTAGCTGCATTTTATAATGAAAATCATTTTTTTAAATACATTTTAGACAAAGAAGTCTTGCTGTTCAATTAGGTAACATGGCGCATTAAGTGCACATCCTACTAATTAGAATCGTACCTAATTACTTTAAAAGAGGAACATTATAAATATAATAATAAAATATTAAAGAATATTTCTAGGAATATTTCTATTAACACTGGGAATTATAAGGCTGAATTAATGTCTAGTTACAGGACGATATGGGCTCAAAATATTACAGAATAAGGCTAAAAGTGCTCTGTAGTACTTACCACTTCAACGCACATGATCGAACGTTCAAGAAATATTTGTATAAATATTTTCAGATTAATGTTTATAAACAGAACGTCCTTAATGGCCATTGGTTTGGCCTCATATTAATTCTCACGTTTAGCAGATAAATAAACGATGTAAAGATAGAGGGATAGCAGAAACAAATCATAAGTAAAACAGTATAATTGTATTTAATTTTAAGACTCAATAGCTTGAAACAGAAAAAAAAGTAAAAGTACCTACTTAATCGCATTTGCGCCACGATACGAAACGCGTCGTGGAATTTTCCATGCTTCGGCCGATTGAAGAAATTCTTTCTGTATGTAGTAGGTATGCTCTCTACGTATAACTTTGATAGGTATTTTCTCATAAAAAGTATCAGAGATTCATTGTTGTTATTGCGTATTGCCAAAATACTCGTGACATTGGCGGATTACGTCACAGGCGTCGGTGAGACGAGGCGTTTTAAAATTACTTTGCTCCGGAATCCGACAGCAAATGTTCCCGTATCCGTAATAAATCGCACGGTGAGAAAATGTAGGTAATAATTTAATAAACATGCACTGGCTGAAAGCAGTAAACTCCCACGGAATAACGATCTGAAGAATAAATAAAAATAGGGATGAATTAAGGAAAAACTTACAACTTATAAATTCAGTAACAACGGGAGTTCAGGGTTTTATTTAAAATAGGTATGCCTAGCTAGGCCTACTTACCTAATTGTATTTTTTCAGTTCCATTTTCTATACAATTCTGCTTAGGAATCGGAATTGAAATTGCTTATATATTATAAAATAAATACACCACGTGACGAAAGTACTCGTACAAGCGGTATAACTTTATAATTTGGCACAGAATCTGTTTATCCCAAGTCCCGCCTGTCAATATTTCGTGGGTTGTTAGAGTTCATTGCTAGACATCCGGCTTCATACATAATACTATAATAAGGAATATTATAATAATAGAGAAATACGGGAAGATAATATAACAAGGAGTACCTAAGTAATAAGTAACTAAGTTTTAAAACTTGCACGAACTTGATTTTACTGCATTCGACTCTACGGCTCTACCTTGCGGGTTACGCTGCTGATAACGTTGGGATTTGAAGCCTTTCGTACATTAATTTCATCTCCTTTATATTAACACTAACATATTTGAATACATACCTACTTACACACAAAAAAATATATTTTCAGACCTGAAATTGTCCTAGGATAACATAAAATGCAATTTGGCAGTAGCGCTTGAGGAGTTGAACTTCTCACAGACCATCAGTATAGTAATATCGCTCATAGGTATTAGATATACCTAGATAATAACCTATGTTAACTAGGTGTTTACAGTTACAAATAGGTGCTTACTTACCTAGGTCCTAGGTGCACAATGCACGTTTATTTATATCTAGCATGCCCACTAAAAATGTATTACCTCTCTAAATTAACGATTTATGAGTAGAATGTTACTGCTTTATTTAACTACATAATTAATTTACCTTATTTTGATACTTTCATCTTCAATACCAAAATAATTAAGCTAAACAACCTATAAGTTCATATTCAGCGCCATCTAGCGTGGAATAGCAAACTTACTTAAAAGAAAAGGATGCTAAGTTTTGCTATTTGGCAATAGATGGCGGTTTAATCAACGTCTACGTTTCTTCTTTCGGTAGTAGTACCTTATATCATAACAAGATGGCAGTGTTATAAATTTTGCAGAAAACACATCACGCCAGTTTTCTCGAAAGAGGTTGGATAGGCGGAATTCGATGTGTCGGGAGAACTATATCAACTGCAAACTTTCGGTTAGTACAATTTTGCCTAAAAACTGATTTAGATTAAAAAAATAAAAATCAAATAGACGCGGTATAATATATGAATATATTATACCGCGTCTATTTGATTTTTATTTTTTCTAGATTTCAATGTATGGAGAAAACGGCAAAATTTATATTTTTTCAAAACAACTGCTACTGCTACCGCAACGCACGCCCCAAGACATTCTTATTTTTTACTTCTGCGCAATAACGGCACCGCTAGACTTTCGAGCCGCGACCTGTACATTTATTCATGACTCTCGCACCCCCCCCCCCCGCAACCTGCGTCACCCCTCCCCCCCTTGAAAAGTCTCCCGTTTTACAGATTTTCTTAACTTTCAAGAAATCTATACAAGATAGGACAAAATGATCAAAGACTAAATTGTTTATTAATAAATTACCTACCAAACAAACTAAATTACCTAACACAGGAAAAACTTTATTAAAAGGGCCCTAAAGTATACCTATAATATTATGATCCAAAATAAATGAAATAACATCAGAAAAATTGCAAAACTTGCACAAATATTATTTTTGGTTCCCAGAATGGATCAACGGTCACCAAATTCTATCCAACTCAAAGATTAATATTACTACCAAAAATCTTACTCCAAAATAGTAAGACGTCATCTAAAATAGGTACAATAATTGATCCCAGATTACTTTAATGTAAGACTAAAATTACAATTGCTTCCCTTTATTTCTTAACCCCACACTCCGCACCCCGCACCCTACAGAACCGCCATCGGTGCGTGAGGCACAGGCCGCGCAGCGCAGAGCAGAGCAGAGCAGATTTTGTAAAGCATTGAACGTCATTGAGCTACGTATGCTGTAACTGTGTACAGTAACTCTAGTATACTCTAGGACTCTAGTATACCCTGCTCTGCGCAGTGCAGACCGCACAGCGCAGAGCAGGGCAGTTACTGTACACAGTTACAGCATACGTAGCTCAATGACGTTCCATGCTTTACAAAATGGTTCACCCTTGTTTGGTATAAAAACTTTTGATGTAATGTTACTAATTCGAACAACGTTTAAGAAAATAATCAATTTGTATAATATCGATTGACATAATTTTCATTTCATCGAATATTTATTTGCGAAAACAACATTTGCGCTATTGATCAAAAGGTATAGGTAATGTTCATTTGATGTTCAACTAGTTTTGCCTAGCCGGACTTGGGGCACCCGACACGGATAGATTAGGTTAGAAGGCGAGGCGAGCGAAGTGAGCGAATAGACCCTTATAAACTATTCAGAAGTAGGAGCCCCGCGAAGCGTATGTTCATCGTCTTCCCCGCGAAGCGGGGCTCCGTCGACCGGGTCTCCTTCGACTCGGATGCAAGAGCATAACAGTTCAATTTCTGGTGGTCATAAATATATTTTATTTATACATTATTAATGAACTGAATATTCGATGCGATCTTTCGACTAAATCATTATTAGTCTAGTGAAAGATTCGTGTAAATAAAATTTGTGCATTTGAAAATTCGGTCAAATGACATTATTTCAAAGAAATAAATAAGCTAAATAAAAATTTAGCAATTAATTTTTCGGTCAAATGGATAATTATACGAAATGACTTTATTGTAACTAAAATTAGCCGGAGCGATTATCGACAAAACGTTGTTATACCAAACAAGGGTAAACCAGTATAATGATTGGTATTTGGGAAATATTCTAACCGTTTGCTTTTTTAGCCTAGCAAAAATTTCCAAATTAGAACTCATGGTATTACATTTGGTAACATCTAAGTAGTGACAATATATAATATTTGGTCTAAAGTATATTTTAAAGGCGTCCATATATTTTAATGGCAGTCAATAATACGAAAAAATGGATTTATTTCATAATATTTTAGGATACGTTATTTGGTGACCATTTATCCATTTTGGTAACCGTTTAGAATTTTTTTGGTAGTAAAATAGGTACTTTTTTGGGCGGTGTTTAAACACAAGCCTTTTTATTTTACAAACGTACATAGAGGAGCTCGTGGCTAAATAATAACAGCCGCTCGGGTCGATCGTTAGGTTTAGCCATGCTTGCCTAGGTTGGTATGTGGATGGGTGACCACCCATCACATACAGAGTTTCCTCCGTGCCTCGGAAAGCACGCTAAGCAGTTGGTCCCGGCTGTCATTTGAGATCTTTGACAGTCGTTACAGGTAGTCAGTGGCCCAAAAAGTTTGACAACCAGTCTTACCAAGGGGTATCGTTACCCAGTACTAACTGGGTTGTGGAGGTCAGATAGGCAGTCGCTCCATGTAATATACTGGTATTGCTATATAGATAAAGATATATAACTGCATCCGGTTAGACTGGAAGCCGACCCCAATAAAAACTTGGGAAAAGGCTAGGCAGATGATGATGACATACCTACATACATGACAGAGCCCAAAGGCCACATTTAGCACGTAAGTGGGCGTACAGATGGTAAATGAAATCAAAATAGTGATGGGTTGCTAGATAAATCGCCTATTGATATGAT
This sequence comes from Xestia xanthographa, assembly GCA_905147715.2. NCBI lineage: Eukaryota > Metazoa > Arthropoda > Insecta > Lepidoptera > Noctuidae > Xestia > Xestia xanthographa. The sequence continues at coordinate 12,636,515 of LR990657.1, read as the reverse complement.
TAAAAAAAATACATTTTTTGTAAAAAACATGCGTTTATTTTCTTTTTATAACAAATGCGTTTATGTTTACTTATTATCTAAAACAAATCAGTATGTTCATCGTCTTTTAGAGTTTTATTAAAGCAACTAAGGCCCTGACAATGTGTAGTGTGTACACATGGTGGAGCAACGCAATCCAGCTCTGACACATACACATCTTTTATTACAGCCTTGCAGGTACATGATACTAATTTTAGTATTGACTGTGGGGCTGGTGACTCTGTGGTATACATGGGTGATAAAAAGTTTTTTTTTTTTATTTCAGCCCCAATTTTCTGGGCTCAATGCGTTTCCTCTCTATGGCGAGGAAACGCATTGAGCCATTATGCAATTATGATTGCACTTGATGAAAAGTACGCCTTGAATGCTGATGAGCTGCACCTAAAGAAGGTGGTAACTTTGACAATATCACCGCATTGTTCGTCAGACCAACGTATTTGTTGAAGTGGACGTATCGTAACTCGTTCAGATTTTCAGTTTCCTTGGCCCCATTTAAGGCGAGAATATATTTTTCAGTTCTCATGCTCTGAAAGTTCTTGTTTGTGCAGGATATAGGCTGCACAAAATCGAATTTTGTGCACAAGGGCATTAATGGATCTACTCATAAATGTATCTATATTAAGGCAAAGAAAATGAGCCATACAGCCAAACGCAATAAGAAGTTCATAGATAGAATTTGTAATTTTATAATATTTACTTTAATTTATTTGCCTTATGTGTTTTTTAAGACATAAAAGACATAAAAAATTTGATTCAAGTACCTACGGTAGGTTATTTAATTAATTTAAGAAAATTATTATTAAAAAAAAATATTTCATAGTAGGCTGTATAGGTCTGCAGCCCAAGTTTTATATCAATGTCGCAAGATTTCAAAAAAAGAAAGCGGCGGAAAACAGCTCTTGTTTTTGCTTGTTTATTAATTTCTTCAATTTATACTACTGTTTTATTTCCTCGCAATCGAAGTGAAAAGCAGAGTTTATAACTCGTCCACAAAACCATTTTTATCCTCGACATTACTATCAGCTATTGCTAAAAATCTCGGATAAAAATGGTTCGTTTTGTGCACTTGTTGTAAAATCTACTATTACTCCTGCTTCTTCTACTTGCTCGTGTGACGCATCCGGGTTATTGAAAACGTTTATCGTAGCTTGCGAGTCAATTTTATTACCAAGCAGAACAGACTGAACTTTTCCTTTGCCATAGAATGATGATGTAGTGTCGCAACCACTTATTGCATCCAAAAAGAGGATGGATTCGCTGCAATTTCTTACTACATCTCTGCTTCAATTAAGCTTCGAGTGCTGTAAATCCTCTTTTTCACAGTCCCTTGCACCTCTTTCAGTAAGAATATTTTTGTGTAGTGGAGTAAGACCCAGCAAAAGGAGTAATAGTTCTATATTTTGCCCAACCACTACGATCTGCAAAAAAGGCTGCAATAAAAGATGTACGGTTCACGTACAGGCAAGTAATTTGCTGACGCCGCGACCTACTTTCCGTAATTAATTTTATATTTATTTACTAGCTGTTGCCCGCGGCTTCGCCCGCGTGAAGTTCGGTAACTGTCCCACGGGATCATACTAAAGGGATAAATTCTAACCTACATGTTAATCCGGGTTATAAACTATCAATGTGCCAAATTTCATAATCATCACAATTATAATCATCACAATCGCTATCACAATCACCATCACTATCATCATCATTATCACTGTCACAATCATAATCACCATCATCGTTATCACAACAACCATCACCATCACTATTCCAATCACAATCACTATCACAATCATTAACACAATCACCACCATCGTTATCACAATCACCACCATCGTTATCACAATCATCACAATAAATCAACAATAATCCTGTTTAGAAGTCGAATCCGCCATCTTTTGGATCTAAAAATAAATGCCATGTTCGTAATCAGCACCAATTATACTCTCGGAATCGACACCCATATTGATTTTTAGACATTTCAACCCCATCGCACCCCAACAGAGGATGATGGTATTTCAGGTCCGCCACATTAAATCTTAAAATCGCTGTTTTTGTAATACACCCGACCCCATAACACCATACAAACAATACCAAACCCATTTCCCCCTTTAGGGGTTGAATTCTCGCGGGCCTGTGGATGGTGGGCTATGGGCTAGCTCGCCGTCCGTCCGTCTCATGACGACAGGCCGTGTCGACGGCGCGTTCGTGTTCCACGCGCGCCTCAAAGAGAGTCAGCAAAAAGAAGGGGTCCGTAAGGACCGATGCCTGCCGGGGTTGCGGGACTGTTCGAAAGAGATACCGTGGCCCCGGAACACAAAAGGCGATGAAGGAACATGGATGGGTTTTAGTCAGTAAAAGTCTGACACTCTCCGCCCAGAAAGGGAGGAGACATTTGATGATGGCCCAAGCGAAAAAAAATAAAATAAAAAAAAAGGGGTTGAATTCTGAAAAAGCATGAAACCAATTTCTACCAATTTATCGATAGGAGTACTCCTGTGAAATTTCGAATAAAACAGTCTAACTAATCTTGTTTCCTCATACAAACTTTCGACTCCCGTTTCACCCCCTTATGGAGTAAATTTTGAAAAATCCTTTCTTATTGCACCGTTAAACCTCATAAGAAACCTACGCGTGCTAAATTTTAAATCTCTAGACCCAGTGGTTTGGGCTGTGAGTTGATTTTCAGACTTTGTCACCCCATTTCTCCATATTAGGAGTTGAATTCTGGAAAAACCTGAAACACAAATGTTTACTCATTTATCGATAGGAGTACTCCTGTGAAGTTTCGAATAAAATAGTCTAACTAATGTTATTTCCCCATGTAAATTTTGGACCCCCGTTTCAGACCTTTAGGGGGTGAATTTGGAAAAATCCTTTCTTAATGCACCCCTAAACCTCATAAGAAACCTATGTGACAAATTTGGAATCTCTAGACTCAGCGGTTTGGGCTGTGCAATGATTTTTATACTTTGTCAACCCATTTCCCTCTCTTGGGTGTTTAATTCTAAAAAAAACCTGAAACACAAATGTTTACTCAATTATCGATAGGAGTACTCCTGTTAAGTTTCGAATAAAACAGTTTAACTAATCTTGTTTCCCCATACAAACTTTGGAGCCCCGTTTCACCCCCTTAGGGACTGAATTTGGAAAAATCCTTTCTTGATGCATTCCTTGACCACATAAGGAATCTACTTGCCAAATTTGGAATCTGTAGACCCAGTGGTTTGGGCTGTGCGTTGATATGTCAGTCAGTCAGTCAGTTTCTTCTTTTTTTATATATTTTTACCAGACTGCGCCAGAAGGAGGGTTACTGTATAGATTTTATCTAAAATAGAAGTAGCCTAAGTTACTCCTTATTTCATGAGCTATCTGCCAGTGAAAGTCCCGCCATTCCAGAGATTAGCCGGAACAAACAGACAACAGACAAAAATTGAAAAATTGTTATTTTGGTATATGTACCCTATATACATTCATATGCATGTAGTAAAATGCGGTTGTTTTAATATTACAAACAGACACTTCAATTTTATTTATTTGTACAGATAAAACCCCCTTTTCATCTTTCACCCCCTTAGGGGTTGAAATTTTTAAAAACACCGTTGCGTTAGCTTCCAACCATAAGCCTAGATAATAAATTTAGTGAGTTTTACTTCGAAAATTAAGGACTTTCCATAAACAACTTCATTCTCCTTTTTAACCCTTCAGGGGTGGTATTATGAAACACGCTGAGACACGTATCAATTAATTTTTAATCATCAGCCTAAACACAAAATTTGAAGATCCTAACTTTAAAACTGATGATTTTCCATAAACAACTTCATCCCCCTTTTTAACCCTTCGGGGGTGGAATTGTAAAAACCGCTGAGACACGTATCAATTAGTTTTTAATCATCAGCCTAAACACAATATTTGAAGATCCTAACTTTAAAACTGACGTACTTTCATACACAACAGCTTCATCCCTTTTTTAACCCTTTGGGGATAGAATTATGAAAAACGCTGAGACACGTATCAATTAATTTTTAATCATCAGCCTAAACACAAAATTTGAAGATCCTAACTTTAAAACTGACGATATTCCATAAACAACTTCATCCCCCTTTTTAACCCTTCGGGGGTGGAATTGTGAAATACGCTGAGACACGTATCAATTAAATTTTAATCATTAGCCTATACACAAAATTTGAAGATCTTAACTTTAAAACTGACGGACTTTCATACACAACAGCTTTATCCCCTTTTTAACCCTTTGGGGGTAGAATTATGAAAAACGCTGAAACACGTATAAATTAATTTTTAATTGTCAGCCTAAACACAACATTTGAAGATCCTAACTTTAAAACTGACGGACTTTCATACAAACTTCCATCCCCTATTTAACTCCCTTAGGGGTTGAATTTTCAAAAATCCTTCCTTATTCACCCTGATGGTACTGCACACGGAGGTAGCGCCATATTAATAAAAAACAATATCATACACCATGAAACTGCAAATTATTGTACAAATGAAATACAAGCGACAAACATAGTAATTGAGGACTGGGCTGGACCCTTCACAATCTCAGCCGTGTATAGCCCTACTAAACACAATTTAAAACAAGACGACTACGAGCAATTCTTCAACACCTTTGGAAGCCGATTCGTGGCTGGTGGTGGCTATAACGCCAAACATACATATTCGGGCACACGTTATTATTATTATTTAAATTTTCATTCATTTATATTCACATATTTTTAACATTTTTAAATATTTCTTAGTAAAACAACTTAAAAAAACATTTAAAAATATAAAAAACAGTAGCCCACCAGCGCTGGGAGTAGGGTCCGAGCTGCCGGTGGTCAGGGCTCTTGAGAGAGGAACCTCCTAACGATACGTGCCGTGTCCAGAAGTACTGCTTTCTGAATCAAGCCCTTGATCCAGCTACCAAGCGAGAGCCTCCTAAGATATTGGTATTATTATTATTATTATTATAAGCCTGTATTGTCCCACTGCAGGGCAAAGGCATCCCTTCCCTCCTTCCACATTTCGCGATCTAGTGCGATTGTACACTTATAGTTACACCAAAAGGCCGACAGCTGCTGAGAGTGTTAGATCAGTTGAAACTTAGCTGTATTACATCTGGTGAACCAACTTATTGGCCCACAGATGTAAGAAAGACACCAGGCCGTTAGAAGAAACCGTTGAACATTTAAATAGTTGTATACAAAAATCAGCTTGGCATGCTACACCTGAAACTTCCAAAACCATCCCCAAATCACAAAGCTATCCAACTAACATAAGAGAATTGGTTGCAAAAAACGAAAGGCATGGAAATTATGGCAGAAAACTCGGCACCCAACGGATAAAACTGCCCTAAATTCACTGATATCCCAACTGCGTCAATTACTGAGTGAAAATCTAAACCAAAATGTGCATGTATACCTTAAAGAGCTAGACGCCAGCGCCGCAACCGACTACTCACTATGGAAAGCGACAAGCAAACTCAAGCGCCCCATGCTAACACGGCCTCCTATACGCAAATCAGACAGCAGCTGGGCCAGAAAAGATTCAGATAAGGCACAAGCATTTGCTGACCATCTGAAAAATGTGTTTGAACCAAACCCTGACCAGGGATCTACACAGACTAAATTAGTGTCGAGAATACTTAATGAAACACATCATTAGACCTCCCAATAAAAAGCTTCTCTATATCTGAAGTTAATCAAGCAATTAGGAAACTCGATCAAAACAAAGCGCCAGGATACGATTTGATAACCGCTAAAATAATGAGAGAATTGTCAGAAGAGGGTGTGCGCTTCTTAACATACATCTATAATGCATTACATAGTGTGCGTTAAATGCATGTTTTAAATTTTGAATGAGACATAATTTAAAACATGCATTAAACGCACACTATGTAAGCAACAACATATGTATATTACAAGTTGAGCGATTATATCGCTGATAAAAATGCTTGGCTCAATGCTGGTCCTGCTCCACAAGGACAGGGGCGCATAAATTGATAGCATTAAATTGTATTGTTGGAGCTGCTGAAGATTGTACAACTATCTTTGCATTGTATAGATTCAATCTCTTTAGTATTATATAAATGCATAGCCCATATTGTGTGAGTACTATGTACTAGAAAGCTATCACTACTACTACACTACAACAGCTCATAACGTCCACTGCTGGACATAAGCCTCACCCATGATGGGAGGAATTTGCCGTAATCTCCACGCTTGGCAGGCGGATTGGAGATCGCAGTGATGAAAGACTAACAGAAAACGCTGCTGCCCATTCTCTGATCTACGGAGGCGCAAGGTGTTTTGCCTAAGACATTAGTCGCCTTATACGACACCCGTGAGTGTAATGGGTTGGTTCTATTCTACTCTGCCGGATACCACACGGCTAAAGCTAGAAAGCTATCATTCACTGGAAACCTACGTCTTTTCTTGACTTGAATGTGCCCTGGCGGTTTAAAGTATGTCATGCTCACTCAATTGTCTCACTGATGGTGGCGCATGTATCGGATCATTTAGTTCTCTTCAAAATGGTTGAGTTGAATGGTGCTGATCCATGCGTCATGTCCGTGAACGGGCGCTGTCAGTTGTGACTGGTCATCTCTTGGTTGCCATGGCTTATTTGAATGAATTATTTTGAATTGTATTTTTTTTTGTTTGTGTGTTTTTGCTGTGGACACTTACCGTGCACATCTTGCTACATTGTTCTCACATAATATACCATCTCAACGTGAATGATGTAACCAAGATTTTGTAACAATATTCTGATTTAAAAGAGTGTCCATGGAGTTTCTTGCCCGTTCTTCTCCATAGAGATCTACGCTAGGGAATGGGCAACTACAGTACTTTCACAGTTTTTATGTCTTGTGACTGGGACTGTAGCTACATTTAATTTTCATCTTTGTTTCGACAGTTAAAATGTGCCTGTAACTGGCTTACTTGAAATAAATGCTTTGATTTTGATTTTTGATTTTGAATGCCATATTGAGAACTTCAACTTCAACCCAGACAATGGAAAGTGGCTCTAATCATTATGGTCCCTAAACCGGGCAAAAGCCCTGAAGACGTAAAATCTTACAGGCCTATCAGCCTATTGCCAATACTATCTAAAGTAATGGAGATCCTATTCTTGAGCAGATTATCGCCAATCATAAAAGAAAGAAGCTTAATCCCAGACCACCAGTTTGGTTTCAGGCAACAACATGGTAGTACTATTGAACAAGTACATAGGCTGGTGAACTCAAACTCAAACTCAAAGCATTTATTTCAATTAGACCATTACGGCACTTTTGAAAGTCAAAAATACAAAAAAGAAAATCAAAGCTACAGTCCCAGTCACAAGGCATAATAACTTGAGAAAGTACTGTAGTTGCCCATTCCCTAGCGTAGATCTCTATGGAGAAGAATGGGCAAGAAACTCCATGGACACTCTTTTAAAATCAAAATATTGTTACAAAATCTTGGTTACATCATTAATTTTGAGATTATACATAAATGTGAGAACGATGTAGAAAGACGTGCACACTTAGAGCATCCAGAGTGAAAGATTAGATTAAAAATGTATGAATAAAGTAATTAAAATGAACCTTGGCAGCTAAGAGATGACCAGTCCCAACTGACAGCGCCCGTTCACAGACATGACGCATGTACCGGCGCCATTCAACTCAACCATATTGAAGGGAACTAAATGACCCGACACACCCGCCACCATCAGCGAGACATTTAAGTGAGCATGACATTCTCTCAGTCACCAAGGCCTATTCAAGTCAATGAAAGATAAATAAATGTAAATGGTGGCTGAACAGTACAAAGTACTCACACATGTGCTATGCAATTATATAATACTAAGAACTGGAATCTATACAATGCAAGTATATTTTTACAATCTTCTGCAGCTTCCACAATACATTAACATGGGAATCAATTCTTCATCTTCTTCTTTACGTGTCGATGGGCTCAAATAATGCCCGTCCAGTACAAACAATTAGTTTGCCCCCTCCCCCCCACCTATGGTTGTGGAGCAGGACCAGCATTTAGCCAAGCATTTTTATCATCAATGTAATCCCCCAACTTATAATATGCTTGCCTACATAGTGTGCGTTTTATACAAGATTTAAATTTCGTCTCATTCAGTTGAAGAATGTGGGGAGGTATTTTATTGTAACATTTCAAACAGTACCCCATGAAAGATGAATCCACTTTAGCAAGCCTGAAACCTGGCTGAACTAGTTGGTCCCTATTTCTAGTGTTATAGTGGTGTCTGTCCCCTCTCTTACTGAATAAATGCCGATTTTTTCTAACGTACATGATGTTTTCATAGATGTATTGACAAGGTACTGTCATGATATTAATTTCCTTAAACAGTTCTCTTAGAGAATCGCGTCTACGTAATTCATAAATGGCTCTGATGGCTCTTTTCTGCAGAATAAATATAGACTCGATGTCTGCAGCCCGTCCCCATAGTAAAATACCGTATGACATAATACTATGAAAATAACTAAAATAGACCAGCCTCGCGGTATCAACATCAGTAAATTGACGGATTTTTCTAACAGCATATGCTGCTGAGCTTAGCCGTCCTGCAAGAGATGTTAGATGAGGACCCCATTGTAACCTTGAGTCGAGCGTGATTCCCAAGAAAACCGTTTTATCGACAAATTCTAGTTTCTCTTGATTCAATATTATGTCACAATCACTACTTTTGACATTTGGTAGAGCAAATCTAATGCATTTAGTTTTTTTCCCATTTAGTACTAAATTATTAGCGGTAAACCAATCGTGGACCTGCAGTAGGGCGTTATTTACGTCATCAAGATTAGTGGCGCGTCTGTTTATTTTAAATATTAAAGAAGTATCGTCAGCAAATAACACCATATGCGGATGGTTGTTAAATAGATGGGGTAGGTCATTAATATATACTAAAAAGAGGAAGGGACCCAATATCGAACCTTGTGGTACACCCATTTTTACTTTTAAACCCATTGAGTTTACTCCATTTATTTGTATCTGCTGCTGTCTATCATTCAAATACGATTTTATTAAACTGAGCGCAAGTTTACCTAAACCGTAATGCTGAAGTTTCAAGATCAGGGTTTCGTGATTTACGCAATCAAATGCCTTCGAAAGGTCACAAAAGATTCCTATGGCATCTTGTGCCTCTTCCCACGCAGTAAATATGTGTTTTAATAAAGTGACACCGGCGTCAGTTGTACAACGTCCTTTGGTGAAACCATACTGTTGCTCATGTAATATTTTATTAGTGTTAAAATGGTTAAGCATTTGATTGAGCATTATCTTTTCAAACACCTTGCTGAAAACCGGCAACACGGATACGGGCCTATAGTTATTGGTGTCTTTACTGTCCCCGGATTTAAAAAGCGGTATTACCTTACTGAATTTCATTAGATCCGGGAAGACCCCTTGATCCACGCACAAATTAAATATTGAGGCTAAATACGGCGCTACAGTCTCAATAATTGAGGTACAAGCTTTGATAGACATACCCCATAGATCTTCCGTTAATTTGATCTTGATTTGCTTAAAACCTTTTATGACTGTTATGGGGTTTATATGCTGAAATTTAAATTCATTCGGACAGGCTGAAACGTTCGCTTTCAATAAATCAATAGAGAGCAAGGGAGAGGAATTTAAGGTTTCTGTAGTTTTAAGTGGGATACTGGTAAAGAAATTTACAAATTCTTGAGCAACTTCATTGTTGGAGCTCACAAGGCCACGCGATGTCTCTAGTGTGAAGTCATTGCCTTGTTTTTTATTTCTATTTGTTTCACTGTTGATGATTTTCCAAACCGTTTTTATTTTGTTGTCGGCTGATTTAATCTTGTTGCTAATGAATAAGGATTTGGCTACCTTGCAAGTGTTTTTAAAAATTTTCGAGTAAGTAGCAACATATTTATTAAAAGCTTCAGTGTTGATGTAAGGCTTAAGGCCGTACAGCTCAAACAATCGTTCCCTACTTTTCCGAATACCCTGTGTTGCCCAGTCACTGAAAATAAACTTTGGGCCAATAGTTTTAGATTTCTTTTTTAAAGTATTATTAAATTCGGTGTGCACTACCGAAAAGAATTCTTCATAAAATACATTTGCATTGTTTCTAATATGACCCGGTATACCTAACTTGCTAATTAAATTATTATTAAATTTGTCTAGATTGCTGGGTGTTATTTGTCTAGTTTGTATCTGAATTCTTTGTAATTGTCTATTGTACGCGAAAGTAACCGTCTGACCACTATGATCTGAAGGCAGGTAATTTACGATGGATTTATTTATGTAATCGCAGCAACAAAAAACATTATCGATACATGTAGCAGTATTTGTCGTAATTCGAGTTGGTTCTGAAAACACATTTGACAAGTTAAATGATTTAAAGAGACTTAAGAATCTACTGCTATTCACATTATTCTCTATGATATTGACATTAAAGTCACCGCAGATAATTATTGGTTTATTACCAGTTACAAGTTTTGCCAAAGCATCTTCCATTACTGACTCAAAGATAGAATAGTTCAGGTAATTAGGGGGTCTGTAAACGCACACTATTATATGCTTATCTAGCTCAACACAAGACAATTCAATGCTATGTTCAACCGATAGATCGACTATATCATTACGAGACTTAGATTTAATACAATTTTTTACTAGGATTAATGAACCCCCACGCATCTTAGATTTTCGGTTAAAGCAACTGCTCACATTGTAATTCTCATAATTTATTTGCATTACTTCATAATCTTTCATCCAATGTTCAGTAAAACAGATAATATCAAACTTAGTTTTTTCTAAAAATAGTTCTATTTCTAGTTCTTTGGAAGAAAGTCCCTGAATATTCTGGTGAAACAATTTTAAGGAATTCTGCTCAGCCCCTTTTTTACAGTTATTTGATTGAGAGCTAGAAGATACCTCGAAGTTGACGAGATTAACTAAATTGTCACTCGTACCTTCTATTGTCTTAGTGACTAGTTTAAATCTAAGCTAATACTATTTGTATAATTACAATTAGTATAATTACTAATTTCCGTAGACCTATTTACAAAAAACTGCGACATACCACATATGTCTGAGTTTATATTAAAAGCTAATAGCCGAGCTATTTGACGTCTAAAACTAATAGGCAAGTACGCATGGTTTCTGGTTGACTTCAATTTCTGAACGAAACTGTTAGTGTCGAAAAATGTCAACCTGTCACTATAGTGACTAACTAGAAAATGCAAATGATTATTTAAGGCATGGATATTATGGTTTTGCTTGCTAGACAATTTCGTAAAGTACGGGAACGAGCACAGAATTACTCTCTTACAATTTAGTTTTAATAGTTGAGTGACATTGTCCGTGATATCATCAAGTTTAACGTTAGAACTGTTACCTACAAGTACAGTTATAATGGTATTAGGATCAAATTCCTTCCGAGTTATTGATGTTATTATCTGGTTGTAAGAAGCCTGAGGAGTACAATAATTTAGAGAAGAATGACTCAGATTGTTACTAATTAACTTGCCTAACCCTTTTCCTATACTATCTGAGAACAAAATGGAGCAACAACTGTGTGTATTACAAGAAGGGGGAGAACTACTATCTATTTGACCTACCTGTGATGAACCTTGTACAATATCTGGTGAATTTTGAATGGAGATACAGTCCGGAACACTGCTCAGCCGGGTCGGGTTCTCCGTTACCTCGGGTAGGAGAGTGTCCGGGCTGGATTCACTTTGTGATGTACATTGAGTGTTGTTGAAGGTCATCGTGTCTACACAGTATGCATTACTATTACCGCTATCAACTAATTCGTTTGCAGCAAGGATATGTTCCTTAATTTGTTTTTGAGAATTTACATACATAGAATAACATGACTTTAGTTGACGCTCTAAAACTTGAATTTCAGACTGTAAGTTTTGAGTGTCTATTTCATAAAACTTCTTACTATCCTCTAATTTAATTTGATAATTATTCAACTTTTTTATGAGGAAAACACGTTCTTTTATTAGTTGAATATTTTTGGAACTGTGTTTTTGTTGTTTTTTAAATTTCTTGCATTTTTTTATAATTCTATTTAGTTTTGCATATTTCTTTATTTTATTTTGGCTTACTTTATAACTACTACAATTATATTTCAGAATAGAATCTTCAGTAAGATCTATTGTTGTTAAGAAATGTGGGTTGCAATTTGAATTCAATAATTGATTATATAGGTGATCTGTTTCCCTAACCTGAGTACATTCTCTTTCTTTCTGAAACTCAATAATTTGTTTGTTGGCATGAAGCAGTTCAACTTCTAAGTCCCTAACCTTACATAAAGCCATTTCATAATGGTTACTGCAGTCGTTGAAACCATCTGTGACCACCCGCAGATTGTCCCGTTCCTGAACAACATCCATGTATTGTTGGTGCAGGTCCACTAGCTCCCGTTTCAGGCTTGTGTTTTTGTGAACGACCTTCTCGATTTCAACCTCATGTTCCTCTCTATCCAATAACAGCTGTTGACATTTGCTGTTTGCTTCCTTAAGTTCATCAAGGGCCGTTCTCAACTTAGCCTGTAACTCCTGGGTAGTTGCCTTACGGGTCATCACAGGCATGGTTTCAGGGAATAGAACTGAAAGTAGAAGTACAAAGAATGGTGAGAACTAATTGAATGGACAAAATTAGGAAAGCTAGAAATGAAAGAAGAAAATGAGAATAGACTGGAATATGTGATTAATAAATCGGTAACTGTGGTAGGCTTATGAGTCTTACACAAAATACTTTAATAAGATTATTAAATTAAATTAAACTTTAAATTGATTTCATGTCTATAACTTTTTTATGAAGTGGGTAGGACTCTTGGTTTAAAATTATTGGACTTATTTGAATAATAATGCCAAAAATTATTAAAGAATAACCAACGTACTTTTTTTTTGTGTATTTAGTTAATTAAATATATAGATAGCAAGTACATTTACTTATTACAAACTACACAACTAGATAACTAACAAGTGCTAACTGACATAGAACCTAACTTCAACTACAAAAGAGTGCCAGATTAGTCACAATAATGAACTTAGTGCTACAGAGCTTTTAATTGGTTAATAAGAGCTACTTATTAGACATTAAAAGGAAACAATTATACTCCCCAGATAGATCCGCAGGTACATCAGCTGTTCGTGTAATAGGTTACCGGTCGAGTTAGGAAACCAATCACTACGTGTTACAGTGTATTTTTCCGTGAAAACAATAATCTTGGGTATTAATACACTTAATAGACATTTAATTATAATAATACAAGTTTTTTACACTAAAATATGAATTAAAACTAATTTAAAATTACGGAGCTAAATTTTGACATGTCACTCAACCAGTGTTGCCCTACCATCAATCAACACTAACAACAACACTAACAATGCTTTTGAAAGGAGACAATACTGCACAGCTGCATTCTTGGACGGACATATTATCACAGACCTTTGGTCGCGTATGGCATGATGGGCTACTATTTAAGATAAAAAAATCGGTACCAATCGAATACTACAACTTTATTAAGTCGTATTTAGAAAACAGACATTTCTTTGTAAAACATGGCGAAGAAGTAACAGCACTATGTCAAATCCATGCAAGCGTGCCGCAGGGCAGTGTAATGGGCCCTCCCTTGTATCTTCTGTATACTGCAGATCTGCCGATTTCCACGGCCACTGTAACAGGCACTTTCGCTGACGACACAGCAGTTCTGGCATCGGACGAACTCCCAGAAAACGCCACTCAAAAACTCCAAAATAGCCTTGACAATATCCCGAAATGGCTCAAAGATTGGCGTATCAAGGCGAATGAATCCAAATCGGTCCAAGTGACATTCACCACTCGACGTGACATTTGTCCTCCAGTCACATTAAACGGAGTTCAAGTCCCCCAACACGATGAGGCAAAGTATTTGGGAATATACCTAGACAAGAGACTCACATGGAGAAAACATATCTTTACCAAAAGACTAGCAATGGGACAACAGGTCAGAAAAATGTACTGGATGTTGCACAAGAAGTCGAAGTTGTCAATGACAAACAAGTTACTCATTTATAAATCCACAATTAAACCCATATGGTACTATGGTCTGCAACTATGGGGTACAGCGGCAAACTCGAACATAGAAATCCTGCAAAGATTTCAATCTAAAATGCTACGCATGATAGCAAGCGCACCTTGGTACATAACAAATGAAAGACTACACCACGACCTTAACATTAAAACAGTCAAGGAGGAAATAAAGGAAAGGATGACTAAATACAAAACAAGAATCACACACCACCCTAATGTAAAACTTGCAAAGGATCTAATGAACGAAGTGCAAATGCCACGAAGGCTCAAACGCAAAAACCCACAAGATCTACTATTGTGAAGTTGTAGATCGCAAAATGATGAAGCGATAGTTAATGAACAATCTCGCACAAGCCCTATACCTGCAAATACCAACCTAATGCTGAATATCGCCAGATAGATTGCATTATAAATTTATTTAAACTTAAAAAAAAATACCATCTTTACGCCCACCTACGTGCTAAATGTGGCCTTTGTGCTCTGTCTACACCGCAAGGGATACAGACGTGATGATATGTATGTATGTATGTATGTCATCATCATCTGCCTAGCCTTTTCCCAAGTTTTTATTGGGGTCGGCTTCCAGTCTAACCGGATGTAGCTGAATACCAATATATTACATGGAGCGACTTCCTATCTGACCCCCACAACCCAGTTAGTACTGGGTAACGATACCCCTTGTTAAGACTGGTTGTCAAACTTTTTGGGCCACTTACCTTTACTGACTGTCAAAGATCACAAATGACAGCTGGGACCAACTGCTTAAAAACGTGCTTTCCGAGGCACGGAGGAAACTCTGTATGTGATGGGTGGTCAACCATCCACAGACCAACCTAGGCAAGCATGGCTTAACCTAACGATCGACCCGAGCGGATGTTATTATTTAGCCACGCGCTCATCTATGTACGGTAGAACAAGCTATTTGGTTTACATTTTACAATATAATTTGTTGGTAAAACTGTAGCTGTAGCTTGTTCGTACGCTTGTTGTACGTGTGTAAAAAAAAAAAACTTGTGTTAAATGTTTAATTTTTGTTAAGGGCACATTTTTCGTAATCTTTGATGCACCATAGCTTGAAAACTAGAACTCGTATCAAAATGAATGTTGGATCATTTTTGTAGGTAATTTAATAATAAACAATTTAGTCTTGATCATTTTGTCCTATCTTGTATAGTTTTCTTGAAAATTTTGAAAATCTGTAAAACAAGACACTTTTCAAGGGGGGGAGGGGTGACGCAGGTTGCGGGGAGGGGGAGAGAGTCTTGAATTTTAATGTACTCATAATAATAATGTATACCATAGCAGTTGTTTGAACTAAAGTACTAGTTGCTTGGCCAAACTTAAATTTGGCCGTCAAAAAATCTAGAGTGAATATAATATGTAAGAGCGGGAGGGCTCGGGGATCTCAAATGATAACGATTCGACATTATGTAAACACTTTTTATTACTCACAATCACTCACAATAAATAATGATTCACAAAACTTAGTTTTACAAGGAGATACACACAGTTCGAAATATAAATGAATACCACAGAGTACATATGAATACTAAACGTTCTGCGACTAGAGCGAGCCTATTTAAACATTTAAACAACTGTCAACTGCCACACAGCAACGACTTCCGTGGACACTTGTTTTACAATAAAGTTTAGATTGAATTTAGTAAAAATAATGTAATTTATTGCTCACAATATTTGATTTGATACTAATAACACTTTTTAAATATTTTAAATCCTAAGTTTAGTTTGGTTACAATCATTTTATTTAAATGAACTAACAGTAAAAATATTCCAGTTAACTTGTTTTAGAGTTTTAAAATAAATCAAACCTTAAAATGAACAATGGTGCCGATTCCCTTGTTTACAAACTAAACCAAATTTAAGTTCAGTGCATCTTTTTCTTTCTATTTTATTAAGAAAAGGACAGAAGATAAATTTTAGTTATGTTCTGTCAAATTAATCAGCGCCATACAAGTTTTAGACGCGATTAAAAAGTTGACTACTAAAATTACATCAAATTACGTCAGGTGCTGACTAATTTGACAGGATTAAACTAATATTTATCTTCTGTCCTTTTCATAATGAAATAGAAAGAAAAATATGCATTCAACTTAAATTTAGTTTAGTTTGTGAACAAGGGAATCGGCACCATTACCTAATTTAATATGATTCTATAATATAATGCAAAATCACTTATTTATTTAATGCACTGATTCATTTTTCCGTTACGTCATCAGCCGATATGACGTTCGTTTTAGTCTGTGGTCATCATCATCATATCAGCCCGGAATCACCCACTGCTGGGTCTATACCCAGCAGTGGGTGATTCCGGGAAGTGTGGCGGAAAAAAGGGGAGGCCTATGCCTCCCCTTTTTTCCGCCACACTTCCCGGTCTCGTGCTTTCCTGATCCAGGTGTTTCCCGCGACTCTGACGATATCGTCAACCCAACGTGTTTTTGGACGGCCCTGGTTTCATTGGCCAAACCTTGGCCACCACTCGGTCAAAGCCTTGCTCCATCGGCCATCACCGCGTCTAGCCAGATGTCCTGCCCAGGTCCACTTGAGCCGCACCGCCCGGTCACCGACGTCGTAGACTTTCGTCCGACGGCGGATTTCAGTGTTGCGCACTCTATCTTAGAGTGTTATGCCGAGCATGGCCCGCTCCATGGCCCTTTGTGCCACTCGTACTCGGTGGACAGTCTCCTTTGTGAGCGTCCATGTCTCGGCACCATAAGTCATTGTTGGCAGGACACATTGGTTAAAAGGCGGGTTTTTAGGCACTGAGGGATCTTTTTAGACCGAAAAATATGTTCCAGTTTGCCAAATGCCGCCCATTCGAGCTGTACTCTCCTAGAAATCTCCTTGCTGGAATGCTCCTTGTCGAAAATCTAAAAGATAGAACATGTCACAGATAAACATAATGGTCAACCATTTCCAGACGCTCGTTTCCAACCATAACAGCTGAGACAGAGTCGTCCGGATTGCCCGACATCACTTTTGTCTTGCACATGTTCATTCTTAAGCCAACTTGTAGGGAAGCATCAAAAAGTTGTTTCAGCATGCGTTGAAGGTCTTCCAGGGATTCGGCGAACAACACGAGGTCATCCGCAAACCGAAGGTGTGACAAGTAGACACCATTGATGTTTATACCACTTTGGTCCCATTTCAGTGTTTTCATCACGTCTTCCAGGGCAGCAGTGAAAAGTTTAGGCGAAATAGTATCTCCTTGTCGCACTCCCCTTTTGATCGAAATCGGTGCGGTAAGTTCATGCAATCTGACCTGAGTACGTCTACATACCGACTTTCGATCTGGCAGCGATGGAGAGAGTTAAACACGGCCCAATGCTCGATACTGTCGAATGCCTTCTCGTAATCGACGAAGGCTAAACACAGTGGCCGATTGTATTCTGCACTCTTCTCCATCATCTGCTTTACGGTTTGAATGTGATCAATCGTGGAGAAACCCCTTCGGAAACCGGCTTGTTCAACGGGCTGGCAGTCGTCTAGTTGGCGGGTGAGACGATTACAGATAGTTTTGGCAAACAATTTATAAATTTGAGAAAGGAGAAATATAGGACGGTAGTTGCCAAGGTGCGAATGGTCTCCTTTCTTATGGAGTATGGCGACTGTTGCCTTCTTCCAGGCGTCTGGTGATGTAGCATTGAAGAGGACACCATTGAACAGTTTAACGAGAACTTGTAGTACGGGTTGACCACCAGCACGCAGTAGTTCAACCGTAATACCGTCCTCACCAGGTGTTTTGTCACTCTGCATTTGTGACAATGCCTTTTCTACCTCGCAAGCCATGATATTCGGCAGACTTTCAGAGCTTCAGTGATTTTTAGGCGGAGATCTAGGGTCGTTACCTGGTGACGACGGTTCTGCAGATTTTGAGGCATAAAGTTCTTCATAGAATTTCTCCACAATGTTCAATAATTTACTACAATCGGTAACAATCCGACCATCTTCATCTTTCAGCTTAAGAATTTGTTGTGTGCTTGTATTTATTTTCTTCCTAAAAACTCTTGGGCCTCTATGTTGTTCTATTGTGTTAGTAATAATGTTTGTGTTATGTTTGCGAGTGTCCCTTTTAATTAATTTACTTATTTGCCGATTCATTTGTTCTATTGCTCTTTGATTTTGTATGGTGTGTTGTTGCATGGATCTCCTCTGTTCAATAAGAGTTAAGGTTTCAGTTGTCAGTTTACCTTTCTTTTTACGCACTTTTCCAAGGTGTTTTTGTGTTGTTTCAGTTATGGTCTTGCATAACAACTCGAGCCGGTTGGTATCTAGGTTCGATTCCTCAAGTCCCTGGAATCGGTTGGTCAATTCCAAAGTATATTGATCTTGAAGTGAGAGTATTTCCTGTCTCTGATACTTAGGGTTCGATCTTCGTATCATTTTTGATCTTTCCTTCTTTAGATCGAACCTATACTCCGCTCTGACTAGACGATGGTCGCTTCCGGTCTTAAAGCGAGCGAGGACAGAGACATCCATGACTACATGTTTGTGTCGATTACGAGAAGGCATTCGACAGTATCGAGCATTGGGCCTTGTGGAAGCCTGATTCCATATCAAGGCTTGAAAAGAATCGAGCTTTACCAAGTTTATCAATATGATCTTGTATCAGTGGCAGAGGATAGTGGTCACGAACTGTATTTGAATTTAATTCGCAGAAATCAACACAAAGCCGGTCATCACCATTTTTCTTTTTGACTAGCAAAATGGGACTTGCAAAAGGTGAGCAACTATCTCTAATAATACCCTTTGTTTTAGGATCTTCAATAATTGTTTTATCCTTTTCTCTCTCAACCGGTGCTAGTTGGTAGGGCCTTCTTTGTACTATACGATTAGGATCTTTTAATCTGATAGTTAATTTGCCCGTGGTCACTTTTTTAATTTTATTGAAAGTAAATAAATCGGCGTGTTTTTCAAGGATACTTATTAACTGAGACGTATCTTTCAAGTCAGTGTCAATATTAGCCAAAGATGATACTTCGTAATTAAAAATGTATCTTACTCTTTCTATTTAAGTTCCTTCCTTTGTAATTGAAATTTTAATTCCCGGTATTTTGATAGAGTCTAGTCCAAGAATGACATCATAATTTAAATTGTTAAATACATGAAGCTTTACTTCGAATGTCACATCATCAAATGTGGCTACAGTGTTTATTGATTTACTCGAAGGTATGCTACTGCCCCCAAACCCTCGTAATTGCAAAAGTTCTATTTGGCGTTTCCCCTTAACTGACCCAGAAACTGTGGTACTGTTTTTATTTTCCAGCGCTATCATAATTATATTAGTCAGTAAGTTTATATTTTAAAATAACCATGATTTACAATAATATATGTAACCTTCGGAATAGCTAACTAACACATTTGAGTGTGGGAACTTATTGTTAGCTACTGTAGACTACTAGTCACCCCCGCGTGATCGGTATCAATTACATCAGCATTAGCAGTTCGTCGGGCCCGCCTCGCCGTTGATTTCCCCAGACAACAATTAGGTCATCAATCGAATCAGCACGCGACTTGTCACCACCTAAGTACTTACTTCATATGGTTACAAGATTAGAGAAATTACTCGTTTTCAGGACACGAGAAAAAAAAGCCCCCGAATTTATTTGTGGGTCACATTTATCTAAGTAGGTACAAATTATTAACCGCTGAAATGTTGTTTTTAGGGTTCCGTACCCAAAGGGTAAAAACGGAACCCTATTACTAAGACTTCGCTGTCTGTCCGTCTGTCTGTCACCAGGCTGTATCTCATGAACCGTGACAGCTAGACAGTTGAAATTTTCACAGATGATGTATTTCTGTTGCCGCTATAACAACAAATACTAAATATAGTCAATGGTACGGAACCCTTCGTGTGCGAGTCCGACTCGCACTTGGCCGGTTTTTTATTATTCCTTTCTAATACATCTAAGTAAGATTGATTAACTTGCAACGGCTTGTTTGTTTTAGAGGCGGACACTTTGAATTGAACTAAAACACAGAAAAATGTGTTATCCATGAAATTGGCTTTATTTGATTGATTTATTGTATGCCATTTTAAATGTTTAGTATGATTTCGGCCATGTGGCCACCACGACCCTAGGCCATGTGGATGTAGCCTATAAAAAACACCACTTTATTAAAGAGATAGGCGTATCCTTCTACCTATGACTCATATTATGACTTGCGAAACAAAGTAACAAACGAGAGAGTAATCATCTTATTCATCGTCACACTTACCTACTACCCTTGATGTATACAAAAGAGGTGGGGTTCCTAGGACCAGGATTTAAAGGATTGAAGTTAGGTTAGATAGAAAGCGAACAAAGTCACGTGTAACAGATACTTTAAATAAGTACCTAAGTATTTCTTTTGTAATGATGAGTAAACTGTTTTCGTTTTTATCAGCACTATTTTTGTCCAGGTGTTTAGCATTAACTTTTATTTTTATCACGGGTTTTCCCACGTGTTTAGCAGGTGGACGGGGATTATTAATTACCTAACCTAACACCAAGCAATTTTTATAAACCTACTTAATTAGAATTTTGAAAACAGAAGTTGCTTTATTTTGGACAAAAACCATATTCCCAAAGCTATTACTAACATCCACCGCTAATCCTAAAATCCAGAATATAGTGTCGACCACATGAGAACCGAAAAGACAATGAAGCTCTACGGAATCCGGCGAAGTCTTCGAAATCGTGAAAACTAATATTTGGAAGAGTCGAGTTGAGTAAGGAAATACATTGTTCCGGCTTTCAGATAGAAAAAATACGTAGGAGCATTTACAACTGGGTTATGCCCAGTGTAGTCCCATGACTGCTATATATCTATATACCTATTTCTTCTTTTTAGTGCTGCGACATATTCTGTGGAGATTGTCTTTGCTCCGGTCAACCTGGGTTCGAAGACTTCGAAGTCTATTAAGGGCCTACATCAAACGAAAGGAAGGGCGGGTTAGCCGTGTGGTATCCGGCAGAGTAGAATAGAACCAACCCATTACACTCACGGGTGTCGTATAAGGCGACTAATGACTGAGGCAGAACACCTTGCGCCTCCGTAGACCAGAGAATGGGTAGCAGCGTTTTCTGTTAGTCTTTCATCACTGCGATCTCCAATCCGCCTGCCGAGCGTGGAGATTACGGCAAATTCCTCCCATCATGGGAGAGGCTTATGTCCAGCAGTGGAAGTTATGGGCTGTTGTAGTAGTAATTGTAGTAAGAGCCTATACGGGTCAAATGACTTAGCATGATCCTCTGTTACGCCTAAAATACTGCAGCATTAATTATGAAATAAATAAATGGTAAAGTCGAGGATTAATGCTAAGTACTATGTGTAACGAAAACACGATTCCATAAACTTTTCTCGATAGAAAAAAAATCAGAATTTCCCTCCAAATCGAACAATAAACCGCTTATATTAAAAAAGTACTTCAAATTAGATCATGAAACTTTGCATACTAACTGAACTAACTATAAAGCAGGTTTCTTATGTGTGTTATTTTTTTAGTCCAATTAATAGATTTTTCGTAATTGACAAAAAAAACACTTATTTCTCACTATTCGGCCGCAGTGACTGACGTAACAACCGCTTTGTAATGCAAGCTGATTAGAACTTTATTCTAACAGTATTACAAACGAAGTTTGAACCACCACAAATAGAGTTGCCAATTTTAGGGTTAGAAGGGCCTTAAGAGATTTCCTAGTCGATCACGGCAACGCGTGCCCAAGTAGAATGCTCTCAGATGGTTCATTCTATTTACTTATGACATTTTAATGTCATTTAATGCTTCTGTCCTGACCTAACTTTAGATTTTCAAGGTTTAATCTAGTCTAACTAATATGGGCACCATGATTACTAAAACTCAATTGCAATTTTTCTTCTTATCTTACTTTTCCAAATTGGTCTGGACTTGTCGTAAAGTATATCTGCCACCCTTAATAACTCAATAAAATGCCCGTTAAACACGTGTTCACCTAGGCGTGAAATTCACTGACGATCTTAGCTACATTCGATTTTAATGTTTTATAGTTAAAAAGAGACTGATGGATGAGTTTGGAGCGTATCTCACAAGTCATCTACTCCCCTATTTTCTTGTGTATAAAATAAAGTAGTATAACATTGATCATAAAATAGACAATTTTAAGCCATTTTTAGGTCAAACACAAAGTTCTTGTATGAACAACATAGGTTTCATAGGTACTCCTAAGTCTTGTTTAGCCGCATGAAAAAGCAACAGCAAGAAAAAAATCTGCTGAAACCAGCCAAAGCTTGAATAATTTGTTCTTATATATTTAAAAAATGCATGAGATGATATGAAGCCGTATGTTTTCGCATATTATTGGCTTATTACGAATGCATGGGGACATCGGGAAACGTGTTGGGAAACAGATGCGGTATGAGTCGGGGGACGTCGACGTTCCCCCGAGACATGGGGGAGTGTGGGCTAAACCATCCACACCTGTGTACCTACGCGTTTAATTTTATTGCCGTCTTTAAGATAAAGCTGCGAAAACTTATACATTGTTGTAATCAATAACACTTATCTCACACCTGCGTTAATTTTTGATATGTTATCGATTACTTAGCGGTTAGATTAATTCAAGCGGCCGCATTTTTTCATTTATATCGCCGTAGTAGCTGGCGACGACAGTCATATCATAGCAATGTTTTTTTTTTAAAATAAGTGAGTTATTTTGGAGTGGCAAAATGAAGATTCTAATTGCATTTTTATGTTTTCTGTCTCTATGGTGCAGTGTTAGTGCGAAATGTCTCGTACATGGTGAATGTTTAGATATGGGTAATGGAATGTTTAAACCATGTGCAAACAATACAGAAGCACCACAATTAATCCACGGATTAACCGAAGACCGAGCTAGAGAAGTCGTAGATACCTTCAGCAGGATTTGCCCAACTTTCGTCATCGACGATGAAGGGAAAAGATTACCAGATGACCAGATATTCACTTGTTGCGATCCAGACCAAATAATGAGGACGGCTGAAAGTTTAATTCTCGCTGAGGGTGTCCTCGGTCGTTGCCCAACGTGCTACAGAAACTTCGCGAGACAAATCTGTGAAATGAACTGTGCTACAGACCAGGATCGATTCCTGGAAGTGCGGACGGCGACTACAAATGATATTGAACATGTCAATGAAATAGACTTCAGAATTCATGAAGATTTTATGTTGGGAGCACACGCATCCTGCGCAGGCGTCGTGGTACCTCAAACCGGCTTGCCAGCTATAAATATAATGTGTGGTAGTGCAGTAGTTTGTGATGCAGAAGCTTGGTTTGGATTCACTGGCGACACTGCAAACAATCCTTTAGTACCGGTTCAAGTGAATTTTAAGATGACGTCTACTCCAGATAATTCTATGAGCAAGGAGGCTCTACCATGTAGTGCAACCTTCGGCGATGACCTGCCCTGCAGCTGTGTGGACTGTGTTCAAACCTGCCCCCCCGCTGAACCTGTCGTCCCTGATGTCTGTACAGTTGCATCATTATATAATTGTTATGGATTTTATACTGGAATAGGCTTTTTTGTAATCAGTGTTCTCGTATTTATACTGTTAGCATACCTGGAACGTAG
The DNA here is from genome assembly GCA_905147715.2 of Xestia xanthographa. NCBI lineage: Eukaryota > Metazoa > Arthropoda > Insecta > Lepidoptera > Noctuidae > Xestia > Xestia xanthographa. The sequence goes on along the minus strand of LR990657.1, from coordinate 12,612,817 downwards.
AAAAGAAGGAAGAAATTCGGAAACAAAAGAAAGTGGGTCAGGTGCAAACAAGATGACAAAGGTATTTCAAATATTATTTGCTAAAATCGGTGGTATATCTGCGAGTCACCCTGCCCTAATTATTATGATGACTTCTTGGGTTACTTTTGCTATGTTTTTCGGTGTAATGAACCTCAATCTGACTTCGAATCCTATAGAACTTTGGTCTTCGCCTGATTCTCGAAGTCGTCAAGAGTTAAATTATTTCAATGAGAGGTTTGGACCTTTTTACCGTACTGCGCAGGTTTTCTTAACATTTAATTTAGATTCTTTTGTGAACGAAGAAGGCGAAACTTTTGGTCCGGCGTTTAGAATAGAGGCATTAGAACAGTTAGTTAAAGTTGAAGACGCTATTATTGCAATAGGTGAAGATGATGGGGGTGTCACATTAACAGATGTCTGCTATGCTCCACTTCGGCCCCGTGGTGGAGAGAAAGACCCTGAACAGTGTGTGTCGATGTCTGCAACCTCTTTTTTGCCTGATAGGCGTAGTATAAATGAATCTACTTATCTTGATAGCCTTCAAAGCTGTATTAACAATCATTATGGCTTCAATTGTTTGTCGACGTGGGGTGGTGGTGCTGAGCCCGACCTAGTATTCGGAGGATTCGACAGGGGGAATATATTGAGTGCCAACACCCTTCTGATTAATTTTCCTCTTTCAAATTTCCTTTTGCAAGAGGAACTAGAACCTGTGTTGGAATGGGAAGCAAAGTTTATAGATCTTTTGCATCATTACCGAGAACACGATAAACCGTCTTATGTTAATGTCGCTTTTGCTACGGAAAGGTCCATTGAAGACGAGATTCAACGAGTTTCCGAAGCAGAAGCTATACCTATTGCTATAAGTTATGTTCTTATGTTTATTTATGTTACATTAGCTTTGGGAAACATAAGATCATTAAAGACTTGGTTTGTAGATAGTAAAATAATGGTTGCTATTGGTAGTATTCTAATGGTTGTCGTGGCTATTTTCTGTGCAATGGGCGCACTAGGGTATGCCAATGTTACGTTAACGCTTCTTGCCATTAATGTCATACCATTTTTTGTTCTGTCAATCGGTATTGATAACGTTTTTCTTATGGTCAACACGCTGCATGATATTCAAAGTAATCTAAAATCATTTGACGATTATAAAGAGGATTTTAGTTTTGAGAAAAAGAGATGTTTTGTCTTTGAAAAAATGATGGGTCAAGTCGGACCATCAATGTTAGTGTCGTCAGTGACGCAAATAACCTGTTTCGCAATCGGTACTATTGCTAACTTCCCTGCCGTAGTAACCTTTGCAATATTTGCATGTGTTTCTTTAGGATTCCTGTTCGTTTTTCAAGTAACTACAGTTGTTGCATTTCTATCCATTGACTACAAACGCGGCTCTAAGAACAGATTTGACTTGTTCTGTTGCATACAGAAAAAAATATTAGATGACGAAAATCCTTTACATTCAGAAACACCTTACAAAAGTATTACTCAAAGATTGATGGAACCGTATTCTAAATTTCTTCTTGACTGGCGTGTAAAACTTGTAGTAGCTATTTTATTTATGGGCATGGTTTCTTCAAGTGTCATATTAATCCCTCAAATAGAAATAGGATTAGATCAAGAATTAGCTTTACCGACTAGTTCTTATGTGTACGAGTATTTGCAAGCTGTCGCTAATTATATACGCATGGGACCACCGATATATTTTATTCTTAAAGGTGGTTTAGATTTTACTAATCCCGAACATCAGAACGTTATTTGTGGTGGACAGTTATGTCAAACCGACTCTCTAACTACTCAAATATTTTTAGCTTCACAATATAGCGAAATTACTTCTATATCTAAGAGTTCAAACTCTTGGTTGGATGATTTCATAGATTGGAGTAGTTTATATGGTGGTTGTTGTAAATACAACTCCACAGACCTTGGGTTTTGTCCAAGTACAAGTACTGAAGCTGAATGTAACTTTTGTGAAATTGCGCGGTCAGACTATGCTAATGGTTTGTTGAGACCGCACAGAGAAGCCTTCGAGAGGTATATACCATTCTTCTTGCAGGATCCACCCACTGAAATGTGCAACAAAGCTGGGCTAGCCAGTTATTCAGCTGCTGTCAATTATGTCCTGGATTCAGAGGGCCGTGCAACCATTTATGATACAAATTTCATGGCTTATCTGACACCCTTAAGCACTTCGAAAGACTATATTAATGCGGTTGATTATGGTTATAGGATCAGTGCGAACATAACCGAGGCAATCCAAAAGCACACAGGTGTGGAAGTGGAAGTTTTTCCTTATTCTTTATTCTTTGTATACTATGAGCAATATTTGACCATGTGGTCGGATACGTTTGTGTCAATCGGGTACTGTCTTATCGGCGCTATGGTGTTCAATCTGCTGGCTTCCGGTTTTAATGTCTTGACTACGTTTGCCGTCATGTTTAATGTAATCTTGGTAGTAGTGAACATGATGGGTGTGATGTACATTTGGAATATCCCTCTGAACGCTGTCTCCAATGTTAATTTGATTGTGTCCATCGGTATATCTGTGGAATTCTGCAGTCATATTGCTTACGCTTATGCCACTGGTAAGGGAACAAATAGAGTACAAGATGCCATTCAAAAAGTGGGAGCGACGATTATTACTGGTATTACGTTCACTAACATTCCTATTGTAGTTCTAGCCTTTTCATACACTGAAATAATAGAAGTATTCTTCTTTAGGATGTTTTTGTCTTTAGTAATTCTAGGTTTCTTACATGGAATGATATTCTTCCCAGTACTTTTGAGCTACTTGGACAGTTTAAAAAGAAAATGATGTGTTAAATTAAGTACTAGATCTTGAAATATCATTGTAAATATTAAGGAAATAGCATTAAATGGAACATTAAATACCTCTTATTGAACTTATGGATTTTGTATTACCGTTGTTGATATGACATGGGGTTATTTATTATTCTTTAACTTAGATCTAAGAAATTAAGTTGTAAATAAATAGTACCTATCAATCTTATCTTGTTTTTTTTTTTTATTTATTTTTTTCTATATTTACAAAAGAAAAGTGAATAACATTACTTTAAAATTATGAGGAAGACGATGACTAGATGACTCAGATGAGTTTTAACGATCTACTATCTAATTTATAATTGTAACACCTTTTGTGAGTCACGACACGAGTAACGAGCATAGATTCCTCGCAAATAATCTGAATTATAAGACGATTTTCTTTTAAAATAACCAAACAAGCGTTATTTTGTCTACTTCAATTATTTATTTAATGGTTGGTATCACGAAACGTCATACAATTTCTCCAAACTTTAGAAAAAAAAAACTTTCTTGCAAAAAAAGGCAAACAAATGCTTTATAATCTTACACAATGTGGTATTCCTTATTTATACTCGTTAATTTCAATATTACGGGCATGTAATGCTGAAATACTGCGTGTCTGAACTCGCCAACACACTGAGAAAATGATTTTTTATCAATATTGATCAAAGCTCGTTCCTCTTTATGAGAAGAGGCTAACTCAGCTTGTAACTTTCCTACTGGGACTCGGACAACCTCCCTGTGGGGGATCCACCACATTGATGGTTGTCTTCGAATTTTAGCCTCTTTGATTATTAGAGGCGGGCATTATTATTTGGCGATAAACTAACGATATCACTAAAACATTAGGATAATTATACCTATCAGTTGTCCGACTTACGCATCCAACACGTGATTCAGATAAGCGATATAGCAGATAGCAAGCCGGAGGATTTCGATTTTGGACAATTTTTTGTCTGGTGGTAATGTTGGTAGAAGTCTTCGAAGGGATCCGAAGGCTGCGTTGAATGCTTCGACACGGATTCTCTCGCGGGTTGCGTGTGCTGTCCTGTACTTGAGGGTGGCGCGGCGGCGTCTGCGCCTCTCTTCGCGGGAGAGACCGGCGCATGGGGAGCCGGCACCGCTGGATAGGTAAGCCTCTTCGGAAATAGCACAAGGTTCCAACGTTCTGTCCCTAGAACAAGTTACGGTGCTCATGCTTGAGGAAAGAAAAATAAAATATGTTTTAAGGCAATAATTATGACTACCGAGTCTACCGACCTAGGTAATTTTACCCTTTATTCGCATAATATTAGATTCTCAAAATAGCAGATTCCTTCTCAAAATATTAGATTCGCTAAATATTACATATAGACCTCTGTAAAGTGTCAACACTACTTAGATACTCCTATTAAACCAACACACATAAAATAAAATATTTTGTTTCTTCTTCATAGGTACTACATCACAACCGATTACTAGACAACTTTTCAGTCACCTTTGTCATTTTCGGACTTTCTTTTATATACTTATTTCTTATTCTATCCACTCCCCTATAACATCAAAACTCCCGATAATTCAACACACAAAAAGACTCCATAAACAAACTGCTAATTTAGTAAACTTATCCCGTATGTGACAGTGTAAGTTTAGTTATAAACCGTGAAAGCTTAAAACAGTGCTTCCTCAGTAATGTTGAGTATTGTTCATTTTCTTTGGCTTTAAATAATTATTTACTAAACTTAAATTATAAGTCTATTCTAGAATGATAGAAAGACTACATTTTCGAAAAAAAAAATATTAGACTAGGCCTGGTTGTTAGATTTGATGGATGGGTGTATTATCCATGCTACTTACTTTAAATTCTTTTGGTTGCGGACTGCACGCAATAACTGTAATAATGGCTGGTACCCAAAGAATTGTAGACAAGTAAATTATAAAAAATAAGTGAACAACTAACAATTTCAGTCAATTTCCGACAGGTCTACTTATAGAACTGGTTTCAAGGTTTATCTTATACTGTAAAAGTATTGCAACCATTTATGGTAAACTCATGATTCAACTGTAGGGAAACATAATATGACGACTTTAATATCTCAATGTATTTGGTGTCTGCGCATTCGCAACATTTACCTTCTTTTTCCACAAATGCGTAACATAGTATAGCCGTGGCGGCTATCGAGACGACCTATACTATAATACCATTCCAGTCATAACTAATACTCTAAACAACTTATTCATCGTTTTGGTCTTCCTCTACCTTATTATCAATATTCATAATCACACCTTTTCTCATTCCTCCGAATCGCTTTAATATACTAGGCTAAAAGAGACATATTCTACATGAATTACCTCTTCCTTGGAACCAAGTTCTCTCTGTCAGTGATGGGCAGCAGTGCTTCTCGCGGTTCCGCCAGCATACACGACAAGGAGCCATCCTCCATCCCACTAGCCTCCAGCCAGCTCTTCATGGTCGCTCTATACGTGATGGAAATAGGGATAATATTAAATCGGTGGTGATAAATGATAACGTTTAGGGCTTTTAGATTTGAGCGTAGGTAAGAATTTCACTAAAAATTACCTAAAGAATGTGGTCTATGACCTCTTTTCCTGCAAACGTCGTTCTAAGTCCTGAAATGCCGATAAACTCAAACTCAAACTCAAAGCATTTATTTCAATTAGACCATTACGGCACTTTTGAAAGTCAAAAATACAAAAAAGAAAATCAAAGCTACAGTCCCAGTCACAAGGCATAATAACTTGAGAAAGTACTGTAGTTGCCCATTCCCTAGCGTAGATCTCTATGGAGAAGAATGGGCAAGAAACTCCATGGACACTCTTTTAAAATCAAAATATTGTTACAAAGTCTTGGTTACATAATTAATTTTGAGATTATACATTTAAGTGAGAACGATGTAGAAAGACGTGCACACTAAGAGCATCCAGAGTGAAAGATTAAATTAAAAATGTATGAATAAAGTAATTAAAATATAGCTATGTCTTTCAGACACTTAGGTACTGGCTATATAAGAGTATTGTCATTTACCGTATAAAGAATAGCTTTTTATATAACCAGGCATATTATTTTGCAAAAAATTAAATGATAGTACCTACATAAATAGTATTTTATAACTATGAAATAAGCTTGAAATTAGTTAACGATAAATTGAAAAATAATTAACGAGGGTACTAACACAAAAGCCAAAACTTCAGTAACAAATAGAGTAAGATCCGAGAACGCCATCAAACGAATCGATTCGATACGGTTAGCGGGCATGATTCGATTACCAAAGGGTTGGGGGCGATATAAAAAGAATAAATACGGATTTATTATCCCCTAAAGACCCCGCTTAGTGCTAGGTGTGAACGCGTGTTGCAATATTTATCTCAAGCACTCTACCCTTGCGGGCAGTCAATTCGATTTGATCGGGAATCAAAACATAGGTACGTGTCTCGAAGGGTTATGCGAAGCTCGCATGTTTGTGAAATACCATGCGTGTTCTATTACTTACGTAGGTACTTGGCTCGGTTTAAATTTTATTCTGAAGTAATATTTTTAACAGTAAGAGATCAATGCGATTGGCCCAAGTCCTTACTCTTCTTAATGCTGGTATATTAGTTCTATCTACAATATTAAATATTCGAAAGAGGTAAAGTTTGTAAGTTTGGGTGTACGAGGTAATCTCCGAAGTTGATCTGATTCTGAAAGTTATTTCTGTAAATCGCGTCGGCGAATACAATACATGACAATACTCTAACACTCACTTGCAAGAAGCTTCACATTAAATATTCGAAAAACATGATGGAGAAGAGCTCTGGTTGTGCTACTGAATTTCAAAGGAGGCAGCGCTGCAGCTTCGAGACCGCCTCAATCTGGAGCCACAGACCCTGAGGAGTAAGGCCATTTGTGGTCTTACCCAGCTTCTAATCTGTTTGCGGTTCTTCGCGACGGGGTCCTTCCAGATGGTACTAGCTGATCTGACGAACATAAACAGCTCTACAGTTTGCCGAATCGTACAAAGTGTCTCGCAAGCTGGCTGCATTAGGCTCCACCTATATCAATATGCCTGAACGGAACGAGCTTTGCATGAGCATTGGGGGCTCATTAGCTGAAATGTTCCGCTGCAGAAAAGGATATTTTTCCATTAAGTAATGTTTTATGAGATCAGCCAATAGTGTTTTTTTCTTCTGGAGTGAAGTTTGCACCTCCTTCACGTTTTTTGTTTTGGTTTTCAGACATTTTCACTCACAAACAAAATAAAACCTAAATAATAACACGCGACTTTCACATCCAATGAATTTGAAAGAAAAATGTTAGTCGTCAAATAAACCGTATTACGTGTCAAACGCGTTTTGTATCGGCCAATTAATACACAAATTGTGAATACTTTTAAAACAAAACGCAACCACTCGTTCAATCCATTCATTTTTTCCATTTATTGTTGGCAACAATGTATAATGCTCTCATTAGCTAAAGGATCAAGTTTTTAGCTTAAAGTAGTTTGATGCAACAAACTAATGAAATCATTATTTTAATGATTTCATTAGCGATAAAGTGGCATTAACTAAAGAAGATTTAATGTGAAGCTTCTTGCAATTGAGTGTATTATACCTCCTACATCCTAACGTACAAACTTTACCTCTACTTAGTATTACGAGTAGTATAAGTAGATTTGAACAATTAGAATTCTCATTATTATTTTTCAATTCAGTATTTCCGAGTCCATACAGTGAAATTCGGTGAAACTTATTATCTCTGATTGTCTTACACTCACTTGCAAGAAAGATTTTTATCATGCCACTTTAAACCCTAATGTTTCATTAAAGCATTGCAGGACAGAAAATAAGATGCATTTTAGAGCTCCTTTAAATTTTAATTACGGAAATGTCAAACTTATCTAATGAAGTGTCAAACCACCCATTAACGCTATTTTGTATTGCACGAAGCGACTTTAGCGCATCAGAGCTCATTAAATTACATTTTGGAGGTTATAATTTTTAATGGCTCGACGACGGGCCATTAAACTGATTTTACGTAGTGTTTACTTTTATTTTCGCTGCTGAATATGTCGTTGACCAGCCTATCGTCGCTGTCTGATCCAGAAGATGTTCCTCGCCGCCGCCAGATCCTAGACAGAATCAATTTATTCGAAAAACATGATGGAGAAGAGCTCTGGTTGTGCTACTGAATTTCAAAGGAGGCAGCGCTGCAGCTTCGAGACCGCCTCAATGTGGAGCCACAGACCCTGAGGAGTAAGGCCATTTGTGGTCTTACCCAGCTTCTAATCTGTTTGCGGTTCTTCGCGACGGGGTCCTTCCAGATGGTACTAGCTGATCTGACGAACATAAACAGCTCTACAGTTTGCCGAATCGTACAAAAGGTGTCTCGCAAGCTGGCTGCATTAAGCTCCACCTATATGCCTGAACGGAACGAGCTTTGCATGAGCATTGGGGGCTCATTAGCTGAAATGTTCCTCTGCAGAAAAGGATATTTTTCCATTAATGGTTTATGAGATCAGCCATTAGGCCTTTTTGTTCTGGAGCGAAGCTTGCACCTCCTTCACGTTTTTTGTTTTGGTTTTCAGACATTTTCACTCACAAAGAAAATAAAACCTAAATAATAACACGCGACTTTCATATCCAATGAATTTGAAAGAAAAATGCCAGTCGTCAAATAAACCGTATTACGTGTCAAACGCGTTTTGTACACAAATTGTGAATACTTTTCAAAACAAAACGCAACCACTCGTTCAATCCATTCATTTTTTTCATTTATTGTTGGCAACAATGTTTAATGCTCTCATTAGTTAAAGGATTAAGTTTTTAGCGTAAAGTAGTTTGATGCAACAAACTAATGAAATCATTATTTTAATGATTTCATTAGCGATAAAGTGGCATTAACTAAAGAGACACTCACTTGCAAGAAAGATTTTTATCTTTTTAATGCCACTTTAAACCCTAATGTTTCATTAAAGCATTGCAGGAAAGAAAATAAGATGCATTTTAAAGGTCCTTTAAATTTTAATTATGGAAATGTCAAACTTATCTAATGAAGTGTCATACCACCGGCATACCACCCATTAACGGTATTTTGTATTGCACGAAGCGACTTTAGCGCATCAGAGCTCATTAAATTACATTTTAGAGGTTATAATTTTTAATGGGTCGACGACGGGCCATTAAACTGATTTTACGTAGTGTTTACTTTTATTTTCGTTGCTAAATATGTCGTTGACCAGCCTATCGTCGCTGTCTGATCCAGAAGATGTTCCTCGCCGCCGCCAGATCCTAGGCAAAATAAATTTATTCAAAAAAACATGATGGAGAAGAGCTCTGGTTGTGCTACTGAATTTCAAAGGAGGCAGCGCTGCAGCTTCGAGACCGCCTCAATCTGGAGCCACAGACCCTGAGGAGTAAGGCCATTTGTGGTCTTACCCAGCTTCTAATCTATTTGCGGTTCTTCGCGATGGGGTCCTTCCAGACGGTACTAGCTGATCTGACGAACATAAACAGCTCTACAGTTTGCCGAATAGTACAAAAGGTGTCTCGCAAGCTGGCTGCATTAACCTCCACCTATATCAATATGCCTGAACGGAACGAGATATGCATAAGCATTGGGGGCTCATAAGCTGAAATGTTCCGCTGCAGAAAAGGATATTTTTCCATTAAGTAATGTTTTATGAGATCAGCCAATAGTGCTTTTTCTTCTGGAGTGAAGTTTGCACCTCCTTCACGTTTTTTGTTTTGGTTTTCCGGCATTTTCACTCACAAACAAAATAAAACCTAAATAATAACACGCGACTTTCACATCCAATGAATTTGAAAGAAAAATGTTAGTCGTCAAATAAACCGTATTACGTGTCAAACGCGTTTTGTATCGGCCAATTAATACACAAATTGTGAATACTTTTAAAAAAAAACGCAACCACTCGTTCAATCCATTCATTTTTTCCATTTATTGTTGGCAACAATGTATGCTCTCATTAGTTAAAGGATCAAGTTTTTAGCCTAAAGTAGTTTCATGCAACAAACTAATGAAATCATTATTTTAATGATTTCATTAGCGATAAAGTGGCATTAACTAAAGAAGATTTAATGTGAAGCTTCTTGCAATTGAGTGTTAATGTGAAGCTTCTTGCAAGTGAGTGAATCCCCTTAGATAAAATATTAATTACTCACGTTTTTTAATCACTTGGTTGACAAATTCTTGATAATAATCCTTTAGCACATAGTTTTAGACAGACAATGTAGACAACAAAACGGAGAATATTCACGATACTTTAAGTTTATACTTATAAAGAAAAAATGTACGGTCTATGTTAGTTATCACACTTATCACTACGCTGTATCTAATTCAGACTCACACTAGTGGAGAGGTCAGCATCCCTCAGCTTTTTATCCTCTCTGAGGGGGATGGACCAACCCTCTCACAGAGAGGGCGGCGCCCAATAACATTTGGACGAAAATACAAACAAGCAGATTCACATATTTCAGGATCAACGAATCTTAATATTCATGTCATTTATTTTCTTGTCAATATTAAAACTAAATACATAAATGTTAGATTTTTTAACACGAAAATAGTTTAAAAAATCAACTTTTTCTAGGAAACTTCTCAGTCAGATTAGTTTGTCCACAATAAAATTGTCAGCCTATATCAGCGGTACCATAATGTATACCTACTTATTTCCTGAAAAAACATAAAATGAATAATTTTACTGATTTCATACTGCGTCCCTGAAAGCTGGAAACCGATCATGCATTGGACGAATAGAAAGAACAAAACTATTTAGGTTTTTCACCTACAATTAGGTAAGTAGGTACCTACTATCAAATTTTTATCCTAATGACCGATTAGGCGATTACATTCCAAGGTTGAAATTAATTAGTACCTAGGTACCTACTTACGATAAAATTAGGTATTTATTACAAATTAATACAAAATTATGCTTCAGCATAGTTGTTTATTTAAAAGGATATTTTGATAGGCATTAAAAGGACCTTCACTGGCCTTCTATCACATCGTATCTGCCGTACCTACCTATATCTATTTATACTAATAGGTACCTATTATCAAGAGATATTTGTAAGTTTTAATCATCATCTGCCTAGCCTTTTCCCAACTTTGTTGGGGTCGGCTTCCAGTTTTACCGGATGCAGCTGAATACCAGTATTTTACATGGAGCGACTGCCTATCTGACCTCCACAACCCAGTTAGTACCGGGTAATACGATACCCCTTGGTAAGACGGTTGTCAGACTTTTTTTTGGGCCTCTGACTACCTAACGACTGTCAAAGATCTACAAATGACAGCCGGGACCAACGGCTTAACGTGCTTTCCGAGGCACGGAGAAAACTCGGTATGTAATGGGCGGTCACCCATCCACAGACCAACCTAGGCAAGCACGGCTTAACCTAACGATCGACCCGAGCGGCTGTTATTATTTAGCCACGAGCTCCTCATTTGTAATTTGTAAGTTTTAATATAAGAGGTAATAATTATATGAAACCTCTTCCGATTTCAAAAAATATTTTACAGAAAGCTACACTATTTGCCGAGTGCCTTAGACTGCGTGTTTTCGACTCGGGCGATGTCGTGGGTCGAAACTAGTAATATAAGTATCTAGATATTATGTGTATGATATAAATTTGAGCTCTCTTTAAAAACTCACAATTTTCCAATTCATCTCCGTTCTCATCCTCAGCATCAGTGTGTCTCAGTCCCCGCCCAGTCTAGGAATGCGCCAATCCCGGTCGACTCCGCCTATCGATCCCGGCCATCCCGGGACACAGGTGTTCCCGGGTAATTGACGATGCGAAATGGATTGTACCCAAAAACATCTCGATATGTCTTGCCAATGTTCAAGTTTTATTAGGCGTATGTTTGGTTAGTTCTTGTAGCTGAATATAATCAAGTTTTATGATTCGTCTACGCCTCAGAAGCGGTAAGTGTCAATGCTGTCATAGATTCCTGATTGCAGTATTATTAAGTGTAAAACGCAATTTATTACACACATTACTATGTAATATTGAACAATAATGGTAGGAAACAGCTTGCATCATCATCAGCCTATTAATGTTCCCACTGCTGGGACATGGCCTCCATGAGAGGGAATGGGCTATAATCCACCACACGGGCCCAGTGCGGATTAGTAGATGTCACATGTCTTCGAATTTTTTGGTTCTAGGACATGCCGGTTTCCTCACGATGTTTTTCTTCACCGTTTTGAGAGCAGTGGTAATGAAATAAATTACACAAATTAATGCGCCTGTCTGGGTTCGAACCCACGACTTACTGTTCGTAAGTCGGGGCCGTCACCACTGGGCCACCGCCGCTCTCACCACTAACACAAACCTAATATAAATAACAAGGCCTCTCAAATTGCTTTGTAAGGATTTAATGCCGAAGATAGAATTGGTCCTCGTGAACTGATCTCACTCCTCCCTGGCATACCTTCCTAGTGCTGATTCAGAATTTCAGAAGCATTCTTATACGAATGGGGAATTTTCTCGTTATGGAAAAATGAATCACCATGTATAGACTCTACATTTAGAACCTAATGCCATACATCACAAGCTGCTATATTCGTTACAGTAGCCAATATTTTTATACAAATAGAGCCTATCGAATAATAATGCGGTGCCAACCACACGAAATGCCTTTCATAGCTATTTGTTTACTTTCAGAAGTTATTAGATATTAAACTAACTTTGATCTTTTTACGCAAGTTAAAAATAATCACCGCAGAACACAATAAAGGTATTTTTCTGGGAGCATTAAAAAACTTTAATCATCAATCAAAGTTTTAATGCTTTTATCATCCAATTTTCATTGTAATCATTACTTTCCATTATTCCTATCTACATTATTATGAGAAAATTAAAAGAAAAAGGTTGACAATTTGGAACAGCGATAGGATAACTTGGGTCCCAGTTGTTGGAAGACCTCCAGTGAATGAATCTAGGAAAATGATTACCTTGATGAAATGGCCCATTCAATAGGTAGGTAGTCGTGAGATTAACGATTGGTAAAAATAATAGTACATTTACATGCCTCATTACATTTACATGACTCGGGGAGTCTTAATATTTGGTGACGACCAAATATTAAGACTCCCCGATTATTTGTATTACTTATTCAGTTTTTATCTGTGTCAGAAACTCAATTTAGCGTAGGTAAATAGGTACTACCTGAGAAAGGGCAGCAGCGTTTTCTGTTAGTCTTTCATCACTGCGATCTCCACTACTGCGATTACGGCAAATTATTCCTATCATGGGAGAGGCTTATGTCCAGCAGTGGACGTTTGGGCTGTTGTAGTAGTAGTAGTAGATACTTCCCAAGTAGTAAATGAAAATATGATAAGTACAGTTTTAGGTAAAAGCTGTATATTAATCATCATCAGCTGCCTAGTATTTTCACAACTTTAACTTATATTGTCACTTACGGGATTTCTTCCGTGATAAGAAATTGTTTTCCCAACTTTGTTACTTTGTTGGAGTCAGTTTCTAATCTAAACGGATGCAGCTGCAAATAGATACCAGTTTTTAAAGTTGGGATTTACGAAAACATCTAATAACATTATACGTTATCAGTAACAGGTATGGTAAGTACATAATACCTATTAGGTATGTGTTATGTATGAATGAATGTGGATAACACTACTAACAACAACGACAAAGTTTTAATTTTTGGGTGATTCATGTTTTTAGTCAACAGTTATTGATTAAAATAATTGTATCCGCCTATTCGAACACTTATCATACAGTAAAAATATGTCACGCAAATCAATAATCTAATCTAAGAGCACACAATATGTAGATTTCAACACATTGTAATACTTAGCACGTGCGTGTATATAATATCGTATCAATCATTATCATTCGATGAGAAGGCATTACTGGAAGTAACATAACATCACGGTTGTAATCACCGGAGGGTTAGGCAGAGGTGTACCTAACTACCTAAGTAGTAGGTACGGTCGAACAAAGCTGGCTCCTTAGTAAATTGATCCCGCTCATTTCGATCCCGCGGGATCAGTTTACTAAATTATTATTTTTACGTCATTTTCTTTAGTAGATTGGTCCCGCTCTTAAAATTAAAAAAATAATCCGTCGAATTTCAAATTTGAGTAACATCATGTAGAAAAATATTAGGAAGAATTTACCTTTACAGTTTAAACAACAAATTACATTTTAAAATGTAAACCAAATAGCTTAATGTTCGACCGTACACCCATATTTCGCCAGTTACGTTTAAGTTCCATGTAATAAGGGCCAAGCCTATTGCCATCAGCCAGGCACAAATCCAGGCTCCGTGGCTGCTATCTGAGAAATTCCTGATAGAAAAACGCAATAACACTTTGCCCGAACTGGGAATCGAACCCAGGACCTCATGCTCACCAGTCGCGCTTGACCACTAGACCAACGAAGAAGTTAGTATTATTTTATTGAGGTTTTTTTAGAAAAGTAAAGTTTGATCGGCTGGAGCTATTTTCTGTCGCTACAGGAAAACCCGGATTACAACACGTCAGAGCGGATTACAACCATCGCACTACGTCCGATCCGTAACCGTGAAAAGTCAGTCATGGTATGGTATGTCTGTTTACCTTTATAAACCACTAGCGGACGTCACGCGGTTTCACCCGCGTGGTTCCCGTTCCCGCGGGAGTACGGGGATAAAATATAGCCTATGTTACTCAGTAAAGACGTGGCTTTCTAATGGTGAAAGAAGTTTTAAAATCAGTCGAGTAGTTTTAGAGTTTATTCATTACAAACATACACAGGAGAGAGGAGCTCATGGCTAAATAATAACAGCCGCTCGGGTGGATCGTTGGGTTAAGCCGTGCTTGCCTAGGTAGGTCTGTGCATGGGTGACCACCTATTACATACCGAGTTTCCTCCGTGCCTCGGAAAGCACGTTAAGCCGTTGGTCCCGGCTGTCATTTGTAGATCTTTGACAGTCGTTAGGTAGTCAGAGGCCCAAAAAGTCTGACAACCAGTCTTACCAAGGGGTATCCTACTAACTACATAGTTGGGAAAAGGTTAGGCGATGATGACCTGATTATGCAGCTGAAAAGGATAATTACGTCAGACATGAGAATCTGTCTTCTTTTGAATGTTGAGATTACTTAAATGAGGATTATAATGATATGTACCTAATACATATAATATGATAACATATGTAGGTTTATTACAATTAATTTAGATAGAGACGGAAATGCTCATAGATAACGGGAGGCGATATTTTTTATTTATTGAATGTTGTATGTCTTCCCATAGATATTATCTTCACATTGTAAATGAATTGTGGGTAGTTGGAACTCGAGCGGAAAATTTTGTATGTGTCCCTGGACTAGATCCTGAATAACTGACTTTGCGTTTTCGGCTCTTCTTTCTTCACAACAAACAACAACAACAGCCCATAACGTCCACTGCTGGACATAAGCCTCTCCCATGATGGGAGGAATTTAACGTAATCTCCACACTTGGCATGCGGATTGGAGATCGCAGTGATGAAAGACTAATAGAAAACGCTGCTGTCCATTCTCTGGTCTACGGAGGCGCAAGGTGTCTGCCTCAGACATTAGTCGCCTTATACGACACCCGTAAGTGTAATGGCTTGGATCTATTCTACTCTGCCGGATACCACACGGCTTTCTTCAGATAGTGTTAAAATATCAACCTATTCAAGCGCATTTTACCTTGACTTCTGCCTCTGTTTATTTGCTTTACCGTCCTTGGGCTTGAAAATACCCCAAAGCCAAGTCATACGTACTCGGTACTACAAGAAAAACCATTAACTTACATTTATAAATAGGTACTCCAGCAGCGACTTATCCATCTTCAAGTCATCACAAACATTTTACAACCGTTTGTAAGTTCGATAGTGGTTCTCTGCCCATAAATTCGAAATTCAAAACGTCTTATCTGACTTTAAATGGCCACTCATTTCCATTTTACCTCCCAGAAATTGATTTACTCGATCACAAAGTAAGATAATTTATGCAAAGAATCATGTACCGGTCGGCGACGTTCTCCATCTAATGTCAGTTCGCAATTCTGTATTAATACTATAATAAACAGTTATACATAACAAATACAATACTATGACAACATATTTCACGAAGGTCATGGCAAACGCTAATTTTCTTTATTGCGACATCGCAACGGGACACGCGATGTAAATAAAGCAATATTTTTTTAGTATTCCCTTTTTTTTTGAAGTTGCAATTATTAAACATCTTTTTGTGATGTTGTAGGTCGTTTAAGGAGTTTGAAGAGGCATAATGAGATCTGAAACAGAAGCCGATGATGGTTCACAGCATTCATCGATGTCGTCGGAATCGGTATTAAAACGTGAAAAGTCTCGATTGCTATTGAAGGATGATGATGATGATGACTCTATATCCTCGGAAGTGAACTGGGTAGTATTATTACGTAGTACTTAGAAGCAATCGGTAGGAATAGGTATTGTTTGAAATGCAGCATTGTAGGTACGCATCCATAGGGACACTAAGGCTGAAAGTTGAAAGTTATATAACTTTCAACTTTTAATTGTGTGAACTGTACCATATTATTTTTTGGTCTCTCGAACTTGAGTTAAGAATTGCTTTTAAACATAGCTATCTAGTAAAAAAATATATATTCATGAGCCTGAAAACAAGGCCATATTTTTTCGAATCTATTAAAGATAGAAATCTACGTGACTTCGTATACAAATTAAACCATTAAACCAATCATCATTTAGCATAATTGTTTTATTATGGTAATGCACGATAGATAGTAATCTATCATTCAAAGTATTTTCAGAACTGAAAATTCTGACTAGCACAAAAAAGCTATTACTTATTTCAAATAATAGATAAAAGAAAAGTGCTGTAAATATTTGCTTTCATGGCGTAGTTTTGGTTAGGTTTACTGCTCTTAATTTGTTCAGTGCGCATGCAAGAATTTTCTTTTCAGGGGAGGCATTGAACCTTTGAAAGCAACCTACGCAGCTACGCCTCCATGGACGTACACACGTGGGCAACGTCGTCGCCATAACGACCACGCAGTTAGGCCAATAGAGTTTCCCATTTTCCGGCAAACAACTGAAGCCTTCTTGCTATTTTGACAAATAAATTTCATTTTTGACATTTACAAAGTGCCCAAGAAATCTGTGATCATTTTACACGAGTTTTTAATCATTTTTGGAATCTATTTGTGATTTTGTACGAGGATGGCCTTCAACTTCGACAGCGGTCAAGTAAGTGTCCAAGTTTTTCTTGCCGAAGGTAACACTTAGTATTTACGTGTCCCATGCTCCTATTAATTTAATAATTTTGTTTCTATGCTTTTCCTGAGATAAAAAATATAGATAAGGAGTTAAAATTAATGTAATCTTCTATCGCAAGGATTAATTCTGATAGGTTCTTGCTCAATGATAATTCTAGTTGCTATACGCACGTCCTGTGTCAATAATCTAAGAAGTTATCGGTCAGATTGACCAATATGCGACCTTAGGTAATTAGTTTCAAGTATCAAGGCATCACTACCTACTGTAGTATCGTGAAACATGCCCCATTCACGTGTCTTCACAACACAAATACATTATAATCAAGCTTGTGCCGATTTGGGAGGAAGAGGGTTTCTGAAAGATGATTTTCAATAGCTTCTCCTTTTTCTATCCTAGTTTACTAATGGCAAGTCAGGTTAGGGAGGGTGTCTATAGACCCAAAGGTCCTACTTACCTATATTTAGGAATAATACAATAATGGGTGGTTACAGGGGAATGTTATTACCGCGGGGTGACTACGGACAAACAAAACAGTGTCCTAGGAGTCCTAGGAGAAGGATTACCGTATAGTTAGTAACCCGTTTCCTCTAACATCAAAAGCGTTTGAAAGCATTAGTGGCTGGCTTCATTCAAGGAGACGTTACTGATTTCAAGATCAACGCAAAAGTCGTAAAGATGCGTGATTGCTGTAATAGGTTTTTCCTTGCAGGATGATAGGCTTTTTCCATGAAGTGGAACAATTATGGGCTGATATCATTGTCAGCTTGAAGTCATCAACGCATCGTCCTTATTTGTTGGTCTTCCTCTTCCTCTTCATACTTCAATATCATCTCTAGACATGACCATATCAAGGCAGACGATTCCCTTTCAAATGTTCTGTATAACAAGCGCCACATTTCAAGTTTATCCATTTTTGTCACTAGACGCATTGAAAACTGGAGGTCTAGTTTTTTTTAGGTTAATTTAGTACCCGTATCTATTCAATATTTATCCCACAAATCATCATACCCAGCTGATCCAATGCTGGTAATCCCATAAATTCAATCGCCACTGCACCTGCAGTTCGCATTACTTTCCCCTACGATAGTGCAGAACGAACGTTTTTTACTTACTTACAAATTGTAATTCCTTTAATCCCAGTTAGATACATCCAATTACATCGTAAACATCCTTAGCTGAACGTACAACACCGAATTATTTATCGTATTTGTAATAGTTATAGGGTCCAAAGTCGTTTGTATTTTGGTTATATTAATGGGTCATTCGATAGAGGGGTGATTTTTTATTTGGGAGGAATGACAATTTTTTACACCATTGTGTGCAATGTTAATCCGTGTTTGACACATCATGCTGGTAGTCTTTAGTTAATAGCTCTCGTGTTTTCGCGATAAATTGTTTTCTGTATTGTTGTTTGTATAGAAATATGTAGAGATTAAGAGGAGATAAATTATGTTTTTTTATCCAATAGTTACACAGTTATACTTGCTATTGTATGTTAGCTGTAGGAGTCAAACGGGGCTTTGTGCCTTTGTGGGCTAAACAAACGGCTTGTTATTGATTAATTTCGTAAAAAAGACCATTCCGTCTGACCTAAATAATCGATGACTGGCCGAAATAGAACTGGTGCTAAACGATTCAAATAAAAAAGTTATTGAACTCCTTTTGATCTAGGTCATTTCCATCAGTGTAAACACATCAGTGTATTTAGTACCTACCTATGTCTTGTCTGATAGTCTACAATTCTAATCATAGATGCTACTAATGACTTTAATCCTTTTCACACTTTCTCGCATGTCAAATCAGAGCAGTCTCGTTATCTGCAATAGACATCTACTCGTTAATAACCTTAATGGAGCTCAACTCTAACCGAATGCCAGTCACAAATCATACCTTCGTTTAGTAGCTAATTGGAATTTCTTCGACATTATAGTCGAGTAGGTGTACTGCGTTCGCGATTTAGTTTCCAAACTTCTACAAAATACACATGTTTTTTGAAAATCAACCTTAAGAGCTACCCATAGGGTTCAGTTTGGGCGATTACTGCAAACATTTTATGACTTTTCCAATAGTACACACAGAAACACATAAACTATACATTTTCAGTATAACATTCTCGCTTTGTATAGATTTCACGAGTACAGTGAGAGATCCGCTCATACCGGTTTTGTATGGTTTGATTGGCCGTCGCGTCGTGCGTATACTACTCATTCTGAAATCGACTTAATAAACAGCAGTTTAAAGTTGTGATTCATTTAAGAAGATTGGAAACAAGGATTTCAATAGACTTCACAGTTTTCAGCACGTCTCGTTAATTCGACGAAGTCTTAACGAGTGCGTGTTCTTTCCGGAAGCCGGTAGGGGGAGCTGCTGTCGTGTCGTGACTCGTGACTCAGGACCGAAGACGTTATAACAATCGACCTTAAGTTTTACAACTTAAAATAGCAGGCTATTTCTGTACAAGACATTGATCAAAGTCATGAAGTTTTGGCGAACGGAAGTATCGACGGACGGCGAAAGAATAGGACTGTCGCCAAATTGGTTATTTAGAGTCGGGCTATGAATTGGCAATTTACCTATTCGTATGGGAAAATTCCATGCTAAAATGTTTTGTAAATCTAATGGACAATTTATTACATTATTTGGGTTATTTACGTAGATAGGAAACTAACCGATTATGTCAAAATGCTTTGTGGGTGGGTCTGCCTCGAGCAATGAATGTCCTTTCGGTTCTCTTTCTGTCCAAGTGAATGGCATGTCATCCATTCACCAATTTTTGAGGTTGGGTCAGCAATCCAGAATGTAAAAAACACTGCAAAAGATTTTCGAGAGGAGCTTGTGGCTAAATAATATAAATTAAGGCTTAATAATATTAATTAAGGAAATTCAATTTTTCTTACGTTTTTTGCATTTTTTTTACGTTTTTAATTTCCTTACGTTTTTAATTTTCTTACGTTTTTAATTTTCTTACGTTTTTTGCGGGCCAGTGCTAGGTTGTATGTCGATTAAAATATGATTCACGGCTGTAAGACGTATGTAGTTCTTTACAGAAATATAATCATCAAAATCATCAATACAACCCTCCAAGGTCATGTAACTCGATTGAATGTCTTTTTCATGAAAAAGTCATTCAATCGAGTTTTTTTTTGACCTAGGACTGGCCTGCAAATTATAAAAAACGTAAGAAAATTTGAACCCTAACAGCTGCACGGTTTTGTCAAGGTCGCGGTCGGTCCGTGAATGGATGGCTCTGAAAGCACGTTAGGCCGTTGTTCCCGGCTGTCTTTTTTGGATCTTTGACAGTTGTTCTAGGGGTAGTCAGTGACCCCAAAGTCTTACTACAAATTTTACTAAGGGGTCTTGTAATTCAATACTAACTAACTGGGTTTTGGAAGTCAGATAAGCAGTTGATCCATGTAAAATACTGGTATTTAATTGCATCCGGTTAGACTGGAATCCGACCCCCTAACATAGGGAGAAGGGGGGAATTGGAGCCTACTAAGGAAAATGTTCAATAAAAGGCAAATTTTTGGATACTTTAGGAACTTTTTATTAAAAACGAAATCCTTACTCATTTGACTATCATTTAATCATAGCGTTAACTTGACACTATTAGGCATTTGGCCACAGATAAACTTCAAAGCAAAAAACAGAATCGCTCTCATTACCCGACTATGCGGGAAATGAGAGCCTATAAATTCCCATATGTTTAATGGGAGCTACTTTATTATTAAATCACACTCAAAAATTTTTATGTCACTGACATTTCAGTTATTCGTATAAATTTTAATACAAACGTAACCGTATAACAATTATCTTTAAGGATCCAAGCAAAAAACGCAAAAATATTCAACCGGGCTGCCAGAACCTGAAAATTCTTTATGTGCCCATTTACCGCAACCTCTGCAACGGTACCACATTTCGTTATTTCTTCCTGTCACAGCAAATAGCACACAATGTCTCTTCTTCTAAATATTCTGACTCATCGTCGCAAAGATTCTCAACGTCTTCTTCTTCAGAGGTGTTAGTTTCATGCTCAAAAAGTTTATTTTTTACTCTTTTTACTTTTTGCTGGTTGCCTTCTTTCTTGACAGTATTTTCTAAGGTTTCAACGGTCCAAGACGCTTTTGCAGTGGTGCGTTCCCTTTTTCTTGGCATCTTGGCATTTGAAAAAAAAACATTTTAAAAAGCATATGGGGCAATTGGAGCTACAAAGGGTAATCAGAGCCTAATAAGCTCTGATTACCCGACTACCACCATTTTGAAATAAAATAAAATGATATATTGAATCTAGCTTGTAACGAAATTATACGCACAGATACTCAAAATTCATAACATTAGCTATAAAATAAAACAGCTTTGATTGTAACAAACGTATAACTTCACACATACCTGGCCGATGAAATTTCGTATTTTTTATAAGTGCGGACCAAAAACTCGACAAGCGTCTGTGATCACACAACACGTGGCACTGGCGAGTCTAGCGCCGCAAGGAAACACGATCGCAGCGTGCCGAAGGCGCCCGAGTGGTAACCGACTAAATACGAGCTGTAGTTTGGTTTCTAGTCGCACCGCTCCCATTACCCTCTGGCTCCCATTACCCTCTGTTCCCCTAGTAGTAGTAGGAAAAGGTTATGCCGATGATGAATAGATTTTTATTCATTAATCTGCAAGAATCTGCGATTTACTCAAGTTCTGATAAGGTTCGAACCGTACAAAGAAATCAATGGAAAAACTAAATAAAAAAGCCAGCATTGCTGAAGTTCTAGTCTCGAAAAACCTTTTAGGTAAGTACTCTTTTATAGTCCATTGCTATTTGGTATGGAAATTTTATGGAAATTGTAATGGACAAAACGCAATGAAATGCTAAAAAGTTTAGACGACTATTTTCGATTGTAGTAGAAGTAGTTTCCATGATAGTATGAGAGCTAGAACACAATTTGATATGAGTAGTTACTACGGGTATGGAGTAGGTCGGGTGCTATTCATGCACGCAACTAAATCCTAACAAAAGAACATATACCTACGCAAATTAGCTTTCGGTTTTAGTCAATAGAATTCTATATATAACTCAAGATGACGTTGCAAAAAGACAATCGCGCAACCCTTACGTAAGCTGCGGTTTGAGCCGAAAAACTATTTAAATATGGGTGACTGAAGACCGCCAGTCCGTGAAAAATGATCAAGTTCAGGGTCAGACCGCAAATTGATGTCATTACATAACACGCTAGAATGGAATCAGTCACAATTGATCGTGAATGTGGCGGCACAGTTAAGGTATTCGGGCATATATTTTGGTACTAATTGCCAGTCAGTTCAGCCAACCAACTTGGACACCAACATTCCGGCACTAAATGATTACCTACTCCGATCGTGGTAACGATGTAGGTTTTCTGCGTAGGGCACATCACTATTTAAAGTCACCAATAACCTATCAGCTACAGCTAGGCCACAAGTGAGTAAATAAATCTCGTGATTTCAGTTTTTATTTAATGTCCTGCATTTTATTATGCACTTGAAAGTGCTTGTAGTATGAATATGTTACGTAAAATAAATGTTGGTGTTGCAGGAATAGACATGAAACACATGCAACACTTCAATAACACCTACGTTAGTTTTCTATTTTCTTATAGACTTTCCACTTACATAGGAGGTACAAGGCTGTTCTGCCGGTATCTTCACTTTATTTTCCTAACCACGCGATGCGATTCAATGCAAGGGAGGCAGGTTTATAGCAATAATATCTGCATGTGACGTCACGATATGGCTTATATATAAGGGATTGCAGAGTTTTTGCTGAAGGCAGTAATCCTCTCAAATATATTTGGCACTTACTGGAACTTTTATCATTTCGTTTGGCAAATTCTTCTTCGAATTCGCTTAGATATCTTACTTTAGTTTGTCTAAGCGTAGGAAATACCTCTGTCTGTTTATTCCATAATTCAGTTACTGCTATAGTTATAACAGCTTCATCACAACCCATCCTCTCTTTCTTCAGTTCGTTTCTTTTCAGTAAACGCTCCATTATTTCAACCACCATTATCAGGCCACCGTGCCCCACGATCGTCTAATATCTAAGGATTTTATGTGGGGCCTATATTAGATACCTTTTACGAGTTGTTATGATAGGTAATCATAATGTCGATGGTATTGTTTTCGCAAAATTTTGCCACGTGTAGCATGCGTGTTTGATATGAACGCAGGTAGAAGACATAAAACAAGACCTTACTCCGCTTGCTTCATGTTGTACTGTAGAATTTTATATCTTTTTATGAATGCGTTTTTATCGGAATACGATTTGATGACCTTCGAAAATCAATTCACAAGTTGTCCTTGCGTGGCGATTAGTATGGCAAGCGTTCATCAATACATTTATATTAAGAAAGCTTTCTTTTTTATACTGCCTTTCTTTTTAAATAGGTACCTATGCCCAAAAAAATTAGCGCAAACTTTTTCTGGTCCAAAATATTTTTGACAAGATAATTCTAAATTATTGCGGGCATTTATAATTTAGGCAAATGGGCGCGTGATGTATGGGGTAAATAACAATTTGCAACCCTTTGTTGAAGGGATGATTATTATAACGCCCCGCTCTACGGGGGGTGAGTTGACACCTGATCAATGGGTGGCGGGTGCTTGGTACTATTGTTATATTTTATGGGATGCTTTTTTATTTGAAGATCTCTTGACATAGTGACAAAAGGTTTTTTTTTTCGTATTTGCACTTGTTGTCGTTCAGAAAATTTTAGAAATAGGAGCGAGCTAAGGGCCTTGCAACAGAAAAATATTGCTCTTGACTAGACTTCAGATAGCTAGACTTTTCTTAGTACCTGTTTATTAAGCAGAATAAGTGTTAAAATATTTAAAGCAAACCAAGAAAAATCCAAGTAAGGTCTCTTATCAACATCATATTGTACGTGTATGTTTACCATGCGACAAACATGATGACTTATTGTTCTGTGGGGAGTTAAGGACTTGTTTAATTTTTAATTTTAAAATGTGAGTATAGTGGCACGTGCTTCAAATTGTCACCGCAGCCACGTGTCAGCCGTCGTCGCGTAATCACAATTGTATTGAGAGTGAAACTGATGTTTGTACCAATACGATGATAATGATATATGTTCTTGATTATTCTTTGAGGGTCGTACTGAGACGTTCATTCATAATAACTTTTGACTGGGGTTTTATTTTCTCCACAGTTCAACAGAGAATCAACACCGAAGCGTCTGGGCAACTGGCAGGTCCCACGATGGGCGCCAACAAGAGCAAGACCCGTAGAAATGCGACCAGACCCCAAACCTATATGTGATATGAACGGTCACTTCCTGCCCGGTGCCCCAAGGGGCACGTCGCGATGCTTCGGCCATTACACCGGCACCTGGGAGCTTCCAAGGAAAATAACAAGAAAAGTCGGTGCGTAAAAGCGTGTTGCGGTACCAATAAAAACTTCCATTCCAGATACTTTAACGAATTATATCATTATTGTTTGACCTTGGTAGAAGTTATAAAGCTCCGTCATTATTTGTCAACATACACGCAAAACACTTCCTACTTCCTAAAAGTACCTATCGTGTTACGCAGTAGTTATGTGACTGATTTTGAATATTTCGCTACTTACAGATTTGCTCAATGGCTGCATAAATATGGATTTTTGTTAAAATCGATGACCTATTAATGTGTCTGCACGCGAAATGCGAATCCCACTATATTCTGTTTATGGCGAAATCAGGACATGTATCCGTCACGCGCATATGGAGCGTGGGGCTCTTCATAGCAAGACGTGCATTGTTATCGAGTGCTATTTTGTGTCGTTTCAGCGGAGGAGCTAGCGCAAGAGCCACCTAAAGGAAGATTTCCAGACTGGCTGAATCTTCGTGTTCAAAGGCCGAAAGCGGCAGCGGCGGCGCGCCTGCGCTCTGAGAAACGCGGCAAACCTAGAAAGGAGGCAACCAAGACTGAAGTGCTGGACGACCAGACGTTCGAAGTGAGTGAATAAGGTTACACGCGACGTTCGATTGAGGGACGGTTGCGCGCGAAACGTGCTCTTGTTTGTTTGTGGTGGCGTCGTAGTGTGTCGAACTGTCGACTTGTCAGGTGTCGACGTCACCGCTACATACGTCTCCTTGGAACTTTTGCGTTCCGAAGTAGGTCAGTGTTGGTGATAGAGTACCTGCTTATAGTTTACAATTTTATTTTTCTTGTAATGATGTAGGCAGTGACCAATTCATTTAAGTTTTTCGTTGGTCAGATCTTATGATGTGATTAAAAATGGGTATAAACTAAATAACGCTTTTTTAAAAGATGTAATAATCATCTATGCTAGACTTAACAAGAAAGTTTTAGGTTTGTAGTTACTGTCTACAAACAACAGCACTGGATAGGATGGGGATAAGTGGAATGAGGGAAAGGAGGCCTTTGCCCTGCAGTGGGACACATATGGCTAATAATAATAATACTTACGGTCTAAATACTTAATTGAAACAAGATTGTACAAGTTTAACCCTGTTACGGTCAGAAAGAAAACTAAATGACTTGATTTTAAGCTCAAAATATGCTTTTTAGAAACAATGGTGTCGATTATGTTGTGCACAAACTAAACTTAATTTAGGCTATTGCTATCTTTTACTGAAAGGCAGTGCGAGAAATGGACGGCTATAGCTATGAACTAAGTTAGAGATGTCAAACTAGTTTATGCCTTGCGCTTCACCGTGTTTTTAGTCGACATGTTTTTACGTGCACCCTTCACTTGTATAGAAATATTAGTTCCAACTAAATTTGACAATCTAAATTACGTCCGTCTCTTTCTCGTTTTATTAGAGAGAAAAAGATAGCAATAGCCTAAATTAAGTTTAGTTTGTGCACAACAGAATCGACACCAAAGTAGTTTTTTTTTTATAAAATTCACTTACCTTCGTCATATAGTTTTATGAGTTGCCTTGCCAGTCATTAGATTATTAATTTTCTATTATTTTAATTATATTTCAGCCGCAAAAATGCCCGTTCCACCGTAACAATAAGAAAAGAATAATTGAAAGATCGTTACTGAGTTGCAGTTGATTGTGGCACTGTTTAGTAGCGCACTTAATTGATTATTTATTTACAAATATTTGTTATTTATTAAATAATTGCACTTGTAAAAAAATATGAATTGGTTCTTCTAAATTCTTCCATGTCTGTACAAATAAGGAATCTAAATCTAAACAGAAAGAAAAGCTTACAAAAAGTAATGGACATGAAAATAATGAAGTCCAGGAAGATGTTGGTAATCAAGTAAATGAAAAAGACGACGATCCATTACAGTTAAATGATAAGAAAGAACCAATAGACACCGAGGGCCGCGGACCTTACGTGCCTGGTTCATTGACCGACGCGGACAAAAGGCACGATAGCCACGAGATCTTGGTCAAGGACGCTGTCGAACAAATACACGGACCTCAGGAGGATGAGGTTGATAAGTTTTGGAAAAAAGTAGCCCAGAACGCGAAGAAAAATGATCAGGCTGCCGAACAGGATAATATGAGAGACGAAAAATCCAGTGGAACTCCTAAATTGCCTCAAGTTAACGTCTCGCAAAACTTTCAGTTTGCGAAGAAGATGCACGTCGGAAATCTGGAGCATCAGCCATTGCCTGATACTTTAGGATATCGAAATTTGACAAAAATCGCGGAACATCGTGATTCTGACATCATTGTAAAACCTTACGCTATCGGGTGGAAGGGATTCGGCGCATCTGGTCCTACGTGTTGCACTAAGATGCGCGTTCATAGGCCCAAGACATGCGACCCCAAGAAAACTGACGGTGATAAAGGAGAAAGTCAAAGGCCATCAACATCTGCTCCCGATTTGGGAGGACAATATACTAAGACTATGTCCCTCATGGACCTAGCCATTTGCTGGGATTTCAGACCAGAAGACCCTAAAAAAGAACCGCGACCACCAAAGCATATAGACGGTTCAAACGGTTCTAAGGCGCCAGCGGTATTCACCATGGTTCATACACCAAAAGAAGAACACGAGGGCATCAATATTGGTCATACTAATCCTATTTTTAATCAAAATCGTGTGGTAGGCGACGTTGGACATCACCCTGTGCCTTATTTCGAGAAGGATATGGCAAAAGATAGACGAAGAGATTCTTGTGATGTTCAATATTGTCCTCAACATGCTGGTGCTAATGAGAGAGGTTCTAGATCCGCGTCATCTAGCAGGAAGAGCTCAGGCCAGTCTGGGAAGAAGCCGGAGTGTGACGGTATCCATGGGTGCGGCACGCCGAGTGAGATGAGTCGTAAGTCCAGCAGCGGCGACACAAGGCCGGATAAACTACAGCCTATTAAAGATGCATGGAACAAGAAAAACAAGAGTCATAAAAGTGCATATGACGTCAATCGCAATCGTCATAGTTTGGAGTCGTACGAGAAGACTCCGCTCGCGCAAGGAAAGTTGCACCACAGCTCGCCCAATGACTCGCAGCAATTTTCACG
Organism: Xestia xanthographa; assembly: GCA_905147715.2. Lineage (NCBI taxonomy): Eukaryota > Metazoa > Arthropoda > Insecta > Lepidoptera > Noctuidae > Xestia > Xestia xanthographa. The sequence goes on along the minus strand of LR990657.1, from coordinate 12,585,241 downwards.
ACGTTCAACTAAAGACGATTTACTGAATATTAAACATAAGAATTGCGTGTCTTGTAATGGCGCAAAATTATCCCATGACACGAAACAGAAGGAAGACTACAAGTTCGCGTTTAAAGCTGGCAATCCTAACTCAGTGCAGAGCGTGACTGGCTCTACTGATTCTAAAGGAGTCAAAATGCCCAAGATGCGTCATCCGTATAGTAAGAAGTCTTATACGATTCCGACGTTAACTCCTCCGTTTAGTATCTGGCGAGACGCGGACGCATCCGGTTACCCAGAGCATTGGAGACTAGCGAGCGTTTACCAACACGCTTACAAACCACCCGAGCAGAGGCGCAAGCCGCTTATAGACAGCGTGTATCAGTGACAATGAAAATGCACCTTAAGATTATCCGTTTATTGGGTCCAATAACCAATAACAAAGTGTACATTAAATTATTCTATTCAGCTGTTCAGAATTAAAATATTTCGTAAATGATGTATCGCGTTTTAATTCTTTATCATTACAGCTGCGCAACACCTGCGTATTATCTGGCCTGATATAGAAATAATCCTCGTGCGTGAGGTGGATAATTATTCAAGGTAAGAACCTTTCGTATTCCATGAAGAAAGTGCATTTTCTTATGGTTTCCCAGGCCTTGCTACAGTAGTGGAACCAGCCTTTTTCTGAGAGGTTGGGTACATTTGTGACTTGGTGTCTGTTGACGCCGAGTATCATCCATCGCAGTCGTTTAGCTAGTTGCTCGAAGGTTGGATGGCCGCGGTAGATGTCACGATTATCTGTGGAGGTAACAGGGTATGATTAAGCTCCGCTCGGGTGAAATGAGCTCAGGAGAGTTCATGTTGTACTTTTTCGTCCATAATCCCATTGATAGCGGTATAACTAACTTTATGGGGCCGCGTCCACGAGCGAGAGAATCGCAGCGATATTATCGTCCTTGCCACGTTTTTCTATAAACTCTCTTTTGGGCCGTCTCCACGAGCGAGAAAATCGCGCCGATATTTTCATATAGAAATACGTTGAATCGCCGCGATTCGCTCGCTCATGGAGGGGTCCCTTAGTCATGAGCTTTAAACAATGCAGTTGTCCTTACTTTTCACGGAAAAAAAGTACGATAACTATTTTCGTCTGTCTAAGGATTTAGTAACAAAATATGTAGTAGATTAGTCATACGCAGCTGTTCATTCCGGTGATAAGATAACATGTTAATCTCTATTAGACTGCGATAACAATTGTTAACCCTAAAGCTTAATTTACACATATACTCGTATCTATCCTAATATAATAAACCTGAAGAGTTTTGTTTGTTTTTTGTTTAAACGCGTAAATTTCTGGAACTACCAGACGGATTTGAAAAAATCTTTTTGCATTTGATAGGGCTTTTTTTTAATTTTTAAGGAAGGATATTTAATACCACGCCACGATCTTTGGGAGTCGAACAAAAAGAAAATAGTCGGAAAGACCGCTAAGCGAAAACAAAATAAAAGTGCGGGCGGGCGATGCGACGCGGTGGGTCATGGCGAGGTCAGGTGAAACCGCGGCGCATAGCCTGTGCAACATTATAATGCATCATCGTTACGATTATCATGTGAGATAGTTCACCTATATCAGTTAACATGATGATTAAACCTCGCATCGATTACTCAGGCTTGGTATTTCCCGAAGCGCATCAATATTATTTTAATTTAAACCTTATGTCAATGATATAAAAGTCATGACGCGCGTTTCTGAAATTTGGACAAAGTGTCAGATTGTTTACAGGATGCACCACAGTGCTGACTGACGGTCGATCACTTCTCAACTTTATTACTCAGGTCATAAGGGTGAAAACTGGTCGTCCGTCACTGAACTCGGTAGCACCTTGCTTCAGACATTATTCTAGTATAAATAAGCCTTTAGTTTTATAATTGGGCAGGCTTAGTCATAAAACACGTGTACGCGTTGTCGTAAGATAGGATATTTAGCGTCATGATTTTCGTTGTCATTTCCTGCGAGCGTAAAATATTATATATAGCTCAAAATTAGTAAGAGATATTTCATTTTGCTAACCAGGAACAGTTTACAGTCGATTTGCAATCCTACACGAATTTTAACTATCACCATAAATCACAACGAATTATCCAAAAAACATTAACAAAACTATAGTCTAATTCCTCCATCCACAAAATGCCTACAGCTTGATTTATCACAAAACTTTTACCGACGAACAACGTAACCTTCCTGAAGACAAATGAACGCGAGCGACTGAATGAAGTGACCTTGGCATTGCGAACGAACTTACCGAAGTCGCTGTATATTTCCGGCAGTAGAAAGCGATTGTTAGGAATTCTAGCGTAATAATTTACAAAATTAGTAGGACATATTAGCCAACTATGAATTAACAGTAATTGATTTGCAATAAAATATCCGAATTTCAGCTGTCATCATCATCAAGACAAATGAACGCGAACGACTGAACGAAATGACCTTGGCATTGCGAAAAACTTACCGAAATCGCTATATATTTCCGGCAGTAGGAACAGATTGATGGGCGTTCCGCACTTTTCGATGCTGTACCCTTTACAAACACTGTCCACGTTCAAACTGTTCTTGTTTGTATCGCTGTACATGTACATTCCTGAGTTCAGCTGCAGGTTTGATTTTTGGAATGCTTTCCTGAAAGTTTAAAATGGGGTTAGTATTTTGAATTGGATGAATAAATACATACGTTTGGAAACCTAAACAATCGACGGTCTAGTTTGCTTTCTATTCTGAACTCCTATTACATTTTTTTTTTAACTTTCACCACACTAATAATTTCTCCTGTGTAACGTGGTATATGTGGATGCGTTCACAAACATTTAAACTCACATACACCAGACCGCGGGAACCTGTAGGTCATACAAATGTTTGTTCCGTGCGGGAATCTATCGCATGACACACAGCGCATCAGCCAATAGTTCAGCCCCTGCGCGAACCGTGCTTAGCAGCATAAATGTATGTCGACATAAATATAATTATGGTTAGGCTGGAGCCTATAGAAGATACAGGTCCTCCTAGCTGTATATACGTATCCTCTAGCGCTGAACGAAACGTGGAGGATAGCTGCGCATGTTATACGACTGGAGAGCCTATCGGCGCAACGCACGCCCCAAGACTTTCTTAGGCCCAGCGCACACCGCTGGAGGCGCAGCGAAGCGCATTTTAAGACAATAATTTAATATACACGCACGCACCTCTGTGTTTTCGGATTCATGTGCGTATTGTATAATTATCACTTGCTTCGTTGAAGGAAAACATCGTGACTTCGTGAGGAAACCAAGCATGCCTGAGAGATATTTCTGGACGGCGTGTTAAGCCAAGTCAGAGGCCCATGGGCGGCTTAAAACTCTGACACCAGGTTAGGCAGAGGCACTAACCACACGATAAAGATTTTTTTTTTTTATAATAATAATTTATTCATGAAAAACATTGTAGTACATGTCACAATTTACAGAATCGCTTATAATAGTGTACAAGGACTACAATAAAATGGTGGGTAAGGTGCTGTATATTCCTAGCTAGGTTAATAGATAACCTGTGTTAAGGAAAAAAAAAAAAAAACCTTAACTACCTTGATATACGGTCGCGCGCATGCTTTTGCAGTAGCTTGAGGGCGCTCCGAGTACCGCGTGCGAATTTATTCTTATATTGACCGTATATCAAGGTAGTTAAGATTTATATTAAATTGTTGTCTTACTTCTGCGCAATAACGCTCAGCGCTAGAGTTACGTGCCGCGACCTGTACCGATGTTTGACGTTCTTCGGAGGCTCAGAAGAATACCTACAAATTCATGGGCACAAGGCTACAAAAATGGTGCACCATCCACGGGCTTACTAAAGAAACTCAACATAACATGACATCACACCAGTATTTAGTGGTGAGCGTTGTGACGACGAACCGTTTTCAGACGAAACTGTTTTGTGTTCTGCGACGATGAAACCGTTTTACGTCCTGGGTTCAAGCAGTCTTGGTTGCACAAACCAGACTTCGAATTACTTGGTACGATTTTTTATTTTACGCCTATGAAAATACAGTCGAAAACGCCTTTCAATTTTTTTCTCACTAGTCACTCGGCGTGTCGACGCGTCGTTCCGCGTTCGTTTACAAAACAGTTCTTACAATAGTTGTAAGAAACTGCAACTAGTTCACTCGACGAAAACGTAATTCAACGAACGTTTTCAAACGATTTGCAACGAAGATTGATTTCTGCAACCGTTTTCGTCGTCGGGAAAACGGTTGCGTTTCGTCCGACAAAAATTCAACAACGACCCACAACTACCGGTATTTTCACGAAGGGTTAGGCACAGGATTACCTATGGTAAGGCCACATTCCGCCAGTTATCTTTAAGTCACATATACCTTAAATATCGATGGACAACTTTTCAACACTAAATAGTTTTGCTGTCACTGGCGAAATGTGGGTGTACTATATTAGGTATTATCGAGGACACTTCCGCCTGACCACCACTAAGCTAATTTTTGCTTGCACTCGCAACATAGAAACGCTCTCTAGCCCCGCCCCGTTGACTTTGTATAGAAATAATGAATGAAAAGATACCGAATCGGCCGAGCGCACTGACGACGCTCGTCAAACGAGACTTATTGTTATTTTGCGCGCCAAAGTTGACGCTTTCCTAATAGGTCCAAACTTTAAGGGGGCGTGGCTCGGCACCTCCGCATGATTTAAGCGAAAAAATTATAAACTGGTCAGGCGGAAAAAACCCCGATAGTACACCTCTGCCTACCCTTTGGGGATTGGAGGCGTGATATTATGTTGTGTTAGTTTTGTTGTCTAGTTTTCATTACTTCAGCCATTCAGTCTGTTATGTCAGGTCAGGGTTGAACGTGAATCAACCCCTTGTAGCGTTGGCCATGACGCCCGAGTACGAGGCCTTCGTAATGGAGCGCCACGGTCAATGCTCAAAGGTTATTAACTTGAATGGATTGTATAATCGAAGTTGAACGGAACTTGGAATTCTGTACTATTTTAGCCAACCATTAAGGTCTAAATTGTAAGTAACGTAACCAAGCGTTAATGATAACTGTGCTCGACTTTCGTAATATAAAGTTGCAACGCATAATGCTGCAAACTTTTGGGAAGTCGGTGGCCACAGGGGAAATTACTTAAGTCACTAAGAAATGAAAAGATGGATGAGCGAGGCTTTTGTTGGCCTTTACCACGCGTGGTGCAACGGTGCAGGTGTGGCTTTATATAAAAATCAATAGTAGATTATACAAGTGAAAAAAAGGTATTTTAATTCGAGGGACTAAGTTGGATCCCGAGAGCAGCGAAGGATTCTAGAGTAGAATCCTGAGCGGAACCAGGGATATAAGAACCGAGATAAATTTTAATTAATTTTTAATAATAACAGCCAATCGGGTCAATCCTCAAGCTTAATCCACGCTTACCAAGGTCGGTATGTGGATGGGTGACCACTAATTCATTACACACCAAGTTTCCTACGTGCGTCGAAAAATACGTTAAGCTCTTGGTCAATCCCTCAAAGCAATTTTCGAAATTCAGTGTTTTATTGTTGTCGGCACGTTTTATTGTTCCTAATTCAAAATGTTTTTATTTATTCAGTGAGTAAAAGAGAGTTTTATTCACTGTTATGGACAGTGAGTAAAAGAGAGTTTTAGAAAAAATATTTTTTCCATCGCCACTCGAAAAAGGCCATTAAGGTTGAACTGCGCAACATATTTTCCATACAAATTTCGGGGGGCTATTACTCCACTGTTTGACATGGTACATCTAAAGTTAAACATGATATCGTTTTGTCTCATTATTAGTTGTGTCTGTGCGGAAACAGAATAGTAAAATAAAAAGCCATTCAAAAGTTACGAGCTACCAAAGATTCATTTTTATTGCCAATTTTAACGTAACTTTGGGCGTAAATTAGTAATAAAAGAAGTGTCAAAGTCCAAAACAAAGTCGGTACCGACACAGCACAATTATCGAAGAATTCAATAAATTTTATTTGATAATGATTTATGCAGTGGTTTTTTCATAAAATTCGATTTCCCAAAAGCCTTTTCATATTTTTTTACGCGCGCCTTTTCCTATGAATTTTCGTGCATCTCACTGAATAATGTTTCCCCCGGTGCGGTGCGGGAGGGGGACACGCGATATTGACATGTCCTTCGTTTGATAGAGGAACAAGACCTATATTTCTGTCCTTTTCATTTCATGCATGACGTCAGTGACGTGTCATTTGTTTTTCGCTGAAGTTGAAGGGCCTGTGCATTTTTATTGGACTCCTATAATGTGTGCATTTAGATGGCGCGACCACGGCTTTTTTTTTTTTAAACTATGGCAATATTTTGTAAAAAAAAAAAAAAAAAAACTAAATTCATTAATTAATTAAAATTCATTAATTAATTAAATACATTAATTTCAATTTTAAACTTCACATTCAGAACATTTTGAAGGTGATAAGCGATACCGTACGTATGCTCTTGAAATATAAACCTAGGATTTTTTTCATTTTTTTTACAAATTCAATCTGTTATTTACCTAAATTCCAGGTCTCTGCAACGCTTAGTTTTTAAGATTTCCGTGGCCGCGTGGTTCTCCGCGTTTCGATGGCGTGGCCACGTTCAAACCCTTATAACTTTTTAACCATAACTTTGAAAAATTTAAGGTTTTGGGAAATTTGAACCACGTACATACATATTTTTACAAAATCATGGCATAGTTATTTAAAAAAAAACGCCGTGGTCGCGCCATCGAAACGCACACCCTATAATATGGTGTAGCGACCTACTTATTTAGAAACTTTATTTACATAAAACCATCACGATATAATTTTTACTTTTCTTCTGATCTGTCACTTCTCTGTCTTGTGTTGACTAAATTTATATAGAATTATGAACATTTTTAATTTAATTTAGTTAGTGTACAACAACCACTAAATTGGTGACTCCGACGTGATACGCCCTGAAAAGGAAATCCTAAACTTTATCAGGCCAAGGAAATCCACAGTACCACGATGACAATATAAAGCAGTCGTCTGCCGACCAACGTCCAGACTCTGCTGGCTTCACAGCCATTTATTTCTTTTGAGGGATTAGCAGACCTGGCGAACAATAACAAACAATATAGTTATACAATATTATTGTTGCCACTAATCTCGCGAATTGTGTAGTGACAGTGTACAACAACCACTAAATTGGTGACTCCGACGTGATACGCCCTGAAAAGGAAATCCTAAACTTTATCAGGCCAAGGAAATCCACAGTACCACGATGACAATATAAAGCAGTCGTCTGCCGACCAACGTCCAGACTCTGCTGGCTTCACAGCCAATTATTTCTTTTGAGGGATTAGCGGACCTGGCGAACAATAACAAACAATATAGTTATACAATATTATTGTTGCCACTAATCTCGCGAATTGTGTAGTGACGGTGACGTTATAAGTTGATAGTAAAATTTTTAAAGAAAAAGTTTATTTTATTCTTTTTAGCGCATTTAAATAAAAGGTCAGACGAAAGTATTATATAACTTCGTTTTTGTTCGGAACGGTTCGGAACGCTGAGTGTGTGCGTACGAACTAGACGCGCGTGAAGACTAGCGTCTAACTGCTCATCACTGATACTATCTCTGTCGGGCACGCCGCCAGGTGAGACAGCGTGCTTTTTGGCCACGCCCACCAAGGAGTTCGAGCCCGTGTGATGTGTCACCTTAAGGGACACAAGGGACAGAATCTCGAATCCCTTGTCACGCTCGGGATTCTTTCACTGTTCTCGGGATTCAACTTAGTCCCTCGGATGAAATTCTCTTTTATTTTCCATTTGTTGTATAATCTACTATTATTTCACATAGGCCTACATGGGCACTTATAAAACGTCGAAAAAAGGTGCTCGGTTCGGGTTAGTCGTTCCCTATGGAGAAGAATCGGCAAGAAACTCCATGGGTACTCTTTTCATAGCTGTAAAGGCGGTTTTTATAGCTCGAATGTTACTACCGAGCGCAGACGTGCGGTTGACAGTACATGGCCCAGGCGGGCCTAGATTTCACGGGCCCATACTTAGGGAAAGCCTTTGAAGCTATGAGACAATGAACCAAGTCACTCACCTATTTCCTTAATACGTTATAGAAAGATGATAAGGAGCCATCCATAAATTACGTCACACGAATTTCATGATTTTTTTACCCCCCCCGTCCTTGTCACTGGTTCCGAAATTGGTTTTATTTCGATTTAAATTCTTTTTTTAATAAAATTAACATAAAATGAAACATTACAAAAATTTAACAAAACTAAAAACGATTCAGACATAAAAAGATTTAGAAATGTGACGTCACGAAATTTAGGACCCCTCCCACCCCCTTTTCACACTTCGTTGACCCCCTCCCTCCCCCTTAACGTGTGACGTAATTTATGGATGGCCCCTAATCAGTGACGGACTTTACGCAATTAAATCATCATTAATTCATCGGTTACTGTTAACACCGTGCCAGCGAGAACACTCTAGTTGTTTTTAGCTGATCAAGACCCACATTTCACAGGTTATATTTAAGTCCCATGTAATAGGGGGCAAGCCCATTGTCATCAGCTAGGCACAAACTCAGACTCCGTGACTACTACTGAGAAATTCCTGATGGAAAAACCCAATAACACTTTGCCCGACCCAGGATTCGAACCCAGTACTTCATGCTCAGAAGCTTCGCGCTTGGGACCACTAGGCCATCGAGGCTTTATTAGTTAATAAATATCGCTGAACATCACACACAGCGCCATCTATTGTCACACTAAGCAACGAGGCTTGTGTCGTGGACACCAGATAGTTGATATACTACATAGATACTTTTTGTTTGTAAATACATACTAGTAATACATAGTTTTTCACTACAAGGTGGGACAGGTGACCTTGTTTTCCCACTGCTGGACAAAGACCTCCCCCAATTCCTTCCATGTGCTCTAGGTATCATAAATAGCTAACCTGTATAGATCCTGCATAGTACAGATTGATTCCGGAGTAAAGTCTTCAAGCTGACAGCGGTTGTGTAGCAGCAGTAAGTGTGGGTGACACTCGCCGCCTCCCGTCGACTCTGAACCTTCTTGGTTGGTTGGCACCGTGTTGGATGCCGATAGGGATGGCTTTAGCATTTCAGCTGCTTGGATATATCTGGAGAATGTGAACGTCGTAAATTTAATGTTATTAAGGCGACTACAGGAGCTAAATTATCAACTCTATTAGTGGTGGTTCAAACTTCGTTTGACATACTGTTAGAATAAAGTTCTAATCAGCTTGCACTACAAAGTAGTTGTTACGTCAGTCACTGCGGGCGGCGGAATAGTGCGAAATGAGTTGTTTTTTGCGATTTACAAAAAATCTATTGTTGGACTATAAAAATAGAACACTATCATGCTAATATGTTGCTTGTAGAATTATTTGTCAAAAAATCAGAATGGTCGCATGTATTTTATTATGGTTTTTTCTGGTTAAAAGATTTTTTCGAGATAAGTTCGTGTTTTTTTTTAAGTATCGAGTATTTAAATTAGTTGTATTATGTTTTCAAAACACTATCATACTAGCATAATATGAATATATTATATGGTTGTGTTTATTGCAGTGAATAATATGTTTTTTCGCATTATAAAATGGCGTTTAGCTCCTGTAGTCCCCTTAAGTAAATTTTTAATCAACGCTAAAACACAACACTTTTGGGACCTTGCGCAGTATGCGATCAGGGGGCCTAAAAAGGCCGCTTTAGCCCAGTACTACGACTGGTCGTGGTCTTGGTAGGGGCAGACAAACCAGTTGAGGCTTAACTTACTACGACTACTTGTGGCCGCGTAGTGCTCCATTTGAATTCGCACTTTGTAAGTGCGTGTGGCCCAGGTAATGTGCATCTAGAATTCTAGTGTCTGCACCTAACAACTTCGGGACATTTGTAAATGTAAACTTCTATAAAATGTACAAAGATATCAAATTACCTCAGAAAATTATAGTCTGCAAACCAGTCCTGCACTGCAATCAGTACATGACATATCGCCATCAAAAAGGACGCTATTTGAAGGCAGTCCACCGTCACTACGTTGGCACTTCTGGCTGTAATGGTCGTGTTGGACTCCTCGATCAATGATGGTGACCATAACGCTTGGCAGTCTAGGAGGATCACGCGATCGTTCGTGATGTACATATCGATACCTGGAATTATGTAGTATGTATTGTTAAATAATATGGTTATTACTTAATTATTGAACGCTTGAACTACGAAAACTGCTATGTAATTAAGGCGTCGTGGGCTACTGAATTATGAAGCTGCGTGTAAGTCCAACACGAGCGTCTGCTCACCACAAGCGGAGCACAGATTCCCTTGGCGGGAGTGCTCGGTCGAGGCTTCTAAATCCGTCTACGCTTAACGAATTACCGAGCGTGTTCGGCTCGCCTAAGGGGGGCCGTCTCCACGAGCGAGAGAATCGCGGCGATATTATCGTCCTTGCCACGTTTTTCTATACACTCTCTTTTGGGCCGTCTCCACGAGCGAGAGAATCGCGGCGATATTTTCGTATATAAATACGTTAAATCGCCGCGATTCTCTCGCCCATGGAGGCGGCCCCTAACGTAGATGCAGCTTCAAAGAGCCCGCTAAACTACGTAACGCAAGAGATGGCGAAGTTGGGTCTTACTCTAATGTCGAGTCCTAACCAAAGCAATCATCGCGTAAACATGCACCTGCTTTTGCAGCGAACTCGAACACGTCGTCCTTTCGACAAAAGAAGCCTATCGATTTTACGAATGAACGACATGAGCATGACGATTGCATATTCACGTGTCCTATCGCTTTAGTTAGAAATTCTTTAACACTTAAGCGTAATTTCTTCAACCGTTTGAATATCAAATGAAGACAAAGACCAATCTGGAGTCTTAGCTGTTGGGGTACTGCCGAATGTCTAGTCTACCATCTATTTCTATATTACCTTTTGTGCAATGGACTCCTCTCTCTATCTGCTCAATGTCTTGCATTTTGAATTTAAATGTACCGTCAGCTTTATCCTGTGCTTTCGGTTCTGGCAGGCCTGCAAAGTCCAGTGCTTCCAGTTGATTCTCTAATCCAACCTCATTGCTATCGAAAGTGTTATCAACAGGCATTTCATGAGAGTTCAATATTTGCGTGCAGAGATTCTGATCGTGAACATTTTTAGCAATTAGGTTCAGTATCATTGACTTGCCCACACCTTGGGTGCCTGAAAACAGAATACATATTTGTTTAAGAAAATGTGAATGGAACACTTTGTAACGCAGCATTACAATAGACACAGACATTTCGCTGCAGCAGTTAGTCATCTACCTAAGTACCTTTTTTTTACATTTAATACTTTTCTGCAAGTGTATATAAATATTGATCTTGATCTGAATTTTAAATTCTTAAAATGGACTTTATGGTTATTAGGAATTTAAAAGTTTTAAAGTGATTCATATTATGATTCTGATAAAGCGGCTATTTTAGACCCCTAGCTCCAAGATAACTCAGCTAAGGGCCTATTTCTCAATGTCCGAATAGCCACTACTTACTGAATAAATTAAAAAATGGAACAGAATTTGTGTGTCATTATCTGCCAAGTAAGGGGAATTTAATTGTAGGTGGTGAAACAGGCCCAAAGAAAGAACTGTCTAGTTGCATTGTTCTAATGCGGATTTTATGGTCAAAGTTTTCTTAGCCAAGCAGAAAAGTTTTTCTGGAAATTGAGAGTCTATTTTCTTCATAAAAAATTACTGTCTGCATGCATTTCTTACCTATTATGCCAACAACAAGATAATTTGTGCTAGAATCATGTAAGAACTCTAAAGCACTGGTGTTGAGTTCCAGGTTCTCATCTAGAAGTTTCACAGGTTCTGTCAAAAACTTCAGCGGTGGGCTCAGTTTTTGTTCTGAAATTGATATAAAAATATTTCGTTTTTTAATGTGTTTTCATTTCTATCCGGTGTCTATATTATTTATCTAACATACAATACCACTAACAACACAGATTAACAAACAATATTAAGATGCAGCATCACTATAAAACAAACTCCCCTGCCGCAACTGTCTGTCTGTCCATATGTATGCTTAGATCTTTAAAACTACTCAACGGATTTTGATGCGGGTTTTTTAAATAGACAGAGTGATTCAAGAGGCAGGTTTAAGTATATAATTTGCGGGCGGGCGAAGCCGCGGGCATCAGCTAGTGATAAAATATATCAATGACAACACTTATTGGAACACCCTCTAGTGCAGGTGTGTCCAAAGATAATTTTATGAATTTAGTATTTTTGTAACCTTAGCAGGCCAAAAGAAATGCAAAGTGACCTCGAAGCTTCGTCGGAATAGATTGTGATGAGAAGGTCTCCATTTGCAGGTAGGTAGGTGAATATGTCTCGGGACTAACTGAGGGACATATTTTAAACAATGTTCCTGCAATATTTTTTGCTGTCATATTATAAAGTTTGAAATTGCTCATGGACCATGTGAAAGATCTATGCGGGCCGGTAGGTGGCCCGGGTGCCGAATGTTGGACAGTAAATGGGAACACACTTTTAAAACCAATCTAACTAAAGAAAGTGATGTAAATTTAGAAGCTGAGAAAACTACACAAACTAACACGAATATGGAAAAGAAAATAAATTATTCCTTTGAGTACCTGTGTTTTTTTTTTCTTTATTCTCATTTTGAGCAATTTTATGGATAGAAGGATGTCCTTCACTTTCAGATGTAGAAGTTTTAATACCCTTTGGGCTCTGTGGTCGATCCTCTTTAGGAGTACTCTGTTCTCTGGTCTTCAATATGATGGTGGGCTGCTTTTCCTTTTCCTGCTTCTCTTTGGCCTGATCTTTTGAAGATTCACCACGATCTGATTTCAGAATGACCGGCCTCCTTGGTGCCGTAGATTCCTGCGTTATAATGACGGGTGAAATATGTCTTTATTTGGCTTTCTCTTGTTGGAAGACTTGGAAGAATACAGACAGACATTTGTCTGTATTCTTATCCTATGTTTTTTTTTAAATGAATTGTGCGACCTACCTTCGAAGTAAATATTTTTTTCTTCTTATCTGCCATGGTGGATATCCTTTGTGGGCAATTGGGATATATCGTTTTTAATTAACAATCCCAAAATTCCATTTTCTTACGAATGTTTACATTTGCCTTTGCTTCTTGAAGTAATGAAGTCGATAGTAGATTTTGATTTTGACATTACAATTCAGTCGGTGTCATTGTCATTTTTTGACTTTGACATTTTTGACAACAACATTGACAAGTCAGTTTTTTTTTAATTTATTTTATGACCATAATAATATGGTACATTGAGGTGTTAGAGATGAATTTCATAGAAATTAATTTTGTGGAGACACATTTTGTTTCTCAAACACGAAGAAACAGAAACAAGCCAATGCTAGGTTTCCTAATGATTCAAATATTATTCACGACTGTAAGACGTATGTAGTTACAGAATCATCAATACACCCCTCCAAGTTCATAAGTGATATTATTGTGTGAAAATTGTGAAATGGTTATTTATTAGATATAATTTTATTTACATATGGATCTTGGACCAAGTATGAAGGTTTGATTTCACCATTTGACTCTTTGAAAAAAATAACAGAAGTTAAAAAGAAAGGCCGGACCTATTTGGAGGAAGAAAACTTTTTATTTAATAAGGAGCATTTTTAATTGGAACATTTTTAGTTTGTTAGAAGGCTTAGTTACAAAATTATTAAGATCGAAGTATAATTTTACTGAGGTAATTTTATTAATTTTGGACGGGATGATATTTAGACAAAAAACGTTTTAGACAAGTTGCATTATTGACGGGTAGCGTTTTAGAACAGTTGCGTTTTAAACGATATGTATTTTTAGACCAGTTGCGTTTTAGGCGAGAAGCGTTTTAGACCATCTGCCAGTTGCGTTTTAGACCAGTATGTACTTAGACCAGTCTACTTTTTAGACCACTTTGAGGTTTTAAAAAAAAACTTAGTTTCCAAGAACTCTATAGATGGCGTTGAACTTACTATGATAGATGGTGCCAAAGCCAAAACGCTTGAAAAAAAAAACATTGTGTCACGTCACATACTCTCGTTGACTGACACTTTCATTTGCTTAAACTTCCGAATATAACCAACATTTCTCGCGCTTTGTTAAAATCAGTTTTTTTTGGTTCCGTTCCTTGCATTATCATACTTACTCCTAGCGCCATCTATCCAGCGACTAGGGAAGAGCTAAAAAGAAAATCCCTCATTAGACCAGCTGCTTTTTTAGACGAAATGATACTAACCCCTGCAAATTGCAAAAAACATCAGAAAATATTAATTTCGCGGGCTACCCTCATTAACTGATAAAGATTTATTTGTGTAGCTATAAGGAAACGTGCAGGAACTATAGGTGGCAGCACTAAACGACAAAAGAGACACTATGCGGACAGTAAAGGAAACTTATGCTGTCACGCAAACCTCTTCAAAAGTATTATTTTTGATTATGTTATTTATAAGGTATAAAACATGGGTTCCGGTTAGAGATGGGCGGGTGGGTAAAAAATGGGAAGGTAAAAATTGGAAGGAAAGGGTAAAATAGGTAAAAAAGAAAAAATACCCTTTTGTACCGGGTATTAATAAAAAATACCAGGTAAAAATTGAGTACTGCCTTTATATTATTTAAATGGCTTTGCCATGAAATGTATAGTGTCTTTATATAATTTAATTGGCTTCGTCATCAATACTACGATCTACCATGTTAATTTTGACCTTGACCTTTGAAGATAAATATTGATTGTATGTCCTCAGCCGTTCCCGAAGGGGAACGGTGCATTGTTATTTTAAATGTGTCTGTAATTGCGGGTATCTAAAGGCTTCTTTACACCGGGGCAACACTGTGCGGCATTGCTGCGTGCTATATATTGTGGCGTGCGTCATCATGTGGTATGCTACAGACTACCAAAATATGCGGCAATTGCGGTATGCGGCAGCCTATTTTACATTGAGGCAACATCATGCCTAAATAATTTTCAAAGCATCGTGCTGTAAATTTTATTGGAGTGTTTTGGTCTACCAACTTGATTGATCGAGGGGACAAGACACCGTCGATTCAGCCTTGATGAAGTAACTTTAGCAGCATGACGCAAGATGTTGCCATGCCTGAAAATAATCTTAAAATTTTACGAACTACCTAATACACAAATCAAAATAAAGGCTAGAAAATGCCACGTAGGTCAAGTTCATCTAGGCTAGGAAAAAATATAATTATGTAATTTATACGTATATTATTTAAAGTAAAGTGATATATATACCTACACTGTTTTCTGAATGTCGAAAAATGATTATTTTTGGCTACTTTAGCAGGGTGCAGGCTCTTCGTCAAGAAGGGTTGGGACAGCGCCCGTCTGAAGAATTATAGGCCAATCTCACTTCTAAGTCATTTCTACAAGTTGTTTTCAGGAGTCATCACGAATCGTCTCGCGCGCAGGTTTGACCATTTTTAGCCTCCCGAACAAGCCGGTTTCCGAAAAGGCTTTAGCACCGTGGACCACATACATACGCTGCGGCAAGTTATACAGAAGACTGAAGAGTATAACCTGCTTCTCTGTTTAGCGTTTTTGGACTACGAGAAAGCCTTCGATTCGATCGAGACCTGGGCTGTACTGCAGTTTCTCCAACGGTGCCAAATCGACTCCCGGTACATCGAGGTGTTGAAGTGAGAAACACCACCGTGTCAGTCCGACTTCAGGACCAAGCCTCGGAACCTATCCTTCTGCAGCGAGGTGTGAGACAGGGAGACGTCATATCTCCGAAACTGTTCACCGCTGCACTGGAGGATGTCTTCAAAGTTCTGGACTGGAGAGGGCTAATAGGCATCAACGTCAATGGCGAGTACATCACTCACCTACGGTTTGCCGACGATATAGTGGTCATGGCTGAGACCATGGAGGACCTCAGTACAATGCTCGATGACCTCGGTAGAGCTTCCGAAAAAGTGGGGCTACAAATGAACATGGACAAAACCAAAGTCATTTTGAATGCCCATGTAACAACCACTCCTATCAAAATCGGAGACACTACACTCGAAGCTGTGGACGATTATGTGTACCTGGGACAAACGGTCCAGTTAGGTAAGTCTAACTTCAAGAAAGAGGTCAATCGTCGAATCCGACTCGGCTGGGCAGCGTTCGGGAAGCTGCGCGGTATCTTCTCGTCCAACTTACCGCAGTGTCTTAAGACGAAAGTCTATGACCAGTGTGTGTTGCCAGTGATTACATACGGGACCGAAACGTGCTCGCTCACAATGGGCCTCATCAGAAGGTTTAAAGTCGCCCAAAGGGCAATGGAGAGGGCTATGCTCGGAGTTTCTTTGCGTGATCAAATCAGAAATGAAGACATCCGCGAGAGAATTAGGGTCACCGACGTAGCCGGAGGAATTGCCTAACTTAAGTAGCAGTGGGCAGGGCACATTGCTCGCAGAACGGATGGCCGATGGGGCCGAAAAGTTCTGGAGTGGCGACCGCGAACCGGAAAACGTTGCGTTGGAAGACCTCCCACTAGGTGGACCGATGACCTGGTGAAGGTTGTGGGAATCCGTTGGATGCGAGTCGCACGGGACTGGTCAATGTGGCGACACTTGGGGGGAGGCCTAGGTCCAGCAGTGGTCGTCTTTCGGTTGAAATGATCAATGATGATGATGACTTTAGCAGGCAGTGTGCGTTCTATATTTTATTTATCTACAATATAATGTACTATGAATTAAAATTGGCCAACCTTCTTTTTAGGGTTCCGTACCCAAAGGGTAAAAACGGAACCCTATTACTAAGACTTCGCTGTCTGTCCGTCTGTCCGTCTGTCTGTCACCAGGCTGTATCTCATGAACCGTGACAGCTAGACAGTTGAAATTTTCACAGATGATGTATTTCTGTTGCCGCTATAACAACAAATACTAAATATAGTCAATGGTACGGAACCCTTCGTGTGCGAGTCCGACTCGCACTTGGCCGGTTTATGGTAATTAACAAAACTTCACACTCATTTACGTCACAATGCCTTTGAAAAAAAAAAATGTAAATCGTAAAAGTATATCTCAGATGTTAAGATACACAAAAACAACAACGAAGCGCAGCTATAGTTGACGAAATGCACCCCTCCACGTCATCCCTCATTGGACAGTTACAGTGCTATAGTATTTTGTTCTAATGAGAAAACTATGTCCGCGTATGTTGTGCCGACGACGGTCTCAAATAAAATAAATTATAAAATTCTGTATGTCAAAGAACCTATTAAAAATACAATAATTAGTTTAAATTAAACTGATTTTAATTTTTACCCGGTATAAATTAAAAATGGGAAGGTAAAAATGGGTATAAATGGGTATTTACCCAAAGTCTGGGTTTTTACCGGGTATATGCCCATCTCTAGTTCCGGTCTATCAATAATGTTCGTCAGCGTAACATGAATGTTGACCAATATGATTTTTCTATTTTTCGTTAACTTTCTCTGATGAAAATTGTGGTGCATGAAGAGTCGGTGGCTTAGACAACTTTCTTATTTTCAATACATGTTTTAATGGAAGGGAATCCTTTATCAGCGAGAACAGTATCTCCAGGCTATAACAAATCAATCCACAATCATTTGTTATAAGCAATCACTATAATGCCCTCCGTAGCATTTAGATACAAAACAAGGAGTGCAGCCAATTAAAAACTTTATTGTCTAACCATGTATATAATCTGAGTTCATGTGGAGACTGTTGAGGAATATTCGGTGTGAACTTCAGTGCAGTCTAATCCATAATCATTTGTTATAAGCAATCACTAGAACGCCCTCCGTAGCATTTAGATACAAAACTTATGAAACCACAAGGAGTGCAGCCAACTAAAAACTTTATTGTATAACCATGTTTATAATCTGAGTACATGCGGACACTTTGTATAACTGTTGAGGAATATTCGGTGTGAAATTCAGTGCAGTCTAATCATAGAGTATAGTAATATAGAGTCTAATTTGTGTGTTCGCTGAAGTTTAAATGGTTCGCCAGTACCATTTAATGTTTGCTTGGACGGTTGATTTTGAAGGATATTGAACTTTTTCAATGCAGAGTGTAACAAAAACAAATTGTGTTCAAATATTTTTCTTACTGCATTTATCCATTTTTTTCGTTTTTCACTTAGACATGGTATGAGAGTACTATTCTTTGGAAAGTAATAGAATTTTATTATTTTACGTTATTTGATTAATTTTTATTTTTGTGGATGTATTGGTACATCCAGAAATGCAACAATGCATTATGATTAGCTAGAATAATCATTTTCAATAATAAAATTAATGCTGTTTACTTGTTGTAAACAAGTCAATGTCAAGTATTAATAGAGTACAAGATTCGGATTAGTGACGCCAGTCAGCAGCACCGTCTCGTTGTGCACGTTCCCTATTCCATTGGATTTATTTTTGACGAGAAGCGAGAAAGATTACCAAAAGACTATGAATTAAGTCATTTAAAAAAATAAAATTTCGACAGCCAGCTGTATTATCTTCACATTTTGTTGATTGTGATTGGGTAAAAATATACGTCGTCGTAAGTCGTACACAAAGAGTGAATTAATCCACTCGGGAACTATTACGTTTTTATTATAGTTAATTCCATCAAAAAGATGGGTTTCTTGAACATTTACGGTTTTGGCGTGGTTTATTTGATCTGCACATCATCCTTAGCGAACGCAGACCCTTGTGTAACGAAGTCACCGTGTTCATGTGTTTTTTCGAATGGCACCGGAATCGACCTTACGCCCGCAATTTCATCTGAGTTTTATACAGCGGATATCTATGCGGTCAAGTTGAACGGTACACAATATGAAATGAGTACCTATTTCTATCATCCTTGTTACGACATTAGTATAAACGTGAGCCAGACAATTACGAAAAACACCTGTACATCTCCTTTGTCGGTAAGTTCGTATAAAATATACCTTATTTCTAGACCAGCATGCTATTATTACATAGGTTTAGGTTTCACCACAGAATTCCATGTGTTTGATTTAGGGCCTCATTTGTTACAATTCGTTACCACATATCAAAACGTGTTTACAGAGAGGCATTGAAGAAACCTGTTTTCCCATAAAAAATGCGGTAGTCATATGTACATAATTCTATTTTAATGAAGCCAAATGTTACAACATGGAAGAGAGTAGATATCAAATGAATGATGTAAACTATTTTAAGTTTTGTACCAATTTTTTGATGTCATGGAATAAAATATCCCACCAAAAACATTTTCATGTAAAATGTTGCCAAGACCATATGACTCGCACTGCCAAAAAGTTATCAAATCTCATGTAGAGCATCTAACTTTACACGCCCTAACTCTACAAGGTCTAACTTCACAAACTCTACACCTTATGCAAAGCAAAATAGATGTGGCATGGGGATTTTGCTACATTCACCCATGCGAAAAAAAAAATCATCTTACGCCCATGCGTAAGGTGAAAAATGTATTCACTGTTCATTACTTTTCTGACAATAGTTCTTATAGTATACATATAATTTAATCTTCAGTCTACCAATCCACTAACTATTAACCTACAAAGTACTGAACATAAAATTAATAGCATCTTATTTTAAAAACACATGAATTGGACGTAAATTGGTTTATGTTTGGACTGATAGATTAGAAAATTGTTGATATTTTATTTTATTGTTGTATTAGCTTTTGTCTTGTCTCTGCTTCGTACATTTTTATGACCTTGATAAACCATTGAGGTTTCTTCCCCTAAGACGACCCAATGACCCTTTATTGTATGTAAGTTTAATTTTGTCTTAAATACAAACCTTCCGGTATACATCATTGTATATAACAATATACAATGAGGCTACTAGAACTATCAACTATCTTATCACACATCTTATCTGCCAATTTGATGCTGTTGCTTAATACTCTGTTCAACTAAAACTATGTCATTATTATCAACTAACATTTTAGCCTCAAAAGAGAAATATAACTATGATTGTATGTACAAATGACAAGTCATGCATTAACTTGACATGGCATGCATTTAAATAAATTGCATTCACTTTATCCTTATTCAAAGACATGATATTGTACTATAATAATATGTATCTAGTTTGATGTAATAAGCTAGTCTAATATTTTTACAATGATAATAAATAAGAAGTTACAAAAGTGCTTATAATAATTTGTTTCATGTACTTAAAAAAATAAGAAAACACTCAATGAGTCTTTAATAAAATATGTTAGTAAAGTAATTTTTTTTTTATTTCAGATTTGTCGACATGTAAGTGCAATGAATTTGTCCAACAAAACAGCCGGTACATACACATTTGACGAAGGCTCGTATGACTTTATGGGCAGGACGAATATATCACAGTTTTCTGCTCAAGGCGACTCTATAATTTATGCCAATGGACCATCGTAAGTTTGTATTGATGATTTAGAAAATAATTATAATGTTAAATCCTTTATCTAGGTACTATATCGCATATTTATCCAAAATTAATGCTTTTAAATTTGTCATTATAAAATATGTTGGTAATTCTTATCTAATACTAGTTTTGAGATAAAAGCAGGTTGCAAATAGTAGGTAAATTGAGTGCTACTACACATAACAACTGTACAACGGTACCTCTATTCAACATGATAAAATAAATTAAATGTAGAATTTTTATTATTTCAGTGAAACAATCGTTCTTTTGGAGTGCGCTGAGACAGAGAACAAACTACAAGTGTATTCATTATCGGAACCAGATAAAATTGTAAGTCATTCTTGTTTGCTCATTCTGTAGCTTAATTATAATATTTTAGTTCATTATGAAACATGTGGTTTAACAAGGTCAGGCCACTTTGTACAGCTTTGTACAGCCAAAGGAATTTTTCACTGTACCTATCAACCAGTGTTATGATTAACTTGATAATGTTAATTTATTTTCTTTCTATTTTTTTCAAACAAATCAAATTCTGACACATTCTTGCAATAAACTTACTAATACTTTTAATGCATCGTCGTTCTGACTTTTTACTTTCACAGCTAAGCTGCTGAATGAATGTAAATAAAAAAGGCAAATGAAAGACCACTTTCTCTTTTTTTTTTGATTTCATCTTACTGAAACAAAAAATATTGACATGGTTAAAATGTACACACTCACACACTAAGTTAAACATAAATGAAGTAGGTACCTAACATCCTCTTGGTAAATCCAGTGAGGGAAAACACAATAAATTTGCCTTTAATATCTATAATTGTTTGGCCATTAAAATAACTACATACTTCCCAACTAGTGTAGTTTAGTCCTTCAAGTGGACTATTCTTTGTGTAGACCAGCGGTCGGCAACCTTTTGACAGGCAAGGGCCACAAGGTGGCAAATTAAACTAAAGGCGGGCCGCACTTGTGATATTAATCCTAGCAGCCCAATAAACCTACGTATAATTGGTCATATCCCATAGAAAAATTGAAAAGCGCGTTGTTAAGGTTGCACTAGTCGCGGGCTCGAACTCACTGGTGCGCATGCCCAAAAAGCACGCTGTCTCACTTGGCATCGTGCCCGACAGAATGAGCTCAGTGAAATGCAAGATAAGTCATAGTAAAAGACGCGCGTAAAAAAATACGAAAAGAACTTTGGAAAATCGAGTTTTATGAAAAAACCAGCGCATAAATCAAGTACGAATCAAATTGATTGTATTCTTCGATAATTGTGCTTTGTCAGTACCGACTTGTTTTGGAAATTTGACACTTCTTTTATTACTAATTTACGCCCAAGTTGCGTTAAAATTGGCAATAAAAAGTAAAACGAATCTTTGGTAGCTCGTAACTCTTTAAGAGTCCTATTACGTTTTTAACGAAAATTCGTGATTTTTGACGCAGTAATTTTCAGCATCAGTTAGATATTTTAATTATTTGCTTATGAATAACAATAGTGCCATTCTCTTTCTTGTAAGTTGGAGTTACACATTTTCATTTTACTTTTCGTGTAATTTACTATAAATATTTTACGAACTCAGTTTGCAAGAAAAACCGTCGGCGATGGAACTTTGACGTTGAGCGTCAAATTCACAATGTTACATGCAATTCTTTTAAAAGCTAAAATTACTGAAAAATAAGCTGAATGTTTTACTTGTTTATTGGAGTTTTAGAATTTATTTAAATTCCTTGAATTTTCACGGAAAAAATCGTAAAGAAAGCGTAATTTAAGCCATAAATGTCTTGATTCAGTGTCCATTATATTCCAAATAAACTAAATTTTATCAAATAAATTAATAAATTAATATGATATACAACTTCAATCTACAATGAATAAGTTTCATTAGTTTTCGTTTGTCAATATAATAAGACAAAATTACAATAAATAAAATTAAAGTACTATAATTCTGCGTCAATTCAAGTCGCACCTCAGTCTCATGTCAGTCTCGTCTCTAATTTTCGTCAATAACAATCGACAATCATCCGGAGATCGCTATTATAATCGACTCGTGTACGCCGATCGAAAAAATTTGATCCAGGGAGCAAAAATCGAAAAATTGCAAAAAAAAATGTAATAGGATTATAGGACTCTTAATGGCTTTTTATTTTATTATTCTGTTTCCGCACAGACAAAATTAATAATGAGACAAAACGATATCATGTATAACTTTGGAGTTTGGATGTACAGTGTCCAACAGTGGAGTAATTCCCTCCCGAAATTTCTATGGAAAAAATATCGACTAGTGTCACCTTAAGGCTGGATCCACACTATACGGTCGATTGTGGTTCGTTCATGCATTTATTTTATTTTGATAATTATAACTTATTTACAAAACTTTTACGGGCCGCAAGTAAGACGTCCGTGGCCCGCGGGCCGCGGGTTGCCGACCGCTGGTGTAGCCATACCATTGAGCTATTACAACCACGTATAGAGAAGACAGCGCGAACAAAATCTGTGCGCAGTGCGGGGCGCGCGGGGGGCGGCTAACCCCGTATATATAGATGTTCTGGGGGTCTAAAATGGCCGCTTTAGTAGAATCATAATAGGATAAGAATATGAATCACGTTAAAATGTTTAAATTCTTAAAATAGACTATGTTCATAATCATAAAGTCCATTTTAACAATTTTCAATTTTTAACTTGATCCATATTACGATTCTGCTAAAGTGGCCATTTTAGACCCCCTGTAGCAAGCAAGCGACTGAGTGAATTGCAGCTGGCTGACAGCAGTTGAACGGAGCACAGATTTTGTCCGCGCTGTCTTCTCTATACGTAGTAGTAGTAATAGCTCAAGCCTCAATGGTGTAGACGCTATTAATGGAGTATGCGTTATTTAATACCAGCTAATCTGGTAATACAATAGTCAGTGGGGTGTATAGTCAGAGCCCATAGAAGTGATGATAGCTAAGTACAGGCAGTCAACTCCAATCTCCTATTATTGCTCACTGAGTAACCTTTTTAAAACTGTCAAATATCACTTTATGATGTTACATTTTATAGAATTTATTTTATTAATTTATTTCATAATGACTCATAAGCACCATGTGACTGACACAAATTTCGATAAAACGAGTTCTTCAGTGGTGTTAATTTAACACATGATTTTATCAATTTATTGTGACTTTTCGTAAATTAAGACATTGGAACAATAACACATTTTAATGTTTTTGTTGTATTTCAGGTCCTAGCATTCTATTCAAGAGACGCCTGTCTTAAGCAAATAGAAGAAGTTGGAAGGTCCTTTGGCTCAACACTCTTGATCATATTCTTCTCATTTGTGGTATTCTACTTGGTACTTGGGATCTGCACAAAGAAATTCTTGATGGGTGCAACGGGCGTAGAAGTTATACCCAATCTCGCCTTCTGGTCGGAATTGCCTAACCTTGTCAAAGTAAGTGTTGATTTGTTTCAAATACATTACTTTGTGGTAGTGGACCAATCATTTAGGTTACACTTGAATTGTACTCATGGAAGCCAATTGGCTTCCATGAAAAAAAAACCCTAAGGTGTTTGAAATAAACTATGAAAGTATGTACAAACCTAATTTAAAGTCATATTGGTCCAAGTCAGCTTTTGAACCCGTAAGCTGAAACTTATTAAGTGGATCCATACACATTGACGAGCTTTTTATTGCAAAAAAAAATCATCTTGAAAGTTACTCTATGAAAGTACAAGAACAAAAGATGTTTATTCATTGCCTAAAAATAGTTTTCCTCACACGTGTCTCAATTGCGTCTCGATGCAACAGAGTTAAAAATACTTAAGAACGATTGCTGATCTAGGGATTCTAGTGGTCTCGGGTTTTTCCTTTAGTGCTAGATAAAAAAATGGGTTACTTCTGTCTAACGTGGACCGGCGATATTTTTAATTTCATCGTCCCATCTCATGGGCCTTGGATTGTTAGATAGCAACAAAAGGCAACAAAGCAGGTCAAAAGTAAAAATCTAAAAGTTACTCAAAAAATCTTTAAAGCCATTTTTTGTTCATTACGATAATTAATCTGGCAACAGGCCTCCATAAAACTGCTACTCGCACTTGCTTAAGAGAAGATTTATATTAGACCGGTCCGTGTCCGGGCCAGGCCGAGGCTGGGGCGGGACCGGAGCGGAGCGGGAGGCGCCCCGGGGTGGCCCCCGGCCACCGTAGGCGTAGGCCACCGTATCTTGACTTTTCCGTGGAAAAACTATAGTGAAAAATTGTTGCTGCTCATACTGCAGCTAGTCTGAGTACAAAGAGTCAGCAACAAAATAGAAACCGGAAGTCAAGAGAAGTTGGAAATCGGTTTACAAAAAAACCGGCCACGCCAGCTTAACTCTCGACTCTTCCGTAGGAAAACTATTGTAAAAATTTGTTGCTGCTCATACTGCAGCTACTCTTGAGTACAAAGAGCCAGCAACAAAATAAAAATTAAAAGTCGGATTACTTTGGAGATCGGTTTACGAAAAAACCGGCCACGCCCAGCTTAACTCTCGACTTTGCAGATAATGCAAAATAAAGATTTGTTGCTGTTCATACTGAAGCTAATCTGAGTACAGAGAGTCAGCAACAAAATAGAAACCGGAAGTCAAGAGAAGTTAGAGTACGGTTGACGAAAAAACCGGCCACGCCAGCCGGTTTACGAAAAAACCGGCCACGCCAGCTTAACTCGACTTTTCTGTGGAATAACTATTGTTAAAATTTGTTACTGTCCATACTGAAGCTAGTCTGAGTAAAGAGAGTCAGCAACAAAATAGAAACCGTAAGTCAAGAGAAGTTGGATATCGGTTTACAAAATAGAAACTGGAAGTCAAGAGAAGTTGGAGATCGGTTTACGAAAAAACCGGCCACGCCAGCTTAACTCTCGACTTTTCTGTAGAACAACTATTGTAAAAATTTGTTGCAATCTTAATGAAAAGTTAGCGTTATTGCCGATTTTTTGCGATCGGTGGGAACAAAAAAAAAATTTTTTTAGCAACTAATTAGCAACAAAAAAGCAACAAATTTCGGTGTTTTTTATTTTTAATTTCGCTGATTTTACAACGCCAGTTTTTTAGACCTTGATGGCCGAGGACCCGACACGGTCTCAAGCTTTATATTACACCGAGTGTTAAGTTTTGGAAGGGCTGGGCGGGGGCCGTGCAACAACCGTGGTGTAGACGAGCCTCGTTCGGGCCAGGGCGGGACAAGGATCATGCACTGTGTAATATAAATTGCTTCACACAAAATGTATGATGTAACGTTTCAAATCCGTGCCCTGTCCGGGCCACGTACACGGTAAGCCCCGGCCCCGGGCAAGGCCCAGTCTAATATAAATCTTACCTTATGTCAGTCGAAACTCACGAACTCAGTCATTGTTGCAATCGCACGTCTTTGTTCGCGACGCTTTTGTTAGTGGTGTTTAGTTCTTATGCTATTGTTTTCATGTGGTTGACTGCAGAGCCAATATTTATTGAATATGAAAGTGGAAGGTATGTATTATATTTAAAAATACTATTTATTTGATTTCTGTTTCTATTATAAAGGGTGTAAAACACCTCTTAACGAAGGCGAAAGGCACTTGTTCTCCCCGTCATTGCGATCATTTTTAGGGTTCCGTAGTCAACTAGGAACCCTTATAGTTTCGCCATGTCTGTCCGTCCGTCCGTCCGTCCGTCTGTCCGTCCTCGCTTAATCTCTGTGACCGTTAGCACTAGAAGGCTGAAATTTGGTACCAACATGTATATCAATCACGCCGACAAAGTGGTAAAATAAAAATTGGAAAAAAATGTTTTATTAGGGTAGCCCCCCTATATGTAAAGTGGGATTTGTTTTTTTTTTAAATTTCTACCCTAACGTTTGATATATTGTTGGAAAGGTATTTAAAAATGAATAGGGGTTTCCTAAAATCATTTTTTTATAATGTCAATAATTTCGGAAATAATCGCTCCAAAAGTAAAAAACAATGTGTCCCCCCCCTCTAACTTTTGAACCATAAGTTTAGAAAATATGAAAAAAATCTGAAAAGTAGAACTTTATAAGGACTTTCTAGGAAAATCATTTTGAACTTGATGGAAACAACAGTTTTTGTACAAAAAAGACAAAAAGTTGTACAAAATAATTTCTGGACTAAGTTTGTAGTATATTCGTATATGCAAGCATTTTTACATAATGGATACCTACCTTTAAACTCATAAGTGGGAACACTAATTGTGACGGACGGGAAACTACGGAACCCTACACTGAGCGTGGCCCGACACGCTCTTGGCCGGTTTTTTTGTTCTACACCATACCTGGGAACCTTCTAGTTTCGGAGATATTGGGGGTCAAAGTTCCAACTTTTTGACAAGTATTTTTTTTATACAAGTTTTTAATGTAAGATTTTTACTTTAAAAACCTCCACGACCCCCGTACCCCGTATGCAAACTATCCATCAGCACAATGTTTTGAGTGCGTAACATTGAGTTCTACCACAGATATGATTTTTCACCCCAAATAAAAATCACAGTAATATTTTTTGCGTAAAGTTACTTAGTTTGATGTGCAGAATGCTTGGTTGACGGCTTCGTGATGAGGTTGTTTACATCACAGAACATATAAAGGAGGTTAGAAGGGCCTTGTGGGCGGGGCACGCGCGCCGCGGTTATGAGCAAATGCTCAATATCAACCGAAATTTAATTTACCGGCCAGCAATCGCTCTCTTATTTGACAGCGTACGTAAGCTCCGCAAAAAATATTAAATTATGCCGTCTTGCGCTAGTATAACGTGTCGGAAAAGAAGCCAGGTGTGTAGTGTAGCACGAGAAGGGATTTCTTCCCACCGGTAAGTCCAAAAACATTGAAATACTTGTGATATTTGTAATTATAACATTAGCATTATGAAGTTTGTAGACAAAAACGAAATAATCGCAAGGCAGACGAATAGTAATACATTGCTTGCAATAGATGGACTATACATTTTGCATTACGTTAGCGATCGCGCAATGTATTACGTTCACTGCGAGAGTCCCGAGTGCCGAACCAAAGGTGGAATTTCACGAACTCTAGGCACATCGATAGTGCTTTGCCAATTTGTAAACAATTACGATAATTACTATGATACAATGGATTATTATCAATAGTACACTTTATAACTAAAATAATATTATTTATTACGACCGATTGTTAATATAGATTTTGAGTGAGGTTTTTGTATATTTTTTGTATTAGTACTATAATTGTCATTTTTTTCTTTTTGAACTGGTGATAAGCACCGGAAATGTAAGGTTGAGAGGCAACCGACTTTCTCTAATGAAAAAACAATAAACACGGTAAATATTCCATGTTAAATCGTAATGTTTATAATAAAATTGATTTTAAAATTCAGTTACGTATTTTTTATTTGTTTTTATATTGGTGTAATTTATCTATAATATGTATGTATTTAGAAATATAAGTATGTTTATCAGGTGTCTAGTATCCATAACACAAGCTCTGCTTAGCTTGGGACTAGATGGCGTTGTGTGATAGTTGTGGAATATTATTATTATATTCGCATGAATAATGTTCAAAACATGCATTACAGAAGTCCACAATACTTGCAAAGTCCACAATACTTGCAAAGTCTTTGGCAGAATGAACGCAATATTATGTTGGATAGTGTACAGGTTACATCCGGAGTTATTTACTACACAGACCTTGTAGAAACTAGAACAAATTTCCGTGCGTTCAAGCGTTTTTGCCATACCTATTATTGGAATCAAATATAACTGCTCACAACTTAGGACCCATTAATGTTAATATTTTATCCGTGGTGCTAGGCAACTGGGCCTATCCCAGTTGTGAACGTCCCTTTGCGCCTATTGGCCTTGTTTCTTTGTGTCTCCTGCTGATATGGAGGGAAGTGGAAATTACAAATTTTCCTACTCCTCCGCTATACTTTTCTGATTAATTTCGTTGCGGGATCCAAGACAGTTAAATTCATTCTCTGGGACTTCGTCGAGCTTCATTGTCTCGGCGCTTTTCTGGTGGTCGCCACTGTTGATTCTGGCTTTCAGGAGTTACAGTGGTTGGGAACAGAGTGGCGGGCTTGTCCCATTAAAAAAAAAAAAAAAAAAATACTTGCAAAGTTAGAAGCAAGATTACATTAATTTTATCGATATCAACAATCGACCTTTTAGTCGCCCTAGCATACATGAGCTTTTACGCGTGTATGAGTGTACGTCAAACGCAGTGACTGCGTTAGTGTGACAACCAATAGCAAACTCACGATCTAAGTGCGTGTTGTTTATTTGTGTGCGTAATCCGCGTAGGCATTGGTCTCTTGCTTGTAGTGAAGCTAAAGAGTGGGAGTCAAGCGGCGACACGCGTTCTGATACAAATCAGGATCTATTTCCTTTCTAATCTCCTTTATATGTTCTGTGGTTTACATCCTACATTCTAAAAAAATCTTACATTAAAAACTTGTATTTAAAAAAAAACTTGTCAAAGAGTTGCAACTGACTACCAATATCTCTGTAACTAGCAGGTTCTTAGGTATGGTGTAGAACAAAAAAATGATCACAATGAAGAGGAGAACAAGTGCCTTTCGGCTTCGTTAAGAGGTGTTTTACAACCTTTATAGATAGAAGTTGAATTATTTCAACATTTTATTTTTTTCTTGTAGGTTCTTCTGAAACCGTCAGGAAGTTTACAAGAAGATCGTTATGAATCCTGAAAAGATTTAAGGGAAATAAAATGGAAGAAAAGTTTTCTTTAATAGAAAAACTATGACTAACTTTGTTGAGTAACTTTTTTGCGATGAATGTACTTTTTATTACCATTAAAGATTATATGAAATCATATTACGTTGTTTAAGTTTTGAATAAGTCATTAAATAATTTTGACCGGATTTTACATGGAAATACTCTTATGTGCGTCGGTCCTGCGCTTGATCTCTCTCCGGTCGTGTCGGATTACCATCCCATCAGGATCAGACTATGAGAGTGAAGGAAAAACAGTTTTCGTACCACTTGCTCAAAAAAGTGACATTCTATGCCACAAAAAGCGAACATAACAATAGTCATTTTTAATCTGTTAAAACAGGGAAAGAAAATTGTACTGAATTTCATTCATCCTCTAGGGGGAGAATGTGATTTAAATTTGGAATACTTACCGAAATTTATACTGAACTACATCTGTGTTTACACCTTATTATTGAGTTTGTATAAAAAGCATTATACATCTTTTTGAAAAAGGAATACGCATTTATTATGCAGTTATGATTATTAAATAAAATAACGAAAACCGACGAGGCCGTATGAGCCGTATGAAAAAAATATTAGTCTAGGAATTTGCCGCGTTTTTGTTTTCTTCAAATACATAAACATTAAGTTTATTTTAATTTATTTTTATAAATAAGTTAATGTTCTAAAATACTCAAATCAACTCATCAACAATAAATGTACCAAACAAAAATGTAACTCTCTCTATCAATAATTGGACCAATGTTTCGAATGTTAACTTTTACTTTTAATTGTCATTATTTTTAATAAATGCTTATCTCATATTATTATTGTGTTAATTTTTTCGCATATGGTAAGTACGAAAAGTAGAGTATTTTCCTCGGTGATAAAGCTGTCTTAGTCTTGGGTGAACTTAAATCCCTCGCTACACTCAGGACTCGTCTTAAATCCCTCGCTTCGCTCGTGATTTAAGTTTTTAACACCCTCGCTACGCTCGGGAGTAAACCTCGAGTCCTTCGTTACACTCGCGATTTAAATCGTCACCCGCGACAGAAGACACTGCTTTCTCCCCTTGGTTAATAATCTACTATTTTTCTCAAACATGCTGGGAAATATGAGCATTTAGTCGAGTGCAATTAGCCAAAAAATACTCAAAAGGTGGAACGAAGTTTATAGTAGTCGGATTTTCATGGGACTTTTTTTTTGAGTTCCTAGAAGAGTGGAGAAGAAAGTTAAAAAAAAATATTTCGACGCTCGTGACAATTTTTTTTTTTTTTTTTAATTTTCTTTGGAATATTTTTTTTTCGCTTATGACTAACTTCAAATTCGACGAATTCATATTGTAGCGTAATAGTGTGACCTGTGTGCATCCATTAAATGCTAATTTAGTCTGTTTATTTGTTCATTGTAGTCGATTAATGCAATATTTTAAGTATTTTTTGAAAATGTTATATTTTCTGCAATTATTTTTAAAATTTTGAATTTTTAGGACAAGATTTCTTTTGAAATTGGTAACTGATACTTTTTCACAGATAATTGTCTAATAAAGTTGTCAAAATAATTAGTCGAGTGCACTCGACTAATTATTTTGACAACTTTGCGATAAATCGAAATTGCTGTACTGGCCAGATACATGCGACCAGCGGCCGGCAAAAGTTGTATGAAAATCCATGTGTCGTGTTTAGCGGCCAAATAAATTACATAGTAAACTCATATCTGTCGTGTTATTTAAAAATGGAACGATCTTTTACTCTGAAACATGGCAACCAAGGCTGCAATTTCGAATTGGCTTGCAAATAGAAAGCGGTTTATTGAAAAAAAAAAAAAACAAATGACCTCTTCAACGCGAGAGTTTTAATTCCCTCGCATTATTTGAGAAAAGTACTATACCTTGGCCACAACTAGGCATTGATGGACTTTCGTATGTGTGCCTCGGCTTCGCTTCGGCCCACACTTACACGTTCGTCCATCAACGCCTCTGGTGCTGGCCGCTGCAGTAATGTACTATACTTATTACTCGCGGAGATGGCTAGTCTCTAGTTTTTGAAGTGAAAATTTCTTTAGGCGCGTTGAGCACTTTTTGGGCGAAGGAAAAACATTAAACTCATCGTGACGTAACGTAACTTGCGGTCACGCTTCGTAGCACTCGTAGCATCCGCTACGGCGTCGCACCCCATGGGCATGCGCGGGGCATAACCAGTGCTACGACTGGGGCGGGGCCTGTGTACTTTTTGTTTTCACTTCTATCTGCAGTCCCCAAAATAAATAAATAAATTCATTTCATTCAGATGTCACAAGATCCATATAATTAGACTGCCCCGATTTTTTCTAGATTGGCCGCCATGCTCAGAAGGACTAATATATTATTATTTTTGTTTTACTTTGCAGGATGGTTGGGTGTTCATGTTGAATGGTTTCAAGCTGCCAGTGCGAGGCGCCGGGCCCACCGTGTCACCCGACCCCAACAGCTACGATAGCATATAACATCAGGGTGACGAAGACCTCTCTGAAGGTCACCTCATCTTTGTGGAATAGACAATCTGACTGTGTTCTTGATTTTCCATTTGTTTTCTTTTTTTTTGCTAGGCTTTCGAATTTCGAATAAACCTCTTTGGAGTAAATTATAAAATGTAGAAACTTTAGCGCGAATATAAACATAGCAAGCTTATTGATTGAAATTTAGTTTTTTAAATTTCAAATCATTAGTTATAATAAAACACGGACAACTTTGTCTGTGTAGTGATGATATTAATACATATAACAATTTATTCTCGAATATCTGTGCAATACAATCTTTCTGTAAAGTAGAATAATCTATATGTTGCATAATAACAATGCATAATATTATAACTTATATTTTCCGTAGTGATGTTAATATATTTAAGCATTGTTTTTCGTAATAGTAGGTATTGTTTAATAATAATCAAAATAATAATTTTGTATTAAGTATGTATATTTTGTTTTTTAAATTTCAAATCTTCGTTAAAACACGGCTAATAGACAATTTAAACGAGTTTTCCAACAACTTTGTCTGTGTAGTGATGATATTATTAATACATAAATAATATAACAATTTATTCTCGAATATCGGTGCAATACAATCTTTCTGTAAAGTAGTATGTTCAATACGTTGCATAATAACAATGCATAATATTATACCTTATATATTCCGTAGTGATTTAATATAAGTATTTAAGCATTTTTTTTAACGAGTTTTTGATGATTATTAATAAATAATTGTCGAATATCTGTGCGAATATAATATACCGAATATCTTCGTGTAAAGTAGTATGCTCAATACATTTAGACAAAAATGCATAATATTATAACTTATGTTTTCCGTAGTAATGTTAATATATTTAAGCAAATTATTTTCTTTTTATTGATCGTAAATTATAATAGTATTGTTTAATAATCAAAAAATCTAATTTTAAATTAAAACAGAATGCAATATTATTTTTTTATATAGGCGTTAGTATATTTGCAGACGGCCTATTTATTGTGATAAACGCATAAATAAATAAATATCTTGCCATACTATTAAGATTGAACTATTTTGTATGTTCAAGGTGTGGCTAAATTATACTTTTATTTTCATTGATTTACTTGTGTCAATTTGTTTATATTTCTGATTTTGTCTTTTAATTTCCTTTTGTTTTTTCAAGCTGGCTTTCTTATTCTTTTTATTTAATGTTTGGTGACAAATTAAGTATTTCAATTGTGCCAATGTAGTCAACATTTTGTTTTCTCTAATAAAAAAATAAATATCTATGAAGTAGTTAATTGTATCAAAATATTACGCTGTTTATATAACCGCTATAAACGGTATTTGTATTATATAATAATATATACCGAATCTAACTGAAATTCTACCTTTTTGTCTGTGGGAATTGGTAATAATTCCATACAGCGTATTTTCCTATGTATTTTATGCAAAAGCATATCTAAGTAACGTAACATTTCGACACTGATTTATTGAATCTCCATAAATTTTGGACCAAAATGAATATTTTCATACTTGGCTTTCCCTATCTATACTATTTTACTTTACTATATTACATTATTAATATAGTAAATCTCTATATCTTCTTCTGTATTGTCAATCATTTTTAATGTAGACAATTCGTCTATAGTCTATATAAAACTTTATTTCTACTAATCACCAATTAAACTGTTTGCACAAACATGTAGTAGTAAAGGAACAAATATTTATATTATATATATTATGTATAATCGAATATGTTAACAAGTCTGTCTGTAATCCTTCGAATACATTTTGAAGCGTGTGTGTGTGTGTATAACTATAATTTGCATAATAATAAAATCGTAAGCACTAGTCATTGTTAGGATCACTATACTGTCCTTCCACATTTATTTTACCTCCAATTTTGGATCAAAGTCAAAACCACAGATAA
Organism: Xestia xanthographa; assembly: GCA_905147715.2. Lineage (NCBI taxonomy): Eukaryota > Metazoa > Arthropoda > Insecta > Lepidoptera > Noctuidae > Xestia > Xestia xanthographa. The sequence continues at coordinate 12,551,716 of LR990657.1, read as the reverse complement.
TTTTATTCTGGTTATGATAAGGTTGAAATTACGGTGAACTTTAGCCCCGTTGTAATAAGGGTGCTTTTGGGTAGCTTCTGTCAGGTAAAACATCTGTGAAGGGAATGTAACGCACTGTTTATCACAAGGCTTGTTAAGTTTTTTCACTGTCACCTCAATATTAATTATCAATGCATGCTGTATACCATTTTTCATAATATAATAGTTGTAGAAACTATAAAGAACTAAGTGTGATAACGTAAAACGCTGTTGTAAATTAATATCTACAGGAAAAGGAACATGGAAGATGTGAACTCTATTCTACGAGTTAGCTGTATCTTTGAAAAAAAAAATTTTTTTTTTTAAATGTTTGAATCAATGTTTTGCCATAATATATAATTTTATTATAAATGTAAAAGCAAATAATAAAATTATCCATGTAACTAAATCGGAAAAAGCAAATATATTTCTTGAGAATGTAACTAGTATTTGATAAAGGCATGTTTACATTGTAGCTTGCGAATATATTCATAGACAAAAGTTTTCATTATTATAAATTTTGTGCTAGTATATAATGTAATTAAAATCATGAAATGTACTAGCACTAGTTGTAATCAAATGTATTATATATTGAGTCTCACAATGAAACGTATGCTCGATTATTTAATATATTAAAAATATATTTGTACAGCAACTCGACAAGGCACGATAAAAATTGAATTGGCTTGTCAGATAATTCCCCTCGTACTTATAAAAAACCATGAGTCTTTAGCAATCTTACTTCATTGACAAAGAGATAGTATTTATATTGTCACTTACGGGATAACTTCCGTGATTATTTATTGTTAATATCGGGAGCTCAAAACAATTAACAATAATAATCACGGAAGATATCCCGTAAGTGACAATATAAGTTTAGTTTTAAACCATGAAAGCCTACAACAGTGTTTTAAACTATTTATTCTCAAGTTTTTATGAATAGGAGGGTAATTAATTGAATTTGACTGGAATGGGAAAAGTATGGGATCATCTCGAATAGATATTAGATTGATATTAAAAGACAACAGTATACATGTTGTTTAGAGTCTGAGCAGGTTATTTGTAACGTTGTGTTATTCACACCCTGTGTAATGTAGAGGAATCATGATATAGAAAATATTATTATAATATTTGTAGTAAGTGTTGCTGAGGTGTGATTAATTCCAAATATGGCCCCTAGAATCATAGAAAACAAATGAAGTACTCAATTTAATTTGTTTCCTACGAGTCTGTAGAGATGCAAATCGAAACCTCGCTACCACCGAGGCTTTGGACTGTTCGTATTTTTTGAGTTTATTTTTTAAATAAGTGAATTCATAATATTATACCCAAATGTAATTTTTACATGCGTGTGTAGTTTTCCTTTTTTAATTGTTGTAGATCAGTGTGATACCAATATATCATTAAATACGTCATAATAACCCTAAGAATCGCATAATACCTACGTATATTATAGATATTTTGTATTCCATATTTTAGATTTCCCTGTTGTTTAATGTGTTTTCTAAGGTTAATGAATAAATAAAATTATTATTGCTCATAAATCTATTTTTATTTCAACTTATTTAGTATTTATTCTTAGTACACTTTAATATTATGTGGAGCATTTTCTAAACGTAGCTAAGAAGGCAGTTTGATTCCCAGCTGAAACAAAAAATAAAAAACAAATTAAATTAACGCTACGAACATTTTACTGGTGGGAGCAGGACAGTTGTTACACCAGTATGGATGCAGGGCAATGCCATTTTTTTGGTTTAATGACAAAAAAATACATAAAACTCGTACAACACCAAACTTTTGAGGTGTTTCGATTTTTTGATGCTATGTGTATGTAACATCGACAGACTTTCCCCATGTCAATGAGACAACTCATTACGATTAAAAAACGATACACGATACACGACGACAACACGATTAAAAAAACGAGTGTACGATTTAAAAAGTTATGAAGCACTGTACCCACAGATATTATTTCTGGTTAGCTAGCTCTTTTCCGCGACTACTTTGTATAATGGGGAGACACAGGCAAAGATAATCTAAGATGGCGCCACCATAGCTGGTCTCAATCTGAACGATAAGGTCTACTTTGAATGCGAAATTCAAATTTTCTTACGTTTTTTGCAATTTGCAGGCCAGTGCTAGGTTGTATGTTGATAAGAATATTGTTCGCGGGTGTAAGACGTATGTAGTTACAGAATTATAATCATTAAAATCATCAATACAACCCTCCACGTTCATAAAGGTGTAGAAATGACTTTTTCTGCTTTTTTTTTGTTTCCTACACTTTTATGAACTTGGAGGGTTGTATTGATAATTTTGATGATTATAATTCTGTAACTACATACGTCTTAGGTACAGCCGCGAACAATATTCTAATCAACATACGACCTAGCATGGGCCTGCAAATTGCAAAAAACGTAAGAAATTTTGAATTTCGCGGGCTACCCTGGAGCATTCACCCTAAGTAAGTAGGAACAGACGCCAGCACATCAATCTACTACAAATTTCTGCCAAATTTCTCTAATAGATTTTGAACTATATTGCTAAAACATTAGGTTCAAGGGATTTGATTTGATTGGGAAAATCTGACAGTTTCTGGTAAGTTGATGTGCCTGTACATTAATTAAACCTAAGAACTTTACCTGAGGTGCAGTATCGACGAAACATTTATGCAGAAATACAGATCGTTCGCAGCCTTTCTCACCATCGGAGACGGCTTGGTCGTTCACTAAAACAGATCAATATTTTATGCATTGCAACGTGAACACCCACTGGTGTTTAACCGCTGTATGGATGGGTAAAGTCTCATACACACTGCTGGTTAACTGACTGGTTGGCGACATAGGTAGTTATGTGATTGTTTGACAGTTCTAAGCTTGTTTACAGGGGTTCGAGGGTCATGGACTGAAAATAATCTTCTGTATTTTATGAAACTGGTCTGTTGCAACGGTTTGCTTTATTGGCAGTTAAAAAAATAGAAGGTAGATAGGTATGTTTTATAACCTTATTTGGGGTATCAGGGACAGAGAAAGAGGTGCCTATAGGTACAGGACAAAAATCACCATTCCTTTTTGGCAACGCAATAATGATTGCTTCGTTGATCTTACAGAAAATCACCTTTACCCAATCCGGGTTGAGTCGGCTTCCAGTCTAACCTGATAGGTAGGTACTATGACAACGAACGAAATCTTGCCACCGATACGGCTCTTTTTGTTTGCAGCATCCGGCCGCTATTGAAGCGCTTATGTACGCTCATTAACCAATAGCATTCCAGCATCTGATCCCTTGTCTTTGTTAATGAAAAAAAGGGTCGAAAGAAAAAAATACAAAACAATACGGGTGGTAAACAGATGTGGTCATCGTGTCCACGGGATTTTGTTAAAAATATGGAAAGATTTCGTTCGAGCTGATGGTACAGCTGAATCTGCATTTCTTGTAAGAAATGTTTGGACCAATTTTGACGCATAATGGTGTCGATTCTGTTGTGCACAAACTAAACTTAATTTAGGCTATTGCTATCTTTTTCTCTTTAATAAAATGAGAAAGAGATGAACGTAATTTAGAGCTGTCAAATTTAGTTGGAACTACCTAATATTTTCATACAAATGAAGGGTGCACGTAAAAACATATGACGACTAAAAACACGGTGAAGCGCAAGGCATAAACTAGTTTGACATCTCCAACTTAGTTCATAGCTATAGCCGTCCTTTTCTCGCACCTTGTATTATATAGTATATATCTATGTCTCGCACTGCCTTTTATTAAAAGATAGCAATAGTCTAAATTAAGTTTGGTTTGTGCACAAAAGAATCGACACCATTATCGTGTTCTATGTGTCCTGTTGTTTGCTCATTAGGTACATAAATTACTGATGGACCTACTGACTGGACCGAATTCGTTAATCAAGTTCTGGGTCGTCTCAAATTTGAATGCCATCGAAACGCCATAGAGAAGATAGAAAATGATGTTGGTTAAATCCAAAAGTTCGTGTCTTACCAGTTTTGCACGATTCCAAAAGCTTTTTAGAGCTTTCCAGCTTCTTCGGGTCGCCAGCGAAATCTTTTTCAGTCATTGCTATTGAGGCTGCTGCATCGTACATTCCTTTGCTGTCCAGCTGCAACACAAAACAGGTATTTTTAAATTGTTTACTTACACTACCTAGGTAACTACTTACTGCTAAATTATCACTGGCATGAGTGTCCATGGAGTTTCTTGCCTGTTCTTCTCCATAGTGATCTACGCTAGGGAATGGGCAACTACAGTACTTTCACAGTTTTTATGTCTTGTGACTGGGACTGTAGCTACATTTAATTTTCATCTTCTTTTCGACAATTCAAAAGTGCCTGTAACTGGCCTACTTGAAATAAATGCTTTGATTTTGATTTTGGCACTGTCAAATCAAGATAGTTTAGTTGTCCGCAATTCTGGGATCAGCATAGGTATCTCTGTTTGCCCTTGTCTGTTTTCGGTAAGAGCCAGAGGGAATGCCGTGTGGGATATTTATCGCTGGTTTGTGGACGTTACACAATACCAGTCTTCGATTTTCACATTCTTGAACATCCAGCCTACCTTTATGGACCAAGATCCTATGAACGTTATTTTATAGAAGCTGGAACTTTTTCTGTAGAAGTGCTTTAATAAGGGTAAGAACAATTAGAAATTGTATTTTGAAAAGTCGGTCGTGGTGACTTTGGCAGATATTAATTAAGTAACAAAGGTGTGCTAAATAGCTGTTCAGTTATGGCATACCTACTACTCGTATATGGCGTAATTTTTTGATATAAAATATAAGGCCTAGTACCTATAATGATTCACCTCCTCCACTGCCAGACACTATGTGGTGGAAAACCACCGCCAGACACCTTTAAACTATGATAAATTGTAACAGAATTTACGTTATTTATATCCATGCTTTATCTCATTATACTTACCATACCAGTTTTCTTGAAAATACAGGCAACAAAACATTTAGCGTTCTGGGTGTCGGGTATTATGTTTGCCTTCAGCATCAACATTTCCTTTGGAGTGATAGCGTGCTCGTTATTGCACTCGATGCCCTCACGGAAGAACCATGCTTTAATTTCTTGGTCTGTCCTTGCCTGTTAAGTAGAACAAGAGTTAAACCAAGTGATTGTGCCAACAAAACCTGGATGATTCTAAATAAGTTAATTTAAGTTTTTAACTGTATTGTTTGTGCACATATTATATCCTCTTCTGCAAATCTCGCAACAGAAGTAAGGTTTGCTGTAAGAAAACCCAATTCTGGGTTAAGCTCGCCGTTGTACATAAGCTATCTAGGTATTTTAATTTTGTGTGCAATGAAGAATGAGAATTCTAATAAGTATTCCATATCAATCACATCTCCACACAGTATAAACAGGACATGGTGTTGTGCAGTTTGGGAGAGGCCAGATTCAGCTGTGGACTTCGTGGCTAAATAATAACAGCCGCTCGTGTCGATCTTTAGGTTAAGCCGTGCTTGCCTAGGTTAGTCTGTGGATGCGTGACCATCCATTACATATTGGGTTTCCTCCGTGCCTCGGAAAGCACGTTAAGCCGTTGGTCCCGGCTGTCATTTGCAGATCTTTGACAGTCGTTACAGGTAGTCAGTGTCAAGTCTGACAACCAGTCTTACCAGAGGTATTGATTAACCAATACTAGCTGGGTGTGGTGGAGGCCAGATGGGTAGTCGCTCCATGTAAAATACAGGTATTTAGCTGCATTCGGTTAGACTGGAAGCCGACTCCAACATAGTTGGGAAAAGGCTAGGCAGATGATGAGTAGTTTTCATTCCAGGTGCAAAAAATACATAGGTAATATTGCGATTGAGTGGAATAAAAACTCCAAGGTATTTACAAAAGATCTGGCTATTGGGCAGAGCCAGCTCACGAAACTGAAGACCGACGAGGGCAGGATCTTATTCGCCAATCCGGAGCTACAACCGGGTTGGGAAAAGGCTAGGCAGATGATGATAGAAAATCTCTCTCTCACTATCCATCAATTTTCTCACAGCCTTCTCATTCTAAATGAGCTTCTAAATAGGTAGGTACCTTTAAATAATACTTACATGAGTCCCGTAAAATTCTATGAAATATAAACACAATAAAAACCGAAAAATCATTTTCAGTACGCTACCAATACTAGACTGTCGAAAATATTTGTACCTCTATCTTTTATACCTACAGTTTGGAACAAACTCATTAAGGATTAAATATGACCAGATCTATTTAAATAACAATTTAGATAGCAAAAGATCGGCATCATTTCAATTTATAATTATTGCGTTTTGTAACGCAACTACGCACAACGAACGCACTATTTAAAGCATACTTGCGTTATCTATAATCTATAAATATAACAGACCCTCAATATTACCATGGAGGAGGTCGTCACTACTTAAATAACAGCCGCACAGGTCGTTCTTCAGGTTAAGCTGTGCTTGCCTAGATCAGTCCGCAGATATAGGTGATCCGTTACACAAGAGTTAAGCCGTTAGTTCCAACTGTCATTTATAGATCTTTGACAGTCGTTACAGGTAGTCAGTGGTCCGAAAGTCTGACAACCAGCCTTACCGAGAGGTATCGTATTACCTAGTAGATAATAACTGGGCTGTGGAGGTCAGATAGGTCTTCACTACACGTAAAATACTGGTATTCAGCTGCAGCCGGAGGACATGAAGCTTACCTCAACCTAGATAGGTAAAAGGCTAGACAGATAATGACCGTTGACCACGAAGGGACTCCAAATGTAGCACACACGTGTTCGAAAAAAAACTGTAAACAGAAAGCGGTAGGTAGGTACCTACTGGTCACCTATTAATCGCTTCCATGGACGGCCCAATGAGAAACTACTTAATTAATCTGACTGGTTATTTTGATTTGATGTTTGCACCTTCGGTAGATGTTTTTTTTTGGTTGAAGGACTTTTCGCAGATAGGAGGTACGCAGGTATCGTGAATCAGTGTAGTCTGCATGTTGACTTTACGAAGGCTCAGGCGAAATGACTCGTCCCCGTCTTCAGTGCTTTCTTGAAGGTCTCTATATTGAAAACTATTAGTTAGTTTCTTCTACGGTAGGTACATATTTACTGATCTCCGCCAAAGAAAATTTCTGTCCAAGACCTGTCTCCGAAGACTTCATCAATAGCGCATGCCTACGTAATTGTTCAGGGGTTAAAGAGGAGACTGGAAGAGGGGACTGTTACTGTTAGTTGCAGGCCCAGGCCTGGTCCAGCATCTCACTACTGCAACAAGGTCTCTCCGCAAGACTTCCGATTAGACTATTTTAAGTTTAATATAAAATAATGCCTCGTTGGATGAGAGGTCGCGAGTGCGACTGCTGAGCGAAAAGTCCTGGGCTCGATTCCTAGGTCGGGCAAAGTGTTATTGGGTTTTTCTATCAGGAATTTCCCATTAGCAGCCATTTGTGCGGTTGACGGCAATAGGCTCGCCCTCTATTGCATGGGACTCAGAACATATCTGGCGAAATGTGGGTGACCTCTAAGGCGCGGGACAAATTCAAGAGGCGTCGGGCGCAGCGCGGGCGCCACTTCCTCGCCCTCAGCGCACCTGCAGTTAGCAGTGGCATGCCGACAGTGTACACAGGGGTGAACGAGGGCGAAAATGCGTGACGATATAGAATTTTAAACACCAGAATTCCCCAACTGCATCCCTGTGTTCGCCCGCGCCTCGCCTTTCCGGCACCGTTAGCGCGTCTGTTCTGCGCTGCACCGGCGCCACACATCCACCCGACGCGGCGACGCCTCTTGTATTTGTCCCACGCCTTACTCGTCGGGGATTACAGGCGTGATGTTATATTATACAATGTATAAAATAACGTTGTACAATTTATTTGCGTTTTAAACATAGGTCACTGTACCTACTAGGTATCATCAATTTCATATCACAGGGTTGGTAGCTATTTCCATCATTAGTCACGATCCGCTTGTTCGATTAATTGAACCTATTGCTACCTAAAACTTCCTCTACATAACTATTGCTGCTGGCATTATATTGACGATCTGACTAGCTTGTGTAGGTAATTATAGCCTTATAGGGGCTTGGATACCTTTTTTTTTTTCTCTGATGGGAAATCATCAAATGACTCCTCCCAGCTCTGGGCAGAGAAGGAGGGAGTGTCAGACTTTTACTGACTAAAACCCATCCATGTTCCTTCATCGCCCTTTTTGTTCCGGGGCCACGGTATCTCTTTCGAACAGTCCCGCAACCCGGGACCTGGATACCTTATGAATGGTAATGACTAAATGAAAGATTAGCAACGAATACACAGGAAGCGTCCACCTGTTTCTTCTACTCCGTATGCAAAAAAAAAAAAAAAAAAGAACAATGACGTATTATATATAAAGAAGTATTTCAGTAGATGAAAACGCCGTCCCAAATTGATTCTTACTGATCATCCTCTTTCTGCCCTTATCCCAATTCGTTTGGAGTCGGCGCTGCATGAGTTCTTTTTCTTACTTCTTTATTACTTGTCATGTCATCATACACCTTTCTTGCCATATCATCTTTCACACAGTCCATCCATCGTTTCTTTGGTTTACCTCTACTCTTTAATTGATTCTTAATAATTAAAAACTCCCGATTCCGCTTCGATAAGTCCAAATCATAGGGTAGGTTTGGTAACCTACATACCTACCTATTATGTTACAGCAATATTTTTTTTCGTTCCCTTTGTTGATGCTGTTTCTAGGGCTGTGTGTCCAATTGCACCACTCAATGTTTGGGTCGCGTCTTCTTATTCGTGTCGGCGTGCACTGAATTTGTGACTCAGATAAAAGTTTTCGAATATGATCTTTATTAGTCACAGTAATTACGGGTTTCGAGTTAAGAGGGCTGTTACATTTTTTTCGCAAATTATTGATTTTTACTTCCTGGATCAAATTTTTTCGACCGGCCTACACGACTCGATAATAATATTGATCTCCGGACGATTGTCGATTGTTATTGACGAAAATTAGAGACGAGACTGACATGAGACTGAGGTGCGAGCTGAATTGACGCAGAATTATAGTTCTCCAATTTTATTTATTGTAATTTTGTCTTATTATATTGACAAACGAAAACTAATAAAACGTAGGTATTCGTTGTAGATCGAAGTTTTATATCATATTAATTTATGTGATAAAATTGAGTTTATTTGGAATATAATGGACGCTGAAAATGCATACGTTTTAGATCAATATTGCTTTTGAATATCGTTTTTTTTGCGTCGTTTCAATTTTTATTTCAATACTAGCTGACCCACGCAACTTCGTCTGCGTCACATAAGAGAGAAAAAAATTCCCCGTTTTTGCAACATTTTTCACTTATGCTCCGCTCCTATTAGCCGTAGCGTGATGTTATATAGCCTATAGCCTTCCTCGATAAATGGACTACCCAACACTGAAAGAATCATTCAAATCGAACCAGTAGTTCCAGAGATTAGCGCGTTCAAACAAACAAACAAACAAACTCTTCAGCTTTATAATATTAATAATAGTATAGATTCTAATCAATTTACAACCTTAAGGACTATATAACCAGTACATATATATATTTTTTTTGATTTTTTCGTGTTACCAGTTTGATACAAATGGCAGGAGAAAACCTAATGTTTAACGTTTGCTTGAAATTGGCTGTCGGAAAATTGCTATTTCTCGTAATATTAACTATTATAACAAAATTCTAATCAATCTACGAACTAAAACAAAGCCAGATTTATGATTCTTCATTGAAATATTATGCCATTATCTTTATATAACAAATATCGAGGACTTGAAAAAGTACGTATTTTTGGTCAAACGCCCAAAATATGTGAGCGCGCTCTTAAGGATGATTTCCACGAAACGGCTCGCAGAGCAACGGGTATTCGGAATGGATACGGATAGATGCGGCGACAGCCGCTCGCATCCTGCAGAATCAACATTCTCGATCGATCGATCGTACACATACGTACGACAGGCGAACGGAGAAGATCGCCTTTCGGCTACGATCGCGTGTCGCAGAAGACGCCTGTGGTCATTCTGCTGTGCGCGGTGTACACGATTTAATATATAAAAGATTGTAAAATCCGTTCCGATCCGATGCGATGCGAGCCGTTTTGTGGAAATCATCCTTTAGTTTTCTTGACCCAAGTGTTAGAGATACACCACATGATAAGAGCAGGTTCACATTACTTGTACCTCGGCTCGTCAAGTTAAATTAGACGTAACACAATCTTCTCATCATATGGGCAGCTCCAAGAAACGTAGGTACATACTAACATAAATAAGTGTTGGAAAAATTGCAAGTTAACGGGTCATTATCTACAAATTGATGGTATACGTTCCACGGTAGACGGAAGTAGGTAAATACCCGCTACGGAGTAGGTATGATGCTGTTTTTTTTCTTTGTTGTTACATGACTTTTAATCAGATACTAATACAATGAAATTATTACTGAACACAACCAATGTAGGGACTGAAACTTTGTTGTAGGCACACGTGTAAAAAAGTAGAAAGAAAACATCTGATTTTGTTTTATATTTTAATCAGCCTACAGATCTAATAGGTACAATGATAAATATCAAGTAAATAAACATAAAAACCCATCACGGAAAGTAAAATATACCCGGATTCTGATTGTAGATGCATTTAGTGACATGAAATGATACGTCGCAAATATCCTTGTGGCCTTCCGCTGAAAAAAAAAACACAAATGAAATCATTGACAATATGAAGGCAAGTAGGTATAATAGATAGATAGCTACTCGAAATAATTGGCCAGCCCAAATGACTTCTGGTAGGCAATATGTAAGCAAGATAAACCACTAATGTGATTTTCATGACCTTCTATCGCGATTTTAGATTAGGTAGGTAGGTATGGTGGCTTTAAATTATGGTAATGAGTATCTACATAAGTACGTGTTTTCATACAAAAATAAGTATCGTTATTGAGTATAGTTTTTCTAAAAATTAATCCACTCTGATTTATTTAAACCTTCTTGGTTGAAAATCAGTCAATGGATACAGATTTTGCCTGAGCTCATTTCCATTCTTCTATACCAATAATTTCGTGATTTTTTCCTGATCTTGCTTTGTGATTCAATAATAGAATTGGTACCTCACTATAATAATTTTGTCATGGTTGAGACTTCATAGGTTGAAATGATGGTTATAGGCTACTTACTCCCTAAAGCTGAAGAATACTTACCAGCTTTCTTGCAAGCCAAGATGGCTTCCTTTGCAGGTTCCTTTACTTCCTCTGGTAGCAATAAATCAGCTTGCTTTAAGGCAGCGTCAAAATTTAATTTTCCGTTTTTAATCTGAAAAATAAAAATGAAGGTGTAGGTGTATCTTTGACCGAAACGTAAAGGGTATAAATAGACCTTTGACGAAGCCGAAAGTGACTTGTTCTCAAATCTCAAATCGTTTATTGCTTTATCCATAATGTACAATTACAGGTTGTAAATAAAAAAAATAGAAACTATTACGGACCCTGTCGGGCACAGCAAATTTTGTAAATAAGTAGAAAAAGGAAAAGCGCTTTATTACTGTTCCTTGTTGTTCAGTTTCAGTTCAGTTCTCCCCGCCCAGATGCTCTGTGTCTCCCCGTCATTGCAAATTTTTTTTTTGTTCTGAAACTTTGACCTCATTTCTCGTAACTAGATATTTACGAAGAAATGAGGTCAAAGTTCCAACTTTTTCACGTTTTTTTTTTAAACTAGTTTTTAAGGTCATAACTTTAATTTAAATATCTCCATAACCCGTTTAGATACTATGGAATGCGTCCATTAGCACAGTGTTTTGAGTGCGTTACATTGAGTTTCACCGTAAAACGTGATTTTTCACCCCTAAAAAAGTCGTTTCCCAGCAATATTTTTTGTGTAGAGTTACTTATTTTGATGCACAGAATGCTTGGTTGACGGCTTCGTGAAGGGTCCGTTTACACCCTGTATACTCGTGGGTACCTAGTAACCTTATATTCACTGAATTTAATATTTACTAACAACACGCCTGTTATTCTCTGAAAGGTTAGGCAGGGATCACGATGTTTCTACATTACGATTTAGATTTTCTCTAAGTGTTATTATAAAATTCGTACCAACCGTGTTAGCCATTTTCATGATGCAAGCCATGTAGCACTTTACTTCTTTCTCGTCAATAAAGACTCCTTCGGCAATCGGATCGATTTTCTCTGAGAAAATATAATAATTACATTTTCCTTTATACCAAAAAACTTAGATGGTAGATACTTTTATTTCATAAATATTCTTACCATCTTCAACATTATTCTTTGGTTGACACGTTTTCCTCATCATTTTGCCTGTATTCCTGATTTGTTTCATCGTCATCTAAAACCAAAGAAAGTTTTACAATGGTGTCGATTCTGTCGTGCACAAACTAAACTTAATTTAGGCTATTGCTATCTTTTACTAAAAGGCAGTGCGAGAAAAGGACGGCTACAGCTATGAACTAAGTTAGAGATGTCAAACTAGTTCATGCCTTGCGCTTCACCGTGTTTTTAGTCGACATGATTTAACGTGCACCCTTCATTTGTATAGAAATATTAGTTCCAACTAAATTTGACAGCTCTAAATTACGTCCGTCTCTTTCTTGTTTTATTAGAGAGAAAAAGATAGCAATAACCTAAATTAAGTTTAGTTTGTGCACAACAGAATCGACAATCACACACACAATCAAAAACTAAAACAGAATTTAAAGCATTCTAATTATTGACTTTACTTCTATAAAGTTGTAGGCTAGCTTGGTAGGTACCCAACTTCTTCAACTCCTTTTCATGGCTTAAATTGTTTTTTTCGACATGGCATCTCGCAGGTATCCTATGAAGCTGACTTCTGCTTAACCGGACTATCCTGTGACAAGCATTCCCTGCGGGTTACGAGCCTCGGCCTAGGGCGTTGCTGGGGAGGGCAGCAAAGGGAAAGGCTGGATCTGAGTAAGATTATTTAGGGGCTGATTTATAACTACTTGCTCAGCATCGCGGGCTGGCTCCAGCAAGGGTCGGGGGTTAAATTTTCGTTATCATCAAGCCTATACATACGCTATAGGCCTATACTATAACACCTGGTCCTCCTTCACAAAACCGTCGCTCCCATTTTTAAAATAGCAATTTCATTAGTCACGGAGTCTAATATTTTGGCACTCAACTAACACGTATTTTTGTGGTTCAGGCTTGTATTTAAATTAATACACGAACTACTCACAGCTTCACACGTTGCAACCAGTATCAAAAACTTCACTATTTCAATGAGGAGCATTTTTGTAATCTTCGAAGGTGTCGTGGAGTAGTGTCATGGCCTCCAATTTAATGGAAACCTTGATCTTAAATGACACCTTTATATGAAGTTCGACGGGTGATCGGTTAATTGAAGGCTGTCACCGTTTAACACCTGAATTATTGAAGTGTCCATGAATCTAGTTGGTTTTGAAGATAACTTCTCTTCTTCTCAAGTTACGGCAAATGTGAGCGGCTTGGTAGAGTAGATTAGAAGAATCTGCTCATAGTAACTCCTTAGTGGTACATGAATTTTGAAATCTTGAGTTATTTTTAATTTTTAAAATATCGCCGTAGATGCGCTAAAGGTGTTCTGATGATCTTGCATGTTTTTCAACGAAGAAATATTTTTAAAACTATTTTTATATCAAAATGAATGAGGAAATTAAATTAGTTCTCAATTGTAAGTGGATCTTGTAATCTTGGTCACCCTATTCACACTTTTATAAGACCATCAGTTTAGTAGCTGTTAATCACTAGTTATAGGCTTCCTTGTTCTAGCGATAATTTCAGTTAAAAGCGTAACTACAGTTAAATGATATGTGAGGCACTCGCGTAACATTAACCTGATTGCGCTTACAATGCAACCAACTGGTAATTTGGTTTTGCGTTCTTGGAAGCAGTGATCCAGTTCTTAATAACATGGGTAATATAGGCCCGTGAAAGTTTGCAAAAAAAATAAGAAACAGTCGCATTCCTATGAAGATTCGCTGGCCCATTGTCAATGCTCTAGAAATGTCTTCTGGAAAATTAATCATGCAATGAAACTTTGAAAGTCTAGGTAAGTACTACGACTGGTGTTGTTATTGAATGGAGCTCACAAGAACTTTCACAAAATAAACATTATAGTGTTAGTAAATATGTATACCAAAATGCATGCCATTATCTACTAGAAAAAGGATTCACAAATATGGTGCTCCAATCAACGTTGTAGCTTCTGTCAGGATATCATTATGTCTGTTCTGAAGTGGGTTTACGGCAAAATAACAAGTTATTTTATTGTCAAAAGGCACTGTAATCAATCATTTATGTCTGCTAAGTAGGTAAACGCCTCCTTATAAATAGCTCTAAACGTTTTTTTGCAATACTTTGCTGAAGTAAGCCTAATTATGCATACGTATAACTTTCAATACATCTGTTGCATTTTTTGCATTACTTGTTTATTTTTTGGCAGTAATTATGCGGTAAGAAATCATAATAATATTATAAACTGATTCAGTTCACTCTAGTAATGATGATGAAGCAAGATATTAAGTAATTCATATTTTTCTACTAGTTTTTAGTCACGATTTCTTTCATCTTATTTCTAGATCTTATCGTAATTCAGAAAAAAACACGTTAACGTTTTATTCTTCCAGATGACTCGACAACAACTTAAAAATTCTGGCAACCTTATGAAGAAATCCTGTATGCCGAAAAATGACGTTACAGAAGGTGAGTTAAGTTAAAAAAAAAAACAATTCTAAAAGCAAAAGCTATAGTTAATAAAACTGGGGTTAAGCTTTTAAAATTGCCATGTATATACTGAATTGCTGTAAACGAACGTTTAATTGATTTTGTTTTAGCGGAAGTTGGTGATATTGATAAGGGCAAGTTCATAGAGAGCCGTAATGTCATGTGCTACGTTGCCTGCATTTACACTATGACTCAAGTGGTATGTGACTCTATTTTATTTTTTGTTATCTCAAGACCAATTATCTTTTTCAATAATTAAGCAGTAAAGTATTCAGCTTAGTATTTACCGTTTGACTAAATTCAACACGAGCCCCAAGATACTGCCTTGGGGGACACCGCACAGATTCTTAGCCATGATCATTTTGGATGACGGATTTACTGCAAAAGAATTCACACTGGGTATTGGTTTGGTGGTAGGCAGAAAATCACGTTAAAGGTTTTTAACGATATAAACTGGCTATCAGGTATCTGAGATTAGCGTCCATTTTCTGTAGTCAAGTCAAAAAAATTCTGACTTAAGTCACAGTCAAAAGGCATTTGGAAATAAAAAAAAGTCATATTGGTCATAGTCATATTGCTAAACAGGTGAAGAATAACAAACTGAGCTACGAGGCAGTTATCAAACAAGTGGACATCATGTTTCCAGCCGAGATGAGAGATGCTGTCAAAGCAGCGGCCACCAGTTGTAAAGAGACCAGTAAGTCACAATACCATATAAAAAATAAAAGTGAAAAAAAAAAAAAATATATTGACTTAACAGATTTGGTGTAGATTTTTTGCTTACTCATTAGCAATAAATATAAAAAAGTAATGTTGGCTACTGCCAATCAAAGATCGTAAAACATCTACGGATTTTTCTGTGTAGTGTTGAGCAAAGTCCGCTTTTATAATTTACTAGCTGATGCCCGCGGCTTCGCCCGCGTGCAGTTCGGTAACTGTCCCACTATCACAACCACCATCACTATCACAATCACAATCACCATCACAATTACCATCACAATAACCATCACAATCACTATCACAATCACGATCACAATCACCAACACAATCACTATCTTCATTATAACAATCATTATCATCGTAATCACAACCATTGTCATCGTAATCACAATCATCATCATCCTCGTCATCACAATCATTATCATCTTCATCACAATCATCATTATCACAATCACCATCACTATCACAATCACCATCACAATCACCATCACAATCACCATCACAATCTCCATCACAATTACCATCACAATCACTATCATCACTTTAACAAAATAAATGCCATTTTCGTAATCAGCACCCCAGATAATCTCGGTATCGACACCCATATTGATTTTTAGACATTTCAACCCCATCGCACCCCAACAGGGAATGATGGTAGGTATTTCAGGTCGCCACACGACCCAATTCACCATACAAACAATACCTGTGTTGAATTTCAGGCTTTGTTAGCCGATTTCCCTCTTTAGGGGTTGAATTCTGAAAAAACCTGAAACACAAATGTTAACTCATTTATCGACAGGAGTACTCCTGTTTAGTTTCGAATAAAGTAGTCTAACTAATCTTATTTTCCCATGTAATCTTTGGACCCCCATTTCAACCCCTTAGGGGGTGAATTTTGAAAAATCCTTTCTTAATGCACCCCTAAACCTCATAAAAAACCTATGTGCCTAATTTGGAATCTCTAGACTCAGCGGTTTGGGCAGTGCATTGATTTTTATATTTTGCCACCCCAATTCCCCCTCTTAGGGGTTGAATTCTGAAAAAACTTGAAACCCGTTTCTACTCATTTATCAATAGAAGCACTCCTGTGAAGTTTCGAATAAAATAGTCTAACTAATCTTGTTTCCCTATACAAACTGTGGAGCCCCGTTTAACCCCCTTAGGGGGTGAATTTTGAAAGAACCTTTTCTTAGTGCACCCCTAGACCACATAAGGAACCAATGTGCCAAATTTGGAATCTCTAGACAGCGGTTTGGGCTGTGCATTGATTTTTATACTTTGCCACCCCAATTCCCCCTCTTAGGGGTTGAATTCTGAAAAAATTTGAAACCTGTTTCTACTCATTTATCAATATAAATGAGTAGAAGATGAGTGTGATGAGAAGCACTCCTGTGAAGTTTCGAATAAAATAGTCTAACTAATCTTGTTTCCCTATACAAACTGTGGAGCCCCGTTTAACCCCCTTAGGGGGTGAATTTTGAAAAATCCTTCCTTAGTGCACCCCTAGAGCACATAGGGAACCTACTTGCCAAATTTGGAATTTGTAGACCCAGCGGTTTGGACTCGTCCCCTAGATCGTGTGGGTATTTCAATTTTGTATAGAAAACAGCTTATTTTATAGTAAGCCTCGCAACATTTAAATGCTGTTGGGTCTAGAATCATGTACTGAATCCATGGTGTGTGAGTATGTCTTACTCTGTGTGTTATGAGATTATGACATATTTGATAGAGCAAGTTCTACTGCAGAGCATGAGATCCTGGGTTTGATTCTCGTGTCGGATAAACTGCTAATGGGATATTCCATCAGGAATTTCTCAGTAGCAGCCCCGAGTCTGGATTTGTGCGTGTGATACAATACAATATCATTATTTTCTCTCTTCACAAAGGTTCACATAGTTATTATAAACATAATTGTAAGAATAACATGTTAACAAAATGCATAATATATGTTCGTTTGTGAGAGACTGGCTGTTGATGGCAATAGGATCGCCCTTATTACATGGGACATAAACAATAATTGTGGAACTGTTAGGTGTACTTACTATATTAAAGGTTACCTCTGCTTAACTCTCCGGGGATAAACAGGCGTTGTGTGGATATTATGTTTTGATTGTAAAAATCGTTTACAGAAGGTCAGAGATAAATGCAGCCATTTAGATAACTAGCTGTCGTTATGTACGTATAAGTACTTGTGAAGCTAAATCACCGAAGTGTAGTATTTTCGGAAAAAAAAATCTGATTCGCGACATGGTTCTCTAAAACCACCTAAAATCATTCCATCTAAAGCGCAGGACAAACAGAAAAGACGTAAGACGAGGGCGGGGCGCAGACGGGGCGCAGACGGGACACAGACGGGGCGCCGTCATGACTTTTTAAAACATATAGAAAAGACGAGCAACGGACGCGCGACCCGCACGATTCCCGGCACCCGCGTCCCATACCACCCGCACCCCCGTTCTCGTCCGCCCCTCGTCTGCTCGCGTCCGTGCTCCGTCCTTTTATCTGTTTTTACACAAGGCGCAGACGGGCAAGTGTCGTGACCGCGCCCTGCCTTTTCTGTGTTTTGCGTCGCGACGCTTCTATACATTTTGTATGAAAAAGACGCGGAAGAGACATCGCACGTCTTACGTCTTTTCTGTGTGTCCTGCGCCTAAAGCTTGTTGTTTAAAGGACTGTCACTGATTCATTATAGAACTGCTGTTGTGTACAGTCTTTTCAGTAGGAATAAAGTCATCTCAATTGTTGCGTTGGTCTGACTGACTGACGTTCAATGTGATCTTCAGTCGTTCTGTTTATTTATTTTACACTTCAAACACAGAGTATAGAGGCTATAATGTTGACAATCTTAAAATACCTGCTTTTGTTTCAGCCAAGAAATATAAGGATTTGTGCGAAGCGTCCTACTGGACCGCTAAATGCATGTACGATTATGACGCAGAAAATTTTGTGTTTCCTTGATCATAAGAAGTCCAAAATAAAAAGCTGTGTTTCGTAACAGAACTCACTAGTTTTAATTTTTCATCCACTTCTACATTTACTTTAATTATTATGATATGATCAACACTTACAAATATTTAAGCTTCTACGAGTAAATGTTGTCCAAAGGCATCTGCTACTAGGCCCGCTACCATTCTTACTGACTGGTCAATATCTTCACTGAGACTGTTTCTAAAAACGATACCTCCGAATTTATCTGGTTCTCTTTAGTGGCCGACGTAAAAATCATTCAACGGCCAACCTTCACCTGTCACGAATATGAGCCATCTCAAAAGAAAAATTGTGACTAAAGTACACATAGCAAAACACCAAGCTATACATTTCCAGTATAACATGGCCTCGCTTTGTATACGTTTTACGTACAATGAGAGATCCGCATAAACTGTATAGCTTGATTGTTCGCCGTCCGTACTTGATGTCCTCTAAAAAAGTACTCTTGTAAATGATTGCTTGAAACTAAGTGTTAGTAAAAAAGACCGTCGGAGTAAATAACTTTACCATGTACCTATCAAGAAACGTTTAGCTAATGAGTAGTTATTTTGCACAAAATTAATGGTCTCTTTAGCTAAATATCTGTTTGATTTAAAGTTGTTAAATATAAATTGAAGGATTTTTTAAATAATCTTTTCAGTTTTATTTCCGTCTGTAAGGGCTAAGTTGTGTGCAGATAAAATCTTACACTTATTAAAAATGAATCGGTTATATTTACTTGTTTTAATTGCCGCGTGTGTAAGAATCAGTAATGGGGTAAGTGAATAGAGTCTCCATTCAAGACGAACAAGTTTTTCTGGAAATATATTGGAGCACCCAGTAAAAGTATTTTCGAATATTAGAAGATATAGATAGAAAAACCAAGAAGAAGAAGATATATGTAGATATAGGTATAAGTTTATAGGAGACCTATTTCCTGTTTTAGATGACTCGAGCTCAAGTAAAGAAAACAATGAGTATAATAAAAAATCAATGTGTGCCAAAAAATTCTGTTACAGAAGGTAAGAATAATGACAAAAACAATAACGTATAAGATAATATGCCTAAAGAAAAAATTAAAGCAAATACTGTTGTGTTTCTAGATCAAGTTGGGAAAATAGAACAAGGTGTGTTCAATGAAGATCGCAATGTCATGTGCTATGTCGCTTGTATCTACAAAAGTCTTCAAGTGGTGAGTGCAAAAAAAGTATTTCAAAATCAAAGCATTTATTTCAAGTAGGCCAGTTACAGGCACTGTTGAGTTGTCGAAAAAAACATGAAAATTAAATGTAGCTACAGTCCCAGTCACAAGACATAAAAACTGCGAAAATACTGTAGTTGCCCATTCCCTAGCGTAGATCTCTATGGAGAAGAGCAGGCAAGAAGCTCCATGGACACTCTTTTAAATCAAAATATTTTTTTTAAAAATCTTGGTATGTTGAGATGGTACGGTCGACCAAGCCTCCCGGTTCACATTTCTCATAAATATGATGTTGCGTATGCATGTGTTGAACAAACTAAAGGTAAACAGATTGACAACTAGTTTTCTGAAGTAAGTGTCAGAACCATTCATCAAACTTGGATATGATATTCTCTTGGATCGTTCGCGGACTTTCCTACCCATTCATGGATGTAAGCATCCAGATCGATTGATTAGCGCAGGTCTTATTCAGCAGCCCCCTAAGCCCCAATATCTAGCGCAGGTTCATGGATTTATTATAAGAAGAAGGAGTTGTTTGTTCTCAACTTATTGCTACTACAACACTACTAGGTACTACAACAGCTCATAACGTCCACTGCTGGACATAAGCCTCTCCCATGATGGGAGGAATTTGCCGTTATCTCCACACTTGGCAGGCGGATTGGAGATCGCAGTGATGAAAGACTAACAGAAAACACTGCTGCCCATTCTCTGGTCTACGGAGGCACAAGGTGTTCTGCCTCAGACATTAGTTGCCTTCTACGACACCCGTGAGAGTAATGGGTTGGTTATATTCTACTCTGCCGGATACCACACGGCAAAAACTTTTTGCTAAAGCACTTTTATTGTTTTAGGTAAAAAATGACAAATTAGACATGGGCCTCATTTCAAAGCAGATTGATGCACTCTACCCTCCAGACCTAAAAGAGCCTACTAAAGACGCCGTTGCGTTGTGTATTCATAGCCGTAAGTGTTTATGAATATAGCTTCTTTTTGTCTTGGTCTTTTTAAACCATTTCTTTCCTTAAAACTTCGAGAAATAGATTCTTTGCTTAATGTCTTATTGTCTCTTCTTTTCAGAGGATAATTACAACGACTTATGTGAAAGAGTATTTCATGCTGCAAAATGTTTGTATGAAAAAAACCCAGCTAGCTTTATTTTTCCTTAATGTCTGCAGTTTACAGTACATTAAACCCATTAATGTATTTTCGAGCTAATAAATGTATAAATAATTTGAATTCATTATTTTGTTCTAATTTCGTTTTAATATTATAATGACTACATTACTCCACCGAAACCCTCTATATAAAGCTCTTATAATAAAGTCATCTACTGTTTGTTCATCTAGTTGCTATCTATTGTAAAGTATACCTTGTCAGTTTAAATACTATGTATTGAAGCTGACAAGTAACACTTACTTTAGTAATTAAACATTTTGTCGTCTTTATAAAAACAACTCCATCAAGATCTGCTATCATTGTTGCAAAATGTACACCAGTACTATTTTTCTTTTCTCGGTTATTCTGTTAAACAGTGCTTTCGTCAGTTCGGTAAGTTAAGTAATATTTTTGTTAAATACAAACTAAATATTACTGAAATAGAACGAAGTTAACACATCTGATATATTTTTTTCTGTTAGCAAATGACGAGGGAACAAGTGAAAAATTCCGGAAAATTGGTTAAAAAGACGTGTTCAGCGAAAAATGATCTTACTGAAGGTAAATCACTTAAAATTACAACTGTTTAAACTAGATTTCGACTTCTTCTATCACTTGTACAAGTCAATCTGGGTTCATATATCAGAATGTACAGCTTAAACATCAAATCAATTATTCAGGATAGGTACTGCTACTTACAAACTTAATACTCTACATCATCATCATCATTTCAGCCGAAAGATGTCCACTGCTAGACATAGGCCTCCCCCAAGTGTCGCCACATTGACCGGTTCCAAGCGACTCGCATCTAGCGGATTCCCGCAACCTTTACCAGGTCATCAGTCCACCTAGTGGGAGGCTTTCCAACGCAACGTCTTCCGGTTCGCGGTCGCCACTCCAGAACTTTTCGGCCCCATCGGCCATCCGTTCTGCGAGCAATGTGCCACTGCCAATTTTGGCAATTCTTCGGGCTACGTCGGTAACCTTGGTTCTCTTGCGGATGTCTTCATATCTGATTCGATCGCGCTAGGAAACTCCGAGTATAGCCCTCTCCATTGCCCTTTGGGTGACTTGACGTAGCCCATTGTGAGCGACCACGTTTCGGACCCGTATGTAATCACTGGCAACACACACTGGTCATAGACTTTCATCTTGAGACACTGTGGTAAGTTGGGCGAGAAGATACCGCGCAACTTCCCGAACGCTGCCCAGCCGAGTCAGATTCGACAATTGACCTCTTTCTCGAAGTTAGACCTACCTAAACACACGGTACACATAATCGTCTACAACATCGAGTGTACAGTCTCCGATCTTGATAGGAATGGGTGTGACATGGGCATTCGGCACGACCTTGATTTTGTCCATGTTCATTTTAAGACCAACTCTTCCAGAAGCTCTACTGAGGTTCCTTAGGTCCTTTACATAACAAAATCTTATATTTTGCAGATCAAGTAAAAGATGTAGACAAAGGAAAATTCATAGAGGAGAAAAACTTCATGTGTTATGTAGCTTGTGTCTACAAAATGGGACAGGCCGTAAGTTACAATGTACGAACAAGGTAAATAATACTTAATTCTTTACAGGATTGAAACTGAATTCACGTCTGCATTTATTTCAGATAAAAGGCAACACGCTAAACCATGACATGATGCTAAGGCAGGTGGATATGTTGTTCCCAGCAGAAATGAAGACTCCTGTTAAAGCAGCAATAGAACATTGCAGGGGTGTTGGTAAGTAGATATTCGAAGCATTACAAAAAAAAAACAGACGTAAACAATAATCAATCAATCAGTTATTTGTGAAACATAGGTGTTTATATAAATAAGGGGTGCGCTATGTTTTGTCATAATTAAGACATCCAAATTTACAAGTGACCCATTAGGTGTCATTACATTATGTCACAAAACAAAAAAAGAAACATCGAATAAATACAATTAAATTAATAAATAGTCATATTACTTCTTAGCAAAAGGTAAAAAAAAATGCATTAATCTAATAACTGGTCGTTCAAAAAAACTTCTACTTCTAACGATTTACGTCCTATCTTGGTAGCTATTTTCATTTCTACTAGCTGATGATTTTCATCTCAAATGTTGATGGAGAGGAAGACCAAGGAAACGATGGATGGATTGTGTGTATGAAAGAAAAAGGAGTAAATGATAGCGTGACGGTTGACAGGGAGGGGACAAGTAACATGGGACAAGGCCAGAAAAGATGATGACTATAGTTGGTGCCAGTTAAGATGAGAATAGCGGTCATTGCCCTTTCCGTAAGATCTCTTCGTACGAACCAAAACAAATAAACCATGTATCGTTTTTCATTACAAAAAATGTTGAAGATCACGATAGATGACGATTCAAGACTTGAACAGGCTTATTTTTGGTTTTTAAAGTTAAGAAGTTTAATAAACGTTATAGGTGGGTCAAATACCGCTATTCTCATCATAACTGGCACCAACTATAGCTCATTACTTCTCCTTGTATTGTTACATTTTGGCACAATGATCAATCGAAGATTTGTTTAGATTACACATGATGACAACCTCGTACCTATATGACAATTTAGTTTTAAAATATAGAAAAATAATTATATCAATCTCATTTTTTTACAGCTAAGAAATACAAAGACATCTGTGAAGCATCTTATTGGACAGCAAAGTGCGTTTATGAATTTGATCCACCCAATTTCATGTTCCCTTAATTTGAAGCAGGCATGTTTTTAAATCATGGATTGATTTAAATGTTAAGATCAAATAAACAAATTAAATAAAAATGGCGTTTGGTTAAGTCCCACAGCAGAAATTAACTATCATCCACATACCTTTAATTGAAAATAATCAAAGAAAGAGATGTAGGTCAGATTTCATAAAGCGAGACTCATACATGAACAACTGAATTGTCTACAACTCTCAACAACTGAATTGTTGTATACTTCAATAATAACCTTCAATCATGGTTTTTGCATGTTGTGAAAAAAGAAGCCATTATTTTGACATTAAAGGCCCAATGTAAGCAAGAAAAAAATGATGGTAGATATAAAACTGCCAAACTAGATAAAAGTCCCCATTTTGCATCTTATCGTGTTAAGAAACACCTGCCTATAGTTGTATAATGGACTTGATTAGATAATGCATGTATTTGCACTAGTAAATGATACACCAGGTTGCACTGAATACGTCGTATGGACAGTGCCTTCCTATAATTAGGGCGTAAGACTGTCTATATATGGTTTCAAGTACATCTTGAGTAAACAGTTCAGTTTAGTAAGGGTCTTGAATGTCAGTGTCGTGATGGATCGGAAAAGGTTGTTTTTATTGATTGTCGCCATGTTTTTGGCTACTGGATGTGACGCCGTAAGTACAAGAATAAATAATAATAAAGATAAAGACAAGAGAGCAGAAAGCAAACATAATGTTATTAGTGATCAATGTGATAAGAGGATTCCATAACTTCTTACAGATGACTAGACAACAAATGAAGAACTCGGGCAAAATACTGAAGAAAAATTGTATGAAGAAGAATCAAGTGACTGAAGGTAGGACAAAGAGTTGTGACTAGCATTTTGAAACAAATCAGTGCCATGAAAAGTGTAAAAGCATGAGTTCTTTTTATTTTTTCAGACCAAGTAGGTACTATAGACAAGGGAAACTTCGTGGAAGATAGAGAAGTTATGTGTTATATAGCGTGCATCTTTGAAATGACGAATGTGGTAAGTTGATTGCAAAATTGTAATGGAAATCAGTATGTGTAAATTGTACGCCCGCAAATTCGCACTATCGTTAAAGGCTGTTTTAAGACGAGCTTATTTAATTTTGCATTTATGAAATCATTATTCTATAAGAGAAATGTCATGCATCATGTCATGTGGCCTCGTAAAAACCTTCATTAAAACAAATCTTTAAAAAAAAATATTTTACTAATTTTAGCAGGATTTTGCTGTCTAAAAGATTTACATTTTCACTTGAAATAATTTATTTATGCAGATAAAGAAAGAGAAATTAAATTACGAAGCTTCCATTCGACAAATCGACCTCATGTACCCACCTGAATTAAAGGAATCTGCGAAGGCTGCTGTCGAAAAGTGCAAAGACGTTCGTAAGTACAATTACTACTTAAGTTGTGGAAATTCCTTTAGTTGACTTCTTTTATAATGAACTGAAATAGAAGAGATCTGCATGATGATGGTCCTTTGGAGTACTTATTTTCATATTTGCTTCAGAATTATCGATTAAAACAGGGTGGAAGGACATCGGCGCACAAACTGTTAGGTACCACGTATTGAGTGCATCATTCCGAAGCCACACGCATAAATTTTTCATTGGTATTTAAAAAATAAAAATCTGCTGTTTCATAGATTTTGACCGTGTAGGCTTTTGAAGGAAACAGCCGATTTTTTATTTAAATTCTTCTTCTTCAACATACATACTAAAATACAAAATACACCTAATATTGGGTCTCTACCAAATCTCCCCACTTTTGGCGGCTGAATAAAATTTATAAGAATAAATTGTTAAAATTTGTAAAAAAAAAACAGAAAGATGTACTGAATATGTGGAATTCTTTTGTGCGTTTAAGTCCCTAGGAGCATAGGAGTACGAGCTAATAAAAGGTCAAATAGAAAAAAACATGAAAATTTTGTTATAATTTTTTTTTTGGTACATCGTTTTTTGTCAATTGCAGTAGTTTTACTTCAATTGGGGAAATTGAAACCATGGAATATTTACGTAGAAGTCTTTGCAGTGCAGAGTTTAACCTCGAAGAAATTGAGGATGAATCATTTTCATAATAACTTAAAATTTCAGAAAAGAAATACAAGGACATCTGCGAAGCTTCATTTTATGCGGCGAAGTGCATGTACGAGTTCAACCCTGCAGATTTTGTATTCGCATGATTTTGGATTATATCCCTCTTGTATTTGAATGTGTTTCATTTGTACCCACAAGATCATTGAAAGACTATTTGTGTGTAACATTTGTGTCGATTATAAACTGAGGAATACTTACTAGAACGTAAAAACCGGCCTTGTGCGAGTTGAATTCGCGTGGTGAGGGCTCTGTACATTGTCCAAGTCTTATATTGAGTTTACCACTTTATTTTCAATTCATAGAAATCTTAAAGGTTTTCCTGTAATCTACAAGCAATGAACTAAATTTTTTATTTTTTTCAAAATTTTAGGGTCGGTAGTTTCGGAGATCGGGTGGGGAATGCCCAATTTTCGTCTTCTTTCATGAATAAAATCAAAACTATTTATTTTTCAATAATAACATTCATTTGATATATGACACAATAAGGTTTGCAAAACTTTTTTTTTAAATTTCCAAGTTTGTCTCCCGAAAATGACACTTATTTAAAAAAAAAAAAATACTTTGCACATCTGTGTTTGGGTCATAGGATTACACCATCCTACCAAATATCACCAAATTGGAGCAAATTGGCTGTGACAGACGGACGGACAGACAGACAGCTCGAGTTTTTCCGTTTTTTTTTTCATTTTTTGTACGGAACCCTAAAAAATGTGGTCTGAATCCATTAATTCAAGTTTTAAGTTGTAAATCCATACCAAAGTGACATATATTTGGCGATTATGATAACACCTTTGATGTCCAACCCATATGTCCATATGGTTTAGCGAAAGTACGTTACAATAATAAATAATAACAGTAATCCGTCAATTATCAAAGGATTATTTGCTAGCATTTGCTAATTAATTGCCAACTGCTAGCTAGCAATTAATTTGGTTTCCAAGAATGCTATTTTTTCTGTTGAATCGCTGTGATTGCATCCAAGGCCATCCAACTGGATGTGTACTCACGATTGCTCGTGAGATTGATAGATGATTACATGGCTGCTGGACATTGTACTATTATGTTGTAACTAAAGGTAGTGTAATAATAAAAACATGTGCAGGTATCAAAAGAAGAAAATAATTACGGGGCCTATAAAAATTCATCCGCATCACTGTCAACGGTAAAAGTGGCAGAAGAATGGCATCATTGCCACGTTGGATGGCAAGGATGATTTTTTGACCGAAAAATGGGCCATCCGCCTGGTCCCAGGAAGAGTCAACCCCAAAACCCGAAACCCCTCGGACAAAATAGTGTTGTTTATTAATATAGTCATCGACATTACAGTCCTCATCTATACTATCTATACTTCTATACTATAATAATAATATTATAAAGAGGTAACATTTGTTTGTAAGTTTGTATGTAGGGGGTAATCTCCGGAAGTAATGAACCAATTTTAAAAATTGTTTCACTGGTAGAAAGCTACATTATTCGTGAGTGCTATAGGCTATATTTTATCCCTGTACTCCCACGGGAACGGGAACTACGCGGGTGAAACCGCGTAACGTCCGCTAGTTTGTTGTACGTAGAAAATAAAAAAAACTACAGACACACAGTGTACTGAGGGTTTCAAACCAAAAATGGGGTCACCACAAGGTTCAATATTGGGTCCGGTCTTCTTTACAGGGAATTATTGATCTATTCATCATTAATTACCAAAACACCCTTGAATGTTTTTATTTACTATTAATGAAACATGTTAAAATAAAAAAACAAACCGTGTCGTTGTTTAGTCTGAACAGAAACAAATAGCTCACATTGTAATATGACTTTTTCAGTTTCAACCTTTGACTAGCTGAATTGGCTCAGTCGCAAAATGACTACTTCTCAAAATGACTACAGGTAGCAAAATGTCCCTTTCTCAGAATGTCCCTTTCGCAAAATGTCCCTTAACTAGCTGAATTAGATAAACATTAATTATGGTGAAGGTCGAAACATAAAGGTTTGGACTTTGTTCAGATGTGGATTCTAAAACACCTACGAAAATGATTTACAATGAATACTGGCTGGCAGTGGTTGTTTGTCTGTTTTATTATATTGTTCGTCGGTGTACCTTACACCTCGTTAACTGTTATCATAAATTCAGTACAAGTATATATTTTAGGTCGGTAATAACCGATCAAAAAAACAAAAAGAGCCGTTCCATACATATTGGCCGTGTATACTTAGGTGTTATCATTTTATATCAAATAGCTAATTTTATTTTCAAACCGAAGACTGCGATGATCGGTGCATAAAATTTTCTAATGAATGTATGGTAACAGGTTGCTCGTCGATTTCCCTTTCTTTCAGTACTATTCTCTCACGCCCAGAAAGATACGACACTGTCCCGCAGCTAAAAAAACAGTCAGACTTACTTTGGATTAAAAGTGTTGTTAAAGTTTTCAAATGCTCCGTCCATTGCATTACGATTGCTTCGATCAATAATCATTGTAGGCAATGGACGGAGCATTTGAAATCTAAATCGCCAGTAAACATAGCGTGAAAAGTGCGAAGTCATGTTTCCAGTGCATGGAACAGTAAATGCATGTCTGCTGCATGTAATTAAGTTCCTACTGCAGTTTCAGTGCAGTACAGTGGCAATTATGAGTGGTTTTGTATGCTTGAAAGAAGGCTGCATGCATTGACCGCACACTATACAAAGTAATATTATTCCCCAGAATAATTTTTAGAGTTGTATTCCAAATCAGGAATATAGTAATACCGTCGTATAGCCAGCCGGTGAGGTGGGCAAAGATGGACGGATGGATGGTGGTGGACTCACTAGACGCCTCACGGAAGAAATCGCCACCGTCGATATAGACTGCGGCCAAGGTGGTGTGACGATCTGATTTTTTTGCGGGGTGAACATAGATATCGCACAAGATAGAGAGGTTTAGAAGGCGAAAGGGACGGCCTTTGCCCAGCAGTTGGATACAATACAAGATAACAAAAAAAAAAAAAACAAATTATGTCACCAATTACTGGTGTTCCATGTGAGGACTGAGATTTATGCTATTTATCAAGTACAGTTGCAAACTACTAATGCAAACTACTAATGCTAATCGTAGAACGCAATAATGCTATAAATGACCTGAAAAATGAACCTCGCACTGAAGTCACACTTACTAATCTCAATAATGAGGCATTACACAATATGTAGGACTTAAAGTCTCCGACCGCTCTCGAAGTGGACTGGTCAGAATTTGTAAAATGAGGTTTAGGCTTAATAGCCTGCCTAAAGCGTCTAGATGCAGGTACTGAAGGGCAGATAAATAAACGCACTGCAAATCGATGAAGAGCTCTACGTTGACTATATTTTCCAAATAAATTTTGAAGACTGAAATGAGTTCAAGATTACTGATAATACTTGAGCCCATTATGTAAGTAATGCCTGACATTCAGCAGGTTGCTGGAGTAGGCATGGCCTCCTTACTTTCTGATAAACACAGGTACTGGTGCTCATCGCAGATACTTGCTTTGGGAAGTGTCTACGCTTGCAGTTTGGGCCTTGGTTTCGTAATTAAGGGCCTACCCCATGGCACACTAGCGCTACTTTAGTAAAAAAATCAGAACTCGTTAAATACAAATATAATATAAAATCTGATAGACAAAATCAATGCTTTAGAGTTCTAGATTATTGACGTCTATTTAATTCATTAAAATATACTTCACTGTAGTTACAGTTAGAAAAAATGCTAAAAACGGCCGTTTTTTTCCATTTTGTATCTGTAACGACAGCGAGCTATGTTTCAATGAGATAGGCAGACGTAAATAATTTAGAAGACCAAAAGATTGATTTTGTCTATCAGATTTTATATTAATTGTGTATTTAACGAGTTCTGATTTTTTTACTAAAGTGGCGCTAGTGTGCCATGGGGTAGGCCCTTAATACATAGTGGTAACTACCTGGTCGATACGGCAGTACACAATTTCAACACATAAAATATATGTGTACTAACAAAATAATGATTTTCGACAGCCTAGTTTTGTTAAAGAAATTAATTAATGAGTTATTTACTTAAAATATGAGACTTTACTGATAGATTGATTCACTGAATACATTTAATTATATCAGACGCTTAAAAACTTAAAAAAATGTGGACGAACATGAAAGTAACGCCCTATTGGCCAATGGAGTATCTGGGAAGTCATTTTGAATTCACTAAAATCTCTCTGCTTTGAAAACGGTTTATCAAGATTATAACGAGACAAATACAAGAGCTAAAGCAAAGAATGAAAAAATATAAAAAAGACCCATACCGAAAATATCTACATGAATAACACGTGCATTCAGTACGACGATTTTCGTATGACTGAGTTGCGAGCACTATTAGCACAATGAAATAATTATGTATTCGTATGTAATTATCATTATAAGCAATCGCTATATAATGTTTACCTATTTTGTAATTATGATTCACATTAGAGGAGCATAGCAAACTTAATAGATTTGAAGTTAAGTTGGTAGAAGTACGAAAATATAACTACAAATCAGAGCCGTCTCTAGCCCATGTAGCGCCCGTGTGCAAACATTACCCTAGTAGTCTGGTAAATGAATGATTGTGGTTGGAAAAGTTGAAAGCAGAAAATGTGACTTATGAACTTTGTTTGGACTAGTTAGAAGATAAACATATTAAAAGTCCTGACCCCTCCGAGGTGAGCCCGAGGGGGGGGGGGGGGGCAAAGAAGGTCCCGTTTTTTGGTTTTTTGCTTATATCTCGAAAACGATGCGTCGTACAAAATTTTGTTGTACTACATAATAAAACCTCATAAAATTTTCTTTAACTTTGCTTTTCAAATTTTTTATCTATCTCTTATCGTTGAATTGGTATGAGCTCCGAAAAACGATCAATTTTTTAAAATTTGTCCTACAGTCTGTCCCGTTCGTTGTTTTTGGTTTATATCTCGAAAACGGTGTGTCGCACAAATATTTGTTGTACTACACAATGAAATCTGATAAAATTCTCTACAACTTGGTAATTTTTTTTTTTTACTTTTTTTTTTTTTAAATATTAGAGATAGATAAAAAGTGTGACAAACAAAGTTGTAGAGAATTTTATGAGGTTTTATTATGTAGTACAACAAAATTTTATACGACGCATCGTTTTCGAGATATAAGCAAAAAACCAAAAAACGGGACCTTCTTTGCCCCCCCCCCCCTCGGGCTCACCTCGGAGGGGTCAGGACTTTTAATATGTTTATCTTCTAACTAGTCCAAACGAAGTTCATAAGTCACATTTTCTGCTTTCGACTTTTCCAACCACACCCCCCTTTTGAGCACTCATTTACCAGACTATAGCACCCTCAGTAAGCGCGCGGTCAAAAAGGAATGGGTACAAAGTACAAGTTACCACAAACTGTCAAATTTACCCAATAGATAATAAAGTCTATTGTTTAGAGATGAAGAAGAAATTTTTCGGTTTTGGATACCATGATGTGTTGTTGACTGTATTTAGAATTATACAGGGTGTTCTGGTTTTTACCCTAACAAGCCAAAACCTACCCATGTTAACATGTATAATAGATGTTACATCATCAATGTCCAAATTTTGAAATTCCTTAATTCTAATTACGACCTCATATAAACATACAAGGTTCAATATCAATTGGAAACATTTGACTTTGGGAAGGTAAGCTCACTGCGAGCGAGGCCCACTGTACACGGGTAAAAACATTTTTGGGAAGGCACCGTGTGGGGCTCCGTAGAGAGCGGCGCCCGGCGCGGGGCGCCCCCTAGGACTGCTGCGCCCGTGTGCACGCACACCTTGCGCACTCGGTAAAGACGGCCCTGCTACAAATTAAAGCTACCGAATTCACCTTGTAAAATATTCACCCACTAACAAAAAAGCCGCTGCCTAAACCGCTTGGTAGGTTGGATGGCAAGAAACATGATTTTTACATAACATTTCTTGTATAACAAAAGTGAGCACTTAGGAATTTTTTTCAAGAATTCATCCCCTAAAGGAGTTAAATAGGTGGCAAAAGTATCTATGGAAGTTCGTCATATAAATAAATAGTAAACAATAAATAAACATTTTCATTATACATTGTGCATTGTTCTTACATTTAATTTTACAATTTCCAAATATTTTTTAAAACAAAAGCATAAAAAAAATGTAAAAAATAGTAGCCCACCAGCATCGAGAAAAGGAACCTCCTAACAATACGCGCCGTGTCCAGAAGTAATGCTTTCTGAATAAGGCCCTTGATCCAGCTGCCAAGCTCTCCTCAGATGTTGGCCGAGACTATATACGTAATTGGCTATTAAGTTATTGATCGACACGACTATTGGAACAATGATTGCTGTAGGTACTCCTACTCACGTCCCACGTCCACAACCTCGCGAGCCAGATCAGCATACTTAACTTGCTTATTTTTCCCTGCTTTCACGAGATTTTTATCATGCATGGGACCCTATATCAACAATCATTACGCGGCGCTCCAATGATCTATCACCACAATGTCAGGCTTACTGGCAACAATAGCCCTGTCAGTGACGATAGGTTGATCCCAATGCAACATGATATTACCATCATCGAGAACTGGGTCGGGCGCATATTTTAGTATTGCGGTTCTGATTACACACGGTTTATACTTCAAAGCAAGTTGCTGGTGGATAATCCTGGCAATGAGGTTGTGCCCATGCAAGTACGTTCTCTCTCTCTACGATTAATAATATTACCATTGCTATTAATCGTTCGCGAGGTAAATGATTGCCGTGACATTATCACGTCAAGATCATACAGTTCTACTAGTCAGTAATTTTTTGTGAATTGAGGTAAACAGCTTAGGAGGAGCGGTAACCGCAAGATGCTGTACGATACCGCACATAGATGGATAGGAGAGACGAAGTATTAAACTCGAGGTAGAGGTTGCTGTTACTCATTGATCCAACTTATGTAGGATAGGATAGAAATAATAATAATAATAATAAATATCGCAGGACTTCACACACAGCACCATCTAGTGCCACACTAAGCAACGAGGCTTGTGTCGTGGGCACCAGATAGTTGATATACTACATAGATACTTTTTGTTTGTAAATACATATTTATTATACATATAAACATCCATGACTCGGAAACATGTCCATGCTCATCACACAAACTTTTGCTCCGACCGGGATTCGAACCCGGGACCCTAAGAACGTAAAGCAGCCTCACTACCGCTGCGCCATTCGGGTCGTCAAATAAAGAAATAGATAAAGAAAGGTACGACACACAAGGAAAAACTCTACAAATTGATTGGTTTATGTTAGTGTTGCCCAAAATCGGTCTTGGTCTTGTTCTTGCATTTTTGCAAGACCAAGACCAAGACCGACTCATTGTAGCAAGACCAAGACCAAGACTGAACCCTGCAAGACTTGAGCAAGAACAAGACTAAGCCTGCAAGACTCTTGCGTCTCGCAGTTACACATCAATATTAATTATTTTATTTCATATATCAGCTGATTTTTTTTAAAGTGCGATAAATAAATAGTAGGTGCTTAAAAATTCCTCCAAACAATTTTCGTTCGTCACAGGCCACAATAGATATCAAAAAAATGATATGTCTGATACATTTAATATAGGTTTAAAAAAATTAATTCGTGTTTTAGTTGTTTGTGCTGGTAATTAAAAGTCTAGCTGACGACAAATTTTATTAGTTAAAAGTATCAAATCCAGATGAAGATGAAAAGTATATGTGATAATTATTTTAACCGCTAGCTGTTTGTAAAGAGTTAAGAGTTAGTACATGTACAGAAAATCTTTAAAGGTACCTACATAGAGTTAGTAATTACGCTTAGGTACTAAATTGCGTCATTTTTTTTAATTATTGTCAAGTTAATTTTATTAATTTGGTGGTTCACTATGCCTATGTCAATTTAAGCTCAACATGTACCTACTCTGTTACGTTGTTCTAAGATCTAAACTAACGTGTTTATTATACAGAAATAGGCTAATAGGTATTTGAAAGTAGTCTAGTCTAAGTAGCAGAGTCTCGCAAGACTTGCGAGACTCTTGCTGCAAGACCAAGACCAAGACCAAGACTGAGAGCGCAATACCAAGACCAAGTCCAGGTGTATTGACGCAAGACCAAGACCAAGACTGGCTAAGGTCTCGTCTTGGTCTTGCATTTGGGCAACACTAGTTTATGTCAATTAATTTAGGCTCTACTATTGTTAAGATTTAATTACTTGATGTCACAACTTTATTGCAAAAAATATAGATCCATTAATGGCAATGTGCAGTGTACTTAACATGTCGTAACATAATTATAATCAAGATAGATGACAACTCTTTGTTATCGCAGCGTTGTATGAAAAATTCAGTAAATTGTTATGATGAGACATAGCAGGAACTACACAGTAATTGCAATATCTCGTGCAGGTCTTGTTAATTGGGTAGTATACTTAGTTTGTAGCACATTGTATAACGAATAATATATGAATATACTAGCTTCACCTGTGGTTTCTGTCAGACTATTCAATGTATGTCAATTATATGATCTAGCACGGGCAGAAGTTTAGGTTCAGGATTCCTTTGACCACTATCTTTCTATAATAGCCATAGTTTCGGATTTAGGCCGGAAATCTTTTCTCAAAAAGATTTATTTCGGCTCAGACTGATTTTGCCGACTCCTGGGTACGATTCCCCGGGTCGGGCAAATTATTATTGGGTTTTTCTATCAAGAATTTTTCAGTGCCAGCTACGGAGTCTGGATTTGTGCTCGGTGGTTGGTAATAGGCTCGCCCCCTATTCGTTATTACATGGGACTAAAAACATAACTTGCGAAATGTGGGTGTACTATTACTATACTAGGTACACCTCTGCTTAATTTCCCGAGGATTACAAACTTTACAATTTATCTTCCTCCTCAAGTCGTCTTTCTCATTACTGAGGATCGTGATCCTCCCTTGAAATAATTTTTTCCTTGACAATGTTTCGCCATCTCCGTGTCTATCCTTGGCCAAGTGAAACACATCATGAAATTTCGTTTCAAGAGAAGAGCTTATCAGGTCGGACCATCGCAAAGGGCTGCGACCTCTTGGTCGTTTACCATCCACCTTGCTGGTAACCATCAGTTGTTCGACGTTATTGCCATCTTTCCTCGCTAGGTATATGGCCGAAAAATTCCAAAACTCTGCGGAGGCAGGTCGTAGAGAGTCTGTCCAACAACAACACAATACACAGTACAATACACAATGTACAATATAAACTGTGTTATGAATTGTAAAGTTTCGTTATCAGTGGTGACGAAAAAGGAACCGACTATATAGCGTTATTGGCTATTAAACACACTACAAAAGTGAATGTGGGTAGCTGTTAGTATGGAACAGTTGTGGCCCCTAAACGTCCCCCTCCGACACATTATGTCAAAGTTGCAGAAAAGCTCCCACCGGGACACCTACTGCAGCCATGGCCCACCGGGAAGACCCTAAACCGTTTGCGAAGCCAGGTGGGCCGCTATAGATACAACCTGGTCCGGTGCCTCAACGCAAACTATGGCTCACCTCCTGTCCTGCCCTATTTGTGGTTCCACCTGCACTCTGAGGGACCTGTCCGAGGCCACGACCAACGCTGCCAACTTTCTTGGGGTCGGCTTCCAGTTTTACCGGATGCAGCTGAATACCAGTATTTTACGTGGAGCGACTGCCTATCTGATTTCCACAACCCAGTTAGTACCGGGTAATACGATACAGCTTCTTCATGAATTGCCGAGAAGATAACACCATAGAGAAGTGAAAGGAAGGGAGAGGGTATAAAACATCATTGGGAGAGGGGTCTCTTTTTCTCTGCTTTCATTCAGGAATGGGACAATATAGGATAATAAAAAATGTAACATTACAATGTTCTTTTAAATATACACAAGGCGGATCTACACTTTTCATTATATTTAGAAATATATACTCTGAATAGGGTGTGAAATACCTACATTTTAATGATAAAATTGACACAATTATCTTGCTAAGATCTACGTGCATTTTATATAAATGTCGCAGGTGTCACATTCGTCCCATATGAATCTAGAAAATCGGTGAAGTACTTAGTTTGCTGTGAAGATGTTTGGTCACGGGTTCCTGTCGTTTGCGGCTGTGCTACTCTGTCTGGGGAGCACTTATGTAAGTCATTATTTTTTGTTAAATATAGTCATAGTCACCTGGTGAAGGTTGCGGGAATCCGTTGGATGCGAGTCGCACGGGACCGGTCAATGTGGCGACACTTGGGGGAGGCCTATGTCCAGCAGCGGACGTCTTTCGGCTGAAATGATGATGATGATAGTCATAGTGTTTTAGTCATTATTATTTGTAAAATATTCTTTGATGAAATTGCTAAACAAAGATCTATCTTTGTTTAGCAATTTCATCGCATTCGCGATGCATCGCGAAAGCGCGTTTCGCGTTCGTATTGTCTACAATAGACACACCATAGAAAGAGAAACAAATAAAATATCTTGAATTGGCACTCGAGTTGGTGACATGTGGAATGTGAAATCAGTACCACTAAACTGATAAATAAAGGCCCATCAGGTAATAAATTTGGTAATATAGACCTCCTCCTCAGTCGTACATTCTTGACAGAATGGTCGTGGTTGAAGAAGATGCACTTTTCTCTTTGGATGATATAGCCCTTGCGATGCGCCTCCACTTGTTGCGGTCTTCAGCGTCTCGGGAGCTTTGGAACATGGACGTTTGTGTTGCAGCTTTTATAAGGTCTGTCCAACGCGTAGGGGATCGACCGCGTGACCTCTTGCCTTCTACTTGCCCCTGGACAACAAGTCGTTCCATGGAGCGTTCATTTCGCACAATGTGGCCGAAGTATTTGAGGATTCGCATCTGTACAGTCGATGATAACATCTCCTTTATCCTAAGTTCTTCCAAGATCGAAACATTGGTCCGAAATGCCGTCCAAGGGATCCGCAGCAGTCGCCGCCAGCACCACATTTCGAGTGCATCGATTTTGCGTCGGTCTTTGAGGCGAACCGTCCATGTTTCTGCGCCGTAGAGAAATATTGGAAAAACCAAACTTCTCATCAGGCGGGCTTTTGTGGCTTTGGTGATATTATGACTGGCCCAGACTCTTTTGAGCTTATCAACGGCAGATCTTGTGATGGCGCATCTCCTTCGAATCTCATCCTCAAACCCCCCAGTGTTCGTGATTGTGGAACCAAGGTACACATAAGATTGAACAATCTCACAGTTACCAATCACCTGGATGTCAGGTTGATTTAGTTTGGCTCGGTCCACGATCATCATCTTGGTTTTATCTCTGTTGATTGCAAGTCCGAAGGAGAGGCTCGTTGTCTCTAGCAGTATCAACAGGTGTTCCATATCTTCCTTTGTTTGAGCGAGAAGAGTAGTGTCATCGGCGTATCTCAAGTTAGATGTCTTCCGGCCTCCCACCGAAATGCCTTTGTCTCATTGCTCTAAAACAATTCTCATAATGCACTCCGTATACGTATTGAATAGGAGTGGAGAGAGTATGCATCCCTGTTGAACACCAGCATGTGTCTGAAAAGTTTTCGAGTCAACGTCGTCTATCCGAACAGTCGCAGTTCCGTCCTCATAAAGTCGGCGTATGATACCGACTAGATGGTTAGGTACTCCCATTTGTATGAGTACGTCCCACAATTTATCCCATTGAACGGTGTCGAAGGCCTTGCGAAAGTCGACAAAGCAAATATAGAGTGGGATATTAAACTCTCTAGACTTTTCGATTATCTGTCGAAGAATTAAAATCTGCTCCCTTGTCCCTCGTCCCTTGACGAATATAATATAGACCTACCCGCATTGAAATCGCTTGGTGGTTATGCTTAATTATAGGCTAATGAAGATAGGTATCTGCAGCAAGTACCTTACTCAAAACTATCGTTTAAAATAAATTATTTAATTTTCAGGCTACTTCAGAGGAAGAGGCGAAACTAAAAGAAGCTTTTCATCCATTTGTAATGAAATGTGCGGAAAAATATGGTGTAACCGAGGAGCAATTTGAAGAAGCGAAGGAGAAACGCAGTGTAGAGGGTATTGACCCTTGTTTCGTGAGCTGTGTCTTGAAGGAATCAGAATTAGTAAGTAGGAATAAAATCCACAAGATGGAAAGTGCTTGTTCACCATTGCTATCACTCTCCAGCCATTAACTCAAACTATTTAGAGACCATAATGACCTGGTGAAGGTTGCGGGAATCCGCTGGATGCGAGTCGCACGGGACCAGTCAATGTGGCGACACTTGGGGAGGCCTATGTCCAGCAGTGGATGTCTTTTGGCTGAAATGATGATGATGATAATGATTTAGGGACGTCGCAGCATGCCTTTTTCTGCCATACTTTTCTACTACTCGTCATCTTGGAAGTCATCCACTTTTTTTCCTATTCATCTTTCACACAATCTATCCATCCTTTCGTCTACATTCATAGCCATCCAGATTCACACTTAAAACTTTTCTCACAACGAAGGAAGTGCTTCTTATGTCTATGATTGTTCAATGCCATCCATCACGTTCAACAATACGCGGGCGGGACTTACACACATCAAAAAAAGTTTGTGATCACTTTGAAAATTCGAAATCTTTTTTGTTACGTTTTCATAAAAAAAAAGTAGCGGACGTCACGCGGTTCAAACCGCGTAATTCCCGTTTCCGTGGTAGTACGGAGATAAAATATAGCCTATGTTACTCAGAGTGAATGTAGCTTTCTAATGGTGAAAAAATTTTTGAAATCGACGCAGTAGTTTTTGAGTTTATTCATTACAAACATACACACAAAAATACAAATCTTTCCTCTTTATGATATTAGTGTAGAAGTGTAGATAAAAAAAAGTTTTATTTTTTAATTTCAAACAGGGTATTTCTATTTAAAGAAAACACACAACAAAGGTATGTTCTTGATAAAGTTCAATTTAAAAAAAAATATCAGCTTATGCTAGTGATTACAAACTTTTTTGATGTGTATAAGTTTAAAGGTCGTAGGTTCGAATACTGTGTGTAAATTGTTAGGTACATCTTAACTGCTATTAGTACGATGGACAAAAAGATTGAGAGTTCATTTTGGTTTGGTACTACGATCTAGAATCAAAACAAATTTCATCCCAAACCCTCATTGAGTTTATTGTTAACATGTTCACTTTAAAACGTTTCAGTTTGACAGCACGGGTAAGTTTGACGTCGAGAAGACCAAAGAATTCATGAAGTCCCATTTGGAGAGCGAGCCAGCTATCCTGTTCTTGGAAACAGTTTGTTCAGAATGTGCTAAAGGTTAGTTTGTAGGAGGCGCTTACTTTGCTTACGTTAGGACACTAGTAGAACTTGAAAAATCTTCAATCAACTCAGAATAAAGTTTTGCGTGGTCATATTAAAACAAAATATGCAGTTTTTGGGGAAAACCTTATAAGACGAAGGATAAGACCAGGGAGTATGGGATTTTTACCTCGCTAAAATCACCTAGCTGGTCACATTTCGCACAAGGAGGTACCTTTACTTTTTAAAATACCTGTCCGGGACCTTCCTCGCGCAATGCTTGTTTGGGAACATGTATGGCGAGACTGTTAAGACTCCTAGGGGCCGTCTCCATGAGCGAGAGAATCGCGGTGATATTATCGTCGTGCCACGTATTTCTATACACTCTCTTAGGGGCTGTCTCCACGAGCGAGAGAATCGCGACGTAGAGAATGTATGGCACGACGATAATATCGCCGCGATTCTCTTGCTCGTGAAGACGGCCCCTTAAGAGGTCTCCCCTGAGCATCGCCGTGCAAGTGTGCACAGCAGCACGTGACCACTCCGTCTTTTCCAAGGTGCACTCGGTGGGCTGACTGGGTCCCCACTCTGAACGCTCGCGGCCCTTACATAAATGGTACTAGAGTATTTACTCCCACCTCAAATGCGTGTATCGATATCGATACACGCATTTGGACGCTTGGTGAGTGCTGGACATATGTCCAGCACTCACCAAGCAAGAGGTCTTTTTAATTCTCATTTTCATGATTTCAGTGAATGATGAGGAAGTCACTGACGGCGATGAGGGTTGTGACAGAGCAAAGCTGATGTGGGGCTGTATGGGGGAAGTTAAGGAAAAAGTAAGTATACACTCTTTAAAGACCCTTAGAAGACGATTCGAAGACCCTTAGAAGACCCCTGGAAGACGTTGCGTTGGAAGGCCTCCCACTAGGTGGACCGATGACCTGGTGAAGGTTGCGGGAATCCGCTGGATGCGAGTCGCACGGGACCGGTCAATGTAGCGACACTTGGGGGAGGCCTATGTCCAGCAGTCTTTCGGCTGAAATGATGATGATGAAAGACCCTTAAAGAAGCCGAAAGGCACTTGTTCTCCCCGGCGTCATTGCGGTAATTTATTAATATTATGTTAGAATTGATAAAAGAAACCTGTAAGACCAGTAGGCCTAGCCAAGTTACAAACGTTTCGTTTCGATTTTCTTTCTACAATCGTAAACGCCTCGGCGTAAGCGATTGTAGAAAGCGCTAAATTGGTAGCCAAGTTGACTGAACCGAGTCGATCGCTCGTCCTCTAATGTCTGTAGACTAAACATACACTTTAAAGATTAAAGCGATCAACATTATAGAAACGATAACATTTTATTTTATCATTTTGAACGATGTAAACTTGTCTACGAATTTTCTATTCGTTTGTGTTGATCACGTGATTTAACGTTGAGATGATGTCATTCCCATACATTTGATTAGTTTTCTACTAGCGTTAACGATTGTAGATTGTCAACTTGGCTAAGTCTGCAGATGTATGAATGTAGACAAGGCGAGAGACACAAGGTGATAAAATGGGCGGTCTTATCGCTAAAAGCGATCTTTTCAAGACCTAGGTAATTATTTAGTTAGAAATATACAAAAAGAGGAAGGCTAACATAAACCTCGTTTATGTTAGCCTGTTTTTCTCCTGGCTTGACGAGTGTTCAGTGATTTGTCAATATTGCTTTGTTTTTGTTTTCAGTTGAAGGGCGATGATTGATACAAGAAAGAAGTTTTACTTCACCAGCCTGAAACCTAACATGGACCGATTCAGGATTTACCTATTACTTTTTAACCGACTTCAAAAAGGAGGAGGTTCTCAATTCGATTGGTATTTTTTTATGCAATAAATCTGTACATTGATGATAAATTTCGGTATTTACTTTTAGACCTTTTGTTTGTTTACATGGATAAGAAGGTATATACAGGTTTTTACTAATAAGTTTCTCAAATGCAAACAATGTAAAAAGCTTAGCTCACTAGTAAAAATCTACCTATCAATTTTAAAGAAAGAATTTAAGAAAAACATGGAACAATTTTCTTCAAAACCTGCTTTCAAAGATTCAATACCTGCTCAAATAGTATAACATTGTGCACGTGAAGGTATAAATAATAACAGGACAGTCACGTTTTCATTCGCCAAGCACAAACACTGCGTGCACCTTGTAATTAATATGACGACGGTCTTATAAATACCCTGTAATTTGTCGTGCATTCATACGTTCCATGTGTCTTGCAGTGGAAATGACGGCAAACACGTATTCACTGAACTTGCTATGATGAATATTATCTGACACCTCATCTGACTTCCTTAAATCGATTCTGCTGTTAGGTGTAGAACATTGTACCTGATAAGAGGTATATTTACACAATTGGCGGCTAGGTACATAACATCTGCATGTAAATGTAGGTAATGAATGAGAATAATTTTGATAAATCTAGTTTTTATCACGATTTATGTGTTTTACAAAGTTATTCATTCAAGGATCGGGAGCAATGTAACAATCCCAGATTCGATTTTATACAAAAGCAAGTGAATCTAAACTGTTACATTACAAGCAAATGCTCCCGGTGAGGGTACGCCGCGCCGTTATGAACGCGATACAATTTTATGATATTTATCTATTTTTTTGGTGTGGTAAAATCCTTTTGGATTTGGATACCATCCGTTTGGGAGAATGGAGGTCTATGTTAGACTCTTGAACGAAGACCCCACGGCTTCAACTGCTATCATAAGTGGGGGCTTGAGAGTTACACCCAATCCCTGATTGGGATCCCTAAAAATTGTGTGACAGATAGACTCTAGACGCAACCTCTCAGAACATCCTCAAGTCGTGTCTGTGTGTAAAGTCGCTGTTAATGCAAGCCAACCTCGTAAGGGAAAACAAAGAAAATTCCACCATGATTCTTGCAACAATCACGTAGCTGTAATCGTTTAATAGTTTCCTTATTATACCTACCTTTAGTTACAAAATCTGAATAGACATTGCAAATAACAAGTTCATGATTGACGTAGCGCAAAACCACTATTCGTTACTAAGATAATGTTTTGTTTTTAACATGCACGCAGTACCGATTTCATTAGATGATCTCTATACATATATCCAAAAGTCTGGCAACCAAAGAGTGGTTGCCAGACTTTTGGACATGATTCTTACCAAGAGTGATTTGCAAAACGTTTTGACTATTATTTTAATTAATCTTAGATACCCGCAATTACAGACACAATTAAAATAACCCCTTCGGGAACGGCTGGGGAACCCGTATGTCCCCAGCTGTTCCCGAAGGGGAACGGTGCATTGTTATTTTAATTGTGTCTGTAATTGCGGGTATCTACCCGTATGTCCCCAGCCGTTCCCGAAGGGGAACGGTGCATTGTTATTTTAATTGTGTCTGTTATTGCGGGTATCTATGAGCTACGCGTCATGGCTTCACGATACAACCAGCAATACTGAAATATTCAAAATATATTCACATAGGACATTATATTTTATTGTTGGCAAAATTATTTACATGACGTATTCAATGTATGTTATTACGAATTAATAATTAGCC
Source organism: Xestia xanthographa (assembly GCA_905147715.2). Lineage (NCBI taxonomy): Eukaryota > Metazoa > Arthropoda > Insecta > Lepidoptera > Noctuidae > Xestia > Xestia xanthographa. The sequence continues at coordinate 12,509,305 of LR990657.1, read as the reverse complement.
TGGTGTTACCCCATTGTGTGTCCGTATATAATAGAAAGAGGAAGTAGCAAATGATCGCAATGTATTGTGTTGGTGCACGTTATAACCGTGTTTATTTTACTGCATAATTATCAGGGTTCCTTACACGTTGACGCAGGTTTTTTTTCCCTTCATGTTTTACTTCCCTACCTTTATGACAGTGAGAGACAAAGGAGTCGATTCTGTTGTGCACAAAACTAAACTTAATTTAGGTTATTGATATCTTTTTCTCTCTAATAAAACGAGAAAGAGACGGACGTAATTTAGAGCTGTCAAATTTATTTGAACTAATATTTCCATACAAATTAAGGGTGCACGTAAAACATGTTGACTAAAAACACGGTGAAGCTCAAGGCATAAACTAGTTTGACATCTCTAACTTAGTTCATAGCTAAAGCCGTACTTTTCTCGCACTGCCTTTTAGTTTACGATAGCAATAGCCTAAAACAAGTTTAGTTTGTGCACAACAGAATCGACAACAAAAAACAATCAACAAGGAGTTTAGTTGTAACTTTGAGAGCTTACTGTACTGTACAAAAACAGTTGTAAATGGTTACGAAAGGACACTTTTTCACTTGTTTTGCACGTCTTTTGTTTAGTTGGCGATCCGGGAAAGTTACCAAGCGGGATGTAGCCTTAACCTGCCCATTTCTTTGCCTAAAAACAATACATCAAAATCTTGGTCAAAGTTTTCGTTTGCAAATGCTGTGCGGTAGATTTCCCAGTGGCGAAATTTTTTTTTATTTGTTATCAACAAATGAAAAAAAATAGAGTATGCATAAATAATGCAGAAATAAAACACAAACTTACTCATAACTGCATACTACCTTTTACCGCCGTTACCGATTCTATTTTATATACAAGATCATAGCTTATGAATCTGGTTCGAACTTGACATACAAACAATATTGTCCCCTTTTGTTATATAAGTAGGTGTAAAATATAATATATTAAAAATGGTAATTATCTGACCATAAAAATTATAGTAACGCATTTATAATAACAGCCCTCTCCATGAGCTCAAACGTATATAACGGCAAAAGTTTTGATACAAATTGTCGTTTTGACATTTCAAAATGTTGAAGTTTAGTGTTGTGTGTCTATCTTTCGCAGTGGTGGCTGTTAATTTTTGGAATGTTGATGTAAGTTTTGCTGAAAGTAATACTATGACTACTAAGGCTTGATTTCAGGCATAGGGTTTATTTAAAAGGAATAAAGACTCAGAGAGAAGTATTGTTTAGAAGAAACAAAAATAAAACCAGCTTCTATAAAATACTAAAAACGTGCAAAGAACTCTAATTTCCAAAGTTCGTGTCTTTTGTTACAAATTCATTTGTTTCCCACCGACTTCCAAAATTAAGTTTATTTTGCACTTTATTTTTGTAGAAGTCAGTTGTTTTTTTCTTTTTTTGCAAAAATGTTTATTTCTCCGTGTTAAATTGTGATCCATTGTAATTTGTAACTAGTAGCATCTAGTAGCATTATCAACATAAATGAAGTCTATTAAATACGCTAAGCCAAAAATATAATAAAATCAATAGAACATGAAATTGAATTGCATTTATTTTAACTTTTTAGTATAATTCATAAATACTAAATCATTGATCAAATTATATTTTTGTACTGCTTTTTCAGTGCGTATCTGAAGAAGACCAAAAAGCTTTCATAGAGTTGATGAAACCCATCGTAGAGGAATGTGGATCAGAATGTGGTCTGACCGAAGATGATTACAAGAAACACAAGGCAGGCGACGACGATATGGATCCGTGTTTTAAGAAATGCTTGATGCAGAAAATGGGACTTGTAAGTACAACAGAAAAAGACCACAAATAATGTTAGCTATGTGGCATATACCAGTGGTCCGAGATAAGTGACAATCGCTATAGATGTATTTCTACAAAGTCTCAATGGAATTGATATATTATTATCTATGCTTTTTATATTATTTTATTTAACTTGCAGTGTTTGTATAGCATGTTTGTTTAGGTCTATTCTAAATGGTAGAGTTCGGACTATTATAGTTGGGGCCAGTTAAGATCGCAAAAGCGGTCATTGACCCACCTACATTTATTAAAGTTCTTTACTTTGAAATCCAAAATTAAGCCTGTTCAAGTCTTGAATCGCCATCTATCGTGATCTTCAATTTTTTTTCTAATGAAAAACGATACATGGTTCATTTGTTTTGTTTCTTAGGAAGAGATATTAGGGAAACGGCAATGACCGCTATTGCGATCACTATACCATTTTATTACTGAAAAATACGGTGGGGTTAACGGGAACAATTTTTAATTATTTTAATCAATTCCCGCTTACTCCACCAGTGGGGCGATGAGTGGTGGTGTCAGCGGGAATACAACGTACTTATCGTGGTTTAACAAAATGAGTTTTTTTTTAATTATTTTATTATATTTTAGATGAATGACGCTGGTAAATACAACCGAGACGCTTTACACAAAGCGATAGCGGAATACATGGGAGATAAAGAGGAAGCTAAGAAATTTCAAGACCAATTAGATAGCTGCTTTGATGGTAAATAAGCTACACCATTGTTATAAATATTTGAGAGCAGCGGTGGCCCAGTGTTGGCGGCCCCGATTTACGAACAGTAAGTCATGGGTTCAAACCCAGGCAGGCGCATTACTTTGTGTAATTTATTTCATCACCACTAATCTCATAACGGTGAAGGAAAACATCGTGAGGAAACCGGCATGTCCTAGAACCAAAATTTCTAGGACACGTGACATCTACCAATCCGCACTGGGCCCGCGTGGTGGATTATAGTCCATTCCCTCTCATTGAGAGGAGGCCGTGTCCCAGCAGTGGGAATATTATAGGCTGATGATGATGATTATGGTGATTGTTATATTTTACTGGTATCACTGTGCTTTTATTTACTACTCTTCTGCGTTGGAATGCCTCGAAGATCTAGTGGTCGTAAACGTGACAACTGAGAAAGAGTTCCTGGGTTCGATCGATTTTTTGGGTTTTATCTATCTGGATTTGTGCTCCGTTGATAGCAATAGGCTCACCCCTTATTACATGGTGCTGAGACATAACTGGTAAAATGTGGGTGTACTATAAGGTAAATAAAATTAAAATTAAATAAATATCTCTGGACATCTGACACACCACCCCACACTAAGCAACGAGTCTTGTGTCGCGGACACTAGATAGTTGGTATACTACATAGATACTTTTTGTTTGTAAATACATACTTATTATACATATATTATATACATCCATGACTCTGAAATAAATGTCCATGCTCATCACACAAACATTTGCTCCTACCGGGATTCGAACCCGGGACCCTAAGCACGTAAGGCAGCCTCATCACCGCTGCGCCTACCTATGTTATGTGGATTTGAATGACTGCAGTGCCAAAAATTCGGGATTTTAATGCTTAAAAAAATATACTGTTCACTACTTTTCGACTAATGTCAAATTTAAAGTCGATTGATAGTAATTATCTATACTTCTATACTAATATTATAAAGAGGTAACATTTATTTGTAAGTTTGTATGTTTGTATGTAGGGGGTAATCTCCGGAAGTAATAAACCAATTTTAAAAATTCTTTCACTGTTAGAAAGCTACATTATTCGGGAGTGCTATAGGGTTTATTCCCGTACTCCCACGGGAATGGGAACTACGCGGGTGAAACCGCGGGACGTCAGCTAGTTGTTAAATAATATAAAAGAGGATATTTTTTTATCTGTAGCTAACGGAGACAATGATGGCGATGATGAAGATTCGCAAATGAAACGAGTCGATGTCTTGTTCAAATGTCTGAAGGAATTCAAAGAAGTAAGATTTTTGATAAATTAATACATGGAAGTGGTGGTGGCATATTATGGTGTGATTTCATGGCAAATACTTCCACTGTTGCAACCTCTTTTAAATGTTGGAAGTTCTTAAAGTAAAGAGTATCACAGTTGCAGTTCCTGCCACATTTTTTGGGGTAAAGTGCTTGTCGAAGAGTGCCAAAATGTCTTCATACGGCACTTGCGTTAATACTTTCGGTAACGCTAAATCAGCCGCTAGCTTGTAAGTGCTGTCAGCAATGATATTATAAAGAAGATACGCCATGTTCATACTGAATGGCGTTCAGATATCGTTGCGAGTAATTTAAAATTACGACAGCGATAGATAATACGGAACGTATAAGATAGAAAGAGATAACTAGCTATCAAAGTGCAACAATTGTGTCACTTTGTCCTCAACAATTTGTGCGTGCTAGTGCGATATCTACCTCTTTTTACTATATAATATCATTGGCTGTCAGTGAGTGCGCTCAGCAATATCGCCCGCCTTTTCACACTTGTTGATCCCTTCACATCGTCGATATCGTTCGCAATGAACCATTGAGAAATTCGTTGATTGTAATTTTGTTATTTATGGATATTGTGGTCAAAACTTGATAGAGACATTTTTAGTTTTTTTTTTTATCACGGGTACTCGTCGCCACTGATAGACATGCGAGCGTAGGACAAGTGAAACAACGGGTGGCTGGAAACACACTGGTGTCGATTCCGTTGTGCACAAACTAAACTTAATTTAGGCTATTGCTATCTTTTTCTCTCTAATAAAACGAGAAAGAGACGGACGTAATTTAGAGCTGTCAAATTTAGTTGGAACTAATATTTCTATACAAATGAAGGGTGCACGTAAAAACATGTCGACTAAAAACACGGTGAAGCGCAAGGCATAAACTAGTTTGACAGCTCTAACTTAGTTCATAGCTATAGCCGTCCTTTTCTCGCACTGCCTTTTAGTAAAAGATAGCAATAGCCTAAATTAAGTTTAATTTGTGCACAACAGAATCGATACCACTGACTGTTTTTGTCAAGTAACACTACTTATAATAGGAGTGGATGCAACCACCCTCATATTTGCATATACATATAACAGTACTTGTTATGTTCTGGCGACTAATTCCTCTTATCCTTAATACTTTTGAACTGCTAATTTAATGTGTGTTTTGCCCATTATTACAAGTGGTATGTAGTAATTTGAAATACGTCCACTGCTACAAAAGCGTTTTCCCTATGCATCACCACTTCGATCGGTCATACATGCATGAAAAATATCTCATTCCTACCTTTTATTTTCAGTAAATTCTGCAACAACGGTTGAGTCTACTTACAGGAATGGTTTCAGTATGAATTTCGCATTTAGGTACTATGTCTACTTTGAAATAAAAAAACTATTATGCCGAAGTGTTTTGTTGATTTTTTGGACCTTTATCCCAGTCACTACTATCTAAATATATGCTAAATGAAACTACATTCGTAAAAGGTAAATAGAAAAATTTATAAATGTAAGGCCATGCCGCATGAGCCCGACGAGCTGTGGGCCAAAATAACCATTGCATTGTGGAGCCTGGCCGCTGGAGATGGCGGGACGAGCTAGATAGAACCAACAACAAGTGGTCCATATTGGCCCTGTATTGAAAGGTGTAGAGGTCCTGAGGAGAGGCTTTTGATCAGCAGTGGGATGACACAGGCTAACAGTAACAGTAACGCGATATCTATACTGTAATCTGAAAGGTGTGGTCATAATTAATTTAACCTTAAGGGTGTGATTCCGATTGCCACAGAGCTGCGGGACTGTTCGAAAGAAATACCGTGGCCCCGGAACACAAAGGGCGATGAAGGAACATGGATGGGTTTTAGTCAGTATGAAGAAAGTTTTTCGGTTGACGGTCTGAATGTCACACATAATAAGACCACGCTACGCCAAAAATAAAATGCAATTAAAAGGAGTGCCTCGGTAGATGATTTCACAGGTCCAAATGAATTGACAAAAATCAGTGAACAGTTTAGCCCAATTCGTTTTACCCACGAATCTGATTGTAACCTGCTTTGTACCTAGTTCAATTGTTCAACCTTAGGGCGAACTTCCGCTTTGAAATCGAAGGTTTAGTTTTCGTAAAACAGTCATTCATACAGTTTAGCTGTTTCATCGTGTATTTTCAATCTATTTGATATAAATAGGGAAACATAAATAGATTGGTCAGTAGTATTCAGGTTTGGTTACATTTCGCTACCATTTTATTGTGTGTCAAATAAATACCAAGTACAATAAAAGTTGTTAAAAATCGTAAAAGTTTATAAAATAATAAACGCATTTATTTGCTTCTTGGGAAAGCTGGTAATTGCGTGAAAAGTCTTTCAAAACACACTCACACAATTATTATGAATCCTTCAATGGACTTAATTCGTATTGGATATGTTATGTTATTTTGGTTCTTAATAAAACACGTTGCAGTAAGTACAAATATTTATAGATTTTTGTCTCTATGATAGTTCTTTGTATCATTTAAGTTTCTTTAAAAATATCATTTGATTCCAGGCTATATCGGACATGCAAAAGGCTGGCATTCAAAGGGAGTTAGTGACTGTAGGTATCCAATGCATAAAAGATCATCCTCTATCGTTGTCAGATATAAGGGCTTTGAAGAACAAAATGATTCCCAATGGAAATGATCCAAAATGCTTCGTAGCTTGTTTGTTCAAGAAAATTGGTGTGGTAAGTATAAAGCTAAGTACGCAGATAAATGGCCAAACATAACATAGCATTTTCCATGTTAAAAAATAGTCTTGAGGAGGTAGCAGATTACCTTGTGAACTTTATTTATGTCTAAGTTATAAGAAAGATGCTGAGTACTTTTTAACATGGCCCATGTCATGTTGAAGACACGGATGGTATTATGGTGTCACTAAACAAGTCAGTTTTTGATCGGCGTGGTAATTGCGAAATACAATCACTACGCCAATGACATTAATTTTGAATAAACAACAAGGTTCGTTGCGTTTGTCGAGCAGATAATTTTTTCAAACATATTAGGAAGATATTTTTATAGGCAATTATCTAATGCTTTCCATCAAATCCTTGGACTGCGATAGAGAAGTAGGTTACGCAGTTGGGGTGTTGATTACAATATAGTTAGTTTGTGACCTTACAGTTTTCTGGCTCCTACCAGGAGGCCCTAAGCACTCACCTACCTAACTGTCAGTCTGGAGGGGAGTGCTCAGTGTGACCTTACAGTATTCTAGCTCCTACCAGGAAATTGTAACGTTACAAGTTTTTAAACTTTCCAGATGGACAACATGGGAATGATATCACCAGCGAAAGCGCGAGAGAATGCCAAGAAGGTGTTCAAAGGGAATGATGAACACCTAAAAAACGTCGAAGAAATTATGGAGAAGTGTTCGGCAGGTAACTACATTTTATAAATAGAAAGTTGTGGCATTACAGAATGGTATTAGCAGTCATTGCTTTTCCCCTAATAAATGACCGCTAGAGAATACCTTGTAGCGTTAACTCTGTCTATGTATCACCATTGCACATGAAGTTTAAATAAAAATCGACCTCTTGACATGAATAAAAAATATAAACAAAATGTTGAGGGTCACGATTGATGTCGATTGATTGTTTTTTTTCTGTTTTTAAAATGAAGAAATAGAAGGTGTGGGTGGGGTCAATAACCGCTATTGCCTCGCTAAAAAGCAGCAATAACTCTAGGTGCCACGATAAATTAACCGATTGATATATTAATCGTTTTATAATAATATCAATGCAGCAATGGTATCTTGTGCCAATAAATGAATAACATAATTCTTAAGAATGTCGGTCATTCAATGACAGATACCTTTGCTATTGTTATTTATAAATATTAAACAAAATTCATATTACAACATAAATACATAATTATTATTTACTGTTAATAAATAAATATTAACCATTAATATTAATCTCTGGAATTATTTCCTAGATCAGAAGCAAAAACAACAAATTCATTTTTTATGTTCTTTTTGTATTTTGCAGTGAATCAACAAAGTACGAAGGACGGGAACAAAGGTTGTGATAGAGCGAAGCTGGCATTTGGATGTTTCACTGCAAATGCTCCTAAAGTAAGTTTTTTTGACAATAATAGTAGCAAGTACGAGTATTACTTACTTTGTTAGACCGGACACTTTTGAAAAAAAAAAGTGAGCCGTCGCGGGACGCCTGGCAGATGTGAAACATCGAAATTATTTTGTACAAGTGATACCCTTAAAAAAATTCAATATAAAAAAACAAACACAAAATAAAATGAAAACAAAACGACTCGATTCACAAACGGAAAATCCTTATGCTAGAATTGAACTCGAAGTCACGAGATTGTAACTCAGCACTCTGTGCCCCGAGACCAGCTGACTTGATAAACCGTGTAGAATATGTAGATCGTATGCTGCTTCAAACACGTGATTTTCATTTGATTTGCCACGGCATGCGTCGCGACGCTCGCCACGCGATTTTCATTATGTTTTTTTTCATTATGGTTTACCCTCGCCTATAGATGTTTCACATCAAAAAAGGAATCTGTCCACTATATCGTATCATACCATGAACGTGCTAGGAAAGTGTCAGGCAAAAAAAAAATATTTGTATTGAAAAGTATGAGACTATACCCACTAGACCGTTCTAAAGTATGAGACTATACCCACTAGACCGTTCTGTCACCGACCAACACCGTCGCGTGCCATGCACGGAGCGTATCGGCCAAAATATTTTCACCAACAATTGATGACGCTCCCCTTTATAGACGGGAATGATACGCTGTTGATACATTCTAGTAAGGTAGTGGTTCGAGTAACCATGTTTCATTCTGTGCTTAATACGTTCATAGAACAGTCATGGGTATGGTACAGTGTAGTGGGCAGACTCCTTAGTTTACTCCTCATCATCATCATCAGCCTATTAATGTTCCCACTGCTGGGACACAGGCCTCCTCTCAATGAGAGGGAATGGGCTATAATCCACCACGCGGGCCCAGTGCGGATTGGTAGATGTCACATGTCTTCGAATTTTGTGGTTCTAGGACATGCCGGTTTCCTCACGATGTTTTCCTTCACCGTTTTTACTCCTCAGTAAAAAATGTTAATTCTACACATTCAAAATCGGAACCAGTGCAAGTTTTTTTTTTAAGAGTTAAGAAAAAACCCATAAAAATACATTGTTTTTTTGCTATCCATGTTCTTGTGATCATAATTAATTTATCATGATGTTAATTTTTACTTTTTGGGTGTTTTATTTCAGTACGGATTCGATTTCGATTTCTGATGAGTCATCGTTACAAGATGTTTTAGAAGAGCCTGGTGGAAAACTTTATGAATAAAAATAGCACTTATTATTTATTATTGAGATTGGAGTGTTTTTTTCAATAAAATGTTAAATACATGTCAGTTTTTTCTTCGGTCTGAGTCGATGCAATCGACATCGAGTGATAGGAACATTATATGTACGCTGAGGGCCACGCAGATTATTTTTTCATAAATCAGTCTGACAACCAGTCTTACCAAGGGGTATCGTATTACCTGGTACTAACTGGGTTGTGGAGGTCAGATAGGCATTCGCTCCATGTAAAATACTGGTATTCAGCTGCATCCGGTAAAACTGGAAGCCGACCCCAACACAGTTGGGAAAAGGCTAGGCAGATGATGATGAAATCAAGCTGCCAATTTCAATGGCAACTATGTAGGAATATTTACTAATGTTTATTAACATAAATGTCTAGGCCCTACGAGTGCACAGTCTGGTTACCATATCTCGCAAAATCGTCATTTAAAAGCAACGGCACTGTTGGCGCTCGAATCGTAGTGATTGGCTGCTGTGCTGCGTGCCGCGAGTTCGATTCCCGAACGAAACAAATATTTGTATGGCCTATAGGTAGATGTTCCGGGTCTACCTATTTGTGTATGTGGGTTTAGACGTTTGTAAACGCACCCACAACACAGGAGAAATTCTTAGAGTGGGGAAACGTCTTTAAAAAACCGGCAAAGTGCGAGTCGCTCTCGCGCACGAAGTATCTATACAACATTAGACATAACGGCAAAAAAACACGTTTGTTGTATGTGAGTCCCCTTAAATTTTTATTTAATTATTTATTTTGTAAGTGAATATATAACTTAATATTCTGTGAATATTTCAAGCGTCTACCTGTTGCCGTTATGAATATCGAACAAAAACGGCAAAAAAATCACGTTTGTCGTATGGGAGCCCCCCTTAAATCATTATTTTATTCTGTTTTTAGTATTTGTTATTATAGCGGCAACAAAAACACATCATCTGTGAAAATTTCAACTGTCTAGCTATCACGGTTCATGAGATACCGCCTGGTGACAGAAAGACGGACGGACAGTGGAGGCTTAGTAATAGGGTCCCATTGGTTACCCTTCGGGTACGGGTAACCCTAAAAATAAGAAGCTAGGTATGTCTTCAACAAGTATACAGCTATTGAAGGTTTTCAGTGATCAAAAGTGAAGGGTTTTAAATTATCCTTTCGGGGTTGCGGGACTGTTCGAAAGAGATACCGTGGCCCCGGAACACAAAGGGCGATGAAGGAACATGGATGGGTTTTAGTCAGTAAAAGTCTGACACTCCCTCCTGCTCCGCCCAGAGCGGGAGGAGTCATTTGATGATTTCCCATCCGAAAAAAATAAAAAAAAAGAGTTTTAACTTATTCTTGAATCCCGTCAAATGATCCATGACCATATCAGCCTGCCTCTAACAGATGAACCCATAAAAGTGATTGTAACCTTCTGGATTTATCTATGTATCTATTCCACGCGGAATGCCTCTTACATAAATCATACACACCACATACAAAGTTGTTTTTATAATTATGCACAATGTTGTTCTTGAATTAAAAATAAAGTATAATCATTGAAGGCCATTGCAGCTGTTTTCTGAATCATGATGACTTGGCAGAAATTAAAATAACACATCGTCTAGATAAAAACACTGAAAGATATCTAATAATTGTAATGGGTGATTGTTTTGTAAGAGTCAGTTATTTTGCTTCCACTTTTTATAGAAGATTAATCTGCCAACATGCACTGAGCTCGCGTTGTGTATCAAAGGTCATTCCTTCTTGCTGGGAGTAGGCTTGTGGCCCAGCAGTGGGAACGCTAAAGGCTGATTTTGATGGCATTACATCGACAGCATAATATTAGGTTTGAGTCCTTATTGTAGACCACTTAACAACTTTAGGTACCTACAGCAGGATAAGAAAAAGCAGTCTTTGTTTAAAATGTATTATTCAATATTACGAATTAATTTAATACGAATAAATGTAATCTGACAATGAATCCACACTTCGAGGTATAAACTTGACGTATTGATGACAAAATGAAATTAAAAACAGAGCCGTGTATGTGTCTTAAACTAAATTAATTAATTAATTAATCCAGTAAGTATGGATAGCATGAATTATCTTCCAGTAGTTATTACCACCAAAAACATTTTCATGTAAAACGTTGTCAAAACGAGACCATATGACTCGCACTGTCAAAAAGTTATCAGATCTCATGTAGAGCCAAGCTTCTAACTCTACACGCCCTAACTCTACAAAGTCTAACTTCACAAACTCTACACCTTAGTCAAAATATGTGGGTGAGCCGGAGAAAACCGCACGGGGAGAAGAGTTAGCTATGGGGGAGGCTTTTGCAATGTCTTCTTGTTGTTTATTTTTAATGTATTTATGTATAACAATTATAACATTTGAAAAGTTTGCCAAACTTATTGCAAAACAGTTTGTTATCGATATCTAAAAAGTTACAGAACATCTGTCGGGTCAGTTAGTTATTAAATACTCAAAGTGGCATACAAAGTGTTACACGCACGCCATATTTTATGATTAAATCACTATTGACTCAGTTCCAGCCTTATTGCAGGCAGAGCCGTCTCTAGCCCATGTAGCGCCCGTGTGCAAACATTACCCAAGCGCCCCCTAGTAAGCGCGCGGTCAAAATGGAATGGATACAAAGTACAAGTAACAGCACATCAAGTTACCACAAACTGACAAATTTCCCTGATGGAAATATACCTACTCTATTGTTTGGAGATTAAATTTGAAGAAGAAATTTGTCGATTTTGGATATCATGATGTACGCTGTTCTGGTGTTTACCCTAACAAGCCAAAACGTACCTATGATAACATGCCTTGCTTTGCTGTAATTCTACAAATATAAGAAGAGCTCCAGATGCCATACAAAATGTATGCAAAGCGGAGCTCTTTTTACTTTGGTCACTGAAAGTGCCGCGGCTTCAAGCTTCGCTACCGAAAAATGAATACTGAAAAACCTAATAAGTAACTGACGAGGCATTCAAATCTATTTAAATAAATGTAATGATACGTTTCCATGGCTACACTATCAGTCCCTGTGGCGCAGAGGATAGCGCGTTGGACTTCTAATCCAAAGGTCGTGGGTTCGATCCCCACCAGGGATGGCACATTCTTTGAAGTACATTTAAAATAGCATAAATGAGTCGTATAGTGCTGACTGGCTAATATTTTTACCACGGCTTGAACTTTTCTTGTACAGTTGGTGCGATTTCCAAAGAGTAGGAAGAAAAGGAAGGTGGATACCCTATTATTTTAATAGCCTAGCCACGGGATATTCACTTCAGTGAAAATTATCAAGCTGTGTGAACGGCAAAGTGTCTGGCGACTAAAACAAGTGTACTAATCATGCCACGCGTAGCGTGAATTTTCCGAGGCTAAGCAACATACATACACATACACACATATGTACATTTGGGAACGGTGATGTATCAGGCGGTTGTTTAGTGTCGGCTATCGCCTCAGCATATGACATGTCATACCGGTATAAAAGATGATATTTTCGGAATAAAACGAGTACCTACATGCTTTTTCAAAATTATCGGCAAAGCAACGAAACGCCCTAGTCTGCATCAGTTACTTCTTCTTCGTTCACTGGGTTAGAGAAAACAAAATATGATGTCACACACACACACCACGTACTTATCTTCTACCATGATTTCAAGCTTTCACGATTTAAAACTAAACGTATATTACGGAAGATATCCCGTAAGTGACAATATAAGTTTACTTTTATTTTTTTCAAGACTTCTTCATCTTCAAATAATGTCTTAGGTTTTTTGAAACCGTTGTGGTATGACCATGTACTTTTATCGTCGATCTTTAAAGGAAATAAAAAAGTAGAAATACTGACCATGAAAACCAAAAACTGATAGTGACAACAGTAACTGTGATAAGCATGGAAAGGAGAAAATTAGATAAAACAAACACTCGTGGACAAATTTAGAGAAACGCAAAAATAAGGAAAAAAAATAAAAACATGTTTAATTGTGATTATTAAGGAACTAGCTGACGTCCCGCGGTTTCACCCGCGTAGTTCCCGTTCCCGTGGGAGAACGGGAATAAAATATAGCCTATAGCACTCACGAATAATGTAGCTTTCTACCAGTGAAACAATTTTTAAAATTGGTTCATTACTTCCGGCGATTACCCCCTACATACAAACTTACAAACATACAAACTTACAAACTTACAAACAAATAATAATAATAATAATAAATTCTATAATGACATAATAAGTTACATAAAATATTTGAAGCCTCTGACTCCCGAACTAGGTGTACCTGTATTTCAGGAGTCAGCGCCCTCTCCCATTTTATTTGGCTTAGATACTAATGTCAACATAGAAATAGACAAACTTACGTGCTACAAAAACAATTTTAGAAAAAATAATAACAACTAAAAATTAAATTAAATTAAAAGCAAATTACAGAAATGAAAAGTATTGAAAAAAATATATGAAAGAACATCAAAAATATAATTTGTTCTTCAGTTAATTGCCTTGTGTGTGTGTGGGAGGTGTGTACGTGTGCGTGTGTGGGAGGTGTGTAAGTGTGCGTGTGGGTGGGTTGTCGTTCGTGTTTGTGTATGAGTAGGTGAATGCAGGAAAAGTATGTTTGATGTCGAGACAGTGATATTAACAATTTATTATTTTCTCCACATCCTCATAATCAAGAGTGAATAGCCAGTTCTTTAGTATAGGTTTACATTCATGTAGTGTTAGCGGATAAAAATTTAGGATTCTGTTAATTTTGTTGTATAAATATACAGAAAGAAAAGCATTTTGTCGTCTTGCAAAAGCCGTACGACATTTAACAGATTCAATTACGTTTGGTGTTGTTCGCTTATTTTGAAGTTTACCTGGATCATAGGGGGTAGATACATGTTTTTTTGTAATAATCTGGAAAATAAAAAGTTGTCTTACTGTAAATACCCGGCACAACTCGTATAATGTCTTCGTGGGAAATCTGTATGGTTTGAATGACATTGTTTTAAGCAGGGACCGTTGTGCTCTTTCCACGCGTAGGAGATGCTTTTTACATGCACCCCCCCAAACCACAATACAATAACCAATAACCGATTGTGCTAATGCATAGTAAACTGAACGGAGGAGATCGCTGTCAGCTACATGCCTCAGATTTTTAAACACCCATGTAAGTTTCCTGACTCGTGACGAAACCATCATCCAAAAGAGGTAACATCAAAATGTTACCTCTTTATAATATTAGTATAGATTAATTAAAATGAATTAATAAAACTATCATTGTTGAACAAAACAAAACTTGGTGGCGTTGAAAACCAAATTAGAGACAAACATCTGTGTATCGTAGTTATAAGGAAAGTTATCACTTTTGTCCTTTCATAGGGGTAATTGAATATTTTATTCACAGACAAAAGGTGTCACAGCAGACTGCGCAGAAGAAGGCAGCATGAGCTGGACAAAACCTTAGCCTTGGATATAAAAAACCTAGAAGCCATTAGGGGAGGCAGCCCAACGGTGGGATGATGCAGGCTCAGCATATCAACATTTAAAAAATGTCGAGAGATCGAAACATTCTAGAGCATTTTCACCATTTTGATAGTAATTTTATCTGAAAGCAGTAATCAGTTGTATTTTTAGATTGTGTCAACTGTCTAAAGCTTTGTATATGTCAAGCATATTTGCAAAGTTAGTTGGAGTTAGTTAGTTGACCGTTCACCGGTTGTTGTAGCGACGCTTTGGAGAGAGGCTAATGCCCAGAAATGGCTGTTTTACGATTGGAGTTACAATGTAAATGAGTCATTTAAATATACCTAATCAAATTTCTTAAAGATGCAAGCTGAGAAGCAATCAGCATTTTCACCATCGGGAAACACTCGAAAAAACTCTTCAACCGTGATGGGATATTCTGAAAATCACCTTGCACCAGTTGTCTGGAAGTTTGTTTTGATTAAAAAAAATTGTCATCAGTGATAAAATAATGCACAAGGTATATCTAAGTAACTGAAGAAGTTCGAAGTTTTTATTTTTAAATACTAATCAGACAAATTTCAGAAAAACTGTTAAGACAAGAAAGAACATAAGTACATGATTCGAGATTTAAACATTTTGAATATTCACGCGGAGTAATTCTCAATCAAACTCATTGTATGATTGTGTTGACAAGGACGATGTTTGGTAGATTTACACTAAATCAATATCCTGTGTGGTAGACCAACCTTCGATACGGAGACAAATTGATTCTTCCCTCATTACGAGATTACAATAGAAGTGCTAACAATGATGAAATATCCGCTTGACGATGACATGGAGGTAAATGATACGTCAAATTGTTTGTTTGTGTTGAAATTGTTAAGCGTATCGAAGTATTACCGCTTGCTACGGAAATTAGGTCAATCTATCAAATTCCCATGGGGGTAGGCGTCTGCTATGATCCATACATTCTACTTTCACCTCGGCCTCGTTTATACATCTAGTCATACATGTACATAGAATGTTTGTGGTTCTGCGAGAAGACCGAGTAAAAGGGTTAGGTATGTAATTTAGTGTTTTAATGGTTTTAAATACTTTACTAAATAAATAAAAATAAATAAATAAAAAAATAAGTTGTGACGGAAAAAGACGTTAGTTGGTGTAACAAATTCATAACTTGACTGTGTGACGGTAGACAGGGGAGATGGAAGAAAAAAACGTGTTGCGCCGACCCCAAGTAACATGGGATAAGGGCAAGAATGATGATGATGATGATGATGATGGTGCAATCAAATTCATCAGATTTTCGCACAAGAGTTCATATTACAGAACACCACTAACCTCCAGGTATACATCATCTGCCTAGCCTTTTCCCAACTTAGTTGGGGTCGGCTTCCAGTTTTACCGGATGCAGCTGAATACCAGTATTTTATATGGAGCCACGAGCTCCTCATAACCTCCAGGTATACCAGGTTACTGAATAAAGTATGTTAATCAGCACTTGATGGAGATGGCGGGACGAGCTGGACAAAACCAACGACTGGTCCACATTGACCCTGGATCGAAGAATTTGGAAGTCATGGGGAGAGGCCTTTGCTCAGAAGTGGGATAACACAGGCCAACAGTAACAATAATCAGCACTTGGGCTATTTGTCACTAGCCCAAGTGCTGATTATTGTTACATTAATAATGTAACAATAATCAGCTGACTGTGATTTACATTTGCAACTTAAATGCGACAAGTTGTTGCTTAGTGATTATTTTATGTTATGAATCATGTTCATTAATACCTGCTACCGGAAAATCAAGTTGTGTAACTTGTGCAACACAAAGTGCATTACTAATTATTAATATGTTATGACTTTGTAACATGTTAAAAACAATGCAATTATGACTGACTGTTCTGTGGTTTTACGATTGTCCTTTTATTATCTAGTTTACGTTTATTGCATATCATTTCACATACATTGTTCGAGTATTTTGCATTCTTTAACAATATTGACATGTATGTGATAGATTAAGAAACTGTCTTATTATGTACTAGCTGACCCGCGCAACTTCGTCTGCGTCACAGCTTATAACATGTAATTTTGTGCATTCAATTATGAACAAAAACCTTTTAAAATTAATATTGCTTAGCCCCCATAGCATACGGTGATAATCTAGCCTAAAGCCTTCTTTGGTTTACAAAGAACATTTTTGCTGAATTTCAATTCAATCTATGCAGTAGTTTTGGCGTGAAGCCGTACCGTACACACAAACAGACAAAAATTCTAAAAATTCTTATTCTAATTTTTGTCATCAGTTACGTTTTTCTAACAAAAGCCACTTATTTTTTCTTGAAAACTATCAATGTACAGTTTTTCTTTCGTTACTGTTTTATTATATGTATAGGTAGATGATAACCAGCATTAGTGCTGCATAGTTCTTTTGCAACAACAACAACAACAACAGCCCATAACGTCCACTGCTGGACATAAGCCTCTCCCATGATGGGAGGAATTTGCCGTAATCTCCACGCTTGGCAGGCGGATTGGAGATCGCAGTGATGAAAGACTAACAGAAAACGCTGCTGCCCATTCTCTGGTCTACGGAGGCACAAGGTGTTCTGCCTCAGACATTAGTCGCCTTATACGACACCCGTGAGTGTAAACTAATGATTAACGAACCCACGCGACTAAGTAGTAAAACATGTATTGACAACTTCATTTGTAATAAAAAAGGCTCAAGGTATGAAATACTAGATCTAGCGCTGTCGGATCATACTGCTCAATTGCTTTATTATCCAGTCAAAGAAAGTCTTAACATAACACATTGGTACACACAAAAACGAGACTATAGCGCCTCTAACATAGATAAGTTCGTTGAATGTATCCAAAATCTCGCCTTTGATGAAGTGTACAGTGCTGAAACAGCTGATCATGCTTTTAGCGAATTCCATGACCTGCTGAGACTGTTCTATGATCTCTGTTTTCCTATAATAAAAGTGAAAGTCCCTATAAACAAACGACCACAATGGATATCAAAGGGTATCAGAGTTTGCTCCAAGCGTAAACGTCAATTACTATGGAAATACAGAAAATCACCAAGTCAACAATTTAAAGATTCATACAAAGTGTATAATAAAAGATTAAAAACAATAATTAAATTAACCCAGAAATCTCAAAACGATTACTATATTAAAACCTCAGTAAATAAAGCTAAAGCTACGTGGAAGGTTATAAATAATTATAAAACAAATGTCAACCAGCAGTTTAAAAAAATTGACAAAATAATTGTAAATAAGATACCAATCACAGATCCAATTACTATAGCTAATGAATTCAACAACTTTTTTTCAATTCAGGTACCAAATAAACACTCTGTCAACAAAAACCCCAATTATAGAATTACATATAATAATTCACTTTTTATGAGCCCGTGTACCCCAGATAAAATCGTCCAAATAATAAAATGCCTAAAAAATACAAATAGTGCGGGGTATGATGGAATATGTACTAAAATAATTAAGGTTGTTGCCGAAATTATATCACCTGTACTGTGTCATATAATTAATAAATGCATTGAGGAGGGGGTCTTTCCATCAAAATTAAAATTGTCCGTTGTAATTCCAATATTTAAAAAGCAGGATAGAGAAAACATGAACTGTTATAGACCAATATCTCTAATACCTATCTTATCAAAAGTTTTTGAAAAAGTTATCTATAACAATTTATTTAACTATTTGGAAAAACATCATATCCTTGCGGACGAACAAATGGGTTTCAGGAAAAACAAATCTATTAACAACGCATTTTACACTTTCCTCAAAACGGTACTAAAAGGCATGGATAGTAAAAAACATGTCTCTGCACTTTATATGGATATGACGAAGGCCTTCGACTCCGTCAATCATGAAGTATTGTTAAATAAATTAGAAGCGTATGGAATACGGGGAAACGCTAAAGATCTCATAAAATCATATTTAAGTAACAGAGAACAACAAACTGAAATATCTAGCATTTCACATATCACAAAAGTCGAAAAGAAGCACTTGTCAACACCAATAAAAGTCTGCAAAGGTGTACCTCAAGGGAGTATTCTAGGTCCTCTACTCTTTATTATTTATATTAATGACCTCCCCAAATCCATCAAATCCTCCATGGTTCTGTATGCGGACGATAGTACTGCAATAGTTGTATCTGAAGACCCCACGAAACATGAACATGAAATGAACGATACGCTAGCATCTATAGTAAACTGGCTAAATTTAAATGAACTTAATATTAACCTAACTAAAACATTTATAATGACTTTCAAAAATAAAAATGCAAAATTAATTAATTTCAATATAAACTATGACCAAATAAACATAGAAAACATAGACACAACAAAATTTCTTGGACTACACATAGACTCGGACATGTCATGGAGGACACATATTGAACAATTATGTACTAAACTAAGTCGGTATTCATATGCCATCTATATGCTTCGTAAAGTGGTAAATCAAAGTGCACTTCTATCTGCTTACCACGCCTACGTTGGTTCAACACTAAGATATGGTATAATGTTCTGGGGGAATGCCACTGAGAGAGAGACTGTCTTCAAAGCTCAAAAGAAATGTATCCGGGCAATATGTGGATTAAAACCAACTGATACTTGTAAACCACATTTTATAAATTTAAAAATATTGACATTCCCTTCACTGTATATCTATGAACTAGCATTAGACATTAGAAAAAATTTAAACAAATATGAGACGCTAAAAAGTACCAGGCTTGCCAATACACTTCGTGCAATACGCCATAGAACGGTTATGTTTGACAAGAGTGCATTTTGTATGGGCCCTAAAATCTATAATAAATTACCTAATAAAATAAAGGAAGAAAATAATTTTATATCATTTAAGAATAGATTAAAGACTTACTTGATCAATAAAGCCTATTATAATGTTAATGATTATTTAAATGATAAATGTAATTAAATTTTGAAGTTATGTATATAATAGTAATAAAATAATATAATTAATGAATGTCTTAAATATCATAGTAATATTTGTTATGGTTAAATTATTGTAACGTGTATTAATGTAAGATTTACTCTTTTTTATTGTAAAGATATTTGCACACCTGTTAAGGTAGGATATGGCATAAGAGCTTCGGTTGTATGTTTCACCTCATGTACCTACCCATATTGACGCAAATAAATGATTTGATTTGATTTGATTTGTGTAATGGGTTGGTTCTATTCTACTTTGCCGGATACCACACGGCTAAGTTCTTTTACGTTCGTGTTCTTGTCGTGTTCTTGTACGTGTTCTTTTGCGTGTGGTCATAATTATCGCTGCCATCTTTTCCTCCTGAAAATGCCACAGCAATGACTGCTTTTTTTTTAAAGTTGCCTCTTGTTATTAATTTATCTTGTATCGTGGGGTACCTTTACAATCATTTAAAGTCACATACAGAAACAGACAGACCCTTATTAAATATACGCCATACAAATATTTGCCAGACCCGGACCAACTACTTATTAAATATAGGCCCATACAAGTATTAAATTTGTACCGTGCGATAATCAAACCCGCGACACGCAGAACAGCAGTCACTTGATTGAATATTATCAAAAGACGGCTCTAAGTGAGGCAGCATAATTTTTTTTTGCCTATGACATGGCTATTAGCGCCAGGTCCATTGAAAAGCGACAGTGAAACAAACGTGAATGTTTTGACTTATGATGGATGAAGAGGTCTTGAGACCGAATCTTTTGTTATTTTAGGTAGGAAGTAGCAGATTAAAGTACAAAATGTGAACTTAAGTAATACTGTTTAGTTTTGGAACCAAGGTAATGGTGAATTCAATGTGATAAACACGAATGCTAAAAAAAACGAGGCGCCAGAAGAGTCTTTTAAAAACATAAGATACTATGTTGATGTCGATTCTGTTGTGCACAAACTAAACTTAATTTCGGCTATTGCTATCTTTTACTAAAAGGCAGTGCGAGAAAAGGACGGCTATAGCTATGAACTATGTTATAGATGTCAAACTAGTTTATGCCTTGCGCTTCACCGTGTTTTTAGTCGACATGTTTTTACGTGCACCCTTCATTGGTATAGAAATATTAGTTCCAACTAAATTTAACAGCTCTAAATTACGTCCGTCTCTTTCTCGTTTTATTAGAGAGATAAAGATAGCAATAGCCTAAATTAAGTTTAATTTGTGCACAACAGAATCGACACCAATGGCTACGTTGAAACTTGAATTCTCGGCGCTGAGTGCCGATCGTTGAAATTTCAACGGTGTATTTAAGCATTCATTTAATGGGCATTGCGAAACGTATGAGACTAAAGGAATGATGCATATAAATGCAGCGACGACCCCAAATGAATTGGGATAAGGGCAAGAGGATGATGATGAAGATGATGATGATGATGATGATGATGGGTGGAGAGGGAGAGGAATAGAGGAAGACCAAACAAAATATGGATGGATTGCGTGAAGAATGCACATAGAATAGAACCAACCCATTACACTCACAGGTGTCGTATAAGGCGACTAATGTCTGAGGCAGAACACCTTGCACCTCCGTAGACCAGAGAATGGGCAGCAGCGTTTTCTGTTAGTCTTTTATCACTGCGATCTCCAATCCGCCTGCCAAGCGTGGAGATTACGGCAAATTCTTCCCATCATGGGAGAGGCTTATATCCAGCAGTGAACGTTATGGGCTGTTGTTGTGCGTGAAGAATGATATCAAGGAAAAAGGAGTAAATGATAGCGTGACGATTGACAGGGGAGAATGGAAGAAAAAAAAAGTTTCGGCGACCCTAAATAATATGGGACGAGAGCAGAAAGTTGATGATTCATTGAATGGGCCTAACTCGCTTTTGTTTTGTGGCTCGTTTACAAATTATAACTCTGAAAGATTAGTTCACGGTCCACAGATCACAAGACTTTCTGGTTTAATCTTTTTAAAAGTTTTTGTAACAAAGTTCAGAATGGACTTTGCAATGTTTTTCATCGCAATTATCACCATAATTATGGGAATTAGGAAATTCCTACATGAATTTTTGCAATTAATTGTTCTTATAGAAGCTGTTGAATTGTTCTTAAAGTTTGGATTTTAGCATGTTCTGATGGTTTGTATGATACTAATTTGAACTTTGAATTGCACCTTTTTTTTTGTTCACTAGTATAATAACTATTTAGCTCAGTTTTTTTGTTTCTCAGTAACGATGGAATTTGCTGAAGCTTGATCAACCTAATTAAAGTATCGTCTTATAAAAATAGGAATAACGAGTATATCAGCTTAGGGTCAGTGAATACGAAACGGGGCACTATTTTTTTACTGTGACCAATTTCGAGGTAGTAGTAGAGGGGAGGTTGGCCACAGTTCTAACTAACCTAACCTAACCTATGCGGTCGAAGTGAACGGAATCCCTTCGACATCGTTTTTACGACAAACGGTTAGTTGGAGACAAAAAACACCAAGAGATATATAGATGAGATAGAATCGAGAAAATAAACGATTTGCGAAAATAACACTTTTTTGGTTAAATTTTTCTGTTTTTCTCAGTGATCCGTTACGTACACTCTAAAACCCTTTCACGCAAAAACCAACGGATGAAACGCACACATATAGTTTATAACCATTAACACATTGGATACTTGTTATCTCGGTATTAAGATCCCGTGGGACGATTACCGAACTCTATGCGGGTGAAACCACGGGCATCAGCATATAGTCTCGTTACAAAGTATAGAGGAGTCAATTTCAACAACTTGATTTTTTACCTAATTTCCATGGACATTTTTATTTACAGGTTTTTTGAAAAACTTTAATAACAAAGCGCAACATATCCACATTATATATACATTTTCTGAAAGGGGATATTATAATTAAATTACTTAGAGTGTTATTTGGGCCACCGAAATTGGCGAGCCACAGAAATTTTATTATTGCCACCGAAATTGTATTGGTGACACAAAAAATCTGCGTTTGCACCGAAATTGTGAATATAATAATATATAATATATATACATTGTTTTTTAATAATATGTAAAGAGGTTTAATGAAAAATACGGCCAAGTGCGAGTCGGACTCGCGCACGAAGGGTTCCGTACCAATTATTATAAAAAACTGGCCAAGTGCGAGTCGGACTCGCACACGAAGGGTTCCGTACCATTGACTATATTTAGTATTTGTTGTTATAGCGGCAACAGAAATACATCATCTGTGAAAATTTCAACTGTCTAGCTGTGATGGTTCATGAGATACAGCCTGGTGACAGACAGACGGACAGACGGACAGACGGACAGACAGACCGACATACAGACGGACAGACAGCGAAGTCTTAGTAATAGGGTTCCGTTTTTACCCTTTGGGTACGGAACCCTAAAAAATCACGTTTGTTGTATGGGAGCCCCCCTTAAATATTAATTTTATTCTGTTTTTAGTATTTGTTGTTATAGCGGCAACAGAAATACATCATCTGTGAAAATTTCAACTGTCTAGCTGTCACGGTTCATGAGATACAGCCTGGTGACAGACAGACGGACAGACAGCGAAGTCTTAGTAATAGGGTTCCGTTTTTACGCTTTGGGTACGGAACCCTAAAAACGGATATAATACGAATATCGTCGTTAATATATATATATATATATTATCATTGTAATTATGTAATGAACACCTGCATGTAAC
Source organism: Xestia xanthographa (assembly GCA_905147715.2). Lineage (NCBI taxonomy): Eukaryota > Metazoa > Arthropoda > Insecta > Lepidoptera > Noctuidae > Xestia > Xestia xanthographa. The sequence goes on along the minus strand of LR990657.1, from coordinate 12,485,991 downwards.
CCATGTATCACAAATAAACGATTTGATAATTTGAATAAGCATTTCTAAAAATACAACGTGGTGTACTATTGGATAAATCAGTCTTACAACATTAGCAATCAAGGAACTGATTATGTTTTTTACTTCTATGAAGAGGATGGAAAATCATCAAATGACTTCTTCTCCCGCTCTGGGCGAAGCAGGAGGGACTTTCAGACTTTTACTGACCAAAACCCATTCATGTTCCTTCATCGCCCTTTGTGTTCCGGGGCCACGGTATCTCTTTCGAACAGTCCCGCAACCCCGGCAGGCATCGGTCCTTGCGGAACCCTTCCTATTGCTGACTCTCTTTGAGGCGCGCGTGGAACACGAATGCGCCATCGACACGGTCTGTCGTCATGAGACGGACAGACAGCGAGCTAGCCCATAGCTCACCGTCCACAGACCCACCACGTGGCCCCCGGCCACGACTGCATGCGCATGGTCCGCACAACTCCCACGTAGAGCCTCCGGCAGGAGGCGTTTGCCCCCCCCCCAGGTTGGGCAGGAGCCGCCTGAAGGCAGTGCCAGTCCGTTCAAGTTTGGGGGCCAAACGTCGGAAGTGCTCCACGAAGTTCCACTGGCTGTCGAAGACGAGTCCTAGGTACTTCAAAGTCGACTCGACCACACGACGAAGGTAGGTCGGCACCAGGTGAAACCGGAGTGCCTCCCTAATGCAGCTCCAGGGCATGGTGTTGAAGGCATTGGCGATGTCGAGAGACACCACCAAGACAACCCCATCCGGGAAACCGCATAGCCCGTCGTGAGGGCTCTCACGCGCATGATGGCGTCCACCGTAGAGCGCCCCTTGCGGAAACCAAACTGGTGTTCCGCAAGATCCGGCCTCGACCCCGCAAGGTGCTCGGCGAGGTGGTATGCAATTACTCTTTCAAAGAGCTTTCCCACCTCGCCGAGCAGCACAACGGGCAGGTATGCGGACGGAGATTCCGCAGGGCGCCCCGGCTTCCGAATGACGACCAGCTTTCCCGTCTTCCAACGAAGCGGGAACTGGCCTCTCTCCAAGCATGCACTTAAGAGCCCCTCTAGTCGGTTCCCGAGAGCCTCCGAGGCCAGGACCCAAGCTTTGACAGGCAAGCCGTCGGGTTCCGGGGCGGTATTTTTGATACTGAGCCACTCTCAGGTCTACCCCAGTCACTTCCGGAGCGTTTTCGTCGTCGTCCTGTTGGTCCGCTTCCAGCATCGCAGGTGGTGGAGCCATAGACGGGGGGGGGGGGGCTGTTCCCCTCGCGAAGAGAACAGAGTACTCACCATGTCCTCCACGAGCTCAGGCCGGAGACTCTGCGTCAGTAGGGGGCCCAGGTGCGGAGTTTATCCCGCACCATCTTGTAAGGGCACCCCCACGGATCTCTGTCGAGAGTCCCCAGCGTCTCCTCGCGGGCCAGATCCCTGGCCCACGAAGAGATGGGGACTCGACATCTGCGCACGTCGCAGATGTCGGACATGGCCTCCTGGAACCACCCTGCCTCATTGTCAACGTCGGCAGGTCTGGCCGGTGATGTCACCCAGGCCTGCACGATCGAGGCTTCCAGGAGGAGCTCCTGGAGAATGCAACCCTCAAAGTTCAGTTAATTCAATTGAATAACTTTTTCAAGAATAGTAATACAATTTTATTTTTATGTCGGGGGCTAAGGGCTAAGGACCTAGTTCTGTCAAAGTAATTTCGGCATAACAAGTATTGATTTTTTTCAAAAATCTTCATTAACATTAATACAATAATTGATTGATACAATTTCTGTGGAGTCGTGTAATTTCCGTGGGACACGAGATGCCACGGAAACCACAGAAATTGCCCCATAGAAATTGGAAACGTGGCTATTTTATTTTTTTACAAGAAACTATCAAGGCTATGACTATTATTTTCTATAATATTAAAAGTGTACCAAATGCTACTTAGCATGCATAAAAGTGATACCTTTATTTCTTGCAAAAATCTTTTTAAAACCTAATCACCGAAATTGCAAAATTTCGTTCCGAGTAAACTGAAATCACGTACTTACATTTTTGGCGGAAAGACCTGGCGATATGGTGCACTACCATTCTTACTGCACGTAAGAGCACGACTGTCTCTTGCCGAGCAGTGATTTATTGTTCGTTTAAACTCATTGGTGGAAGCTCAGGACGGTGAAACAAAATGACCATAGAAATTAGTAATTTCGCTTGGACAAACCTACCGTTGACATGTACTCATTAAGAGGGCTATTACAATTTTTCTTGTTTTTGAGTGTTTTAAGAGTCTAGCACTCAAATATAAGAAAAATTTTGATTTTTATTTTGAGCACTCCATAGAGAATTAATCAAACTTTCTCGGGCATATATCTTTTTTAATTTTGTGGCCATATCTAAACCATAATCACACTTCTAAACTGAGATTTTAGAAGTGTGATTATGGTTTAAAATATTAAAAATATATAAAATATATAATATATATATATATAAAATAGTAAAATTTTTCTTATATTTGAGTGCTAGACTCTTAAAACACTCAAAAACAAGAAAATTTGTAATAGCCCTCTTAACTATGAGTCTAAACATTCAAAACTAATTAACTTCTTGTAGGTCAATCATTACTTAACTCAATCAAAATACTTTTTCCTATATATGTTGGAGATTATCTTCCTGAGAGGTAAATGCTGTGTATGAAATTGATTGTGGACAAGACACAGAAATTGATAATTCATCATTTACCGATTTTTTTCATAAAAAGTAATAGTATTATAAATATAATTTAAGTGGCTTCATTTAGATTCATGTCACTTTAATTCTGAGAAAAAAAATAGTTGCATTATCTGTAAAGCAGCACTGCGATTTCAGCCTAGACGCGTAAATTTTTCGTCTGAGAAATTCACTCAGAGCATAGGTCTTAGAAAAGGTTAAATGGTACGGTAATTTGGTATGGGGACCTCTGGTAATACTTACATACAATATTTATATAATTAGAACTACCTGATGCCCGCGGCTGCGCCCGCCCGCAAATTATATACTAAAACCTTCCTCTTGAATCACTATATCTACATATTTAAAAAACCCGCATCAAAATCCGTTGCGTAGTTTTAAAGATCTAAGCATACTTAAGGACAGACGCGGCGGGCGACTTTGTTTTATAATATGTAGTAATAGTGATAAACACGATAATAAAACATCATATTGGTCTCACTTATACAGCACATTATACTTACACACATTTATTTAACAAAAAACCCTAATTTTAAAATAATAGTTTAGTTTTTTTATTGATAATTGGTAAGAATTACAGGTCAGATTTGAACAAAAATGTAAAATAAAAGTAAAAACACAAATCACTATAAGTCTTTAAAAACAGCATCAGAAAAATTAAAATAAATAAAAGTTCAATTCAAATTATCATAAATTAAACAAAATTACAATTCTTAAGCACACGCAATAAACAGAAAATATAAACATACACATACTAATCTCGTCAAATTACTTAAAACCATTCCTTTAGGTCATATAACGCCTGGTCGGTTAGCCAGCCTTTGAGTTTAGCTTTAAAAGCATTGTCAGATGTCGCGCTCACGATATTATCCGGTAACCGGTTGTATACCGATGGTCCCATAACGTGAATTAACTTTCCAGATTTAGATAGGGTGTGTGGGTAGCCAGCTAATTTGTTTCTACCACGAGTACAGTAATTATGTCTATCTCCGCGTTTACTGTATTCATTTAAGTTTTGCCTAACGTATATCGCCGCCTGCAATATGACCATGGCGGGAACAGTCAATATTTTAAGACGTATAAAAAGTGGTCTCGCAGTGGCATCCCATTGTGATCGCGTAATGGCTCTCACAGCACGCTTTAAAAAAATAATTAATCATTAATTCCTAATTTTTTCAATAAGAATCTTTCAGTCTTGGGCGACTTTGCAGCAATTTCACGGTCATCGCAATTCACAATTTTACGATATGAGATTTATCGAAGTTAGAAATTAATTATCAATTCAAGTTGCAGATGCACAAAAACTGAATTCGTCGATCAGAATTATTTCAATCAGTAGTCATTCGTACTAGCACAAATGTTCCTCGTAAAGTGTAAAATATTATACTATCGTCAATAAATAAAACTGCGGTAATAAAATATTAAATAATAATAAATAGGTATAGGTAATAAAGCCTTGTGGTATCCGGCAGAGTAGAATAGAACCAACCCATTACAATCACGGGTGTCGTTTATGGCGACTAATGTTTGAGGCAGAACACCTTGCACCTCCGTAGACCAGAGAATGGGCAGCAGCGTTTTCTGTTAGTCTTTCATCACTGCGATCTCCAATCCGCCTGCCAAGCGTGGAGATTACGGCAAATTCCTCCCATCATGGGAGAGGCTTATGTCCAGCAGTGGACGTTATGGGCTGTTGTTGTTGTTGTTGAATAAAATATTAATGGAATAAGGAAACGGACATAATTATTATGTATGTACCAGGTCAAACACATAACTCTCCCTTTGGGTTTTGCCGCAATCGAGTAAAAATAGCAACTGATCGTAACGATGCATGAGATGAGAATATTAATTAGATATTTCCTGGTGTTTATTACTAAGAGAGGTATTACACTATAATATTGAGGTTGAAGATAATTTATTCTTCACTTACATGAGAAAATAAAATTAAAGAAAAGAACATAAAGTTGGGGTATTACAAAAATTAGACGATTATAAAAAAACAATGTTTTGAGGGTAGATTCATTGTGGACAAAATGTTCATTCGATACATGTAAACAAATATCCGTGTAACGTGTGATATACGGTAACTGGATGTGACTCGACACTATTGTAGGGAATGTGAATTTTTTACTATACATTGTTTAAGTAGCTTTTTAAAAGTGGTTTTTGATTTAGATTCTTTGAGGTATCTCAGTAACTTATTAAATTAATTATTCTTGCCCCTAATAGGCAAAATTATCATTAATCACTCTATTAGGTAGGTACTTAGTAAGGACCAACTGAGGAAGGTTCAATGGGATGAGGTAATGCAATCTAAGGAATAAATACTTTGTGGTTGTCAGAATGTCAGGTCAGTAGTATTAACAAGGGGTACCGTTTTATCCACTAACTAGGTTGTGGAGGTCAGATTAGCACCCGCTCCATGTAAAATACTAGTAATCAGCTGCATCGGGATAGACTGGAAGCCGACCTCAATAACTCACACCGGGAAAATGCTAGGCAGATGATGATGGTTGCCGGACAGGTTGAATACGTAGAACGATCCTTGAGCTTGAGCTAGGAGCTTGTGGCTAAATAATAACAGCCACTCGGTTCGATCTTCAGGTTAAACTGCGCTTGCTTAGGTTGGTCCGGGGATGGGGACACCACCCGTTACATGCCGAGTTACCTCCATGCCTCAAAAAGCCCGTAGCAGCCGTTGGTCGTGGATGTCAATTGTAGATCTTTGGCAGTCGTTAAGCGAGTCAGTGGTCCGAAACTCTAAAAACCAGTCTTATCAAGGGGTATCGTATTACCCAGTACTAACTGGGTTGTGGAGAGTACAGGCCAACCCAGTTGCTAACGTTTGAGTTTTCAGATAGGTAGTCGCTCCATGAAAATACTGGTATTCAGCTGCATCCGGTTACATTGGAAGACAACCTCAATATAGTTGCGAAAAGGCTATGGTATATGATGAGAACGATCCTTGCCAATTTCGAATTGGTAGTTCAGGAGACCGATTTCCGACTCGTGAACGAGTTCTACCGCTGCTAAAGCTTTGAAATCCTCTAGCTAAGGAAAATACTTTTTTTTTTTTTAAATATTGCTGGACATTACACACAGCGCCATCTAATGCCACACTAAGCAACGAGGCTTGTGTCGTGGACACCAGATAGTTGATATACTACATAGATACTTTTTTTTTTTTTGTTTGTAAATACATACTTATTATACATATAAACATCCATGACTCGGAAACAAATGTCCATGCTCATCACACAAACATTTGCTCCGACCGGGATTCGCACCCGGGACCCTAAGAACGTAAAGCAGCCTCACTACCGCTGCGCCAATCAGGTCGTCGACTTAAGAACTATAGGAATTAGTGCTGTATTTGATTACTGCGTTTTGGCTGGCAAGATGGGTTCAAACCATTACATGCCAATTGATACGTTGTTATAGGACGATAACCCCCCCTACATGCATGATCTCCATGGTCTTTCACTTGATGATGTGTTGCACTAAAGTGTCACGTTCGAAATATTTAAAGACAAATAAGTTCTTAAAGCAAATAAATGACAAGAATCATATTTCCAAAAATAATAATCGTGGTTCGCGAGCAATTTTATACACCTTTGTTACCTGATAACTTTCAAAGGAACCGTGATCCAAATTGGGGACATACACAGACAGACTTTTAGGTTTCTTAAAACAACGATGGTCTGTCTAATCGTCACGGGCTCTTCCTCTATTACGCCGCGGTGCCTACCACGGATCTTGTAGCGTGTGAGTGTTGCCTTTTGTAACTAGTAACTCAGTGGTAGAGTGTCTGCTTCGCATGCTGAAAGTCCTGGGTTCAAATCCCAGCGTCTCCAAATGCATCTTTTTGCGATTTGATTTTTCATTGTAAACTATTTTATTCACACGTTTCCTAGAACTATTATGCAAAACCAACCCAATACAGTATTTTTTTTTTCTTACTTAATTTTTTACTTTGATTTTTGCCACCTATAGACGTAGTAAGTTACAATTTGATACATATTTTCTACGCAATAATAACTTTTTCATGATCATATTTCATGATCTATTAAAGTGCCTCTTTTACTAATTATTCAAGCAAAAAAAGTCTAACCCAAAATATCATTTGAATTCTAACCCCAAACATCATTTTTCGAGCTAGAAGTTGGAAAAGTCGCTAGTGAAGTAATTGAACAAAGAGATCTTTTTTTGCTACGTTTCCTGCCGCTGTAGCATTGATTGAAGCCGCAATGAGATTTAATGATAATTACTTCACGTCAAATTACCTAACAACAGGAGTTTTATATAAATAGACGATAGGTTGCGATCAAAGGCATATACAGTTGAAGCTTGGAAGGATTAGGAACAAAGCTAATAGTACAACATGTCTAAGTTCACTTGTTTGGTTTTGTGTGTAGTGGCTGCGAGCATTAGCAGGGTTTATGTAAGTTAATTATGTTTTCTACCATACTTTTTTTTAAAGAAATTGTTCTCCTCTATTGAGTCGTATAAAACTCTAGTTGTGCCCCGCGACATTCGTCCGCAAGAAATTATTATAAAAATACTAGCAGTGCCTGCGGTTTCACCTGCGTGGCGGGAATAAAAAATATACATAAGGGTCTAAAAAATAGCCTACGACCTATTCTCAGACCTACCAAATTTAAAAAAAAAAAACATCATAAAAATCGGTCAACTCTGGAGGTGTGTGTGCCAAAATAAGGAGGAGTTCGATAAAAAACACTGTGACAAGAGATTTTTATGTTATTATTAGAAGATTACTTCCCTTTTTAAATCGGATTTTATGTTTCAATGGTATCGGTAAAGTCATTTCGGAGTTTAAACGGAACAAACAGACAGACGAAAAGACAGACAGACAAAAATAAAAATAAAATGTTTTTTTTTTTGTTATGAGTAGCGTATATACTTTCATTTATGCATTCAGTACAAAGCTGTTAATTTGAAATTACATAGCACTTCAATTTTGTCAACCCCCGACGCAAAAAGAGGGGTGTTATAATTATTTTACCGCCATGTGTGTGTGTCTGTCTGTTTTTCTGTCTGTGGCACCGTAGCTCTTAAACAAGTGAACCGATTTGGATGCGGTTTTTTCATTTATTTGTGTTTTTTTATGTTAAATGATTTGGGTAATTTTTTAAAGTTAATCTCACTTCCGACCCCTTTCAAAAGTTCCATTTATAAACTTTGTCATTGTTGTCTTTGTGTATAGGCAAATGAAGATGAAAGCAAAGCAGCTTTCCGTGAAGCCATCAAGCCTATCATAGATGAGTGCTCAAAGGAGTATGGAGTCAGCAATGATGACATCGACGCTGCAAAGACAGCTGGCAGTGCTGACGCCATCAAGCCTTGCTTCCTCGGATGCGTTTACAAGAAAGCTGGAATTGTAAGTATTTTTTTGGAAAATTTTACTTGCCTATGTTAAGAGTGCAAACTTCGTCATTACTTTAAAATTAGGCCGATTCCTCTTAGCGACACTTAATAATAATAATAATAGTCAAGTATCTTGACTTGACTCGCGAGGTTGTTGACATGTGGGAAGTGGACTCAGCAATCATTGTGCCGATAGTCGTATCAGCCCATGGCTTAATTGCCAAGAGCCTCGATCAATACCTGAGGAGGCTGTCGTTAGGCAGCTGGATCAAGGGCTTGATTCAGAAAGCGGTACTCCTGGACACGGCTCGTATTGTTAGGAGGTTCCTCTCTCTGGAGCCCTGACCGCCGGGTAGCTTGGACCCTGTTCTCGATACCGGTGGGCTACAATTTTTTATATATATATTTTTTTTTATATACTTTTTAATTAATATATAAAAATGTAACGAATTTGTTTATAAATGAATAAAGGAAATAATAATAGTCTTTATTAGGATAATACAAGTTTGACACATATTAAAGTACACAAAAGTCACTAGGGTACAGAAATATTAAAAAAAAAACTTCAAAGAAGGTTGTATTTCAATCCCTTATAACATGTAAATGGCGCATGACGATAGCAGTAGTATGAACAATAACGGTAAAATATAAAGGGTGTAAGATAGGATAGATATTGGAGGTCAAAGTTCCATCTTTTTTACAAGTTTTTTTTTAAATACATGTTATTAATGTAAGATTTATACTTTAAACACCTCCACGACCCCCGTACTATTCAATCCATCCACCAGCGCAATGTTTTGAGTGCGTTACATTGAGTTCTACCACAAAACATGATTTTACACGCCAAGAAAAACAGTCATTCATCATCATCATTTTAGCCGAAAGACGTCCACTGCTGGACATAGGCCTCCCCCAAGTGTCACCACATTGACCGGTCCCATGCGACTCGCATCCAGCGGATTCCTGCAACCTTCACCAGGTCATCCGTCCACCTAGTGGGAGGCCTTCCAACGCAACGTCTTCCGGTTCGCGGTCGCCACTCCAGAACTTTTCGGCCCCATCGGCCATCCGTTCTGCGAGCAATGTGCCCTGCCCACTGCCACTTAAGTTTGGCAATTCTTCGGGCTACGTCGGTAACCTTGGTTCTCTTGCGGATGTCTTCATTTCTGATTCGATCGCGCAAGGAAACTCCGAGCATAGCCCTCTCCATTGCCCTTTGGGTGACTTTAAGCTTTCTGATGAGGCCCATTGTGAGCGACCACGTTTCAGTCCCGTATGTAATCACTGGCAACACACACTGGTCATAGACTTTCGTCTTGAGACACTGCGGTAGGTTGGACGAGAAGATACCGCGCAATTTCCCGAACGCTGCCCAACCGAGTCGGATTCGACGATTGACCTCTTTCTCGAAGTAAGACCTACCTAACAGGACCGTTTGTCCCAGGTACACATAATCGTCTACAACTTCGAGAGTAGAGTCTCCGATCTTGATAGGAGTGGGTGTGACATGGGCATTCAACATGACCTTAGTCTTGTCCATGTTCATTTCTAGACCCACTCTTCCGGAAGCTCTACTGAGGTCATCAAGCATTGTACTGAGGTCCTCCATGGTCTCAGCCATTACCACTATATCATCGGCAAACCGAAGGTGAGTGATGTACTCGCCATTGACGTTGATGCCTAGCCCTCTCCAGTCCAGAACCTTAAAGACATCCTCCATTGCAGCGGTGAACAGTTTCGGAGATATGACGTCTCCCTGTCTCACACCTCGCTGCAGGAGGATAGGTTTCGAGGCTTGGTCCCTAAGTCGGACTGACATGGTGGCGTTTTTGTACAAACACTTCAACAGAGACTGCAGTACAGCCCAGGTCTCGATCGAATCGAAGGCTAGGAAAAACAGTCGCTTCCCAGCAATTTTTTTTTGCGTAAAGTTACTTTTTAGGGTTCCGTACCCAAAGGGTAAAAACGGAACCCTATTACTAAGACTTCGCTGTCTGTCCGTCTGTCTGTCACCAGGCTGTATCTCATGAACCGTGACAGCTAGACAGTTAAAATTTTCACAGATGATGTATTTCTGTTGCCGCTATAACAACAAATACTAAATATAGTCAATGGTACGGAACCCTTCGTGTGCGAGTCCGACTCGCACTTGGCCGGTTTTTTTGATGTAGAATGCTTAGTTGACGGCTTCGTAAAGAGTCTGTTTACACCCTGTATTACATATTCTATAGGTCTAGCTATTTCAGAAGAAATAGTATTGATGATAATGCCTACAGAGGATTGTTTATAGCCTGCAATACACAAAACACCGTGATATGATAATGACAATACATCTATTCAATTAATATGCGGATCTAAGAAATATGAACGACATAATGACGGTACTTAAATGCAATTAACTGCATCGTGAGAAATCAATTGTTGTGTCACAAGTATTTAATGGCTAAGGAATAATTTATCAAGCTAGGTTGCATCTCATAAACCTGCCGCATCTAGTGTTAGTGGAGTCGAACCAATCAATTTTAATCTTTATTGTTTTATCATTACAGTTCAATGACAAGGGAGAGTACGATGTTGATACCGCTCTGATAAAGCTGAAGAAGTTCGTGCCCGATGAAACTAAATACGCTACGTTCGCTGAAATTGGAAAGAAATGCGCATCAGGTATAGACAAAATATTTTGGACTTTTGAACTATGAACTTCACCTGTAGCCTAAGTGTCTAGTTTTTTGTAACAGTTGTTTTATTTGTCGTGGACATAATCAATGGTCGATACACGACTTAAAATTGTTTGACAAACTGTTAATCAGTCAAAACTACTTTTGACTGGTCAAAACTACTTTTGACTGGTCGAAACTACTTGTCTTTTGACTGGCCAAAACTACTTTTGACCGGTCAAAACTACTTTTGACTAGTTAAAACTGTTTTAACAATAACTATAATTTACTTAGAAACTTATTTGTTTTTTTTTGTGACCCTTTGAAATTAAATATTAAATTATTTCCTCTAATGATTTCAGTGAATGAAAAACCCGTGACTGACGGAGCAGCTGGATGCGAGAGGGGCGCGGCGTTGACAGCTTGCTTCTTGCAAAACAAGGGCGATGTAATTTCTGTTTACTACGTTATACAAACATTAATTTATGATCTGTTACTCAAGTGAGAACATTTCCTAGGTGTGATCTATGGGCTTCGTTAGTGGGCTAATTGTGGTTCCTAGGGATGTTTCTAGAATAGAAGAATAGAATGTTTCCTATTCTGAAGATCAAAGTTGAAAAGTGCCAACAGCTAAGTTTAATGTAAATAACCGAAGGTTCAGGACCTTTCGGTTGTTTCTAGACATCTCTGTGATCGTAGTTTGGTTACTTTTTTAGGCCCATTACTTACTTAGGCCCATTTTTCTAAAATATTCCGCATCTTTGATTTCTTGTTACGATTAACTAAACTATAAATCTAGCTTGTTCTAGTTTATTGAATTTGTAAAGATTCTTTCTCCAAGATTTACTTAATTTTGAAACATTGTTTGAATGACGTCTTTACTCAATTTTCTATTCTTTTCAGATCCTCATCTAATCGATATTGAATGGCTAAGCGACATGCGGTTATACAAGATGATACAAGTTGTGTTTTGTTTACAATTTTAATAAATCAGTTTTACTTTTATAAACTTCTTCCGTTTTATTTTTTGCAACTTGGTATTCTATTACTACACGGGGTGATTGGTAATTCGATAGGTTCCTTGAAAGAGGATATCGTAGAGCTTTTTTGAAACTTGACCTCGATAATTTGGGGCTAATTTGTTTTTGAGTACTTTCATGAGTCTTCGCCTTTCTACTAAAGACTGCTGAATTGTGTGAAATCTTCACAAAAATAGATTTTCTTTTCCTAAAGCACCTAAAAACCCTTCAAAATCAATGTTTCAAGTAAACCAATAACAAAGAAAGGAAAAGAATCGTGAATCGTGAATCGGGAAAGGAATCGTGTAATTCAAGTAGTGTGCGAGAAAAGCAGGAGGCGGCGAAAACGTTTGAAATTAAATAAACTTGTTAATACTGACCATTTAACTACAAAAAATAACCCAGATATCGAAAACAATTTTTTCAACATGTATAATATTACAAATCCTTTTTTTAATCGTGGTAGTTATGGACTCATACACACCAAAGAGACGCCGACATAGTAGGCAACAAAAAGGACTCAAATGAATCGCACTGCAAATATTCGTATACATCGTATACATACGTACAGCGTACAGCTTGTACAAGTACCGCTGGAAATCGAATCTAATGTATCTTATTTTTTACAATACTTTCAATAAAACAATTCCACAAGTGTTCAGTAACAACGGCCTCTCTGCCAAAGCCTTTTGAGCGTCAAAGGATCTTTTTATTATTGTCTATGACATAAGTTTATTTTATAATATTTTTTAGTGTGCTTATGTGGCAACACTCCTTTCCATTTTTTTACTCTGTAATGTGTCAAATGTGTGTGAGCTACGTTCTGCAAAATAAATAAAAAATAAAGTGTTTTAGAAGTTATTTCATTATACAAAGTCCCATAGGGCGATACAAACATTGGTGCCGAAACATTTCAGTGATAACTCTTACTGAGCTATTCAATTCAGCGACTACATTGTATTTCGTGTTGAGACTGGTATTTCGCCGGCCGGCAGGACGCCATTTTGCGTTGGAAGCATATGTTTATATTGTTTATATAAACAACGTGCAAGTGCGTTCTCATTGTGCGCTGCATTGTCCGACAGCATTGGGCGACAAGACCATTGGCTGACGTACCAACACCTCAGAAGAACGTCCAATCAGGTCCAATCATAAGACAGAAATCATCAACTGTGATCGATTCGTCGCATACATCGTGCAACGAAAACAGACTTGGTTGACGCCTACATGGTTTTTTCCCGCTACGAGGCAACGTGGTACGTTGCAAATATATTGTACAATTCGTGTTCCAAAAATAAAACAGTTGAATGAGCATTTATTCGAGCCTCAGCTCAGGATCGGATCGATCGGATTTTCCAAGTAGTTCGGACGAAGAATCAAGCAATATTATGGCAGATGTGGAGCGGAAAAAACTTGTCGCCGCACGAGGCCAATGCAACGCTTCGTTTACTAGGCTAGAGAAGTATCTCGAAAATGGCCAATTCGGGCTCTAGGAGCTACAGGTCCGCAAGCAGAATCTGATTGATAATTACAACAAATACAGAGACATCTCCATAAGCTTGGAACTTTTGGGCGAGAAGGAAGAAGATGAAGACGACCCTGAAGAACGATACCTCACGCTGCTAGCGACATTAGAGAGTCTAATAAAGGTGCACAATCCTCCAACAGACTCTTCCAAAGATCTTAGCCACCATGCAGCCAAGCTTCCTACATTGGAAATACCAATATTCGATGGTAAGGAGATTGCCAACTTTAATCCATTCATGGAGATGTTCAAAGTGGTAGTACACCATGACAAGAGATTAACAGATGTACAAAGAATATGTTTCTTGAAAAAATATGTAAGGGGAGAGCCCCTACAAATAATTGATAACCTGCCCATCATCGGCAAGTCATATGAAGCCGCATTGGAATTGTTACAGAAAAGATATAATAATCCAGCGTTGTTGATACATAGCCATGTGTGCAATTTACTTGATATGCCAAGTATACAGCGTGGTACTTCCCAGCAGTTAAGAGAAATTGTTGCTAAAGTCAGACAACATGTTACTGCATTGAAGAATCTGGAACAACCAGTTGCAGAATGGAATGCCATCTTATCATGCATATTGATGCGCAAAATTGACTCTCTCACGGTCAGATTATTTCACTCGGAGAGGGACACAACACAAGTAGTAACCATGGATCAGCTACTCACCTTCTTGGACAAGCGAGCAGCTTCCTTAGAGGCCAGCACACCTACGGGTGATAAAACACCAGCCAAGCCGAAATCAGCAGTGAGCTTATCAGTGCAAGTTAGCAAAATTGAAACCTCAAAGTGCTCCATGTGTTCCCAAGTGCATAAGCTATTTAAATGTCCCACATTCAATGCAGAATCAATCCAAAAGAGACTAGAATTTGTGAAAAAGAGCAATTTGTGTCATGTGTGTCTGGCATTCCATTCACAAAAATGTAGGTACAAATTTAAATGTTCCGTTTGTAATTCCAGTTCGCACAACTCATTGCTACATCAACCAGAGGATAAAGCTGGAGCAAAGACAAATGAGGGTAAAGCTGCTGCACCGGTAAGTTTGCACATTTCTCAGCCCCTCATTGCAAGTGTAGTACTTCCCACTGCCAAAGTTTTGGTAACTGGAGCCAACAATGAAAAGTTAATTGTTAGAGCCCTCTTGGACAGTGGTAGCCAGTCTTCATTTTGTACTGCATCCTTGGCTGATCAACTAGGGTTGCCTCTTATTGATTTGCATAAAAACATTTCAACGTTAGGTGATATTTGTAACAATTCCACTAGGAAAGGCATACAATTACAATGCGAATCATTAAAAAATAATTTTTCATTCAGTGTTACTTGTTCGGTAATCAACAAGATAACCTCAAAGGTTCCGCAAAGGAAAATAGATCTAAGTAGCTTTGTTATACCTAAACATGTAGACTTAGCTGACAAAGATTTTTCAACTCCAGGTGAGATATCAATACTACTCGCCTGTGATGTATTTTTCAAAATAGTTATTGATGGAAAGATAGAGGGTGGCCCAGCAGATCCCATTTTATTGAACACACAGCTGGGATACATCATCTCATCTCCAGGAATGTCCACTGATGATACAGCCATTGCTATGCATACAGTCATAAGCCCAGAGCTTGATCACTGCATAAATCAGTTCTGGGAGGCAGAAAAGGTACCAGATATATATCATGAGTCCTTGCCTGAGCACGAGTATAGTGAAAAGGTATTTAATGAGTCGGTTTCATTAAGTAATAATACATTTGAGGTCAAGTATCCACTCAAGGTTGAATTGCAGGACATTGACCCTTCTAATTCATATGCAATTGCTTTGCAGCGATTATACAGTTTAGAAAAAAGATTTACAAAGGACACTAAGTACTATGATTTATACAAAACATTTATACAAGAGTACATAGATTTAGGGCATGCAAAATTAATTGATACAAAAACTTGTGACCCTAGAGATGAGCCACGGTTTATTTTGCCACATCATGTGGTACTTAGATTAGACAAACAAACAAATAAGTTGAGGGTGGTATTTGATGCCAGTACAAAGAATAAAAATGGCTTAAGTCTCAATGACATTATGTGCAATGGTCCTGTAATACAAAATTCACTCTTTGATATATTGATACTGTTCAGAACATACAAATACACTATACAATGTGATATCCGTCATATGTACAGAATGATAAAAATACATCCGGATTACAGATGTTTGCAAAATATTCTTTGGCGCGAAAATGGGATCATGAATGTCCTGCAATTACAGACAGTAACTTATGGTTTGACCAGCTCAGCTTATTTGGCCACTAAATGTCTCATTACATTAGCAAAACAATACAAGGATCAATATCCTTTAGCAAGCACAGCAGTGATAAATAATTCATATATCGATGATATCCAGGCAGGATGTAATACAATTGATCAAGCTAGGCAGCTTAAATATGAACTTAGCATACTTCTCAGCCATGCCAATTTCAGGTTACATAAATGGGTATCTAACAGCTCAGAGCTACTTCATGATGTTCCACAGGAAGCCCTAGGCTCTTATTGCAAAGATTTAGATCAGGATAAGTCAATAATCAAAATATTAGGCATATCATATGATGCTGGTAGTGATGCATTCCTGTTGAATGGCAGAGATGTAGTTCCCACTAAAGTACCAACAAAAAGGCAAGTTTTAAGTTCAATAAGCAGATTATTTGATCCAATGGGATTTGTTGGGCCTGTCACTATGAGGGCCAAACTTTTTATGCAGGAGTTGTGGCAACATAATTTAGACTGGGACACCCCATTACCGCTTGAACTAGAAACGTTCTGGAATAGTTTTTATGCAAATCGTATTAGCATGCCAGAAATAGTTATTCCACGCTATGTACAAACCAAGGATGACAGTGAGCTTGAAGTCATTGGCTACTGTGATGCATCTGCAAAGGGATATGGCTGTTGTGTTTACATAAAGGTAAAAAATGGTGGTGAATGCAGTTCTCATTTGCTCTGCTCCAGATCTAGACTTAATGGTATTAATTCTAAGTTAACTATACCTAAATTAGAGCTCAATGGAGCATTATTATTAGCAAAACTTGCATCACATGTTGCTAGGTTGTTAAAAATTCAAAATGTTCATTTATTTTGTGATTCAAAAATTGTTCTCGGATGGTTAGATTTATCACCTGTAAAGGTCCCTGCTTACATAGGAAACCGCGTAAGAGAGATAAAAAAAATTACACAAAATTCAATTTGGCATTTTACACCAGGTATTTTAAACCCAGCTGATATTTTATCCAGAGGGTCTGAGCCAATGGATATTTTTAATAATTCATTATGGAGGCATGGTCCTAATTATTTACTTGACTGTAATAATTATAATCTTTATTTGGCTTCTGTCGAAAATCCATTTTTTCAACCTGTTACTATTTCTGATGAAAATACATCATGTACAATGACCATAAAAAATGAAATAGTTGAGACATTTATTGAAAAATATTCTAGCTTGTACAAAACGATGTGTGTTATGGCGTACGTCTTACGGTTTGTTAATAAATGTAAAAAGCGTAACAATGTGATAACAGGGGAAATATCTGTTGGGGAGACCAGAAAGGCTTTGAGCTGTATACAAAGGGTCATTCAGAAACACTATTTTGCTGAAGAATTAAAATGCATTGCTGAAGAATCACCCATCAAAACCTCTTTGAAGTCCCTACACCCATTTTTAGATAGCAATGGCATTTTACGAGTAGGAGGCAGACTACATAATGCAAATGTTAATTATTCTTAAAAGTTTCCTATTATTTTGCCAAAGCATTGTCACATTACTAAATTAATTATTATACAAGAGCACTTGACTCTAATGCATGCTGGCTTAAAGCTTGTTTTAAGCAGTTAATCACAAAGATACTTCATCGTAAATGCTGTGAGAGAAGTCAAAAGTGTAATCCACAAATGTACTATTTGCTGTAGGCATAGGGCAGAAACTGCCAAACAACTCATGGGTTCCTTGCCTAAAGATCGTGTAAACCCTGCTCGTGTATTTGAGCGGGTGGGCTTAGACTATTGCGGACCCTTTGATATAAAACAATCGTCAAAAAGAAATAGTATAATTAGTAAGGGTAATGCTGCCGTCATTGTTTGCTTCGTCTCCAAAGCCATACATTTAGAGGTTGTATCTGATATGACAACTGATACATTTTTAGCTGCATTTAAAAGGTTCATCTCGCGTAGGGGTATACCTTCAGACGTTTACTGCGACAATGCCAGCACCTTTAAAGGTGCCAATAACCAACTTATAGAATTATATAAATTACATAACAATAAAGAGTTTCAGGAAAAAGTCCATAGTTTCATGCTGCAGAAAGAAATTAAATTCCATTTTATCCCAACTTACAGCCCAAATCATGGAGGCTTGTGGGAAGCAGCCGTCAAGTCAACTAAGTTCCATTTAAAAAGAATATCAACTTGTAAAATATTTACTTATGAGCAGTTTAGTACAATTATGGCCGAAATTGAAAGTATTTTAAATTCGCGTCCACTAATGGCTAAACCATGTCAGGATTTGTCCGATTTTTCATGTCTCACTCCGGGACATTTCATAATCGGTAGCCCTTTAACATCTATACCGCAGCCCGATCTAACTGAATACCCAACCAATCGACTCCGGTTTTGGAGATGTTGTGAGCAGGTTCGGCAGCATTTTTGGAGGGTCTGGTCAAAGGACTATTTATCTTCGCTTAACGAGAGAACTAAATGGAGAAAGGTTTTACCTAATCTCAAGCTGGGCGATGTAGTTCTATTATTGAATCCTAACACCCCACCCCTTCATTGGCCCATGGGTAGAATCACTAAGGTGGTTTGCGGCAAGGACAACCATGTAAGAGTTGTAGAAGTTCAAACAGCTGATAAGAAATGCACACTCGAGCAGTGTCCAAAGTTGTACTATTACCTATAGAATAAAATAAATACAACTAAGATTAGAGATTTACAGTGTATAATAATAGTATTAAATTAGGGAAGTAGGACATAATATATATATATAAGTACCAGTAGATATATAAATCATCTGATCAATTGTTTTTTTTTGCTCTAAATTTGTTTCAAGTAATATATTTTCCCCCACCCCACCTATGTCTATGACATAAGTTTATTTTATAATATTTTTTAGTGTGCTTATGTGGCAACACTCCTTTCCATTTTTTTACTCTGTAATGTGTCAAATGTGTGTGAGCTACGTTCTGCAAAATAAATCAAAAATAAAGTGTTTTAGAAGTTATTTCATTATACAAAGTCCCATAGGGCGATACAAACAATTATTGTTCCTATTTTTCAACGCAGAGCCTGAAACAATAAAGCTAATAAAACTTGTAGTTAATGAAACCTAATATTTTTTTATTGTGAACCGACTTTGGAAACCAAAAAGTGTTACTTAAAGATATGCCATACATCATCATCTGTCTAGCCTTTTCCCAACTATGTTGGAGTTGACTTCCAGTCAAACCGTGTGCAGCTGAATACCTGTACTTTACATTGAGCGACTGCCGATCTGACCTCCACAATCCAGTTAGTACTGGGTAACACGATACCCCTTGGTAAGACTGGTGAAATATGTCATACAATCCAATAAAAATTATGCACACATTTTAGACTTACACGGTTTTTCCCGTAAGTACTGCTCTGCTCTGCTCGGAGAATTGTCAAACTCAAGGGCACTGACGCACAGGGCTGCGACAGCCACTCCGATGATTGATACTATACTGGCGCTCGCGTACTTGGCGGCCAAGGTTGCGGCCTTGGAGGAAAGATTGCGGCAGCCATTAGGACTTGCATGAATGCACAGCACACACGTCGCATAGCCAGTGCAAGACAAAGCGAATGTATGCTGCCTTCGGTCCCCGCACACTTACCGTAGCAGACAGTAGTATTCTGTGTTCCGAAACTGTTGATTGTAACAAAATGAGATCATCACTTACTTGATGTGGCCGTCGACTAGCTGTTTAAACTGGCTGCTTAATAATTCGGTATACAGAGGTTCGAGAAGGAAGACCGAGAAGGCCGCGGGAATTCGCTGGATGAAAGAGGCATTAGATCGGTCCATGTGGCGACATGGGGAGGCGAGTTTGGGAGCCAGCAGCTTAAATGATGTTGACGATTATGAAAAATGTTACCTTTTATAAGAAGGCATAAGCTAATAATTATTTTTTGAAGTAGCCGAGCATGATTATGAGGAAGTACTTTCAGTACTGGATGAGCCGGTAAGATAAAGAGATTTACAAAAGTCGTTAGTCCGTTGAAAGAGCTATACCATCGATATTCTTGAGACTAGCACCTTCGTTCGTCGAACTAGAAACCACAAAACCGAGTCACTACTACCACTCGACAAGATAGATTAGCAGATATATAAGCAGTGATAGCCTATAGGTGTGACCGCCTCGGATTGCCAAGTCGTAGGTCTCAAGTTCAAACCCAAGATACGCATCTCTGATTCATGTGCGTATTGTATAATTATCATTTAGTTCGGTGAAGGAAAACATCGTGAGGAAACCAGCATGTCTGTGAGACTTCTCGACGGCATGTAAAGCTAAGTCGGAGGCCCATGGGCGGCATTAAAACTGACACCAGGTTAGGCACTAACCACACGATAAAGATTATAGATTTTTTACCATCAGCTTACTCACTAATCACTGGAGAGACGAAGGAACATACTATTAGCATAACTGTGGTATTTTTCCCCTATATTATCGGCTCTCAGACGCGCGCACGTCCGTTCACTTACGAAGCTAAAAGCTAAGTGACTGTACGCGGCGAGAGACGACACAATGCTTCCCTCTCTTTCACTCACAGACACTACATCCCTTCCTTATTTTATTATTTTTGTTTGATGAGATAATTTTCACTTCATCCATCTAATCCTCACCCAAAGCCGGAATCTCATTCGTGGCCTACGGCCAACATTTAGGCCGTCCAATAAACCCCTGTTTGTTTTACTACGTTCTTTAAGAACGCAGAGTCCCACCTGACTCCATAGTCTCTACCAGACCCGACCTCCACCAGAGCCACCCACGCACCGCGCTTCCTTAGACAGCTACAAGCGGACACCGACTTCTACCGGACTACGGCTATGAAACTAAGTTTCCCCACTATCTCTGACTCTAAATTTCTCTACTCCAAACGGTATTTGGCCCTCGGGCATTCTCCTTTACCTATGATTCGCGTACTTGTAAGTACGCTTAGAGGTTAATGCTCTCAATGTGTAGCGATCCTCTCTAACACTTTTACAACTGTGAAAGGTCCTTTATATTTGGGGTCCAATTTAGTATTTACAGTCGTGCCTTAGTGCTCACCACCCTTTTTTTATATATAGCGCCGAGTTTCAGATTAACCGAGCTGAGTTTTTCCTAACTTGTTCGAGATCTGCGTCAGTATCATCGTCGTAAGACTAAGAAGGCGCGCGACTACCGACTAGTAATTCCAGCAGGCTTACTCTTGCCACCCTATTGACCGTACAGTTTAGTGCCCTCTGCACATCTCCTAACGCATCCTGACACGACCTATCTTCGTTTACTTCAACTGCGATAAGCAGAGATTTTAACGTACTCATTGTGCGCTCAACTTGACCGTTAACTCGCGATGATCCCGTGGCTATTAAATGAAGTCTAATGCTTTACTCTCACAAAATTCCCTAAACTCTTGACATGTGAAACAACGACCTTGACCGGCAATAATCCGTACCGGTGCTCCAAACAATGTTATGCTCTTTGTCACAGCTTTTATTTTATTACTTTATTGTATGTGTATTGTATTTTAATACGCATCGTATGATGTAAAAGGACCAACTGTAAACGTATCAATGAGTACGAACACATACTCCTTGTTAGCTCGTTTTCCACTGAGCTCACTTGTCGCATCGATGTGTAACGTATGCCAAGGTACCGCAACCTTTGTAATAGGGTGCAACTCTGCCTGTACCTTGCATGAATGACACTTTGCTTCTTTACATGTAACGTAATCTTGTTACGAAAAGACTTAAAAGAGTTGTAGTCGCTTACCACAACAAACTTCCTTCCATATAAATTTAATATAAACGAAAATATGTAACGTGATCTTGTTACTAGAAGACTTAAAAGAGTTGCAGTCGCTTACCACAACTAACTTCCTTCCATGTAAATATAAACGAAAACATGTAACGCGATCTTGTTACTAGAAGACTTTAAAGAGTTGCAGTTGCTTACCACAACAAACTTCCTTCCATGTAGTTACAAACGAAATTTTATTGTTTTACACCATTTAACACTGCAACTGAAAACAATGGACACGATGTTCGCCTTCACCAAAATTCGAAGGGCCTTGATCAGCATCTGGGATAAAACATGTCATCCGACTACCGTTGGTTCACCCAAAGCACATCGACACAAATCACAACTAAAACCAGCCTAACCTTTGCAACCTGTAACACCGTTAATGCATGGACACGTTGAAACTTTAAAATTCAAATGTAATATTCCGAAAGCTAGACGTCTCATTCCCTCTCTGAATCAAATCAAGTATCAAATATTCTATACAAACACATGGCCTTCATCTCGAGAACAAAACGCTGTAACTAGTGTAATTAGCTCAATTAAGCCACAAAATCTGATCCGAAATCAACTGTAACGGGTATCTATCCGGTTTTGTTTAACTCACGATAATTTATACACATACGTTTCCAACAGTCAGATTTTTCAACAAATAACTTGCATAATGTGAATTGCTATGTCTTCTTATTTTGGCATCTTAATAATTCATTCACTCGTTCGCGCATTACTTTTCTTTCTACCGGCGGGCAAAGATAAGGCCGTCTTCGTACCGTCTCGTTTGGATCTATTAAACGAAATTCTAGTATTTTATTTTATTTTATTTTATTTATTAGGGACAAAAAAACAGTTACATGTTCAGGTTTAAAATTACGAGTAGTTACATAAATTGGTAAACATATAACCCACACCATTGTCCACGGATTAATAAATGAACAAATAAAGAACGGAAAGATAATTTTGTTGAATTAATTAATTAATTTTAGATTAAGATTGTGGTGAAAGAATATTGATAGCCAGTGTTTTAAATTTGTTACTAGAAAGAGAGAAGATATCTATGTCCATGAAGTGTGTGTTATAGGTTTCCACTAGTTGACGAAGAGGCACTCGTGCCCCGGCGTTGGTCCTGCATGAATCCACGTGGAACAACCGAGGCACGCGGGCCGCCCGTCTGACAACAGTTCTTGGTACCGTATAGCGTAACTTATTTGTGATTTCAATACAGTCAAATCTGTTATTACACAAACCATGCAGCATCATGGCCACCAGAAGTAAACGCCGAGATTGTAAACTTAAAACATTATACTGCTGTAGTAACTGTGTGTACGGAATTCTCGAGTGGTAACATTTATAGTTCACAGTACGTAAAAACTTTTTCTGTACTAGTTCTAATTTAATGTTATATTTGAGGTAGAACGGATTCCAAATAGGAATCGCGTATTCTAATTGTGATCTTATCAATGTTTTATATAATACCAAAAAAGTAGAGGGCCGCACAAAGTCATTCGAGGACCTTATGACAAAACCGTACATCTGAAAGGCTTTATTTATTATGTTTTCAATGTGCAGGTCAAAGTGCAAACATGAATCAATAGTCACACCAAGGTCGCGAACGGATTCCACTACAAATAATTGTTGGCTGTTCAACGTATACGTAAAATTAAGTTTATTTTTGTTTTTAGTAAAGGATATACTATGACATTTAGGAAGACTAAGAAAGAGTTTGTTATCTTTACAGTAGGTATCAAGTCTGTGAAGATCTTCTTGGAGCAATAGGCAGTCATCAAGTTTTTGGCAGGCTTTGTAGATTTTTATATCATCCGCATACATCAGGAAATTTGCATTAACAAAACAATATTTTATGTCATTAATAAACAGGATAAAAAGCAAAGGGCCCAAGATAGACCCTTGAGGAACTCCAGACCTGACAGTTACAATCTCAGATTCAAACCCATTTATAACGACCTTTTGTGTCCTGTTATAAATATATGATGCAAACCAACGAAGTAAATTGCCTCTGATACCATTGTAAGCAAGCTTTTCCAAAAGAATTGTGTGATCCACCTTGTCAAAAGCTTTCCGAAAGTCAGTATACACAGCGTCCACCTGGACTCTCCTGTCCATATTTTCAAAAAGAAAGTTAGTAAAAACCATAAGATTGGTAGTTGTCGAACGCCGTTTAACGAACCCATGTTGTTGCGGTACAATAAGGCCATGCAATTGAGGATAAAGAGCGCTGTGCACAAGTCTCTCAAAAAGCTTCGACAAGGTGGAAATAATAGATATGGGGCGATAATTCTCTACATTGTCTTTGTCTCCACTCTTATAAACTGGTGTAATAAATGCACGCTTCCACACGGTGGGAAAGATACCATCATGTAGACATTTATTGAAAATTAAATACAACGCAGTATAGATGTTGTCAGCTATTTTTATAAAGAAGACAGGTGGAAGACCATCGGGGCCCGCTCCCTTAGAAGGGTCCAGTGATTTGACTGCTCGATGTACTTCTTCTTTTGTGAGGTAAATATCAGGTATACAAGCAGAGCTTTCCTTGTATATATTTGATGGTTCCCAATTCTCGGGATCAAACGTGGAAGGTTCATAGACAGAAGCGAAAAAAGAAGAAAACAAATTGCATGTATGAGTAGGGCTATCAGACAATTCATTTTTAAAATACATATTGGCTGGGTAGTTAGTCTTGCCCTTTCTATTGGATACATATGTCCAAAAGTACTTTATGTTTTTAGGTGTACTGTCTTCTACTGAGTTAATATAATTTCTAAAACAAATAACGGATTCATTTTGAAACAATTTACGGTAACCCGAAAAGTGATTATAGTCGCACAAGTTTTGATACATTTTCCACTTAATCCACGCACGTTCTTTACTTTTAAAGATACGGATCAAAGAGGGTGTGAACCAAACAGGAAATTGTGAATTTTTAATTCGAGTTACAGGGACATGCTGTCTAATTATCCCGTATAAAATATCGTAGAAAGTGTTAACAGCCTGTTCAGCGGTCAGATCAGCGAGTTTGGCTTCCCAATTTATAGAACCGAGTTCTGCATTTATATCAGTATATTTAGCTTTATGATAGTTGTACCTAGGAACAGAACGGCATTTCATGGGGGTAAATTGCATATTGAGATCCACAAACACGGTAAAAGGCGGATGGTGGGTGTCAGCCGGAAGTAGTGGCGTACAAGATACAGTCTGACAGTCAGTGTTGGAGATAAACAAATCAAGTATTCGTCCGAGACTGTTTCTAGTCTTATTGTATTGCGAACCGTTAATTAATGACATAAAATTCAGTATTAGCTGGCCGCTAGAAGTTGTGGTATCTGCCACTGCATAATTACCCTGATCCAACCATTTAATATCAGGTAAGTTGAAATCTCCAACAATAAAGAATGACTCGGTAGTAGAATCATTTGCAATGAGATGCAACATATCTAAATATTGCCCATATATTGCATCGCTAGTGCGTGGCGGTATGTACGCTACACTGATGACATGGTGTTTATGAGATTGGGATGCAGGTAACTGAACCACGAGCTGTTCGACACAAGCATGGGTAAATTGAGTCGCTATGGTAGTGGGTCGCAGCCCACGGAGTATGGCTATTAATACACCCCCACCCTCACGCTTATTCGTCGCTGAACGATCACGATCACATCTGAAGATTGTGTAGCGATCATCTATAAACTCGC
This sequence comes from Xestia xanthographa, assembly GCA_905147715.2. Taxonomy (NCBI): domain Eukaryota; kingdom Metazoa; phylum Arthropoda; class Insecta; order Lepidoptera; family Noctuidae; genus Xestia; species Xestia xanthographa. The sequence goes on along the minus strand of LR990657.1, from coordinate 12,460,932 downwards.
TATCGTGAATGCTAGGAATGAGCCAGGTTTCAGTTAGTATAATGACATCATATGAACACGACATGATGCTCATATAGAGGGTGTGCAACTTAGTACGAATACCTCTACAATTTTGGTAATATATCAGAAAATTATTAGTAGCCATAGATAACAATGTTTAACGCATAAACAAATTAGTACAGCAGAATGAAACATTCCAAAATACTCGTACAATTTGACGTATAAAATAAAGTAGAAAAATAAATTATAACTATTCGTTTTCTCTTTAGGCATAAATGACGCTTTGTTTAACATGACTATATTACAAACCGTAGATATAAGACGTAGCATATAAATAACAATAATAACAATAACAACAATACTTCGCATAAAAAATAACTGAAAGAGCAGATAACAGATCATATAAAAAATCAAGGTATATAAAACTAATAGCATGCTGACTTGGATAAATAAAACATTCACACAAATACACAAAATGTACACAAAGAACAATGTAAGAGGAGGAAATGCATACTTGGTAAATCTGTATTGCCCAATAGGTTGAGTACTAAGCACTTGTCTTCTCATTGGAAATAATCTTCTTGAGGTCATTTTCAGAACGTACAGCAAAGGCCGCAATCCCATCTCTCTCACGTACAAGGATTGTGGCGTTCTTAATCCATACGTATTTAAAACCATGTTTTCCGGCGACTTCCTTACATTTCCGAAATAAGGCCTTATTTTTTAGAGTCAGATGTTCGTTAATATACACCGGTAATATTGCGCCTGAAATTCCCAATTCGTCGGATTTGAGACTCTTCTTTTTTCGGTAGGCGCTAAGTATGTTGTCGCGAAGAATTCGTGATTTCAACTTTATAATCACGTTCTTAGGTTTGATATCTCCTTGCCGTGCGTGGGGGACCCTGTTAATTGAAATAATATCATTCTGAGATACAGGGAAACTTATAGCCGTACCAATAGACTGGACTAAAGTAAGCAGATTTTCATTGCGCTTATCAGGCAAGTTACATATTTCTATATTACACTGGCGTGCTTGCTGCTCCATTGAGTCGATTTTCGCTTCCAGTATTGCGACGATCTGCTCACTATTTCTATTTTCCAGGTCACAAAGACGCCTTTCATACCCCATGCGCTCCCGTTCCAGGTTTTCAAGACGGGTTTTCATATCCTCATAACTCTCATTGATGAACGAAATCGATTTCTCAATCTCAAGGTTAGACTTCTGGATCGAAATATTTTGATGTTTCAGTTCAGCCACCTCGGACACTAATTTATTGAGGATGACGTCTTGATCGGTTTTCCAAGAAAGCAACATATTTTTAAGTTCCTCAAATTGATCCGGCTCAACATAGCACTCGTTACCCCGGAAGCGTTTGCCGGCCCTTGTGTTGACGTTGGTTAACATATTATCAACGGTTGTTACGGTGGTCGACATGTCAGCAGAAAGATCAGGTTCTGATTGCGTTTCGAGTAAAGCCTGGGTATTTGTAGACCTGGCAGGAGGCGAGCGCACCGTACGTGGCATAGCTGAAGAATAATGCAGTCCCAGAAGCTGAATAAAAAAGCTAGGCAAAGCACTAAGGCAAGCAAAGCAAGTATGGCAGCTAGCTGATAGCGAACAGTTATTTCAACTCGTGGCACAGGTGACCGCTTGGCGTGGTGCGCAAACACACCGCCTCGCAAGCGTGCAGGCGCCGGTTCGAATCCAGCCGACGGTATTAATTTTTGAGAGTTTTTAAAAGAGATTTTTAAAACACCATTTAGTCCACGAAACTGACAGAAATTCGATATCCCGCTCTAACTCCGCCTACTGGGCGTGAACACTCGAAGAAGTCTCTATAGGAGTGACAAGGAATCGAAAAAAACAACGTCCACCAATCACAGCACAAATATTCGTAAAATCAACAAAATTCACTCCGCGATCCGTAACACGTCTGTCCGCGCACACGTACAAGAGCTAACTGACTATAACTGTATATAAGTGATAACGCGGGTATTTGGAAAACCGAAGATAAAAAATAAATATTCTGTTTTTATTTTTTATAAACTGACAAGACAAGTCATTGTTTACGTTCTCATGAAATATCAAGGTGTACAGTGTACATCATGCAAATTCTATATTGCTGAGAACTTATTGTGGCACAGGAAGAATAGCATTGCTGTTTGTTAGTGTAAACAATATCAATATCCTCTTTTCCAATGTTCCCATCTAGCTCCAATAGATCCTGCTTCACCATCATACTCAATTTTTCTAAAGTAAAACTTGACATCATATTTAAATTTATGGACATTGAAACAAATAAAGAATGTCTAATTTTGGTCACCAAATGGGCATCATCCTTTTATCAACCTGACAAATTCATTATTGATTTCATACAGTATTTACTCATACCGTTGTTCAAATTAAACTAACAATCTTGTATGAATTGTCTTCATAATTCAATAAACGGGCGTTATCCGTACACAAAACTTCATATTACGGGCATCACCCGTTTGTATTTTGAATGTACTATGCAAACTATTGTCTGACTTTGTTTTTAACTGCAAACCATAATTTTATTTTATTTTCAATATTCGTTACTCAACAATTCCATTAATGTTTGCATGTCTAACATAAGGTATACTGTACAAAACTCACCCATCTTATTCCAACATCTTATTTTATGTACCTGCAATCTATGCAAATAAATTTTACTTCACTTCACTTTACTTCGTTTTACTTCACTTTACTTTATTTCACTTTACTTACTTTACTTCACTTTCCTTTACTTCACTTTACTTTACCTTACTTCACTTTATTTTACTTTTCTTCACTTCACTTTACTTTACTTCACTTCCCTTGCTTCATTTCGCTTTACTTCACTTTACTTTATTTCACTTTACTTCACTTTCCTTTACTTCGCTTTACTTCACTTTCCTTTACTTCGCTTTACTTCACTTCACTTTACTTCGCTTTACTTCACTTCACTTTACTTTTCTTTACTTCAGTTTTCTTCCACTTACACTCTTACATACCTACGTCAGTATGTATTTACAGGCATCACCTGTACTAAATTACATTAGTAAGTCCTTACAGGCGTCACCTGTTCCCGGACTACCAGGCATCATCTGGTAACATCATGTACTAATAGGTATCATCATGTGCATACAGGCATCACCTGCAGTAAATTAAATTACGAAGTCCTAGCTGACGTCACCTGTTTTGGACTACCAGGCATCATCTGGTAACATCATGTACTAACAGGTATTATCTGTTATCTCATGTGCATACAGGCATCACCTGTAGTAAATTAAATTACGAAGTCCTAACAGGCGTCATCTGTTTTCGGACTACCAGGCATCATCTGGTAACATCATGTACTAACAGGTATTATCTGTTATCTCATGTGCATACAGGCATCACCTGTTGTAAATTAAATTACGAAGTCCTAACAGGCGTCATCTGTTTTCGGACTACCAGCATCATCTGGTAACATCATGTACTAACAGGTATTATCTGTTATCTCATGTGCATACAGGCATCACCTGTTGTAAATTAAATTACGAAGTCCTAACAGGCGTCATCTGTTTTCGGACTACCAGCATCATCTGGTAACATCATGTACTAACAGGTATTATCTGTTATCTCATGTGCATACAGGCATCACCTGTTGTAAATTAAATTACGAAGTCCTAACAGGCGTCATCTGTTTTCGGACTACCAGCATCATCTGGTAACATCATGTACTAACAGGTATTATCTGTTATCTCATGTGCATACAGGCATCACCTGTTGTAAATTAAATTACGAAGTCCTAACAGGCGTCATCTGTTTTCGGACTACCAGCATCATCTGGTAACATCATGTACTAACAGGTATTATCTGTTATCTCATGTGCATACAGGCATCACCTGTTGTAAATTAAATTACGAAGTCCTAACAGGCGTCATCTGTTTTCGGACTACCAGCATCATCTGGTAACATCATGTACTAACAGGTATTATCTGTTATCATCATGTGCATACAGGCATCACCTGTAGTAAATTAAATTACGAAATCCTAACAGGCGTCACCTATTTCCGGACTACCAGCATCATCTGGTAACATCATGTACTAACAGGCATCATCTGTTAATTAGTCCATACAGAAGTAGACTGATGTTCTCTTTTATACGAACATCATTACTTGATACAGTCCTAGTCTTTTCCCAAACTATGTTGGGTCGGCTTCAGTCCAACCGGATGCAGCCGAGTATCAGCACTTCACATGAAGCGGCCGCCTATCTGTCTTCCACAAGTTCCACAACCCAGTACCTGGGCAATACTATACCATTGGTAAGACTGGATGTCAAACCCCTTGACTTCTGACTACATATAACGACTGTCAAAGATCCACAAATGACAGCCGGGACCAACGGCTTAACGTGCTTTCCGAGGCACAGAGGAAACTCGGTATGTAATGATGGTCACCCATCCACGGACCAACCTCGGCAAGCATAGCTTAACCTTGGTCGACCCGTGCGGCTGTTATTATTTAGGCACGAGCTCCTCCATCATTACTTGATACAATAGTCTAATATTGATGGAAAGCGACGCAAACAAGCAGTTTGTCCTACTACTCATTTCCACACCGCTTTCTCCCGTCGGCATTTTGGTTTTCTTTGCCAACTATTTGTACAACTAAAATTAATAAAAGTTTGTCAATTTCTTCATTACCAAATAATCATTTCAAGATTAAAGTCTCAAAGTTGCAAAAACAAGACTATAGAGGAGTTACTTCTCATACCCTTGATAATCATTTTATACGGACTCATCACCGTTCATTTTTCTGTTTACTCGGTAACCGGTAACCTTTAATAGGCCAACGATGCGCGTCATAATTTAGCATATTATAACAACATGCGTAACGAATTAAAATATAGTGAACTTACAAGTGGGCAGCCATCAACAACTGAGAGAAATAATCACTTCTACTCTAGTACTGTAACTTACTCATACTTTAAACAAACTTAACTACTTGGTGCATTTTAGTGGAATGTATTTCTCTAAACTTATAAACGTTCACGACAAATCGGTAAACGGGGTAAATTACTACAACGCGTACACATTTAATAGTTTGTGACTGTGTCACCCGACACATCCACGCCCACACCATCATTTTATTTATTGTTTATTTTGGTCAGTGGGTACAATACTATTACATTTTCCGATAAGAGTACACATGTTAGAGTTCTAATGTATGTATCAATATGTGTACACAGCATTCTTAGTACATTAAAGAGATCAAATAAGCGACTTACAGTAATAAGGTGGTCATCATCCTACCTTTCCTCACACACTTCAGTTGCACACATTAATAATTCACCTCACTTGCACATTTCACTGGACAGTTTACTTCACATCCATTACACTACACTTTTTCTTTTTTTTTTTTGCAATAAATTATTTATCTAAGTTTTCGAATTAGCCATTGCATTGTATGTAAGCTACATTTCATTCGAGGTGAGAGTTATTCTTACAATTATGTTTATTATAACTATGTGAACCTTTGTGAATAGAGAAAATAAAGAAATTGTATTATTGTACTTCACGGGGCCTAACCGTAATTTTTACTGAGATTTTAATTATTTTAAGCAATCATAACTTCAATCTTAAAACACCGTACACCGTCTTTTTTTTTTTTTTTCATGTTATTTAATAATAATTGCACACAGTAGTCCTGTTAATCCTCGTCGCCAAAATGTGGTATTTTTCCCCTATATTATCGGCTCTCAGACGCGCGCACGTCCGTTCACTTACGAAGCTAAAAGCTAAGTGACTGTACGCGGCGAGAGACGACACAATGCTTCCCTCTCTTTCACTCACAGACACTACAATAACGATAGTGGAATAGCCAAAAATGTATTCGATTGCCCTAAGGCTTAAGCTATCGAAAGACTTATGTTAATTCTTTTTTAGCTGCATTTACGGGCCAAACTTACGTCTAATTGCATAAATATGCTAACGATTCTGCAAGTATTCAAACTGGGCGGCATTCTGTAGATTGAAGAAAAAAAAAAAAAAAAATACACACACACTGTCATAAATAGTTACTGGGGTTTTCCATCAGGATTTTATATCAGTAGCAGCCACTAAGTCTAAATATGTGCCCAGTTGATGGCAATAGGGTCGCCCCCTAATACATGGGACTTAGACATAACTGGCGAAATGTGGGTGGAATAAAAAGCCTGTGCCTAACTTTTTGGGAATTATTGGCGTAAAGTTATGGACTCTTCTGGATTTATTAATTTATTACTATTTACTATATTATTATTGCTTAAGTCCTCGGACATCAGACAAGCTTTGAAGCGTGCATGGAATGATTTTTGTTTTAAAAAGAAACGTACAAATCTGCCTACAACTAAGATTCTTGTGCGGAGCTATTAATCAATAGATCGAATTGACGTCAGTTTTTTTGCGAAGTTTATGTTGCATTTAGAGCATCAAGATTATTAACAAAAACCTAACTGATCTATCGTAAAATTATCTAAGGCCCAAATTTTGTATGATGAGCTCGTGGCTAAATAATAACAGCCGCTCGGGTCGATCGTTAGGTTAAGCTGTGCTTGCCTAGGTTGGTCTGTAGATGGGTGACCACCCATTACATACCGAGTTTCAAAAGAGTATGACAACCAGTTTTACCAAGGGGTATCGTATTACCGGATACTAACTGGGTTGTGGAGGTCAGATAGGCAATCGCTCCATGTAAAATACTGGTATTCAGCTGCATCCGGTAAAACTAGAAGCCGACCCCAATATGGTTGGGAAAAGGCTAGGCAGATGATGGAAAGTATTTCTACCTTTTTCTCTTCTACAATGTGTTTCGCAATTGTACCAACTTTGATAGCTATGAACCTGTTCAGGATTCTACTATTATCTACTTACTTACATTATAAAGTTGACTATGAAAGTCTCCCGTATTCTTTATTAGAACGATCCTGTCGTGTGGTATCCGGCAGAGTAGAATAGAACCAACCCATTACACTCATAGGTGTCGTATAAGGCGACTAATGTCTGAGGCAGAACACCTTGCGCCTCCGTAGACCAGAGAATGGGCAGCAGCGTTTTCTGTTAGTCTTTAATCACTGCGATCTCCAATCCGCCTGCCAAGCGTGGAGATTACGGCAAATTCCTCCCATCATGGGAGAGGCTTATTTCCAGCAGTGGACGTTATGGGTTGTTGTTGTTGAACGATCGTGATCCATTCTTATTTCATGATATTATCGTATTTCAGGTTGCCAAAGCTGAGCAGAGTCTCCGTGATTCTCTGCGGCCCGTCATAGTGGCATGCTTAGTGTTGGGTTAATAGCCGGATGCTTTGAGTTATTATCGATTATAATCCATTAATAGCCATTAATAGCCTTGCAATAGATGATAACCCTGCTATTAATGTATTGTTTAAAAAATAAATGCTTTTTTTTGTTTTATTGTAAAATCTGTGGGTGTGAACATATATTGGGTGCGTGTACGCAGTGTGATTCAATGTATTGTTATTCTTTTTATTTATTTTCACTTTTATTTATTTTTTTGTATGTGAAAAAGTGTTGTTAGTAAAATAAATACACATCTTTCGGGAAATTCAGTTTTGTTAATTTAGAGATCCAATACTATAAAAACCATAATTACTATTGGCACATCGCTTTGTAATTTAACCATCTACCTAATTAATTACTCGACATAACAAAGCTGGTTAAATATGTAGGTGTATGTATACCTACAAATAAATTTAAACCGATACGTAAAAATGTAAGGTACAACAGAAAAGAGCTAATAAGTAACTTACATAATAAAATTGTAAGTTACTTATTAGCTCTTTTCTGTGAATACGACGTAGGTAAATTATAAACAATGAAAATACCCGAGCAGTTAGGTAGGTAACATGCATCCCCGCACCCCCGTTTCTCGTGCTATATCTTTCTGGCGCTTAAATTTATTCGTGCCAGAAAGAGATGCATGAACTGCACTACAGCGACGCCAACCGAATCCGCAATCAGTACGTCGATTGATATGTTTCGGAGAAGAAGTCATTTTTCGTGTGTTCCTGGTTTGTGTGTATAATCATAAAATGGTTTGACCAAAGAACAATCAAACAACCTGTACTTCTTAATACACCAGAAATAGATCCATTAGCGTCCGATCCAATCGATGTACCAAACTTAGGAGATTTTGAAGAATCCAGTGTTTCTAGCAGTAATTAGGCTGAAAGTTATTTTTGAGCAACAAACATAAAAAAAAAACAACTAAACACGAAAATAAAAAATTCCCAAAAAAAAATATCCCAAATAAATGACTGATTAAGAATTAAGGCCCTTCAGAAGCTGTTTAATTCCGTCATACTTGAGGGGGGTGACAGTACCCGGTTGAAGAATTATAGGCCCATCTCACTTCTAAGCCATGTTTAAAAGTTGTTATCTAGAGTCATAACGAATCGTCTCGCACACAGGTTTGACGATTTTCAGCCTCCCGAAAAAGCCGGTTTCCGAAAAGGCTTTAACACCGTGGACCACATACATACGCTGCGGCAAGTTATACAGAAGTCCGAAGAGTATAACCTGCCCCTCTGTTTAGCGTTTGTGGACTACAAGAAAGCCTTCGATTCGATCGAGAACTGGGCTATACTGCAGTCTCTCCAACGGTGCCAAATCGACTATCGGTACATCGAGGTGTTGAAGTGCTTGTACAAAAACGCCACCATGTCAGTCCGGCTTCAGGACCAAGCCTCGGAACCTATCCTCCTGTAGCGAGGTGTGAGACAGGGAGGCGTCATATCTCCGAAACTGTTTACCGCTGCACTGGAGAATGTATTCAAGGTTCTGGACTGGAGAGGACTAGGCATCAACGTCAATGGCGAGTACATCACTCATCTTCGGTTTGCCGACGATATAGTGGTCATGGCTGAGACCATGGAGGACCTCAGTATAATGCTCGATGACCTCAGTAGAGCCTCCGGAAGAGTGGGTCTTAAAATGAACATGGACATAACCAAAGTCATGTTGAATGCCCATGTCACACCCACTCCTATCAAGATCGGAGACTCTACACTCGAAGTTGTAGACGATTATGTGTATGTTGCCAGTGATTACATACGGGACCGAAACGTGGTCGCTCACAATGGGCCTCATCAGAAGGCTTAAAGTCACCCAAAGAGAGGGCTATGCTCGGAGTTTCCTTGCGCGATCGAATCAGAAATGAAGACATCCGCAAGAGAACCAAGGTTACCGACGTAGCCCGAAGAATTGCCAAACTTAAGTGGCAGTGGGCAGGGCACATTGCTCGCAGAACAGATGGCCGATGGGGCCAAAAAGTTCTGGAGTGGCGACCGCGAACCGGAAGACGTTGCGTTGGAAGGCCTTCTACTAGGTGGACCGATGACCTGGTGAAGGTTGCGGGAATCCGCTGGATGCGAGTCGCACGGGACCGGTCAATGTGGCGACACGCCTATATCCAGCAGTGGATGTCTTTCGGCTGAAATGATGATGATGAAGAATTTAAAGAAAAACTAAGTACATAAAAAATCTAATTTTCAAAAATCAATGTCAATATCTGATTGAAAAGTTTTAAATTGCACATTTATTTACTACAAAGAAAGATGATGAAAACTAAGTCAAATCTGACAGTCCTAAGCCTGAAAACCATGAAGGGAAATTTTCAATCACTAAAATAACATTAACGTTAGTGTATTTATTTTATTATTATCACTTTTTCACATACAAAAAGTGAAAATAAATAAAAAAGAATAACAATATATACATTGAATCACACTGCGTACACGCACCCAATATGTTCACACCCACAGATTTTGCAATAAAACAAAAAAAAACGTTTATTTTTTTAACAATACATTAATAGCAGGGTTATCATCCATAATTGCTTTTTTTTTTCTGAATGTGCAGACAATTTATACCTTCTTTTCATTCTTCAAAGTTATAATAGACCATGTCTTACAAACTGCCAAGTGATGCAATTGATTCTTTCTTCTCTTTATCGTGTGGAGAGATTTTATGCTGCCGCAATTGAGCCTAGCTTTTGGGATTGCTTATAATACAGTATAAATGTATCAATAATTGCAATAGGTGAAGTATTTAAATTTTGAGGAATACACAAAACCGTGGATGGATAGTTTGATAGAGAATACTAAGGCAATGTGATGATGCGAAAGAAGAAGTAGGTGTTGCTGCGCCTTTTTAAAATATATAAGACGGATGGATGATTCTTCTTGTTTGGGAGTCGATAGACTGAAATAATACCCGACCAGAATATCGCCACCTGCACAGCTCTTTCGTTGGTTTGGAGTGCATGAAAGGTGCCTCCTTGAGCGGTGTTAAAAATATTGCACTGCGATTCCAAGTGCCCGGCGTACCTTGAACAGTTAGCACTCGGTAACGCAGAGTTTAGCTGACTAATCTATTACTACGATGACTCAAACTCAGACGAATGCTGATATTATAAATATATTTTCTTCTTCTGAAAAGGAGACAGTTTTTTTAGGCCCTCTTCGATGTTGCATAAATATTATTCCTAGTACACCAAAAAAAAGTAACCATTTTAATATGGTAATAAACGAAAGATTACACAGAAACGAAACCGGAATCTTAAAATCCTATTAAATAAGTTATATTATGATATTTTTTTGCGAGTCAAATCATTCCTGTTGTAATCAATGTTATTTGACAGAAAATACGTAAATAGGGGCGTTTTTTTCCGTTTACAAAAAAAAAAGTACGGTATCCATTGGTATTAATATCTGCTTTAATTATAATAGAAATAGAATATAACATAAAAATAAATAACATTAAACTGTGAGCTTTTTAATGCTATTTTTAAAGGTTTCCGCTAAAATCTTTTATATGGTATAGAAAATCATCATGGCACGGAACGTTGTAAATCCGTCTTTTTGGTGGCTGACAGACAACTTAATTTGACATTTACTCTTTTTGACATTTACAACTTCATTTGACATTGGTTGCATTCCGTATTACAAAATAATCGCTCACAGCGCTCGCTCACATCAATATTTTGCGTTCCGATTTAGATATCACGATTATGACAGCTAAGAACTGTCATCAATTCGGAACGCTCATGAACGCGTTGCCAGTGATTATAACCCCAATCACAAGACCTATTTTTGAAAATGGAAGATATTAAGTTAGTTGACTCTATCGACACTGATAACTCAGATTTTGAGATGAAGAACGACGATTCGTCCAGTGATGAAAAGGATGACGGAAGTGTTTATATTAGCGTATTTTGCACCCGGCAAAGATTTACCCCTTAAAAAAATAGCACGAATTACAAATAACATAGATGTAACGATAATTAAATATAATGTATAGTTAGAAGCGAGTCATAAGTTCATAACAAAACAACACAACTGTCATTTTTGACAGCGTTCACGGTGATATTTATTTGGAGCATGGTCAGTGTAATCGCAAGATGACGCATGTCATGACGTCATCTATGACGATTCAAGGGACATCGTTATTGCGCTCACGGTAATTCGGAACGGGTTTATGGACGCTCAAATCGATTACAGCATAATTCGGAACGCAGCTATTTTTACTCAGATTATTTCGATTTTTTTGAAAGTGTTTCTGCGATTTATTCGCATATAATGAAAAACTATTTTATGAAAACGGCATCTGCTGGTCGTTGTGTCAATTGTGCAGTAAGATTTCAAGTCAATGTGCGAATACAATTACATTCGGACTGCTACAGACGTGCAGCAACTTGTATGGTTATTGTTAGATACACGTTTTCATTTTCGAATTTCTCATCATTCCGGTTAGACATGGCTTAGCTAATATTACCACTGTAATCTAGAAATTATAAGGAAGAAATCTATATACGTTTCATTAATATCTGCTACAATTTATGGGGTGGCCTGTTCTCCAAACAAAAAAAATTGACTCCTTTATGTTACCAATTTTTTAAGTTTAGCATCACCCACGCCTAAAGGAATTGTTTAGTAACGTTATTATATCATTGCAATATCTGTATTCTTTGTTTTTTTTTTTCAGTTAAAGACAAACCTGTGAGTGACGGAACCGCTGGATGCGAGAGGGGTGTTATGATTGCGGACTGTTTCTTGGAACACAAGACTAGTGTAAGTGACATTTAGGGAATTGCTATTTTGGGAAATGGACGTTTTGGGAGAGTGGACGTTTTGGGAGAGTAGACGTTTTGAGCCTAAAGGGTTGCACACACAATAATTATTCAACTGTTTTAAGTTGAGTTATGTTCTTGTAGATCGGAACTACGACTTAAAAATTCATAGTAGGTAAATTATTTTATTTGAAAAAACACGTGCATTATAGTTTCAATTATTCTGCTGATTTATTTATATTTTGGCAAAATTGCCCTTTAACCGTTGCAATTGATTAAAACACTTATTTTGTCTTTTTTCCAGATAATCATCTAAACGATTTGAAGAAGAGTTGACATGCAGTGATACAAGATGAACATCGGCATTCTTTTGTTTTGTTGACAGAAAAAAATAAAAGATTTTCTAAAAACCTATTTTGTTTAATTTATAGAAAATCAACATGTGTGTACGTACGTAAATACAAATCATGTAATAAGGTACATCCTTTAAGGGTTAGGTAGAACTGGACCTATATGGAAGGCCAACATTGCCTCAAGTATATTTTAGCCCCATGTAATAGAGGGCTGGTCTATAGCCATGAATCAGACTCAAACAAAACAACACACAGACACACACACACACAACACACAAAACAATTCACACAAAACAAACAAACAACAAAAAACAAACAAACACACAACGACAAAAAATGAACATGAACATGAATAATTAAATCTAACCCAATAACGCTGCTCGATCTAGGAATCGAACCCAAGATGTCATGCCCAGCCACAGAGTTCCTTTAAACACCACCAAATTAAATTCATAATTATATAATATTAGCATTCTTTTTTTAGGGTTCCGTACCCAAAGGGTAAAAACGGAACCCTATTACTAAGACTTCGCTGTCTGTCCGTCTGTCTGTCCGTCTGTCCGTCTGTCCGTCTGTCCGTCTGTCCGTCTGTCCGTCTGTCCGTCTGTCTGTCACCAGGCTGTATCTCATGAACCGTGACAGCTAGACAGTTGAAATTTTCACAGATGATGTATTTCTGTTGCCGCTATAACAACAAATACTAAATATAGTCAATGGTACGGAATGGTATGGTGTGCGAGTCCGACTCGCACTTGGCCGGTTTTTTTTAATAATAATGGTACGGAACCCTTCGTGCGCGAGTCCAACTCGCACTTGGTCGGTTTTTTTTACATTATGGTTCAGTTCTTGATAAAAATGAAAATAATTAACATTTAAATTTTCATACATTTCCGGTGACATTTATAAATTTTAAATTCATAATTTTATAATATTAGCACTCTTTTGGTTTTTTTTTTTACATTATGGTTCAAATTTAGAGGAAGATTCTCTCAGGGGGGAATAATGGAATAACTAAAAATGAAAAGGGGACTTTCTGGATTATTTTTACATTGAAGTCCAGTTTTCCCCCTTAAGGGGGATTCTCTTAAGGGGGATTTGTGGAATAAGCCCAACGAGACCACTAGATCGACGACGCAGGATTTAATTAAAGATTTTTTGATAAAACCTATCTATTTTACACCTTCATTATTTTAAAAATAGAATCAGCATAGCCAAGTTGACTTTGAAATCATCATCTTTTTTTAATTCGTAGATTTCTTAGAAGTTCAAGAGTGGTCTTTGCAATGTTTAGAACTTTACAACTAATGCTTCTGTACTTTGTACTTCGTTAAATCGTACTGAGTATAACTTTTGTTATTATAAGAGAATGGGAAAAATATTATGGAAGATGGGTCTACCTAATAATAGACATGGTATTTTGTCGCAAATTAGGCTGCAGTCTTGCAAAATTCACTCGCTGCGAATTATTTGCTCAACAAAGTATATTTTTTTTTAAACAAACGGATGAAATAACACGAAATAATATTATTGCACATAAGTAACCATAATATAAGTAATAGCTAGTTATTTTTTTTAAGTTCATTTAAGTGGATTATGTTAGGTAAATCCAGCGTTAAATAAAGGTCTTTCGTGCCCAACATCATTTCGAGTTGTGTTTGTGCGCTTAGTATAAGGCAATAAAGAATTAATTTACAAATCTGTTCAGCGCATAATGAGCTCAACATTTTCGTCTTCAAAATGCGCTGAATAGTTTTTTCTAATTATCTTTCATTTTCTTAATTCAGAGGTCACAATTTCATCAAAATTCTCTGTTTTTATCTCTTAATAAACGGGTTGTTTCATAAAAACTATGCATCGTAAGTATGTAATAATTAAATTATTTTGATGCCAAGAGTTCAATAAAGCAAGAACCTACAAGAAATCCCTTGCAATTCTTGTTTATAAACTCTTTTTTTGTAGGTCTTTTGAGATTATTATTGTTTCATCCACCAAGTTCTGAACGCACCTTTTGACGTTTGACAGATTACGTTTCGTTGTCTGTGCGAATCTGTGCGATGACGTTTGCTTGTCAGTGCAATTTTGGTTGAAAGATGGTCGCTCCGTGCTTGTAATTTTGGTACACGCTGTTTCGTGTAATTATTGTTTGAAAACTTTGAGTTATTGTTAATCCGATACCATCTTGATCGGTGTTTGATATTTTGTTGATAATTGAGTGAAAATTGAGAAATCTCGCCATTTTGGGTCTTGACCGCGAGTGATTTGTTGGTTATGTCCGGCCTTTTGTGTCATTTTGAACGCCGGTAAATTCCTAAATTCAGTGCTGGACTATTACATCCCCGATTGGGTTAGCAAACCGGGATAAAATTCAGTTGGACATTGGTGAAAGGTGCCACGTGTGTGATAGGAAGGTTTGTCCAGAAAGACGTCGGTACGCGCTGTGGGGCGCCCTTTGGTTACCGTCGTAATCTCACATAACTACACATACACCACACAAACCACAGTTATACTTACACCCCACCCAGATAAGACGGAATCAGGGACTACGTCACATCACCGGTACCAACGTGATGGTAAGTGTATCTAATAGGTGTTTTCACTTTGTCGATTGAACAATATTATTTTGATTAAGGCTCCGCGTAATCGCGGACATCGTGAGTCTGTTTGTACAGTCTCACACAACTGGTAGCAGAGCGTGGTTTAATTGTTAAATTCACCACTTATTGTCGAGTTAAAAGTATTGAGAGGTCCGATTTGTTGCCCGTCAGCCTGACTCAAATTAAACATAGTCAACATAGATTGTTTGACATAATATATTATGATATGTAGTGTCCCTTGTGGCTTGTACTTTAATTTGTTATGGTATAAACAAGGTATTGCTTGTACAGGGTCGGATTTGAACTTGTAATAATTCAAACTAAGTTTTATTATTTGGTTTAAATTGTAGTTGGGTCCGGGAAAATTATTCCTGTTGATTATTTAATTGAATTTAATTTGTTTATTTGATATTTGTCCCAATGGCTTCATTGAAAGCTGTAAACCAAGCCATTGGTGGATTGACCTCACAGCTAAGATGGTTTGCCTCAGCTGCTGCGACCGCTGAGCGTCGAGACCTGGAAGAGGCCACGCTTGCCCGGTATGAGCAGTTGAATGCGAGATTGAGTGCGGTTGACACTTTGTTTGCTCGCTTCAATGAAGTGATTTTGGACTTGGACCTGGAAACATTGGGTCAAGCAGCCCGTGATAAGGTTGTTGCGGATTATGACCACATGTTGAACCTGGGTGACATAATAAGTATGCGCGCCAGGGAAATTTTGAAGAGTCGGGACCCTGCCCAGGTCAAAACAGAGACCTCTGTTGTTGCAGGCCCTGGACTTTTGGGTAGACTGCCTACCCTGGGGCTGCCACATTTTGACGGTCACTTGGACCATTGGTTAAGCTTCAGGAACCTATTTGACAGTTTGGTTGATTCGCGCTCTGACCTCCGACCGGCCCAGAAGTTGGCTTATTTGTTGTCCGCCCTAGGAGGTGAGGCTCGAGCCTTGGTGCAGCACTTGCCGGTGACCGACTCGGCCTATCCCACTGCTCTGGAACTTCTATCCCGACGGTACCAGAACAAACGTTGCCTGGCTGATGTCCATATTGACCAGATCTTGGGGTTGCCGGCCATCACCAGAATGTCAGCGTTGCGTGCTGACCTTTTGAATCCGTTGCTCGCAGCAACCAACGCCTTGAAACGATTGGAGTTGCCGGTGGACTATTGGTCCTATTTGTTGGTACACTTAGTGTTGCAGCGGCTTCCGTCAGACTTGAGGTCCCGTTTTGAGCAGAAGTATGGTGGGGATAGTGCCACCCATCTTCCCCCCTTTGAGGACCTCGTCAAATTTTTGGAGGATGAGTGTCGTTTCCTCGACAACGCCCGTGGTGCCACGGGGTCAAGCCAACCGCCCTCTCGGCCGAGGGCCCAGAGACGGACTAGGACTGTCGGGCCTGGTGATAGCCGCCCTGCCCCCCGTTTTGGTGGCACCCAGAGTAATCTTGTTTGCGGCTATTGTAAGGCCACGGGACATGGCGTACCAACTTGCGCGGCCTTCTTGGAGTTGCACGTGAGTGCCCGCCGCCGAGTTGCCAATGCACGCCGTCTGTGCTTTTCGTTGTTTGGGGAATCATTTTCATCGGGATTGCCCCAACCCCCGCCCTTGTTCAATTTGTAGGGGCTCACATCTTGAAGTTTTGTGCGCCAACGCGAACCGCTCTGTCAGACCAGCCTCTGATGGGGGTTCGCGCAGGGGGGGGTATGATGGAGATGAGCACCGGGCTTCTCGCTCGCCGGATCAGAGTCGAGGAGGGGCCTGCAACTTTGACCGCCGCACTCCACCCCCCGCGCCAGTTGATCGGGAGCCGCGCGACCGCCGATTGACCTCCCCTCGTGAAGGTGACTATGCAGCTGCTGGTAGGCGACGTTGGCCAGACCAGCACCGCCTTCCCTCCCCTCCGTTGGCGGAACGTCCCCGTTTGGAGACGCGCCCCCCGCCACTCAGGCGTCAAGTGAGATATGCCCCTCCAGCGATGGCGCGCGGCTCGGGACATCGCGCGGATGAGGAGTTTGACTACTATCCTCATCGGGATAGACCCCAGCCTGGATGCGGCGATCGGTCGCCGCCCAGGCATTACTAGGAAATTGGCGCCTGTCCCGCTAACGTACCTCCCCAGATCGACACGGTTTTGTTGCCAACGGCATCAGTCAGGCTCTGGGGACCCACGGGGGACTCTGTTGTGGTCCGTGCCATTTTGGACACGGGAGCCCAGGGTTGCCTTTTGTCGTCTTGGTTAGCGGGTCGGGTGAGCCTGGATGTCCGTGCCTTTTCAGGCACGATTAATGGAATAGGCGAAACACCTATCCCGACTGTTGAGGGACAAACCTTATTTGGGCTCACTCCTGTGAGTTGTTTGGACCCTAAGTTTTTTCCTTCGGCCATTGTTCTGACGAGTATTTTGGGCTGTCATCCCCAACGTCAGCTGTCGCCTGATATTGTCCGGTTGACGTCAGGCCTGGATTTGGCTGACCGCCGGTTTGATTCCCCTAATACAACTCATTTGATATTGGGTTCCGATGTACTAGGGAGAATATTGTTGGGTAATATGAAAGTCTTGCAGCCGAACGGTTTGGTGGCTGTCTCGACCATCTTTGGCTTTGCGGTGATGGGCCCAGTGTTGAAGGCTCCCCCTCCACCTGAGCCTGATTTTGCGTTGGCGTGTGGCTCCGCTCTCTCTGACGCTGTTCAGAGGTTTTGGGAGGTTGAGGAGCCACCGCAAGTGGCCCGCTTGAACCCGGAACATGAGGAGTGCGAGTTGTTCTATCAGAACAACACAGGTCGACTCCGTTCCGGTCGGCTCGTAACACGGTTGCCCTTTGTTGCAGTTCGACCACCTCTCGGCGAGTCCAGACCTATGGCCGAGAAGAGATTGTTGGCGATGGAGCGCCGTATGGCCAGGGATCCGGTGCTGCGGCAGAAATATTTAGATTTCATGCGTGAGTACGCAGACTTGGGACACATGTCGGTGTCAAATTTGGATTGGCGCTCAGTTGAGCATTACTTTCTGCCGCATCACGCGGTCCTTAAGGCACCCACCGGTAAGCTGCGCACAGTATTTGATGGGTCTGCGCGGACTTCCTCTGGTGTCTCTTTGAATGATTGCTTGCACTCCGGCCCCAAATTGTTGAGGGACCTTTGTGATGTCATCACGTCTTTTCGTCGTCATCAAGTAGTCTTTGTGGCTGACATCAAAATGATGTTCCGGCAAACGGTTATTCACCGGGATGACAGACGTTATCAGTTGATCCTGTGGCGAGAGAATCCCCGGGACCCCATGGTTGTTTATGAGCTCAACACGAATACGTACGGCCTTCGGGATCGAGCCCTTTTGTTGCTATTCGTTCGCTTTGGGAGCTCGCGGACCGAGAACGCTTGAGGTTCCCTCGGGCGTCCGCCATCTTGAAAACGGACTTGTATGTTGATGACGTCTGCACTGGGGCTTCCACGGTTGAGGAAGCTATCCTGTTGCGTGACGAGTTAGTTCAAATTTTGGATGCCGCTGGCTATGAGTTGCGTAAGTGGGTGTCCAACTCGCCAGCACTGTTGGAAGATGTGGAAGAGGATCATAAGCAGGATCCTCATTTGTTTGAAAATGCTGACAACCCTGCTATGTTGGCCTTTCTCGGCGTTCAGTACCGACCAGTCCAAGACACCTTTACGTATGATGTCGATTTGGAGTCACCACACACTTGGACTAAACGACTGGTATTGTCTACTGTCGCGAGAACCTTTGACCCGAATGGTTGGATATGCCCGGTATTGTTTTGGGCGAAATGTTTTCTCCAGCGCCTTTGGACCGCGGAACTTGGTTGGGATGAGCCACTTCAGGAAACCCTTTTGGAAGATTGGCTCCAATTTGTATCCGCACTTCCTGCGGTCAACGAGGTCGCGTTACCACGCGCTATCCTCCCCCCTGGGAACTATACTGCAACCCTTCATGGGTTTTGTGACGCATCTTCGCACGGTCATGCAGCTGTTGTTTATCTGCGCACCGTCAGCGCGACAGACCAGGTGAAGTTGTCATTGATCATGGCCAAGAGCAAGGTGGCCCCCCTCCGGACGGCATTGACCATCCCTAAGCTAGAGTTGTCAGGGGCGGCGCTTCTTGTGCGTCTCTTGAATCACGTTGCTCAAACTTTAGGTGGATCTGTGAACATTCGGAATTCTTACGCCTGGACGGACAGTCAAATTGTTTTGTGTTGGTTGAAGACGTCCGTCCACTCCTTGGAGGTCTTTGTTGCGAACCGAGTGTCACAGATACAAAATTCCGAAACGCCTTTGATTTGGAGGCACGTGCCTGGAGACTTGAACCCCGGCGACGTAGCCTCACGTGGGTGCATGGCCCCCCGCCTGATTGTGCACCCCCTTTGGTGGGGACCGGATTGGCTGACTCGCCCCGAGGATGATTGGCCTCGAACGCCAATTTTGATGTCGGATCCTTTGCCCGGGCTTAAGGTGCTCGCTGTTGGGACGAAGGACCCTCCGTTTGATCCGGATATTTTGTTGAATCGATACAGCTCCCTCGACAAATTGTTGAACGTTACCTCGTGGATCAGGCGTTTTGGTCACAATGCTAGGAATCCAGGGGACAAGCGCCTGTCACCGGTTCTCTCTCCTCAAGAGCGACAGGAGTCACTCCTCCTGTGGGTTCGCTCTGTGCAGGCCGTACACTTTGAGAAGGAGATCGAGACCTTGAAGTCCGGTAGAGTTAAGTTGTCGGGAGCCGTTAGTAAATTGAACCCCTTTTTGGATAAAACGGGTCTTTTGCGTGTTGGAGGACGGTTGAGGCACTCTAGCCTTCCTTATGGGGTCCGTCACCCCCTTTTGTTGCCCAAGGCGGGCCATTTGATTAAATTGTTGGTGACTGATCGTCACATTAAGAACTCGCACGCCGGTTGCAATGCGCTGTTGGCCATTCTGCAGCGAGAGTTTTGGATTTTGTCGGCTCGTCGTACCATTCGTAGCATCGTCTTCCGTTGCATACCGTGTTATCGGACTAAGGCCCCAACGATGCAGCCCCAGATGGGAGACTTGCCTGCTGATCGCGTCAATGAGGCGAGGCCCTTTGCAGGCGTAGGAACGGACTTTGCTGGTCCCTTTTCGATAAAGACGTCTACCCTTCGCAATAGTAAAATTGTCAAGGCTTATTTGTGCGTATTTGTCTGCCTGTCAACTAAGGCAGTGCACTTGGAGCTGGTATCCTCCCTCTCGACGGAGGCCTTTGTGGCAACTTTGGATAGATTTACGTCTCGCCGTGGGTTACCTTCTCTGATCAGGTCTGATTGCGGTACCAACTACAAGGGTACAAGTAACTATTTGAAGGAAGTGTATGACTTTCTTAATGAGAGCCAGGTTGACATTGGTAACAAATTGGCCCGTCGAGGGGTCACTTGGTTGTTTGACCCGCCAGCCTGCCCCCATTGGGGGGGTATTTTTGAGGCCGCGGTGAAAGCAGCAAAGGGACTCTGGCGGAGATTGTTGGGAGACACCATTCTCACCTTTGAGGAATTAGCTACGGTATTTTGTCGCATTGAAGCGGTACTAAATTCGCGTCCATTGTGCCCGCTCTCTTCGGACCCGAACGATTTGGAGGCTCTTACCCCGGGCTATTTCTTGATTGGACAGCCACTTGTTGCTCTGCCTGAGTACCCTTTTGTTGATGTGAGCCAAAATCGGCTATCGCGGTTTCAGTTGGTGCAACAGCTCACTCAGAGCTTTTGGAAGCGTTGGAGCTTAGAGTATCTGCACATCCTCCAGCAGCGCGTCAAGTGGACTGATAAAACTCATCCGCCCAAGATAGGAGACCTCGTCCTTATTAAGGATGCCAACCTTAAGCCTCTGTATTGGCGCCGGGGGCGCATTCTCAATTTGGTGGCTGGCACCGACGGGGTACCTCGTTTTGCTGAGGTTTTAGTGGATGGATCGGTTATGAAGAGAGCGGTCGCAACCTTGTCAAGACTGCCAATTGATTAGCGGACGGGACGGCCCGTCCGGGGGGGGTAGATGTTTCATCCACCAAGTTCTGAACGCACCTTTTGACGTTTGACAGATTACGTTTCGTTGTCTGTGCGAATCTGTGCGATGACGTTTGCTTGTCAGTGCAATTTTGGTTGAAAGATGGTCGCTCCGTGCTTGTAATTTTGGTACACGCTGTTTCGTGTAATTATTGTTTGAAAACTTTGAGTTATTGTTAATCCGATACCATCTTGATCGGTGTTTGATATTTTGTTGATAATTGAGTGAAAATTGAGAAATCTCGCCATTTTGGGTCTTGACCGCGAGTGATTTGTTGGTTATGTCCGGCCTTTTGTGTCATTTTGAACGCCGGTAAATTCCTAAATTCAGTGCTGGACTATTACATCCCCGATTGGGTTAGCAAACCGGGATAAAATTCAGTTGGACATTGGTGAAAGGTGCCACGTGTGTGATAGGAAGGTTTGTCCAGAAAGACGTCGGTACGCGCTGTGGGGCGCCCTTTGGTTACCGTCGTAATCTCACATAACTACACATACACCACACAAACCACAGTTATACTTACACCCCACCCAGATAAGACGGAATCAGGGACTACGTCACATCACCGGTACCAACGTGATGGTAAGTGTATCTAATAGGTGTTTTCACTTTGTCTATTAAACAATATTATTTTGATTAAGGCTCCGCGTAATCGCGGACATCGTGAGTCTGTTTGTGCAGTCTCACACAATTATTATTGTTAGAGTAAGGTGATTTAGGTGCAATTTTTTTTGTATTTGCTTTATTGAACTCTTGGCATCAAAATAATTTAATTATTACATACTTACGATGCATAGTTTTTATGAAACAACCCGTTTATTAAGTGATAAAAAACCGGCCAAGTGCGAGTCGGACTCGCACACGAAGAGTTCCGTACCATTATCAAAAATCACGTTTGTGGTATGGGAGCCCCAATTTAATATTTATTTTATTCTGTGTTTTGTATTTGTTGTTATAGCGGCAACAGAAATACATCATCTGTGAAAATTTCAACTGTCTAGCTGTCACGGTTCATGAGATACAGCCTGGTGACAGACAGAAGGACAGACGGACAGACGGACAGACAGCGAAGTCTTAGTAATAGGGTTCCGTTTTTACCCTTTGGGTACGGAACCCTAAAAATAGAGAATTTTGATGAAATTGTGACCTCTGAATTAAGAAAATGAAAGATAATTAGAAAAAACTATTCAGCGCATTTTGAAGACGAGAATGTTGAGCTCATTATGCGCTGAACAGATTTGTAAATTAATTCTTTATTGCCTTATACTAAGCGCACAAACACAACTCGAAATGATGTTGGGCACGAAAGACCTGTATTTAACCCTTTATTTACCTAACATAATCCACTTAAATGAACTTAAAAAAAATAACTAGCCATTACTTATATTACAGTTACTTATGTGCAATAATAATATTTCGTGTTATTTCATCCGTTTGTTTAAAAAAAAAATACTTTGTTGCGCAAATAATTCGCAGTGAGTGAATTTTGCAAGACTGCAGCCTTAAAGTTGCAAGAACGTAGGTACTGTTGTATAGTTAGTAGATTGTCCTGAAGAATATGTGGCTGCAGAGCCACATATTCTTCAGGACAATATAATTATGACGCTATACATACATAAGCAATAGAAGTGTACTTTGTGTAAAGGCCCTCCAGACATAAATTATTTTTTTAAGTAGTATGATTCAAGATGTCCTAAAGTAACTTAAAAGTGAAAGATAACAAAAGTTAAAGGTTTCTGGCTACTAGATCTCAGTCCCAAGTCAAATGAAGTGCATGCAAGCACTGTGACGAAAGATATAAAGATATCGCTGATTTAGATTCAAGTGCTTAATAAAACTAAGCGGTAGCTTACAAACAAGCCAATGCTTGCGAATAATGAATTTTGATAATAACACAAGACAAGACAATTCGTGATGCACTTGCATAAGTGTGCGTAGATTAAGCAAATCACAGGATATATCGGTACGCCACTAATAAAGTAATTGAACAAAGAGTTGTTTTTTTCTACATTTCCTACTACTTTAGCTTAGATTATTCACAGAGAGATAATGATAATTACTTCGCGCCAAATTACCTAAGAATAGGAGTTTTATATAAATAGACAATGGGTTACGACGCAGAGCATTAACAGTTGAAGTTTCGAAGGATCGGGAACAAAGCTAATAGTACAACATGTCTAAGTTCACTTGTTTGGCTTTGTGTGTAGTGGCTGCGAGCCTTAGCAGAGTTTATGTGAGTCCTTTTGGTGAATTCTTTAGTTTTTGCTAGACGAAGTATTTTATTTTAAGTAAAATATTTCAAAAAAGTCAGTAAAATCTCTGAACTACGGCTATTTTTGACTATGAAAGGAAGAGAGACAAAGTTTGCAGTTAAGATAAAAGTAAAATTGAAAAAATAATTAAAGTATTCAAAAAACACGTCAATCAATAATTTTGATTTTTAAGGCTAGCGAAGAAGAAAAGGCAGCTTTCTGGGAAGCCGCTAAGCCTATCGTACTGGAATGCTCGAAGGAGCATGGAGTCACTATTGATGAACTTAAATCTGCCAAGGCAGCCGGCAGCATGGACGGTATTAACCCATGTTTCCTGGGCTGCGTTTATAAGAAATCTGGAGTCGTAAGTAATATCTTTAATATTCCTTGGGTTCTTAGAAATCTACAACACAGACCACTATTAACTTTTTGTTTACTCTAAAGTTTGAGAATCAATGAAAGTTTGGGTAGAGTCTGTAAATCCGGAGGCTTAGCAGAGGCAGTAGTGTATCCACAATGCCATAAACTGAAATGTCATATTTCTAAATATACATTTAAGTTCCATATAAAAGGAGCCTTAACTCTATCGTTACAGTTCAACAGCAAGGGACACTTCGATTTGGACAACGCTCTGACCAAGCTCAGAGAATTTGTGAGCAATGACGAAGATTTCGCTAAATTCGCTGATATTGGAAAGAAATGCGCATCAGGTTATAATTATTTTTTTACCCTTAACACAGATAATATACCTTATCAAGAACTGTCCGTATGGTCTTCATTTGTTAAATAATAATCGATATTATCAGATTAACATATTATAAGTAGCCTATGACGTTCCCACTGTTGAGACACAGACCTCCACTTTGTAAGAGGGATCATCATCTTCCTGCCTATGTTACTTGGGGTCGGCGCAACACGTTTTTTTCTTCCATTCTACCCTGTCAACCGCCACACAATCATTTACACCTTTTTCATTCATATCATTCCTCACACAATACATCCATCGTTTCTTTGGTCTTCCTCTCCCTCTCCATCCATCAACATATAAATTCATCAATCTTTTAGTCACATTCGATTCTTCCCTCCTCATCACACGCCCATAGTATTCCGATCCATACAGTACGACAGGTCGAATCACGGACTTGTATATTTTCCCCTTTAACTTGAGGGGCATCCGTGGGTCGCAATTTGTTCCAGTGACCTGTCGCCATTTCATCCATCCTGAGTTGATCCGGTGCGTTACGTCACGGTCTACTTCACCATCCCCTTGGACTTTTTAAGAGGGAATGGGTACTAATTAATCTACCTAGCAGGGCCCAGTGCGGGTTACGGCCACGCGTTGTCATTCCAAGTTTGACTTTCTCTGTGAAATTCTTTAGTTCAGTTGGGTTTTAATATAATTATTTCTTAAATGTGATTTCAGTGAATGAAAAGCCAGTGAGCGACGGAGAAGCTGGATGCGAGAGGGGTTTGCTGTTGACAGCTTGCTTCTTGGAACACAGGGCTGAGGTACATTCAACTGATAATACAGAACACAAGCAGTGATAGCGTAGTGGTGTGACTGTCAAACTGCCAAGTCATGGTCTTTTTTTTTCGGATGGGAAGTCATCATTGACTCCTTCCGCTCTAGGCGGAGCAAGAGGGAGTGTCAGACTTTTACTGACTAAAACCCATCCATATTCCTTCATCGCTCTTTGGGTTCCAGGGCCACGGTATCTCTTTCGGACAGTCCCGCAACCCCATAGGTCTCGAGTTTTAATCCAAGACACGCACCTCTGAATTTTCGGATTCATGTGTGTATTGTATAATAAAATTATCACTTGCTTCGGTGAAGCAAAACATCGTGAGGAAACCAAACCAGCATGTCTGAGAGATATTTCTCGACGGCATGTAAAGCCAAGTCAGAGTAAAAACCCTCCGCGAAACTATCCGCGTTATCGGCATAAAAACTCTGACACCAGTGTAGGAACTAACCACACGAAAAAGGAAAAATGCAATAATAACTCAAACTGCTGTGGGCTTTGTTAGCACCCCGTTTACGGCTCCTTGAGGAAACCTTGTAATAACTAAACTGGCCTTACCTTGTCGTAGAGAATGCAATTGCACAAGCATAGTATCTTCCCTTTGCTGTCACGGTCGATATGAGAATCTCACACATTGGCAGGATCCTTTAGGCACATAAAGTCTACTTTACCAAAAATACCACTTTACCAAAATGACCACTTTTTCATAAGGACTACTGCGTTTCAAAAATGATCTCTTTACCAAAATGACCACTTTTTCATGACCACAGCCCCCACAATGCATATAAATTCTACTTTACCAGAAAGACTACTTACTTTTTAAATGTAGGTAATTCTTTTTTATTCCAGGTCCCCATCTAAATGCCTTGGAGAAATCTATGGAGATGTGCAGTGATACCACAAGATAGAACATTTTGTTGTTTCTTTTTAAGTATTAATAAATATTTTTTCTTTTGATAACTTGTTTTGTTTTAATTTTTGACTTTGTTGGCACTCCTTCAAAGTTACCTATTATTGGTAGTAAGATCTAACAATGGTCCTGGGCAACGTTTAACAGAACACAGTAGGTACACATGAACTAAGAATATCTTGTACTATGTATATGAGACCAAGTCTTTGCGATAACTTTTTTGTTCTAGACCATACCTGGGAACCTTCTAGTTACAGAGATATTGGGGGTTAAAGTTCCGACTTTTCCACAAGTTTTTTTTTAATATATGTTTTTTAATGTAAGATTTTTACTTTAAACATCTCTACGACCCGCCCAATGTTTTGAGTGCGGTACACTGAGTTATAGGTACCGTAAAACGTAATTTTTACGGTAAAAGAAAAAAAAAAGTCGTTTCCCAGCTTTAATTTTTGCGTAAAGTTACTTAGTATGATGTCCAGAATGCTTGGTTGACAGCTCCGTGATGAGTATTTTTATACCTTCTATGTATTACCACAAAACTATAGCTTTTCTTGCCTGATGCCACAGTCTAGCGTACAGTAGACTTGCTCTCACACTAAAACATTTTTCAGGTTCAAAATGAAACTCCTCTCCACTAGCCCTACAAATATTGTAAATTTTTCTTCACAAAAACCTCGCACAGTTGTACTTTGAAAGCCGCGAAAAGCTTTTATCAGAAAGGCCCTTTTTTCTGCCATTGGAATGATACTCGCCATGATCGACCGGTATAGACAGAGGCTGAAATAAATTAGGAGCCCCTTGCCCCGAGGCCTTAGTTATGGCATACCTACAAACACAAGGTTGCAAAAAATGGAGCATGTGGACATTATGATCTTAAATAACATATTATTATTATCTGTATATTATCAAGACAAGCTGTAAAAAATTTAGAAATCGCTTCGGTCGCACTTGCTGTCTACTTTCTCTTGAATCTGAGCATTGTATATTTATTATAAGTCAAAACTTATATTGTCACTTATCTTTTGTGATTGTTCATTGTTTTGAGCTCCTGATATTTCGACGGGAACGCAGACTTCATGGCGCTTGCAACAGTGCAAGCGCCATGAAGTCTGCGTTCCCGGAAGGATAAGATCCCGTACAAACATCCTGGGGTGTATAAAATCGACTGCAGTTGCGGCAGTTCATACATCGGTCAAACGAAGCGAACTGTCTCATGCCACATCAAACAGCACATAAAGGCTGTGAAAAACAATGATGAGCAGAAATCGGCCATAGTTGAACCTTTTCTACAGGGCCCAATCACTGGATTGAATTCCACAAGCCACGTATTTTGTCAACAGACAAACATTACTTTCCAAGGCTAACAAGAGAAGCAATTGAAATAAGAAAGCACAAAAATTTAAATCGAGAGGATGGCTTCAAATAGTCAAGTACGTGGAATCCAGTATTGAGTATGGTCAAAAGTAGCAGCCAACAACATAATAAGGACTCCTTAAAACCTAGTGATACTGTGAGTGTGTTTTGCCGTGACTTAGTGTCGAGTTCCAGTAGTGCACGTAGCAAAATACAAAGAAAGAGGGTACACAGATTTGTCTGCTCCTAACAATTTATTTTCCATCCACCCGCATTCTCCAGTTAACCCGCGATCATGGCGCTTGCAACAGCGTCGAAATATCGGGAGCTCAAAACAATGAAAAATCGGGTCGGGGGGCTTTCGGGACCAGGATCGCGGTCCCGGATTCCCCTTAAAATTTTTTGAGTGGTATTTTGGGACCACAAGAAAACAAAAGTTAGAGTACAGTAAGCTAAAATAATATTGTGATCAACAATTACATGAATTTATTATTGAAGTGAAACTTCTATAAAGACGGTAAAAAACAAAAAATAAATAATATTTTCGTTCTGCAACTCGTCCCACGTTTCTTTTTGCGTGGAACTTTAAACTTTATCAACGTTAGGTATAGTTAGGACGACAAGATTATAACAATATTTTTTTAAGAATTTTTAATTCAAACAAATTGATAAGTTACCTTAGTAAAAGTACTAGGCTAACATAAATTAAAGAAGGTAATTCCATCTTCTACGAAAATTTTTGGTTTTTCCATCATGGGTGTCGTTTCCATGGTTTTTGGAGTCGCTGATAACGAAAATGAGGTCAAAATGAAAATCCTCTCTGGAGCGCTGACCACCGCCAGCTCGGACCCTGTTCCCGATGCTGGTGGGCTACTATTTTTAAAATTATTAAATGTTTTTATTTATATTGTTTTTTTAGGGATTATACATACAATTTTTAATATTTAAAAAGGTGAACCTAAGCCAAAATAACAATATTTTTTATTGTTATTATTTGAAAAAAAAACAGTCCCAATCGTTCCGAGTTCGATGATCGAGTTTATGGCTTTCGGTTCCAGAACGAGCTAAACCCAAAATAAGGGTTAGGGGGCAATTCATCCGCTTCGAAACTGGGACCAGAGGCACTACTCCCTAACGCTTCGTCCGTATATTCGGATCTATCCGTCTCTCTTACTCGCACTCATCTGCAAACGTGCGCGCGTGAGATGGATAAATCTGAATATTTGGACGAAGCCTTAGGGAGTAGTGCCTCAGGGACCAGTTGCCCCTTTTAAAAATGGATAGTGGTTAACTGGACCAACATCTGTTTTTTGCTCCAAACAAGCGCATGTCTCCACAAAGCTCTAGTAAAATGAAACAGACGACCTTGCGTCTTTGCTTTTAGAAAAACTGCTTCTATAGCTTGCATAAAATAAAATAAATAAAATAAAATAATCTTTAATTCGGATAAGCAACATCCATATGCATAGCACTAGCTTCAAAATCTGTCGTAAATGTGTCTGGGTCAAACTCTGGAACTCAGCTCCTAATGAGTCAAAACATAATTTCATATGTATTTATTTTTTTATCCGAGAGCAGGCAGTACACTACAGGCAGGATACTGTACTTTCGTCCGAACTGCCTGCATCTACATGTATTGTGTATAGTTGTGTAAAAGGTGGTGATGTACATTTAAAAGTACCGTCACAGAAAACATGTTTAGCGTCTTTTAAAAAACTTATAGCGTTGTGCTAGCAAACAGAAGTATTCTACTATTTTGTTATGCGAATAATCTTCTAAAAGAAAACATCTCATATTGGTGGAATCGAGACATCTCTGACTTTCAAACATCTTAGTTTTTTTAATACCTAATGCACGATTCCTGTACTTGTATAAAGTTTTTTTTTTTTTTTCTAACTTTAAGAGATTTGTGACGAGATTAGGTTCGATATCATCAAGCTGGCTGATCACTTCTGAGTACAACAAAGGCATTGGCGTTAATTCTTTCTCAGGTCTCTTTCTGTGGTCTCATTTAGTTTTATTTTCATTTTGTTTCCAACGACGTCTGATTGGCATTTGTGAGCTTACTCCTTTAGAACTATTGTTGGGTTTGTTTGTTTGTGTGTATGACAATTATGTATATGTTGTATTTAAATGTTTGTATATTATTTATTTAATTTTTTTACTGATTAGTTTTAAGATTTTTAATTGTGTAGTTTTGTTTTATTTTAATCTTATTTGTTTTTTGTGTGCACTTCCGGCATGTGCCAAATGAATAAATTTTATTTATTTATTTTTCTTTCTTTGTTGTGATGTATAAATTATTTTTTATGAAATTATTTCCACACTAACACTTTTAACTGTTAACACCCCAAAAACCATGGAAACAACACCCATGATGGAAAAACCAAAAAAAAATTCTTCGGCGCCATCTTGGATTTTCAATTTGACCTCAATTTAGTCATCAGCGACCCAAAAAAACATAGAAACGACACCCATGATAGAAATACCAAAAAATTTCGTCGGCGCCATCTTGGATTTTCATTTTGACCCCATTTTAGTTATCAGCGATCCAAAAAACCATGAAAACGACCTCCATGATGGAAAAACCGAAAATTTTCCTCGGTGCCATCTTGGAATTTCATTTTGACCTCATTATTGTTATCAGCGACCCAAAGAACCATGGAAACGACACCCATAATGGAAAAACCGAAAATTTTCGTCGGCGACATCTTGGATTTTCATTTTGCCTTCATTTTCATTATCAGCGACCCAAAAAACAATGGAAAACGACACCCATGACGGAAAAACCAAAAAAAAATTCACCTTCAAGTAACAACAAGCGTGATGTTATGTTTCTCTAAAGAGTAAACCCCAGTGGCCATCAAAAGTCCATTCGCGCATATTATTATGTCTTTTAGCGCAAGTACGTTCGGGGAAGTGTGCTTTGCTCAAATGTCTTTTGCGCAAGTGTCCTGATACAGAGCTCAAGGTGGAATGCAATAAAATAATACTTTCTTGGATTCATGCACGCCTAGTTCTTTTCGTAAGGTTACTAATTAGGCCTATAACTAGCATCTAGACAATGTTGTGATGATTAAATATTTTATAGGCAATAATTTTTCCACACTAACACTTTTACTACTGATTATACTTTTTTCATACGCGGGACGAGTTGCAGAACGAAAATATTACTCATTTTGATTTTCATCAACTTGTCCTAAATGGGCCGTAGGCATGTGGGACCAGTTGATGAACGACTCAATACGAAATATGTTTGGTTGACCGTACTTTCTCAAGACATAACTTTGTTTTGTTTTCTTGTGGTCCCAAAATACCACAAAAAATATTTAGGGGGAATCCGGGACCGTGGTCCTGGTCCCGAAAGCCCCCCGACCCGAACAATCACGGAAGATATCCCGTAAGTGACAATATAAGTTTATTTTTAAACCGTGAAAGCATAAAACAGTGTTATTATTATAAGTCGCCCAAGTAACTCCGGTATTCTTAGACGAGCTTAAGCTGCATCCGTAAATAGTAAACTTAACCCTTACAAATCCGTATATTTACTTGCACCCTAGAAGGTTGTGAGTGCCCCTCTGCCTCAAAAACTGGCGACGCCCTTGCAAGTATCCAGCTTTAATACGGCTCGTGCACATTCCGTTCGGCATCTACCCTCGACGAATCAATCTTAAGTTATGTCGGCACAATACGAGCCAAGCCGAGTGGCTTTTTACCAGTTGTGCCGAATCGTGCTAAGCCAAACAAGTGTGAAACATACCCGACACGAGGTGGTTTGTTTGTACTATCGAGGACACTCCCGCCTGACCACCACTAAGCTCATTTTTGCTTGCACTCGCAACATAAAAACGCTCTCTAGCCCCGCCCCGTTGACTTTGTGTAGAAAAAATGAATGAAAAGATACCGAATCGGCCGAGCGCACTGACGACGCACGCGCCAAACGAGAGTTATTGTTATTTTGCGCGCCAAAGTTGACGCTTTCCTAATAGGCACAAACTTTAAGGGGGCGTGGCTCGGCGCCTCCGCATGATTTAAGCGAAAAAAAATTAAAATAGTCACGCGGAAAAGACCCCCATAGTGCGTATATAAAGTATCAACACTTCAAAATTGGTTCATGTCGGTACATTTTTTTCAGCTGAAATTAAATACCTAAAATACGGGGTGTAAACGGACCCTTCTTGAAGCCGATAACTAAGCATTCTCTTCATCAATCTTAGTAGGTAACTCTACGCAAAAATTATTGCTGGGAAACGACTTTCGTTTTCGGTAGAAAAATCACGGTTTTGCGGTAGAGGACTCAATGTAACGCACTCAAAACATAGTGCTGATGAATAGATTGAATAGTATGGGGGGTTGGTTTTAGGTATTTAAAGTAAAGTTATAACATTAAAAACTTGTATTAAAAAAAAAAATAACTTGTGGAAAAGTCAGAAGTTTGATCCCCAATATTTCCGTAACTAGAAGGTTCCCAAGTATGATCTACAACAATAAAAATCAATGACTGGGAAAACAAGTGCCTGTCGGCTTTGTTTTGATTACTTTTACACCCTTTATGTATGTATCTACACTTGGGTATTATATTTCACTTGTCTACCTTCAGACCAATAGGTATTTACTAAACCTTTAAAATGTGACGTCATAATAATAGTATGACTTATTGTGTATTTGGCCAAAATTAAGATAGTGCTACATACATAGGTATGGTCAATGACGTATTATATATAGACATGTCATGAACCAACATTGCGGCGCTTAAAAACGGCGAAAATACTAGAACTACTTACTTATAAGCGTGAAGAAAGAGAAAGAAAATATGACACCGAACGGCGGGATGCCTGTTGCGAGAGGGAGATAAATATACATCTTCAGTCACGTCACAGGATTTATTAAATTATAAACAAACGTAGCGTCGCGCGACAGGTTGGTGCGTACTAAGCGCGATGTGGCCAATTGGCTTCATTTCATGTTGTCATTTTAGAGTGCGGACAACGTATCTATAGTTTATATTATCATTGGGTATGGTTAATAAAAGTTTAACAACCCATTACAGACCCCACCCATTCAGCCCATACCCATTTCATTTCTTTCTTTTTTTTTTACCAATGGGTGTAGTTACCTACATAGGCTTATTATTGATATATCCACAATGATCGCAGAACCGATGTCCGATGTTCTGGGAATACGACAACGTGCAAGAAGGCGCAGCGTAGGTAGTTGGGTGAACCTTGAAATGACGAGGGTCATATAGGAATCTGCTGGATGCAGGAAGTACAAAACCGGTACTTGTGGTGGTGCTTGGGAGAGGTCCGTTTTCAGCAATGAATATCTATAGGCTTTATGATAACAATGAAAATGACGCTTTAATATTTAAACAAGAAACTTTTCTATATTTGTTTTTAAAAGTCGCGACGGTGCCGGCGGGCGCCCCGTCTGCGCCTAGTCCGCGCCCCGTCCTCGTCTTACGTCTTTTCTGTGTGCCCTGCGCTTTAGATTACTGGCGCAGAGGTCACGAACTATTTCTTAGTATCCATTTTAAAATACAACGTTCTAGAAGGAAGTACAAATGTAATACTTAATAGATATTTTTGTCAGGAGCATTAACTTATCAATATATCGCATGCACAGACATCAGTTTTTTGTGTAGTTTTTGTTGCATATCGCATCAAGATAATTAATGTAAAACTAGCTGACCTAAGTTCATAATTTAAGGTCATAAGTTTTATATAAATAAGCGTCGATCTTTTCTTCAGAACATAAACAGTTGAAGCTTGTAAGTATTAGGTGCTAAGCTGAACAGTGCATCATGTCCAAGTTTACTTGTCTTGTGTTGTGTGTTGTGGCTGCGAGCTTGAGCAGCGTCCATGTAAGTTTCAATTTCTCATGGATTAAACTTATGGTTTCTTTTTACAATGTTTTTCTCTGTTGTAAAAGGTTGATAAATATGAGACTGTTCAGGATCTATTTTGTTTTGTTTATCTTGAATAATTGCTAAAGCTGTCTCCGTGATTCCCTGCGGTATTCATTCTTAGGTCTTGATTTTTTTCCAACTGCTTTTATAACACAGCTCGTGGCTAAATAATAACAGCCGCTTGGGTCGATCGTTAGGTTAAGCCGTGCTTGCCTAGGTTGCACTGTGGATGGGTGACCACCCATTACATACCGAGCTCCTCCGTGCCTCGGAAAGCAAGTTAAGCCGTTGGTCTCGGCTGTCATTCGCAGATCTTTGACAGTCGTTACAGGTAGTCAGTATCCCACCCAAAAAGTCTGACAACCAGTCTTACCAAGGGGTATCAGTATTACCCGGTACTAACTGGGTTGTGGAGGTCAGATAGACAGTCGCTCCATGTCAAATACTGGTATTCAGTTGTATCCCGTAAAACTGGAAGCCGATTCCAACATAGTTGGGAAAAGGCTAGGCAGATGCTTTTTTATAACACAACAGAACATCATGCCTGTAATCGCCGAAGAGCTAGGCAGAGGTGTACCTAATACACACATCAACACGGTCTAGGGATATTTCATACTCAATTAAATAACTCGAAAAGTACTGGCCGCATTGGAATCTTTTATACACCGATTTGTTTGTAATTTATCTCAGACTAATCCCAAATTCAAATTTTTGAAAATTCTTTTGTTTCGGTGGCATAAAAATGTCTTGATGTATAGGAGAGGGAATTTTCATTTGTGCGAAATTTAGAAAACAATACGAATTACGTTTAGTTACAGTTTTTTTTTATTTTTAAACGAAAGATAAAGTTAAAATTGAGGTATTGTAGCCATGCAACGCCGACATTTGACGAGAAGGAGATGTTACGAGCTGTGGGAATGCCGGAAGCTGGATCTGTTCAGCGTAATGTTGCTGAGGCCATAGGGACCCATCAAAATGTAATTTCAAGATTGTGGACACGCTATCGTGCCACAGGTGAAGTAGCGGAGAGGCACCGGGGGCCAAGTCGCATCACTACCCCCAGACAAGACCGATTTTTGCAAATTACTGCGCGAGCACAACCAAATGCAACGGCGACTCAATTGGTCCAAAGGCTGCGAGTGGAACACCAAGTGCTTGTGAGTGACCAAACTGTAAGAAGGCGACTGCATGAAAGCAATCTACGCTCTCGTAGACCACTCCGGGTCCCACCTTTACGGAGAGGCAATCGTGGACGACGATTAGAATGGGTTCGGAACCACGTGGACTGGGGCCGTGACCAATGGTCCAATGTGCTGTT
This sequence comes from Xestia xanthographa, assembly GCA_905147715.2. Classification (NCBI taxonomy): domain Eukaryota; kingdom Metazoa; phylum Arthropoda; class Insecta; order Lepidoptera; family Noctuidae; genus Xestia; species Xestia xanthographa. The sequence continues at coordinate 12,426,586 of LR990657.1, read as the reverse complement.
CACGGATGAATCCAGGTTCGGCTTCCATCCAGATTCACGAAGGACGCGTGTTTGGCGAGTTCCTGGACGATGGAGCCGTCTCCACAACCCTCAGGAAGTTCACCCATACCAAGGAGGAACAATTATGGTTTGGGCAGGAATTCGTCTTGGAGGACGGACGGATCTCGTTTGGGTGCGGGGCAATATGACGTCAGAACGATACGTCCAACAGGTGCTGGGGCCCGTAATCTTGCCCCACAGAACACAAATGGGGCAAGATTTCCTGCTCATGCACGACAATGCCCGGGCACACACGGCGAGAACGGTAGCAGCTTGGTTACATACACATAATGTTAGGGCCTTAGACTGGCCTGCTCAATCGCCAGATCTAAATCCCATTGAGCATGCGTGGGATATGCTGCAAAGAAGAGCTCTGAAGGAAGTTCCTGAAAATCTGGCTACAGAAGATCAACTTTTTGCGCACCTCAGAAGGACATGGGACAATATTCCGCAGCAAGACATTGACAACCTTGTTCTGAGCATGCCGAATCGTTGCCGATGTGTTATGAACATCATGGGCGCTTTCTCAGACTACTAACTTCAAGTTTATAAACACAAATTAAATGATTTTTCTATTTTTTTCAGTTTTTACTCACAAATTAAAAGTTCATTCATATACGGTTTCCGTCTATGCTTCATTTTTTTTTCCATAAAATCCTGAAATTTTAATCTATACCTTAACCATTATTAAAGAATGGTAGAATATTAAATAACGTATCTTTTAAATATATACATGTCATATAAATAATTAACACATTGATAGTAATTCGCTTTTTTTAAAATATCCCTAGACCGTGTTGATGTGTGTATATAGTACACCCACATTTCGCCAGTTATGTTTAAGTCCCATGTAATAGGGGGCGAGCCTATTGTCATCAACCGGGCACAAATCCAGACTCCGTGGCTGCTACTTAGAAAATCCTGATGGAAAAAAAACATCGGAGCAGTCTTTGGGGACTGCCGATAGAAGTGAAAACAAAAAGTACACAGGCCCCTCCCCAGTCGTAGCACTGGTTATGCCCCGCGCATGCCTGTGGTGCTACGCCGTAGTGGATGCTACGAGTGCTACGAACGGCTACGAAGCGTGACAGCACGTTACGTTACGTGACGATGAGTTCAATGTTTTTCCTTCACCCAAAAAGTGCTCCACGCGCCTAAAGAAGTTTTCACTTAAAAAAAAATAACACTTTGCCAGACCCCCCTGAAGCTATCGCAGTTCAGAACTAAATTTAAAATGTCGCTTACGGGATATCTTCCGTGATTATAAACGTGCCGTCCCAGCTACTAGTTATACTTTGGCCAGATCTTGCCAAGGTGCAACACTACTTGTGACTTGGGCGTCCATCAAGACAGTAAGTCAAGTTTTTGACACACACATTGATGCAATTGTGAAAAAAGCGTCTAAACTAAATTAAATTTAGGAGTGCATGTGGAAATAAATAGTTTTAATTTTTTTTTTAACTGCTCGGGTTTATAATACGTCTCTCTAAGTGTTTCTAAGACGCTAAATCACTATAGATATTATATTGCACTTACGTAATAGGTCAGCTAGAGTATGCGTCCCAGTATATGGAATCCACGATATCTTAAAAACATTGACCGCATTGAAAACATCCAAAGACGTTTAATAAAATATCTTTGTTTTCATCAAAAGATTCCATAACAGTCAGCCGATAATCTTGAACTCTGTAGGAAGTATCATCTGCTACCACTGGTAGATCGACGTAGAATTACAGACTGTCTATTCTTGATAAAAATCCTGAATAACAATATTGATAACGGAAGATATCCTGAAAGTGACATTTTCAGGTCCTCAGCAGCAGTCGCACTTGCAACCACTAGACCAACGAGGCAGTCAAACCAACGCTGCAGTTTTTTTATGTCGTCTCATTATTAAATTTCAGGTTGCCAAATCTGAGCAGAGTCTCCGCGATTCTCTGCGGCCCGCCATAGAGGCGTGCGGTAAGGAGTACACCGTCACCGACGCTGACATCCAAGCCGCTAAGGACGCCGGCAGCGCCGACGGCGTCAACTCTTGCTTCATCGACTGTGTGATAAGGAAAACCGGATTCGTAAGTACTTGTCATGTGGAGATAGCAGCTGTTACTAGTAAATCTTATCAAAATTGGATCTAATTTATTTATTTCTTTTTATGTATTACTTTATGTGTTTATTTATTTATGTATTTATTTAGTACAGCATAAACCATGCATTAACACTAAATTAAATAATCCTTGGTGAAGGTTGCGGGAATCCGCTGGATGCGAGTCGCACGGGACCGGTCAATGTGGCGACACTTGGGGGAGGCCTATGTCCAACAGTGGAAGTCTTTCGGCTGAAATGATGATGATGAAACAATCTTTTTACTCGGTCTTCTCACAGAACCACAAACATTCTAACATTATCGTCTTCCATTCATCAGCAAATCCAATCCAGGGTTGGTCTCCAAGAGCGCGTTGAGCATCGTAAGCATACGCGGTATAGGGGAAGTGGATCGAGCTACAGTGCGACTAATTGGGACTTTAAACAATTTATGTTTTCTAGAGCGAACAAGCTCTGCATGTAGTTCCGAGGCGTCGGTATAACCATGTATAATTTTTTACGCAATTGTTATTTGGCCAACAGCACGCCTGACTTTAAGGGAATTTCAATTCAAACATCCTAATATAAGTAAACTAATAATACTGAAGCTGTAATGTTTTAAAATTTTAGTCATCCCTTTATTACAGATCGATGAGAATGGTCAATACGATCTGGATACCGGTTCGAAGAACCTGAGACAGTTCGTGAAGGATGACGAGCAATACAACAAACTGGCGGAGGTTGCTAAGCAGTGCTCATCAGGTGCATACACAATACTCATAATCTCGTAGCAAGCGAATCCAATAATTTTAAATGTATATTAACGAAAACACACGAAACTTGAGACTTGTTTTATAGGTTGTATTGGTGAGAATCGTCACTTTTCAGACGATGTAAGTTACAATAGACATGGCATTAAAAGCCAAACCAGTTCAATTTCCGAAAGTAGAAGAAGACCAAAAAAACTTTGAATGGATTATGCGATAGATGATTTGACCAGAAAGGGGATTAATACTGAGATGATTTTGATAGACATTTGGAAGACGTAATGCTACGCCGTCTCCAAATCAATATTGATTTAAGTGTAGGAGGATATTGATGATTCTTGCCATGTGAAAATCGACGTAACTAAAGATAGTGAAAATTTTTTCCATTTGACATATCCTACATAATTACAAAATTGTTAATTTTGTTATTTTCAGTTAAGGACAAAGCTGTGAGCGACAAATGCGGGCTTAGTGTTCTGCTGGCTGAATGCTTTTTGGAACACAAGGCTAGCGTAAGTTGCCACGAGATAATAATAATAAAATAATAACACCTTTATTTCCAGGCAACTTTGGTCCATAGATAAATACCTTACAGACTAACATACATAATGATAAAATACAAAGTGTGTTAATATAAAGGACCTTAGAACTACGTTAGGAACACTTCACTTTTGCACTATGTGACCGTGCGTTCATGTGGCACTTGCCCGTGGAAGCGACGGAACACCACTCCCTCACACTCACTCAAAGTCCTCCTCTAAGACGAGGTGCAGATAACACGTTGGCATTCGCACCACGAACGCCTTAAAGTTGACGTTGCGGTGCTACTCCAACAGCTGCACTCTCGCTACGAAAAACCTGTGAAATAACTATCTTCGTCAGCCTGACTTCACCCACTGCTGATAATAGTACATGATGACTAATATCTTGTGGAATTGGACAAATCTTTAATGTATCGACTTGAGCAAAATGCTTGTAGAGAATTTGCAATAATGAAAAAAACCGGCCAAGTGCGAGTCAGACTAGCGCACGAAGGGTTCCGTACCATTATTATCAAAAAACGGCAAAAAATCACGTTTGTTGTATGGGAGCCCCCCCCTTAAATATTAATTTTATTCTGTTTTTATTATATTTTTATATATATATTTGTTGTTATAGCGGCAACAGAAATACATCATCTGTGAAAATTTCAACTGTCTAGCTGTCACGGTTCATGAGATACAGCCTGGTGACAGACAGACGGACAGACGGACAGACGGACAGACGGATTGACGGACAGACAGCGAAGTCTTAGTAATAGGGTTCCGTTTTTACCCTTTGGGTACGGAACCCTAAAATTGATTTTTATTTTGCAATACTAACGCATTCTGTAGGTCAACGTTTATTGAAAATGAACTATGTTTTATAGATGTGCTCATTTGTCGTCAAAATATAAACTCGATGCAGGAAAATGTACCAACATTATCTAACTTTATTTGTTTTCAGATCATCATCTAAAGGATTTGCAGAACAGTTGACGTGGAGTAATGCAAGATGAACACTAGCATTCCTTTGTTCTGACAAAAATAAATAATCCAGTTGCATCATAAAAAACCTCATTTGTTTTTTTTATACAAAATCAAAATTTTAATTTGAATGCATTGCATCTATTAGATTATTTATGAATGAAACTTACGTAACACCTTTATTATTTTTATAATAGCATTAACTATGATACTTTTGTCTGTAGGTATCCTCTTTTTTATTAGAAGTTTTTTCAGAAGTTCAAGAATGCAATATTTTAGAGTTCCTGCCGAATATTTTCGTATTTTGCTCTTCATCACGTCGTAGTGGGCGTATGCCTATGCAGACATGAAATTGTATCGTTGACCCAAGAAAGAAAGAAATAATAACATTTGTCCAATACACCGGCTATTTTAATTAAATTGGTATAGTCGAAATATTTTTTAGGACGATATCGGTATCGATATCAGTCGCTCCATGTAAAATACTGGTCTATACTGTAGCTGCATCCGGTAAAACTGGAAGCCAACCCCAACATAGTTGGGAAAAGGCTAGGCAGATGATGATGATCGGAAACTACACCATGCTTTATGCAAAGAACAATGAGGTCAACGTAGTCATGAGGTTAATTCTAAAGTTCTCCAATATTAGTTTACTTTATACTAAAGGTACTTATGACAAAATTTATTTTAAGAGCAAGATAGTGTAAGATATGTTAAGAACTAACACAACTGAAAAAAACAGCCTCTGCAAAAAGTTTTGATAAATTACCCGCGTAGTGTTGCGCTGTCACACAAAACCTAGTCAAGTATCAATTTTACACTCTATCTAGAAAATAATCATCTACATACACGAAAATGAAAAAAAAGCATAAATTGTAGAGGATAACTCCTCTATTACTTAAGCAAAGTTAATACAATTTATATCGGACCACCGCGCAAGTTTGTCTATCAAACGTAAAAAGAATTTTGGAAATCGGACCAACAATCACAGAGAAATGTGAACATAGATGATTCCTTGTTTAGAATGGAAATTGCCTAAAGGCAACTCTTGATACGTGTCCTTAAAAAAATATCCGAAGAATAAGCAAATCACAGGATATATCGGATTATCGATAGTGCTACTAATGAAGTAGTACTAGTGAAGTATTTGAGTAAAGACAAAGAGTTTTTTCTAACTACGTTTCCTGCAAGCATAGATTATTCACAGTGAGATAATGGTAATTAATTCACGCCAAATTACTTAAGGATAGGAGTTTTATATAAAAAGGTGTCGGGTTACGACTCAAAGCATACACAGTTGAAGCTTCAAAGGTTCAGGAATACAAAGCAGTAGTACAACATGTTCAGTTTTTTGGTTTTGTGTGTAGTGGCTGTAAGCATCAACAGAGCTTATGTAAGTAATTTTGAATATTCAATTATTGTGCACCACACTAATATTACAATGAACAGCTAAAAACTAAATCTGAAATAGTTCATATTTTATCCATTTACAACTGGGAATAGAGTTAAAATTAAAGTAATAATTAAAACATTAGAAAAAAAATATTAACGTTACGATATTAATTTTAAGGCTAGTGAAGAAAAAGAGGCTGCTTTCCGGGAAGTCGCTGTGCCTATAATCCTGAAATGCTCAGAGGAACATGGAGTCAGTATTGATGAGCTCAAATCTGCCAAGGCAGCTGGCAGCGCGGACGGCATTAACCCTTGTTTCCTGGGCTGTGCCTACAAGAAAGCCGGAGTCGTAAGTACAAGTAGTTTCTAGAATATTTCTCGATAAGTACCAAGGAAAGACCGCTAAGAACTTTTAGTTCCTTCTGAACCAATTCAAGTTTTAGGTCGTTTAATTATTTAGAGGTGTATTTCATTGATATTGTCGTAATGACACAGGACCTATGCTTATCTACAGTTACGCCTCAATGAAACTTCATGAAGTAATCTGCATTGTTTACCAATAAGTCTTTAGCCTTTCTTTGGTGTTTAGATGTTTTTTTAGCTTTATTTAATCTTTGTCATCTTTGGACCTGTAGTAATTGGGGTACCTGGCATCTTCACCTTCACTTTAAAGATGAAAGTATTGATGTCTATTATATCGTATTAGTTCAACTATGAATCAATTTATCAGCAAGAGCAATCTACCTAACTAAATACCTCTATTACGTCACAGTTCAACAGTAAGGGAGAATTCGATTTGGATGCCGCTCTGATCAAGCTCGAGGAGTTTGTGGGCAATGGCGAAGATTTCGCTAAACTTGCTGATATTGGAAAAAAATGCGTATCAGGTGATTATATTTTCAATCTTCATTTGTTCAATAAAATTAACGATGTCAGATAAGTATAAGCTATTATCAGCTTATAAGTTTCCACACTTCCCACTGCTGGGACAAATAGTGTGAAAGGGAATATATGCACCATGTATAGGTTAGTAGTAGTATTAGGCGGTTTTCATACGACACCGATTGTCCGCGCGGACTGGCGGTGAAGCGGATCGCACGTTGCATTCGAATTCATCAACCATTGAAACCTGACTCAAGTACCGCGCGGACGTACTATGGGGGTCTTTTCCGCCTGACCATTTTAAAATTTTTTCGCTTGAATCATGCGGAGGCGCCGAGCCACGCCCCCTTGAAGTTTGGACCTATTAGGAAAGCGTCAACTTTGGCGCGCAAAATAACAATAACTCTCGTTTGGCGTGCGTCGTCAGTGCGCTCGGCCGATTCGGTATCTTTTCATTCATTGTTTCTACACAAAGTCAACGGGGCGGGGCTAGAGAGCGTTTTTATGTTGCAAGTGCAAGCAAAAATGAGCTTAGTGGTGGTCAGGCGGGAGTGTCCTCGATAGTACGTTGCTCACCGCGTGTCGTGGTAACTTTCAGAAAACGTCATTTCAGTTGGGTTTTTAATTTAATTATTTACTTATATGATTTCAGTGAACGAGAAGCCCGTAACTGACGGAGAAGCTGGATGCGAAAGGGGTTTGCTGTTGACAGCTTGCTTCTTACAACAGAGGGCCGAGGTACATTCATTATAAGTACACAATAAATAATATAATAATAATTCAACTGCTGGACTGTTAGTGCCTTGATCATGACTCCTTGAGGAAACCTTCTAATAACTAAACTGGCAAAATGCCAACTAGCTTAACTGCAATCAAACATGGGTCTTACTTACCTTGACATAGAGAATACAATTGTATAAGCATAGTATCTTCCCACTGCTGTCACGGTCGACATGAGAATATCACACATTAGCAGGATTACTTTCTAAATGTATATTTTTGTAATATTTCAGATACCCTTCTAAATATCTTGGAGAAATCTATGGAGATGTGCCGTGATACAAGTAGATAGCAGTTTTTGTAGTTTTAGAATGTATTAATAAATCATTTTTGTTTTGTAAACTTGTTTTGTTTTTATTTTAAAAGTTGACACTACTTCAAAGTTACCTAATATTCTATGAATGTATGGCATGAAAACATTGCTAACCAACCATTAAAAGAACGTAGAAAGTACTCGTATTATTAAGAACAACTTTCATTATTTGTTGCCAATTCTGAAATATAAAAAATATGCAGATGTTTTTCAACACAAAAGAGTTGCTAATTTTGCTCGGGGAACCCGCCTTAAAAAAATGGAATGATCTTTTGGAAACATGGCAACCAAGGAGGTAACTTATCAAAGGTTTTATTTAAATTTCGAATTTGCTTGCAAATAACTGTGGCTTTAAAAAAGCAGTGTTTAAAAGCCACAAAAGGGAAATCCAAACCACCAACTACAGTTTATATCGATTAATACAACAAGTACAGTTTGTAGGCTCAGTTTAGCAGATATTGCAATAGAGTTATAGCACCACACATTCTGCATTATTATTGCACAGCTCGAGGTATGCTGAGTGGCGTTTTACTGACCGCGCCGAATCGTGGAAAGCCGAACAAGTGTGGATCATACCCGACACAAGGATGTTTGTATAAACTAAGAAAACTTCAAAATTGCTTTTTAACGAATAATTGTCATTGTCGTTGTCAGTGTTGTCGAATAAGTTCTAAGTAATTCATAATTATTATCGCGACAAGTACCTAAGTCACTGGACACCAGAGCTACGGTCAGCTGAAACTGTTGGACGTTTCCCATTTCGCCCGTGATGGTCCTTTCTCGCAGTCCCTGGAACGTCCACGGAACTTTTATTCTTTGTGGTCCTTATAATATTGAAAAAAATCCGTGATCCCTTCTTCCCTGGAAGGGATCACGGAGGTTGTATGACGCGCGCTCGCTTCGCTCGCATATAAAATAACACTCTTTGACTTCTGTCCCCGAAGTGCCGGGCCTCCGCCAGCCTCCTTCGTCGGCCTACGGCCCGGTGCCCATGATCCGTAAAGGATTAAAAAAAATACACCACTTTCTGTCACAAATGTAGTTATATTTATGCAAAAACATGACATAAAAACTTTTTTGCAAAAAATAAAACCGACTTCAAAAATCACAAAAAAGTGAAAAATAACTTTAGCTTCAGAAGTCGGTGACCTTTGTTTTGATTGATTTAGTTTTTTTGTCACCGACTTCTGAGGCTAAAGTTATTTTTCACTTTTTTGTGTTTTTTTGAAGTCGGTTTTATTTGTTGCAAAAACGTTTTAATTTTTCCATTTTTAGTTGTTCCCAAGCAAACATTTGCCATGAATTTATTTGACAGTATTAACAATACATGTCATGGTAATAGGCGTATCCCAATATTGGAACTTAACATACCTTGTTTTTTTTTCGGATGGGATATCATCAAATTACCCCTCACGCTCTGGGCGGAGCGGAGGGCGAACACGAACGCGCTAACTTAACATACCTGTCGAAATCTGGGTACCCCCTCAGAGCATACAGGCGTGATGTTACGTTACGGTAAATCGGCAAATCTGCCGTGAACGTTGCAATCGCTTGGATGTTTATTGTTTATACAAATAAACAATAAACATCCAAGCGATTGCAACATTCACGGCAGTATAAACAATAAACAGCCAAGCGATTGCAACATTCACGGCAGATTTGCCGTCTATTTTTGAAGAGTTCCATTGTATATTTCCGAAGATCAGCATCAGATGTTTACAAAATTAAATGGGACCACACAGAAAGCACCAGCTTTCAAATAAAAAACCGGCCAAGGGCGTGTCGGGCCACGCTCAGTGTAGGGTTCCGTAGTTTCCCGCCCGTCACAATAAGTGTTCCCACTTATGAGTTTAAAGGTGGGTATCCATTATGTAAAAATGCTTGCATATATGCATATACTACAAACTTAGTCCAGAAATTATTTTGTACAACTTTTTGTCTTTTTTGTACAAAAACTGTTGTTTCCATCAACTTCAAAATGATTTTCCTAGAAAGTCCTTATAAAGTTCTACTTTTCAGATTTTTTTCATATTTTCTAAACTTATGGTTCAAAAGTTAGAGGGGGGGGGACACATTGTTTTTTACTTTTGGAGCGATTATTTCCGAAATTATTGACATTATCAAAAAATGATTTTCGGAAACCCCTATTCATTTTTAAATACCTTTCCAACAATATATCACACGCTAGGGTTGAAATTTAAAAAAAAAAACACTTCTCACTTTACATATAGGGGGCTGCCCTAATAAAACATTTTTTTCCAATTTTTATTTTACCACTTTGTTGGCGTGATTGATATACATGTTGGTACCAAATTTCAGCTTTCTAGTGCTAACGGTCACAGAGATTAAGCGAGGATGGACGGACGGACAGACATGGCGAAACTATAAGGGTTCCTAGTTGACTACGGAACCCTAAAAAGAATCATCAAAATCGGTTCACCCAGTCAAAGTTCTGAGGTAATAAACACAAAAAAATAAAAATAAAATACAGTTGAATTGAGAATCTCCTCTTTTTGGAAGTCGGTTGAAAATTGAATAAAATGTCAATGACTGCATTTCAAATGTGCTTATACAGATCATAATCTTCCTGCCTTATCTCATGTTACTTGAGGTCTCGTTCTCCTCTGTCCATCCATCGTTTCTTCGGTCTTCCTGCTAAAGTTAGGCACACAGTAATGAATCCGTGCTAGGCCATCAAACTCCTAGAATCGACTTAGGACCGGTAAGGTTGTGTAACGGGATCCCCTTGTTCAACTTGTTTTATTTATTAGTTTGAATATTTGAGAAAATTAAAGAAAATGGCAACATATATTTAAGTGGTCGTGCAGTGTTATTGACTCCGTAGTTGCTTCTGAAAAATTCCTGATGGGAAAACCCAATAACACTTTGCTCGAACCTGGAATCGAACCCAGGACCATGAGGTCCTGAGCATGAGCTCAGCAGTCGTGAAAAACAATCATACTCAGACAGACATACTCTCTATAATCTTTTCATTTGCACGTGTTTGCTAACTTGTTTTTCAAAAGGACACTGTATTAATTTTTTCAATAGTTTTTACACCGCAACGATCAATAGATATAAAACTATGCATCCACATTTTTACGGCATTATCAGCGAATATCTCATCAACAATTGACTTTAGAAAAAAAGTTTTGCAGGAACTACCAGTACAGAAAAATACCCCTGACTGTTATATACGTAGATTTTTTTTTCAACCTTCATTTACATGTATGGAGAGCTCAGCAATTTATTTATTTGGTTTTGCATCATGGACATGTGTACATATCCGTCTCTTAGTTAGGTTAAGTCTACGCAGTCGTTTGTTATCTTAATAAGTTATCATTGAACTAGCGTATGTATCCTAATAGCTGCTAAAATTACATTACTGTGCAATGTACATTTATCAATAAAGAACTATTTGAATTATACATAGTATGGAGAAAATCTGCTGAAGTCGGTACAGTCGATAGTACAATACTCGCAGAGTTTTGAATACTTTTATTAAGCTGCTTGCTGATGGTGTGGCATAACTGGTATTGATCTAAAAGGTGCAAAATTACCTTAAAAAAAGAGAGACACATGTTCTCCACCACCAGGATTTTTCACAAAAAGTGCAGCCAGACTGGCATAGTGCTAGTCGAGAAACATAAGCATAATTAGCCTAATGTTTCCACTGCTGGGACACAAGCCTCTTCTCTATGAGAGGGAATGGGCTATAATAGCAACACACAACAGTACATAGTTTTTTAAGTTGCTTATACTAACAAAAATTGTTATTAGTATGTATTTTTAGATTAAGGTATTTATCTATGGGTCTTTGTTACACCTGAAATAAATGGTTTATTATTATTATTATTTCTTGTTCTTTCATTTTCTTCTCTCGAAAGAGAGTACAAAAACCCTACCCACGGGCCGGAGCCAAGTCTGTAGGGGGAAGTTTAAATGGAGAATGTTGATGATATTTTAGAAGAAGTTAAGAATTTCCGAGTGATGCGACAGGTGTTTAGAATTGTGGCTTTTTGGAGCAGATGAAGTGTGTGGGGTGTAAAGTGTTTAAGCTTTGCGTAAGAGATTTCGGTACGACACCAGTGGAAGAGAGCACTACAGGGACGATGTGGACGGTTTGTGCTTTCCACTGGGTTTTTTTATTATTATAATCTACCACGCAGGCCCAGTGCAGGTTGGTAGATGTCACATGTCTTCGAATTTTCGGTCCTAGGACATGTCGGTTTCCTCACGATGTTTTCCTTCGCTGTTTTGAGAGCAGTGGTGATGAAATCACAAAGTAATGCGCCTGCCTGGGTTCGAATCCACGACTTATTGCTCATAAGTCGGGGCCGCCATCGCTGGGCCACCGCTACTCTCTCTCACTTGCTGTCCAAGAAACGTGCTAGAATACAAAAAACTATAAAAAGTAATATGGTTTGTAATAAAATGATGTGAGATCTATGTTTACTTGTCGACCAGATCAGACTTCTTTCTGATCAACACCTGGCTCTAACTGCTTGGCTTTCCTTGATGACAGACATTGATAGTGGTCTCTCTCTGTAGGTATAATAGGCATGTTTGTCTCGGGGTGTACTGGATGCATGAGCACTTAGACTGCCAGACTGACTGGCAAATGATGACTTAGCTGGACTAGGACTCGCCCAAACCTATTAGCACCTATTGTTTGGGTTACCAGTATCTAGGGGGTTCGCAGACGTTCCAAGTGATTGCCAACGACCAAGGGCCGACCTGAAACTACCCCGAGCCTGGGTTTGACCACCTTGCAGCTGGCGAAGCACTATTTTTATGGCCATTTACAAGAGTAACCAAAAAACCGATAGACTACCAACAACAACAACAGCCCATAACGTCCACTGCTGGACATAAGCCTTTCCCATGATGGGAGAAATTTGCCGTAATATCCTCGCTTGGCAGGCGGATTGGAGATCGCAGTGATGAAAGACTAACAGAAAACGCCGCTGCCCATTCTCTGGTCTACGGACGCGCAAGGTGTTCTGCCTCAGACATTAGTCGCCTTATACGACACCCGTGAGTGTAATGGGTTGGTTCTATTCGATTCTGCCGGATACCACACGGCTAGACTACCGATCTGTTATTTTTTTTGTTCACACCCGTTTAGACTGGAACAAACAGTTTTCTCGAATAAACACGCTATAATTACAGCTAAAAATAAAAAAGGTTTTTCTATGACGTAACAACCTGAACCCTTTTTTGCTCATTTACGGACGGTTATGCATGGACCAAGTGCGATGGCTATCTATTATAATTATTAGATACTTATCGACTTTTGCAATGTCAAATACATACAGTTCTGTTAATCAACTGCTGCACTTCAAATTAAAAGAAAGCTTCAGAATTAGAGCTCCTTATGAAAGCGCTCGTTGATCGAAGTAGTAACGATTTATTTCAACTTAGTCATAGGATGCATATGTACCTTTTTTATTGTGAAGATAACTGTCTACCTGCCTTGAGAATAGTCCCAGCAACAAGACGGAATTATTCATTATTCGAAAATGAATCAATATTAAATAAAGCTTTATCTTAGCTTTTAGAACAGACGTTATGCTATTTTTTTAAGGATAGTTAATTAATTTTCGAATGAAAAGAGAATTAGTTTTTGCAAAGTTTTTGCATAAGGAAGACCAAAACACTTCAAGGACATAATTTTATGTATAAATAGGCATCGAGTTAAAATTCACGGGCATAAACAGTTGAAGCTTGTAAGTATTAGGTGCTAAGCTCAAGAGTACATCATGTCCAAGTTTACTTGTCTTGTGTTGTGTGTCGTGGCTGCGAGCTTGAGCAGCGTCCATGTAAGTAACCACTGGTCTCACTTAATGTGTAGCTTTAGAAGCCTATACAATTTGGTGAAAATATTTGATTTGGTTAAAAATATACAAATTAGAGATATTTGGTCTGAGATAAACTCATCATCATTGATTCTTCAATAACAACCAGTGCTGTGATATTTTGGTGTTGAGCTTGTGATCCTTGACAGACAGATTTAGAGAGAGCTTAATATCTACTGCTAATCGTAAAAAAATTGTCTGTCACTAATCTCTCATGGCAGTTGCGAAGTGTCCGTCAAAATATGATGTTGCTGTAAAGAAATGTCATGTTATTGATAGTAGGGGAGCCCAAGCGGGGATTTCGGGATTTACTAAAGCGCGGCAGATTAATATACAGGGGGATACCTTGTACCCGGTTAAGTACCTCCACAAAACATGAGGCCCATATATAAGGCCGCCCGTGAAGGATACAGGATCAGATTAGTAAAAAAAAATTGACCATCAGAAATTCTCGAGCGCGTCAGATTAAGGTAGGGTGAGTTAATTACATCCTAAAAAGTGTATATTCCACTAATCTGACAATTTGAGAGTGACGTAAAAAAAGGGGAGGGCAACTAAGTTGTAAAAAAAAAACGTCATCTCGACATTCTCGAGCGTAGCTAAATTTTTTTTTATTTTGAAGGAAATAATTCAAGAATAATGAAAAATATATAATCTGACGATTTCCGTAAGCCGAAATAACAAAAATTCGTCGATAAAGTTAAATGCGTGCAGCTGCGTGATGCCTACATTTCCTTCTCCGGATTTCTATTCCTCTCTCACTCTTTCTCTATCTATTACTCTCTCACTCCGTCCCCACTCTGGTTTCTGTTGCCATGACGCCATCACAGCTGATCATAAAGACTCGTTCGTGGCATACAATACGGCCGACGTATCTTGGCGAGTCTGAACATAGGCTTTGCGAACTTTAGCGCATGTACCTACACTCGTGAAGAAAAATAAGTATCAAAACACTTGGGAGACAGAAAGCTACAAAAATAACTTTATATAAATTAAAAATTTAATTTCAGTCCCTCACCTTTTGAAAGCGGCAGATTTTTATTATAAACACACACAATATTATTTACACTTAATACTGTTATTACATTTACACTAATTATTATTTAATACATGTAATCTACTAAAAAAGCATACACTTATTTATTTGCATGCTGTTTCCTGAGCTTTTTGATTAATTAAGTTCAATGATTTAAAAAAATAAGTTTTTTTTTTTTTTTTAATGTGGTTTTTTTGGAATAACTTTTAACCGGCTTTATCGATTAAATTCAAAAACTAATCCGCCTTTGAGCTTGAAAAACCACGTCGATCGCCACCAAGCTGGCCAAAATCGGTTGATTCGTTCGAGAGATATCGTGAACGAAAGAAACCCGAAAAAGTGTTTTTTCGGGATTACTCCGAAATTTGTGGTTCGATCAATTAAAATTGCAAAATTACTTATGAGGATGATAAAACTGCGTCGAATGGTGCCAACCTCGTGAAAATTGGTTGATCCATTCAAAAGTTATTGCGGTTTGAAAATTCCAAAAATAGTGTTCTATGAAACTTCTATCAGACTTTCGAGCTGGGAGAGCTCAAATGTATAGAAATATTATGTCTTTGAACCTAGCGAGCTCAAATTATCACATAAATTATATTTTGAGCTCAAAAATGTCATAAGTACAATTTCAAGCGCCCAGAAATGGAATTAGCGGGAAGTTGCAGGGATGGCCTTTAAAGTGAACCGTTTTTCTAATTTTTTTTTGTCAGATCAGGCGAATCCCTCTAGATAATCGTCAGATTATGAGACAGTACGTTTAGAACATAAAGATGAACCATATATATCTTAATCTGACGCGCTTGAGTATTTCAAAATGGCGATTTTTTTTTGCACATTATGAAAATGGCCGCGAGTTTGCGTCCCATCGAAATCGTCAGATTAGTGAATGAGAGCTTTTTTTTGGTGTACTTAACACTCCCTTAGAAAATCTGACGCGCTCGATTAATTTTTTTTTTTTTTCATTTTCAACCCTTAAATACAACCACCCGCATCATGCAAACGATCAGATTAACATACGTACATTATTAAAAATACGTAGGGCATTGATGCTATCAATATCTGATGCGCTCGAGGATGTCCATGCAACAGTTTTTTTTTACATATTTAAAAATCTATAGCCGCTTCCCCCACCGATGTAAAGGTATATATCATATAACATTTTTTTCTTCTTATCATCTAAGCTTTGCATCCCAATAGGTCTCTACGACGCTCGAGTAAATCCCCATTTAGCCTCGTGGGCTCCCCTACTATGACACAATACTCAACACAATTCTACCTAGCTGATCTTCATTTTTTTCTTTTCCGTCATCATTTCAGGTCACTAGAGCTGATAAGCCCACTCTTCGTGATAATCTCAGACCCATCTTGGACGAGTGCGCTAAGGAATTTCCAGGAGTCTCCAATGAGGATGTAGACAAAGCTGTGGAGTCAGGCGACTCGACGAGCCTTCACCGTTGCTTCAATGGCTGCGTCTTCAAGAAAGCTGGATTCGTAAGTAATAATGATTAAACCTGCTGTAAAAAAAGCGAAACAACATGGAGATAAAAAAATAATAAAAAAAAATAAAAAACCCGACTGCGTAAAAAATATCTAATAATTTTAAATAAAAACTGTTAAGAATAAAACAAGTTAAGGAGACTGGACATATTGACTGCAACAGTCGGGACCCATTAAATATTCTAGACTAAAATCATTACATCCAATATGGGTCCCGATTGTTGCAGTCAATATGTCCAGTCTCCTGAACTTGTTTTATTCTTAACAGTTTTTATTTAAAATTATTAGATATTTCATACGCAGTCGGGTTTTTTAATTTTATTTTTTTTATTTTACACTTTTTAGTTACTTAGAAATACCATTTTAAAATCCTCATAATGAGCCCTTAATCAATTTGGTGCCAGAAATCTCCCATTTTGTTTTTATTTTTTTTTCATATAGGTACCCAGTGTCACTCTCACAGTAAATACAAATCTAACGACACATCTCAAGATAAAATCCATCGAGCCGTTCAGGCTGCAGAGCGAGCCAAACATTTGAATTTGGCGCCAAAAATCCGCCATTTTGTTTTTTTTTTTTATGTTGATATACCCAGTGTCACTCTCACAGTAAATATGAATCCAACGTCACCTCCCAAGCTAAAATCCATCGAGCCGTTCAGGCCACAGAGCGTGCCAAACAATTAAACATACATACATACATACATACTCTCGAAAAACATAACCCTCCTTCTGGCGCAGTCGGGTAAAAATGTCGAGGAAATAAAAATTTGCAGACATATTCCAACCACCGACCTGGATAGGGCACTCGTGGTGGATTACAGCCTAGTTCCACTCCAGGAGATGAGTCTTGTATACCAGCAATAGGAAAATTATATAGGTATACCTTTATAAATTGGTGACTTTCGCGACCGTTCTTTTGGGGATAATCCTTCCTAATAGAGATGAGACCTACTAGGTTTCGGACTACAATTTAATTAATGTTGAAGGGTTCATGGAAGAAATTGTTGTTGCATGCTGAAAAAAAGTGGATTTCTTGTTGTTGTTTTAGTTACTACTTTCAAGTGTTGCCCAAAATCGGTCTTGGTCTTGCAGTCTTGGTCTTGTTCTTGCATTTTTGCAAGACCAAGACCAAGATCGACTTATTGTAGCAAGGCGAAGACCAAGACTGAACCCTGCAAGACTTGAGCAAGAACAAGACTAAGTCTGCAAGACTCTTGCGTCTCGCAGTTACACATCAATATCAATTATTTTATTTCATAAATCAGCAGATTTTTTTTAAAGTGCGATAAATAAATAATAGGTGTTTAAAAATTCTTACAAACAATTTTCGTTCGTCACAAGCCACAATAGATATCCAAAAAATTATATGTCTGATACATTTTAATGTAGGTACCAAAAATTTAATTCATGTTTTAGATGTTTGTGCTGGTAATTAAAAGGCTAGCTGACGACAAATTTTATTAGTTAGAAGTATCAATCAAGTCCAGATGAAGATGAAAAGTATATGGGATAATTATTTAAACCGCTAGCTGTTTGTGAAGAGTTTAGGATAGCCAGTACACGTACAGAAAATCATTAAAGGTACCTACATAGAGTTGGTGATTACGTTTAGGTACTAAATTGCGTCATTTTTTTTAAATTATCAAGTTAATTTTATTAATTTGGTGGTTCACTATGCCTATGTCAATTTAAGCCCAACATGTACCTATTCTGTTACGTTGTTTTAAGACCTAAACTAACGTGTTTATTATATAGCAATAGGCTAATAGGTATTTGGAAGTAGTCTAGTCTAAGTAGTAGAGTCTCGCAAGACTTGCGAGACTCTTGCTGCAAGACCAAGACCAAGACTGAGAGCGCAATACCAAGACCAGGGTGTATTAACGGAAGACCAAGACTGGCTGAGGTCTCGTCTTGGTCTGATATTTGGGCAACACTACTAATTTGTTATTTTGTTTTAGGTGGCTCGTTGTGGAATGTTTTAGCCATGTTGAATTTTGCAAAAATAAAAAGGTTGTCTTCCCCTTTTTCAGATCAACAACAAAGGTGAATACGATCTGAAAACAGGCTTGACGAACCTTAGGAAGGCTGTGAGCGACGATGAAGAATACAACAAACTTGTTAAAGTTACTACACAGTGCACAAGCGGTAAATATGTTTTTCTACATAATCTTGTCAATGTACCATATTTTTAGTTCGCTTTTTATGGAGTCTGTTTTTTTTAATGGCCTTTAACTCGTGAAACTGAATCTGTTTTCGAAGTGATTTGATTGGCTATAGGTTAGTTTTGTGGTCATGCAATGCGTGTAGCAAAGTTTTTATTTATTTTGCTTGTTTTATTTCAGTAAAAGATCCAGTGAGTGATGGAGAAGAGGGATGCGAGAGGGGTACTCAGTTATCTCTTTGCATCTTGAGAAGCAAATCCGTGGTAAAGTATACAAATAACCTATAAAGGTTGTAAAAAGGCTCATAACGAAATCAAAAGGCACTTATTTTCCCCGTCTGCGATATTTTTTTTTTGTTTTAGACCATACCGAAGATAATTGGGCTCAAAGTTAAAACTATTCCACAAGTTTTTTTTTATATTTGTTTTTAATGTAAGATTTTTACTTTAAACACCTCCACGACCCCTGCACTACTCAATCCATCCATCAGCACAATGTTTTGAGTACGGTATATTGAGTTTTACCGTAAAACGTGATTTTTCACCCTAAAGAAAATGGTCGTTTCCCAGCAATATTTTTTTAAGTTACTTAGTATGATGTACAGAATGCTTGGTTGACGGCTTCGTGAAGAGTCTGTTTACACCCTGTAAACATATATTTAAACTCACACCTTTTTTCGACGGGTTTAATGAATACTTAATTTCATTATGTAAGAAAAAATACTTAATCATATTTTTAGGGTTCCTTACCCAAAGGGTAAAAACGGAACCCTATTATTACTAAAACTTCGCTGTCTGTCCGTCTGTCTGTCCATCTGTCCATCTGTCTGTCACCAGGCTGTATCTCATGAACCGTGACAGTTAGACAGTTGAAATTTTCACAGATGATGTATTTCTGTTGCCGCTATAACAACAAATACTAAAAACAGAATAAAATTAATATTTAAGGGGGGCTCCCATACAACAAACGTGATTTTTTTGCAGTTTTGTCTAATGTATAGATAATGGTACGGAACCCTTCGTACACGAGTCCGACTCGCACTTGGCCGGTTTTTTTTAAACTTATTACAGTGATATTCGGTAAGACTAGAACATGTTCAAGACCCTACTTATGCATGGTATGATAAATTACTACTACTACAACTACAACGGCCCATAACGTCCACTGCTGGACATAAGCCTCTCCCATGATGGGAGGAATTTGCCGTAATCTCCACGCTTGGCAGGCGGATTGGAGATCGCAGTGATGAAAGACTAACAGAAAATGCTGCTGCCCATTCTCTGGTCTACGGAGGCGCAAGGTGTTCTGCCTCAGACATTTGTCGCCTTATACGACACTCGTGAGTGTAATGGGTTGGTTCTATTCTACTCTGCCGGATACCACACGGCTAGTATGATAAATATTTCATTTGAATTTTGTGTCTTTTCAGGTCCTCATATAAATTTGAGAAAAATCAAAGCAGCGGCCGCGGGACTAGATGAACAATGGAACGTTGTTATGTATTTAGTTGTTAATAAAGAAACCTATACGAAATTGTTATTTCTTTTTTGTATGTATATTGCCAGCTACTTCTTCTTCATAGCGTGTCGATGGCAATCTAAATTGTGTCGGCCCAGAACTGAGATACTAGATATTAATTATTAAGGCAACTCAGGAGCTAAATTAGAAACTCTATTTGTGGTGGTTCAAACTTCGTTTGAAATAATAAACCAGATTATAGTTCTAATCAGCTTGCACTACAAAGTGGTTGTTACGTCAGTCACTGCAGACAAAAAGTCTATTAATTGGACTAAAAAAATAAAACACTATCATGCTAATATGTTGCTTGTAAATTATTTGCGAAAAAATCAGAATGAACCCTCTTTTTTATACACGAGTGCCCAAAAAAAGGAGTGTTATGTTTTCAGGGTTCATGTATGTATGTATGTATGTATATATGTATGTATGTATGTATGTTTGTGCGTTTCTTTATTCCACCATAACTTCTAAACGATTAAACCGATTTCGATGTACGTGGTATCGTTAGAATCCTTGTATTACTCCGGCTAGTGAATAATTAATTAATTTATAAACTACTGCTATAAAATCTAAATATATAAAAGAAGAAACTGACTGACTGACATCAACGCACAGCCCAAACCGCTGGGTCTACAGATTCCGAATTTGGCAAGTAGGTTTCTTATGTAGGTTAGGGGTGCACTACGAAAGGATTTTTCAAAACTCACCCCCTAAGGGTGTGAAATGGGGCTCCAAAATTTGTATGGGGAAACAAGATTAGTTAGTCTATTTTATTTGAAACTTCACAGGAGTACTCCTATTGATAAATGAGTAGAAACGGGTTTCATGTTTTTTCAGAATTCAATCGCTAAGAGGGGGAAATGGGGTGACAAAGTCTGAAAATCTATGCACAGCCCAAAATGCAAAGTCTAGAGATTCTAAATTTGGCACATAGGTTCCTCATGAGGTTTAGGGAAGTACTGAGACGTGATTTTTCAAAATTCACCCCCTAAGGGGTTGAAACGGTGGTCCAAAGTTTACATGGGGAAATAAGATTAGTAAGACTATTTTATTTCTTCACAGGAATATTCCTATCAATAAAAGAGTAAAAATTTGTGTTTCAGGATTTTTCAGAAATCAGCTCCAAAAGGGGAATGGGGTCTGAAAATCAACATGTTACTCAATACTCAATTCTTTATTGCATTCCAAAATGTACGCTTAGGTGGTAAACATTTCTTTGGAAACAATCGTGGACCCTGTGAGGCACAGCAAAAGTAAGATAGTGTGGAGAGGACTTGTTATTTAAGTATCAAATCTAACTTATTCAAAAAAACATTATTTTAGTGTTTTTATGGTGTATCGGGTCGGGTATATTACAAAAACAACAATTTTAAGATTTAATGTAGCGGACCAGAAATATTATCATCCCCTGTTGGGGTGTGTGGTTGAAATATCTTAAAATCAATATGGGTGTCGATTCCGAGATTATCAGGGGTACTGATTACGAATATGGCATCTATTTTGAGATCCAGAAGATGGCGGATTCGACTTCTGTACAGGGCTATTTTTTATTTATTGTGATGATTATGATAACGATAATGATGATTGTGGTAATGATGATGATTATTGTGATTACGATGATAATGATTGTGATTACGATGATGATTGTGATAATGATGATAATGGTTATGATAACGATGATGATGATGATTGTGATAATGATGATGATATTTTGATAAGGATGACTGTATTGTGTTGAGCCCTCGTGTTAATAAACGAAGTCTACTCAACGGTATCTTTCATTCCAAGAAACATAACAATTACAATGATAATAATTGTGATAACAATGATGGTGATAGTGATAGTGATTCTGATGGTGATGGTAATAGTGATTGTGATAGTGATTGTAATAGTAATGGTGATAGTGATTGTGATAGTGATTGTAATAGTGATTGTGATAGCGATTGTGATTGCCATAGTGATTTGTGATTGTGATAGTGTCAGTGATAATGATGATGATGGAGATTGTGATGATTATAATTGTGATGATTATGAAATTTGGCACATAGATAGTTTATAACCTGAATTTACATGTAGGATACTATTTATCCCTTCAGTATGATCCTGTGGGACAGTTACCGAATTTTACGCGGGTTAAGCCGCGGGCAACAGCTAGTAATTTAAGTAATAATAATTAAACACTGCAATATGGGTATCAAATTAAAGGGCTCATCATGAGGATTTGAAAATAGTATGTCATGACCATTTTAATGAAAAAAATGTTTTAAAAATTATTTATATGTACAAGATACGCGCGGATGATTATGTAGGTAGGTTTGTGAACTTTAAAGTGATAAATGTACACCAAAATAAATAAAATGCGAAATTCTTCATCTTATTATAATCGTAACTAAAAAGTAAAAAATAAATAAAATAATTTAAAAAATTAAAAAACCCGACTGCGTAAAAATAACTAGGTAATAACTTTAAATAAAAACTGAAAAGAAAAAAACAAGTTTACAAATAAATTCTAATACGGAACATATATTGACTGCAACAGTCGGGACCCATTAAATAATCTAGACTAAAATCATTACATGCAATATGGGTCCCGACTGTTGCAGTGAATATATTATGTTCCGTATTAGAATTTATTTGTGAACTTGTTTTTTTCTGTACACCTAGTTATTTTTACGCAGCCGGGTTTTTTAATTTTTTAAATTATTTTATTTATTTAGTATGGTTTTTACTCGGTAAAAGAAATTTTTATAGATAAGTTCCTGATTTTTTTTTCGAGTGAAATTAGTTGTATTGTGTTTTCAAAACACCATCATACTAGCATATATCCTGAGGAATATCATATATTTTTCTGGTTTTGTTTATTGCAGTGAATAGCTTGATTAGCTCCTGTAGTCCCCTTAATGACTCCTGGAGTGTAAATGTGGTGCTGTTCCACAAACGATGGCGCACTTAATATCTTGTCCTGCGTGTCCTGTTGTTTGTTCACTCAGGAACCGATGGACGCTACCGAAAGCGCAAGTTACCTAAGAAAATCCTATCTAACTTGATAACGATGATACAAAAGCTCATAACAATTTGAACTAATAAAATCAATAGTACAAATGTAAATTACGGTACAACCACTAAAATTATTTCTTCATCTTTGGTTTTAGTATATAAAGTCAATTGGCCTTAACAGTCTAAGTCAACGCAATGGACGTGCTCTTAGATATAATTTTACTTTTAGAAAGGTAAGTTAGATTAAAATTGTAGGCTAGATTGTAATATGACAAACAAATAAAAAAAAGTAACAAGAATAACAAAGATAAGCAGAATCACGTGATTTCGAATAATACAGATGAAAATTATGTATTTTTACCGCACTTCTTTTAAAGACCGAATCACGAAGTTATAATTCGAAAACTGTCAAGAATCGCGGAACATACATGGGGTACCTATATGGCGGATTTTTCTTCTTGAAAATAGAGCTGTGGCGAGTTTACACATACTTTTTTTCGTGGCTAATTTACTTTGTGGCGAATGTGCAATTCTCGAATACCTCTGGTCATAAGGAATGTATTTTTTATAACGACACTATTTGGACCACCCAGAATAACGAAAAATAAATCTTGTAATTCGTGATTTCTCATAGATCTCAATAGTAATTTTTTTTTTATAAACTGTTATGTGTATGTCGCAGCCAATTCGTATAACACGCCGTTGTACATAATTGCGTGCCGGATTGAAAAACGCCGCCGTTATGTAATACGGCGTCCTCAAGTTCAGCCGGATTGTGGTGGCGATACGTTCAACAAAGCGGCGTCCAACGTTTAACCGTATTGTCAGCAATTCCGATACTTACTTCAAATAACCTACTAAAATTGTCCTAAAAGTCTTGCTAGCTTGGCTTGAGGAGCGAAAGCCGAAGGCCGGCGCGGCGGAGCGACGACGACATTTGTGACAGAAAGGGTATGTGTGGGTGTGTAATGTTAAATGCGAGTACAGCGAGCGCGCGTCATGGTGGCGTAGCAGGTTCTAAATTTGCTTATATCTCGAAAACGGAGCGTTCTATCGCAAAAATAATGAAAAATTTGCCCCCCTTGATAAGCCCCTGCCACGTAATTCTCAACAAGTAGGTAAAAAAAAAAATGTTAATTTATAATATATAAACTGAAAAGTGGGAAAAGCGGCCATCGACACCGTTGTCGATTGCGACACCATATTTCTTGTTATGATCATGCAGCGCCACTTGCGGCGATAAATGTAACTAAAACTTTCGAAGCAGCGTATTGACGATGCGCCCGTTTGTATAACGACGGCACGTTATTACGCAGCTTTGACGAACGCGAAGGGCTCATTCAATGCAGCGTACTTTATTTCAGCCAAATTGCAATCCGGCTGAACGTGAGGACGCCCTATTCCATAACGGCGACGTTTTTCAATCCGGCGCGCCATTATGTAAAACGGCGTGTTATACAAATTGGCTGCGACATCTACATGTCTTTTATTTGATTCACACGAATAATGTGCAGTCAATGACGTAATTTCAAAATATAAAGTCATTATTTCCCGGATGCTATTTAGAGATTAAAATTGTAGTGTAATGGCTCTAAAAACGGTCTCAGAGTTTAAAATGATTTTATTAATGTACCTAAACACACATACATGGACATTATCATCATTCATCACTCATCTGCCCAACCCAACTATGTTGGGGTAGTCGTTGTTCCAGTCTAACTGGATGAAGCTGAATACCAGTATTTTACATGGAGTGACTTCTTAACTGTCCTCTTTAAACCAGTTAGTACTGGATAATACCATACCCTTGGTACGACCGCATGGTTTAGTAATAGCACAGATAATATAGTCCTTTTCTTTTCGGATGGGAAATCATCAATTGACTCCTCCCGCTCCGGGCGGAGCAGGAGGGAGTGTCAGACTTTTACTGACTAAAACCCATCCATGCTCCTTCATCGCCCTTTGTGTTCCGGGGCCACGGTATCTCTTTCAAACAGTCCCGCAACCCCGGCAGGGATAATAGTCCTGTACTAGGTAATACTTGGTACGACTGGTTTCATTCTTTCGGGCGACCGACTAGGTAGGTAGGTGGTAGGTAGACAGTCGTTACAGGTGTAACGACTGTCAAAGATCTACAAATGACAGCCGGGACCAACGGCTTAACGTGATTTCCGAGGCACAGAGGAAACTCGGTATAAATTGGATGGTCACCCATCCACGAACTAACTTTGGCAAGCGCTGCTTAACCTTGGATATCGACCCTTGCGGTTTTTATTATTTAGTCACTGCTCAAACGCACAAAAACACACAGAAAAACTGGATACACTGGTAGAAAATATTTATAGCATTAAGTCCACTTCTGTACTTTGAACTCGAGTGTCTGTGTACCTATTAATAAATAAATAAACACACAAATAGGTACAGTCAAAATGCCAACAAATTGAGCATTACTGAGATAAATACATAGCGACCAAATAATTATTCAGTTTAGGATATAAAAGGTGTGAAGTTAGTTGGTACTCAGTGCAAATACGAATGAAGAGTTGAAGGATCTGGAGTGTGAAACTGACACTAATAAAATGTCTTATCTTGT
The DNA here is from genome assembly GCA_905147715.2 of Xestia xanthographa. NCBI lineage: Eukaryota > Metazoa > Arthropoda > Insecta > Lepidoptera > Noctuidae > Xestia > Xestia xanthographa. Next base: position 12,401,163 of record LR990657.1, on the reverse strand, counting down.
TTTGTGGGCTGTGGCTGTGAGTTTAAGCAGCGTTCATGTGAGTATACTTGATGCTCGCTTATAAAGTGGTAGCTTAGGTATGTAGCTATTAGAAAATATCATAACATTACGCCTGTAATCCTCAAAGGTTTAGGCAGAGGTGTATCCATTAGTACACTCCCATTTCGCCAGTTATGCACAAATCCAGACTCCGTGGCTGCTACAGAAAAATACCAGATGGAAAAACCCAGTAACACTTTGCCCGATCTGGGAATCGAACCTAGAACCTCATGCTCAGTAGTCGCACTGGCGACAACAAGACTAAAAAGGCCATAAAAAGGCAGTAAAAAATAAAATAAAATTAAAATATCCGTAAGGATTGAGGAGCCACTTTTTGTAGCTTAATGAAATAAATATACTTATTTAGTAGTAAGTTTAAAAAATTGTAGGTTCGATCCTTGATTTTTGTAGGTTAAGACAATTGAAAAAAAAAAACAAAACGATTTACTAATAATAATCCATCGTTTTCCATCAGGCGTGATCGAAGTCAAGAGCAGGCCCAAATAGTAATAACAAAAAAAAAAAAACTTTTATGGATACTTTTACGGATTTATTCTTCGTTCGTCTTGTACTCTTGTTATGTCATCGTCAAACACAATGCTGTTATGGATTTTTTGGCGCGCAGATTTTTTTTTTAACTTTACCAACTAATTCCGGCTGGCCCGCCCTTTGAATTTCTCCAGGAGAGCAGGAGGAGAGCAGCGGTGGCCCAGTGGTGGCGGCTCCGACTTACGAACAGTAAGACGTGGGTTCGAACCCAGACAAGCGCATTACTTTGTGTAATTTATTTCATCACCACTGCTCTCAAAACGGTGAAGGAAAACATCGTGAGGAAACCGACATGTCCTAAAACCAAAAAAATCGAAGACATGTGACATCTACATTGCACTGGGCCCGTGTGGTGGATTATAGCCCGTTCCCTCTCATAGAGAGGAGGCCTGTGTCCCAGCAGTGGGAACGTTGATAGGCTGATGATGATAATGTATCGTGGGTGCGTTTACAAACATTTAAACTCATATACACAAACAGGCCATACAAATATTTGTTCTGTGTTAAAATTGAACCCGCGAGCCGCAGCCACTGCACCACCGTGCCGTCAAATGTGATTGTTGCTCAGTAAAATGTATTGATAAAGTATGTCCATCATACTTTATCTAAAAAAAAAGGAGATCTGAGTGGAACTATATTTCAGTTAATAATAAGCTCGTCACTGCACTTTTTGTTGTAAATTTTGTGATATCGACGTTTTGTTCATACAAATTTATATTCTTTTGTTCTTATAGGCAGTTGAAAGTGAGAATGCTGCTTCTCATGAAGATTTTGAGCTCCTGATGTGGGAGTGCACAAAGGAATATGGAGTCGGAAAAACCAAAATGTTAGCTGCTGTGGTGGCCGAAGACGCCTCGATTATTAATCCATGTTTCTGGAGCTGCTACTTTAAGAAAGCTGGTTTGGTAAGCATTATGGTAGATGACAAAAAAAAACTAATTAGTCCATCAGTTAGATTTCCAAATAATATTGTACACATATTTTTTCTTTTTTCACGTAAACAAAAAATTAAAACGATACAGTGCGTAGAAAACTCGTGTAACGTCACATTTCAGTACATTTTTTACTCAAATGTGACGTCACACCACTCTTGATCTTTGACTCGTTTTATCTTCATCAATTTTTATTAATTTGATAAAACAAAAACACGTATCCAATATTTTTCGATAATCTAACTGACGGACTTAACAGAATCATATTTTTTTAGGCTATTATATTATTTCTAATGTGGACCAGAGGCAAGCATGGGCCAAGTATGAATTTCAGATTTTATTAATAGCATCTCATTTCATCATCATCATCATCATTTCAGCCGAAAGACGTCTACTGCTGGACATAGGCCTCCCCCAAGTGTCGCCACATTGACCGGTCCCGTGCGACTCGCATCCAGCGGATTCCTGCAACCTTCACCAGGTCATCGGTCCACCTAGTGGGAGGCCTTCCAACGCAACGTCTTCCGGTTCGGGGTCGCCACTCCAGAACTTTTCGGCCCCATCGGCCATCCGTTCTGCGAGCAATGTGCCCTGCCCACTGCCACTTAAGTTTGGCAATTCTTCGGGCTACGTCGGTAACCTTTGTTCTCTTGCGGATGTCTTCATTTCTGATTCGATCGCGCAAGGAAACTCCGAGCATAGCCCTCTCCATTGCCCTTTGGGTGACTTTAAGCTTTCTGATGAGGCCCATTGTGAGCGACCACGTTTCGGTCCCGTATGTAATCACTGGCAACACACACTGGTCATAGACTTTCGTCTTGAGACACTGCGGTAGGTTGGACGAGAAGATACCGCGCAATTTCCCGAACGCTGCCCAACCGAGTCGGATTCGACGATTGACCTCTTTCTCGAAGTTAGACCTACCTAACTGGACCGTTTGTCCCAGGTACACATAATCGTCTACAACTTCGAGAGTAGAGTCTCCGATCTTGATAGGAGTGGGTGTGACATGGGCATTCAACATGACCTTAGTCTTGTCCATGTTCATTTTTAGACCCACTCTTCCGGAAGCTCTACTGAGGTCATCGAGCATTGTACTGAGGTCCTCCATGGTCTCAGCCATTACCACTATATCATCGGCAAACCGAAGGTGAGTGATGTACTCGCCATTGACGTTGATGCCTAGCCCTCTCCAGTCCAGAACCTTGAAGACATCCTCCAGTGCAGCGGTGAACAGTTTCGGAGATATGACGTCTCCCTGTCTCACACCTCGCTGCAGGAGGATAGGTTTCGAGGCTTGGTCCTGAAGTCGGACTGACATGGTGGCGTTTTTGTACAAACACTTCAACACCTCGATGTACCGATAATCGATTTGGCACCGTTGGAGAGACTGCAGTACAGCCCAGGTCTCGATCGAATCGAAGGCTTTCTCGTAGTCCACAAACGCTAAACAGAGAGGCAGGTTATACTCTTCGGTCTTCTGTATAACTTGCCGCAGCGTATGTATGTGGTCCACGGTGCTAAAGCCTTTTCGGAAACCGGCTTGTTCGAGTGGCTGGAAATCGTCAAACCTGCGCGCGAGACGATTCGTGATGACTCTAGAAAACAACTTGTAGACATGGCTTAGAAGTGAGATGGGCCTATAATTCTTCAGCCGGGCATTGTCACCCTTTTTGAAGAAGAGCACCACCACACCCCTGCACCATGCCTGTGGCGTTTTCCCCTCAAGTATGACGGAATTAAACAGCTTCTGAAGGGCCTTAAGTACCGGTTTTCCACCCGCCTTCAGGAGTTCGGCCGTAATTCCGTCATCACCCGGTGCCTTGTTGTTTTTGAGCTGCTTCAGAGCCATCCTAATCTCGTACAGGCTGACGTCCGGGATGTCTTCGGTATAGTGTCGGGTCAGTCTAGCTCTTGGGTCGTTGGCTAGATCTACGACGGGTTTACTGGTTGACGTGTACAACTGTCCATAGAAGCTTTCGATCTCCTTCAGAAGCTCCGGTTTGGCGGATAAGATCCTACCATCGTCGGTCTTCAGTTTCGTGAGCTGGCTCTGCCCAATAGCCAGATCCCTTGCAAATACCTTGGAGCCTTTATTCCGCTCAATCGCGTCTTTAATACGCTCGGTATTAAAGCGTCGGAGGTCGCTCTTCAAGGATTTAGAGATCCGTCTATTGAGCTGCCGGTATTTACACGCCTCGTCTGAAGACTGCAGGATCATCTCACGCCGCTCCTTCATGAGCTTGAGAGTGTGATCGGAGAGCCTCTTATTTTGATCTGTACGACGCGCCTTGAAGAACTTAGACCCGGTCGTATGGACAGTTTCCACGAACCCATCGTTGTATTCGTCCACTGAGCTTCCTAGGCACTCGAAACGGTTCTGGAGTTCAAGCTGAAAGCTCTCGGGGTTTTGGATTTGGATCTGTGCTGGACGGAGCGTAGACTTCATCAGTCGATACCTTTCAAGCTTGATATTGATGTTCAATGTGCCTCTTACCATGCGGTGATCGCTCCCGGTTTTCACCGAATTGATCACAGAGACATCATTGAACATTTGCTTCTTGGTTGACATGATGAAGTCGATCTCATTTCTAGTTGCACCATCGGGGCTCTGCCAGGTCCACTTCCTGTGCTCACGCTTTCTGAAGAAGGAGTTCATCATTATAGAGGCCCTCCTTCTCCATAAAACTAGCCAGTTGGTGACCCCGGCGATTCCGATGTCCAACTCCAAATTGCCCCACCTGCAGCTCATCCCCGTCTCGTTTGCCCAGTTTCGCGTTGAAGTCCCCCATGACAACTGTGAAGTGAGTTTTGGAACCATGCATGGCTTTAGATATATCCTCATACATGGTCTCCACTTCGTCGTCGGGGTGTGCCGAGGTCGGGGCGTAGACCTGTATGACCTTCAGCGAATATCTTGAGGATATTCTGAGTATAAGGTACGCCACCCTGGTCGACACACTCTCGATCTTCACCACGTTGTTCACAAGGGACTTGTGGACGATAAACCCAACACCACCCTGGGACTGCCGGTCACCCTCTTGGAAATAGAGCAGGTTGCCGGATTTCAGGATTGTCGTGTCCTCCCCCTCTCTTCGGACTTCAGATAATCCCACAATACTCCATCGCAGCCTGCTCAATTCCTCTTCTAGTTCCGCTATCTTCTCGTCGGTCCGGAGTGTGCGCGTGTTATATGTTGCCAGGTCCAGTCGTTGGTATTGGCAGCCGGATCCCTTCCGGAGATTCTTCGCACCCCTTGCCACGCCGTAGCCTCGACCGCTGCCGTAGTCGAGGGTAGACGGGCTGCCGGGCACTAGGGGCCATTTCTTTGTTGCGCTATTCATGGGGGGGTTTTGCCATAATCGCCACGCTTGGCAAGCGGGTTGGCGATCGCAGTGAGTGCAGTTCTTACATAAGACACAGAGAGCGCTGCTGCCCATTCTCTGGTAAGTCCCTTAGTCGCCTCTTACGACACCCACGGGAAGATATGGGATGGTGTTATTCTTTACGTCCGACACCACACGGCACACCGACACCACACGGCATCTCATTTGCACAACGGAAAAAAAAAAACCAGCTAAGTGCGAGTTGGACTCGCGCACCGAGGGTTTCATCAATTTGTAGGTAGTTGGTTTTTAAACTACATATTTACGGTTTTCAGATTTTTTCCTTTACATGTGCATTAAGACTGCTTTTTGCCAACATCATTCTAGGTCAACGGGAAGTACCCTATAAATTTTGATTCGCATGAGAGTGTTGAAATATACGTTATTAGCGGCATAAGCGGCCTTATTTGACCCTGTACGGGTTCCATTTTTTCTTTTTGAGAGTACGAAACCCTAAAAATCACAAAACTTAACCTAACATTGCTTGACTGAATTACATACAATCAGTCAAAAAAGTATCGGGAATGGATGATTTATTTATGGTTCCAAATTCAAATTTTTGTTTTTTTGTAGTCGTTAGATTGGCACAACTGTTTTCCATTTTGGCGCGGAGTTTGAGTTGCATCTGTTATTTATATCAAATACAGTGCTGGTTTTAGTAATATCATATTATATAGTGTGTATTGCGAATTTCATAATGGACAAAAATATCGAACAAAGAGTTTGTCTTAAATTTTGCATCGCCAATGGAATTTCGTGTTCGGAGTCACTGAAAATGTTACAGAAGGCACGGTGAATCGACTTTATCAAAAACTCGTGCTTATGAGTGGTTCAAAGCGTTCAAAAGCGGTCGAGATGTGATGGAAGATTTGCCTCGCTCTGGTAGGCCGTCAACGTCTGCAACTGAAGTTAACATCGCAAAAGTGAAGAAAATAGTGACTGAAAATCCCCATTCAACTCTGAGAGAGATAGCCGCCGAACTTTCTGTATCTCACGAGTCGATCCGTACCATTTTAACTAATCATTTGGGTATGAAACATGTTGCTGCTCGGCTAGTCCCAAAAGATCTGAATTTTCTCCAAAAACTCAATCGCATGAAAGTCGCTGAGGACATGCTAGAACGAGTTAGTTTGGACCCAACATTCATGAAACGCATTGTTACTGGTGACGAGACGTGGGTTTACGAGTTTGACATGCAAACTAGTCAACAAGCTTCGGAGTGGCGCCTTCCAACTGAACCGAAACCGAAAAAACCACGCCAAAGTCGATCAAAAGTCAAAGTCATGTTGACTGTTTTCTTTGACTATCGTGGTGTTGTGCACTCTGAATTCTTACCGGAAGCTCTAACGGTAAATAAAGAATATTATTTGAGCGTTATGCGGCGTTTAAGAGAGCAAATTCGACGAAAAAGGCCAGATTTGTGGAAAGAAAATTCTTGGATTTTGCACCACGACAATGCGCCTTCGCACAAGGCTATCATTGTGAACGAATTTTTGACCAAACACTCAACAAATACCATCCAGCAACCACCATATTCACCAGATATGGCTCCTGCTGACTTTTTTCTTTTTCCTAAACTCAAATTACCACTTCGTGGCACCCGTTTTCAATAGATAGAAGACATAAAGGAGAATTCGCGGCGAGAACTGAACTCAATTCCTGAAGCAGCGTTTAAAAAATGTTTTGATGAATGGATTATTCGTTGGCGCAAGTGTATCTTTTCTAAAGGAGCATACTTTGAAGGTGATAAAATAAATTTGGATGAATAACAGACATTTTGTGTATTATTCATCTTTTCCCGGTACTTTCTTGACAGAGTAGTACATTTAAATCCTTTATCAAAGCACGATTTTAATTATTTTTTTCATAATTTTACAGCTCAATACCAAAGGAGAGTACGATTTAAACACCTACCTAAGCAACTTTAAACGGTTTGGGTGGGGTGAAGAACGTAACATTGATAGAGAAGCTGCAAAACGATGCGAGTCAGGTATAACAAACTTTATTTCCCAGCTCGACAATATTTTAAAATCTTTCAATGAATATACATACCTAAACAAGTATTGGAATTAATTTCGATACAACCCTGAATCAAAACTATTCAACCTACGGACCCAAACTGAAACTACTTAGGCTTCAGTTTGGTTACTTCTAAGACTAAAATTATAGGTACACTTTTATAGTTATCTCATTAAAAACATCAAATCACCAGCCTGCTTAGCATGAACGCCTTATACACGAAAGAGAAACGACAAATCTTTTGTTCATCTGTCATTGAATCGACAAAATGACAGATGAACAAAAGATTTGTCGATTCTCTTTCGTGTCTACGGCGTTCATGCTGAGCGGGCATAAGTGAGAAGCAAACTGTGGGAAGAGAAACACCCACCACCTGCTGATTTCTTTAAACCCTAGGAATATGATCTGCAGTAGCCTGTTTGGAAAACACTTAAACGATTACGCTCCCAAGTAAGCCGCTGTAAACACAATTTGACAAAATGGGGAATTAAATGTCCTTCCGACTCAAAGTGTGAATGCGGAGCTCCCGACCAGACGATGTCCCACAAGACTTGCTAGAGTGTCCGAAGTGTCCAAACACCTGCACTTTTTCAAATTCAAATTCAAAACATTTATTTCAGACTTTTCGGTCCATAGAGTGTTAGTAGTACATCAAGATGACTTAAAACTATGTTAGTACGACACAAATACAGCAAATAATAGAACACCAGTCAGCCTACAATATGTGCAGCCCAATCCAATGCCTCCAAACAGGACTATGGACGTAGTCTGCAATTACCCTCAGGTAGCTGTTGGGACTGCCCCTCACCCTTCGCATCAGCGATGCTGCTCTTTTACGTATAATGGCGTGAAAGCCATCCACTTGAGCTTCAGCAAACATCGCTGACGCACTGCAGTAGCGAGGCAATCCCATCAGCAACCTGAAAGCATTGTTATATTGGACCCGCAGGGCACTGACGGTTCGCTGCGTGTAGCTAGTCCACAGACTACACGTATAAAAAGACTGGCAGTATGCCCTAAACAATGTCTTCTTTACCGCATAGGAACATCGGGAAAATCTGCGTGCCAGCATATTACAGCGAATCGTCAGCGCCCTACGTTCCCTCTCTATGTCTGCTTCGTCGGTCAGGTCCTCATTTACAACATGACCTAGGTACACAAATTGCGTAACTCTTTTTAGTGCCTCCCCCGCTAGTATCACGGGCGGAACGTGAGAGGGACTCCTACGCCCAGCCCGAAACACCAGCAGCTCACTCTTCTTGACATTGTATGCCAGGCCATGAGTCTCCGCAAACACCTCACATACGCTAACCAGTTTTCTCAAGGCACTGATCGATGGGCTCAACAGCACCATGTCATCAGCGTAACTAATGTTATTAACTATTTTACCATCTATTGAGCAGCCTACTCCGGTGCTGTTGAGCTCACGGATCAGCCCATTTACATAAATGTTAAAAAGTGATGGGGAGCTCAACCCCCCCTGCCTCACCCCACATTTCAATTGGTATGGGTCAGAAGGTGAGCCCGACCATTTCACATTATTGGTTTGATGGTTATACCAATATTTAAATATGTTTATGATTCCGTCAGGTACTCCATTAAACCGCAACTTATCCCATAGTGTATCATATTCTACACGGTCAAATGCCTTTGAGAGGTCCAGAAAGGCAGCATACACCGGCGTCTTGCGATCGGTATAGTATTTGACGGTGTGTTTCAGGACCAATATCGCACTCTCAGTCGAAAGCCCGGGCCTAAACCCAAATTGAGCATCTTCAAGGTTAGCTGATTGTGCGAGATAGCCATTCAACACACCGTCCAATACCTTGGCGGTTACAGTAGCCAACGTAATAGGTCTGTAGTTACTTATTTCACTGATATCCCCTGTTTTGTTTTTTACAATTGGTACTACAACCGCCCGGGCAAGATCATCCGGCAGGTAAGCATGCCTAATACAGAAGGTGAATAACATCGCCAAGACTCTACACAGGTGTGGCCCCCCGTGCTTCAGATGCTCCACGCTCAAGCCGTCGTGGCCAGGAGACTTACCCTTACGCATATACTTTATAACCTGTGACACCTCTTTTGTGGTTACTCTGACTGGTTTTTCAGAGAAAGGAACCTTCGCTTGTCGGATGTTCCTATCAATTGATCGACTTGGTTCTGTCATAAAGTGCTCCTTAAATGTATTGGCGATGTCCACAGCCTCCGTTTTACTACTACTACTACAGTAAATTCAATCTGAGGCCGAGTCTTCCAGTCAGTGTGGGGGCACACTGACTGGAAGACTCGGCCTCAGATTGAGTTTACTGGTTTGTTTCCAGAATTGGCTGAAAGACTTATTCTCGTGGTGAGAAGCAAGCACGTCCATTCGGATCTGTTCACGATTGCCCTGAAGGAACTTAAGGTTTTTCTTAAAAGCTTTTCTACTCTCTGACATAGCCTGCCAGGTAGGCCCCGAGACTGGTTTCCCACTTGCACACCACCTCTCAAAGTGAAGCCGAGCTTCCCTATGCGAATCCCTTACGAACTTGTTCCAGCCTGTGATATACCCACCTCTCCGGACCTCCCTACACTGACTGCTCTTGATCGCTGCCTCGGTCATAGAATTTATTATGTCATTATACAGTCTATCTATTACCTCTTTATGACTTTCATTATTACAATAACCGTCCGCGCACAGTCTTAATTCCGTTGGAAAGTCTATTTCCCTCAACTTACAATTACAGATTTGCTTATACAATTCAATTTGTTTTCTGTTTCTTTCGCCCCAGATTACCTTATTAACACTATTATTATTTACAATTTTCTTAGGTATAACTACGTCCAAGTTGCATTCAACCTGTAACGGAAGGTGATCAGACCAATACACACCCTGACAGACGCGAACGCTGACGACTGACCGCCATGCTGCTTCCGTTACCAAACAGTGGTCAAGCCACCTTCTACAGCCGTGCACATCACTAACAAAGGTGTACGTGTCTGACCCCCCCCCCAATGACATTATATCAGCACATATCCAACTTTGACATTGACAGAAGTTCATCATTTCCACCCTAAAAAGCTGATGGGGGTGGGCATTATAATCCCCTAACATGAATACAGATTCAATGGCAAGGTTGTCAATAATAGACACTACTTCCCCTAAACAGTTAGTAAATTCAGTTAGGTTTTCTGACGAATCTGTAGGCATGTAGATAGAAAAAATTAATAACTCTTTGTTCTCTAATTCTATTTTTATAGCCGTCAGTCGTTCACTTTGACATTGTACCACACTCACTATATTAAACAGACTTTTACGCCACAATATTCCTACCCCACCGTACGGCCTGCCTCTTAACAAATTATTTAGAAGACCTTTAGAAGACCTAAAAGATGCCATAAACGCCGCGATTAACGTGGCAACATAATGGGCCCAGGAAAGGCCACGAAAGAAGATTATAAACCTTATGTTTTACTTTATTATGTATAATGTTATTTGCGTCTACAACCCAGTTACATTATCTCTGGAGCGTCGATGACTTTTATAACAATAAAAGTCCAAACGTAACAATGAAATGTTCAAAAATAGCTCGAGAATATCATGACATGTATCGGCAACGAAAGTGCTTGTTTTTGAACATTAATATGTTACGTTTGGAAATTTATTGTAATAAACAGGGCAGGCAGTCTCGACATAGAAAGCGACAAATTCGCTAACTTTCGATTGCTGATTTCTAACGAATAAATTCGGTTGCAATAAAGATGCTTGCGTGTAAAGCAAGTCTCTACATCCAAGACGCGTTACTCGCAAGCATCATCATTGCAACCGAATTTATTAAGTAGTAATTAGCAATCGAAAGTTAGCGAATTTGTCGATTTCTATGTCGAGACTGCCGGCCGCTGGCAATCTCGACTGAGATAACGACAAAATCGAACGAACGAATAAACGAAAAAACGAAACGACGAAACGAACGAATAAATTCGGTTGCATTTTTGATGCTTGCGAGAAACGCATCTTGGATGTAGACTAGTTAGTAATTAGCAAATCGTAAGTAAGCAATTTTGTCGTTATCTCTGTCGAGAATGCCGTCCGTGGTCCAGAGTTAATGTAACCGGGTTGTAGTTATATTGGATAACTGATCACATCAGCAAACTTTAAGTAACCATGATGATAATGTTCTGTTCGTAAAAATTAGATTTTGTGAATTTTGTTTTCTTTTATTATTTCAGTAATAGACGAAGCCCCGAGCAATGGAGAAAATGAATGCGAGAGGGGTGGGCTTTTGGCTGCTTGCTTCTTAAAATATACGCCCTAGTTCACCAACCGAAGAAGAATACATTTTAAGTGTATAAGAACTCATTCTAAATCTTTTGAAGTTTTATTCCCGTTTGCATCTATTTTACAGCTCCTAGAAGGTCTGCAAATAAGTCTTCCTGTTATCCTCCTCCTCCTCAAGTCATGCTCCTTAATACTGAGGGTCGTGATTCTCCCTAGAAATCATTTTTCCCCTGACGATGTTTCGCCATCCTTGGCCAAGTGAAGCGCATCATGAAATTTTGTTTCGAGAGAAGGGCTTATCTAATCGGACCATCGCAAAGGGCTGCGACCTCTTGGTCATTTACAATCTACCTTACCGGTAACCATCAGTTGTTCGAGGTTATTGCCATCTTTACTCGCTATATGGCCGAAAAATTCCAAAACTTTGCGGAGGCAGGTCGTAGAGTGTCTGGTCTTTATTTTGAGCTCGCGTAGGATGGACTCGTTGGTTCGGAATGCCGTCCAGGGTATCTGAAGCATCTTCCTCCAACACCACATCTCGAAGGCGAGTCTATACGAGCCCGGTCGGCCTTTCTCAAGGTCCAAGTTTCTGCTCCGTATCCAAAAATTTTAAAGACCAGCAGCGTGTTCACCAATTTCACTTTGGTATTTCGCGAACAGATCAAATTCAAATTAATTTATTCCGTGAACACAGGGTACACACAGAAGATGTTATAATAAAATAGATTATATCCGAGCTGTGTCCCGCCAAAAGGAATACAAAATATCAAAGGTCCTTTTTTTAAACAGATACATTTTAGCCATTAAAAGTAAAATCACAATAATTATCATCATCTACCTAGCCTTTTCCCAACTATGTTGGGGTCGGCTTCCAGTTTTACCGGATGCAGCTGAATACCAGTATTTTACATGGAGCGACTGCCTATCTGACCCCCCACAACCCAATTAGTACCGGGTAATACGATACCCCTCGGTAAGACTGGTTGTTAGACTTTTTGGGCCTCTGACTACCTAACGACTGTCAAAGATCTACAAATGACAGCCGGGACCAACGGCTTAACGTGCTTTCCGAGGCACGGAGGAAACTTGGTATGTAATAGGCGGTCACCCATCCACAGACCAACCTAGGCAAGCATGGCTTAACCTAAAGATCGACCCGAGCGGCTGTTATTATTTAGCCACGCGCTCCTTTAATCACAATAATTATATATCATGTAAAAATTAGATAAAATGTCAAATTTAAGAAAAATAATTAAGAAAAATAATTAAGAAAAATAAAAAACGAAAAAAGAAAAAATAACAATGTCACTAATTCAATAATACAACAAGACAAGACAATACAACAATTCAATCATTCAAGATTAACAAAATCATTTCGTATGTCATAATGTATGTGTAAACGATTAGATTTGCAAATTAAAATTTGTCATTTAAATATTCGTCAACAGAATAATACACCTAGTTATATAACAATTTAAATAGATTTCTTTTAAATTCGTTAATGTTCACACTTGAGATAACTTGTCCTGGTTTATATTATTGTATAGTTTTTGAACCATTGCTTAAAAGCTTTTGCTATAAACTTGTGTTTTTGTTGCTAACACCTGCAGCTTTTTTGAGCGCAGTTTACTTCCTACAAATCTAATAAATTTATGTTGTGTTTTATAAAAATACAGGCTTCATAAATATAGAGTGACGGTAAAGTTAATATTTTTAGCTTATGAAAATGTAGCTTGCAAGATTCTTTTGTGTGTGTGTTCTCTCCATGTTGTATGTTGTGATCTGTTCTGTATATAGCCCATGATTGGACAATTCAATTTTTGAATATTCTTGTGCGCTCGCCATACCGGCACGCTATTGGCTGCACCGTGCTACATGTCACTGCAGCAAGGCGATCTGCGCGCCCTCTGCGTAGAACGCATAGTGAAAAGGAACTAGACGGCCTGTTGGTTTTTGAACTCGTTCGAACAGCATCTAAGATTTTAGCTCCGTGAGTGAAAATTGTGTTTTAAGGACAATTTGTACACTACCGTGTCTTGTACAACGTGCCAGACTCTGTGATCATCAGAAAATATCCAGAAGCAGCCGCAGCTAAGAAAAAGGTGAGTCGTACTAGAATTTTTCTTGGTTGATTGTTCCTTGACTGGGCGAACGAGCAGAACTCAGTTCATACAGAACAACCTCTCTTACCACTACAGCAACGTAAATTTCATACAGTCCATTCCTCTATTCCACATTCTGGTCCATTCGAGCCCGGATTCTAGTTATTCCAGCCCGATTTTTTCATTTAGTTTTGCTAAAACTACGCGTCCAAAATGGCGGAAGTTTTAGAAACGAAGCAAAAAATCTTATTAGTTAGAAAAGAATATTTATTTACGAAAATACAAAAACTTTATGACTATTCAAAAAAGTTGGGAACAGATCCAGATAAATTTCAATTGTTTACGGTATTATTGTCGGAAATGGAAAGTGTCCGTGCAAAGTTTGAATCCACCATTTTTGATTTGTACGAAATAGAAATACAAATTAAACCGACTGCGAAAATGTCGATTAGTGAACTCGAAACATTTGACGAAATGTTTAATGCATGTCAGTTAATCGCTAGGAAGCATTCAAAAACAGAAAACGAATTCTTTCCTGCGTTGGATAAAAATGATTTAGTAGTACAACCCGCGTTACCGAAGTTAACATTATTTCAATTTGACGGTGAAGTTGAAAATTGGATAACTTTTTATGACACGTTTTCATCATTGGTTCACAATAGGAATTTCTCAGATATCGATAAATACCATTATTTACTTTCATGCGTTAAAGGTTCTGCTTTAAATATTGTTAAAAATCTACCCATCACGGCCGCTAATTATAAATTAGTTTGGCAAAGTTTAGTTGACAAATATCACGACCACAGAACGCTAGCATGTAGGTATTTCGATAAAATGTTGAACTTTTCACCGTTAACTAAAGATACTACGTCGAATTTAACTTCATTTATAGAAACCTTTGATCATTCACTTAAAGCGATTCAAGCATTAAACATAAAGAACTTAGATGATTTCTTATTGTGTCATTTGGCATTACAAAGACTTGACCCTCATACGCGTAAATTATTCGAAGAAAGCCGTGATCAAAAGTCGATACCTTCATTTGCGGAACTAATTGATTTTGTAAACAAGCAAATTAAAGTTCTAGAACACACTTTTATAAACAGCTCTTCAAATAACACGTCGAAATCTAGTAATACACAAAATAAAAGCCAAACTAAATCTTCGTCTAAGTCAGTTCTCAATACGGCACGTACTTCGAACAATAATAATAACAACCGTAATAATAATATTTCGAATTTTTCTTGTGTGATTTGTAAACAAAATCATATGATTTATCGATGCGATCAATTTCGTAAATTGTCGGTCGATGAAAGAATGAACCGTGTTCATTCACTTAATCTGTGTCATAATTGTCTTAAATCTGACCATCAGTCTAATGCTTGTAAAAGTACAATGACCTGCGGGGTATGTTCATCACCGCATCATTACTTATTACATAAAGATAATGCGACGGAAAGCGCGGGAATATCGTCCGTGGCGAACACCCTGACCGTGCAGCCGTCCCTTTCGCACGCGCAGCAAGCGCTTGTTTCGTCTCACTTCGTAAGTGACACGAACTGCCCCATTCAGCAAGCATTATTTAGTGATAACTGCGAATACGGATACGGAGTAGTGTTAGGTACTACCCGCGCGCATGTTATTGATTGTGTTGGTCAATATCAAGACTGCCGTGCAGTCATCGATTCTGGAGCTCAAACTTCTTTCATAACTACTGATTGTGCTCAGAAATTAGGATTACAACGTAAAAAATGTCCTTTTACTATTCACGGCATAGGCGGGGGCATCGTTAAAAATCAAGGCATGATTACTTGTACTCTAAAACCAAGACATGCGAATAGTCCGACATTTAGCGTTAATTTAGTAGTTATTTCAAAGGTGTCCGCTGATATGCCTAATGTATCTTTCACAGATAATGTCATTAATGAATATGGCACTTATAGGTTAGCGGATCCATTATTTTTTAAGCGTTCGCGAATAGATATTTTGTTAGGTAACGACATAGTGCCAGATATCATTATAGATAAACCGCTAGTAATTAAGGATAGTATTCCGAGTGTTATTAAAACAGTTTTTGGTTATGTTATTAGCGGAAAATTATATCCACATAAAAATACTAATAATTCGCAAAATCGGAAAATCGGAAATTGAGGAAGTGCCGTGCACACCTTCAATAAATCCATTGGATCAGTTAGCCGAGGAAATATTCTCTAATGAACATACTCGAGAATCGAACGGGCAATACGTGGTTCCGCTGCCGTTTGCGCCCGAACGCTCGCCGCTAGGTCAAACACGTGCTGTGGCCGAGCGTCGGTTATTGTATACGGAACGTAAACTCGCGCGCACTCCTGATCTAAATCATAAGTACAAGGAATTTATGCGAGAATATGAAGACCTTGGTCATATGGAGCTTTATCAGGGTGATCAACCTAGCGAATACATAATTCCACATCATAGTATTTTGCGACCTAGTAGTACTTCCACTCCTTTACGTGTAGTATTCGATGCGTCTGCGAAAAGTAGCAATAACGTGTCTCTAAATGATATTCTATTAATCGGCCCTAAGTTGTATCCGGATATTGCGGCAATAATTTTGAAATTCCGACTATTTGAATATTGTCTAGTTAGTGACGTTTGTAAAATGTATCGTGCTATAGCCTTAAGAAAAGAAGATCGCCTATATCAACACATTTTATATCGGGAATCGCCTAACGATCCAATAAAAGTATACGAATTAAAAACCGTAACATACGGACTTAGTTGTTCACCGTTCTTAGCAATTCGGACGCTACTTCAATTAGCTAACGATGAAGGAAAACGTTTTTCTTTCGCTGCTCAGGTCCTCCGTGAGGGTGTTTACATGGACGATATTCTCTATTCTTGTAATACTTTTGAGCAAGCTTGCTTAGTACAGGATCAATTAATTGGTATTTTTGAAAGTGCCAACTTCACTTTAAAAAAGTGGATGAGTAACAGTGAGAAGTTACTACAACGCGTCCCATTTGAAAATAGGGAAAATTCAGTAACATTTGTTAAAGATGAAAACGACTGTACCATTAAGGTTTTAGGTCTTAAATGGATTCCAAAATCTGATAATTTTATTTTTTCGGTTAATTTAACAGACAACGAGTCAACAAAACGATCAGTACTAAAATTACTAGCGTCGATTTACGATCCCGTGGGTTTTATCGCACCATGCACTTTTGTAGCGAAGCAGATCATGCAAGAGCTGTGGAAGCTAGGCATCGGGTGGGATGAAAAGTTGCCAGATAACATTAAAAAATCGTGGCAAACTTTTATTTCTGAACTCCCCCTGTTACAAGAGTTACGTATTGAACGTCACATGCTATTACCGAGTGAGACGGAATGTGACTTAGTTGGATTCTGTGACGCGTCGTTGTGTGGCTACGCAGCATGCGTGTATGTGATCAGTCGCGACCAGAAGGGTAATGTAAAGGTTCGTTTAGTGACCTCGAAATCTAAAGTTGCACCAATAAAACCTGTAACGATTCCTCGGTTGGAGTTAATGGGTGCTGTTTTGTTGAGCAAATTAATGAAGTTCGTAGTTGACACATTTACTCGCGTCAAAATTAATAAAATCACAGCAGCCTCAGACTCGACAGTCGTACTGTCGTGGCTGCAAACGGAACCATATAAACTGAAAACCTTTGTCAGTCATCGTGTTACTAAAATTATTGAAGTTTTACCCCCTCATTTTTGGCGGCACGTGTGTAGTGAATATAACTTAGCTGATATGTGTTCGCGCGGAGCGTCTCCGGCGCAACTTGTCAGCTGTAATCAACGTTGGTTACAGGGCGCTGATTGGATGTATCAAAATTATGTCGATTGGCCCATGACGGTGTTTGTTAATGAGAGTAATAATAAACTACCGGAATTAAAAGCGTCGGTTAATTTATTGACTGAAAGTAATAACGACAACTTTAATTAATCTAAAACAGAATTTTGTGAAAGAATCTTTCAGCAGTTTTCTTCATTTTCCAAATTGCAAAGATCGTTTGCTTGGATCTTAAGATTTAGACACAAAAAGGGTGATATGAACACTCACAAGTCTGGAGTATTATCAACCTTCGAGTTAAACGAAGCTCGCGATAAATTGATCAAGTTAGTTCAAAATGCTTATTTTGAAGCTGAAATTAAAATGATAAAAGATAAGAAAAACGTACCATCATTACGTAAGTTATCTCCATTTCTTGATTCCGATGGCTTCCTCAGGGTAGGGGGTCGCATCGGTCATTCCGAACTTCCTTATAATGCTAAACATCCGCGTCTTCTTCCAAAACATAGTTTTTTTACTAAACTATTGATCAATTATTTACATAAACAATATTTACATGTAGGTCCGCGAACCTTACAAAGTATAATTAATGAGAATTTTTGGATATTGTCTGCTCGTAGCGTCATTCGATCCGTTTTATGTAAATGTAAAACGTGTTTTAAATGTAAACCGTCTTTGCTACAACCCGAAATGGCACCTTTGCCACCAACTCGGTTGATACCTAATAAGGTATTTTCTAACGTCGGAGTTGACCTCGGAGGTCCTTTCTTAATTAAAGAAAGCTTACTTCGTAATGCTAAAGTGACAAAAGCTTATCTAGCATTATTTGTCTGCTTTTCAACAAAAGCAGTACATCTTGAAGTGTTATCCTCTCTCTCCGCCGACTGTTTCCTTGCGTGCTTGGACAGATTCGTAGCTCGTCGAGGCCTATGCGCTGTTCTATATTCTGACTGCGGCACTAACTTTATTTGCGCAAGTAAACATCTGTCTGAAATTCAAAGGTTTTTGCGTGAGAGTCAAAATGACATTTCGGATGGCTGCGCTAAAAGGCAGGTCGATTGGAAATTTAACGTACCTAGTGCTCCACATATGGGTGGTCTCTGGGAAGCTGGGATAAAGTCGGCAAAATATCATTTAGTACGTAGTGTAGGAGAAAAGTCCTTAACGTTTGAGGAACTTTCCACAATATTTTGTAAGGCAGAAGCCATTTTAAATTCACGTCCCTTGTGCCCACTACCGGCTAGTGATAATCCCAACGAATTTAATGTCTTAACCGCCGGACACTTTCTCATTGGTCGAAGCTTGACCTCTATACCCGAGTATGACGTTAAAGAGGTGAATGTTAACAGACTGTCACGTTGGCAGTATATACAAAGGTGTTCTCAACTTTTCTGGAAACGTTGGAGTCACGAGTATTTAAACACACTTCAGCAGAGAGCTAAGTGGTTTACATCCTCCTCGAACCCAAAGGTTGGAGATTTAGTTATAATAAAAACTGATAATGTTCCCTCCTGTAATTGGCCGCTCGGTAAGATTGAAAAATTACATCCAGGTCCCGACGGAATAGTCCGGTGTGTGACGTTGCGCACCGAAAAAAGTGTCTTACAAAGACCAACCAACAAACTCTGTTTATTACCTTATACCAATTAGATTCAAACAAAACGTTTTTGTTAGATATAGGTACTTAGCTTAGTGTTTATCTTAGGTCCCTCTTTAATGACTTATGAGATAGGTAATAGGGTAATTTTAGTTTGCTAGAAACCATCACTATGGTTTCGGTAGGGGGTATGTTCTGTATATAGCCCATGATTGGACAATTCAATTTTTGAATATTCTTGTGCGCTCGCCATACCGGCACGCTATTGGCTGCACCGTGCTACATGTCACTGCAGCAAGGCGATCTGCGCGCCCTCTGCGTAGAACGCATAGTGAAAAGGAACTAGACGGCCTGTTGGTTTTTGAACTCGTTCGAACAGCATCTAAGATTTTAGCTCCGTGAGTGAAAATTGTGTTTTAAGGACAATTTGTACACTACCGTGTCTTGTACAACGTGCCAGACTCTGTGATCATCAGAAAATATCCAGAAGCAGCCGCAGCTAAGAAAAAGGTGAGTCGTACTAGAATTTTTCTTGGTTGATTGTTCCTTGACTGGGCGAACGAGCAGAACTCAGTTCATACAGAACAACCTCTCTTACCACTACAGCAACGTAAATTTCATACAGTCCATTCCTCTATTCCACACCATATTTCATATTCCATAATACCATTTCCATTCCATATTTTTTGAAGTGTGTATGTTCTCTCCATGTTGTACGTTGTGATCTCTCCATATTTTTTGAAGTGTGTATGTTCTCTCCATGTTGTATGTTGTGATCTCTCCATATTTTTTTAAGTGTGTGTGTGTTCTCTCCATGTTGCATGTTGTGCTTTCTCCATATTTTTTGAAGATGAGACATAGCGTTCTTGGCCATACCTATGCGTCTACGGATTTCTTTTTCGCATGACTCTGTGTTGGATATGTTAGACCTCAGGTAAATAAAGTCATCGACCGTTTCGAGATTAAGAGCGCCAGTAAGCTCCAAATTATGTGCTCGGTCCACCACCATTAGTTTGGTTTTTGCGTGGTTGATTTGTAGACCCAGTTCCATGCTGATACGTTCCATCCTTGCAAGGGGTTCTATCATTTCCGAATCTGAGGCTGCTAGGAGAGTTGACACTACTCTCCTAGAAGCCTCAGCGTATGGAGATTTGTTAGCTTGGTTTCACCTACCGTCTCACCACCTTCCCAGTTTTCACAGGTACGTCTGATAATATATTCTCCATATGCGTTAAAGAGTATGGGGGATAAGACGCATCCTTGCTTTACGCCTTATACAGAGTGATTCAATTCATTTTCTGATAGTTCATAAACGAATGAATCTTTTGAAAACCAATTTGTCGAAAAAGCACTTTTATCTTTGGAAATTAAGCGCCCGCCGTAACGTTCATATTCTGAAATTAACCTACAGTAACGACTTTCACTGTACGAGTAACAAGTGCATGACCAGAAAACAATGGTTGTTCCTGACAAGGTAGCTAGTATTAAGGTAGTATTTTAACAAACCTGAGTAGTGCAGTTCTTTCTGTCTTTCTTGTTGCAGATTTTCGTGTTACTACTTTGTGTTTGACTTATTGCCTCGGGTCCTGGACGCGTAGCATGACCACCGTGGAATCGTCAAAATGATAGATTGTAGAAAGATTTATATCATCTTATGTAAGCAAGGCGATGTTGAAAATGTAGAAAAGAAATGTTTATATTCTTCAGTCGACTAAATAAAGTGTACGACTGCTGCACGAGCAATAATCGGGGCTCTTGATCTCTCCCTGCTACAACAAGCTCTTCTCCTGTACGATATTTCCTAAAAATAACAATAAATAAACTGGCGTGCATAAAAATTAGGCCACTCTTAAAATAATGTTTAATTTATTTTTTAATGAAAGGCATTACGTTACACAGCCAATCACATAGTGGCAACAAGAAAATCTGGACTAGCCTGCATGTGCATCAAACATTTTGTACTGAGTCAAAAGGCTAAAATAGCCCTTATAGATTCTTCTTGACCGTCTGTCTGCTAGTCTATCCGTCTATCCGTATGTCACAGCCATTTAACTCCGAAAACGTTGACACCAAGAGGAGAGCAGGTGGCTTCTATGAACCGCTTCACAAAAGTGATGTGAAATACACCTAAATAAGAATAATGTAACTGCAGAATAGAAAAAGGTAATCTTTTACACTATATAAGCGTCAGTTCACACCGAGACGCGACGCGACGATACTAGAAAAGGCCAGTGATTTCACGCTGCACCGCGCGCCGCCGCGAAGCGCATCGCAACGGCAGCACGACGTCACGATGCGCAACGAGACGCCGCGCGGCGCAGTGGAACGTATCTACATTCGCCGCGTGCACCTGCCCCACCGAGTCCACCCACAGTCTACCATTTGCGCATGAGAACGACGAGACAAGTTGCCACGGCGGGCTCGGGCTGCGCCTCGCGGCGTCGCGTCGCTTCGCGAGGCGCAGCGCGCTCTTGCACGCCGTGGCCGTGCTATCGGCGATGCACCGCTGCGTCGCGATGCACCGCTCTACGCCGCGATGCACCTTGAGGCGCAGCGCTGCATTGTTCCACGTATTCTGAATTCTCACAATTAAATATGTATCTTTTCGTGTTGTAAATAAAGTTATATTTGAGTTGCTCTTATTAAATGTGCGCGCAGCGTCGCGTCACGTCGCGTCCTCTTACTGTTATCTCTCTGATTGCGTCATACTTATCAGTCAGAAACAGCGTCTTAAATTAATTTAGAACATATTAGTTCAAATCTGTTTTTCATTGAAACGGGTCCTACAAGGGTTGGTCCTGCGACCAGTGCTAGATATGGTGTTAATATCCAGTCTCCTATTATGTCTTTCCTACGCAGATGAAATTGCTTTCCTAGGAAATACTTGGAATTACTTCCTTTGGAACATTCAAAATCTGCAAATAAGGAACTTTGTTAATTTCTAGGCCAGAAGAAACCTGGTTGCTTGTGTGAATTCGATTGAGGAGATAGTGTACTCCCAGGAAATACTTTATATCATTATCATCATCATCTGTCCTTGTTCCATGTTACTTGGGGTCGGCGCAATATATTTTTTCTTCCATTCTCCTCTGTCAAAAACCGGCAAAACTTTTTACATTTACGTATATTATACTACTGATAATGGTATCAGTAGTATAACATACGTAAATATAAAAAGTTTTGCCAGTATGTATAGACATAGCTGTCTCTGTTGTGAAGATGTATTCAAAAAAAATTGTCTGTCTACTTCCTACAATAATTTATGTTTCGATGTAATAGCCGAAAATATAGATTATGCCAGACACACTCTTGTTGTCGTATATGTGAGTGTGCGTGATGATGTGATCGTGTGGTATAGTCAATTATGTTGTTTTAGTAAATTGAGTTGAGTGTATATGATTGGGTCAGTACGCGAAATGCTGCAAAATGAGCATTGTGTTTCGATAAGTGACATATTATGATAATTATAACCCAAATCAGTATATTTGTTTGTATAAAAGGCGTGTAATTTATATTCCAGGCATTGATGCTCCAAAACTGAAAAGTACAATAATGCCTAAATATATTTGTTTTGTGGTGTGGGTCGTAAGCTTAAGCTGCGTTTGTGTAAGTATCGTTTATTCTTGCGTGCAATTTTGTTTTCATAGCGATATTCATTTTAGGATCAATTTGCTGTTGGTCTATGTGTTCACATCTATGATTTAAAAGACTGTTCATTGAGTTTGTTATACGTTCTTCTCCATAGAGATGATACGTTTTGGACCGGCTAGTTGCCATTTCACTAACTGACCAACTCTTTGACAATTTAAAAGTGCACATGGTTTGGTATTTTTTTTTTCTTTTTATTTATTGATTTTCTAATATGCGTGAAGGCTAGTGAAGATGCAAGTTCTGATAATGAATTTGTGGCCTTGAGAGAAGGGTGCTTAAAGGAGTACGGAACCACAGAAGTATTATAGTTATTATAGTTAAGTTATTATAGAAGTATTATAGTATTATAGCAAGCAGAAGGACTCACACAAGGAGCATCAACTCAAATCCAGACGGTGGACTATCACAGAAATTCGAATAAGAAAAATTCAATAACACCTTGTTCTGAACCGATACGCTTGGAAATCGAACCCATGCAGGACCTCCTGTTTAGCAGTAGCTCTTGTGATCATTCTGGTTTGGAACGAATACTAATTTGTCAGGCTAAACTGAAATGCTAGCCTTAGAAAACTGGCATAACGCCACAAGGTCATTAGATGAAGCAGAATACAGAACGAGGAAGATCATATTATACAGTTTGGATATCAAAGATATTTTTTTTACCAGATTTGCATTTCTCTGCTACTTCTTTCAGTGCGGCGTAATAAGGATCATTATCCTTTACAATATCTTTTAAGTCCTGCAGGTAGATGCTCGGATCGTATTGACCTTTGTCATTCAGCTGAAAAAAAATACAACAATATAATATGTAGTTTATGAAGTAGGACACGTATAACTATTTCTTTTGTAGCGGTTCTATAGCGTATTTTCCACTTTATGTTTCCAGGCTATTATTGACCTATTGCAAGGTTAAAGCCTTTTCTCATACAGAGAAGGCTGTCCTGTAGCGCTGCAAAACAAACTACTGCAACATAGTACAAAAAGTACTACAGTGCCATCTATGGCACACATGAACAACTAACATCAAATTCTTAGCATCCATGACTAGGCCATATTAAAAAAACCCGACAACAACCTGTCGGAGGATCCTCCCTTTTCTATGGGGGATGAAGAGCTTTACACCCTGTTCTTCATACACCTTTATGACAACAATTACAATAGTTGTAGTTACATACCGAGTTTCCTCCGTGCCTCGGAAAGCACGTTAAGCAGTTGGTCCCGGTTGTCATTTGAAGATCTTTGACAGTTGTTACAGGTAGTCAGTGGCCCAAAAGTCTGACAACCAGTCTTACCAAAGGGTATCGTATTACCCAGTAATCACTGGGTTGTGGAGGTCAGATAGGCAGTCGCTCCATGTAAAGTACTGGTATTCAGCTGCATCCGGTTAGACTGGAAGCCGACCCCAATATAGTTGGGAAAAGGCTAGGCAGATGATGAGTTGCCTTTTCACTAATTGATCGACTCCGTGCCTGCTAATGGTTTAATTGAAAAAAAAAAAAAAACAAAATAAGTAGTTATTTTATTTTCGTTGTATTTATTGTTTTTCAATGCGTGAAGGCTGGTGAAGGTGTGAAATCTGCTAAAGATTACGAAGTCTTGAGAGAAGAGTGCTTAAAGGAGTCCGGAATCACAGAAGCTGAGTTTATGGAAGCTGCAAAGACAGACCGAGTGTCGAAGATAAGTCCTTGTTATTTCGGCTGCTTCTACAAGAAAATTGGAATTGTACGTATTAATAAATTCTACTAAGGGTTGCCTAATATCGGCGCGTTCTTCTTCCACGCGCGCCTCAAAGAGATGTCAGCATAAGGATGGGGTCCGCAAGGGCCGATGCCTGCTAGGGCTTCGGGACTGTCCGAAAGAGATACCGCGGCCCTGGTTCACAAAGGGCTAAGAAGGAACATGGATGGGTTTTAGTCAGTAAAAGTCTGACAGTCTCTCCTTTTTATAAGTCGCTGATAACTTTTGAAGAATTTAGAATTTTGATGAAAGTTCTTTATAAATGGGGCTGTAGTATTTTTTGTAGTACCGCTACAGTCTCATGCCTTCTCTGTATGAGAAGGGGCTTTTGCCTTATAATAGGACAATAATAGCCCGGTACAATAAATTTTTTAGCCCATTCCCTCTCATAGAGGAGGCCTGTGTCCCAGCAGTGGGAACATTAATGGGCTGATGATGATGATGAATAATGAAGTTTAAAAAAAAAATAAGCAAATACGTCATAGAATCGGGTACAAAACCTTTATTCCAAAAGTCAAATCCGAATTTCAAAATACATATTTTCACAATTCCGAATGGTTTCAAATTCCGAATATTTATTAATACTATTTTCATAATTCCTAAATTCATTATTCCTAAATTTCAATATTCCTGACGTTCATAATTACTATTCTCAAAATACCGAATTTCAATAGTCCGACATAATGATAATACGAAATATTAAAAATACGAATCCCGATTATTAAAACATCGATTATTTAGAATTCGACAAGTAACGCGCGCTCGCTACGCTCGCATTTTACACACCCACTTTCTGACAAAAATATCGTCTTCGCTCCGCCGGCCTTCGGCCTACGTTCCTCATGTCAGCTAGCAAGACCCAATGTAGAAAAGCACGAAGCAATACTGAGTTCTATATTGATATTTGGTTTCTGTCACTAAAACCTAATTTAGCAGTTTATTCGAAGTGTTGAAAATGAGAGGAGCTCGTGGCTAAATAAAACAGCCACTCGGGTCGATCTTTAGGTTAAGCCGTGCTTGCCTAGGTTGTTCTGTGGATGGGTGACCACCCTTACATACCGAGTTTCTCCCGTGCCTCGGAAAGCACGTTAAGCCGTTGGTCCCGGTTGTCATTTGTAGATCTTTGACAGTCGTTACGTTGTCAGTGGCCCAAAAAGTCTGACAAAAAGTCTGACAATCAGTCTTACCAAGGGGTATCGCATTCCCCAGTACTAACTGGGTTGTGGAGGTCAGATAGGCAGTAATTCCTTGTAAAATACTGGTATCCAGCTGCATCCGGTAAGACTTGAAGCCGACCCCAGTATAGTCGGGAAAAGGCTAGGCAGATGATGATTCGAAGTGTTGAAAATCGGAATGTCGTTTTTCGGACTGACGATCCATCGAACATTTGATTCTTCGGTCATATGAAAATCGGACAAGAAACAAAATAAATGATATTTACGACTTTCGAAATTTTGAATAATAGACATTATAATTCTTCGGTATTATGAAATTTGGACTTTTGATAATCAGAATATAGAAAATCAAAAAAATCTTGTTCGGAGTATTTGGGTGTTCTCCATAGAATCATTATAAAACAACGGAAACATGTCCGTTACCCTTAAATTATATTATTGATTTTTTTTTAGCTGACTGACAAAGGTCAATACGATCCGAGCGTCTACCTAAATGATTATAAAGAGTTTATGAAGGATGATTTTCATTACGCCCAACTGAAAGAAGTAGCAGAGAAATGCAAATCTGGTAAAAAAATGTCTTTGATATGATCTAAACTGTATATTGTATAATATGCTCTACATTGTTCGTATTCTGTTTGTATTCTGACTCATCTAATGACTTTGTGGCGTTATGCCAGTTTTCTAAGGCTAGCATTTCAGTTTAGCCTGACAAATTAGTATTCGTTCCAAACCAGAATGATCACAAAAGCTAAGCAGGAGGTCCTAAGTTCGATTTCCAAGCGTTTCGGTTCAGAACAAGGTGTTATTGAATTTTTCTTATTCAAATTTTTCAGTGACAGTCCACCGCCTGGATTTGTGTTGATGCTCCTTGTATGAGTCCTTCTACTTGCTATAATAATTAATAGGTATTTTAAAATAGCAGTCAAAATTAAAAATTATACACTCTAGTCGTACATACTAACACACTGTTAATAGCTTTGATGCTGATAGAAAATTATAATTCTAACGGCTCGTGTGATCCATTGCTGGGCAAATATCTTCTTTAATTCTTTTCACTTACGCTTATAATCAAGTGCATTATTTTTTTATAAATTTCAGTAAAAGATGAAGTCGTGAGCGACGGTGAAGCTGGATGCGAGATGGGTGCGCTGGTGGCCGATTGCCTATATAAAGGAGAAATGGAGAAATTCAGTTAGTATCTTTATTTGCATAAAATTTGGTATATGAAGGATGTTACAGAAGTTGTATTGTAGGATGTGTGAAAAATGCTAGATAAGTTATCTTTTTGGTTTTACGATTTTAGGTTAAAACTAAAACCACCAATTACTCAACAACCACCAATTACCAATGCCTCATGAGCAGTGATAGGAATAGGTAGTGCTTATTAGCCTAAACTTCGAAGAACAGAGACAAGAATCGGAGACACTTCCTTAGACTATATTTTTTTCCGGGACATCACGTAAGTACATCAAAAATTAATGTTATTTGGAATAAGTAATTGGTCTATGTTTACCTAAAGTTTGCGACTAGACATAACATAACACAGTCGTTACAACCATCAAATTTTCTGAAAGTTTTCTTTTTAAGAACATTTTGGAAACGACTTCTTCATCATAAAACTATGATACGCTCTCTTAGGTACGCACTCTTAGAATTTACAAAAAAAAACTCGCCGTGGTCGCATAATAAAATATAGTCTAAGGAAGTCTCCGATTCTTTTCTCTGTTCTTCTTCGAAGTTTAGGCTAATAAGCACTACCTATTCCTATCACTGCTCATGAGGCTAAGTGAAAACTACCGAGGATCACATATTTTGGATGTTTAACCCCATAACCTGCTTTGGATCCACGTCCATTAATTTGATAATGTAAGAGCGCTGGTTCTTACTACTAAAAATAGTATTAGAATAGTGCTGCAACAGTCTTTGTCTTAATTCTATCATCGTTATCTCTGGTGGAATGTGGTTTTGTCTTGCGTATTTTTACATGATTTTGAGATGTTTGTAAGAAGTCCACACCACGTTGACACAAAAAGTAATCAATAATTATAATATGCCATTAATTTTACTGGAAACATTTCAAGTGAGTCTTGATTTTTCAGATTTGGAGATCGCACAGAACTGAATACGCAGAGGATACGAGATACACATCTAAACCTTCGAAGTTGTTTAATTTTGAACTTTAAAATAAATAAATCCCGTCTATTTTTTGAGTTTTATTCTCCCAAGTATTGCCAAAAATCCAGGCTCGCCACAATTAACCAGCTATAAATAAAGCGTAGTATTTTCGGAGTCAAACTAACAGACAGCGTAAAGAGCACGACGTGTTTTTTTCATTCACCAGCGCGACGACGTGACAGAGCAGGCGATATGACAAATGGAAGGCGACCGCTTCCATTTGACATATCGTCAAAATGGAAGGCGACCGCTCTGCTGGGCAAAATTGTCATCAGAATAGTTGGTAAAAAACAAAAAGCGACGCCGTATTTCCTAGCAGCTTATGTGAATTCGATTGAGGAGAAAATGATCTCCCATGAAAAGCCGTTACATCTGTTGAGAACACCACTACTCATAATATATACTGACCAAACTAACTCAGTTGTGAAGATGCGTTCTAGAAAATGAGTCTCTTTACGCTTCCCACAAGGTGATTTTCGATGTAAAAGTCGAAAATATAAATGATGCCAGTCGCTCTTTTCTTGTGAGTGTGTGTGATGATGATATCGATGTGATATAGTAAACTAGTTGACCCGTTCAACTTCGTCTGTGTCACATAAAAAAGAGAGAGAGAGTAAGACAGAGTGGGTCGTAGACACCTATACTACGAGGTAGGTACCTTGTTTTCCATAAAATAATTTGTACTTTTATTGTTTTCCATAATCATACCCCCTCATAATATTTACTTGCAACAGTGCAAATACCACAGGGTATTTCTCTC
The DNA here is from genome assembly GCA_905147715.2 of Xestia xanthographa. NCBI lineage: Eukaryota > Metazoa > Arthropoda > Insecta > Lepidoptera > Noctuidae > Xestia > Xestia xanthographa. The sequence goes on along the minus strand of LR990657.1, from coordinate 12,372,981 downwards.
TATATTATCGGCTCTCAGACGCGCGCACGTCCGTTCACTTTCACAGTTCAAAGGTAACTGACTGTACGCGACGAGAGACGACACAATGCTTCCCTCTCTTTCACTCACAGACACTACATCCCTTCCTTATTTTATTATTTTTGTTTGATGAGATAATTTTCACTTCATCCATCTAATCCTCACCAAAGCCGGAATCTCATTCGTGCCACATTTAGGCCGTCCAATAAACCCCGTTTACTACTACGAACTACGTTCCTTAAGAACGCCGAGTCCCACCTGACTCCATAGTCTCTACCAGACCCGACCTCCGCCAGAGCCACCCACGCACCGCGCTTCCTTATGCTGCTACAAGCAGACACCGACTTCTACCGGACTACGGCTATGAAATGGTTACTGGTACGGTTCTAACAAATAAACTAAGTTTCCCCACTATCTCGGACTCTAAATTTCTCTACTTCAAACGGTATTTGGCCCTCGGGCATTCTCCTATAACTATGATTCGCGTACTTGTAAGTACGCTTAGAGGTTAATGCTCTCAATGTGTAGCGATCCCCTCTAACACTTTTACAACTGTGAAAGGTCATTTATATTTGGGGTCCAATTTAGTAATTTGCAGTCGTGCCTTAGTGCTTTCCACCCTTTTTTAGGGTTCCGTAGTCAACTAGGAACCCTTATAGTTTCGCCATGTCTGTCCGTCCGTCCGTCCTCGCTTAATCTCTGTGACCGTTAGCACTAGAAAGCTGAAATTTGGTACCAATATGTATATCAATCACGCCGACAAAGTGGTAAAATAAAAATTGGAAAAAAATGTTTTAGGGTTTCAACCCTAACGTGTGATATATAACACTTACTTGTGTGTGTGTGTGTTGGAAAGGTATTTAAAAATGAATAGGGGTTTCCTAAAATCATTTTTTGATAATGTAAATAATTTCGGAAATAATCGCTCCAAAAGTAAAAAAACAATGTGTCATACGCTCCTTTTCACAGCTTTTATTTTATTACTTTATTGTAATGTGTATTGTATTTTAATACGCGCATCGTATGATGTAAAAGGACATACTACGAACACATACTCCTTGTTAGCTCGTTTTCCACTGAGCTCACTTGTCGCATGGATGTATACCGTGTGCCAAGGCACCGCAACCTTTGTAATAGGGTGCAATTCTGCCTGTACCTTGTATGAATGACACTTTGCTTCTTTACATGTAACGCAATCTTGTTACGAGAAGACTTAAAAGAGTTGTAGTCGCTTACCACAACAAACTTCCATCCATGTAAATATAAACGAAAACATGTAACGTGATCTTGTTACAAGAAGACTTTAAAGAGTTGCAGTCGCTTACCACAACAAACTTCCTTCCATAAACATAATTGTTTTACACCATTTACTACGCCCAACATCTCCAGCTTATGTGAGTGATGCCTCGATTCGACCCGAATTGAAAAGGATGGCGAACGGATGCGCGCTAGCATGTTATTCTCCAACATAAACAAAGCACTTTCCACAATCACACGCGAACCTTTTCCCTTAAAACAATGGACACGATGTTCGCCTTCACCAAAATTCGAAGGGCCTTGATCAGCATCTGGGACAAAACATGTCATCCGACTACCGTTGGTCCACCCAAAGCACATCAACACAAATCACAACTAAAACCAGCTTAATCTTTGCAACCTGTAACACCGTTAATGCATGGACACGTTGAAACTTTAAAGTTCAAATGTAATATTCCGAAAGCTGGACGTCCCATTCCCACTCTGACCTCAGAATCAAATCAAGTATCAAATCTTCTATACAACCACATGGCCTCTCGAGAACAAAACGCTGTAACCAGTGTAATTAGCTCAATTAAGTCACAAAATCTGATCCGAAATCAACTGTAACGGGTATCTATCCGGTTTTGTTTAACTCACGTTAATTTTTAAACATACGTTTCCAACAGTCAGATTTTTCAACAAATAACGCCGCCGGGCTTGCATAATGTGAATTGCTATGTCTTTTTATTTTGGCATCTTAATAATTCATTCACTCGTTCGCGCATTACTTTTCTTTCTACCGGCGGGCAACTATAAGGCCGTCTTCGTACTGTCTCGTTTGGATCTATTAAACGAAATTCTAGTATATAAGTGATTCTAGTATAGTTTATAAAAAAAAAAAACAGAATATTTATTTTTCATAAACTGACAAGTCATTGTTTACGTTCTCATGAAATATCAATGTGTACAGTGTACATCATGCAAATTCTATATTGCTGAGAACTTATTGTGGCACAGGAAGAATAGCATTGCTCTTTGTTAGTGTAAACAATATCAATATCTTCTTTTCCAATGTTCCCATCTAGCTCCAATAGATCCTGCTTCATCATCGTACTCAATTTTTCTAAAGTAAAACTTGACATCATATTTTAATTTGTGGACATTGAAACAAATAAAGAATGTCTAATTTTTGGTATACAGTATTTATTCACACTGTTGGGAATCTTGATGGAAACCACTATGCACTGTACTTGTTATCGTTTATTGACTGTTCTGTTACACTTTTGTACATTGTTAGGAGTTATTAAGCACTTTATAAGCATTTTATAATATTAAATATCACAAGAGACGTGTGCGCTCTGTTCATCGTGAAGATAGAAGGAAGCCAGTGTTGCCAGGTTCGTATTTAGTTTTGACAACTGACATGACGTTGATATTACTAAACATTCTCGGGCCTCCAAAGAAAGGAAAGCCTCGGTACATAAGTACATCTAAGTTTACACAATAATAAATAAAATTATTGAAATTAAATAGAACATTGAGTTTCATTTACGTAGTTTAGAGCCTTAATATGAGTAGAGAACAGTTATATGATAATAAGGTATGTGTAAGGAACATAGTTTCTATAATATATTATAGTATAGCATTAGCTAGGTAGTAGTCTTGTCTCTTACATTATGTACATAAGTATTTACTTATCAGATAAGTTACTGTTTAAGTATTATTAATTAGGTACTAGATAAGTTTAGGAAACTTATTAGTTTAGTTATATAAGTAAGGAAAGTAAATCTAATGAGTCTAGCAATCCTGAGAACATAAAAGTTAGATAAACAAACATAGCTAGGTAAATCTTAATCTAGGTAAATCTAAATCTAGGTTAAATCTAGGTCTTATGAATAATTAGTACACACACACCTATGTCTAAAGTATAGTAAGTTACATTACATATTATAGGTATATGGGTATATGTTATTACAAGTAAAAAATACACAATATTAACACATCTAGATTCAATCTTTGCGTGGTAGCAATATTACTTTATTTACAGGTCTAGTAAATTCTCCTTTACTAGTTCGAATCTTTACAGATCTACATAGGCCGTCTGTCTTGTTATTGTATACAGAAGTAATTCGACCTAAAGCTCATGAAGTAGGTGGACAAGCTTCATCTTTAATTAAAACTAAGTCTCCTATATTTAAGTTATTTTGCACTTGTAACCACTTATTTCTAGTTTGTAATTCAGATAAATAGCTAAAATAGAATTGTTTCCAAAATCTTTGTTTAAATTGTATTCTTTTTTGGTATACATGCAGTCTAGATTCGCTAACATCTAGTACATTAGGTTCAGGTAGGTCAGTCATAGCAGTACCTATAATGAAATGAGCAGGTGTTAGGCAAGTTAAGTCATTAGGTAAATCAGTAATAGGATACAATGGTCTGGAATTAAGTATTCCCTCAATTTGCACCAGAATAGTATACAACAATTCATAAGTTAATTTTGTGTTATATAGGTGTCTCTTGAGGAGAGATTTCACAACTTTAATCCCTGCTTCATATATCCCTCCCATGTGGCTTGCAAGAGGACAGGTAAACTTGTATTCTATGCAATTCGTGGTACATAAATCAATAATTTCACTGTAACTAGTATCATTTTTGAACATTTTATAGAGTTCATGTAACTCAGTTTTGGAACCTTTAAAATTTGTTGCATTATCTGTATATAAGCAAGTAGGTATTCCTCTCCTAGAAATAAATCTTTTAAGAGCACAAATAAAGGCTTGTGCGGATAGATCAGACACTAATTCCAAATGAATAGCTCAAGTAGCTAGGCAAACAAATAGGCATATATAACCCTTAGAGTATTTACAGTTTCGGGTCATTGAACTTCTTATAGCAATAGCACCACTAAAATCAATCCCTGCATGAGTAAATGCACGGGTCAATGTGACTCTGGGAGCAGGAAGATCTGACATCTGCTGCCCACAAACCTTGCCTCTAAACCTAGTGCATCTAACACAGGAATATATGCATTTCTTTACTTCACCTCTACCATTGATAGGCCAGTATTTCAGTCTTATGTTACAGAGTGTGTTCTGAACACCTGAGTGTAGTAGTTTGAGGTGATAATGCTGTACCAAAATCTGTGTGATGTGATTTTTGGCAGGAAGTATGATAGGATGTGCTTGATTGTATGGAATGTCTGAGTGTTTTATGCGACCACCAACTCTTAGTATGCCATCTCCATCTAAGAATGGATTCAGTTTCCTTAGTGGGCTGGATGTGAATGTGTAAGACTTTTGTTTATGTGAAGTCTGTGAGTTAGTGATATTTTTTATAGATTGTAGTTCATGCATTTCCTTTGAGAAAGAATGACTCTGTGTTGTGAAAACTATAAAATTGTGAGCATGTTTTATTTCTGTCACTGTTAAATGTGTTGTATGTTTGTTATGTTTGTTTTTTATAATATGTACAAATCTTAGTATGTATGCGACAATTCTGATAAGGTTAGAGAAACTGGAGTGTTTTGTGAATTTATCAAAGAAGAATGAATGATTGATGAGTGAGTCTGTGCATAAATTGACTACTTGTGGGGTTTGATTGTGTGATGTATTAAATGTGTCTACATTAGGCGTTTGTGTCATTGAAGATGGCCATTGTGAATGATCTCGAGTCAACCATGAAGGGCCTTGCCACCATAGTGTACAAGATTGAAGGTCTTTAGGCATGACTCCCCGGGTGATCAGATCAGCTGGATTTTGTTTTGTGTTTATGTAGTACCAGTCATCACCGCTGGTGGTATCAATGACCTGCATGAGGCGGTGTGTGACATATGTGTCGTGTTTGTGCTTGTATGGAGCTTTGATCCAGTGTAGTACAATAGATGAGTCTGTGAATAAATAAGTTTTGTCAATGTTAATTTTGTTATATGTAGTGTTTATGAATCTTTTTGATAATTGGGCTAGCAAGAGTGATCCACACAGTTCTAAGCGTGGTATAGATTGTTGTTTTTTGATAGGTGCAACCTTAGACTTAGCTGTGATTAGTGTGCAATTTGTAGGTTTGTTAAGGTAGGTTGCTCTTAGATACAGGCAAGCACCATAAGCTTTGTGAGAAGCATCACAGAACCCTAATAATATTATTTCTGTAGGTATATCTGTAAAATAATATCTAGGTATGTGTATAGCTTTCAAGCAGTGTAGTTGCTGAACATAGTTCTGCCAGATGACTAGAGAGTCCTTTGAGATCAAAGAATCCCAATCAATATTTTGTTTCCATATGTCTTGCATTAATATCTTAGCTAGAATAGTTGTAGGTGCTAGGATACCTATAGGATCAAATAATTGAGTTATTTGTGAGAGTATATTCCTTTTAGTGCAGGGAGCAGCACTGTAATCCGGTATGCTAACCTGAATTGTGTCTTGTGTGGGTAGCCATTGTAAGCCAAGGGTTTTGACAGAAATTGATGTAAAATTGTATGTATTATTTGAGTCTACTTTGTTATGTACAGACTGTATATGTTTTGTGTTTTCCGTAGAACTTGTGCCTACATGTGATAAAATGTCAGTGTGGTTAGATGACCACTTGTGCAGTTGAAAACCTGCTTTGCTCAATAAGTCTATAAGCTCAGAGCATACTTGTTTACATTGTTCTAGAGTCTGACAGCCATACAAATAATCATCCATGTACCCAGAGCTTTTAATACAGTCAGCTGCCTGCGGGTGAGTATCTGAGTGTGTGTCAGCTAAATGTATCATAGTGCGACAAGCTAAGTATGGTGCACACTTTGTACCATAGCAGACTCTGTTGATCTCTAAACACTTGAGCGGTTCAGATCTGGAGTCTCTCCATAGCACTCTTTGTAAAGATGTCTGTTGTGAATTTATTTTTATAGCTCTAAACATTTTGACTATGTCACAAGAGAAAGCATATTTGTAAAGTCTAAATCTGAGGATAATTTCTAAAAGATCATTGTATATGTTTGGACCTTCATACATTATATCATTGAGTGATATACCAGTAGATGTCTTGGCACTAGCATTGAAGACTGTACGTAATTTTGTGGTGATACTGTCAGGCTTTATGACCGCTAGATGTGGCATGTAGTAAGCATGTGTATCTGTGGGTGAGTAGTCCTCAATGAAGTGAGCATGTCCTAACTGTATGAACTCATGTTTGAACGCTTTATACTGTGTGTAGAGATTTGTATCTCTTTGCATTTTAGATTCAAGCTTTAATAAGCATCTATAAGCTGTGTTGAAGGAATTCCCTAGATCCTCAATTCTATCAACCTGTAGTGGTAGATCCACTGTGTATCTGCCAGAGCTGTCCTGTGTAGTTGTAGACATGTATAACTCTTCGCAGTGTTTGTCCTCAGGTGAGAGCAGCTTTTTTGGAAGCAGCTCCTCTTGCTCCCAAAAGGATTGTAGTATGTCATCTGTTGATGTAGATGTAGAAATCATGCTAGCATGCATGGCGCATTTAGGTGTATTTAGGTGAGTATCAGGTAAGTAGGAACCAGAAACAACTCATCCAAATAGTGTTTCAATTAGGAATGGTAGGCGCGAACCAAGCTGTATGCGCCCAGTTTGCAGTGTAGCATAGAACACTTCAGCGTTAAGCAGTAAGTCAATAGAACCCGGCATGAAGAATGTGGGGTCAGCGAGTGATTGAGCTTGTTTGTCTGGTATATGCCATGCTTGTGTATGTAAATGTGTGTGCGGTAGTGGCACTGAAATACTGTCCATGACCAAGAAAGTTTGATTGCTTTGATAGGTGTTATACCGAGATGCAACATTCATGTTTACACTTACTTGAGTATGCTCTTTGCTATTGCCTACACCAATTATAAGGCATGATTGCTGCTTGACCTGTAGTTCCAGTTGAGTTGCAAGTCTGTGGGCAACAACGTTGACTTCACTTCCTGTGTCCAGAAGTGCTCGGGCAGTGATCCACCGGCCTGAAGCATGTTGAACCCGTACCAGAGCTGTGGAAAGCAACATTTGATATCTGTTAGTGTTTGTTACTAGTACTGTAGAAGGTGTAGTGACTGATGTGTTTGAAGATTGAGTGTTAGTTGGCTGTAAGGAACCTTGTTGAATGTGTACTTGTGTAGAATCTACCGCCTGTTGGCTTTGTGTAAGATGGTTTGTCTCTTGACTTTGAGTTGGATTGTTTGCCTGTTGGCTATAAGTTGAATTGTTTGCCTGTTGGCTGTGAGTAGTTGTAATGAGATTAACCTGTGGTTGAGGCCTGTCTTCATGTATGGATGTGTGATGTTTACCTTTGCATTTTAGGCAGTGAAATTTGGAGCACTTATGCCTGAATTTGTAGGGCTGTAAACAGTTATAACACAATGATTTAGATTTGATCAGTTCAATACGTTTCTGAGTTGTAAGCTCGAGATATGTAGGGCATTTATGCAAAGCATGACCGCTATTGCATAGAATACAGGTTACACTGTTTGATGCAGATGCTACATGAGAGACTTTAACATTTTGATTTTTATCAGTATTAGATTTAGCATCATACATTAACTCGAAGGCTGTTCTGCGTTGGTTTAAGAAATCAAGTAGCTCGCTCAGGGAAGCAATAGAATTTTCTTTGCGGTTGATTTCCCAAGCGGCTCGGAGTGAATTGTCTAATTTTTGTGTTATTATAAAAACCAACAATGCATCCCAGTGCTCCACAGGGAGCTGGATGGCTCTTAGGGAATCTAAACTTTGTTGTAGCAGAACCAAGTACTCTTTGAGGTTATTTCTAGTGATAGTACTAAAGCTAGTGATACTTTTTAAGTGGAAGTTTACAATTATGGTTTGGTTTTCATACCTCTTAGCTAAGATTTCGAGGGCTCTGGGATAGTTTTCTTCGATGATGAGCAGTGAGGCTATAAGGCCCGCAGCCTCCCCCGTCAGCGCCGTCTTCAGGTACTGCAGCTTGTTCACCACGGGCAGGTCGGTGCTGTCCACGGATGCGAAGAAGATGTTCTTAAATGCTGGCCATTGCCGGATGTCCCCATCGAAATTAGGGAGTTCGAGTTGAGGAAACTTGACACGTGGCTTGGCGTGGTCGTAGTGCGTACAGTTCAATAATTGATCATTGTGGCGTGAAGGTGATGCCGTCGCTGCGGGTATAGGCGATCTTGCCGTCAAGGCGTCTATCATAGATGCCTTTAGTCCGTAGAATCTGTCCTCGAAGGCGCCCCGCTCCTCTTCGTGTGTGTCTTGTCTGTCCGCGGCGTCGTCGATTGATTCGATTCGTAGCTGTAGCTCCTCGAACCGCTGAATCAGTTGTTCTAAGTCGCCTTGTCGGACTTTTATTTCGCTCACGGAGTGTCGTTCTGCGTCGAAGTTCTGCAAGTATCTTTCTATCCTAGTAAGCTTGCCTTTGATTGCGCTTCTCTTCTGTTTGAGGGTTTGTAGATTGATATCGATATTTTCTTCTCCATTGTGAGACATTATAGAATATTTTCATGTGTTGTTTCGCTGTTGCGTATATTGAGTTGAATAGAATGGGTGCGGTTGGTTGTAGCCGTAGAAAAAACCGCGTGTCTGCTTGCTGACCGCGTGGAGCCGAGCGGAAGTTCCGAATATTCTGGATTGTTCTGTTCGCTCGATATGTCAGTTGTCACTGTCAGTTGACGTACGTCTTGTAGATGACAGTTTTGCGTGTTCGCTGATTGGCCAATTAGAGATGCCGATGTACGAAGTATGTGGCTGTTGCCTATGTCCGAATGTAGATGTCGCTGTGTCGGTAAAGCAATGTCCGATTGATTTGATTGATTACTTCTTGAAATCTTGAATTAATTATCGATTTTCGACTGTTGTCGCTGCCCGTCGCTGGTTCGCCGCCAAAACTCCTGCGTTTGCGTGGTGCATACTGTAATGCATACGAGCGATGTTTGCTTCGTTCTCTCCGCCTCCACACCAAACGACGCGAAGAAAAAAATATGGCGATCCTATGTGGCGATCCGTATAACGTCGGCAGGCTCGAAGGACCAAAATGTTGGGAATCTTGATGGAAACCACTATGCACTGTACTTGTTATCGTTTATTGACTGTTCTGTTACACTTTTGTACATTGTTAGGAGTTATTAAGCACTTTATAAGCATTTTATAATATTAAATATCACAAGAGACGTGTGCGCTCTGTTCATCGTGAAGATAGAAGGAAGCCAGTGTTGCCAGGTTCGTATTTAGTTTTGACAACTGACATGACGTTGATATTACTAAACACACACCATTGTTCAAATTAAACTAACAATCTTGTATAAATTGTCTTCATAATTCAATAAACGGGCGTTATCCGTACACAAAACTTCATATTACGGGCATGACCTGTTCGTATTATGAATGTACTATGCCAACTATTGTTTGACTTTGTTTTTAACTGTAAACCATAATTTTATTTTATTTTCAATATTCGTTACTCAACAATTCCATTAATGTTTGCATGTCTAACATAAGGTACATGTACAAGACTCACCCATCTTATTCCAATATCTTATTTTATGTACCTGCAATTTTACTTCAATTTCTTTTACTTCACTTTACTTTACCTTACTTCACTTTATTTTACTTTTCTTCACTTCACTTTACTTTACTTCACTTCCCTTTACTGCATTTTGCTTTACTTCACTTTACTTTATTTATCTTTACTTCAGTTTTCTTCCACTTACTCAATGCTGGTCCTGCTCCGCATGGACAGGGGCGCATAAATTAATAGCATTAAATTGTATTGTTGGAGCTGCTGAAGATTGTACAACTATCTTTGCATTGTATAGAATCAATCTCTTTAGTATTATATAAATGCATAGCCCATATTGTGTGAGTACTATGTACTAGAAAGCTGTCATTCACTGGAAACCTACGTTTTTTCTTGACTTGAATGTGCCCTGGCGGTTTGGAGTATGTCATGCTCACTCAATTGTCTCGCTGATGGTGGCGCATGTGTCGGATCATTTTGTTCCCTTCAAAATGGTTGAGTTGAATGGTGCTGATCCATGCGTCATGACCGTGAACGGGCGCTGTCAGTTGTGACTGGTCATCTCTTGGTTGCCATAACTTATTTGAATGAATTATTTTGAATTGTATTTTTCGTTTGTGTGTTTTTGCTGTGGACACTTTTACCGTGCACATCTTGCTACATTGTTCTCACATAATATACATCTCAACGTGAATGATGTAACCAAGATTTTGTAACCATATTCTGATTTAGAAGAGTGTCCATGGAGTTTCTTGCCCGTTCTTCTCCATAGAGATCTACGCTAGGGAATGGGCAACTACAGTACTTTCACAGTTTTTATGTCTTGTGACTGGGACTGTAGCTACATTTACTTTTCATCTTTGTTTCGACAATTCAAAAGTGCCTGTAACTGGCTTACTTGAAATAAATGCTTTGATTTTGATTTTACACTCTGACATACCTACGTCAGTATGTATTTACAGGCATCACCTGTACTATATAACATTAGTAAGTCCTAACAGGCGTCACCTGTTTCCGGACTACCAGGCATCATCTGGTAACATCATGTACTAACAGGTATCATCTGTTATCATCATGTGCATACAGGCATCACCTGTAGTAAATTAATTAGTATTACGAAGTCCTAACAGGCATCATCTGGTAACATCATGTACTAACAGGCATCATGTTATTTATTCCATACAGAAGGAGACTCATGTTCTCTTTTATACGAACATTCATTACTTGATACAGTCCTAGTCTTTTCTCACTATACGTAGGTACATATGTTGGGTCGGCTTCCAGTCCAACTGGATACAGCCGAGTGCCAGCACTTCACATGAAGCGGCCGCCTATCTGTCTTCCACAACCCAGTACCTGGGCAATACTATACCCATTGGTAAGACTGGATGTCAAACCCCTTGGCTTCTGACTACATATAACGACTGTCAAAGATCCACAAATGACAGCCGGGACCAACGGCTTAACGTGCTTTCCGAGGCACGGAGGAAACTCGGTATATAATGATGGTCACCCATCCACGGACCAACCTCGGCAAGCATAGCTTAACCTTGGTCGACCCGTGCGGCTGTTATTATTTAGCCACGAGCTCCTCCATCATTACTTGATACAATAATCTAATATTGATGGAAAGCGACGCAAACAAGCAGTTTGTCCTACTACTCATTTCCACACCGCTTTCTCCCGTTGGCATTTTGGTTTTCTTTGCCAACTATTTGTACAACTAAAATTAATAAAAGTTTGTCAATTTCTTCATTACCAAATAATCATTGTAAGATTAAAGTCTCAAAGTTGCAAAAACTAGACTTTACAGCAGTTACTTCTCATACCCTTGATAATCATTTTTCTAAGTTTTCGAATTAGACATTGCATTGTATGTAAGCTACATTTTATTCGAGGTGAGAGTTATTCTTATGCTATATCTCACATCTGGGTTAGCGTTAACGTTAATGGCAATGGCCAACTACTCGTTAATTAACGCATTAAAAATGCGCGTTGACTACATTTAGGTTACAATTCCGTTATGAGTTAATTCTGTTGGCCACATCTACGTAACGCCTATATTAACGTGCTAATTTACGCGTTAAGACGCAGGTAGAGCCGTAGCATTACAATTATTTTTATTATAACTATGTGAACCTTTGTGAATAGAGAAAATAAAGAAATTGTATTATTGTACTTCACGGGGCCTCACTGTAAGCTGTACTGTGATTTTAATTATTTTGAGCAATCATAACTTCAATCTTAAGACACCGTACACCGTCTTTTTTATGTAATTTAATAATAATAGCACACAGTAGTACTTTTAATCCTCGTCGCCAAAATGTGGTATTTCCCTCTATATTATCGGCTCTCAGACGCGCGCACGTCCGTTTACTTTCGCAACAGCTTTTGCTTTTGGTAACAGACTGTACGCGACGAGAGACGACACAATGCTTCCCTCTCTTTCACTCACAGACACTACATGCACTATTATCATTTATACTAATAACGCTTGTCAATTTGTCATATCAACTTATTTGCCAATTTGCCATTAAATAAGTTTCCATATTAACATGAGTCATTATTGTAACACATTACATAATCGAATATACTAGACATAAAAGCAACATCTACATATAATAAATCTGTAGAAAAATCGTTTTTGTACATCGAAAATATTTCAAAAAAAATTGCCAGGGTGGTAAAGGATAACAAACAGAACTCATTTCCATCATTTTTTGAATTTTTGTCTGTTTATCTGTTTGCCTGTTTCGATGATCAAGCATCACGTAAAATATACGAAACTAATATAGATAACTTTTATATATAAAAATTGAACGTATCTTGAGGTATTACTTAGTTTTTGTTTCATCGTAATCGGTTAATTCTATCAGAAGATATATGAACTTAAAAGTGTTCAAGAAGTACTAATCATCTAATGTATGATGCAGTGACATCTATTGTACTAGAATGGTAGCCTAAAATGTGCTCACCAGATAACTTTGAAATCGACTGACCGGCTTTATAAAAGTTACTCTAGATTAGTCTACATGACGCTGCTTTGAAAATTTACACCATGATTTCCGTGCATTATATTTTACCAGTTTTGGTTCTTAGTCGATAGATGGCGTTGTTCATTTCACTCCATTTTCTGAATCGAATGACCCTCGCCCGTGTCAGTTGCCTGAAGATTGGTTTTTTAACCGACGTTACAAAAAGAAGGACGTTCTCAATTCGACGCGTATATTTTTTATGTATCACCACGCATAACTTTTTACAGAGAAGTCCGATTTACATGGTCCTTTTTTTGTGAAAAGCTTAGGTATATCTTAAAGTTGGTCCCATTTATAATTGAAAAATCGTGTTTAGGCTAATTTCCTGCACCTTGATGAGAACTTTCGGCCTAGCTGGAGTATGACTGTCATCGAGTGTAAGGATGAAAACGTAAGGCTGTAGAGGCAAGCCCTTATTTGGAAAAACATAAGTAGATTATATCGGAGAAATTAAATTGTTACCAACTTGAATCTATATACATTATAAAGCTCAAGAGTTTGTTTGTTTGGTTGGTTAAACGCGCTAATTTCAGGAACTACTGATACGAATTTAAAAAAAAACTTTTAGTGTTGAATAGTCCATTTATCGAGGAAGGCTATAGATTATCTAACATCACGCTACTACCAATAGGAGCGAAGCATCAATGCTAAATGTTGCAAAAACGGGGTTTTTTTTAGAGCTTCTGTTGCGAGCGCTGCATAAACAGATAAAGTTACGCAACAATCATGTATGAGGGAATTGTTCCTCATAAAAATAAAAAAATGATACTTGATCGATTATGACCAATGAAATCAGTGAAAATGATTTTATGTATTTTCACGTTTATGGCAACTGAAGCGTTATTTCTAATGAAATTGTGGCAAATACAAGTATGGTACCTACATCAGTTTTTTTTTCATTTTAAATTATGTGAAACATTAGTAAACCATACTACGATTCTTACAAAGTAGCATATTGCACACAAATCATCCCGCATTATTAAAATGCGCGCGCGGTACTTGATCATTATTTTGCTGTGGAGCTATTTAAAACTGTGATATCTTTTAGAGAGAATGAATGTCTTATTGAAATCAAATAATGAAAGTCCAATTTAAAAAAAAATTGAATAGTAGTCATAAATAACGTATTTATTTGAATAAGGATTTAATACCTTGTAAATGTGTATTGGTATTGTAGTGGTATTAAAATACCTTCGCAAATAATGCATTATTTTAATAATAATAATAAATTTATTTATAATAAATTTATTTATTTACTTAAAACAGCATATTAGTACACGTTAAAAATACAGTTTTACAAAAAAAGTACTATATCTATTATACAAACGTGTGGGTGAGCACTGCTCTCCTAGCTAGGTTATGAAAACTTGTGTTAAGGAGAAGCAGTCCGGTCCCCTAAGGTCTAATGATGTAGGTTACATAGTGCTTCCGATGTTACTGCTGCAATTTCGGAGTATTGAGTTTGACAAGTTTAAGATATTATCGTTTTATTAAAGGTCAATATGAAATAATATTAAGGTAAAAAGTGTGTGAGTGTGTGTGTGTTTGTGTGTGTGTGTGTGTGCGGGCGGATCACCACTTATGTTAAGATTCTTTCAGTTTCGTCATATGACTTGTTTTGGAGGTACGATTGCACAATCTTTTTACATTTGTATTACGGTAGTCCGTAGATGTGACACTCTTCGTTTATTTTGTTATACAGGAACGGACCAAGAAAATGAAAGAATCTCTTGACAAAAGTTGAACGTACTCGCGGCAAGGTGCATATCCCATCTTTTCGGCGTTTACTACGTTTTTTATTTTCTATAATTCTGTATGGGGTTTTGCGGTGTTGCAGAATGACTGTTTGTAGTATAAAGTGTTGCCGAACATTTAGAACTTTGCAGTCATTGTATAGTTGATCGGTTGGAAACAGAATAGGACGACAAGTGGCCACTTTTAAAATGGCCCTATGTGCTACTTCTAGCGGCTTGAGGGTGGTTTTAGCTGCGCCGCCCCAACAGGAAATGCAATATGTTACGATTGACAGTCAAAGTGCGAAATAGACATTACGTATTACAGAGGGATTGGCAATATACCGAAGAGTTTTAAATATGTATATCAGTTTGCGAACCCGTCCAGTTAATAACGCGATATGAGACTTAAAATTGAGATTCCTGTCCAAGATTACTCCCAGGTATCTGATGTTTTCAACAGAGGTTAAAAGAGGACATTGACAATTTGAACCCTGTATTTGTGGATGACAAGTGTGAGCTTTAAGCAAAATTGGAGTCTGTGGTTGAGAGGCCGAGCTGTTAGAGTAAGTTATAAATTTGGTTTTTGAGGTATTAAGGGTTAGAGTGTGGCAATTAAGCCAATTTAGCACAACTCCAAAGCCAATCTGAGCTTGATGCTCTAGTTGCGACCAGGAATCTGCGATGAAGGTTATTGCGGTGTCATTTGCAAATGATATTACCTTGGCATTAACGATTTTGAGATCACACAGGTCATTAATGAAGATTAAGAAAAGAGTGGGGCCCAATATGCTTCCTTGTGGTACCCCATAATGAATAGGAAGCTCGTCGCTGTTATGGCCATCGATCCTGACTCTTTGCGAACGATTGGAGAGGTAACTTCGGAAAAGATCCAGTTGTGGCCCCCTGACGCCTATTTTCTCAAATTTGATTAAGAGTGTGGCAACGGGAACAGTGTCGAACGCTTTCGCGAGATCTAGGAATATTGTAAGGACCTTTTTATTTTTATTGATATTATCTATGACAAAACTGGTTAGGTCATGAACTGCGTCGCAGGTTGATTTATTTTTGCGAAAGCCATATTGTTGTTGTGAGATTATCTTACAATGCTCCAGATATCCAACCAATCTTTTGTTTATCAACCGTTCAAGGACTTTGGACAAAGCACTTAGAACAGCTATAGGACGATAGTTATTCGTCAAAGTTCCGTCACCCCCCTTGAAGATTGGATAAATTATTGCCTTTTTAAAAGAAGTTGGAAAAACAGCTGTTTCAAAACAAATATTGAATAAATGGCATAAAACAGGCGCCAGAGTGGTGGAAAATTTATTTAATATTAAAGGTGATATGCCATCCCAACCTGTAGCTGCATTTGGTCTCAGTGAATTTATGGTGGATATAATTTCTTCTGGGTCAGTTCTATCCAAGACAAAGGATGAACTTGTTATTGAACTGTTTTGTGAGATAGATGGTTGTTGTGAGGACCTCGTTTTTATGACGTCATCTGCAAGTTTCTTGCCAATGTTGACAAAAAAGGAATTCACATCATTACACGACTGCGTGGGTGTGGGTGATGAGGATAGCAATTGCGTGGATGAGTGTGTAGTTTTCGTGGTGTTTGTTATTCGCTTTATGGTGTCCCAGAGTAATTTTGGGTTATTGCTTGCTTTGCTGAGTTCTTCCGCATCGAAGAGCCTCTTCGCCTTTTTAAGAATTTTCGTACAAAAATTTCTGTATCGTTTGTAGGTTACATTTAATGTTTCGTTATCCGGTGCCCGCATGAGTTTTCTGTGCATGGCATCTCTATTTCTCATGCACCGTAGCAAGCCGGGAGTTATCCAGGGTTTAAGAATCTTCTGTTTCGCAGTAACTTTTTGAATAACAGTGTTTTCCGATATGGCGGAGGTCAGTATTTCAATGAATTTGTCGGTAGCGGTATTTGCGTCTGTTGTTTTGTTAGGGTCGAAGTCTATGTTTAAGATTGATGCACCAAGTGCCTCAAAATTAATTTTTGTTATGGTAGACGTAGTGGTGACAGGGATACGTTTGCTGTCCATACAAAGTAGTGAAGAACCATGGTCGGTCACCGTAGAATCATAGACAAATGTGAGTGCGGGTGACTTTGTTCTCAGAATAATATGGTCCAGGCAATTTTTGCCCCTGGTTGGGAGGGTATGTGCTGGGAGAAAACCATGGAAAGCGAGACAATTCAAGTACTCGTGGGACCGTATATCAAGAGAAGAAGGTTTGATGTCGAGATTTAGGTCACCCGCTATCACAACTGTTCCGAGGATAGGGAGCGATGGAAGTATGGTATTGAGGGCCGAGAGGAAGTTATGTATGTTGTCTGTTGACGGTGAGCGATAGATACAGAGTAAAGCCACGTCAGGGTTAATTTTTATAACTAAGCCCGAGGCAGATTGGTACAGGTCTGGTTCCTCACATACCGCTAGAATTTCCGACCTAATATAGACCACGACGCCATCACTTTGGTTTATGTGCTTGGTTGTTTTAAACACTGTATAATTTGGAAGAATCGGAAGAATTGAGTTACTAGAACATTGCAGCCAACATCGTCAAGTGAGATACGATGCATTAGAGTTTGTAAGTTTATGAAGTTACAATTTATTGATCGAATATTTTGTGAGAAAACTTTCAGATATTTATTTTGATTGATTAAATACGATTGCGTTTGTTCCGGGATGCATGTATGCGTCACTGATACAGAGAGTTCATCGATGTTATTGATTAGGTGAATTGCGTTATTAGCCATTTGTAAAAGTATATATTTATAACACGGCGATGCAAGTTTGCAAGCTGTCGGTATATGTAATTATGGTGTGTATGTGCTGTTTTGAAATGATGTGAATGTGAGTGTAGGTGTAGAATATATGTTTTTGAGACTGGTGGTGCATGTTAGACTATAATTTGTTAAGTTCCCTGGGGTTTGTTTGTGTTTTTGTAAATGTTGAGCGCAGCGTCTGACAGTTGTGTTTGTGTGTCTGATTACCTGAGTGGTGCAATACAAATATATTCTAAAGAGATCAGTTAATGGCAAAAACTGTGAGAACAATGGTAAAATTGAAATTAAAACTAAAATTAAAGTTAAAACTAAAATTGTAACTAAACATAAAATTAAAAGTAAAATTACAATTGACATTAAAACTGGAGTGAATAGAGATATATGTAATTGGAAATGTTAAAGAAAAGGTTTGATACAATGTAATTTCATCTTTATTGTTTCTTTATGGGTTGGTAACTCTCGTATCTATGGACTGTGTGTAAAAACGTTATTACGTTGTTTTAAATAAAACTAAACATTTCGCTTAATATATTACTGCATTCTTTATTTATTTACATCAGGTTATGGGCCCAGGCACCTAACCGCGAGATAATAAAATAATTAGTACAGGAAGTTATTATTGTGAGAAAAAAAATTCGCGTTCCGTTTGCGGCTTGACAGTTGAGTTTGCACGGTAATGTGAAGAAAGTAAAAGAATACTTGCATTGACGGGCGTAGCAAGGCAGGATAGCGAAATGGAAATAAATCTAAATACGAATAACAGCGTGATGAAGCTGGAAGGAGCTAACAATTGGAACATCTGGAAGTTCCAAACTACAGTGATGCTGCGAGGTCAAGGCTGGTTAGATGTTGTCGAAGGAAGAGCTTTAAAATCCGAAGTCCCTGCTAAACGAACCGCTTGGGAGAATAAAGACGCGAAGGCACAGACACTGTTAGTCACGAGAATGACTGAAAAAGTAATGTTACACATTATTTCGTGTTCTACTTCAGCTGATATGTGGAGGAAGTTACAAAGCGTCTATGAGCAGAAAACAGAAACAAACATCCACATAATTCAGCAGCGCTTTTTTCAGTATAAATTTGAAACAGGCACTGAAATGTCTACATTCTTGTCAAAAATCCAGGAGTTTCAAAATCAACTCAAACAGATGGGGGAAGAAATTTCTGACAAATTTGTGATGACTAAAGTGTTAATGTCATTACCTGACGAGTATAGACACTTTGTATCGGCTTGGGAGTCAGCCCCGGACGATAAACAAACAGTGGACAATTTAATTGCAAGATTACTGATAGAAGAAGAGAGGGTGAAAGAGAAAAATGGACAACCCTCACCTTCAGGTTCATCTGCATTTGTTGTTAAGGATAAAAAGAATATCAAATGTTTTAAATGCAATAAAATGGGACATTTTCAAAGTGAATGTAACAGCAATAATAACCGTAAAAGTGAAGGACAGAATAACAAGTGTTTTTATTGTGGCAAGAGTGGCCATAATAAGTCAAAGTGCTGGTTTAAGAAAAACAAAGAAAATGAGAAAAATAACGCATTCGTGGTGGCAAGCTCATTAGAAGAATATAACCAATCTCAGTGGTTAGTGGACACAGGAGCCAGTGAACACATGTGCCGAGATCGTGAATTATTTAAATCATTTACCGACGCTCAACAAGAGTCTGTTATTGTTGGTAATGGTTCGGCAATAAGTGTTCTAGGCTATGGACAGGTGGCGGTAGAGGTATATGACGGGAGTGAGTGGGTTCAAACAACCATAGATAAAGTTCTGTTCGTTCCTGAACTAAAAACAAACTTATTCTCTGTCAACTGTGTGTCGGACAAAGGATACGTCATGTTGACGGATAACAACTCATGCCAATTTTATAAAAACAATCGAGTTTGTGCAATTGCAAAGCGAGTTGGAAGTTCATATTATTTAGAGTTACGCTATAAAAATAAAGTGGCTAATGTGGCTATGAAAGCTAAATCTACATTGCAAGAGTGGCATGAAAGATTAGCGCATCAAAATTTTGACTATGTAAGAAAAATACTATTGAAAAATAACGTTGACGTGAAGCAGACTCCGATTACAAAATGCGAGAGTTGTTTAGAAGGAAAAATACATAGGTTGCCGTTTGGAAACAGTGAAACTGCTACTACGAAAACCTGTGAATTAATCCATGCGGATACCTGCGGTCCTATGGAGGATATGTCAGTCGGAGGTTCAAGGTATTTTGTAATATTGAAAGATGATTTCTCCAACTATAGATCAGTGTATTTTGTCAAGAATAAGTCAGAGATAAAGAATTCTATTGAAGATTTTGTTAATAAGGCAGAAAATGTGACAGGAAATAGAATTAAAATGTTCAGAACTGATAATGGTCTTGAGTTTATAAATAAGGAGGTAAAAGAAATCTTGACTAAACGTGGCATAATACATCAAACAAGTGTGCCCTACACCCCACAACAGAACGGAAAAGCAGAACGTGAAAATCGGACGCTTGTTGAAGCTGCTAGAACAATGCTGAAAGCATGCAAGGATCTGCCGAAGTCATTGTGGGCTGAGGCCATAAACACAGCAGCATTTGTTTTAAATAGAACCGGAAAAAGTAAAGATGGTGAAAAATCGCCATATGAGGTATGGTTTGCAAAACCATTTGACATTCATCAGTTAAAACCTTTTGGGACCCTAGTGTACGTACATATTCCGAAAGAAAAGAGGAAGAAATGGGATAGCAAAGGAGAAAAAGGAGTAATGGTTGGATATGGAGAAACGGTTAAAGGGTATAGAATATACTTCTCACATAAGAATGATGTGGAATTAAAGCGTGATATAGTTTTCTTAGAGAAGGATCAAAACTATAGTGAAGTCGATATAAAATTGAATTATACAGAAGAAAATGATAAGAAAATTAGTGAAACTACATCAGCTGATTTCAGTGAAACTATGGTGACTGCTAGTATGTCAGAAGGGTCTGAATCTGAATTTGATCCAAGTGAAGAAACTAACAGCTCAGCCGAGTCAATTGAAGAGGTATGTCAAAGAGAACCAAGCAAGCGGATAAGAAAACCACCTATTTATTATCATTGCCAAAATGTGCATACTGAACAATGTGAGCCAGTTACTTATGGAGAGGCCATGATAAGAAGTGACAGTAGCAAATGGAAGGAGGCAATTGATAGAGAGATGCAAACTCTAGAAGAAAACAATACATGGGAAGTATGTGAGGCACCAGAAAATGAAAAAGTGGTGAGTAGTAAATGGGTATTTAAAATTAAAAGGGGTAATCAAGACTTTCCACAATATAAAGCTAGATTGGTGGCGAGAGGGTTTGAACAAGATGATATTTTAGACTTGAATGACTGTTATGCTCCTGTTGCGAAATTATCAACTGTTAGACTCTTTGTGATAATTGCAACTAAACTTAACTTACCATTAATTCAAATGGATGTAACAGGGGCATTTCTGTATGGAAAAATTAATGATACTGTCTATGTTAGATTGCCAGAAAGTGCTTACTCGGGAAATAGTATTGTTAAACTAAAGAAATCATTGTATGGACTAAAAAGTTCACCAAAATGTTGGAATATTACATTTAATGATGTTATGCTTAAAGAAGGTTTCGTTAGGTCAAATTGTGACTCTTGTCTCTATTCAAAGTGTACTGATAGTGACCAGATTTATTTATTATTATATGTTGATGATGTCTTGATCTTTGGGACAAATGATGATTTAATAAAGCAGGTAAAAAATATATTGAATCAGAAATTTAAAATGAAAGACTTGGGATTTGTAACTGATTACTTAGGCATAACTATAACACAAAATTTGAGCACAGGTGTCACTGAACTGAGCCAAAGAAAGTATTTAGAGAATGTCCTTAAAAGATTTAAAATGGAGAATTGTAAGCCAATGTCTACACCAATAGATCAAAATATTAATTCAAAGCTTTTTCAAAACCACAGCAGTACAGTCGACAAAAACATTGAAAAGTTATGTCGGCAAATTATTGGATGTCTAATGTATGCTGTATCTGGCACTAGGCCTGACTTATGCTTTGTTGTTTCTTTATTAAGTAGATATCAAAAATGTGCAAATGATATGTTATTAAGTGCTTTGAAAAGAGTTTTGCGTTATGTCAAACATACTCTAGACTACAAATTAGTTTATAAATGTACAGATAATGTTCTGGAGGGGTACTGTGATGCAGACTGGGGTGGTGATCTTAGCGATAGAAGATCAACTACAGGCTATTTGTTCAAATTCTCTAATTGTTTAATTTCCTGGAGTTCAAAGAAACAGGTGTCTGTAAGTTTATCTTCTACTGAATCTGAATATGTTGCACTTAGTATGGCAGCCAGTGAAGCCTGCTGGCTTGTTAATTTGTTAAATGACTTTAAAATAAATGATGTATGTCCAGTACATATTTATAGTGATAATCAGTCAGCCATATCTGTTGCTTGCACTGACACTGTCAAACGATTAAAACATATTGATATCCGTTATCACTTTGTGAAAGAGTTAATTAGAAATAAAAGGATGTGTTTAAAATATGTCAAAACGAGTGATCAACCTGCAGATATGCTTACAAAGCCCTTAAATAGAGAGTTGATAACTCGTTTCTTAGGAAAATGTGGTATAGGTAGCATCGAAAAGAAGTAATGCTTGTTTTGTTTAGTTTATTTTGGTGTAATTACATTGAGTGGGGGTGTTAAAGAAAAGGTTTGATACAATGTAATTTCATCTTTATTGTTTCTTTATGGGTTGGTAACTCTCGTATCTATGGACTGTGTGTAAAAACGTTATTACGTTGTTTTAAATAAAACTAAACATTTCGCTTAATATATTACTGCATTCTTTATTTATTTACATCAGGAAATCTAGTCATTTTCCAAGCTCAGTTCTATTTAAATCTGCTTCGCTCTTGATCAAAATATGTTTTTTTTCCCAAAGCTTCACGAAGAAATACTCTGCCCAGTGAAGTCCAGCAAAACTTAATGTCATTTTCTGTAGCAAATTTCCGTGCCAAATAAAATAACCGTTGCGATTTTGGAGTGAGGCTCTCTGAGAGGTAAATCGGTTTAGCAGCACCTGTTAGTTTTATATGGTTTGTATTTAACTTATTTTGACCATTTTTTTGGTTGAAGTTTCGTAGTTTTTGCAGAATATTATCTTTTTTATTGACGCTAACAAAGTCGACAATGATGGGGGATGTACCATTTTTCTTATTTATGCGGTAAATATCTTTTCAAAACACTTCCTCGGAAACTGGTCCATAACGCACTACGATTAGGTACAATGTATTTCACACGTGTGCGATTTTTTCCACTTTCCCGCACGTGTGCGGGTATGAAAATTGCCACAGATAACTATACTTACCTATACTAAATCCAAATTGGTTCAATGCCTATAGTCTGAGGTGAATGTTTTTTTTTTTAATTTCGGCAAAGCACTACGCGTCTTTACGGCATAAATATTTTTTGAATATTGAAATTTTGTTTATAAATAGAATATCATAGATAAACATGATTATTAAAAACTAATAGTTACTTTTATACACAAATTAACATTTATTTGTGTTCTGAATTCAAAAATATAAAATAAATCTATTTTTTATGTTAGGCTGTTTAACGGCTTCATACCTTTGCCTCTCCTTCAACCTGGCGAAACCAAAGCGCGAAAAAAAGGGAAGTTAAAATCATAGTTTCATAGTTCGTGACAAAAATATTTTTCGTTATTTTATTTTATTTCTTCAAAAGTGTATTGAAAAACGTCGTTTGATACACGTGGACATTTGTTATTGCAATTCTCGGCTCAAAAACACCTTATAATTCCGCCTCGAATGCAATGACAAACTTTCTCCACTTGTATCAAAATGTACTATTGATTTCCTGGCGTTGCAAGGGAATATCTAAGACGCTAGTTGTCTTCGTAATCAATTGACAGAGATCTTCTTTGCTTTCTCCCTCCAGTTTTGGTATATTTCTAACCTCTAACTTGGATAAAGATAATAAACGCTCCATATTTTAGAACAAAGATTATCATAAAAACGATTTTAGTGAGTCAACCTTAAAAGATAGACATAATGCTATTGCAGATGTTTTTTTAGAACTTTTTAGGAGGAACTATTCCGTCACACATGATTGTTGCTTAACGTACGCAGCGCACGCAACGAAAGCTCTCAAAAGCAATACATTTTTCAATAAACTTCCTCGAAAACTGGTCCTTAAGGTACTACGATTAGGTACAACATGCAATGTATTTCACACGCGTGCGATTTTTTCCACTTTCCCGCACGTGTGCGGGAATGAAAATTGCCACAGATAACTATACCTATACTTAGTCCAAATTGGTTCAATGCCTATAGTCTGAAGTGAATGTTTTTATTTTTATTTTTGCAAAACACTACGCGTCTTTACGGCATAAATATTTTTTGAATATTCAAATTGTGTTTATAAATAGAATATTATAGATAAACATGATTATTTAAAGCTAATAGTTACTTTTATACAAAAATTAACATTTATTTTTGTTCTGAATTCAAAAATATAAAATAAATCTATTTTTTATATTAGGCTGTTTAATGGCTTCATACCATTGCCTCTCTTTCAACCTGGCGAGACCAAAGCGCGAATAAAAAGAAAATTTAAATCATAGTTTCATAGTTCGTGACAAAAATATTATTCGTTATTTTATTTTATTACTTCAAAAGTGTATTGAAAGACGTCGTTTGATACACGTGGACATTTGTTATTGCAATTCTCGGCTCAAAAACACCCTCGCCTGCGGCTCGGGAGTTATAATTCCACCTCGATTACAATAACAAACTTTCGCAACTTGTATCAAAATGTACTATTCTCCGTTTTTGCAACATTTTTCATTGATAGGTACTCCGCTCCTAATGGTCGTAGTGCGATGTAATATAGCCGTTCTCGATAAATGGGCTATCCAAAACGAAAATAATTTTCAATTCGAACAATTAATCCTTGCCAACCAAACAAACAAACAAACTCTTCAGCTTTTTGTGTTGAGTGTATAGGTATGATTGGGTAAGTACGCGAAATGCTGCAAAATGAGCATTGTGCATCGCATAGTGACATTATGATAATTACAACCTAAAACTGTGTATTTCAGTTTGTATAAAAGGCGTGTAATTTTATTCCAGGCATTGATGCTCCAAAACTGAAAAGTACAATACGAGTATGTCTAAATATATTTGTTTTGTGGTGTGGGTCGTAAGCTTATGCTGCATTTGTGTAAGTATCATTTATTCTTACTATGTAATTAATATTACTAATAATATTATTTTCATAGCGTTGTTATTCGTGCCTGCAATGGTTTAATTGAAAAAACAAAATAGTTATTTTATTTTCGTTGTAATTATTGTTTTTCTATTATGAATGAAGGCTAGTGAAGGGGTGAAATCTGCTAAAGATTATGAGATCTTTAAAGAAGAGTGCTTAAAGGAGTCTGGAATCACAGGAGCTGAGTTTATGGAAGCCTCGAAGACAGCCGATGTGTCGAAGATAAACCCATGTTTTTTTGGCTGCTTCTTCAAGAAAATTGGACTTGTATGTATTAATAAATTCTAATAGGGGTCGCCTATAATAGTATTTTTAATTTTTTGTACCAGGCGGCTGTCCATTTTTGGAGTTGGGCTTTGAAACATTGGTGTCGATTCTGTTGAGCACAAACTAAACTTAATTTAGGCTATTGTTATCTTTTACTAAAATACAGCGCGAGGAAAGGACGGCTATAGCTCAGTTATTAGTAGCTCAGTTATTTAAAAAACCCGCATTAAAATTCGTTGCGAAGTTTTAAAGATCTAAACATACATAGGGACAGACAGACAGCGAGAAGTGACTTTGTTTTATACTATGTAGTGATGAAGAACAAGGTATCCTCCGCTCTTCTCCTCCTAATCCTGAGACCCTACTCTCTAACGTCCGTCCGTCCATCCGTCTCTATCCGTCTCTCTCGCGCACGTCTGCAGCTGAGTGTGAGTGAGAGAGACGGATAGAGACGGACGGCTGGACGGACGGCTGGACGGACGGTAGAGAGTAAAAAAAACGTGACGTGTGCAGTGTGTTTGGTGGGCTACTGCCCGACATTGTTGTCGGGTTTTTCTATGTGGTCTTACATCGCTTGCGCGATTTAGAATTTTGTAGTTAGTTCTTTACTTTTTGTAGTGCCGCTACAGTCTCATGCCTTCTGTGCCAGCAATAAAAGTGGATATTTTTTTTTACGTTCGTCACACAATTACTAAGAAATAATATATTATTTTTATTATGTCCTACTCCATAAATTATATTGTTGTATTTTTTTTCAGCTGAATGACAAAGGTCAATATGATCCAAGCATCTACCTGAAGGACGTAAGAGAGATGACAAAGGATAATGATTCTATTTACGCCCAACTGAAAGAAGCTACAGTGATATGCGAATCTGGTAAAAATATCTCTTGACTATTCAAACTGTATAATTATGATCTAACTTGTTCTCTTGTCCTCTAATGACCTTGTGGCGTTATGCCAGTTTAACAAGGCTGGCATTTCAGTTTAGCCTGTCACATAAGTATTCGTTTCAAAAATATTTAACAAAAAAAAACGAATGATTTCAAGAGCGGTACTCAGCAGTAGCTGAGTAAGAGGTCTTGATTTATTTTCGTTTGATTACCAAGCAAGAATATTCGTTCGATTTCTCGTTTCGATTACCAAGCAAGGTTAAAAGGTCGGGAAAAAAGTTTTAATTAGGAATTTCTCAGCGACAGTCTGTCGTCGTCCGGATTTATGTCCGGTTGCTGCTCGGCGCGTGAGTCCTTCTGCTTGCTATTATAATTTATATTTTGAAATAGCAAAAATTTATACACTCTAGTCGTATACACACTGTTAATACCTATAAGTTTTCGACCTGCTGGTAGAAAATTAAAATTCGAACGGCCCAAAGTGTTACACTCCTTGGCAATATTATACCTTAATTATTTCCACTAATGTTTATAATCAAGTGAATTATTTTTATAATAATTTCAGTAAAGCATGAAGCCGTAAGCGACGGTGAAGCTGGATGCGAGATGGGTGTGTTGGTGGCTGCTTGTTTCTCTAAACAAAAAAAACAGTACGTTTCTTTGTTTACATAAAATGTGTTATATAGAAGAAGTCAGAAGTTGTATTGCAGGACAGGTACAAAATTCAGGTTAAGTTATCTTTTTGGTTTAAGCTCTAGAGAGTGCAATTTTAAGATTGACGTTTATCTTTGTCTCATGAGGCTAAGTGAAAATTACCGATGGACACATAATTTTGAACGTATAACCCCTTGGCCTGCTTTGGGTCCACGTTCATACATTTGATAATGAAAGGGCGCTGGTTCTTACTACTAAAGAACAGCATTAGTACCGTTATCTCTGGTAGAATGTGGTTTTGTCTTTGGCCCTCAGGCCTGCATGTTTTTACATAATTGTGATATGTTTGTAAGAAGACGCCACACTGACAGAAAAAGTAAACAATAATAATAATGTGCGATCCATTTCAAGTGAGTCTTAATTTTTCAGATTCGCATAACGCACAGAACTGAAATCAATACGCAGAGATACGAGATACACATCTAACCCTTCACACAAACCTAATACATTTTGACAAACTTATTCAAATAAATAAATCACATATGCTATTTGAGTTTTATTCTATTAAGTCATCATCATTATCAGACTATCTGCCTAACTTTTTCCCAACTATGTTAGGATCGGCTATAAAGTTAAGTAAGCTATAAGTTTTATTCTCTTAAGTATTGTCAGAAATAATCTGCAAGCGCAAAGCGCAGTATATTCGGAGTCAAGCTAACAGACAGCAAAACGAGAACGACGTGACAGGGCAGGCCATATGTCGAATGGTTGAATTGACGCCGTAGAAGACCCAGGCGAAGACGGCGAGACAAACTTTACTTATGATAGATTTACTTAATTGTAGATTGGACTACTAAAGCCAAGTGGGAAAAGGAAGGAATAGGTAGAGGAAATCTTTGCCCAGCCGTGGGACAGTATGGGCTGATAATCATACCAATCGTCAGCTATTTACTAAATGTTACTAGATCAATGATATTCTATTAAACAGATACGTTGTGAGCGCGCAATCGTGAAAACTCGAAAACGGGCCAATTGGCTTGTTTTGCCTTTATTCTGCGTCACTGCGTGTATGTGAGCTGGCGCTGCCCCGCGGCACACTTTTTTCAGTGGTTTTGTAGGTGTTTATCATATCTGTTTATTAGAATATCATTGTGCTAGATGCTGCTGAAGGGAGGCTTAAGGGAGTGACTAAAACTAGGGAATATGCATGAAATACAAAACTCTTTATTTACATATTAAAAATGTCTTGTATTGGCGCATAATAACATTGTTGATTGTTGTTGTTGTTTGTTGTTGGTGATTGTTGTCGTTTAAGTTTCTAAAACATCACTTATTTTAAAATGTATTGTTTTATGTAACATGTTTTTAGTGAAACGGAACGCCCTCTCAAAACCACTCAAAACGCATCGTCTCTCGATAAGGGTTGGCTTTAGAATCGTGCGGGTTAAAGCTGGTAGGGATGGGGTCCCCGATTATAATGCTATCACCCTTATTACTAGGTAATGCATATTTTTCGAGAAAATGTTTCTAACCATCAGTTTTATAGCGAAAACGGAACAAAATGGGCGATTGACAGCGAAATCTGTTATTCTGTTCCACATAATTGTGCTGTATTGTTCAAAATGACGTGAAAATTGGCAAAACAGAACGTAAAAATATAAATAAATAAATAAATGTCTTTTATTTCAGGCATTGCACAATTTTACAATCTTACAGCCCCATATATTAGCCTAAGCATTGTTAAATCCACCAATAGGGCTTCGTCAAGTGATAAAGTATAATAACAATAATCATTCAATAGGTTCATTCATAAAATACAGTCGCACAATATAACCCAGACACTCGCAGCAATACAATTTTATTGTTATAAATGATAAATGATGCTAAATGATAAATGATGTTTATTTTGCAAGTTGGTTTTTACAAACACTTTCATTCATGTCATTTTTTTAAACTAGATGGGGCCGGTGTTTCGTACCTGACTACTCTGAGAAGAAACAGCCGAAACAAACTCAGAGGTCATAGTCTCTTTTAAAGTCCAGACAAGCTTGCTCAATTCACATGAGGACTATGCAGATTAGTGTCTGAGATGGTCTTTTGAAAAATGGATTTACAAAGTCATAAATACCGCAATTACAATACCTACTATTTGTACATTTTTGTAGTCTTTTATGGAAGGACACCTTTATATTGTGCATATATGTATGAAAGCCGTCTACTTTATGTTCATCAAACATACCAGTCGCATTACACCGCCACGGTAACCCTAGCAAGGCGCGGAACGCGTTATTGTATTGAACCCGCAAAGTGTTATAATTAGCTTTATTATAGCTATACCAGAGGGCGGTGGAGTAGAAGGCCTGGCAGTAGGCTTTAAATAATGTTATTTTAACCTGGTTAGAGCTTCTTGAGAAGCGTCTTGCAAGCATGTTGCTTTTTGCTGCCAGAGATCTTCTCTGTCTTTCAAGATCCTGGTGATCATTTAATGTTTCAGTAAGCATGTGACCTAAATACTTAAATTCACTCACAATATTATATGTTCACCTAGCAAGGTAATAGGTGGATTTTGGTCAGGACCTTTACCTTTCCTAAATATCATTAATTCAGTTTTCTTTATATTTATATAAAAAAATGTTGTTATGTGTCACTGTCATTCGATTTTTCATTCCGTTTCTTCTCCCGTTGCGTGAATGTGTGTGTTCCCAGTGTTTCGTGGTGTTTTTCTCGTGGCTGTATTCGACGACTTTAGAAGTAAGTTGGACTTGGGGCACCCCGACACGGAAAGATTAGGTTAGAAGGGTATGGCGGGGTCGAATGAGCGAGCGAAGCGAGCGAATAAACCCCGCTATACTCTTCGTGGTAATTTTTTCTAAACCATTCTGAAGTAGGAGCCCCGCGATGCGGGCCACGCCGCGATATAGGATACTACTAGGACTTGGGGCACCCCAACGTTAGGTTAGTTAGGTTCCTTTAAACCCTGCAGACAGCAATAGGAGCCCCGCGAAGCAAGTGGCAAGGCACAAGGCACACGCAACGGAGTGGGAGCAAAGATGGCTACAAAACCAACGTTGGAAAAGTGAGACCAGAAAAGATGCGAGCCGCCCGATCTACGGTGGAGCGCCAACCAACATTCTTGCCATACCTTAGAGGAGTAACGGACAAGATAGGTCGTTTACTTAGTAAACACTCGATTAAGACCGTGTTTACTCCTCACAAGAAAGTCGCACAAAGTCTCCGTTCCCCGAAGGATAAGATCGCGAACGAACATCCTGGGGTGTATAAAATCGACTGCAGTTGCGGCAGTTCATACATCGGTCAAACGAAGCGAACTGTCTCATGCCTCATCAAAGAGCACATAAAGGCTGTGAAAAACAATGATGAGCAGAAATCGGCCATAGCTGAACATCTACTGCAGTCAGGACCCAATCACTGGATTAAATTCCACAAGCCACGTATTTTGTCAACAGACAAACATTACTTTCAAAGTCTGACAAGAGAAGCAATTGAAATAAGAAGACATAAAAATTTAAATCGAGAGGATGGCTTCAAATTGTCAAGTACGTGGAATCCAGTAGTGAATATACTCAAAAGTAGCAGCCAGCAACAAAACCTAGTGATACTGTGAGTGTTTTTTGCCGTGACTTAGTGTCGAGTTCCAGTAGTGCGCGTAGCAATAGACAAAGAAAGAGGGTAGACTGATTTGTCTGCTCCTAATAATTTTTTCCAGCCACCCGCATTCTCCAGTTAACCCGCGATCATGGCGCTTGCAACAGCGTTGAAATATCGGGAGCTCAAAAATAAAAAATAATCACGGAAGATATCCCATAAGTGACATTTGTAGTATAGTCATCATCGATATTTCAGTTTGTGAAACATTTTAAAGAAAGAAAAAAAAAATCAGGTTTACAGAACATTTAAATAGTGCAAATTCACAAATAAGTGGTTGTTTTAATAAACTTTATACCCGTATTACCCCTTATACCCTTAACCTGAAATATTACCTTAAAATTAAAGGTAATAAATATTTCATAGGATTCCTACAATTTATATTCCAGGTCAATTATTTTGAAAACACGGTAGGAAAAATTAAACAATCTGATCAACCATGAAGCCACCTCAACTTATCTACAGGGTGTAAACAGACCCTTCACGAAGCCGTCAACCAAGCATTATGTAGGTACTATGGGGGTCTTTTCCGCCTGACCATTTTTTTTTTTTTTTCGCTTAAATCATGCGGAGGCGTCGAGCCACGCCCCCTTAAAGTTTGGGCCTATTAGGAAAGCCCCAACTTTGGCGCGCAAAATAACAATAACTCTCGTTTGGCGTGCGTCGTCATTGCGCTCGGCCGATTCGGTATCTTTTCATTCATTTTTTCTACACAAAGTCAACGGGGCGGGGCTAGAGAGCGTTTTTATGTTGCGAGTGCAAGCAAAAATGAGCTTAGTGGTGGTCAGGCGGGAGTGTCCTCGATAGTACATCAAACCTAAGTAACTTTACGCAAAAATATTATTGCTGGGAAACGACTTTTATTGGGTGAAAACTTACGGTAGGACTCAATGTAATGCACTCAAAACATTGTGCTGATGGATGGAATGAATCGTCCGGGGATCGTGGTGGTGTTTAAAGTTAAAATCTTACATTTAAAAACATGTATAAAAAAAAAACTCGTTAAAAGTTGGAACTTTGACCTCTTATATCTCCGTAACTAGAAGGTATGGTGTACAACAAAAAAAATATCGCAATGATGGTTAGAAAAAGTGCTTTTTTATACTTTTTATATCATAAATACCCTTAAAATTGGCAGAAAATCAACAATTTTCAACATAAAAGACACAAAAAACTTTTTACAAAAAAAAAACCGACTTCAAAAAACACAAAACAAAAAGTGAAAAATAACTTTAGCTTCAGAAGTCGGTGACCTTTGTTAGATTCATTTAGTTTTTTTTTGTCACCGATTCATTCCATCCATCAGCACAATGTTTTGAGTGCATTACATTGAGTCCTACCGTAAGTTTTCACCCAATAAAAGTCGTTTCCCAGCAATAATATTTTTGCGTAAAGTTACTTAGGTTTGATGTACTATCGAGGACACTCCCGCCTGACCACCACTAAGCTCATTTTTGCTTGCACTCGCAACATAAAAACGCTCTCTAGCCCCGCCCCGTTGACTTTGTGTAGAAAAAATGAATGAAAAGATACCGAATCGGCCGAGCGCATTGACGACGCACGCCAAACGAGAGTTATTGTTATTTTGCGCGCCAAAGTTGGGGCTTTCCTAATAGGCCCAAACTTTAAGGGGGCGTGGCTCGGCGCCTCCGCATGATTTAAGCGAAAAAAAAAATAAAATGGTCAGGTGGAAAAGACCCCCATAGTACCTACATAATGCTTGGTTGACGGCTTCGTGAAGGGTCTGTTTACACCCTGTAGATAAGTTGAGGTGGCTTCATGGTTGATCAGATTGTTTAATTTTTCCTACCGTGTTTTCAAAATAATTGACCTGGAATATAAATTGTAGGAATCCTGTGAAATATTTATTACCTTTAATCTTAAGGTAATATTTCAGGTTAAGGGTATAAGGGGTAATACGGGTATAAAGTTTAATAAAACAACCACTTATTTGTGAATTTGCACTATTTAAATGTTCTGTAAACCTGTTTTTTTTTTTTTCTTTCTTTAAAATGTTTCACAAACTGAAATATCGATGATGACTATACTACAAATGTCACTTATGGGATATCTTCCGTGATTATTTTTTATTTTTGAGCTCCCGATATTTCAACGCTGTTGCAAGCGCCATGATCGCGGGTTAACTGGAGAATGCGGGTGGCTGGAAAAAATTATTAGGAGCAGACAAATCAGTCTACCCTCTTTCTTTGTCTATTGCTACGCGCACTACTGGAACTCGACACTAAGTCACGGCATAAAACACTCACAGTATCACTGGGTTTTGTTGCTGGCTGTTACTTTTGAGCATATTCACTACTGGATTCCACGTACTTGACAATTTGAAGCCATCCTCTCGATTGAAATTTTTATGAATAAAAGTGAAAAATAACTTTAGCTTCAGAAGTCGGTGACCTTTGTCAGATTCATTTAGTTTTTTTTTTGTCACCGACTTCTGAAGCTAAAGTTATTTTTCACTTTTTCGTGTTATGTGTTTTTTGAAGTCGGTTTTTTTTTGTAAAAAGTTTTTTTTTTTAATTTTTCCATTTTTTGTTGTAATATCCTATAGAAATATAATATGCTATGCATTTATTTTACATCGTTAACAATACATGTCATGGTGATAGGCTTATTCCCAATAACTGGAACTTAACATACCTAAACTGTCGAAATTTGGGTGTATTGTAAACATCTGTGTCCCCTCAGAGCATAGAGGCGTGATGTTACGTTATGATGTTGTATAAACAAAAAACATTTTAACAGCGATTGCAGCAATCACGACCGATTTACCGTCTAGTTTTGAAGAGTTCCATTGTATATCTCCGAAGATCAGCATCAGATCTTCACCAAATTTAAATGCGACCATCTCAAAGTATACTCTTTCAAATAAAAAAACAATTTTGAGAATCGCTTTACAAATGGAGGAGAAATCGGTGAACATACATGAAATTATACCACATGACTGAAGTAAAAATGTTCATAAAATGAAAACTACTGGGCTAAACTATGTTAAATTTTTATGGGACCAAATGGCAACTATTCCGCGGCAATCTAAAAAAGAATCACGTAAATCGGATCATAAATCTCAGCGTAATCGGTGTACATACATATAAAAAAAATACCAATCGAATTGAGAACCTCCTACTTTTTGAAGTTGGTTAAAAAAGTGGCCGCCGTACGCCTCTCCTTAAAGAACGTCCTAGTTTAATAGCGGAAATGAAGAATTGGAGCAAGTAATTCCCAAGGTTTCTTTAAAAGTCCCATTTATCTGCAGAGCTACACCATTATTATTTCTGAGGCTTTTCTGAATTTGAATAGGCTTCCGATCATGTTTGGCACCATTTTTTTCTGCTTTATGGGAAGGCAAACAACGGAAACTCACCAAGGTCTTTATTCTTAGCGAGAGAGAGTGTCCTCGATAGTACGTATACTATCGAGGACACCCCGCCTGACCACCACTAAGCTAATTTTTGCTTGCACTCGCAACATAGAAACGCTCTCTAGCCCCGCCCCGTTGACTTAGTATAGAAATAATGAATGAAAAGATACCGAATCGGCCAAGCGCATTGACGACGCACGTCAAACGAGAGTAATTGTTATTTTGCGCGCCAAAGTTGACGCTTTCTAATAGGCCCAAACTTTGAGAGGGCGTGGCTCGGCGCCTCCGCATTTTTTAAGCGAAAAAAATTTTAAAATGGTCAGGCGGAAAAGACCACGATAGTACATGTTTCATATTGTAATTTAGGTTGAACAAGGAATTGAGGTTTTTTTCTGCTTTACTTTGAAACTGGAGTCCCACAAGGGTTGGTTTTGAGACCTGTTCTACGGAATGCTTATAAAATATCTGAGGTTAGGACTTTATAATGTCAGACAGTGACCAAATTTAAATTATTTAAACTAAAAGATACATCTTAATAAATACTATTTTAGCAACAAACAAATGATTTTATTTACTTAAATTACCGATATTTGGTGATTTTCAAGATCTCATAATTAGCGAGCGAAGTAAGCAAGAAACAGTTTATAAATTGAGACGCATCGCAACGGCAGCACGACGTCTCGATGCGCAGCGAGACGCCCCGCGGTGCAGCGGAACGTGTCTAC
Source organism: Xestia xanthographa (assembly GCA_905147715.2). NCBI lineage: Eukaryota > Metazoa > Arthropoda > Insecta > Lepidoptera > Noctuidae > Xestia > Xestia xanthographa. Next base: position 12,338,798 of record LR990657.1, on the reverse strand, counting down.
ATTCGCCGCGTGCACCCGCTCCGCCGCGTCCACCCGCATTCTACCATTTGCAAGCGCATGAGAACGACGAGAGATGTCGCCAAGGCAGGCCCAGGCTGCGCTTCGCGGCGTTTCGTGGCTTCGCGAGGTGCCGCTCTTGCGCCTCAGTACCGGCGATGCTCCGCTCTACGCCACGAGGCATCTTGAGGCGCAGCGCTGCATCGAGCAACGTATTCTGAATTCGCACAATAAAATGTGTATCTTTTCGTGTAGTAAATAAAGTTATATTTTAAGTCACTCATATTAAATGTGCAGCGCGCAGCGTCGCGTCACGTCGCGTCTCGGTGTGACCTGACCCTTATTTGTATCCCTCTGATTACGTCATATCAGTCTGAAAGAGCGAGTTAAATTAATTTAGGACATATTAGGAAGTTTAGATTAAAAGAAGTAATTCCTACTTCCTTTGGAACATTTAAAACCTGCAAATAAGGAACTTTGTTCATTTCTAGGTCAGAAGAAACCTGGTTGATTGTGTGAATTCGATTGAGGAGAAAGTGTTCTCCCAGGAAATACTTTATATAATTATCATCATCATCTTCCTGCCCTTATCCCATATTACTTGGGGTCGGCGCAACATGTTTTTTTCTTTCATTCTCCTCTGTCAACCGTCACACAATCATTTACACCTTTCTCATTCATATCATTCCTCACACAATCCATCCACCGTTTCTTTGGTCTTTTTCTCCCTCTCCATCCATCAACGTTTATATTCATCACTCTTTTAGTCACATGCGATTCTTAACACCATATCTAGCACTGATCGCAGGACCAACCCTTGTAGGACCCGTTTCAATGAAAAACAGATTAGAACTAATATGTCCTAAATTAATTTAACTCGCTCTTTCAGACTGATATGACGTAATCAGAGGGATACAAATAAGGGTCAGGTCACACCGAGACGCGACGTGACGCGACGCTGCGCGCTGCACATTTAATATGAGTGTAAATATTGACAGAAAATATTGACTGTTCCCGCTAAGGTGAAATTTCAGGCGGCGGTATACGTCAGGCAACATCCGAACGAATACAATAAACACGGAGATAGGCATAATTATTGTACTCGTGGTAGAAACAAGTTAGCTGGCTACTCACACACCCTTAGGTATAGCTAAATCTGGAAAGTTGATTCATGATAAGTGTACAGACAACCGTACAGGTTTAATTTAATTTTATATACATAATTTGCGGCGCGGCTAGCGTCAGCACTTTTTCATAGTATTTATATTGAAACTGTAGCATTATGTATCACTGCACTTTATCTTTTCTATCAATAAGTATCAATTAAATACTTAGCACAGGAAGTTGTGTCGTTATCATTTATTACGCGATCTTTCTGCCAATCCCAATATCAATATTCCCAATTATCAATATCAGCAGTCACATATCATTAAATTATCCAAGTGTAGGCGTGATCAAAAACCCCTACATTTTTTGGTCCTTCGAGCCGGATCTGAAGCAGTGACCTATGGATCCAGTTATCAAGTGTATCACTATCAGTATACAACCGGCTACCGAATAACATCTGACAATGTTTTTAAAGCTAAACTCAAAGGCTGGCTAACCGACCAGGCTATATGACCTAAAAGAATGGTTTTAGGTCATTTGATATAATTATTTTGTATTGTTTTTATTATTCTGTTTATCAGGTGCTCTTAATTATTTTATTTTTTAATTGATGATAATGTTAATTTAATTTGTTCTTGATGCTCTTTGTAATGTTTAATGATTTGTGTTTTCACTTTTTTTATAAAACTGACCTGTAATTCTTTGTAATTATTAATAAATAAACTAAACTACACTATATAAACTGACTCTGTTGTGAAGATGTATTCTAAGACAATTGTCTGTCTACTTCCTACAATAATGTAGGTATGTTTCGATGTAATAGCCGAAAATATAAATTAAACCAAGCACACTCTTGTTGTCGCGTATGTGTGTGCGTGATGATGTGATCGTGTGGTATAGTAAATTATGTTTTAGTAAATTGAGTTGAGTGTTTATGATTGGGTAAGTGCGCGAAATGCTGCAAAATGAGCATTGTGTATCGATAAGTGACATATTATGATAATTACAACCCAAATCGGTATATTTCAGTTTGTATATAAAAAGGCGTGTAGTTTGTATTCCAGGCATTGATGCTCCAAAACTGAAAAGTACAATATGTCTAAATATATTTGTTTTGTGGTGTGGGTCGTAAGCTTAAGCTGCGTTTCTGTAAGTATCGATTATTCGTATTTCAAGCAATTTTGTTTTCATAGCGATATTATTTTTAGGATAAATTTATTGTTGGTCTATCTGTTCATATCTATGATTTAAAATACTGTCCATTGAGTTTGTTACTCGTTCTTCTCTATAGAAATGATACATTTTGGACCGGGTAATTGCCTTTTCACTAACTGACCGAGTCTTTGACAATTTAAAAGTGCACATGGTTTATATGAAAAAAAAAATGTTTTTTTTCTTTATATTTATTGATTTTCTAATATGCGTGAAGGCTGATGAAGATGTAAGTTCTCATAAAGAATTTGAGGCCTTGAGAGAAGGGTGCTTAAAGGAGTACGGAACCACAGAAGCTGATTTTATCGAAGCCATGACGACAGCCGACGTGTCGAAGATAAATCCATGTTTTTTTGGCTGCTACTTAAAGAAAATTGGATTTGTATGTATTAAAACCTTACTAAGGGTTGCTTAGTATTTCTAATTGTGTGTACCAATCGGCTGTCCACATTTCGAGTTGAGTGAGAGAACTGGGTTGATCAACCATACAATAAAATCTTAAATTCTACAACTATTGTAATTGTTGTCTTTTAAGTGTATGATGAAGAACAAGGTGTAACGTTCCCATACAAAAGGGAGGATCCTCCGACCAGACGTATGCTGGATCTGGTGGGCTATGGGCTATGGGCTATGGGCTATGGTTGGAGGAGCCCGACAGCTGCTGTTGTCGTGTTTTTCAATATGGCCTTGACGCTCACGTTAAGAATTTTGAGTACTATTTGTACAATGTTGCTGTAGTTCGTTTTGCAATGCCGCTATTGTCTCATGCCTTCTTTGTATGAGAAGAGGCTTTTGCCTTGCAATAGGTCAATAATAGCCTGAAAACAAAGTGGAAAACAAGGAAATACGCCATAGAATCATTATAAAAGAAAAGGTTATACGTGTCCTACTTCTTAGACTACATATTGTATTTTTGTATATTTTTTCAGCTGAATGACAAAGGTCAATACGATCCGAGCATCTACCTGCAGGACTTAAAAGAGATTGTAAAGGAAAATGATCCTTATTACGCCAAAATTAAAGAAGTAGCAGAGAAATGCAAATCTGGTAAAAAAATGTCTTTGATATGATGTAAACTGTATAATATGATCTACATTGTTCGTATTCTGTTTGTATTCTGACTCATCTAATGACTTTGTGAATGGGCAGCAGCGTTTTCTGTTAGTCTTTCATCACTGCGATCTCCAATCCGCCTGCCTGCTGCTGTGTTGAGATTACGCCAAATTCCTCCCATCATGGGAGAGGCTTATGTCCAGCAGTGGACGTTATGGGCTGTTGTTGTTGTAATGACTTTGTGGCGTTATGCCAGTTTTCTATGGCTAGCATTTTAGTTTAGCCTAACAAATAAGTATTCGTTCCAAACCAGAATGATCATAAGCGCTACTGCGAAGCAGTAGGTCCTGGGTTCGATTTCAAAGCGTTTCGGTTCAGAACAAAGTGTTATTAATTTTTTCTTATTTGAATTTCTCAGTGACAGTGAGATTTGTGTCCAGTTGATACTTCTTGTGTGAGTCCTTCTGCTTGCAATAATCGTCTACACTAATATTATAAAGTGGAAAGATTTGTATTTTTGTATGTTTGTAATGAATAAACTTAAAAACTACTGCGCCGATTTCAAAAAATCTTACACCATTAGAAAGCTACATTCACCCTGAGTAACATATGTTATATTTTATCCCCGCACAATCACGGGAACGGGAACTACGCGGGTGAAACCGCGGGACGTCAGCTATAATTTATATTTTGAAATAGCAATCAAAATTAAAAATTATACACTCTAGTCGTACATACTAACACACTGTTAATAGCTTTGGTGCTGATAGAAAATTATAATTCTAACGGCAAAAGTGTTCCATTGCTGGTCAAGTCTCCTTTAATTCTTTTCACTTACGCTTATAATCAAATGCATTATTTTTAGGGTTCCGTACCCAAAGGGTAAAAACGGAACCCTATTACTAAGACTTCGCTGTCTGTCCGTCTGTCTGTCACCAGGCTGTATCTCATGCACCGTGACAGCTAGACAGTTGAAATTTTCACAGATGATGTATTTCTGTTGTCGCTATAACAACAAATACTAAATATAGTCAATGGTACGGAACTCTTCGTGTGCGAGTCCGACTCGCACTTGGCCGGTTTTTTATACTTGACAAATTTCAGTAAAGGATGAAGTCGTAAGCGACGGAGAAGCTGGATGCGAGATGGGTGCGCTGGTGGCCGCTTGCTTCATTAAAGGAGAAAATGAGATATTCAGTTAGTATCTTTATTTGCATAAAATGTGGTTACAGTAGTATTGTAGGGCGTGTAAAAAGTGCAAGTTAAGTTTTTTTTTGGTTGTAGCTCTAGAGAGTGCGATTTTAGGCTACTACCAGTTACCAATGCCTCATGAGGCTAAGTGAAAACTAACGAGGGGCACATATTTTGGATGTTTAACCCCTAAGCCTGCTTTGGGTCCACGTCCATTCATTTGATAATGTAAGGGCATTAGAATAGTGCTGCAATACTCTCTGACTTTTCTATCATAGTTATCTCTGGTAGAATTTGGTTTTGTCCCGGTTCTGCGTATTTTAACATAATTGAGAGATTTTTAAAAGAAGACCACACCACACCGTCACGAAAAGTAAACAATAATAATAAAATTATGTGCGATCAATTTTACGGTAGCTACATATTTCAAGTGAGTCTTATTTTTCAGATTCGCATAACGAACAGAACTGAATACGCAGCGATACGAGCTGCAAATCTAAACCTTCATGTAATTTTGAATAACACTTATTCAAATAAATAAATCACATTTACTTTTGAGTTTTATTCTCCCAAGTATTGCAAAAATGTACGCTCGCCAGAATTTACCAGTAAGAGTTAGTTCACACCGAGACGCAACGCGACGCGATGCTGCGCACGCATTTTAATAGAGCGACTCAAAATATAACTTTATTTACTACACGAAAAGATACACATTTCATTGTGAGAATTCAGAATACGTTGAACCATGCAGCGCTGCGCCTTGTGGCGCCTCACGGCGTAGAGCGATGCATCACGACGCAGCGGTGCATCACCGGTACGCGCAGCGTGCAAGAGTGGCGCTGCGCCTCGCGAAGCCGCGCGATGCAGCGCGACGCCGTGAGGCGTAGCCTGAGGCCGCCGTGGTGACTTGTCTCGTCGTTCTCATGCGCTTTAAAATGGTAGACTGCGGGTGCACGCGGCGAATGTAGACACGTTCCACTGCGCCGCCGTGAGGCGTCTCGCTGAGGCGTGGCCGTCGTGCTGCCAACGATTTTATGATGCACCTCACGACGTTGCGATGCGTCTCGCGGCGCCGCGTGGCGCAGCGCGAGATAACTGGCCTCTTCCAGTATCATCGCGCCGCTTCCCGCTGGGTTGCGTCTCGTTGTGAACTGACGCTAACTCATAAAGCGCAGTATTTTCCAGTCAAAACAACAGACAGCACAAGGAGCACGACTCGGAATGGAAGACCACCGCTGGGCAAAACTGTCATCAGAATGGTTAACAAAAAACAAAAAGCGACGCCGTAATTCCTGGCTGCTTAAGTGAATTCGATTGAAGAGAAAATGTCATGCCATTACATCTGCATATAACAGTAGGTACTACTCGTCGTTCTATATACCTACTGACTGAACCAGTTGTGAACATGCATTCTAGAAAATTCCCTTTACACTTCCTACAATAATGTACACCTAATTTTCGCTAGAATGGTCGAAAATATATTATAAATTATGCCAGTCACGCTATTGTCGTATTTCTGACCTATGCAACTTAGTCTGCGTCACATAAGAGAGAGAGGGTTAAAGAGAGAGGGTCATAGGCACCTAAACCAATACCAATTGTAAAGAGAACAACACACACATCATTCCGGTCATCACACACATAATGAAAATGCGCGCGCGGTACTCGATCATTATTTTGCTGCGGAGTTATTTTTAAACTGTGATACCTACTACTACTAAGATATTCATAGAAATCTATAATGACGATAGGACGATTTTGTTCAAAATATTAAATATACTTGTGATAAATAACGTATTTATTTGGATAAGGATTAATACCATGTTTATAAAAACCGGCCAAGTGCGTGTCCGGCCAAGTGCGTGTCGGGCCACGTATAGAGTTCCGTCATCATCATCATCATCATCATCATTTGAGCCGAAAGACGTCCACTGCTGGACATAGGCCTCCCCCAAGTGTCGCCACATTGAACGGTCCCGTGCGACTCACATCCAGCGGATTCCCGCAACCTTCACGAAGTCATCGGCCCACCTAGTGGGAGGCCTTCCAACGGAACGTCTTCCGGTTCGCGGTCGCCTCTCCAGAACTTTTCGGCCCCATCGACCATCCGTTCTGCGAGCAATGTGCCCTGCCCACTGCCACTTAAGTTTGGCAATTCTTCGGGCTACGTCGGTAACCTTGGTTCTCTTGCGGATGTCTTCATTTCTGATTCGATCGCGCAAGGAAACTCCGAACATAGCCCTCTCCATTGCCCTTTGGGTGACTTTAAGCCTTCTGATGAGGCCCATTGTAAGCGACCACGTTTCGGTCCCGTCTGTAATCACTGGCAACACACACTGGTCATAGACTTTCGTCTTGAGACACTGCGGTAGGTTGGACGAGAAGATACCGCGCAACTTCCCGAACACTGCCCAGCCGAGTCGGATTCGACGATTGACCTCTTTCTCGAAGTTAGACCTACCTAACTGGACCGTTTGTCCCAGGTTCACATAATCGTCTACAACTTATATATATATCACGGCAGGGAAAGCCTAGAGTAACCATATTGTCTTTCTGTCATCTATCACATCGCCTTGCGATACGATTCTTCATTGTTGGTAGATAGGTAGGTGCGTACTGATAAAACTATTTTATCATTATAAAATAATACTCGTGGTTGTGACATGTAAAAATATAATTTCATGAATAACAGCGGTTCCTAGGCAATATCTGACATAAGTTTATAGGGCCATCAAAACTAATAAGGTTCTAGTATAACATACTCCTTAACATCCTCCCTTTTTGGCAACCCTATTACTATATCAAGCCAATTTGTATTGCGATTGATACAATCCGTGGCTTATGTAATGCTTTGGTCAGTAAATCCGCTAGTTGGAACTCGCTGGGAACGTATTCTACACGTATTTCTCCATTAGCAACGAGTTCTCTCACATAGAAATGTCGAATAGCAATATCCTTGGTTCTTCTGTGGAGTTCTGGATTGTGTGAGATCTTTATGGCTGCATCATTATCAACCTTTAGCTTAGGTATTTCTTTCAATTTAGATATTTCACCAAAGAGTTTTTTGATCCAGACAATCTCTCTAGACGCTTCACTGGCAGCAACTAATTCGGCTTCGGTGCTTGATATTGCAACACATGTTTGTCGTCGACTTGTCCAAGAAATTGCTCCTCCAGAGTATAAGCATAATATGCCTGATGTCGAACGTCCGGTACTTTGGTCTCCACCGTGGTCAGAATCACTGTAGCATTCTAGAATTCCAGCATTACAGCTCTTCTTAAAACTATTCCATAGTTGAAAGTTCCTTTGATGTATCTTAGGATACGTTTCAGCTTCTGGATGTCTTCTTTAGAAGGGTTTTCTAGACTCCGGGATACAACGCTTACAGCATATGCTAAATCCAGTCTGGTTCCAACGGTCAGATATGCGAGTGCTCCCACAGCTTCTCTATACGGAAATAAAGCAGGATCTACCACTTCTTTATCCAGATCTGGCAGTCCATCTTTTTGTATAGGAGTGGTAACAGGTTTGCAATCACTCATACCAAAACGATCTAAAACTTTCTGAGCATAGTGCTTTTGTGACACTTTTATATTACCATCATGGTCCTCTATTTCTAGTCCTAAAAAATAGGATGCATCTTTTATCGTGATTTTAAATCTTCTCTTCAATTCTCTCATTAACTTTTCAGAATCTTCCTGATTTGTTGCAGCGACCAAACCGTCATCTACATAGAGAGCAAGAATAATTTTGTTACTTGCACGGTTTCATATAAACAGGCAGGGGTCGGTATCGCATTGTTTGAATCCAATGGTTTTTAAATAATCCACCATTCATTTATTCCAACAGAAAAGTTTACAAACCTTGTTAGATCCATCAGAGTAGCCATCAGGTTGATTCATATATATTTCTTCACTCAGTGAACCATAGAGAAAAGCAGTTGATACATCAAACTGTGTGAGTTTTAGACCTTCATTTGCAGCAACGCTTAAGACTGATCTTATTGTCGACATCTTAGCAACTGGACTGAAAGTCTCATCATAGTCGATGCCCTTTTTCTGTGTATATCCTCTAGCGACTAGTCTTGCTTTGAATTTATCTAGAGAGCCATCAGCATTGGTTTTGATCTTATATATCCATTTACAGGATATAGGCTTCCTGTCTTTTGGAAGGTCCACCATTATCCAGGTTTTGTTTTCCTTTAAAGACTTCACCTCACTTTCCATTGCTTTGACCCACTGATCTTTATGCGTACTAGTCATTGCTTCTTTGTAGGTTTTAGGTTCATTTATCTGATTAAAAATTTCATCTGACATCATGACGTAATCTCCGAATCTAATAGGTGGTCGTATTTGACTTCTATCTCGTAGAGTCATTCTAGTGGCTATCTCAGCTATATCATCTGAGATTCTTGGTTGTTCAGTATCATCACCATCATCTAAGGCGTCTTCATAATGAGGTGATTCTGGCATTGATGCTTCTGAAGACGTTTGTAATGATTCAGTAGAGTCATCTTGGCTTTCTATTTCCTCACTTACAACCAAATCCGGCGATGTGGGGGGCAAAGACGAACTAAGCTCATCAGAGCTACTTGCAGCGCGATCCAAGCTATTTTCGACACAATCATCCTCCCTTGCATCACACATCGGTGGTACTGAAAGTGGAAAGTGTATTTCTACTGAAGGCTGTTCTTCCAAATCACTTTGACCAAATGGAGTCAATACCGATTCATTAAATGTAACGTCTCTTGACCTTATGAGTTTACCATGTTTATTCAGTAAGCGATAGCCTTCATCACCCTCATATCCAATAAGAATGCATTTCTCAGCCTTTTTAGATAGCTTTTTTCTTTTTTGTTGAGGAATATGAGCATAACATTCACATCCAATTATTTTAAGGTGACTGATTGCTGGTTTCTTCTTAAACCATAATTCAAATGGTGATTTTCCATTTTCTGAAGTTGGACCAGTTCTGTTTAACACGTACGCAGCGGTATTTATCAATTCTGCCCATGTAGCAAACGGTAATTCTTCGTGAGCATGCATCATTGTACGAGCGGCTTCAACTAAGGTTCTATTCTCACGTTCACTAAGACCATTTTGTTGCGGTGTATAGGGCATCGTGAGCCTTTGTCTAATTCCAGCTTCTTGTAGAATGCACCTGACGTTCTGATTATCAAATTCACCTCCGTTATCGCTAAGAAATTCTTTAACAGAGTATCCAGCTACTTTACATTCTTGTAACATTTGTCGGAGTTTCAGGTAAACTTCCGATTTGTGTCGAACAAAATAAATGTGTCTGTACTTGCTGTAATCATCTTTGAATAAAACGAAGTAGCGAAATTTGTGAAAAGAAGGAGGAAATGGACCACATACATCAGCGTGTAAAATTTCTGCAGGTAATTTAGCTCGTACTCTTGTTCCGAAAGACTGTCTGTGTGTTTTACCATAAATACAGCCAGTACACAATTCTGAATCTAGTCGAACTTTAATTCCTAGTTCTCGTTCTATAACACCTTTAACATGTTTTTTATTCTGATGGGCTAACCTTTCGTGATATAGTTGTAGTATGTTTTCTGTTGACAAAATGTTTACATTAGGTGTTAACTTTGTAACAGTCTCTACATTGAGCTTGTATAAGCCACCATTCTTGATCCTTTTGCCAGTCAGTCTAACTTGTCCATCAACTTTCAACGAGCAGTGTTCCCTTTCAGACATGAAAACACTTTTATTTAGTCTGTCTTGAGTGGCCAGTACAGAGAATAGGTTTCGCATAATATCAGGTACATACCATACATCACAGAGTGTTACTCTGGATTCCTTGCCATTGATAAATGTTTTCAAGTCAACAGTACCTTTGCCAATTGCTTTGACAGTAGCTCCATTAGCAGTAGTCACTATACGATTATCTTCAAAATGCTGAAAACTAGAAAAATAGTCGTTCCGGCAGGTGACATGATTAGTTGCACCATTGTCGACGAACCAACTCGATGTATCATAGTGTGTATGCATTGAATTTACATCTGTATTAACTTGCATGAGCATTAAGTTCAAATTTGTTGGTGTCTGTTTACTTTCAGGCTTGGCTGGTTTACCGTCAGCTTTCCATTTATGACATTGCCTGACTTTGTGACCGACTTTTCCACAATATCCACATTTCTTCTTTGCTTTATTATTATTCTGTAAGGCTAGAGCTTCTGCAGAACCTTCATTTTTCAAAGATATAGAGCGCTCATAGGCACAGAGTTGTGTAGTCAGATTTTCTATTGTTCTATCTGTCTTTGACATCAACATCCAGCTTGATTTGAATAAGAAATATGGTTCAGGTAGAGTATCCAGAATTTTGCAGATTAATAGGATAACTGGTAATTCAGACTTATCTATCTTCATTAATTCTTTTATCAAATCTGACCAAATGGTTTTTATTTTGGAAATATGAGTTGTGATGTCGTGTGACGGATCTTTTGAATAGCAGAAAAATCTCATACATAAATCATAACTTTTGTCTTCAGACATACCATCGAACAAACGATGTAGTTCGTCCCAAACTTCTTTAGATGAGTTAAAACGCATGATTTTCTGAAGAGTTTCATCTGACATATTTGCGGTAAGCAGAAGTAATGCAGAACTATCAATTTTATTATATTTTTCGAGAGCAGTATTATATTGAGAAATTTCGTCGACATTGTTGGTAATAGGTTTCACGGGTTTTATTAGAGCACCGTTTACCGCGTCCAATCCACCAGGCGTACCTCTTAATAGTAATGTCGCTTTAAATTTCCAAGTCGACCAGTTCTTCACACCCTCCAGGTGACCAATGTCAATTTTACAACTTGGTGATTGCATTATGAATATTTGTCTTACCGGATTGTTTTAAACTTGGTTGATGACTTCTCTAGTTACTATCACTTGTAACCACGCTCTGCTACCACGATAAAACTATTTTATCATTATAAAATAATACTCGTGGTTGTGACATGTAAAAATATAATTTCATGAATAACAGCGGTTCCTAGGCAATATCTGACATAAGTTTATAGGGCTATCAAAACTAATAAGGTTCTAGTATAACATACTCCTTAACACGTACTGGGTAGTTGAAATCACACACAGCACTTGACTCAAACTCCAAACGTTTATTTCTATTAAACCATTTAGGTACAGAAACTTATTAACTTTCTAGAGTTGAGTCGTCCATTCGCAGAGTATTATGGTTGAGGAGAAGAATCGACGAAGAAACTCCTCACACTCTCATTTTCACAACAGCTAATCGTTCACTTCAATAAACACTTATAATTGCTTAGTATTTCAATTGTTTGGCTAATCTTATGACAACGTGACTGCTTGTCGCTCACGCGTCCATTCTGCCTGCGTGAGCGGAAGTCCCTCATTCAGTACAGTTTATTCATTACATAATATATTCATTAAAACTTACAAACAATTCTAGAATAATTCACAATGAATCATTTTATTAATTAAACATTTCCAATATTCACAAATGCAAAGGTTTTATCTAGTTAAAGCTAATTAGTGACTTCATTACTTTTTACAACAATATTCGATCTTGCTTAAAACCATTTCTGGTAAATCAAAGGATTTAATACAGAGAACACCTAAAAAGTCTTTCACTAATAAATTGTTCTGTAAAATAATCTTGTTACTTTTTAGTTTGTAATTCAGTTAGATAATCTGATTTAGTTGTAGTTTCAAATAATTAATTGAGTTATTGATCAAATCGTATTCAGCGCTATCTTCCACTGTCTTGTAGTGTTGCCTCATAAACAGTCTTGTGTCAAATGAACAATAATAATTACAAATTCAATGTCATAAAATACTTGCTTATCATAATTTTAACTTTAGATCTAGCTAAAGACTTACTGAGAGTCTTTAGCTACTTTTGTTTAGTAAATTACTATTTGAAACCACGAACTATCTAAGTACTAGGTGAGCCAATAGATGGCGCTTAACTCATCTGTCAATTAATTAAGTTCTATGTAATAATTGTACTGCCAAGCAGAGATGGCAGGTTCACCCGTTTTATCATGGATTAGAATTATGAGTGCTATTAATTTGATTAAATCTTAGCAGATAGAGCCTCTTGCGGCGACATATATATATAGACAAATTGTTAAAAAAACTTAGCTCTGCAGCATACGCTGTTAGAAGGATTCGTGAGTTAACTGATTTAGAGACAGCCCGTTTAGTTTACTTTAGTTATTTCCATAGCGTGATGTCGTACGGTATTCAATGCCGCCGATATTCAGACAATATTTGTTTTGCAAAAAAAGGGAATTCGTTAAATTTATAAATTAAGTCCCAGATACTCCCCAGAGCAAAATTTAAAGAGACTAATATTCTTACTGTGCCCTCTCAGTTTATTTATGAAAACCTTTTGTACGCACACAAAAATATAAATTTATTTAAAAAATACAGTACACACACAAAATTTTTGTTGTTCCTGCAACGAGGCTCAAAAAAATAGGGGGTACGTTCAGATGCCAATGTATACGTTTTTACAATAAACTTCCGAGCCAAATTCAAGCACTAAGCCTAAATAAATTCAAGTCGTTTATAAAACGGAAGCTGTGCCTGAAAGCCTACTATCATGTTAATTACTATCTCGAAGATAAAAAGGCTTGGGATTAAGCTGCTCCAATGAAATTTGCTCTGTGAATGTCGAAGTTTCGGACTTCACTTCTTGTTTATTATTTATTCCTTTCTTTTCCTTTTTTTAAACACTCTGACTTTTATGTTTTGACATGTATTTTATTGTTTTTATACACTCTGACATTTAATGTTTTGACATGTATTTTATTATTTTTTATCCACTCTGACATTTAATGTTTTGACGTGTATTTTATTTGACATTTACTGATTTGACATGAATACTTATTTTATTAAGTATTTTACTTTTTTTATCATCATTGTGACATTTAATGATTTTTGTGATTTTTATTTACATTCTTTTTGAAAAGAACTTGTTATTAATTTCATATGATTATTGTGAATGTGGGGACCATGTGGGTCACATTTTTATTTTTTGTTTATTTTTTTCCATAACTGTCTGGCAGTTTGAGTACTCATAGAAACAACAGGCACAAACTAAGCTTAATTAAGGCTATTGCTATCTATAAAAGAGGTCTGAGCAAATGTTTGTGTGATGAGCACGGACATTTGTTTCCGAGTCATGGATGTTTATATGTATAATAAGTATGTATTTACAAACAAAAAGTATCTATGTAGTATGTCAACTATCTGGTGTCCACGACACAAGCCTCGTTGCTTAGTGTGGCACTAGATGGCGCTGTCTATAATGTCCAGCAATATATATATATATAATAAAACAAGAAAGAGACGGACGTAATTTAGATCTGTCAAAGGAGACAGTTTTTTTTAGGCCCTCTTCGATGTTGCGGATATTCATATTACTTACACCAAAAAAAGTAACCATTTTATTCTAATAATAAATGAAAGATTACAAATTACGTTCGGCTGCAGGAGGGTGTAAAAGAAAACCGATATAATTTGCTTAAAGCTATTTAATTAATAAAAAATATTACAATTAAGTCGGTAAAACTAGGACGCGTGACAATTGTTCGATGTGAGAATCAAGAGTGGTCCACGCAATCGAAAATGTTGAGATGGCGACGGTGCCGGCGACAACGGGCGCTTTGTATTAATCATGGTCTTCAGATTTCAACGCGCCGCAAGTACGACACAATAGGGTTTTTTGTATTAGTCATGCTCTTCAGAGTTTAAGGTGACTCAAGTGCTACATAACATCTCCCTCCACGAGATCGACAACTATTTGAAAACTCTAGTCGAAAATAGTGTCGATGGCGAAGCTGGATTAATCTCGGTGTTGCAGGCTTCCTTATCCTTAATATCGATTTCATCAGTGGCTTTCTGTAGTTGGTTCAATCTGCGACGACGAAGTATAACGATGATAATGAGTACACATGCACCGGATAGTAGAATGTATACCGGTATGGTAGTGTGGTATATAGCTTCTGTGTTTGACGACTGTAGCGTTACAGATTCTTGTAGAGTGATTTCAGAGTTACTTGAATGCAAACTCCCAATGTCAATGGTATCTGGTTTTATAGTTTTGTTTGGTACATTATCCAAATTTTCCTTTATAATTGGTAAAATGTTGGTCGTCTAGCTGCTCCATAGCTTCAGAAGACAGGTTGACTGATGTTAAATGACAGGATTCATTAATTTCTGTTGAAATAAAAGCTGCTGGATACAGCCCGATTGTTTGCCATGGTGGTGTCTTAAATCATTTCGCAAAGGTGACCGTGACTATACTTCGGACATTCTGTCTCTATGTACAATAGATCTTTTTCGTGAACCGCTAAGAAAGGATAAGCTGTAATTAGGAGCTTATTGTCATGATTAGGAGCCAAGGACAATTTATATAGGATATAGTTAGAAGGATAAAGCATCGGAAATTTTATAACTATCACTATTTTATTCTCATTGTAATAATATCCTAGTCTAATTATGACAAAATATATCTAGAAACTGATCCTTATTATATAACACACCTAACCTATTTATCATGTCCTTAAACATAGCATAGTTTAATATAGAATAATGAATACTTCTAACCTTAATAAATACCAATAAATTTTGAAATTTGTCAAGTTCTTAGTAACTGTGCGAAATGAGCATATTAATTGGGATCTGTTTCATATCTA
Source organism: Xestia xanthographa (assembly GCA_905147715.2). Taxonomy (NCBI): domain Eukaryota; kingdom Metazoa; phylum Arthropoda; class Insecta; order Lepidoptera; family Noctuidae; genus Xestia; species Xestia xanthographa. The sequence goes on along the minus strand of LR990657.1, from coordinate 12,323,536 downwards.
CTATTGTTAGCTAAAATGGATTTGATAATTTTCTCGATTTTATCTTGGTTTTCTACTGTACTGTTTGAACTACGTGAAACCCACTGCTTACTTAAACTCATTTGGTGATTCATTTCAGCAACTAAATTATTTTCATTCTGCAAGATTGCAATGGCATTATCGTATTTTAGTGCATCAGTAAAAATTATTATATAAATTACCTGAAATGCTCTTTATTATTGAACCAAGACCATTATGAGACGAACGAAAGTTAGCAGCTCGATATACTCAAGATACGGTATTAGCGGATTTGCCTATTCATATGTATACCAAAAAGAAAAGAGGCACCGTGCCTAAATCACGCCTAAAACGGGTGTCTAATAGTGCTCGTTTGTTACAAGACACTGAAAATAATACTAGTCCTGACCCTGGCCCCAGCGGACGAAATAACGCTAGACAGTCTTAACGATGGACCAGGTATTTTGCCCTTCAACTTGGGATCCACAAGAATTATTTCACATTTCTCTTAATTCTGTCCTTTCTGCAAATTATAAACCTCCATGATATGCGTAATAGCTTAGAGATGGTTAACGAGCAATTGCAAAATCTTACGACAGAATTGAGTAATATGTCGCGACTTTTTTATGAACACCACGTTAAATATCCTGGATACTAAGTTAGAAGAAATATCGGGACAGTTAGAAACACTTGAGGTAAAGCCTGTTAAAAGAAGTCTCATAGATGGTCTTGGTTCAATAATAAAGAGCATTTCAGGTAATTTATATAATAATTTTTACTGATGCACTAAAATACGATAATGCCATTATAATAATAATAATAATAATAAATGTTTATTTTTCTTCCACAAATAATACTTATAAACTAACACATGTAAATTGATTGAAAAAGATCACTATGTTTATTTGTGGGAGACTGGTGCCTAAACTAAGCCTAAACTTGTATTTCAGGACACCAGGGACTCCCCCCTACAGGCAAAAATTACATTCTTTATTGGTTATTAAAATAGCTAGGTATACTGGTGTCTAGTTATTGTAATTATAGGTATACAGATATAGATATTTGATAGAAAGAACAAAACATTATGATTTAATAGCTAAATAATAATAGAACCTTAAATTTGTGTGAAGTGTGGTGGAGACAAGATGTGGAGAATAAGGTGCGTGTGGGATGAAGGTGCGTTTAATAGGTTTGTCTGTATCTGCGTATGTGTGTGTGTGCCTGGTGTATTTGTCTGTGTGTCTGTGTGCGTGTGTATGTTTGTCTGTCTTGGTGTGTGTGATATAAAGTATAGTTAGGATGAGAGGTTATAATGTGAGTGGGATCATTATCTAACTAGATGTATGGTATATGAAGGATATGTCTTTTTGATTCCTGTTAAATTTTTATGACTAGTAACTCTTCTGTTTTAGTGTAGTTCAACTTTAGTAGCCAGTTTGTTATTACCCGTTTACATTTAGATTTACTGTAATTAAAAATACCTGTTTCTTTGTTTATCTTATTGTACAGCTCAGGGCCTCGGAAAATATAAAATTTTTGGGCAAAACCTGATTTCATTTTAATGGTATTACATATTGCATAATGCCTTCTCGTTGTTAATTTTGAGAGATCAAAAGAAGATGAATCCGAATGTTGTCTCAGAGTAGTGGAGAGGATGTATATTTGTCGTACTGTTAAAACCTCGGCTTCCTGATACAATGCGGCAGTGGGGAAGAGTCGTGGTTTTGAGAGGCCTACTTTCAGAATCAGTCTTTGAGCTCTCTCTATTTCCAACATTTTTGTTTTACCGGCACCTCCCCAAGTTGTTACACAATATGTCAATATGGATTGAACAAGTGCGAAGTATACCATTTTAAGTGTTTTACCATTTGCAACCTGTCTAAGCTGTTTAAAAATATAAGTAAGCTTCCGCACTCTTTTACATAGGTTGTGAATGTGTTCATCAAAAGATAATCTTCTATCAATGGCAATACCCAGATAACGAATACTCTGTGTCGGCTGTACAGTCGTGCAGCTGCATTGATTCAAGGGAGGAAAGCAACACCGATGCACAAATAGGGGGGGTTTATTTTGGAAGAAGTTTTTAATGCTCCTAATTGAAAATGGAATATATTTAGTTTTATCAGCATTAAGTGTGAGCGAGTTTGCAGCGAGCCAGTGGCAAACCGTATTTAGCCCTAATTGAGCTAGTGAATATACCTCCTCCCAAGAATCACCAATGAAAGTTAGAGTTGTGTCGTCTGCGTAAGATATTATTTTGCAATTTTTTAGTTTAAGTTGACATAGCTCATTTATGTAACATAGAAACAAAGTAGGGCCAAGAATACTGCCCTGTGGCACGCCGTGCTCAATAGGAAGTTCATCACTCAAATGGTTCCCGATTTTAACGCGCTGTGTACGGTCTGACAAATAATTGGACATTAATTTCAATTCATTTCCCCGTATTCCCATGTTAGCTAGTTTCCGAATTAGGGTGGGGATAGAGACTGTGTCAAAAGCTTTGGCAAGATCGAGAAAGATTGTTAAGCATTTTTTGTTGTTGTCCATGTTTCTTACCACGAAGTCAGTAAAAGTGTGAACGGCCTCATCCGTGGACTTGCGGGCTCGAAATCCGTATTGTGTTTCTGCAAGGATTTTATTTGACTCTAAGAAATTTATTAGCCTATGATTAATAGTACGCTCGAAAACTTTCGATAGTGAAGAAAGGATAGAGATGGGCCTATAGTTGTTGACACAGCCTGTATCCCCAGCCTTATATATGGGGATAACGATTGATTTTTTCAGTGCTTTAGGAAACACACCTGTGTCAAAGCAACGATTTATGAGATAAGTGATAACAGGAGCTACCAACTCCACAACATGTTGTAGTAGCATAGCTGATATTGTGTCCCATCCAGGTGAGCATTCTCTCTTTAAATTCAGGATTACAGTTTTAACTTCTTCCGTATCCACTTTGAGTAGTGCGAATGAGTTGCTAGGGGAGGTATCTTTAACTACGGAGGTGTTATTGAAACGTGGAACATTCGAGGGTATGCGTTGTGCCAATATCTTACCAACAGTAGAAAAGAAGGTATTAACATGATTGATAGATGATTGAGGGCTGTGATGTGTGTGTAATAGTTCTTCAGGAGGTTTATGACATTTATTAGAATTCGTTATAGATTTAATAGCATCCCATAGCAGTTTGGAGTTACCTTTAGCCATTTTCAGTTGGTTTTCTTCATACTGTCGCTTTAATTTTTTAAGGAGATTGTTGCAATAGTTTCTATATCGTTTATATGTTATGTTTAGTATTTCATTACTTGGTTCTTTTTTAGTTTTAATATGCATATTGTCCCTATTTCTAATGCATTTTAGTAGCCCTGGCGTAATCCAGGGTTTTAAATTAGTTTTATTTCGTGGCATCCTAATGATCGAATCGAATTGCAATCTTGCAGAATGAAAATAATTTAGTTGCTGAAATGAATCACCAAATGAGTTTAAGTAAGCAGTGGGTTTCACGTAGTTCAAACAGTACAGTAGAAAACCAAGATAAAATCGAGAAAATTATCAAATCCATTTTAGCTAACAATAGTAGATATGAAACAGATCCCAATTAATATGCTCATTTCGCACAGTTACTAAGAACTTGACAAATTTCAAAATTTATTGGTATTTATTAAGGTTAGAAGTATTCATTATTCTATATTAAACTATGCTATGTTTAAGGACATGATAAATAGGTTAGGTATGTTATATAATAAGGATCAGTTTCTAGATATATTTTGTCATAATTAGACTAGGATATTATTACAATGAGAATAAAATAGTGATAGTTATAAAATTTCCGATGCTTTATCCTACTAACTATATCCTATATAAATTGTCCTTGGCTCTTAATCATGACAATAAGCTCCTAATTACAGCTTATCCTTTCTTAGCGGTTCACGAAAAAGATCTATTGTACATAGAGACAGAATGTCCAAAGTATAGTCACGGTCACCTTTGCGAAATGATTTAAGACACCACCATGGCAAACAATCGGACTGTATCCAGCAGCTTTTATTTCAACAGAAATTAATGAATCCTATCATTTAACATCAGTCAACCTGTCTTCTGAAGCTATGGAGCAGCTAGACGAACAACATTTTACCAATTATAAAGGAAAATTTGGATAATGTACCAAATAAAACTATAAAACCAGATACCATTGACATTGGGAGTTTGCATTCAAGTAACTCTGAAATCACTCTACAAGAATCTGTAACGCTACAGTCGTCAAACACAGAAGCTATATACCACACTACCATACCGGTATACATTCTACTATCCGGTGCACGTGTACTCATTATCATCGTTATACTTCGTCGTCGCAGATTGAACCAACTACAGAAAGCCACTGATGAAATCGATATTAAGGATAAGGAAGCCTGCAACACCGAGATTAATCCAGCTTCGCCATCGACACTATTTTCGACTAGAGTTTTCAAATAGTTGTCGATCTCGTGGAGGGAGATGTTATGTAGCACTTGCGTCACCTTAAACTCTGAAGAGCATGACTAATACAAAGAGCCCTATTGTGTCGTACTTGCGGCACGTTGAAATCTGAAGACCATGATTAATACAAAGCTCCCGTTGTCGCCGGCACCGTCGCCATCTCAACATTTTCGATTGCGTGGACTACTCTTGATTCTCTTACTTACTTACTTCTCTGACTTAATTGTAATATTTTTTATTAATTAAATAGCTTTAAGCAAATTATATCGGTTTCCTTTTACACCCTCCTGCAGCCGAACGTAATTTGTAATCTTTCGTTTATTATTAGAATAAAATGGTTACTTTTTTTGGTGTAAGTAATATGAATATCCGCAACATCGAAGAGGGCCTAAAAAAACTGTCTCCTTTGACAGATCTAAATTACGTCCGTCTCTTTCTTGTTTTATTATATATATATATTGCTGGACATTATAGACAGCGCCATCTAGTGCCACACTAAGCAACGAGGCTTGTGTCGTGGACACCAGTAGTTGACATACTACATAGACACTTTTTGTTTGTAAATACATACTTATTATACATATAAACATCCATGACTCGGAAACAAATGTCCATGCTCATCACACAAACATTTGCTCAGACCTCTTTTATTAAAGAGAAAGAGATAGCAATAGCCTTAATTAAGCTTAGTTTGTGCCTGTTGTTTCTATGATCTGAGGTTTGTGCACAACAGAATCGACACCAATGTCAAACAAAAGAACTGGGGGCCTAAAATGCCTGCTTTATCAGAACCATAATATAAATAACGTGAAAAATTTAAAATTCTTTAAATGGTCTTTAGGTTTATGATCATAAGGACCTTTTTAAGAATTTTAAATTTTTAACGTGATTCATGTTATGATTCTGATAAAGCAGCCATTTTAGGCCCCCTGTTCTGCGATGTTGTTTGTTTGTAAAAAATGATTATTTTACCTTACGGATTTTTTACATCGTACATTTATTACTTCAAATACGATACTACATCTATTACGTCTAATCTATTAGATTAGGCATCGTAAAATGAAAAGCCTGCCGTGCATTTTCAATGTACCCGAAGGTCGTGTAGAGAATGAGATCTGTGAATTTTTTAAAACTAGATGGGGCCGGTGTTTCGTACCTACTACTCTGAGAAGAAACAGCTGAAACAAACTCAGTGGTCATAGTCTCTTTTGAAGTCCAGACATAATCTTGCTCAATTCACATGAGGACCATGCAGATTAGTGTCTGAGATGGTCTTTTGAAGAAAGAACTATACAGATTTGAGTGGACCTGTCCAGTCAGTGCAAGCATTTGTCAGTTAATGTGTACCTCGACTTATAACTCAAGGAGCTCAACGAAACGACGAACAATACCAAAGAAAGGACATTTGAGTACTCTAAGCGACCTACCCCGCTTAGAGTACTCAAACTGCCAGACAGTTGTGGAAAAAAATAAACAAAAAATAAAAATGTGACCAACATGGTCCCCACATTCACAATAATCATATGAAATTAATAACAAGTTCTATTCAAAAAGAATGTAAATAAAAATCACAAAAATCATTAAATGTCACAATGATGATAAAAAAGTAAAATACTTAATAAAATAAGTATTCATGTCAAATCAGTAAATGTCAAATAAAATACACGTCAAAACATTAAATGTCAGAGTGGATAAAAAATAATAAAATACATGTCAAAACATTAAATGTCAGAGTGTATAAAAAACAATAAAATACATGTCAAAACATAAAAGTCAGAGTGTATAAAAAAAGGAAAAGAAAAAAAAAGGAAAAGAAAGGAATAAATAATAAACAAGAAGTGAAGTTCGAAACTTCGACATTCACAGAGCAAATTTCATTGGAGCAGCTGAATCCCAAGCCTTTTTATCTTCGAGATAGTAATTAACATGATAGTAGGCTTTCAGGCACAGCTTCCGTTTTATAAACGACTTGAATTTATTTAGGCTTAGTGCTTGAATTTGGCTCGGAAGTTTATTGTAAAAACGTATACATTAGCATCTGAACGTACCCCCTATTAAGTACAGTAAGAATATTAGTCTCTTTAAATTTTGTATCTGGGACTTAATTTATGAATTTAACGAATTCCCTTTTTTTGCAAAACAAATATTGTCTGAATATCGGCGGCATTGCCCCACAAGAGAATACCGTACGACATCATGCTATGGAAATAACTAAAGTAAACTAAACGGGCTGTCTCTAAGGCGCAAAACATACAGAAAAGGCGTACGGTGAAGACGCGGCGCAGGCGCAGAGCAGGCGTGGAACAGATAAGGCACGGACGCGATTTAAATTATATCAAAGAGGCGAAGAGACGCCGCAACTAGTCATTATACAGGCTGACTTTATCGTGATAGAATGTCTTCCTCTTCAGACGACGAAGATGCGCTTGCTTTGCTGCAACTCATTAACGTGCAGAGACACCGAAGATATTAGGTGCAACCTTTTTTTTTTTTTGACCCCTTCGTCTTTGCTGACTCTCTTTGAGGCGCGCGTGGAACACGAACGCGCCGTCGACACGGCCTGTCGTCCTGAGACGGACGGACGGCGAGCTAGCCCATAGCCCACCGTCCACAGGCCCGCGCCTACGGTGGCCGGGGGCCACGTGGTGGCCTCCGACGCCCGGGACGTCTCCCGCGGCGGCCGGGACGTTGAGAGGTTCTCTCCCTCTCACGTTCCCCCACCTCCTTCTCTAGCATTACTGCTTCGCAGAAGGAGGTGACGGCGTCCCATTCCGTCTCGCTCCGGACCTTTTTTTTAACAATTTGTCTATATACAGGCCCTGAAGCTTGGCATCCAAAGTTATGACTAGGAACACTATGCTATCTTCCGGTTTCAACTCTTCATCCTTAATTAGTACAGTAGTTTCCACTTGTCTTACATGGGGTATCGTAAACTTAATACATTTGATTTTTTTCTCATTTAGGAGTAGGTTATTAACATTAAACCAATTAACGACTTTTGCCAGGGCGCTATTAACATCATCCGTAACTAACTGCTGACGTTTGAGTTTAAATAAAAGAGAAGTGTCGTCTGCAAACAATGCTATGTCATGATTATCCTTTATGAGGTGAGGCAAGTCATTTATGTAAATAAGAAACAAAAATGGACCAAGCATTGAGCCCTGTGGTACCCCCATTCTTACTACGGATCCGGGAGATCTCTTCCCGTTAACATCAACTCTCTGAATCCTGTCACTCAAATATGAAATAAGAAGATCCAGAGAGGCGTTACGGATTCCGTAGTGGTGTAGTTTCCTGATTAATGTTTCATGAAGAACGCAATCGAAAGCTTTAGATAAATCGCAAAAAATGCCCAAAGCATCGCATTTGCCCTCCCAGGCATTATAAATGTGTCCTAAAAGTTCAACACCGGTAGTTGAACGACCCCTTGTAAAACCGAACTGTTTTTTATGCAATAACTTATGTTTATTGAAAAAACTTTGCATTTGTGCCAAAATTAATTTTTCAAAAATTTTACTAAAGGTGGTTAGTAGGTACTGAAATGGGTCTATAATTAGTGGGGTCTGATGTACTACCTGATTTAAACAATGGTATTATTTTACTATATTTCATTAGATCAGAAAACTCACCATGATCAATACAATCATTAAATATTACAGCTAATGAAGGAGCTACAATGTTTATAATGGATTTAGCAACGTCCACAGAATGATCCCATAGATCGGCAGTCTTTTTAACATTTAAGGTGTGAAAAGTTTTAATTATATCTTTACAGGTTACATATTGAAAATTAAATTGGGAATCACAGACTGAAACGTTTTCCCGATTTTATATTATTATTTATATTTTCATTTAGCGATTTAGTAGTCGATACGGGAATATCCGCAAAGAAATTTTCAAAGGCTGTGGCAACTTGAGTGTCTGAATTTAAAATATTATCGCCAATAGCAAGGCTGTAGTCACTATTTCGGTTGCAAGACCTTCCCGTTTCGCTATTAATAATGTTTCATGTCATTTTCATTACATTACTACTATTTTTAATTTTTGAACTCAAGTAACGTGACTTTGCTATGAAACAAACTTTTTTAAATCATTTAGAATAATTCTTAACATACAAATTAAATTCTACAGTGTTTTTATAAGTCCGCTCTTCATACATAAAGTCGTTTTCGACTCTTGAATACCAATGGTGGCCCAGTCGTTGAAAGAAGCGTTATTATTTACAGATATTGTCTTAGAGACAAATGTGTTTTCAAATTGTGTGCAATACATACTGAAAAAAACGTTATATTGTTGATTTGGATCATCATTAACTGACAAAAGTGGTAGTTTAGATAAAAGTTTAGTTTTAAAAGTTTCCAGGCGATTTTTGCTTTTTGGATTAACAATGATATCCTTTTTAGTGACTGTCTTGTTTACATTTGGAATTGTGATCAATTGCCCACAATGATCTGAATCTATTAAGTTAATAATTGCTTTTTGGGTGGGTATAATATCAGTGTAAATATTATCTAGGTAAGTGGCACTAGTTGGGGTTATTCTGGTAGGCTCGAGAAATTTGTTTTCAAGATTGTATGACTGAAACAGGCTTATAATTTTTGTACTTAACCCAGAATTTTCTAACAAATTAATATTAAAATCACCACAAATGATTACTGACTTCTTAGAACTACAGATTGTATGCAACACTTCATCCATTACCTTTTCGAAACAATCATACAACCCTGAAGGAGGTCTATACACACTTAATATAATAAACTGCTCCAATTCTATACAGGCTATTTCAACTGTTCGCTCAACAGATAGGCTGACAATATCCTTGCGGTCTTTAAATTTAAGATGATTATTTACTAAGATTAATGCGCCACCATGTATAGCATTTACCCTGCTGAATGAGCTACCAACCCGGTGATTACTAAAATTGAAAATTAATTGATGACATTTGAGCCAATGCTCCGTTACACAAAGAATATATATTGTTACAATTCAGGAATAGTTCTACTTCTAATTCTTTGTTCAAAAATCCTTGAATATTTTGATGAACCAGGTTGATACTATTAAAACTCTCAATATATTCGCCTGATTTATTATCTGGCTTCCTTATAATATTGCAAGAGGTCGCCTCTGTTGTCCCATTTTCTAATGTAAATGATTGACTGATTCATTCTTTATGATCAAACTATTGGCAGAGTGATTTAATTGAGTATTGCATTGTTCAACAGAGGCAACCTGATCAACCAATTTCTTGGCTGTAATAGAAAAAAAGTATGATAGCGACACAGCTACCTGTCTTTTCCAATAGTTTGAAAGATAGCACCTGTCTACAAGATATCTATCTTTTGTCAAATAAAAATTTTCACCATTAGAATTGTTAATGTCAATTAAATTAAATACATTACTATTAAATGACAGATTATGCAATGTTTTATTAATGTCATATCTAAAACAGTTACAGTAGTAGCAGTGCAGTAGTTCTTACATAAGACACAGAGAGCGCTGCTGCCCATTTTCTGGTAAGTCCCTTAGTCGCCTCTTACGACACCCACGGGAAGATATGGGATGGTGTTATTCTTTACGTCCGACACCATGGACATTGTGCTATTAAAGACCTTTTTTTAGAACTTTTTAAGCGGAACAATTTCGTCATACGTGATTGTTTCGTAATTTTCACCGCTTACGCAGCGCACGCAACGGATGCTCTCCAAAAGCTTCTCTTTGAGCTTCTCTCAAAAGGAATACATTTTCGTATTTGCAGTATTTTTCATTGATGCTTCGCTCCTATTGGTCGTAGCGTGGTGTTATATTAGCCTTTCTCGAAAAATAGGCTATCGAAAATTAAAAGAATTTTCTATTCGAACCAGTAATTCCTGAGATTAGCGCGTTCAACCAAACCAACAAATTCTTCAGCTTTAAAATATTAGTAGGTATAAATTATGTTGTATTAGTAATTGTGTTGAGTGTATATGATTGGTAAGTACGCGAAATGCTGCAAAATGAGCATTGTGCATCGCTAAGTGACATGTTATGATAATTACAACCCAAATCGGTGTATTTCAGTTTGTATAATATAAAAGGCGTGTAATTTTAATTCCAGACATTGTTGCTTCAAATCTCAAAAGTGCAATATGTCTAAATATATTTGTTTTGTGGTATGGGTCGTAAGCTTAAGCTGCGTTTGTGTAAGTATCGTTTATTCTTATTTCTAGCTATATTATTTTTAGAATCAATGCGTTATTGGTCTATCTGTCACATCTATGATGTAAAAGAGTGTCCGTGGAGTTTGTTAACTGTTCTTCTCCATAGAGATGATCCGTTTTGGGCCGGGCAGTTGCCTTTTCACAAACTGACCGACTCCGTGTCTTCAAATGGTATAATTGAAAAAATAATAATATAGTCATTTTATTTTCGTTGTATTAATTGTTTTTATTTTACGCGTGAAGGCTGGTGAAGGTGTGAAATCTGCTAAAGATTATGAGGTCTTGAGAGAAGAGTGCTTAAAGGAGTCCGGAATCACAGAAGCTGAGTTTATGGAAGCCGCAAAGACAGACCGCGTGTCGAAGATAAGTCCTTGTTATTTTGGCTGCTTCTACAAGAAAATTGGAATTGTACGTATTAATAAATTCTAGTAAGGGTTGCCTAATATCGGCGCGTTCTTGTTCCAAGCGCGCCTCAAAGAGATGTCAGAATAAGGAAGGGGTCCGCAAGGGCCGATGCCTGCTAGGGCTGTGAGACTGTTCGAAAGAGATACCGCGGCCCTGGTACACAAAGGGCTACGAAGGAACATGGATGGGTTTTAGTCTGTAAAATTCTGACATTCCCTCCTTTTTATAATTTACGGATAACTTTTGAAGAATTTAGAATTTTTATGTAAGTCCTTTCAGCACCATCTAGGTACTGTAGTACTTTTTGTAGTACCGGGAGAATCGGGTACAAAAAAATCCTTTATTCCAAAAGTCAAATCCGAATTTCAAAATACAAATTTTCATAATTCCGAATAGTTTCAAATTCCGAATATTCATTAATCCTATTTTCATAATTCCTATATTTCAATATTCCTGACGTTCATAATTACTATTCTCAAAATACTGAATTTCCATAGTCCGACATAATGATAATACGAAATATTAAAAATACAAATCCCGATTACTAAAACACCGATTAATTAGAATTCGACAAGTGAAGCGCGCTCGCTACGCTTGCATTTTACACACCCACTTTCATGCACAAATATCGTCGTCGCTCCCTTCGGCCTACGCTCGGCGCCGCAAGACCCAATGTAGAAAAGCACTAAGCAATACTGAGTTCTACCTACTTCATTTCTTTGGTATTTGGTTTCTGTCACTAAAACCTAATTTAGCAGTTTATTCGAAGTGTTGAAAATCGGAATGTCGTTTTTGGACTGACGATCCATCGAACATTTGATTCTTCGGACATATATGAAAATCGGACAACAAACAAATCATATTTACGTCTTTCGGTTTTTTTTTTTAATTTTGAATAATAGACATCATAATTCATCGGTATTATGAAATTCGGATTGTTGATAATCGGAATATAGAAATTTGAAAAAAATCTATTTCGGAGTATTTGGGTGTTCTCCATAGAATCATTATTAAAAAAAATAGGTATACGTGTCCGTTACCTATAAATTATATTATTGTTTTTTTTTTTAGCTGACTGACAAAGGTCAATACGATCCGAGCGTCTACCTGAATAATTATAAAGAGTTTATGAAGGATGATTTTCATTACGCTCAATTGAAAGAAGTAGCAGAGAAATGCAAATCTGGTAAAAAAATGTCTTTGATATGATCTAAACTGTATAATATGCTCTACATTGTTCGTATTCTGTTTGTATTCTGATTCATCTAATGACTTTGTGGCGTTATGCCAGTTTTCTAAGGCTAGCATTTCAGTTTAGTCTGACTAATTAGTTTTCGTTCCAAACCAGAATGATCACAAAAGCTAAGCAGGAGGTCCTGGGTTCATTTTCCAAGCGTTTCGGTTCAGAACAAAGTGTTATTGAATTTTTCTTATTCGAATTTCTCAGTGACAGTCCAACGTCTGGGATTTGAGTTGATGCCACATGTGTGAGTCCTTCTGCTTGCTATAATAATTAATATTTTAAAACAGCAGTCAAAATTAAAAATTATACACTCTAGTTGTACATATTAGCACACTGTTAATAGGTTTGGTGCTGATAGAAAATTATACTTCTAACGGCTCGTGTGATCCATTGCTGGGCAAAAGTGTCATTTAATTCTTTTCACTTACGCTTATATTCAAGTGCATTATTTTTATACAAATTGCAGTAAAAGATGTTGTCGTAAGCGACGGTGAAGCTGGATGCGAGATGGGTGCGTTGGTGGCCGATTGCTTATATAAAGAAGAAATGGAGAAATTCAGTTAGTATCTTTATTTGCATAAAATTTGGTATATGAAGGATGTTACAGAAATTGTATTGTAGGATGTGTGAAAAATGCTAGTTACGATTTTATACGATTTTAGTCTAAAACTAAAACCACCAATTATTCAACAACCACCAATTACCAATGCCTCATGAAGCTAAGTGAAATGGGTTCCCTATGTCAGATCGAAACACTATTCTGCGAAAATTGTTACATCGATGACTATACATCGAAGCCTTGATAGTGCGACGTTATGTTTGAACTACGCCTTTTTTGTTCGCTGTTACCTTACATCGAACCCTTGTTTCTTCGACGTTTGTTTGTTCTATGTAACGCTACTTCGAAAATATTTTGTCAACGAGATATTGATTTATAAAGTATGTTTGACAACAGTTTGGAATTATTTCTTTTAATAATTTGGGTAAATAGAAAAACTCTTAATATGGATCTATTAACACAAGTAAAGCCTTGCCAACCTTTTTTTTTTTTTCGGTTGGAAAATCATCGAATGACTGAGCAGGAGCAGGATTGTCAGACTTTTACTGACTAAAACCCATCCATGTTCCTTCATCGCCCTTTGTGTTCCGGGGCCACGGTCGACGAGGTGGGCAAGCTCTTTGAAAGAGTAATTTCAAACCGACTCGCCGAGCACCTTGCGGGGACGGGGCCGGGAACTTGCGGAACACCAGTATAGTTTCCGCAAGGGGCGCTCTACGGTGGACGCCATCATGCGCGTGAGAGCCCTCACGACGGGGGATGCGGTGTCCAGAGGTGGGGTTGTCTTGGCGGTGTCTCTTGACATCGCCAACGCCTTCAACTCCATGCCCTGCATAAGGTAGGCACTCCGGTATCACCGGAAGCCTTGCCAACCTCAAAGTTGAACAAGTTAGGCCGTTTGAAAAAATTAAATAAGAATAGACTTTTTAGTAGGTACCTTCTTTCTTAGCTTGACATCATGACTTATGTCATTCAGTGTACAAAAGGCTATGGATATTGTAATTAATAAAGTATTGTATAATAGTAATATTTAATTATAATCACTATGGCTAGTTCAATAAATGTGTTAAAGTCGAAACGCGAAAATGACGTCATTATCATTGATATCCCGCAAGGTGCTCGGCGAGTCGGTTTGAAATTACTCTTTCAAAGAGCTTGCCCACCTCGTCGACCGTGGCCCCGGAACACAAAGGGCGATGAAGGAACATGGATGGGTTCTAGTCAGTAAAAGTCTGACACTCCCTCCTGCTCCTGCTCAGTCATTCGATGATTTTCCAACCGAAAAAAAAAAAGGTTGGCAAGGCTTTACTTGTGTTAATAGATCCATATTAAGAGTTTTTCTATTTACCCAAATTATTAAAAGAAATAATTCCAAACTGTTGTCAAACATAGGTACTTTATAAATCAATATCTTGTTGACAAAATATTTTCGAAGTAGCGTTACATAGAACAAACAAACGCCGAAGAAACAAGGGTTCGATGTAAGGTAACAGCGAACTAAAAAGGCGTAGTTCAAACATAACGTCGCACTATCAAGGCTTCGATGTATAGTCATCGATGTAACAATTTTCGCAGAATAGTGTTTCGATCTGACATAGGGAACCCAAGTGAGAAGTGAAATCTACCGAGGGTCACGTATTTTGGATGTTTAACCCCATAACCTGCTCTGGGTCCAAGTCCATTCATTTGATAAAGTAAGGGCGCTGGTTCTTCCTACTAAAAATAGCATTATAATAGTGCTGCAACACTCTTTGTCTTAATTCTATCATCGTTATCTCTGGTGGAATGTGGTTTTGTCTTGCGTATTTTTACATGATTTTGAGATGTTTGTAAGAATTCACACCACGCCGTCACAAAAAGTAATCAATAATTATAATGTGCGATTAATTTTACGGGAACCATTTCAAGTGAGTCTTGATTTTTCAGATTTGGAGATCGCACAGAACTGAATACGCAGAGATACGAAATACACATCTAAACCTTCGAAGTTGTTTCATTTTGAGTAACTTTTAAAATAAATAAATCCCGTCTACTTTTTGAGTCTTATTCTCCCAAGTATTGTCAAAAATCCGTGTTTTTTTCTTTCACCGGCGTGACGTGACAGAGCAGGTGATATGTCAAATGGAAGGCGACTGGTTCAATTTTACATATCGTCAAAATGGAAGGCGACTGCTGCTGGGCAAAATTGTCATCAGAATAGTTGGTAAAAAACAAAAAGCGACGCCGTATTTCCTGGCAGCTTATGTGAATTCAATTGAGGAGAAAATAATCTCCCATTAAAAGCCGTTACATTTGTTAAGAACACTACTACTCATAATATATACTGACCAAACTAACTCAGTTGTGAAGATGCGTTCTAGAAAATAAATCTCTTTACGCTTCCCACAATAATGTGATTTTCGATGTAATAGTCGAAAATATAAATGATGCCAGTCGCTCTTGTCGTATATGTGAGTGTGTGTGATGATGTGATCGTGTGATATACCTAGTAAACTAGCTGACCCGTGCAACTTCGTCTGCGTCATATAAAAGGGAGAGAGAAAAGATAAGATAATATTTTATTTGGGTCCCTTCTATCTGGCAGAATCTTGATGCTCCGAAATTTATTTGGCATAACACACTTGGCATAATCTTCTTTAAACGAATATTTTTAAGGCATAAAAAATATTTAATATAGTTATTGTTTGGCCGAATGTTTGTATGTCCGAATTTACAATGGCATACTTTTAAGATGGCAGAGTTTTATTTGGCATAATTACCTTTGGCAATGTTAAAATTCCGCATAATTTCATTTAGAATAACGTTTCTTTAGAGCGACGATTATTTGGTACAATTTCATTTGGCATACTATGAAGATGGCAGAATTCCATTTGGAATAATTTTATTTGGCATTATTGCCATTTCTATAAAATAGCATTTTAACCTTAAATTACGTAGAATTATAATATTGTCTTAAAAAGACAATATGTTACGTTAAAAAAGTTAGTGACAGAAACGAATCGCCCTACCCCGAGAGTGTAAATTACATCCGTGTAGGCGCGGAGGGATGAGGCGGCCCGTGAGCTGAGGAGCAGGTGGTTTTAACGCTCGCCGCCGTAGCTGAAGCTGGCCGACGAAGCCGGCCAGCAAGCCGAAGCTGCGGTGGTGAGCGTAAAACACATCTGCGACGATAAGCTCGCGTGGGACCGCCGGAACCCTGCAGCGCCGGAGCCGTGACAGAAACCATGCCTGCTGAATGTTGCATGCTGCATGCTTGCTTGCATGCTGCATGCTGGCTGCATGGTGTATACTGGTTTGCATGTTTCCATACTGCATGCTTGTTTGCATACTGCATGCATGATGTATGCTGATCAAAACTATGCAGCAATTAACATTATCGTCGTATGTTTGTGGCAAAAAAAAAATGTTTAATCAATTTTTATTATTATGGTAAGATATACAAAATTATTCTAACTATGAATTTTTTATTTATTTATTTATTTCATTTTTAGGAAAACTTACAGCTAAACAGACAGTGAGTAATAGTATAAACAAAATATGGCCAATTACAAGTTTTCACATGTAGTAAGTTGAAGCGTGGGAATATGGAACCCTAATAGGTTTGAACAAAATTCACCAACACTTTCATAAAAATAATTTATTAAAAATAGGTCGCGGATTTCTAAGGCCCGTCATAGGTTTTTCCTTCCGACATATGGAGGTAGGCGCGTCAAGTACTGCCCTGGCTTGCGCGTAGCTGTATGGACGCTGGAGCCGAGGAGCAGGATGCAGGACCCGCAGGGTAGGTGGTAGCGGTGCCGGATGCCCGTAGAGGCGTCGCCGTCGTTGGATGCCGGATGCCGGTGGAACCGACTCGTCAGTTGCGAGTGTCGGCACCAGGTGACGCAGCAACGGCACACACGGGTTAACCCCGGAGGAAGAAAATCCCGAACTTTGGTCCCTGGAATTTATGTCCAGTGGTAAGCGTAGGGTTCTCTGCTTATCCTCTCCTGACGGTGACCACAGCAGCGTAAGCGCAAGCGTAGGGATGGGTACTATTGCGCTTAGGGCGTATGTGTGTAGAGGTCACCTTCAGAAGCGGAGTTTACAGAGAAAAAAAGAAAAGAGAAAAAAAAGGTGTGAAGCACTTTTAAATTAATATTTACACATACCTACATAAAACATTGATGTAGCAATTAAGGTTTGAGTACAATAGTTGAAATAGTAGCTAACATGATGTCTATGAAAAAGATGATGAAATAATTTTGCACATCATTGACCTTGACATGACATTTAGAAACAAGCACTGCGTGAATTTGTCAACACTTAGCCACTTACCCGATATGGGGAATTACACACTGAAGTTATGGTTCCTTTATAGAACTTTTTAAAAAGTAAAATTATTAAAAAAAGTTTTGGAAATTCAGTAGTCCAATCAAAGTATAATTCGCGAGGCTGCGCATATGTCGTCTAATATGTGTGTAGACTGACCGCGCGTAAATGACGACTGGCCTCTGCAGGCATGCGAGCGTGGTCGACGCTCGCGGCGCGCGGAGAATGATGGAGTGGGAAAAAAACTGGTTTTAGGAACGCGAGCGAGTGAGACAAAAGTACAGGCGCGATCAGGTGATTTGGTCGGCCGGTAAACGATATTAAAATGACTTCTGTTTTATTTGTTTACGTTTTATCAATTATGAACTAACAACGTTACAATACCCCCGCGCGCAATCAAGGATTTTTGTCATCTCTTAAAATGAATAAAAATCCGCATCAAGAACTTGAGTTACTATAGGTTTACCTTTTATAAGTCATCTTTCATACTTCTCGCTAACATAAACTAGCAGCAGTTATTGTATTCTAACGATACCAACATAACTGACGCACTATAACATAAAAATATAGGTATCTTGTTTTTCTCTAACTAGATACCTTACCAATAAGTGTTCCAATAGAAGGTGGAATATATGCGAGAGGGAATGCAAATCTTGATTCGTGAAATCAAAACTAGATGTGAAAAATTCAAAATAATATATATCGAAATATAGAGGAGAGAAAAAGAAATGCTATTTGATTTTATCTTTGATAATAAGGTACTAGGTATAGGGTAGTTTTTAATTCTAAGTTATTGTTATATTTAGAGTAAGCAATTTATGTAAGTTACTATTAGACTAGACTTGTGTACGTAAGCCTTATTGTGGCCTTCCTGAAAAGGGTAACACATTGCCCATAGTCTTCCTTAAATTTATCATCACATGGAATGCGGCTAAGCCGGAGATATAAATGATTAAGGAAATTTTGAGTACGCAGCAATGTATTGCAGTAATGACGTCGATTCTAAAATGACGTTAACCTTCTCAAGAACATCCAGCACACCATTCAGGTCGTGCGTTAGTTCAAAAGACTAGTGTGAATATCCTCTGTAGGAGAAATAATAGTCCACACTTAGTTACTAGTTTGCGCAACTCCTGCACTGTGGCAGCTGGTGATTCACCCTTAATAGCAACTTCATACTCGGACTTTTGAAGCGACATGAACTTCACGGGATAAGCCATTATAACAATAATTTAAATTGGTAGAAATGAGAGATAAAAAAAAAATTTTTTTTTAGCAGTGTGGGTAAGTGTTGAACAATTCCGTATAGTGAAAGAAACAAATAAGTACTTAATACTCCGTCTGTTACAATTTTAAGTTAAATTTAAGTAACGTATTGTTGTTTTTTCCACGTATGTAAAGCTAGCAAAAAAAACTAAGAAATTTGGTAACTAAAAATAAAAAAAAACGCAAAATAATAAATTTGCAACTAATGTGTACGCAGAACTAAATAAAACTAGGTAAAGTGAGAAAAAAAAACTTTGTTAAAAAGAAAACTTTTTTTCTGACCGTACCTAAGAATTAAGCAACGTCAATAAGTAACGGTTAAAAGATATTGAGTTGAAAATCTAATGTAATGTAAAAAAAAATTTGCAACTTATATCGTGCGCTGACTGTACAACAAGACAGTTACAAGTTTTTGAGCATGACTGTACTTAATAAGCACTCCAAAACTTAATAAATTACTGTAACGTACACTTTAGTTACGATGCAACAAAAAAACAAGAAAAGCGTAAAAAATAAAAAAAATATTTTGCAACTGGTGTGAGGGTACAAGTCAATTACAAAAAAAAATAAACTAACGATCCTAATTTAGGCGTCTGACAGTAAAAAAAAAACACAAATTAAAAAAGTTACAATACTAAATTAGTCACCCTGTATACAAAACCAAAAAAAAAGAATGTAGACACTTTACAGTAATTTAAGTGTCGACATTAGACAAAGATGATAATGTCTATAAGTTAGCCAGTACTTACACCCGGCACTCAAACCCTTCAACCAGCACACAGCAAAAACTGCTTACCGGAAGAAAAAAAGGAATGAGGGTAGTACTTCCCCGGGGCGAGCCGTTACTATAAGCTCTACTACTACAAAATGTTGAATACACGGTATTCAAGAAAAAAAAATAAAAAAAACTAAGTCCGCACCCGGTATATAAAAAAACACCCTGTATATCAGGCAAATTAAAAACAAAACTAAACTTAACTCTTCACACCAGTTGCTGCACACGAAATAAAAAAAAAGAACAAAGCGTTATTACAAAAAACAACGAAACACAAAACACACAAAACACCGAAAAACACCACTACCTCCATAAAACAGAAAAAAAACGTATGACCATGAAAAAACCACGATATGGGCGCCAATGAAGCGTGGGAATATGGAACCCTAATAGGTTTGAACAAAATTCACCAACACTTTCATAAAAATAATTTATTAAAAATAGGTCGCGGATTTCTAAGGCCCGTCATAGGTTTTTCCTTCCGACATATGGAGGTAGGCGCGTCAAGTACTGCCCTGGCTTGCGCGTAGCTGTATGGACGCTGGAGCCGAGGAGCAGGATGCAGGACCCGCAGGGTAGGTGGTAGCGGTGCCGGATGCCCGTAGAGGCGTCGCCGTCGTTGGATGCCGGATGCCGGTGGAACCGACTCGTCAGTTGCGAGTGTCGGCACCAGGTGACGCAGCAACGGCACACACGGGTTAACCCCGGAGGAAGAAAATCCCGAACTTTGGTCCCTGGAATTTATGTCCAGTGGTAAGCGTAGGGTTCTCTGCTTATCCTCTCCTGACGGTGACCACAGCAGCGTAAGCGCAAGCGTAGGGATGGGTACTATTGCGCTTAGGGCGTATGTGTGTAGAGGTCACCTTCAGAAGCGGAGTTTACAGAGAAAAAAAGAAAAGAGAAAAAAAAGGTGTGAAGCACTTTTAAATTAATATTTACACATACCTACATAAAACATTGATGTAGCAATTAAGGTTTGAGTACAATAGTTGAAATAGTAGCTAACATGATGTCTATGAAAAAGATGATGAAATAATTTTGCACATCATTGACCTTGACATGACATTTAGAAACAAGCACTGCGTGAATTTGTCAACACTTAGCCACTTACCCGATATGGGGAATTACACACTGAAGTTATGGTTCCTTTATAGAACTTTTTAAAAAGTAAAATTATTAAAAAAAGTTTTGGAAATTCAGTAGTCCAATCAAAGTATAATTCGCGAGGCTGCGCATATGTCGTCTAATATGTGTGTAGACTGACCGCGCGTAAATGACGACTGGCCTCTGCAGGCATGCGAGCGTGGTCGACGCTCGCGGCGCGCGGAGAATGATGGAGTGGGAAAAAAACTGGTTTTAGGAACGCGAGCGAGTGAGACAAAAGTACAGGCGCGATCAGGTGATTTGGTCGGCCGGTAAACGATATTAAAATGACTTCTGTTTTATTTGTTTACGTTTTATCAATTATGAACTAACAACGTTACAAAGTATTTAAATAATATGACATAAAAAAGATAAGACTATAAACACAGTTTATAACACCAAACAAAACAATTACTAAATTCGCTCGAAGAAGCTATTGGATAAAGTTTTCTTCAATTTAGCGGACCTGGTATTGAAAATGTCAATCTCAGCTTCCTGGCAGGTTGCGTTGTACTATCGGGGTCTTTTCCGCCTGACCATTTTAATTTTTTTTCGCTTAAATCATGCGGAGGCGCCGAGCCACGCCCCCTTAAAGTTTGGGCCTATTAGGAAAGCGTCAACTTTGGCGCGCAAAATAACAATAACTCTCGTTTGGCGTGTCCTCGATAGTACATACGACTCGCCCTCACCATGTCCGAGTTCCGTCTGTACGTTGTACACCCCAGTGGTAGCCATAATAAATAAGGTCTACGTAACGTAATTTTGTGCAGCAACTTGGTAACACCAGTTGTTCCATTGGCGATCTTAAAAAGAAACACAAGATCTGATATTTTTCGCCTTTCGTATAGCGGAAGGATATGTATTTTTTTGCAACGGTAGTTATAATTCGTTGAAAACGTTTTAGACCGATATTGAATTTGTGCCTTATAAACCTTTTCTGTATGCTCTCAATACGATTTATGTAGACATTATAATTGGGGTTCCAGACCTGAGAAGCATACTCCAAATGACTACGGACAAAGGAACAGTATAATATTTTAATGGTCTTTATGTTTTTGAACTCCTAGGACACCCGGAGAATGAAACCAAGTGCTTTTGATGCTTTCTTGACTACATTGTCTATGTGCGCATCAAATAGAAGCTTAGCGTCAAAGGTAACTCCCAGGTCCCTGATAGTGTTGACCCTATTTAGTGCAGTATCAAAAAGCGTGTAGTTATGAACGATCTGAATAGGTTTCCGTGTAAAAGAGCAAACATAACACTTGGAGACATTTAAATCCAACTTATTATTAAGGCAATAGACCTGAAAACTATTAAGGTCCGCCTGTAATAGATGAGCATCCGCCAGGGTATTAATTTGTCTCATAATCTTCATGTCATCAGCGTATAGTAACAATTTTGAATACCGGAATTAAAAAGAGATGTCGTTAATAAATATATTAAACAACAGCGGCCCCAGCAAGGATCCTTGGGGGACCCCCGATGAGACATTCATAGGCTTAGAGCAGTATCCATTCAGAACTACTATCTGTTCTCCACATAAGACTTGAACCACCGGTAGAGATCGCCCCTGATGCCCACAGATAAAAGTTTACGCAACAGGATTACATAGTCTATCCGATCGAAACACTTACTGTAGTCGGTATATATAACGTCGACTTGAGACCTTTGTGACATACACTCGGAGAAGTAGTCGCTTGCAATGAGATTAGTCGAGGTCGACCGACCCCTGACGAAGCCGTGCTGGCTTTCACTTATGATGTGCTTGAGTGCCGGAGAAACCTGTGCGTGCACAATTTTCTCTAGTGTTTTAGCAAATACACACAGCTTCGAAATAGGTCGGTAATTCTCGACCAATGTCCTTGACCCCTTTTTATGTATCGGTGTTATATATGCCAACTTCCATATTTTAGGCACCACGCCAGTAGCAATAGATTTTTCAAACAGCATGGAAAGAGGCACAGAAAGATCCTTGGCGCAGTTGACGATGAATACGGGCGAGATGTCATCTGGACCCGCAGACTTGCTTAGATCAACTTGGTTTAGCAGCCTACACACCTCACTTAGCCTTATTTCCACCTGACTTATATCTTGCGTGTTGTTGGTCAGTTCTTCGACCGTAATACAAGCCGAAGATTGACTGCTGGTATCACTAGTATTATCCAGGAAGTTGGCATAAAAACAATCACCGAACATATTACAGATTACGTCACCATCAGTGGACGCTACCTGGCCAAATTGCATCACTGAGGGGTAAGAACAAGACTTTTGCTTGGACTTGACGTACCTCCAAAAGGCCCGTAGATTATCGCGAATGTCGGATTCTACTTTGGCTATGTAATTGTCAAACAAATCGCCCTCCAGGTCTTTAGCCCGTTGACGGAGGACAATGAATGATTGTTGGTCGGAAAGGTTCCCGTACTTCTTAAATTTATTGTAAAATTTAGCTTTTTCCTTTAATATTTTTATCAACGGGCTGGTGTTGGACAATCATTATAATGATTGTCCAACACCACCCCGCTGCCATACAATATTGGGCTAGTTGAAATCTCCCAAGACAACAAACTTATCGGACGGACGATTGAGGGTAATTTCAAGTACGTTGTCCGAGAAGTTGTCCAGTTGCGCGGCTAAAAAATTTCCCTGATTTTGACAGCAAACATATACAACACAAATGTGCATTTTATAAACTACTCTGGGTTTCTTATGGTGCAACGTCAACGTAACCCACAAATCCTCCGCGGAAGAGCACCATTCACTGCAGGTGTCAGCGGTAAGTTCACGTTTAACTGCAATTAAAACCCCTCCTCCCCTCGTTTGGCCAGTATGAGTGTAGTCCCGGTCACGTCTCCACACAAGATACCGGTCATCAAACAATTCCGAGTCACATATGCCATCCATCAGCCACGTCTCAGTCAAACAAATAACATCATAACCATTACTGCACACATTCCTAAAGAAAACAGCTGTCTTTGTCCGTATTTGTCCGTATTGTTGAAGATGAGGCTTTCCATTATTATGCATATGAAATATATGCCAAAAGATGATTCTAACTGTAAAGGTTCTGTAATATGATAGTTCTGCCTTTTAATGACTATCGATATGAAATTTATGCCAAAAGATGATTCTGACTGTGAACTTTCTGCGATAAGATGGTTCTACTTTTAATTCTTTTGCATATGAAATTTATGCCTAAAGATGATTCTGTGAGTTTTGTATGTATGATAAATGAGTGTCTGCCAAACGATTTTCTGCGAAATGAAGTTTATGCTATCTACTGTTATGCAAAGTAATATTATGACTTAAAAAGTTCTGCTATAAAGGGTAGACCCATTCATTTAGAGAAGATTATGCCAAGTGTGTTATGCCAAATAAATTTCGGAGCATCAAGATTCTGCCAGATAGAAGGAACCCATATGAGTATTATTCCGAATGTTCATTTATACATTGTTAGTCTTCGCTTCAATCGCTCTAAATCCGACTCTACGCAGTCTTGTCTGCCCTACCCCTAGAGTATAATTTAGAACCACGTAGGCGCGGAGGGGCAAAGCAGCCCGCGAGTTGAGGAGCAGGTGGTTGTAACACTCGCCACTCGGCACCGAAGACACATCTGCGACGATGAGCTCGCGTGGGACCGCCGAAGCGGTGCCGGAGCCATGCCTGCTGCATGTTGCATGCTTACTTGCATGCTGTATGCTTGCTGCATGCTTCCTTCAAGCTTGCTACATGCATGGTGTATGCTTGTTTGCATGTTTGAATGCTTCTTACGGGGAAATAACAACAATGACTATCGATGTGAATGAATCTGGTCCGTACATGAGTGGTTCGAGTGGAAACCAGCCTGTTCCCTACGTAGAAGAGGATCCACGGCTTTCGACAGTCTATCAAGATGATGTGTCGCCAACGAGTGCTTGTTTTTGAACATTAATTTGTTACGTTTGGAATTTTATTGTTATAAAAGTCATCGACGCCAGGGCGAGTCTCGACAGAGATGCACCACAGAATCGCTAACTTTTGATCGCTGATTGTGATTACTAACGAATAAATTCAGTTGCATTATCGATGCTTGCGAGAAACACATCTTGGGTGTAGAGACTTGCGTTATTCGAAAGCATCATTATTGCAATCGAATTTATTTGTTATTAATTAGCAATAGTAAGTTAACAATTTTGTCGTTATCTCAGTCGAGATAATGTAACCGAGTTGTAGTTATATTGGATAACTGATCACATCAGCAGACTTTAAGGTACCATGGTGATAATGTTTTGTTCGTAAAAATTCGATTTTGTGAATTGCATTTTCTTTTATTAATTTCAGTAATAGACGAGGCCCCGAGCGATGGAGAAAATGAATGCGAGAGAGGCGGGCTTTTGGCCGCTTGCTTCTTAAAATATACGCCCTAGTTCACCAACCGAAGAAGAATACATTTTAAGTGTATAAAAACTCATTCAAAATCTTTTGAAGTTTTATTCCCGTTTGCATCTATTTTACAGATTCAGATTCAGATAACTTTATTTGTGTACTTTTAACATTTTAAGATTTTGTTCGAGCTGATTGTACATACAATTCTAATGAAAAAAATGCATGCAAGGTGTTATAGGGGTCTCCCTTGTTTGACCGAAAGGAATTTGACAAATTTTCACTACCCAAAAAATTTTTCGCATAATTTCATTTGCCAAATTATTACTAAGCAAAAAATCTATTCACAAAAAATTGTAACGCAAACCTAATGTTAGGGAAATAAAAGTTTAAACTATAACATGTTTACCAACTAGTACTTTTAACATTTTTTATTTAGTCAAATATTTCAGTTGGATTATCAGTTTTTACGCAAAATCAAATAAGCCAAATATTTAGTATCGTCAGTTTTCAATTCACCCTTTCCTATTCAGTCAAATGCTTCAATGACAAAATTGTGAACTGCTAAGTGCGTAGGAGGTCACAGTTTTAACCTAACCTAACCATTTTTTTTAAAATAAGTAATTATCCTAATCTAAATAGTTCCGTTCTGGGTAACCTACTAAAAACAATCTCTTTTTTCTATCAATGCAAGTCGTATCTGGCACTCGCCGGCCACTGTCGCGGCACCGCTCGCTTCGCTCGCTCGGCTCGTGCGTAGGAGGTCACAGTTTTAACCTCACCTAACCTACCCATTTTGTTTAAAGAAGAAATAAACCTAATCTAAATAGTTGAGTTCCGAGTAACCTACTAAAAACAATCTCTTTTTACAAGCTTTTATTTAGTTTCACCTGTCCCGGTGTTTGTCTGTAATCAAAACTTGCAAGTTAAATTTGATCCACTTCCCGTTTACCGATTGAGCTGAAATTTTGCACGGATAATTATGTATATTGCGGGGCAATGCAATATTATGATAACATGGAGCTGATCTTATGATGGATTTGGAAGGTGACCATAGGAACTCTTTAATGAAATGACGCAAACCTATCGAATTCGGATTTGTTTGATTTGTCTTGATGAGTACTTTGTCTTTAGATGGTATCTGGTGATGATGGAGCTGGAAGGTGGCCAAAGGAACTCGGATATAAAACGAAATAACCCCATCAAATTTGGACTCGTTTGATGGGTCTTGATGAGTACTTTGTCTTTAGATGGTATCCAGGGTCTGATGATGGAGCTGGAAGATGGACATAGGAACTCGGTAATTAAACGACACAACCCCATCGAGTTTAGACTCGTTTGATCCGTCTTGATGAGTACTTTGTCTTTAGATGATATTCAGGGTCTGATGATGGAGCTGGAAAGTGGCCAAAGGAACTCCGTTATAGAACGACATAACCCTATCGAATTTGGACTCGTTTGATTCGTCTTGATGTGTACTTTGTCTTTAGATTGTATCCAGGGTCTGATGATGGAGCTGGAAGGTGGCCATAGGAACTCCGATATAGAACGACATAACCCTATCGAATTTGGACTCGTTTGATTCGTCTTGATGTGTACTTTGTCTTTACATTGTATCCAGGGTCTGATGATAGAGCTGGAAGGTGGCCATAGGAACTCCGATAGGTATAAAACGACATAACCCCATCGAATTTGAACTCGTTTGGTTGGTCTTGATGAGTACTTTGTCTTTAGATGATATTCAGGGTCTGATGACGAAGCTGGAAAGTGGCCAAAATAACTCCGTTATAGAACGACATAACCCTATCGAATTTGGACTCGTTTGATTCGTCTTGATGAGTACTTTGTCTTTAGATTGTATCCAGGGTCTGATGATGGAGCTGAAAGGT
This sequence comes from Xestia xanthographa, assembly GCA_905147715.2. NCBI lineage: Eukaryota > Metazoa > Arthropoda > Insecta > Lepidoptera > Noctuidae > Xestia > Xestia xanthographa. The sequence continues at coordinate 12,296,916 of LR990657.1, read as the reverse complement.
GGCCAAAGGAACTCCGAAATAAAACCACATAACCCCATCGAATTTAAACTCGTTTGATTGGTCTTGATGTGTACCTACTTTGTCTTTAGATGGTATCCAGGGTCTGATGACGGAGCTGGAAAGTGGCCAAAGGAACTCCGATATAAAACGACATAACCCCATCGAATTTGAACTCGTTTGATTGGTCTTGATGTGTACCTACTTTGTCTTTAGATGGTATCCAGGGTCTGATGACGGAGCTGGAAAGTGGCCAACGGAACTCCGTTATAGAACGACATAACCCTATCGAATTTGGACTCGTTTGATTCGTCTTGATGAGTACTTTGTCTTTAAATTGTATCCAGGGTCTGATGACGAAGCTGGAAAGTGGCCAAAGGAACTCCGTTATAGAACGACATAACCCTATCGAATTTGGACTCATTTGATTCGTCTTGATGAGTACTTTGTCTTTAGATTGTATACAGGGTCTGATGATGGAGCTGGAAGGTGGCCAAAGGAACTCCAAAATAAAACCACATAACCCCATCGAATTTGGACTGGTTTGATTGGTCTTAATGTGTACCTACTTTGTCTTTAGATGGTATCCAGGGTCTGATGACGGACCTGGAAAGTGACCAAAGGAACTCCGATATAAAACGACATAACCCCATCGAATTTGAACTCGTTTGATTGGTCTTGATGTGTACCTACTTTGTATTTAGATGGTATCCAGGGTCTGATGACGGAGCTGGAAAGTGGCCAAAGGAACTCCTACATAAAATTACATAACCCTATCGAATTTGGACTCGTTTGATTCGTCTTGATGAGTACTTTGTCTTTAGATAATATTCAGGGTCTGATGATGGAGCTGGAAAGTGGCCAAAGGAACTGCGTTACAGAATGACATAACCCTATCGAATTTGGACTCGTTTGATTTGTCTTGATGAGCACTTTGTCTTTAGATTGCATCCAGGGTTTGATGATAGAGCTGGAAGGTGGCCATAGGAATTTCGATATAAAACGACATAACCCCATCGAATTTGGACTTGTTTGATTGGTCTTGATGAGTACTTTGTTTTTAGATGGTATCTAGGGTCTGAATGTAGCTGGAAGGTGGCCATAGGAAGTCCGACAAAAAACGACATAACCCTATCGAGTGTGGGCTTGTTTGATTCGTTTTGAAGAGTACTTTAGTCCTAAATGGTAACCAGAGTTTGATGATGAAACTGGAAGGTGGACATAGGATCTCCGTAATAAAACTACGTTACCACATAGAGTTTGGGCTCGTTTGATTCGTCTTGATGAGTACTTTGGCGCTAGATGGTAACCTGGGTCTAATGATGGAGCTGGAAGATGGACATAGGAATTCAGTAATTAAATAACACAGCCCCATCGAGTTTAGACTTGTTTGATCTGTCTTGAAGAGTACTTTGGTGCTAGATGGTAACCAGGGTCTGATGACAGAGCTGGAAGATGACCATAGGAACTCAGTAATTAAACGACATAACCCCATCGAGTTTGGGCTCCTTTGATTCATCTTGATGAGTACTTTGGTGCTAGATGGTAACAGAGTCTGATTGGTGGAGCAGAAAGGTGGCCATAGGAACTCAGTAACTAAGCGTCACTACCGTGTCGAGTTTGATTCGTCTTGATGGGTAGATCGTTTTTAATGGGTGGTGAGTGTGAGTGGTGGTGGTTTGGTGGACGTGAATATGTGACACCATCTTTGGGAAAATAAGTTCATTCGTTCGTTCGTTCCGTTTGTTATGAATGTGGATTCTGTTTATGATTAGATGGATGCCCCAATGCCAAGGTGAGGACGTGCGGGGCTGAATGGTATGTGACTACACTACCTCTGGGAGGATGGAACGTTTTTGTCCTATACTCGTGGGAACAACATGAACAAAAAAATACTAAAAAGTAAAAAATAAAATTGAAAGAAAAAAAACTTTTAAAAAACAAGCTTTTATTACTTATTAATAAAAAGAACTAAAAAGTTAAAAATAATTTAAACTCTCATAAGAAAAATAAAAGCGTGTTACATTTTGATTGCAAAAGAAAAATAATGAAGGTGTAGTATAATATGCTAAAAAATGTAACACGCTTTTATTTTTCTTATGAGAGTTTAAATTATTTTTTACTTTTTAGTTCTTTTTATTAATAAGTAATAAAAGCTTGTTTTTAAAAAGTTTTTTTTCTTTCAATTTTATTTCTATTAATGCAAATCGTTTCTGGCACTCGCCGGCCGCTGCCACGGCACCGCTCGCTTCGCTCGCTCGGCTCGTGCGTAGGAGGTCACAGTTTTAACCTAACCTAACCTACCCATTTTCAATTAATTAATTCACTTTTTAAGAAGAAATTAAATAAATCTAAATAATTGCTAATGTCCATTGCAAAAAAATTAAAATTGTAATGTAAAAATATTTTGCATTAAACAAATGATTATATTAAAATAAAATTGCATTTTTTAATATTTTAAATATGTTTTCCTTAATATGTTGGAAACATTAAATTGTCTATTACCTTTAAGTAATTTTTGTTATCTGTGCTATTCTATTATAAAAGTTTGTATGCTATCTATGGCCCCTCTCAAATAAACTACGAACCTGAGCACACGCATTTTTATATTAAAAAATCCTCAAATTGCTCCTACACGAATAGTAAACCCAAAAACCACCTAATCCAAAATTATACATGGTCCTTCGAGCCACCCTTCGTGTTTGTGCCAAGGATTTCAACGAGAAAATTGCGTCGATTTTGTGGTCAGGTTATTGGTAACCGATTGACATTCCAATCGGGTCGCCATTTTTCGCCGCTTCAAACCGGCTGCGTCGGTACAGCAGTGCTGCGCCGTGCTGCCCTCTATCACCGCAACATAGCGTCGGGCGACGAGCTGTCATCTGTGCGCCAATAGCCGCACGGATCGCCTACAAAGACGTCACTGTTGCCAACATAGCGCGTCAATTTCATTCTTTCATTCGTTCATCTCATCGATTGATTATCTATGCCCACGCGACTGCGCCGCATAGAGAGAATTAGAATTACACCAAGAAAACTGCGACGCCATTTTGAACGCTGTTCACGAAAAATTTCTTCGTCGTCATATTTTTGTGTTCAAAACTAAGTCAATATGGCAGAATCAGAATCGGATGTGAAAAAGATGATCCACTCCAGAGGGATGTATAAAGGAACGCTTACTAGAATGCAGAAGCGCATTGATAGCGGCATTTCAAATATGCCCATGCATACAATAACTTTATACGAGGAGAAAATAATAGCTACTTTTGGTGAGTACCTACGAAAAGATCAATAACGAGTTGGGTAGTATGGATAGTGCAGAAGATCCTACGCAAACGGAGGACTGCTACTATGAAAGCATGTCTAAGTTGCGTGCACGCCTCGCCGAGCTATCAAAGCGGGCGGAGACCGAGAGTACAAAGTCCACGCCTTCATCGTCAACGTTGAAGCTCCCACAAGTGTCTATTCCGTCATTTGACGGCAAATATGTAGAATACAAACCATTTATTGAGTTGTTTAATGCTTTTATACACAATGACAAAGGTTTAGATGATATTCAAAAGTTCTTCTATTTAAGGGGCTTCCTCAAAGATGAGGCATATGATTTGGTTAAGAATTTGCCTATTTTAGGGTCTAGTTATAAGGAGGCTTTGAAAATTCTGTCAGATCGCTATGATAATGAATTTACTATAATTCAGGATCATTTGAATGCTTTGCTTGACTATCCTGCTATGAGCAAACCTAACATTTCAGCATTGCGTTCCTTAATTTCTCATACAAAACAGCATCTTGCTGCGCTTAAAAATTTAGGTGAGTCAATTGAAGCATGGGACAATTTCCTTATTTGCCTGCTTGTGAAGAAGCTAGATCCCCACACAACCAATGCCTTCCATGTAACGCACAATCAAAACAATAAATCCTTAAGACCAACCTATGATATGCTTATGCAATTTCTAGAATCACGGGCTTTAGCCTTGGAAAATTCCGGGCGAAGCAAGGAGCTTGGCAATGCTAATGCTGCCAAAGCAGGGACGGTTAAAGTGGTCAATGTAGTGTCCACCAATAAGGAAATTAAATGCCTCTTCTGTGGTAAGTTGAACCATAAATTATTTAACTGTCCTGCCTTTATGTTAGCTTCAATTAGTGAAAGATTAGACTTTGTTAATAAAAATAAATTGTGTAGAACTTGTCTTAATGCTCATCAAAGTAAATGTAAATTTCATTTTAAATGTAAAACTTGTAAACAAAATCACAACACGTTATTACATTCTATAAATGAACAAGAATCTGCTCAAAGTACAACTGTTTCCAATGTTAGTAACACGAGTACACCTAGCAGCAAAACTGACATTTTGTTACCTACAGCTAAGGTCAAACTTGTTTCAAAGGATGGCCAAGAAATCATAGTCAAGGCATTATTAGATTCCGCTAGCCAATCTTCATTTATCAATTTGAGTACTGCGAAATTAGTAGGTAAACAGCTTATGCACAATAATACTGATATAGTAGGTATAGCCAATACAGAAAAGAAGGTCCAATTTGCCATGCAGTTGGACATATTTTCTTGTGTTTACCCATATAAAGTAAAGGCCAAACTTTTAGTAGTGGACAAAATTACTTCTAACTTGCCACAACATTCTATTGATTTCTCAAAGCTCAATTTACCTAAAAACTTAAAGTTAGCAGATGATTCCTTTCATATCACCGATGAAATAGGTATCTTACTTGGTGCTGATATCTTTTTCCAGAGCCTGCTGCCGCGGGATGAACATATGCAACCATGTGATGCAGCACACCCTAGTATAGTTCACACCCAGTTTGGTTACATTGTAGCAGGTAATATTTCTCGCAAACTAACACAAACTTGTTCTGATTCTTCTGTTGCTCTTTTTTGTCAAAAATGTGAAACAGATTTAAATAGTAATATGAACAATTTCTGGCAAAATGAAAAAGTACCAGAAACCTTTGTTGAACATACATCAGAGCAACAGTACTGTGAGAAATATTTTAAGGAGACAGTCAAGCTGGATAACGATAAATTTGAAGTTTCCATGCCCTTAAAGGTACCACTTTGTGATATAAATAATATACTAGGAGACTCGCTAAATTTAGCTTTAAGTAGATTTTTAAATCTCGAGAAAAGACTACAAAAGGATAGTCAATTGTATACAGAATATAGAAACTTCATTCATGAGTTTATTGAGTTAGGTCATGGATCATTTGTGGATATTTCTTTATATGATCTTTCAAAGGATCCGGTTTATTTCTTTGCTCATCATGCTGTCATAAAACAGGATGCTGTTACAACAAAACTAAGAACTGTATTTGATGGATCTATGAAGACAAGCAATAGAGTATCTTTAAATGATTTGTTACTAAATGGGCCTATTGTTCAACAAGAATTGTTTGACATATTATTATTGTTCAGACTCCATACATATTTTTTCGTCTGTGACATAAGACGCATGTTTCGCAACATAAATATTACAGAAGAACAAAGATCTTTACAAAATATAATATGGAGGGACAGCCCTGAGGAAACTCTCAAATGTATACAACTATCTACTGTAAGTTATGGTCTTAAAAGCTCATCTTGGCTGGCAACCAGATGTTTGTATGAACTGGCTACAAAATTCAAAAATGAATACCCATTAGCTAGTCTAGTATTGCTCAATTCAACATATGTTGACGATATCATTCACACTGACAATAGTTTGGGTAATTTAATTGAAACTAAGTCACAATTAATTCAATTATTAAGTAAAGGAAGTTTTGCATTGCACAAATGGTCAGCTAATGACAAGATGATCTTGAAAGACATTCCAGAGCAGCAGCAACATCTTTTTGATTTAGAATTGAATAAGGACATAAAAACATTAGGTTTAAAGTTTGATATTCAAACAGATTCTTTTAAAATTCAATGTCCCCCCTGTAGTAAAATACCTAAAACTAAAAGGCAAATACTTAGTTATATTAGTCAATTCTATGATCCATTAGGTATAGCAGGTCCAGTCTTTGTCCAAGCTAAGATAATTATGCAGAAACTATGGCATTCAAATGTAGATTGGGATTGTACTCCTTCACATATTCTGCAAAAGGAATGGCTCAATTTTTTCAATGATTTGCAACAAATGAAACCTATACTTATTTCTAGAAATATTTGCCCAGAAAACATTATATTAATTCAATTAATGGGTTTTGCAGATGCATCAATAGCAGCCTATGGTTGTGCTGTTTACTTGAGAGTCATTGACCAGCAAGGCAAGGTAACTATGTCCTTACTTTGTTCCAAGTCGAGAATTGCGCCAAAATGCAATAAATTGTCAGTGCCACGTCTCGAGTTAAATGCTGCTCTGCTCCTTGGAAAATTAATAACAAGGGTACATAATACTTTAAATAAAAGAATTACAGTGGAAAATGTAATGTTGTTCAGTGACTCACAAGTGGTACTAGCCTGGCTTAGTGCTGATCCAGCATTGTTAAATGCATATGTTGCAAACAGAGTGCAAATAATTAAAAAGGATACAAATTCATATCAATGGTTTTACATTAAATCTGGTGATAATCCAGCTGACTGTTTAAGTAGGGGTATTCATCCTACAGAGTTGCAATGTAACCAACTGTGGTGGTTTGGACCACCTAGTTTACATAGTTCAGATTTTAAATTTGTAACTAATATTTATGATTTACCTAAGAACTTACCCGAAGTTAAGCCTTCCCAAAAGGGAAAACTGGTGTGTGCAGTATCACAGGATCAACAGGAATCGTTATTAAACTATTTAATTAATAAGTATTCTTCTATTACCAAAATAGTCAATATTCTTGCCTATATTTTAAGATTCTGTAATAATTTAAAATCAGGTTCAATTAAAACACTGCGTTACACGATTTTGGTACCCTCTTAACTGATAGCTGGAATGAATAGGTAATGAGTCACAGATGAAATGTTCCAAACATATGTGGTATCCATCACGTCTAGTTTTCGAGGTACAGTCAATTATATCGTAGGAATACCTTTACTTTGGAAAAGTTGTTTGTTTTTATCTCCTTTATTAAAATATGATGTAAAAAAAATTTATAACTACCCTGTTACCGCCGCGACAGCAGAGCCACAGAAAAGCACTATACTACAAAAGTATGGCCAGAAAGGTCAGAGTTTGTTTGCGGAAAATCTAATGTGAAACATATACCATTGATAGATCCTAAAAATGTCATTTTACCTCCCCTCCACATAAAACTTGGTTTGATGAAAAATTTTGTGAAGGCTATGAATAAAGAGGGAGATGGATTTTTATATTTAAAGACAGTATTTTCAAAATTAAGTGATGCAAAACTCAAGGAAGGGATATTTGTGGGACCGCAAATACGCACATTGATGAAAGACCCAAATTTCGACAAAAAGCTTACTAATAAGGAACTTGACGCCTGGTTATCACTTAAAGCAGTTATAAAAGGGTTTTTAGGGAACCACAGAGCCGAAAATGCGGAACAGCTGGTTAACGACATGTTAAAGGCATACGAAAAGTTGGGTTGCAGAATGTCATTAAAAATTCACTTTCTTCATTCTCATTTTTCTTTCTTTCCATCTAATCTTGGTGCGGTCAGTGATGAGCAGGGTGAGAGGTTCCACCAGGATGTAAAGAAGCTTGAGGAACGATTTCAAGGTCGTTGGGACACAACCATGCTAGGTGATTACTGTTGGCATTTAAAACGAGAAGATCATTCAGAGCACAAAAGAAAAAGTTAAATTTTCATGATATTTTGTATTAAAATTTTATAAAATGGCTTTTTTTGAGTTTTTTTTACCTAAATGATAAAATTAAACTTGATGAATGTAAAAAATTCTGGTTGATTTTATTAGATTTCTTTAAAATATGTTTTTGCCTTTTAATTTTTAATATAAATTGGCACATTCTTACAGAAGAAAAATGAGACGTGATGAAAAGAAAATTTGTATGTATGTTTAATAAGCGATAGGTATAAATAAGAAAACATGACATTTCAAAGCGGGTACTCAAATTTTTTTTTAATTTGTAACGCAGTGAAATTAAAGAAAACTTTGTAACTTATGCAGAAGCACGTGAGGCATTGCATTTATTAATTAAAAATGAACAAGCTAAGCATTTTCATGCGGATCTAGCATTGTTGCAGGTGGGTAAACAGGTATCATCCTACTTAAAGTCGTTTAATCCTTTTGTTGATAATAAGGGTTTGCTCAGAGTAGGTGGTAGATTGCAGCATGCATCTTTGCCTTACAGCCAAAGGCACCAAATAATTTTACCCAAAGAATCTGCTGTAACTCATCTCATTATTCAAAATGAACACTTAAAACTATTTCATGCTGGTCAAAAACTTGTTTTAAGTAGCCTTCAGCAACGTTATTGGATAGTTAATGGTTTAAGATTAGTTAAAAAGTTCATCTATAAGTGTATAATATGTTTTAGATTTAAAGGTATTACTGCTCAACAGCTGATGGGGTCATTGCCCGCTGATAGAGTAAATGTTCACAGATGTTTTATGAAAGTAGGCATTGATTTTGCAGGTCCAATTATGATTAAACAATCAAGACTAAGAAGTGTTATTACAACTAAGGGATATATTTGTGTTTATGTCTGCTTTGTAACAAAGGCCATACACATTGAGTTAGTTTCAGGCCTAGACACTCAAACATTTCTTGCTAGTTTTAAGCGATTTATTGCAAGACGTAATGTCCCGTCTGATGTCTATTGTGATAATGCAGGCACTTTTAAATCTGCGAACACGCAGTTGTCAGAATTGTATAAATTAAATAATTCTAAAAATCACCAAACACAAGTTCAAACTGTAGCTTCAGAATTAGGTATTAAGTTCAATTTTATACCCAGTTATTCACCTGTTTTTGCAGGCCTCTGGGAGGCTGCTGTTAAAAGCGTAAAGCATCATTTAAAAAGAGTATTAGGCTCTCATGTTTTAACTTATGAAGAACTTTATACTGTATTAGTTGAAATAGAAGGAATTTTGAACTCGAGACCAATAACTCCATTGTCATCAGATATTGAGGATCTTTCCTATCTAACACCTGGACACTTTCTCACAGGTGCTCCTTTAAATTGCATTCCAGAGCAAGATGTCACTACTGTTCCCACTAACAGACTGAATTTTTGGCAAAAATGTACTGCTTTAAAACAACACTTTTGGAGATATTGGTCCAAACAGTATTTAAATGTATTACAAAACCGTCCTAAATGGCAACATAGAACACCTAACATACAAGTAGGTGCTTTGGTTATCTTGCGTGAGCTTGATACTCCGCCTATGACATGGCCTATGGCCAGGGTAACTAATGTATTTCTGGGCCAAGATGGTCTTGTTAGGGCATTAGAAGTAAGAAAAGCTAATGGTAATGTTCATAAAACTTCAATTACTAAAGTATGTATACTTCCAATAGATTAGTTTTATTTTTAATTTGTTATTTCAAGTACCTTGCCTACTTGATAAGCATGTATATGCAACATGTTGTTTAAACTACTAAGCATTAAAAATATTTTTTGTATTGTTGCTTAATTTTAGCGATTTTAAATTGCTTATGAGAAGTAAAAGGAGTTTTGTTTTGTCATATGCTTAATAATTTAAGTTACTTAAGTACAAGTTTAATATCTATTTATACTTACATTAAGTCATGTTTCATGGCACTGCCATAGATAGGTACTTATACCATGTTATTGTCTTGTTTCAGTTCAGTTTTACTTAAACATTTAAATTTACTACCATTGTTAGACAAGCAGTTAAAACAATTTGAACATTCATATCCTAGTTATTCATATTGTATAATTATCGTTCATAGTGTTCATTTTACAGATAAACAAAGGCATGTCACATTGAGTCTTATTTTCTCAACGTGTTTATGTAACTTTTCTAGTAGTTTTCTAACAGTTGTAACTTGAATTTGAAAAACTTTATTTGCTGACCATAACTTGGAGCATCATAATATCAATTTCAGTAATCTACAGTCCACTTTCTAGCTATATAATATTGTGTATGTACAAGAAAAGGGTTAGGTAAATGAAAACTTATGTATTTTTCAAAGATTTATTAATTAAGTTCATAGTCACATTATCTTTCTTCGGGTGGAGTATGTTGGAAACATTAAATTGTCTATTACCTTTAAGTAATTTTTGTTATCTGTGCTATTCTATTATAAAAGTTTGTATGCTATCTATGGCCCCTCTCAAATAAACTACGAACCTGAGCACACGCATTTTTATATTAAAAAATCCTCAAATTGCTCCTACACGAATAGTAAACCCAAAAACCACCTAATCCAAACTTATACAAATATTTATTGTCTTAACAAATCATTTCACCAAACGTTTATTGTCTGAAGATTGTTTGCTGTAATAAATCATTTGATTAAAGACCAAATGCCATAATGACATTATACTTGGTAATATTTTGCCAAGTAAAAAATTGACCAAATAAAAATATGCGTACTAAAATCATTCGAAATATTGCAATGGTATAAAAAAAGGTTGCTAAAATTTGTTTGGGTAATGAAATTTTGTCAAAATCTTTTCGGAAAAACGGCAGGATTCCCTTTTTCGCATGACCCTGTGTTGGATATGTTAGAACTCAGGTAAATGAAGTCATCGACCGTTTCGAGTTTAAGTGCACCGGTAAACTCCAAATTATGTGCTCGGTCTACCACCATTAGTTTGGTTTTTGGGTGGTTTATTTGTAGGCCCAGTTTCATGCTGATACGTTCCATCCTTGCAAGAAGATCTACCATTTCCGACTCTGAGGCTGCTAGGAAAGTTGAAAACACTTCATTGTGGTACCCCAGCTTTTATTTATTTTAGTTCAGAATACGCAATTTCTTGCCTTACTCTAAAAACTCTACCAATTTTATAATTATGATTATAATATATCTGCGAACTGTTTTCGCAACATAGTTCTTAGTTTAAAAATCAATCCCTTGTGCCAAACTTTGTCAAAAGCCTGGGCTACATCTAAAAATACAGTGATACATACTTTCCTATCTTCAAGAGCTTTTTCAATTACTTTTGTAATTCTATGCACCTGGTCTATCGTTGAATGTTTTTCTCTGAATCCAAATTGATAGTCTGGTATAATGTTGCTATTTACTGTTGTTACTAATGAGATTAGAATTAATGTGTAAAAGCTGTGAACAAAAGACAGTTTTTTTAAAGCGGTTCCCATATAATTTTCAAGAAATTTAAATATTATTTTAACTCGAAAACTATCAAGAATCGCGTGACATAAACATAAGGTATTTTTGAATACCTCTGGGCATGAGGAATGTATTTTTTTTTACGACACTATTTGGACCACCCAGAATAACGAAAGAAAAATGTGGTAATTAGTGATTTCTCATAGATCTCAACAGTTAAAATTGTTTTATAAACTGGTATGTCTACATGTCTTTTATTTGATTCACATGAATAATGTGCAGTCAATGACGTAATTTAAAAATATAAAGTCATTATTTCCCGGATGCTATTTAGAGATTACAATTTTATTGTAATGGTTCCTAAAACGGTCTCAGAGTTTATCATGATTTTATTTTTGATTTTAAACACATGGACATTATCATCATTCATAACTCATCTGCCCAACCCAACTATGTTGGGGTTGTCGTTATTCCAGCCTAACTGAATGCAGCTGAATTTTACATTAAGTGACTTCTTAACTGTCCTCTACAACCCAGCCAGGTGCACTGGGTAATACGATCCTCCTTATTAAGACTGGTTTTCAGACTTTCGGGCTACTTACAATGATTTTAATGATTTCTTTACTGTTTTACTATTTTATTTGTCTCAACTTAATTTTGTGGTTGTACATAAATGATAAATGATGTTTATTTTGCAAGTAGGTTTTTACAAACACTTTTACACGTCATTTTTTAAAACTAGATGGGGCCGGTGTTTCGTACCTGACTACTCTGAGAAGAAACAGCCGAAACAAACTCAGAGGTCGTAGTCTCTTTTAAAGTCCAGACATAATCTTGCTCAATTCACATGAGGACTATGCAGATTAGTGCCTGAGATGGTCTTTTGAAGAAAGTACCATACAGATTTGAGTGGACCTGTCCAGTCAGTGCAAGCATTTGTCAGTTAACGTGTAGCTCGACTTATAACTCAAGGAGCTCAACGAAACGACGAACAATACCAAAGAAAGGACATTTGGGTAGGTCGCTTATAGTACTCAAACTGCCAGACAGAGACTGCCAGAGACTTTCCCTGTTTGTTTTTTTCCCACTGGCAGACAGTCTGTCTGCCAGTGGGAAAAAAACAAACAAAAAATAAAAATGTGACCCACATGGTCCCCACATTCACAATAATCAAATAAAATTAATAACAAGTTATTTCCAAATGAATGTAAAATAGATAGGTATTTCGCCTGGAATTAAACACAGTTTATTTTATTTTTAACCTTGAATATTGATCCATGCGGCTGTTACTATTGAGACACTGCTCAAATACACAAAACAACACTGAACACATGCATACTTACATACAGTCAAAATGCCAACAAATTGAGCATTACTGAGATAAATAAGTACATAGCGACCAAATAATTATTCAGTTTAGGGTATAAAAGGTGTGAAGTTAGTTGGTACTCAGTGCAAATACGAATGAAGAGTTGAAGGACATTAGTTCCGGCAGGCAGGCATTAGTTTCAGTATCTGGAGTGTGATACTGAAACGAATAAAATGTCTTATTTTGTTTTGTGTGCTGTGGCTGTGAGTTTAAGCAGCGTTCATGTGAGTATACTTGATGCTCGCTTATAAAGTGGTAGCTTAGGTATGTAGCTATTAGAAAATATCATAACATTACGCCTGTAATCCTCAAGGTTTAGGCAGAGGTGTATCCATTAGTACACTCACATTTCGCCAGTTATGCACAAATCCAGACTCCGTGGCTGCTACAGAAAAATACCAGTTGGAAAAACCCAGTAACACTTTGCCCGATCTGGGAATCGAACCTAGAACCTCATGCTCAGTAGTCGCACTGGAGACAACAAGACTAAAAAGGCAGTAAAAAAATAGTAATGATAATCATCCATTGCTTTTCATCAAGCGTGATTGAAGTCAAGAGCAGGCCCATTTTGTAATAAAAAATATAGAAAATGTCTTTTCGGTATAACTATTGACGGCTTCAAAAATGTATCTGTTTTTGTCACTAATATAATAAAGAAGGAGATATGCCCGCTAGACGAAAATGTATCGGAACCCTGTGTCTCCACTTTGCCCCACCACACGGCAACTACTTATACGCAGTCGCGCACACACCCACATTTCTTAAAACTGAACGTACTACACAATCAATTATAAACCTTATGACATCAAACACAGCGTGTATTTCCCATGCACCGTACAACTTACCCAGACGCATCACTTTGTGTAATTTATTTCATCACCACTGCTCTCAAAACGGTGAAGGAAAACATCGTGAGGAAACCGGCATGTCCTAGAACCAAAAATTCGGAGACATGTGACATCTACCAATCCGCACTGGGCCCGCGTGGTGGATTATAGCCCATTCCCTCTCATAGAGAGGAGGCCTGTGTCCCAGCAGTGGGAACATTAATAGGCTGATGATGCTGGGCTGGAACGCACGGCGAACGTGCGGCGTCACTAAATCTGCCTCGGTTGTTGATTTATTAATTTTACGAGTTTTACCGCTAGTTTTGTCTCCGAAATGCAAGTACAGTTTGAAATACCTCAGTGCTAATGTGATCGTATAACGTTTAGCCTCCTTAAAGTTTTATAACATAAATTAAAACATAACGAGAATCTGCTAAAAGTGTTAATCATCCCGACTCAAGCGCGTGTGCAACGGACATTCACGGTTAAGTGCGGGACATAAGTGCTGTTACGGTGTGCGCAACTTGCGGCGCGGCCACCGGTGACAGTTGCCAGTGCTACCAACACTCAGCGGATAATCATGACATAAACGTTCCAGCTACAGAAATAATAAATAACAAGTTTCTGAACATTGCTTTATTATTGTTTTGTACGGGAGCCACGTCCATTCGCCTGAAACATCCACTGCGTTTGTTTAACTGCCCAACATGCATCGCACCCCTCCTAAATCTCCGAAAACCCCCGGACCAGGACAATCTCAATCTGTTCCTGACATTGCTTCGGCTTCCAGATGCGAGGAGTCCAATGTGAACGTAAATAATAGGGGTAAGCGGCAACGCATTGATGACTCACCCAGTAACAAGGGTTGGAACTCGTCTTGTGCATGTTGGGAATGGCAGAGCGAACTGATGCAACTATTGAGTGCATGGAGGGCCGAATATGACCAGAAGCTGTCTACCTGGAAAGCTGAACATGACGCAATGCTGTCCATACTTGTTAAGGATGTCTCTGAAATTAAAGTGGCCATGCAAAGAACTGCCATGGAGCCTGAAGTCAGGTCAGCTAGTCACCAAATGAGAGCGAAAGGGAAGAATCAAGATACGCGTCAAGATAGAATGCCAGACATAAAGAAAAACCCGTCAATTTCCCACCTACCTTATGCTCCACCAAGCTTCGACGCTAGAACAGTAGAGAATCCCATAGTGTTTGCGTCAAAAGAGGGGAAGACGGTGGACCAAGATATCCCCGAGACTAACCCGCGAGATATAAATCTTCCTGGAAAACCGGTAGTGTCAGCTAACCGCCCGGATCCCAAACCCCGTGTCTTCTTGCCACTGCCAGCTGCTGCAATGGACGTTACTATGAGTGACACGGACAAGGACGGACAATCAAAGGAGGGTTGGACAGAAGTTCAACACAGGCGCTCCCGCCGTTCGCTCGGTAATGTTCTTCGTGGGACAGCGGCTCCTGGTACCACAAATTTAGAGGCCTCAGAAAGATGGAGATACCTGCATCTCTTCTACGTCAAGCAGGGTACATCTGATAGCCAGGTACGAGATCACCTAATTTCCATTTGTGGAACTGATGTTTGTACGGTGGAAGTGCTCAAGTCCCGTGGAAAATACGCATCTTTCAAGTTGGGTGTGCCCTCGAAGCTGGCTGAACTAGTTATGGCAGCTCAAAGCTGGGCTGAGGATATCTGTGTCAAACCATGGCGCCGTAACTTTCGTGGTCAAAGCAACGACACCCAATAAGCCCCATAACGTTCTTGCTTTTACCACCTCTACAGATTGCAACAACTATCTGCGGATACTGTACCAGAATGTACGTGGGCTCAAAACCAAGTTACCAACATGGCGATCCAGCTTGTTGCTTTCCGAGCACGACCTAGTAGCCGTAACAGAGACAAATCTGGACAATTCCGTAGAGGACTCAGAAATATCAATCGGAGATTGGCGCATTCTACGCAGAGACAGAGTGACTGTGGGCGGTGGAGTGTTACTTGCTGTGCGCCCCGGTGGCGTTACCATGAAGCGGCGGCCCGATCTTGAAACTGAAGGTGGCGAAGATTTATGGGCAACAATTACAATTTATGGCCAGAAAATATCTGTGTGTGTTGTCTATATGAAGCCCACTGCAACGGACGGCGACTACATGACTTGGTTTTGCAAAGTCGAGAGCATTATATCCAATCTGAACGGAACGGTTATGATATTAGGTGACCTTAACTTAAAAAGTGCTTCTGTTAATGTTAACAATTATTACTGTTATTTCTTAAGCTTCTGTAGTCTGATTGAGATGAATGAAGTGTGGAATATGCGTGGGAGTAAGTTAGATGTGGTGCTGGCTCGGGAGGGCACCGTAGTAAGATGTGAGCATGTCAAAGGTACGGAGCTGGTCCCAATCGACTTGTATCATCCCCCGCTAGATATTGCGTTTACCCTCAAAACCCACAAAGATAGAGAAAAATTGGACCCCAGTAACATTGATCGGAGTAGGGATTGGAATTTTGGCAAAGGGGACTATTCAATTTTAAGCGACCTTATTCTTTCCGCTCCATGGCATGACGTTCTTGGTTGCGATGACGCACCCTCTGCTGCTGGTAAGTTTTATTCAGTCATTTATGACCTATTTGATTCCTCAATTCCAAAGAAGAGGAGAATGATCGCTGGTAACAGGAGGTATCCAGTTTGGTTTACGCGGGATATTGTGAACGACACTCGGCGAAAAACTAAACTTCACAATAGTTGGAAACTTTCGCGATGCGATGCCACATATACAGAGTTTAGTAAACTGCGGTCGAGTCAAAAAGTAAGAACCCAAGACGCCTATAGATTGCACTGCAGCAGCGTGGAAAATAGCACACGCAAAAATCCACGGCATTTTTGGCAGCACTTTTCTAGCCTGCGATCTAAGGGCGGTTTCGAACCAAACGTTGTTCACAAGGGTGAGACATGTTCGGGTGTCAAAGCGGCAGAGGCATTTGCTCAGTATTTTGCAAGCGTGTTTCAGCCCAATACACCTAAATTAGACCCTAGGAACTCCAGTGCAAGTGGTGTGGCAAATAATATTCCGCTCCCCTTCTTAACCCCAACGGACGTAGTAAAAGGGATTGCTAAACTTAGACCCTCTAGCTCGGTTGGCCCTGACAACATTCCACCCTTTGTTCTTAAGGGCTGTGATGACACCTTGGCAGCTCCTCTTTGTCATATTTTTAACCTAGCCCTCCAGTCCGGCGTATACCCTGAGCAATGGAAAATTTCGCGAGTTACTCCCATCCCTAAAACCTCCGACAAAACATCGGTAGAGGAACACAGACCCGTCGCTATCCTCCCAACCATCGCCAAGGTTTTCGAGCATATTCTCCATACCGTGATTTACAAACACGTAAATAAGCTGTTATCGGATGCCCAACACGGTTTTCGACCGGGTCGCTCCGTAAACTCGAATTTGCTCGTCCATGTTGACTACATATCCAGTAGCTTGGACATCGGGAGGCAGGTCGACACTCTATATTTTGATTTCCGAAAAGCCTTTGATAGAGTTGACAACGATGTACTATTGACAAAACTAGAGGCTATAGGTTTCTCGTCCGGATTTCTCTGTTTCTTTGCCGACTACCTGCGAGATCGCAAGCAGTTTGTCAGACATGGTTGCTTTGAATCTAAGCCTTACAACACCCGCTCGGGCGTGAGCCAGGGATCCGTGTTGGGGCCACCTCTGTTCCTGATCATGATTAATGATTTGGTAACGGAGGTTAAGTTTGCCGGGTGCTTGCTAT
This sequence comes from Xestia xanthographa, assembly GCA_905147715.2. Lineage (NCBI taxonomy): Eukaryota > Metazoa > Arthropoda > Insecta > Lepidoptera > Noctuidae > Xestia > Xestia xanthographa. Next base: position 12,279,775 of record LR990657.1, on the reverse strand, counting down.
ACGCCGACGACCTAAAACTGGTTGCACAAATCAGATCGGACGAAGACTGTAAACTCCTACAAAGGGACATTGATGCCGTTTTTAGGTGGAGTATTGTAAATAAACTTCCTTTCAACACAAGCAAGTGCCAGGTCATGACATACGGTAGAAGGTTGCGACCAATCCTTTTCAACTACAGATTGGGTGGCGACGTAATTTCTCGAGTCACCAACGTTAAGGATTTGGGAGTGACGTTTGACCGCTGTCTTACATTTAAAGACCACATTTCTACCCTCGCGAAGGAATCCTTCAGGCGTTTGGGCTTTGTGATGCGAAATGCTCGTGACTTCAGCAATCCTAATGTCCTTCGATTACTATACACCACTCTAGTCCGAAGCAAACTTGAGTCTAGTGCCTGTGTCTGGCACCCTTACACCGCTGCCCCAACACTGATGCTCGAAAAGGTGCAGAAAACGTTTCTAAGAGGCTTTTTCCAAAGGTTATATTTTTATTTTCCCTTCATGTATCCTACCAACTACCTGTTAGGAGTGTTGGGCTTTAATTCCTTAGAAGTGAGAAGAGGTTCTGAGCAGCTCACGGTAGCCTGTAAGACCCTACGGGGACTAATCGACTGCCCTGAGCTCCACAGCCTTTTCTGCCGGCTATTTGTTCCCGATAAATATATCGGACACCGCCAGTGCCGCTGGCACATTCTGTTCGCCCCACCGTCATCTAAAACAGTCGCCAGAGCTGAATCTCCGGTATGTCGTACTCTTAAGACGCTCAACGCCCTTCTGATTGCCAACCCTGAATGTGATGTGTTTGCGGATGAATGGAGTAAGGTTATGCGAATATGTCTGATGTTTTGTGAGAGAAAGTATGCAAGGGTGTCCACTGTTCCGTGTTAGTAATAATAATTTAATTCAAACCATTGAATGGTGTCAACTGTATGTTTTTACTTTTGTTTTGTCAATTATTGTAATTGGTGTTTCTATGTTAATTATTGTAATTGGTGTTTACCGTTTTAATTAACTATAAATAAATAAATAAATGATGAGTTAAAAAATATATTATCAAGTAAATTAAAACAATAAAATATCCGGTTACGTTGGTTTAGGCTTTCATGGCCTATTGAAACAGTAGTTAGTAGCACGAGGATAAGGCATAATATACGATAATTCAAAGCCAAAAACACCACCGATTTAACCTGAAATTTAATTAACTTACTTTACGAAAGTTGGTAACGCATTTCTCTACTATGCTGTAAAATAATCAAAATACTAAGAAAACATTATTTGACAGCGATCTTTCAACCGGGTTAAAACGGTTGGCAAATTGAAAAATAAAACTAAAATAGTAGTATTTAATTCGTCAATCGACATTCTAGTCTACATTAGTGGATCTGCACAAGCACATCACTAATTCGTCGCAAGAAGCAGCGGCCGTACTACGTGATTCATCCGCTTGATGAAATATCGTTTTGTGATTTTTACATTACTTGTACAAGTACTTTTGCGACATACTTAATTAGTGGTTAAGGAGTAATGTTTTTATTGCAAAAATAGTACAATCGCTGTGGTATTTGAAAACAAACTTAACATAGTAAAAGCAAGAAATATTTTACGATTTGTTGTTTTTCATCTTTTTAAAGACAAATATAGTAAAATACTCTTACTTACATATGATAAGTAATTCCGTGATCAACAAAGTTTAAGTTTATGCTTCGTTTTTAGGGTTCCGTACCCAAAGGGTAAAAACGGAACCCTATTACTAAGACTTCGCTGTCTGTCCGTCTGTCCGTCTGTCCGTCTGTCTGTCACCAGGCTGTATCTCATGAACCGTGACAGCTAGACAGTTGAAATTTTCACAGATGATGTATTTCTGTTGCCGCTAAAAACAAAACTAAAAACAGAATAAAATTAATATTTAAGGGGGGCTCCCATACAACAAACGTGATTTTTTTGCCGTTTTGTCTAATGTATAGATAATGGTACGGAACCCTTCGTGCGCGAGTCCGACTCGCACTTGGCCGGTTTTTTTAGAAAAAACCACTGAACAACACGGAATTGCTATAATTTGTCACGATCGCGGTTGAAAGTACACTAGTTCGCGGAGACGGCCATTTGCCTATGACATGGCCGACTGGTCATATCGCGCGGACACCGACACGCCCCCTTACCACTTCTCCTGTTTTTTACATTTCTGTGGTTTTTGTACACTTGTTATGTCATCGTCAAACACAAAGCTGTGATGGATCTTTTAGCACCCAATTTTTTTTTAAACTTTGCTCACCCTACGAATTTCTCCTGTATCGTGTATGCGTTTATAAACGTTTATACTCATATAAACAAACAGGCCATACAAATAATTTTATTGTTCTGTGCGAAAATCGAACCCCCGCGACGCAGCGCAGCAGCCAATCGGTCAGCCACTGCGCCTACCGTGCCATCAAATGTTTTTGTTGCTCAGTAAAATGTATTGATGAATAGTAAGATGGACGAAAAGATCTTATTGAAACTATAATTATTTCAGTTAATAATAAACCCGTCATTGCACTTTTTGTTTTTCAATTTTGTGGTAATGACGTTTTGTTCATACAAATTAATCTTTTGTTATTAAAGGCAGTTGCAAGTGAGAATGCCGCTTCTCATGAAGATTTTGAGCTACTGATGTGGGAGTGCACAAAGGAATATGGAGTCGGAGAAGCTGAAATGGTAACTGCTGTGATGGTTGATGAAGACGGCTCGATTATTAATCCATGTTTCTGGGGCTGCTGCTTTAGGAAAGCTGGTCTGGTAAGTAATTTTATTATTTTTAAAGTGGACCTAAGGCAAGCATGGGCTAAATATGAATTTCATATTCTTAATAATGGCATCTCATTTGCACATCGGAAATAAAAAATCACAAATACTTAACCTTATTACCTTACATTGCTTGACTGAATAATCCCTAAAAAGCACGAAAAGCACGATTTTCATTTTTTATATAATTATTTTATTTGTTTAATTACAGCTCAATAACAAAGGAGAATACGATTTAAAAACCTACCTAAGCAACTTTAAACGGTTTGGGTGGGGTGAAGAACGTAACATTGAGAGAGAAGCTGCTAAACGATGCCAGTCAGGTACCTACGTATAACAAAATTTATTTCCAGCCCGACAATATTTTATGACAAGTATGAAAATTAATTTTGATACAACCCTGAATCAAAACTATTCAACCTAGGCAGGTTAAGCTTGACCAAACTGAAACTACTTAGGCTTCAGTTTGGTTCCTTCTTAGACTAAAATTGAATAGTAGTATACTTTTATAGTCTTATTCTCATTAAAAACCTCAAATCACAAAAAATGAGAAGCAAACTGTGGGAAGAGAAGCACCCACCACCTGCTGATTTCGTTAAACCCCAGGAAAATGATCTGCAGTAGCCTGTTTGGAAAGCACTTAACCGATTGCGTTCGCAAGTAGGCCGCTGTAAACACAATTTGGCAAAATGGGGAATTAAAGATCCTTCCGACACAAAGTGTGAATGCGGTGCTCCAGACCCCAGACGATGTCCCACTTGCTAGAGTATCCGAAGTGTCCCAACACCTGCAATTTAGAGGACCTAAAAGATCCTATAGACGTCGCGATTAACGTGGTAACATAATGGGCCCAGGTTTTTTTAAACAAGTCACCACGAAAGAAGAATAAAACCTTATTTTTTAATATTTTATGTATGCGTATGATGTTATTTGCGTCTACAACCCAGTTACATTATTTCTGGAACTGGCGCCGATGAGTTTGAAATCAATAAAAGTCCAAATATAACAATGAAATTTTCAAAAATAGCTCGAAAATATCACATGTATCGACAACAAAAGTGCTTGTTTTTGAACATTAATTTGTTACGTTTGTAATTTTATTGTTATTAATTAATTAATTTATTATTAATTACAACGGTATATACCAGTAACAGTAATTAATTAATTTCTTATGTATTATATAAGCTACAATTTCATCTCGATAGGTACATAAAAAAAAGAAAATACATTTTGGTTACAAATTATTAGGACATACTCTGGATATACAAAAACAAAAAAAAAAACAAAATCAAAAAAAGGTTATAAACGTCATTGACGCCAGGGCTGGCAGTCTCGACCGATATAACGACAAAATCGCTAACTTTCGATCGCTGATTACTAACGAATAAATTCGGTTGCACCATCAAATCTTGCTAGCGACGCATCTTGGCTATAGAGACTTGCGTTACTCGCAAGCATCATTATTGCAACCGAATTTATTAGGGGTTTTAGTTATACTGGATAACTGATCACATCAGCAGACTTTATGGAACCATGATGATAATGTTCTGTTCGTAAAAATTCGATTTTGTGAATAGCGTTTTCTTTTATTAATTTCAGTAATAGACGAAGTCCCGAGCGATAGAGAAAATGAATGCGAGAGAGGCGGGCTTTTGGCTGCTTGCTTCTTAAAATATACACCCTAGTTCACCAACCGAATAACAATAAATTATAAGTGTACAAAAAAAACTCATTCAAAATCTTTTGAAGTTTTATTCCCTTTTGCATCTATGTATTTTAGAGCTCCTAGAAGGTCTGCAAATAAGTATTCCTGTTATGCTCCTCCTCAAGTCATGCTCCTCATTACTGAGGGTCATGATTCTCCCTTGAAATGATTTTTCCCCTGACGATGTTTCGCTCGACGTTCCTTATCCAAAAATTTAAAAGACCACCGGTTTCACCAATTTCCCTTTGGTATTTCGCGAAATGTTGCGATTTCTCCATATTTTTTGAAGCTGAGATATAGCATTCTTGGACATACGCACATCAAAAAAAGTTTGTGATCACTAGCAGCTGATATATTTTGTTTAACTGAACTTTATCAAGAAAAAATATTTGTTGTGTCATTTTTTTACTGTTTTATATTTTAAATCAATATTTTTAATTATAGAATCTAAAAAGAAGAAGAAATCATAATATAATCTACCATAACAAAAAAGCTTTTGAGTTTTTGAGTGATAGCAAACTTTTTTTGATGTGTGCACATAAGCGTTTACCGACTTTTTTTTCGCATGACCCTATGTTGAATATGTTAGACCTCAGATCATGGTCAGAGATCAGAGTTAGGTTTCGAGATTAATGCCTCGGGTCCTGCACGCGTAGCATGACCACCGTGGAATCGTCAAAATGATAGATTGTAGAAAGATTTATATCGTCTTATGCAAGCAAGGCGATGTTAAAAATGTAGAAAAGGGATGTTTATATTCTTCAGTCGACTAAATAAAGTGTACGACTGCTGCACGAGCAATAATCGGGGCTCTTTATCTCCTTGCTACAACAAGCTCTTCTCCTGTACGATATTTCCTAAAAATAACAACAAATAAAATGGCGTGCATAAAAATTAGGCCACTCTTAAAATAATGTTTAATTTATTTTTGAATGAAAGGCATTAAGTTACACAGCTAATCACAGTCATAGTGGCAACAAGAAAATCTGGAATAGCCTGCATGTGCATCGAACATTTTGAACTGAGTCAAAAGGCAAAAATAGCCCTTATAGATTCTTCCTGACCGTCTGTCTGCTTGTCTATCCGTCCATCCGTATGTCACAGCCATTTAACTCCGAAAACGTTGGCACCAAGAGGAGAGCAGGTGGCTTCTATGAACCGCTTCACAAAAGTGATGTGAAATGCACCTAAATAAGAATAATGTAACTGCAGAATAGGAAAAGGTAATCTTTTACACTATATAAGCGTCAGTCTATATAAGTCCGAGACGCGACGCGACGATACTAGAAGAGGCCAGTGATTTCACGCTGCGCCGCGCGCCACCGCGAAGCGCATCGCAACGGCAGCACGACGACGTCTCGATGCGCAACGAGACGCCCCGCGCGGCGCAGTGGAACGTATCTACATTCACCGCGTGCTTCGTCCGCTCCGCCACTTCCACTCACAGTCTACCATTTGCAAGCGCATGAGAACGACGAGACAAGTCGCCACGGCAGGCTCAGGCTGCGCCTCGCGGCGTTGCATGGCTTCGCAAGGCGCAGCGCCGCTCTTGCACGTCGTGGTACCGGCGATGCACTGCTCTACGCCGCGAGGCGTCTTTAGAATCAGAGTCCGATGACTCGGACCCAGATGACCTGTTTACCTGCAGTGCTTGTATACCGATCCAGGGACGCATTCTATCAGATGCTATCACACTATCATATTTTCTCGTTTTAAACCCTGGTACATTAGCCACCCTATAACGATCGTTACCTAGACAACTAGTAACTCTATACGGGCCGATGAACTTAGGTAACAGCTTTTTACTCTTTCCAGTGTTGGAAAAGCTGGTTTTCGTAAGCTTCACCAGGTCACCGACCGAGTACGAAACTGCTGGAACTCTCTTTGCGTCATACGCTTCTTTCTGCCTTGCTTGACTATATTCAATGTTGGTCGAAGCCTCTTTCCTAATTTCATCGACCCGCCTACCCGGCTCTTCTACGACAGACGCAGATTCGTCTGCTCCATCAGCAAGTGGAGGCGAGATGTTGCCATGGCCCTCATCCAAAATCTCGTTAACTACAGGGGGACGCTGTGGAAGCACTTCTTAACCTCCTATGCCCCCCGTTAGAGCCGGAGCCGTGCCTTCGTAACTCGTTTCGTCATTATGACCCGTTGTTAACTTATTATCAATGGGACAGTTCGACTTAACCCCAAAAAGTAATTCGGAAGCGCTCCTTTTTGTTGTGGCATTAATGGTATTGTTAATACCCCATTGTACTTGACCCAGTCGCTTGTCCCAGTCGCGTTCATCACATTCAAAATTCTGTGTAGACAAGGCGGTGAGGATAGTTTGATTATATCTCTCAGCCTGCCCATTTGCTCTGGGGCAAGCGACTGCGTTAAGCACATGTTTGACACCTTTGTTCACACAGAAGTCTTTAAATTGGGCTGACGTAAATGCAGTCCCACGGTCTGTTATAATTCTGTGCGGTATCACAAAGTCGTGAAATAAACTATCTAGTACTTTAACTACGTTCTTCGTTTTAGTATCCTTAACCGGCCTAGCAAAAACATATTTTGTAAAGCCGTCCACTATAGTCAAAATGTAGCTGTTGCCAGCTTTACTTTTGACAAATGGTCCCAAATGGTCCAAGTGCAAGGTGTGAAACGGTTGAGCCACTTTTTCTATCGGGTGTAAGAAGCCACTACTCGTCCGAGCCGCATTATCTTTATTGTACGCGCAATCTATACAAGCTGCCACGTATTTTTTTGACAAAACGTCTTAGCTTGAGGAACCAGTAGCGGCTTTGAATGCGTTCCAAAGTCTTGGCAAACCCAAAATGCCCAATTGCGTCGTGGTTCGCCCTACAAATCTGCCACCTGGCATCTTTGGGAACTACCAACCGTAACCCATCCTCCAATTTCCTGTGTAGAGCATGATTCTTAACAACAAAGTTGTTTTTAACATCTGTAACCTCACGATCTAGACCCGGTCTCAATATCTTAAAAATTCTTTCGAGTTTAGGGTCAGCCATTTGCAGGGTAAGAATCCAATCATCAGTATTTATGTGTAAAACACTTGCCGGCAGTGACGGTTCCCTATTTCCCTGAGGATTGCGGCTAAGGGCGTCTACATGACTCATCCGACATCCCGGTCGGTATTCGATGTTAACGGTAAATTCACTTATTGCCAGCCACCAGCGCGCAATCCTCGGGATCAGGTCACGTTTCGTAAGTGTAGTGCGTAGCGCATTACAATCCGTGTACACCGTGAAAGCTAGTCCCACAAGATAGGGACGAAACTTTTTTAACGAGCAGACCACCGCCAAAGTCTCTAATTCGTACGAGTGGTACAGACGTTCCTCGGGTGTGGTCTGCCGGCTAAAGTATGCAACGGGTTTTAATACCCTGGGACTTATCTGCCACTGCATGAGGATTCCACCCAATCCCAGCGAACTGGCATCTGTGTGCACCTCAGTGTCTAATTCCGGATTATATAATGCCAGCAAAGGACGTCTAACCAGGCATTCCTTTAACGTTCCAAATGCTTTGACCTCGTCTATACTCCACTGCCACTGGGCATTCTTCTTAAGGAGCGAAGTTAGTGGTCTGGCAATTCCACCGAACCCTCTCACAAAGCGACGAAAATAGCTCGCCAGGCCCAAGAATTGTCGGACTTAATGGATATTACGAGGCTCGGGAAAATCTCGCACCGCCGATATTTTCCTTCCACTTGGTTTGATACCCTCGGCGGATATCTCATACCCCAAATACTCAATACTTGTATCAAAGAAACTGCACTTTGATAATTTGAGAGTTAACCCTGCAACCTGAAGGAGCTTGAAAACGTCCTCTAATCTCTCAAATCCTTCATCGATGGACGCCGCGGGAATGAGAAAGTCGTCCATATATGCTAAAGCACTCTTGAACCTTCGCGTACCCAATAGACTATTCATCATCTTCTGGAACACGGCTGGCGCGTTTGCCAACCCAAAGGGCATGCGCTTGAATTTATAATGCCCATTTGGGGTGACAAACGCTGTCAGGCGTCGACTGCCTTCTCCCATCGGAATCTGGTAATAGCCAGAGGCTAGATCCAGCGTGATGAAATATTTATTCCCGCTCAAGTTTGTCAACTGGTCGTCAATTAAAGGTAGGGGACATTTATCTTTGATTGTTTTATTATTAAGGGCTCTGTAGTCCACACAGAGTCGAGACTCCCCATTATTTTTCTTGACCAATAATATGGGACTAGCATAATTAGAGTTCGACTCCTGTACAATATCATTTGCTACCAACTCATCGACAATATCCCTCACCTTTTGACGTTCCTGGTGTGACAATCGGTAAGGTCTGTAGACCACCGGCGTTTCATCGTGTAAGCCTATGTCCATCGTCGCGCCTTTGGCACACCCTAACTCTCCAAGATTTTCAGCAAAGCACGATCTATACTTTTGGAGAAGCTGGTGTAGTCTTTCGCGGGTTTTCTCGTCGATCTTTTCGCCTACTTTTATTTCTGACTTAACAACTGGTGTCATCGGCCTTTCGCCTTGCTCAGTCTGCACCAGCAGAGCTTTAACTTCTCCTATCGGGTTGACCTTAGCTATTAACATCCCTGCATTGAAGGTAAGCGGCATCTTAGTCAATGACGTAATAAACACCATCGCCTTATTCTCGGTCACCGCGTAACAACCCTGATGGAGGTGATATTCCTGATGGGGACTCATCCTGGTACCTCCATCCGAATAAACACTACCCGTGTAGGCCTCTTTGGTGCACACTTCCACTAACCCTCCCCTAATTATAGTAACGTCTTTGGAGACATAAAGACCAAGGGTCCGACTTTGGCTCAAGGAGGGATCGGTGGAAGTATGATAAAAGAACAACCTCTCGTTATCTTTCAATACGGTAACTGACGTCATTTCGGTGAAATTTTGTCCTATCAACAATGGAACTTGCAAATACGCGTCGTCAACTACCCAAACATCTAAGTTGGTATCGATTTCGTCGATTCTAACACGCACAGTAGCCCCGAATTTCGGGATGACTATAGAATTGCCGAAGCCTCTTATTGTGGGCAATGGCATGCTTTCACCTTCTACTAACCCCAAAGAGAGCTGCAGTCACTCCCGAAGTCAAGGTAGGCGTTTAGCGTTTTTCCATTAGCGCTAACAATTTTATGGAACTTATCATTTGCCTCATTGAATGTGCCATTGCGAAGTGGAATAGCATGGGTAGAGTGACCTTCTGGAATCACTAGTTTGTAAGTCTGGTTTGACTTGGCTTCATCGGCCAATAAATTGTCCGTATCTACTACAATTTTTAACACCTTCCTGTCAGCTGCCTGATTGTTTTTGGTGCTGGTTTCACGTGTTTGTTGTTGTACCGATCTCCTATTGCAGTTCTCAGTATTATGCCCTACTCTATAGCACTTCCCGCACTTGACAATGGGTTTGGTGCAATTTACATAAATGTGACCGGGCTCGTTGCAATTATAACAAGTAGAATCTGCTCCCCTGCTGCTACTTGTGGCACCCCCCCTACCGTTACCGCGAAAGTCGCGTCTCTTTACCGAGCTTAATGATAATGAGCCTCGTGTTGCGTCCCTAGATTGCGAGGGTTGTTGCGACGCTAGGTAATTCAACAGGTCTTCTGGTTCCTCACATTTGAGAGCTTGCGCACCGTTTCTAACTGAACTATCAGTAATCCCATAAATTATACAGTCAACTGCCTTCCGACCGACAATCTCGCACCTACTCAATAGCGACAATTTCTCGTAAAAATAGTCCCTAAGGGTTTCGTCCGTGCGAGATTTTCGGTTCAGCATTTCATCTAATAATTTACCATAATTTACGTCATTCGGAAAAGCTTTCATCAATTTACTTTGCCACACCTCCCACGAGTAACTGAGCGACGGAAGGGACTCGTACCAACTTTTGGCTAAACCGCGTAACTTTTACAATGCATAGTGAATTATCTGCTTCTCATCCCAAGAATAGATTTCTGCGCACTCGTTCACCTTTCTCAGCCAGCGTTCGACATCCTGTGCTTTGTTGTTGGGGTCGAATTCCGGAACTACATTATTGGATGAAGTACTCTTACTTGGTACGCCTTGCAGTGCAGAAACTATCTTCAGCAATTCATCGGCAGTTAGTCCCGTTCGGCTCCGTTGTGCAGGAGTCTCGTCGGCTTCCTCTGATGCCGAGCGCCGCCTTCGTTTGCGCCTGGGACGTTTCGGCGTGTAACTCGCCTCATCTGAAATTGTTAAGCGCATTTTATGTTCTTTCCTAAGAACCACGCGCTTTGACTTTGACTGACATTGACTGACTGTCATTGACTTTGACTGACATTGACTTCGACTGACATTGACTTTGACTGACATTGACTTTGACTGATGTTGACTTTGACTGACATTGACTTTGACTGACTTTGACTCTGACTGATGGACTGACTCTGACTGATGGACTGACTTTGCCAGACTGACTGATTTTGACTTTGACTGATATTGACTTTGACCGATTTTGACTTTGACTGATTTTGACTTTGACTGATTTTGACTTTGACTGTTTTTGACTGATTTTGACTTTGACTGATTTTGACTTTGACTGATTTTGACTTTGACTGATTTTGATTTGACTTATTTTGACTTTGACTGATTTTGACTTTGTTTGATTTTACTTTGACTTTTTGTCTTTGATTTTGACTTTGACTGGTTTTGACTGATTTAGACTGGTTTTGACTTTGACTAATTTAGACGTTGACTGATTTTGACTGACTGATTTTGACTTTGACAGATTTTGACTTTGATTTTGACTGACTGATTTTGACTTTGACTGATTTTGACTTTGACTGATTTTGACTTTGACTGATTTTGACTTTGACTGATTTTGACTTTGACTGATTTAGACTTTGACTGATTTTGACTTTGACTGATTTTGACTTTGACCGTTTCTGACTTTGGCTTCAACAGACTTTGACTTTGACTAACTTTGACTTCAACAGACTTTGACAGACCAACTGACTTTGACTGACTGACTTCAACAGACTGACAGACTTTGACTTTGACTGACTTTGAATTTGACTGACTTTGACTGACTTTGACCATCTTTGACTTTGACTGACTTTGACTTTGGGGAACACCTTCGCGGCTACACTCGCTAAGCAGCACACCAGCGTGGCCATTAGCTCACTCTATAAGCAGCACACCTACGCGGCTGCGCACACACTAGACAGCACACCTTCGTGGCCGTTAGCTCACTTTATAAGCAGCACACCTACGTGGCCGCATTTACTCAGAATGAACAGCACACCTACGTGGCCGTTAGCTCAATCTATAAGCAGCACACCTACGCGGCCGCGCTCACACTAGACAGCACACCTTCGTGGCCGTTAGCTCACTTTATAAGCAGCACACCACGTGGCCGCGCTTACTCAGACTCTGAACAGCACACCTACGTGGCCGTTAGCTCACTCTATAAGCAGCACACCTACGCGGCCGCGCTCACACTAGACAGCACACCTTCGTGGCCGTTAGCTCACTTTATAAGCAGCACACCACGTGGCCGCGCTTACTCAGACTCTGAACAGCACACCTACGTGGCCGTTAGCTCACTCTATAAGCAGCACACCTACGCGGCCGCGCTCACACTAGACAGCACACCTTCGTGGCCGTTAGCTCACTTTATAAGCAGCACACCACGTGGCCGCGCTTACTCAGACTCTGAACAGCACACCTACGTGGCCGTTAGCTCACTCTATAAGCAGCACACCTACGCGGCCGCGCTCACACTAGACAGCACACCTTCGTGGCCGTTAGCTCACTTTATAAGCAGCACACCTACGTGGCCGCACTTACTCAGACTCTGAACAGCACACCTACGTGGCCGTTAGCTCTCTATATGTGCTGCGCACGAACATACAAGGTTGCACATTTTATCTCATGAAGTAGGTACACGTACAACTTCCACAATTCGTTAAGTTACAAGTAGTCATACAATTGCTCTAATGCTCTAACCAAGCGCAACGTTACCGCCTTTTTCGTGTACCTACTTATGCGATCACTTATGTAATGCCATGTTTTAACTGTCTCATAACAAGGATATTCAAAATAACTTACTGTTTACGTCCGACATGGCGCGCGGGCTAATCCCACTTCTGAATTGAAGTGATACACCTTATTTCAGTACAATAATTATACTTTATTTAGGCACCACAATGTTTAAGTTGAAGACAAAGAATGATATGTAACTGTTTTAACACTTGATTACAACTCGACCTCTCGCTAGCACCGTTAACAAAGAACTGCCACAACGGCCATTACCCGTTTGCCGCGGCACTTCCCCGCCATTGCGTTCTTTTCTACGTTTACCTTCTAATCATTTTTAATAAAGTTGCAATGGCGGTGAAGTGCCATTCAGAATAATTACTTATTTATTTAATACTTAACAAAATTATCGTTTTAAAAATCAAAATCACAACATGATACTATATTGACAGAAAATATTGACTGTTCCCGCTATGGTGATATTTCAGGCGGCGGTATACGTTAGGCAACATCTGAACGTATACAATAAACGCGGAGATAGGCATAATTATTGTACTCGAGGTAGAAACAAGTTAGCTGGCTACCCACACACCCTTATAGCTAAATCTGGAAAGTTGATTCATGTTATGGGTCCATCAGTTTAAAACCGGCTACCGAATAACATCTTAAACGCGACGTCTGACAATGTTTTTAAAGCTAAACTTAAAGGCTGGCTAACCGACCAGGCATTATATGACCTAAAAGGATGGTTTTCGGTAATTTGATATAATTGTTATGTATTGTTAGATAATAGTAGTCCACTTGCAAACACCGCTAAGTTAAAAAAAAAAGAAAATCAGATAGTGCGGCCATTTTATTTGTCGTTTAAAATGCTTTCATCTGCAACTGTCAATCTCGATCAAAACTCCGTATGTTACGCATAAATTTAGGTTAAATATTCAATAATCCTGCAAAACTTGCTATATTGATTGACAGTTAACTTTCAAACAACTCTAAGTTACAGTTAACTTTCAAAACTCGCTATATTACGCAGTGACTCGTGCAAACGCCGCCATCTTGACTGTCATTATCAGTTTATTTTTTTATTTATCTACACTTGGCTGGAAACTGAGGCTATGAAAGGGTCTAACCAGATATCTTCAGCTGTATTTCATCAACTAATGAATACCACTTTTGAAGACAATGTTAATCATGTCAAATTGTTTTGTGATGGTTGTGGGGGACAGAACAAAAATACTATTGTATTGGGAATGCTCGCTTATTGGTTAAAAACCAAGGCCCCAAGTAATATAAAAAGAATTACAATAATATTTCCAGTTGTAGGACATTCATTTTTGCCTCCTGACCGTATTTTTGGAAATATTGAAAGGGCTACACGGCCTCTCGAAGTCATTGCAGAACCAGAGACCTATTTTGATATTTTCCAAAAATTCGGTACGGTGCTGAGACTTGGCAAAGATTTCAATTTTTATGATTGGAAATCAAACACCAAAGACGTACTAAAATTGCCTGGATCTCGGCATTTCCAATTTAATGCATCCAAGAGGTTTTTTTTGAGAAAAGACAGGAATGGCAAAATCGCCGTTAAAGGGGAACCGCATTATGTATCAGAGGTGGTGAATTACGGCAATGTTTGTAAAAGAGGTAAATCGTTTGAACAGATTGAACCTACTTTGATCAATTTAGGCGTTCCTGTAAAACCAGCAAAATTAAATGATGTGAGAAACTTGCTGATTAAACATTTTGGACAGGATTGGGCTAAGGTCGATAGTCTAAAATATTATAGATTTCTTGAAGAAAACCAAACTGAAGCTGCTTTAGACGAAGATACCGATACTGAGGAAACTTTGATGGATGAAGAAACAGAAATAAGAGTATAATATTATTGTAAGATGATTTTTTAGGTTTAGGATTTAATTTTGATACTGTTTCCAAACTCTTCATGTTAATTTCATACTATTTCAAAACTGTTTATGTTAAAAATACTTTTGCAAAAGTGGTTATGTTTAATTTTTAAATACTAATAAAAAGATAACTATGGTATTGGGATTTTATTTACTATTAGAAATTAATTCTCTGTGACAATAATTTTCAGTAATGTGTTATAATATGAATTTTCATAACTCCATTTTAACACTAGAGGTTTTAATCGATTTTCCAAAATTATGATTCTTTCAACATAGCGGATTTTGCAAGTGGACTACTCGTTTCTATTATTCTGTTTATCACGTGCTCTAAAATATATTTTTTTATTTTCTTCTGTATTTAATTCTGTTTGTATTCTTCCTCATCTACTTTGTAGCGTGATGACTTTGTGGCGTTATGCCAGTTTTCTTAGGCTAGCATTTCAGTTTAGCCTGACAAATTAGTATTTGTTCCAAACCAGAATGATCACAAGCGCTACTGCGAAGCAGGAGGTCCTGGGTTCAATTTCCAAGCGTTTCGGTTCAGAATAAGTGTTATTGAACTTTTCGTATTTGAATTTCTCAGTGATAGTGAGATTTGTGTCCAGTTGATGCTCCTGGTGTGAGTCCTTCTTCTTCAAATAATCTACAATTCTACATTAATATTATAAAGAGGAAAGATTTGTATTTTTGTACGTTTGTAATGAATAAACTCAAAAACTACTGCGCCAATTTCAAAAATTCTTACACTATTGGAAAGCTACATTTACCTTGAGTAACATAGGCTATATTTTATTCCCGTACTCCAACAGGAACGAGAACTACGCGGGTGAAACCGCGTGACGTCCGCTAGTAATTTATATTTTGAAATAGCAATCAAAATTAAAAATTATACACTCTAGTCGTGTAGCTTTGGGGCTGATAGAAAATTATAATTCTAACGGCACAAGTGTTCCATTCCTGGGAAAAAGTCTCCTTTGATTCTTTTCAAAGGCTTGTAATCAAGTGCATTATTTTTTATATAAATTTCAGTAAAGGATGAAGTCGTAAGCGACGGTGAAGCTGGATGCGAGATGGGTGCGCTGGTGGCCGCTTGCTTCTTTAAAGAAGAAAATGAGATATTCAGTTAGTATCTTTATTTGCATAAAATGTGGTTACAGTAGTTGTATTGTAGGACGTGTGAAAAATGCTAGTCAAGTACTTTTTGGTTTTAGCTCTTGAGAGTGGGATTTTAGGCTAAAACTAAAACCACCAATTACCCAACAACCACCAGTTACCAATGCCTCATGAGGTTAAGTGAAAAGTACTGAGGGGCACATATTTTGAATATTTAACCTTTAGCCTGCTTTGGGCCACGTCCATTCATTTGATAATGTAAGGGCGCTGGTTCTTACTAATAAAGAACAGCATTAGGATAGTGCTGCAACATTTTTTGACTTTTCATTGTTATCTCTGGTAGAGTATGGTTTTGTCTTGCGTATTTTTACATAATTTTAAGATGTTTGTAAGAAGTCCACACCACGCCGACACGAAAAGTAAACAATAATTATAATGTGCGACTAATTTTACGGAAACCATTTCAAGTGAGTCTTGATATTTCAGAATCACAGATCGCACAGAACTAAATCGATACGCAGAGATATGAGATACACATCTGAACCTTCATAGATATGTAATTTTGAATAACACTTATTCAAATAAATAAGTCACATTTATTTCTGAGTTTTATTCTCCCAAGTATTGTCAAAAATGTACGCTCGCCAGAATTAACCAGTAACAGTTCACACCGAGACGCGACACGAGCGACGCGACGCTGCGCGCGCATTTTAATAGAGCGACTCAAAATATATCTTTATTTACTACACGAAGATCCACATTTCATTGTGAGAATTCAGAATACGTTGAACCATGCAGCATTGCGCCTCACGTGCATCGCGACGCAGCAGTGCATCACCGGTACGCGCGGCGTGCAAGAGCTGCGCTGCGCCTTGCGAAGCCACGAGATGCGGCGCGACGAGGCGAGGCGCAGCCTGAGGCCCGGCCGCCTTGGTGACTTGTCTCGTCGTTCTCATGCGCTTTAAAATGGTAGACTGCGGGTAGACGCAGTGGGGCGGGTGCACGCGGTGAATGTAGACACGTTCCGCCGCGCCGCGCGGCGTCTCGCTGCGCAGCGAGCGAGGCATCGCCGTCGTGCTGCCAACGATTTTACGATGCACCTCACGACGTTGCGATGCGTCTCGCGGCGCAGCGCGAAATAACTGGCCTCTTCCAGTATCGTTGCGCCAGGTCGCGCTGCGTCGCGTCTCAGTGTGCACTGACGCTTACACATAAATCGCAGTATTTTCCAGTCACAACAATTACAGACAGCAAAAGGAGCACGACTCGAATGAAAGACCACCGCTGGGCAAAATTGTCATCAGAATGGTTGACAAAAAACAAAAAGCGACGCCGTAATTCCTGGCTGCTTACGTGAATTCGATTGAAGGGGAAAATGTCATGCCATTACATCTGCATATAACAGTAACTCGTTCTGTACGTATATACTGACTGAACTGAATCTGTTGTGAAGATGCATTCTAGAAAATTAATCTCTTCACACTTCCTACAATAATGTACACTTAATTTTCGCTATAATGGTCGAAATTATAAATTATGCCAGTCACGCTAGTGTCGTATATCTGACCCGAGCAACTTCGTCTGAGTCACATAATAGAGAGAGAGAGGGTTATAGAGAGAGGGTCATAGACACCTATACCAATACGGCACTACCAATACCTATACCAATCATAAAGAGCACATCACACACATCATTCCAGTCATCACACACACATGAAAATGCGCGCGCGGTACTTGATCATTATTTTGCTGTGGAGTTATTTTAAAACTGATACCTCCTACTACTAAGATATTCATAGAAATCAATAATGATGATAGGTCAATTTTGTCCAAAATTTAAAAAAAAATACTTGTGATAGATAACGTATTTATTTGGATAAGGATAAACTTTAATACCGTGTTTATAAAAACCGGCTGTGTTATTTCTAGCTCTAATAGGATTCAGGGTGATTTCTTTTGTATTTCAATAAAATGCGGTCTTTACCCATTATAAACAAGCAACTACTTTCTCTTAGTCACTTCAAAGGATTTATTCTAGCCTATTGCCACCAACCGGCTGCTACTAAGAAATTCCTAATGACCAAAAAACCCGATAACAATTTGCCCGACTTGGAAATCGAACTCAAGTCCTCATGCTCAGAAGAAGCGCTTAAAACCGCTATACGAACGATCCAGTAATGTATGATATGGATTTTGTACTTGGTAAAATTGGGAAAATTATCCAACACCCAAGTTCAACTACTATTACTGCTAAACTAATAAATTTATCTTAATTATCTTATGCGCTATAGTTTTCCTTTAAAGTTCATAAAATGCACTATCATCATGAATGTTTCCAGATTTTTCAAGCTAGCTTACATACGGGGTGGGGGGGGGGACAAAAAATTTGCATATTTTGTAAATGGAGCATTAAATCGAAAAATATTATTAGCAACTACTAAGTCATTTTAAAAGACCTATTCAACGATACCCCACACGAATGAAGTAGGCGACGAAAAAAAATTCATCCCCACTTCACACGGGAGCTACCCTAAAAAAAACATTTTCTAAAATTTTATTTTACTAATATTTTGGCGTAATTGATCTACACGCCCCTACAAAATTACAGCTTTCTAGTACTGATAGTCTCTTAGAAAAACCCCGGACAGACGAACATAACGAAATTAAAAGTGTTCCTTGTCTACGGAACCCTAAAAACACTTTTTAAAACTTTTTAACAGGAAAAACTTCGTTATACATGATTGTTGCTTAATTTTCACCGTTTACGCAGCGCATGCAACGGATGCTCTCAAAAGGAATATTTTTTCCCCGTTTTTGCAACATTTTTAATTGATGCTCCGCTGCTATTGGTCGTAGCGTGGTGTTATACAGCATTTCTCGAATAATGGGCTATCCAAAATTAAAAGAATTTTCTATTCGAACCAGTGATTCCTGAGATTAGCACGTTCAACCAAACCAACAAACTCTTTAGCTTTATAATATTGGGAGGTATAGATTATGTTGTATTAGTAATTGTGTTAAGTGTATATGATTGGTAAGTACGCGAAATGCTGCAAAATGAACATTGTGCAGCGATAAATGACATATTATGATAATTACAACCCAAATCGGTGTATTTCAGTTTGTATAAAAGGCGTGTAATTTTAATTCCAGGCATTGATGGTTCAAATCTCAAAGTTCAATATGTCTAAATATATTTGTTTTGTGGTGTGGGTCGTAAGCTTGAGCTGCGTTTGTGTAAGTGTCGTTTATACTTATTTCTGGCAATATTATTTTCATAGCGATATTATTTTTAGAATTAATGCGTTGTTGGGCTATCTGTCACAACCAAAGACATTAAATTATACTACACAAATTTAACCTCTTTGGTCACAACTATGAATTAAAAGAGTGTCCGTGGAGTTTGTTACCCGTTCTTCTCCATAGAGATGATCCGTTTTGGGTCGGGCAGTTGCCTTTTTACTAACTGACCGACTCCGTGCCTGCAAATGGTTTAATTGAAAAAACAATAGTCATTTTATTTTAGTTGTATTCATTGTTTTTATTTATGCGTGAAGGCTGGTGAAGGTGTGAAATCTGCTAAAGATTATGAGGTCTTGAGAGAAGAGTGCTTAAAGGAGTCCGGAACCACAGAAGCTGAGTTTATGGAAGCCGCGAAGACAAACGACGTGTCGAAGATAAATCCTTGTTATTTTGGCTGCTTCTACAAGAAAATTGGACTTGTACGTATTAATGAATTCTTCTAAGAATAGAAAGAAATTTTAAATGTTTGTAACGGGCGGCTGTCCATTTTTGGCGCTTTGAAACAGAGTCGAGTTGATCAACCATGCAATTAAATTTACAACTATTATAATTGTTAGTGTCATAAATCCGAATTTAGTAAGATAAAAAAGAGTATAAGTACCTAGCAAATCAAAATAATGGTTAATTTACGAGGAGTAGCATTTTATAAATCATTATTTCTCATTTCTGTGGTTTCGTTGTGAGGGGGTTTATTAAACATTAAGCAACTTAAAAAAAATATGAAACGACATTTTTGGAGTCAAGAATATGTAGTAATTTAATGTATTTTTTATTAGTTAGTATTTCTTTCAGATAAAGATGAGTAGGCTCCAAAAAACTGCTCGCTCAAGGTCATTTGCTCGGGGAGCCGCCTGAAGAGCCTATACTACCTCAGATTAGCAACTCTATTTGTGGTGGTTCAAACTTCGTTTGTAATACTGTTAGAATAACGTTCTAATCAGCTTGCACTACAAAGCGGTTGTTACGTCAGTGACTGCGGCCGAATAGTGCGAAATGAGTGGTTTTTATTTTTTATAAAATCAAATTTTCGTCTTTTGGAAAAAATAAAAAACATAAGACCTGCTTTATAGTTAGTTCAGTTAGTATGCAAAGTTTCATGATCTAATTTGAAGTGCTTTTTGAATACCAGCGGTTTATTGTTCGATTTAGAGGTAACTTTGGGATTTTTTTCAATCGAGAAAATTTTATGAAATCGTGTTTTCGCCAAACATATGACCTAACATTAATCCTCAACTTTACCATATATTTATTTCAAAATTAATTCTGCAGTATTTTAGGCGTAACGGAGGATCATGCTAAGCCATTTGAGGTAGTATAGGCCCTTAAGTAGTTTTTGAAAGTACAATATATATCTTCTATATAAATAAAAACAAAGGGCCTGACTGACTGACTGACTGACTGACTGACTCATCAACGCTCAGCCCAAACCCTTAGACCTAGAAAGCTGAAATTTTGCAAAAAGGTTCCCTTTATAATGTAGATAAGGAATAAGGAAGGATTTTTAGAAATTCAACCCCTAAGGGAGTTAAATAGGGGATGGAAGTTTGTATGAAAGTCCATCAGTTTTATGACTTTTCATTTTTTGACTTTTCATTGTTATCTCTGGTAGAGTATGGTTTTGTCTTGCGTATTTTTACATAATTTTAAGATGTTTGTAAGAAGTCCACACCACGCCGACACGAAAAGTAAACAATAATTATAATGTGCGACTAATTTTACGGAAACCATTTCAAGTGAGTCTTGATATTTCAGAATCACAGATCGCACAGAACTAAATCGATACGCAGAGATATGAGATACACATCTGAACCTTCATAGATATGTAATTTTGAATAACACTTATTCAAATAAATAAGTCACATTTATTTCTGAGTTTTATTCTCCCAAGTATTGTCAAAAATGTACGCTCGCCAGAATTAACCAGTAACAGTTCACACCGAGACGCGACACGAGCGACGCGACGCTGCGCGCGCATTTTAATAGAGCGACTCAAAATATATCTTTATTTACTACACGAAGATCCACATTTCATTGTGAGAATTCAGAATACGTTGAACCATGCAGCATTGCGCCTCACGTGCATCGCGACGCAGCAGTGCATCACCGGTACGCGCGGCGTGCAAGAGCTGCGCTGCGCCTTGCGAAGCCACGAGATGCGGCGCGACGAGGCGAGGCGCAGCCTGAGGCCCGGCCGCCTTGGTGACTTGTCTCGTCGTTCTCATGCGCTTTAAAATGGTAGACTGCGGGTAGACGCAGTGGGGCGGGTGCACGCGGTGAATGTAGACACGTTCCGCCGCGCCGCGCGGCGTCTCGCTGCGCAGCGAGCGAGGCATCGCCGTCGTGCTGCCAACGATTTTACGATGCACCTCACGACGTTGCGATGCGTCTCGCGGCGCAGCGCGAAATAACTGGCCTCTTCCAGTATCGTTGCGCCAGGTCGCGCTGCGTCGCGTCTCAGTGTGCACTGACGCTTACACATAAATCGCAGTATTTTCCAGTCACAACAATTACAGACAGCAAAAGGAGCACGACTCGAATGAAAGACCACCGCTGGGCAAAATTGTCATCAGAATGGTTGACAAAAAACAAAAAGCGACGCCGTAATTCCTGGCTGCTTACGTGAATTCGATTGAAGGGGAAAATGTCATGCCATTACATCTGCATATAACAGTAACTCGTTCTGTACGTATATACTGACTGAACTGAATCTGTTGTGAAGATGCATTCTAGAAAATTAATCTCTTCACACTTCCTACAATAATGTACACTTAATTTTCGCTATAATGGTCGAAATTATAAATTATGCCAGTCACGCTAGTGTCGTATATCTGACCCGAGCAACTTCGTCTGAGTCACATAATAGAGAGAGAGAGGGTTATAGAGAGAGGGTCATAGACACCTATACCAATACGGCACTACCAATACCTATACCAATCATAAAGAGCACATCACACACATCATTCCAGTCATCACACACACATGAAAATGCGCGCGCGGTACTTGATCATTATTTTGCTGTGGAGTTATTTTAAAACTGATACCTCCTACTACTAAGATATTCATAGAAATCAATAATGATGATAGGTCAATTTTGTCCAAAATTTAAAAAAAAATACTTGTGATAGATAACGTATTTATTTGGATAAGGATAAACTTTAATACCGTGTTTATAAAAACCGGCTGTGTTATTTCTAGCTCTAATAGGATTCAGGGTGATTTCTTTTGTATTTCAATAAAATGCGGTCTTTACCCATTATAAACAAGCAACTACTTTCTCTTAGTCACTTCAAAGGATTTATTCTAGCCTATTGCCACCAACCGGCTGCTACTAAGAAATTCCTAATGACCAAAAAACCCGATAACAATTTGCCCGACTTGGAAATCGAACTCAAGTCCTCATGCTCAGAAGAAGCGCTTAAAACCGCTATACGAACGATCCAGTAATGTATGATATGGATTTTGTACTTGGTAAAATTGGGAAAATTATCCAACACCCAAGTTCAACTACTATTACTGCTAAACTAATAAATTTATCTTAATTATCTTATGCGCTATAGTTTTCCTTTAAAGTTCATAAAATGCACTATCATCATGAATGTTTCCAGATTTTTCAAGCTAGCTTACATACGGGGTGGGGGGGGGGACAAAAAATTTGCATATTTTGTAAATGGAGCATTAAATCGAAAAATATTATTAGCAACTACTAAGTCATTTTAAAAGACCTATTCAACGATACCCCACACGAATGAAGTAGGCGACGAAAAAAAATTCATCCCCACTTCACACGGGAGCTACCCTAAAAAAAACATTTTCTAAAATTTTATTTTACTAATATTTTGGCGTAATTGATCTACACGCCCCTACAAAATTACAGCTTTCTAGTACTGATAGTCTCTTAGAAAAACCCCGGACAGACGAACATAACGAAATTAAAAGTGTTCCTTGTCTACGGAACCCTAAAAACACTTTTTAAAACTTTTTAACAGGAAAAACTTCGTTATACATGATTGTTGCTTAATTTTCACCGTTTACGCAGCGCATGCAACGGATGCTCTCAAAAGGAATATTTTTTCCCCGTTTTTGCAACATTTTTAATTGATGCTCCGCTGCTATTGGTCGTAGCGTGGTGTTATACAGCATTTCTCGAATAATGGGCTATCCAAAATTAAAAGAATTTTCTATTCGAACCAGTGATTCCTGAGATTAGCACGTTCAACCAAACCAACAAACTCTTTAGCTTTATAATATTGGGAGGTATAGATTATGTTGTATTAGTAATTGTGTTAAGTGTATATGATTGGTAAGTACGCGAAATGCTGCAAAATGAACATTGTGCAGCGATAAATGACATATTATGATAATTACAACCCAAATCGGTGTATTTCAGTTTGTATAAAAGGCGTGTAATTTTAATTCCAGGCATTGATGGTTCAAATCTCAAAGTTCAATATGTCTAAATATATTTGTTTTGTGGTGTGGGTCGTAAGCTTGAGCTGCGTTTGTGTAAGTGTCGTTTATACTTATTTCTGGCAATATTATTTTCATAGCGATATTATTTTTAGAATTAATGCGTTGTTGGGCTATCTGTCACAACCAAAGACATTAAATTATACTACACAAATTTAACCTCTTTGGTCACAACTATGAATTAAAAGAGTGTCCGTGGAGTTTGTTACCCGTTCTTCTCCATAGAGATGATCCGTTTTGGGTCGGGCAGTTGCCTTTTTACTAACTGACCGACTCCGTGCCTGCAAATGGTTTAATTGAAAAAACAATAGTCATTTTATTTTAGTTGTATTCATTGTTTTTATTTATGCGTGAAGGCTGGTGAAGGTGTGAAATCTGCTAAAGATTATGAGGTCTTGAGAGAAGAGTGCTTAAAGGAGTCCGGAACCACAGAAGCTGAGTTTATGGAAGCCGCGAAGACAAACGACGTGTCGAAGATAAATCCTTGTTATTTTGGCTGCTTCTACAAGAAAATTGGACTTGTACGTATTAATGAATTCTTCTAAGAATAGAAAGAAATTTTAAATGTTTGTAACGGGCGGCTGTCCATTTTTGGCGCTTTGAAACAGAGTCGAGTTGATCAACCATGCAATTAAATTTACAACTATTATAATTGTTAGTGTCATAAATCCGAATTTAGTAAGATAAAAAAGAGTATAAGTACCTAGCAAATCAAAATAATGGTTAATTTACGAGGAGTAGCATTTTATAAATCATTATTTCTCATTTCTGTGGTTTCGTTGTGAGGGGGTTTATTAAACATTAAGCAACTTAAAAAAAATATGAAACGACATTTTTGGAGTCAAGAATATGTAGTAATTTAATGTATTTTTTATTAGTTAGTATTTCTTTCAGATAAAGATGAGTAGGCTCCAAAAAACTGCTCGCTCAAGGTCATTTGCTCGGGGAGCCGCCTGAAGAGCCTATACTACCTCAGATTAGCAACTCTATTTGTGGTGGTTCAAACTTCGTTTGTAATACTGTTAGAATAACGTTCTAATCAGCTTGCACTACAAAGCGGTTGTTACGTCAGTGACTGCGGCCGAATAGTGCGAAATGAGTGGTTTTTATTTTTTATAAAATCAAATTTTCGTCTTTTGGAAAAAATAAAAAACATAAGACCTGCTTTATAGTTAGTTCAGTTAGTATGCAAAGTTTCATGATCTAATTTGAAGTGCTTTTTGAATACCAGCGGTTTATTGTTCGATTTAGAGGTAACTTTGGGATTTTTTTCAATCGAGAAAATTTTATGAAATCGTGTTTTCGCCAAACATATGACCTAACATTAATCCTCAACTTTACCATATATTTATTTCAAAATTAATTCTGCAGTATTTTAGGCGTAACGGAGGATCATGCTAAGCCATTTGAGGTAGTATAGGCCCTTAAGTAGTTTTTGAAAGTACAATATATATCTTCTATATAAATAAAAACAAAGGGCCTGACTGACTGACTGACTGACTGACTGACTCATCAACGCTCAGCCCAAACCCTTAGACCTAGAAAGCTGAAATTTTGCAAAAAGGTTCCCTTTATAATGTAGATAAGGAATAAGGAAGGATTTTTAGAAATTCAACCCCTAAGGGAGTTAAATAGGGGATGGAAGTTTGTATGAAAGTCCATCAGTTTTAAAGTTAGGATCTTCAAATGTTGTGTTTAGGCTGACAATTAAAAATTAATTTATATGTTTCTCAGCGTTTTTCATAATTCTACCCCCAAAGGGTTAAAAAAGGGATAAAGCTGTTGTGTATGAAAGTATGTCAGTTTAAAAGTTAAGATCTTCAAATTTTGTTTTTAGGCTGAAGATTAAAAATTAATTTATACGTGTCTCAGCGTTTTTGATAATTTCACCCCCGAAGGGTTAAAAAGGAGAACGAAGTTGTTTATGGAAAGTCTTTAATTTTCGAAGTAAAACTCACTAAATTTATTATCTAGGCTTATGGTTGGAAGCTAACGCAGTGTTTTTAAAAATTTCAACCCCTAAGGGGGTGAAAGATGAAAAGGGGGCTTTATCTGTACAAATAAATAAAATTGAAGTATATGTTTGTAATATTAAAACAACCGCATTTTACTACATGCAAATGAATGTATATAGGGTACATATACCAAAATATTTCTTTTTTTAATTTTTGTCTGTTGACTGTTTATTCCGGCTAATCTCTGGAACGGCGGGAGTGATTTTGACGGGACTTTCACTGGCAGATAGCTGATGAAATAAGGTTACTTCTATTTTAGATAAAATCTATAATACAGTAACCCTCCTTCTGGCGCAGTCGGGTAAAAATATACAGGGTGGAATTTTGTAATGCCACCTAGAGGGAAAGTAGTCTCAATACCGGAGATAGCAAATTTTACTCAAAGGAAACATTCCTTCATTTTTAAAAAGAAATTAATCTGCATTCAAAGATTTTGAAAATTCGCGTGCCACACTCGGGAATCGAACCGTCTAAATTCCAAAAAAATAACACCCTGTACTTTTATGGCACCAATCGATAGGGTAAATCATAAGGATCAAATCCCTCTAACAAATACGATAAATTAAATGAAAGGGAAACTATGAAATCTTAACTTATAAATTCAATGGGATAAGATAAAGCACTTTTAGTTAAAGGTCCATCCAGTTACGAACATAGTAAACAATTCTCTTTTGACGACATTTATTAATTAAAATGACGAAGAACTATTTACATAGGAATATTGCAATTTGCACAAACAAACACATGCAAATTGCAATCTTCTTCTGCAATCTTATTCTCTTCAATTGTAAAGGTCCATCATTTTATTAAAGTGCTTTATCGTACCTATTGAATTTATCCCATTTAATTTAAAACTTAAGATTTCATGGTTTCCCTTTCATTTTATTTATCATGTTCGTTAGAGGGATTTGATCCTGATGATTGACCCTATCGATTGGTGCCATAAAAGTACAGGGTGTTATTTTTTTGGAATTTAGACGGTTCGATTCCCGAGTGTGGCACGCGAATTTTCAAAATCTTTGAATGCAGATTAATTTCTTTTTAAAAATGAATGAATGTTGCCTTTGAGTAAAATTTGCTATCTCCGGTATTAAGAGTACTTTCCCTCCAGGTGGCATTACAAAATTCCACCTTGACTGACTGACTGATATATCAACGCACAGCCCAAACCACTGAGTCTACAGATTTCAAATTTGGCAAGTAGGTTCCTTATGTGGTCAAGGAGTGCACTAAGAAAGGATTTTTCAAAATTCACTCCCTAAGGGGGTGAAAAAAGGCTCCAAAGTATGTATGGGGAAATAAGATTAGTTAAACTGTTTTATTCGAAACTTAGGAGCGGGCCGAGCTTCTGGCGCTAATAGATTTTAGGTATTCCATGTGCTCCATGTATGTGTGCGTAAGGCACACCCGCGCACCGCTAGATATAATAAAGAAGGTGATATGCCCCAACCACAGGGCAACTACTACACATGCAGATCAGTAAAAGTAATAGATACAAAGCCTCGCACACACCCGCATTTTTTTAAACTGAACGTATTACACAATCTATTAAAAACCTTATGCCATCAAACGCAGCGTGTATTTACTATGCACCGTACAACTCACTCACACAAAAACATCGGCCGCTATCGTTGTGCTGTGCAAAAGCTACAGTGCTTTTGCACAGCACAACGATAGCGGCCGCTAGTGATTGACTAAATCAGAAAGTTATCGATCTTCCATTTATTATTGTACAATTTTTTTTTGGGGTCCTGAAAATAATTAAATAAAACATAATGTCCGGAATATAATATTATAATAAAAATAAACAATATGTAGCTAAAAAATATATTATTAAGTAAATTAAAACAATAAAATATCCAGTTACGTTGGTTTAAGCCAGCATTCGGCAACCCGCGGCCGTCTCACTAGCGGCCCGTTAAAGTTTTGTAAATAAATTATAATTATCAATATAAAATAAATGCATGAACAAACCACACTCGACCGTATAGTGTGAATCCAGCCTTAACGTAGTCAATATTTTTTCCATAGAAATTTCGGGAGGGTATTACTCCACTGTTGGACACTGTACATCCAAACTCCAAAGTTATACATGATATCGTTTTGTCTCAATAATAATAATACACACACACAACACAGAACAGCACAACAGGAAACAGAATAGTAAAATAAAAAGCCATTAAGGCTGATGCTCCAGGGTAGCCCGCGAAATTTTAAATTTTCTTACGTTTTTTGCAATTCGCAGGCCAGTGCTAGGTTGTATGTTGATTAAAATTGTTTGTTTGCGACTGTAAGACGTATGTAGTTACAGAATTATAATCATCAAAATCATCCCCATCAATACAACCCTCCAAGTTCATAAAGGTGCAAGAATGATTTTGACCTTGGAAAAGTAATTTTTCCACCTTTATGAACTTTCAGGGTTGTATTGATGATTTTGATGAATATAATTCTGTAACTACATACGTCTTACAACCGCGAATAATATTTTAATCAACATACAACCTGGCACTGGCCTGCAAATTGCAAAAAACGTAAGAAAATTTGAATTTCGCGGGCTACCCTGAAGCATTCGCCTTAAAGAGTTACGAGCTACCAAAGATTCGTTTTACTTTTTATTGCCAATTTTAACACAACTTTGGGCGTAAATTAGTAATAAAAGATGTGTCAAATTTCCAAAACAAGTCGGTACTGACAAAGCACAATAATCGAAGAATTCAATCAGTTTGATTTGTACTTGATTTATGCGCTGGTTTTTTTCATAAAACTCGATTTTCCAAAGTTCTTTTCGTATTTTTTTAGGCACCTTTTACTCTGAATTATCTTGCATCTCGCTGAGCTCATTCTGTCGGGCACGATGCCAGGTGAGACAGCGTGCTTTTTGGCACGCGCAACAGTGAGTTCGAGCCCGCGACAAGTGCAACCTCAACAAGCGCTTTTCATTTTTTCTATGGGATATGATACGTAGGTATATTGGGCTTCTAGAGTTAATATCACAAGTGCGGCCCGCCTTTAGTTTATTTTACCACCTTGTGGCCCTTGCCTGCCAAAAGGTTGCCGACCGCTGGTTTAGGCTGTCATGGCCTATTGAAACAGTTGTTAGTAGCACGAGGATAAGGCATAATATACGATAATTCAAAGCCAAAAACACTCCACCGATTTAACCTCAAATTTAATTAACTTACTTTACGAAAGTAGGTTACGCGTTTCTCTACTATGCTGTAAAATAATCAAAATACGTAAAAACATTATTACAAATCGATATTCCAACCGGGTTAAAACGGTTGACAAATTAAAAAATCGACTATAATAGCAATATTTCATTCGTCAGTCGATATTGTCGACAGCCTACGTCAGTGGATCTCCACACGCACATCCCTAACTAGTCGCAAGAAGAAGCGGCTGTACTACGCGAAGTATCCGCTTAATGAAGTATCGTTTTGTGATTTTTACATTGCTTGTCCAGTGACTTAGCGACAAACTTACGTAGTGGTCAAAGAGCAATGTATTTATTGCAAAAATAGTACAGTCGTCACGTTGTTGTTGTTACGATCGCGGTCCGAAAGTCGAAATTTAATCAATTATATTTCTATGGCGCGCCGCAAAAATCAACAAGCGGCACAAGCTCCTCGCATTGAGCTATTACTACTACGTATAGAGAAGACAGCGCGAACAAAATTTGTGCAACAAGCGTGGCAGTGCGGGGTGCGCGGGGGGCGGCTAATGAGTCATAGATGCGATGTCACCGTTAAGAGGCGACACTTTGTTTATATTCTGCCTATTTCATTGGGTACCCCTTACGTGCACATTGTTTGACTTACAATTTTTGTTATAATATTTATTTTAGGTATAAACTGACTAGTTACTCTGCGGAACAAATAATATATTCTGGCATATATACCTACCTATACTAACTGGTTCAGTCAGGGTTATGGGAAGTCTCATTCTTAAACAAATTGTATTGTATTCCTAAATAAATAATAATTTTATTTCAGGTCTTTACTTGTACAAACAATTAATCAATTAAAACCAAACAATCTAAAAAAACAATTAGGTACGTAGCTAATTGATTTTCTTCGTTCATGAATTTACCTTCCTTCAATTAATAACCACAGTCTATTCTTTTCTAAATGTGTAAGATTATTATTTTCCACTATAAAAATATACGTCAGGTAATACTATCTACACGACTTGTCTTGTTACACAGCCAATGTCACTTCTTAAATTTTTAGTCTATGACAAATGACGCAAAATGGCGTCCGCTAAATATTTTGCTCGAATTACATTTTAAAAATGATTATCTAGTTACTTACCGATGGAAAGTTATTCCTTTGCACTTTGCCGTGTTGCTTGAATTATTAGTGCAATATCGTAACACACACGTAACCATATTTGTTGAATTTTCACGTTTTATTGCTTAAATAACAAACAAGACATAGAGCGCACAAAAGCGAGCAAGCGACTGAGTGGGTTGTAGCCAGCTGGCTGAGTTTGAACGGAGCACAGATTTTGTTCGCGCTGTCTTCTCTATACGTAGTAGTAATAGCTCAATGGCTCCTCGTCCAACAGCCGAAGCAGGACTAAAGTGGGTAGGGGGGAAGCGTGGCGGCTCTGGTTAGAACGGGCGGAACGCACGCTAATTTAGGTATTTCCTTCATAATATTCAAACAAAGACACATTTCGAAAATGTAAAACGTATACGTTATAGAAAACATGTAGTTTTGTTATTATTCAAAATCTGATGATCTTCCGTGAAGTATTTACGCCGTACTTAGGGTTTATTTTGTTTTTTAGAGATTACTTTGGATTTTATTCTATCGAGGAAACTAAAAGTAATCGTGTTTCTAAAGCGTATGATGTATTGAGTGAATCCTTAAATATCTTACATATTAATTGCATAACTGAAGGATAAGTAATAACGATGCAGTAAGGGATCAAGCGAATGCAATTATTTTGGAATTACGTATCGTTTGCTCGGTAGCGCCTTAACAGGAGTGTTCCTATCGATAATTGAGTAAACATTTGTGTTTCAGGTTTTTTCAGAATTAATCCCCCAAGAGAGGGAAATGGGGTGACAAAGTATCAAAATCAATGCACAACCCTAACCTCTGAGTCTAGAGATTCCAAATTTTTCATATAGGTTTCTTATGAGGTTTAGGGCTGCACTAAGAAAGGATTTTTCAAAATTCACCCCCTAAGGGGCTGCAACAGGGGTCCAAAATTTACATGGGATTAGATGGGATACACAGTAGTTAGACTATTTTATTCGAAACTTAAAAGGAGGTACTCCTATCGATAAATGTTAACATTTGTGTTTCAGGTTTTTCCCGAATTCAACTCCTAATATGGAGCCAAACCACCCAAACCACTGGGTCTAGATTTAAAATTTAGCACGCGTAGGTTTCTTATGAAGTCGGTGCACTAAGAAAGGATTTTTCAAAATTTACTCCCTAAGGGGGTGAAACGGGTGTCGAAAGTTTGTATGGGGAAACAAGATTAGTTAGACTGTTTTATTCGAAACTTCACAGGAGTACTCCTATCGATAAAGGGGTAGAAATGGGTTTCAAGTTTTTTCAGAATTCAACCCCAAAAGGGGGAAATGGGTTTGGTATTGTTTGTATGGTATATAATATAATATATTATATTCAAAAACAACGATTTTAAGATTTAGTGTGGCGGACCTGAAATACCATCATCCCCTGTTGGAGTGCGATGGGGTCGATATGTCTAAAAATCAATATGGGTGTCGATTCCGAGATTATCATTGGTGCTGATTACGAATATGGCATTTATTTTTAGATCCAAAAGATGGCAGTTTCGACTTCTATACAGGATTATTGTTGATTTATTGTGATGATTGTGATAGTGACTGTGATTGGAATAGTGATGGTGATAGTTGTTGTGATAACAATGATGGTGATTGTGATTGTGACAGTGATAATGATGGTGATAGCTATTGGGATGATTATAATTGTGATGATTATGAAATTTGGCACGTAGATAGTTTATAACCTGAATTAACATCTAGGATACAATTTATCCCTTTAGTATGATCCCGTAGGAAAGTTACCGAACTTCATGCGGGCGAAGCCGCGGGCAACAGCTAGTTTTACATAATTTGAGGTTTCCCAGTTAGGTGAACCATGGGTACATTATTTTATATAATCATTCTTAGTTCACCAATTAGGCGAACTACAGGTACATTATTTTGTATAAATACCCATAGACACAAAGACAGAACAGAAAGTTAACCATTGAACACCTAGGTGTTCCACGGGTCAGAAAGGACTGATTAATGTAATAGGTGTATGAAGAACAGGGTGTCCTCCATTCTCCTCCTCCTGATCCTGTAGCCCACCACACGTTGAAACAAAAAACCGGACAGTTGTCGGGTTTTTCTTTTTTAAGTCGCGGATAGCTCTAATAGCGCGATTTAGAATTTTGATGTAAGTACTTCATATAATGGTGCTGTAGTACTTTTTGTATTATGGCGTGTTGGTACATTTTGTAGTACCGCTACAGTCTCATGCCTTCTCTGTATGAGAAGGCATGAGACATGATGGCATGTTTCATTATTTTTTTATTTTTTATTTATAAAAACTTTATGCACAAGCAAAAAAAACTGTACAAAGGCGGACTTAATGCCTTGGGCATTTTCTACCAGTCTACCTTAGGGTGATGCAGAGATAATACAAAGTAGGTGCAATAACAGAAAAAAAGACTAGAAAATATATATAGCTAAAACTTATAAGAATAAATACATATATACATACATATAACAAAATATATAAAGTTAAGAGAGATAAACAAGAAAAACTATAACAACTTAGTTTTGAGACAAATCTGCCAACTTCTTGTGAATATACTCTCGAGCCTTCACTCTGAAAGTGAAACGACTAGTCAACGTCCTAATACTCTGGGGGAGCGCATTCCACAGGAAGACCGCCTGGACAAAGAAGGAAGATTTAATAAAGCCAGATCGGTGAGAAGGACAGCGTAGAAGACAGTTATTAGAGGAACGAAGGTTTTTGCTGTGCGCAGAGCATAAATATTGAAAATGAGTAGTGAGATAAGAAGGAGAAGTGGGTTTGTGAAGAAGAGAAAACAGAGTTGTCAAAGCCCTCAGTGCTCTGCGCTGCCGGATGGGTAACCACCTTAACAGCAAACGATGTGCAGAAACATGATCATACTTGCGGAGATCGAAGACGAATCGAATGCAGTTATTAAGATTATTGCATTTTGTTCGTTTGTATTTCGTTAGTTATCACATTGTATTGTCATGTGTATACTTATTTGGGGACAAACAAACAACTCGATACACTGACTACTCGAACACTTCGTCTTATTCACATTTTCAAATCTCTCCGAGAATCCGCCAGTACTGACATTCTCAAAATGGTATACTTCACACTATGCCAATCGATTATTGGCTACTGTATAACTGTATGGGGTGGAGCAGCAAAGACTTATCTTCTGCGAGCAGAAAGGTCACAAAGGGCTGTACTTAAAGTTATGTTGAGGAAACCCTACAGATACCCTACAACGCAGCTTTACGCTGATTGCAAAGTAATGACGGTCCGGCAGCTCTTTGTTCTCCGATCTGTCCTGAGGATACATGCCCGTTTGCCTCCATCTGATCCAAGCAAGCGTACATATGTTCCCCCAGGTGTACAGTACAAAACCTCATTTACACGACGCCAATTCTATGTCTTAAGCCATCAAGTCTTTAAAAAAATTCAGAAAGAACTAGACATAATAGACCTAAATAAATTTAATCTAAAATCAAAAACATCGGACTGGCTCATACTGCAGGACTATATGAAAACAGAATCTTTGCTATCATACATCGCTTGACTTATAAACCACGTCAAAAAAAAAAAAAAAAACACAAACCGCACAAATACTCAAATACACATACACACATACATCGGCACACACTTACACTCCCTTCCCACATACACACACTCATGTTACACACACCTCAACACTCACACATATTTGATTAAAACATATTAATATAGGTACATTTAGAATAGTAAATCGACACACTTTCACTCTTGTAAACTTGTTCTATTAAATTTCAATTCTGGCCGATCACTGTCTCTTAAGATACAGGTCTCCTAGTGTAAGAGACAGGGTTCATTATTATTTTGTATGCATAGACTTATTTTGTAGAGCTAAATCTTCTGTGTACAAAACTAAATCATATGCTTATTGTATTGTATTTTTGTCACCTTGTTTTGAACTGTGTCTGTGTCTGTTATTCGGATAAATAAACAATTTTATTATTATTATTTAGGGAAAACATATATTGTTTCTTAGCTTTTAGCTAGTTTCAGCTACGTTAACGGGCCTATGCCAAGTCAACGTAGCGTGTGTGTGTGTGATGAAATATGATTGTTGGGAGAAGCATTATCCTCAATCTGCATGAACTTTCTCACTATTCTGCAGGTGTTTAAAATTGCAGCTTTTTGAAGTGGTATATAAATTGAGTCTTTCAGGTCTAATAGTTGGAGGCTATGATGGAGGTGATTGGGTACGACACCCGTAGTGGAGACAACAATAGGTACAACGTATACTTTTTCCTGCCTCCAGATTCTGGTCACTTCTTCTTTCAGTTCAGCATATTTACTGTTTTTTTCTCCTATTGTTTTTTGTAGATTGTGTGTATTGGGGACTGCAATATCTATGAGGTATGTAACTTTATTTGCTTTGTCTTGAAGGATTATATCTGGTCTATTATAGTGAATGGTCCTG
This sequence comes from Xestia xanthographa, assembly GCA_905147715.2. NCBI lineage: Eukaryota > Metazoa > Arthropoda > Insecta > Lepidoptera > Noctuidae > Xestia > Xestia xanthographa. Next base: position 12,245,702 of record LR990657.1, on the reverse strand, counting down.
TCAGTAAGTATGGCGCGGTCGTAAAAGAGTTTGTGTGTTGTATTTTCCAAGAATCTTTCTGGTACATATTTATAATAAGGAGTGTTAGTGTCTTGTATGAGCTTATGTTTAAGTGCTAGGTTTTGATGTATGATGTTTGCTACTTGATTATGCCTGTGAGTATAATCTGTTTGGGTAAGTGTTGTGCAAGCTCCTGTGATGTGTTGTATGGTCTCCGGTTGGCTGTGGCATTTGCGGAATTTGTCGTTCGTTATTGTGGGATCTTTGATAATGAATTTCCTATAGTTTTTAGTATTAATGATCTGATCCTGTATCGCAATAATAAAGCCCTCGGTTTCTGGAAATAGACTACCAATTTTAAGCCATTTATTTGATGCTTTTGTATCTACGTGAGATTGTTCTAGATCATGAGGGTGCCGACCGTGTAGCACTTTCTTTTTCCAGTCTTCTAATTTTTGCTGCTGTGGGTCTTCATTGTTAATGTGTTGTGTATCTGTCGGTTCGTGTAGGTTAAGTGGGGTGTAGTTGATGTCGTTCTTTACTATGGCCTTGTGGATGCTACTTGTGTGTGATTTATATTATTATTATTTAGTTTAGTTTGTAATTTTATTTTGTAATTAGTTTCCGTAGTGTACTGCTTTAAGCTTTATGTTAAACTCGTATAATTTTGCAAGTGTTGTGCACTCCTATAATTGACAAGTTCACTGTAATCTGAAAATTCTACTGTGTTTATTGTATGTGTATTAGTGAATAAGTTGTTGGAGAGCCCTAAATAAATAAATAAATAAATGAGAAGGGGCTTTTGCCTTGCAATAGGACAATAATAGCCCGGTAATATAAAGCGAAAAAAGTTTTGAAACAAATACGTTGTTGACGTATTTGCTTAAAAACATTTTTCTTTTTTCCAGTACCGGGTACAAAAAAGAAATACATTATTCCTAAGTCAAACCCGAATTTCAAAATACCGATTTTCATAATTCCAAATGGTTTAAATTTCCGAAAATATAACAACTCCGATTTATCATTAATTCTATTATCAAAATTCTTAAATTTTAATATTCCTAACGTTCATAATTACTAAAATACCAAATTACAATAGTCCGACTTATTGATTACCTATACGAAATATTAAAAATACGAATCCCGATGATTAAAACACCGATTAATTAAAATTTGACTATGGGACGCGCGCTCGCTGCGCTCGTATTTTACACAACTACTTTCTGTCACAAATATCGTCGTCGTTCCGCCGGCCTTTTGTCTACGCTCCTCATGCCAGCTAGCAAGACCCAACGCAGAAAAGCACTAAGCAATACTGAGTTCTACTTTATTTCTTTGGGATTTGGTTTCTGTTATTAAAACCAAATTTTATCAGTTTATTCGAAGTATTAAAAATCGGAATGTCGTTTTTTGGACTGACGATCTATCGAACATTAGATTATTCAGACATGTGAAAATCGGCCAACAAACAAATCGTATTATTTCGGAAAAATAAATTTCGTTATTTTGATTTTAGATATTATAATTCTTCAGTATTATGAAATTCGGACTTTTGATAATCGGAATATAGAAATTCGAAAAAAACTATTTCGGAGTATTTGGGTGTTCTCCACAGAATCATTATAAAAAAATGGGTATACGTGTCAGCAACCATAAATTATATTGTTGTTTTTTTTTTAGCTGACTGACAAAGGTCAATACGATCCGAATATCTACCTGAATGATTATAAAGAGTTTATAAAAGATGATTTTTATTTCGCCCAACTGAAAGAAGTAGCAGAGAAATGCAAATCTGGTAAAAAAATCCCTTTGAAATTATCGAAACTGATAACAGTTTCATAATACAAACAAAGTAGATCATAAGATCTACTTTGTTTGTATTATGACTCATCTAATGACTTTGTGATGTTATGCCAGTTTTCTAAGGCTAGCATTTCAGTTTAGCCTGACAAATTAGTATTCATTCCAAACCAGAACTATCACAAGAGCTACAGCAAAGTAGGAGGTCCTGGGTTCGATTTCCAAGCGTTTCGGTTCAGAACAAAGTGTTATTGAATTTTTCTTATTCGAATTTCTCAGTGACAGTCCGATGTCTGGATTTGTGTTGATGCTCCTTGTGTGAGTTTTTCTGCTTGCTATAATAATTTACTTTTGAAATAACAGTAAAAATTAAAAATTATTCACTCTAATCGTACATACTAATATACTGTTATGCTGATAGAAAATTATAATTGTAACGGCCCATGTTTTCCATTGCTGGGCGAAAGTCTTCTTTGATTCTTTTCACTTACGCTTATAATCAAATGCATTAATTTTTATACTTGACAAATTTCAGTAAAGGATGAAGTCGTAAGCGACGGTGAAGCTGGATGCGAGATGGGTGCGCTGGTGGCTGCTTGCCTCATTAAAGGAGAAAATGAGATATTCAGTTAGTATCTTTATTTGCGTAAAATGTGGTTACAGTAGTATTGTAGGGCGTGTAAGCAGTGCAAGTTAAGTTTTTTTTTGGTTTTAGCTCTAGAGAGTGCGATTTTAGGCTAAAACTAAAACCACCAATTACCCAACAACCACCAGTTACCAATGCCTGATGAGGCTAAGTGAAAACTAACGAGGGGCACATATTTTGGATGTTTAACCCCTAAGCCTGCTTTGGGTCCACGTCTATTCATTTGATAATGTAAGGGCGCTGGTTCTTACTAATAAAGAACAGTATTAGAATAGTGCTGCAATACTTTTTGACTTTTCTATCATAGTTATCTCTGGTAGAATTTGGTTTTGTCCCGGTTCTGCGTATTTTAACATAATTGAGAGATTTTTAAAAGAAGACCACACCACACCGTCATGAAAAGTAAAAAATAATAATAAAATTATGTGCGATAAATTTTACGGCAGCTACATATTTCAAGTGAGTCTTATTTTTCAGATTCGCATAACGAACAGAACTGAATATGCAGCGATACGAGCTGCAAATCTAAACCTTCATGGAATTTTGAATAACACTTATTCAAATAAATAAATCACATTTACTTTTGAGTTTTATTATCCCAAGTATTGCAAAAATGTACGCTCGCCAGAATTAACCAGTAAGGGTTAGTTCCCACCGAGACGCGACGCGACGCGATGCTGCGCACGCATTTTAATAGAGCGACTCAAAATATAACTTTATTTACTACACGAAAAGATACACATTTCATTGTGAGAATTCAGAATACGTTGAACCATGCAGCGCTGCGTCTTGCGGCGCCTCACGGCGTTGAGCGATGCATCACGGCGCAGCGGTGCATCACTGGTACGCGCAGCGTGCAAAAGCGGCGCGGCGCTGCGCCTCACGACGCCGCGCGATGCGCCTCGCGACGCCGCGCGATGCAGCGCGACGCCGCCGTGAGGCGCAGCCTGACGCCGCCGTGGTGACTTGTCTCGTCGTTCTCATGCGCTTTAAAATGGTAGACTGCGGTTGCACGTGGCGAATGTAGACACGTTCCACTGCGCCGCCGTGAGGCGTCTCGCTGAGGTGTTGCCGTCGTGCTGCCAGCGATTTTATGATGCACCTCACGACGTTGCGATGCGTCTCGCGGCGCCGCGTGGCGCAGCGCGAAATAACTGGCCTCTTCCAGTATCATCGCGCCGCTTCGCGCTGCGTTGCGTCTCGTTGTGAACTGACGCTAACACATAAAGCGCAGTATTTTCCAGTCAAAACAATAGACAGCACAAGGAGCACGACTCGAATGGAAGACCACTGCTGGGCAAAATTGTCATCAGAATGGTTGGCAAAAAACAAAAAGCGACGCCGTCATTTCTGACTGCTTACGTGAATTCGATTGAAGAGAAAATGTCATGCCATTACATCTGCATATAACAGTAGGTACTACTCGTTCTATATACTGACTGAACCAGTTGTGAACATGCATTCTAGAAAATTAATCTCTTTACATTTCCTACAAGAATGTAGTATGGGGGTCTTTTCCGCCTGCCCATTTTAATTTTTTTTCGCTTAAATCATGCGGAGGCGCTGAGCCACGCCCCCTTAAAGTTTGGACCTATTAGGAAAGCGTCAACTTTGGCGCGCAAAATAACAATAACTCTCGTTTGGCGTGCGTCGTCAGTGCGCTCGGCCGATTCGGTATCTTTTCATTCATTTTTTCTACACAAAGTCAACGGGGCGGGGCTAGAGAGCTTTTTTATGTTGCGAGTGCAAGCAAAAATGAGCTTAGTGGTGGTCAGGCGGGAGTGTCTTCGATAGGTCGAAAATATAAATTATGCCAGTCACGCTATTGTCGTATATCTGACCCGTGCAACTTCGTCTGCGTCACATAAGAGAGAGAGAAGGTTAAAGAGAGAGGGTCATAGGCCCCTATACCAATACCTATACCAATTCTAAAGAGCTTATCACACACATCATTCCGGTCATCACACACATAATGAAAATGCGCGCGCGGTACTGGATCATTATTTTGTGGCGGAGTTATTTTAAAACTGTGATACCTCCTACTACTAAGATATTCATAGAAATCAATAATGACAATAGGTCAATTTTGTTCAAAATTTAAAAAATACTTGTGATAAATAACGTATTTATTTGGATAAGGATTAATACCATGTTTATAAAAACCGGCTATGTGCTATTTCTAGCTTTATTGTGATTCAGGGTGACTTCTTCTTTATTTCAATAAAAAATCAGAAATATCAAATTGATCTATTCTTGAACAATGCCATGCGTAAAGTGAAGTAGTACAAAAATGGAAGTTGAAACTTAAAGCTGAAAGTATACATGGAGCATTGGGATTGGTTACAAAAGCAACGCGATTAGCTCTTCATGACGTGAATACGTGATAGGCGGTCATCATTGGTTGATGAAGATGACGTGGTGAAAGGTGCGTTCATAAGTTTGAACACCGGCCAAGTGCGTGTCGTGCCACGTGTTGGATTCCGTAGTAGCCCGTTATCACAATATAGAACGATTCGCTTGTTGATTGTCTTTACCCATTATAAACAAGCAACTACTTCATCTTAGTCACTTCAAAGGATTTATGGTCAGCTCACACCGAGACGCGACGCGACGCGACGCGGCGCGACGGTACTGAAAGAGCGCGCGGCGCCGCGATACGTATCGCAACGTTGCGAGGCGCATCGTAAAATCGTTGGCATCACGACGCCTCGCTGCGCAGCAAGACGCCGCGCGGCGCAGCGGAACGTGTCTACATTCGCCGCGTGCACCCGCCCCGCCCCGCGTCCACCCGCAGTCTAAGCGTAAGAGAATGACGTATAGGTATTTGGCGGGAGATCGAGGAGAAGTTAATTTTTTTTGTGCAGCGCTACGACTGTTTGTATAATGTGACATCAAAATACTATAGTGACAGAAACGCAAAAAATAATGCGTGGGATCCATTTTGTAATAATCATAAAATTTATCTGGATAATTGGCAATGTGGTCATAAGCCAAGGTATGAAATTCACCATGAATTATTCTATTTTTCCATAAATTGTGCACCCAAATACTCCTGTGTGATGTCTTCTTTTTAATTTTATTTTTGTATTCTTGTTCCTCTTCCTCTTCTGCAAGAAGTCCGATTATAACAAGATCCCAGTCTATCATTATAATTTCACTCGAGCACTCGATCAAACTGCATCAATTCTACACGAAGTCTGTACGGAAATAGTAGAGACAAGTCGCATCGGCTGCGCCTCGCGGCGTTGCGCGGCGTCGCGCGGTGTCGCGCTGCTTTGTGAGGCGCAGCGCCGATCTTGCACACCGCGCGTACCGGTGATGCTCCGCTGCGTCGCGATGCGTCGCTCTACGCCGCGAGGCATCACGAGGCGCAGCGCTGCATGGTTTAACGTATTCAAATTCTCACAATGAAATGTGTATCTTATCGTGTAGAAAATAAAGTTATATTTTGAGGCGCTCTTGCAAAGTGTGCGCGCAGCGTCGCGTCGCGTCGCGTCTCGGTGTGAGCTGACCCTTATTCTAGCCTATTGCCATCAACCGGCTGCTACTAAGAAATTCCTAATGACCGAAAAACCCGATAACAATTTGCCCGAGAAGTAGCGCTTAAAATTACTATACTAATGATCCAGTAGTGTATATGATACGGATTTTGTATTTGGTACAAAATTATCCAACACCCAAGTTCAACGACTATTACTGCTAAACTAATAAATTTATCTTAACCGCTATAATTTTCTTTTTATATTCATAAAATGCACTATCATCATGAATTTTTTCAGATTTTTCAAGCCAGCAGTTTAGCTTTTAGAAGGGGGGGGGGGACAAAAAAATTGCACTTTAATATTTCGTAAATGGAGCTGTTTTGGTGATAGGGTTCAGATTTGCTTGTAAGGACGAAATAAGTTAACGAGGTGTTGATTTGTACGGTTTACTTCTCATACTAACTTGCTACATAGTAATACATGCGATTTAAAGGATAGTGTCGCATACACACTTAGATATAAAGGTATACACATGCATACAGTTTTAATTCATTAAATGGTTCGAACATGCCGCCCACCAAAGGGCTTTTAGAGACCTTTACATTAACATAAATTTTCACATAGATGATTATATTAATAGAATTTTCATTAACAAGCATTTATGCTCGAGTCATAGATACTGTAATGCAAGTATATAAGTACACATATTTGTATAACAAGAAATAATATAAAGTGATTTTATCATAACAAAACATTAAACATAAAATATTAATCATCAATGTCTATAGGCAAGGGACACAATTTATTAAAACTTCGCTTAACTAAATTGTCACTTTTAACACTGTACACTCTTGTGACACCGTCGTCACCTGGATGTTTAGCAACAATCCGACCTAACGCCCATTTGCCAGGAGGAAGGTGATCATTCTTAATGAGTACAAGATTGCCGATATCAACCTCCTTAGTTCTCTTGAGCCATTTTGGTCTCTGCTGCAGGCTGGTAAGGTATTCTGCTTGCCATTTATGCCAGAAATCTCCAAGCAACTTCTGCATGTGCCTCCAGCGGGACAGGTGACTAACTGGAACATCTTGAAGGTTAGCTTCTGGTACAGTAATTGGAGCTTCGCCAATCAAAAAATGTCCTGGTGTTAGGGGTGTCATGTTATCTGTGTCTGCATCATCTATTGGGCTTAGCGGCCTGGAGTTTAGACACGCTTCGATCTGGCAAAGTAGAGTGCTCATTTCTTCGAATGTCAAATGACTGGTCAAAATCCTTTTCATGTGGTGTTTCATGGATTTCACACCCGCCTCCCACAAACCACCGACATGAGGGCTGTAGGCGGGTATGAAGTGCCATTGTGTACCATCCAGTGCAAGAGACTCTGCTACTGGACCTTCGAGTTCAAATTTTGCAGCCTTCCATGCTGCTGCTAGTTCCTTATTGGCTCCTACAAAATTTTTGCCTTGGTCACTCCATATCTGTGAGCATCTTCCACGTCTGGCGATGAACCTTTTGAAAGCACTGATGAAAGATTCGGTTGTGAGATCGCCGACCATTTCTAAGTGGATTGCCTTGGTGCACATACAGACAAATACGGCGACATACGCCTTATTCGTTCTAACTCCTCTACCTTTGGACGCTAAAACTTGATATGGTCCCGCGAAGTCAATTCCACTGTTTATAAAGGGTTTGGGTGGAGTGACTCTGACTTTGGGTAAGTCACCCATTATTTGGTTTTTAGTTGCAGCACTATGTTTAAAGCATATTAAACATTTGCGGATTCTGTATTTGATCATATTTTTCGCCTTTATTAACCAATATTTGGTTCTTATGTAGGACATCATCATTTGAATTCCACCATGTAATGTCTTAATATGAGCATCCTTCACAATAAGTATGGATAAACTGCTGTGATTGTCTAATATTATGGGATTTTTTAAGTCTTCGGGTACGTTTGCATGACGCAATCTACCGCCCACCCTGAGAATGTTCTCACTGTCCAAGTACGGATTGAGTAATTTTAATTTGCTATCTCCCTTGACTTCCTTTCCCTTAGTTAAATTCATAATTTCATCATAAAACCTTTCTCTTTGTGTTATTCTAATGCAGGATTTGATTGCTTCATCTATTTCTTGAGTAGTTATGTCTGTATCTTTGTTTTCTAGTTTCTTCCCCTTTAGGAATCTTTTGCAATAGATTATTGATTTTAAAAGTTCTTCAAAGTTGTCAAAATGATGAAATTGAGTTTCTAGACTCCTTTCTTCTAATTTTAAATTCGACTGTATAATTTCTTTTCTTTCTAAAATTGTTATTAGGTTGTTAGGTCTATTGAATATTATTGTTTTCTGTCTTAGCCACTTTGGGCCTTTCCACCATTTCTCGTCTTCCTTTAACTCTAGGAGATGTTCTCCCCGTGACGCAACATCAGCAGGATTGTCGCTTGTTTTTACATGAAACCAATTAGTTCCTGTGTTGTCTAGTATTTCAACAACCCGATTTCTCACAAATGTTTGCCATCTAGTGGGATCACCCAGTAGCCAAGACAGCACTATTGTGGAGTCACTCCATGCGAATATTTTGTCATCAGGTATTCTCATTGCAGTTTTAATCTGTTTAAGTAAACGAGCCAAGAGAAGGGCACCGCACAACTCTAATCGCGGCAGAGATACTGGTTTAACTGGTGCTACTCGAGTCTTTGCAGCTATTATTTGTGTTCCTACTTCTTGACCCTCTTGTTCAACTCTGACATAAGCAACAGCGGCGTAGGCTTTCGTAGAAGCATCACAAAAACCGTGAATTTCTACGTTTGTTGTATGATCTGTGATTCCCAGCCATCTTTGTACTTCAATCATATTAAGATGTTGAAGACTATCTCGTAGTGCAGTCCAGTCTTGTTTAATATTTGTATCTACCTCTTCATCCCACCCCATTCCTTGCAACCATAGTTTTTGTATTAGGAGCTTTGTGGGTAGTATAGCTGGAGCTAACCAACCCAGTGGGTCAAATAGTCGTTGGACGTCGGCAAGAATCGTGCGTTTGGTTATCGTGTTGTTCATGGGAGGTAAATTAAGACTGTAGTGAAACACGTCTTTGCCCATGTTCCAGCGAAGGCCTAAGGCTGTGATGGTGCCATGGATGGTGATGCCTAGACTGACATGTGATGTTCGTTTTTCAGGTTCGAATTCTCTCAAGAAGTTAGCGTCGTTCGAACACCATTTTTGTAGTGTGAACCCTCCCTTCTGTAGTATAGCTTCTATGTTTTTAGCTATGTGTATTGCATCTTCTAGATTTTCATTCGAAGCCATGAGGTCATCAACGTAGAAATCTTCTTTGATCATTTTAGCAGCGTCAGGGCATACTGTTCCTTCATCATTTGCTATTTGATGTAAAGTTCGAACGGCCAAGTATGGAGCAGATGCTGTTCCGAATGTGACACGTGTAATTCTGTAATCTTTGACTGGTTGGCTAGGGTCGCTCCTCCATACTATTCTTTGCAGGTCCCTATCTTCTTTTGTCACTAAGATCATACGGTACATGCGTTGTATGTCAGCTACAAAACAAATCTTCTTCATGCGCCATCTCATGATAAGGCTCCTCATATCAGTTTGTAGCTGGGGCCCAACCAGAAGTTCGTCGTTCAACGAAACATCGTTATTTCCCTTTTGCGATGCATTGAAAACTATTCTGACTTTCGTAGTTTCCTTATCTTCCTTTACTATTGCGTGATGTGGCAGGTAAACACTATTTTTATTTATTTCTTCCTTTGGTATCTCTTCCATATGATTCATTTCTATATATTCTTCCATGACCTTTGTATATTCTGCTTTTAGTGTATGATTCTTCTCTAGTCTTTTTTCTAATTGAAAAAGCCTCTTCATAGCTATTTCCCTCGTTCCTCCGTGTATTGAAAGTAGTTTATCAGTTTTTGTTGGTAGTTTGACTATATATCGTCCGTCTTCTGTTCTTGAGTGAGTTGTTTGGTAAATTTCTTCACATTTTTTTTCTTCTTGTGTTAGTGTTGTTTTATTGTCAGTATCCAACTCCCACATTTCTTTCAACATCTTATTCAAGTCAAGGCTATGATGCATCACAATGAAATCATTGTTATTTCCTTGTTCGTGTATGTTCCCAAAAAGGATCCACCCTAGGCTGGTATTTTGAGCGCATGGAGAACCAGGGGGGCCCTTGATTATATCGCTTCTTAAGATTTGGGCACATACTTCGACACCTAGTAGTAGGTCAATTCGTCCTCGTTTATTGAAGCCAGGGTCGGCTAATACTAGACCTTCTAAATGAGACCAGGTGTTGGTTGGAATGGTATTTGATGGTAATTGCGTTGTAATTCGCGTTGACATAATGTAAGCCTTCACTCGTAACTTGAAACTGTCATCTTGTCTTGATCGCAGCTCGATATAGGCAGCATGTTTAATGGCAGTTGTGGTTGAGCCGACCCCATTGACTGTTGCGTGAGCGGCCATTCTCTTGAGTCGTAACAGCTGGGCAGCTCTCTCACTAATGAATGTGGCCTGTGAGCCCTGGTCAACTAGTGCACGTAGTATGGTCACTCGTCCTGATTCGTCACACACTGGCACTAATGCTGTGGCCAATAGTGCTGTAGACGTGCTAGCTGTAAAATGCGATGAAAGCTCAACAGGTTCATTAGCTTCTTTTGTTTGTGATTGTTCTTCAATTTGATGGTGCTTAGCTTGCGTATCATCTGGTTGCTTGGTATTACTTGTTTGTGCATTTTGGTGAACTAGAGAATGGTGCCGTTTATGACATATACGGCATGACATATTTAACCTACATTTTCTAGCCGAGTGTCCTGGTGCCAGACAATTGAAACAGAGCTGGTACTTCTTCACATATTCACACCTCTCAGTTGGTTCCATTTTAGTAAACTCCTTACAATGGCATAGCGTGTGATTGTCCTTACAAATCAAACAACTTCTTGGTTTGGTAGCAGTAGGTGTTGTAGAAACGTGGACTGTACATTCTTTACCTCTTGATGCTTTCTCTCTTGAAGGTGGACTGATCAGTTCTAGTGTGCGAAATTTAGTTTGTAAGAACCTTACAAGATCTTCCCACTTAGGCAATTCCTCCAAATTGTCCTTGTAGGCAAACTGCTCCCACTCCCGGTGTGACTCGGGGTCCAGCTTCTGCACAGTCACAAATATGACGAATGGATCCCACGAATCCGTAGGCACTTTAAGATTTTTTAAACTGTTGATGCATTCACTGGTTGTGTCTAACAGTGTCTTGATGTGATTAGCAGTTTGAGTGGGAATCTTTCTTTGAGTAACTAGTTTCCGTATTAGAGAATTCACTATAAGCCGCCTGTTACCATACCGATCTCTTAACCAATCCCAAGCTTGGTCATAGTTACTTTCCGTTATTTGTATGTGCTTTAGTAATGTTTCTGCTTCTCCGGTAATGCTGCTCTTCAAGTAGTGAAGTTTTTGAACCTTTGACAGCGTGGTATTGTCATGAACTAACGATGTGAAGAGGTCTTTGAATGAGGTCCAATCTTCGTAAATTCCAGAAAAGGCAGGCAACTGAATCTGAGGTAACTTGAGATTTCCTTCGTAAGTTGAGCTGTTGTTGCAAGTAATATCACTTAATCTCGGGTTAATAGTTTTGGATAATAAATCCTTTAGATCGGCTTGTGTACACAAATATAAATCTTCATAAACAAAGTAGTCTTCATTTACAAAATACGAGATATCATTCTTCCTTTCTTTCGGCACCACTCTCACGAGGTTATGATGAGCCGTAGTGAACTTCTTCCAATACTCTTCAATGGATTGTAAACGTGTTTCAATGTATCCTTTAGTAAGTCTCTGTTTTGGACATTTCTTCAAGTTACTTTGCGCCTTTTGCAGTAATAACGCAACTTCTTCTAACTCCGTTAGCAATTGGTCAGCTGTAGACACTGTAGTAGTCATTTTTCCAAAAAAAGATGCAATATAGGTCACGTAGTTGAAGAGATAAATCCAATCGTAATATTTTGCAGAAAACACGTCAATAATACTTTACTTAATAACTGCACAAAACACTCATAGCAAACGAGTTCCTTATCTAAGGAATGCGGCGCTTTGTTCTCGCGTGGATCACTAGACCACCCAGGTAGATTATTAATCCGGCTCGAAATTCGACCATATGTTTTGGTGATAGGGTTCAGATTTGCTTGTAAGGACGAAATAAGTTAACGAGGTGTTGATTTGTACGGTTTACTTCTCATACTAACTTGCTACATAGTAATACATGCGATTTAAAGGATAGTGTCACACACACACTTAGATATAAAGGTATACACATGCATACAGTTTTAATTCATTAAATGGTTCGAACAGGAGCATTAAATCGAAAATAGTAGTAGCACCCCCTAAGTCATTTTAAAAGACCTATTCAATGATACCCCACACGATGAAGTAGACGACGAAAAAAAAATTCATCCCCACTTCACATACAGGGGAGCTACCCTAAAAAAAAATATTTTCTTAAATTTTAATTTACCAGTTTTTTGGCGTAATTGATATACACACCCCTACAGCTTTCTAGTACTAACTAGTCTTAGCAAAACCTCGGACAGTCAGACAAACCGACGGACATGACGAAACTATAAGGGTTCCTTGTCTACGGAACCCTAAAAACACTTTCATAAATAATGCGTTATTCTAGAATAAATTGATTACTATAACAAAGGTTATAGTGAGTCCACATTAAAACAGAGATGTGCTATTATAGACCTTTTTTTTTAGAACTTTTTAAGAGGAACAATTTCGTCATACGCGATTGTTGCGTAATTTTCACCATTTACGCAGAGCACGCAACAGATGCTCTCAAAAGGAATCATAATCATAATAATCATAATCATTTATTCATTTGCGAATATGGGTACAAAATAAAGGGTCTTAAATAAACAATAGTGTCCATTAGCCATATCCTACCCTAGGGCATGCAAATTTACATACATTATATACACACATCAACACGGTCTAGGGATATTTTTAAAAAAGCGAATTACTATCAATGTGTTAATTAATTATATAACATGTATATATTTAAAAGATACGTTATTTAATATTCTACCATTTTTTAATAATGGTTAAGGTATAGATTAAAATTTCAGGATTTTATGGAAAAAAAATGAAGCATACACGGAAACCGTATATGAATGAACTTTTAATTTGTGAGTAAAAACTGAAAAAAATAGAAAAATCATTTAATTTGTGTTTATAAACTTGAAGTTAGTAGTCTGAGAAAGCGCCCATAATGTTCATAACACATCGGCAACGATTCGGCATGCTCAGAACAAGGTTGTCAATGTCTTGCTGCGGAATATTGTCCCATGTCCTTCTGAGGTGCGCAAAAAGTTGATCTTCTGTAGCCAGATTTTCAGGAACTTCCTTCAGAGCTCTTCTTTGCAGCATATCCCACGCATGCTCAATGGGATTTAGATCTGGCGATTGAGCAGGCCAGTCTAAGGCCCTAACATTATGTGTATGTAACCAAGCTGCTACCGTTCTCGCCGTGTGTGCACGGGCATTGTCGTGCATGAGCAGGAAATCTTGCCCCATTTGTGTTCTGTGGGGCAAGATTACGGGCCCCAGCACCTGTTGGACGTATCGTTCTGCCGTCATATTGCCCCGCACCCAAACGCGATCCGTCCGTCCTCCAAGACGAATTCCTGCCCAAACCATAATTGTTCCTCCTTGGTATGGGTGAACTTCCTGAGGGTTCTGGAGACGGCTCCATCGTCCAGGAACTCGCCAAACACGCGTCCTTCATGAATCTGGATGGAAGCCGAGCCTGGATTCATCCGTGAACAGCACATTGGACCATTGGTCACGGCCCCAGTCCACGTGGTTCCGAACCCATTCTAATCGTCGTCCACGATTGCCTCTCCGTAAAGGTGGGACCCGGAGTGGTCTACGAGAGCGTAGATTGCTTTCATGCAGTCGCCTTCTTACAGTTTGGTCACTCACAAGCACTTGGTGTTCCACTCGCAGCCTTTGGACCAATTGAGTCGCCGTTGCATTTGGTTGTGCTCGCGCAGTAATTTGCAAAAATCGGTCTTGTCTGGGGGTAGTGATGCGACTTGGCCCCCGGTGCCTCTCCGCTACTTCACCTGTGGCACGATAGCGTGTCCACAATCTTGAAATTACATTTTGATGGGTCCCTATGGCCTCAGCAACATTACGCTGAACAGATCCAGCTTCCAGCATTCCCACAGCTCGTAACATCTCCGCCCTCGTCAAATATCGGCGTTGCATGGCTACAATACATCAATTTTAACTTTATCTTTCGTTTAAAAATGAAAAAAAAACTGTAACTAAACGTAATTCGTATTGTTTTCTAAATTTCGCACAAATGAAAATTCCCTCTCCTATACATCAAGACATTTTTATGCCACCGAAACAAAAGAATTTTCAAAAATTTGAATTTGGAATTAGTCTGAGATAAATTACAAACAAATCGGTGTCTAAAAGATTCCAATGCGGCCAGTACTTTTCGAGTTATTTAATTGAGTATGAAATATCCCTAGACCGTGTTGATGTGTGTAGTTTGTCCTGTAAATATTCAGTGACAGAGTAATATGCTTTTTTTTGTAACAGTGTTTTGACATTTTTTTTTAAATAAATTCATATCATTTATCTCCAGGAATGAGTTTGGTAAATGGTTATATCGTGGAGCCATACATAATATACTTTTATTTAATAACGCTGTTTTATTGATTGGTAAGCATATTTTGAACTGATGTCTTTTGTTATGTAATTTACTAAAGAGGTATGTATTTTTTCTTACAAACATTTTAACCTCTAATATATATATATACATGGTAACGTAAGAATATTTAATTTAAAAAATGATGGTCTGCAACTGTCTGTTACTTTTATACTCGTGATGGCTCGTATACATTTCTTCTGGGCTCTAAATACCGCTTCTCTATTAGTAGAATTACCCCAAAAAATAACACAATACCGTACTTTAGAATAGGTGCAACATAGCCGTTGTAGGCTGTAAGGACTGTAGAAGTACTGACCATTTGTTTAAGTTTAAACAATGCATAAGAAAATGTATTTAATCTAGAGCATAATGTATCTATATGTTCTTTAAAATTTAAATTATTATCTATCTTTATACCCAGAAATCTCGTAACGTCTACTTCCTGGATCTTATTATTTCGGTAATTTATGTTCATGTTTGCTATTTTACTTACTCTACTTCTGAATGTCATGAAATTTGTTTTGTCGAGATTTATATGTAAATTGTTTGATGTCAACCAGTTTATAATGCTGTCTAAGGTCATATTTATCTCAGGTTCCATGTGTAATTTATTATCTCCCGTGAACAGTACTGTACTGTCATCAGCAAATAGAATTGTGTTGTATTTTGTCGCTGTTGGGAGGTCATTGACGTATATTATAAAAAGAGGCGGACCCAATACGCTTCCTTGTGGAACGCCAGATGTAACCTGTCTACATGAGGATGAGTAATGTATCATCTTTTTCATATCGGGACATAACCTTGTTATTTGTGTTACTTGAGTTCTCAAAAAAAAACTCAAAGCATTTATTTCAATTAGACCATTACGGCACTTTTGAAAGTCAAAAATACAAAAAAGAAAATCAAAGCTACAGTCCCAGTCACAAGGCATAATAACTTAAGAAAGTACTGTAGTTGCCCATTCCCTAGCGTAGATCTCTATGGAGAAGAACGGGCAAGAAACTCCATGGACACTCTTTTAAAATCAAAATATTGTTACAAAATCTTGGTTACATCATTAATTTTGAGATTATACATATATGTGAGAACGATGTAAAAAGACGTGCACACTAAGAGCATCCAGAGTAAAAGATTAGATCAAAAATTTATGAATAAAGTAATTAAAATGAACCTTGGCAGCTAAGAGATGACCAGTCCCAACTGACAGCGCCCGTTCACAGACATGACGCATGTACCGGCGCCATTCAACTCAACCATATTGAAGGGAACTAAATGACCCGACACACCCGTCACCATCAGCGAGACATCTAAGTGAGCATGACATTCTCTCAGCTACCAAGGCATATTCAAGTCAATGAAAGATAAATAAATGTAAATGGTGGCTGAACAGTACAAAGTACTCACACATGTGCTATGCAATTATATAATACTAAGAACTGGAATCTATACAATGCAAGTATATTTTTACAATCTTCTGCAGCTTCCACAATACATTAACATGGGAATCAATTCTTCATCTTCTTCTTTACGTGACGATGGATTCAAATAATGCCCGACCAGTACAAACAATTAGTTTGCCCCCCCCCCCCCCACCTATGGTTGTGGAGCAGGACCAGCATTTAGCCAAGCATTTTTATCATCAATGTAATCCCCCAACTTATAATATGCTTGCCTACATAGTGTGCGTTTTATACAAGATTTAAATTTCGTCTCATTCAGTTGAAGAATGTGGGGAGGTATTTTATTATAACATTTCAAACAGTACCCCATGAAAGATGAATCCACTTTAGCAAGCCTGAAACCTGGCTGAACTAGTTGGTCCCTATTTCTAGTGTTATAGTGGTGTCTGTCCCCTCTCTTACTGAATAAATGCCGATTTTTTCTAACGTACATGATGTTTTCATAGATGTATTGACAAGGTACTGTCATGATATTAATTTCCTTAAACAGTTCTCTTAGAGAATCGCGTCTACGTAATTCATAAATGGCTCTGATGGCTCTTTTCTGCAGAATAAATATAGACTCGATGTCTGCAGCCCGTCCCCATAGTAAAATACCGTATGACATAATACTATGAAAATAACTAAAATAGACCAGCCTCGCGGTATCAACATCAGTAAATTGACGGATTTTTCTAACAGCATATGCTGCTGAGCTTAGCCGTCCTGCAAGAGATGTTAGATGAGGACCCCATTGTAACCTTGAGTCGAGCGTGATTCCCAAGAAAACCGTTTTATCGACAAATTCTAGTTTCTCTTGATTCAATATTATGTCACAATCACTACTTTTGACATTTGGTAGAGCAAATCTAATGCATTTAGTTTTTTTCCCATTTAGTACTAAATTATTAGCGGTAAACCAATTGTGGACCTGCAGTAGGGCGTTATTTACGTCATCAAGATTAGTGGCACGTCTGTTTATTTTAAATATTAAAGAAGTATCGTCAGCAAACAACACCATTTGTGGATGGTTGTTAAATAGATGGGGTAGGTCATTAATATATAATAAAAAGAGGAAGGGACCCAATATCGAACCTTGTGGTACACCCATTTTTACTTTTAAACCAATTGAGTTGACTCCATTTATTTGTACCTGCTGCTGTCTATCATGCAAATACGATTTTATTAAACTGAGCGCAAGTTTACCTAAACCGTAATGCTGAAGTTTCAAGATCAGGGTTTCGTGATTTACGCAATCAAATGCCTTCGAAAGGTCACAGAAGATTCCTATGGCATCTTGTGCCTCTTCCCACGCAGTAAATATGTGTTTTAATAAAGTGACACCGGCGTCAGTTGTACAACGTCCTTTGGTGAAACCATACTGTTGCTCGTGTAATATTTTATTAGTGTTAAAATGGTTAAGCATTTGATTGAGCATTATCTTTTCAAACACCTTGCTGAAAACCGGCAACACGGATACGGGCCTATAGTTATTGGTGTCTTTACTGTCCCCGGATTTAAAAAGCGGTATTACCTTACTGAATTTCATTAGATCCGGGAAGACCCCTTGATCCACGCACAAATTAAATATTGAGGCTAAATACGGCGCTACAGTCTCAATAATTGAGGTACAAGCTTTGATAGACATACCCCATAGATCTTCCGTCAATTTGACCTTGATTTGCTTAAAACCTTTTATGACTGTTAAGGGGTTTATATGTTGAAATTTAAATTCATTTGGACAGGCTGAAACGTTCGCTTTCAATAAATCAATAGAGAGCAAGGGAGAGGAATTTAAGGTTTCAGTAGTTTTAAGTGGGATACTGGTAAAGAAATTTACAAATTCTTGAGCAACTTCATTGTTGGAGCTCACAAGGCCACGCGGTGTCTCTAGTGTGAAGTCATTACCTTGTTTTTTATTTCTATTTGTTTCACTGTTGATAATTTTTCAAACCGTCTTTATTTTGTTGTCGGCTCGTTTAATCTTGTTGCTAATGAATAAGGATTTGGCTACCTTGCAAGTGTTTTTAAAAATTTTCGAGTAAGTAGCAACATATTTATTAAAAGCTTCAGTGTTGATATAAGGCTTAAGGCCGTACAGCTCAAACAATCGTTCCCTACTTTTCCGAATACCCTGTGTTGCCCAGTCACTGAAAATAAACTTTGGGCCAATAGTTTTAGATTTCTTTTTTAAAGTATTATTAAATTCAGTGTGCACTACCGAAAATAATTCTTCATAAAATACATTTGCATTGTTTCTAATATGACCCGGTATACTTAACTTGCTAATTAAATTATTATTAAATTTGTCTAGATTGCTGGGTGTTATTAGTCTAGTTTGTATCTGAATTCTTTGTAATTGTCTATTGTACGCGAAAGTAACCGTCTGACCACTATGATCTGAAGGCAGGTAATTTACGATGGATTTATTTATGTAATCGCAGCAACAAAAAACATTATCGATACATGTAGCAGTATTTGTAGTAATTCGAGTTGGTTCTGAAAACAAATTTGACAAGTTAAATGATTTAAAGAGACTTAAGAATCTACTGCTATTCACATTATTCTCTATGATATTAACATTAAAGTCACCACAGATAATTATTGGTTTATTACCAGTTACAAGTTTTGCCAAAGCAACTTCCATTACTGACTCAAAGATAGAATAGTTCAGGTAATTAGGGGGTCTGTAAACGCACACTATTACATGCTTATCTAGCTCAACACAAGACAATTCAATGCTATGTTCAACCGATAGATCGACTATATCATTACGAGACTTAGATTTAATACAATTTTTTACTAGGATTAATGAACCCCCACGCATCTTAGATTTCGGTCGGTTCGGTTTCGGATCGGTTAAAGCAACTGCTCACATTGTAATTATCATAATTTATTTGCATTACTTCATAATCTTTCATCCAATGTTCAGTAAAACAGATAATATCAAACTTAGTTTTTTCTAAAAATAGTTCTATTTCTAGTTCTTTGGAAGAAAGTCCCTGAATATTCTGGTGAAACAATTTTAAGGAATTCTGCTCAGCCCCTTTTTTACAGTTAATTGATTGAGAGCTAGAAGATACCTCGAAGTTGACGAGATTAACTAAATTGTCACTCGTACCTTCTATTGTCTTAGTGACTAGTTTAAATCTAAGCTAATACTATTTGTATAATTACAATTAGTATAATTACTAATTTCCGTAGACCTATTTACAAAAAACTGCGACATACCACATATGTCTGAGTTTATATTAAAAGCTAATAGCCGAGCTATTTGACGTCTAAAACTAATAGGCAAGTACGCATGGTTCCTGCTACTCTATTACTCAAGTAAGATTTAATCAGGTCATAAATGTTTCCTCTGACACCATAAGCGTATAATTTGTTTAAGAGTATTTTGTGGTCCACATAATCGAAAGCCTTTGTGAGGTCCATAAACAGTGCACACGTTTGTTTACCTCTATCCATGTGAGTTAATATATTGTGGAGAAAATTATAAACTGCTAAATTAATTGATTTATTTTACGAAAGCCAACCTGTTCATTACAAAGTAAATTGTTTCTCTCAAAATAATTATAAATACCATCATGGATCACTTTCTCGAAAATTTTCGATATGACTGGTACAAGCGCTACTGGACGGTAGCAGCTCATATCATTTTTATTATTTTTTTTAAATAAAGGTTTAATTAGAGTTAATTTTAACTTATCTGGGAAGACTCCTTTTTCTATACATAAATTTATTATATGACTAAGTATAAAATATAGCTTTACGGATACGTGTTTTAAAACTTTTGTTGATATATTGTCATATCCAGTACTATTTGTGTTTTTTAGGTCTCTAATTATTTTGTATATATCTTCTGGTATAGTTGGATGCATAAACATGGAGTTTGGTTCGAACGGGATTTGGCATCTCGATTGGTTTGGTATAGGGTTTATAATTTTATCAATGAAGAAATTATTAAAATTGTTTGCAATCTGTTTAGGATCAGTTATTATATTACCATCAACAACAATCTGTTGTATTTGTTCCTTTGGTATATTTAATTTGTTTGAGTTTATTATCTTCCAAGTATCTTGCGATTTATTTCGAGCAGTTTTTATATAATTATCATTGCGAGAATTTTGTGTTAACTTAATGATCTGAGTTAACCGTGAGGATAAAGCTAAGAATTTAGTTTTATTATTTTCCGTAGGATTTTTCCTGTAGTCCCACAAAAATTGTCGTTTACGTTTGCAGCATACTCTAAGACCTTTGGTAATCCACCGGGGGCGAGATCTTGTTTATATTTTTTTTTTGTATAATGGGGAAGCAAAGATTATAGAATAGATAGAATAATTCATAAAACTCATTAAATGCTAGGTTAGGGTCTGTGTTGGCAAAAACGTTACTGAAATGAAGAGAATTTATGCATTCTTTAAATTAATGCATGTTCTCTTTAGAGTAGTCTCTTTTTTCTATGTTCCAAGATTTAAGGAGGAAACTAGATTTGACTGGACATGTGAGTAACTGAGCGGTGTGATCAGAAAATGCAAATTCAACAACCTTTGCGGAACATCCCTTAACATTAAATATAATATTATCAATGCATGTCTTGCTTGATAACCGTGTTGGTTCGTTGATGCCTAATTTTAGGTTGTAACTGTGCAGATTTTGCATAAATTCAGTTGCATCGTAAGTTTTCAAAAGTTTGCAAATTTATATTGAAGTCGCCACAAATGATTACTTTCTTTTTACCGTAACAAAATCGATTTAGAAGGGAGTTTAGATTTCTAAAGAATATATTTATATCATCTGTATTTGGCCTTGGAGGTCTGTAGATGCATATGACGTATATTTTATATTCTAGTAACTCAATACCAGAACATTCAATGATATTTTCAAGTGAGTAATTACTGAAATCATTTATTGGTGCATATTGAAGCGATTTTTCTATTAAGATACAAGACCCACCTCGCTGGTTTTTCATAAATTAAACAAGAAAGTAGTTTATAATTACTGATATTTAGTATGTTTTTGTCCGTTTCTATCATGTTGTGTTCGGTTATGCCATAGCACATTGATAGGGTTTAGCTCATTCTCAAGAGCTAACGTTAAAAGGTCTGACTTAGAGATGAGGCCATTTATGTTTTGGTGAAGAATGTTAATATGGTTAAACACGAAAAAGCTCTTTTGATGCTTGTGGGGTGTTTGTATTATCTATATTCCTATTTTGTAATGCATGGGTTGGAGAGCAAGTATCACTAGAAGACGGGCAGTTATGGATCGGAGCTTCATTTTTATTGCAGTGTCGATTTGATTTAGCATCCGTTAGTTTTTTAAAATAATAAGGAATTGTGCCAGGTTTCCATTGACTGATTTTATTGCAATTTTCTGCAAGTGTAATAGCTTCAGTGTTATAATCCCTACTATAATAATAATAATAATAATATAATATAATAATAATAATATAATAATAATAATATAATAATAATAATAATAATAATGACCTACTACGGCGCTGCCAAGCGGGATATTCCTTTAAACATGACACAGAAGAAACAGTTATATCACATCTTATTTATATGGACGATATAAAACTATATGCGAGGTCTGAAAAAGAGATGGAAAAGTTAATCGAAACCACTACAGAATTTAGTGAAGACATAAACATGCAATTTGGGTTAGATAAATGCAAAACAGTTCATATTATAAGAGGCAAAATTAAACCGGGCGATTATCCTATCAACAATATAGACACAATCACAGCTTTAGAACCAACAGACTTATATAAATATTTAGGATACAAGCAACTTAAAGGAATAGATCACACAGCAATCAAACACACATTAAACACAGAATTCAAGAGAAGAGTGATCGCAGTATGTAAAACTCAACTGTCCGGCAAACACTTGATAAAAGCGTTGAACACCTACGCAATACCAATACTAACATACTCGTTTGGGGTGATCAAATGGTCAAAAACTGACATCCAACAAATTGAGAGAACAACACGCACCACACTTACTAAACACAATAACCTACACCCTAAATCTGCTATAGAAAGACTGACTATCAAACGACAATACGGAGGGAGAGGCCTAATTGATATCCACCACCTATGGCAGAAACAAATTACCGGACTAAGAACATTCTTTCACTCTAAATCACACACAAGTAGCATCCACAAGGCCATAGTAAAGAACGACATCAACTACACCCCACTTAACCTACACGAACCGACAGATACACAACACACTAACAATGAAGACCCACAGCAGCAAAAATTAGAAGACTGGAAAAAGAAAGTGCTACACGGTCGGCACCTTCATGATCTAGAACAATCTCACGTAGATACAAAAGCATCAAATAAATGGCTTAAAATTGGTAGTCTATTTCCAGAAACCGAGGGCTTTATTATTGCGATACAGGATCAGATCATAAATACTAAAAACTATAGGAAATTCATTATCAAAGACCCCACAATAACGAACGACAAATGCCGCAAATGCCACAGCCAACCGGAGACCATACAACACATCACAGGGGCATGCACAACACTCACCCAAACAGATTATACTCACAGGCATAATCAAGTAGCAAACATCATACATCAAAACCTAGCACTTAAATATAAGCTCATACAAGAAACTAACACTCCTTATTATAAATATGTACCAGAAAGATTCCTGGAAAATACAACACACAAACTCTTTTACGACCGCGCCATACTTACTGATAGGACCATTCACTACAATAGACCAGATATAATCCTTCAAGATAAAGCAAATAAAGTTACATACCTCATAGATATTGCAGTCCCCAATACACACAATCTACAAAAAACAATAGGAGAAAAAATCAGTAAATATGCTGAACTGAAAGAAGAAGTGACCAGAATCTGGAGGCAGGAAAAAGTATACGTTGTACCTATTGTTGTCTCTACTACGGGTGTCGTACCCAATCACCTCCATCATAGCCTCAAACTATTAGACCTGAAAGACTCAATTTATATAACACTTCAAAAAGCCGCAATTTTAAACACCTGCAGAATAGTGAGAAAGTTCATGCAGATTGAGGATAATGCTTCTCACAACACTCATATTTCATCACACACACACACACACGCTACGTTGACTTGGCATAGGCCCGTTAACGTAGCTGAAACTAGCTAAAAGCTAAGAAACAATATATGTTTTCCCTAAATAATAATAATATAATAATATAATAATAATAATAATAATAATATTATAAATGCGAAAGTAACTCTGTCTGTCTGTCTGTCTGTTACCTTTTCACGCCTAAACCGCTGAACCGATTTTGATGACCTTGGGAAAGGACATAGGGTACTTTTTATCCAGATCCCGATCCCGATCCCGGAATTATACGGGTGGAAACGCAGAGTGCAGTTGTGTATCGTATATCCCTACTAAATGAATTTTGGTATAGAGATAGATGGAACCTTGAAACGGTTGTGATCATTCAACATTGATGGTGATTGTGATGGTAATCGTGATGGTGATCGTGATGGTGATTGTGATGGTGATTGTGATGGTGATTGTGATGGTGATGGTGATTGTGATAGTGTGATTGTGATAGTGAATGATTGTGATGATGGTGATTGTGATGGTGATTGTGATGGTGATCGTGATGGTGATTGTGATGGTGATTGTGATGGTGATTGTGATGGTGATTGTGATGGTGATGGTGATTGTGATAGTGTGATTGTGATAGTGAATGATTGTGATGATGGTGATTGTGATGGTGATCGTGATGGTGATCGTGATGGTGATTGTGATGGTGATTGTGATGGTGATTGTGATGGTGATTGTGATGGTGATGGTGATTGTGATAGTGTGATTGTGATAGTGAATGATTGTGATGATGGTGATTGTGATGGTGATCGTGATGGTGATCGTGATGGTGATTGTGATGGTGATTGTGATGGTGATTGTGATGGTGATGGTGATTGTGATAGTGTGATTGTGATAGTGAATGATTGTGATGATGGTGATTGTGATGGTGATTGTGATGGTGATCGTGATGGTGATTGTGATGGTGATTGTGATGGTGATTGTGATGGTGATGGTGATCGTGATGGTGATCGTGATGGTGATTGTGATAGTGTGATTGTGATAGTGAATGATTGTGATGATGGTGATTGTGATGGTGATCGTGATGGTGATCGTGATGGTGATTGTGATGGTGATTGTGATGGTGATTGTGATGGTGATGGTGATTGTGATAGTGTGATTGTGATAGTGAATGATTGTGATGATGGTGATTGTGATGGTGATTGTGATGGCGATTGTGATAATGATTGAGATAACGATGATGGTGATTGTTATGGTGATTGTGATTGTGATGGTGATTTTGATAGTGATTGTGATGGTGATGGTGATTGTGATGGTGATTATGATGGTGATTGTGATGGTGATTGTGATGGTGATTGTGATGGTGATTGTGATGGTGATTGTGATAATGATGGTGATATTGATGGTGACTGTGATTGTGATGGTGATTGTGTTGGTGTTTGTGATGGTGATGGTGACTGAAATAGTGATGGTGATTGTGATAATGATTGTGATATTGATGTTGGTTTTGATAGTGATGGTGATTGTGATAATAATGGTGGTTGTGACAGTGATGGTGGTTGTGATGATTATGAAATTTGGCACATCGATAGTTTATAACCTGGATTCACATGTAGGACACTATTTATCCCTTTAGTATGATTCAGTGGGACAGTTACCGAAATTTACGCGGGCGAAGCCGCGGGCAACAGCTAGTAATTTTCATAAAATCTGTTTAGGTAGTGCATGTAGTTTTTTAATTTATGAAATATTTTATTGATACCAATATTTTTCACCTTACGTGAAAATTTACAGAACATATCGTACGTATATTTTAAATATTTATTAGTGTCAAACGTATACGTATATTCAAACTTCTTGTTACTTAAATATAGAAGTTGGTTGAACGCTTCTATTCTCTTATTAAACAACATTACGTTATCATTTAGTTTAAAATTTGGAGAACATAAGATGACATTGGTATGTGTTATTTTTTCGAGCTTACATTTAATGTAATTTACCAGTGTTTCATAGTTTTTAGAGACGGCAAAGTCTCGTTCACCCAGTATAATGATGCAGTAATCTTTCAATGTGTAGGTAATCCACAAGTTTTAATTCGATCCCTGCTAGGAGTTCGATTATCCCTGCATTCGGTAGACAGTAATGACAGATTTTATTTTCTGGGAAAACATTTTCAGCAATACCTAAAATACTATTTAGGTACATTATTATCACTATTTTGCTGGAGTATGTTCTATTTTTATTACTAATAATTTTACGATGACTACCTTTTGCTGTATCCTGCATGACTTGAGACACAGTAGCGCCCTCTGTTTCTGAACATAACACCAATTTAGGTGATTCTGGATTATCATAGATCAATTTTTCATCCGTGGAACACTGTGATTTGTTGCACGTTTGTGTGCTAGATGGTATGTTTAATTCAGTCTTTTGAGTGTGACTTTCTACGATGTTTAAAAAGTCAAGCTTAGATTTTGTAATGGGTTTCTTCTTAAGCGTACTTGTATGTTCCAGTTCAACTGTTAGTTTGTAGTAATTAATTTGTTCGGCTTGTGTACTATTCTCTAACAGTAATCTTTTTATTTTATTTTCAGCAATTTTTAAATTTTCTTCTAGTTGACGTATTTTATTCTTCAATTCATCAACATTATCGTTTGGCCTGTTTGTTTGTTGTTTGTCCAGGATAACTTCTGTTTATAACATATGAAGTCGTTGAAATAAATGATGTATGTTCTTCATCCTCATTTTCTGATAGTACAGATAATGCTTCAAATGAGTTTTCGGTTGGAAATGTAGCTTTACAAGTTTTGTTTCTAATTGTGACATTATTTAAGGGCGTGTTGCATATTGTTGTTGTATTTGGACTAAGCACATTACCATGCAATATATCCGTAGAGCAAGTAGCCGGTTTTTTAATACATGCCTTGCAGCGCCATCTGTTTTTTGATTCTGCGTCCATTAGTTTGTATGTTTGTGCTGGATAACCATCGCAGTCTGGTTCAAATCTGTAGTTACAAACCGAGCACAACGCTGTTTTTTTAATGTCAACCGACTCTTTACATCTATAACATACTGGACAGACATCCTTGAGGTTGCGTTTGTACTTACTGTAATATTCTTATTTTTATACTTGTGTATTTTGATAGTTTTTAAACAGCCACTTTATCGTTTTATACTGTGAATAAACTAATTTTATAATTTGAAAAGTCACAAAAAGACATGCAGATCGTGAGGCGCGAACTTACGACCACGTACTTGGTTGGTCCTGCACTGTGCCAATGTGCCAAACTACCATTAGACAATAGTCGTGAAATTAGTATTCTGTTGAATATAAATAGAAAGTTCGTTATGATGAGACTTATTTTAAATTCAAAATTTTGTATACGCGCGCAGTGACAGTTTGTTATGTTCAGTTTTTTGTTATTATTATGAGTTAAACACTAAATTAACACTTGGTAGCACTTTTATACGTACACTGTAATATTAACACATTGTTATTGTATGTAGTTGTTTGAGTTTTTGGAGATTTAACACTTATTGAACATAGTTTTAGTACAGTTTATGATTAGAATTTGTAACACATTATAACTTTGTTAAATTCGTAAATTAGGTTTTGATAACACTTTCACTTAACGTTTATACTCTATTGTTCATTGTTATACAGAAATATCACTGCTTAATAGACTTTTTCCATTTTTTTGGAATAATTACTACGGAGCTCAATAATTGCGTGACGGCAGCGCCATCTCTCTGTCTGTGGAATACATTTTCCCCGTTTTTGCAATGTTTTTCATTGATGCTCCGCTCCTATTGGTCGTAGCGTGGTGTTATATAGCCATTCTCGATTAATGGGGTATCCAAAATTGAAAGAATTTTCTATTCGAACCAGTAATTCCTGAGATTAGAGCGTTCAATCAAACCAACAAATTCTTCAGCTTTATAATATTAGTAGGTATAGATTAAGTTGTATTAGTAATTGTGTTGAGTGTGTATGATTGGTAAGTACGCGAAATGCTGCAAAATGAGCATTGTGCATCGCTAAGTGACATATTATGATAATTACAACCCAAATCGGTGTATTTCGGTTTATATAATATAAAAGGCGTGTAATTTTAATTCCAGGCATTGACGGTTCAAATCTCAAAAGTGCACCTATGTCTAAATATATTTGTTTTGTGGTGTGGGTCGTAAGCTTAAGCTGCGTTTGTGTAAGTAACGTTTATTCTTATTTCTAGCTATATTATTTTTAGAATCAATACGTTGTTGGTCTATCTGTCACATCTATGATGTAAAAGAGTGTCCGTGGAGTTTGTTACCCGTTCTTCTCCATAGAGATGATCCGTCTTGAGCCGGGCAGTTGCCTTTTCACCAACTGGCCGACTCCGTGTCTTCAAATGGTATAATTGAAAAAAAAAAAAAAAAAAAGTCTATTTTCGTAGACGTATTTTCGTTAAAATTTTATTTTCGTTGTATTTATTGTTTTTCTATTATGTGTGAAGGCTGGTGAAGGTGTGAAATCTGCTAAAGATTATGAGGTCATGAGAGAAGAGTGCTTAAAGGAGTCCGGAAACACGGAAGCTGAGTTTATGGAAGCCGAGAAGACATCCGAAGTGTGGAAGATAAATCATTGTTATTTTGGCTGCTTCTACAAGAAAATTGGACTTGTACGTATAAATAAATTTTACTAAGGGTTGCCTAATATTTTTAAATATTTGTACCAGACGGCTGTCCATTTTTGGCGCTTTGAAACAGTGTCGAGTTGATCAACCGTGCAATTAAATTTACAACTATTATAACTGTTATTGTCACAAAGCTGAATTTATTAAGGGAAAAAAGAGAAGGACAGGTGCATTGCTTTGTGTAATTTATTTCATTACTACTGCTCTCAGAAACGGTGAAGGAAAACATCGTGAGGGAACCGGCATGTCCTAGAACCAACAAAATCGAAGACATGTGACACAATTAAGTAGTTATGACAAATAAGCGATTTTTTTTTCCAAATATAAAAACTTTAAACGCTCTACTGTAAAGTTGCCAACATGTCGCTTGGTAATTTTTGCCTTTCAAGCGTCGATATTAATAATTTCATGTATTCGCATCTATGCATCAGTGCCTTCGTTTTTTTTATGCTCTTTGTGTTTAGGATCCCAAAAAATGAGTTTGGCATGGTAGCACTCGATCAATACGAGTTCCAGCTCATTCGTCCAGCTGACGCTCATTTTGACACAAACGTAAACAAATACAAATGAGCACGGCACCGAGTCTCGCGCGTTACTGAATTCACGCGCGAGTGAGGATGCACTTGCGTTTACGGGAGGTTCGCGCTTCGCAAACCCTTTGAAGCGGGCGCAAATACCGACACTGAACGGGGAACAAGGCGCGAACAGACGCGAAGCCGTCCAACTTATTGATTATAAAAAACTTATGAACATAAAAAATACGAATCCTGATGATTAAAACACCGATTAATTAGAATTCGACTATGTGACGCGCGCTCGCTATGCTCGCACTTTGCATCACACACTCACTTTAAATCGCTTTAAATACACAAATGTTGTCGTCACTCCGGCCTTCAACCTACGCTCCTCACGCCTGCTAGCAAAACCCAATGCAGAAAAGCACTAAGCAATACAGAGTTCTACTTTTTTTCTTTGGTTTTTGGTTTCTGTCATTAAAACCTAATTTTAGCACTTTATTCGAAGTATTGAAAATCGGAATGTCGTTTTTCGGACTGACCATCGAACATTTGATTCTTCGGACATATGAAAACCGGACAACAAACAAATCGTATTTACGACTTTCGGAAAAATAAATTTCAGAATTTTGATTAGTAGAAATTATAATTCTTCGGTATTATGAAATTCGGACTTTTGATAAACGGAATGTCGAAATTCGGAATAAATATGTCGAAATATTTGGGTGTTCTCCATAGAATCAATATAAAAGAAATTTGTATATGTGTCCATTACCCATAAATTATATTAGTCTAAGATCCCTGTATAAACGACCTTTACCGAGCTGGTTAATAGATGAATAGTATTTTATATCAAATTAAATATGTCAATAAATATAGGTATTGCAAATGGGTTAAACTAACGTTTTCATATTCTATAGGCTTCATAACGTTTGCATATTCTATAGGCTTCATACTTTCGATTGGTATGGAATTTGACTATTAATTAAACCAGTGAAATGTAAAAAAAAACAATTAAATTGTTAATTAATCATATTCTGGACTGATTTTTTTTAGTCAATCCATTTGAAATATATATACGTTACGGCTAATACCCTAAGTGCGGTTACACCTAGTTTTAGGCGGCTAAAACTAGGTGCAGCCGGCCACATGCGGTTAAACCTAGGTGTATCCTCTTATCTTCAGTTAGAACTAGGTTTAGCCTTCATCATAGTGGCTAGAACTAGGTGCAGCCGCACACCGGTGGGTAAACTTAGGTGTATCCTATTTATCATCGCCTGGAACTAGGTTTTTAGTTCAGTAAGTTCAGTATTTTTTCATAAACCATTCAGAAGTGGGAGCCCCGATCGCGGAGCCCGTTCGACCGGTTCTCCCTCGACTCGGATGCATCTGCGGGGGTAATACAAAATCTGATCAATCGGGAAACGCAAGATAAGAATCTCAAAACAAAACCAATAACTATGCTTATTGAACTAAAAACCTGGTTCTAGCCGATGATAAATAAGACACACCTAATTTTAACCACCGGTGTGCGGCTGCACCTAGTTCTAGCCACTATGATGAAGGCTAAACCTAGTTCTAACCGATGATAAGAGAATACACCTAGGTTTAACCGCATATGGCCGGCTGCACCTAGTTCTAGCCGGCTAAAACTAGGTGTAGCCGCACTTCGGCTATTAGCCGTAACATATATATAATATACATATTTAATTTGATTTAAAATACTTTTCATCCATTACCCGGCTCGGTGAAGGTCATTCTAATACTGGGATCCCATACTATATTATTGTTTTTTTTTTAGCTGACTGACAAAGGTCAATACGATCCGAGCATCTACCTGAATGATTTAAAAGATATTGTAAAGGATGATTTGTATTACGCCCAACTGAAAGAAGTAGCAGAGAAATGCAAATCTGGTAAAAAAAATCTCTTTGATTTGATCCAAACTGTATAATATGATCTACCTACATTGTTCGTATTCTGTTTGTATTTGAATAAAAAAAATATACACTCTAGTCGTTCATACTAATATACTGTTATGCTTATAGAAAAATATAATTTTGACGGCCTATGTGTTCCATTGCTGGGCAAAAGTCTCCTTTGATTATTTTCACTTACGCGTATAATACTGCATTATTATTTTTTTAAATTTCAGTAAAAGATGAAGTCGTAAGCGACGGTGAAGCTGGATGCGAGATGGGAGCGCTGGTGGCCGATTGCTTATATAAAGGAGAAATGGAGAAATTAAGTTAGTACCTTTATTTCTATAAAATTAGGTATATGAAGGATGTTATACAAGTTGTAATATAGGACGTGTAAAGATGTTAAGTTATCTTTTTGGTGTTAGCTTTAGAGAGTGCGATTTTAGGCTAAAACTAAAACCACCAATTACCCAACAACCACCAGTTACCAATGCCTCATGAGGTTAAGTGAAAACTAACGAGGGGCACATATTTTGGATGTTTAACCCCTAAGTTTGGGTCCACGTCCATTCATTTGATAATGTAAGGGCGCTGGTTCTTACTAATAAAGAACAGCATTAGAATAGTGCTGCAACACTTTTCTATCATCGTTATCTCTGGTAGAATGTGGTTTTGTCATAGCCAAAAGATCTGCACATTTTGACATAATTGAGAGATTTTTAAAGGAAGACTACACCACACCGACGTGAAAAGTAAACAATAATAATAAAATGATGTGTGATCAATTTTACGGTAGCTACATATTTCAAGTGTCTTATTTTTCAGAGTCGTTGAACGCACAGAACTGAATACGCAGAGATACGAGCTATACGTATAAATATAAACCTTCACAGATATGTAATTTTGAATAACACTCATTCAAATAAATAAATCACATTTTCTTTTGAGTTTTGTTCTCCCAAGTAATGCCAAAAATGTACGCTCGCTAGAATTAACCAAAAGTAAGGGTTAGTTCACACTGAGACACCACGCGGCGCGACGCTGCGCGTACATTTTAATACAGCGACTCAAAATATAACTTTATTGACTACACGAAAAGATACACATTTCATTGTGAGAATTCAGAATACGTTGAACCATGCAGCGCTGCGCCTTGCGGCGCCTCACGGCGTAGAGCGATGCATCACGACGCAGCGCTGCATCACCGGTACGCGCGGCGTGCAAGAGCGGCCTGGCGCTGCGCCTCACGACGCCGCGCGATGCGCCTCGCGACGCCGCGCGATGCAGCGCGACGCCGTGAGGCTGAGGCCGCTGTGGTGACTTGTCTCGTCGTTCTCATGCGCTTTAAAATGGTAGACTGCGGATGCACGCGGCGAATGTAGACACGTTCCACTGCGCCGCCGTGAGGCGTCTCGCTGAGGTGTTGCCGTCGTGCTGCCAACGATTTTCAACCGACTTCTAAAAAGAGGAGGTTCTCAATTAGACTGTATTTTTTTTTCTTTTGTTTGTTACCTCAGAACTTATGACTGGGTGAACCGATTTTGATGATTCTTTTTTCATTTGAAAGCTAGTGCTTTCCGTGTGGTTTCTTTTAAATTTTGTGAACATCTGATGCTGATCTTCGGAGATATACAATGGAACTCTTCAAAAATAGACGGCAAATGTGCCGTGAATGTTGCAATCGCTTGGATGTTTATTGTTTATACAACATCATGACGTAACATCACGCCTGTATGCTCTGAGGGGGTATGCAGATGTGTACAATACACCCAGATTTCGACAGATAGGTACGCTAAGTTGGCGCGATCGTGTTCCGCGCGCGCCTCAAATGACGTAACATCACGCCTGTGTGCTCTGAGGGGGTACGCAGATGTGTACAATACACCCAGATTTCGCCAGTTCGTTCGTGTTCCGCGCACGCCTCAAAGGGATGTCAGCAAAAGGGACTGTTCTAAAGAGATACTGTAGCCCTGGAACACAAAGGGCTAAGAAGGAACATGGATGGGTTTTAGTCAGTAAAAGTCTGACACTCCCTTCCGCTCCGCCCAGAGCGGGATGATGCGGGATAATTGATGATTTCCAATGCGAAAAAAAAGGTATGTTAAGTTCCATATATTGGGCATACGCCTATTACCATGACATGTATTGTTAACAATGCCAAATAAATTCATGGCAAATATTTGTTTGGGAACAACTAAAAATGGAAAAATAAAAAACTTTTTTGCAAAAAATAAAACCGACTTCAAAAAAGTGAAAAATAACTTTAGCTTCAGAAGTCGGTGACAAAAAAACTGAATCAATCAAACAAAAGTCACCGACTTCTGAAGCTAAAGTTATTTTTCACTTTTTTGTGTTTTTTCTACGATGCACCTCACGACGTTGCGATGCGTCTCGTGGCGCCGTGTGGCGCAGCGCGAAATAACTGGCCTCTTCCAGTATCATCGCGCCGCTTTGCGCTGCGTTGCGTCTCGTTGTGAACTGACGCTAACACATAAAGCGCAGTATTTTCCAGTCAAAACAACAGACAGCACAAGGAGCACGACTCGAATGGAAGACCACTGCTGGGCAAAATTGTCATCAGAATGGTTGTTGGCAAAAAACACAAAGCGACGCCGTCATTTCTGACTGCTTACGTGAATTCGATTGAAGAGAAAATGTCATGCCATTACATCTGCATATAACAGTAGGTACTACTCGTTCTATATTCTGACTGAACTGAATCAGTTGTGAAGATGCATTCTAGAAAATTAATCTCTTTACACTTCCTACAATAATGTACACCTAATTTTCGCATATATATATATTTTTAGAGTCAGAGTGGGAATATTCTTAAAAAAAAACAATCAGTCTTAACCGAGAACTTTAATCACAGATGTTAAATTAAAAGAAATTCACCAAAAACTACACAAAAATCAAAAGAGCACTTGAAACACAAATTGATACAAAAAAACAATTAGAATTAAGGAAAAATAAGATGGCTCACGCAATACTCCTGGAGTCGACCAAAACTGATGTTCTCACGACCGTCCGTCCCGAGCGCCACGAGCAAAATGAGCTCTACGGCGCACTGCAGCGCTTTTTTATAAACTAACCCGCGCGCGAGGGAGATAGTATGAGAGCATCAGCTTATACGGCCTCTCCTGACGTCAGGTCGTCCTCGACCTAAGCCTAACTAACTATCCGAGTCTTCATCCAGAAGGGGCATTGAGAGACCAGCTTCAGGGGCCTCTCCAATTTGCTCAGATGCTCTGCTAGGACCGGGTGTTGGCTCCTCCTCTTGATCCAGGGGCGGCCTCACAGGGTCGGGTTCAGGAGCCTGTCTAGCAAGATCAACCTCGGTGTCATCATGATCGTCACCTGAAAGCAACAAAGTATTAGAAACCGTCGTCCAATTTCCATCATTCCACACATCAAACATACTCTTTCAAATTCCTTTCATTTAATTCATTCATCTCCAGTTATTTACTGCAATTAAATTCCTTTTATACAACTTCCTTGTATACAGCCCTACTGAGACGTCTCTAAACCAAACTGATATTTTTTTCTAGTCTTCTCTACATGACTGCAGCAGCAGACTCCCGCTGCAGTCAGCTCACTGCAAGGCAGGAACACCAAACCTGTAGCAACTGACGACTTGACGCAAGTGCGCCAACGCCAGTACAGAGCGACTTGGCAACAAATACCAACGCTAGTGCGACCTGGCAATGAATGCCAACGCTAGTGTGACTTGGCAATGAATGCCAACGCTAGTGCGACTTGGCAACGAATGCCAACGCTAGTGCGACTTGGTAACAAATACCAACGCTAGTGCGACTTGGTAACAAATACCAACGCTAGTGCGACTTGACAAATATATGCCAACGCTAGATGTGACTTGACAAGTAAATGCCAACGCATCTTCCAAACATACCACGACGCCTTGACTCGCAGCCAACGTCTACACACGTTACGTCAGTAACCACACATCCACAGTTTTTACTTTCATAGTTGACACCCGTATACATCCGTGCTTGTTGCAATCATATAAATATAAGTCTACAGTGTGTGGTTGTATATGTGTAAAAGTGACCCCAAATCTATATGTGTGTGGTAAATGTGTACCTATGGATTGCAACGAACAAACATGCAACGTTGTCAAAACTCATTTTCGATGCTTACTTGCAAAGAAAGCAGCGCATGACTCCGGACACCATTCGCCACGCCACAACACCATATGTTGAGCTGCAGCCTGAGTCGTCTTGCCGTAGCTTCCAGCCAGAAGTTTCAGACCATAACGTCCGCTGGGCAAGATGTCCACCACTTTGTACGGGCCTCTCATACCTGGGTCGAGTTTTCCCGTGGCCTGTGAAAACTTTATCACAAAAACAAGGTCATTTAAATTAAACTCGCGTGGTGGCCTTCTGTTCCGGTTCACACGTTCATCTTGCTGAACCTGATTATCTCTCAGCATCTGGCGAACTCTTCCTCGGGACATCTCACGTAATGCCTCTCGGTTGGGTGCGGAAGTTTCATGAGTCAAGTCACGCACCAGTGCCTGAATGACAGGAGTACTTACTTCTGTCCCAATAAGAACGTGTAACGGTGAAGCTTTGATTGTCTTCTGCTTAGTGATATTTAACACCAACTGGAGCCTCCACAGGGTTTCCGACCACGCTGCATTTTTGTGGTTGACCTCGATGCGAATCATGTTAAGGACCGTTCGAACGTACCTCTCTACTTGACCATTTGCATGATGCATCTCCGGCGTTATGTGGTGCAGTGCACAACCCAGGTCGTTAATCCATGTCACAAACTCGTTCGACTCAAACATCCTTCCTTTATCGGTGACCATGAGTTTGGGAACACCGAACAGAGAAACTGCCTGCGTGACAACTCGCTTCAGCTCAACCACATCTTGTCGCGCTATAGGGTAAAGGAGGACAAACTTCGAGAAGCCGTCAACTATAATAAGGACGAACTTGTTGCCCTCTGATACCGGTAGTGGTCCCAAGGCGTCAACGTGCACCGTGTGGAACGGTACATCAGGCTTCTCCCATGACGTAATGTTCTGCAGTGGGGCTCGAGGAACACGTTTCTTGGATACACATACCAAACAATGGGCAATGTACTTTTTTACAAATTGGCTGAGACCAGGGAACCAAAAGTGGCGAAGAATAAGGTCAAGAGTCTTCTCCGGGCCAATGTGCTCGTGCTCGTCATGGAACACACGAAGCAGACTGAGGCGGTGTCCCTTGGGTATGTAGCACAGCGACCGAGGCTCCTCTCCCACAGGTGTGTATTTATAATAGAGGAGGTCATTTCGTACCACATACCGATTGGCGTCTAGGGTACCATCCTGTAGTCTTTGCATCAGTTCTTGTGTCTCATTGTCGGCGATTTGGGCCCAGTTGCGAGGTCTGGTGATTTGATTCACACTTACCGTCGGATTTCGGCTCAGGCCCAAGGCGTCAACGTGCACCGTGTGGAACGGTACATCAGGCTTCTCCCATGACGTAATGTTCTGCAGTGGGGCTCGAGGAACACGTTTCTTGGATACACATACCAAACAATGGGCAATGTACTTTTTTACAAATTGGCTGAGACCAGGGAACCAAAAGTGGCGAAGAATAAGGTCGAGAGTCTTCTCCGGGCCAATGTGCTCGTGCTCATCATGGAACACACGAAGCAGACTGAGGCGGTGTCCCTTGGGTATGTAGCACAGCGACCGAGGCTCCTCTCCCACAGGTGTGTATTTATAATAGAGGAGGTCATTTCGTACCACATACCGATTGGCGTCTAGGGTACCATCCTGTAGTCTTTGCATCAGTTCTTGTGTCTCATTGTCGGCTGCCTGAGCGATTTGGGCCCAGTTGCGAGGTCTGGTGATTTGATTCACACTTACCGTCGGATTTCGGCTCAGATAGTCAGCGTGTGGCAGCATCACTCCTTTCCGGTATTCGATGGAAAAGTTAATATCCTGGAGATATATCCACCAGCGCGCGACTCGAGGTATGAGGTCCTTCTTCTTTTCCGTCGATTTTAGGGCGTTGCAGTCAGTAACCACTACGAAGGAAAGTCCGACGAAGTAATGCCGGAAGTGTTGGAGAGCTTTCACCACGGCGAGGGTCTCCAGTTCGTAGGAGTGGTATTTCCTCTCGGCACCTTGAGTGACTTTACTAAAATATGCCACCACGTGCTTCTTACCGTCAGTGTGAGTTTGTAGCAAGACAGCTCCGTATCCTGCACTGCTCGCATCCATATGGACTTCAGTGGGAAGCTTGGGAACAAAAATAGCGAGCACAGGTTCGCTGGTTAGTTGTTTTATAAGATCCTGGCGAACCGCTTCACATTCAGGACTCCAGTGAAAAACAACTCCTTTTCTAGTGAGCTGCGCTAGTGGAGCAGTCTTTGTTGCATACCCTTTTATGTAGCGGCGGAAGTATCCCGCGAGACCAAGCAGTTGACGTACCTGTTTAACGCTCTCTGGAGCTGCGGTATTGATGAGCGCTTCCACCTTTCGAGGGCTCGGCCTTACCTGACCCTGACTGATCACCCTTCCTAAATATTCAATTTCCGTAGAAAGAAAAGTTCACTTTTTGAGGTTAATTGAAAATCCGGCTTCTGTCAGTGTCAGTAACACTCTTCGCAGTAAACTAATGCCCTCCGATACCGTATTACTCAAAAGGAGTACGTCATCAACATACACCAAAACTTTTCCCTCATCGATCAGGGCGCGCAACGTGTCATTGATAATCCGTTGATAAATTATCGGTGAATTAGCTAAGCCAAATGGCATTTTAACGTACTCAAAATGATCTTCGGTTGTAACAAATCCCGTTAAATGAATGCACTCTTCTTTAATAGGGATTTGGTGAAAACCCGTTGCCATGTCAAGGCTCGAAAAGAACTTATAGCTACCTAATCTATCGATGTGATCATCGATCAGGGGCATTGGGTACCGATCCTTGACGGTAATACGGTTGAGAGCGCGGAAATCGACACAAAGCCTATCAGATCCGTCACGTTTCTTGACTAAAATGATAGGACTTGCGTATTCGGACTTAGATCGCCTAATCACGCCTTTTTCAAGTAGATCTTTAGTAATTTCACGCACTTTAATATTTTCTTGGTAGGAAACCTTGTAAGGTCTATAAACCACTGGCGTATTACTTGTAAGTTTTATTTCCATCTCCCCTGTTTTGACAGTTGTAGCTGCCGTACCAGTTATTAGAAAATCCGAGAACTCATTTATGACTGACAGCAAATCGTCGCGCTCTTTGCCTTGAAGTTGCGTATTAATTTCGTGACCGTCAACCTGAACCACGTCGGGACAATGCATTGACATAACTGAACGCGTTGGTACAAGAAACTGTGCGTCTTTAGTCCTGATAAACACTATCCCATCGCGGTTGAGAATGTCAGTACCGATGATAACTGGGGCATTCATATACTCAGCTGGTACGACAACTAAATCCGCCTCGATGGATAACTCACTAAACACAACTGTTATCGTAATGTAGGTAGAAGCGATAATCTCTTTATCACTTAAACCTTTTAAGGCGCAAACCCTATGTTTTGGTTGGCAAGATAGGTATTTTAGAACGTTTGATGAAACCAGGGACACTCCGATAGCACCGCTGTCTATAAGAACATCTACCGGAACTCCATTTACTACAGCCGTAGTAATGTCATTATTTTTCATAAACTCGGGTGGGTACTCTGAGCAAAAGTTGACTTTCGATTGTTGAGAATGAGTCTCTGAACGCGCTTTTAAGAAGCACTTGCTATCATCGTGTCCAGGTTTTTTACAAAATGAACACGTGTTATTTGTATTTGTAGAAGTCGTGTTTGGAACTGACTTCGGTGGAATATTAGATTTTCGAGCTTTAGGACAAGCACGCCGTGTATGACCCCGTTGATCACACAAGAAACATTTGATATCTGAATTAGGGTTACGCTTTTCTCTGTTGTTGAAGGGCGGTTATCGTGTTTCGTGCGATTAGGTTTGACATATATCGACAGAACGATACTAGATTGTCTACGGACAAATTTGCATTGGAAGCCGCCGCACGAATCTGCGGTCTATCGATTCCACGAATCACGATGAGCGTCCTTAATTCATCATTAAGTCCCTGAATCATTTTCAAACGTAAAAGAGTACGGCGGGCATACTCAGCGTAAGTGGTGAATTTATCAGAAGTAGTGTTCATAGTATCCAGCAAAATATTGGCATAATCCAATTTAGAGGGACAAAGTGATTTAAATTCACGTTTAAAGTTTGAGCAAGTACGATCGTTCGTAACCCATTCGTTCAGCCATACTTTTGCGTCACCTTTTAAGCATGACCCCACGCGTGACAAACATTCCTGATCACTCCATCCGTTGGAGTCTCTGGCGCGGTCTACTTCTGCACACCATACCTCTATATTGTGTATAGAGGGATCAAAATTCGAGATAAAGTAATTTTGAGACTTCATAGGCTGAACTGATTTAATTGCTTCCATCAAAGCGTGTGCAAGAGTAGACGCCTCACAATTTTGACTCGTGGATTGCACAGATCCTTCAGGATTGCTTGCATGAACACTGATTCGACTTGGTTCACGAACTTTCGGCAAAGTGTCATCTCTACGACTACGATTATGGCACGGGGGCAAGGGACTCGGAGTCCTAGGCGTAAGTGGCCGACGGTGACGTGTACGACCGCTTGCTCGTCTCGTGGCGCTACGGGAACGTCGCGGGGAAACCCTGTTTTTATCTTTATTTGTCGTTTTCTTACGATCATGAATACTGCGTGACCGTCGGCGTGACGGGGAACGTGAACTTCGGCGATATTCCCTAGGCGTATACCTACGGATGCGTGAACGAGAACGTTCACTATCAGACTTGCTACGATGACGCACACGAGAATATTCACGCACCGACCTGTCATCTACCGACCTTTTCGAACGTGAACGTGATCTGTTACGAGATCTAACGCGAGAATGCCTGCGGCCACGCTCGTCACGCACTGCACTACGTAAACGTGAACGCGAGCGAATACGGGAATGAGATTTGCGTCTCCGATTACGTGAGCCATCCCGCGAACAAGTTCGAGTTCTACCACGCGACTTACTTCGCGCCATTTCAAACGTAAACGGCAACCGTTAAAGTTTAACACTTCGTAAACAAAAAAAAAAATATTCGAAAATGGCAGTTGATTTTAAACAAATGCAAGTGCTTTTTTGTTTTTGGCAATTGTGGGCCGTGTTTCTTTATCCCACTTCTGATTTTAGAGTCAGAGTGGGAATATTCTTAAAAAAAAACAATCAGTCTTAACCTAGAACTTTAATCACAGATTTTAAATTAAAAGAAATTCACCAAAAACTACACAAAAATCAAAAGAGCACTTGAAACACAAATTGATACAAAAAAACAATTAGAATTAAGGAAAAATAAGATGGCTCACGCAATACTCCTGGAGTCGACCAAAACTGATGTTCTCACGACCGTCCGTCCCGAGCGCCACGAGCAATTAATGAGCTCTACGGCGCACTGCAGCGCTTTTTTATAAACTAACCCGCGCGCGAGGGAGATAGTATGAGAGCATCAGCTTATAATATAATATATATTATAATGGTCGAAAATATAAATTATGCCAGTCACGCTATTGTCGTATATCTGACCCGTGCAACTTCGTCTGCGTCACATAAGAGAGAGAGAAGGTTAAAGAGAGAGGGTCATAGGCAATACCAATACCTATACGTATTCTAAAGAGCTTATCACATACATAATTCCGGTCATCACACACATAATGAAAATACGCGCGCGGTACTTGATCATTATTTTGTGGCGGAGTTATTTTAAAACTGTGATACCTCCTACTACTAAGATATTCATAGAAATCAATAATGACGATAGGTCAATTTTGTTCAACATTTACAAAATACTTGTGATAATAACGTATTTATTTGGTTAAGGATTAAGTAATATCATGTTTATAAAAACCGGCTGTGTGCTATTTCTAGCTTTATTATGATTCAGGGTGACTTCTTTTATCTAAATATATAAAAGAAGAAACTGACTGACTGACTGACTGACTGACTGACTGACTCATCTATCAACGCACAGCCCAAACCGCTGGGTCTACAGATTCCAAATTTGGCAAAAAGGTTCCTTATGTGGTCTAGGGGTGCACTAAGAAAGTATTTTTCAAAATTCACCCCCTAAAGGGGTTAAACGGGGCTCCAAAGTTTGTATGGGGAAACAAGATTAGTTAGACTATTTTATTCGAAACTTCACAGGAGTGCTCCTATTGATAAATGAGTAGAAACGGGTTTTAGGGTTTTTCAGAATTCAACCCCTAAGAGGGGGAAATGGGGTGGCAAAGTATAAAAATCAATTAACAGCCCAAACCGCTGAGTCTAGAAATTCCAAATTTGGCACATTGGTTCCTTATGTGGTCTAGGGGTGCACTAAGAAAGAATTATTCAAAATTCACCCCCTAAGGGGGTTAAACGGGGCTCCAAAGTTTGTATAGGGAAACAAATTTAGTTAGACTATTTTATTCGAAACTTCACAGGAGTGCTCCTATTGATAAGTGAGTGGAAACGGGTTTCGAGTTTTTTCAGAATTCAACCTCTAAGAGGGGGAAATGGGGTGGCAAAGTATAAAAACCAATGAATAGCCCAAACCGCTGAGTCTAGAAATTCCAAATTTGGCACATTGGTTTCTTATGTGGTCTAGGGGTGCACTAAGAAAGAATTTTTCATAATTCACCCCCTAAGGGGGTTAAACGGGGCTCCAAAGTTTGTATCGGGAAACAAAATTAGTTAGACTATTTTATTCGAAACTTCACTGGGGTACTCCTATTAAGAAATGAGTAGGAATGAGTTTCAGGTTTTTTCGGAATTCAACCTCTAAGAGGGGAAATGGGGTGACAAAGTCTAAAAATCAATGCAAAGCCCAAACCGCTGAGTCTAGCTCTAGAGATTCCAAATTTGGCACATAGGTTCTTTATGAGGTTTAGGGGTGCATTGAGAAAGGATTTTTCAAAATTTACCCCCTAAGGGGTTGAAACGGGGGTCCAAAGATTACATGGGAAAATATGATTGGTTAGACTATTCGAAACTTAACAGGAGTACTCCTATCGCTAAATGATTTAACATTTGTGTTTCAGGTTTTTTCAAAATTCAACCCCTAAAGGGGGAAATGGGGTAACAAAGCCTGAAATTCAACATCATTGTTTGTATGGTAAATTGGGTCAGGTGTATTACAAAAACAACGATTTTAAGATTTAATGTGGCGGACCTTAAATACCATCATTCCCTGTTGGGGTCTTGGAGTGCGATTGGGTTGAAATGTCTATAAATCAATATGGGTGTCGATACCGAGATTATCAGGGGTGCTGATTACGAAAATTGCATTTATTTTGAGATCCAGAAGATGGTGGATTCGACTTCTGTACAGGGTTGCTTCTGTATTGTTGATTTATTGTGATGATTGTGATAACGATGATGATGATTGTGATACTGATGATGATGACTATGATGATGATGATTTTGATTACGATGCTAATAATTGTGATTACGATGATGATGATTGTGATAATGATAATTGAGATAACGATGATAATGGTTGTGATTACGATTATAATGAGTGTGATAACGATGATGGTGATTGTGATTTTGATGGTGATTGTGACAGTGATGGTAATTGTGATAGTGACGGTGATTGTGATGGTGATAGCGATGGTTGTGATAACAAGGATGGAGATTGTGATGATGATGATTGTGATTACGATGATAATGGTTGTAATTACGATGATAATGGTTGTGATTACGATGATAATGATTGTGATAATG
The DNA here is from genome assembly GCA_905147715.2 of Xestia xanthographa. Classification (NCBI taxonomy): domain Eukaryota; kingdom Metazoa; phylum Arthropoda; class Insecta; order Lepidoptera; family Noctuidae; genus Xestia; species Xestia xanthographa. The sequence goes on along the minus strand of LR990657.1, from coordinate 12,203,593 downwards.
ATGATAGTGATGGTGATTGTGTTGTGATAGTTATTGTGATGATGATGATTGTGATTACGATGATATTGATTGTGATTATGATGATGATGATTGTGATAATGATGAAGATGATTGTGATGATGATGATTTTGATTACGATGATAATGATTGTGATTACAATGATAATGAGTGTGATAACGATGATAGTGATTGTGATTGGGATTGTCACAGTGATGGTGATTGTGACGGTGATTGTGATTGTGATAGCAATGGTTATGATAACGAGGATGGCTGATGAGTGATGATGATTATAATGAGTGTGATAACGATGATGGTGATTGTGATTTTGATGGTGATTGTGACAGTGATGGTAATTGTGATAGTGACGGTGATTGTGATGGTGATAGCGATGGTTGTGATAACAAGGATGGAGATTGTGATGATGATGATTGTGATTACGATGATAATGGTTGTGATTACGATGATAATGATTGTGATAATGATGATAGTGATGGTGATTGTGTTGTGATAGTGATTGTGATGATGATGATTGTGATTACGATGATATTGATTGTGATTATGATGATGATGATTGTGATAATGATGAATATGATTGTGATGATGATGATTTTGATTACGATGATAATGATTGTGATTACAATGATAATGAGTGTGATAACGATGATAGTGATTGTGATTGGGATTGTTACAGTGATGGTGATTGTGACGGTGATTGTGATTGTGATAGCAATGGTTATGATAACGAGGATGGCGATTGTGATGATGATGATAGTGATTAAGATGATAATGATTGTGATGACGATGATAATGATTGTGATAACGATTATGGTAATTGTGATAGTGATTTTGATGGTGATTGTGATAGTGATTGTGATAGCGACGGTGATTATGACGGTGATGGTGATTGTGACTGTGATTGTGACAGTGATGGTGATTGTGATAATGATGAAGATGATTGTGATTACGATGAAAATTATTATGATAACGAGGATAGTGATTGTAATAGTGATAGTGATTGTGATGGTGATGGTGATTGTGATGGTGATTGTGATGGTGATGGTGATTGTGATTGAGATAATGATTGTGGTTGTGATAGTGATGGCGATTGTGATCATGTTGATTGGGATTAAGATGATAATGATTGTGATTACGATGATAATGATTGTCTTTGTGATTGTGATTGTGATGGCGATTGTGATGGTGATTGTGATGGTGATTGTGATAGTGACGGTGTTTGTGATGGTGATAGCGATGTGATTGTGATAGTGACAGTGATGGTGATTGTGATATTGATGAAGATGATTGTGATTACGATGAAAATGATTGTGATAACGAGAATAGTGATTATGATAGTGATTGTGATGGTGATTGTGATGGTAATGGTGATGGTGATTGTCATGGTGATTGTGATAATGATTGTGGTTGTGATAGTGATGGCGATTGTGATCAAGGTGATTGTGACTAAGATGATAATTATTATGATGATACTGATTGTGATTGTGATTGTGTTTGTGATGGTGATTGTGATTGTGATTGCGATTGTGATGGTGATTGTGATGGTGATTGTGATGGTGATTGTGATTACGATGATAATGATTGTGAAAATGATGAGGGTGATTGTAATAGTGATTTTGATGGTAATTGTGATGGTGATGGTGATGGTGATTGTGGTTGTGATAGTGATGGCGATTGTGATCATGGTGATTGTGATTAAGATGATAATTATTATGATGATAATGATTGTGATTGTGATTGTGTTCGTGATGGTGATTGTGATTGTGATTGCGATTGTGATGGTGATTGTGATAATGATTGTGATTACGATGATAATGATTGTGAAAACGATGAGGGTGATTGTAATAGTGATTTTGATGGTAATTGTGATGGTGATGGTGATGGTGATGGTGATTGTGATAATGATGGTAGTTGCGATAGTGACGGTGATTGTGATAATGATGGTGGTTGTGATAGTGATGGTGATTGTGATAGTAATAATAAATTGTGATGATTATGAAATTTGGCACATAGATAGTTTATAACCTGGATTTACATGTAGGACAATATTTATCCCTTTAGTATAATTCAGTGACAGTTACCGAACTTCACGCGGGCGAAGCCGCGGGCAACAGCTAGTATTTCAATAAAAATGCGGAAATATCAAATTGATCTATTCTTGAGCAATGCCATGCGTAAAGTGAAGTAGTACAAAATGGAAGTTGAAACTTAAAGCTGAACGTATACATGGAGCATTGGGATTGGTTACAAAAGCAACGCGATTGGCTCTTCATGACGTGAATACGTGATAGGCGGTCATCATTGGTTGTTGATGATGAAGGTGCGTTCATAAGTTTGAACACCGGCCAAGTGCGTGTCGTGCCACGTGTTGGTTTCCGTAGTAGCACGTTATCACAATATAGAACGATTTTGTTGTTGATTGTCTTAACCCATTATAAACAAGCAACTACATACTTCATCTTAGTCACTTCAAGGGATTTATTCTAGCCTATTGCCATCAACCGTCTGCTACTAAGAAATTCCTGATGACCGAAAAACCCGATAACAATTTGCCTGACTTCGAAATCGAACTGAGGTCCTCATGCTCACCCCGTGCAGCGCACGCTACGATAGTGGCGATAAGTCCCCTCTTTGAGGAGTGGCTTGAGAGACGCCACGGCGTCCTCACCTTCCGCCTGACGCGGGTCACCGGACACTGCGTTTTCGGGAGGGTGTTTCCATTGCGAGGATCGACCGGAGGACACGGTGGAGCACACGGTGGAGGTGTGACCCGCATGGGCGGAGCACCGCCATGTCCTCGAAGCGGTGATTGGCGGCGGCGACCTCTCGCGTCCGGCCCTGGTGCAAGCCATGGTCCGGAGCGAGACGGAATGGGACGCCGTCACCTCCTTCTGCGAAGCAGTAATGCTAGAGAAGGAGGTGGCGGAACGTGAGAGGGAGAGAACCTCTCAACGTCCCAGCCGCCACAGGAGACGCCCCGGGCGTCGGGGGCCACCACGTGGCCCCCGGCTACCGTAGGCGCGGGCCTGTGGACGGTGGGCTATGGGCTAGCTCGCCGTCCGTCCATCTCATGACGACAGGCCGTGTCGCGCGCCTCAAAGAGAGTCAGCAAAAAGGAAGGGGTCCGTAAGGACCGATGCCTGCCGGGGTTGCGGGACAGTTCGAAAGAGATACCGTGGCCCCGGAACACAAAGGGCGATGAAGGAACATGGATGGGTTTTAGTCAGTAAAAGTTTGACACTCCCTTCTGCTCCGCCCAGAGCGGGAGGAGTTATTTGATGATTTCCCATCCGAAAAAAATAATAAAAAAAAGGTCCTCATGCTCAGAAGTAGCGCTTAAAACTGCTAATCTAATGATCCAGTAGTGTATATCCAACACCCAAGTTCAACGACTATTACTGCTAAACTAATAAATTTAACTTAACCGCTATAAATTTCTTTCTAAGTTCATAAAATGCACTATCATCATGATTTTTTTAGATTAAACACTGTTTTAAGCTTTCACGGTTCATAACTTTACTACAAATGTCATTTACGTGATATCTTCCGTTAACCCGCGATCATGGCGCTTGCAACAGCGTCGAAATATCGGGAGCTCAAAAATAAAAAATAATCACGGAAGATATCCCGTAAGTGACATTTGTAGTATAGTTTTTTTAGATTTTTTATGCCAGCAGTTAAGCTTTTAGAGAATCGAAAAATAGTAGTAGCAACCCCTAAGTCATTTTAAAAGACCTATTCAATGATACCCCACACGATGAAGTAGACGACGAAAAAATATTCATCCCCACTTTACATACAGGAGAGCTACCCTAAAAAAATATATTGTCTAAAATTTTATTTTATTTGTTTTTTGGCGTAATTGATATACACACTTCTACAAAATTACAGCTTTCTAGTACTAACGGTCTTTTAGCAAAACCTGGGACAGTCAAACAAACAGACGGACATGACGAAACTATAAGGGTTCCTTGTCTACGGACCCCTAAAAACACTTTCGTAAATAATGCATTATTCTAGAATAAATTTGATAGTGAGTCCACATTAAAATAGAGATGTGCTATTATAGCCTTTTATTATACCCTTTTTTTTAACTTTTTAACAGGAACAATTTCGTCATAGGTACGTGATTGTTTCGTAATTTTTACCGCTTACGCAGCGCACGCAACGGATGCTCTCAAAAGGAATACATTTTCGTATTTGCAATATTTTTCATTGATGCTTCGCTTCTATTGGTCGTAGCATGATGTCATATTAGCCTTTCTCGAAAAATAGGCTATCCAAAATTAAAAGAATTTTCCATTCGAACCAGTAATTCTTGAGATTAGCGCGTTCAACCAAACCAAAAAATTCTTCAGCTTTATAATATTAGGTATAGATTGTGTTGTATAGTAATTGTGTTGAATTTATATGATTGGTAAGTACGCGAAATGCTGCAAAATGAGCATTGTGCATCGCTAAGTGACATATTATGATAATTACAACCAAAATCGGTGTATTTCAGTTTGTATAAAAGGCGTGTAATTTTAATTCCAGGCATTGATGCTTCAAATCTCAAAAGTGCAATATGTCTAAATATATTTGTTTTGTGGTGTGGCTCGTAAGCTTAAGCTGCGTTTGTGTAAGTATCGTTTATTCTTATTTCCAGCAATATCATTTTTAGAATCAATGCGTTGTTGGTCTATCAGTCACATCTATGATTTAAAAGAGTGTCCGTGGAGTTTGTTACCCGTTCTTCTCAATAGAGATGATCTGTTTTAGGCCGGGCAGTTGCCTTTTCACTAATTCGTGAGCTCGGAGGAGCTCGTGGCTAAATAATAACAGCCGCTCGGGTCGATCTTTAGGTAAAGCCGTGCTTGCCTAGGTTGGTCTGTGGATGGGTGACCACCCTTACATACCGAGTTTCCTCCGTGCCTCGGAAAGCACGTTAAGCAGTTGGTCCCGGTTGTCATTTGAAGATCTTTGACAGTTGTTACAGGTAGTCAGTGGCCCAAAAGTCTGACAACCAGTCTTACCAAAGGGTATCGTATTACCCAGTAATCACTGGGTTGTGGAGGTCAGTTAGGCAGTCGCTCCATGTAAAGTACTGGTATTCAGCTGCATCCGGTTAGACTGGAAGCCGACCCCAATATAGTTGGGAAAAGGCTAGGCAGATGATGAGTTGCCTTTTCACTAATTGATCGACTCCGTGCCTGCTAATGGTTTAATTGAAAAAAAAAAAAAAAACAAAATAAGTAGTTATTTTATTTTCGTTGTATTTATTGTTTTTCAATGCGTGAAGGCTGGTGAAGGTGTGAAATCTGCTAAAGATTACGAAGTCTTGAGAGAAGAGTGCTTAAAGGAGTCCGGAATCACAGAAGCTGAGTTTATGGAAGCTGCAAAGACAGACCGAGTGTCGAAGATAAGTCCTTGTTATTTCGGCTGCTTCTACAAGAAAATTGGAATTGTACGTATTAATAAATTCTACTAAGGGTTGCCTAATATCGGCGCGTTCTTCTTCCACGCGCGCCTCAAAGAGATGTCAGCATAAGGATGGGGTCCGCAAGGGCCGATGCCTGCTAGGGCTTCGGGACTGTCCGAAAGAGATACCGCGGCCCTGGTTCACAAAGGGCTAAGAAGGAACATGGATGGGTTTTAGTCAGTAAAAGTCTGACAGTCTCTCCTTTTTATAAGTCGCTGATAACTTTTGAAGAATTTAGAATTTTGATGAAAGTTCTTTATAAATGGGGCTGTAGTATTTTTTGTAGTACCGCTACAGTCTCATGCCTTCTCTGTATGAGAAGGGGCTTTTGCCTTATAATAGGACAATAATAGCCCGGTACAATAAATTTTATAGCCCATTCCCTCTCATAGAGGAGGCCTGTGTCCCAGCAGTGGGAACATTAATGGGCTGATGATGATGATGAATAATAAAGTTTAAAAAAAAAATAAGCAAATACGTCATAGAATCGGGTACAAAACCTTTATTCCAAAAGTCAAATCTGAATTTCAAAATACATATTTTCACAATTCCGAATGGTTTCAAATTCCGAATATTTATTAATACTATTTTCATAATTCCTAAATTCATTATTCCTAAATTTCAATATTCCTGACGTTCATAATTACTATTCTCAAAATACCGAATTTCAATAGTCCGACATAATGATAATACGAAATATTAAAAATACGAATCCCGATTATTAAAACATCGATTATTTAGAATTCGACAAGTAACGCGCGCTCGCTACGCTCGCATTTTACACACCCACTTTCTGACAAAAATATCGTCTTCGCTCCGCCGGCCTTCGGCCTACGTTCCTCATGTCAGCTAGCAAGACCCAATGTAGAAAAGCACGAAGCAATACTGAGTTCTACTTTATTTCTTTGATATTTGGTTTCTGTCACCAAAACCTAATTTAGCAGTTTATTCGAAGTGTTGAAAATGAGAGGAGCTCGTGGCTAAATAAAACAGCCACTCGGGTCGATCTTTAGGTTAAGCCGTGCTTGCCTAGGTTGTTCTGTGGATGGGTGACCACCCTTACATACCGAGTTTCTCCCGTGCCTCGGAAAGCACGTTAAGCCGTTGGTCCCGGTTGTCATTTGTAGATCTTTGACAGTCGTTACGTTGTCAGTGGCCCAAAAAGTCTGACAATCAGTCTTACCAAGGGGTATCGCATTCCCCAGTACTAACTGGGTTGTGGAGGTCAGATAGGCAGTAATTCCTTGTAAAATACTGGTATCCAGCTGCATCCGGTAAGACTTGAAGCCGACCCCAGTATAGTCGGGAAAAGGCTAGGCAGATGATGATTCGAAGTGTTGAAAATCGGAATGTCGTTTTTCGGACTGACGATCCATCGAACATTTGATTCTTCGGTCATATGAAAATCGGACAAGAAACAAAATAAATGATATTTACGACTTTCGAAATTTTGAATAATAGACATTATAATTCTTCGGTATTATGAAATTTGGACTTTTGATAATCAGAATATAGAAATTCAAAAAAATCTTGTTCGGAGTATTTGGGTGTTCTCCATAGAATCATTATAAAACAACGGAAACATGTCCGTTACCCTTAAATTATATTATTGATTTTTTTTTAGCTGACTGACAAAGGTCAATACGATCCGAGCGTCTACCTGAATGATTATAAAGAGTTTATGAAGGATGATTTTCATTACGCCCAACTGAAAGAAGTAGCAGAGAAATGCAAATCTGGTAAAAAAATGTCTTTGATATGATCTAAACTGTATAGTGTATAATATGCTCTACATTGTTCGTATTCTGTTTGTATTCTGACTCATCTAATGACTTTGTGGCGTTATGCCAGTTTTCTAAGGCTAGCATTTCAGTTTAGCCTGACAAATTAGTATTCGTTCCAAACCAGAATGATCACAAAAGCTAAGCAGGAGGTCCTAAGTTCGATTTCCAAGCGTTTCGGTTCAGAACAAGGTGTTATTGAATTTTTCTTATTCAAATTTTTCAGTGACAGTCCACCGCCTGGATTTGTGTTGATGCTCCTTGTATGAGTCCTTCTACTTGCTATAATAATTAATAGGTATTTTAAAATAGCAGTCAAAATTAAAAATTATACACTCTAGTCGTACATACTAACACACTGTTAATAGCTTTGATGCTGATAGAAAATTATAATTCTAACGGCTCGTGTGATCCATTGCTGGGCAAATATCTTCTTTAATTCTTTTCACTTACGCTTATAATCAAGTGCATTATTTTTTTATAAATTTCAGTAAAAGATGAAGTCGTGAGCGACGGTGAAGCTGGATGCGAGATGGGTGCGCTGGTGGCCGATTGCCTATATAAAGGAGAAATGGAGAAATTCAGTTAGTATCTTTATTTGCATAAAATTTGGTATATGAAGGATGTTACAGAAGTTGTATTGTAGGATGTGTGAAAAATGCTAGATAAGTTATCTTTTTGGTTTTACGATTTTAGGTTAAAACTAAAACCACCAATTACTCAACAACCACCAATTACCAATGCCTCATGAGCAGTGATAGGAATAGGTAGTGCTTATTAGCCTAAACTTCGAAGAACAGAGACAAGAATCGGAGACTTCCTTAGACTATATTTTTTTCCGGGACATCACGTAAGTACATCAAAAATTAATGTTATTTGGAATAAGTAATTGGTCTATGTTTACCTAAAGTTTGCGACTAGACATAACATAACACAGTCGTTACAACCATCAAATTTTCTGAAAGTTTTCTTTTTAAGAACATTTTGGAAACGACTTCTTCATCATAAAACTATGATACGCTCTCTTAGGTACGCACTCTTAGAATTTACAAAAAAAAACTCGCCGTGGTCGCATAATAAAATATAGTCTAAGGAAGTCTCCGATTCTTTTCTCTGTTCTTCTTCGAAGTTTAGGCTAATAAGCACTACCTATTCCTATCACTGCTCATGAGGCTAAGTGAAAACTACCGAGGATCACATATTTTGGATGTTTAACCCCATAACCTGCTTTGGATCCACGTCTATTCATTTGATAATGTAAGGGCGCTGGTTCTTACTACTAAAGAACAGCATTAGAATAGTGCTGCAACAGTCTTTGTCTTAATTCTATCATCGTTATCTCTGGTGGAATGTGGTTTTGTCTTGCGTATTTTTACATGATTTTGAGATGTTTGTAAGAAGTCCACACCACGTTGACACAAAAAGTAATTAATAATTATAATATGCCATTAATTTTACTGGAAACATTTCAAGTGAGTCTTGATTTTTCAGATTTGGAGATCGCACAGAACTGAATACGCAGAGGATACGAGATACACATCTAAACCTTCGAAGTTGTTTAATTTTGAACTTTAAAATAAATAAATCCCGTCTATTTTTTGAGTTTTATTCTCCCAAGTATTGCCAAAAATCCAGGCTCGCCACAATTAACCAGCTATAAATAAAGCGTAGTATTTTCGGAGTCAAACAAGCGTAAAGAGCACGACGTGTTTTTTTCATTCACCAGCGCGACGACGTGACAGAGCAGGCGATATGACAAATGGAAGGCGACCGCTTCCATTTGACATATCGTCAAAATGGAAGGCGACCGCTCTGCTGGGCAAAATTGTCATCAGAATAGTTGGTAAAAAACAAAAAGCGACGCCGTATTTCCTAGCAGCTTATGTGAATTCGATTGAGGAGAAAATGATCTCCCATGAAAAGCCGTTACATCTGTTGAGAACACCACTACTCATAATATATACTGACCAAACTAACTCAGTTGTGAAGATGCGTTCTAGAAAATGAGTCTCTTTACGCTTCCCACAAGGTGATTTTCGATGTAAAAGTCGAAAATATAAATGATGCCAGTCGCTCTTTTCTTGTGAGTGTGTGTGATGATGATATCGATGTGATATAGTAAACTAGTTGACCCGTTCAACTTCGTCTGTGTCACATAAAAAAGAGAGAGAGAGTAAGACAGAGTGGGTCGTAGACACCTATACTACGAAGTAGGTACCTTGTTTTCCATAAAATAATTTGTACTTTTATTGTTTTCCATAATCATACCCCCTCATAATATTTACTTGCAACAGTGCAAATACCACAGGGTATTTCTCTCTATATTATCGGCTCTCAGACGCGCGCACGTCCGTTCACTTTCACAGTTCAAAGGTAACTGACTGTACGCGACGAGAGACGACACAATGCTTCCCTCTCTTTCACTCACAGACACTACATCCCTTCCTTATTTTATTATTTTTGTTTGATGAGATAATTTTCACTTCATCCATCTAATCCTCACCAAAGCCGGAATCTCATTCGTGCCACATTTAGGCCGTCCAATAAACCCCGTTTACTACTACGAACTACGTTCCTTAAGAACGCCGAGTCCCACCTGACTCCATAGTCTCTACCAGACCCGACCTCCGCCAGAGCCACCCACGCACCGCGCTTCCTTATGCTGCTACAAGCAGACACCGACTTCTACCGGACTACGGCTATGAAATGGTTACTGGTACGGTTCTACCAAATAAACTAAGTTTCCCCACTATCTCGGACTCTAAATTTCTCTACTTCAAACGGTATTTGGCCCTCGGGCATTCTCCTATAACTATGATTCGCGTACTTCCAAAAGTAAAACACATTGTTTTTTTACTTACAAAAGTAAAAAAACAATGTGTCATACGCTCCTTTTCACAGCTTTTATTTTATTACTTTATTGTAATGTGTATTGTATTTTAATACGCGCATCGTATGATGTAAAAGGACATACTACGAACACATACTCCTTGTTAGCTCGTTTTCCACTGAGCTCACTTGTCGCATGGATGTATACCGTGTGCCAAGGCACCGCAACCTTTGTAATAGGGTGCAATTCTGCCTGTACCTTGTATGAATGACACTTTGCTTCTTTACATGTAACGCAATCTTGTTACGAGAAGACTTAAAAGAGTTGTAGTCGCTTACCACAACAAACTTCCATCCATGTAAATATAAACGAAAACATGTAACGTGATCTTGTTACAAGAAGACTTTAAAGAGTTGCAGTCGCTTACCACAACAAACTTCCTTCCATAAACATAATTGTTTTACACCATTTACTACGCCCAACATCTCCAGCTTATGTGAGTGATGCCTCGATTCGACCCGAATTGAAAAGGATGGCGAACGGATGCGCGCTAGCATGTTATTCTCCAACATAAACAAAGCACTTTCCACAATCACACGCGAACCTTTTCCCTTAAAACAATGGGCACGATGTTCGCCTTCACCAAAATTCGAAGGGCCTTGATCAGCATCTGGGACAAAACATGTCATCCGACTACCGTTGGTCCACCCAAAGCACATCAACACAAATCACAACTAAAACCAGCTTAATCTTTGCAACCTGTAACACCGTTAATGCATGGACACGTTGAAACTTTAAAGTTCAAATGTAATATTCCGAAAGCTGGACGTCCCATTCCCACTCTGACCTCAGAATCAAATCAAGTATCAAATCTTCTATACAACCACATGGCCTCTCGAGAACAAAACGCTGTAACCAGTGTAATTAGCTCAATTAAGTCACAAAATCTGATCCGAAATCAACTGTAACGGGTATCTATCCGGTTTTGTTTAACTCACGTTAATTTTTAAACATACGTTTCCAACAGTCAGATTTTTCAACAAATAACGCCGCCGGGCTTGCATAATGTGAATTGCTATGTCTTTTTATTTTGGCATCTTAATAATTCATTCACTCGTTCGCGCATTACTTTTCTTTCTACCGGCGGGCAACTATAAGGCCGTCTTCGTACTGTCTCGTTTGGATCTATTAAACGAAATTCTAGTATATAAGTGATTCTAGTATAGTTTATAAAAAATAAAACCGGAATATTTATTTTTCATAAACTGACAAGTCATTGTTTACGTTCTCATGAAATATCAATGTGTACAGTGTACATCATGCAAATTCTATATTGCTGAGAACTTATTGTGGCACAGGAAGAATAGCATTGCTCTTTGTTAGTGTAAACAATATCAATATCTTCTTTTCCAATGTTCCCATCTAGCTCCAATAGATCCTGCTTCATCATCGTACTCAATTTTTCTAAAGTAAAACTTGACATCATATTTTAATTTGTGGACATTGAAACAAATAGAGAATGTCTAATTTTTGGTATACAGTATTTATTCACACTGTTGGGAATCTTGATGGAAACCACTATGCACTGTACTTGTTATCGTTTATTGACTGTTCTGTTACACTTTTGTACATTGTTAGGAGTTATTAAGCACTTTATAAGCATTTTATAATATTAAATATCACAAGAGACGTGTGCGCTCTGTTCATCGTGAAGATAGAAGGAAGCCAGTGTTGCCAGGTTCGTATTTAGTTTTGACAACTGACATGACGTTGATATTACTAAACATTCTCGGGCCTCCAAAGAAAGGAAAGCCTCGGTACATAAGTACATCTAAGTTTACACAATAATAAATAAAATTATTGAAATTAAATAGAACATTGAGTTTCATTTACGTAGTTTAGAGCCTTAATATGAGTAGAGAACAGTTATATGATAATAAGGTATGTGTAAGGAACATAGTTTCTATAATATATTATAGTATAGCATTAGCTAGGTAGTAGTCTTGTCTCTTACATTATGTACATAAGTATTTACTTATCAGATAAGTTACTGTTTAAGTATTATTAATTAGGTACTAGATAAGTTTAGGAAACTTATTAGTTTAGTTATATAAGTAAGGAAAGTAAATCTAATGAGTCTAGCAATCCTGAGAACATAAAAGTTAGATAAACAAACATAGCTAGGTAAATCTTAATCTAGGTAAATCTAAATCTAGGTTAAATCTAGGTCTTATGAATAATTAGTACACACACACCTATGTCTAAAGTATAGTAAGTTACATTACATATTATAGGTATATGGGTATATGTTATTACAAGTAAAAAATACACAATATTAACACATCTAGATTCAATCTTTGCGTGGTAGCAATATAACTTTATTTACAGGTCTAGTAAATTCTCCTTTACTAGTTCGAATCTTTACAGATCTACATAGGCCGTCTGTCTTGTTATTGTATACAGAAGTAATTCGACCTAAAGCTCATGAAGTGGGTGGACAAGCTTCATCTTTAATTAAAACTAAGTCTCCTATATTTAAGTTATTTTGCACTTGTAACCACTTATTTCTAGTTTGTAATTCAGATAAATAGCTAAAATAGAATTGTTTCCAAAATCTTTGTTTAAATTGTATTATTTTTTGGTATACATGCAGTCTAGATTCGCTAACATCTAGTACATTAGGTTCAGGTAGGTCAGTCATAGCAGTACCTATAATGAAATGAGCAGGTGTTAGGCAACTTAAGTCATTAGGTAAATCAGTAATAGGATACAATGGTCTGGAATTAAGTATTCCCTCAATTTGCACCAGAATAGTATACAACAATTCATAAGTTAATTTTGTGTTATATAGGTGTCTCTTGAGGAGAGATTTCACAGCTTTAATCCCTGCTTCATATATCCCTCCCATGTGGCTTGCAAGAGGACAGGTAAACTTGTATTCTATGCAATTCGTGGTACATAAATCAATAATTTCACTGTAACTAGTATCATTTTTGAACATTTTATAGAGTTCATGTAACTCAGTTTTGGAACCTTTAAAATTTGTTGCATTATCTGTATCTAAGCAAGTAGGTATTCCTCTCCTAGAAATAAATCTTTTAAGAGCACAAATAAAGGCTTGTGCGGATAGATCAGACACTAATTCCAAATGAATAGCTCAAGTAGCTAGGCAAACAAATAGGCATATATAACCCTTAGAGTATTTACAGTTTCGGGTCATTGAACTTCTTATAGCAATAGCACCACTAAAATCAATCCCTGCATGAGTAAATGCACGGGTCAATGTGACTCTGGGAGCAGGAAGATCTGACATCTGCTGCCCACAAACCTTGCCTCTAAACCTAGTGCATCTAACACAGGAATATATGCATTTCTTTACTTCACCTCTACCATTGATAGGCCAGTATTTCAGTCTTATGTTACAGAGTGTGTTCTGAACACCTGAGTGTAGTAGTTTGAGGTGATAATGCTGTACCAAAATCTGTGTGATGTGATTTTTGGCAGGAAGTATGATAGGATGTGCTTGATTGTATGGAATGTCTGAGTGTTTTATGCGACCACCAACTCTTAGTATGCCATCTCCATCTAAGAATGGATTCAGTTTCCTTAGTGGGCTGGATGTGAATGTGTAAGACTTTTGTTTATGTGAAGTCTGTGAGTTAGTGATATTTTTTATAGATTAGAGTAGTTCATGCATTTCCTTTGAGAAAGAATGACTCTGTGTTGTGAAAACTATAAAATTGTGAGCATGTTTTATTTCTGTCACTGTTAAATGTGTTGTATGTTTGTTATGTTTGTTTTTTATAATATGTACAAATCTTAGTATGTATGCGACAATTCTGATAAGGTTAGAGAAACTGGAGTGTTTTGTGAATTTATCAAAGAAGAATGAATGATTGATGAGTGAGTCTGTGCATAAATTGACTACTTGTGGGGTTTGATTGTGTGATGTATTAAATGTGTCTACATTAGGCGTTTGTGTCATTGAAGATGGCCATTGTGAATGATCTCGAGTCAACCATGAAGGGCCTTGCCACCATAGTGTACAAGATTGAAGGTCTTTAGGCATGACTCCCCGGGTGATCAGATCAGCTGGATTTTGTTTTGTGTTTATGTAGTACCAGTCATCACCGCTGGTGGTATCAATGACCTGCATGAGGCGGTGTGTGACATATGTGTCGTGTTTGTGCTTGTATGGAGCTTTGATCCAGTGTAGTACAATAGATGAGTCTGTGAATAAATAAGTTTTGTCAATGTTAATTTTGTTATATGTAGTGTTTATGAATCTTTTTGATAATTGGGCTAGCAAGAGTGATCCACACAGTTCTAAGCGTGGTATAGATTGTTGTTTTTTGATAGGTGCAACCTTAGACTTAGCTGTGATTAGTGTGCAATTTGTAGGTGTGTTAAGGTAGGTTGCTCTTAGATACAGGCAAGCACCATAAGCTTTGTGAGAAGCATCACAGAACCCTAATAATATTATTTCTGTAGGTATATCTGTAAAATAATATCTAGGTATGTGTATAGCTTTCAAGCAGTGTAGTTGCTGAACATAGTTCTGCCAGATGACTAGAGAGTCCTTTGAGATCAAAGAATCCCAATCAATATTTTGTTTCCATATGTCTTGCATTAATATCTTAGCTAGAATAGTTGTAGGTGCTAGGATACCTATAGGATCAAATAATTGAGTTATTTGTGAGAGTATATTCCTTTTAGTGCAGGGAGCAGCACTGTAATCCGGTATGCTAACCTGAATTGTGTCTTGTGTGGGTAGCCATTGTAAGCCAAGGGTTTTGACAGAAATTGATGTAAAATTGTATGTATTATTTGAGTCTACTTTGTTATGTACAGACTGTATATGTTTTGTGTTTTCCGTAGAACTTGTGCCTACATGTGATAAAATGTCAGTGTGGTTAGATGACCACTTGTGCAGTTGAAAACCTGCTTTGCTCAATAAGTCTATAAGCTCAGAGCATACTTGTTTACATTGTTCTAGAGTCTGACAGCCATACAAATAATCATCCATGTACCCAGAGCTTTTAATACAGTCAGCTGCCTGCGGGTGAGTATCTGAGTGTGTGTCAGCTAAATGTATCATAGTGCGACAAGCTAAGTATGGTGCACACTTTGTACCATAGCAGACTCTGTTGATCTCTAAACACTTGAGCGGTTCAGATCTGGAGTCTCTCCATAGCACTCTTTGTAAAGATGTCTGTTGTGAATTTATTTTTATAGCTCTAAACATTTTGACTATGTCACAAGAGAAAGCATATTTGTAAAGTCTAAATCTGAGGATAATTTCTAAAAGATCATTGTATATGTTTGGACCTTCATACATTATATCATTGAGTGATATACCAGTAGATGTCTTGGCACTAGCATTGAAGACTGTACGTAATTTTGTGGTGATACTGTCAGGCTTTATGACCGCTAGATGTGGCATGTAGTAAGCATGTGTATCTGTGGGTGAGTAGTCCTCAATGAAGTGAGCATGTCCTAACTGTATGAACTCATGTTTGAACGCTTTATACTGTGTGTAGAGATTTGTATCTCTTTGCATTTTAGATTCAAGCTTTAATAAGCATCTATAAGCTGTGTTGAAGGAATTCCCTAGATCCTCAATTCTATCAACCTGTAGTGGTAGATCCACTGTGTATCTGCCAGAGCTGTCCTGTGTAGTTGTAGACATGTATAACTCTTCGCAGTGTTTGTCCTCAGGTGAGAGCAGCTTTTTTGGAAGCAGCTCCTCTTGCTCCCAAAAGGATTGTAGTATGTCATCTGTTGATGTAGATGTAGAAATCATGCTAGCATGCATGGCGCATTTAGGTGTATTTAGGTGAGTATCAGGTAAGTAGGAACCAGAAACAACCCATCCAAATAGTGTTTCAATTAGGAATGGTAGGCGCGAACCAAGCTGTATGCGCCCAGTTTGCAGTGTAGCATAGAACACTTCAGCGTTAAGCAGTAAGTCAATAGAACCCGGCATGAAGAATGTGGGGTCAGCGAGTGATTGAGCTTGTTTGCAGACATTTACATACACAAGCATGGCATATACCAGAGTATATGCCATGCTTGTGTATGTAAATGTGTGTGCGGTAGTGGCACTGAAATACTGTCCATGACCAAGAAAGTTTGATTGCTTTGATAGGTGTTATACCGAGATGCAACATTCATGTTTACACTTACTTGAGTATGCTCTTTGCTATTGCCTACACCAATTATAAGGCATGATTGCTGCTTGACCTGTAGTTCCAGTTGAGTTGCAAGTCTGTGGGCAACAACGTTGACTTCACTTCCTGTGTCCAGAAGTGCTCGGGCAGTGATCCACCGGCCTGAAGCATGTTGAACCCGTACCAGAGCTGTGGAAAGCAACATTTGATATCTGTTAGTGTTTGTTACTAGTACTGTAGAAGGTGTAGTGACTGATGTGTTTGAAGATTGAGTGTTAGTTGGCTGTAAGGAACCTTGTTGAATGTGTACTTGTGTAGAATCTACCGCCTGTTGGCTTTGTGTAAGATGGTTTGTCTCTTGACTTTGAGTTGGATTGTTTGCCTGTTGGCTATAAGTTGAATTGTTTGCCTGTTGGCTGTGAGTAGTTGTAATGAGATTAACCTGTGGTTGAGGCCTGTCTTCATGTATGGATGTGTGATGTTTACCTTTGCATTTTAGGCAGTGAAATTTGGAGCACTTATGCCTGAATTTATAGGGCTGTAAACAGTTATAACACAATGATTTAGATTTGATCAGTTCAATACGTTTCTGAGTTGTAAGCTCGAGATATGTAGGGCATTTATGCAAAGCATGACCGCTATTGCATAGAATACAGGTTACACTGTTTGATGCAGATGCTACATGAGAGACTTTAACATTTTGATTTTTATCAGTATTAGATTTAGCATCATACATTAACTCGAAGGCTGTTCTGCGTTGGTTTAAGAAATCAAGTAGCTCGCTCAGGGAAGCAATAGAATTTTCTTTGCGGTTGATTTCCCAAGCGGCTCGGAGTGAATTGTCTAATTTTTGTGTTATTATAAAAACCAACAATGCATCCCAGTGCTCCACAGGGAGCTGGATGGCTCTTAGGGAATCTAAACTTTGTTGTAGCAGAACCAAGTACTCTTTGAGGTTATTTCTAGTGATAGTACTAAAGCTAGTGATACTTTTTAAGTGGAAGTTTACAATTATGGTTTGGTTTTCATACCTCTTAGCTAAGATTTCGAGGGCTCTGGGATAGTTTTCTTCGATGATGAGCAGTGAGGCTATAAGGCCCGCAGCCTCCCCCGTCAGCGCCGTCTTCAGGTACTGCAGCTTGTTCACCACGGGCAGGTCGGTGCTGTCCACGGATGCGAAGAAGATGTTCTTAAATGCTGGCCATTGCCGGATGTCCCCATCGAAATTAGGGAGTTCGAGTTGAGGCAACTTGACACGTGACTTGGCGTGGTCGTAGTGCGTACAGTTCAATAATTGATCATTGTGGCGTGAAGGTGATGCCGTCGCTGCGGGTATAGGCGATCTTGCCGTCAAGGCGTCTATCATA
Organism: Xestia xanthographa; assembly: GCA_905147715.2. Taxonomy (NCBI): domain Eukaryota; kingdom Metazoa; phylum Arthropoda; class Insecta; order Lepidoptera; family Noctuidae; genus Xestia; species Xestia xanthographa. The sequence continues at coordinate 12,185,969 of LR990657.1, read as the reverse complement.
GATGCCTTTAGTCCGTAGAATCTGTCCTCGAAGGCGCCCCGCTCCTCTTCGTGTGTGTCTTGTCTGTCCGCGGCGTCGTCGATTGATTCGATTCGTAGCTGTAGCTCCTCGAACCGCTGAATCAGTTGTTCTAAGTCGCCTTGTCGGACTTTTATTCCGCTCACGGAGTGTCGTTCTGCGTCGTAGTTCTGCAAGTATCTTTCTATCCTAGTAAGCTTGCCTTTGATTGCGCTTCTCTTCTGTTTGAGGGTTTGTAGATTGATATCGATATTTTCTTCTCCATTGTGAGACATTATAGAATATTTTCATGTGTTGTTTCGCTGTTGCGTATATTGAGTTGAATAGAATGGGTGCGGTTGGTTGTAGCCGTAGAAAAAACCGCGTGTCTGCTTGCTGACCGCGTGGAGCCGAGCGGAAGTTCCGAATATTCTGGATTGTTCTGTTCGCTCGATATGTCAGTTGTCACTGTCAGTTGACGTACGTCTTGTAGATGACAGTTTTGCGTGTTCGCTGATTGGCCAATTAGAGATGCCGATGTACGAAGTATGTGGCTGTTGCCTATGTCCGAATGTAGATGTCGCTGTGTCGGTAAAGCAATGTCCGATTGATTTGATTGATTACTTCTTGAAATCTTGAATTAATTATCGATTTTCGACTGTTGTCGCTGCCCGTCGCTGGTTCGCCGCCAAAACTCCTGCGTTTGCGTGGTGCATACTGTAATGCATACGAGCGATGTTTGCTTCGTTCTCTCCGCCTCCACACCAAACGACGCGAAGAAAAAAATATGGCGATCCTATGTGGCGATCCGTATAACGTCGGCAGGCTCGAAGGACCAAAATGTTGGGAATCTTGATGGAAACCACTATGCACTGTACTTGTTATCGTTTATTGACTGTTCTGTTACACTTTTGTACATTGTTAGGAGTTATTAAGCACTTTATAAGCATTTTATAATATTAAATATCACAAGAGACGTGTGCGCTCTGTTCATCGTGAAGATAGAAGGAAGCCAGTGTTGCCAGGTTCGTATTTAGTTTTGACAACTGACATGACGTTGATATTACTAAACACACACCATTGTTCAAATTAAACTAACAATCTTGTATAAATTGTCTTCATAATTCAATAAACGGGCGTTATCCGTACACAAAACTTCATATTACGGGCATGACCTGTTCGTATTATGAATGTACTATGCCAACTATTGTTTGACTTTGTTTTTAACTGTAAACCATAATTTTATTTTATTTTCAATATTCGTTACTCAACAATTCCATTAATGTTTGCATGTCTAACATAAGGTACATGTACAAGACTCACCCATCTTATTCCAATATCTTATTTTATGTACCTGCAATTTTACTTCACTTTCTTTTACTTCACTTTACTTTACCTTACTTCACTTTATTTTACTTTTCTTCACTTCACTTTACTTTACTTCACTTCCCTTTACTGCATTTTGCTTTACTTCACTTTACTTTATTTATCTTTACTTCAGTTTTCTTCCACTTACTCAATGCTGGTCCTGCTCCGCATGGACAGGGGCGCATAAATTGATAGCATTAAATTGTATTGTTGGAGCTGCTGAAGATTGTACAACTATCTTTGCATTGTATAGAATCAATCTCTTTAGTATTATATAAATGCATAGCCCATATTGTGTGAGTACTATGTACTAGAAAGCTGTCATTCACTGGAAACCTACGTTTTTTCTTGACTTGAATGTGCCCTGGCGGTTTGGAGTATGTCATGCTCACTCAATTGTCTCGCTGATGGTGGCGCATGTGTCGGATCATTTTGTTCCCTTCAAAATGGTTGAGTTGAATGGTGCTGATCCATGCGTCATGACTGTGAACGGGCGCTGTCAGTTGTGACTGGTCATCTCTTGGTTGCCATAACTTATTTGAATGAATTATTTTGAATTGTATTTTTCGTTTGTGTGTTTTTGCTGTGGACACTTTTACCGTGCACATCTTGCTACATTGTTCTCACATAATATACATCTCAACGTGAATGATGTAACCAAGATTTTGTAACCATATTCTGATTTAGAAGAGTGTCCATGGAGTTTCTTGCCCGTTCTTCTCCATAGAGATCTACGCTAGGGAATGGGCAACTACAGTACTTTCACAGTTTTTATGTCTTGTGACTGGGACTGTAGCTACATTTACTTTTCATCTTTGTTTCGACAATTCAAAAGTGCCTGTAACTGGCTTACTTGAAATAAATGCTTTGATTTTGATTTTACACTCTGACATACCTACGTCAGTATGTATTTACAGGCATCACCTGTACTATATAACATTAGTAAGTCCTAACATTCGTCACCTGTTTCCGGACTACCAGGCATCATCTGGTAACATCATGTACTAACAGGTATCATCTGTTATCATCATGTGCATACAGGCATCACCTGTAGTAATTTAATTAGTATTACGAAGTCCTAACAGGCATCATCTGGTAACATCATGTACTAACAGGCATCATGTTATTTATTCCATACAGAAGGAGACTCATGTTCTCTTTTATACGAACATTCATTACTTGATACAGTCCTAGTCTTTTCTCACTATACGTAGGTACATATGTTGGGTCGGCTTCCAGTCCAACTGGATACAGCCGAGTGCCAGCACTTCACATGAAGCGGCCGCCTATCTGTCTTCCACAACCCAGTACCTGGGCAATACTATACCCATTGGTAAGACTGGATGTCAAACCCCTTGGCTTCTGACTACATATAACGACTGTCAAAGATCCACAAATGACAGCCGGGACCAACGGCTTAACGTGCTTTCCGAGGCACGGAGGAAACTCGGTATATAATGATGGTCACCCATCCACGGACCAACCTCGGCAAGCATAGCTTAACCTTGGTCGACCCGTGTGGCTGTTATTATTTAGCCACGAGCTCCTCCATCATTACTTGATATAATAAACTAATATTGATGGAAAGCGACGCAAACAAGCAGTTTGTCCTACTACTCATTTCCACACCGCTTTCTCCCGTTGGCATTTTGGTTTTCTTTGCCAACTATTTGTACAACTAAAATTAATAAAAGTTTGTCAATTTCTTCATTACCAAATAATCATTGTAAGATTAAAGTCTCAAAGTTGCAAAAACTAGACTATAGAGCAGTTACTTCTCATACCCTTGATAATTATTTTTCTAAGTATTCGAATTAGCCATTGCATTGTATGTAAGCTACATTTCATTCGAGGTGAGAGTTATTCTTATGCTACTCCCACATCTGGGTTAGCGTTAACGTTAATGGCAATGGCCAACTACTCGTTAATTAAAGCATTAAAAATGCGCGTTGACTACATTTAGGGAGTTAATTCTGTTGGCCACATCTACGCAACGCCTAAATAACGTGCTAATTTACGCGTTAAGACGCAGGTGGAGCCGTAGCATTATAATTATTTTTATTATAATTAGGTGAACCTTTGTGAATAGAGAAAATAAAGAAATTGTATGATTGTACTTCACGGGGCCTCACCGTAATTTGTACTGTGATTTTAATTATTTTGTGCAATCATAACTTCAATCTTAAAACACCGTACACCGTCTTTTTTTATGTAATTTAATAATAATAGCACACAGTAGTACTTTTAATCCTCGTCGCCAAAATGTGGTATTTCCCTCTATATTATCGGCTCTCAGACGCGCGCACGTCCGTTTACTTTCGCAACAGCTTTTGCTTTTGGTAACAGACTGTACGCGACGAGAGACGACACAATGCTTCCCTCTCTTTCACTCACAGACACTACATGCACTATTATCATTTATACTAATAACGCTTGTCAATTTGTCATATCAACTTATTTGCCAATTTGCCATTAAATAAGTTTCCATATTAACATGAGTCATTATTGTAACACATTACATAATCGAATATACTAGACATAAAAGCAACATCTATACATATAATAAATCTGTAGAAAAATCGTTTTTGTACATCGAAAATATTTCAAAAAAAATTTGCCAGGGTGGTAAAGGATAACAAACAGAACTCATTTCCATCATTTTTGGAATTTTTGTCTGTTTATCTGTTTGCCTGTTTCGATGATCAAGCATCACGTAAAATATACGAAACTAATATAGATAACTTTTATATATAAAAATTGAACGTATCTTGAGGTATTACTTAGTTGTTGTTTCATCGTAATCGGTTAATTCTATCAGAAGATATATGAACTTAAAAGTGTTCAAGAAGTACTAATCATCTAATGTATGATGCAGTGACATCTATTGTACTAGAATAGTAGCCTAAAATGTGCTCACCAGATAACTTTGAAATCGACTGACCGGCTTTATAAAAGTTACTCTAGATTAGTCTACATGACGCTGCTTTGAAAATTTACACCATGATTTCCGTGCATTATATTTTACCAGTTTTGGTTCTTAGTCGATAGATGGCGTTGTTCATTTCACTCCATTTTCTGAATCGAATGACCCTCGCCCGTGTCAGTTGCCTGAAGATTGGTTTTTTAAACCGACGTTACAAAAAGAAGGACGTTCTCAATTCGACGCGTATATTTTTTATGTATCACCACGCATAACTTTTTACAGAGAAGTCCGATTTACATGGTCCTTTTTTTGTGAAAAGCTTAGGTATATCTTAAAGTTGGTCCCATTTATAATAGAAAAATCGTGTTTAGGCTAATTTCCTGCACCTTGATGAGAACTTTCGGCCTAGCTGGAGTATGACTGTCATCGAGTGTAAGGATGAAAACGTAAGGCTGTAGAGGCAAGCCCTTATTTGGAAAAACATAAGTAGATTATATCGGAGAAATTAAATTGTTACCAACTTGAATCTATATACATTATAAAGCTCAAGAGTTTGTTTGTTTGGTTGGTTAAACGCGCTAATTTCAGGAACTACTGATACGAATTAAAAAAAAAACTTTTAGTGTTGAATAGTCCATTTATCGAGGAAGGCTATAGATTATCTAACATCACGCTACTACCAATAGGAGCGAAGCATCAATGCTAAATGTTGCAAAAACGGGGTTTTTTTTAGAGCTTCTGTTGCGAGCGCTGCATAAACAGATAAAGTTACGCAACAATCATGTATGAGGGAATTGTTCCTCATAAAAATAAAAAAATGACACTTGATCGATTATGACCAATGAAATCAGTGAAAATGATTTTATGTATTTTCACGTTTATGGCAACTGAAGCGTTATTTCTAATGAAATTGTGGCAAATACAAGTATGGTACCTACATCAGTTTTTTTTTCATTTTAAATTATGTGAAACATTAGTAAACCATACTACGATTCTTACAAAGTAGCATATTGCACACAAATCATCCCGCATTATTAAAATGCGCGCGCGGTACTTGATCATTATTTTGCTGTGGAGCTATTTAAAACTGTGATATCTTTTAGAGAGAATGAATGTCTTATTGAAATCAAATAATGAAAGTCCAATTTAAAAAAAAATTGAATAGTAGTCATAAATAACGTATTTATTTGAATAAGGATTTAATACCTTGTAAATGTGTATTGGTATTGTAGTGGTATTAAAATACCTTCGCAAATAATGCATTATTTTAATAATAATAATAAATTTATTTATAATAAATTTATTTATTTACTTAAAACAGCATATTAGTACACGTTAAAAATACAGTTTTACAAAAAAAGTACTATATCTATTATACAAACGTGTGGGTGAGCACTGCTCTCCTAGCTAGGTTATGAAAACTTGTGTTAAGGAGAAGCAGTCCGGTCCCCTAAGGTCTAATGATGTAGGTTACATAGTGCTTCCGATGTTACTGCTGCAATTTCGGAGTATTGAGTTTGACAAGTTTAAGATATTATCGTTTTATTAAAGGTCAATATGAAATAATATTAAGGTAAAAAGTGTGTGAGTGTGTGTGTGTTTGTGTGTGTGTGTGTGTGCGGGCGGATCACCACTTATGTTAAGATTCTTTCAGTTTCGTCATATGACTTGTTTTGGAGGTACGATTGCACAATCTTTTTACATTTGTATTACGGTAGTCCGTAGATGTGACACTCTTCGTTTATTTTGTTATACAGGAACGGACCAAGAAAATGAAAGAATCTCTTGACAAAAGTTGAACGTACTCGCGGCAAGGTGCATATCCCATCTTTTCGGCGTTTACTACGTTTTTTATTTTCTATAATTCTGTATGGGGTTTTGCGGTGTTGCAGAATGACTGTTTGTAGTATAAAGTGTTGCCGAACATTTAGAACTTTGCAGTCATTGTATAGTTGATCGGTTGGAAACAGAATAGGACGACAAGTGGCCACTTTTAAAATGGCCCTATGTGCTACTTCTAGCGGCTTGAGGGTGGTTTTAGCTGCGCCGCCCCAACAGGAAATGCAATATGTTACGATTGACAGTCAAAGTGCGAAATAGACATTACGTATTACAGAGGGATTGGCAATATACCGAAGAGTTTTAAATATGTATATCAGTTTGCGAACCCGTCCAGTTAATAACGCGATATGAGACTTAAAATTGAGATTCCTGTCCAAGATTACTCCCAGGTATCTGATGTTTTCAACAGAGGTTAAAAGAGGACATTGACAATTTGAACCCTGTATTTGTGGATGACAAGTGTGAGCTTTAAGCAAAATTGGAGTCTGTGGTTGAGAGGCCGAGCTGTTAGAGTAAGTTATAAATTTGGTTTTTGAGGTATTAAGGGTTAGAGTGTGGCAATTAAGCCAATTTAGCACAACTCCAAAGCCAATCTGAGCTTGATGCTCTAGTTGCGACCAGGAATCTGCGATGAAGGTTATTGCGGTGTCATTTGCAAATGATATTACCTTGGCATTAACGATTTTGAGATCACACAGGTCATTAATGAAGATTAAGAAAAGAGTGGGGCCCAATATGCTTCCTTGTGGTACCCCATAATGAATAGGAAGCTCGTCGCTGTTATGGCCATCGATCCTGACTCTTTGCGAACGATTGGAGAGGTAACTTCGGAAAAGATCCAGTTGTGGCCCCCTGACGCCTATTTTCTCAAATTTGATTAAGAGTGTGGCAACGGGAACAGTGTCGAACGCTTTCGCGAGATCTAGGAATATTGTAAGGACCTTTTTATTTTTATTGATATTATCTATGACAAAACTGGTTAGGTCATGAACTGCGTCGCAGGTTGATTTATTTTTGCGAAAGCCATATTGTTGTTGTGAGATTATCTTACAATGCTCCAGATATCCAACCAATCTTTTGTTTATCAACCGTTCAAGGACTTTGGACAAAGCACTTAGAACAGCTATAGGACGATAGTTATTCGTCAAAGTTCCGTCACCCCCCTTGAAGATTGGATAAATTATTGCCTTTTTAAAAGAAGTTGGAAAAACAGCTGTTTCAAAACAAATATTGAATAAATGGCATAAAACAGGCGCCAGAGTGGTGGAAAATTTATTTAATATTAAAGGTGATATGCCATCCCAACCTGTAGCTGCATTTGGTCTCAGTGAATTTATGGTGGATATAATTTCTTCTGGGTCAGTTCTATCCAAGACAAAGGATGAACTTGTTATTGAACTGTTTTGTGAGATAGATGGTTGTTGTGAGGACCTCGTTTTTATGACGTCATCTGCAAGTTTCTTGCCAATGTTGACAAAAAAGGAATTCACATCATTACACGACTGCGTGGGTGTGGGTGATGAGGATAGCAATTGCGTGGATGAGTGTGTAGTTTTCGTGGTGTTTGTTATTCGCTTTATGGTGTCCCAGAGTAATTTTGGGTTATTGCTTGCTTTGCTGAGTTCTTCCGCATCGAAGAGCCTCTTCGCCTTTTTAAGAATTTTCGTACAAAAATTTCTGTATCGTTTGTAGGTTACATTTAATGTTTCGTTATCCGGTGCCCGCATGAGTTTTCTGTGCATGGCATCTCTATTTCTCATGCACCGTAGCAAGCCGGGAGTTATCCAGGGTTTAAGAATCTTCTGTTTCGCAGTAACTTTTTGAATAACAGTGTTTTCCGATATGGCGGAGGTCAGTATTTCAATGAATTTGTCGGTAGCGGTATTTGCGTCTGTTGTTTTGTTAGGGTCGAAGTCTATGTTTAAGATTGATGCACCAAGTGCCTCAAAATTAATTTTTGTTATGGTAGACGTAGTGGTGACAGGGATACGTTTGCTGTCCATACAAAGTAGTGAAGAACCATGGTCGGTCACCGTATAATCATAGACAAATGTGAGTGCGGGTGACTTTGTTCTCAGAATAATATGGTCCAGGCAATTTTTGCCCCTGGTTGGGAGGGTATGTGCTGGGAGAAAACCATGGAAAGCGAGACAATTCAAGTACTCGTGGGACCGTATATCAAGAGAAGAAGGTTTGATGTCGAGATTTAGGTCACCCGCTATCACAACTGTTCCGAGGATAGGGAGCGATGGAAGTATGGTATTGAGGGCCGAGAGGAAGTTATGTATGTTGTCTGTTGACGGTGAGCGATAGATACAGAGTAAAGCCACGTCAGGGTTAATTTTTATAACTAAGCCCGAGGCAGATTGGTACAGGTCTGGTTCCTCACATACCGCTAGAATTTCCGACCTAATATAGACCACGACGCCATCACTTTGGTTTATGTGCTTGGTTGTTTTAAACACTGTATAATTTGGAAGAATCGGAAGAATTGAGTTACTAGAACATTGCAGCCAACATCGTCAAGTGAGATACGATGCATTAGAGTTTGTAAGTTTATGAAGTTACAATTTATTGATCAAATATTTTGTGAGAAAACTTTCAGATATTTATTTTGATTGATTAAATACGATTGCGTTTGTTCCGGGATGCATGTATGCGTCACTGATACAGAGAGTTCATCGATGTTATTGATTAGGTGAATTGCGTTATTAGCCATTTGTAAAAGTATATATTTATAACACGGCGATGCAAGTTTGCAAGCTGTCGGTATATGTAATTATGGTGTGTATGTGCTGTTTTGAAATGATGTGAATGTGAGTGTAGGTGTAGAATATATGTTTTTGAGACTGGTGGTGCATGTTAGACTATAATTTGTTAAGTTCCCTGGGGTTTGTTTGTGTTTTTGTAAATGTTGAGCGCAGCGTCTGACAGTTGTGTTTGTGTGTCTGATTACCTGAGTGGTGCAATACAAATATATTCTAAAGAGATCAGTTAAAGGCAAAAACTGTGAGAACAATGGTAAAATTGAAATTAAAACTAAAATTAAAGTTAAAACTAAAATTGTAACTAAACATAAAATTAAAAGTAAAATTACAATTGACATTAAAACTGGAGTGAATAGAGATATATGTAATTGGAAATCTAGTCATTTTCCAAGCTCAGTTCTATTTAAATCTGCTTCGCTCTTGATCAAAATATGTTTTTTTTCCCAAAGCTTCACGAAGAAATACTCTGCCCAGTGAAGTCCAGCAAAACTTAATGTCATTTTCTGTAGCAAATTTCCGTGCCAAATAAAATAACCGTTGCGATTTTGGAGTGAGGCTCTCTGAGAGGTAAATCGGTTTAGCAGCACCTGTTAGTTTTATATGGTTTGTATTTAACTTATTTTGACCATTTTTTTGGTTGAAGTTTCGTAGTTTTTGCAGAATATTATCTTTTTTATTGACGCTAACAAAGTCGACAATGATGGGGGATGTACCATTTTTCTTATTTATGCGGTAAATATCTTTTCAAAACACTTCCTCGGAAACTGGTCCATAACGCACTACGATTAGGTACAATGTATTTCACACGTGTGCGATTTTTTCCACTTTCCCGCACGTGTGCGGGTATGAAAATTGCCACAGATAACTATACTTACCTATACTAAATCCAAATTGGTTCAATGCCTATAGTCTGAGGTGAATGTTTTTTTTTTAATTTCGGCAAAGCACTACGCGTCTTTACGGCATAAATATTTTTTGAATATTGAAATTTTGTTTATAAATAGAATATCATAGATAAACATGATTATTAAAAACTAATAGTTACTTTTATACACAAATTAACATGTATTTGTGTTCTGAATTCAAAAATATAAAATAAATCTATTTTTTATGTTAGGCTGTTTAACGGCTTCATACCTTTGCCTCTCCTTCAACCTGGCGAAACCAAAGCGCGAAAAAAAGGGAAATTAAAATCATAGTTTCATAGTTCGTGACAAAAATATTTTTCGTTATTTTATTTTATTTCTTCAAAAGTGTATTGAAAAACGTCGTTTGATACACGTGGACATTTGTTATTGCAATTCTCGGCTCAAAAACACCTTATAATTCCGCCTCGAATGCAATGACAAACTTTCTCCACTTGTATCAAAATGTACTATTGATTTCCTGGCGTTGCAAGGGAATATCTAAGACGCTAGTTGTCTTCGTAATCAATTGACAGAGATCTTCTTTGCTTTCTCCCTCCAGTTTTGGTATATTTCTAACCTCTAACTTGGATAAAGATAATAAACGCTCCATATTTTAGAACAAAGATTATCATAAAAACGATTTTAGTGAGTCAACCTTAAAAGATAGACATAATGCTATTGCAGATGTTTTTTTAGAACTTTTTAGGAGGAACTATTCCGTCACACATGATTGTTGCTTAACGTACGCAGCGCACGCAACGAAAGCTCTCAAAAGCAATACATTTTTCAATAAACTTCCTCGAAAACTGGTCCTTAAGGCACTACGATTAGGTACAACATGCAATGTATTTCACACGCGTGCGATTTTTTCCACTTTCCCGCACGTGTGCGGGAATGAAAATTGCCACAGATAACTATACCTATACTTAGTCCAAATTGGTTCAATGCCTATAGTCTGAAGTGAATGTTTTTATTTTTATTTTTGCAAAACACTACGCGTCTTTACGGCATAAATATTTTTTGAACATTCAAATTGTGTTTATAAATAGAATATTATAGATAAACATGATTATTTAAAGCTAATAGTTACTTTTATACAAAAATTAACATTTATTTTTGTTCTGAATTCAAAAATATAAAATAAATCTATTTTTTATATTAGGCTGTTTAATGGCTTCATACCATTGCCTCTCTTTCAACCTGGCGAGACCAAAGCGCGAATAAAAAGAAAATTTAAATCATAGTTTCATAGTTCGTGACAAAAATATTATTCGTTATTTTATTTTATTACTTCAAAAGTGTATTGAAAGACGTCGTTTGATACACGTGGACATTTGTTATTGCAATTCTCGGCTCAAAAACACCCTCGCCTGCGGGTCGGGAGTTATAATTCCACCTCGATTACAATAACAAACTTTCGCAACTTGTATCAAAATGTACTATTCTCCGTTTTTGCAACATTTTTCATTGATAGGTACTCCGCTCCTAATGGTCGTAGTGCGATGTAATATAGCCGTTCTCGATAAATGGGCTATCCAAAACGAAAAGAATTTTCAATTCGAACAATTAATCCTTGCCAACCAAACAAACAAACAAACTCTTCAGCTTTTTGTGTTGAGTGTATAGGTATGATTGGGTATGTACGCGAAATACTGCAAAATGAGCATTGTGCATCGCATAGTGACATTATGATAATTACAACCTAAAACGGTGTATTTCAGTTTGTATAAAAGGCGTGTAATTTTTATTCCAGGCATTGATGCTCCAAAACTGAAAAGTACAATACGAGTATGTCTAAACATATTTGTTTTGTGGTGTGGGTCGTAAGCTTATGCTGCATTTGTGTAAGTATCATTTATTCTTACTATGTAATTAATATTACTAATAATATTATTTTCATAGCGTTGTTATTCGTGCCTGCAATGGTTTAATTGAAAAAACAAAATAGTTATTTTATTTTCGTTGTAATTATTGTTTTTCTATTATGAATGAAGGCTAGTGAAGGGGTGAAATCTGCTAAAGATTATGAGATCTTTAAAGAAGAGTGCTTAAAGGAGTCTGGAATCACAGGAGCTGAGTTTATGGAAGCCTCGAAGACAGCCGATGTGTCGAAGATAAACCCATGTTTTTTTGGCTGCTTCTTCAAGAAAATTGGACTTGTATGTATTAATAAATTCTAATAGGGGTCGCCTATAATAGTATTTTTAATTTTTTGTACCAGGCGGCTGTCCATTTTTGGAGTTGGGCTTTGAAACATTGGTGTCGATTCTGTTGAGCACAAACTAAACTTAATTTAGGCTATTGTTATCTTTTACTAAAAGACAGCGCGAGGAAAGGACGGCTATAGCTCAGTTATTAGTAGCTCAGTTATTTAAAAAACCCGCATTAAAATTCGTTGCGAAGTTTTAAAGATCTAAACATACATAGGGACAGACAGACAGCGAGAAGTGACTTTGTTTTATACTATGTAGTGATGAAGAACAAGGTATCCTCCGCTCTCCTCCTCCTAATCCTGAGACCCTACTCTCTAACGTCCGTCCGTCCGTCCGTCTCTATCCGTCTCTCTCGCGCACGTCTGCAGCTGAGTGTGAGTGAGAGAGACGGATAGAGACGGACGGCTGGACGGACGGTAGAGAGTAAAAAAAACGTGACGTGTGCAGTGTGTTTGGTGGGCTACTGCCCGACATTGTTGTCGGGTTTTTCTATGTGGTCTTACATCGCTTGCGCGATTTATTTGCGAATTTTGTAGTTAGTTCTTTACTTTTTGTAGTGCCGCTACAGTCTCATGCCTTCTGTGCCAGCAATAAAAGTGGATATTTTTTTTTTACGTTCGTCACACAATTACTAAGAAATAATATTATGTGTCCTACTCCATAAATTATATTGTTGTATTTTTTTTCAGCTGAATGACAAAGGTCAATATGATCCAAGCATCTACCTGAAGGACGTAAGAGAGATGACAAAGGATAATGATTCTATTTACGCCCAACTGAAAGAAGCTACAGTGATATGCGAATCTGGTAAAAATATCTCTTGACTATTCAAACTGTATAATTATGATCTAACTTGTTCTCTTGTCCTCTAATGACCTTGTGGCGTTATGCCAGTTTAACAAGGCTGGCATTTCAGTTTAGCCTGTCACTTACGTATTCGTTTCAAAAATATTAATAAAAAAAAAAACAAATTAATGATTTCAAGAGCGGTACTCAGCAGTAGCTGAGTAAGAGGTCTTGATTTATTTTCGTTTGATTACCAAGCAAGAATATTCGTTCGATTTCTCGTTTCGATTACCAAGCAAGGTTAAAAGGTCGGGAAAAAAGTTTAAATTTTTTCCATTAGGAATTTCTCAGCGACAGTCTGTCGCCGTCCGGATTTATGTCCGGTTGATGCTCGCCGTCGTGAGTCCTTCTGCTTGTTATTATAATTTATATTTTGAAATAGGAAAAATTTTAGTCGTACACACTGTTATAAGTTTTCGACCTGCTGGTAGAAAATTAAAATTCGAACGGCCCATAGTGTTCCACTGCTGGGCAATATTATACCTTAATTATTTCCACTAACGTTAATAATCAAGTGCATTATTTTTATAATAATTTCAGTAAAGGGTGAAGCCGTAAGTGACGGTGAAGCTGGATGCGAGATGGGTGTGTTGGTGGCTGCTTGTTTCTCTAAACAAGAAAAACAGTACGTTTCTTTGTTTACATAAAATGTGGTATATAGAAGAAGTCAGAAGTTGTATTGCAGGACGGGTGAAAAATTCAGGTTATCCTTTTGGTCTAGAGAGTGCAATTTTAAGATTGACGTGTATCTTTGTCTCATGAGGCTAATTGAAAATTACCGAGGGACACATCATTTTGGACGCCCTTAGCCTGCTTTGGGTCCACGTTCATACATTGGATAGTTAAAGCGTGCTGGTTCTTACTAATAAAGAACTGCATGAGTACCGTTATCTCTCGTAGAATGTGGTTTTATCTTGGCCCTCAGGCTTGCATATTTTTACTATGATAGGTATGTTTGTAAGAAGACGCCACACTGACAGAAAAAGTAAACAATAATAATAATGTGCGATCCATTTCAAGTGAGTCTTAATTTTTCAGATTCGCATAACGCACAGAACTGAAATCGATACGCAGAGATACGAGATACACATCTAACCCTTCACACAAACCTGTTACATTTTCATAAACTTATTCAAATAAATAAATCATATATTCTATTTGAGTTTTATTCTATTAAGTTATCATCATTATCAGACTATCTGCCTAACTTTTTCCCAACTATGTTAGGATCGGCTATTAAGCTAAGTAAGCTATAAGTTTTATTCTCTTAAGTATTGTCAGAAATAATCTGCAAGCGCAAAGCGCAGTATATTCGGAGTCAAGCTAACAGACAGCATAACGAGAACGACGTGACAGGGCAGGCCATGTCGAATGGTTGAAATGACGCCGTAGAAGACCCAGGCGAAGACGGCGAGACAAACTTTACTTATGATAGATTTACTTAATTGTAGATTAGACTACTAAAGCCAAGTGGGAAAAGGAAGAAATAGGTAGAGGGAAATCTTTGCCCAGCCGTGGGACAATATGGGCTGATAATCATACCAATCGTCAGCTACTTATTACCTATACTTAGATGTTGCTAGATCAATGATATTCTAAAACAGATATGTTGTGAGCGCGCAATCGTGAAGACTCGAAAACGGGCCAATAGGCTTAAGGGAGTGACTAAAACTAGGGAATATGCATGAAATACAAAACTCTTTATTTACATATTAAAAATGTCTTGTATTGGCGCATAATAACTAGAGTCCGACTGAAACAGGATTTTCAGCCGAAACCAAAACCGAAACCGAACCTTCGGTCTTGGTCCCAGTTTCGGCCGAAATCGAAACCGAAACTTATTTGAATTTTTATAGCATGTTAAATCTTTGGTATTTTTACGCATATATAGACAGTTAACACGTGTAAAAAAATAAAATGCAACAATTAAAGTATGTAAAGAGGGTAACAAAAATAGTTTTTTATTTGTAAAATAAATCAACATATTTACATGTCAAACTTTTTCAAAAATTAACATGTATTACTTATGTTTACAATATTACCTAAAAGAAATCAGTCTATGATAAATAAATAATACCTTTGGCAATCATTATTAATAGGAAAATTAATTCAAGTAAACAATGAGACATGACTAGTAGTACTGAAGGTCATTCACGGTAATAGTTAAATCACGGAAAGTAGTTGTGTATCGGATGTACGGGGCGGTTCGAATACGGGTTTAAACTTTAATCCAAAACAATTACAAACAAATATAGTAATGTTTGAATCAAATATCACAGGTATCTTCACACATCTTTTAAATGTTACATGAATTTCTACATAAATTCATATTGTATAAGTTCTAGGGAATAGAACCAATTAAAATATGTAATTAATTATATTCTTCTACAACTAACGACCTTTTCATTTTCCACTGTAGGACAAGACTCTAATGAATCCCATAAAAATACATCATCATTAATCATAAGTAAAAACAAATACTGTAACAAATCTACTTGCTCCCATTGAATAAAAGGATAAGCAGACTTGTTAAATTTAAAATTTAATTAGGGGAAAGATATAAAATACAGTTAGTTATATAAAACACCTACCTAGCACGCACTCTCTATAGTTTTATAGTTCACGCACTTAGATGGATAAGAATGAGTTCACCACTGTAGGAACCGGAACAGGCGTCAGGGTAGCAGGTCAATACCGGAGCAACCTCGAGGTTCAGCTCTGAAGCAGTAGAAGCGGCGGCAGCGCAGATCTCAGAGTTCACCAGGACAGCTCTGCAGCAAGGCAGTGCAGAACTCAGGGCCAGACGTAGGACAGCCCTGCGAGACCAGTAGACAGTCAGGCACGTAGTTAGCCTCTGAAGATCGGGAGTAGAAGTCCCAGGAGAATCTTTAGCTGGATCCCCTGGGCAGTTTAAGAATCTCTAGCGAAAACCAAGCGGTTATCTGATGCTCATCTAATCAGATCCAAAGTAGTCTTCCTTTTTTTTTTAAATGTCCTTTTTCTCAGTGTGGCCATCATCTCATCTGACAAGTGTTGTCAGCCAGGACAAATCCATGAGTGCATAAAGATTTTATAAAATAATTTAATATTAAGTTATTTAGTAAACAATCGTAATAATCTACAAAATATAATGGCTAAACACATATTGATAAAAATAATTTAAATATTACAAACCAAAAAGTAGCCATCATACATAGACTAAAGAGAATTAAAAAAGTAACTGACAATTTGACGCTTGACGTAAGTGTCACAACATGAAAATTTTGATAATATTTTATTTCAGCTATTTCCAAGTTAAAGAATCGTATTTAAATCGATTTGCTGAGTGTAGATAGGATATAAATAAATAAAAGGATGATGAATAGTATTATGAATGGTGAATATGAAGCGTAAGTATAGCATAATACTATAATACTTATTCAAACAGTTTATTGTGGATCATAGGTTCATAAGATGTTGGGTTGAATACAGGTGTCTGCTATGTCCCGCCATCGCCATTGAGGCATACAAAATTCATGTCACAAGTTCGGTAAAAAATACAATACTAAACAATAATAAAATTAAAATTAAACTTAGATTATATAGCAATATAATTAAAATACAATACATCCAATTTGTCATGTAAATACATTGTGATTAAATTATTTAAAAAATTATAAAATACTTATGTCAGATTAACAAATTATTCAATGATGATAGGGTGTTATTTATGTCAAGTTTTAGGTCAGTTCTGTCATTACCGGTAAACAATATGGTAACTGTCGAAATGTCATTTATATAAATTAGAAAAAGTGGTGGGCCTAGAATGCTGCCCTGAGGAACACCGGAAAGGATATTTCTTACTTCAGACACAACGGTTTCTTCAGTTCTGGTAGTTAAAGAGACTCTTTTTAATTCTACCATCTATTTTCTGTCATTGAGATATGATTCAATTAATTTGTATACGTTACCCCTTACGCCAAATGCATATAATTTATTCAAGAGTATTTAATGGCTGACTCGGTCGAATGCTTTTGACATATCCATGTACAGAGCTATGGCTGGCGACCTAGTGTCCATATTTAGAAGGACTTTGTGTAAAAAGTTATATATTGCTGTATTAACCGATTTATTTTTCCTAAAACCATATTGGCATGGGGTAAATATATTGTTACTTTCGAAAAATGGGTAGAGGCAGTTATAAATGTTTTTTTCGAATATTTTAGAGAAAATGGTTATTAAAGCAATTGGCCTGTAGTTACCTTACCTAATAATGTTTGCGCGAGAAAAACCACATAACCTCAAATCATCACGATCGCGCCGACTAGCGAACTCATTTGGCAATCACGTTCACTCACTCGAAGTTAGCCGAATGATGCGCCACAATTCACGAACACCTAATTTCGGTGGGGCCGAAGGTTCGGCCAATTATTGGCCGAAACCGAAACTGTGACCGAAACTAGATTTTTTGGCCGAAACTAGCTGAAACCGAAACCGAACCTTCGGTCGGTCCTTAATAATAACATTGTTGATTACTTGTTTAAGTTTCTAAAACATCACTTATTCTAAAATTTATTGTTTTATGTAACATGTTTTAATGAAACGGAACGCACTCTCAAAACGCGTCGTCTCTCGATAACACCGGTATTGACGTCAAAGTCTATGTGTCAAAAAAACACTCTTATTTGAAAAGTAGGTACTTAAAGTTTCACGAATATTGTATTATAATATTTTTATTGCAATTTATGCTTGAATAAAGCCATACAATTAGTAAAATTATTTTATTAAGGCCAAAAATTTAATGTAAACAAGGCAGATTGTGTTAAATGACGTCACATCATGGCGGACAGTCACGGACGTTTGCACTGTTGTAGAAAACTGCAGGAGTATAATGGCCTGTGGACGGTGGGCTATGGGCTAGCTCGCCGTCCGTCCGTCTCATGACGACAGGCCGTGTCGACGGCGCGTTCGTGTTCCACGCGCGCCTCATAGAGAGTGAGCAAAAGGGAAGGGGTCCGTAGGGACCGATGCCTGCCGGGGTTGCGGGACTGTTCGAAAGAGATACCGTGGCCCCGGAACACAAAGGGCGATGAAGGAACATGGATGGGTTTTAGTCAGTAAAAGTCTGACACTCCCTCCTGCTCCGCCCAGAGCGGCAGGAGTTATTTTGATGATTTCCCATCCGAAAAAAATAAAAAATAAAGGAGTATAATATTATTTTTGAGCGACAGTCGTCGAACTTAACTTTTAATACTTTTCTTGGGTTGATACTTATTCATCATCATCATCATCATCAGCCTATTAATGTTCCCACTACTGCTAGGACACCGGCCTCCTCTCTATGAGAGGGAATGGGCTATAATCTACCACGCGGGCCCAGTGCGGATTGGTAGATGTCACATGTCTTCGAATTTTTTGGTTCTATGACATGCCGGTTTCCTCACGATGTTTTCCTTCACCGTTTTGATATTACTGTCTTTTATTGATTTCAGTGAATAAAACATGCATCTTCCCTATATTGGTTTGAGCCGCTGAAAAAAATCTCGAAAGATATAGGTCCAAGTAACATAAGCGAATAGTCCGACGCTTTGTATTCCAAATCTAAACGAGAACTAGTCTTCTTCATCAAACTTGGCAGTCCTAGCGCACCTCGATTACCTTATTCGCTGCCTTAAATTGTTTGTTTACGTCATGAATGTGTTATTCGTATGTATGTTGTTTATGTTACCTGTATTTCTGGAAATAAACGATTTCATTTCAATATTATATGTTCACGTATATACAGAAAGCAATATCTGTTTTAAAAATAGATCTTAATCTGTCACGTCAAAATATCAAATTTATTTACATTTCTAAATGATTACACTTATTGAAAATTTGAGGTCAATATTCGAGTGAAATGGCATTTCAAATAGGTATGATAGAAAGCGTTAAAAGGCGATGGCTACCGAGATGGTAGATAATGTGGGATAAAATGGGATACAAATTTTAACATTCGAAAGAAAAAAAAAAATATAAATCCAAATTATGGTTGTCATGTTGACATTGGCGCCTAACTACCAAACCACATAATATGTATGTGGCCATGACTCTGGCATACTGGTGTGATTTGTTCGGTTTTTTGCTAACAATGAAGTCATTTCATAAAACATCGCCGTAACTAGAGGTAAAGGGTGTAAAAACCCTTTAACGAAGCCGAAAGGCATCGTCATATATATTATTTTTTTGTTCTACACCAGGCACCTGGGAACCTTCTAGTTACGGAGATCTTGGGGGTCAAAGTTTCAACTTTTGACAAAAAAAAATTTTATTGTAAGATTTTTACTTTAAACATCTCCACAACCCCCACACTATTCAATCCATCCACCAGGACAATGTTTTGAGTGTGTAACATTGAGTTTCACCGTAAAATATGATTTTTCACTCAAAAAAAAAAGTCGCTTCCCAGCAATAATTTTGCATAAAGGAACTTCGTTTAAAGTAAAAAATGCTTGGTTGACGGCTTTGTGATAAGGTGTTTACACCCTGTATTTATTCTCCGATTGCAGTCTTAATTCAAAAATTAACTGAATAGAAGTTACCAAAATAGTTTACAAGTTTAAAATGCGTAAATGATAATGTGAGCAAATTGAGCATTGTGTGTAGCGTACGTAGTCGAGATATTATTATAATTAAGTCGCTCCATTTATGTACTTTACTTTGTATAAAAAGGCATCAAGATGATAATCTGGGCGTTTACACCTGGGACTTCAGTGGATTAGGAATTCCAAACTGAAAAGCACCATGATTAAATCTACTTGTCTTGTGTTTTGTGTGGTGATTTTTTGCTTAAGAAGTACTTATGTTAGTATCATTTTTGCATGGAATCTCGTTCGAACTCCAACAGGGCGTGGTGGAAAGTTAGACAGAGGTGTTTCTATTAAGTATATCCGTAATTCACCAGATATGATTTTTAGTAATTCTAATGTTTATTTATCCGTTTTAATACTTTATTTTTTGATCAGTCGCCTCGTTTCGTTTCCACTGAGTCATTTGTCTTTATTATGCGTTAAAAGGTAGCTCAAGCACAGAATGCTTCTCCTTTAGAAGCTTTTGCAACCATAGTAGAAGAGTGCTCCAGGGATTTTGGGACTACAAGAAATGAAATGATGGCCGCTACAGCGACAGGTGATTTATCAGGTATAAATCCTTGTGTCTGGGGGAGGAGCTCGTGGCTAAATAATAACAGCCGCTCGGGTCGATCGTTAGGTTAAGCCGTGTTTTGTCCCAGATGCTGATCAAGGCCCTTTGAATTTTGGTGAAGGCGAACATCGTGTCCATTGTTTTTAGGGAAAAGGTTCGCGTGTGATTGTGGAAAGTGATTTGTTTATGTTGGAGAATAACATGCTAGCGCGCATCCGTTCGCCATCCTTCAATTCGGGTCGAATCGAGGCATCACTCAAATAAGCTGGAGATGTTGGGCGTAGTAAATGGTGTAAAACAATTTTGTTTATGGAAGGAAGTATATTGTGGTAAGCGACTGCAACTCTTTAAAGTCTTCTAGTAACAAGATCACGTTACATGTTTTCGTTTATATTTACATGGAAGGAAGTTTGTTGTGGTAAGCGACTACAACTCTTTTAAGTCTTCTCGTAACAAGATTGCGTTACATGTAAAGAAGCAAAGTGTTATTCATACAAGGTACATGCAGAGTTGCACCCTATTACAAAGGTTGCGGTGCCTTGGCACACGGTATACATCGATGCGACAAGTGAGCTCAGTGGAAAACGAGCTAACAAGGAGTATGTGTTCGTAGTTTGTCCTTTTACATCATACGATGCGTATTAAAATACAATACACATTACAATCAAGTAATAAAATAAAAGCTGTGAAAAGGAGTGTATCATTGTTTGGAGCACCGGTACGGATTATTGCCGGTCAAGGTCGTTGTTTCACATATCAAGAGTTTAGGGAATTTTGTGAGAGTAAAGCATTAGGCTTCATTTAATAGCCACGAGATCATCGCGAGTTAACGGTCAAATTGAGCGCACAATAAGTACGTTAAAATCTATGCTTATCGCAGTTGAAGTAAACGAAGAAAGGTCGTGTCAGGATGCGTTAGGAGATGTGCAGAGGGCACTAAACTGTACGGTCAATAGGGTGGCAAAAGTAAGCCTGCTCGAATTTCTAGTCGGTAGTCGCGCGCTTTTTAGTCTTATAGCTTACGACGATGATACTGACGCAGATCTCGAACAAGTTAGGAAAAACTCAGCTCGGTTAATCGGAAAGTCGGCACTATATTTAAAAAAGGGTGGAATGCACTAAGGCACGACTGTAAAATACTAAATTGGACCCCAAATATAAATGACCTTTCACAGTTGTAAAACTGTTAGAGGGGATCGCTACACATTGAGAGCATTAACGCGAATCATAGTCAAAGGAGAAATTGAATTGGCCCGAGGGCCAAATACCGTTTGAAGTAGAGAAATTTAGAGTCGGAGATAGTGGGGAAACTTAGTTTAGTTGGTAGGACCGTACCAGTAACCATTTCATAGCCGTAGTCCGGTAGAAGTCGGTGTCTGCTTGTAGCAGCATAAGGAAGTGCGGTGCATGGGTGGCTCTGGCGGAGGTCGGGTCTGGTAAAGACTATGGAGTCAGGTGGGACTCGGCGTTCTTAAGGAACGTAGTAAAACAAACAGGGGTTTATTGGATGGCGAAAATGTTGGCCGTAGGCCACGAATGAGATGCCGGCTTTGGTGAGGATTAGATGGATGAAGTGAAAATTATCTCATCAAACAAAAATAATAAAATGAGGAAGGGATGTAGTGTCTGTGAGTGAAAGAGAGGGCAGCAGTGTGTCGTCTCTCGTCGCGTACAGTCAGTTACCTTTGAACTGCGAAAGTGAACGGACGTGCGCGCGTCTGAGAGCCGATAATATAGAGGGAAATACCACAGTGCAAGTAAATTTTATGAGGGGGTATAATTATGGAAAACAATAATAGTACAAATTATTTTATGGAAAACAAGGTACCTACCTCGTAGTATAGGTGTCTACGACCCACTCTGTCTTACTCTCTTTTTTATGTGACACAGACGAAGTTGAACGGGTCAACTAGTTTACTATATCACACGATCACATCATCACACACACTCACAGGACAAAAGCGACTGGCATCATTTATATTTTCGACTATTACATCGAAAATCACATTATTGTGGGAAGCGTTTACGCTCTAAATGAGTGTCTTTAGAGACTCATTTTATAGAACGCATCTTCACAACTGAGTTAGTTTGGTCAATATATATTATGTGTTCTTAACAGATTTAACGGCTTTTCATGGGAGATCGTTTTCTCCTCAATCGAATTCACATAAGCTGCCAAGGAATACGGCGTCGCTTTTTGTTTTTTACCAACTATTCTGTTGACAATTTTGCCCAGCAGCGGTCGCCTTCCATTTTGACGATATGTCAAATGGAAGCGGTCGCCTTCCATTTGTCATATCGCCTGCTCTGTCACGTCGCGCCGGTAAACGAAAAAAACACGTCGTGCTCTTTACGCTGTCTGTTAGTTTGACTCCGAAAATACTACGCTTTATTTATAGCTGGTTAATTGTAGCGAGCCTGGATTTTTGACAATACTTGGGAGAATAAAACTCAAAAAATAGACGAGATTTATTTATTTTAAAAGTTATTCAAAATGAAACAACTTCGAAGGTTTAGATGTGTATCTCGTATCTCTGCGTATTCAGTTCTGTGCGATCTCCAAATCTGAAAAATCAAGACTCACTTGAAATGTTTCCAGTAAAATGAATGGCACATTATAATTATTGATTACTTTTTGTGTCAGCGTGGTATGGACTTCTTACAAATATCTCAAAATCATGTAAAAATACGCAAGACAGACCACATTCCACCAGAGATAACGATGATAGAATTAAGACAAAGAGTGTTGCAGCACTATTCTTATACTATTTTTAGTAGTAAGAACCAGCGCCCTTACATTATCAAAGGAATGGACTTGGACCCAAAGCAGGTTATGGGGTTAAACATCCAAAATATGTGATCCTCGGTAGTTTTCACTTAGCTTCATGAGGCATTGGTAATTGGTGGTTGTTGAGTAATTGGTGGTTTTAGTTTTAGCCTAAAATCGTAAAACCAAAAAGATAACTTATGTAGCATTTTCCACACATCCTACAATACAACTTCTGTAACATCCTTCATATACCAAATTTTATGCAAATAAAGATACTAACTGAATTTCTCCATTTCTCCTTTATATAGGCAATCGGCCACCAGCGCACCCATCTCGCATCCAGGTTCACCGTCGCTTACGACTTTATCTTTTACTGAAATTTGTATAAAAATAATGCACTTGAATATAAGCGTAAGTAAAAAGAATTAAATGACACTTTTGCCCAGCAATGGACCACACCAGCCGTTAGGAGTATAATTTTCTATCAGCACAAAAGCTATATTAACAGTGTGTTAATATGTACGACTAGAGTGTATTATTTTTAATTTTGACTGCTATTTCAAAATATAAATTATTATAGCAAGCCAAAGGACGCACACAAGGGAGCATCAACACAAATCCAGACGGTAGACTGTCACTGAGAAATTCGAATAAGAAAAATTCAGTTACATTTTGTTCTGAACCCAAACGCTTGGAAATCGAACCCAGGATCTCCTGCTTAGCGGTAGCTATTGTGATCATTCTGGTTTGGAACGAATACTAATTTGTCAGGCTAAACTGAAATGCTAGCCTTAGAAAACTGGTATAACGCCACAAAGTCATTAGATGAGTCAGAATACAAACAGAATACGAACAATGTAGAGCATATTATACAGTTTGGATCATATCAAAGACATTTTTTTACCAGATTTGCATTTCTCTGCTACTTCTTTCAATTGAGCGTAATGAAAATCATCCTTCATAAACTCTTTATTCAGGTAGACGCTCGGATCGTATTGACCTTTGTTGGTCAGCTAAAAAAAAAACAATAATATAATTTATGGGTAACGGACACGTTTCCGTTTTTTTATAATAATTCTATGGAGAACACCCAAATACTCCTAAACAGATTTTTTCAAATTTCTATATTCTAATTATCAAAAGTCCGAATTTCATAATACCGAAGAATTATAATATCTATTATTCAAAATTCCGAAAGTCGTAAATATAATTTATTTTGTTTGTTGTCCGATTTTCATATGACCGAAGAATCAAATGTTCGATGGATCGTCAGTCCGAAAAACGACATTCTGATTTTCAACACTTCGAGTCATCATCTGCCTAGCCTTTTCCCAACTATATTGGGGTCGGCTTCAAGTCTTACCGGATGCAGCTGGATACCAGTATTTTGCAAGGATTTACTGCCTATCTGACCTCCACAACCCAGTTAGTACTGGGGAATGCGATACCCCTTGGTAAGACTAATTGTCAGACTTTTTGTCAGACGTTTTGGGCCACTGACTACCTAACGACTGTCAAAGATCTACAAATGACAACCGGGACCAACGGCTTAACGTGCTTTCCGAGGCACGGAAGAAACTCGGTATGTAAGGGTGGTCACCCATCCACAGAACAACCTAGGCAAGCACGGCTTAACCTAAAGATCGACCCGAGTGGCTGTTTTATTTCGCCATGAGCTCTTCTCATTTTCAACACTTCGAATAAACTGCTAAATTAGGTTTTAGTGACAGAAACCAAATATCAAAGAAATAAAGTAGAACTCAGTATTGCTTAGTGCTTTTCTACATTGGGTCTTGCTAGCTGGCATGAGGAGCGTAGGCCGAAGGCCGGTGGAGCGAAGACGATATTTTTGTCTGAAAGTGGGTGTGTAAAATGCGAGCGTAGCGAGCGCGCGTTACTTGTCGAATTCTAAATAATCGATGTTTTAATAATCG
The DNA here is from genome assembly GCA_905147715.2 of Xestia xanthographa. NCBI lineage: Eukaryota > Metazoa > Arthropoda > Insecta > Lepidoptera > Noctuidae > Xestia > Xestia xanthographa. Next base: position 12,161,239 of record LR990657.1, on the reverse strand, counting down.
GGATTCGTATTATTAATATTTCGTATTATCATTATGTCGGACTATTGAAATTCGGTATTTTAGAGAATAGTAATTAAGAACGTCAGGAATATTGAAATTTTGAAATTATGAATTATGAAAATAGGATTAATAAATATTCAGAATTTGAAACCATTCGGACTTGTGAAAAAATGTATTTTGAAATTCGGATTTGACTTTTGGAATAAAGGTTTTGTACCCGATTCTATGACGTATTTGCTTAATTTTTTTTTTTAAACTTCATATTATTCATCATCATCAGCCCATTAATGTTACCACTGCTGGGACTTATAAAAAGGAGGGAGGGTCAGACTTTTACTGACTAAAACCCATCCATGTTCCTTCATCGCCCTTTGTGTACCGGGGCCGCGGTATCTCTTTCGAACAGTCTCGCAGCCCTAGCAGGCATCGGCCCTTGCGGACCCCTTCCTTATGCTGACATCTCTTTGAGGCGCGCGTGGAACAAGAACGCGCCGCGGCATATTAGGCAACCCTTAGTAGAATTTATTAATACGTACAATTCCAATTTTCTTGTAGAAGCAGCCGAAATAACAAGGACTTATCTTCGACACGCGGTCTGTCTTTGCGGCTTCCATAAACTCAGCTTCTATGATTCCGGACTCCTTTAAGCACTCTTCTCTCAAGACCTCATAATCTTTAGCAGATTTCACACCTTCACCAGCCTTCACGCATAGAAAACAATAAATACAACGAAAATACAATAACTATGCTTATTTTTTTTTGATTTTTCAATTAATCCATTAGCAGGCACGGAGTCGGTCAGTTAGTGAAAAGGCGACAGCCAGACCCAAAACAGATCATTTCTATTGAGAAGAACGGGTAACAAACTCCACGGACACTCTTTTAATTCATAGATGTGACAGATAGACCAACAACGCATTGATTCTAAAATAATATCGCTATGAAAATAATATAGCTAGAAATAAGAATAAACGATACTTACATAAGAGCGCACACCTTAGCCGCACGAACTAGTTGGTGGGCGGGGTTAAAATGCATGCTATTTCATCCGACATCACGAGCGAAAGGCATAGACGCTGTAAAGAGCAGAAGGAAGCTACTGCGCGTACACATACACACTCCTAACGCTGAGTGACGCATACATGCGCGATTTCATTGAAGACGGGACGACATTGTAGCGGCGGCGCGTGGCGCGGCTGTAATTGTGTAGTATCATCATTGTTGGCACGTGCTGGCGTGTATGCGATTTATGTTTGAAGGACAACATAAACTCAAACCAATAGGTGTTGGAATTTACAACATAGGACAATCACTTAGTGAAACGTAATTATTATGCACCCAGTTTAGTTGTTATTATGAAAGGACAAGCTCCTACATCCTATAATATTTAGGAATATTATAGGATGTAGGAGCTTGTCCTTTCATAGGTAGGTACTTACCCGCGACTTTGCGAGACGTGGCAATGAGTTCGCTTGCGAAAATGTGAATATAAGTAGAACAATGTAGGTAGGTAGTAATGTAGGTAGATATTGTTATTTAGTTTAAAAATAATTTCATTGATATGACTTTTTTTTCTATACTTACCTACCTTTGTTTTGACGTGACAACGTCTTATAAATTGGTTTGCCGGGTGACACTTCAAGAAACTGCGTTACGCTCCGCTCACGTTATGCGCTCACAATGAGAGCGAGTGAGAGGCACGCGTCCCTTCCACTCGGGCATGGTTAGCCCGCCTAAGAGCGAGAGAGACAGACATAAAAAGTTTATTTTACCACTCAAAGTCGTTGTCACGTAAAACTTTCGCCCGTATACCGACTTTACAGGCAACCAATTTTTTTATAGGTGGTGCAACTATGTTACTACTTATGTTAAATACCTAGGTATTTACTTAGCCTAGCTGTAGCTAGTTACCTATAATTAACCCACAGGCGACTCCTCATTAGTACAGCCAGAGTCAGGATAATTGCTTTTTCGACAGCGTGACTGATGTGACTGTGAGTCTGTGACTCTGTGAGGCTTGTTGTTGATTCATCAGATAAAAAAAATATGTTATTTTGTAAATTGTTTATTGGCTGTTTATTTAGCGGTCTGTAATATTGTTTTATTCTACATTTATCAACAATAGGCATTGTGCCGCTCAGCTAAATACGACGTAGTAAATGACGACCCGATTGGCGCAGTGGTAGTCACGCTGCCTTACGTTCTTAGGGTCCCAGGGTTCGAATCCCGGTCGGAGCAAATGTTTGTGTGATGAGCATGGACATTTGTTTCCGAGTCATGGATGTTTATATGTATAATAAGTATGTATTTACAAACAAAAAGTATCTATGTAGTATATTAACTATCTGGTGTCCACGATACAAGCCTCGTTGCTTAGTGTGGCACTAAATGGCGCTGTGTGTAATGTCCAGCAATATTTATTTATTAAACTAGCGTAATGGATGTTGTTAAAATAATTATGGAGCCAGTATTTATTTTGTGGGTCAAGTAAAGATTTTTTAAATATAGGTACCTACCTGCTCAGTAAAAAAATATTTCGTTGCTATGGCTTCATTATAGCTGTTGGATGATTCTCTGAAAATATTTCGTGCATGAATAGGTAGACCTTCTATCCAGACAAAGAGTAAAGTAGGTAAGTAACCATTTTTATCTTTGAAAATTTATTTAAAAATATGACGTAGGTACCTACCTTATTTGCAGTATTAATCCATAGCCAAATAAGTATGTCCATTATCTTGACAATTGAATTTAGATTAAAATTGTCTTTTACAGCTTAACATTTGATTGAATAGTTTAGAAGTTATCACAGAATTAAAAAAAAGAAAAACACAAAAAAGTGAAAAATAACTTTAGCTTCAGAAGCCGGTGACAAAAACACCAAATCAATCAAAGTGTTTTTTATGTTTGTGTTTTTTTTTTGACTGTTTTATTTTTCCATTTATAGTCGTTCCCAAACAAACGGAACTCGTGGCTAAATAATAACAGCCGCTCGGATCGATCGTTAGGTTAAGCCGTGCTTGCCTAGGTTGGTCTGTGGATGGGTGACCACCCATTACATACCGAGTTTCCTCCGTGCCTCGGAAAGCACGATAAAGCCGTTGGTCCCGGCTGTCATTTGTAGATCTTTGACAGTCGTTAGGTAGTCAGAGGCCCCAAAAGTCTGACAGCCAGTCTTACCAAGGGGTATCGTATTACACGGTACTAACTGGGTTGTGGTGGTCAAATAGGCAGTCGCTCCATGTATAGGTACGGGTATTCAACTGCATCCGGTAAAACTGGAAGCCGACCCCAACATAGTTGGGGAAAGGCTGATGGTGGCAGATGATGAGTCGTTCCCAACCAAGTCGCCATAACTATTTATTATACCTACATTATTAACAATACATGTCATGGTAATAGGCTTATCCACTATAAACTTAACATTTATTTATCTACTTACAACGGTTGTATTTATAAACCAATTACTGTAACTAAAACTAGAACTAAAAGAATAAGAGATAACATAAAATTAAAATATACAAAATAACAAAGTAAAGGTTCACACATTCATAAATTCCTCTCACAATACTTCTGACATGCCAACAAAATCTCTGTCCATCCATCCGCAAACATAGGTACCTAACTTTCGAAATCTGGGTGTATTGCACAAATCTGCGTACCCCCTCAAAGCATACAGGCGTGATGTTACGTCATAAACAATAAAAATCCAAGCGTAAATCACTATCAAATTGGAATCGCAAAGTCCAATGCCAGGGTCAGTAAAATTTGAAACAAATTCAAAATAATAAACACAAACTATCAATAAAGAAATATCGGTATCCAAAATTCAAGCCAGATTTCAATGTTATAAAATAGTATACTCGTAAGTACGACAGCACGTGCCGGGCGGCAGCTAACCAAGAGAGCATGACTGTGTGCACCCACACACACTGCGCACACACACGCGCTGCGCGCTTCCTCGTTCCCCACTGACCGGGGTGGCAACTTGTAGCGAAATGCAATATGATTTACAACGAAAACGAGCGCGCGAAATTTTTTATGTAGACCTTTGGGAATAGGGATATCATGAAAAATCTATTGGATGTATCTGTTCAAAATAAAATTATTTCAACTTTTGAATAAATTATCTATTCTTGTATGGTTTTAGTTTTTCCATTTTCATACTACTTAGGTCATTTATTTACGCCCAAAGATGAGTTAAAATTAGTGTTGAAGTATGAAAGTTTCGACGCTCATAACTTCCAAACCAATATTTTTTTTCCAATTCTGCTTCCATACAGGGCTAGATAATGAAAAGATCAGTTGATACAATTTTTAATTTTGAACCTACACTGTCAAATAAATGAGTAATCACCAGACTACGTTTGTATGGAAGAATGACTGACTTGTGTAACCGACATATTGCACTTTTGATATTTGAACCATCAATGCCTGGAATTAAAATTACACGCCTTTTATACAAACTGAAATATACCGATTTGGGTTGTAATTATCATAATTATGTCATTTAGCGATGCACAATGCTAATTTTGCAGCATTTCGCGTACTTACCAATCATATACACTCAACTTAATTACTAATACAACTTAATCTATACCTACTAATATTATAAATCTGAAGAGTTTGTTGGTTTGGTGAATGAATTTTTTGTCGTCGCCTACTTCATCGTGTGGGGTATCGTTGAATAGGTCTTTGAAAATGACTTGTTGTGGTTGTGATGTGTTTGCTAATAATATTTTTCGATGTAATACTCCATTTACAAAATATTAGAGCAAATGCAAATTTTTGGTCACCCCCCCCCCCCATCTATATAAGCTGGCTTGAAAAATCTGGAAACATTCATGATGAATTGATGATAGTGCATTTTATGAACTTTAAAGGAAAACTATAGCGCATAAGATAATTAAGATAAAGGAGATTGCCCACAATCAGAGTCGCTTTATAGTAAAAGAGTATGGCCATAAAAATAAACTCACAAATTATAAAATATTTTTTTAACTTCTCTTAATTCACTTGAACGAAATCGTATGTGGGGTTACTATTTTGTATTTTATTAGCTACAGTATTGGATTTTGTTGCTTACTTTTTAAAATAGCGTATTTCGGTAAAATCAATGTTGCCAATTTATTAAAACCTAGGACATAAGCCGTCAGACTGTTTTAAAAATAAATTCAACTATGACTTTATCCTCGTTATTTATATTTTTAATTAGCACAATTGAAATAACATATTTTCTTAATTCACATCCTATAAATAATATTACTTTGCTAATTAAAAATCTTTCTTTAGTTGACAAATCAGCTGTTATAGTCAGAGTGATTTAGATGGACTGTTGGTAACACTATCACAATGTGATATGTGAACTGTCTCTGTCAATTTGTCAAACAAACAAAACAACAGCGAACTTTTGTTTTTACTTGTGCATCGATAGTTGTTGAGTTTGTTGTGCTTTTAGATAACTTATCATTGCGTACTGTTCGTGTCTTATGTCAATTCAAGTCATACTGTTGTAATGGGCTTCTGCTTTTAGTGAAAGGTTCGTTACAAAACTAACCTCAAAAGTGAACAGAAAATCAAAGAACAACTAAAACTCCCACAAAATAAATGGATATTTTTTTTTTCCTTAGAAAGTACGACATCACCCCTCTTTTATATTCAATTTATGCTATCATACAAAAAGTTTTGATGCGCAACGGCGGTCAGTAGAAAAATGGGCATTCTCCTTTATTAGTTTAGCAGTAATAGTAGTTGAACTTGGGTGTTGGATAATTTTACCAAATACAAAATCCATATCATATACTATTGGATCGTTCGTATAGCGGTTTTAAGCGCTTCTCCTAAGCATGAGGACTTGAGTTCGATTTTCAAGTCGGGCAAATTGTTATCGGGTTTTTTGGTCATCAGAAATTTCTTAGTAGCAGCCGGTTGGTGGCAATAGGCTAGAATAAATCCTTTAAAGTGACTAAGATAAAGTAGTTGCTTGTTTATAATGGGTAAAGACCGCATTTGATTGAAATAAAGAAGATATCACCCTGAATCCTATTAGAGCTAGAAATAACACACCGGTCGATCGTTAGGTTAAGCCGTGCTTGCCTAGGTTGGTCTGTGGATGGGTGACCACCCATTACATACCGAGTTTCCTCCGTGCCTCGGAAAGCACGTTAAGCCGTTGGTCCCGGCTGTCATTTGTAGATCTTTGACAGTCGTTAGGTAGTCAGAGGCCCAAAAAGTCTGACAACCAGTCTGACCAAGGGGTATCGTATTACCCGGTACTAACTGGGTTGTGGAGGTCAGATAGGCAGTCGCTCCATGTAAAATACTGGTATTCAGCTGCATCCGGTTAGACTGGAAGCCGACCCCAACAAAGTTGGGAAAAGGCTAGGCAGATGATGATGATGATCACAAGTATTTTTTTTAATTTTGAACAAAATTGACCTATCATCATTATTGATTTCTATGAATATCTTAGTAGTAGGAGGTCAGTTTTAAAATAACTCCACAGCAAAATAATGATCAAGTACCGCGCGCGCATTTTCATTATGTGTGTGATAAATAAATAATAATAATAATAAAGTTTATTTCGTAATCAACAGGTTTTAACAGATACATTGTAGAGGCCTTCTTTTAAGTATGGAAATACCTGTAGCAGAAGACCTCCCTCTTCCATGTTTATGTGCAAATATTACAAAGCCTGTTATTAATTAAAAACATAGTAGGTAAAAAAATTATTTAAAATACAAAAATATAATTACTTATACACTAGAGAATTTAGAATAAAAAATATATGTGTGTGTCTGTGTTCTGTATGTGTGTGTGTGTGTGTGTGTGTGTGTGTGTGTGTGTGTGTGTGCATGTGTGTGTGAGTATGTGTGTGTGTGTAAGTATGTGTGTGTGTGAGAGAGCAAATAGGACTAGTGTGGGTGTAAGAAAGAGGAAACCAAAGCATATTATTATCAGTGTGAAGTAGTGCATACAGTAGACATTCGTTTATTAATAAAATAATAATAAAGCTTATGACAGGTGTTTTATTATATATCCGGATGAAGAAAAGCCTCAGTTTCTTCATATGTAAGGGTCTTTAGCCATGCAGTCAGGGTTTTCTTACAGTCGTGATGTGATTTTTGGTAGATAGCCAGTTTTTTGTTTATGGCATTGTAAGCAAAAGTAGTTAGGGCAACATATTGCCGTCTTGCGAATGCAGTACGAATCCTTACCCCAGTTATACAACAGTGTTTTCTTCTTTTTCTTAAAATGCTCGAATCAAATACCGTTGTTTTGTGCATTTTTAAGGTAGAAATAAGAATATATAACTTTCTGACAGTTAAGAGGTCAGATAGTTTATAAAGCTCGTGTGTAGGAAAACGATACGGTTTAAAATGTATAGTTTTGAGAAGGGCACGCTGTGATCTTTCCACATCTAGGAATTTTGTTTTAGAGGCACCTCCCCAGATAGGAATGCAATATGTTAAGACAGATTGGGCTAGAGCAGTGTACACTTGTTTAATTAAATTCGCCGATGCAACATGTCTTAACACCTTGAAAACCCAGACTAATTTTCTTAAGCGGTCACTAACCAATTCAACGTGGTTATGCCAAGAGAATCGCTGATCAAGTATAATACCCAGGTATTTCGTTTTCTGTACCTTTTCGATCGTCGGGCAAGCGCAATTTGTGGATTGGATATTGTGACACTGGTGTATCTTTACACTGAAATTAGTATGAGGCTGGGTTCTATTACTTATAGAGAAACACATATAGATAGTCTTCTGGCTATTCAGCGTAAGTAAATTCGTTCGTAGCCAGGAATCAACTCTAGATAATCCCACTTCCGTGTTCTTCCGGACGGAATCCCAATTTTCACCTATAAAGACCATCGCAGTGTCATCGGCATAAGAGAAGACCCGAGCCACACCTGCCTCCAAACCACATAGGCCATTGATGTAAATTAAAAACAAGGTGGGCCCGAGAACACTCCCCTGTGGTACACCGAATGTGATATTTGTGTCTCTGGTTGTATGAACACCAATTTTAACTCTTTGCGTTCGATGTGTTAGATAGCTTTTGAGTAGTTCCAGGGGTGTGCCTCTTATTCCTATGTATTCTAACTTACGTACAAGAATGGGAACAGAGACTGTGTCAAAAGCCTTTTTTAGGTCGAGAAAAACTGTGAGGCGTGATGACTGGAATGATGTGTGTGATGTGCTCTTTATGATTGGTATTGGTAGTGCCGTATTGGTATAGGTTCCTATGACCCTGTCTCTTTAACCGATGACCAAGATGCAGTCCAGAATGGAGGTTTCAGAAAAAACCAATACTGAACTACGTGCGGAAATAGCATTATTGCGCAACGTCGGTTCGGAAATTGGGTCACCTGAGGCCTCAAAGGTGAACACACGTCGAGGGGCGCAAAATGCAACCATCGGCAGTTTTGAATCGGCGAACACAAGTGCGTCACCAGCTGCCGATAACGCTGAGCAAGCGCCGCCCGCCGCCGTCACCGCCCGCGCCACTACACCGGCTGCGGAAACGTCACGCGTAGGTACGTCGACCCCAAAACGTGCCTATGCTGCTATTGTCACCAGCGGTAAAACTGATGCGTCGCACCAGGAAAGGGGTAAATTTAAAAATGGGTTCTCAACCAGCCCTGGCTGCGGTCCGTAGCTCCGTGCCAAGAACGAGCCAAGTTGATGAGGAGGGCTTCACTAAAGTGGAAAGGAGGAAGAAGAAGAAGCCCTGTCCTCGTAACCTGTGCGGTACCGCACCGAGTGGACCCAACATGCTGCTGCGTCCTGCTGTGCCTACGACGCAGCTGTACATTTCACGTCTGCATCACTCCACAACAACTGAGGAAGTGGTGCAGTATTTGAAAGTGAAGACCTTTCGACCCTCAGAGTCCAGACTCTGAGGGTCGAAAGGTTGGAATCGCGCCACAACATCAACTTTAAGTCATTCGTGGTACGAGTTCCAACCCACCATCTACAGACCTGCATGAAGGAGGACTTTTGGCCGAAGGGTGTCGTATATCGACGTTTCCGAGGACGGTTACGCGACACCACGCAGCAAAACACGACGCCGACATCGTTGCGTGTATAGTTTTAGTTTCTTAAGGTTTAAGATATGTATTAGTATTATTATTGTTGTTAATTATTATTTTGTGTATTTTATCTATGGGCCTTAGTCGCCTGACAATAAAATTATTATTATTTAACCCTCTCTCTCTCTATTATGTGACGCAGACGAAGTTGCACGGGTCAGATATACGACAATAGCGTGACTGGCATAATTTATATTTTCGACCAATAAAGCGAAAATTAGGTGTACATTATTGTAGGAAGTGTTAAGAGAATTTTCTAGAATGCATGTTTACAACTGATTCAGTTCAGTCAGTATATATAGAACGAGTAGTACCTACTGTTATATGCAGATGTAATGGCATAAGCCAGAAATTACGGCATCGCTTTTTGTTTTTTGCCAACCATTCTGATGACAATTTTGCCCAGCGGTGGTCTTCCATTCGAGTCGTGCTCCTTGTACTGTCTGTTATTATAATTAGGCCAGTAATTTCGCGCTGCGCCGCGCGGCGCCGCGAGTCGCATCGCAACATCGTGAGGTGCATCGTAAAATCGCTGGCAGCACGACGGCGACGCCTCGCTGTGCAGCGAGACGCCGCGTGGCGCAGTCTACATTCACTGCGTCCACCCGCAGTCTACCATTTTAAAGCACATGAGAACGACGAGACAAGTTACCACGGCGGCGGCCTTACGGCGCGCGGCGTCGCGCTGCATCGCTAGGCGCAGCGCCGCTCTTGCACGCCGCGCGTTCCCTTAATGCACCGCTGCGTCGCGATGCATCGCTCAACGCCGCGAGGTGCAGCGCTGCATGGTTTAACGTATTCTGAATTCTCACAATGAAATGTGTATCTTTTCGTGTAGGAAATAAAGTTATATTTTAAGTCGCTCTATTCAAATGCGCGCGCAGCATCGCGTCGCGTTGCGTCTCGGTGTGCGAGCGTACATTTTTGGCAATACTTGGGAGAATAAAACTCAAAAGAAAATGTGATTTATTTATTTCAATGAGTGTTATTCAAAATTTCATATCTGTGAAGGTTTATATTTATACGTACAGCTCGTATCTCTGCGTATTCAGTTCTGTGCGTTTTGCGACTCTGAAAAATAAGACACTTGAAATATGTAGCTACCGTAAAATTGATCGCACATAATTTTATTATTATTGTTTACTTTTCGTGACAGCGTGACGGTGTTGTGTGGTCTTCTTTTAAAAATCTCTCAATTATGTTAAAATACGCAGAACCGGGACAAAACCAAATTCTACCAGAGATAACTATGATAGAAAAGTCAAAAAGTATTGCAGCACTATTCTAATGCTTAATTTTTTTTTTTTTGGTATTTTTTTTTTGCATGGGAAATTATCAAATAACTCCTCCCGCTCTGGGCGGATTGTCGGACTTTTACTGACTAAAACCCATCCATGTTCCTTCATCGCCCTTTGTGTCCCGGGGCCGCGGTATCTCTTTCGAACTTTCCCGCAACCCCGGCAGGCATCGGTCCTTACGGACCCCTTCCTTTTTGCTGACTCTCTTTGAGGCGCGCGTGGAACACGAACGCGCCGTCGACACGGCCTGTCGTTATGAGACGGACGGACGGCGAGCTAGCCCATAGCCCACCGTTCACAGGCCCGCGCCTACGGTGGCCGGGGGCCACGTGGTGGTGGCCCCCGACGCCCGGGGCGTCTTCCGCGGCGGCCGGGACGCTGAGAGGTTCTCTCCCTCTCCCGTTCCGCCACTTCCTTCTCTAGCATTACAGCTTCGCAGAAGAAGGTGACGGCGTTCCATTCCGTCTCGCTCCGGACCATGGCTTGCACCAGGGCCGGACGTGAGAGGTCGCCGCCGCCAATCGCCGCTTCGAGGACACGGCGGTGCTCCGCCCACGCGGGGCACACCTCCACCGTGTGCTCCACCGTGTCCTCCGGTCGATCCTCGCAATGGAAACACCCGGGCGTTTCCTCCCGCCCGATTCGGTGCAGAGACCTCCCGAAAACACCGTGTCCGGTGAGGACCTGCGTCAGGCGGAAGGTGAGGATGCCGTGGCGTCTCTCAAGCCACTCCTCAAAGAGGGGACTACTACTATACGTACAGCTCGTATCTCTGCGTATTCAGTTCTGTACGTTTTGCGACTATGAAAAATAAGACACTTGAAATATGTAGCTACCGTAAAATTGATCGCACATAATTTTATTATTATTGTTTACTTTTCGTGACGGCGTGACGGTGTGGTGTGGTCTTCTTTTAAAAATCTCTCAATTATGTTAAAATACGCAGAACCGGGACAAAACCAAATTCTACCAGAGATAACTATGATAGAAAAGTCAAAAAGTATTGCAGCACTATTCTAATGCTTAATTATTTTTTTTTTGTTTTTTTTTTTTGCATGGGCAAAATCATCAAATAACTCCGCCCGCTCTGGGCGGAGTGTCAGACTTTTACTGACTAAAACCCATCCATGTTCCTTCATCGCCCTTTGTGTTCCGGGGCCGCGGTATCTCTTTCAAACTTTCCCGCAACGCCGCACTCCTCAAAGAGGGGACTTATCGCCACAATTGTGGCGTGCCCTGCACGGGGTTGCGACAGTCGCTCTCTCCATGTCGCCATGAGATCTCGCCGGAAGTCTGTCCGCTGAGCGACAGTTTGTCGCGTCAGCGGGGTTTCCCCCCGGCGTAGCGCCTCCGCGCGCCATTCATGCAGGCGCGCGAGGACTATCGCCTCCAGATCCCATGGCGGCAATCCGGCAAGGAGGCTCGCCGCCTCGCGTGCAATCGTGCGGTAGCCCCGGGCCAGCCTTACGGCTACCACCTGGGGTGCGTTCAGGTAGTGGGCGGCTCGCCGCCTCAAAGAACGCGCCCACACCGGGGCCCCGTAAAGGGCCATGGACCGCACGACTCCCGCGTAGACTCCGGCAGGAGGCGTTTGGCCCCCCAGATTGGGCAGGAGCCGCCTGAAGGCAGCCCCAATCCGCTCCAGTTTGGGGGCCAAACGTCGGAAATGTTCCACGAAGTTCCACAGGCTGTCAAGGACAAGTCCCAGGTACTTCAACGTCGACTCGACGCCGATGGCCGACGGCGATGGCGACCCCTCCTACCGTCAGTAGGGATCCCGTCGGTGGCGCATTCCGAGGCCCATGAAAGATTCTAATGCCCTTACATTATCAAATGAATGGACGTGGACCCAAAGCAGGCTTAGGGGTTAAACATCCAAAATATGTGCCCCTCGTTAGTTTTCACTTAGCCTCATGAGCAGTGATAGGAATAGGTAGTGCTTATTAGCCTAAACTTCGAAGAACAGAGACAAGAATCGGAGACTTCCTTAGACCACAGAATAGATAATAGTACTTGCTTAGACTGTATTTTTTTCCGGGACATCACGTAAGTACCTACATCAAAAATTAATGTTATTTGGAATAAGTAATTGGTCTATGTTTACCTAAAGTTTGCGACTAGACATAACATAACACAGTCGTTACAACCATCAAAATTTCTGAAAGTTTTCTTTTTTTAGAACATTTTGGAAACGACTTCTTCATCATAAAACTATGAAACGCTATCTTTGTCAAGGAGCCGTACACGTTTTGAAGTAAATATCTACTTTCTAGCTCGCTCTTGGCCACATTTGTTGAAATTTTTAAAGTTCAAGTGATTTATTATTTCAAAAACAAAAGGTATTTGGATTTTATCTTACTAAAATATATTTCTGAAGTATATTTCAAAATTCTAAAATAATAGCCGGGTTACATTGTTTAGTAACACTCTTAACTCTTAGAATTTACAAAAAAAAACTCGTCGTGGTCGCATAATAAAATATAGTCTAAGGAAGTCTCTGATTCTTTTCTCTGTTCTTCTTCGAAGTTTAGGCTAATAAGCACTAACTATTCTTATCACTGCTCATGAGGCATTGGTAACTGGTGGTTGTTGGGTAATTGGTGGTTTTAGTTTTAGCCTAAAATCGCACTCTCTAGAGCTAAAACCAAAAAAAAAAAACATAACTTGCACTTTTTACACGCCCTACAATACTACTGTAACCACATTTTATGCAAATAAAGATACTAACTGAATATCTCATTTTCTCCTTTAATGAAGCAAGCGGCCACCAGCGCACCCATCTCGCATCCAGCTTCACCGTCGCTTACGACTTCATCTTTTACTGAAATTTGTCAAGTATAAAAAATAATGCATTAGCGTAAGTGAAAGTGGTGCATAAGCGTGAGTGAAAAGAATTAAAGGAGACTTTTGACCAGCAATGGAACACTTTTGCCGTTAGAATTATCATTTTCTATCAGCACCAAAGCTATTAACAGTGTGCTAGTATGTACGACTAGAGTGTATAATTTTTAATTTTGATTGCTATTTCAAAATATAAACTATAGCTGACGTCCCGCGGTTTCACCCCCGGTCCCGTGGGAGTACGGGAATAAAATATAGCCTATAATATAGCACTCACGAATAATGTAGCTTTCTGCCAGTGAAAAATTTTTAAAATTGGGTCATTACTTCCGGAGATTACCCCCCACATACAAACTTACAAACAAATGTTACCTCTTTATAATATTAGTATAGACTAGCGGACGTCACGCGGTTTCACCCGCGTAGTTCCCGTTTCCGTGGAAGTATGGCGATAAAATATAGCTTATGTTACTCAAGGTGAATGTAGCTTTCTAATGGTGTAAGAATTTTAGAAATCGGCGCAGTAGTTTTTAAGTTTATTCATTACACACATACAAAAATACAAATCTTACCACTTTATAATATTATAATGTAGAAGTATATAGTAGTAGTAATAGAGAGAATAGTGTAGTAGTAGTATAGTAGTAGTGTAGTATTATTTCAAGCAGAACGACTCACACAAGAAGCATCAACTGGACACAAATCTCACTATCACTGAGAAATTCAATATAATAACACTTTGGTCTGAACTGAAACGCTTGGAAATCGAACCCAGGACCTCCTGTTTAGCAGTAGCTCTTGTGATCATTCTGGTTTGGAACGAATACTAATTTGTCAGGCTAAACTGAAATGCTAGCCTTAGAAAACTGGCATAACGCCACAAAGTGATTAGATGAGTCAGAAAACAAACAGAATACGAACAATGTAGATGATATTATTATACAGTTTAGATCATATCAAAGACATTTTTTTTACCAGATTTGCATTTCTCTGCTACTTCTTTAATTTTGGCGTAATAAGGATCATTATCCTTTACAATCTCTTTTAAGTCCTGCAGGTAGATGCTCGGATCATATTGACCTTTGTCGTTCAGCTGAAAAAAAATACAAAAATACAATATGTAGTCTAAGAAGTAGGACACGTATAACCATTTGTTTTATAATGATTCTATGGCGTATTTCCTTGTTTTCCATTTTGTTTTCAGGCTATTATTGACCTATTGCAAGGTAAAAGCCTTTTCTCATACAAAGAAGGCATGAGACAATAGCGGCATTGCAAAACGAACTACAGCAACATAGTACAAAAAGTACTCAAAATTCTTAACGTCAGCGTCAAGGCCATATTGAAAAACACGACAACAGCAGCTGTCGGGCAATAGCCTACCAGATCCAGCATACATCTGGTCGGAGGATCCTCCCTTTTGTATGGGAACGTTACACCTTGTTCTTCATCATACACTTAAAAGACAACAATTACAATAGTTGTAGAATTTAAGGTTTTATTGCATGTTTGATCAACCCAGTTCTCTCACTCAACTTGAAATGTGGACAGCCGATTGGTACACACAATTAGAAATACTAAGCAACCCTTAGTGAGGTTTTAATACATACAATTCCAATTTTCTTTAAGTAGCAGCCAAAAAAACATGGATTTATCTTCGAAACGTCGGCTGTCGTCATGGCTTCGATAAAATCAGCTTCTGTGGTTCCGTACTCCTTTAAGCACCCTTCTCTCAAGGCCTCAAATTCTTTATGAGAACTTACATCTTCATCAGCCTTCACGCATATTAGAAAATCAATAAATATAAAGAAAAAAAAAATATTTTTTTCATATAAACCATGTGCACTTTTAAATTGTCAAAGACTCGGTCAGTTAGTGAAAAGGCAATTACCCGGTCCAAAATGTATCATTTCTACAGAGAAGAACGAGTAACAAATTCAATGGACAGTATTTTGAATCATAGATATGAACAGATAGACCAACAATAAATTTATCCTAAAAATAATATCGCTATGAAAACAAAATTGCTTGAAATACGAATAAACGATACTTACACAAACGCAGCTTAAGCTTACGACCCACACCACAAAACAAATATATTTTGACATATTGTACTTTTCAGTTTTGGAGCATCAATGCCTGGAATACAAAATACACGCCTTTTTATATACAAACTGAAATATACCGATTTGGGTTGTAATTATCATAATATGTCACTTATCGATACACAATGCTCATTTTGCAGCATTTCGCGTACTTACCCAATCATATACACTCAACTCAATTTACTAAAACATAATTTACTATACCACACGATCACATCATCACGCACACACATAAGCGACAACAAGAGTGTGCTTGGTTTAATTTATATTTTCAACTATTACATCGAAACATACCTACATTATTGTAGGAAGTAGACAGACAATTTTTTTAGAATACATCTTCACAACAGAGTCAGTTTATATAGTGTAGTTTAGTTTATTTATTAATAATTACAAAGAATTACAGGTCAGTTTTATAAAGTGAAAACATAAATCATTAAACATTACAAAGAGCATCAAGAACAAATTAAATTAACATTATCATCAATTAAAAAAATAAAATAATTAAGAGCACCTGATAAACAGAATAATAGAAACAATACAAAATAATTATATCAAATTACCTAAAACCATTCTTTTAGGTCATATAATGCCTGGTCGGTTAGCCAGCCTTTGAGTTCAGCTTTAAAAACATTGTCAGATGTTATTCGGTAGTAGGTTGTATACTGATAGTGATACACTTGATAACTGGATCCATAGGTCACTGCTTCAGATCCGGCTCGAAGGACCAAAAAATGTAGGGGTTTTTGATCACGCCTACACTTGGATGATTTAATATTCCCAATTATCAATATCAGCAGTCACATATGACTGCTGATATTGATAATTGGGAATATAGATATTGGGATTGGCAGAAAGATCGCGTAATAAATGATAACGACACAACTTCCTGTGCTAAGTATTTAATTGATACTTATTGATAGAAAAGATAAAGTGCAGTGATACATAATGCTACAGTTACAATATAAATGCTATGAAAAAGTGCTGACGCTAGCCGCGGCGCAAATTATGTATATAAAACTAAATTAAACCTGTACGGTTGTCTGTACACTTATCATGAATCAACTTTCCAGATTTAGCTGTAAGGGTTTGTGAGTAGCCAGCTAACTTGTTTCTACCACGAGTACAATAATTATGCCTATCTAATTAACTAAATTAATTAAATTCTCAACGCCAAATGTCCGGCAGCGCAGTACCAATGTACAACTAAATGGAGTAGAGTTGGACCCTGTTGAGTCAACGGTATTTCTTGGTATAACCGTTGACGCCAAACTTCAATGGGGCCCTCACATAATCAAATTGTCAGGACGGCTTAGTTCAGCCGCCTATGCTATTAAAAGGATCCGACAAATAACTGACGTGGAAACAGCCAGAATAGTTTATTTCAGTTACTTTCACAGCCTTATGACATATGGCATACTCCTCTGGGGAAACTGCGGATGTTAACACCATATTCATTTTACAGAAAAGAGCTGTTCGAGCCATTTATAATCTCGGTCCAAGGGTTTCTCTCAGAGATAAATTCAAAGAAATAAATATTCTGACTGTAGCCTATATATTCGAAAATTTAATGTATGTTCATAAAAACATAACAAAGTTTGTCAAAATATCCGATGTTCACAGCATAAATACTAGGAATAAACACAATTTAGTTGGACATGCAACTCGTCTCCACAGAGTAAGCAACTCGTTCATGGGTCAATGTATACGCTTCTACAACAAACTTCCCGTTGAAGCTCGTAATCTACCCATCAAGAAATTTAAAAATTGCATTAAGTCTAAACTTTTAAAAAAAGGTTATTACAAAATATCAGATTACCTAAATGATAAACACGCTTGGCTAGAATCCCTCACTTCGCTCTGGATTCAAAAAAGCGCCCTCGCCGTAAAAATATTATTTTGCTCCCTTATGATACAATCTACTATTTTTAAATACTTGGAATTACTTCCTTTGGAACATTTAAAACCTGCAACTAAGGAACTTTGTTCATTTCTAGGTCAGAAGAAACCTGGTTGATTGTGTGAATTCGATTGAGGAGAAAGTGTTCTCCCAGGAAATACTTTATATAATTATCATCATCATCTTCCTACCCTTATCCCATATTACTTGGGGTCGGCGCAACTTGTTTTTTTCTTTCATTTTCCTCTGTCAACCGGAAAAACTTTTTATATTTACGTATATTACCATTGCTACTGATACTATATTGACAGAAAATATTGACTGTTTCCGCTAAGGTGAAATTTCAGGCGGCGGTATACGTTCGGCAACATCTGAACGAATACAATAATTGCGGAGATATTGTAGAACTTAGATGCTGCAGGATGGTGCTGGTGATGAAATAAACTCGCGAGACAATGGATGAACTCGATTTAATGTAAGAAAAATTAGGAATTTACAAAAGGCTGTGCGCAATTATAAAATATGGGCGTGCGCATCGACTCGCGTATGGTGGCAGACTGTCGGGGTTCACATTGACGAGCACGTCAGAGGGCCCGCGTTACTTAAAACAAACTTATAGCTAGGTAAGTACATTCGACTAACACATAATATATATATTTGTAGTTAACAAATGAGCGCGTCGCCAACATTCCCCACCCCAGTGCTGTCTCAGCACTCATCACTCAGTGAGATGGGAGCGACGCGTGCCGCGGATCGACGCCACGTCCTTGAGCCAACTTTCACCTCCACTAACCTGATACGGCCATCCTTCCCGGGAAACACCTCCGTAATGAGTCCCTTTGGCCACGAGTTGCGGGGAGAATTCGGGTCCACAACTAAGACGAGGTCGCCAACTTGTAGCGGCTTCTGCTCCCCTTGCCACTTTCGTCTAGGTAAAAGTTCAGGTAAAATTTCCCTATACCCACCTGTTCCAAAACATGTCCGCCAATCGTTGACTTGTACGCCAATGCCTACGGAGATACAAGTCGGAACTGTCAAACGCCCCAATCAAAGGCAAGTTCGATGATGTACCTAGGAGGAAATGGTTTGGAGTGAGGGTTTCTACTCCATCTGGTGCGACCGAAACGTGCATCAAAGGACGACTATTTACAATATTTTCAACTTCAGTTAGAAGTGTGCATAACACTTCGTCTCTTGGTGCCCGTTCCGTTAAGACAGCTTTAAGCGATGTCTTTACGATGCGTATCATCCTCTCCCACGCCCCACCCCAATGGGGACTGGCGGGAGGGATGAAAGTCCAGTCCATCCCATTGTTGACACCTACGTTAATTAGTTCTTCTCGGTCAAGGTTCTGCATAGACCGCTGGAGTTCCTTGTCAGCGCCTCTGAGATTAGTGCCATTGTCGGAGTACAAGAGACGTGGCCAGCCACGCCTCGCTGCCATCCGACGCAGTGCCATGATTAGAGAATCGGTCGTAAGGGAGGAAACGGTCTCAATGTGGACTGCGCGCACCGTTAAGCACGTGAAAAGGACACCGTACCTCTTTTCCCTCCGTCTGCCTACTGTGACCTCCATCGGTCCAAACAGGTCCAAACCGCAGTGTGAAAAGGGTCGCTGATGATGAGCCACACGAGCCCGAGGTAAGTCGCCCATGCGAGGAATTTGCGGCTTACACTTATTAATTCGGCACACCATACATTGCGACACCACAGTCCTCACGGTAGGTCTAAGTCTTACTAACCAGTATTTTTCCCTCAGTTGATTTACTACTGTTTCTTGATTGCCATGAGCCGCCTTTATGTGATAGTGCCGAGCAATAAGTCTAGCTACAGGATGTCGCCCGTCCAATATTACAGGTCTCTTTACCTCCATAGTGACATTTGCAGCAGCATCGATACGACCACCCACACGAAGCAAGCCATGCTCATCCAAGAACGGTGAGAGAGTAAGTAACCGACTATTTTGAGATAAGGCCTTACCTTTTCGTATTAATACGAAATCCTCTGCGAATGACTCTGCCTGTGCGTGTCTCAATAGCAGCCGCTCTGCACGCTCCATCATCTCCACAGTGTAATCAGTGACAGGTATACCTTTTAATTTGTCAATAAATTTTAAAACGGCGGCTGTAGCTCTCAGTAGTCGCAGCGAAGAAGAAAACCGTACCGGATCCGGTACCGCTGAGTCAGCAGGGATTACCTGAACAACGGCTGCAAGCTCCGTGCATACATCGTCCGTGTCCGGCTGGATGACATCCTTTGGCCACGCCCCCTCATCAAGATACAGAAAAGCTGGACCAGTAAGCCACTCAGAGTACAAAGTAGGGTCAAAACTTTCCCTTGTAGCCAAATCAGCTACGTTAAGCTTTGTAGGAACATATCTCCATTCGTCAATGCGCGTCAATTCGTCGATCTCCCCAAGACGGTTTGCTTCGTACGTTTTATAGGTTCGAGTATTATTACGAATCCAGTGTAACACCGTGGTGGAGTCGCACCAAAAGTACCGACGCACCGGAGATATTCTATGTTCCTTCCCAATAGTGTTTGCTAACCTCGCAGCCAACAATGCTGCTTGAAGTTCATACCTAGGTACTGTCATTGGTTTCACAGGCACCACCCTGCATTTACTCACAATGAAAGAAACATGTATTTTACCCATTGTTTCCCAGCGCCAATATGCTACCGAACATAATGCCTTTGTAGATGCGTCGCTAAATACATGCAAATGTAGGTTTACATAACCTGGCTCACCTGTGTCCGTATTCGTAGCATTGCTAGTGGCCGCTACGGTTTCGTAGCCGCTCGTAGCAAGTCGAGAAGACGGCGCTGACGTCATGCTGATATTATTATTGGACACGCTTGCACCTGTGCTCGTAGCACCGCTAGCTACCGCTACGGTTTCGTAGCCCGTAGTACAAGGCTGCGTAGCACTGGTAGGTGCGAGTGGGGTGGCCGAGGCGAGCGGCGGGAGCGCTGTTGGCTCGGGAGAGGGAACTTCCATCTCGCTTGCGCATGCTAACCCGTTCTGATGACATGCAATCATCGCGTGGTACCTAGGAATGCGGATATTATCTATAACTTTAAGTAGGTTATTCCATGTCTTCCACTTGTCGTAAACAATGTCAGGAACATAATCGTCCCATCCAATATTTAAACGCCAGGTGTCTTGAAGCATGATCTTACCCTGAATTGTAAAGGGAGCAAGAAAACCTAAGACGTCAAAAATTGACATTATTACCCTTAACATAAGTCGCTTCGTCGGTCGTTCATTGCCCTGAATAATATTTTTTGGGATGCGCTTTAGTGAGACGTCAAAACCAAGTTTATCTTCTGCTGGAAACCAAATTAGACCAAGCGTTCGCTCACCGCCATACTCCTGACCAACTTTAAACTTTACTGCACTTGGGCCTAAAGTCTCTTTTGGTACGCTGTCTAAAACTGCAACGCTGTTACTCGTCCAGTTTCGAATCTCGAAACCACCACACTTGTGAATATCTGTAAGGGCATGAGCCTTTACACTTAATGTTAAAAATGTTAATAAAATAAATGTTAATGTTCAAAGGTATTTAATGGGAAATTGCACTAAAATAATGTAATAAGAAAATAATAGAAAATGTTACAAAAGATCACAAAATGTTAGATGTTGGGCGAGCTCGATATTAAACCGAAGACTGACGTACTTGCGTACGTGACGATACTACATTTTTATAAAATAACAAAATTTGCAGTATTTTAACTAGGTTAACTAAAGTACAATGTGCGGTTGCTGACCGTACATCTTGGCGGGGCAAAAAGTAAGATAACTTATTAAAGACTATTTTACCAATATAAATACAGATCATGAAATGAAAACAATGTTAATTAAAATGATTATAAGTCAAATGTTAAAAGAATGAGGTGTCGCATAGGTAAGTTCTATGTTTTCAGTGGATGCTGCAGCTCTTGGTGGCTTCCGTGGCGGTAATCTGGTGGACGCGCCGGTGTCACTGACGGTGACCTTGCCGCTGCGTTTCCAGCACACGTAGGCTCCTCCCGCGACGACTATTGACAAGATCAGAAGTCCCATCGTAGAGTATGAAACGATGTATTGGTGCACATCGTGTTGCGTCATTTCAGCCTGTTTCGTTTGATCTTCCAATTCTTTCAATGAGTTATGAAGCTTTTCATAATCGTTTTTTACAAATTGGGTGTTCTGTTGTCCAGTTGATAAATCGAGCGGCTGGACAGATGTTAAATTGTTGATGTCATCCAGATCTATCAGTGGTATTTTAGGGCTGACATAAATATTGTTTGTGTAGTAAACTTGTGTATAATATGTTTCTTCGTTGTTTCTAATTATACATCCTTCTTTGGCTTCTAAAATTCCCGTTGAATGTATTGCCTTTGTAGTCATACGACCTTCACAGATTATTTGCAGTTGGCAATCCGTGCAGCAGACATAGAGCCAGGTGTTAGGTTTTTGTAATGGTGTCCATTTATTGTTGCAGGATTCGGATGTGTAGATACATTTTGATAATGTTATGTTTGTTATTGCGCCGATTTCGCATGGAATTTGCTGATTTTTCATGTTACGTGTTGGTTTGTTTAGTGAACATATAAATGTACTTGGTTCCATTTTAATGCAATGTTCTAGGTCACTGTCTGTGAGCTGCATAAATGTCTCTTTTCTTATATTGACTGCAACATATTCTGAATTTGTTTTCATTGTAAGTAAATGTTTGTTATTTTTTATCATCGGTATAGGCACTGTTTTATAGATGGTGAATGGAGTGTCGCCTGTTAATGGTAATGTGATTTCGATGATAAAATATTTATCAAATAATCTTGATTTTACTTCTAGTAGTTTGTATATGTCAGCTAATTGGTTTTGAATATTGTCAACGGGTATTGATAATTGTTGTGGCAATTGCCCAGAGATAATGTTGAGCTCCTGAAAGAGCTGGTTCTGCGGTAATAGTCTGGTGTCTACATGACCATGGTGAATGTTAATGGCTGTGTCTAAAAGCATTTGTTGGATGTGGCGCAGTTTAGACAGAATTGTTGAACTAGTCAGAGCCATGATGTTAAAGTAGTTCAAAGATTCCTCTTGCTCAACCTCCTTACCCAATTTCTGTAAATAGTTCTCTGTAGCGTTTAGATGTTGATTTAAGAGATTGAACTGAGTGTTCATCGCCTCTTCATTTCTCTTTAGAATGTTATTATGTGCTTCTATAATTGATGTTTGACCTTT
The DNA here is from genome assembly GCA_905147715.2 of Xestia xanthographa. Taxonomy (NCBI): domain Eukaryota; kingdom Metazoa; phylum Arthropoda; class Insecta; order Lepidoptera; family Noctuidae; genus Xestia; species Xestia xanthographa. Next base: position 12,138,774 of record LR990657.1, on the reverse strand, counting down.
AATCAGGTTCAATAAATGGTCTCTGTTATTCTGCAATGTTTCTATGTCCTGTTTGTATTGTATTGCGAACCTTTCATCTAGCACGCCGAATAGACTATTTGCAAGGTAACCTATTCCATTGAAAAAACCTCGGGGAACGCGCCCTCTTGTCTGCCCATGATGTGTTTCCAACATGTAATTGTTATGATCAAGTTCGTTAAGTTCCTGTTCGAATTCGGTCATAATAGTTTTGCACATCGTTTGGTATGCAAATTGCTCACACCTTTCTCTCAGGTGTTTCACAACTCTATGTATGTTTTCCATGCCTTGCCAGTAGGATGTCATATTATAGTAAGTGACAATCTTCCAGTCATCGTGTACGCTTTGCAAACTGCCGATTTTGTCAAAGTACACTGCTCTATTTGGTTCAAACGGTGTGATATTTATAGCGTCACTGCTTTGCTTTGTGGGCTGAAATAACGTTATTAATGTTAAGAGTATACATAGCAGGCTGGAACTTATATTCCTTGATTTAAATCGTTGGTTTCTGTTTGTTTTGTTTATTGTAGATTTTTGTTTTTCAGTGCAGGTGTTGTTATTGGATGTGGTGGTGTCAGGTATTTCTATATGAGATTCTCGTATTGGGAGTTTAACTAATTTTGTTATTGGTCTTGTTAGTACCCCTGTTTTTGTTTTCATAGTCACAACTCTGACCAGATTGTCTCTCCCCGGGTGAACTTCCTGTATTCTGCCAAGTGCCCATTTCGCAGGAGGAAGGTTGTCTTCTTTGATTAAGACAACATCCCCTATGGATAAATTGTTTGTTTTGTTCAGCCATTTACTACGAACTTGAAGTTGTTGCAGGTATTCTGACGACCATTTCGTCCAAAACCCTTGTTTCATTTTGTTTAATAACTGCCACCTATGTCTAATGTTGATGTTTTGCTTTTCGATGTTTTCCGTTGGTAGGAATATTATTGGTCGGCCAATTAAAAAATGTGCAGGAGTAAGATAATCAATATCGTCCACGTCTTCTGTTAAAGGGCAAAGTGGTCTAGAGTTCATACAGGCTTCGATTTGAGTAAGCAGTGTTAAAAACTCTTCGTATGTCAACTTTTGCTCTCCTAGGACACGCTTTAGGTGATATTTCATTGACTTAACTGCAGCCTCCCAAAGTCCTCCTGCAGTCGGCCAGCTTGGGGCGTTGAAGTGCCACTCTATCCCCATCTCGGTGTTCCTCCTCGATAAAGTGTCGTTGTTAAATGTTTGTGAGATATGCAGTTGTTTGGCTAATTCCCTTTCAGCTCCAACAAAGTTTGTTCCGTTGTCGGAGTAAATATGTTTCGGACAACCTCGTCGCCCAATCATGCGGTTGAGAGCCAGTATAAATGTTTGTGACGATAAATCTGATGCAAGTTCTAAATGCACCGCTTTTGTTGCCATGCATATGAAAACAACGACATAACCTTTACTCGTTCTGACGCCTCGACCCTTGTTTAGTTTAACACTAACAAACCCTGTGAAGTCTACCCCTGTGTGATAGAATGGTGGTGATTGCGTTATCCTTTCACTGGGTAGGTCGGCCATTAATTGGTATTGTTTCGATGGTTTGAAGCGACAACATTTTACACAGTCTTGTAGGTACTTTTTAACTGTGCTATTTCCTCCTGTTATCCAATATTTTTGTCTTAATGTTGCCATAGTTAGCCTCGCTCCACCGTGTAGTGTTGTAACATGCGCACGGGCAATGAGTAGATATGCCAGCTTGCTGTTTTTCGGGATGATAGCAGGGTGTTTTGTTTCTTCAGGTAAGTTTGAATTCTGTAATCTCCCTCCGACGCGTAGTATGTTATTTTCATCTAGGTAAGGGTAAAGTTTCTGAAGTCCTCTATTGTTGTTTATCCTTCCTTTTGTTTTTAAATCTTTGATTTCTTGTCCGTAATGTTCATTTTGTACATGTTTTATAATTATGTTTGTAGCGCGTCGAATATCAGCGAGTGTTAAATTACATTGTTTTGACGCCGGCGGCCCATTCATGTTTGTATGATTCATGGCTGCGTCTTCCCTGTGACGATTATTTTGTGACGTGTTTGTTATGAAACGCGACACCCAAGCTACGATGCGTATTATAATTGTAATACAGCTGTTCTTGGTAAGGAGTTCAGTTACAATGTTTTCGGTAGTTTGCGACGTAATTGCATGCACCTTTTTAACTTCTATTTCTGGTATCTTAACCGTGTCATATGTTTCCGGGATGTTTTCTCTGTTAAGCCATTCGGGTCCGTTAAACCACAGAGGAAAGTTGTGTAATTGAGAAGGTAGTAGACCACGTGACGCGCAGTCGGCCGGGTTTTGCTCTGATCTTACGTGTTTCCAACACCCGGCGGGCACTACAGATGTTATCTCCTGAACTCTGTGTCCGACATAGGCCTTCCATCGCGAGACATCGCCCTTTAGCCAGCCAAGCACGATCATTGAATCCGTCCAAGCTGTTACTTTAATGTTAGGTTTATCGAGACAATGTTTTATTTTCTTGACCAGTTGAGCTAACAGCTGAGCACCGCATAACTCAAGTCTCGGAAGTGTTTGTTGTTTTTGGATTGGAGCGACCTTTGTTTTTGCCGCAACCAATGCAATTTGTTGCTGTTTTCCCTCTGTGACTTTACTGTACACCACGCACGAAAACGCTTTTTCCGATGCGTCACAGAATGCGTGTAATTCAAAATCCTTGTTTGCTTCTAACCCAAGCCATCGGTTAAGTTTGAAAGGTTGCATATTTGTTAATTCAGATTTTAATATTCTCCATTCCTTTTCTATTCCATCCGGAACAGTGTCATCCCATTCGATTTTGTAGTTCCAGATCTGTTTGAATAAAATTTTTGCCTTGATTGTTATTGGGGATAGCCATCCCAAAGGATCAAAAATTGTAGAAATGTCGCTTAAGATTTGCCGTTTTGACGAATTTTTGTTAAGGCCAATGTTGTTTTTGTTTTTTATTGTGGTTGAAAATATGAATTCATCTTGTTTCGGATCCCATGCCAAGCCTAATGCTTTGGAAGCTGATGCTTCTGTAAAACTTAAGTTGACTGGGCTAATCATATGTTCTGGCAGATCTTCTAGCAGTTGTTGTTCGTTACTCGACCACTTTCTGAGGTTAAACCCTCCTTCTTTCAGTAGCTGTATAAGTTGGTCTCTTGTATCTCGCGCCTCGTCCAGAGTATCCTTTCCGAATAACGCATCATCTACAAAAAATTGGTTGAGTAAAATGTTTTTAGCTTCAGGGTACTTGTCACCTTCGTCCATCGCTAGCTGTTGAAGTGTTCGCAGTGCTAAGAATGGAGCAGCCTTAGTACCATAGGTGACTGTACATAGTTGATATTCTCTTAGCAGTTGCCGTGGACAATTCCTCCACACTATTTTCTGTAAGGGTTGATGTTCTGGATGTACCATTATAAACCGGTACATTTTCTCAATGTCTGATGATAAGACATATTTGTATTGTCTCCATTTCAGCAAGATGCTAAGGATATCTTTTTGTAGATTCGGTCCCGCCTCCATTAAGTCATTAAGACTGTGTTTTGAGCTAGTTTTTGCCGACGCGTTGAACACAACTCTAAGTTTCGTTGTGATAGCACCTGGTCGCACTACCCCGTGGTGCGGGAGAAAATATTCAATGTTTTTGTTCCTAGTGTTGTTTTTGACTTGCTCCATGTGGCCCATTTCTTCATATTCCTCCATAAAAGCTTCATAATCTTTTGCGAACGCATGATTTTTAGCCATCTTTCGCTCAAGTTGTTGAAATTGAGCGATGGCCTGTGGTTTTGATGTTCCTAAGTGTTCAGTAAAATTATCCTTGAGTGGGAGACGAACTTGATATCGCCCATCAGGAAGTCGTGTTGTTGTCTCTTTGTACAGCTGTTCGCACCTGTTGTCAGGGTCCACATCTTCTTTGTTGTCTTGCAAAGACTCCTGTTCCCAGAATTGGGTTAGATCCTGAATGTTGTTGATAATTACAGGGCAATTAAATGTTTTGTAATTACCACATACTACCCAGCCTAAATGAGTTTGTTGTGCTATGATGGATGACGTGTTTGTTTTTATTAACCCCTCTAACAATATTTCGGAATATATATCGGCTCCCAATAGTAAGTCTATATCCTGAGATATGTTAAATTCCGGGTCAGCGAGTTGTAAATGTTGTATATGTTCAAAGCTATCTTTATTTACTGTTTTACTTGGCAGTTTGTTGGTTATTTTCTTCATAATAAGTGCATTAATGTTAATGTTGAAGTCACTGTGTATTGCTTGGCATTTAAGATGGAGCACTCCTTTACATTTGGTGGTGGCTGAAGCACCAATACCTGACACCACCGCGCTCAGCTTGTTTCGTTTTAACTGCAATTTTTGTGCAGCATTTTCTGTAATTAGGCTAACCTGAGATCCCTGGTCTAATAAAGCGCGTAAAACGATCGTAGTTCCATCATTGGCTATTGTTTTGACCTGGGCCGTGGCTAGCAGTACCTCATTTGAGTTGTCATGTGCTAAATGCGTGTTCACTTGTTGACCTACATTAGCCCTGCCAGTTCGCGATTTTGCAACTCCAATCGCCTCATGCAAAATGCTGCTATGCGGCTCATCGCAGTGCTTGCACTTTTTTTCCGACGTACATTTTTCGCCGTTATGACTGAACAGGCAATTTAGACATACATGTAGGTTGTTGGCGGTCTTTAACCTTTCTTCAGGTGACATACATAAAAAATCTCTGCAATTATAGAGCCCATGTTGGTTATTACATTTAGGACAAGTTATTATGGAATTATAAAATGTTTGTTTGTTATGGAATGTTCTCGGCATGTTCTTAGTTCCACCTTGAACGGTCTGTTGCTGCACCTTGGGCTTGCTGTACGTTGCGTTATGAACTGTTTTCGGCTGAATGTTTTGCTGTTGACTGTTAAATTTCCGTGGACGGTTCGGGTTTGTACCCGATTCCATTGACATGAACTTGGTTTCGATGAATTTCAGGAACTCGTTTAGAGGTGGCATTTCCCTTGGATTTTCCATGGATTCTTTGAAGGCCTGGCGTGTGTCTGCGTCTTACTTTTGCATTACAATGTGTACCACTAAGGGGTCCCAACTAGAAGTATCGTATTTCAGATTCTTAATAGCCTGAAGGCACTCAATGGTCGTATCATGCATCCTTTTTAGGAGAGATGCCGTTGGAGTTTGTATGTTGGGTAGACTCAGTAAAATGTTTGCTTGGTAGGTAAATAATAGTCTCTTATTATCGTACCTCTGTTGAAGTATCTGCCAACTAGCTTCGTAGTTATCAGCGCTAATGTTCATGTGCTGTATTAATCGCTCGGGCTCTCCCTTTAATTTCGCCTTCAAATGTTGCATTTTTTGAGCATTAGAGATAAAAGTGTTACGATGCACGATTTCCACGAACAAGTCCTTAAATGTTGTCCACTGTGCATAGCTACCACTGAAAATTGGAAGTTCAATTTTTGGCGTAGATTTTTCCTGGTGTTTGTTATCCCAAATCCTCTTGTTAATTTGTTCCTTGCTAAATTCATACAGCCTTTCTAATCTATTATAATCGCTTTCAAATGCTTGCGTGTTGAACAACATGTTATCGAGCTTCCAATAAGTGCTATCGACCTTTTCCCAACGTTGCGTAACTGTCCTCAATTTATCTTCAAGTTGCCACTTTTCTTTTAATTTTTCAATGTCCATGTTCCGTACTGTTCTCTCAAAAGCCTTGATGTTCGACCGCTGCTCATTCATCATATCTTTAGTCCGTTGGTCCACGACTAACTCTTCATTTGGCGTATTCTTCACATCATCCGCGATCTCATCGCTCTCCTGTTCTTCTCGAATATTCTCTTGAACACACGGCCTTTCTTCCTGTTTTTGCAAGTGACTAAACGAAGTAAATTTTTCTTCCTCGATTTTAGCTAGTAATCTTTGTTTCGATTTATTAATCATACACTTCGTTTCCTCGTATATTTGTTCCAAGCGTTCGTAAATGCGATTCTCATAGTAAGGTCCAGACTTCTTGCCTTCAAACAAGGATAATTGGATGTCGTTCTGTTTAAACTCACTCCAATACTCCTCCAGCTTTACAAGTCTGTCATCATGATACTCAAGAGTGTTTTTACGTGTAGAACTATCTTTTTTAAAGTTTTCATTTATTCGTTTGATAGCCTCAAGATTTGTAGATTGAGAGTTAAGTAAAGCATCGTAAGAAGTCATTGTTGTTATCCGGTGCTTAGTGCAGACTATAAATCCAAAATTCCCGAAAATTAGGTAAAATGGAACGTGCTCACCGGATTAGCTGCTTACGCTCCACCTCGATCTGTGTAATTCTCACTTAATATCACTGTTCACACTGTTTTTAATGTTCTGTTGAATGTTCTGTTTAATGTTCTGTTGAATGTTCGAGTTTAATGTTCAACTGTTCCCGCGAGTGAAAACGTACCACGGCACTGATTTTACTCTTAACGGCTCGAAGGACCAAAATGTAAGGGCATGAGCCTTTACACTTAATGTTAAAAATGTTAATAAAATAAATGTTAATGTTCAAAGGTATTTAATGGGAAATTGCACTAAAATAATGTAATAAGAAAATAATAGAAAATGTTACAAAAGATCACAAAATGTTAGATGTTGCGCGAGCTCGATATTAAACCGAAGACTGACGTACTTGCGTACGTGACGATACTACATTTTTATAAAATAACAAAATTTGCAGTATTTTAACTAGGTTAACTAAAGTACAATGTGCGGTTGCTGACCGTACAATATCGCTAATGTTTTTTACTAGCTCAATCGCAGTGATTTCGTCCGGCACACTATCTATGTAGTCATCCATATAATGCGAATAGTAGATCGCATTGACTGCGGCCGGCGACGATGACTCATATCGACTTGCGTTCTTGTTTTTAATGAATTGAGCAACAAAGGGTGAGCAGTTAGCTCCAAAAATTAAAGAAGTCATAACATACGTTTTGATTCTATCCGTAGGGCTGCTCCTCCATAGAAACCTTAGAGCGTGCTGATCTTCGGCGTGAACCTTGACCCTTAGAAACATGTCCTTTATGTCACCTGTTACTGCGATTTTTCTTTCCCTGAAGCGCAGCATAATACCAAGAAGTGATGACAGTAGGTCGGGTCCAGTGAGTAAATAGTCGTTAAGAGAGGAACCATTTACCTTACCGGCAGCGTCAAAGACCAGCCGAAGCTTGCTTTTATTGGGGTTGTCAACACCAAAGTGTGGCAAGTACCATGTGTTTGATGTGACGTCATTTTCCAATGACGTCAGTTCACGTGCATAATCATTTACTAGCAAGTGATTAACACGTTCCTCGTACCTTTTAGCAAAATGTATATCCTTTTCCATTTTCCTTTCAATACCTTTCATCCTTTTTAGTGCATCAGGGTAGGAGTCCGGCATCCTGCGATCTGGATCCCTCCAAGGTAAGCCAACATGCCAGCGTCCGTTAACGAGCACCGCGGATCGCTCCAGATGGGCGATGGCGCGCACATCGTCAGCATTCTGGCGCGGCTTACCAGACACACCCATGGCATCCAAGGTAAACGAGCGTCGGACCTCATCATGAATTTCTTGCAACAAACTGTCATCATGTGAAGTTGCACTTACCTCCTCTTTCTCCGTGATGTGCAGGGCAGCTTCAGCGCTGCTGGTGTGACGGCTGGCTGCGAAGGCGCGGGCGGCGCTCCGCGACACGCGCACTTTTCCATGTACGCACCATCCGAGTGGGGTAAGTGTAGCGGACGGCTCATTTGTTTTACCTAGTTTAATTTCCAAAGGTACTAACAAGTGATAATTGTCCTGTCCTATCAGTAATTCAGGCTTTGAGTTAGAAGTACAGAATTTATCTTTAATGCTCATTAGGTAAGGATAATTATTACAATCAATAAGAGATAAGTTTTGAACAGGCAAACACAATTCCTTTACACAACGCATTCTTATGTTATGTAACCTGTCATCATTAGTACCAGCAATGTTTACATTCATAACTATAGACTTACAAACTAGTTCGTTATCAGTCCAAGCTCCGCGCACTGTTAATGTTTCACTACGGCCACGCAACCCGACGCGCTCAGCGAGGCCAGCGCTTATAGGGAACGTGCACAACGACGGTGCTGCCAACTGGCGTCGCCAATCCGAATCTTGTGCTCTATTAATGCTTTTCATCAGAAAGTAAACGAAAGATATAAAATTCATATTATTAAACATTTATATTACGCTGACGATCGTTATTGATAAACCAGAACTCATATTTTATACCTTTTAGCATATTAAAAAATAATATAATTGAAGAGACAATTTTGTTTAAGTAAATTGAAAGCACGATGAGAAGTGATAAGTTTCCTTTTCTGTCCGCATAGTGTCTCTTTTGTCGATTAGTGCTGCCACCTATAGTTCCTGCACGTTCCCTATCAGCGACACACTCGATCCGTCATCAAGCAACGCGGTGGCGCTCACAATACCGGTAGGTCCGTGCACACGAATGGGTACCACTTTCAACAACACTTTATGATCACTCGCGTTAATGTGCGTTATTGTCTCTGAAGTTACCGTAGGCTCGGCCCGTTGCACGTTCGCCGGAGTTGTAGTCGATGAATTATGAGTATCATTGCTCGCGCGCTCACGTTGATTCGTCGTAGAATAATGCAGGAGGCGATGGTGATCTTCATTGCAGTTGTCTTTATCGCACACAGGTGCTTCGCAGGTTTTGCGGTCGTGTTTGGAGATTAAACATTTGTAACATAGACCGTTTTTCTTCACATATTGCCACCGTACTTTACGTAGTGCTTTCTTAAATTGTTTGCAATCGGTGATGTTGTGCACAGCGGTGCGACAAAACAAACAATTAGCGTTACGTTCTTCGGCTTGAACTAACACGGTCTGTGTGCGTGGAGGCATGCTGGTTTTATTTTTGTGACCGTGATCACTTCGCACGGTAGTAAAAATGCTAGCAGTGGTCGAAATCTTAACAGCTTCCTCATTTAAAAAATCTGATAGAATCACTAACCTGGGTAATTTTCCTTCGGTGATGATTTTGAAACTGTAATCAGACCACTTAGAAATGAGCACTGTAGGTAGCTTGGACAGAATTATCGAAGCGATGTTGACGCCTTGCAGGTACTCCTCACGTCCCACTGCTCGTACTGCTTCCACGACATTTTGGACCTTCACAGCAAACGGAACGATGTCTTTATGATATTCCTGATGCAGAGGCGGAAGTTTCTTTATCTCATGGAATATTCGAGAAATGATGCAGTCAGGGTTACCAAACCGTAGCTCCAACGTCTTAATGACGTGGTCTGGCGACGTCGCGCTAATAAACAATGCAGCGACTGCGTCCTTCGCCTGTCCTCGTAGACACTTTCTAAGCCTCCAAAGGTTTTCTTTGGGCGTAAATTTACATAACGCCGTTGACTCATCATAAGCTTGCTTGAATTGAAGCCAATCCAATTGGTCACCAGAGAACTCGGGTAAATCTTTCGGTGTGCTCATACGACTGAGCAAACTAGCTTGAGGCACGTTGTTTGTACAGTTAAATGAAATATCTTTCAAAGTACTAGCCAACATGTGAACCGCTGTATTTAACACAGTCACGGTGTCGTCGAGTGGCGGCGGCACTGCGCTGGGCAGCGGGCCGGCCACGTGTTCGACGCGTGCTTGTACTTGCCGATTCAACTCGCCCGTATAAATTCCTTTCTCGGGGGCTTGCTGCTCGATTGGGGGTTCTTTGTGGGTACTTTGGTGGGCTACCCATTTTTCTAGCTCGCTTCGAGGAAGCTCGTTTCCATCGATTTGTGAACTGTATCCTTGTTGTTCTTCCTCGTCGCTGAGTGCTGCCAATTGGGCGTCCAGGGTTCTGTCGATGAGCTCCATTTGAATATTTGCCTTTTGCTGAGCAGCTTCTAGCAGCAACTGCTTTTTCTTCGCTTCCTTAGATTTTTGAGACATACTCGTTGATTTTTGAGAACATTTACTGGTGCACGATGCTAACTTTTCAGGTTTTTTCATGTGCGGTAGCGGTTCCGATTTTATGCTGCTACCTGGTACATCGGAAAATAACCGTAGTGGCACTCTGGTAAGCTCCTTAGAAACAACTGTTGCAGCTTGAGCATTGTCTGCAATTTCCTTTTGTTCCAGCAAATCACGCTGTTCCTGCAGCATTTTTGCTCGCCGCGTTCTTACACCTGGAGCTTGGGACATCAGATCTGGCTCGAGGGACCACTTTGTAGAACTTAGATGCTGCAGGATGGTGCTGGTGATGAAATAAACTCGCGAGACAATGGATGAACTCGATTTAATGTAAGAAAAATTAGGAATTTACAAAAGGCTGTGCGCAATTAGAAAATATGGGCGTGCGCATCGACTCGCGTATGGTGGCAGACTGTCGGGGTTCACATTGACGAGCACGTCAGAGGGCCCGCGTTACTTAAAACAAACTTATAGCTAGGTAAGTACATTCGACTAACACATAATATATATATTTGTAGTTAACAAATGAGCGCGTCGCCAACAGATATGAAATGAAATGAAATGAAATGAAATTATTTATTTTGCAAATAGGATAATAAACCACTTTTACACGTCAATATTTTATTGTAAGAGAACGATGGCGCCGGCATTTCCTAACTGACTAGCCCTGAGAAGAAATGCCGAAACAAACTCAGGGAACGTGGTCTCTTTTAAAGTCCAGACACTATTATTTGAAAGGATATCAATAATATCAAAATATTAATATTATAATCATGTCATTGAGTTATGTCATCATGTCAGTGAAATATGTCATCATCAAAAAAAAATATACGATATATTCATAATAATACAATATTTGAGGCAATTAATTCAATGTCAAAAATAAAATTAATAAATGTAGTATAACATGCAGAGGCATACGAATATCACAGGCTAAGCGAGCACCTCATTCCCAAGCGTGTTTATCATTTAGGTAATCTCATATTTTGTAAGAACCTTTTTTTAAAAGTTTAGACTTAATGCAATTTTTAAATTTCTTGATGGGTAGATTACGAGTTTCAATGGGAAGTTTGTTGTAGAAGCGTATACATTGACCCATGAACGAGTTGCTTACTCTGTGGAGACGAGTTGCATGTCCAACTAAATTGTGTTTATTCCTAGTATTTATGCTGTGAACATCAGATATTTTGACAAACTTTGTTATGTTTTTATGAACATACATTAAATTTTCGAATATATAGGCTACAGTCAGAATATTTATTTCTTTGAATTTATCTCTGAGAGAAACCCTTGGACCGAGATTATAAATGGCTCGAACAGCTCTTTTCTGTAAAATGAATATGGTGTTAACATCCGCAGTTTCCCCAGAGGAGTATGCCATATGTCATAAGGCTGTGAAAGTAACTGAAATAAACTATTCTGGCTGTTTCCACGTCAGTTATTTGTCGGATCCTTTTAATAGCATAGGTGGCTGAACTAAGCCGTCCTGACAATTTGATTATGTGAGGGCCCCATTGAAGTTTGGCGTCAACGGTTATACCAAGAAATACCGTTGACTCAACAGGGTCCAACTCTACTCCATTTAGTTGTACATTGGTACTGCGCTGCCGGACATTTGGCGTTGAGAATTTAATTAATTTAGTTAATTAGATAGGCATAATTATTGTACTCGTGGTAGAAACAAGTTAGCTGGCTACTCACAAACCCTTACAGCTAAATCTGGAAAGTTGATTCATGATAAGAGTACAGACAACCGTACAGGTTTAATTTAGTTTTATATACATAATTTGCGCCGCGGCTAGCGTCAGCACTTTTTCATAGCATTTATATTGTAACTGTAGCATTATGTATCACTGCACTTTATCTTTTCTATCAATAAGTATCAATTAAATACTTAGCACAGGAAGTTGTGTCGTTATCATTTATTACGCGATCTTTCTGCCAATCCCAATATCAATATTCCCAATTATCAATATCAGCAGTCACATATCATTAAATCATCCAAGTGTAGGCGTGATCAAAAACCCCTACATTTTTTGGTCCTTCGAGCCGGATCTGAAGCAGTGACCTATGGATCCAGTTATCAAGTGTATCACTATCAGTATACAACCTACTACCGAATAACATCTGACAATGTTTTTAAAGCTGAACTCAAAGGCTGGCTAACCGACCAGGCATTATATGACCTAAAAGAATGGTTTTAGGTAATTTGATATAATTATTTTGTATTGTTTCTATTATTCTGTTTATCAGGTGCTCTTAATTATTTTATTTTTTTAATTGATGATAATGTTAATTTAATTTGTTCTTGATGCTCTTTGTAATGTTTAATGATTTGTGTTTTCACTTTATAAAACTGAACTGTAATTCTTTGTAATTATTAATAAATAAACTAAACTACACTATATAAACTGACTCTGTTGTGAAGATGTATTCTAAAAAAATTGTCTGTCTACTTCCTACAATAATGTAGGTATGTTTCGATGTAATAGTTGAAAATATAAATTAAACCAAGCACACTCTTGTTGTCGCTTATGTGTGTGCGTGATGATGTGATCGTGTGGTATAGTAAATTATGTTTTAGTAAATTGAGTTGAGTGTATATGATTGGGTAAGTACGCGAAATGCTGCAAAATGAGCATTGTGTATCGATAAGTGACATATTATGATAATTACAACCCAAATCGGTATATTTCAGTTTGTATATAAAAAGGCGTGTATTTTGTATTCCAGGCATTGATGCTCCAAAACTGAAAAGTACAATATGTCAAAATATATTTGTTTTGTGGTGTGGGTCGTAAGCTTAAGCTGCGTTTGTGTAAGTATCGTTTATTCGTATTTCAAGCAATTTTGTTTTCATAGCGATATTATTTTTAGGATAAATTTATTGTTGGTCTATCTGTTCATATCTATGATTCAAAATACTGTCCATTGAATTTGTTACTCGTTCTTCTCTATAGAAATGATACATTTTGGACCGGGTAATTGCCTTTTCACTAACTGACCGAGTCTTTGACAATTTAAAAGTGCACATGGTTTATATGAAAAAAATATTTTTTTTTCTTTATATTTATTGATTTTCTAATATGCGTGAAGGCTGATGAAGATGTAAGTTCTCATAAAGAATTTGAGGCCTTGAGAGAAGGGTGCTTAAAGGAGTACGGAACCACAGAAGCTGATTTTATCGAAGCCATGACGACAGCCGACGTTTCGAAGATAAATCCATGTTTTTTTGGCTGCTACTTAAAGAAAATTGGAATTGTATGTATTAAAACCTCACTAAGGGTTGCTTAGTATTTCTAATTGTGTGTACCAATCGGCTGTCCACATTTCAAGTTGAGTGAGAGAACTGGGTTGATCAAACATGCAATAAAACCTTAAATTCTACAACTATTGTAATTGTTGTCTTTTAAGTGTATGATGAAGAACAAGGTGTAACGTTCCCATACAAAAGGGAGGATCCTCCGACCAGATGTATGCTGGATCTGGTAGGCTATTGCCCGACAGCTGCTGTTGTCGTGTTTTTCAATATGGCCTTGACGCTGACGTTAAGAATTTTGAGTATTTTTTGTACTATGTTGCTGTAGTTCGTTTTGCAATGCCGCTATTGTCTCATGCCTTCTTTGTATGAGAAAAGGCTTTTACCTTGCAATAGGTCAATAATAGCCTGAAAACAAAATGGAAAACAAGGAAATACGCCATAGAATCATTATAAAACAAATGGTTATACGTGTCCTACTTCTTAGACTACATATTGTATTTTTTTTCAGCTGAACGACAAAGGTCAATACGATCCGAGCATCTACCTGCAGGACTTAAAAGAGATTGTAAAGGATAATGATCCTTATTACGCCAAAATTAAAGAAGTAGCAGAGAAATGCAAATCTGGTAAAAAAAATGTCTTTGATATGATCTAAACTGTATAATAATATCATCTACATTGTTCGTATTCTGTTTGTTTTCTGACTCATCTAATCACTTTGTGGCGTTATGCCAGTTTTCTAAGGCTAGCATTTCAGTTTAGCCTGACAAATTAGTATTCGTTCCAAACCAGAATGATCACAAGAGCTACTGCTAAACAGGAGGTCCTGGGTTCGATTTCCAAGCGTTTCGGTTCAGACCAAAGTGTTATTATATTGAATTTCTCAGTGATAGTGAGATTTGTGTCCAGTTCATACTTCTTGTGTGAGTCCTTCTGCTTGAAATAATCTACACTTCTACATTATAATATTATAAATTGGAAAGATTTGTATTTTTGTATGTTTGTAATGAATAAACTTAAAAACCACTGCGCCGATTTAAAAAATTTTTACACCATTAGAAAGCTACACTCACCTTGAGTAACATAAGCTATATTTTATCGCCGTACTCCCACGGAAACGGGAACTACGCGGGTAAAACCGCGTGACGTCCGCTAGTCTATACTAATATTATAAAGAGGTAACATTTGTTTGTAAGTTTGTATGTGGGGGGTAATCTCCGGAAGTAATGACCCAAATTTAAAAATTGTTTCACTGGGAGAAAGCTACATTATTCGTGAGTGCTATAGGCTTTATTTTATTCCCGTTCTCCCACGGGAACGGGAATTACGCGGGTGAAACCTCGGGACGTCAGCTATAATTTATATTTTGAAATAGCAATCAAAATTAAAAATTATACACTCTAGTCGTACATACTAACACACTGTTAATAGCTTTGGTGCTGATAGAAAATTATAATTCTAACGGCAAAAGTGTTCCATTGCTGGTCAAAAGTCTCCTTTAATTCTTTTCACTTACGCTTATAATCAAATGCATTATTTTTTATACTTGACAAATTTCAGTAAAGGATGAAGTTTTAAGCGACGGTGAAGCTGGATGCGAGATGGGTGCGTTGGTGGCCGCTTGCTTCATTAAAGGAGAAAATGAGATATTCAGTTAGTATCTTTATTTGCATAAAATGTGGTTACAGTAGTATTGTAGGGCGTGTAAAAAGTGCAATTTAGGTTTTTTTTTGGTTTTAGCTCTAGAGAGTGTGATTTTAGGCTAAAACTGAAACCACCAATTACCCAACAACCACCAGTTACCAATGCCTCATGAGGCTAAGTGAAAACTAACGAGGGGCACATATTTTGGATGTTTAACCCCTAAGCCTGCTTTGGGTCCACGTCCATTCATTTGATAATGTAAGGGCATTAGAATAGTGCTGCAATACTTTTTGACTTTTCTATCATAGTTATCTCTGGTAGAATTTAGTTTTGTCCCGGTTCTGCGTATTTTAACATAATTGAGAGATTTTCAAAAGAAGACCACACCACACCGTCACGAAAAGTAAACAATAATAATATAATTATGTGCGATCAATTTTACGGTAGCTACATATTTAAAGTGATTCTTATTTTTCAGATTCGCATAACGAACAGAACTGAATACGCAGCGATACGAACTACAAATCTAAACCTTCATGTAATTTTGAATTACACTTATTCAAATAAATAAATCACATTTACTTTTGAGTTTTATTCTCCCAAGTATTGCAAAAATGTACGCTCGCCAGAATTTACCAGTAAGAGTTAGTTCACACCGAGACGCAACGCGACGCGATGCTGCGCACGCATTTTAATAGAGCGACTCAAAATATAACTTTATTTACTACACGAAAAGATACACATTTCATTGTGAGAATTCAGAATACGTTGAACCATGCAGCGCTGCGCCTTGTGGCGCCTCACGGCGTTGAGCCATGCATCACGACGCAGTGGTGCATCACCGGTACGCGCGGCGTGCAAGAGCGGCACTGCGCCTCGCGAAGCCGCGCGATACAGCGCGACGCCGCGCCATGAGGCCCAGTCTGAGGCCGCCGTGGTGACTTGTCTCGTCGTTCTCATGCGCTTTAAAATGGTAGACTGCGGGTGCACGCGGCGAATGTGGACACGTTCCACTGCGCCGCCGTGAGGCGTCTCGCTGAGGCGTTGCCGTCGTGCTTCCAACGATTTTACGATGCACCTCACGACGCGCTCGTATCGCAACGTCGCGACGTTGCGATGCGTCTCGCGGCGCCGGGTGGCGCAGCGCGAAATAACAGGCCTCTTCCAGTATCATCGCGCCGCTTCGCGCTGCGTTGCGTCTCGTTGTGAACTTGACGCTTACACATAAAGCGCAGTATTTTCCAGTCAAAACAATAGACAGCACAAGGAGCACGACTCGAATGGAAGACCACCGCTGGGCAAAATTGTCATCAGAATGGTTGGCAAAAAACAAAAAGCGATGATGTAATTCCTGGCTGCTTACGAGAATTCGATTGAAGAGAAAATGTCATGCCATTACATCTGCATAAAACAGTACTACTCGTTCTATACATTTACTGACTGAACTGAATCAGTTGTGAAGATACATTCTAGAAAAATAATCTCTTTACACTTCCTACAATAATAAACACCTAATTTTTGCTATAATGGTCGAAAATACAAATTATGCCAGTCACGCTATTGTCGTATATCTGACCCATGCAACTTCCCTCTGCGTCACATAAGAGAGAGAGAGAGAGAGGGTTAAAGAGAGAGGGTCATAGGCACCTATACCAATACAAATTGTAGAGAATACATCACACACGTCATTCTGGTCACACACATAATGAAAATGCGCGCGCGGTAGGTACTCGATCGTTATTTTGCTACGGAGTTATTTTAAATTGATTATTTTAAAACTGTGATACCTCCTACTACTAAGATATTCATAGAAATCAATGACGATAGGTCAATCTTGTTCAAAACTTAACAAATACTTGTGATAAGTAACGTATTTATTGGATAAGGATTAAATACCATGTCGCTATCAAAATTAGGTTTGCTATAAGAAAACCCAGTTCTGGGTTAAGCTCGCTTTTGTACATGAGCTATATAATTGCAATTTTTTTATGTATATTTGTTTTTTTGTGTGCAATAAAGAATAAGAATAAGAATGTTTATAAAAGCCAAGTGCGTGTCGGGCCACGTGTCCGTAGTAGCCCGTTATCACAATATAGAACGATTCTGTTGTTGATTGTCTTTACCCATTATAAACAAGCAACTACTTCATCTTAGTCACTTTAATCTAGCCTATTGCCACCAACCGGCTGCTACTAAGAAATTCCTGATGACCGAAAAACCCGATAACAATTTGCCCGACTTGGAAATCGAACTCAGGTCCTCATGCTCATGAGAAGCGCTTAAAATCGCTATACGAACGATCCAGTAGTATATGATATGGATTTTGCATTTGGTACAAAATAATCCAACACTCAAGTTCAACGACTATTACTGCTAAACTAACAAATCTTAACCGTTATAATTTTCTTTAAAGTTCATAAAATGTACTATCATCATGAATGTTTCCAGATTTTTCAAGCCAGCTTGTATAGACGGGGGGGGGGGCAAAAAATTGCACTCTAATATTTTGTAAATGGAGCGTTAAATCGAAAAATATTATTAGCGACCCCTAAGTCATTTTAAAGACCTATTCAACGATACCCCACACGATGAAGTAGGCGACAAAAAATTCATGCCCATTTCACATACAGATGAGCTACCCTAAAAAAATATATTTTCTAAAATTTTATTATACCAGTTTTTTGGCGTAATTGATATACACACCCCTACAAAATTACAGCTTTCTAGTACTAACGGTCTCTTAGCAAAACCTCGGACAGTCAGACAAACAGACGGACATGACGAAACATGTCTTGCGGACTACTGCGCTGGCGCTATCTTTTTCAGCTGGTGAATTTGCGTGCCCCGTGTGGAGCCGTTAAGCCCATGCAAAGTTAGTGGATACAGCTCTGAATGAAACGTGCCGGATTTTCACTGGTTGCCTTAAACTGACTCCGGTACAAATGCTGTACCCACTGGCAGGAATAGCGCCACCAGAAGTTCGCAGGACAGTGGCAAGCTCTAGCGAAAGAGCCAAAATGGTTTCAGATACACGTCACCCTTTACATCTGAATACCCTCGTGTCACAAAGGCTGAAAAGCCGAAACAGCTTTCTGAAGTGTGTCACCCCTCTCAGTGGCGAGCGCTCCACGGAAAGACTAAAGCTGTGGCGCAGTAATGCATCCTTACCAATCCCATTCGTTCCACCCGCTGAAAATCTCCCACCTGGACATGAGTTGCCATGGCTGACCTGGAAGTCTTTTAATAGACTCCGGACCCAGGTTGGCCGCAGCAAGGAAAACCTGTTTAGGTGGAGATTCATGAATGACTCTTCCCTGGAGTGTAAATGTGGTGCTGTTCCACAAACGATGGGGCACTTATTATCGTGTCCTGCGTGTCCTGTTGTTTGCTTACTACAGGAACTGATGGACGCAACCGAAAGCGCCGAACTAGTGGCTCAGTTCTGGGCCGACTCAATTTAGATTGCCATCGACACGCTAAGAAGAAGAAGGACAAGTAAAGTTATGAAATGTGGTTCTTTGTTTACGGAACCGGTTTTAACTGGATATTACGAACGAGATAATGACCTACGTATTATGCAGTTCAATACGAAAACGAAATATCACTAAGATGTTTGTTATGTTCCTGGGTCGCGACACGAAATAATTATTTATTTACGATAGTTTAACGATGACGATTGTCTAACTTATTTGTTAGGTTTGCGGTTGCGAAAAATCTAACTTACTTGCTAGATTACAACGATACAACACGACGAGACGATACGATATGAATAAGAATGCGAATTTACTACTATATTAGCGGGGTTTACGAGCATCTACGATATATAACCTAACTTACACATGCGTCCGGCGCGGCTACAATTGCGGAATTTGCGACAAATTGACCCAGGAAAGAGGAATGGTTGGCTATTCACTGGTTCCAGATGGAATCCGGCTCGAAAAAGACCAATGGATGCGCGGGAAAGTAAAATAAAAGCACCAAAATCAACTTGAAAAATAATGAAACGGGACGGGTAAGACCGCGTGGAGACACAGGGTGAAATCGGTCTTTCTTAAGAGTTACAGGGGTGCACGGTACCTTAGTTTCCTCGTCAGCAGCTCCTCAGCAAGATTCACAGCGGTTTTCACGCACAAAACACCAAGTTTCACCAATTTTCCAGTTTTTCTCGACACACAGGCTCATCATAGATTAGAGGTTCATAGCCAACGAACTAAAGTCTTATGAATGTCTAATGATAGCTCACTTCCGCCGTACGTTTGCCATCTCGCTTCAACGAGTACGATAGGTTCCGTGCAAGGAAGGGATGGGAGATAGGGATCTATTACCAACCAATTCGTAACGTTGCCAAATAATTAAATTTAATCTGTGATTTAAAATTGGCACAACCAAAATGTGTTTTCAAATTGTGTGCAATACATACTGAAAAAATCGTTATATTGTTGATTTGGATCATCATTAACTGACAAAAGTGGTAATTTAGATAAAAGTTTAGTTTTAAAAGTTTCCAGGCGATTTTTACTTTTTGGATTAACAATGATATCCTTTTTAGTGACTGTCTTCTTTACATTCGGAATTGTGATCAATTGCCCACAATGATCTGAATCTATTAAGTTAATAATTGCTTTTTGGGTGGGTATAATATCAGT
Organism: Xestia xanthographa; assembly: GCA_905147715.2. NCBI lineage: Eukaryota > Metazoa > Arthropoda > Insecta > Lepidoptera > Noctuidae > Xestia > Xestia xanthographa. Next base: position 12,119,222 of record LR990657.1, on the reverse strand, counting down.
GTAAATATTATCTAGGCAAGTGGCACTAGTTGGGGTTATTCTGGTAGGCTCGAGAAATTTGTTTTCAAGATTGTATGACTGAAACAGGCTTATAATTTTTGTACTTAACCCAGAATTTTCTAACAAATTAATATTGAAATCACCACAAATGATTATATATGTTATGCAACACTTCATCCATTACCTTTTCAAAACAATCATACAACCCTGAAGGTCTATACACACTTAATATAATAATATAATAAACTGCTCCAATTCTATACAGGCTATTTCAACTGTTCGCTCAACAGATAGGCTGACAATATCCTTGCGGTCTTTAAATTTAAGATGATTATTTACTAAGATTAATGCGCCGCCATGTATAGCATTTACCCTGCTGAATGAGCTACCAACCCGGTGATTACTAAAATTGAAAATTAATTGATGACATTTAAGCCAATGCTCCGTTACACAAAGAATATCTATATTGTTACTGTTTTATGCTTTCACGGTTCATAACTATACTACAAATGTCACTTACGGGATATCTTCCGTGATTATGGTTTATTTATTTTTTTAATTTTTTTAGTAGCAGCCAGCAACATAATAAGGACTCCACAAAACCTAGTGATTATGTGAGTGTGTTTTGCCGTGACTTAGTGTCGAGTTCCAGTAGTGCGCGTAGCAAAAGACAAAGAAAGAGGGTAGACAGATTTGTCGGCTACTAACAATTTTTTCCAGCCACCCGCATTCTCCAGTTAACCCGCGATCATGGCGCTTGCAACAGCGTCGAAATATCGGGAGCTCAAAAAAATAAATAAAAAAAAAAAACCATAATCGGTTAAGGCTCACAAAAGTTGTACTTTGTCCATATTTTTTATGTGCCAGTTTCTGAGCAGAGAAAAAAAAAAGTCGAAGGTTCCTAATGAATTAATCTTTTGTTTTCCATGTTAGCTATTAATAACTTGTTAATATTGGGCCTTTGAAATAGTGAATATATTTGGAATTTAACCAAAACCAACTGCTATAATTTAATGTCTAACTTCTAATTTCTTTCAACAATTAAATGTGACCCCAAGTCGAGTTCATTTTTTATTTATTTCATCCTATCTGTGCTCTAAATCGTGAAATTTATGTAATGTGTAAAATAAATGGAGTTAAAACTAGTGTTTTAATGGAAATTATAATAAAACTGGCCATCAATTAAATAAATATGATTTGAAAAACAAATGTATCCAACACGTTTCACGTGTGTTACAATCAGTTTGTTACGTAGTAGTTTACTTGCATTATAAACTAGCAACACATGGTATCTATTTTTTGTGATGGCAACATTACTATTTTCAATATGACATGTCAGTGTGTTGTCGGACATCTTGGTTTTTGTGCAAGAGGCAGTGCTCCGTGAGTGTTACTTTTCGTCCTTAGATTTTCGAAACTTTTCGGAAGCAATTTCGCGTGGTTAGTAGTAAAAGATGTTTGTTTCGGATAAGGGCAGTTGAAAAGGATAACTGAATGATCAAATAAAGCAGTTTAATACAGATTTGAATTGCATTTTAAAGATGCTAATGACTTTTAGGTTATATTACTCACGAGTGTTTGTTCACGTGTGTTGCGTGTGTTACGAAATTGTGTGACGTAACACACGAGAAACGCACAAAGCTTAGTTCATATGGCAATGTTATTGAGAAGTCCACTAATAGGTATGCATGCAGTCCTGAAATGTGCATTTGGATAAACTACCTACTTAGTATTTTATTTAATTAATAACATGTAAATTAACTCTAACAATATTTCCAGTGTGTTACATATTTCTAGTGTGTTATCGTGTGTTACAAGTTCCCGTGTGTGATGGTACACTTTTTATGAGCCTGAGCCAATCATCATATCACATAAGTGACATTTGTAGTATAATTCAGGAATAGTTCTACTTAGAAAAGAAGAAAGAAAACATATTTATTTGGCTTAAGCCGCAAGTGTACACAACAAATTCAAAAGAAGAATAAAAAAATAAACTTAAAACTACACAATAAAAAAAACTAACAGAAAATAGAAACGAAATAATATTGTGTGTCTCACGGCTGCGCCAAATAGGCCCAGTTCAGCAAACTGCCGAGCAGCTAGTGCCCGACGCTGGTTTTCAACTGGACCTGAGATGGTGATGTCACGGACATAAAACAGTTTTGCGTTGTGCGTGTTCTAATAAGATATGAGTGTATGTATGAATAGATACTTAAATAGAATAAATGTGTGTAAAATAATAACAAATAAACTACATATGAACGAAATATCGAGAAAAGTGCAAGATAAAACAAACAACCTAGGGTACATAAATAAAACTTGTTAAAAATACAGTGTGATGAATCCGTGCACTTCGTCGCTCAATACGCTGCAAGCAGTCAAGCGCGATGAACTGGTAATAAAAAATGAAAAAATAAAAAATATATAGTGACAAGTATCAATAGCAGATGACAATAATTGGCGATGGCAATTGTGTGGGTATAGATAGGTAGGGTAGTTTGTATACATCATATAATTGAGACATTCAGTACGACCATATCCAACTTCCGTTGCGATTCCATTAGATACTGCCGTAAACGTATTCTGAACGTGTGTATTGTGCTGATCATTCTAATCGGTGGTGGCAGGTTATTCCATATTTTGGACGCCGCATAGCGAAAGCTACCCCTGAAAGCTGCTGTGTTATGTGACTGAGTCGAGAGTTGTTGCGAGCATTGCCTTCTCCCACATTCGCGTCTACTAGTTAACCAACTTAGTTTATTGTATAGGTAGTCCGGTTTTTTATATTTAACCACACCGAACAGGAGGCATGCCAAGTGTAGTTTACGTCTGGACTTCATTTTTAATGACATATGTTTGTTTAGAAAAGGTGTTACATGACCTCGCCGAGGGATGTTGTAGCAATACCGCGCGCAAGCGTTTTGTACTCTTTGAATGAGTCGCTCTGTACGAGCTAATAGGCGCGGGCCGTAAACTGTCGGCGTAGGTTAACCTAGATAGTACCAGGGTTTCCACAAGCTGTTCCCGTAGTGATTCCGATAAGTAAGACCTCATCTTATATAAAACCTTCAGGCGATAAAAACAGTTTCTGACAGAGTCTGCTATGTGTTTCTCAAAACGAAGGGCTTTGTCCATCGCAAGACCTAGGTTTCGCGCCTCATACACTCTCTCAATTGGTTCGCCCATTAGCTCCAAGTCAAAAGTCAAAGGCAGTCGGGCCAGCTGTTGTCTTGTACCAAATACAATATATTTAGTTTTGGTAGGGTTCAGCGACAGGCAATTTTCCTCAGACCAAACGGCGATGCGTTGAAGATCGTCGTTGAGATCTTTAATGGCGCTTTCATACTCGTCTGGTCTGAAGGAAATATACAGTTGTACATCGTCGGCATATATATGGTACTTACATCTCCGGAGGCACCTTATTATGTCTGCACAGTACAAAATGAAAAGAATTGGACCCAAAATGGAACCCTGTGGAACTCCTCTCTCTACGGGAATAGGTGCCGATCTAAGAGTGGTGCCGTCACTCAAACGTAGGTCAACTAATTGTTGTCTATTACTTAGGTAGCTACGGAACCATTTTATAGCCTCAGGGTCGAAACCGTAGTATTTCAACTTCGACAATAACAATGAGATGTTTATAGCGTCAAATGCCCTGGAAAAATCTAGTAAAACCAGTATTGTGCACATTCCCTTATCCTGGGCAGATAATATGTTGTCAGTGACATCTAGTAAAGCAGTAGATGTACTGCGCTGCTTCCTAAACCCTGATTGTAAATCAGGTAAAATGTTATTTTGTTCCAGGAACAGTGTAAGTTGGCGACTGACGATTTTCTCTAATACTTTCGATAAACATGGTAATATACTAATAGGACGTAAATCTTTTAAGGTTATTGGGTTCGAATTTTTTGGCAAGGGCCTAATGCAGGCAATTTTCCATTGGTTAGGGAATGTGGACGTCACGATGGAGCGGTTTATTAAATCTGTTAAAACATTCAACGTATGCGGCAAAGTCATATTAATCATGTCCAGGTTAATGTTGTCGTAGCCTTCAGCGTTACTTTTGAGACTAGCGATAGTGCGTGAGACAGTGTTCTGATCCACTGGAGCGATTGTAAAAATTGCTTCACCGTGGCTATGATTGTCATAGTAATTCATAAGCGATGCGCTTGCCACAGGGTTGCCGGGAACAATCAGAAAATTACTATTAATTAGGTCAGGATCTGTAAAATGCGACGGAAGGTCTTGTCTAGGTTTAAACGGTAATAAGGTCGATTTCAGATTTTTCCAAAGCAATTTGGGGTTTTTTATTTTAGTGTTAATATTATGTTTGAAATACGCGGTCTTTTCATTGTACAGAGAACTAGTCACTAAGTGCTTCAAGTCTTTATAGTATTTCCTTTTGGAATCTGACTTCGTTTTCCTATATGTATTTAGTGATTCGTCACGTAAACGCATCATAATTTTGATTGTGTCTGTTATCCACGGATACGATTTTTCTTTTACTGTAAATGATTTGACAGGTGCGTGAACATCAAACAAGGAAGTTATAAGGGAGTTATATACATGTACCATATCATTAACGGAGTCGAGCGTTACAATAGTACCAATGTTTAATGACAATAAGTCCATGTTAAATGTTTCCGTGCATACATTCTTAAGAGGCCGATATTTTACCACGAACGGTTTGAATTTATCACGCTTAATATCAAATTCACTAACTACAATGGAATGACCGTTGAGTGAACCGAAAGATTCTACCGCAGTGTATCTTGCTTTCAAGTCAGTACACAGGAGATCGATGAGTGTTTCACTGGATGCTGTGTGGTGAGTAGGGCTTTTGACCAGCTGTGTAAGATTAACAGAATCAAGAAATTCGTTTACATTTTTCGCTTTTACCCCATTTCTATCTTGCATATCAACATTGAAGTCGCCAAGTAGGATGTAGTGATCGCAGTTTCCCAAAGAAGTAATTGAATCCGTTATGGCATCGAGGAAGAGGACAAGGTTTAACCATGGCGGTCGGTACGCTGTTCCTATAGCAATTTTTTTGCCGTTCAATGAGAGTGTTAACCACATTTGTTCGACGGATTCGAACCTGGGATCGACCGCGCTAGTCCAAGTACGCGCGCTCAGTCCCCGCCGCACATAAAACCCGACGCCCCCACCACGGCCCGCGCGAACACTCGCTGGTCGCGGCGCGTGGCGCAGGCGATAGCCGGGCACTGCCGGAGCGCGCCCCTCCTCGCCCGGCCGGAGCCAAGTTTCGTTAATGGCCATAATATCAAAGCAATGCCTGTCAAGTGCACCAATCAAGTCATCATGACCTGTACCCAATGATCCAGCATTCAGAAACCTAACTTTAAAGTACTTGTCTCTCTTAGTCGTCATCTATATAGTTTAAAATAAATACCGACATTTATCAAAATTAATATAATCAATAGTCTAAGTTGAATTATTATTGTAAATATGTAGATAGCGTTTAATATTAAATGTAACATATGTTTAGAACTGTGGTACGTAGCGGATAGGTTTGTATAATTGAAAAGAAGTTTTGTGATGAGTAGGTGTAGGTAAATATGTGTAGTGTTATGAAACTGGTTTACACGTAGCTTACGGAGACGCGCCGCGAGACATACACCTGCCGTTACAAAACGTAGCTTAAAATGTGAAAACAGAGTGACTAATGCTACTTTTGACAGGTTGTTACTTACTTTTAACAAACTAACTTCCCACATGACTGCATAATAATTAATAACCTTAACCAGAGAAAAACTAGAAATAACTGGAGAAACAAAATAAACAAAAACATACAAGAGAACTTCTATAAAGTGCCTATGCACTGGTACCCGGTGGCGATGGCGCAGGTGGGCCGAATATGCGCAGTATGTCAGCCTCACGGTGGATGTGGCAAGTGGCATCACCGGGTTTATACCGGGCGAGGATACGGCCACGTTTTGACCACACAAACTGCCAACCGAGGCGACTGCCTGCCTCACGCGCACTCCGAAACAACTCACGGTTCTGTTTAGTGAGGCGCTCATTGACGTAGAAGCGCGACGCAGGGCCTGGCAGATCGAGATCCGCAGTGGTCATGCCGCGACGCACTCGCGCTCCCTCCAGCAGCTCGTCCCGTAGGTCACGGCGCGCGAAGCGCACGACGAGGAAGCGGGGGCGGGTCTCCACCGGCGCCGTCGCTTGCGTAGCGTTGATGCGCCTGCCTCCGACACGCTCGGCACTCACTATATCGCGCGCCTTGACTTTCACGCCAATCTTAGCCGCCACCAACATGGCTGTGTGGGTAGGGTTTTCGCCACTGATCTCTGGTATGTTTGAGATCTGGACATCATTGGCGAGCAACTCACGGTCATTAATATCGCTCCTTAATTGGCCTATTAGCTCATCCACATCCAAGGATCGCGTCACTTGGGGCTGAGCCAGTTTGGTTTCCATCACCGCTACCCTTTCCTCCAGGTTACTCATCCTGTCATTGGTTGATTTTAGAGAGGACCTTAGCTCGGACAGATCCTCGCGCAGTTGTTGGAACTCATTTCGCACTATTTTCAGAAATTCTTCTTTAAAACTGGTTAGCTCTGTCTTGAGGATGTCCAATTGGTTAAATTCCTGAGTGGCATCAAGGGCTGTGCTATTTATGGGACTGGTGTCCATTAGGTTCACCAGGCTTTCCTCGTGTGGAGCTGGTGTTGGTGCCCGAGACCGTACTGGTGTTTCAGCCCAGTTATCCCTCACCTGGTTCTTCTCACACTCAGGGCAGTGCCAGGGGGTCTGTACAGGACCTGCATTCGGGATGGCTACGCACCCTCGATGGTACCAGTGCCGACATTTGCTGCAGTTAACAGCCTCTGCCGACGACAAAAACTTGCCACAAGCACCGCACTTGACCATGGTGTGTTGAAGCCTCTTTGTTTATCAAAATGATCAGTCCAAGTAGTACAGTGATTAGGCAACAGATGGCGCTGTTTACAGAAACAGTTTTATGGTGATTTCCACGGTGTTTATGGTACAGACAGACACCATAGGTTGAGCACAGAGTTGGCGTAAAGGTCCACACACACTGAAGTTAAATCACTGGCTGATTTTCTATTCCCCAGAAAATTACCGATTATAAACTTTGGGTTTCGGGTACTTATTTACTTTCTGGGGTTCACTAATACGTAAATTCGTGTTTTTTAATGTTTACACAGCACATCAGGAGTAGAAAATAATGTTACTTGTAAGTTGCACTGGCAGTAGTAGGTATTTTGAAAGTAATTACACAATAACTTATGCGAATTAAACAGTGTTTTTTTTAATTTATTCGCGAGACGAACACAAATAGTTTATGACTGATTGACATCCGTGACGTCAGTGTACTTCTAATTCTTTGTTAAAAAATCCTTGAATATTTTGATGAACCAGGTTGAAACTATTAAAACTCTCAAAACATTCGCCTGATTTATTCATTATGATCAAACTATTGGCAGGGTGATTTAATTGAGTATTGCATTGTTCAACAATCAACCTGATCAACCAAATTCTTGGCTGTAATAGAAAAAAAGTATGATAGCGACACAGCTACGTGTCTTTTCCAATAGTTTGAAAGATAGCACCTGTCTACAAGATATCTATCTTTTGTCAAATAAAAATTTTACCAATATAATTGTTAATGTCAATTAAATTAAATACATTACTATTATATGACAGATTATGCAATGGTTTATTAATGTTATATCTAAAACAGTTACAGCAGTAGCAGTGCAGTTCTTACATAAGACACAGAGAGCGCTGCTGCCCATTCTCTGGTAAGTCCCTTAGTCACCTCTTACGACACCCACGGGAAGATATGGGATGGTGTTATTCTTTACGTCCGACACCACACGGACATTGTGCTATTATAGACCTTTTTTAAAACTTTTTAAGAGGAACAATTTCGTCATACGTGATTGTTTCGTAATTTTCACCGCTTATGCAGCGCACGGATGCTCTCAAAAGAAATGCATTTTCGTATTTGCAGTATTTTTCATTGATGCTTCGCTCCTATTGGCCGTAGCGTGGTGTTATATTAGCCTTACTCGAAAAATAGGCTATCCAAAATTAAAAGAATTTTCCATTCCAACCAGTAATTGCTGAGATTAGCGCGTTCAATCAAAACAACAAACTCTTCAGTTTTATAATATTAGTAGGTATAGATTATGTTGTATTAGTAATAAAATTGTGTTGAGTGTATATGATTGGTAAGTAAGCGTAATGCTGCCAAATAAGCATTGTGTATCGATAAGTGACAGATTATGATAATTACAAACCAAATCGTTGTGTTTCAGTTTGTATAAAAGGCACACGCCTTTTATACAAACTGTTTTGCAAATTTTAATTCCAGGCATTGATGCTTCAAATCTCATAATAAAAACTTTTTTGCCAAAAATAAAACCGACTTCAAAAAACACAACAAACAAAAAAAAACACAAAAAGAAAAGGACAAAAAAATACACTAAAAGAAAAACAAAAAAAAAACACTAAAACAAAACCACAAAAAAGTGAAAAATAACTTTAGCTTCAGAAGCCGGTGAGAAAAACACCAAATCAATCAAAGGTCAAGCTTCAGAAGTCGGTGACCTTGTTTAATTGATTTAGTGTTTTTGTCACCGTTGTTTTTCTTTTAGTGTATTTTTTTGTCCTTTTCTTTTTGTGTTTTTTTTTGTTTGTTGTTTTTTTTGAAGTCGGTTTTATTTTTGGCAAAAAAGTTTTATTTTATTTTTCCATTTTTAGTTGTAATATCCTATACTTACAAATATTTGCTATGCATTCATTGTACATACATGGTTAACAATACATGTCATGGTAATAGGCTTATCCCCAATAAATGGAACATAACATGCCATAACTGTCGAAATCTGGGTGTACTGTACACATCTATGTACCCCTCAGAGCAAACAGGTGTAATGTTACGTCATGATGTTGTTTAAACAATGAACATCCAACCGATTGGAGCTATCACAACAGATTTGCCGTCTATTTTTGAAGAGTTCCATTTTATATCTCCGAAGATCAGCATCAGATCTTCACCAAATTAAAATGGGCCCACCTCAGGAGTATACTCTTTCAAGTAAAAAAAGCATTTTGAGAATCGGTCCACAAATGGGAGAGAAATCAGGTAAATTGTACACTTCTGCGTACCCCCTCAGAGCATACAGGCGTGATGTTCCGTCATGATATTGTATAAACAATAAACATCCAACCGATTGGAGCTATCACAACAGATTTGCCGTCTCTTTTTGAAGAGTTCCATTGTATATCTCCGAAGGTCAGCATCAGATCTTCACCAAATTAAAATGGGACCACTTCAGGAGTGTACTCTATCAAATGAAAAAAGAATTTTGAAAATCGGTCCACAAATGGGCGAGAAATCAGGTAACATACATAAAAAAAAAAAAAAAGAAAAAAAAAAATACATACACACGAACATATAACCTCCGCCTTTTTTGAAGTCGGTTAAAAAGTGCAATATGTCTAAATATATTTGTTTTGTGGTTTGGGTCGTAAGCTTAAGCGTTTGTGTAAGTATCGTTTATTCTTATTTCCAGCAATATTATTTTTAGAATCAATGCGATGTTGGTCTATCTGTCACATCTATGATATAAAACAGTGTCTGTGGAGTTTGTTACCCGTTCTTCTCAATAGAGATGATTGTTTTAGGCCGGGAAGTTGCCTTTTCACTAACTGACCGACTCCGTGCCTGCTAATGGTTTGTTTGAAAAAAATAAGTCGTTATTTTATTATCGTTGTATTTATTGTTTTTCAATGCGTGAAGGCTGGTGAAGGTGTGAAATCTGCTAAAGATTATGAGGTCTTGAGAGAAGAGTGCTTAAAGGAGTCCGGAATCACAGAAGCCGAGTTTATGGAAGCCGCAAAGACAGACCGCGTGTCGAAGATAAGTCCTTGTTATTTCGGCTGCTTCTACAAGAAAATTGGAATTGTACGTATTAATAAATTCTACTAAGGGTTGCCTAATATGCCGCGTCGCGTTCTTGTTCCACGCGCGCCTCAAAGAGATGTCAGCATAAGGAAGGGGTCCGCAAGGGCCGATGCCTGCTAGGGCTGCGGGACTGTTCGAAAGAGATACCGCGGTCACACAAAGGGCTAAGAAGGAACATGGATGGGTTTTAGTCAGTAAAAGTCTGACACTCCCTCCTTTTTAGGGTTCCGTACCCAAAGGGTAAAAACGGAACCCTATTACTAAGACTTCGCTGTCTGTCCGTCTGTCCGTTTGTCCGTCTGTCTGTCACCAGGCTGTATCTCATGAACCGTGACAGCTAGACAGTTGAAATTTTCACAGATGATGTATTTCTGTTGCCGCTATAACAACAAATCTATACTATATATCTATACTAATATTATAAAGCTGAAGAGTTTGTTTGTTTGTTTGTTTGTTTGTTTGAACGCGCTAATCTCTGGAACTACTGGTCCGATTTGAATGATTCTTTCAGTGTTGGGTAGTCCATTTATCGAGGAAGGCTATAGGCTATATAACATCACGCTGCGACCAAAAGGAGCGGAGCAGTTTCTCTTTTATGTGACGCAGACGAAGTTGCGTGGGTCAGCTAGTACTATATCTATATACTAATATTATAAAGCTGAAGAGTTTGTTTGTTTGTTTGTTTGAACGCGCTAATCTCTGGAACTACTGGTCCGATTTGAATGTTTCTTTCAGTGTTGGGTAGTCCATTTATTGAGGAAGGCTATAGGCTATATAACATCACGCTGCGACCAAAAGGAGCGGAGCATAAATGAAAAATATTGCAAAAACGGGGAAAAATGTATTCCTTTTGTGAGCTGTTTCTCTTTCATGTGACGCAGACGAAGTTGCGTGGGTCAGCTAGTACTAAATATAGTCAATGGTACGAAACCCGTCGTGTGCGAGTCCGACTTGCACTTGGCCGGTTTTTTATAAGTCGCTGATAACTTTTGAAGAATTTATAATTTTGATGAAAGTTCTTTATAAATGGTGCTGTAGTATTTTTTGTAGTACCGCTACAGTCTCATGCCTTCTCTGTATGAGAAGGGGCTTTTACCTTATAATAGGACAATAATAGCCCGGTAATATAAAGTTTATAGCCCATTCCCTTTCATAGAGGAGGCCTGTGTCCCAGCAGTGGGAACATTAATGGGCTGATGATGATGATGAATATGAAGTTTAAAAAAAAATAAGCAAATACGTCATAGAATCGGGTACAAAACCTTTATTCCAAAAGTCAAATCCGAATTTCAAAATACATATTTTTACAATTCCGAATGGTTTCAAATTCCGAATATTTATTAATACTATTTTCATAATTCAGAGGAGCTCGTGGCTAAATAATAACAGCCGCTCGGGTCGATCTTTAGGTTAAGCTGTGCTTGCCTAGGTTGGTCTGTGGATGGGTGACCACCCTACATACCGAGTTTCCTTCGTGCCTCGGAAAGCACGTTAAGCTGTTGGTCCCGGCTGTCATTTGTCCATCTTTGACAGTCGTTACAGGTAGTCAGTGACCCAGAAAGTCTGACAACCAGTCTTACCAAAGTGGTATCGTATTACCCAGTATGAACTGGGTTGTGGAGGTCAGATAGGCAGTCGCTCCATGTAAAATACTGATACTCAGCTGCATCCGGTTAGACTGGAAGCCGACCTCAACATAGTTGGGAAAAGGCTAGGCAGATGATGACTATTTTCATAATTCCTAAATTCCAATATTCCTGACGTTCATAATTACTATTCTCTAAATACCGAATTTCAATAGTCCGACATAATGATAATACGAAATATTAATAATACGAATCCCGATTATTAAAACATCGATTATTTAGAATTCGACAAGTAACGCGCGCTCGCTACGCTCGCATTTTACACACCCACTTTCTAACACAAATATCGTCTTCGCTCCGCCGCCGCGCCGCCGGCCTTCGGCCTACTTTCCTCATGCTAGCTAGCAAGACCCAATGTAGAAAAGCACTAAGCAATACTGAGTTCTACTTTATTTCTTTGATATTTGGTTTCTGTCACTAAAACCTTATTTAGCAGTTTATTCGAAGTGTTGAAAATGAGCTCGTGGCTAAATAAAACAGCCACTCGGGTCAATCTTTAGGTTAAGCTGTGCTTGCCTAGGTTGTTCTGTGGATGGGTGACCACCCTTACATAAAGCACGTTAATCCGTTGGTCCCGGTTGTCATTTGTAGATCTTTGACAATCGTTAGGTAGTCAGTGGCCCAAAACGTCTGACAAAAAATCTGACAACCAGTCTACCCAAGGGGTATCGCATTCCCCAGTACTAACTGGGTTGTGGAGGTCAGATAGGCAGTAACTCCTTGTAAAATACTGGTATCCAGCAGCATCCGGTAAGACTTGAAGCCGACCCCAATATAGTTGGGAAAAGGCTAGGAAGATGATGTTTCGAAGTGTTGAAAATCGGAATGTCTTTTTTCGGACGGACGATCCATCGAACATTTGATTCTTCGGTCATATGAAAATCGGACAACAAACAAAATAAATGTATTTACGACTTTCGGAATTTTGAATAATCTATACTATAATATTATAAAGCTGAAGAGTTTGTTTGTTTGTTTAAACGCGCTAATCTCAGGAACTACTGGTTGGAATTGAAAAAATTGTGTTGGATAGCCCATTTATTGAGGAAGGTTATAGGCTATATAACATCACGCTACGACCAAAAGGAGCGGAGCATAAATGAAAGATGTTGCAAAAACGGGGAAAATGTATTCCTTTTGTTAGCTTTTTCTCTCTTATGTGACGCAGACGAAGTTGCGTGGGTCAGCTAGTAGACATTATAATTCTTCGGTATTATGAAATTCGGACTTTTGATAATCAGAATATATAAATTCGAAAAAATCTGTTTCGGAGTATTTGGGTGTTCTCCATAGTATCATTATAAAAAAACAGAAACATGTCCGTTACCCTTATATTATATTATTGATTTTTTTTAGCTGACTGACAAAGGTCAATACGATCCGAGCGTCTACCTGAATGATTATAAAGAGTTTATGAAGGGTGATTTTCATTACGCCCAACTGAAAGAAGTAGCAGAGAAATGCAAATCTGGTAAAAAAAATCTCTTTGATATGATCCAAACTGTATGATAAAAGTACGCTTAGAGGTTAATGCTCTCAAATGTGTAGCGATCCCCTCTAACACTTTTACAACTGTGAAACGTCATTTATATTTGGGGTCCAATTTAGTAATTTACAGTCGTGCCTTAGTGCTTTCCACCCTTTTTTAGGGTTCCGTAGTCAACTAGGAACCCTTATAGTTTCGCCATGTCTGTCCGTCCGTCCGTCCTCGCTTAATCTCTGTGACCGTTAGCACTAGAAAGCTGAAATTTGGTACCAATATGTATATCAATCACCTCGACAAAGTGGTAAAATAAAAATTGGAAAAAAATGTTTTATTAGGGTAGCCCCCCTATATGTAAAGTGGGAAGTGTTTTTTTTTAATTTCAACCCTAACGTGTGATATATAACACTTACTTGTGTGTGTGTTTATGTGTGTGTGTGTGTGTTGGAAAGGTATTTAAAAATGAATAGGGGTTTCCTAAAATCATTTTTTGATAATGTAAATAATTTCGGAAATAATCGCTCCAAAAGTAAAAAACAATGTGTCATACGCTCCTTTTCACAGCTTTTATTTATTACTTTATTGTAATGTGTATTGTATTTTAATACCGAGATGGGCGGGTGGGTAAAAAATGGGAAGGTAAAAATTGGAAGGAAAGGGTAAAATAGGTAAAAAAGAAAAAATACCCCTTTTTACCGGGTATTAATAAAAAATACCGGGTAAAAATTGAGTACTGCCTTTAAATTATTTAAATGGCTTTGCCATGAAATGTATAGTGTCTTTATATAATTTAATTGGCTTCGTCATCAATACTACGATCTACCATGTTAATTTTGATCATGACCATTGAAGATAAATATTGATTGTATGTCCCCAGCCGTTCTTATAGGGGAACAGTGCATTGTTATTTTAAATGTGTCTGTAATTGCGGGTATCTAAAGGCTGCTTTACACCGGGGCAACACTGTGCGGCATTGCTGCGTGCTATATATTGTGGCGTTTTACATCGAGGCAACATAGATAATTTTCAAAGCATCGTGCTGTAAATTTTATTGGAGTCTTTTGGTCTACCAACTTGATTGATCCAGGGGACAAGACACCGTCGATTAAGGCTGATGAAGTCACTTTAGCAGCATGAAGCAAGATGTTGCCATGCCGCTCGATTTTTGCCACGATGTGCAAAATTTTAAATTATTGTAGCATGCAGCCTTGTGGCATGCTGCAATGTCGCATAGTGTTGCCCCGGCGTAAAGCAGCCTGAGCTACATAAAATGAAGTTGGTTATGTTTCTTTGAAATCTATAATCAACATACATTTTCAAATAAAGTAAACTGTTCAGATTAAAAACAAAGATAATAATAGTTAGCTAAATGTTGCACACTACCTTTAACAATTACACAGATAATCTGTAACATTTACATATCATGAAAACATTTCAAAACTAATAAATACATGAGTAACAATTACTTAGATTTTTCGTTTCAGAATACAATAATTGCAATGCAACCTAAACAGTAATTAAATAAAATATCAAAATTTAACAATTAGTTTGATACTCGTTTAACGTATACAGGATGGATACCTACGGTAAACGGGGCAATAAAGAGAACTAACTTCAGCTACACGAAAATAGTCTTAAAATTTCACGAACCTATTACACAAATCCAAATAAAGGCTAGAAAATACCACGTAGGTCAAGTTCATCTAGGCTAGGAAAAAATATATGTAATTTAGACGTCTAATATTTAAAGTAGAGTGATTTAACTTCACTGTTTTGTGAATGTCGAAATATGATTATTTTTGAATACTTTAGCAGGGTGCTGGTTTTTCTTCAAGAAGGGTGACAATGCCCGTCTGCAGAATTATAGGCCAATCTCACTTATAAGTCATGTCTACAAGTTGTTTTCAAGAGTCATCACGAATCGTCTCGCGCGCAGGTTTGACGATTTTCAGCCTCCCGAACAAGCCGGTTTCCGAAAAGGCTTTAGCACCGTGGACCACATGCATACGCTGCGGCAGGTTATACAGAAGACCGAAGAGTATAACCTGCTTCTCTGTTTAGCGTTTGTGGACTACGAGAAAGCTTTCGATTCGATCGAGACCTGGGCTGTACTGCAGTTTCTCCAACGGTGCCAAATCGACTCCCGGTACATCGAGGTGTTGGAATGTTTGTACAAAAACGCCACCATGTCAGTCAGACTTCAGGACCAAGCCTCGGAACCTATCCTTCAGCAGCGAGGTGTGAGACAGGGAGACGTCATATCTCCGAAACTGTTCACCGCTGCACTGGAGGATGTCTTCAAAGTTCTGGACTGGAGAGGGCTAGGCATCAACGTCAATGAGACCATGGCTGAGACCATGGAGGACCTCAGTACAATGCTCGATGACCTCGGTAGAGCTTACGAAAGACTGGGGCTAAAAATGAACATGGACAAAACCAAAGTTATGTTGAATGCCCATGTAACAACCACTCCTATCAAAATCGGAGACACTACACTCGAAGCTGTGGATGATTATGTGTACCTGGAACAAACGGTCCAGTTAGGTAAGTCTAACTTCGAGAAAGAGGTCAATCGTCGAATCCGACTCGGCTGGGCAGTGTTCGGGAAGCTGCGCGGTATCTTCTCGTCCAACTTACCGCAGAGTCACAAGATGAAGTCTATGACCAGTGTGTGTTGCCAGTGATTACATACGGGACCGAAACGTGCTCGCTCACAATGGGCCTCATCAGAAGGCTTAAAGTCACCCAAAGGGCAATGGAGAGGGCTATGCTTGGAGTTTCTTTGCGTGATCGAATCAGAAATGAAGACATCCGCAAGAGAATCAGGGTCACCGACGTAGCCGGAAGAATTGCCAAACTTAAGTAGCAGTGGGCAGGGCACATTGCTCGCAAAACGGATGGCCGATGAGGCCGAAAAGTTCTGGAGTGGCGACCGCGAACCGGAAAACGTTGCGTTGGAAGACCTTCCACTAGGTGGACCGATGACCTGGTGAAAGTTGCGGGAATCCGTTGGATGTGAGTCGCACGGGACCAGTCCATGTGGCGACACTTGGGGGAGGCCTATGTCCAGCAGTGGACGTCTTTCGGTTGAAATGATGAATGATGATGATGACTTTAGCAGGCAGTGTGCGTTCTATATTTTATTTATCTACAATATAATGTACTATGAATTAAAATTGGCCTACCTTCTTTTATAGTATTAAATTAACAAAACTTCACACTCATTTACGTCACAACGCCTTTGAAAAAAAAATGTAAATCGTAAAAGTATATCTCAGACGTAAGACACACAGGAACAAAAACGAAGCGTAGCTATAGTTGACGAAATGCACCCCTCCACGTCATCCCTCATTGGACAGTTACAGTGCTATACTATTTTGTTCTAATGAGAAAACTATGTCCGCGTATGTTGTGCCGACGACGGTCTCAAATAAAATAAATTATAAAATTCTGTATGTCAAAGTATCTATTAAAAATACAATAATTAGTTAAAATTAAACTGTTTTTAATTTTTACCGGGTATAAATTAAAAATGGGAAGTTAAAAATGGGTATAAATGGGTATTTACCCTAAGTCTGGGTTTTTACCGGGTATATGCCCATCTCCGCATCGTATGATGTAAAAGGACATACTTCGAACACATACTCCTTGTTAGCTCGTTTTCCACTGAGCTCACTTGTCGCATGGATGTATACCGTGTGCCAAGGAACCGCAACCATTGTAATAGGGTGCAATTCTGCCTGTACCTTGTATGAATGACACTTTGCTTCTTTACATGTAACACAATCTTGTTACAAGAAGACTTTAAAGAGTTGCAGTCGCTTACCACAACAAACTTCCTTCCATAAACAAAATTGTTTTACACCATTTACTACGCCCAACATCTCCAGCTTATGTGAGTGATGCCTCGATTCGACCCGAATTGAAGGATGGCGAACGGATGCGCGCTAGCATGTTATTCTCCAACATAAACAAAGCACTTTCCACCGTCACACGCGAACCTTTTCCCTTAAAACAATGGACACGATGTTCGCCTTCACCAAAATTCGAAGGGCCTTGATCAGCATCTGGGACAAAACATGTCATCCGACTACCGTTGGTCCACCCAAAGCACATCAACACAAATCACAACTAAAACCAGCTTAATCTTTGCAACCTGTAACACCGTTAATGCATGGACACGTTGAAACTTTAAAATTCAAATGTAATATTCCAAAAGCTGAACGTCCCATTCCCACTCTGACCTCAGAATCAAATCAAGTATCAAATCTTCTATACAACCACATGGCCTTCATCTCGAGAACAAAACGCTGTAACTAGTGTAATTAGCTCAATTAAGTCACGAAATCTCATCCGAAATCAACTGTAACGGGTATCTATCCGGTTTTGTTTAACTCACGATAATTTTTAAACATACGTTTCCAACAGTCAGATTTTTCAACAAATAACGCCGGGCTTGCATAATGTGAATTGCTATGTCTTTTTATTTTGGCATCTTAATAATTCATTCACTCGTTCGCGCATTACTTTTCTTTCTACCGGCGGGCAACGATAAGGCCGTCTTCGTACTGTCTCGTTTGGATCTATTAAACGAAATTCTAGTATCTAGGTGATTCTAGTATAGTTTATAAAAAATAAAAACAGAATATTTATTTTTTATAAACTGACAAGTCATTGTTTACGTTCTCATGAAATATCAATGTGTACAGTGTACATCATGCAAATTCTATATTGCTGAGAACTTATTGTGGCACAGGAAGAATAGCATTGCTCTTTGTTAGTGTAAACAATATCAATATCTTCTTTTCCAATGTTCCCATCTAGCTCCAATAGATCCTGCTTCATCATCGTACTCAATTTTTCTAAAGTAAAACTTGACATCATATTTTAATTTGTGGACATTGAAACAAATAAAGAATGTCTAATTTTTGGTATACAGTATTTATTCACACCATTGTTCAAATTAAACTAACAATCTTGTATAAATTGTCTTCATAATTCAATAAACGGGCGTTATCCGTACACAAAACTTCATATTACGGGCATGACCTGTTCGTATTATGAATGTACTATGCCAACTATTGTTTGACTTTGTTTTTAACTGTAAACCATAATTTTATTTTATTTTCAATATTCGTTACTCAACAATTCCATTAATGTTTGCATGTCTAACATAAGGTACATGTACAAGACTCACCCATCTTATTCCAATATCTTATTTTATGTACCTGCAATTTTACTTCACTTTCCTTTACTTCACTTTACTTTACCTTACTTCACTTCACTTTACTTTACTTCACT
Source organism: Xestia xanthographa (assembly GCA_905147715.2). Taxonomy (NCBI): domain Eukaryota; kingdom Metazoa; phylum Arthropoda; class Insecta; order Lepidoptera; family Noctuidae; genus Xestia; species Xestia xanthographa. The sequence continues at coordinate 12,100,819 of LR990657.1, read as the reverse complement.
TCCCTTTACTGCATTTCGCTTTACTTCACATTACTTTATTTATCTTTACTTCAGTTTTCTTCCACTTACTCAATGCTGGTCCTGCTCCGCATGGACAGGGGCGCATAAATTGATAGCATTAAATTGTATTGTTGGAGCTGCTGAAGATTGTACAACTATCTTTGCATTGTATAGAATCAATCTCTTTAGTATTATATAAATGCATAGCCCATATTGTGTGAGTACTATGTACTAGAAAGCTGTCATTCACTGGAAACCTACGTCTTTTCTTGACTTGAATGTGCCCTGGCGGTTTGGAGTATGTCATGCTCACTCAATTGTCTCGCTGATGGTGGCGCATGTGTCGGATCATTTTGTTCCCTTCAAAATGGTTGAGTTGAATGGTGATGATCCATGCGTCATGTCCGTGAACGGGCGCTGTCAGTTGTGACTGGTCATCTCTTGGTTGCCATGGCTTATTTGAATGAATTATTTTGAATTGTATTTTTCGTTTGTGTGTTTTTGCTGTGGACACTTTTACCGTGCACATCTTGCTACATTGTTCTCACATAATATACATCTCAACGTGAATGATGTAACCAAGATTTTGTAACCATATTCTGATTTAAAAGAGTGTCCATGGAGTTTCTTGCCCGTTCTTCTCCATAGAGATCTACGCTAGGGAATGGGCAACTACAGTACTTTCAGAGTTTTCATGTCTTGTGACTGGGACTGTAGCTACATTTAATTTTCATCTTTGTTTCGACAATTCAAAAGTGCCTGTAACTGGCCTACTTGAAATAAATGCTTTTTTTTTTTTTTTTTTTTTTTTTAAATCAAAGCATTAGTACAGATACATTAGTACATATAGTACAGGTGATGCCTGTAAATACTTACTGACGTAGGTACGTCAGTATGTATTTACAGGCATCACCTGTACTATATAACATTAGTAAGTTCTTACAGGCGCCACCTGTTCCCGGACTACCAGGCATCATCTGGTAACATCATGGTGGTTCTGGTATCATTTGTTATAATCATGTAGGTACATACAGGCATCACCTGTAGTAAATTAAATTACGAAGTCTCATCTAATGTATGATGCAGTGACATCTATTGTACTAGAATGGTAGCCTAAAATGTGCTCACCAGATAACTTTGAAATCGACTGACCGGCTTTATAAAAGTTACACTAGATTAGTCTACATGACGCTGCTTTGAAAATTTACACCATGATTTCCGTGCATTATATTTTAGCAGTTTTGGTTCTTAGTCGATAGATGGCGTTGTTCATTTCACTCCATTTTCTGAATCGAATGACCCTCGCCCGGTTTTTTAACCGACGTTACAAAAAGAAGGACGTTCTCAATTCGACGCGTATATTTTTTATGTATCACCACGCATAACTTTTTACAGAGAAGTCCGATTTACATGGTCCTTTTTTTGTGAAAAGCTTAGGTATATTTTAAAGTTGGTCCCATTTATAATTGAAAAATCGTGTTTGGGCTAATTTCCTGCACCTTGATGAGAACTTTCGGCCTAGCTGGAGTATGACTGTCATCGAGTGTAAGGATGAAAACGTAAGGCTGTAGAGGCAAGCCCTTATTTGGAAAAACATAAGTAGATTATATCGGAGAAATTAAATTGTTACCAACTTGAATCTATATACATTATAAAGCTCAAGAGTTTGTTTGTTTGGTTAGTTAAACGCGCTAATTTCAGGAACTACTGATACGAATTAAAAAGAAAAAAACTTTTAGTGTTGAAAAACTTTTAGTGTTGTTTTTTTAGAGCTTCTGTTGCGAGCGCTGCATAAACAGATAAAGTTACGCAACAATCATGTATGAGGGAATTGTTCCTCATAAAAATAAAAAAATGACACTTGATCGATTAAGACCAATGAAATCAGTGAAAATGATTTTATGTATTTTCACGTTTATGGCAACTGAAGCGTTATTTCTAATGAAATTGTGGCAAATACAAGTATGGTACCTACATCAGTTTTTTTTTCATTTTAAATTATGTGAAACATTAGTAAACCATACTACGATTCTTACAAAGTAGCATATTGCACACAAATCATCCCGCATTATTAAAATGCGCGCGCGGTACTTGATCATTATTTTGCTGTGAAGCTATTTAAAACTGTGATATCTTTTAGAGAGAATGAATGTCTTATTGAAATCAAATAATGAAAGTGCAATTTAAAAAAATAATAATAGTAGTCATAAATAACGTATTTATTTGAATAAGGATTTAATACCTTGTAAATTTAATACCTTCGCAAATAATGCATTATTTTAATAATAATAATAAATTTATTTATAATAAATTTATTTATTTACTCAAAACAAGGCATATACACGTTAAAAATACAGTTTTACAAAAAAGTACTATATCTATTATACAAACGTGTGGGTGAGCACTGCTCTCCTAGCTAGGTTATGAAAACTTGTGTTAAGGAGAAGCAGTCCGGTCCCCTAAGGTCTAATGATGTAGGTTACATAGTGCTTCCGATGTTACTGCTGCAATTTCGGAGTATTGAGTTTGACAAGTTTAAGATATTATCGTTTTATTAAAGGTCAATATGAAATAATTTTAAGGTAAAAAGTGTGTGAGTGTGTGTGTGTTTGTGTGTGTGTGTGTGTGCGGGCGGATCACCACTTATGTTAAGATTCTTTCAGTTTCGTCATATGACTTGTTTTGGAGGTACGATTGCACAATCTTTTTACATTTGTAGTACGGTAGTCCGTAGATGTGACACTCTTCGTTTATTTTGTTATACAGGAACGGACCAAGAAAATGAAAGAATCTCTTGACAAAAGTTGAACGTACTCGCGGCAAGGTGCATATCCCATCTTTTCGGCGTTTACTACGTTTTTTATTTTCTATAATTCTGTATGGGGTTTTGCGGTGTTGCAGAATGACTGTTTGTAGTATAAAGTGTTGCCGAACATTTAGAACTTTGCAGTCATTGTATAGTTGATCGGTTGGAAACAGAATAGGACGACAAGTGGCCACTTTTAAAATGGCCCTATGTGCTACTTCTAGCGGCTTGAGGGTGGTTTTAGCTGCGCCGCCCCAACAGGAAATGCAATATGTTACGATTGACAGCCAAAGTGCGAAATAGACATTACGTATTACAGAGGGATTGGCAATATACCGAAGAGTTTTAAATATGTATATCAGTTTGCGAACCCGTCCAGTTAATAACGCGATATGAGACTTAAAATTGAGATTCCTGTCCAAGATTACTCCCAGGTACTTATCTGATGTTTTCAACAGAGGTTAAAAGAGGACATTGACAATTTGAACCCTGTATTTGTGGATGACAAGTGTGAGCTTTAAGCAAAATTGGAGTCTGTGGTTGAGAGGCCGAGCTGTTAGAGTAAGTTATAAATTTGGTTTTTGAGGTATTAAGGGTTAGAGTGTGGCAATTAAGCCAATTTAGCACAACTCCAAAGCCAATCTGAGCTTGATGCTCTAGTTGCGACCAGGAATCTGCGATGAAGGTTATTGCGGTGTCATTTGCAAATGATATTACCTTGGCATTAACGATTTTGAGATCACACAGGTCATTAATGAAGATTAAGAAAAGAGTGGGGCCCAATATGCTTCCTTGTGGTACCCCATAATGAATAGGAAGCTCGTCGCTGTTATGGCCATCGATCCTGACTCTTTGCGAACGATTGGAGAGGTAACTTCGGAAAAGATCCAGTTGTGGCCCCCTGACGCCTATTTTCTCAAATTTGATTAAGAGTGTGGCAACGGGAACAGTGTCGAACGCTTTCGCGAGATCTAGGAATATTGTAAGGACCTTTTTATTTTTATTGATATTATCTATGACAAAACTGGTTAGGTCATGAACTGCGTCGCAGGTTGATTTATTTTTGCGAAAGCCATATTGTTGTTGTGAGATTATCTTACAATGCTCCAGATATCCAACCAATCTTTTGTTTATCAACTGTTCAAGGACTTTGGACAAAGCACTTAGAACAGCTATAGGACGATAGTTATTCGTCAAAGTTCCGTCACCCCCCTTGAAGATTGGATAAATTATTGCCTTTTTAAAAGAAGTTGGAAAAACAGCTGTTTCAAAACAAATATTGAATAAATGGCATAAAACAGGCGCCAGAGTGGTGGAAAATTTCTTTAATATTAAAGGTGATATGCCATCCCAACCTGTAGCTGCATTTGGTCTCAGTGAATTTATGGTGGATATAATTTCTTCTGGGTCAGTTCTATCCAAGACAAAGGATGAACTTGTTATTGAACTATTTTGTGAGATAGATGGTTGCATCTATCTCACAAAATAGTTCAATAACAAGTTCATCCTTTGTCCACAACAACTTGTGAGGACCTCGTTTTTATGACGTCATTTGCAAGTTTCTTGCCAATGTTGACAAAAAAGGAATTCACATCATTACACGACTGCGTGGGTGTGGGTGATGAGGATAGCAATTGCGTGGATGAGTGTGTAGTTTTCGTGGTGTTTGTTATTCGCTTTATGGTGTCCCAGAGTAATTTTGGGTTATTGCTTGCTTTGCTGAGTTCTTCCGCATCGAAGAGCCTCTTCGCCTTTTTAAGAATTTTCGTACAAAAATTTCTGTATCGTTTGTAGGTTACATTTAATGTTTCGTTATCCGGTGCCCGCATGAGTTTTCTGTGCATGGCATCTCTGTTTCTCATGCACCGTAGCAAGCCGGGAGTTATCCAGGGTTTAAGAATCTTCTGTTTCGCAGTAACTTTTTGAATAACAGTGTTTTCCGATATGGCGGAGGTCAGTATTTCAATGAATTTGTCGGTAGCGGTATTTGCGTCTGTTGTTTTGTTAGGGTCGAAGTCTATGTATAAGATTGATGCACCAAGTGCCTCAAAATTAATTTTTGTTATGGTAGACGTAGTGGTGACAGGGATACGTTTGCTGTCCATACAAAGTAGTGAAGAACCATGGTCGGTCACCGTAGAATCATAGACAAATGTGAGTGCGGGTGACTTTGTTCTCAGAATAATATGGTCCAGGCAATTTTTGCCCCTGGTTGGGAGGGTATGTGCTGGGAGAAAACCATGGAAAGCGAGACAATTCAAGTACTCGTGGGACCGTATATCAAGAGAAGAAGGTTTGATGTCGAGATTTAGGTCACCCGCTATCACAACTGTTCCGAGGATAGGGAGCGATGGAAGTATGGTATTGAGGGCCGAGAGGAAGTTATGTATGTTGTCTGTTGACGGTGAGCGATAGATACAGAGTAAAGCCACGTCAGGGTTAATTTTTATAACTAAGCCCGAGGCAGATTGGTACAGGTCTGGTTCCTCACATACCGCTAGAATTTCCGACCTAATATAGACCACGACGCCATCACTTTGGTTTATGTGCTTGGTTGTTTTAAACACTGTATAATTTGGAAGAATCGGAAGAATTGAGTTACTAGAACATTGCAGCCAACATCGTCAAGTGAGATGCGATGCATTAGAGTTTGTAAGTTTATGAAGTTACAATTTATTGATCGAATATTTTGTGAGAAAACTTTCAGATATTTATTTTGATTGATTAAATACGATTGCGTTTGTTCCGGGATGCATGTATGCGTCACTGATACAGAGAGTTCATCGATGTTATTGATTAGGTGAATTGCGTTATTAGCCATTTGTAAAAGTATATATTTATAACACGGCGATGCAAGTTTGCAAGCTGTCGGTATATGTAATTATGGTGTGTATGTGCTGTTTTGAAATGATGTGAATGTGAGTGTAGGTGTAGAATATATGTTTTTGAGACTGGTGGTGCATGTTAGACTATAATTTGTTAAGTTCCCTGGGGTTTGTTTGTGTTTTTGTAAATGTTGAGCGCAGCGTCTGACAGTTGTGTTTGTGTGTCTGATTACTTGAGTGGTGCAATACAAATATATTCTAAAGAGATCAGTTAAAGGCAAAAACTGTGAGAACAATGGTAAAATTGAAATTAAAACTAAAATTAAAGTTAAAACTAAAATTGTAACTAAACATAAAATTAAAAGTAAAATTACAATTGACATTAAAACTGGAGTGAATAGAGATATATGTAATTGGAAATCTAGTCATTTTCCAAGCTCAGTTCTATTTAAATCTGCTTCGCTCTTGATCAAAATATGTTTTTTTTCCCAAAGCTTCACGAAGAAATACTCTGCCCAGTGAAGTCCAGCAAAACTTAATGTCATTTTCTGTAGCAAATTTCCGTGCCAAATAAAATAACCGTTGCGATTTTGGAGTGAGGCTCTCTGAGAGGTAAATCGGTTTAGCACCTGTTAGTTTTATATGGTTTGTATTTAACTTATTTTGACCATTTTTTTGGTTGAAGTTTCGTAGTTTTTGCAGAATATTATCTTTTTTAGTGACGCTAACAAAGTCGACAATGATGGGGGATGTACCATTTTTCTTATTTATGCGGTAAATATCTTTTCAAAACACTTCCTCGGAAACTGGTCCATAACGCACTACGATTAGGTACAATGTATTTCACACGTGTGCGATTTTTTCCACTTTCCCGCACGTGTGCGGGTATGAAAATTGCCACAGATAACTATACTTACCTATACTAAATCCAAATTGGTTCAATGCCTATAGTCTGAGGTGAATGTTTTTTTTTTAATTTCGGCAAAGCACTACGCGTCTTTACGGCATAAATATTTTTTGAATATTGAAATTTTGTTTATAAATAGAATATCATAGATAAACATGATTATTAAAAACTAATAGTTACTTTTATACACAAATTAACATTTATTTGTGTTCTGAATTCAAAAATATAAAATAAATCTATTTTTTATGTTAGGCTGTTTAACGGCTTCATACCTTTGCCTCTCCTTCAACCTGGCGAAACCAAAGCGCGAAAAAAAGGGAAATTAAAATCATAGTTTCATAGTTCGTGACAAAAATATTTTTCGTTATTTTATTTTATTTCTTCAAAAGTGTATTGAAAAACGTCGTTTGATACACGTGGACATTTGTTATTGCAATTCTCGGCTCAAAAACACCTTATAATTCCGCCTCGAATGCAATGACAAACTTTCTCCACTTGTATCAAAATGTACTATTGATTTCCTGGCGTTGCAAGGGAATATTTAAGACGCTAGTTGTCTTCGTAATCAATTGACAGAGATCTTCTTTGCTTTCTCCCTCCAGTTTTGGTATATTTCTAACCTCTAACTTGGATAAAGATAATAAACGCTCCATATTTTAGAACAAAAAGATTATCATAAAAACGATTTTAGTGAGTCAACCTTAAAAGATAGACATAATGCTATTGCAGATGTTTTTTTAGAACTTTTTAGGAGGAACTATTCCGTCACACATGATTGTTGCTTAACGTACGCAGCGCACGCAACGAAAGCTCTCAAAAGCAATACATTTTTCAATAAACTTCCTCGAAAACTGGTCCTTAAGGTACTACGATTAGGTACAACATGCAATGTATTTCACACGCGTGCGATTTTTTCCACTTTCCCGCACGTGTGCGGGAATGAAAATTGCCACAGATAACTATACCTATACTTAGTCCAAATTGGTTCAATGCCTATAGTCTGAGGTGAATGTTTTTATTTTTATTTTTGCAAAACACTACGCGTCTTTACGTCATAAATATTTTTTGAATATTCAAATTGTGTTTATAAATAGAATATTATAGATAAACATGATTATTTAAAGCTAATAGTTACTTTTATACAAAAATTAACATTTATTTTTGTTCTGAATTCAAAAATATAAAATAAATCAATTTTTTATATTAGGCTGTTTAATGGCTTCATACCATTGCCTCTCTTTCAACCTGGCGAGACCAAAGCGCGAATAAAAAGAAAATTTAAATCATAGTTCGTGACAAAAATATTATTCGTTATTTTATTTTATTACTTCAAAAGTGTATTGAAAGACGTCGTTTGATACACGTGGACATTTGTTATTGCAATTCTCGGCTCAAAAACACTCTCGCCTGCGGCTCGGGAGTTATAATTCCACCTCGATTACAATAACAAACTTTCGCAACTTGTATCAAAATGTAAATCTCCGTTTTTGCAACATTTTTCATTGATAGGTACTCCGCTCCTAATGGTCGTAGTGCGATGTAATATAGCCGTTCTCGATAAATGGGCTATCCAAAACGAAAAGAATTTTCAATTCGAACAATTAATCCTTGCCAACCAAACAAACAAACAAACTCTTCAGCTTTTTGTGTCGAGTGTATAGGTATGATTGGGTAAGTACGCGAAATGCTGCAAAATGAGCATTGTGCATCGCATAGTGACATTATGATAATTACAACCTAAAACGGTGTATTTCAGTTTGTATAAAAGGCGTGTAATTTTTATTCCAGGCATTGATGCTCCAAAACTGAAAAGTACAATACGAGTATGTCTAAATATATTTGTTTTGTGGTGTGGGTCGTAAGCTTATGCTGCATTTGTGTAAGTATCATTTATTCTTATTATGTAATTAATATTACTAATAATATTATTTTCATAGCGTTGTTATTCGTGCCTGCAATGGTTTAATTGAAAAAACAAAATAGTTATTTTATTTTCGTTGTAATTATTGTTTTTCTATTATGAATGAAGGCTAGTGAAGGGGTGAAATCTGCTAAAGATTATGAGATCTTTAAAGAAGAGTGCTTAAAGGAGTCTGGAATCACAGGAGCTGAGTTTATGGAAGCCTCGAAGACAGCCGATGTGTCGAAGATAAACCCATGTTTTTTTGGCTGCTTCTTCAAGAAAATTGGACTTGTATGTATTAATAAATTCTAATAGGGGTCGCCTATAATAGTATTTTTAATTTTTTGTACCAGGCGGCTGTCCATTTTTGGAGTTGGGCTTTGAAACATTGGTGTCGATTCTGTTGAGCACAAACTAAACTTAATTTAGGCTATTGTTATCTTTTACTAAAAGACAGCGCGAGGAAAGGACGGCTATAGCTCAGTTATTAGTAGCTCAGTTATTTAAAAAACCCGCATTAAAATTCGTTGCGAAGTTTTAAAGATCTAAACATACATAGGGACAGACAGACAGCGAGAAGTGACTTTGTTTTATACTATGTAGTGATGAAGAACAAGGTATCCTCCGCTCTCCTCCTCCTAATCCTGAGACCCTACTCTCTAACGTCCGTCCGTCCGTCCGTCTCTATCCGTCTCTCTCGCGCACGTCTGCAGCTGAGTGTGAGTGAGAGAGACGGATAGAGACGGACGGCTGGACGGACGGTAGAGAGTAAAAAAAACGTGACGTGTGCAGTGTGTTTGGTGGGCTACTGCCCGACATTGTTGTCGGGTTTTTCTATGTGGTCTTACATCGCTTGCGCGATTTAGAATTTTGTAGTTAGTTCTTTACTTTTTGTAGTGCCGCTACAGTCTCATGCCTTCTGTGCCAGCAATAAAAGTGGATATTTTTTTTTACGTTCGTCACACAATTACTAAGAAATAATATTATGTGTCCTACTCCATAAATTATATTGTTGTATTTTTTTTTCAGCTGAATGACAAAGGTCAATATGATCCAAGCATCTACCTGAAGGACGTAAGAGAGATGACAAAGGATAATGATTCTATTTACGCCCAACTGAAAGAAGCTACAGTGATATGCGAATCTGGTAAAAATATCTCTTGACTATTCAAACTGTATAATTATGATTTAACTTGTTCTCTTGTCCTCTAATGACCTTGTGGCGTTATGCCAGTTTAACAAGGCTGGCATTTCAGTTTAGCCTGTCACATAAGTATTCGTTTCAAAAATATTTAACAAAAAAAAAAAACGAATGATTTCAAGAGCGGTACTCAGCAGTAGCTGAGTAAGAGGTCTTGATTTATTTTCGTTTTAATTACCAAGCAAGAATATTCGTTCGATTTCTCGTTTCGATTACCAAGCAAGGAGAAAAGGTCGGGAAAAGTTTTAATTAGGAATTTCTCAGCGACAGTCTGTCGTCGTCCGGATTTATGTCCGGTTGATGCTCGGCGCGTGAGTCCTTCTGCTTGCTATTATAATTTATATTTTGAAATAGGAAAAATTTATACACTCTAGTCGTATACACACTGTTAATACCTATAAGTTTTCGACCTGCTGGTAGAAAATTAAAATTCGAACGGCCCAAAGTGTTACACTCCTTGGCAATATTATACCTTAATTATTTCCACTAATGTTTATAATCAAGTGAATTATTTTTATAATAATTTCAGTAAAGCATGAAGCCGTAAGCGACGGTGAAGCTGGATGCGAGATGGGTGTGTTGGTGGCTGCTTGTTTCTCTAAACAAAAAAAACAGTACGTTTCTTTGTTTATATAAAATGTGTTATATAGAAGAAGTCAGAAGTTGTATTGCAGGACAGGTACAAAATTCAGGTTAAGTTATCTTTTTGGTTTAAACTCTAGAGAGTGCAATTTTAAGATTGACGTTTATCTTTGTCTCATGAGGCTAAGTGAAAATTACCGATGGACACATAATTTTGAACGTATAACCCCTTGGCCTGCTTTGGGTCCACGTTCATACATTTGATAATGAAAGGGCGCTGGTTCTTACTACTAAAGAACAGCATTAGTACCGTTATCTCTGGTAGAATGTGGTTTTGTCTTTGGCCCTCAGGCCTGCATGTTTTTACATAATTGTGATATGTTTGTAAGAAGACGCCACACTGACAGAAAAAGTAAACAATAATAATAATGTGCGATCCATTTCAAGTGAGTCTTAATTTTTCAGATTCGCATAACGCACAGAACTGAAATCAATACGCAGAGATACGAGATACACATCTAACCCTTCACACAAACCTAATTTATTTTGATAAACTTATTCAAATAAATAAATCACATATGCTATTTGAGTTTTATTCTATTAAGTCATCATCATTATCAGACTATCTGCCTAACTTTTTCCCAACTATGTTAGGATCGGCTATAAAGTTAAGTAAGCTATAAGTTTTATTCTCTTAAGTATTGTCAAAAATAATCAGCAAGCGCAAAGCGCAGTATATACGGAGTCAAGCTAACATACAGCATAACGAGAACGAGGTGACAGGGCAGGCCATATGTCGAATGGTTGAAATGACGCCGTAGAAGACCCAGGCGAAGACGGCGAGACAAACTTTACTTATGATAGATTTACTTAATTGTAGATTAGACTACTAAAGCCAAGTGGGAAAAGGAAGAAATAGGTAGAGGGAAATCTTTGCCCAGCCGTGGGACAATATGGGCTGATAATCATACCAATCGTCAGCTACTTATTACCTATACTTAGATGTTGCTAGATCAATGATATTCTAAAACAGATATGTTGTGAGCGCGCAATCGTGAAGACTCGAAAACGGGCCAATAGGCTTGTTTTGCCTTTATTCTGCGTCACTGCGTGTATGTGAGCTGGCGCTGCCCCGCGGCACACTTTTTTCGGTGGTTTTGTAGGTGTATAACATATCTGTTTATTAGAATATCACTGTGCTAGATGCTGCTGAAGGGAGGCTTAAGGGAGTGACTAAAACTAGGGAATATGCATGAAATACAAAACTCTTTATTTACATATTAAAAATGTCTTGTATTGGCGCATAATAACTAGAGTCCGACTGAAACAGGATTTTCAGCCGAAACCAAAACCGAAACCGAACCTTCGGTCTTGGTCCCAGTTTCGGCCGAAATCGAAACCGAAACTTATTTGAATTTTTATAGCATGTTAAATCTTTGGTATTTTTACGCATATATAGACAGTTAACACGTGTAAAAAAATAAAATGCAACAATTAAAGTATGTAAAGAGGGTAACAAAAATAGTTCTTTATTTGTAAAATAAATCAACATATTTACATGTCAAACTTTTTCAAAAATTAACATGTATTACTTATGTTTACAATATTACCTAAAAGAAATCAGTCTATGATAAATAAATAATACCTTTGGCAATCATTATTAATAGGAAAATTAATTCAAGTAAACAATGAGACATGACTAGTAGTACTGAAGGTCATTCACGGTAATAGTTAAATCACGGAAAGTAGTTGTGTATCGGATGTACGGGGCGGTTCGAATACGGGTTTAAACTTTAATCCAAAACAATTACAAACAAATATAGTAATGTTTGAATCAAATATCACAGGTATCTTCACACATCTTTTAAATGTTACATGAATTTCTACATAAATTCATATTGTATAAGTTCTAGGGAATAGAACCAATTAAAATATGTAATTAATTATATTCTTCTACAACTAACGACCTTTTCATTTTCCACTGTAGGACAAGACTCTAATGAATCCCATAAAAATACATCATCATTAATCATAAGTAAAAACAAATACTGTAACAAATCTACTTGCTCCCATTGAATAAAAGGATAAGCAGACTTGTTAAATTTAAAATTTAATTAGGGGAAAGATATAAAATACAGTTAGTTATATAAAACACCTACCTAGCACGCACTCTCTATAGTTTTATAGTTCACGCACTTAGATGGATAAGAATGAGTTCACCACTGTAGGAACCGGAACAGGCGTCAGGGTAGCAGGTCAATACCGGAGCAACCTCGAGGTTCAGCTCTGAAGCAGTAGAAGCGGCGGCAGCGCAGATCTCAGAGTTCACCAGGACAGCTCTGCAGCAAGGCAGTGCAGAACTCAGGGCCAGACGTAGGACAGTCCTGCGAGACCAGTAGACAGTCAGGCACGTAGTTAGCCTCTGAAGATCGGGAGTAGAAGTCCCAGGAGAATCTTTAGCTGGATCCCCTGGGCAGTTTAAGAATCTCTAGCGAAAACCAAGCGGTTATCTGATGCTCATCTAATCAGATCCAAAGTAGTCTTCCTTTTTTTTTTAAATGTCCTTTTTCTCAGTGTGGCCATCATCTCATCTGACAAGTGTTGTCAGCCAGGACAAATCCATGAGTGCATAAAGATTTTATAAAATAATTTAATATTAAGTTATTTAGTAAACAATCGTAATAATCTACAAAATATAATGGCTAAACACATATTGATAAAAATAATTTAAATATTACAAACCAAAAAGTAGCCATCATACATAGACTAAAGAGAATTAAAAAAGTAACTGACAGTTTGACAATTTGACGCTTGACGTAAGTGTCACAACATGAAAATTTTGATAATATTTTATTTCAGCTATTTCCAAGTTAAAGAATCGTATTTAAATCGATTTGCTGAGTGTAGATAGGATATAAATAAATAAAAGGATGATGAATAATATTATGAATGGTGAATATGAAGCGTAAGTATAGCATAATACTATAATACTTATTCAAACAGTTTATTGTGGATCATAGGTTCATAAGATGTTGGGTTGAATACAGGTGTCTGCTATGTCCCGCCATCGCCATTGAGGCATACAAAATTCATGTCACAAGTTCGGTAAAAAATACAATACTAAACAATAATAAAATTAAAATTAAACTTAGATTATATAGCAATATAATTAAAATACAATACATCCAATTTGTCATGTAAATACATTGTGATTAAATTATTTAAAAAATTTTAAATACTTATGTCAGATTAACAAATTATTCAATGATGATAGGGTGTTATTTATGTCAAGTTTTAGGTCAGTTCTGTCATTACCGGTAAACAATATGGTAACTGTCGAAATGTCATTTATATAAATTAGAAAAAGTGGTGGGCCTAGAATGCTGCCCTGAGGAACACCGGAAAGGATATTTCTTACTTCAGACACAACGGTTTCTTCAGTTCTCGTAGTTAAAGAGACTCTTTTTAATTCTACCATCTATTTTCTGTCATTGAGATATGATTCAATTAATTTGTATACGTTACCCCTTACGCCAAATGCATATAATTTATTCAAGAGTATTTAATGGCTGACTCGGTCGAATGCTTTTGACATATCCATGTACAGAGCTATGGCTGGCGACCTAGTGTCCATATTTAGAAGGACTTTGTGTAAAAAGTTATATATTGCTGTATTAACCGATTTATTTTTCCTAAAACCATATTGGCATGGGGTAAATATATTGTTACTTTCGAAAAATGGGTAGAGGCAGTTATAAATGTTTTTTTCGAATATTTTAGAGAAAATGGTTATTAAAGCAATTGGCCTGTAGTTACCTTACCTAATAATGTTTGCGCGAGAAAAACCACATAACCTGAAATCATCACGATCGCGCCGACTAGCGAACTCATTTGGCAATCACGTTCACTCACTCGAAGTTAGCCGAATGATGCGCCACAATTCACGAACACCTAATTTCGGTGGGGCCGAAGGTTCGGCCAATTATTGGCCGAAACCGAAACTGTGACCGAAACTAGATTTTTTGGCCGAAACTAGCTGAAACCGAAACCGAACCTTCGGTCGGTCCTTAATAATAACATTGTTGATTACTTGTTTAAGTTTCTAAAACATCACTTATTCTAAAATTTATTGTTTTATGTAACATGTTTTAATGAAACGGAACGCACTCTCAAAACGCGTCGTCTCTCGATAACACCGGTATTGACGTCAAAGTCTATGTGTCAAAAAAACACTCTTATTTGAAAAGTAGGTACTTAAAGTTTCACGAATATTGTATTATAATATTTTTATTGCAATTTATGCTTGAATAAAGCCATACAATTAGTAAAATTATTTTATTAAGGCCAAAAATTTAATGTAAACAAGGCAGATTGTGTTAAATGACGTCACATCATGGCGGACAGTCACGGACGTTTGCACTGTTGTAGAAAACTGCAGGAGTATAATGGCCTGTGGACGGTGGGCTATGGGCTAGCTCGCCGTCCGTCCGTCTCATGACGACAGGCCGTGTCGACGGCGCGTTCGTGTTCCACGCGCGCCTCATAGAGAGTGAGCAAAAGGGAAGGGGTCCGTAGGGACCGATGCCTGCCGGGGTTGCGGGACTGTTCGAAAGAGATACCGTGGCCCCGGAACACAAAGGGCGATGAAGGAACATGGATGGGTTTTAGTCAGTAAAAGTCTGACACTCCCTCCTGCTCCGCCCAGAGCGGGAGGAGTTATTTTGATGATTTCCCATCCGAAAAAAATAAAAAATAAAGGAGTATAATATTATTTTTGAGCGACAGTCGTCGAACTTAACTTTTAATACTTTTCTTGGGTTGATACTTATTCATCATCATCATCATCATCAGCCTATTAATGTTCCCACTACTGCTAGGACACCGGCCTCCTCTCTATGAGAGGGAATGGGCTATAATCTACCACGCGGGCCCAGTGCGGATTGGTAGATGTCACATGTCTTCGAATTTTTTGGTTCTATGACATGCCGGTTTCCTCACGATGTTTTCCTTCACCGTTTTGATATTACTGTCTTTTATTGATTTCAGTGAATAAAACATGCATCTTCCCTATTGGTTTGAGCCGCTGAAAAAAATCTCGAAAGACATAGGTCCATGTAACATAAGCGAATAGTCCGACGCTTTGTATTCCAAATCTAAACGAGAACTAGTCTTCTTCATCAAACTTGGCAGTCCTAGCACACCTCGATTACCTTATTCGCTGCCTTAAATTGTTTGTTTACGTCATGAATGTGTTATTCGTATGTATGTTGTTTATGTTACCTGTATTTCTGGAAATAAACGATTTCATTTCAATATTATGTGTTCACGTATATACAGAAACCAGTATCTGTTTTAAAAATAGATCTTAATCTGTCACGTCAAAATATCAAATTTATATACATTTGTATGATTACACTTATTGAAAATTTGAGGTCAATATTCGAGTGAAATGGCATTTCAAATAGGTATGACAGAAAGCGTTAAAAGGCGATGGCTACCGAGATGGTAGATAATGTATACCCAATAAAGTGGGATACTCGAAAGAAAAATAAAAACATAAATCCAAATTATGGTTGTGATGTTGACATTGGCGCCTAACTACCAAACTACATAATATGTATGTGGCCATGACTCTGGCATACTGGTGTGATTTGTTCGGTTTTTTGCTGACAATGAAGTCATTTCATAAAACATCGCCGTAACGTAACTATGGGTGTAAAAACCCCTTAACGAAGCCGAAAGGCATCGTGATATATATTATTTTTTAGTTCTACACCATAGGTACCTGCGAACCTTCTAGTTACGGAGATATTGGGGGTCAAAGTTTCAACTTTTTGACAAGTATTTTTTTTAAATACAAGTTTTTATTGTAAGATTTTTACTTTCAACATCTCCACAACCCCCACACTATTCAATCCATCCACCAGGACAATGTTTTGAGTGCGTTACATCGAGTTTCACCGTAAAACATGATTTTTCACCCAAAAAAAAAGTCGCTTCCCAGCAATAATTTTGCATAAAGGAACTTCGTTTAATGTAAAAAATGCTTGGTTGACGACTTTGTGATGAGGTGTTTACACCCTGTATTTATTTTCCGATTGCAATCTTAATTCAAAAATTAATTGAATAGAAGTTACCAAAATGGTTTACTACTACTACTACTACGACAGCCCATAACGTCCACTGCTGGACATAAGCCTCTCCCATGATGGGAGGAATTTGCCGTAATCTCCACGCTTGGCAGGCGGATTGGAGATCGCAGTGATGAAAGACTAACAGAAAACGCTGCTGCCCATTCTCAGGTCTACAAAATGGTTTACAGAATTTAAAATGCGTAAATCATAATGTGAGCAAATTGAGCATTGTGTGTATGCTACACACAATGCTCAATTAGTTGAGATATTATTATTCGCTCCATTTATGTACTTTACTTTGTATAATAAAAAATAATAATTAAAAAAATTAAAAAACCCGACTGCATAAAAAATAACTAATTACTTTAAATAAAAACTGAAAAGAAAAAAAACAAGCTCAATAATAAATTCTAATACGGAACATATTGACTGCAGCAGTCGGGACCCATATTGGATTTAATGATTTTAGTCTAGATTATTTAATGGGTTGTTTTTTTCTTTTCAGTTTTTATTTAAAGTAATTAGTTATTTTTTATGCAGTCGGGTTTTTTAATTTTTTTAATTATTATTTTTTATTTTACAGTTTTTAGTTACTTAGATATACCATTTTAAAATCCTCATAATGAGCCCTTTATCAAGCCGTTCAGGCTGCAGAGCATGCCAAACATTTGAATTTAGCGCCAGAAATCCGCCATTTTGTTTTATTTTTATTATTTTGATATACCCGGTATCACTCTCACAGTAAATACGAATCTAACGACACCTCTCAAGCTAAAATCCATCGAGCCGTTCAGACTGCAGAGCGTGCCAAATATTTGAATTTGGCGCCAAAAATCCGCCATTTTGTTTTTTATATTTTGATATACCCAGTGTCACTCTCACAGTAAATACGAATCTAACGACACTCTTGTAACGTTGTAGAAACACAAAATAGTTTCTACCGTTACTTTGTAAACATAATCTATTCAACACTTTAATTAAGTTAAATGTCAAAACAAACGCCACAGAGTATACATACTCATTGGGCCGTCCAGTTACTAAACGACTAAAATTAGCTGTATTTACCAGTGCTGTGCGCGCGTTACGTGTATCTGATCGAATGAGTGAAGACTTGTCTATACGTAAACACGCCAGTATAAATGTCACGGACTCGCGATGACGAGCCTTTTTTGGAAATATTCTGCTCCCAGTGACTAGACGCGTTTTTTTATAGGAAATTAAATTTCTAGAAGTATTCGTGATCTAGAATATTCGGGCTTAAAGCAGGCAGCTTTAATTTTTGTTAGTAACCTAACTCTTAACGTTTTGTGTCTGCGTAAACCCCATACTGGGGTTCAAGATTCCGGCTGACAGTCAGGATTTCGGCTGACAACCGTTTTACCGGCATCCAATTTGCCGCGGGCTCCGCAGCGGGTACCCTTTACCTGCGTGGCCGCGTCGAAATTCTACGGGTCGGCGCGATCATCTGCCGTCCGTCACCCTACCTGGCGTCTGCAGCGTGGCACACCGCTACGGTCATCGTCACGCCGGGCTGAGCCAGGAGAGTACCGTGCAACCCCCGGGCGGGCTTGGAGAAACTTGTGACCATAAACCTACCCACACCCGTTTAGTTTATTAATATATTTTTATGTTGACCTGGGTCCGTGGTTTTCTTTTATTTACCCCCACGGACACCTTTTCCGTCACATTGGCGCCCAAAAACGTGGTTTTATGGTCACTTTTCTTCAAGTTCTCTTGAGGGTATTTTTTTTTTATGTTGGTGTTTTTTTTTGTGTGGTTGTCTTTGCTGTGTAAAACGTTTTGTTTGGTTGCCAGCAACTAAGGTGTACGTAACGGTACAGTATTCTACGTTATTTAAATGTTTTTTTTTTCTTGAGAAAATAAGTGGAGGTAGAAGGAAAAAAAAAATAACGAATTATTTTATCATTCTTCGTAGTAGCAGGCCTGTGTCACTCCGCGTGTAGGTATTAAAAACATACCTACAGGCGGCGGCCCCTGCGGAGGGGCTAATCTAGTAGGCTGCCGCTATCGAAAGAAGACACGCGCGCGCGCTATTTGTTCGACCACGTTCAACTTTCACGATAATTGCAAGATGGACACAAAACGAAAAAAAAGCAAAAAAATACTGTGCAGTATTTAATTGTTTAAATACGAATCGTGATCTAAATTTAACTTTTTTTTCGTTGCCTAAAGACGCTGACAGGTAAAATCTACTTTGATTGGATTACATTGGTGCCGATTTCCTTGTTTACAAACTAAACCAAATTTAAGTTCAGTGCATTTTTTTCTTTCTATTTCATTAAGAAAAGGATAGAAGATAATTTTAGTTATGTTCTGTCAAATTAATCAGCGCCATACAAGTTTTAGACGCGATTAAAAAGTTGACTAATAAAATTACATCAAATTACGTCAGGCGCTGACTAATTTGACAGGATTAAACTAATATTTATCTTCTGTCCTTTTCATAATGAAATAGAAAGAAAAAGATGCATTCAACTTAAATTTAGTTTAGTTTGTGAACAAGGGAATCGGCACCATGTTCCTATTTGAAATGAAATGAATTCAAACTACAAACCCTTTCTCCCCTTGTTGAACAAAGTACTATTCCAATACCCTAATAGTTATTTATGCAACTGTTGTATAATGAGGGGTATTAAAACACGAGCCGAGTGTGATAATAGTATCACATGAGTGTTTTAATACCTAATTATGTACAGTTGCATACAAGACTTTATCTACATCCATGATATGAATCCTCCTTAAAAGGTTCTGAAACCATAGGGTGTTGCAGTGTTCTAAGAAGTCTATGTAAATTCATGGAAAGTTTAATTGCTTGTATTTAATACAAACAAACCGTGTATATGTAGTAATATAAATATTTACATTTTGGATTGTTCAATTATCAAAATTCACAAAGCTTGTGTCACTCATTTTTGTAAACAACAAAGTACATAATGCAATACTAATATCCAAATGTCGAACAAAAATGGCGGGATACGACGTGAATTCGAATTAACCTATATTTTTTTTTTTTTAATTACGGCGCTGTGGTAGTGAATCGCACGTGCTAGACGTTCGATTCACTAACACATTCGATGTTCTTTTTTTAAAACGAGTTGCTTAATGAAATTTCTAAAAAAAAAATTCTCGAAGTAAGCAACCCTAGTCCGCGGCTCTTTCAATACGTATAACCACGTATAACTTATTATGAACCGTAGTCCAGTGAATTAAGGCCCATATTACCTAAAAAAAAAATTGGTAGGTATTTAAATGAACACGTGCTCGACTGGAACGCGAGCTAAATTAAATCATATTGTTTATCAGATTGAGTACATATTTCTTTGAAAACCATTGCGAAGTAACGCTTCTGTAACGCTAGTTACTAGTTATTATTCTGTGGTAGTAGTAGGGCCAATAGTAACGGCTCGCCCCGGGGAAGTACTACCACCAAACTTAATTCTTCCGGTAATCAGCATTGCTGTGTGCCGGCTGAAGAGTTTGGGTGCCGGGTATTAATTACTGGCTAAAATTTATAAGACAATAACAACTTTATCTTTGTCACCAATGAATTATGCGGCTTGTTCAATTAAATAAAACAACAAGTTTGCTTGTTAGGTGTTAATTTTTTTTTTCCTCTCTCCAAATAATAGTAATAACACATATCAAGGAGACTATTCCATAGAAATATAATTAGTAGTAAGTAAAATAACATTATGTACTTTTAATTGTAAAGGTGTGAACAGGTCAGTGGATTGCATTAGAAACGTATGCAAAAGTGCAGACATTATAGCTCTCCAAGAAACTTGGATTTGGCCGCATGATATAGGGTTCCTAGGAAACCTAGATAATGACTTCGCGTACACCGGCAAGTCTGCCATTGACACGTCTGTCAAAGTGATCTCGGGAAGACCATATGGAGGAGTGGCACTATTATGGAGAAAATCTGTGTTTTCATCTGTAACAACAGTGAAGTGTTCAAGTGATCGGTTAGTTGCGATAAAAGTTGATTTCGAAAGCCGGCCAATGTTGATATTTTCTGTGTACATGCCCTATGTTGGCGCCTACAATAACACGCATAGCAACAAATGTTGCACTATCATAAGGAGATCAAACGTCTAGGAGTTTTATTTTTTTTCTTCGGTTTTCTAAAGTACCCCACATCACTTTTTATTATATTCATTTTGCAATCATCAATCGCTCCGTGAAAAATATTGTAAAAAACCAAAATTAATATTGAAATACAAGATAAAACGTATCCGAGGGTTTCATTTATGTCCAATTCGAGACATAAAATTTGGCGACCGTGACAGGACTCATCGAAAACAAGGAATTATCAAAAATACGAAGTCTGAGTTGATTGACCAACTAAGCTACGAGTCTAAAGAACTTCAAGAACGGATGTTTGGAGTTTTTGGAGGTTCAGCCATTGCAGCCTAAGTCTGGTGTACGGTCAGGACATAGATTTATGCGGTATTCTACCGAAGTCGTCGTGCAGCAGCCCGGCCAATGCAGCTAAGTGACCTTTCCTCTTCTACCTAATCATCCTTTGTGATCAACAAACCCCTCGATTTTACGTGTGCTCATTTCAATATTATAAATACGTAACTAAGTAAACAACGAATATTTCTAAACTAAATGCTCAAATAATTCATTTTTATTTGACCCACATCGGTATTGTTTCACCCACCTACATAAAAAAATATCTTTTCTACTAAAAATATGTTAATCTCCGGCCACAACTAAACATTTGAAAACATTAAATTAATCATAATCATAGACTCCACTAAATTCAAACATTAACAGTATTTTTTGCAAGTCATTAAGATTATTTCGCCGAACATTCCAGGCAAGCCGTTGACGTCACTGTGACG
Organism: Xestia xanthographa; assembly: GCA_905147715.2. Lineage (NCBI taxonomy): Eukaryota > Metazoa > Arthropoda > Insecta > Lepidoptera > Noctuidae > Xestia > Xestia xanthographa. The sequence goes on along the minus strand of LR990657.1, from coordinate 12,079,590 downwards.
GCCTACAAAGCTTCAACATAGTCGAGCCTCATCCACGGGTATTGTCGAGTTCAGCACCGGTGCATCCAAGCCACAGGTGACACCTGGAGAGGGACGTAAGATAAAATATTTATTTCCTTTTAGTTTCATTGTATTCTTGCACAGTTTGCCTCATAGTTAAATCAGTACTTATTTCCTTGTTAACTAACTGTTAAATTAATAATGGGTAAAGATGAAGGCTCCGCAAGGGAAGTGCAAGACTTACAGGAACTTATCATTAAGCGTAGTTCGATAAAGGGCCAAATTACTAAGTTTAGGAACTATTTAACGAATTTGTTATCAAAAGATACTGTTACACGTATTGAAATAGCTGAGTTGACACTTAAACTTAGTAAATTTGAGTCACTATCCGTAAGATTCGACGACTTGCAGAATCAAATTGAGGTATTAAATTCAAATAATTTATCAAGCGAGATCGATGAAAGAGATGATATTGAACAATTATTTATCACAAACATTGCAACCGCTCAGACTTTCATTCAAGCTCATCAGGCCAACAACCGCCACGATGAATCTGGTAACATACCCAATATTAGCCATGTTTCATCCGCTCCTGTTAATTCTGACAATCTCGATGCAGGTTTTAAACTGCCACGTTTGGAAATTGCTAAATTTAATGGGACATACTTCCGTTGGCTTGAATTTCGTGACACTTTTAAGTCTGTTATACATGACAATGAGCGCATTGCACCTATAAATAAATTTCATTACCTTTTATCATATCTGGAGGGAGATGCATCTAGAATAGTGAGTAATTTAGAAGTATCTAATTCTAATTACAGTGTAGCTTGGAAATTACTATGTGACCGATATGACAACAAGCGACAGTTAATAAGTCATCATTTTACTTCGTTATTAAATATACACCAAATGACTCGCGAATCAGACAAATCGCTTCGCTTTATGGTGGATCACGTCACCAAGAACTTGCGAGCTCTGTCTGGTTTAGGGTTACGAACTGATAATTGGGATCCTTTATTAATACACATACTGAGTTCTAAATTAGATAACCGTACTCTCACTAGGTGGGAGGAGTGGCGTGGCTCTGTGGACGATGTGGTACCCAATTTCCAGCAATTCAATAAATTTCTAATTGATCGTGCAGACGTTCTTGTGTCTCTAAGCCATTCTTCATCAAACAATAACAACAGCAATAAGGCACCAGCTTCGGCGTCAGTCAAAGGTAGCAACAATAAACCCGAACGCCCGCATAATAAATGCCAGTCGGTTTGTCAGGCTGCTTGTCAAAATAATTCTACATCTTCGTCGCGTTGCGTCATCTGTCAGGGCGAACATAGAATTTACGATTGTCCTATTTTTAAGGCCAAGAGTGTGGAAGAACGTATAGCTGAAGTGAATAAATTAAATCTTTGTGCTAATTGTTTAAGGTCGGGACACACTACACGAAACTGCTACCTTAGACCTTGTCGTGAGTGTAAGAAGAAGCACAATGCACTTCTACACGTGCCGATAGTAACAGAAATCCCTGCAGAAGCTACCACGACATCATGCGGAACAATAGCTAATTATACTACACAGGGTTCAAAACATATTCTACTATCTACCGCCTTAGTTGAGGTTTCTAACCCCACTACGAATAAAAGGGAAAAGGTACGTGCCTTATTAGATTGTGGAAGTCAATCGTCATTCATGACGCAATCACTTAGAGACAAATTGTGTTTATCAAGCAAATCATTATTTAATAATTATATTAATATTGTCGGGATTGGCAATCACGTCAATAGTAAAGTCACAGAGAGTTGTGTGGCGCAATTAAATTCTTTAATTAAACCGTTTCACGTCACAACAACTTTTTTAATATTACCGGAATTGACAAGTAACATTCCCAGATACACAATAAATACTCAGCAACTGCAAATACCTACTGAGGTACACCTTGCTGACCCTAGTTTCAATAAATCCTCCGCTGTTGATCTACTCATCGGAGCAGATTTGTTTTGGGATATTCTTGGCTGCGAGCAGCGTTCTCTAGGCCCTAATAATCCTATTTTAAGAAATACTGAATTTGGGTGGCTCGTTTCAGGCCCAATAAAGATAAATGATTTAAATAACCTAGCTAACATACAATGTCATCATTCTTTGACGTCAGATAAAGAAGAAAACGATTTTAATCAGCAAATGTGCAAGTTCTGGGAGCTTGAGGAAGTACCATTAAAATCATTATTAAGTCATGAGGAAAGGCTATGTGAAAAACATTTCATAACTTACTTTGAACGATTAAATACCGGTAGATTTTCTGTTCGGTTACCCCTTAAAGATTCACCCAATTGCTTGGGAGAATCTTACACTTTAGCAAAAAAACGATTTTACAATTTAGAAAAAAGATTTCGAAAGAATCCACAACTTAAATCAGAATATGTCAATTTTATTAGAGAATATGAACAGTTGGGTCATCTCTCACAGTCTAATGTATTAAGACCTTGTCTTTCATATTTTTTATGTCACCACGCTGTGTTTAAGGAAAGCAGCGAATCCACGAAAATTCGAGTTGTATTTGATGGATCAGCTCCTACTTCATCTGGATTGTCAATCAATGATATTCTCATGGTAGGTCAAAATATGCAGGACTCTTTGTTCTCCATTTTAGTAAGGGCTAGGCAGCACAAGTATCTTTTGACTGGCGACTTAGAAAAAATGTATCGCCAGGTGGAAGTTAATGAGGAAGATAGAAATCTCCAGCTCATATTGTGGAGAGAAGATGAGTCCCTTCCTATCAAAACGCTAAGATTGAATACTGTTACTTACGGCATGGCAAGTTCCAGTTATTTAAGCACACGCTGTCTGTGGCAACTTGGCGAAGAAAATCCAGATGAAACAATTAAAAATGTAATTCAACACGACTTTTACGTGGATGACATGATAACATCGAGTGATAATGAACATGAACTAAAACATATTCTTGAAGGAGTTACCGCGGCACTCAAGTTAGGTTGTTTTAATCTAAGAAAACTTAAAACTAATTTAAATACCATTTTTGACTCGTCTTCTTTAAATATCAATGAGAAATTGACACTCAGTGAGTCTTCTAGTACTCTGGGTCTGGGATGGGCACCATTGACAGATACACTACATTTTCCAATACACCCTTCACTCTTAATGAATAACCATCGCCCAACTAAACGTTCAATATTGTCAAATTTATTTAAAATTTTCGACCCATTGGGTTTGCTGAGTCCGTGTGTTATGCAAACAAAGGTCATATTACAACAGCTTTGGCTGCAGAAATTGGGCTGGGATGATATTATCCCTGAAGATATTTCTAAGGCCTGGGCTAAGTTTTCTGATTCTCTATCCACTCTTAGTGCCATAAACATACCAAGACATGTGATTTGTGATCAACCAATATCTATAGAACTTCACTCATTCTGTGACGCTTCACAAAGTGCTTATGGAGCGTGCATTTATGCACGATCAGTGAACTCTGCCAACGATGTCACTGTAAAGTTGTTATGTGCTAAATCTAAGATTGCACCTACCAAGCCTACAACAATCCCACGCTTAGAACTTTGTGCTGCACTCTTGGCTGCTAGATTGTGTAAGGCAGTCAGAGACTCTCTGCGAAATACGAGTATCAATAGTGAGGTTCATTGGAGCGATTCCAGCATTGTACTGGCATGGCTTCACTCGAGTTTTAAGAATCTTAAAACCTTTGTCGCAAATAGGGTTTCAGAAATTTGTGAATTGACAAACGTGCATTCGTGGCGTCACGTTCCAACATCACTTAACCCAGCTGACCTCATATCCAGAGGTGTCAGCCCAAATCATATTAGGGATAACATGTTATGGTGGTCAGGTCCACAATATTTATTGCAATCTGAAGATTCTTGGCCAGTTTTAAATAATAATGAAATTAATGTAGACAATTTACCAGAAACAAAGCAAACTGCTGTTGTTAATTTAGAAACAACAACAGAACCTGTTATCAACTTTCAAAACTATCAAAGTTACATTCACTTAAAACGAATACTCGCGTACACGATGCGATACATTAATAATTTGAAATTAAAATCACGTAAACAATCAATAATGTCAGGAACTTTACAAACAAGTGAATTACATGATTCATTCGTTAACTTGTGTCGTTTAGCACAGCAACAAATATTCCCACACGAATATAGAACACTCGCCAAAGGCAATCCATTAAAATCTAAGTCTAAACTTTTGTCATTGTCTCCATTTTATTGCCCCAATGATAAATTAATTCGAGTGGGAGGTCGTATTGATTCTTCAAAGTATCCCTATGACAAGAAACACCCTGTGTTACTCGATGCATCTCATCATCTCACCAAGTTGATCTTAAAATATGAACATCTTCGTCATTTACATGCTGGGCCACAGTTATTGCTGAGTGTAATCAGAGACTACATTTGGCCCATCAATGGCAGGCGTCTCGCCCGACAAACTGTCCGTCATTGTTTTAAGTGTAGGCGATTTCAAGCCAAATCTTTGGAACCTATGATGGGTAATTTACCTTCCCAACGAGTCACGCCAAATTTCCCATTTACTACTGTAGGCATAGACTTCGCCGGTCCATTTCTAATATTAAATAGGAAAGGACGCGGTTCGAAATTAATTAAAGGTTATCTGTGCCTTTTTATTTGTTTAACTTATAAATGCTTACACCTAGAGGCTGTAAGTGATTTGTCAAAAGACGCTTTCATTCTGACATTTCGACGATTTGTGTCACGACGTGGAAAGCCAACGGAGGTATTCTGCGACAATGGTCGCAACTTTGTATCAGGTGCGAAGGAACTTAATATTTTTTTTAAGGTTAACGCGGATACTCTTTCTGATTTTGCAAGCGGGGAAGGGATCAATTTTATTTTCTCACCTTCTTACGCCCCTCAGTTTGGTGGAATTTGGGAGGCCGGTGTGAAATCGGCAAAATACCATATTAAACGTGTAATGGGCAATTCTCATTTAACATTTGAAGAGTTGTCTACTCTGTTCGCACACGTAGAATCTATTCTCAATAGTCGTCCTCTTTGTCCTTTGTCCTCTTCACCTGATGACCTACTTTGCCTCACCCCTGGTCACTTTCTTATCGGCCGGGCTCTTACCGCTCTTCCATCACCTGCTCTGGAGGACCGCAACTCTAACAATCTAAACCGTTACCAGCGATTACAACAAATTCATCAACATTTTTGGCGTCGATGGCAGCGAGAATTTATCGCTGAACTACAGCAACGCTGCAAATGGAAAACTAATAAGTCAAGCCTTAGCGTCGGTGATTTGGTTCTTCTGAAAGAAGACAACGCACCTCCTCTATACTGGAGACATGGACGAGTTTTGAAATTATTTCCTGGCTCAGATGGAATTTCCAGAGTTGCTGACGTGAAGACCCAACGTGGTACAGTACGACGTCCTCTAGTACGGCTCTGCCCTTTGCCTACTTCGGATGAACTACAAGCTTGAAACCTGATGATTTCAATGGCGGGAGGATGTTGGCGCCTACAATAACACGCATAGCAACAAATGTTGCACTATCATAAGGAGATCAAACGTCTAGGAGTTTTATTTTTTTTCTTCGGTTTTCTAAAGTACCCCACATCACTTTTTATTATATTCATTTTGCAATCATCAATCGCTCCGTGAAAAATATTGTAAAAAACCAAAATTAATATTGAAATACAAGATAAAACGTATCCGAGGGTTTCATTTATGTCCAATTCGAGACACCCTACGATAACGGTAAGAGTGACAATTTGACTTTATTTACACAAACCCTTGGTGAGATAATAGCTATAACTGAAAGTACTAGTATTGAGTGTGTAATTGTACTAGGGGATTTTAATGCCAACCCTGGCTCGCGGTTTTTTAGTGAACTTATCTCTGTTTGTAACGATCAGACATGGTTTTGCGCCGACTATGAGCTTTTGCCGAAAGATACGCATACGTTTGTTTGTCAAGCTAGTGGCTCACGCCGTTGGCTAGATCATTGTTTGATAACAAGCGCAGCCAAAAACTTGATTATTAAAGCATCAGTCTCATATGGGGTTTACCAGTCTGATCATTATCCGGTTTTATTTAAGTGTAATGTAACTAAAATTAATCAGAGGGTATCAGCCAAAAATCCTCTTTGTAATAAAGTGCGGTGGGGTGAAAGAAATGTTGAACAAATTAATAATTATTTTGAATACTGTAATGACAACTTAAAATTAATAGATTTACCTGAACAATGTATTACATGTTCCCACAAAATGTGCAATAATGGGGACCATTTATTATTATTAGATAACATGTATTTAAAAATAATATCTACTCTCCAAGCGGGTGCTCAGTGTACTTTTGTAGGTGGTGAACGTAATAAACGGCTAAAATATGTTACAGGCTGGAATAAACATGTCAGCGACGCTCATAGGGAGGCTCGTATATGTTATCATACGTGGCTATCATATGGTGCACCTACTCAGGGGGTTTTATATGAGAAAATGCGTGTAACACGCAGGACATTTAAAAGTAAATTAAAATTTGTTCAAAACAATCAAGAACAAATTAAATTAGATATTTTGGCAAATAGTCATTCCAAAAAAGAGTTTGCTAAGTTTTGGAAGTCTACTAGTAAATTAAATGCTAAGCCGAGTCTCCCTGTAAGTGTGGCAGGTCTGAGTGAGCCGAAAGATATCGCCACCCTTTTTCAAAGACACTTTACAGTTCAGTCCCCCTTGCATAAAGGTAGGAGGATGCTCGATGAAAGGGTACTGTCTGGATCTGGTGAGACTGCCGTAACATTCTCAGCTAAACAGGTTGCTACGGTTATTAAGAAAATGACAAGAGGTAAGTCACCAGGTCACGACGGCCTCAGCGTCTAGCACCTCAAGAATGCTGGACCACATCTGTATAGGGTTCTTGCTCTGCTTTTTAATTTATGTCTCCGACACCGCTACCTACCGGAAGACCTTATGCACACCGTGGTGGTACCGGTTATTAAGGACAGGACGGGGGATGCCTCTGAGGTGACCAATTACAGGCCTATTTCGTTGGCCACGATAGTCGCCAAGGTCTTGGACAGTTTGCTTGATCAACAGTTGGCTAAACACTTTGAAATCCACGACGCGCAGTTTGGTTTCAAACCCGGTCTATCCACGGAGAGTGCCATCCTGTGCCTCAAGCAAACTGTTCAATATTATACCTCTAGAAAAACCCCCGTTTTTGCTTGTTTTTTAGACCTATCGAAGGCATTCGATCTTGTGTCTTACGAGGTACTATGGGGCAAATTACAGAGTGAGACAACACTACCAGACGAAATTACATCGTTGTTGCGCTACTGGTATTATAACCAGAAGAATAGTGTTAGGTGGGCTGAGACAAAATCGGATGTGTATGAGCTGGAGTGTGGGGTGAGACAGGGGGGGTTAAGTTCACCCCGCCTCTTCAACTTATACATAAACCGGCTGATCGGCGAGCTCAGCAGCACCAGAGTTGGATGTCATATTGATGGAGTTTGTATGAATAATATCAGCTATGCCGATGATATGGTGCTGCTGAGCCCGTCGATCGGCGCTCTGAGGACGCTAGTTGCGATATGTGAGTCCTATGCAGTGTCCCATGGGCTCAAGTACAATGTCACGAAGAGCGAACTGATGATGTTTAAAGCGCGTGACATAAATTATTCAGATGTCCCGAGTGTCACGCTATGTGGTGCTCCTTTATCATGGGTGACTAAGTTTAAGTACTTGGGTCACTGGGTCACTGAGGATCTTAGGGACAATATAGACGTAGAGAGGGAGCGCAGATCGCTGGCTGTTCGATGTAACATGCTGGTTCGAAGATTTGCACGTTGTACAAATCACGTAAAGGTAACGCTTTTTAAAGCTTTCTGCCAGTCCTTTTACACGTGCAGTCTTTGGACCAGTTTTACGCAGAGGACATACAGCGATCTGCGTACAATAACGCGTTCAGGATACTGTTGGGGCGGTCGTGGCGTTGTAGTGCGTCTGGAATGTTTGCGGAGGCGCATACTGATGACTTTTACGCCATAATTAGAAAAAGGACCGCATCCATGGCCGGCCGGCTGCGTACCGCCACTAATAGTCTCCTGAGCGTGTTCCGAGATCGGTGGGACTCCCCTTTGCTGCGCCACTGGATGAGGATCCACACCAGTTAAGCGATTTCTTATTTTTATTACTAACACTAGTTTTTTAAGTAATTTTGTTATACTAACCCTATGGACTCCTGTCTGAAATAAATGATTTGAATTTGAATTTGAATAATAGTAAAAAAATATTCATTAACAACAATTTAGATTCATAACGATTTCATAGTTTTTTCTTTTGTTTGTACAATCACAGGATTTTACTTATTCACTTGTATCACTGACTTTGTACAGAGTGACAATTAACTTTTAACTTGTCACACAATTTTATTAACTTTAAACATTGGAATTTGATCACTTTTGTTCTTGTGAATTATCGTGTTATTGATAACTCAATATCAGTTATTCTTAATAATCATTAAGTTTCATTAACAGTTTCATGATTTTATTAGATACTCACATACTTTGGTTAAGTACAGTCATGGAACTAATTGTGTTCACAATTTGTCACAAAACTTATTGCTTATTTTCAATATTTCATTACTTACTGAACGCGTACACATTAGTTGCACCTGTTTTTTGTTTTTTTGCCTTTTCATAATTAATTTATTTTCAGATATTTTTTGTTGTTTCTTACTTAAATATCTAATCATTTCATTAGGATAACAACCGAAACGTTATGTTTAGTTTAGATTTGTAACAGTCGGAGTACTTGTCACTATTCATTTCTTGTTGATTGCTGTTTAACACTTAACGGTTAACTTTATTTTTTTAATTTAATTTTTTAGATAAAAAGAACATACAAATCTTGTCACATCTTCAGAATGGCTTATCCAATTAAATTTATGTCTCTGTCATGACATGGGTAAATCACTTAGGTTCCTGGCACTTTAAAGACTTAGAATAATTGGTAGGCTAGTTTAGGTGTCCATACATAGATGTAGTTCATTTATTTTATTTTTAAAATAAATATGTAGATTATAACTTCATATATCTGAGCGGTTGCAACTCATTAAATAAGCCTTTGCAGGAGCGGGTGGATACTCCTTAAATAAGCCTTAATCCAGTTCAATTAAATATATCTGAGCGGTTGCAACTCATTAAATAAGCCTATGCAGGAGCGGTTGGATACTCTTTAAATAAGCCTTAATCCATTTTTTCAATTTAGTAACCCAGTAGACTTCTTTAACTTTTGCATACTTGCTCGTAAGCGGTTGCAGCTGCTAGCACGTCTGTTTTGCGCGAGTACTACGTCAACTACGGACATGATACTCTCACGTACTTGTTAGGAAGCGGACCCACCTCATGTAAAGGTGGTCTGTTAAATATGTTAGGATACGATTTGGTGATATGATGGATGAATGTGGACGAATAAAAGGGGTCGTAAATCAGATGCGAGGTATAGTAGGAGTAAAGGATTTTTACTGAGGTAAAAACCCTAACCAAGCGGGGGGGTATTGTAACGTTGTAGAAACACAAAATAGTTTCTACCGTTACTTTGTAAACATAACCTATTCAACACTTTAATTAAGTTAAATGTCAAAACAAACGCCACAGAGTATACATACTCATTGGGCCGTCCAGTTACTAAACGACTAAAATTAGCTGTATTTACCAGTGCTGTGCGCGCGTTACGTGTATCTGATCGAATGAGTGAAGACTTGTCTATGCGTAAACACGCCAGTATAAATGTCACGGACTCGCGATGACGAGCCTTTTTTGGAAATATTCTGCTCCCAGTGACTAGACGCGTTTTTTTATAGGAAATTAAATTTCTAGAAGTATTCGTGATCTAGAATATTCGGGCTTAAAGCAGGCAGCTTTATTTTCTGTTAGTAACCTAACTCTTAAGACTGCGTAGAGCAAAATAATACGAAACGGCCGCCACGGTTAAAGGGATATCATCAATACTATTACCATAATTACCATAAAAAATATGTTTTGAGCACCACAATGAATGTGTTAACAATTCTTCGTTGGCAAAAATTATAATTATTGTCTTGTTTAAATAACAAAATTACGTAAAGATGGAGAAAAATCTTAAAATAGCATGATCGTATTTAGTTGATTTTTGATAGTAAACCGTTGAATTTTTTCACAAACTTTAATTCATATCAATCTTTAATAATCATACTACAATTTGTCGTTTTAACATTTTCGAAAATATCGCTTGGTTATTTTAGACATTATTTTGTTTAAAATTGAGCCGCTGCGCGCGCTGTTTTGAATCATACGCAACGTACACCGGTCGAAAGTTCAGTCGTCCACGAGAGCTCGGAGAGTGGTCACGTCTCATTGGGGAGCGACACACCGCTAACGATACTTCGCGATCTATTGTGTACTTATACCTTGCCAAACGCAAACGCAAACGGTTGAATAAGGTAAGTCATATTTCTTGTTTTTTTGAGTTGATAATGACTTTGTGCATATCTAATATTTACTGTTTATTTATTTTTTTTACTTTTCAATACATTTTTTTGTAACATTTTTTTATGTAAGTATTTTTGTTTTAGTAAAATGGGAGAGCATAAGGAAAGATATTATAAGAAGAAATTTGGCGCTAATTTCCGAAAAAAAAACTGTTCTCTGAGAAAGTACGTATTTCTATTTTTTTGTTTATACATATTATTTCCTTTTACCCAACGTAATGGCGGATGTAATCTTTTCTTCAATTTTTTCTCAAATAGGTTTTTGGGGGTGGCGATTGCAAATCTGATATTAATTTTAAAATCCAAGATGGCGGATGCTAGTTTTTCTCAAACATTCGATATGGGTATCGTGTAATAGGTTTTTGGGGGTGGCGATTGCAAATCTGACATTAATTTTAAAATCCAAGATGGCGGATGCTAGTTTTTGTCAAACATTCGATATGGGTATCGTGTAATAGGTTTTTGGGGGTGGTGATTGCAAATCTGACATTAATTTTAAAATCCAAGATGGCGGATGCAAGTTTTTCTCAAACATTCGATATGGGTATCGTGTAACAGGTTTTTGGGGGTGGCGATTGCAAATCTGACATTAGTTTTAAAATCCAAGATGGCGGGTGCTAGTTTTTGTCAAACATTCGATATGGGTATCGTGTAATAGGTTTTTGGGGTTGGCGATTGCAAATCTGACATTAATTTTAAACCCAAGATGGCGGATGCTAGTTTTTGTCAAACATTCGATATGGGTATCGTGTAATAGGTTTTTCGGGGTGGCGATTGCAAATCTGACATTAGTTTTAAAATCCATGATTTCGGTTGCTAGTTTTTCTCAAACATTCGATATGGGTATCGTGTAATAGGTTTTTAGGGTGTAATTACTCCACGACGATGGAACAATATTTTTCTTAAAATTGCGAATTTGCTTTATTGAAAACTTTGGTCATTACAAGATAATAATATAATTATGTATATTTTTTTTTATAGATCCATTACTGATGATTCAAAACGAAAATTAGAACCTAAAGATGTAACAAAACGCAAAAGAAAAGCGTCATAAATCACATGAACATATTCTTCCATTATGCACCAAAATTCGTAAGTTCAAGTTCAGTCTTCAGTCCGAGATGCAAATGTGCATTTTTTTTTTTGTATAACATATAGTAAATCTTTATGGTTGGAAATAACTATTATGTTTTTTGAATGAGATTGATATTACCATTCTTGTGTCTTTTAAAGTTTATTTTTATTGTATTCTCACACAAATTTTGGTCAGCTGATGACAAATTTGGAAAAACAAAAATATTTTTTGGGAAATTAATGCCTTTGAGTTCCCTGGAGATTTTTTAATTTACATGGGCTGTAGCAATTTTTATAATAAGACCACACCTTTCCGTTACAACCTGTATAATAAATATACCACGTTTATCTGCGCTTTTTGTATGTTTTTGTAAAATTGTAAAACAAGCAAGGTATTACATTAGGTAATTATAGATTTTTATTACAGACTGGTTTTATTATAACAACCTACCCATATATTACCAACTTACTCCCTAGCCAACCTACTTACGCAGTGTAGTTCCAGGGCGTATACTCCACAACGCCAAAATTTCATCGCAATCGATTAATAGTAAGGGAACGGATTGTGTATTACTATAGTACAAACAAATACAAATTTTATACATATAATACAGATTATAGACATATATAGTGTTACCAGCGGTTTCACCCGATATTACTCGAAAATTATCCCACGGGAAAACCGGGATAAAAAGTAGTTTTCGTAACAAACATTCATCCAAACAAACTTTCACGTTTATACCTAATATTAGTAGGATTAGTTTTATTAATCGGATTTATGTACCCACACAGAACCGTCTAAATAAACAGTATTCGTCTTTTCAAGTCACTCGATACACTCAATTTTTTTAAAACCCTAAGTTACACTTAGTCACTCAAATTGTAAAAATCCTGAGTTATCAACTTCTGCCATGCAACTCAAGCGGGCACCGAGCGAACTTGTCATTGTGTGCGTGACGACGCACACGACTAGCGCGCCGCAGTAAATACCTATTATCCGCGCGCCGTGTTCGCTCGGCGCAGTCTTAACGTTTTGTGTCTGCGTAAACCCCATACTGGGGTTCAAGATTCCGGCTGACAGTCAGGATTTCGGCTGACAACCGTTTTACCGGCATCCAATTTGCCGCGGGCTCCGCAGCGGGTACCCTTTACCTGCGTGGCCGCGTCGAAATTCTACGGGTCGGCGCGATCATCTGCCGTCCGTCACCCTACCTGGCGTCTGCAGCGTGGCACACCGCTACGGTCATCGTCACGCCGGGCTGAGCCAGGAGAGTACCGTGCAACCCCCGGGCGGGCTTGGAGAAACTTGTGACCATAAACCTACCCACACCCGTTTAGTTTATTAATATATTTTTATGTTGACCTGGGTCCGTGGTTTTCTTTTATTTACCCCCACGGACACCTTTTCCGTCACACTCTCAAGCTAAAATCCATCGAGCCGTTTAGGCCACAGAGCGTGCCAAACAATTATACATACATACATACTTTCGAAAAACATAACCCTCCTTCTGGCGCAGTCGGGTAAAAAGGCATCAAGATGAAAATCTGGGCGTTTACACCTGGGACTTCAGAGGATTAGGAATTCCAAACTGAAAACCACCATGATTAAATCTACTTGTCTTATATTTTGTGTGGTGATTGTTTGCTTAAGAAGTAGATACTTATGTTAGTATCATTTTTGCATGGAATCTCGTTCGAACTCCGACAGAGCGTGGTGGAAAGTTAGGCAGAGGTGTTCTTATTAACTAAGTATATCCGTAATTCACCAGATATGATTTTTAGTAATTCTAATGTTTATTTATCCGTTTTAATACTTTATTTTTCAGTCGCCTCGTTTCGTTTCCTCTGAGTCATTTGTCTTTATTATGCGTTAAAAGGTAGCTGAAGCAAAGAATGCTTCTCCTTTAAAAACTGTTGCAACCATAGTAGAAGAGTGCTCCAAGGATTTTGGGACTACAAGAAATGAAATGATGGCCGCTACAGTGGCAGGTGATTTATCAGGTATAAATCACCTGCCACTGGGGCCTGCACTTGTGTCTGGGGATGCTACTTCAAGAAACTTGGAATTGCCCCAGTGTGCGACCTCTCCACTTTCCTCACCTAATACTAATAGTTAAATTTTTAAGGAAATCGACGTCATCATCGATATTTCAGTTTGAGAAACAATTTAAACAAAGAAAAATTTTTTTTTCAGGTTTACAGAACATTTAAATGGTGCAAATCTTCTATACATATAATAAAACAGTAGAAAAACTGTGTCTGTACATTGAATATATTAAAAAAAAAAAATTGAGGGGGGTTTAGAAACAGGAAAAGAACACGAATCAAAAAAAAAAATTCTGTCTGTTTGTCTGTTTGTCTGTTTGTTTGTACACGCTAATCTTCGGAACTACTATAATTTATCTTGGAAACTTGAACACCTGATGCAGAACCACAACAGACCAGCTGAACTATAAGAGATACAAAAATGGTACCGTAGCAAAAATTGTTCCACGTGATGGGCATTTTCTGCTGAGAGAATAAATTTGAAGATCTGGAACACCTGATGTGGAACTCCAAAAGCCCAGCTACACTAACATATATATAGGAATGACGTTTTAGCTAAAGTTGTTCAATCTGATGAGCACTCTCTGTTGACTTATAAAAATCGAAGATCCGGAACACCTGATGTGGAACTCCAAGAGCCCAGCTACACTAACATATATAGAGGAATGACGTTTTAGCAAAAGTTGTTCAATCTGATGAGCACTCTTTGTTGATTTATAAAAATCGAAGATCTGAAACACCTGTTGTGGAACTCCGAGAGCCCAGCTACACCATAACACATATAGGAATGACGTCTTAGCAAAAGTTGTTCAATCTGATGAGCACTCTCTGTTGACTTATAAAAATCGAAGATCTGGAACACCTGATGTTGAACTCCAAGAGCCCAGCTACACTAACATATATATAGGAATGACGTTTTAGCAAAAGTTGTTGAATCTGATGAGCACTCTCTGTTGACTAATAAAAATCGAAGATCTGAACCACCTAATGTGGAACTCCAAGAGCCCAGCCACACCATAACACGTAGGAATGACGTCTTAGCAAGTGTTGTTTGGTCTGATGGGCATTTCCTGTTGACTTTTATCTTGGAAACAAACACCTGATGCAGAACCGCAACAGACCAGCTGAACTATAAGAGATACAAAAATGGTACCATAGCAAAAATTGTTCCACGTGATGAGCATTTTCTGTTGAAGATCTGGAACACCTGATGTGGAACTTCAAGAGCCCAGCTACACTACAACATATATATAGGAATGAAGTTTTAGCAAAAGTTGTTCAATCTGATGAGCACTCTCTGTTGACTTATAAAAATCGAAGATCTGGAACACCTGTTGTGGAACTCCAAGAGCCCAGCTACACCATAACACATAGGTATGACATCTTAGCAAGTGTTGTTTGGTCTGATGGGCATTTCCTGTTGACTTTTATCTTGGAAACAAACACCTGATGCAGAACCGCAACAGACCGGCTGAACTATAAGAGATACAAAAATGGTACCATAGCAAAAATTGTTTTACGTGATGAGCATTTTCTGCTGTGAAAATAAATTTGAAGATCTGGAACACCTCGAAGATCTGGAACACCTGTTGTAGAACTCCAAGAGCCCAGCTACACCATAACACATAGGAATGACGTCTCAGCAAGTGTTGTTTGGTCTGATGGGCATTTTCTGTTGACTTATAAAAATGTTTAGTCTGATGGGCATTTCCTGTTGACTTACAAAAATGAAAGATCTGGAACGTCTCGAGTCGTCTCGCGCATCCCGTTGTATTCCCGTTCCCGGGCTCTTAAAATTCCACATCAGACGTTTTGAGGTCTTCAATTTTGACGACCCCGTTGTCGCTGGCATAAGCAACAGGATCCGCGTACGAAGTCGCGGGCAGAAGCACGTTCACAAATAAGTGCTTATTTTATTAAACCTTATACCCGTATTACCCCTTATACCCTTAACCTGAAATATTACCTTAAAAGTAAAGGTAATATTTCACAGGCTTCCTACAATTTATATTCCAGGTCAATTATTTTGAAAACACGGTAGAAAAAATTAAACAATCTGATCAACCATGAAGTCACCTCAACTTATCTACATAGTGTAAACAGCCGTCAACCAAGCATTATGTAGGTATATCAAACCTAAGTAACTTTACGCAAAAATATTATTGCTGGGAAACGACTTTTTTTGGGTGAAAAATTACGGCAATGTAATGCACTCAAAACATTGTGCTGATGGATGGAATGAATAGTCCGGAAATCGATGTATAAAAAAAAAACTTGCTAAAAGTTGGAACTTTGACAGGTATGGTGTAAAACAAAAAAAAATATCGCAATGATGGTTAGAACAAGTGCTTTTTTACACTGATATCATAAATACCCTTAAAATTGGCAGACAATCAACAACTTTCAACATAGAAGACACAAAAAGCGGCCGCCGTACGTCCCTCCTTAAAGAACGTCCTAGTTTAATAGCGGGAATGTAGAATTGGAGCAAGTAATTCCCAAGAAGGTCTCATTAAAAGTCCCATTTATCTGCAGAGCTACACCATTATTATTTCTGAGGCTTTTCTGAATTTGAATAGGCTTCCGATCATGTTTGGCACCTTTTTTTCTGCTTTATGGGAAGGCAAACAACTAAAACTCACCAAGTTATTCATAGCTACGTACATGTTTGATATAGTAATTTAGGTTGAACAAGGAATTGAGGTTTCTTTCTGCTTTACTTTGCAACTGGAGTCCCACAAGGGTCGGTTTTGAAACCTGTTCTATAGAATGCTTATAAAAGATCTGAGGTTATAGGACTTTATAATGTCAGACAGTGACCAATTATAAACTATTTATACTAAAAGATACATCTTAATAAATACTATTTTAGCAACAAACAAATGATTTTATTTACTTAAATTACCGATATTTGGTGATTTTCAAGATCTCTTTAGCGAGCGAAGTAAGCAAGAAACAGTTTATAAATTGAGACGCATCGCAACGGCAGCACGACGCGGTCTCGATGCGCAGCGAGACGCCGCGCGGCGCAGCGGAACGTGTCTACATTCGCCGCGTGCACCCGCTCCGCCGCGTCCACCCGCATTCTACCATTTGCAAGCGCATGAGAACGACGAGACAAGTCGCCACGGCAGGCCCAGGCTGCGCCTCGCGGCGTCGCGTGGCTTCGCGAGGTGCAGCGCCGCTCTTGCACGCCGCGGTACCGGCGATGCTCCGCTCTACGCCGCGAGGCATCTTGAGGCGCAGCGCTGCATGGAGCAACGTATTCTGAATTAGCACAATAAAATGTGTATCTTTTCGTGTAGTAAATAAATTTATATTTTGAGTCATTCATATTAAATGTGCAGCGCGCAGCGTCGCGTCACGTCGCGTTTCGGTGTGTCCTGACCCTTATTTGTATCCCTCTGATTACGTCATATCAGTCTGAAAGAGCGAGTTAAATTAATTTAGGACATATTAGTTCCAATCTGTTTTTCACTGAAACGGGTCCTACAAGGGCCAACCCTTGTAGGACCCGTTTCGATAATTTAATGTTAATTTAATTTGTTCTTGATGCTTTGTTTAATGATTTGTGTTTTCACTTTTTTTATAAAACTGACCTGTAATTCTTTGTAATTATTAATAAATAAACTAAACTACACTATATAAACTGACTCTGTTGTGAAGATGTATTCTAAAAAAATGTCGGTCTACTTCCTACAATAATGTAATAGCCGAACATATAAATTAAGCCAAGCACACTCTTGCTATCGCGTATGTGTGTGCACTGTGCGTGATGATGTGATCGTGTGGTATAGTAAATTATGTTTTAGTAAATTGAGCTGTGTGTATATGATTGGGTAAGTACGCGAAATGCTGCAAAATGAGCATTGTGTATCGATAAGTGACATATTATGATAATTACAACCCAAATTGGTATATTTCAGTTTGTATATAAAAAGGCGTGTAGTTTGTATTCCAGGCATTGATGCTCCAAAACTGAAAAGTAATATGTCTAAACATATTTGTTTTGTGGTGTGGGTCGTAAGCTTAAGCTGCGTTTGTGTAAGTATCGTTTATTCGTATTTCAAGCAATTTTGTTTTCATAGCGATATTATTTTTAGGATAAATTTATTGGGGTCGGGGGGCTTTCGGGACCAGGACCACGGTTCCGGATTACCCCTAAAAAATTTTTTGTGGTATTTTGGGACCGCAAGAAAACAAAACAAATTGATGTCTTGGGAAAGTACGGTCAGCCAAACATATTTCGTATTGAGTCGTTCATCAACTGGTCCCACATGCCTACGGCCCATTTGGAACGAGTTGATGAAAATCAAAATAAGTAATTTTTCGTTCTGCAACTCGTCCCACGTATGAAAAAAGTATAATCTGTAGTAAAAGTGTTAGTGTGGAAAAATATTGCCTCTAAAATATTTAATCATCACAACATTGTCTAGATGTTAGTTATCGGCCTAGTTAGTAACCTTACGAAAAGTACTAGGCGGGCCATGAGTTCAAGAAAGTATTATTTTATTGCATTCCACCTTGAGCTCTGTATCAGGACACTTGTTCAAAAGACATTTGAGCTCAGGACACTTGCGCGAACGCACTTGCGCTAAAAGACATAATAATATGCGCGAATAGACACTTGCACGACTGGACTTTTGATGGCCACTGGGGTTTACTCTTTATAGAAACATAACATCACGATTGTTATTACTTGAAGGTGATTTTTTTTTGGTTTTTTCGTCATGGGTGTCGTTTCCATGGTTATTTGGGTCGCTGATAACTAAAATGAGGTCAAAATGAAAATCTAAGATGGTTCCGACGAAAATTTTTGGTTTTTCCATCATGGGTGTCGTTTCCATGGTTCTTTGGGTGGCTGATAACGAAAATGAGGTCAAAATAAAAATTCAAGGTGGCGCCGACGAAAATTTTCGGTTTTTCCTTCATGGGTGTCGTTTTCATGGTTTTTGGGTCGCTGATAATTAAGATGAGGTCAAATTGTAAATCCAAGATGGCGTCGACAAAAATTTTTGGTTTTTCTATCATGGGAAAGTATAAGTATCGCTATAGTTTTGACTGGTCAAAAGTAGTTATTATTATCTTAACCGCTATAGTTTTCGATGACCATCTATGAAAAATGTTGAAAAATACAATAATAATAGACACAACAAGTTTAAGTGTTGTATATTACAAGGATACAATAATAAGAGTTTTTTCGTTTTTTTGGGACTCGATCGGAAACCGACTTTACAGATAACCCTTTTTTTTGGCAGTTTCAGCTAGATTTAGGCACGTTTGCACATCACATTGTAAATGACATTTCGTGCAAAACGTGTTTAAACATCTCAGTCTCTGTTAAATGAAACATTGTACGATATATCGTGGTGCAAAGTGACCTTATACTGTTACCACCTTCACCGCTATGAGGTACTCCCAGTTCATGTTGTTGCTATTTCATTTTATCGAGAAAGCAGCTTTGGAATAAAAGAAGCACATAAGGGTTATCGGGGGTTGGTTTGAGTTACTTTTTTTTTGTTATCAGCGACCCAAAAAACCATGGAAACGACACCCATGACGGAAAAACCGAAAATTTTCGTCGGCACCATCTTGGATTTTCATTTTGACCTCATTTTCGTTATCAGCGACCCAAAAAAACATGGAAACGACACCCATGATGAAAAACCGTAATTTTCGTCGGAGCCATCTTGGGTTTTCATTTTAACCTCATTTTCGTTATCAGCGACTCCAAAAACCATGGAAACGACACCCATGATGGAAAACCAAAAATTTTCGTAGATGGAATTACCTTTTTTAATTTATGTTAGCCTAGTACTTTTTCTAAGGTAACTTATCAATTTGTTTGAAAAGTAATTTTATTCTTAAAAAAATATTGTTATAATCTTGTCGTCCTAACTGTACCTAAAATTAATAAAGTTTAAAGTTCCACGCAAAAAGAAACGTTGCAGAATGAAAATATTAATAAGTTATTATAAGAATAGTATTCTATGGCGTATTTCCTTGTTTTCCACTTTGTTTTCAGGCTATTATTGACCTATTGCAAGGCAAAAGCCTCTTCTCATACAAAGAAGGCATGAGACAATAGCGGCATTGCAAAACGAACTACAGCAACATTGTACAAAAAGTACTCAAAATTCTTAACGTCAGCGTCAAGGCCATATTGAAAAACACGACAACAGCAGCTGTCGGGCAATAGCCCACCAGATCCAGCATACGTCTGGTCGGAGGATCCTCCCTTTTGTATGGGAACGTTACAACTTGTTCTTCATCATACACTTAAAAGACAACAATTACAATAGTTGTAGAATTTAAGATTTTATTGTATGGTTGATCAACCCAGTTCTCTCACTCAACTCGAAATGTGGACAGCCGATTGGTACACACAATTAGAAATACTAAGCAACCCTTAGTAAGGTTTTAATACATACAAATCCAATTTTCTTTAAGTAGCAGCCAAAAAAACATGGATTTATCTTCGACACGTCGGCTGTCGTCATGGCTTCGATAAAATCAGCTTCTGTGGTTCCGTACTCCATTAAGCACCCTTCTCTCAAGGCCTCAAATTCTTTATGAGAACTTACATCTTCATCAGCCTTCACGCATATTAGAAAATCAATAAATATAATGAAAAAATCTTTTTTTTTTTCATATAAACCATGTGCACTTTTAAATTGTTAAAGACTCGGTCAACTGACCGAGTCTTTGCTTTAATTGCCTTTTCACTAACTAGTGAAAAGGCAATTACCCGGTCCAAAACGTATCATTTCTATAGAGAGAACGAGTAACAAACTCAATGGTATTTTAAATCATAGATATGAACAGATAGACCAACAAATGGGTCGGGGGGCTTTCGGGACCAGAACCGCGGTCCCGGATTCCCTTTAAATATTTTTGAGTGGTATTTTGGGACCACAAGAAAACAAAAGTTAGAGTACAGTAAGCTGAAGTAATATTGTGATCAACAATTACATGAATTTATTTTAAAGACGGGGTATTAGAAAAACAAAATAAATAAAAAATCTCTACTTGTATCAAAATGTACTATTTTTCATCAACTCGTCCCACAAGCCCACGGCCCATTTGGGACGAGTTCATGAAAATCAAAATAAGTAATATTTTCATTCTGCAACGTTTCTTTTTGCGTGGAACTTTAAACTTTATTAACTTTAGGTACAGTTAGGACGACAAGATTATAACAATATTTTTTTAAGAATAAAATTACTTTTCAAACAAATTGATAAGTTACCTTAGAAAAAGTACTAGGCTAACATAAATTAAAAAAGGTAATTCCATCTACGAAAATTTTTGGTTTTCCATCATGGGTGTCGTTTCCATGGTTTTTGGAGTCGCTGATAACGAAAATGAGGTTAAAATGAAAACCCAAGATGGCTCCGACGAAAATTACGGTTTTTCATCATGGGTGTCGTTTCCATGTTTTTTTGGGTCGCTGATAACGAAAATGAGGTCAAAATGAAAATCCAAGATGGTGCCGACGAAAATTTTCGGTTTTTCCGTCATGGGTGTCGTTTCCATGGTTTTTTGGGTCGCTGATAACAAAAAAAAAGTAACTCAAACCAACCCCCGATAACCCTTATGTGCTTCTTTTATTCCAAAGCTGCTTTCTCGATAAAATGAAATAGCAACAACATGAACTGGGAGTACCTCATAGCGGTGAAGGTGGTAACAGTATAAGGTCACTTTGCACCACGATATATCGTACAATGTTTCATTTAACAGAGACTGAGATGTTTAAACACGTTTTGCACGAAATGTCATTTACAATGGAAAAATCAGGGAAAACTCCTTGGTCTACACATAAATTAAAAATTAAAGCTAAGTAAGGGGCTATAGTCTCAAGTATGGATGTACAAACTTTGACAGACATTCCCCATAGATCTTCGGTTAGTTTGATCTTTATTTGCCGGAAAGTTTTAATAACAATCATAGGGTTAATGTGTTTAAATTTAAATTCAACCAGGCAGCCAGACACATTCGCCTTTAATAAACCAATTGAGAGTTCAGGTGAGGAAATAAGAGCCTCCGTTGTTTTTTGTGGTATATCGGTAAAGAACTTTACAAATTCTTGAGCTACTTCCTGATTAGAGCTTTTAGGACCACATGCTGTATCTAATGTGTAGCTAGTGTTACGTATTTTCTTCCTGTTAGTCTCGTTATTTATAACTTTCCAAACTGTCTTTATTTTATTTTCTGCTGTTTTGATCTTGTTGCTAATGTGCAGTGCTTTAGCAACCTTGCATGTATTTCTAAAAATGTTTGAATACTTAGCAACATACTTGTTAAAAGTTTCAGTGTTTATAAAAGGCTTAAGGCCATAAAGCTCAAATAGTCTTTCCCTACTTTTTCTGATACCTCTAGTTGCCCAATCACTAAATATGAATTTAGGGCAAATACTTTTTTTGTTTTTGCTTGAAGCATTGTGCATTGTGCCTGAAGGTTTATTTTAATTTGAATAAAACTACGAGGGTGTCTGTTTTGTATATTCCTTTCGCTTTCCTGAACATGAATACAAATAAAACTGAAATTACAATTCAGACTAGAATTATTCATAAAATAAAACCGTAGAACACTCGTTGAATGCTAACTTTCAGATCAACAAATACGTAGACTGTTAGACTTAGCATAATCCTACACCCGCTCCAACAGAAAAAGGGCTTGAATACAAATGAAGACAATTACCTACTACGAGTCGCAGTCGCATTATCGTTTTATTTGTCGCTTTAACAGTATGCACCCTTAACACGAGCGACATTCCTTTTGTGTTGGCAACACGATATTCAGTAGACGGTATTATACATTAAGTAAACGTTTTGAATTAATTTTAGTAACAACTAAAACCGATGGCGGAGTGACAATAGTAAGGGGAAACTGATTGGAGAATTCGGAATACTAGCAGGAACAGGAACGTTCGAGATGCGGTTTGTAGTATCAATATTGTTTTGATCGGGGCTACAGAGCATAGAATCCTCGTACTACAAGCGAGTTGAGACGGCACTACTGATAAAATTCAGAACAATTTTGCGACAATAAGCCTCGAAGAGTGAAAAGGAAAATCCAACAACACTTTGCCCGAACTGGGAGTCAAGCCCATGACCTCTTTCTCAACGACCATCGAGGCAATTCTGATAAAAAGTAAGATGCTTAAAGTGCGCACAACCACTTTCATAGACCTCCTCCAAAGCTGATCATTTAAATACGTCATTTGTGTTGAAGTAAACGTATAGTATGACCACTTTATTTTTTATGACACTTGGCATTATAGTATGACACCTGGCATCGTGCCCGACAGAGTAAGTTCAGTGAGATGCAAGATAATTAAGAAATCAGACTAACTTACCAAGTGACGTCTGATGGTAATTTTGTGAACGGCTCATCCTGAAAACAATTATTCTTACAGGTAGTAGTTCACCTCCAACGAACTCGATCGCGTAGATTATTTAGAGCTATAAAAAACAAAGTTGTGTGATGCCTGCTTTATCTCTTGTACTAGACAGTACAAGAGATAAAGCAGGCATCACACAACTTTGTTTGAAGAAGTGATTTTGACAGGTGTCACACAGACGTGTGACACCTGTCAAAATCACTTTCTTTAGAGTAACCAGTTAACCACCATGACCACAGTAACCAATAAGGGATGCCATTATTTGATGGGTGGGTAGCACTTTGTATCAAGTTATAAGGGAGGGAACTTAATTGTTTTCAGGATGAGCCGTTCACAAAATTACCATCAGACGTCACTTGGTAAGTTAGTCTGATTTCTTAATTTTGTTACACGGCTCATCCTGAAAACAATTATTCTTACAGGTAGATGTTTAGAGACAAGTAATGGCATCTCTATAGGCTACCCTATAGCTATATAGGGCAGGTATACTTAGTCATAATATTGGTGAATAAAAAACAAAATATATATAAAAATAAACGACCGAGAATAATTTTAATATTTATTTATTAAATATTGAATTATACTCAGACAATTGTTAAGTAGATAGTATTTTAATATTTAGGCATTATTATCATAACTTAAACTTGTTTTCAACAATTGAAAAAATGTAACAAAAAAACAAAACTTAATAATCAACATTTTCTCCTTAATTAAAAATATTTTAGTTTTAAACTAAAATGAAGGTCTTCTTTCCTCAGATTAATTTGAATTATTAAAAAAAACTAGTTTCAGTCTTTAAAGATATTTGACTAATCAAAATCAACCAAATGTTACCAATAATTACAATGATATTATATAGAATAATTAGGTATTTATTCTAGGATAGAATTAGCAAAGGTAAGATCGGTTCTATAACTTACAATTGGTAAATTGTAGTGTTTTGCAAAAACACCTGACGTTTCAGACCAACCAGCAGTCTTTTTAATTATATCGATTGGCACACCTAATGTTTTTGCCTTTGAAGTAGAGGCATGTCTTGTGCTATGTGAAGAAAAAATATAAGTGTCAATGCCACTTTCTGTTAAAATTTCCTTAATCCAACGGCTTATAGTAGCAGTTGAAGCTTTCTTAGTTGGTTTTGTAGTTGTGATAAATAAATAAGGGATATCTTCTCGAGCTTCCTCAGTCTTTTTTAAATATAATTCTAAGGTCTTGGCTGGACATATTGTCTGGTTTTCAAAATATGGCAAATGCAAGGTGGTACCCATTTTAGTTTTGACAGAGGTTTTTAAAATATCTGAGATGTTAATAATGACAGAATTGTTAGTAAAATGAATGTCCTTAATTTTAATACATGAGAGAGTTTGAACTCTATGTGCAGTAGTTAAAGCTAATAATGTTGCTGACTTCTTTGATAATTCTTTAATATTTAAGGTAGTTGACATTTTTTTAAGAAAATCAAGTACTACTGTAGGATCCCACGTTTCTTTATATCGAGGGAGAGAGGGCCTTTGCCTGAATGCACCCTTAAGTAATCGCTTTACATTTTCGTTCCTTCCAATTTCAGAGCTTATTAATAGCGACAGGGCGGATCGGTGGGTATTTAAGGTTGAGTAGTTACTGCCACTGTTGTATTCTCGTGAAAGAAAACCTATTGTCTGCAGAATAGTAGCTTTATAAACATTAACATTATCTGTCTGACAGTATGTCCACCACTTTTTATATGAGCAATCATATTGTTTTAGCGTACCATTAGCAAGTGACCCTAACATTACCTCCAAGGAAGCTCGAGGTAGACCCCTTAATTCCCACGCTGTCCGCAGAAGTGTCCTCCCGCCAGGGTAAGGTGGGAGCTCAGACGATGTTGTGTGCTAAAAGGAGATGAGAGTAAGTCACTATTAGCCTTAAATATTATTGGTTCAGATTTCATTAAAGATTTTGCTAAAGGAAACCATGGTTGTGAGGGCCACCAAGGAAAAACAAGAATTCCTTCAGCTTGTTCATCTCTTATTTTTTGTAAACATTTTGTTATTACAGAGAAAGGTGGGAATGCATAGAAGAAGAATTTGCTCCAGTCCAAAGTGAAAGCATCAATCTCAAATGCCATGGGATCTCTTTTCCAAGAAACATATTTTAAACATTTAGTATTAATTCGAGTTGCAAATAAATCAATCTCAGGTATTCCAAACTGATGAGTAATTTTTTTGAATGCATACTCAGCTAAGGACCATTCTGTATCAAGATTTACATTCCTAGACTCTCTGTCAGCCTCCTTGTTTTCTTTGGACTTGATATAGGAAGCCGTCACCCATATGTTTCTATCCTCACACCACTTCCATAATTTTTGTGTAACAGTGTTTAAGTGTGGGAATTGGACACTGCCCATTTTGTTAATACAAGATATGGCAGTAGTATTGTCTATTCTTAGTAAAATATGAGAATTTGACATATTCTTAGCAAAAGATCTTAGTCCAAAGTAAGCTGCTACAAGTTCCAAATAATTAATATGTTCTTCTTTCTCTGTTACATCCCATAGTCCCCCTATAGATTCACCTAGGCAATGAGCTCCCCACCCAGTTAGTGAGGCGTCTGTAAAGATTTCCAGTTTAATCTTTTGTACAGAAAAAAAGTGTTTTGATGTTGAAATGTTAGACAACCACCATTCTAAATCTGGTAATAATTTGGAAGAAATATTCATTATAAAATCATAATTTTCATTTGATGACTGTAAAGCTAGGAACCTTTCTCTTTCCATGAGCTTGGTATGTCGTCTACCATATGTAACAGCAGGACATGCTGCAGACAGTGTTCCAAGTACTTGGGCAAGACACCTTATTTTACAAATCTTAAGTGACATAAACTGTTTAATGATATTAATTATTTTTTCTTTCTTATCAGGTGGTATTTCTATTGTAAGATTTTGGGAATTTATAATAAATCCTAGGAATTTACATTGTCTTTTAGGAATTAAGTCACTCTTATCATAGTTGAGTATAAAACCTTTAACCTGTAACATTCCAAAATTTGTATTATATGTTGTGTTTGAGCTTTACATTCTTCATATGTGTTAGCTATGCATTGAATGTCATCTAAGTAAATTACTGTCACATAACCCAAGCTCCTTACATATGACATTACAGGTTTCAAAATTTTTGTAAAAACACTGGGTGCTGTACACAATCCATAAGGAAGTGCTGTAAATTCGTACAACTGTTTATGATAAAATCTAAGGTATTTTCTATCTTCTGTGGCAACTGAGACTAAAAAATATGATTCTTTTAGATCTATAGTTGTCATAAAACAGTTTTGATGTACTAATCTAGTGGAAGTTCTTAAATCTTCCATCTTAAAATGAGATGTTGAAATAACATTATTTAATGGTTTTAAATTTAAGATAAACCTAAATTTACCATTAGGTTTGGGTACCAAGAATATGTTTGAAAGGTATTGTCCATCCACTGATTCACAAGTTTTGTTAACAATTTGTGTTAGTTACGTCAAATTAAAACGTAATGATACCCAATTTTTCTGTCTAATTACAATTTTACAGTGAGAAATGAAATATAAAACCAGCCTTTTTCGCTCGCCGACAAAGATGAACCCGACACCTGGCTGTCGCTTATGATAAATACATTAGGTATTATAATTAAGTTTGTATGTTTGTTTAATGTTATGGGGAAGCGAAATAAATTTATACACATAGACTACAGACGGAAAATCCAAAACAAAATAATTTCATAGCTAGATTGCCTCAATGTCGACTATTACATACACATATGTAGACTAGTAGTCTACATGGACAATTTGGCGTGCTTTTAAATGTAAACTAGTAGTCTACACGGGCAATCTAGCGGTTATATAATTTTCACATAACATCGCAAAATTACTTAAATTTAATATATAAAAAAGTCCTTTAGAAACACATGTAAATAAAAATAACAGAGTACTCTGAAATCATTATTTTTATACAAAATAATTAATGGAAGCGAATCCACGTCAAGCAGTTAGTTTGCAAGTACATATGTTGTAGTAAAACTTAAAATTATTAGATAATATTATAAAACCATTAAATGTCTAAAATGAATGTATGAGTTTTAAATAACCACGTTCAAAAGTTTTAGGTAAAAAGCTACTGCTAAATTCATTTTTGATAGAAGATTCTTCCTTCTAATAATTTTAAATTGATATACCTATTATCTAATTAGAGATGTGCATACCTTAGCAAAGTCTGTCTACGTATTTTACAGTAAAACATAATCTATATTTTAATGAATTAAACATTGGTTATAGGATGTTTTGTATCATACAAATTTTAACAATGACTGCTACATGCACGAGGATCACAGCGGTTGCATTGTAATTGTAGAACCCATGGGAATCACTCACACATAGATAAATCAAACGCAGCAAATTTATATAATGCAACTTTGCAGTCTTGGTGATTGTTAAGAGTCATTTACACTTATCGTGTAAACGTTCAATATGATCGTTTCTGACGCCGTCGTCCGGCGATTTTTTTTTTTTTTTTAATTGAGATAAACTAGTGCTTGACTGCGATCCCACCTGATGGTAAGTAGCGATGCAATCTTTGATGGTGAGGCGCACTAGTTTATTAAGAGCCTATTCACTCTAGCCTTGAAGACACCCAAATTATAATCGAACGGGAAGACCGCAGCAGGCAGACTGTTCCAGTACGACTGTTACAGTCGACGTACGCGGTTTAAACGATGAGGCGAAACGCTTAGTCCGGACCGTAGAGGTTTCAACAACGTAAGGGTGAATATTCGACACAATATGTGCGAATTATCCGTTTGACGGCGATTATATCAGTGTAAAATCATCTTAACATAACAGAAAGTGATGTGACGGTGCGATACGTATTTATAAACAGTACAGTTTTTGTTGGTGAGATGCAGAGTGGTTATGTCTGAATGAATTAAACTAAAATTCGGGCGTCCTTGGAATCCAATCTGGAGCATAAAATACGGAGTGGCGTGTCAACTACACATGCCATTTCTAATTTTGTGAAGAGACGTGAGACAATCTGTCCTGAATCTTAGTTTAATTATTACGGTATCCTAAAATTTAGACGTCCTGGGAGTCCAATCCGGATCATAAAACACAGAGTAACGTGTCATCTACACACGGAACCTCTAATTTTATGGAGAGACGTGAGACTATCTGTCCTAAATTTTATCATACTATATTCAGATAGTTTGCTTAGTAAAAAAATGTGAAGTAGTGGCTTAGTGACGTGCAGAATGGTTATTTCTGTCTGAACGAATTAAACTAAAATTCGGACGTCCTTGGAATCCAATCTGGGTCATAAAATACGGAGTGGCGTGTCAACTACACATGCCATTTCTAATTTTGTGAAGAGACGTGAGACAATCTGTCCTGAATCTTAGTTTAATGATTACGGTATTCTAAAATTTAGACATCCTGGGAGTCCATTCCGGATCATAAAACACGGAGTAACGTGTCACCTACATCACACGGAACCTCTAATTTTATGGAGAGACGTGAGACAATCTGTCCTAAATTTTAGCATACTATATTCGGATAGTTTGCTTAGTAAAAATGTGAAGTGAAAATGTGTAGCTTAGTTATTTGCTTAGTATTATAGTGGCATAGTGGCATTGCGCAAGAATCTAGTAAGCAGTCGAGGTAAGCAATTATATTTAAAAGTGGAATAGGCCTTAGTGACGTGCAGGGTGGTGGTGACTATCAGAATGAATTAAACTGAAATTCGGACGTCCTTGGGATCCAATCTGGATCATAAAATACGGAGTGGCGTGTCAACTACACATGTTATTTCTAATTTTATGAAGAGACGTGAGACAACCTGTCCTGAATCTTAGTTTAAAGATTACGGTACTCTAAAATTTAGACGTCCTAGGAGTCCAATCCGGATCATAAAACACAGAGTAACGTGTCATCTACACATGGAACCTCTAATTTTATGGAGAGACGTGAGACAATCTGTCCTAAATTTTAGCATACTATATTCGGATAGTTTGCTTAGTAAAAATGTGAAGTGAAAATGTGAAGCTTAGTTATTTGCTTAGTATTATAGTGGCATAGTGGCATTGCACAAGAATCTAGTAAGCAGTCGAGGTAAGCAATTATATTTAAAAGTGGAATAGGCGCTGAACCAGTGTTTTTAACATATCATTCACAAAAATGTTATTGGGCATTCTACCACACCGCGACAAGCGAGCGAAGCGAGTGAAATCGCATCAGGTGGGGTAGAATGCCCAATAACATCCTACTCACAGTGACTTCAACATTAACATTAATGCACTTATTATGAAGAAAATAACAAACAAACTGCCAAGTAAAACAGTAAATAAAGAAAGTTTTGAACATATACAACATTTACAACTCGCTGACCCTGAATTTAACATATCTCAGGATATAGACTTACTATTGGGAGCCGATATATATTCCTAAATATTGTTAGAGGGGTTAATAAAAACAAACACGTCATCCATCATAGCGCAACAAACTCATTTAGGCTGGGTAGTATGTGGTAATTACAAAACATTCAATTGCCATGTAATTGTCAACAACATTCAGGATCTAACCCAATTCTGGGAACAGGAGTCTTTGCAAGAAAACAAAGAAGATGTGGACCCTGACAACAAGTGCGAACAGCTGTACAAAGAGACAACAACACGACTTCCTGATGGGCGATATCAAGTTCGTCTCCCACTCAAGGATAATTTTATTGAACACTTAGGAACATCGAAACCACAGGCCATCGCTCAATTTCAACAAC
Organism: Xestia xanthographa; assembly: GCA_905147715.2. Taxonomy (NCBI): domain Eukaryota; kingdom Metazoa; phylum Arthropoda; class Insecta; order Lepidoptera; family Noctuidae; genus Xestia; species Xestia xanthographa. The sequence goes on along the minus strand of LR990657.1, from coordinate 12,049,762 downwards.
TTGAGCGAAAGACGGCTAAAAATTATGCGTTTGCAAAAGATTATAAAGCTTTTATGGATGAATATGAAGAAATGGGTCACATGGAGCAAGTCGAAAACAACACTAGGAACGAAAACATTGAATATTTTCTCCCGCACCACGGGGTAGTGCGACCAGGTGCTATCACAACGAAACTTAGAGTTGTGTTCAACGCATCGGCAAAAACTAGTTCAAAACACAGTCTTAATGACCTAATGGAGGCCGGACCGAATCTACAAAAAGATATCCTTAGCATCTTGCTGAAATGGAGACAATACAAATATGTCTTATCATCAGACATTGAGAAAATGTACCGATTTATAATGGTACATCCAGAACATCAACCCTTACAAAAAATTGTGTGGAGGAATTGTCCACGGCAACTGCTAAGAGAATATCAACTATGTACAGTCACCTATGGTACTAAGGTCCCTCCATTCTTAGCACTGCGAACACTTCAACAGCTAGCGATGGACGAAGGTGACAAGTACCCGGAAGCTAAAAACATCTTACTGAACCAATTTTTTGTAGATGATGCGTTATTCGGAAAGGATACTCTGGACGAGGCGCGAGATACAAGAGACCAACTTATACAGCTATTGAAAGAAGGAGGGTTTAACCTCAGAAAGTGGTCGGGTAACGAGCAACAACTGCTAGAAGATCTGCCAGAACATATGATTAGCCCAGTCAACTTAAGTTTTACAGAAGCATCAGCTTCCAAAGCATTAGGCTTGGCATGGGATCTGAAACAAGATGAATTCATATTTTCAACCACAATAAAAAACAAAAACAACATTGGCCTTAACAAAAATTCGTCAAAACGGCAAATCTTAAGCGACATTTCTAAAATTTTTGATCCTTTGGGATGGCTATCCCCAATAACAATCAAGGCAAAAATTTTATTCCAACAGATCTGGAACTACAAAATCGAATGGGTTGACACTGTTCCAGATGGAATAGAAAAAGAATGGAGAATACTAAAATCTGAATTAACAAATATGCAACCTTTCAAAATTAACCGATGGCTTGGGTTAGAAGCAAACAAGGATTTTGAATTACACGCATTCTGTGACGCATCGGAAAAAGCGTTTTCATGCGTGGTGTACAGTAAAGTCACAGAGGGAAAACAGCAACAAATTGCATTGGTTGCGGCCAAAACAACAATCACAAATTTAATGGTTTTCACTGATTTCTTATTTAATAACATGGATCAACAAGTACAGGTAGATGCTGTGTACACGGACTTTCGAAAAGCTTTTGACAAGGTGGACCATGAACTGCTTTTAAGAAAAATTGCTTTCAACGGTATTCGGGGTGATTTACTTCGTTGGTTTACATCGTATGTCTCAAATAGAACTCAAAAAGTAGTCATCAAAGGTTTTGAATCTACATCCATACATGTTACATCCGGTGTGCCTCAAGGCTCAATTTTGGGCCCTCTCTTGTTTATATTATTCATAAAATGATATATATAAGTGTTTCAGATATTCCAAATTTTTACTATATGCCAACGACCTTAAAATTTTTAGAAAAATTCAAAACAAAAATGATTGTCTCTTATTTCAAGAGGATCTGGATAGATTCTCGACATACTGTATCGAAAATAAAATTCAACTAAGTATTGCAAAGTGTTCATCAATAACATTCTGCACAGTGCAACATGCTGGCCCGCAGGTTTGCACGCTGTACTGAACCGATAAAGATAACGCTTTTTAAGGCATACTGCCAGTCGTTTTACACGTGCAGCCTGTGGACCAAGTATACCCAGCGGGCATACAGTGACCTGCGCGTACAGTACAATAACGCATTCAGGGTGCTCTTGGGGTTGCCGTGGCGATGTAGCGCGTCAGGGATGTTTGCGGAAGCGCGCGTCGACGGGTTCGCCGCAATCATGCGGAAGAGATGTGCTTCCATGTTGACGCGCTTGCGCTCCTCCTCCAATGGCATCCTGAATGTGTTTTCAGACCAGTGGGACTCTCCTCTCCTACGAAGGTGGATAAGTGTTCAGACACACTTATCCAAATAAGCTGTTGTTCCATTGAACGTACAGTTCATTGTTATTCTTGTTGTTTATTATTGTAAATTTAATTTAATACTAATATTAGGCTAAGTTATACTACTACTAACAATATATGGATGTAATTCTGAAATAAAATATTTGAATTGAATTATAGCCTTTTAGTATAGCCTTTTTAGGGTTCCGTACCCAAAGGGTAAAAACGGAACCCTATTACTAAGACTTTGCTGTCTGTCCGTCTGTCCGTCTGTCCGTCTGTCTGTCACCAGGCTGTATCTCATGAACCGTGACAGCTAGACAGTTGAAATTTTCACAGATGATGTATTTATGTTGCCGCTATAACAACAAATACTAAAAACAGAATAAAATTAATATTTAAGGGGGGCTCCCATACAACAAACGTGATTTTTTTGCCCTTTTTTGATAATAATGGTACGGAACCCTTCGTGCGCGAGTCCGACTCGCACTTGGCCGGTTTTTTTGAACTTTTTAAGAAGAAAAATAATATCGTTATACGTAATTATTTCGTAATTTTCACCGCTTACAACGGATGCAACGGATGCTCTCAAAAGGAATACATTTTCGTATTTGCAATATTTTTCATTGATGCTTCGCTCCTATTGGTCGTAGCGTGGTGTTATATTAGCCTTTCTCGAAAAATAGGCTATTGAAAATTAAAAGAATTTTCCATTCGAACCAGTAATTCCTGAGATTAGCGCGTTCAACCAAACCAACAAATTCTTCAGCTTTAAAATATTAGTAGGTATAAATTATGTTGTATTAGTAATTGTGTTGAGTGTATATGATTGGTAAGTACGCGAAATGCTGCAAAATGAGCATTGTGCATCGCTAAGTGACATGTTATGATAATTACAACCCAAATCGGTGTATTTCAGTTTGTATAATATAAAAGGCGTGTAATTTTAATTCCAGACATAGTTGCTTCAAATCTCAAAAGTGCAATATGTCTAAATATATTTGTTTTGTGGTATGGGTCGTAAGCTTAAGCTGCGTTTGTGTAAGTATCGTTTATTCTTATTTCTAGCTATATTATTTTTAGAATCAATGCGTTGTTGGTCTATCTGTCACATCTATGATGTAAAAGAGTGTCCGTGGAGTTTGTTAACCGTTCTTCTCCATAGAGATGATCCGTTTTGGGCCGGGCAGTTGCCTTTTCACAAACTGACCGACTCCGTGTCTTCAAATGGTATAATTGAAAAAAATAATAATATAGTCATTTTATTTTCGTTGTATTAATTGTTTTTATTTTACGCGTGAAGGCTGGTGAAGGTGTGAAATCTGCTAAAGATTATGAGGTCTTGAGAGAAGAGTGCTTAAAGGAGTCCGGAATCACAGAAGCTGAGTTTATGGAAGCCGCAAAGACAGACCGCGTGTCGAAGATAAGTCCTTGTTATTTTGGCTGCTTCTACAAGAAAATTGGAATTGTACGTATTAATAAATTCTACTAAGGGTTGCCTAATATCGGCGCGTTCTTGTTCCACGCGCGCCTCAAAGATATGTCAGAATAAGGAAGGGGTCCGCAAGGGCCGATGGCTGCTAGGGCTGCGGGACTGTTCGAAAGAGATACCGCGGCCCTGGTACACAAAGGGCTACGAAGGAACATGGATGGGTTTTAGTCTGTAAAATTCTGACATTCCCTCCTTTTTATAATTTACGGATAACTTTTGAAGAATTTAGAATTTTTATGTAAGTCCTTTCAGCACCATCTAGGTACTGTAGTACTTTTTGTAGTACCGGGAGAATCGGGTACAAAAAATCCTTTATTCCAAAAGTCAAATCCGAATTTCAAAATACAAATTTTCTTAATTCCGAATAGTTTCAAATTCCGAATATTCATTAATCCTATTTTCATAATTCCTATATTTCAATATTCCTGACGTTCATAATTACTATTCTCAAAATACTGAATTTCCATAGTCCGACATAATGATAATACGAAATATTAAAAATACGAATCCCGATTACTAAAACACCGATTAATTAGAATTCGACAAGTGAAGCGCGCTCGCTACGCTTGCATTTTACACACCCACTTTCATGCACAAATATCGTCGTCGCTCCCTTCGGCCTACGCTCCTCATGCCAGCTAGCAAGACCCAATGTAGAAAAGCACTAAGCAATACTGAGTTCTACCTACTTCATTTCTTTGGTATTTGGTTTCTGTCACTAAAACCTAATTTAGCAGTTTATTCGAAGTGTTGAAAATCGGAATGTCGTTTTTCGGACTGACGATCCATCGAACATTTGATTCTTCGGACATATATGAAAATCGGACAACAAACAAATCATATTTACGTCTTTCGGTTTTTTTTTTTTTTAATTTTGAATAATAGACATCATAATTCTTCGGTATTATGAAATTCAGACTGTTGATAATCGGAATATAGAAATTTGAAAAAATCTATTTCTGAGTATTTGGGTGTTCTTGATAGAATCATTATAAAAAAAACGGAAACGTGTCCGTTACCCCTAAATTATATTATTGTTTTTTTTTTTAGCTGACTGACAAAGGTCAATACGATCCGAGTATCTACCTGAATGATTATAAAGAGTTTATGAAGGATGATTTTCATTACGCCCAACTGAAAGAAGTAGCAGAAAAATGTAAATCTGGTAAAAAATACCTCTTTGATATGATCCAAACTGTATAATATAATCTACATTGTTCGTATTCTGTTTGTATTCTGACTCATCTAATGACTTTGTGGCGTTATGCCAGTTTTCTAAGGCTAGCATTTCAGTTTAGCCTGACAAATTAGTATTCGTTCCAAACCAGAATGATCACAATAGCTACTGCTAAGCAGGAGATCCTGGGTTCGATTTCCAAGCGTTTCGGTTCAGAACAAAATGTAACTGAATTTTTCTTATTCAAATTTCTCAGTGACAGTCTACCGTCTGGATTTGTGTTGATGCTCCTTGTGTGCGTCCTTCGGCTTGCTATAATAATTTATATTTTGAAATAGCAGTCAAAATTAAAAATAATACACTCTAGTCGTACATATTAACACACTGTTAATAGCTTTGGTGCTGATAGAAAATTATACTTCTAACGGCTCGTGTGATCCATTGCTGGGCAAAAGTGTCATTTAATTCTTTTCACTTACGCTTATATTCAAGTGCATTATTTTTATACATATTTCAGTAAAAGATGTAGTTGTAAGCGACGGTGAAGCTGGATGCGAGATGGGTGCGTTGGTGGCCGATTGCTTATATAAAGGAGAAATGGAGAAATTCAGTTAGTATCTTTATTTGCATACAATTTGATTTGTATTGTAGGATGTGTGAAAAATGCTAGTTAAGTTATCTTTTTGGTTTTACGATTTTAGGCTAAAACTAAAACCACCAATTACCTACTAATGCCTCATGAAGCTAAGTGAAAACTACCGAGGGTCACGTATTTTGGATGTTTAACCCCATAACCTGCTCTGGGTCCAAGTCCATTCATTTGATAAAGTAAGGGCGCTGGTTCTTCCTACTAAAAATAGCATTAGAATAGTGCTGCAACACTCTTTGTCTTAATTCTATCATCGTTATCTCTGGTGGAATGTGGTTTTGTCTTGCGTATTTTTACATGATTTTGAGATGTTTGTAAGAAGTTCACACCACGCCGTCACAAAAAGTAATCAATAATTATAATGTGCCATTAATTTTACGGGAACCATTTCAAGTGAGTCTTGATTTTTCAGATTTGGAGATCGCACAGAACTGAAAACGCAGAGATACGAAATACACATCTAAACCTTCGAAGTTGTTTCATTTTGAGTAACTTTTAAAATAAATAAATCCCGTCTACTTTTTGAGTCTTATTCTCCCAAGTGTTGTCAAAAATCCGTGTTTTTTTCTTTCACCGGCGTGACGTGACAGAGCAGGTGATATGTCAAATGGAAGGCGACCGGTTCCACTTTACATATCGTCAAAATGGAAGGCGACTGCTGCTGGGCAAAATTGTCATCAGAATAGTTGGTAAAAAACAAAAAGCGACGCCGTATTTCCTGGCAGCTTATGTGAATTCAATTGAGGAGAAAATAATCTCCCATGAAAAGCCGTTACATTTGTTAAGAACGGTTCTCTATTGTATTACCTAACTTTTTTATTCATAATTTAAAGTGCCATAACTTTTTTTGTCCTAATCATCATTTGTCCGAATGATAACTTACCCGAACTTAATAGCACATAATATCACATGCCATAAAATTCAAATCCCTAAATACAATATGCTCTAAACCCGTTTGTCATAAATATTACAATCAATAATATACAAAACACTTAAAATCGTTTTCAATAATAGTTATAAATCCTAAATTAAAAAAAAAAATGTTTAGATCTTAATAATATTTTTAAAACAAACCGGTATGTTCCCAGACGTTCCCAAAAGGGAACAGAACATTGTTATTTTAATTGTGTTTTTAATTACGGGTACCTACAGTAAAGTAAGTATTACTTAGCTTTTGCTATGCTATGAACTTCTCTCAACTCAACACAACACATTCTTATACAATATTGCTCTTATGAAATTTGTAAGAATTAAAAAGTAGAACCATCATAGAAAGTTCATAGTTAGAATCTTCTTTTGTTTTGGCATACATTTCATATGAGTCACTAAAAGGCAGAAAATCAATCAATCAAACCGTCAATCATTATAAAACAGTTGAGTGTGAACATAATTATGTGGATTTTATTTTTCCCTGTAATAAGTATGCAAACATGCAAACAAACATGCAGCAAGCAGGCAGCAAGCATGCAGCAAGCATTCAGCAAGCATGCAGCAAGCATGCAACAAGCTTGCAGCAACCGTGCAAGCACGCATACAGTATGCAAGCAACCATGCAAGCGAGCAAGCAGCATGCAGCAAGCATGCAACAAGCTTGCAGCAACCATGCAAGCACGCATACAGTATGCAAGCAAGCATGTAGCATGCAAGCGAGCAAGCAACATGCAGCAGGCATGGTTTCTGTCACGGCTCCGGCGCTGCGGAGCTCCGGCGGTCCCACGCGAGGTTATCGTCGCAGATGTGTTTAACGCTCACCACCGCAGCTTCGGCTTGCTGGCCGGCTTTGCCGGCCAGCCTCAGCAGCGGCGGCGAGTGTCACAACCACCTGCTCCTCAACTCGCGGGCCGCCTCGCCCCTCCGCGCCTACGCGATTTTAAATTACACTCTAGGGGTAGGGCAGACAAGACTGCGTGGGGTCGGATTTACAGCGATTCGTTTCTGTCACTAAAACCTAATGTTTTAGGACCAAAAATTTTATTACACTTATATGGACATTAGGAATAATACACATTATACCTATAATACAATACTTAGGATAATTGACTTTATGGAATATACAATTAGAAGATTCAATTATTATAGTATTCGATATTATGACAGAACAGTTTTAGAAATAAAGATAATTATGTAAAACAAAATTTCGGGATTTTAAACATTATGGTAACTGAAGTTTATAGCAAACGTTTTATGGATAATGATTTTCGGACAAAAATTTTTAGGAGATATAAGGGAGTACCGTTAAGAACACTACTACTCATAATATATACTGACCAAACTAACTCAGTTGTGAAGATGCGTTCTAGAAAATAAATCTCTTTACGCTTCCCACAATAATGTGATTTTCGATGTAATAGTCGAAAATATAAATGATGCCAGTCGCTCTTGTCGTATATGTGAGTGTGTGTGATGATGTGATCGTGTGATATACCTAGTAAACTAGCTGACCCGTGCAACTTCGTCTGCGTCATATAAAAGGGAGAGAGAAAAGATAAGATAATATTTTATTTGGGTCCCTTCTATCTGGCAGAATCTTGATGCTCCGAAATTAATTTGGCATAACACACTTGGCATAATCTTCTTTAAACGAATATTTTTAAGGCATAAAAAAATATTTAATATAGTTATTGTTTGGCCGAATGTTTGTATGTCCGAATTTACAATGGCATACTTTTAAGATGGCAGAATTTTATTTGACATAATTACCTTAGGCAATGTTCAAATTCCGCATAATTTCGTTTAGAATAACGTTTATTTAGAGCGATGATTATTTGGTACAATTTCATTTGGCATACTATGAAGATGGCAGAATTCCATTTGGAATAATTTTATTTGGCATTATTGCCATTTCTATAAAATAGCATTTTTAACCTTAAATTACGTAGAATTAAAATATTGTCTTAAAAAGACAATATGTTACGTTAAAAAAAGTTAGTGACAGAAACGAATCGCTCGAAAACCGACTCCACGTAGTCTTGTCTGCCCTACCCCGAGAGTGTAATTAAAATCCGCGTAGGCGCGGAGGGGTGAGGCGGCCCGTGAGCTGACGAGCAGGTGGTTTTAACGCTCGCCGCCGTAGCTGAGGGTCGACGAAGCCGTGAGACCGCCGGAACCCTGCAGCGCCGGAGCCGTGACAGAAACCATGCCTGCTGCATGTTGCATGCTTGCTTGCATGCTGCATGGTTGCTTGCATGCTGCATGCTGGCTGCATGGTGTATGCTGGTTTGCATGTTTCCATACTGCATGCATGATGTATGCTTGTTTGATCAAAAATATGCAGCAATTAACATTATCGTCGTATGTTTGTGGCGAAAAAAAAAAATGTTTAATCAATTTTTATTATTATGGTAAGAAATACAAAATTATTGTAACTATGAATTTTTTATTTATTTATTTATTTCATTTTTAGGAAAATTTACAGCTAAACAGACAGTGAGTAATAGTATAAACAAAATATGGCCAATTACAAGTTTCCACGTAGTAAGTATTTAAATAATATGACATAAAAAAGATAAAAGACTATAAACACAGTATATTATAACACCAAACAAAACAATTACTTTTTGATTTTGTGCAGCAACTCGGTAACACCAGTTGTTCGATTGGCGATCTTAAAAAGAAACACAAGATCTGATATTTTTCGCCTTTCGTATAGCGGAAGGATATGCAATTTATTGCAACGGTAGTTATAATTCGTTGTAAACGTTTTAGACCGATATTGAATGTGCCTATTACCTTTTCTGTATGCTCTCAATACGATTTATGTAGACATTATAATTGGGGTTCCAGACCTGAGAAGCATTCTCCAAATGACTACGGACACTTTGTCCGTAGTCATTTGGAGAATGCTTCTCAGGTCTGGACTGTTCCTTTGAACAGTATAATATTTTAATGGTCTTTATGTTTTTGAACTCCGAGGACACCCGGAGAATGAAACCAAGTGCTTTTGATGCTTTCTTGACTACATTGTCTATGTGCGCATCAAACAGAAGCTTAGCGTCAAAGGTAACTCCCAGGTCCCTGATAGTGTTGACCCTATTTAGTGCAGTATCAAAAAGCGTGTAGTTATGAACGATCTGAATAGGTTTCAGTGTAAAAGAGCAAACATAACACTTAGAGACATTTAAATCCAACTTATTATTAAGGCAATAGGCCTGAAAACTATTAAGGTCCGCCTGTAATAGATGAGCATCCGCCAGGGTATTAATTTGTCTCATTATCTTCATGTCATCAGCGTATAGTAACAATTTTGAATACCGGAATGAAGAAGAGATGTCGTTAATAAATATATTAAACAACAGTGGCCCCAGCAACGATCCTTGGGGAACCCCCGATGGGACGTTCATAGGCTTAGAACAGTATCCATTCAGAACTACAGTCTGACATCTGTTCTCCACATAAGACTTGAACCACCGGTAGAGATCGCCCCTGATGCCCACAGATAAAAGATTACGCAACAGGATTACATGGTCTATCCGATCGAAACACTTACTGTAGTCGGTATATATAACGTCGACTTGGGAGCTTTGTGACATACACTCGGAGAGGTAGCCGCTACAGACAATGAGATTAGTCGAATTCGACCGACCCCTTAAGAAGCCGTGCTGGCTTTCACTTATGATGTGCTTGAGTGCCGAAGAAACCTGTGCGTGCACACACACACAGCTTCGAAATAGGTCGGTAATTCTCGACCAATATCCTTGACCCCTTTTTATGTATCGGTGTTACATACATACATACATAAAAAGGGGTCAAGGATATTGGTCGAGAATGTATCGGTGTTGGGGCGGGCTTGTATTTATGCTTTCGCGGTTGCACAACGACATGCTTTGCTTGAGCTTTGCTTGGTAGTATAGATGCAGGCCTACCTTACTGCCTCCCTCAGAGGTGGTAAGGTGGCGGGGTCTTGAGGGGGAGCGCTACAGTCGTGTAGATCCTCAAGGCAAGTCTGGTGTGTTCTCCTTCACGTGGTTGCCGCCCTGCTTTTGGTCTATTTCCCTAAGAAATAGACGCAACGAAAATCACCAGGCGCATTTTAACCTAACCACGACCCTCCGTGACCGAGTGGGCGTGGGCTCGGCCGCCACTAAACCCAGCTGGCGTCGAGTAGGTAATCTGGTCACCTGCGCTAGGACCTGCGCAGTTGAGCGCCGTAAGCGGGGATGAAGGAGTCCTGGAGGGTTGAGCCGATCGGCGCTGGTGGTTATGCGTCCGTGAGGCAACACGCCCTCTTTGGTCTGGATTTCAAGCGAAACGGTGGCCCTACCCAATAGCCAAGGGTAGGGAAATGGCCACAGTGTCCCGTCAGAGGGCCACGGCGAGGGGTGGGAGGTCCGCGGAGGTCGTCCTCGGATGGCCGAAGCGGTTGGTGAAGGTCATGCTGAAGGTGTAAGTGAAGGTTTGATTAGTCGTCAACCCGATCAAGCGCCCGATGTCGCACTGTAAACCAGCCTCACGCCCCTATATCTCGAAGGTAGTCCTAACGGTTGAGCTAGTTTGTAGCGAGACGTTCCCAGGTGCGGGCTCCATGGAGGGTGGGAAGCCGGAGAGATGAATTTTTTATACTATACTATGGATACTCAAAGACCATACGACACCACACACACACGCACACACACAACAACCACACAAACTCACAAACCTCACACACATTCGCACGCACATACTGCACAAACACACACCGGAGAGGAGGCAAAAGCCAAGGATTCTCCCAAGAGGGGTGCTTGCAGCACCTCTCTAGCCCCCGGATGCTCCGCTGCTAACGTAGCGAGCTCCAGTGCGGGTACAGGTCCGGCAGTGGCGAGAACCGCTGCCAGGACCAAAACCAGGTCCCGTAATAAACGGAGGACCGCGGCGCTGCTCGGGACCAGTACCGCACCTCCCTCTTTTTCAGGCGCGGAGCCCGCCACGACGGTTAATTCCTCTGGCCGGGCTCCCCTCATACATCTTCCTCCGCCTACTGCTCCCCCCCCGGTGGCCGTCACTGGTCAACCGGCGGAGACCAGCACCACAGGTGACGCGTTCGCGCTCACTTGGCAGGTGCAGAGGAGCAGGCGCAAAGGCAGGAAGGAGGATTCCGGCAAACAACGCCACTGCGCTGAACCCTCAGTGCAGGCTGCCCCGGTCCCTTCGACGGGTAAACCGAGAAGGAAGAACAGGCCGTCCCTGAGGCAGCGGCAGACACTGAGGACGGGTAAGTCCCCTCAATCTATACAGGCTAACGCCACGGGCCGGGTTAAACCGACCCATGGCAATGTCAATTTCTCCGCAGGCAAGCGGTCGCAGGCCGCGGCCGGCAGCAGCCGACCGGGACCCAGCCAACCAGCAGCCAGCGGCGCGAGTGGACCAGCCACGCAAACGCCACCGCAACCCGTTCGGATGGATCAGGCCGCGGCCAAGCGAGCCCTCAACGAGACTTTAACACCTCGAGGAGAGCGCAAGCGGCCGCGTCTTGATAAATCCAAACGGGATGCTAAGCGTAGCTACGCCCAAGCTGTGAGCTCCGACCTTGATGTCGCAGTCACCTGCGGCCGTACGGGGCACATCAGCAAGGAGGTGTCAACCCTGGTTCTCGCGGCTATCCAGAAGAAGATACTCGTCGAGGCCTCTTCTCCTACACAAGACTCACCTGCACCGACCTTCAATGCGAGGCCGGTGTTCAGCAGCGGGGTCCTCAGACTGTGGTGCGGGAACGACCACACCTTAGCATGGCTAAGGAAACTGATCTCCGAGTTGCCTCCCCCCCCTAGCACCCCGCTAGTGGTCAGGAGGCAGGCGGACATCAAGCGCCGGGTAAGATGCGGCATCCTCATTCCTGATGAGCAGGGGATCTTCGCGGAGCCGTCCGACATCGGGCGTGCTCTGTGCTACCAGAACTCTTGGGTTGGCATCAAGGAGTGGGTGTTGCTGGGCGCCAACAAACAGGCCGAAGCGTGGTACGTGATGGTCGGGGTCCCTGAGGACCAAATTCCGACCCTGATGGAAGCCGAACGCCGTCTCTCATTTGGTGCAGGGACGGTGTACGTTAAGTTCCAGGGTCCGAACGGCAGATTTGTCGACGTCCCTCAGGGATATCCGGGCGCCGCCAGCGCTGGGACACAGGTGGAGGAGGCAACTCCCCCCCCAACAAACACCGCGGAAACACCCGCGGTTGAGCCTGCAGTAGCAGCGCCAGCCGCCCCTACCGCCGCTAGCGTGGGCGCCGTCCTCTCGGGGGAGGAGCTCGAGGACATCATCCTGTCCTCGGCCTCTGACCTGGAGGGGGACGGCTTCGACGCGACCTGTTTGCTGGGCTGCGGCTGGCAGGAGACGAGGAAGGAACGTCCAGTGATGGCGTCCCCTTCGTCGACCTGTAAGGTCCTGCAGGCCAACCTCCACCACAGTCAGACCGCAACGGCTCAGCTGCGGAAGTGGCTGGAGGTACAACATACGGCCATTGCCTTGATCCAAGAGCCGTGGATTAGGGCGGGCCAAATACAAGGACTCTCCAATCTTGGTGGTAAGCTCTTAGTAAGTACAGATCATGATAAACCAAGATCATGCATCTATGTGACACGTAACATAAAAACACAGCCACTAACAGATTTCTGTTGCAGGGATGTCTCTGCAGCTAGGCTACTGATACAGCGGGGGGACACAGTAGCAACTGTGGTCTTCGCCTCCGCTTACATGCCCGAGGCAGAAGAGCCGCCGCCGCATGACCTCGCCCGCCTCGTGACTTACTGCGAGAGCACTGGGCTGGAGCTTGTCATAGGCGCCGATGCGAACGCTCATCACCCTCTGTGGGGCATGGACACACAAAACGCAAGGGGTAAGGCGCTAGTAGATTACTTATTTACAACTAACCTAACCCTACTAAATACAGGTTCCGAACCAACCTTCGTAAACAGACGTAGCCAAACAATCATAGACCTCACTCTGGCATCGGAGGGTGCTGCGGCCATCACCACCGGCTGGCAGGTCTCCAAGGAGGCCTCCTGCTCGGACCACAGGTGGATCCGCTTCGATATTGAGGTCTGTGTGACACCAACACTGCCACGGCGAAACCCGCGAAACACTGACCGTGCTGCTTATACACGCATCCTTAAATCTTTAAACTTTGTCAAAAGCCTGGGCTACATCAAAAAATACAGTGATACAAACTCTCCTATCTTCAAGAGCTTTTTCAATAACTGTTGTAATTCTATGCACCTGATCTATCGTTGAATGTTTTTCTCTGAATCCAAATTGATAGTCTGGTATAATGTTGCTATTTACTGTTGTTACTAATGAGATTAGAATTAATGTGAAAAAGCTCTAAGCTTAAAGAGAAAAAGCGGTTCCCATATAATTTTCAAGAAATTTAAAAATTATTTTAACTCAAAAACTATCAAGAATCACGTGACATAAACATAAGGTATTTTTGAATACCTCTGGGCATGAGGAATGTATTTTTTTATTTCGACACTATTTGGACCACCCAGAATAACGAAAGAAAAATCTTGTAATTAGAGATTTCTCATAGATCTCAATAGTAAAACTGTTTTATAAACTGTTATGTCTACATGTCTTTTATTTGATTCACATGAATAATGGAAGTCAATGACGTAATTTAAAAATATAAAGTCATTATTTCCCGGATGCTATTTAGAGATTACAATTTTATTGTAATGGTTCATAAAACGGTCTCAGAGTTTATCATGATTTTATTAATGTACCTAAACACACTTACATGGACATTATCATCATTCATCACTCATCTGCCCAACCCAACTATGTTGGGATCATCCTTATTCCAGCCTAACTGAATGCAGCTGAATTTTACATGGAGTGACTTCTTAACTGTCCTCTACAACCCAGCCAGCTGCACTGGGTAATACGATCCATCTTATTAAGACTGGTATTCAGACTTTCGGGCTACTGACAATGATTTTAATGATTTCTTTACTGTTTCACTATTTTGTTTGTCTCAACTTAATTTTGTGGTTGTACTTATGTATTTCGCCTCGTATTAAACACAATTTATTTTATTTTTAACCTTGAATATTGATCCATGCGGCTGTTACTATTTAGTCACTGCTCAAATACACAAAACAACACTCCCACACATGCATACTGCATGCATATACAGTCAAAATGCCAACAAATTGAGCATTACTGAGATAAATAAGTACATAGCGACCAAATAATTATTCAGTTTAGGATATAAAAGGTGTGAAGTTAGTTGGTACTCAGTGCAAATACGAATGAAGATTTGAAGGATCTGGAGTGTGACACTGAAACGAATAAAATGTCTTATTTTGTTTTGTGTGCTGTGGCTGTGAGTTTAAGCAGCGTTCATGTGAGTATACTTGATACTCGCTTATAAAAAGGTAGCTTAGGTATGTAGCTATTAGAAAATATCATAACATTACGCCTGTAATCCTCAAGGTTTAGGCAGAGGTGTATCCATTAGTACACTCCCATTTCGCCAGTTATGCACAAATCCAGACTCCGTGGCTGCTACAGAGAAATACCAGATGGAAAAACCCAGTAACACTTTGCCCGATCTGGGAATCGAACCTAGAACCTCATGCTCAGTAGTCGCACTGGCGACAACAAGACTAAAAAGGCAGTAAAAAAATAGTAGTGATAATCATCCATTGCTTTTCATCAAGCGTGATTGAAGTCAAGAGCAGGCCCATTTTGTAATAAAAAAAATAGAAAATGTATTTTCGGTATAACTATTGACGGCTTCAACAATGTATCTGTTTTTGTCACTAATATAATAAAGAAGGAGATATGCCCGCTAGACGAAAATGTATCGGAACCCTGTGTCTCCACTTTGCCCCACCACACGGCAACTACTTATACGCAGTCGCGCACACACCCACATTTCTTAAAACTGAACGTACTACACAATTATAAACCTTATGACATCAAACACAGCGTGTATTTCCCATGCACCGTACAACTTACCCAGACAGGCGCATCACTTTGTGTAATTTATTTCATCACCACTGCTCTCAAAACGGTGAAGGAAAACATCGTGAGGAAACCGGCATGTCCTAGAACCAAAAATTCGGAGACATGTGACATCTACCAATCCGCACTGGGCCCGCGTGGTGGATTATAGCCCATTCCCTCTCATAGAGAGGAGGCCTGTGTCCCAGCAGTGGGGACATTAATAGGCTGATGATGATGATGAGTTAAAAAATATATTATCAAGTAAATTAAAACAATAAAATATCCGGTTACGTTGGTTTAGGCTTTCATGGCCTATTGAAACAGTAGTTAGTAGCACGAGGATAAGGCATAATATACGATAATTCAAAGCCAAAAACACTCCACCGATTTAACCTGAAATTTAATTAACTTACTTTACGAAAGTTGGTAACGCATTTCTCTACTATGCTGTAAAATAATCAAAATACTAATAAAACATTATTTGACAGCGATCTTTCAACCGGGTTAAAACGGTTGGCAAATTGAAAAATAAAACTAAAATAGTAGTATTTAATTCGTCAATCGACATTCTAGTCTACATTAGTGGATCTGCACAAGCACATCACTAATTCGTCGCAAGAAGCAGCGGCCGTACTACGTGATTCATCCGCTTGATGAAATATCGTTTTGTGATTTTTACATTACTTGTACAAGTACTTGTGCGACATACTTAATTAGTGGTTAAGGAGTAATGTTTTTATTGCAAAAATAGTACAATCGCTGTGGTATTTGAAAACAAACATAACATAGTAAAAGCAAGAAATATTTTACGATTTGTTGTTTTTCATCTTTTTAAAGACAAATATAGTAAAATACTCTTACTTACATATGATAAGTAATTCCGTGATCAACAAAGTTTAAGTTTCTGCTTCGTTTTTTTAGAAAAAACCACTGAACAACACGGAATTGCTATAATTTGTCACGATCGCGGTTGAAAGTACACTAGTTCGCGGAGACGGCCATTTGCCTATGACATGGCCGACTGGTCATATCGCGCGGACACCAACACGCCCCCTTACCACTTCTCCTGTTTTTTACATTTCTGTGGTTTTTAGGGTTCCGTACCCAAAGGGTAAAAACGGAACCCTATTACTAAGACTTCGCTGTCTGTCCGTCTGTCCGTCTGTCCGTCTGTCTGTCACCAGGCTGTATCTCATGAACCATGACAGCTAGACAGTTGAAATTTTCACAGATGATGTATTTCTGTTGCCGCTATAACAACAAATACTAAAAACAGAATAAAATTAATATTTAAGGGGGGCTCCCATACAACAAACGTGATTTTTTTGCCGTTTTGTCTAATGTATAGATAATGGTACGGAACCCTTCGTGCGCGAGTCCGACTCGCACTTGGCCGGTTTTTTGTACACTTGTTATGTCATCGTCAAACACAAAGCTTTGCTTTTTAACTTTGCTCACCCTACGAATTTCTCCTGTATCGTGTGTGCGTTTAAAAACGTTTATACTCATATAAACAAACAGGCCATACAAATAATTTTATTGTTCTGTGCGAAAATCGAACCCCCGAGACGCAGCGCAGCAGCCAATCGGTCAGCCACTGCGCCTACCGTGCCATCAAATGTGTTTGTTGCTCAGTAAAATGTATTGATGAATAGTAAGATGGACGAAAAGATCCTATTGAAACTATAATTATTTCAGTTAATAATAAACCCGTCATTGCACTTTGTTTTTCAATTTTGTGGTAATGACGTTTTGTTCATACAAATTAATCTTTTGTTCTTAAAGGCAGTTGCAAGTGAGAATGCCACTTCTCATGAAGATTTTGAGCTACTGATGTGGGAGTGCACAAAGGAATATGGAGTCGGAGAAGCTGAAATGGTAACTGCTGTGATGGTTGATGAAGACGGCTCGATTATTAATCCATGTTTCTGGGGCTGCTGCTTTAGGAAAGCTGGTCTGGTAAGTAATTTTATTATTTTTAATGTGGACCAGAGGCAAGCATGTGCTAAATATGAATTTCAGATTCTTAATAATGGCATCTCATTTGCACATCGGAAATAAAAAATCACAAATATACTTAACCTTATTACCTACCTTACATTGCTCGACTGAATAATCCTTAAAAAGCACGTTTTTCATTATAATTATTTTATTTGTCCAATTACAGCTCAATAACAAAGGAGAATACGATTTAAACACCTACCTAAGCAACTTTAAACGGTTTGGATGGGGTGAAGAACGTAACATCGAGAGAGAAGCTGCAAAACGATGCGAGTCAGGTATAACAAAATTTATTTTCCAGCTCGACAATATTTTAACATCTTTCAATGAATAAACATACCTACATAAGTTTTGGAATTAATTTCGATACAACCTTGTATTGATACAAGGTTGTATCAATACAAGTTAACTATTCAACCTAGGCAGGTTAGGCTTCAGCAAACTGAAACTAAGTACTTAGGCTAGTTTGGTTACTTCTTAGACTAAAATTGAATAGTAGTACACTTTTATAGTCATATTCTCATTAAAAACCTCAAATCACCAAAAATTAGAAGCTATCTGTGGGAAGATTAGCACCCACCACCTGCTGATTTCGTTAAACCCTAGGAACATGATCTGCAGGCCTGTTTGGAAAGCACTTAACCGATTGCGCTCGCAAGTAGGCCGCTGTAAACACAATTTGGCAAAATGGGGAATTAAAGATCATTCCGACACAAAGTGTGAATGCGGTGCTCCCGACCAGACGATGTCCCACTTGCTAGAGTATCTGAAGTGTCCCAACACCTGCAATTTAGAGGACCTAAAAGATGCTATAGACGTCGCGATTAACGTGGTAACATAATGGGCCCAGGTTTTTTTAAACAAGTCACCACGAAAGAAGAATAAAACCTTATTTTTTTATATTTTATGTATGCGTATGATGTTATTTGCGTCTACAACCCAGTTACATTATCTCTGGAACTGGCGTCGATGAGTTTTAAATCAATAAAAGTCCAAATATAACAATGAAATGTTCAAAAATAGCTCGAAAATATCACGACATGTATCGACAACAAAAGTGCTTGTTTTTGAACATTAATTTGTTACGTTTGTAATTTTATTGTTATTAATTAATTATTTTATTATTAATTACAACGGTATACACCAGTAACAGTAATTAATTAATTTCTTTCTGTATTATATAAGCTACAATTTCATCTCGATAGGTACAGCATTAATATACATCAAAAAAAAGAAAATACATTTTGGTTACAAATTATTAGGACATATTGGATATACAAAAACAAAAAAAAAACAAAAACAAAAAAAGGTTATAAAAGTCATTGACGCCAGGGCTGGCAGTCTCGACCGAGATAACGACAAAATCGCTAACTTTCGATCGCTGATTACTAACGAATAAATTCGGTTGCATCATCAAATCCTGCGAGCGACGCATCTTGGCTATAGAGACTTGCGTTACTCGCAAGCATCATTATTGCAACCGAATTTATTAGGGGTTGTAGTTATACTGGATAACTGATCACATCAGCAGACTTTATGGAACCTTGATGATAATGTTCTGTTCGTAAAAATTCGATTTTGTGAATTGCGTTTTCTTTTATTAATTTCAGTAATAGAGGAAGCCCCGAGCGATGGAGAAAATGAATGCAAGAGGGGCGGGCTTTTGGCTGCTTGCTTCTTAAAATATACACCCTAGTTCACCAACCCAATAAGAATAAATTATAAGTGTACAAAAAAAACTCATTAAAAATCTTTTGAAGTTTTATTCCCTTTTGCATCTATGTATTTTAGAGCTCCTAGAAGGTCTGCAAAGTAGTGTAAATAAGTATTCCTGTTATGCTCCTTCTCAAGTCGTGCTCCTCATTACTGAGGGTTATGATTCTCCCTTGAAATGATTTTTCCCCGGACGATGTTTCGCTCGACGTTCCTTATCCAAAAATTTAAAAGACCACCGGTTTCACCAATTTCCCTTTGGTATTTCGCGAAATGTTGCGATTTCTCCATATTTTTTGAAGCTGAGATATAGCAGTCTTGGACATACACACATAAAAAAAAAATTATTGATCACTAGCAGCTAATATATTTTTTTTAATTGAACTTTATCAAGAAAAAATATTTGTTGTGTGATTTTTTTTACTGTTTTATATTTTAAATCAATATTTTTAATTATAGAATCTAAAAAGAAGAAGAAATCATAATATAATCTACCATAACAAAAAAGCTTTTGAGTTTTTGAGTGATAGCAAACTTTTTTTGATGTGTGCACATAAGCGTTTACCGACTTTTTTTTCGCATGACCCTATGTTGAATATGTTAGACCTCAGATCATGGTCAGAGATCAGAGTTAGGTTTCGAGATTAATGCCTCGGGTCCTGCACACGTAGCATGACCACCGTGGAATCGTCAAAATGATAGATTGTAGAAAGATTTATATCGTCTTATGCTTGCATAAGACGATATAAATCTTTCTACAATCTATCATTTTGCTTTTTTTTTTTTTTTTTTTTCGCCTGGCTTGCAAGGCGATGTTAAAAATGTAGAAAAGGGATGTTTATATTCTTCAGTCGACTAAATAAAGTGTACGACTGCTGCACGAGCAATAATCGGGGCTCTTTATCTCCTTGCTACAACAAGCTCTTCTCCTGTACGATATTTCCTAAAAATAACAACAAATAAAATGGCGTGCATAAAAATTAGGCCACTCTTAAAATAATGTTTAATTTATTTTTGAATGAAAGGCATTAAGTTACACAGCTAATCACAGTCATAGTGGCAACAAGAAAATCTGGAATAGCCTGCATGTGCATCGAACATTTTGAACTGAGTCAAAAGGCAAAAATAGCCCTTATAGATTCGTCCTGACCGTCTGTCTGCTTGTCTATCCGTCCATCCGTATGTCACAGCCATTTAACTCCGAAAACGTTGGCACCAAGAGGAGAGCAGGTGGCTTCTATGAACCGCTTCACAAAAGTGATGTGAAATGCACCTAAATAAGAATAATGTAACTGCAGAATAGGAAAAGGTAATCTTTTACACTATATAAGCGTCAGTCTATATAAGTCCGAGACGCGACGCGACGATACTAGAAGAGGCCAGTGATTTCACGCTGCGCCGCGCGCCACCGCGAAGCGCATCGCAACGGCAGCACGACGACGTCTCGATGCGCAACGAGACGCCCCGCGCGGCGCAGTGGAACGTATCTACATTCACCGCGTGCTTCGTCCGCTCCGCCACTTCCACTCACAGTCTACCATTTGCAAGCGCATGAGAACGACGAGACAAGTCGCCACGGCAGGCTCAGGCTGCGCCTCGCGGCGTTGCATGACTTCGCAAGGCGCAGCGCCGCTCTTGCACGTCGTGGTACCGGCGATGCACTGCTCTACGCCGCGAGGCGTCTTTAGGCGCAGCGCTGCATGGAGCAACGTATTCTCAATTCTCACAATAAAATGTGTAACTTTTCGTGTAGTAAATAAATTTATATTTTGAGTCGCTCTAATTAAATGTGCAGCGCACAATCAGTCTGAAAGACCGAGTTAAATTAATTTAGGACATATTAGTTCCAATCTGTTTTTCATTGAAACGGGTCCTAAAAGGGTTGGTCCTGCGACCAGTGCTAGATATGGTGTTATGGTGTTATTATTGTTATGATTATGGTGTTTGATCTTCCTGCCCTTATCCCATATTACTTGGGGTCAGCGCAACATGTTTTTTTCTTCCATTCTCCTCTATCAACCGGAAAAACTTTTTATATTTACGTATATTACCACTACTACTGATTGAAGTGATACACCTTATTTCAGTACAATAATTATCCTTTATTTAGGCACCACAATGTTTAAGTTGAAGACAAAGAATGATATGTAACTGTTTTAACACTTGATTACAACTCGACCTCTCGCTAGCACCGTTAACAAAGAACTGCCACAACGGCCATTACCCGTTTGCCGCGACACTTCCCCGCCATTGCGTTCTTTTCTACGTTTACCTTCTAATAATTTTTAATAAAGTTGCAATGGCGGCGAAGTGCCATTCAGAATAATTACTTATTTATTTAATACTTAACAAAATTATCGTTTTAAAAATCAAAATCACAACACTCGGTCATCCGACTTCGTGCTGTCTCCGGAGCACGTGTAAATCACAACACAACACTTAAGTTAGTCCTCATTCCATAATTCAAAAATAAACATACAAGAAAAGGGAAAAAGAGAGAAGGAAAACAAACATACTAATGAATCCTAACAGACCAAATGTTACTCTCATTTAAACTGTATCAATCGTTAACATTAGCATATTAACTTTTAACTACATATTAAAGATCACATATGTTGCACATTACTCGTATTCATGTTACACATTATATAAACCATTCTGACTCATGTCATTAAAATATCAATCCTTTACTAATACAAATAAACACAACACACACATAATTATACTGTTACACATAATTTCGAGAAACAAAAGCAATCGCAATATCTGGTAATTATCACCTCCTTCCTCTACCCTTTTACAAAGCCTATTCAGAACCCGAATCAGAGTCCGATGACTCGGACCCAGATGACCTGTTTACCTGCAGTGCTTGTATACCGATCCAGGGACGCATTCTATCAGATGCTATCACACTATCATATTTTCTCGTTTTAAACCCTGGTACATTAGCCACCCTATAACGATCGTTACCTAGACAACTAGTAACTCTATACGGGCCGATGAACTTAGGTAACAGCTTTTTACTCTTTCCAGTGTTGGAAAAGCTGGTTTTCGTAAGCTTCACCAGGTCACCGACCGAGTACGAAACTGCTGGAACTCTCTTTGCGTCATACGCTTCTTTCTGCCTTGCTTGACTATATTCAATGTTGGTCGAAGCCTCTTTCCTAATTTCATCGACCCGCCTACCCGGCTCTTCTACGACAGACGCAGATTCGTCTGCTCCATCAGCAAGTGGAGGCGAGATGTTGCCATGGCCCTCATCCAAAATCTCGTTAACTACAGGGGGACGCTGTGGAAGCACTTCTTAACCTCCTATGCCCCCCGTTAGAGCCGGAGCCGTGCCTTCGTAACTCGTTTCGTCATTATGACCCGTTGTTAACTTATTATCAATGGGACAGTTCGACTTAACCCCAAAAAGTAATTCGGAAGCGCTCCTTTTTGTTGTGGCATTAATGGTATTGTTAATACCCCATTGTACTTGACCCAGTCGCTTGTCCCAGTCGCGTTCATCACATTCAAAATTCTGTGTAGACAAGGCGGTGAGGATAGTTTGATTATATCTCTCAGCCTGCCCATTTGCTCTGGGGCAAGCGACTGCGTTAAGCACATGTTTGACACCTTTGTTCACACAGAAGTCTTTAAATTGGGCTGACGTAAATGCAGTCCCACGGTCTGTTATAATTCTGTGCGGTATCACAAAGTCGTGAAATAAACTATCTAGTACTTTAACTACGTTCTTCGTTTTAGTATCCTTAACCGGCCTAGCAAAAACATATTTTGTAAAGCCGTCCACTATAGTCAAAATGTAGCTGTTGCCAGCTTTACTTTTGACAAATGGTCCCAAATGGTCCAAGTGCAAGGTGTGAAACGGTTGAGCCACTTTTTCTATCGGGTGTAAGAAGCCACTACTCGTCCGAGCCGCATTATCTTTATTGTACGCGCAATCTATACAAGCTGCCACGTATTTTTTTGACAAAACGTCTTAGCTTGAGGAACCAGTAGCGGCTTTGAATGCGTTCCAAAGTCTTGGCAAACCCAAAATGCCCAATTGCGTCGTGGTTCGCCCTACAAATCTGCCACCTGGCATCTTTGGGAACTACCAACCGTAACCCATCCTCCAATTTCCTGTGTAGAGCATGATTCTTAACAACAAAGTTGTTTTTAACATCTGTAACCTCACGATCTAGACCCGGTCTCAATATCTTAAAAATTCTTTCGAGTTTAGGGTCAGCCATTTGCAGGGTAAGAATCCAATCATCAGTATTTATGTGTAAAACACTTGCCGGCAGTGACGGTTCCCTATTTCCCTGAGGATTGCGGCTAAGGGCGTCTACATGACTCATCCGACATCCCGGTCGGTATTCGATGTTAACGGTAAATTCACTTATTGCCAGCCACCAGCGCGCAATCCTCGGGATCAGGTCACGTTTCGTAAGTGTAGTGCGTAGCGCATTACAATCCGTGTACACCGTGAAAGCTAGTCCCACAAGATAGGGACGAAACTTTTTTAACGAGCAGACCACCGCCAAAGTCTCTAATTCGTACGAGTGGTACAGACGTTCCTCGGGTGTGGTCTGCCGGCTAAAGTATGCAACGGGTTTTAATACCCTGGGACTTATCTGCCACTGCATGAGGATTCCACCCAATCCCAGCGAACTGGCATCTGTGTGCACCTCAGTGTCTAATTCCGGATTATATAATGCCAGCAAAGGACGTCTAACCAGGCATTCCTTTAACGTTCCAAATGCTTTGACCTCCTCTATACTCCACTGCCACTGGGCATTCTTCTTAAGGAGCGAAGTTAGTGGTCTGGCAATTCCACCGAACCCTCTCACAAAGCGACGAAAATAGCTCGCCAGGCCCAAGAATTGTCGGACTTCATGGATATTACGAGGCTCGGGAAAATCTCGCACCGCCGATATTTTCCTTCCACTTGGTTTGATACCCTCGGCGGATATCTCATACCCCAAATACTCAATACTTGTATCAAAGAAACTGCACTTTGATAATTTGAGAGTTAACCCTGCATCCTGAAGGAGCTTGAAAACGTCCTCTAATCTCTCAAATCCTTCATCGATGGACGCCGCGGGAATGAGAAAGTCGTCCATATATGCTAAAGCACTCTTGAACCTTCGCGTACCCAATAGACTATTCATCATCTTCTGGAACACGGCTGGCGCGTTTGCCAACCCAAAGGGCATGCGCTTGAATTCATAATGCCCATTTGGGGTGACAAACGCTGTCAGGCGTTGACTGCCTTCTCCCATCGGAATCTGGTAATAGCCAGAGGCTAGATCCAGCGTGATGAAATATTTATTCCCGCTCAAGTTTGTCAACTGGTCGTCAATTAAAGGTAGGGGACATTTATCTTTGATTGTTTTATTATTAAGGGCTCTGTAGTCCACACAGAGTCGAGACTCCCCATTATTTTTCTTGACCAATAATATGGGACTAGCATAATTAGAGTTCGACTCCTGTACAATATCATTTGCTACCAACTCATCGACAATATCCCTCACCTTTTGACGTTCCTGGTGTGACAATCGGTAAGGTCTGTAGACCACCGGCGTTTCATCGTGTAAGCCTATGTCCATCGTCGCGCCTTTGGCACACCCTAACTCTCCAAGATTTTCAGCAAAGCACGATCTATACTTTTGGAGAAGCTGGTGTAGTCTTTCGCGGGTTTTCTCGTCGATCTTTTCGCCTACTTTTATTTCTGACTTAACAACTGGTGTCATCGGCCTTTCGCCTTGCTCAGTCTGCACCAGCAGAGCTTTAACTTCTCCTATCGGGTTGACCTTAGCTATTAACATCCCTGCATTGAAGGTAAGCGGCATCTTAGTCAATGACGTAATAAACACCATCGCCTTATTCTCGGTCACCGCGTAACAACCCTGATGGAGGTGATATTCCTGATGGGGACTCATCCTGGTACCTCCATCCGAATAAACACTACCCGTGTAGGCCTCTTTGGTGCACACTTCCACTAACCCTCCCCTAATTATAGTAACGTCTTTGGAGACATAAAGACCAAGGGTCCGACTTTGGCTCAAGGAGGGATCGGTGGAAGTATGATAAAAGAACAACCTCTCGTTATCTTTCAATACGGTAACTGACGTCATTTCGGTGAAATTTTGTCCTATCAACAATGGAACTTGCAAATACGCGTCGTCAACTACCCAAACATCTAAGTTGGTATCGATTTCGTCGATTCTAACACGCACAGTAGCCCCGAATTTCGGGATGACTATAGAATTGCCGAAGCCTCTTATTGTGGGCAATGGCATGCTTTCACCTTCTACTAACCCCAAAGAGAGCTGCAGTCACTCCCGAAGTCAAGGTAGGCGTTTAGCGTTTTTCCATTAGCGCTAACAATTTTATGGAACTTATCATTTGCCTCATTGAATGTGCCATTGCGAAGTGGAATAGCATGGGTAGAGTGACCTTCTGGAATCACTAGTTTGTAAGTCTGGTTTGACTTGGCTTCATCGGCCAATAAATTGTCCGTATCTACTACAATTTTTAACACCTTCCTGTCAGCTGCCTGATTGTTTTTGGTGCTGGTTTCACGTGTTTGTTGTTGTACCGATCTCCTATTGCAGTTCTCAGTATTATGCCCTACTCTATAGCACTTCCCGCACTTGACAATGGGTTTGGTGCAATTTACATAAATGTGACCGGGCTCGTTGCAATTATAACAAGTAGAATCTGCTCCCCTGCTGCTACTTGTGGCACCCCTACCGTTACCGCGAAAGTCGCGTCTCTTTACCGAGCTTAATGATAATGAGCCTCGTGTTGCGTCCCTAGATTGCGAGGGTTGTTGCGACGCTAGGTAATTCAACAGGTCTTCTGGTTCCTCACATTTGAGAGCTTGCGCACCGTTTCTAACTGAACTATCAGTAATCCCATAAATTATACAGTCAACTGCCTTCCGACCGACAATCTCGCACCTACTCAATAGCGACAATTTCTCGTAAAAATAGTCCCTAAGGGTTTCGTCCGTGCGAGATTTTCGGTTCAGCATTTCATCTAATAATTTACCATAATTTACGTCATTCGGAAAAGCTTTCATCAATTTACTTTGCCACACCTCCCACGAGTAACTGAGCGACGGAAGGGACTCGTACCAACTTTTGGCTAAACCGCGTAACTTTTACAATGCATAGTGAATTATCTGCTTCTCATCCCAAGAATAGATTTCTGCGCACTCGTTCACCTTTCTCAGCCAGCGTTCGACATCCTGTGCTTTGTTGTTGGGGTCGAATTCCGGAACTACATTATTGGATGAAGTACTCTTACTTGGTACGCCTTGCAGTGCAGAAACTATCTTCAGCAATTCATCGGCAGTTAGTCCCGTTCGGCTCCGTTGTGCAGGAGTCTCGTCGGCTTCCTCTGATGCCGAGCGCCGCCTTCGTTTGCGCCTGGGACGTTTCGGCGTGTAACTCGCCTCATCTGAAATTGTTAAGCGCATTTTATGTTCTTTCCTAAGAACCACGCGCTTTGACTTTGACTGACATTGACTGACTGTCATTGACTTTGACTGACATTGACTTCGACTGACATTGACTTTGACTGACATTGACTTTGACTGATGTTGACTTTGACTGACATTGACTTTGACTGACTTTGACTCTGACTGATGGACTGACTCTGACTGATGGACTGACTTTGCCAGACTGACTGATTTTGACTTTGACTGATATTGACTTTGACCGATTTTGACTTTGACTGATTTTGACTTTGACTGATTTTGACTTTGACTGATTTTGACTTTGACTGATTTTGACTTTGACTTTTTTTG
Source organism: Xestia xanthographa (assembly GCA_905147715.2). Taxonomy (NCBI): domain Eukaryota; kingdom Metazoa; phylum Arthropoda; class Insecta; order Lepidoptera; family Noctuidae; genus Xestia; species Xestia xanthographa. The sequence goes on along the minus strand of LR990657.1, from coordinate 12,022,999 downwards.
ACTTTGACTGATTTTGACTTTGTTTGATTTTACTTTGACTTTTTGTCTTTGATTTTGACTTTGACTGGTTTTGACTGATTTAGACTGGTTTTGACTTTGACTAATTTAGACGTTGACTGATTTTGACTGACTGATTTTGACTTTGACAGATTTTGACTTTGAATTTGACTGACTGATTTTGACTTTGACTGATTTTGACTTTGACTGATTTTGACTTTGACTTATTTTGACTTTGACTGATTTTGACTTTGACTGATTTAGACTTTGACTGATTTTGACTTTGTCTGATTTTGACTTTGACTATTTTTGACTTTGACTGATTTTGCTTATGACTGATTTTGACTTTGACTGATTTTGACTTTGACCGTTTCTGACTTTGGCTTCAACAGACTTTGACTTTGACTAACTTTGACTTCAACAGACTTTGACAGACCAACTGACTTTGACTGACTGACTTCAACAGACTGACAGACTTTGACTTTGACTGACTTTGAATTTGACTGACTTTGACTGACTTTGACCATCTTTGACTTTGACTGACTTTGACTTTGGGGAACACCTTCGCGGCTACACTCTCTAAGCAGCACACCTGCGTGGCCATTAGCTCACTCTATAAGCAGCACACCTACGCGGCTGCGCACACACTAGACAGCACACCTTCGTGGCCGTTAGCTCACTTTATAAGCAGCACACCTACGTGGCCGCATTTACTCAGAATGAACAGCACACCTACGTGGCCGTTAGCTCAATCTATAAGCAGCACACCTACGCGGCCGCGCTCACACTAGACAGCACACCTTCGTGGCCGTTAGCTCACTTTATAAGCAGCACACCACGTGGCCGCGCTTACTCAGACTCTGAACAGCACACCTACGTGGCCGTTAGCTCACTCTATAAGCAGCACACCTACGCGGCCGCGCTCACACTAGACAGCACACCTTCGTGGCCGTTAGCTCACTTTATAAGCAGCACACCACGTGGCCGCGCTTACTCAGACTCTGAACAGCACACCTACGTGGCCGTTAGCTCACTCTATAAGCAGCACACCTACGCGGCCGCGCTCACACTAGACAGCACACCTTCGTGGCCGTTAGCTCACTTTATAAGCAGCACACCACGTGGCCGCGCTTACTCAGACTCTGAACAGCACACCTACGTGGCCGTTAGCTCACTCTATAAGCAGCACACCTACGCGGCCGCGCTCACACTAGACAGCACACCTTCGTGGCCGTTAGCTCACTTTATAAGCAGCACACCTACGTGGCCGCACTTACTCAGACTCTGAACAGCACACCTACGTGGCCGTTAGCTCTCTATATGTGCTGCGCACGAACATACAAGGTTGCACATTTTATCTCATGAAGTAGGTACACGTACAACTTCCACAATTCGTTAAGTTACAAGTAGTCATACAATTGCTCTAATGCTCTAACCAAGCGCAACGTTACCGCCTTTTTCGTGTACCTACTTATGCGATCACTTATGTAATGCCATGTTTTAACTGTCTCATAACAAGGATATTCAAAATAACTTACTGTTTACGTCCGACATGGCGCGCGGGCTAATCCCACTTCTGAATTGAAGTGATACACCTTATTTCAGTACAATAATTATACTTTATTTAGGCACCACAATGTTTAAGTTGAAGACAAAGAATGATATGTAACTGTTTTAACACTTGATTACAACTCGACCTCTCGCTAGCACCGTTAACAAAGAACTGCCACAACGGCCATTACCCGTTTGCCGCGGCACTTCCCCGCCATTGCGTTCTTTTCTACGTTTACCTTCTAATCATTTTTAATAAAGTTGCAATGGCGGCGAAGTGCCATTCAGAATAATTACTTATTTATTTAATACTTAACAAAATTATCGTTTTAAAAATCAAAATCACAACATGATACTATATTGACAGAAAATATTGACTGTTCCCGCTATGGTGATATTTCAGGCGGCGGTATACGTTAGGCAACATCTGAACGTATACAATAAACGCGGAGATAGGCATAATTATTGTACTCGAGGTAGAAACAAGTTAGCTGGCTACCCACACACCCTTATAGCTAAATCTGGAAAGTTGATTCATGTTATGGGTCCATCAGTTTAAAACCGGCTACCGAATAACATCTTAAACGCGACGTCTGACAATGTTTTTAAAGCTAAACTTAAAGGCTGGCTAACCGACCAGGCATTATATGACCTAAAAGGATGGTTTTCGGTAATTTGATATAATTGTTATGTATTGTTTCTATTATTCTGTTTATCACGTGCTCTAAAATATATTTTTTTATTATTATTTTTTTATTGATGATAATGTTAATTTAGTTTGTTCTCGATGCTCTTTTTATTGTTTAATGATTTGTGTTTTCACTTTCTTTAGAAACCTGACCTGTAATTAAACTAAACTATATATACCTACTGACTCTGTTGTGAAGATGTATTCTAAAAAATTAGTCTGTCTACTTCCTACAATAATGTAGGTATATTTCTATGTTATAGCCGAAAATATAAGTTATGCTAAGCACACTCTTGTTGTCGCGTATGTGTGTGCGTGATTATGTGATCGTGTGGTAAATTATGTTTTAGAAAATTGAGTATATGATTGGGTAAGTACGCGAAATGCTTCAAAATGAGCATTGTGTATCGATAAGTGACATATTATGATAATTACAACCCACATTGGTTTATTTCAGTTTGTATATAAAAAGGCGTGTAGTTTATATTCCAGGCATTGATGCTCCAAAACTGAAAAGTACAATATGTCTAAATATATTTGTTTTGTGGTGTGGGTCGTAAGCTTAAGCTGCGTTTGTGTAAGTATCGTTTATTCGTATTTCAAGCAATTTTGTTGTCATAGCGATGTTATTTTTAGGATCAATTTATTGTTGGTCTATCTGTTCACATCTATGATTGAAAAGACTGTCCATTGAGTTTGTTACTCGTTCTTCTCTATAGAAATGATAAGTTTTGGACCGGGTAATTGCCGTTTCACTAACTGACCGAGTCTTTGACAATTTAAAAGTGCACATGGTTTATATGAAAAAAAAAATATTTTTCTTTATATTTATTGATTTTCTCTAAGGATTTTCTAATATGCGTGAAGGCTGTTGAAGATGTAAGTTCTGATAAAGAATTTGAGGCCTTGAGAGAAGGGTGCTTAAAGGAGTACGGAACCACAGAAGCTGAGTTTATAGAAGCCATGACGACAGCCGACATTTCGAAGATAAATCCATGTTTTTTTGGCTGCTACTTAAAGAAAATTGGACTTGTATGTATTAAAACCTTACTAAGGGTTGCTTAGTAGGATCTAATTGTGTGTACCAATCGGCTGTCCACATTTCGAGTTGAGTGAGAGAACTGGGTTGATCAACCATGCAATAAAATCTTAAATTCTACAACTATTGTAATTGTTGTCTTTTATGTGTATGATGAAGAACAAGGTGTAACGTTTCCATACAAAAGGGAGGATCCTCCGGACAGACGTATGCTGGATCTGGTGGGCTATTGCCCGACAGCTGTTGTTGTCATGTTTTTCAATATGGCCTTGTCGCTGATGTTAAGAATTTTGAGTACTTTTTGTACAATGTTGCTGTAGTTCGTTTAGCAGTGCCGCTATTGTCTCATGCCTTCTTCGTATGAGAAGAGGCTTTTACCTTGCGATAGGTCAATAATAGCCTGAAAACAATGTGGAAAACAAGGAAATACGCCATAGAATAATTATAAAAAAAAATGTTTATACGTGTCCTACTTCTTAGTCTACATATTATATTGTTGTATTTTTTTTCAGCTGAACGACAAAGGTCAATACGATCCGAGCATCTACCTGCAGGACTTAAAAGATATTGTAAAGGATAATGATCCTTATTACGCCGCACTGAAAGAAGTAGCAGACAAATGCAAATCTGGTAAAATAAATCTCTTTGATATGATCCAAACTGTATATTAAGATCTACATTGTTCGTATTCTGTTTGTATTCTGCCTCATCTACATTGTGGCGTTATGACTTTGTGGCGTTATGCCAGTTTTCTAAGGCTAGCATTTCAGTTTAGCCTAACAAATTAGTATTTGTTCCAAACCAAAATGGTCACAAGCGCTACTGCGAAGCAGGAGGTCCTGGGTTCAATTTCCAAGCGTTTCGGTTCAGAACAAAGTGTTATTGAATTTTTCTTATTTGAATTTCTCGGTGACAGTGAGATTTGTGTCCAGTTGATGCTCCTTGTGTTAGTCCTTCTGCTTGAAATAATCTACACTTCTATACTAATACTAGCTGTTGCCCGCGGCTAAGCCCGCATGAAGGTAGGTAAATGTCCCACTGGATCATACTATAGGGATAAATAGTATCCTTTATGTTAATCCAGGTTATAAACTATCTATGTGCCACATTTCATAATCATCACAATTATTATCATCACAATCACCATGACTATCACAACCACCATCATTATCACAAACACCATCACTATCACAACCACCATCATTATCACAATCACCATCACTATCACATTCACCATCATTATCATCAATCACCATCACTATCACAACCACCATAATTACCACAATCATTATCACAATCACCATCACAATCACCATCACAATCACCATCACAATCACCATCACCATCACTATCACAGTCACCATCATTATCATCAATCACTATCACTATCACAACCACCATAATTACCACAATCATTATCACAATCACCATCACAATCACCATCACCATCACTATCACAATCACAATCATCATGACAATCCCCATCACTATCGTTATCACAATCACCATCACAATCACCATCACAATCACCATCGCAATCACCATCACAATCACAATCACCATCACTATCACAATCACCATCGCAATCACCATCACAATCACCATCACAATCACTATCACTATCACTATCACCATCACAATCACCATCACAATCACCATCACAATCACCATCGCTATCACCATCACAATCACCGCCACTCTTACAATAACTATCACAATCACCATCAAAATCACCATCAAAATCACTATCACAATCACTATCATCGTTATCACAATCATTATCATCGTGATCACAATCGTTATCACAATCACTATCATCGTAATCACAATCACTATCATCTTAATCACAATCATCATGATCATAATCGTCATCACTATCACAACCACAATCATTATCACAATCACCATCATTATCACAATCACCAACACTATCACAAACACCATCACCATCACAATCACCATCACAATCACTACCCTCGTTATCACAATCATTATCATAGTAATCACAATCATCTACATCATTATCACAATCACTGTCATAATCACAATTACCATCACCATCGCTATCACCATCACAATCACCATCACAATCACCATCACCATCACAATCACCATCACAATCACCATCACAATCACCATTACAATCACCATCACAATCACCATCACAATCACCATCACAATCACCATCACAATCACCATCACAATCACCGTCACTATCACAATCACCGTCACTGTCACAATCGCCATTACAATCACAATCATTATCACTATCACAATCACCATCATCGTTATCACACTTATTATCATCGTAATCACAATCATTATCATCGTAATCAAAATCATCATCATCACAATCATCGTCATCATTATCACAATATCATCAACGTAATCACAATCATTATCATCTGGATCTCAAAATAAATGTCATTTTCGTAATCAGCACCCCTGATTATCTCGGTATCGACACCCATATTGATTTTTAGACATTTCAACCCCATCGCACCCCAACAGGGAATGGTAGTATTTCAGGTCTGCCACATTAAATCTTAAAATCGTTGTTTTTGTAATACACCCGACCCAATTCACCATGAAACAATACCTTTGTTGAATTTCAGGCTTTGTTACCCCATTTCCCCCTTTAGGGGTTGAATTCTGAAAAAACCTGAAACACATGTTAACTCAATAATCGATAGGAGTACTCCCGTTAAGTTTCAAATAAAGTAGTCAAACTAATCCTATTTCCCCATGTGATCTTTGGACGCCCGTTTCAACCCCTTAGGGGATGTATTTTGAAAAATCCTTTCTTAATGCACCCTTAAACCTCATAAAGAATCTATATGCTAAATTTGGAATCTCTAGACTCAGCGGTCTGGGCTGTGCATTGATTTTTAAACTTTTCCACCCCATCCCCCTCGTAGGGTTTGAATTCTGAAAAAACCTGAAACCCGTTTCTACTCATTTATCCATAGGAGCACTCCTGTGAAGTTTCGAATAAAATAGTCTAACTAATCTTGTTTCCCCATACAAACTTTGGATCCCCGTTTAACCCCCTTAAGGGGTTAATATTGGAAAAATCTTTCTTAGTGCACCTTTAGAGCACATGAGGAACCAATGTGCCAAATTTGGAATCTCTAGACTCAGCGGTTTGGGCTGTGCATTGATTTTTATACTTTTCCACCCCATTTCCCCCTCTTAGGGGTTGCATTCTGAAAAAATCTGAAACCCGTTTCTACTCATTTATCCATAGGAGCACTCCTGTGAAGTTTCGAATAAAATAGTCAAATTAATCTTGTTTCCCCATACAAACTTTGGAGCCCCGTTTAACCCCCTTAGGGGGTGAATTTTGAAAAATCCTTTCTTAGTGCACCCCTAGACCACATAAGGAACCTACTTGCCAAATTTGGAATCTGTAGACTCAGCGGTTTGGGCTGTGCGTTGATAGATGAGTCAGTCAGTCAGTCAGTCAGTCAGCCAGTTTCTTCTTTTATATATTTAGTATATTTAGATTATAAAGAGGAAAGATTTGTATTTTTGTATGTTTGTAATGAATAAACTCAAAAACTACAGCGCCGATTTCAAAAATTCTTACACCATTAGAAAGCTACATTCACCCTGAGTAACATAGACTATATTTTATCTCCGTATTCTCACGAGAACGGGAACTACCGGGTGAAACCGCGTGACGTCCGCTAGTAATTTATATTTTGAAATAGCAATCAAAATTAAAAATTATACACTTTAGTCGTGTTAATAGCTTTGGTGTTGATAGAAAATTATAATTCTAACGGCACAAGTATTCCATTGCTGGGAAAAAGTCTCCTTTTATTCTTTTCAGGCTTATAATCAAGTGCATTATTTTTTATGTAAATTTCAGTAAAGGATGAAGTCGTAAGCGACGGTGAAGCTGGATGCGAGATGGGTGCGCTGGTGGCCGCTTGCTTCTTTAAAGGAGAAAATGAGATATTCAGTTAGTATCTTTATTCGCATAAAATTTGGTATATGAAGGATGTTACAGAAGTTGTGTTGTAGGACGTGTGAAAAATGCTAGTCAAATAATATTTTTGGTTTTAGCTCTAGAGAGTGCGATTTTAGGCTAACACTAAAACCACCAATTACCCAACAACAACCAGTTACCAATGCTTCATGAGGTCAAGTAAAAACTACTGAGGGGCACATATTTTGAATATTTAAGTAACCTTTAGCCTGCTTTGGGCCACGTCCATTCATTTGATAATGTAAGGTCGCCGCTGGTTTAAGAACCAGCGTCCTTACATTATTTATTATTATTATCTAAATATATAAAAGAAGAAACTGACTGACTGACTGACTGACTGACTGACTGACTGACTCATCTATCAACGCACAGCCCAAACCGCTTGGTCTACAGATTCCAAATTTGGCATGTAGGTTTCTTATGTGGTCTAGGGGTGCACTAAGAAAGGATTTTTCAAAATTCACCCCCTAAGGGGGTTAAACGGGGCTCCAAAGTTTGTATGGGGAAACAAGATTAGTTAGACTATTTTATTCGAAACTTCACAGGAGTGCTCCTATTAATAAATGAGTAGAAACGGGTTTCAGGATTTTTCAGAATTCAACCCCTAAGAGGGGGAAATGGGGTGACAAAGTCTAAAAATCAATGCACAGCCCAAGCCGCTGTGTCTAGAGATTCCAAATTTGGCACATTAGTTCCCTATGTGGTCTAAAGGTGCACTAAGAAAGGATTTTCCAAAATTCATCCCCTAAGAGGGTTAAACGGGGCTCCAAAGTTTGTATGGGGAAACAAGAAGTTAGACTATTTTATTCGAAACTTCACAGGAGTGCTCCTATTAATAAATGAGTAAAAACGGGTTCCAGGTTTTTCCAGAATTCAACCCCTAAGAGGGGGAAATGGGGTGGCAAAGTATAAAAATCAATGCACAGCCCAAACCACTGAGTCTAGAGATTCCAAATTTGGCACATAGGTTCTTTATGGGGTTTAGGGGTGCATTGAAAAATGATTTTTCAAAATTAACCCCCTAAGGGGTTGAAGCGGGGTCCAAAGATTACATGGGGAAATAAGATAAGTTAGACTACTTTATTCGAAACTCAAAAGGAGTACTCCTATCGTTAAATGAATTAACATTTTGTGTTTCAGGTTTTTTCAGAATTCAACCCCTAAAGGGGGAAATGGGGTAACAAAGCCTGAAATTCAGCATAGGTATTGTTTGTATGGTGAATTGGGTTGGGTGTATTACAAAAACAACGATTTTTAGATTTAATGTGATGGTGATTGTGATGGTGATGGCGGATGTGATGGTGATTGTGATAGTGACGGTGATTGTGATGGTGATAGCGATGGTGATCGTGATTGTGACAGTGATGGTGATTGTGATAATGATAAAGATGATTGTGATTACGATGATTATGCTTGTGATAACGAGGTTAGTGATTGTGATAGTGATTGTGGTTGTGATAGTGATTGTGGTTGTGATAGTGATGGCGATTGTGATCATGATTATTGTGATTAAGATGATAATGATTGTGATTACGATGATAGTGGTTGTGATTACGATGATAATGATTGTTAAAATGATGATAGTGATTGTGATCGTGATGGTGATTGTGATTGTGATGATGATTGTGATGGTGATTGTGATGGTGATTGTGATGGTGATTGTGATGGTGATTGTGATGGTGATTGTGATGGTGATGGTGATTGTGATGGTGATTGTGATGGTGATTGTGATGGTGATTGTGATGGTGATTGTGATGGTGATTGTGATGGTGATTGTGATGGTGATTGTGATGGTGATTGTGATGGTGATTGTGATGGTGATAGCGATGGTGATGGGGATTGTGATTGTGACAGTTATGGTGATAATGATGAAGGAAAATGTGATTACGATGATAATGATTGTGATTGTGATGGTGATGGTAAAGGTGATTGTGATAGTGATGGTGATTGTGATAGTGATAGTGATGGTGATTGTGATAATGATTGTGATAATGATGGTGGTTTTGATAGTGATGGTGATTGTGATAATGATGGTGGTTGTGATAGTGATGGTGGTTGTGTTAGTGATGGTGATTGTGATGATAAAAATAAATTGTGATGATTATGAAATTTGGCACATAGATAGTTTATAACCTGGATTAACATATAGGACACTATTTATTTATCCCTTTAGTATCATTCAGTGGGACAGTTACCGAACTGCACGCGGGCGAAGCCGCGGGCAACAGCTAGTTACTACTAAAGAACAGCATTAGAATAGTGCTGCAACACTTTTTGACTTTTCATCGTTATCTCAGGTAGAATACGGTTTTGTCTTGCGTATTTTTACATAATTTTGATATGTAGAAGACCACACCACGCCGACACGAAAAGTTAACAATAATTATAATGTGCGACCAATTTTACGGAAACCATTTCAAGTGAATCTTGATTTTTCAGAATCGCAGATCGCACTGAACTAAATCGATACGCAGAGATACGAGATACGCATCTGAACCTTCATAGACATGTAATTTTGAATAACACTTATTCAAATAAATAAATCACATTTACTTCTGAGTTTTATTCTCCCAAGTATTGCCAAAAATGTACGCTCGCCAGAATTAACCAGTAACAGTTAGTTCACACCGAGACGCGACACGAGCGACGCGACGCTGCGCGCGCATTTTAATAGAGCGACTCAAAATATAACTTTATTTACTACGCGAAAAGATCCACATTTCATTGTGAGAATTCAGAATAACCATGATTGAACCATGCAGCATTGCGCCTCACGGCGGCGTAGAGCAATGCATCGCGACGCAGCGGTGCTTCACCGGTACGCGCGGCGTGCAAGAGCTACGCTGCGCCTTGGCGAAGCGCAGCCTGAGGCCGCCTTGGTGACTTGTCTCGTCGTTCTCATGCGCTTTAAAATAGTAGTCTGCGGGTAGACGCAGTGGGGCGGGTGCACGCGGTGAATGTAGACACGTTCCGCTGCGCCGCGCGGCGTCTCGCTGCGCAGCGAGCGAGGCATCGCCGTCGTGCTGCCAACGATTTTACGATGCACCTCACGACGCGCGCGACGTTGCGATGGGTCTCGCGACGCCGCGCGGCGCAGCGCGAGTAATGGCGTCTTCCAGTATCGTTGCGCCAGGTCGCGCTGCGTCGCGTCTCAGTGTGAACTGACGCTTACACATAAAGCGCAGTATTTTTCTGTCACAACAACAGACAGCAAAAGGAGCACGACTTGAATGAAACACCACCGCTGGGCAAAATTGTCATCAGAATGGTTGACAAAAAACAAAAAGCGATGCCGTAATTCCTGGCTGCTTACGTGAATTCGATTGAAGGGGAAAATGTCATGCCATTACATCTGCATATAACAGTAACTCGTTCTGTACGTATATACTGACTGAACTGAATCTGTTGTGAAGATGCATTCTAGAAAATTAATCTCTTCACACTTCCTACAATAATGTACACTTAATTTTCGCTATAATGGTCGAAATTATGCCAGTCACGCTAGTGTCGTATATCTGACCCGAGCAACTTCGTCTGAGTCACATAATAGAGAGAGAGAGGGTTATAGAGAGAGGGTCATAGGCACCTATACCAATACGGCACTACCAATACCTATACCAATCATAAAGAGCACATCACACACATCATTCCAGTCATCACACACACATGAAAATGCGCGCGCGGTACTTGATCATTATTTTGCTGTGGAGTTATTTTAAAACTGATACCTCCTACTACTAAGATATTCATAGAAATCAATAATGATGATAGGTCAATTTTGTCCAAAATTTAAAAAAAAATACTTGTGATAGATAACGTATTTATTTGGATAAGGATAAACTTTAATACCGTGTTTATAAAAACCGGCTGTGTTATTTCTAGCTCTAATAGGATTCAGGGTGATTTCTTTTGTATTTCAATAAAATGCGGTCTTTACCCATTATAAACAAGCAACTACTTTCTCTTAGTCACTTCAAAGGATTTATTCTAGCCTATTGCCACCAACCGGCTGCTACTAAGAAATTCCTAATGACCAAAAAACCCGATAACAATTTGCCCGACTTGGAAATCGAACTCAAGTCCTCATGCTCAGGAGAAGCGCTTAAAACCGCTATACGAACGATCCAGTAATGTATGATATGGATTTTGTACTTGGTAAAATTGGGAAAATTATCCAACACCCAAGTTCAACTACTATTACTGCTAAACTAATAAATTTATCTTAATTATCTTATGCGCTATAGTTTTCCTTTAAAGTTCATAAAATGCACTATCATCATGAATGTTTCCAGATTTTTCAAGCTAGCTTACATACGGGGTGGGGGGGGGGACAAAAAATTTGCATATTTTGTAAATGGAGCATTAAATCGAAAAATATTATTAGCAACTACTAAGTCATTTTAAAAGACCTATTCAACGATACCCCACACGAATGAAGTAGGCGACGAAAAAAAATTCATCCCCACTTCACACGGGAGCTACCCTAAAAAAAACATTTTCTAAAATTTTATTTTACTAATATTTTGGCGTAATTGATCTACACGCCCCTACAAAATTACAGCTTTCTAGTACTGATAGTCTCTTAGAAAAACCCCGGACAGACGAACATAACGAAATTAAAAGTGTTCCTTGTCTACGGAACCCTAAAAACACTTTTTAACAGGAAAAACTTCGTTATACATGATTGTTGCTTAATTTTCACCGTTTACGCAGCGCATGCAACGGATGCTCTCAAAAGGAATATTTTTTCCCCGTTTTTGCAACATTTTTAATTGATGCTCCGCTGCTATTGGTCGTAGCGTGGTGTTATACAGCATTTCTCGAATAATGGGCTATCCAAAATTAAAAGAATTTTCTATTCGAACCAGTGATTCCTGAGATTAGCACGTTCAACCAAACCAACAAACTCTTTAGCTTTATAATATTGGGAGGTATAGATTATGTTGTATTAGTAATTGTGTTAAGTGTATATGATTGGTAAGTACGCGAAATGCTGCAAAATGAACATTGTGCAGCGATAAATGACATATTATGATAATTACAACCCAAATCGGTGTATTTCAGTTTGTATAAAAGGCGTGTAATTTTAATTCCAGGCATTGATGGTTCAAATCTCAAAGTTCAATATGTCTAAATATATTTGTTTTGTGGTGTGGGTCGTAAGCTTGAGCTGCGTTTGTGTAAGTGTCGTTTATACTTATTTCTGGCAATATTATTTTCATAGCGATATTATTTTTAGAATTAATGCGTAATGCGTAATGCGTTGTTGGGCTATCTGTCACAACCAAAGACATTAAATTATACTACACAAATTTAACCTCTTTGGTCACAACTATGAATTAAAAGAGTGTCCGTGGAGTTTGTTACCCGTTCTTCTCCATAGAGATGATCCGTTTTGGGTCGGGCAGTTGCCTTTTTACTAACTGACCGACTCCGTGCCTGCAAATGGTTTAATTGAAAAAACAATAGTCATTTTATTTTAGTTGTATTCATTGTTTTTATTTATGCGTGAAGGCTGGTGAAGGTGTGAAATCTGCTAAAGATTATGAGGTCTTGAGAGAAGAGTGCTTAAAGGAGTCCGGAACCACAGAAGCTGAGTTTATGGAAGCCGCGAAGACAAACGACGTGTCGAAGATAAATCCTTGTTATTTTGGCTGCTTCTACAAGAAAATTGGACTTGTACGTATTAATGAATTCTTCTAAGAATAGAAAGAAATTTTAAATGTTTGTAACGGGCGGCTGTCCATTTTTGGCGCTTTGAAACAGAGTCGAGTTGATCAACCATGCAATTAAATTTACAACTATTATAATTGTTAGTGTCATAAATCCGAATTTAGTAAGATAAAAAAGAGTATAAGTACCTAGCAAATCAAAATAATGGTTAATTTACGAGGAGTAGCATTTTATAAATCATTATTTCTCATTTCTGTGGTTTCGTTGTGAGGGGGTTTATTAAACATTAAGCAACTTAAAAAAAATATGAAACGACATTTTTGGAGTCAAGAATATGTAGTAATTTAATGTATTTTTTATTAGTTAGTATTTCTTTCAGATAAAGATGAGTAGGCTCCAAAAAACTGCTCGCTCAAGGTCATTTGCTCGGGGAGCCGCCTGAAGAGCCTATACTACCTCAGATTAGCAACTCTATTTGTGGTGGTTCAAACTTCGTTTGTAATACTGTTAGAATAAAGTTCTAATCAGCTTGCACTACAAAGCGGTTGTTACGTCAGTGACTGCGGCCGAATAGTGCGAAATGAGTGGTTTTTATTTTTTATAAAATCAAATTTTCGTCTTTTGGAAAAAATAAAAAACATAAGACCTGCTTTATAGTTAGTTCAGTTAGTATGCAAAGTTTCATGATCTAATTTGAAGTGCTTTTTGAATACCAGCGGTTTATTGTTCGATTTAGAGGTAACTTTGGGATTTTTTTCAATCGAGAAAATTTTATGAAATCGTGTTTTCGCCAAACATATGACCTAACATTAATCCTCAACTTTACCATATATTTATTTCAAAATTAATTCTGCAGTATTTTAGGCGTAACGGAGGATCATGCTAAGCCATTTGAGGTAGTATAGGCCCTTAAGTAGTTTTTGAAAGTACAATATATATCTTCTATATAAATAAAAACAAAGGGCCTGACTGACTGACTGACTGACTCATCAACGCTCAGCCCAAACCCTTAGACCTAGAAAGCTGAAATTTTGCAAAAAGGTTCCCTTTATAATGTAGATAAGGAATAAGGAAGGATTTTTAGAAATTCAACCCCTAAGGGAGTTAAATAGGGGATGGAAGTTTGTATGAAAGTCCATCAGTTTTAAAGTTAGGATCTTCAAATGTTGTGTTTAGGCTGACAATTAAAAATTAATTTATATGTTTCTCAGCGTTTTTCATAATTCTACCCCCAAAGGGTTAAAAAAGGGATAAAGCTGTTGTGTATGAAAGTATGTCAGTTTAAAAGTTAAGATCTTCAAATTTTGTTTTTAGGCTGAAGATTAAAAATTAATTTATACGTGTCTCAGCGTTTTTGATAATTTCACCCCCGAAGGGTTAAAAAGGAGAACGAAGTTGTTTATGGAAAGTCTTTAATTTTCGAAGTAAAACTCACTAAATTTATTATCTAGGCTTATGGTTGGAAGCTAACGCAGTGTTTTTAAAAATTTCAACCCCTAAGGGGGTGAAAGATGAAAAGGGGGCTTTATCTGTACAAATAAATAAAATTGAAGTATATGTTTGTAATATTAAAACAACCGCATTTTACTACATGCAAATGAATGTATATAGGCTACATATACCAAAATATTTTTTTTTTTTAATTTTTGTCTATTGACTGTTTATTCCGGCTAATCTCTGGAACGGCGGGAGTGATTTTGACGGGACTTTCACTGGCAGATAGCTGATGAAATAAGGTTACTTCTATTTTAGATAAAATCTATAATACAGTAACCCTCCTTCTGGCGCAGTCGGGTAAAAATATACAGGGTGGAATTTTGTAATGCCACCTGGAGGGAAAGTAGTCTCAATACCGGAGATAGCAAATTTTACTCAAAGGAAACATTCCTTCATTTTTAAAAAGAAATTAATCTGCATTCAAAGATTTTGAAAATTCGCGTGCCACACTCGGGAATCGAACCGTCTAAATTCCAAAAAAATAACACCCTGTACTTTTATGGCACCAATCGATAGGGTAAATCATAAGGATCAAATCCCTCTAACAAATACGATAAATTAAATGAAAGGGAAACTATGAAATCTTAACTTATAAATTCAATGGGATAAGATAAAGCACTTTTAGTTAAAGGTCCATCCAGTTACGAACATAGTAAACAATTCTCTTTTGACGACATTTATTAATTAAAATGACGAAGAACTATTTACATAGGAATATTGCAATTTGCACAAACAAACACATGCAAATTGCAATCTTCTTCTGCAATCTTATTCTCTTCAATTGTAAAGGTCCATCATTTTATTAAAGTGCTTTATCGTACCTATTGAATTTATCCCATTTAATTTAAAACTTAAGATTTCATGGTTTTCCTTTCATTTTATTTATCATGTTCGTTAGAGGGATTTGATCCTGATGATTGACCCTATCGATTGGTGCCATAAAAGTACAGGGTGTTATTTTTTTGGAATTTAGACGGTTCGATTCCCGAGTGTGGCACGCGAATTTTCAAAATCTTTGAATGCAGATTAATTTCTTTTTAAAAATGAATGAATGTTGCCTTTGAGTAAAATTTGCTATCTCCGGTATTAAGAGTACTTTCCCTCCAGGTGGCATTACAAAATTCCACCTTGACTGACTGACTGATATATCAACGCACAGCCCAAACCACTGAGTCTACAGATTTCAAATTTGGCAAGTAGGTTCCTTATGTGGTCAAGGAGTGCACTAAGAAAGGATTTTTCAAAATTCACTCCCTAAGGGGGTGAAAAAAGGCTCCAAAGTATGTATGGGGAAATAAGATTAGTTAAACCGATAATTGAGTAAACATTTGTGTTTCAGGTTTTTTCAGAATTAATCCCCCAAGAGAGGGAAATGGGGTGACAAAGTATCAAAATCAATGCACAACCCTAACCTCTGAGTCTAGAGATTCCAAATTTTTCATATAGGTTTCTTATGAGGTTTAGGGCTGCACTAAGAAAGGATTTTTCAAAATTCACCCCCTAAGGGGCTGCAACGGGGGTCCAAAATTTACATGGGTGTACACGCGCAAGGTGTACCAACCTAGAGGCGCGCAGCGTGACAGGACATCCTCAGCGTCTGCAGGTTGAACCCTTGTGGTGGGAAGGACCCTCCTTCTTAAAGGAGGGATCAACTGCTTGGCCACAGCAACCACATAAGTCCGTGGACTTACCTGAACTAAAGGTTCATGTACAAACAAATTCTCATGATGACAGTCATAACTCTATCATCAATTTTAATAATTATTCTAAGTTTAATCATTTAAGTCGCGTGTTAGCTTATGTATTGCGGTTTTTACATAATGGTAGGAACAAAACTAAATTATATGGTCCACTACAAACTAAAGAAATAAATAAATCACATACTTTTCTATTTAAATTATGTCAACTCGAATCATTTCATACGGAATTAGTATCTATAAATAAAGGTCTAGGAATACCTAAAAATTCTAAATTATTCAATTTAAATCCTTTTCTAGACTCGGAAGGTCTATTAAGAGTAGGAGGTCGTCTTGACAATTCAAGCTTTGATTACAATAAAAAACATCCTATCATATTAGATTGTAAACATAGACTTACCCTTTTATTAATGCAAAGTGAACATCATCGTTTATTTCATGCAGGTCCACAATTATTATTAGCTTCTGTAAGAGAAAGGTACTGGCCTGTAGGTGGGAGGGCGTTAGCACGCAAAGTAAATAAACAGTGCATTGTATGCACTAGATTTCGTGGTAAGACTATACAGCCTATAATGGGCAACCTACCATCAGCTAGGATGCGGCCTACTTTCCCTTTCCACTCGACTGGTACCGACTTCGCAGGACCGTTTCAAATCTCTAGTAAAAAGGGAAGAGGTAATCGAATAAGTAAATGTTACCTCTGTCTATTTGTTTGTTTAAGTACCAGAGCTGTGCACCTAGAGCTGGTGAGTGACCTCACTACATCAGCATTTATTTTATGTTTGCGACGATTTGTGTCGCGCAGAGGTAAGCCCTATGAGATTTGGTGCGACAATGGCACAAACTTCGTGGGGGCAAACAATGAACTAGGTAAGGTGCTACGCTCCAGTCGTGACTCAGTCATTGACTATACGGCCAACGAAGGCATTTTATTTAAATTTAGTCCAGCTTATTCACCGCACTTTGGTGGGCTCTGGGAGGCAGGCGTAAAGGCAGCTAAATATCATTTAAAAAGAACGGCAGCTAATGTGTCTCTTACTTTTGAGGAGTTGTCAACTCTATTCACACAAATAGAGGCAATCCTAAATTCTCGCCCTCTCTCCCCTTTATCTTCTGACCCCTTTGATTTAAACCCTTTGACCCCCGGGCACTTCCTAATCGGACGGCCACTGACGTCGGTGCCCTCTTTTCAGGCTGAAGACTCCAGACCGAAGTACAACCTCATCTGCAAGCTACGCCTCGAGTTCTGGAAGAGATGGTCTCAAGAGTTCATAGCAGAACTCCAGCAGCGATCTAAATGGAAAATTGGGTCTACCGGGCCAAGGGTTGGAGAGATGGTATTAATAAAGGACCAGAATCTGCCTCCGCAACGCTGGCGGCTAGGCCGCATTACACGTCTCCACACGGGCGCAGACAACACTTGCCGGGTGGTAGATATCTACACATCCAAAGGAACAGTCCGCAGAGCTATCCACTACATCGTCAGGCTGCCGGGTGAAGAAGAACCTGAGGAACCTGTTGAAAGCTAACTCTTTCAAGGCTGGGAAGATGTACACGCGCAAGGTGTACCAACCTAGAGGCGCGCAGCGGAGAAACGCCAGCGCCTTCAAACAACGTCCGTTTCCGGCCGGCGCATCGCGCAGGACGAGCACGCAGCGGGAGACGTGCGGGGGAACGAGACGCAGGGAGCCGCGCGGCGCGGGCGACCGCCGCCGCCGGCCACTATATAAACAGCGAGCGCTCACGCTCGCGCATTCGGAACGACTAGCCACCGGGTAGCACACACGTGAAAACTGTTGTATTTAGCCCCGCTCGGCCATTCTGCATAACTTTGTAATTATTATAATAATTATAATATTTCAACAAAGAAAGTCTTCCGTTTCAATCATCTCCCGCACATGGGATTAGATGGGATACACAGTAGTTAGACTATTTTATTCGAAACTTAAAAGGAGGTACTCCTATCGATAAATGTTAACATTTGTGTTTCAGGTTTTTCCAGAATTCAACTCCTAATATGGAGCCAAACCACCCAAACCACTGGGTCTAGATTTAAAATTTAGCACGCGTAGGTTTCTTATGAAGTCGGTGCACTAAGAAAGGATTTTTCAAAATTTACTCCCTAAGGGGGTGAAACGGGTGTCGAAAGTTTGTATGGGGAAACAAGATTAGTTAGACTGTTTTATTCGAAACTTCACAGGAGTACTCCTATCGATAAAGGGGTAGAAATGGGTTTCAAGTTTTTTCAGAATTCAACCCCTAAAGGGGGAAATGGGTTTGGTATTGTTTGTATGGTATATAATATAATATATTATATTCAAAAACAACGATTTTAAGATTTAGTGTGGCGGACCTGAAATACCATCATCCCCTGTTGGAGTGCGATGGGGTCGAAATGTCTAAAAATCAATATGGGTGTCGATTCCGAGATTATCATTGGTGCTGATTACGAATATGGCATTTATTTTTAGATCCAAAAGATGGCAGTTTCGACTTCTATACAGGATTATTGTTGATTTATTGTGATGATTGTGATAGTGACTGTGATTGGAATAGTGATGGTGATAGTTGTTGTGATAACAATGATGGTGATTGTGATTGTGACAGTGATAATGATGGTGATAGCTATTGGGATGATTATAATTGTGATGATTATGAAATTTGGCACGTAGATAGTTTATAACCTGAATTAACATCTAGGATACAATTTATCCCTTTAGTATGATCCCGTAGGAAAGTTACCGAACTTCATGCGGGCGAAGCCGCGGGCAACAGCTAGTTTTACATAATTTGAGGTTTCCCAGTTAGGTGAACCATGGGTACATTATTTTATATAATCATTCTTAGTTCACCAATTAGGCGAACTACAGGTACATTATTTTGTATAAATACCCATAGACACAAAGACAGAACAGAAAGTTAACCATTGAACACCTAGGTGTTCCACGGGTCAGAAAGGACTGATTAATGTAATAGGTGTATGAAGAACAGGGTGTCCTCCATTCTCCTCCTCCTGATCCTGTAGCCCACCACACGTTGAAACAAAAAACCGGACAGTTGTCGGGTTTTTCTTTTTTAAGTCGCGGATAGCTCTAATAGCGCGATTTAGAATTTTGATGTAAGTACTTCATATAATGGTGCTGTAGTACTTTTTGTATTATGGCGTGTTGGTACATTTTGTAGTACCGCTACAGTCTCATGCCTTCTCTGTATGAGAAGGCATGAGACATGATGGCATGTTTCATTATTTTTTTATTTTTTATTTATAAAAACTTTATGCACAAGCAAAAAAAACTGTACAAAGGCGGACTTAATGCCTTGGGCATTTTCTACCAGTCTACCTTAGGGTGATGCAGAGATAATACAAAGTAGGTGCAATAACAGAAAAAAAGACTAGAAAATATATATAGCTAAAACTTATAAGAATAAATACATATATACATACATATAACAAAATATATAAAGTTAAGAGAGATAAACAAGAAAAACTATAACAACTTAGTTTTGAGACAAATCTGCCAACTTCTTGTGAATATACTCTCGAGCCTTCACTCTGAAAGTGAAACGACTAGTCAACGTCCTAATACTCTGGGGGAGCGCATTCCACAGGAAGACCGCCTGGACAAAGAAGGAAGATTTAATAAAGCCAGATCGGTGAGAAGGACAGCGTAGAAGACAGTTATTAGAGGAACGAAGGTTTTTGCTGTGCGCAGAGCATAAATATTGAAAATGAGTAGTGAGATAAGAAGGAGAAGTGGGTTTGTGAAGAAGAGAAAACAGAGTTGTCAAAGCCCTCAGTGCTCTGCGCTGCCGGATGGGTAACCACCTTAACAGCAAACGATGTGCAGAAACATGATCATACTTGCGGAGATTGAAGACGAATCGAATGCAGTTATTAAGATTATTGCATTTTGTTCGTTTGTATTTCGTTAGTTATCACATTGTATTGTCATGTGTATACTTATTTGGGGACAAACAAACAACTCGATACACTGACTACTCGAACACTTCGTCTTATTCACATTTTCAAATCTCTCCGAGAATCCGCCAGTACTGACATTCTCAAAATGGTATACTTCACACTATGCCAATCGATTATTGGCTACTGTATAACTGTATGGGGTGGAGCAGCAAAGACTTATCTTCTGCGAGCAGAAAGGTCACAAAGGGCTGTACTTAAAGTTATGTTGAGGAAACCCTACAGATACCCTACAACGCAGCTTTACGCTGATTGCAAAGTAATGACGGTCCGGCAGCTCTTTGTTCTCCGATCTGTCCTGAGGATACATGCCCGTTTGCCTCCATCTGATCCAAGCAAGCGTACATATGTTCCCCCAGGTGTACAGTACAAAACCTCATTTACACGACGCCAATTCTATGTCTTAAGCCATCAAGTCTTTAAAAAAATTCAGAAAGAACTAGACATAATAGACCTAAATAAATTTAATCTAAAATCAAAAACATCGGACTGGCTCATACTGCAGGACTATATGAAAACAGAATTTTTGCTATCATACATCGCTTGACTTATAAACCACGTCAAAAAAAAAAAAAAAAACACAAACCGCACAAATACTCAAATACACATACACACATACATCGGCACACACTTACACTCCCTTCCCACATACACACACTCATGTTACACACACCTCAACACTCACACATATTTGATTAAAACATATTAATATAGGTACATTTAGAATAGTAAATCGACACACTTTCACTCTTGTAAACTTGTTCTATTAAATTTCAATTCTGGCCGATCACTGTCTCTTAAGATACAGGTCTCCTAGTGTAAGAGACAGGGTTCATTATTATTTTGTATGCATAGACTTATTTTGTAGAGCTAAATCTTCTGTGTACAAAACTAAATCATATGCTTATTGTATTGTATTTTTGTCACCTTGTTTTGAACTGTGTCTGTGTCTGTTATTCGGATAAATAAACAATTTTATTATTATTATTTAGGGAAAACATATATTGTTTCTTAGCTTTTAGCTAGTTTCAGCTACGTTAACGGGCCTATGCCAAGTCAACGTAGCGTGTGTGTGTGTGATGAAATATGATTGTTGGGAGAAGCATTATCCTCAATCTGCATGAACTTTCTCACTATTCTGCAGGTGTTTAAAATTGCAGCTTTTTGAAGTGGTATATAAATTGAGTCTTTCAGGTCTAATAGTTGGAGGCTATGATGGAGGTGATTGGGTACGACACCCGTAGTGGAGACAACAATAGGTACAACGTATACTTTTTCCTGCCTCCAGATTCTGGTCACTTCTTCTTTCAGTTCAGCATATTTACTGTTTTTTTCTCCTATTGTTTTTTGTAGATTGTGTGTATTGGGGACTGCAATATCTATGAGGTATGTAACTTTATTTGCTTTGTCTTGAAGGATTATATCTGGTCTATTATAGTGAATGGTCCTGTCAGTAAGTATGGCGCGGTCGTAAAAGAGTTTGTGTGTTGTATTTTCCAAGAATCTTTCTGGTACATATTTATAACTAGCTTCTGCCCGCGACTTCGTACGCGGATCCTGTTGCTTATGCCAGCGACAACGGGGTCATCAAAGTCGAAGACCTGAAACGTCTGATGTCGAATTTTAAGAGCCCGGGGACGGGAATACAACGGGATGCGCGAGACGATTCGAGACGTTCCAGATCTTTCATTTTTGTAAGTCAACAGGAAATGCCCATCAGACTAAACATTTTTATAAATCAACAGGAAATGCCCATCAGACCAAACAACACTTGCTAAGACGTCATTCCTATGTGTTATGGTGTAGCTGGGCTCTTGGAGTTCCACAACAGGTGTTCCAGATCTTCGATTTTTATAAGTCAACAGAGAGTGCTCATCAGATTGAACAACTTTTTGCTAAAACTTCATTCCTATATATATGTTATAGTGTAGCTGGGCTCTTGGAGTTCCACATCAGGTGTTCGAGATCTTCGATTTTTATTAGTCAACAGAGAGTGCTCATCAGATTCAACAACTTTTGCTAAAAACGTCATTCCTATATATCAGGTGTTCCAGATCTACAACAGAAAATGCTCATCACGTGGAACTATTTTTGTTATGATACCATTTTTGTATCTCTTATAGTTCAGCTGGTCTGTTGCGGTTCTGCATCAGGTGTTTGTTTCCAAGATAAAAGTCAACAGGAAATGCCCATCATACCAAACAACACTTGCTAAGACGTCATTCCTTTGTGTTATGGTGTAGCTGGGCTCTTGGAGTTCCACATCAGGTGTTCGAGATCTTCGATTTTTATTAGTCAACAGAGAGTGCTCATCAGATTCAACAACTTTTGCTAAAACGTCATTCCTATATATTTGTTAGTGTAGCTGGGCTCTCGGAGTTCCACAACAGGTGTTTCAGATCTTCGATTTTTATAAATCAACAAAGAGTGCTCATCAGATTGAACATTTTTTGCTTAAACGTCATTCCTATACATATGTTAGTGTAGCTGGGCTCTTGGAGTTCCACATCAGGTGTTCCAGATCTTCGATTTTTATAAGTCAACAGAGAGTGCTCATCAGATTGAACCACTTTTGCTAAAACGTCATTCCTATAATTATATTATGTAAGTGTAGCTGGGCTTTTGGAGTTCCACATCAGGTGTTCCAGATCTTCAAATTTATTCTCTCAGCAGAAAAGATTGAACAACTTTTGCTAAAACGTCATTCCTATATATATGTTAGTTTAGCTGGGCTCTTGGAGTTCCACATCAGGTGTTCCAGATCTTCAAATTATTCTCTCAGCAGAAAATGCCCATCACGTGGAACAATTTTTGCTATGGTACCATTTTTGTATCTCTTATAGTTCAGCTGGTCTGTTGTGGGTCTGCATCAGGTGTTCAAGTTTCCAAGATAAATTATAGCCTATATCTTGCCCAGACTTAATACCTATACAACAACAAAAAAATCATTCAAATCCGTCCAGTAGTTCCGAAGATTAGCGTGTACAAACAAACAGACCCACAGACAAACAGACACACAGACAAACAGACAAACAGACAGATTTTTTTTTTTGGATTCGTGCTCTATTACTGTTTCTAAAGCCCCCTCCATTATTTCTTTTTTAATATATTCAATGTACAGACACAGTTTTTTTACTGTTTTATTATATGTATATAGATAAGGAGTGTTAGTGTCTTGTATGAGCTTATGTTTAAGTGCTAGGTTTTGATGTATGATGTTTGCTACTTGATTATGCCTGTGAGTATAATCTGTTTGGGTAAGTGTTGTGCAAGCTCCTGTGATGTGTTGTATGGTCTCCGGTTGGCTGTGGCATTTGCGGAATTTGTCGTTCGTTATTGTGGGATCTTTGATAATGAATTTCCTATAGTTTTTAGTATTAATGATCTGATCCTGTATCGCAATAATAAAGCCCTCGGTTTCTGGAAATAGACTACCAATTTTAAGCCATTTATTTGATGCTTTTGTATCTACGTGAGATTGTTCTAGATCATGAGGGTGCCGACCGTGTAGCACTTTCTTTTTCCAGTCTTCTAATTTTTGCTGCTGTGGGTCTTCATTGTTAATGTGTTGTGTATCTGTCGGTTCGTGTAGGTTAAGTGGGGTGTAGTTGATGTCGTTCTTTACTATGGCCTTGTGGATGCTACTTGTGTGTGATTTATATTATTATTATTTAGTTTAGTTTGTAATTTTATTTTGTAATTAGTTTCCGTAGTGTACTGCTTTAAGCTTTATGTTAAACTCGTATAATTTTGCAAGTGTTGTGCACTCCTATAATTGACAAGTTCACTGTAATCTGAAAATTCTACTGTGTTTATTGTATGTGTATTAGTGAATAAGTTGTTGGAGAGCCCTAAATAAATAAATGAGAAGGGGCTTTTGCCTTGCAATAGGACAATAATAGCCCGGTAATATAAAGCGAAAAAAGTTTTGAAACAAATACGTTGTTGACGTATTTGCTTAAAAACATTTTTCTTTTTTCCAGTACCGGGTACAAAAAAGAAATACATTATTCCTAAGTCAAACCCGAATTTCAAAATACCGATTTTCATAATTCCAAATGGTTTAAATTTCCGAAAATATAACAACTCCGATTTATCATTAATTCTATTATCAAAATTCTTAAATTTTAATATTCCTAACGTTCATAATTACTAAAATACCAAATTACAATAGTCCGACTTATTGATTACCTATACGAAATATTAAAAATACGAATCCCGATGATTAAAACACCGATTAATTAAAATTTGACTATGGGACGCGCGCTCGCTGCGCTCGTATTTTACACAACTACTTTCTGTCACAAATATCGTCGTCGTTCCGCCGGCCTTTTGTCTACGCTCCTCATGCCAGCTAGCAAGACCCAACGCAGAAAAGCACTAAGCAATACTGAGTTCTACTTTATTTCTTTGGGATTTGGTTTCTGTTATTAAAACCAAATTTTATCAGTTTATTCGAAGTATTAAAAATCGGAATGTCGTTTTTTGGACTGACGATCTATCGAACATTAGATTATTCAGACATGTGAAAATCGGCCAACAAACAAATCGTATTATTTCGGAAAAATAAATTTCGTTATTTTGATTTTAGATATTATAATTCTTCAGTATTATGAAATTCGGACTTTTGATAATCGGAATATAGAAATTCGAAAAAAACTATTTCGGAGTATTTGGGTGTTCTCCACAGAATCATTATAAAAAAAATGGGTATACGTGTCAGCAACCCATAAATTATATTGTTGTTTTTTTTTTTAGCTGACTGACAAAGGTCAATACGATCCGAGTATCTACCTGAATGATTATAAAGAGTTTATAAAAGATGATTTTTATTTCGCCCAACTGAAAGAAGTAGCAGAGAAATGCAAATCTGGTAAATAAATCCCTTTGAAATTATCGAAACTGATAACAGTTTCATAATACAAACAAAGTAGATCATAAGATCTACTTTGTTTGTATTATGACTCATCTAATGACTTTGTGATGTTATGCCAGTTTTCTAAGGCTAGCATTTCAGTTTAGCCTGACAAATTAGTATTCATTCCAAACCAGAACTATCACAAGAGCTACAGCAAAGTAGGAGGTCCTGGGTTCGATTTCCAAGCGTTTCGGTTCAGAACAAAGTGTTATTGAATTTTTCCTATTCGAATTTCTCAGTGACAGTCCGATGTCTGGATTTGTGTTGATGCTCCTTGTGTGAGTTTTTCTGCTTGCTATAATAATTTACTTTTGAAATAACAGTAAAAATTAAAAATTATTCACTCTAATCGTACATACTAATATACTGTTATGCTGATAGAAAATTATAATTGTAACGGCCCATGTTTTCCATTGCTGGGCGAAAGTCTTCTTTGATTCTTTTCACTTACGCTTATAATCAAATGCATTAATTTTTATACTTGACAAATTTCAGTAAAGGATAAAGTCGTAAGCGACGGTGAAGCTGGATGCGAGATGGGTGCGCTGGTGGCCGCTTGTCTCATTAAAGGAGAAAATGAGATATTCAGTTAGTATCTTTATTTGCGTAAAATGTGGTTACAGTAGTATTGTAGGGCGTGTAAGCAGTGCAAGTTAAGTTTTTTTTTGGTTTTAGCTCTAGAGAGTGCGATTTTAGGCTAAAACTAAAACCACCAATTACCCAACAACCACCAGTTACCAATGCCTGATGAGGCTAAGTGAAAACTAACGAGGGGCACATATTTTGGATGTTTAACCCCTAAGCCTGCTTTGGGTCCACGTCTATTCATTTGATAATGTAAGGGCGCTGGTTCTTACTAATAAAGAACAGTATTAGAATAGTGCTGCAATACTTTTTGACTTTTCTATCATAGTTATCTCTGGTAAAATTTGGTTTTGTCCCGGTTCTGCGTATTTTAACATAATTGAGAGATTTTTAAAAGAAGACCACACCACACCGTCATGAAAAGTAAAAAATAATAATAAAATTATGTGCGATAAATTTTACGGTAGCTACATATTTCAAGTGAGTCTTATTTTTCAGATTCGCATAACGAACAGAACTGAATACGCAGCGATACGAGCTGCAAATCTAAACCTTCATGGAATTTTAATAACACTTATTCAAATAAATAAATCACATTTACTTTTGAGTTTTATTATCCCAAGTATTGCAAAAATGTACGCTCGCCAGAATTAACCAGTAAGGGTTAGTTCCCACCGAGACGCGACGCGACGCGATGCTGCGCACGCATTTTAATAGAGCGACTCAAAATATAACTTTATTTACTACACGAAAAGATACACATTTCATTGTGAGAATTCAGAATACGTTGAACCATGCAGCGCTGCGCCTTGCGGCGCCTCACGGCGTTGAGCGATGCATCACGACGCAGCGGTGCATCACTGGTACGCGCAGCGTGCAAGAGCGGCGCGGCGCGGCGCTGCGCCTCACGACGCCGCGCGATGCGCCTCGCGACGCCGCGCGATGCAGCGCGACGCCGCCGTGAGGCGCAGCCTGACGCCGCCGTGGTGACTTGTCTCGTCGTTCTCATGCGCTTTAAAATGGTAGACTGCGGTTGCACGTGGCGAATGTAGACACGTTCCACTGCGCCGCCGTGAGGCGTCTCGCTGAGGTGTTGCCGTCGTGCTGCCAGCGATTTTATGATGCACCTCACGACGTTGCGATGCGTCTCGCGGCGCCGCGTGGCGCAGCGCGAAATAACTGGCCTCTTCCAGTATCATCGCGCCGCTTCGCGCTGCGTTGCGTCTCGTTGTGAACTGACGCTAACACATAAAGCGCAGTATTTTCCAGTCAAAACAATAGACAGCACAAGGAGCACGACTCGAATGGAAGACCACTGCTGGGCAAAATTGTCATCAGAATGGTTGGCAAAAAACAAAAAGCGACGCCGTCATTTCTGACTGCTTACGTGAATTCGATTGAAGAGAAAATGTCATGCCATTACATCTGCATATAACAGTAGGTACTACTCGTTCTATATACTGACTGAACCAGTTGTGAACATGCATTCTAGAAAATTAATCTCTTTACATTTCCTACAAGAATGTAGTATGGGGGTCTTTTCCGCCTGCCCATTTTAATTTTTTTTCGCTTAAATCATGCGGAGGCGCTGAGCCACGCCCCCTTAAAGTTTGGACCTATTAGGAAAGCGTCAACTTTGGCGCGCAAAATAACAATAACTCTCGTTTGGCGTGCGTCGTCAGTGCGCTCGGCCGATTCGGTATCTTTTCATTCATTTTTTCTACACAAAGTCAACGGGGCGGGGCTAGAGAGCTTTTTTATGTTGCGAGTGCAAGCAAAAATGAGCTTAGTGGTGGTCAGGCGGGAGTGTCTTCGATAGGTCGAAAATATAAATTATGCCAGTCACGCTATTGTCGTATATCTGACCCGTGCAACTTCGTCTGCGTCACATAAGAGAGAGAGAAGGTTAAAGAGAGAGGGTCATAGGCCCCTATACCAATACCTATACCAATTCTAAAGAGCTTATCACACACATCATTCCGGTCATCACACACATAATGAAAATGCGCGCGCGGTACTGGATCATTATTTTGTGGCGGAGTTATTTTAAAACTGTGATACCTCCTACTACTAAGATATTCATAGAAATCAATAATGACAATAGGTCAATTTTGTTCAAAATTTAAAAAAATACTTGTGATAAATAACGTATTTATTTGGATAAGGATTAATACCATGTTTATAAAAACCGGCTATGTGCTATTTCTAGCTTTATTGTGATTCAGGGTGACTTCTTCTTTATTTCAATAAAAAATCAGAAATATCAAATTGATCTATTCTTGAACAATGCCATGCGTAAAGTGAAGTAGTACAAAAATGGAAGTTGAAACTTAAAGCTGAAAGTATACATGGAGCATTGGGATTGGTTACAAAAGCAACGCGATTAGCTCTTCATGACGTGAATACGTGATAGGCGGTCATCATTGGTTGATGAAGATGACGTGGTGAAAGGTGCGTTCATAAGTTTGAACACCGGCCAAGTGCGTGTCGTGCCACGTGTTGGATTCCGTAGTAGCCCGTTATCACAATATAGAACGATTCGCTTGTTGATTGTCTTTACCCATTATAAACAAGCAACTACTTCATCTTAGTCACTTCAAAGGATTTATTCTAGCCTATTGCCATCAACCGGCTGCTACTAAGAAATTCCTAATGACCGAAAAACCCGATAACAATTTGCCCGAGAAGTAGCGCTTAAAATTACTATACTAATGATCCAGTAGTGTATATGATACGGATTTTGTATTTGGTACAAAATTATCCAACACCCAAGTTCAACGACTATTACTGCTAAACTAATAAATTTATCTTAACCGCTATAATTTTCTTTTTATATTCATAAAATGCACTATCATCATGAATTTTTTCAGATTTTTCAAGCCAGCAGTTTAGCTTTTAGAAGGGGGGGGGGACAAAAAAATTGCACTTTAATATTTCGTAAATGGAGCTGTTTTGGTGATAGGGTTCAGATTTGCTTGTAAGGACGAAATAAGTTAACGAGGTGTTGATTTGTACGGTTTACTTCTCATACTAACTTGCTACATAGTAATACATGCGATTTAAAGGATAGTGTCACATACACACTTAGATATAAAGGTATACACATGCATACAGTTTTAATTCATTAAATGGTTCGAACATGCCGCCCACCAAAGGGCTTTTAGAGACCTTTACATTAACATAAATTTTCACATAGATGATTATATTAATAGAATTTTCATTAACAAGCATTTATGCTCGAGTCATAGATACTGTAATGCAAGTATATAAGTACACATATTTGTATAACAAGAAATAATATAAAGTGATTTTATCATAACAAAACATTAAACATAAAATATTAATCATCAATGTCTATAGGCAAGGGACACAATTTATTAAAACTTCGCTTAACTACATTGTCACCACTTTTAACACTGTACACTCTTGTGACACCGTCGTCACCTGGATGTTTAGCAACAATCCGACCTAACGCCCATTTCCCAGGAGGAAGGTGATCATTCTTAATGAGTACAAGATTGCCGATATCAACCTCCTTAGTTCTCTTGAGCCATTTTGGTCTCTGCTGCAGGCTGGTAAGGTATTCTGCTTGCCATTTATGCCAGAAATCTCCAAGCAACTTCTGCATGTGCCTCCAGCGGGACAGGTGACTAACTGGAACATCTTGAAGGTTAGCTTCTGGTACAGTAATTGGAGCTTCGCCAATCAAAAAATGTCCTGGTGTTAGGGGTGTCATGTTATCTGTGTCTGCATCATCTATTGGGCTTAGCGGCCTGGAGTTTAGACACGCTTCGATCTGGCAAAGTAGAGTGCTCATTTCTTCGAATGTCAAATGACTGGTCAAAATCCTTTTCATGTGGTGTTTCATGGATTTCACACCCGCCTCCCACAAACCACCGACATGAGGGCTGTAGGCGGGTATGAAGTGCCATTGTGTACCATCCAGTGCAAGAGACTCTGCTACTGGACCTTCGAGTTCAAATTTTGCAGCCTTCCATGCTGCTGCTAGTTCCTTATTGGCTCCTACAAAATTTTTGCCTTGGTCACTCCATATCTGTGAGCATCTTCCACGTCTGGCGATGAACCTTTTGAAAGCACTGATGAAAGATTCGGTTGTGAGATCGCCGACCATTTCTAAGTGGATTGCCTTGGTGCACATACAGACAAATACGGCGACATACGCCTTATTCGTTCTAACTCCTCTACCTTTGGACGCTAAAACTTGATATGGTCCCGCGAAGTCAATTCCACTGTTTATAAAGGGTTTGGGTGGAGTGACTCTGACTTTGGGTAAGTCACCCATTATTTGGTTTTTAGTTGCAGCACTATGTTTAAAGCATATTAAACATTTGCGGATTCTGTATTTGATCATATTTTTCGCCTTTATTAACCAATATTTGGTTCTTATGTAGGACATCATCATTTGAATTCCACCATGTAATGTCTTAATATGAGCATCCTTCACAATAAGTATGGATAAACTGCTGTGATTGTCTAATATTATGGGATTTTTTAAGTCTTCGGGTACGTTTGCATGACGCAATCTACCGCCCACCCTGAGAATGTTCTCACTGTCCAAGTACGGATTGAGTAATTTTAATTTGCTATCTCCCTTGACTTCCTTTCCCTTAGTTAAATTCATAATTTCATCATAAAACCTTTCTCTTTGTGTTATTCTAATGCAGGATTTGATTGCTTCATCTATTTCTTGAGTAGTTATGTCTGTATCTTTGTTTTCTAGTTTCTTCCCCTTTAGGAATCTTTTGCAATAGATTATTGATTTTAAAAGTTCTTCAAAGTTGTCAAAATGATGAAATTGAGTTTCTAGACTCCTTTCTTCTAATTTTAAATTCGACTGTATAATTTCTTTTCTTTCTAAAATTGTTATTAGGTTGTTAGGTCTATTGAATATTATTGTTTTCTGTCTTAGCCACTTTGGGCCTTTCCACCATTTCTCGTCTTCCTTTAACTCTAGGAGATGTTCTCCCCGTGACGCAACATCAGCAGGATTGTCGCTTGTTTTTACATGAAACCAATTAGTTCCTGTGTTGTCTAGTATTTCAACAACCCGATTTCTCACAAATGTTTGCCATCTAGTGGGATCACCCAGTAGCCAAGACAGCACTATTGTGGAGTCACTCCATGCGAATATTTTGTCATCAGGTATTCTCATTGCAGTTTTAATCTGTTTAAGTAAACGAGCCAAGAGAAGGGCACCGCACAACTCTAATCGCGGCAGAGATACTGGTTTAACTGGTGCTACTCGAGTCTTTGCAGCTATTATTTGTGTTCCTACTTCTTGACCCTCTTGTTCAACTCTGACATAAGCAACAGCGGCGTAGGCTTTCGTAGAAGCATCACAAAAACCGTGAATTTCTACGTTTGTTGTATGATCTGTGATTCCCAGCCATCTTTGTACTTCAATCATATTAAGATGTTGAAGACTATCTCGTAGTGCAGTCCAGTCTTGTTTAATATTTGTATCTACCTCTTCATCCCACCCCATTCCTTGCAACCATAGTTTTTGTATTAGGAGCTTTGTGGGTAGTATAGCTGGAGCTAACCAACCCAGTGGGTCAAATAGTCGTTGGACGTCGGCAAGAATCGTGCGTTTGGTTATCGTGTTGTTCATGGGAGGTAAATTAAGACTGTAGTGAAACACGTCTTTGCCCATGTTCCAGCGAAGGCCTAAGGCTGTGATGGTGCCATGGATGGTGATGCCTAGACTGACATGTGATGTTCGTTTTTCAGGTTTGAATTCTCTCAAGAAGTTAGCGTCGTTCGAACACCATTTTTGTAGTGTGAACCCTCCCTTCTGTAGTATAGCCTATGTTTTTAGCTATGTGTATTGCATCTTCTAGATTTTCATTCGAAGCCATGAGGTCATCAACGTAGAAATCTTCTTTGATCATTTTAGCAGCGTCAGGGCATACTGTTCCTTCATCATTTGCTATTTGATGTAAAGTTCGAACGGCCAAGTATGGAGAAGATGCTGTTCCGAATGTGACACGTGTAATTCTGTAATCTTTGACTGGTTGGCTAGGGTCGCTCCTCCATACTATTCTTTGCAGGTCCCTATCTTCTTTTGTCACTAAGATCATACGGTACATGCGTTGTATGTCAGCTACAAAACAAATCTTCTTCATGCGCCATCTCATGATAAGGCTCCTCATATCAGTTTGTAGCTGGGGCCCAACCAGAAGTTCGTCGTTCAACGAAACATCGTTATTTCCCTTTTGCGATGCATTGAAAACTATTCTGACTTTCGTAGTTTCCTTATCTTCCTTTACTATTGCGTGATGTGGCAGGTAAACACTATTTTTATTTATTTCTTCCTTTGGTATCTCTTCCATATGATTCATTTCTATATATTCTTCCATGACCTTTGTATATTCTGCTTTTAGTGTATGATTCTTCTCTAGTCTTTTTTCTAATTGAAAAAGCCTCTTCATAGCTATTTCCCTCGTTCCTCCGTGTATTGAAAGTAGTTTATCAGTTTTTGTTGGTAGTTTGACTATATATCGTCCGTCTTCTGTTCTTGAGTGAGTTGTTTGGTAAATTTCTTCACATTTTTTTTCTTCTTGTGTTAGTGTTGTTTTATTGTCAGTATCCAACTCCCACATTTCTTTCAACATCTTATTCAAGTCAAGGCTATGATGCATCACAATGAAATCATTGTTATTTCCTTGTTCGTGTATGTTCCCAAAAAGGATCCACCCTAGGCTGGTATTTTGAGCGCATGGAGAACCAGGGGGGGCCTTGATTATATCGCTTCTTAAGATTTGGGCACATACTTCGACACCTAGTAGTAGGTCAATTCGTCCTCGTTTATTGAAGCCAGGGTCGGCTAATACTAGACCTTCTAAATGAGACCAGGTGTTGGTTGGAATGGTATTTGATGGTAATTGCGTTGTAATTCGCGTTGACATAATGTAAGCCTTCACTCGTAACTTGAAACTGTCATCTTGTCTTGATCGCAGCTCGATATAGGCAGCATGTTTAATGGCAGTTGTGGTTGAGCCGACCCCATTGACTGTTGCGTGAGCGGCCATTCTCTTGAGTCGTAACAGCTGGGCAGCTCTCTCACTAATGAATGTGGCCTGTGAGCCCTGGTCAACTAGTGCACGTAGTATGGTCACTCGTCCTGATTCGTCACACACTGGAACTAATGCTGTGGCCAATAGTGCTGTAGACGTGCTAGCTGTAAAATGCGATGAAAGCTCAACAGGTTCATTAGCTTCTTTTGTTTGTGATTGTTCTTCAATTTGATGGTGCTTAGCTTGCGTATCATCTGGTTGCTTGGTATTACTTGTTTGTGCATTTTGGTGAACTAGAGAATGGTGCCGTTTATGACATATACGGCATGACATATTTAACCTACATTTTCTAGCCGAGTGTCCTGGTGCCAGACAATTGAAACAGAGCTGGTACTTCTTCACATATTCACACCTCTCAGTTGGTTCCATTTTAGTAAACTCCTTACAATGGCATAGCGTGTGATTGTCCTTACAAATCAAACAACTTCTTGGTTTGGTAGCAGTAGGTGTTGTAGAAACGTGGACTGTACATTCTTTACCTCTTGATGCTTTCTCTCTTGAAGGTGGACTGATCAGTTCTAGTGTGCGAAATTTAGTTTGTAAGAACCTTACAAGATCTTCCCACTTAGGCAATTCCTCCAAATTGTCCTTGTAGGCAAACTGCTCCCACTCCCGGTGTGACTCGGGGTCCAGCTTCTGCACAGTCACAAATATGACGAATGGATCCCACGAATCCGTAGGCACTTTAAGATTTTTTAAACTGTTGATGCATTCACTGGTTGTGTCTAACAGTGTCTTGATGTGATTAGCAGTTTGAGTGGGAATCTTTCTTTGAGTAACTAGTTTCCGTATTAGAGAATTCACTATAAGCCGCCTGTTACCATACCGATCTCTTAACAAATCCCAAGCTTGGTCATAGTTACTTTCCGTTATTTGTATGTGCTTTAGTAATGTTTCTGCTTCTCCGGTAATGCTGCTCTTCAAGTAGTGAAGTTTTTGAACCTTTGACAGCGTGGTATTGTCATGAACTAACGATGTGAAGAGGTCTTTGAATGAGGTCCAATCTTCGTAAATTCCAGAAAAGGCAGGCAACTGAATCTGAGGTAACTTGAGATTTCCTTCGTAAGTTGAGCTGTTGTTGCAAGTAATATCACTTAATCTCGGGTTAATAGTTTTGGATAATAAATCCTTTAGATCGGCTTGTGTACACAAATATAAATCTTCATAAACAAAGTAGTCTTCATTTACAAAATACGAGATATCATTCTTCCTTTCTTTCGGCACCACTCTCACGAGGTTATGATGAGCCGTAGTGAACTTCTTCCAATACTCTTCAATGGATTGTAAACGTGTTTCAATGTATCCTTTAGTAAGTCTCTGTTTTGGACATTTCTTCAAGTTACTTTGCGCCTTTTGCAGTAATAACGCAACTTCTTCTAACTCCGTTAGCAATTGGTCAGCTGTAGACACTGTAGTAGTCATTTTTCCAAAAAAAGATGCAATATAGGTCACGTAGTTGAAGAGATAAATCCAATCGTAATATTTTGCAGAAAACACGTCAATAATACTTTGCTTAATAACTGCACAAAACACTCATAGCAAACGAGTTCCTTATCTAAGGAATGCGGCGCTTTGTTCTCGCGTGGATCACTAGACCACCCAGGTAGATTATTAATCCGGCTCGAAATTCGACCATATGTTTTGGTGATAGGGTTCAGATTTGCTTGTAAGGACGAAATAAGTTAACGAGGTGTTGATTTGTACGGTTTACTTCTCATACTAACTTGCTACATAGTAATACATGCGATTTAAAGGATAGTGTCACACACACACTTAGATATAAAGGTATACACATGCATACAGTTTTAATTCATTAAATGGTTCGAACAGGAGCATTAAATCGAAAATAGTAGTAGCACCCCCTAAGTCATTTTAAAAGACCTATTCAATGATACCCCACACGATGAAGTAGACGACGAAAAAAAAATTCATCCCCACTTCACATACAGGGGAGCTACCCTAAAAAAAAATATTTTCTTAAATTTTAATTTACCAGTTTTTTGGCGTAATTGATATACACACCCCTACAGCTTTCTAGTACTAACTAGTCTTAGCAAAACCTCGGACAGTCAGACAAACCGACGGACATGACGAAACTATAAGGGTTCCTTGTCTACGGAACCCTAAAAACACTTTCATAAATAATGCGTTATTCTAGAATAAATTGATTACTATAACAAAGGTTATAGTGAGTCCACATTAAAACAGAGATGTGCTATTATAGACCTTTTTTTTTAGAACTTTTTAAGAGGAACAATTTCGTCATACGCGATTGTTGCGTAATTTTCACCATTTACGCAGAGCACGCAACAGATGCTCTCAAAAGGAATCATAATCATAATAATCATAATCATTTATTCATTTGCGAATATGGGTACAAAATAAAGGGTCTTAAATAAACAATAGTGTCCATTAGCCATATCCTACCCTAGGGCATGCAAATTTACATACATTATATAGTTTGTCCTGTAAATATTCAGTGACAGAGTAATATGCTTTTTTTTGTAACAGTGTTTTGACATTTTTTTAAAAATAAATTCATATCATTTATCTCCAGGAATGAGTTTGGTAAATGGTTATATCGTGGAGCCATACATAATATACTTTTATTTAATAACGCTGTTTTATTGATTGGTAAGCATATTTTGAACTGATGTCTTTTGTTATGTAATTTACTAAAGAGGTATGTATTTTTTCTTACAAACATTTTAACCTCTAATATATATATATACATGGTAACGTAAGAATATTTAATTTAAAAAATGATGGTCTGCAACTGTCTGTTACTTTTATACTCGTGATGGCTCGTATACATTTCTTCTGGGCTCTAAATACCGCTTCTCTATTAGTAGAATTACCCCAAAAAATAACACAATACCGTACTTTAGAATAGGTGCAACATAGCCGTTGTAGGCTGTAAGGACTGTAGAAGTACTGACCATTTGTTTAAGTTTAAACAATGCATAAGAAAATGTATTTAATCTAGAGCATTATTCATAGACTTCCCTCCGCGCACTCGATCGGTTTGGATGCGATCTATTTCGCTGTCGATTTTAATTACGATTTTCGTGTTCCGTGATCGATTCCCGGCTCGTGAGTTGTTCCTAGTTGTGTACTATTGTGCTAAGTGCTGGTATCGTAAGTTTTTTAGTGTTTTTACGTCGGTTTTACTGGTATTTTAGTTAATTTCGTTTACTTTCGGTGAGTACATTTACTTTTTTTGGTGTGTGGGTACCTCGAAATAATTTTATCGTCCGTTAATTCTGTTACCTTTCTTACGTTCTAATAGTTTGTTTGAATTTCATAATTTATAATATGTTATCCATTAATGATGACCCGCCTGACCGTGGCAGAGATGCATTCCATACACCCGGGTCGCCGACGACCTCCGCTAGTTCAACAAAACGTTTGTTTCGCGAAATGTCACCTTCGTACATATCGCCCGAGGAAAGGGCAAAACGGCTTCATACATCCGACTCAATTGAGAAACCTTCGCCAATATTAAACGTCAGTACTGCGAGCAATGACAATTACTGCGATTTAGTCTCACAGGCGTCTGCATTTCTTTCGAAAATTAACGACCTTGTTAATGATCAAGGGTCCCGCATTAATGTCGCAAATAAATCCGCTATCATGGACATGACTCAGCGCGTAACGGCCATCGTTTCTTTGTTAGCCATAAAATCATCCTCCAATGAAACTAAATTAGCCAATACGAAACGCGAATTGGATATAATGAAATTAAATCGTAATACTAATAATGTCAATACTAGTGATTGTAACAAATCTTCGTATGCGGATTCTTTGAAACTTCGTCTACCTAAAGTTGCGCCAGCCGTGGAGTCCCGCGTTCCCCTTCCGTGCGTCGTCGCGTACCCTACAGCTGACCGGTTAGCCGATTACTCGTCATCGTCCGCGACTAAACAAGCGCTTATGAAAGCGATTAAGCCTAGTGACGACGGATTTCAAATTGTAGGCGTTAAGAAAACCGCGAAATCTGGCGTTGTATTACGTGTCGCTAATGACAACCAAATAAAAAAATTGCAATCGGTCGATGCTATTAGGTCCGCCGGCTTAAGACTTGAAAAACCGAAAGGCCGAAGGCCTCGTATATTAGTTAAGGACGTCCCATCCTCAATGGAAGACAATGCTTTTCTGCACGCGTTATACCGTCAAAACATTAAAGACGAGCTGCCAATAAATGAGGATGATTTTATTAAGTCAACTAAAATTATTCGTAGGCGTTCCTTAGATAACGGTCGCAAGTGGATAGGCGTTGAAATCGAGTCCACAGTTCGAAAACATTTAGTGTCCACCAAAGATAAATTATTTATTGATTGGGCGACTTGCCGTTTCATCGATGATGTCGAAGTAGTTCGTTGTTTACATTGCCAGCAGTTCGGTCACGTTAAGAAACACTGCGTTAATAAATCACCTACCTGTGCTAACTGCTCGGAAGCACATGAAACAAATAACTGCCCGCACAAGGATAATTTAAATTACATACCGACTTGCGTGGCGTGTAAACGTTTTAAAAAACCGTTTGACCATCGTTGCGGGTCCCCAGAGTGTACCACTTACAAACTTAAGCTCGAACAGTTAATCCTCAATACCAACTACTAAAATAATGGATAGTTTAACTATAGGACAATTAAATCTCCACAACGATAGGGTGGCGACCTCTGAATTAGACAAATTAATTATCGATTATAACTTAGACATAGTACTTGTTCAAGAACAATACCAGAACGCTCACTTACGTCACAAAGTAGTTCAGCTGGACAGCAAAGCACGAGCCGGAATTTACGTGGCGCGTTCTTCTAACTTTACAGTAACGTCTTTGCGTAACCTCATGACGCCCCACTGTGCCGTTGCGGAAGTCTCATCAGCTTCTTTTAAAGTTTACGTTGTGAGCTGTTACTTTCAATACTCAGACCCTGTGGCACCTCATATACATAACCTCCGTCACGTCTTACAGTCACTCGCGGGCAGTAAAGTTATCGTTGGCGCTGATGTTAACGCGTCATCGTCTCTGTGGTATGGCAAGGTTAGGTCAACGGATTTCGACCGACGTTGTGCTGTTGAAGATTTTATAGCAGAAATGAACCTATCAATTCATAATACCCCTGATGCACCACCTACTTTTTGCAGCCCAATGGGCGAATCTTGTATTGACGTCACACTTTCTAGTGCAGACGTACGATTGGATAGGTGGCGTGTCCTACCAGATGCGTCTTGTAGTGATCATCGCCTGATCGTGTACGAATTTGTTCCGAGGTCTACTCAAGGTCCATCTCATATCACTGGTAATTTTAGATATAAAAGTAAAGGCGCGAATTGGGAATTCTTTGGCTTGCTTTTTGCGTGTCACGCCAAAGACTTCACTCGTGATGGGCTGTCAGCTGAAGAAAGTGCTGAAATTATGTCAGACACCTTCACTTACTGTGCTGACATCGCCATTGGTCGCGCTTCTATGACCAACATCCATAGATGTGATTGGTGGTGTGACTACTTAATTGAGCAGCGTAAAAGCTATCGCCAAGCGCGCAGACATTTAAACAAGCTTAGAAAACAAAAGGTCACCGGAGACCCACTTAACTTTGCTTTAAATGCATTTAGAGTTGCCAAGTCTCGCTACAGAGCATCAGTGGAAAAGTCTAAGGGTAATTTACTGCGAAAAATAGTAGAAAAACTAGATAAAGAAGGTCCGTGGTCTCCTTTGTATCACGAGTTCAAAGCTAATCGATCAGTCGACCTGGCGTTTGTCCAGAACATTAAAGTAAATAATAGACACACGACCGGTATTGAGGAAACAACCGAAGTTCTATTAAATAGTCTGATACCTGATGATTCGCCAGTAAATGACAATGACTACCATAAGCAGATCAGAGCGTGGGCATCTGTGCCACCTGAATCACCAACGTCAGACCTTCCATCCATTGACGAATTCATTAATCTTGTCAGGAAACTGCCTCTTAACAAATCATCAGGTGAAGATAAAATATCTAATCGGATGATAATAGAAGCTTGTAAAACAGCGGGTGACGCCATTTTATCTGTTTTCAACCGATGTATTGCGGACGGCGTTTTTCCTCGTGTATGGCGACGTGGCTTTATACGAATAATTCCAAAAAGTGGTGATAAGCCACCAGACGACCCTAAGTCGTACAGGCCCTTAACCCTACTGCCATCTTTGGGAAAACTCCTGGAGCGCCTTATCGTTCCACGTTTGCTGCCAGACGGGCCAAAGTTTCATAACAACCAATTCGGTTTCACCGTGGGAAAATCTACCGTAGACGCGGCACTTTCTGTTAGAAAAATTGTTAATAACTCGGAACACAAGTACGTGGTTGGAATCTTTTTAGATATTTCCGGGGCTTTTGATAACGCATGGTGGCCGATGCTACTACTTAAAATGAAGAATCGCGGCTGCTATAAAAACATATATAATCTTGTTTATTCATATTTTTTAAATGGTTCCGCGAAACTCAAACTCGGACATCATTCTTTGTCAAAGTCCCTTACCATGGGATGTCCTCAGGGCTCGGTAATCGCTCCGTATCTGTGGAATTTAGGTTTCGATGATTTTTTCGCGATTCCTCTCCCACCCGGCTGTTCATTAACCGGTTACGCGGACGACGGCCTGCTGCTCATTCAGTCGAGTACTCGGGCTGGACTCGAGAATTTAGCTGACACTTGCCTACGATTAATATCTCAGTGGGGCGATCGAAACCGTCTGACCTTTGCACCGCAAAAAACTTATCAACTAATTTTAAAAGGTAATCTTAAATCGTGGCCTAGTATTAAATTTAATAACGTTCCCGTGAAAAGAAAGCAGTCCGTGTGCTACCTTGGTTTGGTCTTAGAGAAGAATTTTTCATTCATAGATCATATAAAAATTGTCGGTGAAAAAGCTAAAAAGAACTTTTATGCCTTAACTAGAATATCCAAATCTACGTGGGGTCTGTCATTTCTAACTTTAAAGACCATTTATGGGGCTACCTATTTGGGGTGTATGTGCTACGGGGCACCTGTTTGGGCCGATAGGGCCACCATAGGAGCGGTACGACGTAAATTGCTTCAAAGCCAGCGTTTGGCTTTGATATTCTTATGCAAAGCGTATAGGACGGTTAGTACTGAAGCCTTACCGGTACTTGCAGGTGTACTTCCAGTCGATCTTGAAGTGCAGCGACGGGCTGCAATGTACTATAACGCGCGTGAGACCACGGACGCAGACTTTTTAACCCTACGTGACCGTGATAAGATTTCTAGATTATTCAAACCACAGACCGACGTCTGGGAGGAACTTTTGTCTGAATGGCAATGTAGGTGGGATAATTCCATCAAGGGCCGACACCTCCACCAGTTCTTTCCATCCGTTCGTGAACGGCTGGCCAGGACATGGCTGGAGGTTGATCACTGTGTTGCTCAATTTCTCACCGGTCATGGTAACTTTAAGAGTAAATTATTTTCCTTCAAGCTTGTTGACTCGCCTCTTTGTCAATGTTCCACATCTGACTGCGAATATGAACAATCAGCACATCATATTTTATGGGAGTGCAGTCTTTGGCAGAATGAACGCAATATTATGTTGGATAGTGTACAGGTTACTTCCGGAGTTATTTACTACACAGACCTTGTAGAAACTAGAACAAATTTCCGTGCGTTCAAGCGTTTTTGCCATACCTATTATTGGAATCAAATATAACTGCTCACAACTTAGGACCCATTAATGTTAATATTTTATCCGTGGTGCTAGGCAACTGGGCCTATCCCAGTTGTGAACGTCCCTTTGTGCCTATTGGCCTTGTTTCTTTGTGTCTCCTGCTGATATGGAGGGAAGTGGAAATTACAGATTTTCCTACTCCTCCGCTATACTTTTCTGATTAATTTCGTTGCGGGATCCAAGACAGTTAAATTTCATTCTCTGGGACTTCGTCGAGCTTCATTGTCTCGGCGCTTTTCTGGTGGTCGCCACTGTTGATTCTGGCTTTCAGGAGTTACAGTGGTTGGGAACAGTGTGGCGGGCTTGTCCCTTTAAAAAAAAAAAAAATCTAGAGCATAATGTATCTATATGTTCTTTAAAATTTAAATTATTATCTATCTTTATACCCAGAAATCTCGTAACGTCTACTTCCTGGATCTTATTATTTCGGTAATTTATGTTCATGTTTGCTATTTTACTTACTCTACTTCTGAATGTCATGAAATTTGTTTTGTCGAGATTTATATGTAAATTGTTTGATGTCAACCAGTTTATAATGCTGTCTAAGGTCATATTTATCTCAGGTTCCATGTGTAATTTATTATCTCCCGTGAACAGTACTGTACTGTCATCAGCAAATAGAATTGTGTTGTATTTTGTCGCTGTT
Organism: Xestia xanthographa; assembly: GCA_905147715.2. Taxonomy (NCBI): domain Eukaryota; kingdom Metazoa; phylum Arthropoda; class Insecta; order Lepidoptera; family Noctuidae; genus Xestia; species Xestia xanthographa. The sequence continues at coordinate 11,981,912 of LR990657.1, read as the reverse complement.
GGGAGGTCATTGACGTATATTATAAAAAGAGGCGGACCCAATACGCTTCCTTGTGGAACGCCAGATGTAACCTGTCTACATGAGGATGAGTAATGTATCATCTTTTTCATATCGGGACATAACCTTGTTATTTGTGTTACTTGAGTTCTATTACTCAAGTAAGATTTAATCAGGTCATAAATGTTTCCTCTGACACCATAAGCGTATAATTTGTTTAAGAGTATTTTGTGGTCCACATAATCGAAAGCCTTTGTGAGGTCCATAAACAGTGCACACGTTTGTTTACCTCTATCCATGTGAGTTAATATATTGTGGAGAAAATTATAAACTGCTAAATTAATTGATTTATTTTACGAAAGCCAACCTGTTCATTACAAAGTAAATTGTTTCTCTCAAAATAATTATAAATACCATCATGGATCACTTTCTCGAAAATTTTCGATATGACTGGTACAAGCGCTACTGGACGGTAGCAGCTCATATCATTTTTTTTTTTTTTTTTTAAATAAAGGTTTAATTAGAGTTAATTTTAACTTATCTGGGAAGACTCCTTTTTCTATACATAAATTTATTATATGACTAAGTATAAAATATAGCTTTACGGATACGTGTTTTAAAACTTTTGTTGATATATTGTCATATCCAGTACTATTTGTGTTTTTTAGGTCTCTAATTATTTTGTATATATCTTCTGGTATAGTTGGATGCATAAACATGGAGTTTGGTTCGAACGGGATTTGGCATCTCGATTGGTTTGGTATAGGGTTTATAATTTTATCAATGAAGAAATTATTAAAATTGTTTGCAATCTGTTTAGGATCAGTTATTATATTACCATCAACAACAATCTGTTGTATTTGTTCCTTTGGTATATTTAATTTGTTTGAGTTTATTATCTTCCAAGTATCTTGCGATTTATTTCGAGCAGTTTTTATATAATTATCATTGCGAGAATTTTGTGTTAACTTAATGATCTGAGTTAACCGTGAGGATAAAGCTAAGAATTTAGTTTTATTATTTTCCGTAGGATTTTTCCTGTAGTCCCACAAAAATTGTCGTTTACGTTTGCAGCATACTCTAAGACCTTTTGTAATCCACCGGGGGCGAGATCTTGTTTATATTTTTTTTTTGTATAATGGGGAAGCAAAGATTATAGAATAGGTAGAATAATTCATGAAACTCATTAAATGCTAGGTTAGGGTCTGTGTTGGCAAAAACGTTACTGAAATGAAGAGAATTTATGCATTCTTTAAATTAATGCATGTTCTCTTTAGAGTAGTCTCTTTTTTCTATGTTCCAAGATTTAAGGAGGAAACTAGATTTGACTGGACATGTGAGTAACTGAGCGGTGTGATCAGAAAGTGCAAATTCAACAACCTTTGCGGAACATCCCTTAACATTAAATATAATATTATCAATGCATGTCTTGCTTGACAACCGTGTTGGTTCGTTGATGCCTAATTTTAGGTTGTAACTGTGCAGATTTTGCAATATATTATTATATTTTGCTGCAAGTGTAATAGCTTCAGTGTTATAATAATTTTCATAAAATCTGTTTAGGTAGTGCATGTAGTTTTTTAATTTATGAAATATTTTATTGATACCAATATTTTTCACCTTACCTGAAAATTTACAGAACATATCGTACGTATATTTTAAATATTTATTAGTGTCAAACGTATACGTATATTCAAACTTCTTGTTATTTAAATATAGAAGTTGGTTGAACGCTTCTATTCTCTTATTAAACAACATTACGTTATCATGTAGTTTAAAATTTGGAGAACATAAGATGACATTGGTATGTGTTATTTTTTCGAGCTTACATTTAATGTGATTTACCAGTGTTTCATAGTTTTTAGAGACGGCAAAGTCTCGTTCACCCAATATAATGATGCAGTAATCTTTCAATGTGTAATCCACAAGTTTTGATTCGATCCCTGCTAGGAGTTCGATTATCCCTGCATTCGGTAGACAGTAATGACAGATTTTATTTTCTGGGAAAACATTTTCAGCAATACCTAAAATACTATTTACATTATTATCACTATTTTGCTGGAGTATGTTCTATTTTTGTTACTAATAATTTTACGATGACTACCTTTTGCTGTATCTTGCATGACTTGAGACACAGTAGCGCCCTCTGTTTCTGAACATAACACCAATTTAGGTGATTCTGGATTATCATAGATCAATTTTTCATCCGTGGAACACTGTGATTTGTTGCACGTTTGTGTGCTAGATGGTATGTTTAATTCAGTCTTTTGAGTGTGACTTTCTACGATGTTTAAAAAGTCAAGCTTAGATTTTGTAATGGGTTTCTTCTTAAGCGTACTTGTATGTTCCAGTTCAACTGTTAGTTTGTAGTAATTAATTTGTTCGGCTTGTGTACTATTCTCTAACAGTAATCTTTTTATTTTATTTTCAGCAATTTTTAAATTTTCTTCTAGTTGACGTATTTTATTCTTCAATTCATCAACATTATCGTTTGGCCTGTTTGTTTGTTGTTTGTTCAGGATAACTTCTGTTTATAACATATGAAGTCGTTGAAATAAATGATGTATGTTCTTCATCCTCATTTTCTGATAGTACAGATAATGCTTCAAATGAGTTTTCGGTTGGAAATGTAGCTTTACAGGTTTTGTTTCTAATTGTGACATTATTTAAGGGCGTGTTGCATATTGTTGTTGTATTTGAACTAAGCACATTACCATGCAATATATCCGTAGAGCAAGTAGCCGGTTTTTTAATACATGCCTTGCAGCGCCATCTGTTTTTTGATTCTGCGTCCATTAGTTTGTATGTTTGTGCTGGATAACCATCGCAGTCTGGTTCAAATCTGTAGTTACAAACCGAGCACAACGCTGTTTTTTTAATGTCAACCGACTCTTTACATCTATAACATACTGGACATCCTTGAGGTTGCGTTTGTACTTACTGTAATATTCTTATTTTTATACTTGTGTATTTTGATAGTTTAAACAGCCACTTTATCGTTTTATACTGTGAATAAACTAATTTTATAATTTGAAAAGTCACAAAAAGACATGCAGATCGTGAGGCGCGAACTTACGACCACGTACTTGGTTGGTCCTGCACTGTACCAATGTGCCAAACTATCATTAGAAAATAGTCGTGAAATTAGTATTCTGTTGAATATAAATAGAAAGTTCGTTATGATGAGACTTATTTTAAATTCAAAATTTTGTATACGCGCGCAGTGACAGTTTGTTATGTTCAGTTTTTTGTTATTATTATGAGTTAAACACTAAATTAACACTTGGTAGCACTTTTATACGTACACTGTAATATTAACACATTGTTATTGTATGTAGTTGTTTGAGTTTTTGGAGATTTAACACTTATTGAACATAGTTTTAGTACAGTTTATGATTAGAATTTGTAACACATTATAACTTTGTTAAATTCGTAAATTAGGTTTTGATAACACTTTCACTTAACGTTTATACTCTATTGTTCATTGTTATACAGAAATATCACTGCTTAATAGACTTTTTCCATTTTTTTGGAATAATTACTACGGAGCTCAATAATTGCGTGACGGCAGCGCCATCTCTCTGTCTGTGGAATACATTTTCCCCGTTTTTGCAATATTTTTCATTGATGCTCCGCTCCTATTGGTCGTAGCGTGGTGTTATATAGCCATTCTCGATTAATGGGGTATCCAAAATTGAAAGAATTTTCTATTTGAACCAGTAATTCCTGAGATTAGAGCGTTCAATCAAACCAACAAATTCTTCAGCTTTATAATATTAGTAGGTATAGATTATGTTGTATTAGTAATTGTGTTGAGTGTGTATGATTGGTAAGTACGCGAAATGCTGCAAAATGAGCATTGTGCATCGCTAAGTGACATATTATGATAATTACAACCCAAATCGGTGTATTTCGGTTTATATAATATAAAAGGCGTGTAATTTTAATTCCAGGCATTGACGGTTCAAATCTCGAAAGTGCACCTATGTCTAAATATATTTGTTTTGTGGTATGGGTCGTAAGCTTAAGCTGCGTTTGTGTAAGTAACGTTTATTCTTATTTCTAGCTATATTATTTTTAGAATCAATACGTTGTTGGTCTATCTGTCACATCTATGATGTAAAAGAGTGTCCGTGGAGTTTGTTACCCGTTCTTCTCCATAGAGATGATCCGTCTTGAGCCGGGCAGTTGCCTTTTCACTAACTGGCCGACTCCGTGTCTTCAAATGGTATAATTGAAAAAAAAAAAAACAAAATAGTCTATTTTCGTAGACGTATTTTCGTTAAAATTTTATTTTCGTTGTATTTATTGTTTTTCTATTATGTGTGAAGGCTGGTGAAGGTGTGAAATCTGCTAAAGATTATGAGGTCATGAGAGAAGAGTGCTTAAGGGCCTACCCCATGGCACACTAGCGCCACTTTAGTAAAAAAATCAGAACTCGTTAAATACACAATTCATATAAAATCTGATAGACAAAATCAATCTTTTGGTCTTCTAAATTATTTACGTCTGCCTATCTCATTGAAACATAGCTCGCTGTCGTTACAGATACAAAATGGAAAAAAACGGCCGTTTTTAGCAGTTTTTCTAACTGTAACTACAGTGAAGTATATTTTAATTAATTAAATAGACGTCAATAATCTAGAACTCTAAAGCATTGATTTTGTCTATCAGATTTTATATTATATTTGTATTTAACGAGTTCTGATTTTTTTACTAAAGTGGCGCTAGTGTGCCATGGGGTAGGCCCTTAAAGGAGTCCGGAACCACGGAAGCTGAGTTTATGGAAGCCGAGAAGACATCCGAAGTGTGGAAGATAAATCATTGTTATTTTGGCTGCTTCTACAAGAAAATTGGACTTGTACGTATAAATAAATTTTACTAAGGGTTGCCTAATATTTTTAAATATTTGTACCAGACGGCTGTCCATTTTTGGCGCTTTGAAACAGTGTCGAGTTGATCAACCGTGCAATTAAATTTACAACTATTATAACTGTTATTGTCACAAAGCTGAATTTATTAAGGGAAAAAAGAGAAGGACAGGTGCATTGCTTTGTGTAATTTATTTCATTACTACTGCTCTCAGAAACGGTGAAGGAAAACATCGTGAGGGAACCGGCATGTCCTAGAACCAACAAAATCGAAGACATGTGACACAATTAAGTAGTTATGACAAATAAGCGATTTTTTTTTTCCAAATATAAAAACTTTAAACGCTCTACTGTAAAGTTGCCAACATGTCGCTTGGTAATTTTTGCCTTTCAAGCGTCGATATTAATAATTTCATGTATTCGCATCTATGCATCAGTACCTTCGTTTTTTTTATGCTCTTTGTGTTTAGGATCCCAAAAAATGAGTTTGGCATGGTAGCACTCGATCAATACGAGTTCCAGCTCATTCGTCCAGCTGACGCTCATTTTGACACAAACGTAAACAAATACAAATGAGCACGGCACCGTCTCGCGCGTTACTGAATTCACGCGCGAGTGAGGATGCACTTGCGTTTACGGGAGGTTCGCGCTTCGCAAACCCTTTGAAGCGGGCGCAAATACCGACACTGAACGGGGAACAAGGCGCGAACAGACGCGAAGCCGTCCAACTTATTGATTATAAAAAACTTATGAACATAAAAAATACGAATCCTGATGATTAAAACACCGATTAATTAGAATTCGACTATGTGACGCGCGCTCGCTATGCTCGCACTTTGCATCACACACTCACTTTAAATCGCTTTAAATACACAAATGTTGTCGTCACTCCGGCCTTCAACCTACGCTCCTCACGCCTGCTAGCAAAACCCAATGCAGAAAAGCACTAAGCAATACAGAGTTCTACTTTTTTTCTTTGGTTTCTGTCATTAAAACCTAATTTTAGCACTTTATTCGAAGTATTGAAAATCGGAATGTCGTTTTTCGGACTGACCATCGAACATTTGATTCTTCGGACATATGAAAACCGGACAACAAACAAATCGTATTTACGACTTTCGGAAAAATAAATTTCAGAATTTTGATTAGTAGAAATTATAATTCTTCGGTATTATGAAATTCGGACTTTTGATAAACGGAATGTCGAAATTCGGAATAAATATGTCGAAATATTTGGGTGTTCTCCATAGAATCAATATAAAAGAAATTTGTATACGTGTCCATTACCCATAAATTATATTAGTCTAAGATCCCTGTATAAACGACCTTCACCGAGCTGGTTAATAGATGAAAAGTATTTTATATCAAATTAAATATGTCAATAAATATAGGTATTGCAAATGGGTTAACCTAACGTTTTCATATTCTATAGGCTTCATAACGTTTGCATATTCTATAGGCTTCATACTTTCGATTGGTATGGAATTTGATTATTAATTAAACCAGTGAAATGTAAAAAAAAAACAATTAAATTGTTAATTAATCATATTCTGGACTGATTTTTTTTAGTCAATCCATTTGAAATATATATATGTTACGGCTAATACCCGAAGTGCGGTTACACCTAGTTTTAGGCGGCTAAAACTAGGTGCAGCCGGCCACATGCGGTTAAACCTAGGTGTATCCTCTTATCTTCTGTTAGAACTAGGTTTAGCCTTCATCATAGTGGCTAGAACTAGGTGCAGCCGCACACCGGTGGGTAAACTTAGGTGTATCCTATTTATCATCGCCTGGAACTAGGCTTTCAGTTAACTTCACAAACTTTAACAAAAAATGGCGATATTCTGACTGAAAAACAAGTAATAAACGTTGTCTATCAGATAGTCTTGATAATTAACAATAACAACTTTAATAACATTACAAGTAACAAGATGTTAAATTTGTCAGCAATCGATTTGCTGGTACTAAATATAGTGAACCCAAACGATCGATTAATTGGGACAAAAAAAAAACCAAAGTCACAACCGATCGATTAAGTCGTGACAAAATATGCATACTAGTATTCTGAACGATCAATTAATTCAGAATACTATTATTCCCTGACGATCGATTAATCAGGGTGCCCTAACCTCCTGAACGATCGATTAATTCAGGATGCCTAACCAAAGTCACAACCGATCGATTAAGTCGTGACAAAATATGCATACGAGTATTCTTTACTTACCTAAACTATTTATTTATTTATTCATATTAAATTATACTATTTATTTTATATAAATCATTTTTATCAAATAATGTCCTGAATACGCCTGGCAACGGGCCCCAATACGTCTCGAATACCAGTCGTAACAGGTTCTAATACGTTCTGAATACCCCTGGCAACGGGCCCCAATACGTCCCAAATACCAGTGGCAACAGGCCCCAATATGTCCTGAATACCCCTGGCAACGGGCCCCAATACGTCCCGAATACTAGTGGCAACAGGCTCCAATATGTCCTGAATACCCCTGGAAACGGGCCCCAATACGTCCCGAATACCAGTGGCAACAGGCCCCAATATGTCCTGAATACCCCTGGCAACGGGCCCCAATACGTCCCGAATACCAGTGGCAACAGGCCCCAATATGTCCTGAATAGCAGTGGCAACAGACCCCGATACGTTCTGAATACCAGTGGTAACAGGCCCCACAAAATTATTAATTACATAGCTATAATCAACAACAGCTAAATCACCTGTAAAACCAAATTCATTTAATAAACAAATCTTAACAATAATTAGTTTAATCATCCATAGTTCTATCCATAGTTACCATTCAATATGCAAAAAGCGACCACTATAACATCGGTGTTTTTTTTTCAGAGAGAGATTTAAATAACTTATTCTGGGTCAGTATCCTCACTGTCCTCACTTAGAGACTCATCGTGTGGTCTAACCAAGGTTTTTATTTAACTCAATATACTGCCAGAATCATCTATGTCACTATCTGAACTCTCATCGATATCATTATCATTTACTTCTAAGGCAGACATGAATCCACGGCTTAATGCGATCCGCGGCCACGGTTGTCGACCGTGTTCTATGTATCAACAAGGCCTGATATCGGGGCTACAATATAACGGTCCGACTAAGACCTTGCTAACCCGATATGGACCTATGAAGGCAGACATCAATTTTTTGCTTTGTCCATTATTATTAAAATAAGTCTTTGTTATTTTAACAAGATCCCCTACACTATAGGAACGGGAAGGTTTTCTACCTATGTTATACCTCTCCTTTTGCTTGACCTGCCCTAGATCTATCCGAGCCTTAACACTTTCGTGGATTTCTGTCAAGTCATCATCTTTACGAGTGCCTGCAGTAGTATCATTAAGCATGGGATTAAATTCGCTATTCATACAAGTTCCAAACATCACCGCTGCCGGTGTTCTGCCCATAGTTTTCTGTATAGTGTTATTGAGTTCCTATTGAACTCGTCCAAGATGACTGTCCCAGCCCTTTTTTTTTAACATGTTTAATGCTGAGTGCCTTGAGGGAATCGAGAATCGTGCGGTTATACAGCTCAACCTGTCCGTTGGGCTTAGGGCTAGAAACCGCATTTAGGACATGTTTGATTCCCTTATCTAAGCAGAACCGTTTGAATGTATGCGAAGTAAAACAAGTGCCACGGTCGTTTATGAGTCGGTCAGGGTTTATAAATATACAGAAAGTATGTTCTAGAGCCCTAATTGCGTTTTGGGTATTCGTGTTTTTAACAGGCCTGAGGAAACAGAATTTGGTGAAACCGTCAACAACTACGAGTAAATGAGTAAAAACCCCTAGTCGATTTCATGAAGTGTCCAAGGTGGTCCACGTGAACTGTGTGGAAAGGAATCTCCAACTTTGCGATAGGATATAGTACCCTTCGCGAGTGCTGGAATTGTTCTTTGCATATGCACACTCAATGTAAGCACCTATATACTTCTTACTACTGATAGACATTATGGCTGGAAACTGATCGTCGAGACATTCCGACTATTCGACAGGATTCCGCGACAATGCGTCGACATGGCTCATTTTAACCCCTGCCCTGTACTCTATAGTGCAATCGAATTCCTGTAACGTCAGCCACCACCGAGCTATTCTTGGAATCAAGTCCCGTTTTGAAAACATAGAACGCAAAGCGCTGCAGTCGGTGATAATCTTGGATTCCTTCCCTAACAAATGAACCCTAAACTTACAAAGGGAGTAAACCACCGCTAGGGTTTCGAGCTCGTAAGAGTAGAAGTTTTTTTTTTTTTTTTCCGGGTAAGTTTATCGGCTTTAAAACGCCACAGGATGGAAGGTATCAGAGCCCTGCGTTCGCTGTAAAATAATCCCACCAATTCCTAACCTTATCACGCAGGAATTCGCACTTTAATAGGTTCTGAGTAAGTTTCGCCTTTTCCAGCATCTGTAACACTTCTTCAAGACGTTCAAGACACTGCCGAGGGTCTTTTCCATAAATAAGAACATCATTGATGTACGTGGTTGCCTTATTAAATCGTGCCGATCCCAGTATGTTATTGATCATCCGTTGGAAAACGGCAGGCGCATTTGCTAAGTCGAACGGCATACGGTTGAATTCGTATTGACCGTCCTGCGTAACAAAAGATGTCAAGTGTTTGCTTTGCTCAGAGATTGGCACTTGGTAGTAGATATAAGCAAGATCGAGAGTTATGAAACAGGACTGACCAGAAAGTCGTGATACTTCATCCTCGATAATAGGCATGGGATATCTTTGAATTCAATATTCATTGAATTCAGCATACGATAGTCTACGCACAACCTTGAGGAACCATCTTTCTTTCGTACGAGTAAAATGGGACTAGAGTAATCTGAAACAGATTCTCGTATCACACTGGCATCCAACATGTCTCCGACCATCGAACGTAACTTCTCCCGTTCGTAATGCGACAACCTGTATGGACGATAAACAACTGGACGTTGACTATTAAGATCAATATTCATCTCTGTAACACTGGTACATACTACCTCCCACAACGAAGAAGCAAAGCAATGCTGATATTTCTGCAACATGTTTATTAAGTCTTTCCTGATCTCTGCAGGGACCCCCTCACCCACGCGGACCTTAGTCTCATAAAACCTCCGACTATCTACAATCCCTATAGATCGCTCATCAACAATCCTATTCACCACATCAACTATTTCAGCACGGCAGAGAACCTGTTTAGATGAAATGCGGCAAGATTCAGGACAAGGCAAGACAATTATCTTGATTTCACCGTTGATCGAGTGATGTAGCCCGCCGGTGATGATCAGCTGCTCGTTAGGTTTCCCTGCAATACTACTTCTCAGAAGGACATCACCACTGAAAGGGGACTGAGCCTTCACTTTAACGGAAGCTGGACCATAAACTACAACTGATCTGGCAGGAGAAAAATTCACTAAGGCATCACCATCATCGGCGTGTTCTGAACTAGGCAATTCTTTCACAATATCGAAAAACTGCAATCTATTCTTGTCCTTATGTAATAATAATATTTATTCAAAATGTATATTAGAAACGTATAGTAAGTATAAACCAATATATGTGACTGCTCCGTGAAAGTCTGCCCCATAAGCACAGGGACCTCTAGCAAGTGATCATTTACGACTTTGCATGTCACTCTAGCCTCTACCCCATCAACGATCATGTCAATTAAATACTCAAGTTGCCTAACGACTAAACTACACTATTCCTAAAAGAGTTCTTTAATGAGAGTAACGTCGCTTCCGAAATCTACAAACGCTTAGGAGTTCAGAATTGTTGACATTTATTTCTTTCAAAAATTTTGCTCCGGAGTTATGTACGCTCGCGACTTCATTTATAAAATCGATTCTCATAGTTTTCTGCAATCGTTGTTTAACGGGGGTAATGCAAGACCATCCCTCAATTTAAACAAATCGAATATATATCTTTTATATAAAGAAAGGCTACGTGACCTGTCAATCCGTTCGTGCCGTTGTCCACGCTCGACCTGTCGCTCCACCCGTAGCCCACGCTCGACCTGTCCCGCCGCCCGTAGCCCAGCATCCCGACGCCTCGCTGCCTCGGAGGTGCTCTGTCGTCGACTGTTCGCCCGTGGCTCGCTGATGCGTCGCGCAGATCTTCTGCGGCGCGCACGTGACCACGTTCCCACCGAACTTCCACCTCCAGCATCCGTAGTCGCTCACGTCGCAGCTCGATATCCGGTTCCGGCCTACTACGGCTGGGGTTCCGACTTCAAAGGCGACTTCGGTTCGGGGTGGCAGAGTGGATACCCCTTCGACTCGGTGTTGCGAGCCTTCGTCAGCCCGGAGGCTGCGACGTCGTCTGAAATCTCACATCCACGAGTTTGAGAATCTAAGTTTTTAAAAGTCTAACGCATTGGGAAGTCGAGTTGAATACACAAAACACGATAGAAATTGAAATGTTATTAAAGTCAAGACATTCAAATGGTATGTCACCCCTAAAAATATAATCATGAAATATAAACTACGTAAACCTTTTAAATATTATTCATTTTAACCGACGTGGCTCAACAAAATTAACTAAAAAAAAAACAATCACAATAGGGTTTATATACAGGAAACCTCAGGGAGTTTATAGGTATTAATGGGAAAAGAAATACTAGTAGAGTATTTAGTTATGACACTTAAATGCGTTCCCAGTTAAAACCAAAGAAACAATATTCATGTGCACTGGGAAAATGTTATTAACTCACAATTGTTGATGCGTCAGTTCTTTTTATTATTTCTAATCCAATCAAACCGTCCAGCCGCTGACTAGGATACGATTGAGTGGTTCTTATTTTCAAAAAATATATTAATTCTTAAGAACAATGACCGCGTAGCATTGTGTAAAACATTTATTTTATTTCTGTGTTAAACGGGCCCTTGTACTACATAACTAGCATTACCAATAAATCAATTGAATTTACGAGAGTTTATTCAGCCTTGCGGAAAAATAGATCTACCCTCCAACCAAAAATATGAGTACAAAGGGCAATATTAAATAATAAAACGGAATTAATTAAAATAATTGACGGCTTTAAATTCGATATGTAACCGGTAGATTTACTTGAAACCACAGGTAATATCGTTAACTAAAACGTTAAGATTCTAAGCTGGCTTTGAACCGAATTACGAACAAAAAAAAGAAGCATAAAATGTTGGGCGTGTACTTACGTTTTAATTGTTCTTGTCACTTCTGATATAAAGACGTATGTAGTTATTAGCTAGGCTCGAGCTTATGTGGGCAGAAGACGGATTTCGTGCTATGAAAACATACTGGATGCGATACACTATTTTATTTCACGTTGCACATTGCACGGTTCGGCATGGTAGTTTCCATGGAGAAGAACCGGCAAGAAACTCCATGGTTTCTCTTTTCAAACAGATACATTGAGTCTAACAAATTACTTCACATTACACTTTGACACATTAACACGGGTACAGTTTCAAGACTTCTTAATAATTGTCAATTGTCTTCGACGTTCAGCACCAGAATCAATGTTACCAGTTTACATAATAAAATATAAAGCATTTAATATTTTACATTATAAACAAAATTCTTTCTGAAAACATAGGAAATTGACTAGTAAAATCCGGAAACCTAACATAAAGAAGTTGTATTGTAGGACGTATGAAAAATGTTATCTTTTTGATATAACCAAGAAAATAGCTCTAGAGAGTGCGATTTTAGGCTAAAACTAAAACCACCAATTACCCAACAACCATTGCCAACCAATGCCTCATGAGGTTAAGTGAAAACTACCGAGAGGCACATTATTTTGGACGTTTAACCTCTTAGCCTTATTTTGGTCCACGTCCATTCATTTGTTAATGTAAGGGCGCTGGTTCTTCTGCCGGAGTTGCGGGACTCCTGCCGGGGTTGCGGGACTGTTCGAAAGAGATACCGGGGCCCCGGAACACAAAGGGCAGTGAAGGAACATGGATGGGTTTTAGTCAGTAAAAGTCTGACACTCCCTCCTGCTCCGCCCAGAGCAGGAGGAGTCATTTGATGATTTCCCATCCGAAAAAAAAAATGGGTGGTGGTTCTTACTACTAAAAAACAGCATTAGAATAGTGCTGCAATACTTTTTGACTTTTTATCATCTCTGTAGAATGTGTTTTTGTCTTGGGTCTTTTACATAATTGTGACGTTTATAAGACGTAAACAATAATTATAACGTGCGATCAATTTTACGGAAACCATTTCAAGTGAGTCTTGTTTTCATCCGTCTTCCAAAAAGGAGATGAGGAGGTTGACTGTATTTTTTTTTTTTTTTTTTTTTGTGTTTGTTACCTCAGAACTTTCGACTGGGGGAACCGATTTTGATGATTCTTTTTTTATTTAAAAGCTGGTGCTTCCCGTGTGGTCCCATTTTAATTTTGTGAACATCTGATGCTAATCTTCGGAGATATACAATGGAACTCTTCAAAAATAGACGGCAAATGTGCCGTGAATGTTGCAATCGCTTGGATGTTTATTGTTTATACAACATCATGACGTAACATCACGCCTGTATGCTCTGAGGGGGTACACAGATGTGTACAATACATCCAGATTTCGTCAGTAAGGTATATTAAGTTGGCGCGATCGTGTTCCGCGTGCGCCTCAAATGACGTAACATCACGCCTGTATGCTCTAAGGGGATATGCAGATGTGTACAATACACCCAGATCTCAACAGTTCGTTCGTGTTCCGCGCGCGCCTCAAAGAGATGTCAGCAAAAGGGACTGTTATAAAGGGATACTGCGACCCTGGAACACAAAGGGCATAAAGGAACATGGATGGGTTTTAGTCAGTAAAAGTCTGACACTCCCTTCCGCTCCGCCCAGAGCGGGAGGGGTAATTTGATGATTTCCCATCCGAAAAAAAGGTATGTTAAGTTCCATATATTGGGGATACGCCTATTCATCATCAGCCTATTAATGTTCCCACTGCTGGGACACAGGCCTCCTCTCTATAAGAGTGAATGGGCTATAATCCAGCACGCGGGCCCACGGATTGATAGATGTCACATGTCTTCGATTTTTTTGGTTCTAGGGCATCACGATGTTTTCCTTCACCGTTTTGAGAGCAGTGGTGATGAAATAAATTACACAAAGTAATACACCTGCCTGGGTTGCTGTTCGTAAGTCGGGGCCGCCACCACTGGGCCACCGCTGCTCACGCCTTTTACCAGTCAAATAAATTCATAGCAAATATTTGTTTGGGAACAACTAAAAATGGTAAAATAAAAACTTTTTTGCAAAAAATAAAACCGACTTCAAAAAACACAAAAAAGTGAAAAATAACTTTAGCTTCAGAAGTCGGTGACTTTTGTTTGATTGATATTTTTTTTGTCACCGACTCACTTTTTTGTGTTTTTTGAAGTCGGTTTTATTTTTTGCAAAAAAGTTTTTTCAGATTCGCTTAACGCACAAAACTGAATTGATACATACATTTATACGAGATCAGATACACATCTACACCTTCGTGTTTGTTTCATTTTTAATAACTTATTCAAATAAATAAATCCCGTCTACTTTTTGAGTTTTATTCTTCCAAGTATTGTCAAAAATCCACGCTCGCCCGAATTAACCAGCAACAAATAAAACGCTGCATTTTCGGAGTCAAACTAACAGACAGCGTAAAGAGCACGACGTGACAGAGCAGGCCATATATCGAATAGAAGGCGACCGCGCTGGGCAAAATTGTCATCAGAATAGTTGGTAAAAAAAGCTAGCCGTCATTCTTAGCTGCTTATGTGAATTCGATTGAGGAGAAAATGATCTCCCATGAAAACCCATTTAGGTATATACTGACCAAACAAACTCAGTTGTGAAGATGCGTTGTAGAAAATGAGTCTCTTTATACTTCCCACAACAATGTGATTTTCGATGTAATACTCGAAAATATATATTATGCCAGTCGCTCTTGTCCTGTGAGTATGTGTGATGATGTGATCGTGTGATCATCATGGTAAACTAGTTGACCCGTTCAACTTCGTCTGCGTCACATAAAAAAGAAAGAGAGAGAGAGAGTAAGACAGAGTGGGTCGTCGACACCGCTATACTACGAGGTAATAGGTACCTTGTTTTCCATAAAATAATTTGTTCTATTATTGTTTTCCATAATCGTACCCCCTCATAATATTTACTTGCACTATTATCATTTATAGTAATAACGCTTGTCAATTTGTCATATCAACTTATTAGCCATAACTTTTATTTGCCATTAAATAAGTTTCCATAATAACATGAGTTCTAATCATTATTTTCTATAAGTCACATTACATAATCGAATATACTTGACATAAAAGCAACATTTAACATAATTTCGAAATGATTATTGTATAATGTCAATAGGGTATTTGATCTGTAACTAAATGATTTATTACAGCAAACAATTATTAGTTCTTTTGATGATTTTAGCACTATAAAATTGAATCTCTTAATTTTACATGACACATGAGTACCTAGATATTATTCCGAATGTTCATTTATACATTGTTAGTCCTAAAACATTTTCCAAAAGTTAGGTTTAGTGACAGAAACCGGCTGTAAATCCGACTCCACGCAGTCTTTACTGCCCTACCCCTAGAGTGTAATTTAGAACCGCGTAGGTGCGGAGGGACGAAGCGGAACGCGAATTGAGGAGCAGGTGATTGTAACTGTCGCCGCCGTGGCTGAGGCTGCCGGGTTGCCGTCCAGCAAGCCGAAACTGCAGTAATGAGCGTTAGACACATCTGCGACGATAAGCTCGCGTGGGACCACCGGAGCCCCTCAACGCCGGAGCCATGACAGAAACCATGCCTGCTGCATGCTTGCTGCATACTTGCTGCATGCTTGCTGCATGCTTGCTGCATGCTTGCTTCA
Organism: Xestia xanthographa; assembly: GCA_905147715.2. Classification (NCBI taxonomy): domain Eukaryota; kingdom Metazoa; phylum Arthropoda; class Insecta; order Lepidoptera; family Noctuidae; genus Xestia; species Xestia xanthographa. The sequence continues at coordinate 11,966,180 of LR990657.1, read as the reverse complement.
TGCTTGCTTCATGCTTGCAGCATGCATGGTGTATGTTTGTTTGCATGTTTGAATGCTTCTTACGGGGAAATAACAACCACATATGTTCCAAATCAACTGTTTTATAATGACTGACGCTTTGATTGATTGATTTTCTGCCTTTTAATAACTATCGATGTGAAATGTATATACCAAAAGAGGCATTGCTCTTGTACTGAACCAGCATTGTTGTGCTAGTATGGGCAAATGAATATTATGGTGAATAAATGTTATGGAAAACAACATTATTGAAAATAAAAAAATATAGCAAATACATTTATGGATTAAAATTATTATGACACTTGATAGATTAAATGAAATTAGTGAAAATGATTTTATTTATTTTCACGTTTATGGCAACTGACGCGTTATTTCTAATGAAATTATGGCAAATACAAGTATGGTACTTACCTACATTTTTTTTTTCATTTTAAATTATGGCAAACATTAGTAAACCATACTACAATTCTTACAAAGTAGCATATTGCACACAAATCATTCCGCATAATTAGGAGTCAAACGAACTTACCTAGTGCTGTTTGATTCCAATTATGCGAGGGTCTCGTCCGAAGACCATTTATTACTTGCAGCATTACGAGTCGTGGTGCTGTCTCTGTCACACTTCAGATCCAAGTTATAAAATACTAAACCCATCTCCCTCACTCTCATGCACCCGCGCGTGCGGCGGGTGGCGGCTGACCGGGAACGAGCCTGCAACTTGTCATTACTTTCAGAGAAACCCTGTTACACCCTGTCTCAGTAATTTGTATTTTACTTTTCCACACAACGGGTTAGCTATTGGGATGGGCGGGATCCTAATGGTCTTCGGACGAGACCCTCGCATAATTGGAATCAAACAGCACTAGGTAAGTTCGTTTGACTCCTAATTATACTTCAGGTCTCGTCCGAAGACCATTTATTACTTGCAGATGTTTAGAGAAAGTAATCTCATATTCCTGACAAGAAAAGGAAAATACAAAGACATTGTACATGATTGATATAATTATAAATCATTATTTAAATTTATTAAATAATTTAACAGAAATAAATTAAATGGGTTCCTGTAACCTTAACACATAAATATGTAACAAATAATTTTAAATACATAACGTTATTTTTAGCAAGAGTATCTGTGCTTTGTCATGATACATTTATATCTATCTTAACAGAATTGTTAATACAATAAGTGTACCTGATTAAGGACTGTACCTAACTAATCAATAAGTTATAAATTATTAAATATGACTTCAGCAAAATCATTGTTATCTGAATTATGAATTTCCCTGTTATAATATTTTAAGAATACATTTGAGGTATTAGACCAACCTGCGGCCCTTCGAACCACTTCCAGGTTAACGCCCAGCCGATGAGCGGCTGATGTCGAAGCATGGCGGGTGCTATGCGCTCCAAACACCGATATGTCGATACCACTATCTGCTAAGACTTTCTTCACCCAGTGGCCAAGAGTTTGTGAACAAACCTTTTTATGAGGTTTCCTTAGGCTTATGAACAGGTAATCGTCAGCATTGTCACGGCGCAGGGTTAAAGTTTTTTGAATATACGCTTGCAATACTGTCGCAGGACCTATCGATGGATTTTCGCGAATGAATGGTAGCCTGATTAGTGGCTGAAGGGTCCCAGGTCTCGATGTTTTAATATGATCAGGTATTTTAATTACAATCATACCATTTGTCATACAAATATTTGTATGTTTTATCAGACTTAACGTCTGCATTCTCTGTGCAGAGGCTATTGCGAGTAAAGATATTGTTTTATATGATAAATTTTCAAGCGTAATATCAGTGTAAGGATAAAAATTTGATACATAACTTAACACATCATTAGGGTCCCAAGTGACAGCGTATTTCGGTTGTGGTGGTTTTAACCTATACACACCTCTTAAAAATCTATGAATGCTATCATCTAACGTTACTTTTGACCCTAAAATAGTAGATAGAGCAGAACGATGTGTATTTAAAGTACTATAAACAGCTCCTTCTTCGAATTTCATGGTTAAAAAAGAAATGACTTGGGGACTTAAAGCATTGAAAACATCATAGCTGTTATTTTCACAATAAGCCCACCATGATTTAAGGGATGAACTATACTGATTGAGAGTTTTTTCCGCAAAAGACGCCATGAAAATACTTAACGATGCCTCTGGAATACCTCGAGCTATCATCGCCTGCCTGATAATCTCGCCGCCACCAGGACCAGGTCTGCATGAAGCGGGTGACAAGTTCTGAAAGGCGAGTGTAACAAATATATATCAGGTCCAAAGTATATTTTATTAGAGACTATAAGCTTAGTCCATAGCGGGTACCAAGGCTGTGATCGCCAGAGAGGTACTACTAAAATACCCTCCGCTTTATCTGTAATGATCTTTTGTAAAATCTTGGTTATCATACTAAAAGGGGGAAAAGCATAAACATATAGATGTTCCCAGTTAAATGTAAATGCGTCTACTAATTCCGAATAAGGATCAAGTTTCCATGATGCATATCTTGAACATTTATAATTTTGGGAGCTTGCAAAAAGATCAAAGTCTGGTTTGCCAAGGCTATTGGTAATTTCTGTAAAAGCATACTCTGCAAGTTCCCATTCTGTATCTATTATAATTTTTCAAGATTCTCGATCAGCAATGACATTGTCAGAAGATTTTATATATGATGCAAATATGTTAATATTTCTTAACTCACACCATTGCCAAATAGTACGGGCTAAATCGTTCAAATGTGTGTGTTGTATTCCGCCCATGCGATTTATGTAACAGATAGCGGTGGTGTTATCTACCCTTAGTAGCACGTTGCTATCGCGAAGTTCAGAAGCAAAAATTTTTAGACCGTAAAAAGCGGCTTTTAATTCTAAAGTATTGATGTGCAAGGTAAGTTCTGATTGCGTCCAGTTACCGTGTGAGCTTTGTTTGTCACAGGCTACGCCCCAACCTGTAGTTGATGCATCGCTGTGTATTTCAATACAGTAATTACTAGAAAAAATGGGGCTCTTTGAACGTAGAATATTATATTTCCACCATTCTAAATCTTGTTTCAATGAGCTCTCTACAATCATTTTCTTATTATAGTCATCAGAGTTTCCCAAGGCTAAAATTTTTTGTCTTTCGAATAACTTTGTATACATCCACCCATATCTAACGGCAGGACATGCCGATGTCAATAGACCGATAAATTCGGCAAAGTATCTTATGGTACATCTTTTAAGCTTTAAAAACTCTGTACTTTTTTGAAGAATGCGCTGTTTTTTCTCTTCAGGAAGGTCATATCGTTAGTATTAAAAATAAAGCCCAAAAATTTACATACTGTTTTTGGTGTTAACTGGCTTTTACTGAAATTTATAACAAAACCTAGAGATTGTAAGACATCCATTGTCTTACTGACGTTGCTGACGCATTCGCTGTATGTTTGTCCTATTAAAAGAAAATCGTCTAGGTAATTAACTGAAATAAGGCCTTGTGAACGTAAATACTGTAAAACAGGTTTCATCAGTTTAGTAAACACAAAAGGTGCTGTACATAGGCCAAAGCATAAAACATTAAATTCATAAAGTTGCGACTTCCACTCAAAACGTAGCTTTTTTCTATGCTGTTTATCAATTGAGATTAAAAAATAGGCGTCCTTTAAATCCAACGTAGACATAAAATTATTTTGATTTAGTAATTTTAAGGCTGTTCTAAAATCTTCCATTTTAAAATGTTCTAGCTGAATAAATTTATTTAGATGTTTCAGGTTCAAAATAAAGCGGTGCTGGCCATTAGGCTTAGGTACCGTGAAGATGGGAGATAAAAATTGACCTTCACAGGGTTCACAAATGGATATAAAATCCGACTGCAGTAAACCTTCTATACATTGATCGATTATTTTGATTTCAGGTATCGATTTAGCTGAATTTCGAAAAGAAGATATTTGTAAAGGCTCGCTTTTGAAGGGTATACTGTATCCTCGAACCCAGGACAATACTACAGGATCATCAGTTATGGTGCACCATTGGTCATAGAAATATTGCAGCCTGCCTGCGATAGGTACCTGCAATGGTGAAGTCAGCGTCTCGATGTCATCTGGCGCGTCGAGTGGCTCCGGCGAAACGTGTCTCGACGATGATCCCGCGGTGCTGCTGTCGGTTTCCGAGAACTGGGGTACTGACGCGCCTCGCCGACTGCTGGTCGCGACATCCCCCTCGAGTTTAAAGCACCTCGCTGAGGTTTTCTTGTAGATGGCGGAGGTTTGTATGTGGCGCGTTGTACCGTGCTATATTTCATCTCCGCTCCCGACTGGGATATAGCTTTTGATGATTTCAGATGCTCCACAAGGTTAGCGCCAAATAAAGTTTCATCGAGCTTTGTATTCTTCACAACATCTTGAGTCTTTTTGTTGAGACTGTTTATTATGGCATATCGCCTTGACTGTGACTCTCGATAGTGGCTGTCACAGAGTAGTCGTCCAGCGTCGCTCAAAGGCTTTATGATTTTTTGTGCGTGCGGTAGCGCGTCCTTGGATGACAAGGCCCAGTTCAGTGCCGTGCCAATAGCGGATAAACAGCTAGATAGCTGATTTTGCTTGCTTTGACTAAATATATCTTTTTTAACATTTAACTGTGATAATGCCGCCTCGATTTCTAAATTGAGTTTGGGCGCCTTCATACTGGCACAATTCTTGGCTGGTAAATAGTTTTTCAAGAGGTCTGACTTTATTTCTTTGGGCAAACCGTTCATTAAAGTATGTGACCAACGGGCAGCAATATCTGTGTGTAAATCCTCACCATGTTCTTTCTGAACTGAAGGATCTTCACCTAATATCATCAGGATTTCTGGGTCCAGAACCTCTTCAGGTTTGTCTTGAACAGCTGGTATAGTCGTTGGTTCCAATACTGGTCCCTCGGTTTCGATGATCTCACCCTCTTCCTGAAGTACATTTTCTTCTGTAAGGACATAAAATGTAGTAGAAAAAAATTGGTAGGTACCTACTAAATACTTCCAAATTTCTTAACATTATTTACATGGAGTTAAGTTCAGACCATCAATAATATTGAATTTATAAAAACCATTGTTTATATTAACACTCAACACACTTCACGTGGAAACATGGTATCATATGAACCTAGCTGCTTAGGTAGGTACACCTCTCGACACGATATACATGCGAGAATATTATTCTGTATTCGTTTTTATTCCGGATAAGGCGGGCACTATGAAGAAGCATGGTATGTTTTGTGTAAGTAGGTAGGCACGCTCGTCACGATATACGTGCGAGGATATTGATCGATAGAAATATTGATCATTTTATTCCCTTAACGCGATATACGCGGAGGACTTCAAGGTAGGTACGATTATTTGTATCCTGAAATACGTTCAACACGATTTACGTGAAGAAAATAATACGTACTCTCAACAAGATATACAAGTGAGACCTTGGTAGCATCAATTTTCCAACATTGACAAAATATCGAAGTCCATCGATCATCTTTTACCATGTGGGTAGTATGAGAATTTTTTGTTTGAAACTACATGAATCTCTCAAATTCTCATTTAAACAATACTGGGCTTACATACCTTGTACTTCCCGAAATTCTTCGTTATATTCATGATCATAGTTAATGTCGCAATACGAGGGACCTTCGCGACCCTCAAAATCTGATGATGACGAGTTACTCGAACTCGGTCTTTTGTACTTTTGAAGCTTACGTTCGAGTCTTTTCACTTTCTTTTTGATACTTCTATATTCGTCATCATCTAGATGTGAATGCTTACGCTTTCCCATAATAAATTCACTAAAAAACACTTTTTTTAGAGAAAATTAAAAACTTTTTGTGTGACCTAGATAACACGAAAAAACGTAATGACAAGTTGCAGGCTCGTTCCCGGTCAGCCGCCACCCGCCGCACGCGCGGGTGCATGAGAGTGAGGGAGATGGGTTTAGTATTTTATAACTTGGATCTGAAGTGTGACAGAGACAGCACCACGACTCGTAATGCTGCAAGTAATAAATGGTCTTCGGACGAGACCTGAAGTATAATTAAAATGCGCGCGCGTTACTTGATCATTATTTTGCTGTGGAGTTATTTTAAAACTGTGATATCTCTTAGAGAGAATGAATGTCTCATTGAAATCAAATGATAAAAGTCCAATTTTGTTAAAAATTAAATACTAGTGATAAATAAGGTATTTATTTGAATAAGGATTTAATACCTTGTAAATTTAATACCTTCGCAAATAATGCATTATTTTAGAACAAAGATTATCATAAAAAAGATTACAGTGAGTCAAACTTAAAAGATAGACATAATGCTATTGCAGATGTTTTTTAACCGACTTCAAAAAGGAGGAGGTTCTCAATTCGATTGTTTTTTTTTATGTATGTACACCGATTACGCTGAGATTTATGATCCGATTTACGTGACTCTTTTTTAGTTTGATGCGGAATAGTTGTCATTTGGTCGCATAAAAATTTAACATAGTTTGGCTTAGTAGTTTTCATTTTAAGAACATTTTTACTTCTGTCTTTAGTCGTCTGGTATAATTTCATGTATGTTCACCGATTTCTCCTCCATTTGTGGAGCGATTCTCAAAGTTATTTTTTTATTTGAAAGAGTTTACTCCTGAGATGGTTGCATTTAAATTTGGTGAAGATCTGATGCTGATCTTCGGAGATATACTTACAATGGAACTCATCAAAACTAGACGGTAAATCGGTCGTGATTGGTGCCATCGCTTGGATGTTTATTGTTTATACAACATCATGGCATAACATCACGCCGGTATGCTCTGAGGGGTACGCAGATGTGTACAATACACCCAAGTTTCGACAGTTTAGATATGTTAAGTTAAATTTATTGGGTATAAGCCTATTACCATGACATGTATTGTTAACAATGTAAAATAAAAAATGCATATTATTATAATATATTTGTATAGGATATTACAACTAAAAATGGAAAAATAAAAAAACTTAAAAAAAAAAACTTTTTTAAAAGTTCTTTAGAACTTTTTAGGAGGAACTATTCCGTCACATATGATTGTTGCTTAATTTTTACCGTTTACGCAGCGCACGCAACGAAAGCTCTCAAAAGCAATACATTTTCTTCGTTTTTGCAACATTTTTCATTGATACTGCGCTCCTAATGGTCGTAGTGTGATGTAATATAGCCGTTCTCGATAAATGGGCTATCGAAAACGAAAAGAATTTTCAATTCGAACCATTAATCCTTGCCAACCAAACAAACAAACTCTTCAGCTTTTTGTGTTGAGTGTATAGATATGATTGGGTAAGTACGCGAAATGCTGCAAAATGAGCAATGTGCATCGCTAAGTTACATAATTATTATAATTACAACCTAAAACGGTGTATTTCAGTTTGTATAAAAGGCGTGTAATTTTTATTCCAGGCATTGATGCTCCAAAACTGAAAAGTAAAATATGTCTAAATATATTTGTTTTGTGGTGTGGGTCGTAAGCTTAAGCTGCGTTTGTGTAAGTATCGTTTATTCTTATTATGTAATTAATATTACTACTAATATTATTTTCATAGCGATATTATTCGTGGTTTAATTGAAAAAACAAAATAGTGTTTTTATTTTCGTTGTATTTATTGTTTTTCTATTATGAATGAAGGCTAGTGAAGGGGTGAAATCTGCTAAAGATTATGAGATCTTGAAAGAAGAGTGCTTAAAGGAGTCTGGAACCACAGAAGCTGAGTTTATGGAAGCCTTGAAGACAGCCGATGTGTCAAAGATAAATCCATGTTTTTATGGCTGCTTCTTCAAGAAAATTGGACTTGTAAGTATTAATAAATTCTATTAGGGGTCGCCTAGTATTTTTAATTGCTTGTACCAGGCGGCTGTCCATTTTTGGAGTTGCGCTTTGAAACATTGGTGTCGATTCTGTTGAGCACAAACTAAACCTAATTTAGGCTATGGCTATGGCTATCTTTTACTAAAAGACAGTGCGAGAAAAGGACGGCTATAGCTATGCCGTGCTAAGCCGTGTGGTATCCGGCAGAGTAGAATAGAACCAACCCATTACACTCACGGGTGTCGTATAAGGCGACTAATGTCTGAGGCAGAACACCTTGCGCCTCCGTGGACCAGAGAATGGGCAGCAGCGTTTTCTGTTAGTCTTTCATCACTGCGATCTCCAATCCGCCTGCCAAGCGTGGAGATTACGGCAAATTCCTCCCATCATGGGAGAGGCTTATGTCCAGCAGTGGACGTTATGGGCTGTTGTAGTAGCTATGACTAAGTTAGCGATGTCAAACTAGTTTATGCCTTGCGCTTTACCGTGTTTTAGTCAGTTATTTAAAAAAACACGCATTAAAATCCGTTGCGAAGTTTTAAAGATACAGTGTTAAAGATACATACATAGGGACAGACAGACAGCGAGAAGTGACTTTGTTTTATACTATGTAGTGATGAAGAACAAGTTATCCTCCGTTCTCCTCCTCCTAATTCTGAGACCCTAGGGAGTCCGTGTCTACACAGTAAGACAGTGGTTAGGGGCAAGGCTGTTCTAAACCGCCCCTCATGTGCGTAGTGTGTAAAACTTTGTGTATTTAGAAGCAAGATAATAATCATGGTATTCAAGCCATTATAATGTGTATTTCATAAGGTCCTGTTGACCAATAATAATGTGTGTATAACCTATAACCTTATTACCTTATTACCTACTCTCTAACGTCCGTCCAACCGTCCGTCTCTATCCGTCTCTCTTGCGCACGTCTGCAGATGAGTGTGAGTGAGAGAGACGGATAGAGACGGACGGACAGACGGACGGACAGACGGACGTTAGAGTGTAGGGCCCCTGACGTGTGCTGTGTTTGGTGGGCTACTGCCCGACAATTGTTGTCGGTTTTTTCTATGTGGTCTTACATCGCTTGCGCGATTTAGAATTTTGTAGTTAGTTCTTTACTTTTTGTAGTACCGCTACAGTCTCATGCCTTCTGTGCCAGCAATAAAAAGTGGATAAATTTTTTTTTACGTTCGTCACACAATTACTAAGAAATAATATATTATATTATTATGTCCTACTCCATAAATTATATTGTTGTATTTTTTTTCAGCTGAATGACAAAGGTCAATATGATCCAAGCATCTACCTGAAGGACGTAAGAGAGATGACAAAGGATAATGATTCTATTTACGCCCAACTGAAAGAAGCTACAGTGATATGCGAATCTGGTAAAAATATCTCTTGACTATTCAAACTGTATAATTATGATCTAACTTGTTCTCTTGTCCTCTAATGACCTTGTGGCGTTATGCCAGTTTAACAAGGCTGGCATTTCAGTTTAGCCTGTCACATAAGTATTCGTTTCAAAAATATTTAACAAAAAAAAAAACTAATGATTTCAAGAGCGGTACTCAGCAGTAGCTGAGTAAGAGGTCTTGATTTATTTTCGTTTTAATTACCAAGCAAGAATATTCGTTCGATTTCTCGTTTCGATTACCAAGCAAGGAGAAAAGGTCGGGAAAAGTTTTAATTAGGAATTTCTCAGCGACAGTCTGTCGTCGTCCGGATTTATGTCCGGTTGATGCTCGGCGCGTGAGTCCTTCTGCTTGCTATTATAATTTATATTTTGAAATAGGAAAAATTTATACACTCTAGTCGTATACACACTGTTAATACCTATAAGTTTTCGACCTGCTGGTAGAAAATTAAAATTCGAACGGCCCAAAGTGTTACACTCCTTGGCAATATTATACCTTAATTATTTCCACTAATGTTTATAATCAAGTGAATTATTTTTATAATAATTTCAGTAAAGCATGAAGCCGTAAGCGACGGTGAAGCTGGATGCGAGATGGGTGTGTTGGTGGCTGCTTGTTTCTCTAAACAAAAAAAACAGTACGTTTCTTTGTTTATATAAAATGTGTTATATAGAAGAAGTCAGAAGTTGTATTGCAGGACAGGTACAAAATTCAGGTTAAGTTATCTTTTTGGTTTAAACTCTAGAGAGTGCAATTTTAAGATTGACGTTTATCTTTGTCTCATGAGGCTAAGTGAAAATTACCGATGGACACATAATTTTGAACGTATAACCCCTTGGCCTGCTTTGGGTCCACGTTCATACATTTGATAATGAAAGGGCGCTGGTTCTTACTACTAAAGAACAGCATTAGTACCGTTATCTCTGGTAGAATGTGGTTTTGTCTTTGGCCCTCAGGCCTGCATGTTTTTACATAATTGTGATATGTTTGTAAGAAGACGCCACACTGACAGAAAAAGTAAACAATAATAATAATGTGCGATCCATTTCAAGTGAGTCTTCATTTTTCAGATTCGCATAACGCACAGAACTGAAATCAATACGCAGAGATACGAGATACACATCTAACCCTTCACACAAACCTAATTTATTTTGATAAACTTATTCAAATAAATAAATCACATATGCTATTTGAGTTTTATTCTATTAAGTCATCATCATTATCAGACTATCTGCCTAACTTTTTCCCAACTATGTTAGGATCGGCTATAAAGTTAAGTAAGCTATAAGTTTTATTCTCTTAAGTATTGTCAAAAATAATCAGCAAGCGCAAAGCGCAGTATATTCGGAGTCAAGCTAACATACAGCATAACGAGAACGAGGTGACAGGGCAGGCCATATGTCGAATGGTTGAAATGACGCCGTAGAAGACCCAGGCGAAGACGGCGAGACAAACTTTACTTATGATAGATTTACTTAATTGTAGATTAGACTACTAAAGCCAAGTGGGAAAAGGAAGAAATAGGTACAGGGAAATCTTTGCCCAGCCGTGGGACAATATGGGCTGATAATCATACCAATCGTCAGCTACTTATTACCTATACTTAGATGTTGCTAGATCAATGATATTCTAAAACAGATATGTTGTGAGCGCGCAATCGTGAAGACTCGAAAACGGGCCAATAGGCTTGTTTTGCCTTTATTCTGCGTCACTGCGTGTATGTGAGCTGGCGCTGCCCCGCGGCACACTTTTTTCGGTGGTTTTGTAGGTGTATAACATATCTGTTTATTAGAATATCACTGTGCTAGATGCTGCTGAAGGGTTAAGGGAGTGACTAAAACTAGGGAATATGCATGAAATACAAAACTCTTTATTTACATATTAAAAATGTCTTGTATTGGCGCATAATAACTAGAGTCCGACTGAAACAGGATTTTCAGCCGAAACCAAAACCGAAACCGAACCTTCGGTCTTGGTCCCAGTTTCGGCCGAAATCGAAACCGAAACTTATTTGAATTTTTATAGCATGTTAAATCTTTGGTATTTTTACGCATATATAGACAGTTAACACGTGTAAAAAAATAAAATGCAACAATTAAAGTATGTAATGAGGGTAACAAAAATAGTTCTTTATTTGTAAAATAAATCAACATATTTACATGTCAAACTTTTTCAAAAATTAACATGTACTACTTATGTTTACAATATTACCTAAAAGAAATCAGTCTATGATAAATAAATAATACCTATGGCAATCATTATTAATAGGAAAATTAATTCAAGTAAACAATGAGACATGACTAGTAGTACTGAAGGTCATTCACGGTAATAGTTAAATCACGGAAAGTAGTTGTGTATCGGATGTACGGGGCGGTTCGAATACGGGTTTAAACTTTAATCCAAAACAATTACAAACAAATATAGTAATGTTTGAATCAAATATTATCACAGGTATCTTCACACATCTTTTAAATGTTACATGAATTTCTACATAAATTCATATTGTATAAGTTCTAGGGAATAGAACCAATTAAAATATGTAATTAATTATATTCTTCTACAACTAACGACCTTTTCATTTTCCACTGTAGGACAAGACTCTAATGAATCCCATAAAAATACATCATCATTAATCATAAGTAAAAACAAATACTGTAACAAATCTACTTGCTCCCATTGAATAAAAGGATAAGCAGACTTGTTAAATTTAAAATTTAATTAGGGGAAAGATATAAAATACAGTTAGTTATATAAAACACCTACCTAGCACGCACTCTCTATAGTTTTATAGTTCACGCACTTAGATGGATAAGAATGAGTTCACCACTGTAGGAACCGGAACAGGCGTCAGGGTAGCAGGTCAATACCGGAGCAACCTCGAGGTTCAGCTCTGAAGCAGTAGAAGCGGCGGCAGCGCAGATCTCAGAGTTCACCAGGACAGCTCTGCAGCAAGGCAGTGCAGAACTCAGGGCCAGACGTAGGACAGCCCTGCGAGACCAGTAGACAGTCAGGCACGTAGTTAGCCTCTGAAGATCGGGAGTAGAAGTCCCAGGAGAATCTTTAGCTGGATCCCCTGGGCAGTTTAAGAATCTCTAGCGAAAACCAAGCGGTTATCTGATGCTCATCTAATCAGATCCAAAGTAGTCTTCCTTTTTTTTTTAAATGTCCTTTTTCTCAGTGTGGCCATCATCTCATCTGACAAGTGTCGTCAGCCAGGACAAATCCATGAGTGCATAAAGATTTTATAAAATAATTTAATATTAAGTTATTTAGTAAACAATCGTAATAATCTACAAAATATAATGGCTAAACACATATTGATAAAAATAATTTAAATATTACAAACCAAAAAGTAGCCATCATACATAGACTAAAGAGAATTAAAAAAGTAACTGACAGTTTGACAATTTGACGCTTGACGTAAGTGTCACAACATGAAAATTTTGATAATATTTTATTTCAGCTATTTCCAAGTTAAAGAATCGTATTTAAATCGATTTGCTGAGTGTAGATAGGATATAAACAAATAAAAGGATGATGAATAGTATTATGAATGGTGAATATGAAGCGTAAGTATAGCATAATACTATAATACTTATTCAAACAGTTTATTGTGGATCATAGGTTCATAAGATGTTGGGTTGAATACAGGTGTCTGCTAAGTCCCGCCATCGCCATTGAGGCATACAAAATTCATGTCACAAGTTCGGTAAAAAATACAATACTAAACAATAATAAAATTAAAATTAAACTTAGATTATATAGCAATATAATTAAAATACAATACATCCAATTTGTCATGTAAATACATTGTGATTAAATTATTTAAAAAATTATAAAATACTTATGTCAGATTAACAAATTATTCAATGATGATAGGGTGTTATTTGGGGCGGGCTTGTATTTATGCTTTCGCGGTTGCACAACGACATGCTTTGCTTGAGCTTTGCTTGGTAGTATAGATGCAGGCCTACCTTACTGCCTCCCTCAGAGGTGGTAAGGTGGCGGGGTCTTGAGGGGGAGCGCTACAGTCGTGTAGATCCTCAAGGCAAGTCTGGTGTGTTCTCCTTCACGTGGTTGCCGCCCTGCTTTTGGTCTATTTCCCTAAGAAATAGACGCAACGAAAATCACCAGGCGCATTTTAACCTAACCACGACCCTCCGTGACCGAGTGGGCGTGGGCTCGGCCGCCACTAAACCCAGCTGGCGTCGAGTAGGTAATCTGGTCACCTGCGCTAGGACCTGCGCAGTTGAGCGCCGTAAGCGGGGATGAAGGAGTCCTGGAGGGTTGAGCCGATCGGCGCTGGTGGTTATGCGTCCGTGAGGCAACACGCCCTCTTTGGTCTGGATTTCAAGCGAAACGGTGGCCCTACCCAATAGCCAAGGGTAGGGAAATGGCCACAGTGTCCCGTCAGAGGGCCACGGCGAGGGGTGGGAGGTCCGCGGAGGTCGTCCTCGGATGGCCGAAGCGGTTGGTGAAGGTCATGCTGAAGGTGTAAGTGAAGGTTTGATTAGTCGTCAACCCGATCAAGCGCCCGATGTCGCACTGTAAACCAGCCTCACGCCCCTATATCTCGAAGGTAGTCCTAACGGTTGAGCTAGTTTGTAGCGAGACGTTCCCAGGTGCGGGCTCCATGGAGGGTGGGAAGCCGGAGAGATGAATTTTTTATACTATACTATGGATACTCAAAGACCATACGACACCACACACACACACACACACACAACAACCACACAAACTCACAAACCTCACACACATTCGCACGCACATACTGCACAAACACACACCGGAGAGGAGGCAAAAGCCAAGGATTCTCCCAAGAGGGGTGCTTGCAGCACCTCTCTAGCCCCCGGATGCTCCGCTGCTAACGTAGCGAGCTCCAGTGCGGGTACAGGTCCGGCAGTGGCGAGAACCGCTGCCAGGACCAAAACCAGGTCCCGTAATAAACGGAGGACCGCGGCGCTGCTCGGGACCAGTACCGCACCTCCCTCTTTTTCAGGCGCGGAGCCCGCCACGACGGTTAATTCCTCTGGCCGGGCTCCCCTCATACATCTTCCTCCGCCTACTGCTCCCCCCCCGGTGGCCGTCACTGGTCAACCGGCGGAGACCAGCACCACAGGTGACGCGTTCGCGCTCACTTGGCAGGTGCAGAGGAGCAGGCGCAAAGGCAGGAAGGAGGATTCCGGCAAACAACGCCACTGCGCTGAACCCTCAGTGCAGGCTGCCCCGGTCCCTTCGACGGGTAAACCGAGAAGGAAGAACAGGCCGTCCCTGAGGCAGCGGCAGACACTGAGGACGGGTAAGTCCCCTCAATCTATACAGGCTAACGCCACGGGCCGGGTTAAACCGACCCATGGCAATGTCAATTTCTCCGCAGGCAAGCGGTCGCAGGCCGCGGCCGGCAGCAGCCGACCGGGACCCAGCCAACCAGCAGCCAGCGGCGCGAGTGGACCAGCCACGCAAACGCCACCGCAACCCGTTCGGATGGATCAGGCCGCGGCCAAGCGAGCCCTCAACGAGACTTTAACACCTCGAGGAGAGCGCAAGCGGCCGCGTCTTGATAAATCCAAACGGGATGCTAAGCGTAGCTACGCCCAAGCTGTGAGCTCCGACCTTGATGTCGCAGTCACCTGCGGCCGTACGGGGCACATCAGCAAGGAGGTGTCAACCCTGGTTCTCGCGGCTATCCAGAAGAAGATACTCGTCGAGGCCTCTTCTCCTACACAAGACTCACCTGCACCGACCTTCAATGCGAGGCCGGTGTTCAGCAGCGGGGTCCTCAGACTGTGGTGCGGGAACGACCACACCTTAGCATGGCTAAGGAAACTGATCTCCGAGTTGCCTCCCCCCCCTAGCACCCCGCTAGTGGTCAGGAGGCAGGCGGACATCAAGCGCCGGGTAAGATGCGGCATCCTCATTCCTGATGAGCAGGGGATCTTCGCGGAGCCGTCCGACATCGGGCGTGCTCTGTGCTACCAGAACTCTTGGGTTGGCATCAAGGAGTGGGTGTTGCTGGGCGCCAACAAACAGGCCGAAGCGTGGTACGTGATGGTCGGGGTCCCTGAGGACCAAATTCCGACCCTGATGGAAGCCGAACGCCGTCTCTCATTTGGTGCAGGGACGGTGTACGTTAAGTTCCAGGGTCCGAACGGCAGATTTGTCGACGTCCCTCAGGGATATCCGGGCGCCGCCAGCGCTGGGACACAGGTGGAGGAGGCAACTCCCCCCCCAACAAACACCGCGGAAACACCCGCGGTTGAGCCTGCAGTAGCAGCGCCAGCCGCCCCTACCGCCGCTAGCGTGGGCGCCGTCCTCTCGGGGGAGGAGCTCGAGGACATCATCCTGTCCTCGGCCTCTGACCTGGAGGGGGACGGCTTCGACGCGGGCGACCTGTTTGCTGGGCTGCGGCTGGCAGGAGACGAGGAAGGAACGTCCAGTGATGGCGTCCCCTTCGTCGACCTGTAAGGTCCTGCAGGCCAACCTCCACCACAGTCAGACCGCAACGGCTCAGCTGCGGAAGTGGCTGGAGGTACAACATACGGCCATTGCCTTGATCCAAGAGCCGTGGATTAGGGCGGGCCAAATACAAGGACTCTCCAATCTTGGTGGTAAGCTCTTAGTAAGTACAGATCATGATAAACCAAGATCATGCATCTATGTGACACGTAACATAAAAACACAGCCACTAACAGATTTCTGTTGCAGGGATGTCTCTGCAGCTAGGCTACTGATACAGCGGGGGGACACAGTAGCAACTGTGGTCTTCGCCTCCGCTTACATGCCCGAGGCAGAAGAGCCGCCGCCGCATGACCTCGCCCGCCTCGTGACTTACTGCGAGAGCACTGGGCTGGAGCTTGTCATAGGCGCCGATGCGAACGCTCATCACCCTCTGTGGGGCATGGACACACAAAACGCAAGGGGTAAGGCGCTAGTAGATTACTTATTTACAACTAACCTAACCCTACTAAATACAGGTTCCGAACCAACCTTCGTAAACAGACGTAGCCAAACAATCATAGACCTCACTCTGGCATCGGAGGGTGCTGCGGCCATCACCACCGGCTGGCAGGTCTCCAAGGAGGCCTCCTGCTCGGACCACAGGTGGATCCGCTTCGATATTGAGGTCTGTGTGACACCAACACTGCCACGGCGAAACCCGCGAAACACTGACCGTGCTGCTTATACACGCATCCTCGAAACCAAACTTGCGTCAGTAAACTACGGAATGACCTACGAGGACACGCAGCAGATCGACGAGCGTGTAAGTCATCTCACAAAATCAATGCTAGACAGCTACCATTCATCCTGCCCGGAGACCACTCCGCCCACAACACCAGGGAAGCAACCATGGTGGGGTGCGGATCTGGAACGTAAGCGCGGGAAGGTAAGGTCAGCCCTAAACAGAGCCATGAACACCTGTGCTGATGAGGATTGGGACGCGTACTACGCGGCCAAAAAATCATATAAAAAATGCATCAGATTCAGGAGCTCCACTGGATGGCGCAAATACTGTGGCAACATCGAATCCTGCCAACAAGCAAACAGGGTAAGGAAAATATTGGCACAGCAGAACCCGACTGGGCCTGCTGTCCTCCGTAAACCTGACAACACACTTACCACCTCACCAGAAGAGGCGACGCGCGTCCTTATTGAAACTCACTTCCCAGGCTGCGCTTTTACACAGGCTATCGACTGGACAGAGGTAAATCAAACACCGTCAGAAAACGACTGGCGCTATGCACACAAAGTCGTCACGCTGGAAAAACTCCAGTGGGCGATTCGGTGCTTCCATCCTTTCAAGGCGGCCGGTCCAGACGGGGTCTTTCCTGCCTTACTGCAGTGGGGTGGGACCTCTGTCGCCAACTTACTGGTACCCATAATGAGAGCGTGCCTGGCCTTCAGATACGTTCCAAAAGGATGGAGGGAAGTGAAAGTCATATTCATTCCTAAGCCAGGTAAGAGTGACTATACCAACGCCAAACACCACCGACCAATCAGCCTGACCTCCTTTCTCCTTAAAACTTTGGAGAGAATTTGCGAGAGAGAGCTGAGGGACGGCGTTTTGAAAACTATCCCACTCCACACTAACCAACACGCATACAGCTCGGGCAAGTCCACTGAATCCGCCCTCCATCTAGTGGTCGGCCGGATAGAAGAGGAGATTCACCAGAAGGGCATCTGCCTGGGCACCTTCATAGACATCGAAGGAGCCTTCGATAAAACAAACTTCGCCAGCATCAACACCGCGCTCTCCCGTCACGGAGTAGAACAGGTACTGACAGACTGGATCACCAATATGTTAAGCAAACGAGTGGTTCGACTTGAAGGGGAACAGCAGATGGCCTTGATAGCCAGAGGCTGCCCCCAAGGTGGAGTACTATCCCCGCTCCTCTGGAATCTGGTGATAAATGACCTCATCACAAAACTCAACGCGAACCATTTCTACACAATAGGGTATGCTGACGACCTCGCTATCCTCATTTCAGGTAAAGTGACAGGGACAATCTGCAACCTCACTCAACAAGCACTACGCATCGTTGAGCGGTGGTGCAGAGAGTTCGATCTCTCAGTGAACCCCACGAAAACTGAACTAGTCATGTTTACCCAAAAACGAACACTAGGCCCTTATCGCCTACCCAAACTTTTCGATACGGAACTCCAGTTAGCCGACGAGGTCAAATATCTGGGAGTCATCCTGGACAGTAAGTTAAATTGGAGTAGTCACTTAGATAATAAAATAAACAGGGCCTGCATCACCTTTTGGCAATGCAGGAGGATGATAGGTAAGAAGTGGGGCCTATCCCCTAAAATTATACTTTGGTTATACTGCGCGGTTATCCGACCTATGATCACTTATGGGGCAGTGGTCTGGTGGCCCCGTACCAAACTAACTACAGCCTCCATCAAACTGCAACGCATGCAAAGGCTTGCCTGCATGGCGATCACAGGCTGCATGAGGACTACCCCGACCGCAGCTCTCGAAGCCATGCTGGGGCTCCCACCGCTTCATCTGTTCATACAGCAGGAAGCGACGATGACGGCTGTACGCCTTAATACACTTCAACTATGGGGTAAGAAAAAAACACAGCACACCGCGGTACTGGAGGGATTCCACAACGAGTTCCCCCTGACGAAAGCAATAAACGATCGGATACCAAAACAATTCGTATTCGATAAGAAGTACAAAATCCAGCTCCACGAGGATCACCGCTGCGAGGGATTAAACCCCGCGGAACTACGGATCTTCACGGATGGATCTAAAACAGGTACTGGCACAGGTGCTGGAGTCTTCTCCGAGGATCTCAACATCCAGATAGCCAAACCTCTGGGGGCCCACAACACGGTATTTCAGGCAGAATGCATGGGCATTTCCCTGGCGGCATCTGCCATCTTAGCCAGGAAGGTTGTGGACCACTCAATCCGTATACTCTCAGACAGCATGGCTGTACTGCTGGCACTAAACAACCACACAGTCAACTCTGGGTTAATACACGAGTGTCACCAACGCCTGAACCAGGTTGGTAATCTCAATAATATAACCATCCAATGGATTAAGGGACACAGCGATTCCCGAGGCAATGATGCCGCGGACGAACTCGCTAGAAGGGGATTGAGCATGGCAGCGGTGGGACCCGAACCTATCGTGCCACTCCCTTTCGGATACCTACGCACACTGGTAAGGAACCGAACTAGTGAACAACACCACAAGCTATGGCTAGACCACGGCGAGTGCAGGCAGGCCAAGGAAGCACTTCCTACTATCGACGGCCGCCTCACTAAACGCGCGCTTCGGTTGACCAAACCGCAGCTGCGCACAGTTACAGCTGCCATTACTGGACACGGCTCTTTTAATAAACACCTCTTTGTCATAGGAGTCACGGACAGCCCCCTGTGCCGTGCCTGCATGGAGGAAGACGAGACAGCAGCCCACGTGCTTCTGCACTGCCCAGGGGTTGCAACATACAGGGCAAAGTACTTCGGTAACCCAGGTACTCTCCGCGAGATTGTCAGCAACACCAAGGCGCTGCTGGCCTTTCTCGGGGAGTTAGGGTGGATCGAATAAAATTCCCACCCGCACGCAAAATACGCGCTTTGACGTGGAGTTGCGGACACCAGCCCGCTATACAATACAATACAATACAATAGGGTGTTATTTATGTCAAGTTTTAGGTCAGTTCTGTCATTACCGGTAAACAATATGGTAACTGTCGAAATGTCATTTATATAAATTAGAAAAAGTGGTGGGCCTAGAATGCTGCCCTGAGGAACACCGGAAAGGATATTTCTTACTTCAGACACAACGGTTTCTTCAGTTCTGGTAGTTAAAGAGACTCTTTTTAATTCTACCATCTATTTTCTGTCATTGAGATATGATTCAATTAATTTGTATACGTTACCCCTTACGCCAAATGCATATAATTTATTCAAGAGTATTTAATGGCTGACTCGGTCGAATGCTTTTGACATATCCATGTACAGAGCTATGGCTGGCGACCTAGTGTCCATATTTAGAAGAACTTTGTGTAAAAAGTTATATATTGCTGTATTAACCGATTTATTTTTCCTAAAACCATATTGGCATGGGGTAAATATATTGTTACTTTCGAAAAATGGGTAGAGGCAGTTATAAATGTTTTTTTTCGAATATTTTAGAGAAAATGGTTATTAAAGCAATTGGCCTGTAGTTACCTTACCTAAAATGTTTGCGCGAGAAAAACCACATAACCTGAAATCATCACGATCGCGCCGACTAGCGAACTCATTTGGCAATCACGTTCACTCACTCGAAGTTAGCCGAATGATGCGCCACAATTCACGAACACCTAATTTCGGTGGGGCCGAAGGTTCGGCCAATTATTGGCCGAAACCGAAACTGTGACCGAAACTAGATTTTTTGGCCGAAACTAGCTGAAACCGAAACCGAACCTTCGGTCGGTCCTTAATAATAACATTGTTGATTACTTGTTTAAGTTTCTAAAACATCACTTATTCTAAAATTTATTGTTTTATGTAACATGTTTTAATGAAACGGAACGCACTCTCAAAACGCGTCGTCTCTCGATAACACCGGTATTGACGTCAAAGTCTATGTGTCAAAAAAACACTCTTATTTGAAAAGTAGGTACTTAAAGTTTCACGAATATTGTATTATAATATTTTTATTGCAATTTATGCTTGAATAAAGCCATACAATTAGTAAAATTATTTTATTAAGGCCAAAAATTTAATGTAAACAAGGCAGATTGTGTTAAATGACGTCACATCATGGCGGACAGTCACGGACGTTTGCACTGTTGTAGAAAACTGCAGGAGTATAATGGCCTGTGGACGGTGGGCTATGGGCTAGCTCGCCGTCCGTCCGTCTCATGACG
This sequence comes from Xestia xanthographa, assembly GCA_905147715.2. Taxonomy (NCBI): domain Eukaryota; kingdom Metazoa; phylum Arthropoda; class Insecta; order Lepidoptera; family Noctuidae; genus Xestia; species Xestia xanthographa. The sequence continues at coordinate 11,945,577 of LR990657.1, read as the reverse complement.
ACAGGCCGTGTCGACGGCGCGTTCGTGTTCCACGCGCGCCTCATAGAGAGTGAGCAAAAGGGAAGGGGTCCGTAGGGACCGATGCCTGCCGGGGTTGCGGGACTGTTCGAAAGAGATACCGTGGCCCCGGAACACAAAGGGCGATCAAGGAACATGGATGGGTTTTAGTCAGTAAAAGTTAAAAATTTTGATGATTTCCCATCCGAAAAAAATAAAAAATAAAGGAGTATAATATTATTTTTGAGCGACAGTCGTCGAACTTAACTTTTAATACTTTTCTTGGGTTGATACTTATTCATCATCATCATCATCATCAGCCTATTAATGTTCCCACTACTGCTAGGACACCGGCCTCCTCTCTATGAGAGGGAATGGGCTATAATCTACCACGCGGGCCCAGTGCGGATTGGTAGATGTCACATGTCTTCGAATTTTTTGGTTCTATGACATGCCGGTTTCCTCACGATGTTTTCCTTCATCGTTTTGATATTACTGTCTTTTATTGATTTCAGTGAATAAAACATGCATCTTCTCTATTGGTTTGAGCCGCTGAAAAAAATCTCGAAAGACATAGGTCCATGTAACATAAGCGAATAGTCCGACGCTTTGTATTCCAAATCTAAACGAGAACTAGTCTTCTTCATCAAACTTGGCAGTCCTAGCACACCTCGATTACCTTATTCGCTGCCTTAAATTGTTTGTTTACGTCATGAATGTGTTATTCGTATGTATGTTGTTTATGTTACCTGTATTTCTGGAAATAAACGATTTCATTTCAATATTATGTGTTCACGTATATACAGAAACCAGTATCTGTTTTAAAAATAGATCTTAATCTGTCACGTCAAAATATCAAATTTATATACATTTGTATGATTACACTTATTGAAAATTTGAGGTCAATATTCGAGTGAAATGGCATTTCAAATAGGTATGACAGAAAGCGTTAAAAGGCGATGGCTACCGAGATGGTAGATAATAGAGAATTTTTCTTTCGAGTATCCCACTTTATTGGGTATCCAATAAAGTGGGATACTCGAAAGAAAAATAAAAATATAAATCCAAATTATGGTTGTGATGACATTGGCGCCTAACTACCAAACTACATAATATGTATGTGGCCATGACTCTGGCATACTGGTGTGATTTGTTCGGTTTTTTGCTGACAATGAAGTCATTTCATAAAACATCGCCGTAACGTAACTATGGGTGTAAAAACCCCTTAACGAAGCCGAAAGGCATCGTGATATATATTATTTTTTAGTTCTACACCATAGGTACCTGCGAACCTTCTAGTTACGGAGATATTGGGGGTCAAAGTTTCAACTTTTTGACAAGTATTTTTTTTAAATACAAGTTTTTATTGTAAGATTTTTACTTTCAACATCTCCACAACCCCCACACTATTCAATCCATCCACCAGGACAATGTTTTGAGTGCGTTACATCGAGTTTCACCGTAAAACATGATTTTTCACCCAAAAAAAAAAGTCGCTTCCCAGCAATAATTTTGCATAAAGGAACTTCGTTTAATGTAAAAAATGCTTGGTTGACGACTTTGTGATGAGGTGTTTACTCCCTGTATTTATTTTCCGATTGCAATCTTAATTCAAAAATTAATTGAATAGAAGTTACCAAAATGGTTTACTACTACTACTACTACGACAGCCCATAACGTCCACTGCTGGACATAAGCCTCTCCCATGATGGGAGGAATTTGCCGTAATCTCCACGCTTGGCAGGCGGATTGGAGATCGCAGTGATGAAAGACTAACAGAAAACGCTGCTGCCCATTCTCAGGTCTACAAAATGGTTTACAGAATTTAAAATGCGTAAATGATAATGTGAGCAAATTGAGCATTGTGTGTAGCATACACACAATGCTCAATTAGTTGAGATATTATTATTCGCTCCATTTATGTACTTTACTTTGTATAATAAAAAATAATAATTAAAAATTTAAAAAACCCGACTGCATAAAAAATAACTAATTACTTTAAATAAAAACTGAAAAGAAAAAAAACAAGCTCAATAATAAATTCTAATACGGAACATATTGACTGCAGCAGTCGGGACCCATATTGGATTTAATGATTTTAGTCTAGATTATTTAATGGGTTGTTTTTTTCTTTTCAGTTTTTATTTAAAGTAATTAGTTATTTTTTATGCAGTCGGGTTTTTTAATTTTTTTAATTATTATTTTTTATTTTACAGTTTTTAGTTACTTAGATATACCATTTTAAAATCCTCATAATGAGCCCTTTATCAAGCCGTTCAGGCTGCAGAGCATGCCAAACATTTGAATTTAGCGCCAGAAATCCGCCATTTTGTTTTATTTTTATTATTTTGATATACTCGGTATCACTCTCACAGTAAATACGAATCTAACGACACCTCTCAAGCTAAAATCCATCGAGCCGTTCAGACTGCAGAGCGTGCCAAATATTTGAATTTGGCGCCAAAAATCCGCCTTTTTGTTTTTTATATTTTGATATACCTATATATACTATACATACTCATTGGGCCGTCCAGTTACTAAACGACTAAAATTAGCTGTATTTACCAGTGCTGTGCGCGCGTTACGTGTATCTGATCGAATGAGTGAAGACTTGTCTATGCATAAACACGCCAGTATAAATGTCACGGACTCGCGATGACGAGCCTTTTTTGGAAATATTCTGCTCCCAGTGACTAGACGCGTTTTTTATAGGAAATTAAATTTCTAGAAGTATTCGTGATCTAGAATATTCGGGCTTAAAGCAGGCAGCTTTAATTTTTGTTAGTAACCTAACTCTTAACGTTTTGTGTCTGCGTAAACCCCATACTGGGGTTCAAGATTCCGGCTGACAGTCAGGATTTCGGCTGACAACCGTTTTACCGGCATCCAATTTGCCGCGGGCTCCGCAGCGGGTACCCTTTACCTGCGTGGCCGCGTCGAAATTCTACGGGTCGCGGTCGGCGCGATCATCTGCCGTCCGTCACCCTACCTGGCGTCTGCAGCGTGGCACACCGCTACGGTCATCGTCACGCCGGGCTGAGCCAGGAGAGTACCGTGCAACCCCCGGGCGGGCTTGGAGAAACTTGTGACCATAAACCTACCCACACCCGTTTAGTTTATTAATATATTTTTATGTTGACCTGGGTCCGTGGTTTTCTTTTATTTACCCCCACGGACACCTTTTCCGTCACACTCTCAAGCTAAAATCCATCGAGCCGTTTAGGCCACAGAGCGTGCCAAACAATTATACATACATACATACTTTCGAAAAACATAACCCTCCTTCTGGCGCAGTCGGGTAAAAAGGCATCAAGATGAAAATCTGGGCGTTTACACCTGGGACTTCAGAGGATTAGGAATTCCAAACTGAAAACCACCATGATTAAATCTACTTGTCTTGTATTTTGTGTGGTGATTGTTTGCTTAAGAAGTAGGTACTTATGTTAGTATCATTTTTGCATGGAATCTCGTTCGAACTCCGACAGAGCGTGGTGGAAAGTTAGGCAGAGGTGTTCCTATTAACTAAGTATATCCGTAATTCACCAGATATGATTTTTAGTAATTCTAATGTTTATTTATCCGTTTTAATACTTTATTTTTCAGTCGCCTCGTTTCGTTTCCTCTGAGTCATTTGTCTTTATTATGCGTTAAAAGGTAGCTGAAGCACAGAATGCTTCTCCTTTAAAAACTGTTGCAACCATAGTAGAAGAGTGCTCCAAGGATTTTGGGACTACAAGAAATGAAATGATGGCCGCTACAGTGGCAGGTGATTTATCAGGTATAAATCACCTGCCACTGGGGCCTGCACTTGTGTCTGGGGATGCTACTTCAAGAAACTTGGAATTGCCCCAGTGTGCGACCTCTCCACTTTCCTCACCTAATACTAATAGTTAAATTTTTAAGGAAATCGACGTCATCATCGATATTTCAGTTTGAGAAACAATTTAAACAAAGAAAAAATTTTTTTTCAGGTTTACAGAACATTTAAATGGTGCAAATCTTCTATATATATATATATATATATACATATAATAAAACAGTAGAAAAACTGTGTCTGTACATTGAATATATTAAAAAAAAAAATTGAGGGGGGTTTAGAAATAGGAAAAGAACACGAATCAAAAAAAAAATTCTGTCTGTTTGTCTGTTTGTCTGTTTGTTTGTACACGCTAATCTTCGGAACTACTGAACAGATTTGAATGATTTTTTTGTTGTTGTATAGGTATTAAGTCTGGGCAAGATATAGGCTATAATTTATCTTGGAAACTTGAACACCTGATGCAGAACCACAACAGACCAGCTGAACTATAAGAGATACAAAAATGGTACCGTAGCAAAAATTGTTCCACGTGATGGGCATTTTCTGATGAGAGAATAAATTTGAAGATCTGGAACACCTGATGTGGAACTCCAAGAGCCCAGCTACACTAACATATATATAGGAATGACGTTTTAGCAAAAGTTGTTCAATCTGATGAGCACTCTCTGTTGACTTATAAAAATCGAAGATCCGGAACACCTGATGTGGAACTCCAAGAGCCCAGCTACACTAACATATATAGAGGAATGACGTTTTAGCAAAAGTTGTTCAATCTGATGAGCACTCTTTGTTGATTTATAAGATCTGAAACACCTGTTGTGGAACTCCGAGAGCCCAGCTACACCATAACACATATAGGAATGACGTCTTAGCAAAAGTTGTTCAATCTGATGAGCACTCTCTGTTGACTTATAAAAATCGAAGATCTGGAACACCTGATGTGGAACTCCAAGAGCCCAGCTACACTAACATATATATAGGAATGACGTTTTAGCAAAAGTTGTTGAATCTGATGAGCACACTCTGTTGACTAATAAAAATCAAAGATCTGAACCACCTAATGTGGAACTCCAAGAGCCCAGCCACACCATAACACGTAGGAATGACGTCTTAGCAAGTGTTGTTTGGTCTGATGGGCATTTCCTGTTGACTTTTATCTTGGAAACAAACACCTGATGCAGAACCGCAACAGACCAGCTGAACTATAAGAGATACAAAAATGGTACCATAGCAAAAATTGTTCCACGTGATGAGCATTATAGTATTATGCTATACTTACGCTTCATATTCATCATTCATAATACTATTTATCATGCTTTTTATTTGTTTATATATCTACACTCAGCAAATCGATTTAAATACGATTCTTTAACTTGGAAATAGCTGAAATAAAATATTATTATAATTTTCATGTTGTGATATTTACGTCAAGCGTCAAATTGTCAAACTGTCAGTTAGTTTTTTAATTCTCTTTCTGCTCAGTCTATGGTCTAGCTCTATGATTTCTCTTTTTGGTTTGTATAATTTAAATTATTTTTATCAATATGCTTAGCCAATGTATTTTATAAATTATTACGATTGTTTAATAACTTAATATTAAATGATTATATTATTTTATAAAATTCTTTACGCACTCATGTATATGTCCTGGCCGACTACACTTGTCAGTTGAGATGATGGCCACACTAAGAAAACTAAGATTTGAAAGAAGAAGACTACTTAGGAGAAACGAGCTGACGGACGGCTGAAAGTCTACTCGGGAATCTGATTTGAGGAGTATCAGAGAGCAGCTTGGTTTTGGCGGTGAGATTCTTAAACTGTCCAGGGGATCCAACGAAAGTTTCTCCTGGGACTTCTACTCCCGATGTTCGGAGGCTAACTACGTGCCTGTCCATCTACTGGTCTCGCAGGGCTGTCCTACGTCTGGCCCTGAGTTCTGCACTGTCTTGCTGCTGAGCTGTCCTAGTGAACTCTGAGATCTGCGCTGCCGCCGTTTCTACTGCTTCAGAGCTCAACTTCAAGGTTACTCCGGTATCGACCTGCTACCCTGACGCCTGATTCCGTTCTTACAGTGTGGTAAACTCATTATTGTCCATCTAAGTGCATAAACTTTAAAACTGAGTGCGTGCTAGGTAGTTTTTTATAACTAGCTGTATTTTTTTATCTTTCCCCTCTATTAAAATTTAATTGAACAAGTCTGCTTATCCATTTATTTTAAATAGGAGCAAGTAGATTTGTTACAGCATTTTCTGTTGAAGATCTGGAACACCTGATGTGGAACTTCAAGAGCCCAGCTACACTACAACATATATATAGGAATGAAGTTTTAGCAAAAGTTGTTCAATCTGATGAGCACTCTCTGTTGACTTATAAAAATCGAAGATCTGGAACACCTGTTGTGGAACTCCAAGAGCCCAGCTACACCATAACCCATAGGAATGACATCTTAGCAAGTGTTGTTTGGTCTGATGGGCATTTCCTGTTGACTTTTATCTTGGAAACAAACACCTGATGCAGAACCGCAACAGACCGGCTGAACTATAAGAGATACAAAAATGGTACAATAGCAAAAATTGTTCTACGTGATGAGCATTTTCTGCTGTGGGAATAAATTTGAAGATCTGGAACACCTCGAAGATCTGGAACACCTGTTGTAGAACTCCAAGAGCCCAGCTACACCATAACACATAGGAATGACGTCTCAGCAAGTGTTGTTTGGTCTGATGGGCATTTTCTGTTGACTTATAAAAATGTTTAGTCTGATGGGCATTTCCTGTTGACTTACAAAAATGAAAGATCTGGAACGTCTCGAATCGTCTCGCGCATCCCGTTGTATTCCCGTTCCCGGGCTCTTAAAATTCCACATCAGACGTTTTGAGGTCTTCAATTTTGACGACCCCGTTGTCGCTGGCATAAGCAACAGGATCCGCGTACGAAGTCGCGGGCAGAAGCTAGTTCACAAATAAGTGCTTATTTTATTAAACCTTATACCCGTATTACCCCTTATACCCTTAACCTGAAATATTACCTTAAAATTAAAGGTAATATTTCACAGGCTTCCTACAATTTATATTCCAGGTCAATTATTTTGAAAACACGGTAGAAAAAATTAAACAATCTGATCAACCATGAAGTCACCTCAACTTATCTACATGGTGTAAACAGCCGTCAACCAAGCATTATGTAGGTATATCAAACCTAAGTAACTTTACGCAAAAATATTATTGCTGGGAAACGACTTTTTTTGGGTGAAAAATTACGGCAATGTAATGCACTCAAAACATTGTGCTGATGGATGGAATGAATAGTCCGGAAATCGATGTATAAAAAAAAACTTGCTAAAAGTTGGAACTTTGACAGGTATGGTGTAAAACAAAAAAAAATATCGCAATGATGGTTAGAACAAGTCTTTTTTACACTGATATCATAAATACCCTTAAAATTGGCAGACAATCAACAACTTTCAACATAAAAGACACAAAAAGCGGCCGCCGTACGTCCCTCCTTAAAGAACGTCCTAGTTTAATAGCGGGAATGAAGAATTGGAGCAAGTAATTCCCAAGAAGGTCTCATTAAAAGTCCCATTTATCTGCAGAGCTACACCATTATTATTTCTGAGGCTTTTCTGAATTTGAATAGGCTTCCGATCATGTTTGGCACCTTTTTTTCTGCTTTATGGGAAGGCAAACAACTAAAACTCACCAAGTTATTCTTAGCTACGAACATGTTTGATATAGTAATTTAGGTTGAACAAGGAATTGAGGTTTCTTTCTGCTTTACTTTGCAACTGGAGTCCCACAAGGGTCGGTTTTGAAACCTGTTCTATAGAATGCTTATAAAAGATCTGAGGTTATAGGACTTTATAATGTCAGACATTGACCAATTATAAACTATTTATACTAAAAGATACATCTTAATAAATACTATTTTAGCAACAAACAAATGATTTTATTTACTTAAATTACCGATATTTGGTGATTTTCAAGATCTCTTTAGCGAGCGAAGTAAGCAAGAAACAGTTTATAAATTGAGACGCATCGCAACGGCAGCACGACGCGGTCTCGATGCGCAGCGAGACGCCGCGCGGCGCAGCGGAACGTGTCTACATTCGCCGCGTGCACCCGCTCCGCCGCGTCCACCCGCATTCTACCATTTGCAAGCGCATGAGAACGACGAGACAAGTCGCCACGGCAGGCCCAGGCTGCGCCTCGCGGCGTCGCGTGGCTTCGCGAGGTGCAGCGCCGCTCTTGCACGCCGCGGTACCGGCGATGCTCCGCTCTACGCCGCGAGGCATCTTGAGGCGCAGCGCTGCATGGAGCAACGTATTCTGAATTAGCACAATAAAATGTGTATCTTTTCGTGTAGTAAATAAATTTATATTTTGAGTCATTCATATTAAATGTGCAGCGCGCAGCGTCGCGTCACGTCGCGTTTCGGTGTGTCCTGACCCTTATTTGTATCCCTCTGATTACGTCATATCAGTCTGAAAGAGCGAGTTAAATTAATTTAGGACATATTAGTTCCAATCTGTTTTTCACTGAAACGGGTCCTACAAGGGCCAACCCTTGTAGGACCCGTTTCGATAATTTAATGTTAATTTAATTTGTTCTTGATGCTTTGTTTAATGATTTGTGTTTTCACTTTTTTATAAAACTGACCTGTAATTCTTTGTAATTATTAATAAATAAACTAAACTACACTATATAAACTGACTCTGTTGTGAAGATGTAGGTATTCTAAAAAAAATGTCGGTCTACTTCCTACAATAATGTAATAGCCGAACATATAAATTAAGCCAAGCACACTCTTGCTATCGCGTATGTGTGTGCACTGTGCGTGATGATGTGATCGTGTGGTATAGTAAATTGTTTTAGTAAATTGAGTTGTGTGTATATGATTGGGTAAGTACGCGAAATGCTGCAAAATGAGCATTGTGTATCGATAAGTGACATATTATGATAATTACAACCCAAATTGGTATATTTCAGTTTGTATATAAAAAGGCGTGTAGTTTGTATTCCAGGCATTGATGCTCCAAAACTGAAAAGTAATATGTCTAAACATATTTGTTTTGTGGTGTGGGTCGTAAGCTTAAGCTGCGTTTGTGTAAGTATCGTTTATTCGTATTTCAAGCAATTTTGTTTTCATAGCGATATTATTTTTAGGATAAATTTATTGGGGTCGGGGGGCTTTCGGGACCAGGACCACGGTTCCGGATTACCCCTAAAAAATTTTTTGTGGTATTTTGGGACCGCAAGAAAACAAAACAAATTGATGTCTTGGGAAAGTACGGTCAGCCAAACATATTTCGTATTGAGTCGTTCATCAACTGGTCCCACATGCCTACGGCCCATTTGGAACGAGTTGATGAAAATCAAAATAAGTAATTTTTCGTTCTGCAACTCGTCCCACGTATGAAAAAAGTATAATCTGTAGTAAAAGTGTTAGTGTGGAAAAATATTGCCTCTAAAATATTTAATCATCACAACATTGTCTAGATGTTAGTTATCGGCCTAGTTAGTAACCTTACGAAAAGTACTAGGCGGGCCATGAGTTCAAGAAAGTATTATTTTATTGCATTCCACCTTGAGCTCTGTATCAGGACACTTGTTCAAAAGACATTTGAGCTCAGGACACTTGCGCGAACGCACTTGCGCTAAAAGACATAATAATATGCGCGAATAGACACTTGCACGACTGGACTTTTGATGGCCACTGGGGTTTACTCTTTATAGAAACATAACATCACGATTGTTATTACTTGAAGGTGATTTTTTTTTGGTTTTTTCGTCATGGGTGTCGTTTCCATGGTTATTTGGGTCGCTGATAACTAAAATGAGGTCAAAATGAAAATCTAAGATGGTTCCGACGAAATTTTTTGGTTTTTCCATCATGGGTGTCGTTTCCATGGTTCTTTGGGTCGCTGATAACGAAAATGAGGTCAAAATGAAAATTCAAGGTGGCGCCGACGAAAATTTTCGGTTTTTCCTTCATGGGTGTCGTTTTCATGGTTTTTGGGTCGCTGATAACTAAAATGAGGTCAAAATGAAAATCCAAGATGGCGACGACAAAAATTTTTGGTTTTTCTATCATGGGAAAGTATAAGTATCGCTATAGTTTTGACTGGTCAAAAGTAGTTATTATTATCTTAACCGCTATACTTTTCGATGACCATCTATGAAAAATGTTGAAAAATACAATAATAATAGACACAACAAGTTTAAGTGTTGTATATTACAAGGATACAATAATAAGAGTATTTTCGTTTTTTTGGGACTCGATCGGAAACCGACTTTACAGATAACCCTTTTTTTGGCAGTTTCAGCTAGATTTAGGCACGTTTGCACATCACATTGTAAATGACATTTCGTGCAAAACGTGTTTAAACATCTCAGTCTCTGTTAAATGAAACATTGTACGATATATCGTGGTGCAAAGTGACCTTATACTGTTACCACCTTCACCGCTATGAGGTACTCCCAGTTCATGTTGTTGCTATTTCATTTTATCGAGAAAGCAGCTTTGGAATAAAAGAAGCACATAAGGGTTATCGGGGGTTGGTTTGAGTTACTTTTTTTTTGTTATCAGCGACCCAAAAAACCATGGAAACGACACCCATGACGGAAAAACCGAAAATTTTCGTCGGCACCATCTTGGGTTTTCATTTTAACCTCATTTTCGTTATCAGCGACTCCAAAAACCATGGAAACGACACCCATGATGGAAAACCAAAAATTTTCGTAGATGGAATTACCTTCTTTAATTTATGTTAGCCTAGTACTTTTTCTAAGGTAACTTATCAATTTGTTTGAAAAGTAATTTTATTCTTAAAAAAATATTGTTATAATCTTGTCGTCCTAACTGTACCTAAAGTTAATAAAGTTTAAAGTTCCACGCAAAAAGAAACGTTGCAGAATGAAAATATTACTTATTTTGATTTTCATGAACTCGTCCCAAATGGGCCGTGGGCTTGTGGGACGAGTTGATGAAAAATAGTACATTTTGATACAAGTAGAGATTTTTTATTTTGTTTTTCTAATACGGTCTTTAAAATAAATTCATGTAATTGTTGATCACAATATTACTTCAGCTTACTGTACTCTAACTTTTGTTTTCTTGTGGTCTCAAAATACCACTCAAAAATATTTAAGGGGAATCCGGGACCGCGGTTCTGGTCCCGAAAGCCCCCCGACCCATTTGTTGGTCTATCTGTTCATATCTATGATTTAAAATACTGTCCATTGAGTTTGTTACTCGTTCTTCTCTATAGAAATGATACGTTTTGGACCGGGTAATTGCCTTTTCACTAACTGACCGAGTCTTTGACAATTTAAAAGTGCACATGGTTTATATGAAAAAAAAAAAGATTTTTTTCTTTATATTTATTGATTTTCTAATATGCGTGAAGGCTGATGAAGATGTAAGTTCTCATAAAGAATTTGAGGCCTTGAGAGAAGGGTGCTTAAAGGAGTACGGAACCACAGAAGCTGATTTTATCGAAGCCATGACGACAGCCGACGTGTCGAAGATAAATCCATGTTTTTTTGGCTGCTACTTAAAGAAAATTGGATTTGTATGTATTAAAACCTTACTAAGGGTTGCTTAGTATTTCTAATTGTGTGTACCAATCGGCTGTCCACATTTCGAGTTGAGTGAGAGAACTGGGTTGATCAACCATACAATAAAATCTTAAATTCTACAACTATTGTAATTGTTGTCTTTTAGGTGTATGATGAAGAACAAGTTGTAACGTTCCCATACAAAAGGGAGGATCCTCCGACCAGACGTATGCTGGATCTGGTGGGCTATTGCCCGACAGCTGCTGTTGTCGTGTTTTTCAATATGGCCTTGACGCTGACGTTAAGAATTTTGAGTACTTTTTGTACAATGTTGCTGTAGTTCGTTTTGCAATGCCGCTATTGTCTCATGCCTTCTTTGTATGAGAAGAGGCTTTTGCCTTGCAATAGGTCAATAATAGCCTGAAAACAAAGTGGAAAACAAGGAAATACGCCATAGAATCATTATAAAAGAAAAGGTTATACGTGTTCTACTTCTTAGACTACATATTGTATTTTTGTATATTTTTTCAGCTGAATGACAAAGGTCAATACGATCCGAGCATCTACCTGCAGGACTTAAAAGAGATTGTAAAGGAAAATGATCCTTATTACGCCAAAATTAAAGAAGTAGCAGAGAAATGCAAATCTGGTAAAAAAATGTCTTTGATATGATGTAAACTGTATAATATGATCTACATTTTTCGTATTCTGTTTGTATTCTGACTCATCTAATGACTTTGTGAATGGGCAGCAGCGTTTTCTGTTAGTCTTTCATCACTGCGATCTCCAATCCGCCTGCCAAGTGTGGAGATTACGCCAAATTCCTCCCATCATGGGAGAGGCTTATGTCCAGCAGTGGACGTTATGGGCTGTTGTTGTTGTAATGACTTTGTGGCGTTATGCCAGTTTTCTATGGCTAGCATTTTAGTTTAGACTAACAAATAAGTATTCGTTCCAAACCAGAATGATCATAAGCGCTACTGCGAAGCAGTAGGTCCTGGGTTCGATTTCAAAGCGTTTCGGTTCAGAACAAAGTGTTATTATTTTTTTCTTATTTGAATTTCTCAGTGACAGTGAGATTTGTGTCCAGTTGATACTTCTTGTGTGAGTCCTTCTGCTTGCAATAATCGTCTACACTAATATTATAAAGTGGAAAGATTTGTATTTTTGTATGTTTGTAATGAATAAACTTAAAAACTACTGCGCCGATTTCAAAAAATCTTACACCATTAGAAAGCTACATTCACCCTGAGTAACATAGGTTATATTTTATCCCCGCACAATCACGGGAACGGGAACTACGCGGGTGAAACCGCGGGACGTCAGCTATAATTTATATTTTGAAATAGCAATCAAAATTAAAAATTATACACTCTAGTCGTACATACTAACACACTGTTAATAGCTTTGGTGCTGATAGAAAATTATAATTCTAACGGCAAAAGTGTTCCATTGCTGGTCAAAAGTCTCCTTTAATTCTTTTCACTTACGCTTATCATCAAATGCATTATTTTTAGGGTTCCGTACCCAAAGGGTAAAAACGGAACCCTATTACTAAGACTTCGCTGTCTGTCCGTCTGTCTGTCACCAGGCTGTATCTCATGAACCGTGACAGCTAGACAGTTGAAATTTTCACAGATGATGTATTTCTGTTGTCGCTATAACAACAAATACTAAATATAGTCAATGGTACGGAACCCTTCGTGTGCGAGTCCGACTCGCACTTGGCCGGTTTTTTATACTTGACAAATTTCAGTAAAGGATGAAGTCGTAAGCGACGGTGAAGCTGGATGCCAGATGGGTGCGTTGGTGGCCGCTTGCTTCATTAAAGGAGAAAATGAGATATTCAGTTAGTATCTTTATTTGCATAAAATGTGGTTACAGTAGTATTGTAGGGCGTGTAAAAAGTGCAATTTAAGTTTTTTTTTTGTTTTAGCTCTAGAGAGTGCGATTTTAGGCTACTACTAACTAGTAGTATTGGGCATTGGTAACTACCAATGCCTCATGAGGCTAAGTGAAAACTAACGAGGGGCACATATTTTGGATGTTTAACCCCTATAAGCCTGCTTTGGGTCCACGTCCATTCATTTGATAATGTAAGGGCATTAGAATAGTGCTGCAATACTCTCTGACTTTTCTATCATAGTTATCTCTGGTAGAATTTGGTTTTGTCCCGGTTCTGCGTATTTTAACATAATTGAGAGATTTTTAAAAGAAGACCACACCATACCGTCACGAAAAGTAAACAATAATAATAAAATTATGTGCTATCAATTTTACGGTAGCTACATATTTCAAGTGAGTCTTATTTTTCAGATTCGCATAACGAACAGAACTGAATACGCAGCGATACGAGCTACAAATCTAAACCTTCATGGAATTTTGAATAACACTTATTCAAATAAATAAATCACATTTACTTTTGAGTTTTATTCTCTTAAGTATTGCAAAAATGTACGCTCGCCAGAATTAACCAGTAAGGGTTAGTTCCCACCGAGACGCGACGCGACGCGATGCTGCGCACGCATTTTAATAGAGCGACTCAAAATATAACTTTATTTACTACACGAAAAGATACACATTTCATTGTGAGAATTCAGAATACGTTGAACCATGCAGCGCTGCGCCTTGCGGCGCCTCACGGCGTTGAGCGATGCATCACGACGCAGCGGTGCATCACTGGTACGCGCAGCGTGCAAGAGCGGCGCGGCGCGGCGCTGCGCCTCACGACGCCGCGCGATGCGCCTCGCGACGCCGCGCGATGCAGCGCGACGCCGCCGTGAGGCGCAGCCTGACGCCGCCGTGGTGACTTGTCTCGTCGTTCTCATGCGCTTTAAAATGGTAGACTGCGGTTGCACGTGGCGAATGTAGACACGTTCCACTGCGCCGCCGTGAGGCGTCTCGCTGAGGTGTTGCCGTCGTGCTGCCAGCGATTTTATGATGCACCTCACGACGTTGCGATGCGTCTCGCGGCGCCGCGTGGCGCAGCGCGAAATAACTGGCCTCTTCCAGTATCATCGCGCCGCTTCGCGCTGCGTTGCGTCTCGTTGTGAACTGACGCTAACACATAAAGCGCAGTATTTTCCAGTCAAAACAATAGACAGCACAAGGAGCACGACTCGAATGGAAGACCACTGCTGGGCAAAATTGTCATCAGAATGGTTGGCAAAAAACAAAAAGCGACGCCGTCATTTCTGACTGCTTACGTGAATTCGATTGAAGAGAAAATGTCATGCCATTACATCTGCATATAACAGTAGGTACTACTCATTCTATATACTGACTGAACCAGTTGTGAACATGCATTCTAGAAAATTAATCTATTTACATTTCCTACAAGAATGTAGTATGGGGGTCTTTTCCGCCTGCCCATTTTAATTTTTTTTCGCTTAAATCATGCGGAGGCGCTGAGCCACGCCCCCTTAAAGTTTGGACCGATTAGGAAAGCGTCAACTTTGGCGCGCAAAATAACAATAACTCTCGTTTGGCGTGCGTCGTCAGTGCGCTCGGCCGATTCGGTATCTTTTCATTCATTTTTTCTACACAAAGTCAACGGGGCGGGGCTAGAGAGCTTTTTTATGTTGCGAGTGCAAGCAAAAATGAGCTTAGTGGTGGTCAGGCGGGAGTGTCTTCGATAGGTCGAAAATATAAATTATGCCAGTCACGCTATTGTCGTATATCTGACCCGTGCAACTTCGTCTGCGTCACATAAGAGAGAGAGAAGGTTAAAGAGAGAGGGTCATAGGCCCCTATACCAATACCTATACCAATTCTAAAGAGCTTATCACACACATCATTCCGGTCATCACACACATAATGAAAATGCGCGCGCGGTACTGGATCATTATTTTGTGGCGGAGTTATTTTAAAACTGTGATACCTCCTACTACTAAGATATTCATAGAAATCAATAATGACAATAGGTCAATTTTGTTCAAAATTTAAAAAAATACTTGTGATAAATAACGTATTTATTTGGATAAGGATTAATACCATGTTTATAAAAACCGGCTATGTGCTATTTCTAGCTTTATTGTGATTCAGGGTGACTTCTTCTTTATTTCAATAAAAAATCAGAAATATCAAATTGATCTATTCTTGAACAATGCCATGCGTAAAGTGAAGTAGTACAAAAATGGAAGTTGAAACTTAAAGCTGAAAGTATACATGGAGCATTGGGATTGGTTACAAAAGCAACGCGATTAGCTCTTCATGACGTGAATACGTGATAGGCGGTCATCATTGGTTGATGAAGATGACGTGGTGAAAGGTGCGTTCATAAGTTTGAACACCGGCCAAGTGCGTGTCGTGCCACGTGTTGGATTCCGTAGTAGCCCGTTATCACAATATAGAACGATTCGCTTGTTGATTGTCTTTACCCATTATAAACAAGCAACTACTTCATTTTAGTCACTTCAAAGGATTTATTCTAGCCTATTGCCATCAACCGGCTGCTACTAAGAAATTCCTAATGACCGAAAAACCCGATAACAATTTGCCCGAGAAGTAGCGCTTAAAATTACTATACTAATGATCCAGTAGTGTATATGATACGGATTTTGTATTTGGTACAAAATTATCCAACACCCAAGTTCAACGACTATTACTGCTAAACTAATAAATTTATCTTAACCGCTATAATTTTCTTTTTATATTCATAAAATGCACTATCATCATGAATTTTTTCAGATTTTTCAAGCCAGCAGTTTAGCTTTTAGAAGGGGGGGGGGGACAAAAAAATTGCACTTTAATATTTCGTAAATGGAGCTGTTTTGGTGATAGGGTTCAGATTTGCTTGTAAGGACGAAATAAGTTAACGAGGTGTTGATTTGTACGGTTTACTTCTCATACTAACTTGCTACATAGTAATACATGCGATTTAAAGGATAGTGTCACATACACACTTAGATATAAAGGTATACACATGCATACAGTTTTAATTCATTAAATGGTTCGAACATGCCGCCCACCAAAGGGCTTTTAGAGACCTTTACATTAACATAAATTTTCACATAGATGATTATATTAATAGAATTTTCATTAACAAGCATTTATGCTCGAGTCATAGATACTGTAATGCAAGTATATAAGTACACATATTTGTATAACAAGAAATAATATAAAGTGATTTTATCATAACAAAACATTAAACATAAAATATTAATCATCAATGTCTATAGGCAAGGGACACAATTTATTAAAACTTCGCTTAACTACATTGTCACCACTTTTAACACTGTACACTCTTGTGACACCGTCGTCACCTGGATGTTTAGCAACAATCCGACCTAACGCCCATTTGCCAGGAGGAAGGTGATCATTCTTAATGAGTACAAGATTGCCGATATCAACCTCCTTAGTTCTCTTGAGCCATTTTGGTCTCTGCTGCAGGCTGGTAAGGTATTCTGCTTGCCATTTATGCCAGAAATCTCCAAGCAACTTCTGCATGTGCCTCCAGCGGGACAGGTGACTAACTGGAACATCTTGAAGGTTAGCTTCTGGTACAGTAATTGGAGCTTCGCCAATCAAAAAATGTCCTGGTGTTAGGGGTGTCATGTTATCTGTGTCTGCATCATCTATTGGGCTTAGCGGCCTGGTGTTTAGACACGCTTCGATCTGGCAAAGTAGAGTGCTCATTTCTTCGAATGTCAAATGACTGGTCAAAATCCTTTTCATGTGGTGTTTCATGGATTTCACACCCGCCTCCCACAAACCACCGACATGAGGGCTGTAGGCGGGTATGAAGTGCCATTGTGTACCATCCAGTGCAAGAGACTCTGCTACTGGACCTTCGAGTTCAAATTTTGCAGCCTTCCATGCTGCTGCTAGTTCCTTATTGGCTCCTACAAAATTTTTGCCTTGGTCACTCCATATCTGTGAGCATCTTCCACGTCTGGCGATGAACCTTTTGAAAGCACTGATGAAAGATTCGGTTGTGAGATCGCCGACCATTTCTAAGTGGATTGCCTTGGTGCACATACAGACAAATACGGCGACATACGCCTTATTCGTTCTAACTCCTCTACCTTTGGACGCTAAAACTTGATATGGTCCCGCGAAGTCAATTCCACTGTTTATAAAGGGTTTGGGTGGAGTGACTCTGACTTTGGGTAAGTCACCCATTATTTGGTTTTTAGTTGCAGCACTATGTTTAAAGCATATTAAACATTTGCGGATTCTGTATTTGATCATATTTTTCGCCTTTATTAACCAATATTTGGTTCTTATGTAGGACATCATCATTTGAATTCCACCATGTAATGTCTTAATATGAGCATCCTTCACAATAAGTATGGATAAACTGCTGTGATTGTCTAATATTATGGGATTTTTTAAGTCTTCGGGTACGTTTGCATGACGCAATCTACCGCCCACCCTGAGAATGTTCTCACTGTCCAAGTACGGATTGAGTAATTTTAATTTGCTATCTCCCTTGACTTCCTTTCCCTTAGTTAAATTCATAATTTCATCATAAAACCTTTCTCTTTGTGTTATTCTAATGCAGGATTTGATTGCTTCATCTATTTCTTGAGTAGTTATGTCTGTATCTTTGTTTTCTAGTTTCTTCCCCTTTAGGAATCTTTTGCAATAGATTATTGATTTTAAAAGTTCTTCAAAGTTGTCAAAATGATGAAATTGAGTTTCTAGACTCCTTTCTTCTAATTTTAAATTCGACTGTATAATTTCTTTTCTTTCTAAAATTGTTATTAGGTTGTTAGGTCTATTGAATATTATTGTTTTCTGTCTTAGCCACTTTGGGCCTTTCCACCATTTCTCGTCTTCCTTTAACTCTAGGAGATGTTCTCCCCGTGACGCAACATCAGCAGGATTGTCGCTTGTTTTTACATGAAACCAATTAGTTCCTGTGTTGTCTAGTATTTCAACAACCCGATTTCTCACAAATGTTTGCCATCTAGTGGGATCACCCAGTAGCCAAGACAGCACTATTGTGGAGTCACTCCATGCGAATATTTTGTCATCAGGTATTCTCATTGCAGTTTTAATCTGTTTAAGTAAACGAGCCAAGAGAAGGGCACCGCACAACTCTAATCGCGGCAGAGATACTGGTTTAACTGGTGCTACTCGAGTCTTTGCAGCTATTATTTGTGTTCCTACTTCTTGACCCTCTTGTTCAACTCTGACATAAGCAACAGCGGCGTAGGCTTTCGTAGAAGCATCACAAAAACCGTGAATTTCTACGTTTGTTGTATGATCTGTGATTCCCAGCCATCTTTGTACTTCAATCATATTAAGATGTTGAAGACTATCTCGTAGTGCAGTCCAGTCTTGTTTAATATTTGTATCTACCTCTTCATCCCACCCCATTCCTTGCAACCATAGTTTTTGTATTAGGAGCTTTGTGGGTAGTATAGCTGGAGCTAACCAACCCAGTGGGTCAAATAGTCGTTGGACGTCGGCAAGAATCGTGCGTTTGGTTATCGTGTTGTTCATGGGAGGTAAATTAAGACTGTAGTGAAACACGTCTTTGCCCATGTTCCAGCGAAGGCCTAAGGCTGTGATGGTGCCATGGATGGTGATGCCTAGACTGACATGTGATGTTCGTTTTTCAGGTTTGAATTCTCTCAAGAAGTTAGCGTCGTTCGAACACCATTTTTGTAGTGTGAACCCTCCCTTCTGTAGTATAGCCTATGTTTTTAGCTATGTGTATTGCATCTTCTAGATTTTCATTCGAAGCCATGAGGTCATCAACGTAGAAATCTTCTTTGATCATTTTAGCAGCGTCAGGGCATACTGTTCCTTCATCATTTGCTATTTGATGTAAAGTTCGAACGGCCAAGTATGGAGAAGATGCTGTTCCGAATGTGACACGTGTAATTCTGTAATCTTTGACTGGTTGGCTAGGGTCGCTCCTCCATACTATTCTTTGCAGGTCCCTATCTTCTTTTGTCACTAAGATCATACGGTACATGCGTTGTATGTCAGCTACAAAACAAATCTTCTTCATGCGCCATCTCATGATAAGGCTCCTCATATCAGTTTGTAGCTGGGGCCCAACCAGAAGTTCGTCGTTCAACGATACATCGTTATTTCCCTTTTGCGATGCATTGAAAACTATTCTGACTTTCGTAGTTTCCTTATCTTCCTTTACTATTGCGTGATGTGGCAGGTAAACACTATTTTTATTTATTTCTTCCTTTGGTATCTCTTCCATATGATTCATTTCTATATATTCTTCCATGACCTTTGTATATTCTGCTTTTAGTGTATGATTCTTCTCTAGTCTTTTTTCTAATTGAAAAAGCCTCTTCATAGCTATTTCCCTCGTTCCTCCGTGTATTGAAAGTAGTTTATCAGTTTTTGTTGGTAGTTTGACTATATATCGTCCGTCTTCTGTTCTTGAGTGAGTTGTTTGGTAAATTTCTTCACATTTTTTTTCTTCTTGTGTTAGTGTTGTTTTATTGTCAGTATCCAACTCCCACATTTCTTTCAACATCTTATTCAAGTCAAGGCTATGATGCATCACAATGAAATCATTGTTATTTCCTTGTTCGTGTATGTTCCCAAAAAGGATCCACCCTAGGCTGGTATTTTGAGCGCATGGAGAACCAGGGGGGGCCTTGATTATATCGCTTCTTAAGATTTGGGCACATACTTCGACACCTAGTAGTAGGTCAATTCGTCCTCGTTTATTGAAGCCAGGGTCGGCTAATACTAGACCTTCTAAATGAGACCAGGTGTTGGTTGGAATGGTATTTGATGGTAATTGCGTTGTAATTCGCGTTGACATAATGTAAGCCTTCACTCGTAACTTGAAACTGTCATCTTGTCTTGATCGCAGCTCGATATAGGCAGCATGTTTAATGGCAGTTGTGGTTGAGCCGACCCCATTGACTGTTGCGTGAGCGGCCATTCTCTTGAGTCGTAACAGCTGGGCAGCTCTCTCACTAATGAATGTGGCCTGTGAGCCCTGGTCAACTAGTGCACGTAGTATGGTCACTCGTCCTGATTCGTCACACACTGGAACTAATGCTGTGGCCAATAGTGCTGTAGACGTGCTAGCTGTAAAATGCGATGAAAGCTCAACAGGTTCATTAGCTTCTTTTGTTTGTGATTGTTCTTCAATTTGATGGTGCTTAGCTTGCGTATCATCTGGTTGCTTGGTATTACTTGTTTGTGCATTTTGGTGAACTAGAGAATGGTGCCGTTTATGACATATACGGCATGACATATTTAACCTACATTTTCTAGCCGAGTGTCCTGGTGCCAGACAATTGAAACAGAGCTGGTACTTCTTCACATATTCACACCTCTCAGTTGGTTCCATTTTAGTAAACTCCTTACAATGGCATAGCGTGTGATTGTCCTTACAAATCAAACAACTTCTTGGTTTGGTAGCAGTAGGTGTTGTAGAAACGTGGACTGTACATTCTTTACCTCTTGATGCTTTCTCTCTTGAAGGTGGACTGATCAGTTCTAGTGTGCGAAATTTAGTTTGTAAGAACCTTACAAGATCTTCCCACTTAGGCAATTCCTCCAAATTGTCCTTGTAGGCAAACTGCTCCCACTCCCGGTGTGACTCGGGGTCCAGCTTCTGCACAGTCACAAATATGACGAATGGATCCCACGAATCCGTAGGCACTTTAAGATTTTTTAAACTGTTGATGCATTCACTGGTTGTGTCTAACAGTGTCTTGATGTGATTAGCAGTTTGAGTGGGAATCTTTCTTTGAGTAACTAGTTTCCGTATTAGAGAATTCACTATAAGCCGCCTGTTACCATACCGATCTCTTAACAAATCCCAAGCTTGGTCATAGTTACTTTCCGTTATTTGTATGTGCTTTAGTAATGTTTCTGCTTCTCCGGTAATGCTGCTCTTCAAGTAGTGAAGTTTTTGAACCTTTGACAGCGTGGTATTGTCATGAACTAACGATGTGAAGAGGTCTTTGAATGAGGTCCAATCTTCGTAAATTCCAGAAAAGGCAGGCAACTGAATCTGAGGTAACTTGAGATTTCCTTCGTAAGTTGAGCTGTTGTTGCAAGTAATATCACTTAATCTCGGGTTAATAGTTTTGGATAATAAATCCTTTAGATCGGCTTGTGTACACAAATATAAATCTTCATAAACAAAGTAGTCTTCATTTACAAAATACGAGATATCATTCTTCCTTTCTTTCGGCACCACTCTCACGAGGTTATGATGAGCCGTAGTGAACTTCTTCCAATACTCTTCAATGGATTGTAAACGTGTTTCAATGTATCCTTTAGTAAGTCTCTGTTTTGGACATTTCTTCAAGTTACTTTGCGCCTTTTGCAGTAATAACGCAACTTCTTCTAACTCCGTTAGCAATTGGTCAGCTGTAGACACTGTAGTAGTCATTTTTCCAAAAAAAGATGCAATATAGGTCACGTAGTTGAAGAGATAAATCCAATCGTAATATTTTGCAGAAAACACGTCAATAATACTTTGCTTAATAACTGCACAAAACACTCATAGCAAACGAGTTCCTTATCTAAGGAATGCGGCGCTTTGTTCTCGCGTGGATCACTAGACCACCCAGGTAGATTATTAATCCGGCTCGAAATTCGACCATATGTTTTGGTGATAGGGTTCAGATTTGCTTGTAAGGACGAAATAAGTTAACGAGGTGTTGATTTGTACGGTTTACTTCTCATACTAACTTGCTACATAGTAATACATGCGATTTAAAGGATAGTGTCACACACACACTTAGATATAAAGGTATACACATGCATACAGTTTTAATTCATTAAATGGTTCGAACAGGAGCATTAAATCGAAAATAGTAGTAGCACCCCCTAAGTCATTTTAAAAGACCTATTCAATGATACCCCACACGATGAAGTAGACGACGAAAAAAAAATTCATCCCCACTTCACATACAGGGGAGCTACCCTAAAAAAAAATATTTTCTTAAATTTTAATTTACCAGTTTTTTGGCGTAATTGATATACACACCCCTACAGCTTTCTAGTACTAACTAGTCTTAGCAAAACCTCGGACAGTCAGACAAACCGACGGACATGACGAAACTATAAGGGTTCCTTGTCTACGGAACCCTAAAACACTTTCATAAATAATGCGTTATTCTAGAATAAATTGATTACTATAACAAAGGTTATAGTGAGTCCACATTAAAACAGAGATGTGCTATTATAGACCTTTTTTTTTAGAACTTTTTAAGAGGAACAATTTCGTCATACGCGATTGTTGCGTAATTTTCACCATTTACGCAGAGCACGCAACAGATGCTCTCAAAAGGAATCATAATCATAATAATCATAATCATTTATTCATTTGCGAATATGGGTACAAAATAAAGGGTCTTAAATAAACAATAGTGTCCATTAGCCATATCCTACCCTAGGGCATGCAAATTTACATACATTATATAGTTTGTCCTGTAAATATTCAGTGACAGAGTAATATGCTTTTTTTTGTAACAGTGTTTTGACATTTTTTTAAAAATAAATTCATATCATTTATCTCCAGGAATGAGTTTGGTAAATGGTTATATCGTGGAGCCATACATAATATACTTTTATTTAATAACGCTGTTTTATTGATTGGTAAGCATATTTTGAACTGATGTCTTTTGTTATGTAATTTACTAAAGAGGTATGTATTTTTTCTTACAAACATTTTAACCTCTAATATATATATATACATGGTAACGTAAGAATATTTAATTTAAAAAATGATGGTCTGCAACTGTCTGTTACTTTTATACTCGTGATGGCTCGTATACATTTCTTCTGGGCTCTAAATACCGCTTCTCTATTAGTAGAATTACCCCAAAAAATAACACAATACCGTACTTTAGAATAGGTGCAACATAGCCGTTGTAGGCTGTAAGGACTGTAGAAGTACTGACCATTTGTTTAAGTTTAAACAATGCATAAGAAAATGTATTTAATCTAGAGCATTATTCATAGACTTCCCTCCGCGCACTCGATCGGTTTGGATGCGATCTATTTCGCTGTCGATTTTAATTACGATTTTCGTGTTCCGTGATCGATTCCCGGCTCGTGAGTTGTTCCTAGTTGTGTACTATTGTGCTAAGTGCTGGTATCGTAAGTTTTTTAGTGTTTTTACGTCGGTTTTACTGGTATTTTAGTTAATTTCGTTTACTTTCGGTGAGTACATTTACTTTTTTTGGTGTGTGGGTACCTCGAAATAATTTTATCGTCCGTTAATTCTGTTACCTTTCTTACGTTCTAATAGTTTGTTTGAATTTCATAATTTATAATATGTTATCCATTAATGATGACCCGCCTGACCGTGGCAGAGATGCATTCCATACACCCGGGTCGCCGACGACCTCCGCTAGTTCAACAAAACGTTTGTTTCGCGAAATGTCACCTTCGTACATATCGCCCGAGGAAAGGGCAAAACGGCTTCATACATCCGACTCAATTGAGAAACCTTCGCCAATATTAAACGTCAGTACTGCGAGCAATGACAATTACTGCGATTTAGTCTCACAGGCGTCTGCATTTCTTTCGAAAATTAACGACCTTGTTAATGATCAAGGGTCCCGCATTAATGTCGCAAATAAATCCGCTATCATGGACATGACTCAGCGCGTAACGGCCATCGTTTCTTTGTTAGCCATAAAATCATCCTCCAATGAAACTAAATTAGCCAATACGAAACGCGAATTGGATATAATGAAATTAAATCGTAATACTAATAATGTCAATACTAGTGATTGTAACAAATCTTCGTATGCGGATTCTTTGAAACTTCGTCTACCTAAAGTTGCGCCAGCCGTGGAGTCCCGCGTTCCCCTTCCGTGTGTCGTCGCGTACCCTACAGCTGACCGGTTAGCCGATTACTCGTCATCGTCCGCGACTAAACAAGCGCTTATGAAAGCGATTAAGCCTAGTGACGACGGATTTCAAATTGTAGGCGTTAAGAAAACCGCGAAATCTGGCGTTGTATTACGTGTCGCTAATGACAACCAAATAAAAAAATTGCAATCGGTCGATGCTATTAGGTCCGCCGGCTTAAGACTTGAAAAACCGAAAGGCCGAAGGCCTCGTATATTAGTTAAGGACGTCCCATCCTCAATGGAAGACAATGCTTTTCTGCACGCGTTATACCGTCAAAACATTAAAGACGAGCTGCCAATAAATGAGGATGATTTTATTAAGTCAACTAAAATTATTCGTAGGCGTTCCTTAGATAACGGTCGCAAGTGGATAGGCGTTGAAATCGAGTCCACAGTTCGAAAACATTTAGTGTCCACCAAAGATAAATTATTTATTGATTGGGCGACTTGCCGTTTCATCGATGATGTCGAAGTAGTTCGTTGTTTACATTGCCAGCAGTTCGGTCACGTTAAGAAACACTGCGTTAATAAATCACCTACCTGTGCTAACTGCTCGGAAGCACATGAAACAAATAACTGCCCGCACAAGGATAATTTAAATTACATACCGACTTGCGTGGCGTGTAAACGTTTTAAAAAACCGTTTGACCATCGTTGCGGGTCCCCAGAGTGTACCACTTACAAACTTAAGCTCGAACAGTTAATCCTCAATACCAACTACTAAAATAATGGATAGTTTAACTATAGGACAATTAAATCTCCACAACGATAGGGTGGCGACCTCTGAATTAGACAAATTAATTATCGATTATAACTTAGACATAGTACTTGTTCAAGAACAATACCAGAACGCTCACTTACGTCACAAAGTAGTTCAGCTGGACAGCAAAGCACGAGCCGGAATTTACGTGGCGCGTTCTTCTAACTTTACAGTAACGTCTTTGCGTAACCTCATGACGCCCCACTGTGCCGTTGCGGAAGTCTCATCAGCTTCTTTTAAAGTTTACGTTGTGAGCTGTTACTTTCAATACTCAGACCCTGTGGCACCTCATATACATAACCTCCGTCACGTCTTACAGTCACTCGCGGGCAGTAAAGTTATCGTTGGCGCTGATGTTAACGCGTCATCGTCTCTGTGGTATGGCAAGGTTAGGTCAACGGATTTCGACCGACGTTGTGCTGTTGAAGATTTTATAGCAGAAATGAACCTATCAATTCATAATACCCCTGATGCACCACCTACTTTTTGCAGCCCAATGGGCGAATCTTGTATTGACGTCACACTTTCTAGTGCAGACGTACGATTGGATAGGTGGCGTGTCCTACCAGATGCGTCTTGTAGTGATCATCGCCTGATCGTGTACGAATTTGTTCCGAGGTCTACTCAAGGTCCATCTCATATCACTGGTAATTTTAGATATAAAAGTAAAGGCGCGAATTGGGAATTCTTTGGCTTGCTTTTTGCGTGTCACGCCAAAGACTTCACTCGTGATGGGCTGTCAGCTGAAGAAAGTGCTGAAATTATGTCAGACACCTTCACTTACTGTGCTGACATCGCCATTGGTCGCGCTTCTATGACCAACATCCATAGATGTGATTGGTGGTGTGACTACTTAATTGAGCAGCGTAAAAGCTATCGCCAAGCGCGCAGACATTTAAACAAGCTTAGAAAACAAAAGGTCACCGGAGACCCACTTAACTTTGCTTTAAATGCATTTAGAGTTGCCAAGTCTCGCTACAGAGCATCAGTGGAAAAGTCTAAGGGTAATTTACTGCGAAAAATAGTAGAAAAACTAGATAAAGAAGGTCCGTGGTCTCCTTTGTATCACGAGTTCAAAGCTAATCGATCAGTCGACCTGGCGTTTGTCCAGAACATTAAAGTAAATAATAGACACACGACCGGTATTGAGGAAACAACCGAAGTTCTATTAAATAGTCTGATAACTGATGATTCGCCAGTAAATGACAATGACTACCATAAGCAGATCAGAGCGTGGGCATCTGTGCCACCTGAATCACCAACGTCAGACCTTCCATCCATTGACGAATTCATTAATCTTGTCAGGAAACTGCCTCTTAACAAATCATCAGGTGAAGATAAAATATCTAATCGGATGATAATAGAAGCTTGTAAAACAGCGGGTGACGCCATTTTATCTGTTTTCAACCGATGTATTGCGGACGGCGTTTTTCCTCGTGTATGGCGACGTGGCTTTATACGAATAATTCCAAAAAGTGGTGATAAGCCACCAGACGACCCTAAGTCGTACAGGCCCTTAACCCTACTGCCATCTTTGGGAAAACTCCTGGAGCGCCTTATCGTTCCACGTTTGCTGCCAGACGGGCCAAAGTTTCATAACAACCAATTCGGTTTCACCGTGGGAAAATCTACCGTAGACGCGGCACTTTCTGTTAGAAAAATTGTTAATAACTCGGAACACAAGTACGTGGTTGGAATCTTTTTAGATATTTCCGGGGCTTTTGATAACGCATGGTGGCCGATGCTACTACTTAAAATGAAGAATCGCGGCTGCTATAAAAACATATATAATCTTGTTTATTCATATTTTTTAAATGGTTCCGCGAAACTCAAACTCGGACATCATTCTTTGTCAAAGTCCCTTACCATGGGATGTCCTCAGGGCTCGGTAATCGCTCCGTATCTGTGGAATTTAGGTTTCGATGATTTTTTCGCGATTCCTCTCCCACCCGGCTGTTCATTAACCGGTTACGCGGACGACGGCCTGCTGCTCATTCAGTCGAGTACTCGGGCTGGACTCGAGAATTTAGCTGACACTTGCCTACGATTAATATCTCAGTGGGGCGATCGAAACCGTCTGACCTTTGCACCGCAAAAAACTTATCAACTAATTTTAAAAGGTAATCTTAAATCGTGGCCTAGTATTAAATTTAATAACGTTCCCGTGAAAAGAAAGCAGTCCGTGTGCTACCTTGGTTTGGTCTTAGAGAAGAATTTTTCATTCATAGATCATATAAAAATTGTCGGTGAAAAAGCTAAAAAGAACTTTTATGCCTTAACTAGAATATCCAAATCTACGTGGGGTCTGTCATTTCTAACTTTAAAGACCATTTATGGGGCTACCTATTTGGGGTGCATGTGCTACGGGGCACCTGTTTGGGCCGATAGGGCCACCATAGGAGCGGTACGACGTAAATTGCTTCAAAGCCAGCGTTTGGCTTTGATATTCTTATGCAAAGCGTATAGGACGGTTAGTACTGAAGCCTTACCGGTACTTGCAGGTGTACTTCCAGTCGATCTTGAAGTGCAGCGACGGGCTGCAATGTACTATAACGCGCGTGAGACCACGGACGCAGACTTTTTAACCCTACGTGACCGTGATAAGATTTCTAGATTATTCAAACCACAGACCGACGTCTGGGAGGAACTTTTGTCTGAATGGCAATGTAGGTGGGATAATTCCATCAAGGGCCGACACCTCCACCAGTTCTTTCCATCCGTTCGTGAACGGCTGGCCAGGACATGGCTGGAGGTTGATCACTGTGTTGCTCAATTTCTCACCGGTCATGGTAACTTTAAGAGTAAATTATTTTCCTTCAAGCTTGTTGACTCGCCTCTTTGTATTGACAAAGATGTGGAATTTCGCAGTCAGATGTGGAACATTGGTTCCACATCTGACTGCGAATATGAACAATCAGCACATCATATTTTATGGGAGTGCAGTCTTTGGCAGAATGAACGCAATATTATGTTGGATAGTGTACAGGTTACTTCCGGAGTTATTTACTACACAGACCTTGTAGAAACTAGAACAAATTTCCGTGCGTTCAAGCGTTTTTGCCATACCTATTATTGGAATCAAATATAACTGCTCACAACTTAGGACCCATTAATGTTAATATTTTATCCGTGGTGCTAGGCAACTGGGCCTATCCCAGTTGTGAACGTCCCTTTGTGCCTATTGGCCTTGTTTCTTTGTGTCTCCTGCTGATATGGAGGGAAGTGGAAATTACAGATTTTCCTACTCCTCCGCTATACTTTTCTGATTAATTTCGTTGCGGGATCCAAGACAGTTAAATTCATTCTCTGGGACTTCGTCGAGCTTCATTGTCTCGGCGCTTTTCTGGTGGTCGCCACTGTTGATTCTGGCTTTCAGGAGTTACAGTGGTTGGGAACAGTGTGGCGGGCTTGTCCCTTTAAAAAAAAAAAAAATCTAGAGCATAATGTATCTATATGTTCTTTAAAATTTAAATTATTATCTATCTTTATACCCAGAAATCTCGTAACGTCTACTTCCTGGATCTTATTATTTCGGTAATTTATGTTCATGTTTGCTATTTTACTTACTCTACTTCTGAATGTCATGAAATTTGTTTTGTCGAGATTTATATGTAAATTGTTTGATGTCAACCAGTTTATAATGCTGTCTAAGGTCATATTTATCTCAGGTTCCATGTGTAATTTATTATCTCCCGTGAACAGTACTGTACTGTCATCAGCAAATAGAATTGTGTTGTATTTTGTCGCTGTTGGGAGGTCATTGACGTATATTATAAAAAGAGGCGGACCCAATACGCTTCCTTGTGGAACGCCAGATGTAACCTGTCTACATGAGGATGAGTAATGTATCATCTTTTTCATATCGGGACATAACCTTGTTATTTGTGTTACTTGAGTTCTATTACTCAAGTAAGATTTAATCAGGTCATAAATGTTTCCTCTGACACCATAAGCGTATAATTTGTTTAAGAGTATTTTGTGGTCCACATAATCGAAAGCCTTTGTGAGGTCCATAAACAGTGCACACGTTTGTTTACCTCTATCCATGTGAGTTAATATATTGTGGAGAAAATTATAAACTGCTAAATTAATTGATTTATTTTACGAAAGCCAACCTGTTCATTACAAAGTAAATTGTTTCTCTCAAAATAATTATAAATACCATCATGGATCACTTTCTCGAAAATTTTCGATATGACTGGTACAAGCGCTACTGGACGGTAGCAGCTCATATCATTTTTATTATTTTTTTTTAAATAAAGGTTTAATTAGAGTTAATTTTAACTTATCTGGGAAGACTCCTTTTTCTATACATAAATTTATTATATGACTAAGTATAAAATATAGCTTTACGGATACGTGTTTTAAAACTTTTGTTGATATATTGTCATATCCAGTACTATTTGTGTTTTTTAGGTCTCTAATTATTTTGTATATATCTTCTGGTATAGTTGGATGCATAAACATGGAGTTTGGTTCGAACGGGATTTGGCATCTCGATTGGTTTGGTATAGGGTTTATAATTTTATCAATGAAGAAATTATTAAAATTGTTTGCAATCTGTTTAGGATCAGTTATTATATTACCATCAACAACAATCTGTTGTATTTGTTCCTTTGGTATATTTAATTTGTTTGAGTTTATTATCTTCCAAGTATCTTGCGATTTATTTCGAGCAGTTTTTATATAATTATCATTGCGAGAATTTTGTGTTAACTTAATGATCTGAGTTAACCGTGAGGATAAAGCTAAGAATTTAGTTTTATTATTTTCCGTAGGATTTTTCCTGTAGTCCCACAAAAATTGTCGTTTACGTTTGCAGCATACTCTAAGACCTTTTGTAATCCACCGGGGGCGAGATCTTGTTTATATTTTTTTTTTGTATAATGGGGAAGCAAAGATTATAGAATAGGTAGAATAATTCATAAAACTCATTAAATGCTAGGTTAGGGTCTGTGTTGGCAAAAACGTTACTGAAATGAAGAGAATTTATGCATTCTTTAAATTAATGCATGTTCTCTTTAGAGTAGTCTCTTTTTTCTATGTTCCAAGATTTAAGGAGGAAACTAGATTTGACTGGACATGTGAGTAACTGAGCGGTGTGATCAGAAAGTGCAAATTCAACAACCTTTGCGGAACATCCCTTAACATTAAATATAATATTATCAATGCATGTCTTGCTTGACAACCGTGTTGGTTCGTTGATGCCTAATTTTAGGTTGTAACTGTGCAGATTTTGCAATATATTATTATATTTTGCTGCAAGTGTAATAGCTTCAGTGTTATAATAATTTTCATAAAATCTGTTTAGGTAGTGCATGTAGTTTTTTAATTTATGAAATATTTTATTGATACCAATATTTTTCACCTTACCTGAAAATTTACAGAACATATCGTACGTATATTTTAAATATTTATTAGTGTCAAACGTATACGTATATTCAAACTTCTTGTTATTTAAATATAGAAGTTGGTTGAACGCTTCTATTCTCTTATTAAACAACATTACGTTATCATGTAGTTTAAAATTTGGAGAACATAAGATGACATTGGTATGTGTTATTTTTTCGAGCTTACATTTAATGTGATTTACCAGTGTTTCATAGTTTTTAGAGACGGCAAAGTCTCGTTCACCCAATATAATGATGCAGTAATCTTTCAATGTGTAATCCACAAGTTTTGATTCGATCCCTGCTAGGAGTTCGATTATCCCTGCATTCGGTAGACAGTAATGACAGATTTTATTTTCTGGGAAAACATTTTCAGCAATACCTAAAATACTATTTACATTATTATCACTATTTTGCTGGAGTATGTTCTATTTTTATTACTAATAATTTTACGATGACTACCTTTTGCTGTATCTTGCATGACTTGAGACACAGTAGCGCCCTCTGTTTCTGAACATAACACCAATTTAGGTGATTCTGGATTATCATAGATCAATTTTTCATCCGTGGAACACTGTGATTTGTTGCACGTTTGTGTGCTAGATGGTATGTTTAATTCAGTCTTTTGAGTGTGACTTTCTACGATGTTTAAAAAGTCAAGCTTAGATTTTGTAATGGGTTTCTTCTTAAGCGTACTTGTATGTTCCAGTTCAACTGTTAGTTTGTAGTAATTAATTTGTTCGGCTTGTGTACTATTCTCTAACAGTAATCTTTTTATTTTATTTTCAGCAATTTTTAAATTTTCTTCTAGTTGACGTATTTTATTCTTCAATTCATCAACATTATCGTTTGGCCTGTTTGTTTGTTGTTTGTTCAGGATAACTTCTGTTTATAACATATGAAGTCGTTGAAATAAATGATGTATGTTCTTCATCCTCATTTTCTGATAGTACAGATAATGCTTCAAATGAGTTTTCGGTTGGAAATGTAGCTTTACAGGTTTTGTTTCTAATTGTGACATTATTTAAGGGCGTGTTGCATATTGTTGTTGTATTTGAACTAAACACATTACCATGCAATATATCCGTAGAGCAAGTAGCCGGTTTTTTAATACATGCCTTGCAGCGCCATCTGTTTTTTGATTCTGCGTCCATTAGTTTGTATGTTTGTGCTGGATAACCATCGCAGTCTGGTTCAAATCTGTAGTTACAAACCGAGCACAACGCTGTTTTTTTAATGTCAACCGACTCTTTACATCTATAACATACTGGACATCCTTGAGGTTGCGTTTGTACTTACTGTAATATTCTTATTTTTATACTTGTGTATTTTGATAGTTTAAACAGCCACTTTATCGTTTTATACTGTGAATAAACTAATTTTATAATTTGAAAAGTCACAAAAAGACATGCAGATCGTGAGGCGCGAACTTACGACCACGTACTTGGTTGGTCCTGCACTGTACCAATGTGCCAAACTATCATTAGAAAATAGTCGTGAAATTAGTATTCTGTTGAATATAAATAGAAAGTTCGTTATGATGAGACTTATTTTAAATTCAAAATTTTGTATACGCGCGCAGTGACAGTTTGTTATGTTCAGTTTTTTGTTATTATTATGAGTTAAACACTAAATTAACACTTGGTAGCACTTTTATACGTACACTGTAATATTAACACATTGTTATTGTATGTAGTTGTTTGAGTTTTTGGAGATTTAACACTTATTGAACATAGTTTTAGTACAGTTTATGATTAGAATTTGTAACACATTATAACTTTGTTAAATTCGTAAATTAGGTTTTGATAACACTTTCACTTAACGTTTATACTCTATTGTTCATTGTTATACAGAAATATCACTGCTTAATAGACTTTTTCCATTTTTTTGGAATAATTACTACGGAGCTCAATAATTGCGTGACGGCAGCGCCATCTCTCTGTCTGTGGAATACATTTTCCCCGTTTTTGCAATATTTTTCATTGATGCTCCGCTCCTATTGGTCGTAGCGTGGTGTTATATAGCCATTCTCGATTAATGGGGTATCCAAAATTGAAAGAATTTTCTATTTGAACCAGTAATTCCTGAGATTAGAGCGTTCAATCAAACCAACAAATTCTTCAGCTTTATAATATTAGTAGGTATAGATTATGTTGTATTAGTAATTGTGTTGAGTGTGTATGATTGGTAAGTACGCGAAATGCTGCAAAATGAGCATTGTGCATCGCTAAGTGACATATTATGATAATTACAACCCAAATCGGTGTATTTCGGTTTATATAATATAAAAGGCGTGTAATTTTAATTCCAGGCATTGACGGTTCAAATCTCGAAAGTGCACCTATGTCTAAATATATTTGTTTTGTGGTATGGGTCGTAAGCTTAAGCTGCGTTTGTGTAAGTAACGTTTATTCTTATTTCTAGCTATATTATTTTTAGAATCAATACGTTGTTGGTCTATCTGTCACATCTATGATGTAAAAGAGTGTCCGTGGAGTTTGTTACCCGTTCTTCTCCATAGAGATGATCCGTCTTGAGCCGGGCAGTTGCCTTTTCACTAACTGGCCGACTCCGTGTCTTCAAATGGTATAATTGAAAAAAAAAAAAACAAAATAGTCTATTTTCGTAGACGTATTTTCGTTAAAATTTTATTTTCGTTGTATTTATTGTTTTTCTATTATGTGTGAAGGCTGGTGAAGGTGTGAAATCTGCTAAAGATTATGAGGTCATGAGAGAAGAGTGCTTAAGGGCCTACCCCATGGCACACTAGCGCCACTTTAGTAAAAAAATCAGAACTCGTTAAATACACAATTCATATAAAATCTGATAGACAAAATCAATCTTTTGGTCTTCTAAATTATTTACGTCTGCCTATCTCATTGAAACATAGCTCGCTGTCGTTACAGATACAAAATGGAAAAAAACGGCCGTTTTTAGCAGTTTTTCTAACTGTAACTACAGTGAAGTATATTTTAATTAATTAAATAGACGTCAATAATCTAGAACTCTAAAGCATTGATTTTGTCTATCAGATTTTATATTATATTTGTATTTAACGAGTTCTGATTTTTTTACTAAAGTGGCGCTAGTGTGCCATGGGGTAGGCCCTTAAAGGAGTCCGGAACCACGGAAGCTGAGTTTATGGAAGCCGAGAAGACATCCGAAGTGTGGAAGATAAATCATTGTTATTTTGGCTGCTTCTACAAGAAAATTGGACTTGTACGTATAAATAAATTTTACTAAGGGTTGCCTAATATTTTTAAATATTTGTACCAGACGGCTGTCCATTTTTGGCGCTTTGAAACAGTGTCGAGTTGATCAACCGTGCAATTAAATTTACAACTATTATAACTGTTATTGTCACAAAGCTGAATTTATTAAGGGAAAAAAGAGAAGGACAGGTGCATTGCTTTGTGTAATTTATTTCATTACTACTGCTCTCAGAAACGGTGAAGGAAAACATCGTGAGGGAACCGGCATGTCCTAGAACCAACAAAATCGAAGACATGTGACACAATTAAGTAGTTATGACAAATAAGCGATTTTTTTTTTCCAAATATAAAAACTTTAAACGCTCTACTGTAAAGTTGCCAACATGTCGCTTGGTAATTTTTGGCTTTCAAGCGTCGATATTAATAATTTCATGTATTCGCATCTATGCATCAGTACCTTCGTTTTTTTTATGCTCTTTGTGTTTAGGATCCCAAAAAATGAGTTTGGCATGGTAGCACTCGATCAATACGAGTTCCAGCTCATTCGTCCAGCTGACGCTCATTTTGACACAAACGTAAACAAATACAAATGAGCAC
Source organism: Xestia xanthographa (assembly GCA_905147715.2). NCBI lineage: Eukaryota > Metazoa > Arthropoda > Insecta > Lepidoptera > Noctuidae > Xestia > Xestia xanthographa. Next base: position 11,911,427 of record LR990657.1, on the reverse strand, counting down.
GGCACCGTCTCGCGCGTTACTGAATTCACGCGCGAGTGAGGATGCACTTGCGTTTACGGGAGGTTCGCGCTTCGCAAACCCTTTGAAGCGGGCGCAAATACCGACACTGAACGGGGAACAAGGCGCGAACAGACGCGAAGCCGTCCAACTTATTGATTATAAAAAACTTATGAACATAAAAAATACGAATCCTGATGATTAAAACACCGATTAATTAGAATTCGACTATGTGACGCGCGCTCGCTATGCTCGCACTTTGCATCACACACTCACTTTAAATCGCTTTAAATACACAAATGTTGTCGTCACTCCGGCCTTCAACCTACGCTCCTCACGCCTGCTAGCAAAACCCAATGCAGAAAAGCACTAAGCAATACAGAGTTCTACTTTTTTTCTTTGGTTTCTGTCATTAAAACCTAATTTTAGCACTTTATTCGAAGTATTGAAAATCGGAATGTCGTTTTTCGGACTGACCATCGAACATTTGATTCTTCGGACATATGAAAACCGGACAACAAACAAATCGTATTTACGACTTTCGGAAAAATAAATTTCAGAATTTTGATTAGTAGAAATTATAATTCTTCGGTATTATGAAATTCGGACTTTTGATAAACGGAATGTCGAAATTCGGAATAAATATGTCGAAATATTTGGGTGTTCTCCATAGAATCAATATAAAAGAAATTTGTATACGTGTCCATTACCCATAAATTATATTAGTCTAAGATCCCTGTATAAACGACCTTCACCGAGCTGGTTAATAGATGAAAAGTATTTTATATCAAATTAAATATGTCAATAAATATAGGTATTGCAAATGGGTTAACCTAACGTTTTCATATTCTATAGGCTTCATAACGTTTGCATATTCTATAGGCTTCATACTTTCGATTGGTATGGAATTTGATTATTAATTAAACCAGTGAAATGTAAAAAAAAAAACAATTAAATTGTTAATTAATCATATTCTGGACTGATTTTTTTTAGTCAATCCATTTGAAATATATATATGTTACGGCTAATACCCGAAGTGCGGTTACACCTAGTTTTAGGCGGCTAAAACTAGGTGCAGCCGGCCACATGCGGTTAAACCTAGGTGTATCCTCTTATCTTCTGTTAGAACTAGGTTTAGCCTTCATCATAGTGGCTAGAACTAGGTGCAGCCGCACACCGGTGGGTAAACTTAGGTGTATCCTATTTATCATCGCCTGGAACTAGGCTTTCAGTTAACTTCACAAACTTTAACAAAAAATGGCGATATTCTGACTGAAAAACAAGTAATAAACGTTGTCTATCAGATAGTCTTGATAATTAACAATAACAACTTTAATAACATTACAAGTAACAAGATGTTAAATTTGTCAGCAATCGATTTGCTGGTACTAAATATAGTGAACCCAAACGATCGATTAATTGGGACAAAAAAAAAACCAAAGTCACAACCGATCGATTAAGTCGTGACAAAATATGCATACTAGTATTCTGAACGATCAATTAATTCAGAATACTATTATTCCCTGACGATCGATTAATCAGGGTGCCCTAACCTCCTGAACGATCGATTAATTCAGGATGCCTAACCAAAGTCACAACCGATCGATTAAGTCGTGACAAAATATGCATACGAGTATTCTTTACTTACCTAAACTATTTATTTATTTATTCATATTAAATTATACTATTTATTTTATATAAATCATTTTTATCAAATAATGTCCTGAATACGCCTGGCAACGGGCCCCAATACGTCTCGAATACCAGTCGTAACAGGTTCTAATACGTTCTGAATACCCCTGGCAACGGGCCCCAATACGTCCCAAATACCAGTGGCAACAGGCCCCAATATGTCCTGAATACCCCTGGCAACGGGCCCCAATACGTCCCGAATACTAGTGGCAACAGGCTCCAATATGTCCTGAATACCCCTGGAAACGGGCCCCAATACGTCCCGAATACCAGTGGCAACAGGCCCCAATATGTCCTGAATACCCCTGGCAACGGGCCCCAATACGTCCCGAATACCAGTGGCAACAGGCCCCAATATGTCCTGAATAGCAGTGGCAACAGACCCCGATACGTTCTGAATACCAGTGGTAACAGGCCCCACAAAATTATTAATTACATAGCTATAATCAACAACAGCTAAATCACCTGTAAAACCAAATTCATTTAATAAACAAATCTTAACAATAATTAGTTTAATCATCCATAGTTCTATCCATAGTTACCATTCAATATGCAAAAAGCGACCACTATAACATCGGTGTTTTTTTTTCAGAGAGAGATTTAAATAACTTATTCTGGGTCAGTATCCTCACTGTCCTCACTTAGAGACTCATCGTGTGGTCTAACCAAGGTTTTTATTTAACTCAATATACTGCCAGAATCATCTATGTCACTATCTGAACTCTCATCGATATCATTATCATTTACTTCTAAGGCAGACATGAATCCACGGCTTAATGCGATCCGCGGCCACGGTTGTCGACCGTGTTCTATGTATCAACAAGGCCTGATATCGGGGCTACAATATAACGGTCCGACTAAGACCTTGCTAACCCGATATGGACCTATGAAGGCAGACATCAATTTTTTGCTTTGTCCATTATTATTAAAATAAGTCTTTGTTATTTTAACAAGATCCCCTACACTATAGGAACGGGAAGGTTTTCTACCTATGTTATACCTCTCCTTTTGCTTGACCTGCCCTAGATCTATCCGAGCCTTAACACTTTCGTGGATTTCTGTCAAGTCATCATCTTTACGAGTGCCTGCAGTAGTATCATTAAGCATGGGATTAAATTCGCTATTCATACAAGTTCCAAACATCACCGCTGCCGGTGTTCTGCCCATAGTTTTCTGTATAGTGTTATTGAGTTCCTATTGAACTCGTCCAAGATGACTGTCCCAGCCCTTTTTTTTTAACATGTTTAATGCTGAGTGCCTTGAGGGAATCGAGAATCGTGCGGTTATACAGCTCAACCTGTCCGTTGGGCTTAGGGCTAGAAACCGCATTTAGGACATGTTTGATTCCCTTATCTAAGCAGAACCGTTTGAATGTATGCGAAGTAAAACAAGTGCCACGGTCGTTTATGAGTCGGTCAGGGTTTATAAATATACAGAAAGTATGTTCTAGAGCCCTAATTGCGTTTTGGGTATTCGTGTTTTTAACAGGCCTGAGGAAACAGAATTTGGTGAAACCGTCAACAACTACGAGTAAATGAGTAAAAACCCCTAGTCGATTTCATGAAGTGTCCAAGGTGGTCCACGTGAACTGTGTGGAAAGGAATCTCCAACTTTGCGATAGGATATAGTACCCTTCGCGAGTGCTGGAATTGTTCTTTGCATATGCACACTCAATGTAAGCACCTATATACTTCTTACTACTGATAGACATTATGGCTGGAAACTGATCGTCGAGACATTCCGACTATTCGACAGGATTCCGCGACAATGCGTCGACATGGCTCATTTTAACCCCTGCCCTGTACTCTATAGTGCAATCGAATTCCTGTAACGTCAGCCACCACCGAGCTATTCTTGGAATCAAGTCCCGTTTTGAAAACATAGAACGCAAAGCGCTGCAGTCGGTGATAATCTTGGATTCCTTCCCTAACAAATGAACCCTAAACTTACAAAGGGAGTAAACCACCGCTAGGGTTTCGAGCTCGTAAGAGTAGAAGTTTTTTTTTTTTTTTTTCCGGGTAAGTTTATCGGCTGTAAAACGCCACAGGATGGAAGGTATCAGAGCCCTGCGTTCGCTGTAAAATAATCCCACCAATTCCTAACCTTATCACGCAGGAATTCGCACTTTAATAGGTTCTGAGTAAGTTTCGCCTTTTCCAGCATCTGTAACACTTCTTCAAGACGTTCAAGACACTGCCGAGGGTCTTTTCCATAAATAAGAACATCATTGATGTACGTGGTTGCCTTATTAAATCGTGCCGATCCCAGTATGTTATTGATCATCCGTTGGAAAACGGCAGGCGCATTTGCTAAGTCGAACGGCATACGGTTGAATTCGTATTGACCGTCCTGCGTAACAAAAGATGTCAAGTGTTTGCTTTGCTCAGAGATTGGCACTTGGTAGTAGATATAAGCAAGATCGAGAGTTATGAAACAGGACTGACCAGAAAGTCGTGATACTTCATCCTCGATAATAGGCATGGGATATCTTTGAATTCAATATTCATTGAATTCAGCATACGATAGTCTACGCACAACCTTGAGGAACCATCTTTCTTTCGTACGAGTAAAATGGGACTAGAGTAATCTGAAACAGATTCTCGTATCACACTGGCATCCAACATGTCTCCGACCATCGAACGTAACTTCTCCCGTTCGTAATGCGACAACCTGTATGGACGATAAACAACTGGACGTTGACTATTAAGATCAATATTCATCTCTGTAACACTGGTACATACTACCTCCCACAACGAAGAAGCAAAGCAATGCTGATATTTCTGCAACATGTTTATTAAGTCTTTCCTGATCTCTGCAGGGACCCCCTCACCCACGCGGACCTTAGTCTCATAAAACCTCCGACTATCTACAATCCCTATAGATCGCTCATCAACAATCCTATTCACCACATCAACTATTTCAGCACGGCAGAGAACCTGTTTAGATGAAATGCGGCAAGATTCAGGACAAGGCAAGACAATTATCTTGATTTCACCGTTGATCGAGTGATGTAGCCCGCCGGTGATGATCAGCTGCTCGTTAGGTTTCCCTGCAATACTACTTCTCAGAAGGACATCACCACTGAAAGGGGACTGAGCCTTCACTTTAACGGAAGCTGGACCATAAACTACAACTGATCTGGCAGGAGAAAAATTCACTAAGGCATCACCATCATCGGCGTGTTCTGAACTAGGCAATTCTTTCACAATATCGAAAAACTGCAATCTATTCTTGTCCTTATGTAATAATAATATTTATTCAAAATGTATATTAGAAACGTATAGTAAGTATAAACCAATATATGTGACTGCTCCGTGAAAGTCTGCCCCATAAGCACAGGGACCTCTAGCAAGTGATCATTTACGACTTTGCATGTCACTCTAGCCTCTACCCCATCAACGATCATGTCAATTAAATACTCAAGTTGCCTAACGACTAAACTACACTATTCCTAAAAGAGTTCTTTAATGAGAGTAACGTCGCTTCCGAAATCTACAAACGCTTAGGAGTTCAGAATTGTTGACATTTATTTCTTTCAAAAATTTTGCTCCGGAGTTATGTACGCTCGCGACTTCATTTATAAAATCGATTCTCATAGTTTTCTGCAATCGTTGTTTAACGGGGGTAATGCAAGACCATCCCTCAATTTAAACAAATCGAATATATATCTTTTATATAAAGAAAGGCTACGTGACCTGTCAATCCGTTCGTGCCGTTGTCCACGCTCGACCTGTCGCTCCACCCGTAGCCCACGCTCGACCTGTCCCGCCGCCCGTAGCCCACCATCCCGACGCCTCGCTGCCTCGGAGGTGCTCTGTCGTCGACTGTTCGCCCGTGGCTCGCTGATGCGTCGCGATGCGTCGCGCAGATCTTCTGCGGCGCGCACGTGACCACGTTCCCACCGAACTTCCACCTCCAGCATCCGTAGTCGCTCACGTCGCAGCTCGATATCCGGTTCCGGCCTACTACGGCTGGGGTTCCGACTTCAAAGGCGACTTCGGTTCGGGGTGGCAGAGTGGATACCCCTTCGACTCGGTGTTGCGAGCCTTCGTCAGCCCGGAGGCTGCGACGTCGTCTGAAATCTCACATCCACGAGTTTGAGAATCTAAGTTTTTAAAAGTCTAACGCATTGGGAAGTCGAGTTGAATACACAAAACACGATAGAAATTGAAATGTTATTAACCCGGCTGTACTCGCTAGGTATTTACGAACATTAACACTCGCTACCGGGTAATAAATACCACAGACTTGAAATTCCATTATTTTCGAAAATACGTTTAAGTTTTAATATTTGACAATGTATTTGTGTTATTGGTACTACTGTCTATAAATAAAACAAAAAATGAAAGTGTTAATGTTTATTTATTTGTAATTAGAGCTTATCCTAAAAAAACATTTAAAAAATCTTTTTTTTCTGAGTAATCTTACAAAATCAACAATAATTAAAAAAATCTTACATATTTGGCAAAATGAACATTGATATCAAAAATAAACTAGGTACACGCGTAAAATACTAAAAAATAATGATACTTCTAAAGTGAGTGAATATTGAGATAATCAACACTAAACAAACTGTTCTAAATGTCTTCCTGGAAACGTAACTACTTCACTCTACCACGGAACGTCGCTACCGGGTATTTTCTACCCATACTCACTTTACACGTCCTCCATTAACAAGCGCCAAGCGCAAACTGGCCGCCCCGCGGAGTGAGGGCGTGGAAGCTATCGGTTCGAAGGTACTTAGAATCTTGGGTTGCCAGAATGCGTAGTAAAAAAAATACAACCAATTTTAGACCCCTGTGGTATTTTTTACCCAGTAGCGAGTACTGCCGGGTTAAAGTCAAGACATTCAAATGGTATGTCACCCCTAAAAATATAATCATGAAATATAAACTACGTAAACCTTTTAAATATTATTCATTTTAACCGACGTGGCTCAACAAAATTAACTAAAAAAAAAACAATCACAATAGGGTTTATATACAGGAAACCTCAGGGAGTTTATAGGTATTAATGGGAAAAGAAATACTAGTAGAGTATTTAGTTATGACACTTAAATGCGTTCCCAGTTAAAACCAAAGAAACAATATTCATGTGCACTGGGAAAATGTTATTAACTCACAATTGTTGATGCGTCAGTTCTTTTTATTATTTCTAATCCAATCAAACCGTCCAGCCGCTGACTAGGATACGATTGAGTGGTTCTTATTTTCAAAAAATATATTAATTCTTAAGAACAATGACCGCGTAGCATTGTGTAAAACATTTATTTTATTTCTGTGTTAAACGGGCCCTTGTACTACATAACTAGCATTACCAATAAATCAATTGAATTTACGAGAGTTTATTCAGCCTTGCGGAAAAATAGATCTACCCTCCAACCAAAAATATGAGTACAAAGGGCAATCTATACATATAATAAAACAGTAGAAAAACTTTGTCTGTACATTGAATATATTAAAAAAATAATAATCTATACATATAATAAAACAGTAGAAAAACTTTGTCTGTACATTGAATATATTAAAAAAATAATAATTGAGGGGGGTTTAGAAACAGTAAAAGAGCACGAATCCAAAAAAAAAAATCTGTCTGTTTGTCTGTTTGTCTGTTTGTCTGTTTGTTTGTACACGCTAATCTTCGGAACTACTGGACGGATTTGAATGATTTTTTTGTTGTTGTATAGGTATTAAGTCTGGGCAGGATATAGGCTATAATTTATCTTGGAAACTTGAACACCTGATGTAGAACCACAACAGACCAGCTGAACTATAAGAGATACAAAAATGGTACCATAGCAAAAATTGTTCCACGTAATGGGCATTTTCTGCTGAGATAATAAATTTGAAGATCTGGAACACCTGATGTGGAACTCCAAGAGCCCAGCTACACTAACATATATATAGGAATGACGTTTTAGCAAAAGTTTTTCAATCTGATGAGGACTCTCTGTTGACTTATAAAAATCGAAGATCTGGAACACCTGTTGTGGAACTCCAAGAGCCCACCTATGCCATAACACATATAGGAATGACGTCTTAGCAAAAGTTGTTAGGTCTGATGGGCATTTCCTGTTGACTTTTATCTTGGAAACAAACACCTGTTGCAGAACCGCAACAGACCAGCTGAACTATAAGAGATACAAAAATGGTACCATAGCAAAAATTGTTCCACGTAATGGGCATTTTCTGCTGAGATAATAAATTTGAAGATCTGGAACACCTGATGTGGAACTCCAAGAGCCCAGCTACACTAACATATATATAGAAATGACGTTTTAGCAAAAGTTGTTCAATCTGATGAGCACTCTCTGTTGACTTATAAAAATCGAAGATCTGGAACACCTGTTGTGGAACTCCGAGAGCCCAGCTACACCATAACACATATAGGAATGACGTCTTAGCAAAAGTTGTTCGGTCTGATGGGCATTTCGTGTTGACTTATAAAAATTGAAGATCTGATGTGGAAATCTATACATATAATAAAACAGTAGAAAAACTGTGTCTGTACATTGAATATATTAAAATCTATACATATAATAAAACAGTAGAAAAACTTTGTCTGTACATTGAATATATTAAAAAAATAATAATTGAGGGGGGTTTAGAAACAGTAAAAGAGCACGAATCCAAAAAAAAAAATCTGTCTGTTTGTCTGTTTGTCTGTTTGTCTGTTTGTCTGTTTGTTTGTACACGCTAATCTTCGGAACTACTGGACGGATTTGAATGATTTTTTTGTTGTTGTATAGGTATTAAGTCTGGGCAGGATATAGGCTATAATTTATCTTGGAAACTTGAACACCTGATGTAGAACCACAACAGACCAGCTGAACTATAAGAGATACAAAAATGGTACCATAGCAAAAATTGTTCCACGTAATGGGCATTTTCTGCTGAGATAATAAATTTGAAGATCTGGAACACCTGATGTGGAACTCCAAGAGCCCAGCTACACTAACATATATATAGGAATGACGTTTTAGCAAAAGTTTTTCAATCTGATGAGGACTCTCTGTTGACTTATAAAAATCGAAGATCTGGAACACCTGTTGTGGAACTCCAAGAGCCCACCTATGCCATAACACATATAGGAATGACGTCTTAGCAAAAGTTGTTAGGTCTGATGGGCATTTCCTGTTGACTTTTATCTTGGAAACAAACACCTGTTGCAGAACCGCAACAGACCAGCTGAACTATAAGAGATACAAAAATGGTACCATAGCAAAAATTGTTCCACGTAATGGGCATTTTCTGCTGAGATAATAAATTTGAAGATCTGGAACACCTGATGTGGAACTCCAAGAGCCCAGCTACACTAACATATATATAGAAATGACGTTTTAGCAAAAGTTGTTCAATCTGATGAGCACTCTCTGTTGACTTATAAAAATCGAAGATCTGGAACACCTGTTGTGGAACTCCGAGAGCCCAGCTACACCATAACACATATAGGAATGACGTCTTAGCAAAAGTTGTTCGGTCTGATGGGCATTTCGTGTTGACTTATAAAAATTGAAGATCTGATGTGGAAATCTATACATATAATAAAACAGTAGAAAAACTGTGTCTGTACATTGAATATATTAAAATCTATACATATAATAAAACAGTAGAAAAACTGTGTCTGTACATTGAATATATTAAAAAATAAATAATTGAGGGGGGTTTAGAAACAGTAATAGAGCACGAATCCAAAAAAAAAAGTCTGTCTGTTTGTCTGTTTGTCTGTTTGTCTGTTTGTCTGTTTGTTTGTACACGCTAATCTTCGGAACTGCTGGACGGATTTGAATGATTTTTTGTTGTTGTATAGGTATTAAGTCTGGGCAGGATATAGGCTATAATTTATCTTGGAAACTTGAACACCTGATGTAGAACCACAACAGACCAGCTGAACTATAAGAGATACAAAAATGGTACCATAGCAAAAATTGTTCCACGTAATGGGCATTTTCTGCTGAGATAATAAATTTGAAGATCTGGAACACCTGATGTGGAACTCCAAGAGCCCAGCTACACTAACATATATATAGGAATGACGTTTTAGCAAAAGTTTTTCAATCTGATGAGGACTCTCTGTTGACTTATAAAAATCGAAGATCTGGAACACCTGTTGTGGAACTCCAAGAGCCCACCTATGCCATAACACATATAGGAATGACGTCTTAGCAAAAGTTGTTAGGTCTGATGGGCATTTCCTGTTGACTTTTATCTTGGAAACAAACACCTGTTGCAGAACCGCAACAGACCAGCTGAACTATAAGAGATACAAAAATGGTACCATAGCAAAAATTGTTCCACGTAATGGGCATTTTCTGCTGAGATAATAAATTTGAAGATCTGGAACACCTGATGTGGAACTCCAAGAGCCCAGCTACACTAACATATATATAGAAATGACGTTTTAGCAAAAGTTGTTCAATCTGATGAGCACTCTCTGTTGACTTATAAAAATCGAAGATCTGGAACACCTGTTGTGGAACTCCGAGAGCCCAGCTACACCATAACACATATAGGAATGACGTCTTAGCAAAAGTTGTTCGGTCTGATGGGCATTTCGTGTTGACTTATAAAAATTGAAGATCTGATGTGGAAATCTATACATATAATAAAACAGTAGAAAAACTGTGTCTGTACATTGAATATATTAAAATCTATACATATAATAAAACAGTAGAAAAACTGTGTCTGTACATTGAATATATTAAAAAATAAATAATTGAGGGGGGTTTAGAAACAGTAATAGAGCACGAATCCAAAAAAAAAAGTCTGTCTGTTTGTCTGTTTGTCTGTTTGTCTGTTTGTCTGTTTGTTTGTACACGCTAATCTTCGGAACTGCTGGACGGATTTGAATGATTTTTTGTTGTTGTATAGGTATTAAGTCTGGGCAGGATATAGGCTATAATTTATCTTGGAAACTTGAACACCTGATGTAGAACCACAACAGACCAGCTGAACTATAAGAGATACAAAAATGGTACCATAGCAAAAATTGTTCCACGTAATGGGCATTTTCTGCTGAGATAATAAATTTGAAGATCTGGAACACCTGATGTGGAACTCCAAGAGCCCAGCTACACTAACATATATATAGGAATGACGTTTTAGCAAAAGTTTTTCAATCTGATGAGGACTCTCTGTTGACTTATAAAAATCGAAGATCTGGAACACCTGTTGTGGAACTCCAAGAGCCCACCTATGCCATAACACATATAGGAATGACGTCTTAGCAAAAGTTGTTAGGTCTGATGGGCATTTCCTGTTGACTTTTATCTTGGAAACAAACACCTGTTGCAGAACCGCAACAGACCAGCTGAACTATAAGAGATACAAAAATGGTACCATAGCAAAAATTGTTCCACGTAATGGGCATTTTCTGCTGAGATAATAAATTTGAAGATCTGGAACACCTGATGTGGAACTCCAAGAGCCCAGCTACACTAACATATATATAGAAATGACGTTTTAGCAAAAGTTGTTCAATCTGATGAGCACTCTCTGTTGACTTATAAAAATCGAAGATCTGGAACACCTGTTGTGGAACTCCGAGAGCCCAGCTACACCATAACACATATAGGAATGACGTCTTAGCAAAAGTTGTTCGGTCTGATGGGCATTTCGTGTTGACTTATAAAAATTGAAGATCTGATGTGGAAATCTATACATATAATAAAACAGTAGAAAAACTGTGTCTGTACATTGAATATATTAAAATCTATACATATAATAAAACAGTAGAAAAACTTTGTCTGTACATTGAATATATTAAAAAAATAATAATTGAGGGGGGTTTAGAAACAGTAAAAGAGCACGAATCCAAAAAAAAAAATCTGTCTGTTTGTCTGTTTGTCTGTTTGTCTGTTTGTTTGTACACGCTAATCTTCGGAACTACTGGACGGATTTGAATGATTTTTTTGTTGTTGTATAGGTATTAAGTCTGGGCAGGATATAGGCTATAATTTATCTTGGAAACTTGAACACCTGATGTAGAACCACAACAGACCAGCTGAACTATAAGAGATACAAAAATGGTACCATAGCAAAAATTGTTCCACGTAATGGGCATTTTCTGCTGAGATAATAAATTTGAAGATCTGGAACACCTGATGTGGAACTCCAAGAGCCCAGCTACACTAACATATATATAGGAATGACGTTTTAGCAAAAGTTTTTCAATCTGATGAGGACTCTCTGTTGACTTATAAAAATCGAAGATCTGGAACACCTGTTGTGGAACTCCAAGAGCCCACCTATGCCATAACACATATAGGAATGACGTCTTAGCAAAAGTTGTTAGGTCTGATGGGCATTTCCTGTTGACTTTTATCTTGGAAACAAACACCTGTTGCAGAACCGCAACAGACCAGCTGAACTATAAGAGATACAAAAATGGTACCATAGCAAAAATTGTTCCACGTAATGGGCATTTTCTGCTGAGATAATAAATTTGAAGATCTGGAACACCTGATGTGGAACTCCAAGAGCCCAGCTACACTAACATATATATAGAAATGACGTTTTAGCAAAAGTTGTTCAATCTGATGAGCACTCTCTGTTGACTTATAAAAATCGAAGATCTGGAACACCTGTTGTGGAACTCCGAGAGCCCAGCTACACCATAACACATATAGGAATGACGTCTTAGCAAAAGTTGTTCGGTCTGATGGGCATTTCGTGTTGACTTATAAAAATTGAAGATCTGATGTGGAAATCTATACATATAATAAAACAGTAGAAAAACTGTGTCTGTACATTGAATATATTAAAATCTATACATATAATAAAACAGTAGAAAAACTGTGTCTGTACATTGAATATATTAAAAAATAAATAATTGAGGGGGGTTTAGAAACAGTAATAGAGCACGAATCCAAAAAAAAAAGTCTGTCTGTTTGTCTGTTTGTCTGTTTGTCTGTTTGTCTGTTTGTTTGTACACGCTAATCTTCGGAACTGCTGGACGGATTTGAATGATTTTTTGTTGTTGTATAGGTATTAAGTCTGGGCAAGATATAGGCTATAATTTATCTTGGAAACTTGAACACCTGATGCAGAACCACAACAGACCAGCTGAACTATAAGAGATACAAAAATGGTACCATAGCAAAAATTGTCCACGTGATGGGCATTTTCTGCTGAGAGAATAAATTTGAAGATCTGGAACACCTGATGTGGAACTCCAAGAGCCCAGCTACACTAACATATATATAGAAATGACGTTTTAGCAAAAGTTGTTCAATCTGATGAGCACTCTCTGTTGACTTATAAAAATCGAAGATCTGGAACACCTGTTGTGGAACTCCGAGAGCCCAGCTACACCATAACACATATAGGAATGACGTCTTAGCAAAAGTTGTTCGGTCTGATGGGCATTTCGTGTTGACTTATAAAAATTGAAGATCTGATGTGGAAATCTATACATCTATACATATAATAAAACAGTAGAAAAACTGTGTCTGTACATTGAATATATTAAAAAATAAATAATTGAGGGGGGTTTAGAAACAGTAATAGAGCACGAATCCAAAAAAAAAAGTCTGTCTGTTTGTCTGTTTGTCTGTTTGTCTGTTTGTCTGTTTGTTTGTACACGCTAATCTTCGGAACTGCTGGACGGATTTGAATGATTTTTTGTTGTTGTATAGGTATTAAGTCTGGGCAAGATATAGGCTATAATTTATCTTGGAAACTTGAACACCTGATGCAGAACCACAACAGACCAGCTGAACTATAAGAGATACAAAAATGGTACCATAGCAAAAATTGTCCACGTGATGGGCATTTTCTGCTGAGAGAATAAATTTGAAGATCTGGAACACCTGATGTGGAACTCCAAGAGCCCAGCTACACTAACATATATATAGAAATGACGTTTTAGCAAAAGTTGTTCAATCTGATGAGCACTCTCTGTTGACTTATAAAAATCGAAGATCTGGAACACCTGTTGTGGAACTCCGAGAGCCCAGCTACACCATAACACATATAGGAATGACGTCTTAGCAAAAGTTGTTCGGTCTGATGGGCATTTCGTGTTGACTTATAAAAATTGAAGATCTGATGTGGAAATCTATACATATAATAAAACAGTAGAAAAACTGTGTCTGTACATTGAATATATTAAAAAATAAATAATTGAGGGGGGTTTAGAAACAGTAATAGAGCACGAATCCAAAAAAAAAAGTCTGTCTGTTTGTCTGTTTGTCTGTTTGTCTGTTTGTTTGTACACGCTAATCTTCGGAACTGCTGGACGGATTTGAATGATTTTTTGTTGTTGTATAGGTATTAAGTCTGGGCAAGATATAGGCTATAATTTATCTTGGAAACTTGAACACCTGATGCAGAACCACAACAGACCAGCTGAACTATAAGAGATACAAAAATGGTACCATAGCAAAAATTGTCCACGTGATGGGCATTTTCTGCTGAGAGAATAAATTTGAAGATCTGGAACACCTGATGTGGAACTCCAAGAGCCCAGCTACACTAACATATATATAGAAATGACGTTTTAGCAAAAGTTGTTCAATCTGATGAGCACTCTCTGTTGACTTATAAAAATCGAAGATCTGGAACACCTGTTGTGGAACTCCGAGAGCCCAGCTACACCATAACACATATAGGAATGACGTCTTAGCAAAAGTTGTTCGGTCTGATGGGCATTTCGTGTTGACTTATAAAAATTGAAGATCTGATGTGGAAATCAAAGCTATTACTAATTTCAATGTATAATTATAAAATATTCACGCGGTCAAGGTGGTAACAGTTTAGGACTGATTTTCGATGATAATGGTGTATCATTGAAAATTTGAGTCTACTGGCCAAAACTATGTCTTCCGGCTTATGTTATTTTAGTGTTTAATTTTATTTTCCATTTATCTACGTGGCACGGTAGCCTACCCGGTAACGCAGCGGAGCAGTCACTTAGATTTTAATAAAACTATAACCATGCCTAGAAAGAGGTCAAATCTTTCCCAGTGTTCCAAAGGAGCTAAAAGATTGAGGATCATAAGATCCCAAGAATCTACCGAAGAGCGTCAGGAGAGACTTAATGCTGTTCGAGAACATCAGGCTTCAACTTGCTCCGTGAAAACCTCTTCGGATCGCGAAGCACACCTGCGTTCTCAGCGTATTTACGCATCTACATCCAGGTGTCTAGAGACCAGTGAAGAAAATGATGCGCGACTGACCGCTGATCGTGAATGTCTGCATTGTCTCGCGAGTTAGAGACATTCACGGAAAGAGAATTACGCTTGAGTTTTCAGCGTATCTACACACCGACTTCTAGGTATCTAGAGACAAGTGGGGAACGTGATACGCGACTGACTGTTGATCGTGAACGTCACGCATTGTCTCGCGAGTCGGAGACGTTCACGGATAGAGAATTGCGCTTCGACATCAGACGTATCAGATCTTCGATTTTGACGACACCGTTGTCGCTGGCAGACAGGTTCCGCGTACGAAGTCGCGGGCAGAAGCTAGTATTAAATAATAAAACGGAATTAATTAAAATAATTGACGGCTTTAAATTCGATATGTAACCGGTAGATTTACTTGAAACCACAGGTAATATCGTTAACTAAAACGTTAAGATTCTAAGCTGGCTTTGAACCGAATTACGAACAAAAAAAAGAAGCATAAAATGTTGGGCGTGTACTTACGTTTTAATTGTTCTTGTCACTTCTGATATAAAGACGTATGTAGTTATTAGCTAGGCTCGAGCTTATGTGGGCAGAAGACGGATTTCGTGCTATGAAAACATACTGGATGCGATACACTATTTTATTTCACGTTGCACATTGCACGGTTCGGCATGGTAGTTTCCATGGAGAAGAACCGGCAAGAAACTCCATGGTTTCTCTTTTCAAACAGATACATTGAGTCTAACAAATTACTTCACATTACACTTTGACACATTAACACGGGTACAGTTTCAAGACTTCTTAATAATTGTCAATTGTCTTCGACGTTCAGCACCAGAATCAATGTTACCAGTTTACATAATAAAATATAAAGCATTTAATATTTTACATTATAAACAAAATTCTTTCTGAAAACATAGGAAATTGACTAGTAAAATCCGGAAACCTAACATAAAGAAGTTGTATTGTAGGACGTATGAAAAATGTTATCTTTTTGATATAACCAAGAAAATAGCTCTAGAGAGTGCGATTTTAGGCTAAAACTAAAACCACCAATTACCCAACAACCATTGCCAACCAATGCCTCATGAGGTTAAGTGAAAACTACCGAGAGGCACATTATTTTGGACGTTTAACCTCTTAGCCTTATTTTGGTCCACGTCCATTCATTTGTTAATGTAAGGGCGCTGGTTCTTCTGCCGGAGTTGCGGGACTCCTGCCGGGGTTGCGGGACTGTTCGAAAGAGATACCGGGGCCCCGGAACACAAAGGGCAGTGAAGGAACATGGATGGGTTTTAGTCAGTAAAAGTCTGACACTCCCTCCTGCTCCGCCCAGAGCAGGAGGAGTCATTTGATGATTTCCCATCCGAAAAAAAAAATGGGTGGTGGTTCTTACTACTAAAAAACAGCATTAGAATAGTGCTGCAATACTTTTTGACTTTTTATCATCTCTGTAGAATGTGTTTTTGTCTTGGGTCTTTTACATAATTGTGACGTTTATAAGACGTAAACAATAATTATAACGTGCGATCAATTTTACGGAAACCATTTCAAGTGAGTCTTGTTTTCATCCGTCTTCCAAAAAGGAGATGAGGAGGTTGACTGTATTTTTTTTTTTTTTTTTTTTGTGTTTGTTACCTCAGAACTTTCGACTGGGGGAACCGATTTTGATGATTCTTTTTTTATTTAAAAGCTGGTGCTTCCCGTGTGGTCCCATTTTAATTTTGTGAACATCTGATGCTAATCTTCGGAGATATACAATGGAACTCTTCAAAAATAGACGGCAAATGTGCCGTGAATGTTGCAATCGCTTGGATGTTTATTGTTTATACAACATCATGACGTAACATCACGCCTGTATGCTCTGAGGGGGTACACAGATGTGTACAATACATCCAGATTTCGTCAGTAAGGTATATTAAGTTGGCGCGATCGTGTTCCGCGTGCGCCTCAAATGACGTAACATCACGCCTGTATGCTCTAAGGGGATATGCAGATGTGTACAATACACCCAGATCTCAACAGTTCGTTCGTGTTCCGCGCGCGCCTCAAAGAGATGTCAGCAAAAGGGACTGTTATAAAGGGATACTGCGACCCTGGAACACAAAGGGCATAAAGGAACATGGATGGGTTTTAGTCAGTAAAAGTCTGACACTCCCTTCCGCTCCGCCCAGAGCGGGAGGGGTAATTTGATGATTTCCCATCCGAAAAAAAGGTATGTTAAGTTCCATATATTGGGGATACGCCTATTCATCATCAGCCTATTAATGTTCCCACTGCTGGGACACAGGCCTCCTCTCTATAAGAGTGAATGGGCTATAATCCAGCACGCGGGCCCACGGATTGATAGATGTCACATGTCTTCGATTTTTTTGGTTCTAGGGCATCACGATGTTTTCCTTCACCGTTTTGAGAGCAGTGGTGATGAAATAAATTACACAAAGTAATACACCTGCCTGGGTTGCTGTTCGTAAGTCGGGGCCGCCACCACTGGGCCACCGCTGCTCACGCCTTTTACCAGTCAAATAAATTCATAGCAAATATTTGTTTGGGAACAACTAAAAATGGTAAAATAAAAACTTTTTTGCAAAAAATAAAACCGACTTCAAAAAACACAAAAAAGTGAAAAATAACTTTAGCTTCAGAAGTCGGTGACTTTTGTTTGATTGATATTTTTTTTGTCACCGACTCACTTTTTTGTGTTTTTTGAAGTCGGTTTTATTTTTTGCAAAAAAGTTTTTTCAGATTCGCTTAACGCACAGAACTGAATTGATACATACATTTATACGAGATCAGATACACATCTACACCTTCGTGTTTGTTTCATTTTTAATAACTTATTCAAATAAATAAATCCCGTCTACTTTTTGAGTTTTATTCTTCCAAGTATTGTCAAAAATCCACGCTCGCCCGAATTAACCAGCAACAAATAAAACGCTGCATTTTCGGAGTCAAACTAACAGACAGCGTAAAGAGCACGACGTGACAGAGCAGGCCATATATCGAATAGAAGGCGACCGCGCTGGGCAAAATTGTCATCAGAATAGTTGGTAAAAAAAGCTAGCCGTCATTCTTAGCTGCTTATGTGAATTCGATTGAGGAGAAAATGATCTCCCATGAAAACCCATTTAGGTATATACTGACCAAACAAACTCAGTTGTGAAGATGCGTTGTAGAAAATGAGTCTCTTTATACTTCCCACAACAATGTGATTTTCGATGTAATACTCGAAAATATATATTATGCCAGTCGCTCTTGTCCTGTGAGTATGTGTGATGATGTGATCGTGTGATCATCATGGTAAACTAGTTGACCCGTTCAACTTCGTCTGCGTCACATAAAAAAGAAAGAGAGAGAGAGAGTAAGACAGAGTGGGTCGTCGACACCGCTATACTACGAGGTAATAGGTACCTTGTTTTCCATAAAATAATTTGTTCTATTATTGTTTTCCATAATCGTACCCCCTCATAATATTTACTTGCACTATTATCATTTATAGTAATAACGCTTGTCAATTTGTCATATCAACTTATTAGCCATAACTTTTATTTGCCATTAAATAAGTTTCCATAATAACATGAGTTCTAATCATTATTTTCTATAAGTCACATTACATAATCGAATATACTTGACATAAAAGCAACATTTAACATAATTTCGAAATGATTATTGTATAATGTCAATAGGGTATTTGATCTGTAACTAAATGATTTATTACAGCAAACAATTATTAGTTCTTTTGATGATTTTAGCACTATAAAATTGAATCTCTTAATTTTACATGACACATGAGTACCTAGATATTATTCCGAATGTTCATTTATACATTGTTAGTCCTAAAACATTTTCCAAAAGTTAGGTTTAGTGACAGAAACCGGCTGTA
This sequence comes from Xestia xanthographa, assembly GCA_905147715.2. NCBI lineage: Eukaryota > Metazoa > Arthropoda > Insecta > Lepidoptera > Noctuidae > Xestia > Xestia xanthographa. Next base: position 11,892,726 of record LR990657.1, on the reverse strand, counting down.
AATCCGACTCCACGCAGTCTTTACTGCCCTACCCCTAGAGTGTAATTTAGAACCGCGTAGGTGCGGAGGGACGAAGCGGAACGCGAATTGAGGAGCAGGTGATTGTAACTGTCGCCGCCGTGGCTGAGGCTGCCGGGTTGCCGTCCAGCAAGCCGAAACTGCAGTAATGAGCGTTAGACACATCTGCGACGATAAGCTCGCGTGGGACCACCGGAGCCCCTCAACGCCGGAGCCATGACAGAAACCATGCCTGCTGCATGCTTGCTGCATACTTGCTGCATGCTTGCTGCATGCTTGCTGCATGCTTGCTTCATGCTTGCTTCATGCTTGCAGCATGCATGGTGTATGTTTGTTTGCATGTTTGAATGCTTCTTACGGGGAAATAACAACCACATATGTTCCAAATCAACTGTTTTATAATGACTGACGCTTTGATTGATTGATTTTCTGCCTTTTAATAACTATCGATGTGAAATGTATATACCAAAAGAGGCATTGCTCTTGTACTGAACCAGCATTGTTGTGCTAGTATGGGCAAATGAATATTATGGTGAATAAATGTTATGGAAAACAACATTATTGAAAATAAAAAAATATAGCAAATACATTTATGGATTAAAATTATTATGACACTTGATAGATTAAATGAAATTAGTGAAAATGATTTTATTTATTTTCACGTTTATGGCAACTGACGCGTTATTTCTAATGAAATTATGGCAAATACAAGTATGGTACTTACCTACATTTTTTTTTTCATTTTAAATTATGGCAAACATTAGTAAACCATACTACAATTCTTACAAAGTAGCATATTGCACACAAATCATTCCGCATAATTAGGAGTCAAACGAACTTACCTAGTGCTGTTTGATTCCAATTATGCGAGGGTCTCGTCCGAAGACCATTTATTACTTGCAGCATTACGAGTCGTGGTGCTGTCTCTGTCACACTTCAGATCCAAGTTATAAAATACTAAACCCATCTCCCTCACTCTCATGCACCCGCGCGTGCGGCGGGTGGCGGCTGACCGGGAACGAGCCTGCAACTTGTCATTACTTTCAGAGAAACCCTGTTACACCCTGTCTCAGTAATTTGTATTTTACTTTTCCACGACAACGGGTTAGCTATTGGGATGGGCGGGATCCTAATGGTCTTCGGACGAGACCCTCGCATAATTGGAATCAAACAGCACTAGGTAAGTTCGTTTGACTCCTAATTATACTTCAGGTCTCGTCCGAAGACCATTTATTACTTGCAGATGTTTAGAGAAAGTAATCTCATATTCCTGACAAGAAAAGGAAAATACAAAGACATTGTACATGATTGATATAATTATAAATCATTATTTAAATTTATTAAATAATTTAACAGAAATAAATTAAATGGGTTCCTGTAACCTTAACACATAAATATGTAACAAATAATTTTAAATACATAACGTTATTTTTAGCAAGAGTATCTGTGCTTTGTCATGATACATTTATATCTATCTTAACAGAATTGTTAATACAATAAGTGTACCTGATTAAGGACTGTACCTAACTAATCAATAAGTTATAAATTATTAAATATGACTTCAGCAAAATCATTGTTATCTGAATTATGAATTTCCCTGTTATAATATTTTAAGAATACATTTGAGGTATTAGACCAACCTGCGGCCCTTCGAACCACTTCCAGGTTAACGCCCAGCCGATGAGCGGCTGATGTCGAAGCATGGCGGGTGCTATGCGCTCCAAACACCGATATGTCGATACTACTATCTGCTAAGACTTTCTTCACCCAGTGGCCAAGAGTTTGTGAACAAACCTTTTTATGAGGTTTCCTTAGGCTTATGAACAGGTAATCGTCAGCATTGTCACGGCGCAGGGTTAAAGTTTTTTGAATATACGCTTGCAATACTGTCGCAGGACCTATCGATGGATTTTCGCGAATGAATGGTAGCCTGATTAGTGGCTGAAGGGTCCCAGGTCTCGATGTTTTAATATGATCAGGTATTTTAATTACAATCATACCATTTGTCATACAAATATTTGTATGTTTTATCAGACTTAACGTCTGCATTCTCTGTGCAAAGGCTATTGCGAGTAAAGATATTGTTTTATATGATAAATTTTCAAGCGTAATATCAGTGTAAGGATAAAAATTTGATACATAACTTAACACATCATTAGGGTCCCAAGTGACAGCGTATTTCGGTTGTGGTGGTTTTAACCTATACACACCTCTTAAAAATCTATGAATGCTATCATCTAACGTTACTTTTGACCCTAAAATAGTAGATAGAGCAGAACGATGTGTATTTAAAGTACTATAAACAGCTCCTTCTTCGAATTTCATGGTTAAAAAAGAAATGACTTGGGGACTTAAAGCATTGAAAACATCATAGCTGTTATTTTCACAATAAGCCCACCATGATTTAAGGGATGAACTATACTGATTGAGAGTTTTTTCCGCAAAAGACGCCATGAAAATACTTAACGATGCCTCTGGAATACCTCGAGCTATCATCGCCTGCCTGATAATCTCGCCGCCACCAGGACCAGGTCTGCATGAAGCGGGTGACAAGTTCTGAAAGGCGAGTGTAACAAATATATATCAGGTCCAAAGTATATTTTATTAGAGACTATAAGCTTAGTCCATAGCGGGTACCAAGGCTGTGATCGCCAGAGAGGTACTACTAAAATACCCTCCGCTTTATCTGTAATGATCTTTTGTAAAATCTTGGTTATCATACTAAAAGGGGGAAAAGCATAAACATATAGATGTTCCCAGTTAAATGTAAATGCGTCTACTAATTCCGAATAAGGATCAAGTTTCCATGATGCATATCTTGAACATTTATATTTTTGGGAGCTTGCAAAAAGATCAAAGTCTGGTTTGCCAAGGCTATTGGTAATTTCTGTAAAAGCATACTCTGCAAGTTCCCATTCTGTATCTATTATAATTTTTCAAGATTCTCGATCAGCAATGACATTGTCAGAAGATTTTATATATGATGCAAATATGTTAATATTTCTTAACTCACACCATTGCCAAATAGTACGGGCTAAATCGTTCAAATGTGTGTGTTGTATTCCGCCCATGCGATTTATGTAACAGATAGCGGTGGTGTTATCTACCCTTAGTAGCACGTTGCTATCGCGAAGTTCAGAAGCAAAAATTTTTAGACCGTAAAAAGCGGCTTTTAATTCTAAAGTATTGATGTGCAAGGTAAGTTCTGATTGCGTCCAGTTACCGTGTGAGCTTTGTTTGTCACAGGCTACGCCCCAACCTGTAGTTGATGCATCGCTGTGTATTTCAATACAGTAATTACTAGAAAAAATGGGGCTCTTTGAACGTAGAATATTATATTTCCACCATTCTAAATCTTGTTTCAATGAGCTCTCTACAATCATTTTCTTATTATAGTCATCAGAGTTTCCCAAGGCTAAAATTGTTTGTCTTTCGAATAACTTTGTATACATCCACCCATATCTAACGGCAGGACATGCCGATGTCAATAGACCGATAAATTCGGCAAAGTATCTTATGGTACATCTTTTAAGCTTTAAAAACTCTGTACTTTTTTGAAGAATGCGCTGTTTTTTCTCTTCAGGAAGGTCATATCGTTAGTATTAAAAATAAAGCCCAAAAATTTACATACTGTTTTTGGTGTTAACTGGCTTTTACTGAAATTTATAACAAAACCTAGAGATTGTAAGACATCCATTGTCTTACTGACGTTGCTGACGCATTCGCTGTATGTTTGTCCTATTAAAAGAAAATCGTCTAGGTAATTAACTGAAATAAGGCCTTGTGAACGTAAATACTGTAAAACAGGTTTCATCAGTTTAGTAAACACAAAAGGTGCTGTACATAGGCCAAAGCATAAAACATTAAATTCATAAAGTTGCGACTTCCACTCAAAACGTAGCTTTTTTCTATGCTGTTTATCAATTGAGATTAAAAAATAGGCGTCCTTTAAATCCAACGTAGACATAAAATTATTTTGATTTAGTAATTTTAAGGCTGTTCTAAAATCTTCCATTTTAAAATGTTCTAGCTGAATAAATTTATTTAGATGTTTCAGGTTCAAAATAAAGCGGTGCTGGCCATTAGGCTTAGGTACCGTGAAGATGGGAGATAAAAATTGACCTTCACAGGGTTCACAAATGGATATAAAATCCGACTGCAGTAAACCTTCTATACATTGATCGATTATTTTGATTTCAGGTATCGATTTAGCTGAATTTCGAAAAGAAGATATTTGTAAAGGCTCGCTTTTGAAGGGTATACTGTATCCTCGAACCCAGGACAATACTACAGGATCATCAGTTATGGTGCACCATTGGTCATAGAAATATTGCAGCCTGCCTGCGATAGGTACCTGCAATGGTGAAGTCAGCGTCTCGATGTCATCTGGCGCGTCGAGTGGCTCCGGCGAAACGTGTCTCGACGATGATCCCGCGGTGCTGCTGTCGGTTTCCGAGAACTGGGGTACTGACGCGCCTCGCCGACTGCTGGTCGCGACATCCCCCTCGAGTTTAAAGCACCTCGCTGAGGTTTTCTTGTAGATGGCGGAGGTTTGTATGTGGCGCGTTGTACCGTGCTATATTTCATCTCCGCTCCCGACTGGGATATAGCTTTTGATGATTTCAGATGCTCCACAAGGTTAGCGCCAAATAAAGTTTCATCGAGCTTTGTATTCTTCACAACATCTTGAGTCTTTTTGTTGAGACTGTTTATTATGGCATATCGCCTTGACTGTGACTCTCGATAGTGGCTGTCACAGAGTAGTCGTCCAGCGTCGCTCAAAGGCTTTATGATTTTTTGTGCGTGCGGTAGCGCGTCCTTGGATGACAAGGCCCAGTTCAGTGCCGTGCCAATAGCGGATAAACAGCTAGATAGCTGATTTTGCTTGCTTTGACTAAATATATCTTTTTTAACATTTAACTGTGATAATGCCGCCTCGATTTCTAAATTGAGTTTGGGCGCCTTCATACTGGCACAATTCTTGGCTGGTAAATAGTTTTTCAAGAGGTCTGACTTTATTTCTTTGGGCAAACCGTTCATTAAAGTATGTGACCAACGGGCAGCAATATCTGTGTGTAAATCCTCACCATGTTCTTTCTGAACTGAAGGATCTTCACCTAATATCATCAGGATTTCTGGGTCCAGAACCTCTTCAGGTTTGTCTTGAACAGCTGGTATAGTCGTTGGTTCCAATACTGGTCCCTCGGTTTCGATGATCTCACCCTCTTCCTGAAGTACATTTTCTTCTGTAAGGACATAAAATGTAGTAGAAAAAAATTGGTAGGTACCTACTAAATACTTCCAAATTTCTTAACATTATTTACATGGAGTTAAGTTCAGACCATCAATAATATTGAATTTATAAAAACCATTGTTTATATTAACACTCAACACACTTCACGTGGAAACATGGTATCATATGAACCTAGCTGCTTAGGTAGGTACACCTCTCGACACGATATACATGCGAGAATATTATTCTGTATTCGTTTTTATTCCGGATAAGGCGGGCACTATGAAGAAGCATGGTATGTTTTGTGTAAGTAGGTAGGCACGCTCGTCACGATATACGTGCGAGGATATTGATCGATAGAAATATTGATCATTTTATTCCCTTAACGCGATATACGCGGAGGACTTCAAGGTAGGTACGATTATTTGTATCCTGAAATACGTTCAACACGATTTACGTGAAGAAAATAATACGTACTCTCAACAAGATATACAAGTGAGACCTTGGTAGCATCAATTTTCCAACATTGACAAAATATCGAAGTCCATCGATCATCTTTTACCATGTGGGTAGTATGAGAATTTTTTGTTTGAAACTACATGAATCTCTCAAATTCTCATTTAAACAATACTGGGCTTACATACCTTGTACTTCCCGAAATTCTTCGTTATATTCATGATCATAGTTAATGTCGCAATACGAGGGACCTTCGCGACCCTCAAAATCTGATGATGACGAGTTACTCGAACTCGGTCTTTTGTACTTTTGAAGCTTACGTTCGAGTCTTTTCACTTTCTTTTTGATACTTCTATATTCGTCATCATCTAGATGTGAATGCTTACGCTTTCCCATAATAAATTCACTAAAAAACACTTTTTTTAGAGAAAATTAAAAACTTTTTGTGTGACCTAGATAACACGAAAAAACGTAATGACAAGTTGCAGGCTCGTTCCCGGTCAGCCGCCACCCGCCGCACGCGCGGGTGCATGAGAGTGAGGGAGATGGGTTTAGTATTTTATAACTTGGATCTGAAGTGTGACAGAGACAGCACCACGACTCGTAATGCTGCAAGTAATAAATGGTCTTCGGACGAGACCTGAAGTATAATTAAAATGCGCGCGCGTTACTTGATCATTATTTTGCTGTGGAGTTATTTTAAAACTGTGATATCTCTTAGAGAGAATGAATGTCTCATTGAAATCAAATGATAAAAGTCCAATTTTGTTAAAAATTAAATACTAGTGATAAATAAGGTATTTATTTGAATAAGGATTTAATACCTTGTAAATTTAATACCTTCGCAAATAATGCATTATTTTAGAACAAAGATTATCATAAAAAAGATTACAGTGAGTCAAACTTAAAAGATAGACATAATGCTATTGCAGATGTTTTTTAACCGACTTCAAAAAGGAGGAGGTTCTCAATTCGATTGTTTTTTTTTTATGTATGTACACCGATTACGCTGAGATTTATGATCCGATTTACGTGACTCTTTTTTAGTTTGATGCGGAATAGTTGTCATTTGGTCGCATAAAAATTTAACATAGTTTGGCTTAGTAGTTTTCATTTTAAGAACATTTTTACTTCTGTCTTTAGTCGTCTGGTATAATTTCATGTATGTTCACCGATTTCTCCTCCATTTGTGGAGCGATTCTCAAAGTTATTTTTTTATTTGAAAGAGTTTACTCCTGAGATGGTTGCATTTAAATTTGGTGAAGATCTGATGCTGATCTTCGGAGATATACTTACAATGGAACTCATCAAAACTAGACGGTAAATCGGTCGTGATTGGTGCCATCGCTTGGATGTTTATTGTTTATACAACATCATGGCATAACATCACGCCGGTATGCTCTGAGGGGTACGCAGATGTGTACAATACACCCAAGTTTCGACAGTTTAGATATGTTAAGTTAAATTTATTGGGTATAAGCCTATTACCATGACATGTATTGTTAACAATGTAAAATAAAAAATGCATATTATTATAATATATTTGTATAGGATATTACAACTAAAAATGGAAAAATAAAAAAACTTAAAAAAAAAAACTTTTTTAAAAGTTCTTTAGAACTTTTTAGGAGGAACTATTCCGTCACATATGATTGTTGCTTAATTTTTACCGTTTACGCAGCGCACGCAACGAAAGCTCTCAAAAGCAATACATTTTCTTCGTTTTTGCAACATTTTTCATTGATACTGCGCTCCTAATGGTCGTAGTGTGATGTAATATAGCCGTTCTCGATAAATGGGCTATCGAAAACGAAAAGAATTTTCAATTCGAACCATTAATCCTTGCCAACCAAACAAACAAACTCTTCAGCTTTTTGTGTTGAGTGTATAGATATGATTGGGTAAGTACGCGAAATGCTGCAAAATGAGCAATGTGCATCGCTAAGTTACATAATTATTATAATTACAACCTAAAACGGTGTATTTCAGTTTGTATAAAAGGCGTGTAATTTTTATTCCAGGCATTGATGCTCCAAAACTGAAAAGTAAAATATGTCTAAATATATTTGTTTTGTGGTGTGGGTCGTAAGCTTAAGCTGCGTTTGTGTAAGTATCGTTTATTCTTATTATGTAATTAATATTACTACTAATATTATTTTCATAGCGATATTATTCGTGGTTTAATTGAAAAAACAAAATAGTGTTTTTATTTTCGTTGTATTTATTGTTTTTCTATTATGAATGAAGGCTAGTGAAGGGGTGAAATCTGCTAAAGATTATGAGATCTTGAAAGAAGAGTGCTTAAAGGAGTCTGGAACCACAGAAGCTGAGTTTATGGAAGCCTTGAAGACAGCCGATGTGTCAAAGATAAATCCATGTTTTTATGGCTGCTTCTTCAAGAAAATTGGACTTGTAAGTATTAATAAATTCTATTAGGGGTCGCCTAGTATTTTTAATTGCTTGTACCAGGCGGCTGTCCATTTTTGGAGTTGCGCTTTGAAACATTGGTGTCGATTCTGTTGAGCACAAACTAAACCTAATTTAGGCTATGGCTATGGCTATCTTTTACTAAAAGACAGTGCGAGAAAAGGACGGCTATAGCTATGACTAAGTTAGCGATGTCAAACTAGTTTATGCCTTGCGCTTTACCGTGTTTTAGTCAGTTATTTAAAAAAACACGCATTAAAATCCGTTGCGAAGTTTTAAAGATACAGTGTTAAAGATACATACATAGGGACAGACAGACAGCGAGAAGTGACTTTGTTTTATACTATGTAGTGATGAAGAACAAGTTATCCTCCGTTCTCCTCCTCCTAATTCTGAGATCCTAGGGAGTCCGTGTCTACACAGTAAGACAGTGGTTAGGGGCAAGGCTGTTCTAAACCGCCCCTCATGTGCGTAGTGTGTAAAACTTTGTGTATTTAGAAGCAAGATAATAATCATGGTATTCAAGCCATTATAATGTGTATTTCATAAGGTCCTGTTGACCAATAATAATGTGTGTATAACCTATAACCTTATTACCTACTCTCTAACGTCCGTCCAACCGTCCGTCTCTATCCGTCTCTCTTGCGCACGTCTGCAGATGAGTGTGAGTGAGAGAGACGGATAGAGACGGACGGACAGACGGACGGACAGACGGACGTTAGAGTGTAGGGCCCCTGACGTGTGCTGTGTTTGGTGGGCTACTGCCCGACAATTGTTGTCGGTTTTTTCTATGTGGTCTTACATCGCTTGCGCGATTTAGAATTTTGTAGTTAGTTCTTTACTTTTTGTAGTACCTTCTGTGCCAGCAATAAAAAGTGGATAAATTTTTTTTTACGTTCGTCACACAATTAGTAAGAAATAATATATTATATGTCCTACTCCATAAATTATATTGTTGTATTTTTTTTCAGCTGAATGACAAAGGTCAATATGATCCAAGCATCTACCTGAAGGACGTAAGAGAGATGACAAAGGATAATGATTCTATTTACGCCCAACTGAAAGAAGCTACAGTGATATGCGAATCTGGTAAAAATATCTCTTGACTATTCAAACTGTATAATTATGATCTAACTTGTTCTCTTGTCCTCTAATGACCTTGTGGCGTTATGCCAGTTTAACAAGGCTGGCATTTCAGTTTAGCCTGTCACATAAGTATTCGTTTCAAAAATATTTAACAAAAAAAAAAAACAAATGAATGATTTTAAGGTTGAACTGCGCAACATATTTTCCATACAAATTTCGGGGGGCTATTACTCCACTGTTTGACATGGTACATCTAAAGTTAAACATGATATCGTTTTGTCTTATTATTAATTGTGTCTGTACTGAAACAGAATATTAAAATAAAAAGCCATTCAAAAGTTACGAGCTACCAAAGATTCATTTTATTGCCAATTTTAACGTAACTTTGGGCGTAAATTAGTAATAAAAGAAGTGTCAAATTTCCAAAACAAAGTCGGTACCGACACAGCACAATTATCGAAGAATTCAATAAATTTTATTTGATAATGATTTATGCAGTGGTTTTTTCATAAATTTCGATTTCCCAAAAGCCTTTTCATATTTTTTTACGCGCGCCTTTTACTATGAATTTTCGTGCATCTCACTGAATAATGTTACCCCCGGTGCGGTGCGGGAGGGGGACACGCGATATTGACATGTCCTTCGTTTGATAGAAGAACAAGACCTATATTTCTGTCCTTTTCATTTCATGCATGACGTCAGTGACGTGTCTTTTGTTTTTCGCTGAAGTTGAAGGGCCTGTGCATTTTTATTGCACTCCTATAATGTGTGCGTTTCGATGGCGCGACCACGGCATTTTTTTTTTTAAACTATGGCAAGATTTTGTAAAAAAAATAATTTAAAATTAAATTAATTAATTAATTAAATTAATTAATTTCAATTTTAAATTTCACATTCAGAACATTTTGAAGGTGATAAGCGATACCGTACGTATGCTCCTGAAATATAAACCTAGAATTTTTTATATTTTTTTTACAAATTCAATCTGTTATTTACCTAAATTTCTGGTCTCTGCAACGCTTAGTTTTTAAGATTTCCGTGGCCGCGCGGTTCTCCGCGTTTCGATGGTGTGGCCACGTTCAAACCCTTATAACTTTTTAACCATAACTTTGACAAATTTAAGGTTTTGGGAAATTTGAACCACGTACATACATATTTTTACAAAATCATGGCATAGTTATTTTAAAAAAAAACGCCGTGGTCGTGCCATCGAAACGCATACCCTATAATATGGTGTAGCGACCTACTTATTTAGAAACTTTATTTACATAAAACCTTCACGATATAATTTTTACTTTTCTTCTGATCTGTCACTTCTCTGTCTTGTGTTGACTAAATTTATATAGAATTAACATTTTTAATTTAATTTAGTTAGTGTACAACAACCACTAAATTAGTGACTCCGACGTGATATGCCCTGAAAAGGAAATCCTAAACTTTATCAGGCCAAGGAAATCCACAGTACCACGATGACAATATAAAGTCTCCGACTAGTTTAAAGTTATCTGTGATATAAAGCAGTCGTCTGCCGACCAACGTCCAGACTCTGCTGGCTTCACAGCCATTTATTTCTCTCGAGGGATTAGCAGACCTGGCGAACAATAACAAACAATATAGTTATACAATATTATTGTTGCTACTAATCTCGCGAATTGTGTAGTGACGATGACGTTATAAGTTGATAGTAAAATTTTTAAAGAAAAAGTTTATTTTATTCTTTTTAGCGCATTTAAATAAAAGGTCAGACGAAAGTATTATATAACTTCGTTTTTGTTCGGAACGGTTCGGAACGCTGAGTGTGTGCGTACGAACTAGACGGGCGTGAAGACTAGCGTCTAACTGCTCATCACTGATACTATCTCTGTCGGGCACGATGCCAGGTGAGACAGCGTGCTTTTTGGCCACGCCCACCAATGAGTTGGAGCCCGTGTGATGTGTCACCTTAAGAGCGGTACTCAGCAGTAGCTGTGTAAGAGGTCTTGATTTATTTTCGTTTGATTAACAAGCAAGAATATTCGTTCGATTTCTCGTTTCGATTACCAAGCAAGGTTAAAAGGTCGGGAAAAAAGTTTTAATTAGGAATTTCTCAGCGACAGCCTGTCGCCGTCCGGATTTATGTCCGGTTGATGCTCGGCGCGTGAGTCCTTCTGCTTGCTATTATAATTTATATTTTGAAATAGGAAAAATTTATACACTCTAGTCGTATACACACTGTTAATACCTATAAGTTTTCGACCTGCTGGTAGCAAATTAAAATTCGAACGGCCCATAGTGTTCCACTGCTTGGCAATATTATACCTTAATTATTTCCACTAACGTTAATAATCAAGTGCATTATTTTTATAATAATTTCAGTAAAGGGTGAAGCCGTAAGCGACGGTGAAGCTGGATGCGAGATGGGTGTGTTGGTGGCTGCTTGTTTCTCTAAACAAAAAAAACAGTACGTTTCTTTGTTTACATAAAATGTGGTATATAGAAGAAGTCAGAAGTTGTATTGCAGGATGGGTACAAAATTCAGGTTAAGTTATCTTTTTGGTTTAAGCTCTAGAGAGTGCAATTTTAAGATTGACGTTTATTTTTGTCTCATGAGGGTAAGTGAAAATTACCGATGGACACATAATTTTGGACGTATAACCCCTTAGCCTGCTTTGGGTCCACGTTCATACATTTGATAATGAAAGGGCGCTGGTTCTTAGGTACTACTAAAGAACAGCATTAGTACCGTTATCTCTGGTAGAATGTGGTTTTGTCTTTGGCCCTCAGGCCTGCATGTTTTTACATAATTATGATGTTTGTAAGAAGACGCCACACTGATAGAAAAAGTAAACAATAATAATAATGTGCGATCCATTTCAAGTGAGTTTTAATTTTTCAGATTCGCATAACGCACAGAACCGAAATTGATACGCAGAGATACGTGATACACATCTAACCCTTCATACAAACCTGTTACATTTTGATAAACTTATTCAAATAAATAAATCACATATACTATTTGAGTTTTATTCTATTAAGTTATCATCATTATCAGACTATCTGCCTAACTTTTTCCCAACTATGATAAGATCGGCTATAAAGTTATAAGTAAGCTATAAGTTTTATTCTCTTAAGTATTGTCAAAAATAATCAGCAAGCGCAAAGCGCAGTATATTCGGAGTCAAGCTAACAGACAGCATAACGAGAACGAGATGACAGGGCAGGCCATTATGTCGAATGGTTGAAATGACGCCGTAGAAGACCCAGGCGAAGACGGCGAGACAAACTTTACTTATGATAGATTTACTTAATTGTAGATTAGACTACTAAAGCCAAGTGGGAAAAGGAAGGAATAGGTAGAGGAAAATCTTTGCCCAGCCGTGGGACAGTATGGGCTGATAATCATACCAATCGTCAGCTACTTATTACCTATACTTAGATGTTGCTAGATCAATGATTTTCTATTAAACAGATATGTTGTGAGCGCGCAATCGTGAAGACTCGAAAACGGGCCAATAGGCTTGTTCTGCCTTTATTCTGCGTCACTGCGTGTATGTGAGCTGGCGCTGCCCCGCGGCACACTTTTTTCGGTGGTTTTGTAGATGTATAACATATCTGTTTATTAGAATATCATTGTGCTAGATGCTGCTCCGCTTACGGGAGTAAAACGGGGCGGGTGGGGCGGGGGGGGGCGGGGGGAAAACTAGGGAATATGCATGAAATATAAAACTCTTTATTTACATATTAAAAATGTCTTGTATTGGCGCATAATAACTAGAGTCCGACTGAAACAGGATTTTCAGCCGAAACCAAAACCGAAACCGAACCTTCGGTCTTGGTCCCAGTTTCGGCCAAAATCGAAACCGACACCGAAACCGAAACTTATTTGAATTTTTATAGCATGTTAAATCTTTGGTATTTTTACGCATATATAGACAGTTAACACGTGTAAAAAAATAAAATGCAACAATTAAAGTATGTAAAGAGGGTAACAAAAATAGTTCTTTATTTGTAAAATTGACAACTTAAATAAAAAATAAACATATTTACATGTCAAACTTTTAAAAAAATCAACATGTATTACTTATGTTTAAATATGTTAAAATAAATCAGTCTTTGATAAATAAATAATACCTATGGCAATCATTATTAATAGGAAAATTAATTCAAGTAAACAATGAAGTTTAAGTAGAAAACTTTCACGTACTACTGTACTACGCGTCCAAATTGACTAAGCACCTCGCGTACTAAAGGAAAAAATGAGACATGACTAGTAGTACTGAAGGTCATTCACGGTAATAGTTAAATCACGGAAAGTAGTTGTGTATCGGATGTACGGGGCGGTTCGAATACGGGTTCAAACTTTAATCCAAAACAATTACAAACAAATATAGTAATGTTTGAATCAAATATCACAGGTATCTTCACACATCTTTTAAATGTTACATGAATTTCTACATAAATTCATATTGTATAAGTTCTAGGGAATAGAACCAATTAAAATATGTAATTAATTCTATTCTTCTACAACTTACAACCTTTTTATTTTCCACTGTAGGACAAGACTCTAATGAATCCCATAAAAATACATCATCATTAATCATAAGTAAAAACAAATACTGTAACAAATCTACTTGCTCCCATTGAATAAAAGGATAAGCAGACTTGTTCAATTTAAAATTTAATTAGGGGAAATATATAAAATACAGTTAGTTATATAAAACACCTACCTAGCACGCACTCTCTATAGTTTTATAGTTCACGCACTTAGATGGATAAGAATGAGTTCACCACTGTAGGAACGGGAACAGGCGTCAGGGTAGCAGGTCAATACCGGAGCAACCTCGAGGTTCAGCTCTGAAGTAGTAGAAGCGGCGGCAGCGCAGATCTCAGAGTTCACCAGGACAGCTCTGCAGCAAGGCAGTGCAGAACTCAGGGCCAGACGTAGGACAGCCCTGCGAGACCAGTAGACAGTCAGGCACGTAGTTAGCCTCTGAAGATCGGGAGTAGAAGTCCCAGGAGAATCTTTAGCTGGATCCCCTGGGCAGTTTAAGAATCTCTAGCGAAAACCAAGCGGTTATCTGATGCTCATCTAATCAGATCCAAAGTAGTCTTCCTTTTTTTTTTAAATGTCTTTTTTTTCAGTGTGGCCATCATCTCATCTGACAAGTGTTGTCAGCCAGGACAAATCCATGAGTGCATAAAGATTTTATAAAATAATTTAATATTAAGTTATTTAGTAAACAATCGTAATAATCTACAAAATATATTGGCTAAACACATATTGATAAAAATAATTTAAATATTACAAACCAAAAAGTAGCCATCATACATAGACTAAAGAGAATTAAAAAAGTAACTGACAGTTTGACAATTTGACGCTTGACGTAAGTGTCACAACATGAAAATTTTGATAATATTTTATTTCAGCTATTTCCAAGTTAAAGAATCGTATTTAAATCGATTTGCTTAGTGTAGATGTATAAAAAAATAAAAGGATGATGAATAGTATTATGAATGGTGAATATGAAGCGTAAGTATAGCATAATACTATAATACTTATTCAAATTCAAACAGTTTATTGTGGATCATAGGTTCATAAGATGTTGGGTTAAATACAGGTGTCTGCTATGTCCCGCCATTGAGGCATACAAAATTCATGTCACAAGTAAAAAAAAAAAAAAAAAAACCGGCCAAGTGCGAGTCGGACTCGCGCACGAAGGGTTCCGTACCATTATCTATACATTAGACAAAACGTCAAAAAAATCACGTTTGTTGTATGGGAGCCCCCCTTAAATATTAATTTTATTCTGTTTTTAGTATTTGTTGTTATAGCGGCAACAGAAATACATGATCTGTGAAAATTTCAACTGTCTAGCTGTCACGGTTCATGAGATACAGCCTGGTGACAGACAGACGGACAGACGGACAGACGGACAGACGGACAGACGGACAGACAGCGAAGTCTTAGTAATAGGGTTCCGTTTTTACCCTTTGGGTACGGAACCCTAAAAAAAAAGAAAAAAAAAAAAAAAAAAGAATAAAAAATACTGTAAATAACAGCTTAGATATAAGGCTAGATACATGTGTAAAATAGCCATGTAAAAGTGTTATTTTTGGTTTGTTAGTCCTGCTAGACTCTTATTAGTCATTTATTAACCTAATTGGAATCTTATTGCTCATTTGTATACATAAAAGAACCTCTTGTCATTCTTATTTTGTATATAACACATAAGTTATTGTGATTTAACTCGCTACGTAAAGATATTACGTAGATATGTATAGAATTTAAGTAAATATACGAAGATTATACGTAGCATGTAAAGCTTCGACCTAATATGTAATAGATTTTACCATTAGCAAGTAAATAACTGTGTATTATGTATCTGATTTACGTTATAAATAAATAAAGCTGCATTACACACACATACAGACATGCGATTACGTCTCACACACACATGTACAACTCAAATACTCGTTTCTGATTGGCCAAACAAAGTTGCCATGTTAGTTCGACACCGCCGCCCCGCGGCGCTAGGAGCATTGTCTATAAATATGACGCACCAAAATTCTGCGAATTTATTCGCCCGACCGCTGCTGAAGACACACTAGAAGAAGAAGACACTCGCCTCACCCTACACTCCACACGCACTACACTCTACACGCAGTTTACGTACGAAGATTCGTCTTATTATTTATCATCCTGAATCCCTGAAGTCATCTACCTATGGTCTGCAGTCTACGAAATCTGGTGTAGCGCCCTGCTGAAAAAGTCTACACCTTTCAATGGTCTTTCGAGCCGGATCACTGCATCAGCTCCGGTTTCATCAGTCAAGAAAGAAACAAGTACGCGCGAGTGTTAGTAGTCGGTCTTGCCTAACCGCTGCTAATTACTTGGAAGCAATCACTATCACACGTACGTGGCCACCTAGCGGTGTTAACGGCCATCCTATACGTACGGAGGCATAGTGGACCACCTGACGGCTCCACGCACCATCCCAGGTGTTACAGTCAGACCCCGCCGGTACGGTGCGGATACGTTCTGGGGCCACAAGTTGGTACGCAACGACGGGTGTTGGTTTTCCCGCCACACTCTGATGCACCCGTGAGCGCCCGCGCCCTCTGCTGGGAGGTTCCTACCTTTCCAATCCCCTGCATTCCCATTCCTGGTCCGGCATCACCGCGGTAGGAGTCCGGCCAGGCTGATAGGCAAGGTAGGCGTCACACATCAAGAAAAACAGTGAAAGTGATAAAGTGTTAATTCTAAGTAATTGGTAGGGATTAGGGACCCTCGTGCGCAATGGAAAACGCACGTGTATTGCGTTCAGGCAAATCTACGCCTGCCACCGACGCCACGCCGGCGTCCGGTCAGACAATGTCGACCGAATCAAATACGTGGAGTAAGGGCACCAGCACAGAGGACACGAGTGGTGACAGCAGCACGCATAGTGTCGAGAAAATAATCATCGAAAATAGGTCCGCGCAAGTCGAAGATTTAAATAACACGTTGGTTAGGAGTGCGCCGGGCACCGTAATTAATGTTCCCATGGATAGGGCATGTAGCCGATTATCTATATTAAAAGCCGAATTGGAGTTACATCATTCCGAATTAGCACGGGCTAAGGCGGCATCCGCAATTGCCTTAAGTCGTTTGGAAATAGCCAGAATAGAACTGGAAAGCTCCGACGACGCGGAGCGACCGCTCAGAGTTGAAGAGTCACGTGTTGAGGGCTGGATTTCGGAACAGTATGTAGCAGAGCAGCCAGCAATATTAGATAGCGCCCAAGCCTCGGGACAGGCGCCGCGACCACCCAACTCGACTAAGAATGAGCCGCGCGTTGGCAACGACACGTCGAATAGTAGCAGCGACATGGCGATGCTGGCCAACGCGATAATGCAGGCGGTAAATTCAAATAAATCCGACTCCGCGGCACCAAAGTTCATCCACGAACTGCCTCATTTCGACGGGGCGATTGCCGAGTGGATGGCTTTTAAATCTGTCTTTAGCGACACAGTAGGCATGTTTTCTGACGTACAAAACGTGGCCCGCCTAAGACGAGCACTGAGAGGTGTAGCCCGCGAAACGGTTAGGGCGTTATTATTCACCGTATCGGATCCGTATGAAGTAATAGACACGTTAGAACGACGTTACGGCCGACCGGAATTACTCGTCTTATCAGAACTCGAAAACATTAAACGCATGCCCCGCATGAGCGAAGACGGGCGTAATGTGAGTAGTTTCGCGAGCAGAGTATCAAACACAGTAGCGGCGATAAAATCACTCAATCAACCGCAATATCTGTACCCTGAGTTAGTAAGTCGAATCGTAGAAAAACTCAGCATAATTCTAAAATATAAATGGTATGAATTCAAAGCGGAACGCACCGGCGCGCCCGAGTTAGAGTTGTTGTCTCGATTTCTGAACATCATGGCCGACCAGTGTGGCGCTATGTTCGCCTACGTGACAGCGCGAGATGAAAGAAAAAACCGCTCAAAACCGCGCACGGTGAACACGGCCCGTGAACGCACGCGTCGTCAACACTCGGACTCCGAAAGCGAGGATTCAGAAATCGAGGCCAGCTCATCACATAAAACGGTCGCAGCCGTAAATAAGTCAAGCTCAAAGAAACAGGCGTCAAAACCGCAGAAGCCACGCCCATCACGACCGAATAGCGAGTCGTCGGCAGAAACGGATAAAAATAAAAAATGCGTTATTTGCGCGGGAAATCACGGCGCCGCGCCGCAGAGTGCGCGGACTTCGCGAAATTAACCATTAACGATCGATGGAACGTGGCTAAACGCGATAGGTTATGTTTTAGGTGCCTGAATAACTCGCACATGCGGATGGCTAGGTGCAAATACGTGCCATGCGGAATTAACGGGTGTGAAGCGTCACACCATAAAATGCTACACGGCAGCGACAATACAGCTCTGCCTACCCGCGGTAACGTGAGCTCGGTGAATCACGTAAACACGTCTAGTACCTACCTAAAAATAGTACCGGTCGAGTTAAGCGGCCCCATAGGCTCCACTGCCACCTACGCCTTGCTGGATGAAGGTTCAACCATGACGCTCGTTGAGCGAGGCGTGGCGGACAGCGTTACACCTAGAGGTCGCGGCCAACTATTATCGCTAGAAGGAGTAGGAGGTAATCGTATAGACGAGACGGAGTCGTGTCGCGTTAAGCTGTCAATCCGCGGTATGTGTAGTCGAAACTTAGAAACTATGAGTGCGAACACCATAGGAAATTTAAATTTATCTCCGCAGGAGGTAAGCAGAGATATAGTGCGCCAGTGCAGCCACCTAGCGGAATTAGAGGATGAACTATGCTACGAGCTGGGAAAACCGACTATTTTAATAGGTCAGGACAACTGGCATTTAATTACATCCAGACAGCTACGAGTCGGCCAAAAGACCCAACCCGTGGCATCGTTAACCAAACTAGGATGGGTGCTGCACGGGCAAGACGCACGCCCACGCAACACGGTAGCGTTAGTGAATCACGTGCGACCTACGCCAACAGTCGACCCCGCGTTAGAACTTATCAGAAATTTCTTCAGCTTAGAATCGTTAGGAATAGAGCCACGCCGGCCAACGTCTGACCCAGATCAGCGCGCCCTAGCGATCTTAGATAAAACGTGTAAGAAGGTGAGCTGTAACAGGTTCGAAACGGGATTACTGTGGCGGACAGACGACGAGGTAATGCCTAACAACAAAAAACAAGCTCTCAGTCGTCTGTACAGTCTGGAAAATAAACTAGACAAAAACTCGAACTTAAAGTCCGAATATAGCAAGCAAATAAACAATCTGTTGGAAGCGGGCTACGCCGAAAAAATAGACACCCCGTCTACATCGCCACGCAGCTGGTACTTACCGCACTTTTCAGTAGTGCATCCGCAAAAGGGTAAAGTACGTTTAGTGTTCGATGCAGCAGCCAAGTATGGGGGAAAAAGCCTAAACGACGCGTTATTAGCAGGCCCCGATTTATTGCAATCGCTATTCGGTGTACTGATTAGGTTTAGAGAAGGCAAAATAGCAGTAGTAGCCGACATTAAAGAAATGTTTTTACAGGTCAAAATCGCTCGGCAAGACCGTGATAGCTTACGATTTTTATGGAGGGGTGAAGATAGGGAAAGACCGCCACAAGAGTACCGAATGACGTCGTTAATATTCGGAGCGGCCTCCTCCCCATGTACCGCCATCTATGTTAAAAATAAAAACGCAGAGCATCACGGCCAACAATACCCCGAGGTCGCGAGGGCCACAGTGCGTAATTTTTATATGGACGATTACTAAGGCGCGTTCGACACCGAAAGCGAGGCGAAACGTGTAATTTACGCCATGTACAAGGTACACTTAGACGCGTCTTTCGAATTACGCGGATGGGCGTCAAACGTGCCCGAAGTGATAAGTAACGTCACCGACACGCGCAGTAGCGATTCGACCACGCTAGGGAAAAGCGATACGGAGCGAACATTAGGCCTTATATGGAACCACGCACGCGATAGGTTAGGTTTCAACGTCAACCTAAGAAGCACGCCCGCGAGCGTCATTGAAGGTGACACTCTGACTACCAAGCGACAGGTAACCAGCGCGGTAATGTCGGTTTTCGACCCGCTAGGTTTGGTTTCGCCGATTACGATGATAGGCAAATGTCTCATACAGGAAGTATGGCGCAGCGGGATAGATTGGGACGACCCCATCACAACCGAGCATCACGTGACATGGTCATCTATACATATAATAAATCTGTAGAAAAGTAATTTTTGTACATTGAAGAAATTGAAACAAAAAATAGCCAGCGTGTGAAAAGATAACTAACAGAACCCATTTCCATCATTTTTGAAATTTTTGTCTGTTTGTCTGTTTGTTTGTGCGCACATCACGTAAAATCTACGAATTCAATGCTGACAATGTTTATACATAAAAATTGTGTGTAACTTGGGATATGATTTAGTGTTTGTTTCATTGAAATCGGTTAATTCTATCAAAAGATATATGAACTTAAAGTTTTCAAGAAGAACTAATCATCAAATGTAAGATACATACATGCAGCGACATCTGTTGAACTAAAATGATACCAATGACTAAAAATGTGCTCACCACAGTCATAACTTTTAAATCGACTGACCAGCTTTAAAAAAATATTATAGCGTATGTAATATACTTTAGCAGTTTAACATTTTGGTCGATAGACGGCGTTGTTTATTTCACTCCATTTTCTGAATTGAATGACCCTCGCCCGTGTCAGTTGCCTATTTTTTGTTTTTTTTTTTTCGGATGAGAAATCATCAAATGACTCCTCCTGCTCTGGGCGGAGCAGGAGGGAGTGTCAGACTTTTACTGACTAAAACCCAGCCATGTTCCTTCATCGCCCTTTTGTTTCGGGGCCACGGTATCTCTTTCGAACAGTCCCGCAACCCCGGCAGACATGTCCTTGCGGATCGGCCCTTCCTTTTTGCTGACTCTCTTTTAGGCGCGCGTGGAACACGAACGCGCCGTCGACACGGCCTGTCGTCATGAGACGGACGGACGGCGAGCTAGCCCATAGCCCACCGTCCACAGGCCCGCGCCTACGGTGGCCGGGGGCCACGTGGTGGTGGCCCCCGACGCCCGGGGCGTCTCCCGCAGCGGCCGGGACGTTGAGAGGTTCTCTCCCTCTCACGTTCCGCCACCTCCTTCTCCAGCATTACTGCTTCGCAGAAGGAGATGACGGCGTCCCATTCCGTCTCGCCCTGGTGCAAGCCATGGTCCGGACCATGGCTTGCACCAGGGCCGGACGCGAGAGGTCGCCGCCGCAAACGTGAAATTGCCTCAAGATTGGTTTTTTAACCGACGAAACAAAAAAAAGGCAGTTCTCAATTCGACGCGTATTTTTTTATATATGACCACGGATAACTTTTACAGAGAAGTCCGTACATGGTCCTTTTGTTTGTAAAAAGCGTAGGTACATCTCAAAGTTGGTCCCATTTATAATTGAAAAATCGTGTTTGGGCTAATTTCTTGCACCTTTGATGAGAACTTTCGACCTATCTGGAGTATGACTGTCATCGAGTGTCTAAGGATGAAGGAGGTGGCGGAACGTGAGAGGGAGAGAACCTCTAAACGTTCCGGCCGCCGCGGGAGACGCCCCGGGCGTCCGGGGCCACCACGTGGCCCCCGGCCACCGTACGCGCGGGCCTGTGGACGGTGGGCTATGGGCTAGCTCGCCGTCCGTCTGTCTCATGAAGACAGGCCGTGTCGACGGCACGTTCGTGTTCGACGCGCGCCTCAAAGAGAGTCAGCAATAGGAAGGGGTCCGCAAGGGCCGATGCCTGCCGGGGTTGCGGGACTGTTCTAAAGAGATACCGTGGCCCCGGAACACAAAGGGCGATGAAGGAACATGGATGGGTTTAGTCAGTAAAAGTATGACACTGCCTCCTGGTCCGCCCAGAGCGGGAGGAGTCATTTGATGATTTCCCATCCGAAAAAAAAAGGCTGTCGAGGTAAGCCCTTTTTTGGAAAAACATAAGTAGATTATTTTAGCGATTACTGCAAATATATCGAAGAAATTAAATTGTTACCCACTTGGATCTACGTAGGTATATATCTACTAATACACACATCAAAAGTGTCTAGGGATCAAGCATTTTTATGCGGATTTCTTGAGATTGAGATGTGGCTTTGTAATAAATTTATGATTTTATAAATTTATATGGATCCTTTTTGGTGCATTTCATAATTTGAATCAGGAACTCTCAATCAAATTCGAGTAAAAGATGAAAATAAGCTGTCAATATTTTCCCTATAAAAACATACAACGCATTGAAGACATTATTAGTGCTACTGTTTCCCTACTACTGATTAAAACCAACGTTATTATGGAGCGGCGACGTCATTTAAGCAGGGAAGAAATGCTCAGAGCCGTGGGAATGATAGAAGCTGGTTCCCGGCAACGTACTGTAGCTTTAGCTCTGAATACAAGTCAGAGTGTTATCAGTCGACTTTGGACACGTTACCGAAGCACTGGTACCGTGGCTGAGCTCCATGGAGGACGGTATCGCTGCACCACACGGAGACAAGACCGATACATTCAAATCTTAACTCGAAGAGCTCCAACAATAACCGCCATGATGTTAGCCGTGAGGCTTCATCACTCTTCAGGGAACTTAATTAGCGACCAAACAGTCAGAAACCGCTTGCATGAAGTGAACCTTCATTCCCGAAGACCGCTACGGGTACCACCTATAGCAATGCACAATCGTAGGATTCGATATCAATGGGCTCTTGAACACAGAAATTGGGCAGAAGAACAATGGCGTTTCGTGTGCTTTTCTGATGAGTCTCGTTTTGGTATGAGACCGGATACAAGACGTATACGACACTGGAGAACCCCTGGACGCCAACAGCGATTAAAATCCTGCCAGGAAGTCCATCCTTATAGTGGTGGAACCATCATGGTATGGGCGAGTATTTGGATCGGCGGAAGAACTGAGTTGATTTGGATCAGAGGCAACCTCAACGCTCCAATTTATGCTGAGACGATTGTATCAGACGTCATCGTTCCTCTACAAGTGCAAATCGGTCCCTTATTTCAGTTAATGCATGATAATGCACGACCGCACACCGCAAGAGTTGTAAGACAGACTCTCGCCGCAGCTAACATCAATGTCCTGCCCTGGCCTGCTCAGTCGCCAGACTTGAACCCGATTCAGCATGCATGGGATATGCTACAGAGAAGAGCTCTGCCGAATATGGAGGGTATCCAGTCGCAAGAAGACCTTTTTTTGTTGTTGCAACGAACATGGGCGGCCATTCCACAGCGTGATTTGGATGAACTCATTTTGAGTATGCCAAACCGATGTTCTTGTGTTGTTAGTGTTCGCGGTAGAAACACGGATTATTAATTGTTTAAGTTACCCAATAAAATTTTAAAGAAAACTGTGTTTTCAGTCATTTTTTCGAACTTTAATGTTAGTGGTTCAAATGTCAAAAATCCCTTTATTAGGAAAATGGCAAATTTCTTTATTAATGCAAAGGTGACTTGGTTTATCGTTACTGTGACAAACGAAAACACTTTATTTGATGAATCCTTAAAGAAAATTTTAATTAATATCAATCAGGAGAAAAGTTATTGCAAAAATATATGTTGATCCCTAGATACTTTTGATGTGTGTATTATAAAGCTAAAGAGATTTTGGTTGGTTGAACGCGCTAATTACAGGAAAACTTTTAGTGTTGAATAGTTATCGAGGATGGCTATAGGTTATCTAACATCACGCTATAATTAAAAGGAGCGGAGCATCAATGATAAATGTTGCAAAAACAAGGAAAATTTATTTCTTTCGAGAGCTTCCTTTGCAAAAAAAAAAGAAAAAAAGTATATATTGAAAAAAAGTATATATGTAGTATATCAACTATCTGGTGTCCACGACACAAGCCTCGTTGCTTAGTGTGGCACTAGATGGCGATGTGTGTAATGTCTAGCAATATTTATATTTATTTATATTTATATATTTGCGGGCGCTGCATAAACGGTTAAAGTTGCGCAACAATCATGTATTAGGGAATTGTTCGTTTTAAAGCGTTCTAAAAAAAACCGCGATAGCATTATGTCTATCTTTCAAGGTTGACTCCACTCTCTCTAACCCTCTCTCTCTCATGTGACGCAGACGAAGTTGCGCGGGTCAGCTAGTCTTTTATTAAGAACTTACAATTGCTGAAAAAACTAGAAATAGATAGGTACGTACCTGCCACGCCCTCTAACGAAGGGGAGTTGCACGTTTTCTGTGACGCAAGTGAAAAAGTGTATTCAGCCGCGATTTATTTCGTAAGTACAATGTCGAACGGTACAAGAACATCGCGACTGATTGCAGGTAAAGCCAAAGTGGCTCCGCTGAAACCTATCTCGATACCCCGCCTAGAGTTTCAGGCCGCAGTGTTAGGCAGTCGATTAGCCGAATCAGTCAAGCGCGAGTCGGATTATAAAATATTAAAATGCCATTATTGGTCAGACTCTAAAACAGTATTAGCCTGGATAAAATCAGACCCGCGCACGTTCAAGTCGTTTGTAGCACATCGACTGGCTGAAATCGAAAGCCTAACTACTCCGAATAACTGGCGATGGGTGCCCAGTGCCGATAACGTCGCGGACGACGCGACCAAGGGCATTCCCATCGATTTCGACTCGAAACATAGATGGTTTTGTGGACCCGAGTTCATAAAGAGCGACCCCGCATCATGGCCGCAGGAAAAGCGAGCCGCGGCGCCGCCACCCCCTTCAGGGGAGGAAAGAGTATTAAAGCAAGTCCACGTGACTATTAGGCACGACGTAAGCGATTACTTACCTCATTTAGAACGTTTCTCGAAATACACTCGATTACTGCGTGTTGCTGCCACCGTTCTGCTCGCCGCCGAGGTATTTAAAGCCAAACTACTCAAAAGAATCACAAGTAAAGAACTCGCACCAAACCACATAAAACTAGCTGAACTATTGCTAGTAAGGAGAAGTCAATACTACTCGTTCGGCGAGGACATCACGACGATTGAGGCTGGACGGCGACCGCCGAAGAAGTCACCGTTCTACAAGCTCTTCGTGAAGATCGACCGCAACGGCATCCTGTGTCTTGACAGCAGAATAAAAGAAAAGCACAACCTGCCAGTCCTACACGCCAAAGAAGGCCTCACTCAGCTGTTGGTGCATCACACGCACGCAACATTCAATCACGGCAACCATCAAACTGTCATGAATGAACTGAGACAACGCTACCACATAATAGGGCTGCGCAGTGTTTTACGCTACATATGCAACAAATGCCAATGGTGTCGGACCTATAGGGGGATCCCCTCAAAAATCCCCTTAGGCGACTTACCAGCAGAAAGGCTGGCCCAAAACCAACCGCCCTTCACAGCAACCGCGGTGGATTATTTTGGGCCCATGCACGTCAATGTCGGGCGAAAGCTGGAGAAAAGGTGGGGCGCGCTATATACATGCCTCACCACACGAGCCGTGCACCTGGAGCTGGCCACATCCCTCTCGGCCTCCTCCATGATCATGAGCCTGCGAAGACTGATAGCTCGCCGCGGCACGCCGACTGTGATATACAGCGACAACGGAACCAACTTCGTAGGCGCTGAAAAATAAATCGCCGAAGCTATGCAAAGCTACGACCATGATTTGAGAGCTTTCGCATCTGAGAAGCTGATCACCTGGAAGAAGATACCACCTGGTGCCCCAAACATGGGCGGCGCCTGGGAAAGAATGGTCAGATCGGTGAAAACAGCGTTACGAGTCACTCTCAAAGAAAGAAACCCCCCTGACGACATACTTCACACGTTGTTACTAGAAGCTGAACACGTGATAAACTCGAGGCCATTGACCCCGGTGAATCCCAACTTGGATGAAGAAGCGCTGACTCCCAATCACTTCCTCATTGGGCGCTCAAGTGGGATGTCACCACTTGGCTCGTTCAAAGACGTAGCACCGAACTCGAACTCCTGGAAAACCACTCAAGCCTTAGCCGATGCCTTTTGGGCGCGCTGGACAGCAGAATACAGGCCTCTCTTAATGCCTCGATCCAGCTCCAATCCTCAGCACAAAAATCTAAAAGCTGGCGACATCGTCGTAATATGTGATGGCACGATGCCCAGAGGAGTGTGGCCTCGGGGTGAGATCATGAAAGTTTACCCAGGCCCAGATGGACGAGTTCGAGTAACCGAAGTACGAACAGCAGCTGGATTACTTCGTCGTCCAGCCTCTCGCCTCATCTTGATTTCAACGGCGGACTAAAACGTTATGTTTGGTGCTTGCGCACGAGGGGGAGATTGTAAATAACAGCTTAGATATAAGGCTAGATACATGTGTAAAATAGCCATGTAAAAGTGTTATTTTTGGTTCGTTAGTCCTGCTAGACTCTTATTAGTCATTTATTAACCTAATTAGAATCTTATTGCTCATTTGTATACATAAAAGAACCTCTTGTCATTCTTATTTTGTATATAACACATAAGTTATTGTGATTTAACTCGCTACGTAAAGATATTACGTAGATATGTATAGAATTTAAGTAAATATACGAAGATTATACGTAGCATGTAAAGCTTCGACCTAATATGTAATAGATTTTACCATTAGCAAGTAAATAACTGTGTATTATGTATCTGATTTACGTTATAAATAAATAAAGCTGCATTACACACACATACAGACATGCGATTACGTCTCACACACACATGTACAACTCAAATACTCGTTTCTGATTGGCCAAACAAAGTTGCCATGTTAGTTCGACACCGCCGCCCCGCGGCGCTAGGAGCATTGTCTATAAATATGACGCACCAAAATTCTGCGAATTTATTCGCCCGACCGCTGCTGAAGACACACGAGAAGAAGAAGACACTCGCCTCACCCTACACTTCACACGCACTACACTCTACACGCAGTTTACGTACGAAGATTCGTCTTATTATTTATCATCCTGAATCCCTGAAGTCATCTACCTATGGTCTGCAGTCTACGAAGTCTGGTGTAGCGCCCTGCTGAAAAAGTCTACACCTTTCAAATACAATACTAAACAATAATTAAATTAAAATTAAACTTAGATTATATATCAATAAAATTAAAATACAATACATCAAATTTGTCATGTAAATACATTGTGATTAAATTATTAAAAAAATTATAAAATACTTATGTCAGATTAACAAATTATTCAATGATGATAGGGTACTATTTATTTATGTCAAGTTTTAGGTCAGTTCTGTCATTACCGGTAAACAATATGGTACTATCGTCAGCAAATAAGGTCATATGGTGCATTGTAACTGTCGAAATGTCATTTATATAAATTAGAAAAAGTGGTGGGCCTAGAATGCTGCCCTGAGGAACACCGGAAAGGATATTTCTTACTTCAGACACAACGGTTCCTGGGCGCCCCCACTGACGCAGAGTCTCCGGCCTGAGCTCGTGGAGGACGTGGTGAGCACTCTGTTCCCTTCGCGAGGGGAACACCCACCCCCCCGCCTATGGCTCCGCCGCCTGCGGTGCTGGAAGCGGATCATCAGGACGACGACGACGACACTTCGGAGGTGACTGGGGTAGACCTGAGAGTGGCGGTACGCAGGCTCAGTGCCAAAAATACCGCCCCGGGACCCGACGGCTTGCCTGGCAAAGCCTGGGTCCTGGCCTTGGAGGCTCTCGGGCCCCGAATGGAGGGGCTCCTAAGCGCATGCTTGGAGAAAGGCCAGTTCCCGCTTCGTTGGAAGACGGGGAAGCTGGTCCTCATCCGGAAGCCGGGGCGCCCTGCGGACTCTCCGTCCGCATACCGGCCCGTGGTGCTGCTCGACGAGGTGGGCAAGCTCTTTGAAAGAGTCATTGCAAACCGCCTCGCCGAGCACCTTGCGGGGACTGGGCCGGACCTTGCAGAACACCAGTTTGGTTTCCGCAAGGGGCGCTCTACGGTGGACGCCATCATGCGCGTGAGAGCCCTCACGACGGGGGATGCGGTGTCCGGGGGTGGGGTTGTCTTGGCGGTGTCTCTCGACATCGCCAACGCCTTCAACTCCATGCCCTGGAGCTGCATTAGGGAGGCACTCCGGTATCACCGGGTGCCGACCTACCTCCGTCGAGTGGTCGGGGACTATCTGACGGACAGAGCCGTCATCTACCCCGGTCGTAGCGGAGAATGGAACCGGCGAGAGAGGTCGTGCGGTGTTCCGCAGGGCGATCCCTGCGGAACACCGCACGACATCTCTCGCCGGTTCCCCTACGACCGACACGCCCTACGGCCCTAGGACCGATGT
Source organism: Xestia xanthographa (assembly GCA_905147715.2). Classification (NCBI taxonomy): domain Eukaryota; kingdom Metazoa; phylum Arthropoda; class Insecta; order Lepidoptera; family Noctuidae; genus Xestia; species Xestia xanthographa. The sequence continues at coordinate 11,864,750 of LR990657.1, read as the reverse complement.
CCTAGGGCCGTCCTTGTGGAACATCGGTTACGACTGGGTGCTGCGCGCCGACCTCCCTAGTGGTGTCAGCGTAGTTTGCTACGCTGACGACACGCTGGTGCTGGCCCAGGGGAGGTCGCACGAGGCGGCGGCCGAAGTGATGACACGCGGGGTTGCGACAGTCGTTGAGAGGATCCGGCAACTGGGACTCGAGGTGGCATTACACAAGTCCGAGGCCATGTGGTTTCATGGGCCTCGGAATGCGCCACCTCCGGGATCCTTACTCACGGTAGGAGGGGTATCCATCGGTGTCGAGTCGACTTTGAAGTACCTAGGACTCGTCCTCGACAGCCGGTGGAACTTCGTGAAGCACTTCCGACGTTTGGCCCCCAAACTGGAACGGACTGGGGCTGCCTTCAGGCGGCTCCTGCCCAACCTGGGGGGGCCGAACGCCTCCTGCCGGAGGCTCTACGCGGGAGTCGTGCGGTCCATGGCCCTTTACGGGACCCCGGTGTGGGCGCGTTCTTTGAGGCGGCGTGCCGCCCACTACCTGAACGCGCCCCAAAAGGTAGTAGCCGTAAGGCTGGCCCGGGGCTACCGCACGATTGCCCGCGAGGCGGCGAGCCTCCTTGCCGGATTGCCGCCATGGGATCTGGAGGCGATAGTCCTCGCGCGCCTGCATGAATGGCGCGCGGAGGCGCTACGCCGGGGAGAAACTGCGCTGCAGCGACAAATTGTCGCTCAGCGGACAGACTTCCGGCGGGATCTCATGGCGACATGGAGAGAGCGACTGTCACAACCCCGTGCAGGGCACGCCACAATGGTGGCGATAAGTCCCCTCTTTGAGGAGTGGCTTGAGAGACGCCACGGCGTCCTCACCTTCCGCCTGACGCAGGTCCTCACCAGACACGGAGTGTTCGGGAGGTTCCTGCACCGAATCGGGCGGGAGGAAACGCCCGGGTGCTTCCATTGTGAGGATCGACCGGAGGACACGGTGGAACACACGGTGGAGGTGTGCCCCGCGTGGGCGGAGCACCGCCGTGTCCTCGAAGCGGCGATCGGCGGCGGCGACCTCTCGCGTCCGGCCCTGGTGCAAGCCATGGTCCGGAGCGAGACGGAATGGGACGCCGTCACCTCCTTCTGCGAAGCAGTAATGCTAGAGAAGGAGGTGGCGGAACGTGAGAGGGAGAGAACCTCTCAACGTCCCGACCGCCGCGGGAGACGCCACGGGCGTCGGGGGCCACCACCACGTAGCCCCCGGCCACCGTAGGCGCGGGCCTGTGGACGGTGAGCTATGGGCTAGCTCGCCGTCCGTCCGTCTCATGACGACAGGCCGTGTCGACGGCGCGTTCGTGTTCCACGCGCGCCTCAAAGAGAGTCAGCAAAAAGGAAGGGGTCCGTAAGGAGCGATGCCTGCCGGGGTTGCGGGACTATTCGAAAGAGATACCGTGGCCCCGGAACACAAAGGGCGATGAAGGAACATGGATGGGTTTTAGTCAGTAAAAGTCTGACACTCCCTCCTGCTCCGCCCAGAGCGGGAGGGGTTATTTGATGATTTCCCATCCGAAAAAAAAATAAAAATAAATAAGACACAACGGTTTCTTCAGTTCTGGTAGTTAAAGAGACTCGTTTTAATTCTACCATCTATTTTCTGTCATTGAGATATGATTCAATTAATTTGTATACGTTACCTCTTACGCCAAATGCATATAATTTATTCAAGAGTATTTAATGGCTGACTCGGTCGAATGCTTTTGACATATCCATGAACAGAGCTATGGATGGCGACCTAGTGTCCATATTTAGAAGGACTTTGTGTAAAAAGTTATATATTGCTGTATTAACCGATTTATTTTTCCTAAAACCATATTGGCATGGGGTAAATATATTGTTACTTTCGAAAAATGGGTAGAGGCAGTTATAAATGTTTTTTTCGAATATTTTAGAGAAAATGGTTATTAAAGCAATTGGCCTGTAGTTACCTTACCTAATAATGTTTGCGCGAGAAAAACCACATAACCTCAAATCATCACGATCGCGCCGACTAGCGAACTCATTTGGCAATCACGTTCACTCACTCGAAGTTAGCCAAATGATGCGCCACAATTCACGAACACCTAATTTCGGTGGGGCCGAAGGTTCGGCCAATTATTGGCCGAAACTGAAACTGTGGCCGAAACTAGATTTTTTGGCCGAAACTAGCTGAAACCGAAACCGAAACCGAACCTTCGGTCGGTCCTTAATAATAACATTGTTGATTACTTGTTTTAGTTTCTAAAACATCACTTATTCTAAAATTTATTGTTTTATGTAACATGTTTTAGTGAAACGGAACGCACTCTCAAAACGCGTCGTCTCTCGATAGAGTCTGGCCAACGAAAGCTGTCCAAAAAAAAAGGCGGGAATTTTAAAAAATCAAGAGCTGTTAATCCTGGCTATACACTGCTTAAACGTTGTTGATACTATTTATTATTCAGCAAGTTAAGTCTTTTTTATGTATGTTCTAGGAGCTGTAATTTTCGAGTGTAATGAAGAATAAATAAAAGAGTAGGTACTTTTAATTCTGCCTTTTTATTATTTTCAAATAGTTCATAATTTTATGTACACGTTTCCACGCCACCTGTGAGGTAGTGTCCTTAATACAATTCGTTTATTTTGTTTCTTGCAGCTGAAATATCAAAATTATCCAAATTTGAAACTGTTGCTGAATGTGAACGATTTTCCCCCGGAGTATTCCACTGTCCTTGATTGTTAGCCTTCAATTTAAATTCTTCATAGTATGGTCTTCACACTTACATCTGAAGGGAACAAATACAATAAATTATGTAACAGTATATTATTAATAATCAGTCATTAAACTCAAAAACCATAATAAAAAACCAAAGATAGTAGAGTTTATTATTTAATTTAGCCATCCATACATTATCATATATGTTTAAACCCTTTCGAAGTAACTGTTAAAAATCTATAATTTCTAAAGTAATACCTGTCATTGAAGATATCTTTTCAAAATAATGAGATTCACAGGTCGACATTTCATTTTTTTCGAGTTTTCAATTTCTTTACTGCTTCCACAATTTTAAATTTTGTTTCCTCGTTGTTAATACTTCCTGAAAAGTAGATAGACCGTGAAAAATATTGCGATTTGTTATAAATAGTCGAAAAGTATCAAGGTATTTCATTAGAAATTCAATAAACTAACCTAAAAATGAAATGATTGAATCCAGTCGTAGTATTTTCTCTGAAATTTCTGATTCATATCACTTTTTATGTCTTTAAATTTGTCAATCATAGTAAATAGAAGCTTCCTCGTCGAACTTTTGATTGTTTTCGGCATTATTTTAAACAAAACCAATAAAATTATGAAACACGTAAACACAAGATGACTCAAGTACGAAACGTAAATATGTCAATTTTGACAGTCCTAAATTATTGCCATATCAAAACTTCTGAAAATATGGCCTGGACAGCTTTCGTTGGCCAAACTCTAACACCGGTATTGACGTCAAAGTCTATGTGTCAAAAAAACACTCTTATTTGAAAAGTAGGTACTTAAAGTTTCACGAATATTGTATTATAATATTTTTATTGCAATTTATGCTTGAATAAAGCCATACAATTAGTAAAATTATTTTATTAAAGCCAAAAATTTAATGTAAACAAGGCAGATTGTGTTAAATGACGTCACATCATGGCGGACAGTCACGGACGTTTGCACTGTTGTAGAAAACTGCAGGAGTATAATATTATTTTTGAGCGACCTGGTGGGGCCAACGGTATTTTATTTTTATTTATTTTTCCTAACATTTTTTTATATAATGTTACTCAAATTTGAAATTCAACGCATTTTTTTTTAATTTTAAGAGCGGGACCAATCTACTAAAGAAAATGACATAAAAATAATAATTTAGTAAACTGATCCCGCGGGATCCAAATGAGCGGGATCAATTTACTAAAGAGCCGACCAGCAGTCGTCGAACTTAACTTTTAATACTTTTCTTGGGTTGATACTTATTCATCATCATCATCATCATCATCAGCCTATTAACCTCTCCGCAGCTAAGCGCGCGGATTTGCAAATACCGTAACCGCTAACATGCAAAAATTTTTGCAAGTTTTCAAAACATTTTCTGCCCGATCCGATAAAAACACCTGTAGCTCAAAAACTACAAGTCCTAGAGCAATTTCAAAAATACTGTTGTCAAGCCACAGTCAACCAAGATGGTAGATAATGGATACCCAATAAAGTGGGATACTTGAAAGAAAAATAAAAATATAAATCCAAATTATGGTTGTGATGTTGACATTGGCGCCTAACTACCAAACTACATAATATGTATGTGGCCATGACTCTGGCATATCTACTGGTGTGATTTGTTCGGTTTTTTGCTGACAATGAAGTCATTTCATAAAACATCGCCGTAACTATAGGTAATAGTTATTTATGCAACTGTTGTATAATGAGGGGTATTAAAACACGAATGTGGGTTTATCACACGAGGCGAAGCCGAGTGTGATAATAGTATCACATGAGTGTTTTAATACCTAATTATGTACAGTTGCATACAAGACTTTATCTACATCCATGAAATGAATCCTCCATAAAAGGTTCTGAAACCTTTTGTAGTGTTGTAAGAAGTCTATGTAAATTCATGGAAAGTTTAATTGCTGAGTATTTATTACAAAGAAACCATGTATAGGTAATAATATAATTATTTACATGTTGGATTGTACTATTATTAAAATGCACAAAGCTTGTATCACTCATTTTTGTAAACAACAAAGTACATAATGCAATACTAATATCCAAATATCGAACAAAAATGGCGGGATACGACGTGCATTCGAATTAACTTAAGTTTTTTTTTAAATTACGGCGCTGTGGTAGTGAATCGCACGTGCTAGACAATGTTCTTTTTTTAAAAGGAGTTGCATAATGAAATTCAGTACAACATTATAACACCCAAACGGGTGTTATAATGGTTATTATGACACTGGCTGTTTTAATGTTGGCCATAAGCTAACTGTTTCAGATACTTTTATAGAGGATTTATAGCATGGGTGTAGATAAAGGGTTTAAAAACACCTTAAGGACGCGTTTGCAAAATTGATAGGTACAGAATCGAACTACTACATTGACACGGGTCATACACACAAGTGTACGCACGACTAACTGCGAGAATAGTAGTCAAGTGAACACATTTCGATACTTTGAATGATTCATTTTTTTACGTATTTCTTTGTAATAAAATTATGTTAGGTACCTACAAAAAAAATATTTTTGCTCTTTATATTTTTACGAATTACTTCCGGACTTGATGGAGTGACCTGAAGGTGTGCTTCAGTTACTGCTACTGGAACTTCTCGACGTGTTGTACTAGGTGAGGAGAGTTTGGGCTCGTATTGTTAGTTATGATGAGACCTTACCTTTCGACCTGATGGAGTAACCTGCAGGTGTACTTTGGTAACTACTACTGGAACTTCTTGACGTGTTGTACTAGGTGAGCCGAGTTTGGGCTCGTTTTGTTAGTTATGATGAGACCTTACCTCCGGACCTGATGAAGTGACCTGCAGGTGTACTTCGGTGACTGCTACTGGAACTGCTCGACGTGTTGTACGTGAGCCGAGTTTGGGCTCATTTTGTTAGTTACGATGAGCCCTTACCTTTGGACCTGATGGAGTGACCTGAATGTGTACTTCGGTGAGGTACTGGAACTCCTTGACGTGTTGCACTAGGTAAGCCAAGTTTGGGCTCGTATTGTTAGTTATAATGAGACCTTACCTTTCGACCTGATGGAGTAACCTGCAGGTGTACTTTGGTGACTACTACTGGAACTTCTTGACGTGTTGTACTAGGTGAGCCGAGTTTGGGCTCGTTTTGTTAGTTATGATGAGACCTTACCTCCGGACTTGATGAAATGACCTGAAGGTGTACTTCGGTGAGCTACTGGAACTCCTTGACGTGTTGAACTAGGTGAGCTGAGTTTGGGCTCGTTTTGTTAGTTACGATGAGACCTTACCTCCGGACCTGATGGAGTGACCTGAATGTGTACTTCGGTGAGGTACTGGAACTCCTTGACGTGTTGTACTAGATGAGCCGAGTTTGGGCTTGTTTTGTTAGTTATGATGAGACCTTACCTCCGGACCTGATGGAGTGACCCGAATGTGTACTTCGGTGAGGTTCTTGAACTCCTTGACGTTTTGTACTAGGTGAGCCGAGTTTGGGCTCATTTTGTTAGTTATGATGAGCCCTTACCTCCGGACCTGATGGAGTGACCTGCAGGTGTACTTTAGTGACTGCTACTGGAACTCCTTGACGTGTTGTACTAGGTGAGCCGAGTTTTAGTTCGTTTTGTTAGTTATGATGAGACCTTGGCTCCGGACTTGATGGAGTGACCTAAAGTTGTAGGTACTTTCATAATTATGGAAAAACGTTATCAATTTTTTATTATGAGCTCCATATTTTTTGCCTATCTGGGGTCAATCAAACTCAGCTCACCTAGCACAACACGTCAAGGAGTTCCAGTAGCTCACCGAAGTGCACCTTCAGGTCATTCCATCAAGTCCGGAGGTAATGTCACACCATAACTAACAAAACGAGCCCAAACTTGGCTCACCTAGTGCAACAAGTCAAGGAGTTCCAGTACCTCAACGAAGTACACCTTCAGGTCATTCCATCAAGTCCGGAGGTAATGTCACATCATAACTAACAAAACGAGCCCAAACTTGGCTCACCTAGTACAAGTCGTCAAGGAGTTCCAGTAGCTCACCGAAGTACACCTTCAGGTCACTCCATCAGCTCCGGAGGTAAGGTCTCATCATAACTAGCAAAACGAGCCCAAACTCGGCTCACCTAGTACAACACGTCAAGGAGTTCCAGTAGATCACCGAAGTACATCTTCAGGTCATTCCATCAAGTCCGGAGGTAATGTCACATCATAACTAACAAAACGAGCCCAAACTCGGCTCACCTAGTACAACACGTCAAGGAGTTCCAGTAGCTCACCGAAGTACACCTTCAGGTCACTCCATCAGGTCCGGAGGTAAGGTCTCATCATAACTAACAAAACGAGCCCAAACTCGGCTCACCTAGTACAACACGTCAAGGAGTTCCAGTAGCTCACCGAAGTACACCTTCAGGTCATTCCATCAAGTCCGGAGGTAATGTCACATCATAACTAACAAAACGAGCCCAAACTTGGCTCACCTAGTACAAGTCGTCAAGGAGTTCCAGTAGCTCACCGAAGTACACCTTCAGGTCACTCCATCAGCTCCGGAGGTAAGGTCTCATCATAACTAGCAAAACGAGCCCAAACTCGGCTCACCTAGTACAACACGTCGAGGAGTTCTAGTAGCTCACCAAAGTACACCTTCAGGTCACTCCATCAGCTCCGGAGGAAAGGTCTTATCATAATAACAAAACGAGCCCAAACTCGGCTCACCTAGTACAACACGTCAAGGAGATCCAGTAGCAGTCACCGAAGTACACCTGCAGGTCACTTCATCAAGTCCGGAGGTAAGGTCTCATTATAACTAACAAAACGAGCCCAAACTCGGCTCACCTAGTACAACACATCAAGGAGTTCCAGTAGCAGTCACCGAAGTACACCTTCAGGTCACTCCAAGTCCAGGACGCTTTTAGAAACCCTACTTACATACTTTTTATAGCGAAATAAAATATAATAAAAATCTACCCTGTGAAGTATCAAATTTGGTTTATCGAATATTTTGTGTTTGTACAGCGATATTTTTCAACTCGAGGCGCTCCAAACAGGCGATACGTGTCCACTCTCGACGGAGGTCGCGTACGGACTAGTTTCATTCGAAATACTTTGCAATAAATCAAGACGTTGTATCAAAAATAAAATAACCCCTAACGCAATCGATTAAGATTCATCCAGAAGAGCGAAAAATGTGAAAAAATAAGTTTCGGTTTTAATTTTTTCTGCGACTATATAAAGCATTTAGATTTTTTAAAAATCCTAGCATTAAGAATTGAATATGTTTGCCAACAAATAGTATTTTTAGAAATAGTAAAATATGTTAATAATAGCACAAAAAATGTACCTAAACTCAACCCGGTATCGTTAATTTTGTGAAAAATGGCAACGACAGATCGATTTTACATTATAAAAAACTAAAATTTTCAATGATCTTAGTACCTAGCATTTGAAGATGAAGAACCAATCTATACGAGGTAGTCATTAGTTATATTGGATTATGTTTGGTTATGCCATAAAATGTACCGAAAAACACCATAATTTTGCCTGAAATGCAAACGCGCCCTTAACGAAGCCGAAAGGCATCGTGATATATATTATTTTTTAGTTCTACACCATAGGTACCTGCGAACCTTCTAGTTACGGAGATATTGGGGGTCAAAGTCTCAACTTTTTGACAAGTTTTTTTTTTAAATACAAGTTTTTATTGTAAGATTTTTACTTTCAACATCTCCACAACCCCCACACTATTCAATCCATCCACCAGGACAATGTTTTGAGTGCGTTACACCGAGTTTCACCGTAAATCATGATTTTTCACCCAAAAAAAAAAGTCGCTTCTCAGCAATAATTTTGCATAAAGGAACTTCGTTTAATGTAAAAAATGCTTGGTTGACGGCTTTGTGATGAGGTGTTTACACCCTGTATTTATTTTCCGATTGCAATCTTAATTCAAACATTAATTGAATAGAAGTTACCCAAATGGTTTACAGAATTTAAAATGCGTAAATGATAATGTGAGCAAATTGAGCATTGTGTGTACGCTACACACAATGCTCAATTAGTTGAGATATTATTATTCGCTCCATTTATGTACTTTACTTTGTATAATAAAAAATAATAATTAAAAAAATAAAAAACCGGCAGTGCAGTCGGGTTTTTTAATTTTTTTAATTATTATTTTACAGTTTTTAGTTACTTAGATATACCATTTTAAAATCCTCATAATGAGCCCTTTATCAAGCCGTTCAGGCTGCAGAGCATGCCAAACATTTGAATTTAGCGCCAGAAATCCGCCATTTTGTTTTATTTTTATTATTTTGATATACCCGGTATCACTCTCACAGTAAATACGAATCTAACGACACCTCTCAAGCTAAAATCCATCGAGCCGTTTAGGCCACAGAGCGTGCCAAACAATTATACATACATACATACTTTCGAAAAACATAACCCTCCTTCTGGCGCAGTCGGGTAAAAAGGCATCAAGATGAAAATCTGGGCGTTTACACCTGGGACTTCAGTGGATTAGGAATTCCAAACTGAAAACCATAATTAAATCTACTTGTCTTGTATTTTGTGTGGTGATTGTTTGCTTAAGAAGTACTTATGTTAGTATCATTTTTGCATGAAATCTCGTTCGAACTCCGACAGAGCGTGGTGGAAAGTTAGGCAGAGGTGTTCCTATTAACTAAGTATATCCGTAATTCACCAGATATGATTTTTAGTAATTCTAATGTATATTTATCCGTTTTAATACTTTATTTTTTTATCAGTCGCCTCGTTTCGTTTCCTCTGAGTCATTTGTCTTTATTATGCGTTAAAAGGTAGCTGAAGCACAGAATGCTTCTCCTTTAGAAACTGTTGCAACCGTAGTAGAAGAGTGCTCCAAGGATTTTGGGACTACAAGAAATGAAATGATGGCCGCCACAGTGGCAGGTGATTTATCAGGTATAAATCCTTGTGTCTGGGGATGCTACTTCAAGAAACTTGGAATTGAGTATTATACTAGATTTTTTTTTTGTCATAAATTGAAAGATCATATATATGTTTTGTAACAAACAATTTTTAGTTTTTTTTTTTTCGCTCTAATTAGAAAGTTATATTAGATTAAAAATACATTCTCGAACCCCGTACCGAAAACACGCCGACAGTTCCCGAATAAACCCGAGCGCGTGTGTGACGTCACAATGTTAATACTTACTCATCGTACCATCAATACAGTGTTTTGACCTAGCATCGATGATTTCTTGTTATTATTAATATTCTGTTTCTCAAATACTATGAGTGTGCGTTAATTAAGAGAGTTGGATAAAAGGATCATATGTCAACACCACTAAAAGTCATGTATTTATCACGCAAGATTCTTAATTTACCCTAATAAAATCCAAGTGCGTAAATACGGTCATCGCTATTTTGAGAGCCGAGGCTAGAAATCATAAAAAAAATAGTTTTCGGACATCCAAGCTCTACTATGTTAAGAAAAATTAACTCATCATTTAATTATGTGACGAATTCATCCATACTTCCATTTAATTAAGTAATGGTAATAATGAATTTTGAAATCTAAAGTGGAAGTTTCGCGGCAATCTTGCGTGTTTACATTTTTATTTTTCACATTACCACACAGACGCGTATAGATTCGATAAAAAATATGACAAATATCATTCCAAATATTTTATACAACATGAAAATACCCAGATCTTAGCGTAATTTACTAACACAAGACCAATAACACGTAATATTTATTACCACTACTCAATTTTGTATTTGTTATTGACGTTGACGACATGACATGCCGATATATTTTTTTTTTATCTTTGTGATGTGTGAAAGCGATTATTCCAATCGATTATTTTTTTGTAAATTTGGATTAACTCGAGTAATTAAATTAAGGATTGTAATAATCGACGAATAGAAATTAAAATAATTTTGTTTTAAGCGTAAAACAATACCTAAATATTTATTATATTATTGTGCTTTTTTATAGGTAATCTTAATAGTGTTTTGTATATTGTCACATGCGACTGTTCCTAAATTACCCTAGGCTGATAAAATTTTCGTTTTTCCTAATTCATGCTAATATTAGTATTTTGGTCAGTTTTTCCCGTAGGTATTCAAACCAACCCAACAATAAACAGTACATATTGATCCATGGCTAAATTCGCGCCGATTGCATTTCGAAATCAAAATTTAAATTAGAAATGCACTCGCTGTTCAAAATTACATTGTATTTATATGTACTATTTTTTGAAGTGATAACTAACTTCTGGGAGGGTGACTCGATTCGGAACGGTAACGAAGGAGTTCGGGAACGAAGTAGTTCCTGAATGACTGACTGATGGATCAATGCACAGCCAAACCGCTGATCGTAGAGACCTGAAACTTAGAGGGTGTGTTCTTTGTATGACGTAGGCATCCGATAAGAAAGCATTTTCCGAAATTCTACCCCATATTAGTGCTTTTGATTTAAATTACTTTTTATTTTGACACATGTCTAAAAACCCAATCCGATTGTATTAAAAAAACTGACTGTACAAGGATCTTTTGGCGCGTGGACAAAATCTGAACTAACGCCACTAATTTGTTTATTTTTAAACAATTTCAATATCAAATAGGTAGTTCAACATAAATTAGTTTAATTTAAGTTATCACTTCAGTCTAGCGTCCCGTTAGTTGGAAATAGGGCGCCAAGAATCTTGGTAGGTATTGTAAAAATCTGTTGAGGTTTTAGAGTTGATAATATTTATCTATCTTTGGTGGATCAATCAAAACTATGCCTACCAAGATCCTTGGCGCACTATATCCAACCTTCAGTTATTACAAAACAAAATTCACAATAAATAAATGATGTAGTAAATAAAAATACTCTTATATGTGAATTGCGAGCGCATTCCTAGTTTAAATTTAGAAACTAAAAAATCGACGCGAATTTAGCCGTAGCCGCAAGAATTTTGTTTTTTTTTTTTTTATATATTGGAGATTTCTGTACTTGTAATCTCCTTCTCGTGAAATCAATCAAAAGCATCGAATAATTACTAAATTACATTATTAAAAATGATAGTTTATAATAATTAATAAAAATTATACCAAGGAGCTTTCAGTAGGTATTCAGTATCAACTCTTTTTTTCCAGACTTCATTTCATTGCGAGTATCGATTAGGCTGAATGCAACTTTTTAATCGTGATGACGAAACTTGGGTTTGCGGTCAGCACTAATAAAAGAAGTGTTATGTTGCAACATGGCTTTTTTTAGTAATATTGTCAAGACTTTGATGGTGTTGTGCTTGTGTATGAAAATTATGTATGAATAATGACGAAAATAAGAACGCAGATAGAATGTTACTGTTTTCATTTTGACCTTTCGAGTTTTATTAGCAAACGAGAAGCTTCTATAAGTACAATATTTTCAGTGCATGTAGGTTACCTATTTTAGGAAGGGTGTAGTCACGGTAATATTATGATACTGTGGTGTAGTACTAAGTATTTTACACATATTTGGCAATAAACTGATGTCGCTGTCGTTTTACCGACCTCAACACGTTATTGTAGATATTAACTACAAACTTATGGTATGAAATAGCTGCCGTGACATATTTTTCATTATAAAATTTAATGCTGAAAGTTCACGAAAATTCATACTGTACATGTTGAGCAAGTCCTTTAACATTGTGACGTAGCCAACATGGAGACCGATTTTGGCGCGTTTCTAGTCACGTGACTAATTTCAAAATTTTATCAATTTTAAATTGTCTATAATAAATAAATAAAAAAGAATTCAGAGTTTTTCGCTTCTATCATTACTATCATTTATGATAAAGATTTAAAATATATTTAAAAAATGATGTTTTTTTTTTTTTTGAACAAGTCAATTGCCCCAGTGTGCGACCTCTCCACTTTCCTCACCTAATACTAATAGTTAAATTTTTAAGGAAATCGACGTCATCATCGATATTTCAGTTTGTGAAACATTTTAAACAAAGAAAACATTTTTTTTCAGGTTTACAGAACATTTAAATGTTGCACCATTTAAATGTTCTGTAAACCTGAAAAAAATTTTTTTAAAAATTCACAAATAAGTGCTTGTTTTATTAAACCTTATACCCTTAACCTGAAATATTACCTTAAAATTAAAGGTAATATTTCACAGGCTTCCTACAATTTATATTCCAGGTCAATTATTTTGAAATCACGGTAGAAAAAATTAAACAATCTGATCAACCATGAAGTCACCTCAACTTATCTACATGGTGTAAACAGCCGTCAACCAAGCATTATGTAGGTATATCAAACCTAAGTAACTTTACGCAAAAATATTATTGCTGGGAAACGACTTTTTTTGGGTGAAAAATTACGGCAATGTAATGCACTCAAAACATTGTGCTGATGGATGGAATGAATAGTCCGGAAATCGATGTATAAAAAAAAAACACAGACAGGTATGGTGTAAAACAAAAAAAAATATCGCAATGATGGTTAGAACAAGTGCTTTTTTACACTGTTTATATCATAAATACCCTTAAAATTGGCAGACAATCAACAACTTTCAACATAAAAGACACAAAAAGCGGCCGCCGTACGTCCCTCCTTAAAGAACGGGGAATGAAGAATTGGAGCAAGTAATTCCCAAGAAGGTCTCATTAAAAGTCCCATTTATCTGCAGAGCTACACCATTATTATTTCTGAGGCTTTTCTGAATTTGAATAGGCTTCCGATCATGTTTGGCACCTTTTTTTCTGCTTTATGGGAAGGCAAACAACTAAAACTCACCAAGTTCTTTATTCTTAACGTACATGTTTGATATAGTAATTTAGGTTGAACAAGGAATTGAGGTTTCTTTCTGCTTTACTTTGCAACTGGAGTCCCACAAGGGTCGGTTTTGAAACCTGTTCTATAGAATGCTTATAAAAGATCTGAGGTTATAGGACTTTATAATGTCAGACAGTGACCAAATATAAACTATTTATACTAAAAGATACATCTTAATAAATACTATTTTAGCAACAAACAAATGATTTTATTTACTTAAATTACCGATATTTGGTGATTTTCAAGATCTCATAATTAGCGAGCGAAGTAAGCAAGAAACAGTTTATAAATTGAGACGCATCGCAACGGCAGCACGACGTCTCGATGCGCAGCGAGACGCCGCGCGGCGCAGCGGAACGTGTCTACATTCGCCGCGTGCACCCGCTCCGCCGCGTCCACCCGCATTCTACCATTGCAAGCGCATGTGAACGACGAGACAAGTCGCCACGGCCGGCCCAGGCTGCGCCTCGCGGCGTCGCGTGGCTTCGCGAGGTGCAGCGCCGCTCTTGCACGCCGCGGTACCGGCGATGCTCCGCTCTACGCCGCGAGGCATCTTGAGGCGCAGCGCTGCATGGAGCAACGTATTCTGAATTCGCACAATAAAATGTGTATCTTTTCGTGTAGTAAATAAAGTTATATTTTGAGTCATTCATATTAAATGTGCAGCGCGCAGCGTCGCGTCACGTCGCGTTTCGGTGTGACCTGACCCTTATTTGTATCCCTCTGATTACGTCATATCAGTCTGAAAGAGCGAGTTAAATTAATTTAGGACATATTAGTTCCAATCTGTTTTTCACTGAAACGGGTCCTACAAGGGCCAACCCTTGTAGGACCCGTTTCGATAATTTAATGTTAATTTAATTTGTTCTTGATGCTTTGTTTAATGATTTGTGTTTTCACTTTTTTATAAAACTGACCTGTAATTCTTTGTAATTATTAATAAATAAACTAAACTACACTATATAAACTGACTCTGTTGTGAAGATGTATTCTAAAAAAATGTCGGTCTACTTCCTACAATAATGTACGTATGTTTCGATGTAATAGCCGAACATATAAATTAAGCCAAGCACACTCTTGTTATCGCGTATGTGTGTGCACTGTGCGTGATGATGTGATGGTGTGGTATAGTAAATTATGTTTTAGTAAATTGAGTTGTGTGTATATGATTGGGTAAGTACGCGAAATGCTGCAAAATGAGCATTGTGTATCGATAAGTGACATATTATGATAATTACAACCCAAATTGGTATATTTCAGTTTGTATATAAAAAGGCGTGTAGTTTGTATTCCAGGCATTGATGCTCCAAAACTGAAAAGTAATATGTCTAAACATATTTGTTTTGTGGTGTGGGTCGTAAGCTTAAGCTGCGTTTGTGTAAGTATCGTTTATTCGTATTTGAAGCAATTTTGTTTTCATTGTGATGTTATTTTTAGGATCAATTTATTGTTGGTCTATCTGTTCTCATCTATGATTGAAAAGACTGTCCATTGAGTTTGTTACTCGTTCTTCTCTATATAAATGATACGTACGTGTTTTGGACCGGGTAATTGCCTTTTCACTAACTAACCGAGTCTTTGACAATTTAAAAGTGCACATGGCTTATACGAAAAAAAATTTTTTTTTTCTTTTTATTTATTGATTTTCTAATACGCGTGAAGGCTGATGAAGATGTAAGTGCTGATAAAGAATTTGAGGCCTTGAGAGAAGGGTGCTTAAAGGAGTACGGAACCACAGAAGCTGATTTTATCGAAGCCATGACGACAGCCGACGTTTCGAAGATAAATCCATGTTTTTTTGGCTGCTACTTAAAGAAAATTGGACTTGTATGTATTAAAACCTTACTAAGAGTTGCTTAGTATTTCTAATTGTGTGTACCAATCGGCTGTCCACATTTCGAGTTGAGTGAGAGAACTGGGTTGATCAACCATACAATGAAATCTTAAATTCTACAACTATTGTAATTGTTGTCTTTTATATATGTGTATGATGAAGAACAAGGTGTAACGTTTCCATACAAAAGGGAGGATCCTCCGACCAGACGTATGCTGGATCTGGTAGGCTATTGCCCGACAGCTGCTGTTGTCGTGTTTTTCAATATGGCCTTGACGCTGACGTTAAGAATTTTGAGTACTTTTTGTATTATGTTGCTGTAGTTCGTTTTGCAGTGCCGCTATTGTCTCATGCCTTCTTTGTATGAGAAGAGGCTTTTGCCTTGCAATAGGTCAATAATAGCCTGAAAACAAAGTGGAAAACAAGGAAATACGCCATAGAATAATTATAAAAGAAATGGTTATACGTATCCTACTTCATAAACTATATATTTTTTTTTTTGTTTTTTTTTTTCAGCTGAATGACAAAGGTCAATACGATCCAAGCATCTACCTGCAGGACTTAAAAGATATTGTAAAGGATAATGATCCTTATTACGCCAAAATTAAAGAAGTAGCAGAGAAATGCAAATCTGGTAAAAATAAATGTCTTTGATATGATATGATCTAAACTGTATAATATGATCTACATTGTTCGTATTCTGTTTGTATTCTTCCTCATCTACTTTGTAGCGTGATGACTTTGTGGCGTTATGCCAGTTTTCTTAGGCTAGCATTTCAGTTTAGCCTGACAAATTAGTATTTGTTCCAAACCAGAATGATCACAAGCGCTACTGCGAAGCAGGAGGTCCTGGGTTCAATTTCCAAGCGTTTCGGTTCAGAATAAGTGTTATTGAACTTTTCGTATTTGAATTTCTCAGTGATAGTGAGATTTGGATCCAGTTGATGCTCCTGGTGTGAGTCCTTCTTCTTCAAATAATCTACAATTGTACATTAATATTATAAAGAGGAAAGATTTGTATTTTTGTACGTTTGTAATGAATAAACTCAAAAACTACTGCGCCAATTTCAAAAATTCTTACACTATTGGAAAGCTACATTTACCTTGAGTAACATAGGCTATATTTTATTCCCGTACTCCAACAGGAACGAGAACTACGCGGGTGGAACCGCGTGACGTCCGCTAGTAATTTATATTTTGAAATAGCAATCAAAATTAAAAATTATACACTCTAGTCGTGTAGCTTTGGGGCTGATAGAAAATTATAATTCTAACGGCACAAGTGTTCCATTCCTGGGAAAAAGTCTCCTTTGATTCTTTTCAAAGGCTTGTAATCAAGTGCATTATTTTTTATATAAATTTCAGTAAAGGATGAAGTCGTAAGCGACGGTGAAGCTGGATGCGAGATGGGTGCGCTGGTGGCCGCTTGCTTCTTTAAAGAAGAAAATGAGATATTCAGTTAGTATCTTTATTTGCATAAAATTTGGTTACAGTAGTTGTATTGTAGGACGTGTGAAAAATGCTAGTCAAGTACTTTTTGGTTTTAGCTCTTGAGAGTGGGATTTTAGGCTAAAACTAAAACCACCAATTACCCAACAACCACCAGTTACCAATGCCTCATGTGGTTAAGTGAAAAGTACTGAGGGGCACATATTTTGAATATTTAACCTTTAGCCACGTCCATTCATTTGATAATGTAAGGGCGCTGGTTCTTACTAATAAAGAACAGCATTAGAATAGGGCTGCAACGCTTTTTGACTTTTATCGTTATCTCAGGTAGAATATGGTTTTGTCTTGCGTATTTTTACATAATTTTGAGATGTTTGTAAGAAGTCCACACCACGCCGACACGAAAAGTAAACAATAATAATAATGTGCGACCAATTTTACGGAAACCATTTCAAGTGAGTCTTGATTTTTCAGAATCGCAGATCGCATTGAACTAAATCGATACGCAGAGATACGAGATACACATTTAAACCTTCGAAGTTGTTTCATTTAGAATAACTTATTCAAATAAATAAATCCCGTCTACTTGTTGAGTTTTATTCTTCCAAGTATTGTCAAATTTCCACGTTTGCCAGAATTAACCCAAAAAATAAAGCGCAGTATTTTCGGAGTCAAACTAACAGACAGCACAAGGAGCACGACGTAACAGGGCAGACCATATGCTGAATGGAAGGCGACCGCCAGGCAAAATTGACATCAGAATGGTTGGGAAAAATAAAAAGCGACGCCGTCGAAGACCCAGGCGAAGATGACACACAAACTTTATGTTTTATGATAGATTGTACCACATAACCCAACATCCGTAAGGAATGGAAGTTGAAGGTAGAGGTAGTCTTTGACCAGCCGTGGGACAGTATGGGCTGGTACCTATACTTAGATGTTGCTAGATGCTGCTGAACTGTAGTTCAGCCGCTTAAGGGAGTGACTAAAACGTAGACTTGGAATTGGTTTGAGCCGGTGAAAAAAAGCTCGAAAGACTTAGGTCCTTGTCACATAAGCGAATAGTCCGACGCTTTGTCTTCCAAATCTAAACGAGAACCTCTTCCTCATCAAACGAGGCAGTCCTAGCACACCTCGATTACCTTATTCGCTGCCCTAAATTTTTTGTTTGCGTTATGAATGTGTTAAATTACATGTAATTCTGGAAATAAACGATTTCATTTCAATATTATGTGTTCACGTATATAAAGAAAGCAGTATCTGTTTTAAAATAGATCTTTATCAATCACGTCAAAATATCAAATTAATTTACATTTCTAAATGATTACACTTATTGAAAATATGAGGTCAATATTCGAGTGAAATGGCATTTCAAATAGGTATGGCAGAAAGCGTTATAAGGCGATGGCTACCGAGATGGTAGATAATGGATACCCAATAAACTAGGATACAATAAATAAAAATTGTAAATCCAAATTATGGTTGTCATGTTGACATTGGTGCCGAACTACCAAACTACATATTATATTATGTATGTGGCCATGACTATGGCATACTGGTGTGATTTGTTCAGTTTTTTGCTGACAATGAAGTCAGTTGATAAAACATCGCCGTAACTATATTTATTTTCCGATTGTAATTTTTAGTCAAAAATTGATTGAATAGAAGTTATCAAAATGGTTTACAGAATTTAAAATGCATGGGATAATGTGAGCGGATTGAGCATTGTGTGTAGCGTACGTAGTTGAGATATTATGATAATTATGTCGCTCCTTTTATGTACTTTACTTAATATAAAAAGACATCAAGTTGATAATCTGGGCATTTACATCTGGGACTTCAGTGGATTAGGAGTTCCAAACTGAAAACGACCATGATTAAATTTACTTGTCTTGTATTTTGTGTGGTTATTGTGTGCTTATGAAATACTTATGTAGGTAAGTATCATTTTTGCATGAAATCTCGTTCGAACTCCGACAGGGCGTGGTGGAAAGTTAGGCAGAGGTGTTCTGATTAAGTACCTATATCAGAATCTGTAATTCACCAGATATGATTTTTAGTAATTCTAATTTTTATTTATCCGTTTTAATACTTTATTTTTTAAACAGTCGCCTCGTTTCGTTTTCTCCGACTCATTTGTTTTTCTTTTGCGTTAAAAGGTAGCTCAAGCACAGAATGCTTCTCCTTTAGAAGCCTTTGCAACCATAGTAGAAGAGTGCTCCAAGGATTTTGGGACTACAAGAAATGAAATGATGGCCGCTACAGCGACAGGTGATTTATCAGGTATAAATCCTTGTGTCTGGGGATGCTACTTCAAGAAACTTGGAATTGTAAATACTGAACTGCTACTTTGCTATTTTGACTTTTATAACTTTCAAAATTTGCCTACACTTTTTATAAATAACTATAAGTCTAAAATATATACTTTTGAAGTGCTAATAAAGATGAGAATTGAGGATGTTCCTGTCTCTGCAGCCCTAACCACCGGTGGCTTGGACCCTGCTCCCGACACCGGCGGACTACTATTTTTTAATATTTTTAAATGTTTTTTTTTAAGAAATATTTAAAAATGTAAATAATAACATGTAAGATGAATAAATGAGAATTGTATTTAATTACTATGTTCGTCAGACTGACATTAATATATTTTATTGTTATTCCAAATAAAATAATATTATTTTTCAACAATGCTCAATGACAACGGTCAGTACGATCTGAACTCCGGCCTGGCCACCTATAGAAAGTATATAAAAGATGATGCACAATTCACCAGAACTGAAGCTGTAGCTAAGCAATGCGAATCAGGTATACAACTTTTTTCCTTAGAATATTCGTAATGTCCATGGTGAAGGTTTAAGTTTTAAGTAGGCTTGGCGTTTCATAGTCTATCAATCACAACAGCATGTTCAGAGATCGGACACTTGTTCAGGCTTTTAAGACTCAGAAACCAACTTCTGATATCAAACATTCTCCATACATTATGTTGTGTTAGTGATGTATTAAATAATTCAATTGCTATTCATCTGTTACTTCTCAAAAACTTGATTTTTTGTGCAATTAAACATACTATTTCTTTCGTTTGCTTTTCAGTAAAGGACATAGATGTAAAGGATGGGGAAGCTGGATGCGAGAGAGGCGTGCTAGGTTGCCAATTGCTTTATGGAAAAAATGCGGGCAACTGGCTAAAAAATATTTGTACGTTGAATCTTTTTTTTTCTCTGTAGGTATAATAATAATAATCATTTATTTAACAGATGACACAATCCAATTTGTTAGTAGTACATGCACATCTTAAACACTAGTGTTAGAACATAATCATATTTGAAGAAACGACAGCATTGGTAAACAACAAAAAGTACATTTATTGTTTTATTTTTCCTACATTTCTTATTTTTAGATATTATAATAATTTTAGATCTCATAATAATTTTAGATCTCATAATAATTTTAGACTTCATTATAATTCTAGATCTTATTATAATTTAAGATTTTACTATATTTCTAAGTTTTATATTATTTTTACATTTTACTTTTTTGCTGTTTTTTTGCAATTCATAAACACATTGTGTCACACCTCAAAAAACATACAAGAATTTGCACTCACACATTCACCACAATTTATGACAATAACATCGTCGCAACCTACCCAAACAACATTTTCCATAAATAAAGCTGTCCCGGTCAACATACTCAATTATGATCAAATCTCCCTCTCAAACCCAACCAAAACACATTTTACAATCACATTTTGGCTTTCATATTTTTACCAAACTACGTCTACACTCACACATTAACATTCTAATCTCCAAAAAAACACAACTAAACGCGCATTCTAGCACTCAAACTTTCGCCGAAACACACTTACACACACATTTTAGCTGTCAAGTTTCCACCAAAACATTGTTACAGTCATTACCACTCATTTACAATCTCTCAAACTCCTCAACACTTTACGAATTTATGAACGACACATATTATCACACATACGTAAATGCTCAAATCACCTTCACTAAAACAACCAAACATTATCTAAACCAAAGCAATAACACTAGAGTTTCCCTACATCTACAAAAACGAAAAACAGTGATAACAACAAAAATGACAAATAATAAAAAAAAAAACCTAATTTATACTTATATTACCCATGGCTTTACTTGATGTTATACAGGATATAGACGAAAACGTAAATATAGCTTGTCACACATGCAACCAGTTAGAAGACTGTAGGGAAATTATAGCCAAAAATAATAGCTGCAAAATACTCTCGTTCAATGTAAAAAGTTACCAGCGTAACTTCGATGAGTTTTGCATAGCTTTTAAGCGACTAGACACTGACTTTGATGCTATTGTTTTGACAGAATGTTGGTTAAGTGAAGGGACAACTTTGGAACCACTTCCAGGTTATTCTGTTTCTCGCTCTCACTCACAATCGAACAAAAATGGCGGTGTCATAATTTACACCAAAACGACTAGAAATGTAAAAGTGATAGAATCATTCATTGCAGAAGCTGACAGTATCATACTTGTCCTGGACAACGAAGTAGCTATTTTAGGAATTTATAGGTCGCCATCTTTCTTAAATCTAAACAACTTCATTGCATGCCTAGAAATTGCTTTAACTCGAATAAAACAATATCCAACTATTATTGTAAGACCTAAACATCGACATAATTAATACCACTATATTAAATCATGCAGAATACTTGAGCCTGATGGCCTCACATGGTCTTCTTTCTGCTATCACTGAACCAACTAGGGGGGCGTTCTTGTCTTGATCACATCTTTGTTAAATCAAGATACCGATCCGAAGGAATAATCGGCAAGTGCTCGATAACAGATCACGATATGGTTCTGGCTGTCATTTCGCTAAAAAATAATGGCACTCAATCTCATTCAAGATCCCGATGGATAAACAAAATTGACGATGACGCAATCGCGGAGGAACTAATGAACTTCGACTGGTCTGATATTCTCAATTCTAACTGTGCCAACTCCTCTTTAAACGCACTTATAAATATTATCACTAACCTAAGAATTAAAAACAAAGTTAAAATAAGCAGAACTAGATTCAATCTTAAGCCCTGGATCAATCCAGGTCTTATGAGGTGCATTAAGCACCGAGACAATCTTCATCAAGCCTCAAATTCCGACCCAGACGATGAGATAAAAAAACTGGTTTATACTAGGTATAGGAATTTTTGCAACAACCTTTTACATAACCTAAAAACAGAGCACAATAGCCAATTAATAACTGAAAGTAGAAAGGACCCAAAAAAACTATAGAACACTCTCAAGTCAATATATAGCCCAGATATTCAAAGAAGTGACTCATCCCAACTAATTTCCAATTCGGAAGATCCAGTCAACTCACTTAACAACTGCAATAACTACTTCATCTCGATTGGAAAAAATCTATCTGATCTAATACTAACACGAATTTCTGAGACTCAAGGATCCCTAGTAAAAAAATACAAACCTCGTGAAAATTTCCAACACTCATTTTTTCTTCACCCGACAGACGAAGAAGAAATAATTAAATATATTCATCAACTTAAAATTGACAGCGCACCAGGACTTGATGGTATCTCTACAAGATTTATAATAAAAATTAAAAACGCAATCCTCAAACCACTTACCCACATATTTAATCTAAGTCTAGAATCTGGAACCTTTCCGGAGTGCTGGAAGGTTGCTTCCGTCAGACCAATACACAAAAGTGGCCCTACAGACTTACCCGTAAATTATCGACCAATCGCACTTCTGTTCATTCTGTCCAAAGTACTAGAGAAATTAGTCAACAACAGGCTAGTGAATTTTTTCGAAAAACACATTGATATCAGACAAAGAGTTCGGATTTCGGCGAGGAAGGTCAACTGAAGACGCGGCTACGTTACTGAGTAACTTAGTTGCTACTTACACCCAGTCCATAGGAGTTTTTTTAGATCTGGCTAAGGCCTTCGACACAATATCAATTGAACTTCTTCTAAGAAAACTAGAATGTGCAGGTATACGAGGGGCGGCACTTGATTGGTTCACGAGTTACCTATCTAATCGGAAACAGCTAGTCAAAGAAGATGAACACGCGAGTGACATGCTTCCTATCGCCTTTGGAATTCCACAGGGCAGCACACTCGGCCCAACTCTCTTCACCTTCTACATGAATGATATTTTAGACTTGCAACTCAACGACGCCGAAATAATATCATATGCTGACGACACTGTCATAATTTTCCACGCTAAATCCTGGGAACAAGTATACCGCCTTGCAGAAATCGGACTTTTAACTGTTTCTGAAGCCCTTGATGCAAATCTCCTGACTCTGAATATAAAAAAAAACTAAGTTCATTACATTCTTCAAAACAATAGCTTCTCGACCTCCACGTCATCTTATACTTAAATACCATACTTGCTGCAGTTATCAGACATCACCGCTTACACCTTGTACCTGCTTAGTTTTAGATCACACTGCCTCAATCAAATACCTTGGCATCACATTAGACGAAAACCTATCATTCAAATCACATATACACCTGCTCTCTGGTCGCGTCAGGAAACTGATATACGTTATGAAAAAATTACGTGACTGTACACCTATTGAAATTCTACGCACAATTTACCTTGCTCTGTGTCAGTCAGTACTTCAATACGGGATTTCTGTTTGGGGAGCAGCCGGGAAAAGCACTATTAGAGAAGTAGAAAGAGCTCAAAGAGCTGTTATAAAAGTAGCTCTAAAAAAACCTTTCCGCTACCCAACAGACCTAATTTATAAGGAATTGGCTGTCTTAAGAGTGCGGCAATTATTTATCCTAAAGGCAACATTACTTGTTCACAAAACACTGAAAAATAGATCCGATTTTGAAATACTTATCTCTAAACGTGTCCTAAACATTCCCCTTCCCGAAGCAAATAGCCTCTTAGCCAGACGATGCCCGTTTTACTCGCATATACATATTTATAATAGAATCAGCCAAAGGTGCGACATTAAAGACATGAGCAAATTTTCTTGCAAAAAAACTATTACAAAATGGTGTGCCCAACTGACATATGAAGAGACAGAAGAGATTTTAAGCTAAATAAACTATAAACAATAAAATAATCCACACATCTGCAAACACACACACACATACACTACAGATACACGCATGTACACTCACACACACACACGCATTCACACATACACACACAATTCTTTTTATTATTTTTTATTAATGTAATATCATTTTATTTTTGTAAAAAGGTGTTGCATTGCTTGGGGATTGCATTGCGGCCGTTCGCAGTATACAGACGTGCTCGTTAGCAGTATTTATTTAACGCAATAATAGTGACCTTATTTAGTATTTTGCTAAGTGTGTGTTTATTAAATAATGTAAACATAAAAATAGTGAACTGGTTGAAAAATGGATAACAGCCCCGGTAATTCAAGTGGTCGAGTGCAACCCAATGCCTCGCCAGTGAAAAGTCACCAGTCTAACTTCACCATCGATTTTGTGTCCACGCCCGACATCCAAAAATAGATGTCATCTGTTCAGCTGAAGTTAAATGAGGTTTGCACGATTGCCACAGATGGCAAACTCAACTCGGAGCAGAAATTGAAGGTTACCAATTTATGCCGTAAAGTAGAATCTGAGACTACTCAAATGGCAGTGCTGTATCAGGCTCTGAAGCAAAAATCCCGTCAAGCCCTCAACATAATCGATGACCTAAAAGAAAAACGCAGCCTCACAGAACAAATTTCGGAGCTCAAACAGGCAATAAAGGACTCTGGTGCTGTGGGAACCGCTTCATTTTCGGATATGGTAAAGAAGGGATCCAGTGATTTCGTTCGTCCAAACAATTTAAGTTCCGTAGCAGTTTATCCCAACGATAAATTGAAGTCGAGTGACGAGACAAAAAACCTCGTGCAAAACATCATACGCCCTGACGAAATGAAGCTCCATGTACGTGGTGTGCGGAAAACCAAAAATGGAGGTGTCGTTATCAGCACCGAGACCAAACAGGATGCTGATAAACTTAAGCACGCAGTCCAGATGTCTACATCAGGACTCACCGCCGACGAGCCCATCAAGCGCAAACCACGGATCACGGTTGTAGGAGTGCCGACTTCTTTAGCTGATGCTGACGTCTTCAGGTTCATGTACGAGCAGAACATCGCCGATAAGTTTCCAGCGATGTCACTGGAGACCTTTTTGGCCGAAGTTAAATTTAGCCACAAATCTGGGAAGAAAGATGCATCGACTTGCAACTTTGCTATCGAAGTTCTAGCCAAGATACGTAGAGCTTTAATATCTCAATCAAGAGTTTTTATAAATTGGACTTCCTGCCCTGTTAGAGACTTCACCTTGGTTACCAGATGCTACAAATGCCAACAATTTGGTCATACAGCTAAAGCATGCAGAGAGGTAAACTCCACGTGTGGTCACTGCGGTGAAGCAGGACACTCGATGTCTGAGTGCGCGAAGAAAGCGGACACCCCTAAATGTGCGACGTGCTCGCGTTATAAGAAGCCCAACAACCACAAAACGGGAGATGTTGAGTGCCCAGCTAAGAAATTAGTAGAATATAGGTACATCAACTCCATCGACTACGAGGGCGCGTAGAGTGTCGTACTCTAGGTCAGACCTCCGCGTTTGACGCATATTGCTGAAACAACATGGCAATAACAGACCACTGCGCTGACATACTTACCATCGATTTTATTTATTGTAAGCACATTAGTCGCTAGGTGCAAATATCGAATATTACAAGAGCGCCTCAAATGTGTTTTTGCAACCTACGTATATAATAAATTCTGCTGACGCAAATTTTCGTGTACCAATATTATGTGTTTAGTTTTTAAGTTATTAGAGTTTAAGTTAATCCAAATAATTTTGTCACGTAATGTTAAATATTATAAAAAGAAATAACTTCTGTCCTAATACACCATATTGCTAGAGCTCCTGCAGCCTGTGATACAGGATTATCTTAGTACAGGCATCATACATTATTATACCTACATTGTTAGTTTTTAGATTCGTAATGTATTTTATTTACCTTTTAAGATTCTGAATAAAGATTTTATTATTATTTTATTTTATTTATTATTCACAAATATGTGGTTATTTTATTCCGTTATGTATTGCCAACTTCTTATTCTAACATTTCACAAGCTTTCTGCAATTTTATTCCAGGTCAATAATTTTGAAAACACGGTAAGAAAATTGAATAATCTGGTCAACCATGAAGTCATCATCATCATTTCAGCCGAAAGACGTCCACTGCTGGACATGGGCCTCCCCCAAAGGCGGGTTTTTGCCATAATCGCCACGCTTGGCAGGTGGGTTGGCGATCGCAGTGTGGTTGTTACAAAGCACAGAGAACGCTGCTGCCCATTCTCTGGTAAGTCCCTTAGTCGCCTCTTACGACACCCACGGGAAGAACCATGAAGTCACCTAAACTTATCTACAGTGTATAAACAGACCCTTCACGAAGCCGTCAACCAAGCATTATGTAGGTACTATCGAGGACACTCCCGCCTGATCACCACTAAGCTGATTTTTGCTTGCACTCGCAACATAAAAACGCTCTCTAGCCCCGCTCCGTTGACTTTGTGTAGAAAAAAATGAATGAAAAGATACCGAATCGGCAGAGCGTATTGACGACACACGCCAAACGAAAGTTATTGTTATTTTGCGCGCCAAAGTTGACGCTTTCCTAATAGGCCCAAACTTTAAGGGGGCGTGGCTCGGTGCCTCTGCACGATTTAAGCGAAAAAAACTTAAAATGGTTAGGCGGAAAAGACCCCGATAGTACATCAAACCTAAGTAACTTTACGCAAAAATATTATAGCTGGGAAACGACTTTTTTTTGTGGTGAAAAAACACGTTTTACGGTAGGACTCAATGTAATGCACTCAAAACATTGTGCTGGTGGATGGAATGAATAGTACGGGGATCGTGGAAGTGTTTAAAGTGAAAATCCTTAGCACCTAAGGTAAGCCTTAGATTTAGGTCCTAAGCCTAAACACAATATTTTAAGATCCTAACTTGAAAACTGACGGACTTTCATACAAACTTTCATCCCCTATTTAACTCCCTTATGGGTTGAATTTAGAAAAATCTACGTTATAAAGGGAACCACTGTGCAAAATTTCAGTTTTCTAGCTCCAAGGGTTTGGGCTGGGCGTTGGTGAGTCAGGTGGCACGTGACTTGCGAGCGGAACGGTGTGACACTTTTTCGTGCGTGCAGTCGGTGTTCATCGATATAAGACATTATCACGTCAAAACGATCGCAATGACGACGGGGAGAACAAGTGTCTTTTTACACCCTTTATATCATAAATACCGTTAAAATTGGCAGAAAATCAACATTTTTTAACGTAAAAGACACAAAAACTAAAAGCGGCCGCCGTACGCCCCTCCTTATAGAACCTCCTAGTTTAATAACAGGAAAAAAGAACTGGAGCAAGTAATTCCCAAGAAAGGCTCTTTAAAAGTCCCATTTATCTGCAGAGCTACACCATTATTATTGATCTGTGGCTGTTCTGAATTAGGATAGGCTTCCGATCATGTTTGCA
The DNA here is from genome assembly GCA_905147715.2 of Xestia xanthographa. NCBI lineage: Eukaryota > Metazoa > Arthropoda > Insecta > Lepidoptera > Noctuidae > Xestia > Xestia xanthographa. The sequence continues at coordinate 11,837,407 of LR990657.1, read as the reverse complement.
CCATTTTTTTTTGCTATACGGGAAGGCAAACCACTAAAACTCACCATGTTCTTTATTCTTAGCTACGTACATATTTGATATAGTAATTTAGGTTGAACAAGGAATTGAGTTTTTTTTCTGCTTTACTTTGAGACTGGAGACCCACAAGGGTCGGTTTTGAGACCTGTTCTACACTGAAAGAAATATTTAGCCTAACTACTTCGGCTACTTCAGGAATAATCAAAGTTTGACAAGACTTTATAAAAGTTAACTTGATTTAATAAAAGTGATTTGTCTCAAAAGAGCCTATGTTATTTCAAGTTAGGTCATTAGTAAAAATAAATATGACTAGTTCTAAACATACTTAAGTAAACAAACGTAAGTGGTTACAGGCTAATAAACAGTTATGTCCGATTTAGGCATTAACATTGTGTAACATTAATCTAATTTGTTTTGTGGAGAATGACAAAACTGCAGGTTGGCAACATCTAGCCAAAATTAAAAAGTCTAAAGTAAGGACCAATAATTAGAATGACCTCCTCTATATGCGAATTTGCTATAGCGGGTCCAGATCCAGTCACCCTGTATATTTGAATTTAGTATATCACTGCTGTTTTCAGTAAGTATTTTTTTAATGTTGAATTAGTTACTGTGATACCACAATCTCGCCTTTACCAAGCAAAACATCATGGATGTATAGTATAGTTCCACAGCGCTTCGATAGATGGCGTTGTTCGTATGACGCGCAATCCTAAATCGCGGTGTTAAGATTCTCCGCGACTGAACGACCTCCCCCGGTTCTTGTTAGTATGTTATCGCTTCTCGGCCTTTTGGCTAAGATCAAAGTGTAGTATCTGTTCTTTTCAGCTTAATATCTGAAAGTTCCCTCACTGAGGGACCAGTATATTAATCTGATATTTGTAAGCTGACGGGATGTTCGGGGCTCGCTCCACTCCCGTCGCGGGTCGGCCCGGCATTGCAGTGCCGCCGGGATCGGCCCACATAACCCACTCATAAATAATTATAACAAGAAAGTCATGTTATATTATAATCAATCCATGGTTTACATGTAACAAATAATTTATTTAAAGTAACTTATAATTATAGTAAGATGTAGGGAATCATTATGTTTACTTATAACAAATGTAAGGCCAAAGGTAACGTAAACGTTTTCTTATCACGTAGCTAAAACTGCTTTACAATATACAACACAAATAGTTTGCTAGAAAAATAAGCCAACTGGTTTTGGTTACATGTTGCACAAAGTTATGTGGTCACTTTTTTGTGTTACATGTTGACGAAAGTTTGGTTATGTATAAGTAAAATTTTTTTTCAGTGTACGGACCTGTTCTACGGAATGCTTAAAAAGTTTGCGGTTAGGACTTTATAATGCCAGCCAGTGACCAAATAAACAGTAACACTATTTATATAAAACTAAAAGATGCATCTTAATATTATCTATTTTAGCATCAAACAAATGATTTTATTTACTTAAATTACCGATATTTAGTGATTTTCAAGATCTCATGATTAGCAAGCGAAGTAAGCAAGAAACAGTTTATAAATTGAACCAGTGGTTATTTTTAGTACTTGTATTGTATAGTCCACCCAAAGGTTTAGTAAAATATGAGTGACAATTGAATAAAAAAAAGTAATTACATATTACCAACTTGGTAAAGCACGCAACAACGTTCAGGGCAACATCTTCTCCCAGATAGCCAAGACTTTTTGTTTCACTGAATATCTAATTATTTTTGTGGTCCTCAACGATTCAGTCCCAAGTACTTAAATTAATTTCACGTGGCATGATGGCCAAACATTAGTGATGTGTGTGTGTGTGGGTATTTTTGTGGGTGAATAAATAGGCAAAATGCTGAAAATAGTGCATCACGCGTAGCTAAGTGAGACGGCTACATCCTGTCTCGTAACTTTCCCGATTCGCCAACTAAACAAAATACCTTCACAAAAGCACCATGTCGTAAATATTTTGATCTCCGTAGCTCTTCGATACCCGCAATTACAGACACAATTAAAATAACAATGCACTGCGCCCATTCGGGCGCTAGTACTATTATCTATTCTGTGATTCGGGTACGGCCTCGTTTCGCCAACTATTAAGTACAGTGTTATGACTCATGAGAACTACTGAAAATTACCACATTAATATACTGTAAGCTCTTATTTATTTGTAACGTACCGTTAATACCCGCACGAGGTAGGTACAAAAATCAAAACTCTCTGCTATGAGAAATAATAAAACACTAATATGACTTATAACTATGTAAACACATCGTTCCAATAATACTTAAGCAAACTATATTAAAAAAATAATAACACTGAAATGTTATATTTTTAATCAGAATAGGTACTTTTGATGAATACCCATAAAAGTACTAATGAATTCAAAGTGTTCTCCTAGTACTTTCTGTTCAAATTCATTTGTACTGTTTAAGACATTCACGGTTTTTCACTACACTTAAAGAAAAAACACGGAAAAGAAAAAAAAAAATAAAGAAAATCACGGATATTATCCCGTAAGTACTTTTAGGGCTCATTTCTGGACACGCGGTGCGTCGGGCGGCGCGTTGAGCGGCGTGTCATGCGGTGCGTCGGGCGGCGCGTTGCGCGTTTTTCCGTTTACGAAGAGGCGGCTTGTGCAGCGGCGGTGTCATCTGTCTTATGTTTGTATTTGCGCGCGCACTGCCGCGTTGACCGCGGCGTTGCATGCGGCGGGCAACGCTGCATTTCAGCAAACGCGCGTAAAATCGCTTCTCCGTAAACGCTCTCATACATTGCCATATGTTTGAATTTTAAGCGGGCCGCGCCGCACGACGCGCCGCGTCTCCGTAAATGAGCCCTAAGTGTAAATTGATTTGTTTTCAACGCTTGTCTTGCATACTTAACGGAAAGGAACTCAATGTATGTTAAAATAGTTTCGACAAAAGGCAATAACTTGTACCTTACATATTTTGCTAAGTTGGCGAAACGGAAAAGTTACGAAACTGGATGTAGCCAGTGAGATATTATGGTAATAACATCGCATCCAATTATTTCAGTTGAATCATGTAAAATTATATAAAAGGCATGGCAAGGCGTTATGTGAATTAGGCATTTAGAACATACGAAGCTGAAACGACACTGAAAAATACAACATGTTTAGGTTTGCTCGTTTTGCTTTGTGTCTCCTGGCTGTTAGCATAAGCAGTATTAGTGTAAGTACCTATCATTTGTACCACTACCCACTTTACTTGCTCTATTAGATAAAGGGCTAAACTAAACTTTGCCTATATTTAATTTATGTTTTAAGGCTGAAGAAAGTAATGAATCTGGATCCGGTGAGGAATTCATCATGGCAATGGACGAGTGCAAAACTAAGTTTCAAATCACAAAAGATGATTTTGAATCTGTTACTATAACAGGAGACGTGTTGAAGATTAATCCCTGTTTCTGGGGCTGCTACTACACGAAAATTGGACTCGTGAGTTGATTTCGATATGTTAATTTTTTGCGTTCTATATTGTTTTTTTTGCTCATAAGTAGCCTTCATTATATGAATGGCGGACCATCCCTGGTTTTGGTTGAATTCAAACATTAATAAAATCAAATAAAACAATTATTTGTAGGAATAACTTCACTTTAAATATCTATCTTTTTTACAGCTAAATGATAAAGGGCAATTGGATCTGGACAACTTTAAGACCATCACGAAGAAGTACATAAAATATGCTGACTTTTTCGCCCGGCTAGAAAAAATGGGAAAAGGATGCGAATCTGGTAAAAACCTAATTTATTTTGTTAATTAAGGATATTTACACTGCGCTTGATACAGGAGCTTGTGGCTAAATAATAACAGCTGCTCGGGTCGAGCTTAATTACCTAGGTCCGTGGAAGGGTGGTCGCCCATTCCATACCGAGTTTCCTCCATGCCTCGGAAACCACGTAAGCCGTTCCAGTCATTTGTAGATCCTTGACAGTCGTTACAGGTCAGTGGCCCGAAAGTCTGACAATCATACTGGGTTGTGGAGGTCAGATAGGCAGTTTCTCCATGTAAAATACTGGTATTCATCTGTATCTGGTTAGACTGGAAGCCGAGCCCAACATAGTTGAGAAAAGGCTAGGCAGATGATGATAGTTTAAATTGTATAACTGATTGAAGGGGAGGAAAATTCAGAAAAAATGTGGGTCTGTAGAACCTGAAAAAACTTTCAAAGAAAATTTGTCTGAATAAGACTTGATATTTATTAACATATTTGAGATTTTCTCGGGAGAGTGCAGCAGTAACTTTGTTTTTCACGAAAAACATTGAGCCTTTGAATGAGCGTTATTATTATATTGTTTGGTGTTAAATATTGTTATTATATTGTTTGGTGCTACGGAACCCCTTGTGCGCGAGTCCGACTTGCTGTTGGCTGGTTTATGTAAATAGATTTTACATTTTTGTAATTTTTTTTATTTTATAAATTTCAGTAAATGATGAAGCTGTCACTGATGGCGAAGCTGGATGCGAGAGGGGCGCGCTGCTAGCAGTATGCTTCTGGAAATACTCCGATCTTAAGAGGGCTCAATAGGGTATATGCATGATCTTTTTTTGTCACTTTAAACAAAGCGTATTAACGTCAGAAATAGCAAAGTGAATTTTTTTTTTTAATATCTATAAAAAATACTAAGTTATAAGCATTTGAAACTGCTGATTAGACAGAGAGATCCGATAAAGCGAATGACGTCATCCGCTGCATCGACGTACAAAATCCATAGTAAATTCCGTTTCTCTAGAAAGAGATAGAAACAAAAGTTTAAATGGTTATAACTTTTGTGTTGTTTGGCCGATTTATGTCTTGTTTTCGCTTTTTGTCATTATTTTTATAGTACTTTAACATTCAGTATCGAAATAAAAAAAGAAAATTTATGCATATTCCCTATTGAACGAGAAACAGCTTACCAAAGATTAAATTATCTTAATAAAATGATTAATTTTATTAGCATTAACTGGTGTTTTTGAGTTTCATTCCCTAATGTGCAAGCAAATGCCTACGTTTGGTTAACCGTACTTTCCCAAGACATAACTTTGTTTTTTTTTTTCTTACGGTCCCAAAATACCACGCAAAAATATTCAGGGGGAATCCGGGACCGCGGTCCTGGTCCCAAAAGCCAACCCCTTACTGAGTCAAGCATTTGAGTGGCACCCAATAACAATTTATAGTATTTAAAATGCTTTACTAAGAAGCTAATACTTTTTGGTAGAACACGTGGGAATATACTGGAACAGCTTCGTCCAAGGCTAATAATTTATGTCAATCTTGACGTACGTTTTGAAATCCTCATTGATTCAGACCCACAAGTATTTTTTTAAATTGTGATCATGAGTCCTGATTTTGTGCAGTGCTGCTCTGCTGACTCTGTTTAGAGCTTATTGCCAGTCGTTTTACTCGAGCAGCCAAAAAGGCTAAAAAAGTATACATAGCCCACGCTCAATGTGATTTCGATCCGTACTTAAAAGCGCCTTTTTTGCCTCCGTATTGGCACCTATATTACATCCACCCTTAAACGTCACGTAAGGCCGCAATACTTTCAAGGGTGTGACGGTACATGAAAATATATGATAAGTTATAGGAACCTACAAAGACCTACAAGCCAAACAGTCCCTACGACCCTAAGCACTATAAGCGCTACAGCTCTAACCTACCATATACCTAGTGTGTGATAAATCTAAATATATAAAAGAAGAAACTGACTGACTCATCTATCAACGCACAGCCCAAACCGCTGGGTCTACAAATTCCAAATTTGGCAAGTAGGTTCCATATATGGTCTAGGGGTGCACTAAGAAAGGATTTTTCAAAATTCACCCCCTAAGAGGGTTAAACGGGGCTCCAAAGTTAGTATGGGGAAACAAGATTAGTTAGACTATTTTATTCAAAACTTCACAGGAGTACTCCTATTAATAAACGAGTAGAAACGGGTTTCAGGTTTTTTCAGAATTCAACCCCTAAGAGGGGGAAATGGGGTGACAAAGTCTAAAAATCAATGCACAGCCCAAACCACTGAGTCTAGAGATTCCAAATTTGGCATATAGATTCTTTATGAGGTTTAAGGGTGCATTAAGAAAGTATTTTTCAAAATTCACCCCCTAAAGGGTTGAAACGGGGGTCCAAAGATTACATGGGGAAATAGGATTAGTTTGACTACTTTATTCGAAACTTAACGGGAGTACTCCTATCGATAAATGAGTTAACATTTGTGTTTCAGGTTTTTTCAGAATTCAACCCCTAAAGGGGGGAATGGGGTAACAAAGCCTGAAATTCAACATAGTTATTGTTTTTATGTTGAATTGGGTCGGGTGTATTACAAAAACAACGATTTTAAGATTTTAATGTGGCAGACCTGAAATACTACCATTCCCTGTTGGGGTGCGATGGGGTTGAAATGTCTAAAAATCAATATGGGTGTCGATACCGAGATTATCAGGGGTGCTGATTATGAAAATGGCATTTATTTTGAGATCCAGATGATAATGATTATAATTACGATGATGATGATTGTGATAATGATGACGATGATTGTGATGATGATGATTTTGATTACGATGATAATGATTGTGATTACGATGATGATCATTGTGATTACGATGATAATGATTGTGATTACGATGATAATGATTGTGATAACGATGATGGTGATTGTAATAGTGATTTTGATGGTGATTGTGATGGTGATGGCGATTGTGAAAGTGGCGGTGATTGTGATGGTGATAGCGACGGAGATGGTGATTGTGATTGTGACAGTGACGGTGATTGCGATAGTGACGGTGATTGTGATGGTGATAGCGATGGTTGTGATAACGAGGATATAGATTGTGATGATGATGATTGTGATTAAGATGATAATGATTATGATTACGATGATAATGATTGTGATAACGATTATGGTGATTGTAATAGTGATTTTGATGGTGATTGTGATGGTGATGGTGATTGTGATTGTGACAGAGATCGTGATTCTGATAATAATGTAGATGATTGTGATTACTATGATAATGATTGTGATAACGAGGGTAGTGATTGTGATGGTGATGGTGATGGTGATGGTGATGGTAATTTTGGTTGTGATAGTGTTGGTGATTGTGATAATGTAGGTGATTGTGATAATGATTGTGGTTGTGATAGTGTGCGGGAATATAAGGGATTTGCTTCATGAAAATTGCAAGAATACTCGATGCAAATAAAATAAAATATATTTGGTGTTATTTAAACGGATTTTTACAGACAAGTGACTACAAAAGACAGCAGATGACACATGAACAAAAAAAAACTGAACATGGAAACATTAAGTACAAAATAACTGATTGCCAGTTGCTGCTATGTGTTGATCCAGCGCTCCAACATGCCCCCGGGCGTTGAAAACAACGGTTTCAACCAGATTCCGAAGACACAGGCAATGGGCAGATTCTGTTGAATGCCCGCCGAACGACTCCAGTGGAGGTCTGGATATCAGCTACACGAGCTATGCCATCAGTTCCCGGGTGAACAGCCACAATTCGTCCAAGTCTCCACTTCAGAGGAGGAAGAGAATCTTCCTTAATCACGACTAAGGAGTTTAATTTTAGACCATCCTTGCAGGCACGCCATTTGGACCGTACTTGTAATTCTGCCACATATTCCTTTGTCCATCTGCTCCAGAAGTGTTGGCGGAGTTGCTCAATTCGTTGGAAGCGAGACAGATGGTTTGCAGAGTAATCCCGGTAGTCAGGTTGCGGCAAGGAAGTAAGAGACCGCCCAATAAGAAAATGTCCTGGCGTAAGCGGAGTATAATCTGCAGGATCTGAAGACAATGGTGTCAGTGGACGAGAGTTCAAAATGGCTTCAATCTTAGCTAGCGCGGTGTAAAGCTCCTCAAAGGTCAAATTACAATTTCCCAACACTCTTTGAAGGTGGTATTTTGTTGACTTGACACCGGCCTCCCAGAGTCCACCGAAATGCGGGGTATATGCGGGTATAAAGTGGAACTTTATTCCATCGTTCGCTAAACTTTCACCCAAGGACGAACTATTTAATTTTAAAAATTTTGAAAGATCGTTGTACGCACCTACAAATGAGGTACCGTTATCCGAGAAGATATCAACGGGTTTACCTCTACGAGAAATAAATCGATACAAAGCCAGTAAGTAACTATTGCTAGTTAAGTCGCCAACGAGCTCCAAATGGATGGCCTTGGTTGTAAAACAAATGAAAATTGCGACATACACCTTTACCAGCCTGACGACTAGCACACATAATTGGGCCGGCATAATCAACGCCCGTGCTTTCAAAGGGATAACCTGGATGAAGGCGTTCTTGTGGTAAGTTACCCATTAACGGAGTAACGACCTTACCTTTCATGCGTTGACACAGAACACATTTGTGATAACAGACCTTTGCCAAGTTGCGACCTCCTATTGGCCAGTAAGATTCCCTAATGGAAGCTAGCAGTAATTGTGGGCCAGCATGCATTAATCTTCTATGCTCGAAATGAAATAATAATTTTGTAAACTTATGAGTGGACTGTAATACTATAGGGTGCTTTTTACTGTAAGCAAAATTTGAATTATCGAGACGTCCTCCTACTCGCATAATATTTTTGTCGTCTAAAAAGACATTGAACTTGAGAAGGGCGCTCCCTTTAGGTAAACTTTTTTTATTTAAAAGTAATTCGTACTCAGGAAACGACTGAGACTGACTTTGAATAATGACAACATTTAGTGCATCTTGTAACTCATCATGTGTCAAATAATGATTCTTTGGATAATGTTTTCTGCATGACTTAATAAATCGTAATAGATAAGCAACAGAACGTATCAGCCGTGAGTAATTAGAATAACAACTAAAATCAATTAAATTCTCACCTATTGAATCATTAAAGACAGCATTTAATACTACGTTAGGTCGAGTCTCCGGTAATGACTCCAGTGCTGGACACTTAATTTGTGAAGGCCAGTCAGACGAGTCTAGTTCTAAGAATTTTGGTCCATGCCACCACAGATCCAAATCCTGCAGAACACTGATATCCACTCCACGAGATATAAGGTCTGCTGGGTTTTGATCGGTTGGAACGTGCCGCCATGTACAGTTACCAGCCTTATCCAAAACTTCAGCAACGCGGTTGCGTACGAACGGCTGAAGTTTGGTAGGCATCATCTGTAACCATCCCAGTACGATGGTTGAATCAGTCCAACAATAGACCCGACTGATCTTCACTCGGAGTGAGCCCATAACTTTCTCATAGAGACGAGAACCGACTACCGCACCACACAACTCCAGTCGCGGGATTGTTAGTGGCTTTATGGGAGCAACTCGACTCTTAGCCATCAATAAACGAACCAAATGTTCACCCTTATCATTAACACTGCGAATGTAGGCGCAAGCACCATATGCGGACTCAGACGCATCTGTGAAAATATGGAGTTCAAGCTCCGTATACAAATTGCAGACTACAATTCGCGGAATACGGAAATGATTTAAAAGAGGCAAAGACTTAATTATCATATCCCAATGTTTACTAATCTCATTAGGTAAAAGTTGATCCCATGATAATTTGTCTAACCATAGTTTCTGTAACAATACCTTCATAGTGATAATAATAGGACCCAAAAGGCCTAAAGGGGTCGAAAATTCGCGCAATCACGGATAGCAAATCACGCTTAGTGTGCTCATTTGAAGACTTAGTTACACTTATAGAGAACCCTAACTTATCAGTACCGACATACCATCCAATACCAAGCAATCTGTCAGGCTCATTAGGTCCAATGTTTAAGTCTAATGACGCCGGCAAGTTGCCTGACGTAGGAATACAATCCGACACTAGTTGAGGTTCATTTGACTTCCATTTTCTCAATGGCATACATGCCGAAGCAAGCGCCTTTGTAACTTCAGTGCGAATTAATCTTGCTTCGTCTAAGTCATTCCCCCCTGTCAGTAAATCGTCCACGTAAAAGTCATGTCTGATAATTTCAGATATTTTAGGGTTTCTACAATCGAGTCCTAGTTGTTTAATGCATCGAGTCGCGAGGAACGGTGCACTAGCCGTACCGTACGTGACGGTGTTTAATTCATAAACACTAATCGGCTCACAAACATTGTCACGCCAAAGAATTTGTTGCAAATACCTATCTGACGGGTGGACGGCTATTTGTCTATACATCTTCTCCACATCTGCAGATAAGACATACTTGTGAAACCTGAAACGAAGAAGTATAGACAATAGATCGTCCTGTACAGTAGGCCCGACCATCTGTAGATCATTAAAGGACACTCCCGTCGAAGTAGGACAACTTGCGTTGAAGACAACACGAAGTTTGGTCGTGGTACTCGACTCACGTAATATTCCGTGATGGGGAATAAAATAACCGGTACACAAATTAGGGTTTTCAACTTTTGTCATATGACCAAGTGACTCGTATTCTAATAAAAAGTCATGATACATTTTACTAAAATCTAGCTTCATCTTTATTCTACGCTCTAAAGACTGTAAACAATGTGCAGCTTTCTTAAAAGAATGTCCCAGAACTGAAGGATCTTTCTTAAGGGGTATACGAACACAAAAACGACCATCAGCCAATCGTGTCGTATTTTTAACGAAATGATCTTCACTCATTTTCTCTTCTGGCATATAAGAATTGGAAGATTTCGCACTCACCTCCTCTAATTGCCAGAACCTTTTCAATTCTGTTCTAAGCTTTTCCCAGTCACTATCATCCCTATCGGAAATCATTTTGGAAAAATTACAATTTACATTATTTGAAAGCAGTGAAATATAATTTTGAGTAATTGGACCGGAAACTATCCATCCTAAACGGGTTTCACATAATAGTGGTTTTCCGGTACCTAACTTAAGTCTTTGCGATCCTAACAATTCCCAAAAGAGGTCAGCGCCGATTAACAAATCAACATCAGCAGGCTTATAAAAAGTAGGATCAGCTAATATAATATCAGATGGTATTTCGAAATCAGAAATATTTATTTCACGGCACGGTACGTTACTTGTAATGTAAGGCAGAACAAAACAATTAAGTTCAAAAGCACAACTATCATCTAATGACGTCAACTTAACACGACATGTTTTGCCTACGTGCGAAGTGACATTGTTGATGCCAAGAATCGATTTACTTACTTGGCTAGTTATTAAACTAAGTTGTTTACACAACCTGTCCGTTATGAACGACGAGGTGCTACCGCTGTCAAGAACAGCGCGAGCGAGATGCACGCAACCACTGCGGTCCCGCAGTTTGACCAGGGCGGTTGATAACAACACATCTTGCTGCTTATTACCACGAGATGCAATGTTAGCTGACAAAGCTACGGTATTTGTATCATTGCTGGTCGACGGTAAAGAAGACGATGCAGGCAAGTTGTTGTTATCACGAAAAGTATTCGGAATCGTGCCTTTAAAATCTACGTGAATTAATGTGTTATGCCTACGTTTGCAGAGTTTGCAACCTGGTTTTTTACATTTGTTAGCATAGTGACCTGAACGAAAACAGTTGTAACAGACTTTATAACTGGGTAGTAATTTGAGACGATCATCATTGCTTAATGCGAGAAACTGTGAACAATTATTTAAAGAGTGATCATTGCTATTGCATTTAGGACACACTTTAGGAGCCAATTCAGTGACAGAACTGTTTGAAGATTGTGTTGCCACCATAGACTTGATTTTAGGGCCTGATTTACCTGACGATTGGGAATGACTATTGCGACTTAGTTCCAAAGTCTCAATTAGATTGGCACGATTACGTAGGAACTGCATCAATGCGTCTAACGTGATCGGGCTATCTTTATCGATCCTACCTTTGTACTCCTCCCATTCACGATACGTCTTTTGATCAAGCTTGCGAGTAACAAATTCAATCAAAAGGGTGTCCCAGGTTTTAACAGGTTCTCCTAACGACTCTAATGCACGCAAATCTTTATTCAAGTAATCAATTAAACTTTTTATTGCAACTGAAGATTCCTTTGAGATAGGCTCGATATTGAACAATGCAGACACATGATTTTGTACCAATAATCTTTTGTTGTCAAATCGATCACATAATAACCCCCATGCCACAGAGTAATTTCTCGAAGAAAACTCAATAGATTTAATTACTACCGCAGCAGTTCCCTCAAGAGATGCTCTCAAGTAATGGAACTTATTGATTTCGTCAATGTCATCATTACAATGGATCAGACTAGTAAAGGTGTCGCGAAATTCAAGCCAATTAGAATATAATCCACTAAACTTTGGCAACTGAATCGTTGGCAACTTAACTGGCTTGTGCATGCTAACAGGTGTACTTTTACAGCTTTCCATCGATTTACTATCCTTGGTAAATTCATTCAGAACATTTTGTGCTCTGGACAAGGATTTATAATAACGAGACTCGAATTCGGAACGCTCAGAGTATTGCAATTTGTGATCATCTACAATGCATTCCAGACGTAACTGTACCTCATCATACTGCTCGTACAACGACTCTTGCCCATGCGTAACTGCAATTCAGACACATCACAGTTTGTTAACTCTTTGTCCTGAAGTGAGTCCAAAAAGTTTGCGAACGCAGTCAAACGACTCTTAAAGCTTCCTCGCTTTTTAACTAAATCCTTTTCTTCGGACATGCTGGGAGATGAGTGTTGTCAACCTGAAATTGATGCAAATTAATGCAAATTATAAAACACGAACAATACAATTATACACGCCTAAACTGTGTTGTACACTTCCTGAATGCTATTGCAAACAACACACCTAATAATGTAAAAACCAAGTGTTTAAACCATACAAAACATCCAAGTGCAATCTTTTTATTTGTATTACTTTATTGCTAACTTAGTAATAATAAGGCACAACTAAAAACACTAATCTTCATGGAATCCATAAGTGATTCTAACTAATAAGTATTAATGACCTATTTTATAACAATGACTTGCCCTAATATCAATACTCGACTTATATGTATTATGTTATGATACCTGCTAACAATTATCGACCATTGTTATTAACAAAGTAGATAATTATGTGAATTAGTTACAGCTTTATACCTGACTTAAGTTTAAACTGTAAACAGTATGATTTTTAAACTTAAATATGCTGTTGAATAAAATACTAATCACAATGCAACAAGTACCTAATGATTTTCATCTAACACAATACAATAGGTAATATAACAAATTATACGGACCTTTTTAATGACCATTTATTTATACTACCTGAATGTTGGGTATCGATATTAGTTAAATATAAGCGCAGTACACCGCTAATAGCTTGCTCGAGATCAATCCAATTCACCGGCAAAAACCTCCACGACACGTGGAAAATATAATCCTTAATTCCTTGATAATGTCCGACGATCTTCTTTGTATTATACGATATCCGGCTCGAAGGACCATGTGCGGGAATATAAGGGATTTGCTTCATGAAAATTGCAAGAATACTCGATGCAAATAAAATAAAATATATTTGGTGTTATTTAAACGGATTTTTACAGACAAGTGACTACAAAAGACAGCAGATGACACATGAACAAAAAAAAACTGAACATGGAAACATTAAGTACAAAATAACTGATTGCCAGTTGCTGCTATGTGTTGGTCCAGCGCTCCAACAGATAGTGATGGCGATTGTGATCATGATGATTGTGATTAAGATGATAGTGATTGTGATTACGATGAAAATGATTGTGATTACGATTATAATGATTGTGATGACGAGGATGGAGATTGTGATGATGATGATTGTGATTACGATGATAATGGTTGTGATTACGATGATAGTGATTGTGATAATGTTGATAGCGATTGTGATTACGATGATAATGATTGTGGTAACGATGATAGTGATTGTGATAGTGATTTTGATGGTGATTGTGATGGTGATGGTGATTGTGATAGTTATTGTGAGAGTGGCGGTGATTGTGATGGTGATAGCAATGGTGATTTGTGGTGGTGATTGTGATGGTGATTGTGATGGTGATTGTGATGGTCATTGTGATGGTGATTGTGATGGTCATTGTGATTGTGATGTTAATTGAGATAATGATGGTGATGGTGATTGTGATAATGACTGTGATTACGATGATAATGATTTTGATAACGATGATGGTGATTGTGATAGTTATTTTGATGGTAATTGTGATGGTGATGGTGATTGTGATAGTGATTGTGATAGCGATAGTGATGAGGATTGTGATGGTGTATGGTGATAATGATGGTGACTGTGATAGTGATGGTGATTGTGATAATGATGGTGGTTGTGATAGTGATGGTGATTGTGATGATAATAATTGTGATGATTATGAAATGTGGCACATAGATAGTTTATAACCTGGATTGACATGGAGGACACTATTATCCCTTTAGTATGATCCAGTGGGACAGTTACCGAGTTACCGAACTTTACGCGGGCGAAGCCGCGGGCAACAGCTAGTAAATATATAAATAAGTTGAGGATGTTTGCACTATGCGACCTAAGGTTACAGATGGATAGTAGACAGGAATACCAGGTTCGGGAAGGGTACACTCACTGCCAGTCCCGCAGACTCACGAGACTGATCAGAGATGGCTAAAAGTGTCTTGGCCACAATGAGGGGTACTGAGACAAGAATATAAAATTCAAATCTGATTTATTTACAAAATGTTCTGCTTATATACTACTTTTTCTTAACACACACTTATACAAGTTCAATGTGTCGTATGCGTGTAAGATGCAACCAAATCATTCTTATAACTGGGCCGCGCATGAGCCAGGCCGAGTGCTGAGTCAATGTCCAAAGGTAACATTGAACAGTTTTAGATAATCGACTGGTAAAATTTTACAGAGGCTGCAATAAATTAAAAGTCCCGGCCCTTGCCCCTAGGTCTTAAATAAGCAAACTTTAAAACTTTTGAAAATATTGAGCATGTAGTAGGTGGATATTTTCATCTCAAATTCAAGCTGTTTGAAGCAGGGTGTTAACATTTTCGATCTCGCTTTGCTCGCTCTATGTTATGTTATTACTAATATTGAAAATGTTGGGTAATCACTATTTTTGCGGCACCAACATCTTCTTCATCATTCAGTTTTTCTAGGTACATTCTGTTCAAGTATATATAATTTTTGACTATTGTTAGTGTATTAAAATAGTTACAAAAAGGCACTTTTTTAGGGTTCCGTACCCAAAGGGTAAAAACGGAACCCTATTACTAAGACTTCGCTGTCTGTCCGTCTGTCCGTCTGTCCGTCTGTCCGTCTGTCTGTCACCAGGCTGTATCTCATGAACCGTGACAGCTAGAGAGTTGAAATTTTCACAGATGATGTATTTCTGTTGCCACTATAACAACAAATACTAAAAACAGAATAAAATTAATATTTAAGGGGGGCACCCATACAACAAACATGATTTTTTGCCCTTTTTTTGATAATAATGGTACGGAACCCTTCGTGCGCGAGTCCGACTCGCACTTGGCCGGTTTTTCATGTTTTGTTAGGTTACGAAACTGGATGTAGCCAGTGAGACATTATGGTAATAACATCGCATCCAATTATTGCAGTTTTATCATGTAGTATATAAAAGGTGTGAAATAGGCATTCAGAACATACGAAGCTGAAACGACACTGAAAAATACAACATGTCTCAGTTTGCTCGTTTTGTTTTGTGCCTCGTGGCTGTTAGCATAAGCAGTGTTCATGTAAGTACCTATCATTTGTACTCACTTCACTAGTTCTTTTAGAAAAAGAAAGAAGATTAGAAGAAGAGAGAAGATTTTGCCTCTATTTTATGTTTAAGACTGGAGAAAGAAATGTGTTTGAGTCCTTTGAGGAATTCAGCATGGCAAGCGACGAGTGCAAAACTAAGTTTCAAATCACAGAAGACGATTTTGAAACTGTTGCTATGACTGGTGACGTGTTAAAGATCAATCCCTGTTTCTGGGGCTGCCACTTCAAGAAAATTGGGCTTGTGAGTTTGTTCTACTCTTAATTTTGAAATGTTATTTTTTTACGCATTGTGTTGTTATTTTCAGCGACGGCGCTCTAAGCTAAATAATAACAACCACTCGGGTCGATCTTAAGGTTAAGCCGTGCTTGCCTAGGTTGGTCTGTGGATGGGTGACCATCCTTACATACCGAGTTTCCTCCGTGCCTCGGAAAGCACGTTAAGTTGTTGGTCCCGGCTGTCATTTGAAAATCTTTGACAGTCGTTACAGGAAATCAGTGGCCCAAAAAGTCTGACAACCAGTCTTACCAAGGGGTATCGTATTACCCAGTACTTACTGGGTTGTGGAGGTCAGATAGGCAGTCGCTCCATGTAAAATACTGGTATTCAGCTGCATCCGGTTAGACTGGAAGCCTATGGGCTAGGCAGATGATGTGTTGTTATTTTTTCTCTTTTTTTAAAGTTATGAACGACCAACCAGCCTTAGTTTCGTTTGAATTAAATAAATAATTATCTTTTTATAGTTTGTATTTTGTCATAATATGACGACCTGAATGGCGCAGGGGTAGTGAGGCTGCCTTGCGTTCTTAGGGTCCCGGGTTCGAATCCCGGTTGGAGCAAATGTTTGTGCGATGAACATGGACATTAATTTGTTTCCAAGTCATGGATGTTTATATGTATATTAAGTATGTATAAAATTTACAAACAAAAAAGTATCTATGTAGTATATCAACTATCTGGTGTCCACGACACAAGCCTCGTTGCTTGATGTGGCACTAGATAGCACTGTGTGTAATGTCCAGCGATATTTATTTATTATTATTTATAATATATATGATGTTTGTCAGTAAGGTATTTATAGGCTAAATGGGTTGTTGTTGTTACTTTAAATAACTATTTTTGCTTTTTACAGCTAAATGATCAAGGTCAATTGGATCTGGACAACTTTATGACCATCATTAGGAAATACTTAAAAGACGCTGACTTTATCGCAGTGCTAGAACAAATGGGAAAAAGATGCGCATCTGGTATAACCTAATTTATCTTGTTAAGTTGGGATATTTAAACTGCCCATGATAAAGAAATGTACTTTTTCGTGAAACTGCGGCACTAAATTTGTTTTTCATTAACATACTATGAAAAACTTTAGCTTTGCGCTCATTCATAGGCTCAATTTACACTCAACAAAGTGTAAATTGTGGAAATCAACCTATTTTTAATATATGTATAATCTTTATTTATCCAAAAACCCACACAGTTTGAAATACAGCTTAATATTTGGTTTGGAAATACGTATACATTTATAGTTTAAGTTGCAAAATCTGTACAAGATTATTACCTATTACCTATGAATGAGTGTTTAAAATATTGTAGTTATATTGTTTGGTGCCACAAAACCCTTTGTATCCGAGTCTGACTTGCACTTTTGAGAAGTGTAATTTAACACTATTTTACAAATTTCAGTCAAAGGTAAAGCTGTTACTGACGATGAAGCTGTATGCGAGAGGGGCGCGCTGCTGGCAGCTGGCTTCTGGGAAATCGTCGAGCATTTGAGGGTTCAATTAAAAAACGAATAGCATTCCAAAAATTAAATTATTTTACTAATAAAATTATTCACATTTACAGATTTTTTGAGTTTCATCCCCTAACTAATGTGTAAACAAATGCCTACCGTAGACTGTTTGAGCAGCACCTAATATTAATGTACAACATCCAAAATGTAAATGGAATGTACAGGAACATCTCCCTCCAGAGAGCCAAGGCTTATAATTTATGTCTATCTCAACGTCATTTTTGAGATCCTCATTGATTCAAACTCAAGTATTTTTATTAATTGTGATCAAGAGGCCTAGATTTGGTGCAGTGCTGCCCTGCTGTTCTAAGCTTGTTACCAGTCGTTTTACTTGTGCAGCCTGTAACCTGTCTTAAAAAGACTCTAGGCTTTTTAAGTTAACTTGTACTCATACCACCGCTATGAACCTAAACATAAACTTTTGAACCAACCAGTCTGTTTTTGGCTCCTTGTTATCCATATATTAGATTTTTGCATAAACGATCGGTATAATTTTACAGAGGCTAAAATCGAGCATGTAGGCAGATATTGTGACCGCAAATTCGAGCTGTTTCGAGACAGGGGATTAACATTTTCGACCTCGCTTCGCTAGCTCTTGCAGTCTTGGTTCTCTGGTCTTTATCTTTTTTGGATAAGTCGACCAAGTGATTCTTATTTCTTAGTGAATGGTTACAAAAAAAACAATCCGATGTGACATTAAGCTCGCTTCGCTCGCCCTTGAAGTCTTGTTGCAGTTACCCCCCCCGGGTACAATTTTTACAGGTATACATGGGAATAGCTCGCGGCTAAATAATAACAGCCGTTCAGGTTGATCTTTAGGTTAAGACGCGCTTGCCTAGGTTAGTCCGTGGATGAGTGACCACTCATTACGTACCGAGTTTTCTTTTTGCCTCGGAAAGCACGTTAAGCCTTTAGTCCCGGCTTTCATGTGTAGATCTTTGACAGTTGTTATGGGTGGACTGTATTTTATTTATTCCCTTTTTCGATAGCTCAGGTGGCTATGGGATTTACTTTCAATCAAAAACTCTTCGATGGTTTTAACACTATTTAATTACTTCGTTTACTTTAGAGCGGGCACATTATTTCAACACAAACTGATTTACACGATAATCACAAGTACACAATAAGAACATAACAATCACAAGAACATAATATACATAGGGCACGTGGGACTCACAATAAACACTTAAAACTAAACACTTGTAAATAGAACTGTATAAAACTAGAAAACTTGTTCGACTGACTCTAGTCGCCTATTCTTATATCAAAACATCATATCGCAAGTAGTGGCAGGGCCTCGCTGTACTCAATACCCTTTGGTCAATCGTTTCCCTTACAATGGACTTTCCCAACGTTTCGCGGGTCGGTCAAGTTTCGACTTGTCGGAGGCTCCGCCCACAACACGCGAAATGATGCTCTGTTACCTTATATGGTAGCGTTTTTGGTTTGTTATGAAACCGTCAGTTTCGCTACCATATAAGGCAATCGTATGTTACGATATGTTGTTCTAATAAAGTCTACACTGTTTCCCGCCTTGTGCGGGCCTATTCTTTACTTTATTAAACCTTATCTTAGCTAGTTATCAATGGAGCTCGGCGTCTGTTACAACAATAATCATTTAGTGATACAATGGAGCTCGGCGTCTGTTACAACAGTCGTGACAGGTAGTCAGTGGTCCGGAAGTCTGACAATCCGTCTTACCAAGGGGTATCATAATACCCAGTACTAACTGGGTTATGGAGGTCAGATAGGCAGTCACTCCATGTAAAATACTAGTATTCAGCTGCATTCGGTTGGACTGGAAGCCAACCCCAACATAGTTGGGAAAAGGCTATGCAGGTGATAAGAACATGGGAATATCTGATCAAATGTTAAGTTAAGAAAAAAGTATTTTAGGATCATCGATATATTTTTTAAGAGCTATTGATAAACATCCCAAACAGTTACACATATACCTAAATTAAAAACATAAAAACCTTCACTTACTTTGTATGGGAGGGCCAAACCTACTTTTTTTTCATTTTCGCCTTACTTTTGTGTTGCGGTTCATAGAAGACAACAGAACTATGTGTGACATAAGAATAAAACTAAATTTGGTATTTGGGGGTGACCCCCCATGGGTAAAAGGCGTGTGGCGAGATGTATTTGTGTAGGTATGTAAATAGCTTTAACTATTTACATGGTAGTTAGGTATAATTATTTTCCACATCCAAGGTTTTCCAAAAATGACAAAATTTACAAAATGTGTGCAAATTGAGCATTTTATTTAGCGAGAATATTATTATAATGATGTCATGTCCAATTAGTTCAGCTTTGGGTATTTAGGTTGTTATATAAAAAGACGTCAAATTGGTATTAAGAGCACAGACAGTTGAAGCTTCAAAGGATTAGGAGTGCGAAACTAAACAGTACAATATGTCTAAGTTTACTTGTCTTGTTTTGTTTACTGTGGCTATAACTATAAGCAGCATTTTTGTAAGTATCTAAGCTAAGTGTACATTAGGTACCGAATTACTCTTCGTTTTAATTAGACTGCCTGCCTGTGGTCGCAATCCCGACTGCGTAGCATGAGATCCTGGGTTCGATCCCCGGGTCGGGCAAATTGTTATTGGGCTTTTCCATCAGGAATTTCCTCAGTAACAGTTTCGGAACTTTTTTTTTTTTTTTTGTTGAAATGGCATCCCTCAATGGGGGCTATCGCGTGTGAATTTTCCGCTAGAGGCGCTTGTGTAGACTAAGGTCCTCCAAAATGTCAGATGTCATAGAGTGTTCGCGCGTTGTGTGCTTTTTTATCACGTATTTATACTAATACTCACGATTGTGTTCTAGATTGAGCCATTCCTGATTAATTATGACTTGAAGATTTTAAGTAGCAACTTAGGATCATAATATTGTTAGTACTTGGAGGTAGAATGATTTTTAAATGTTTCATGCTTGCTAATTTTAGGAAAAATATTGTAAATATATATCTAAACCTTACACTATGTTGTTATACGTAATAAAATAATCATTTTTATGAAGTTCTTGGTGCTTTAAAGTATCTAATAGAATTACTGACAGGACCTTACTCGACTGTGCGCCATCTGGTGAGCTCAAAAACGATAGCCCCCATTCAACCTAGAGAGGTGGTCGTCTGCTTAACCGGACAATCCTGTGGGTGCCTTAAGTGTAAGGCCTCCAGCCAGGGCATAAAACTTACAAACTAAACGACTACACGCTAAGGGCACCCCCTGCGGGGTACGGGCCTCGGCTTAGGGCGTCGCTGGGAGAGGACAGCAAGGGGACAGGCTGGATCTGAGTGGTGTATTTTAAATTGTCTTCTAAATTCTAAAGTCACAAGTCACCGATTGCTGTCTAGTGATATTGTGGTTTGGAATTCACAGGCGTTATGTTGTGTATCTTTAATGTTTTTTCTTGTATTAAAAGGCCGATGACGCTTGCCGAGCAGACTTCAAGCCCCTCGAACAAGAGTGCTTAAAGGAACTAGGACTCTCAAATGATGATTTGGAGGCCGCTATGAAAACAATGGACGTGAAGTTGATAGATGCATGTTTCTATGGATGTTTGTTCAAGAAAATTGGTCTTGTAAGTATTTACACCTATCTACTGCCCATCTGTTCATTGAGAGATTATTATTTGATATTAATTTCTTAAAATAATTGTGTTTTCTTTAAACAGATCAATGCCAAAGGTGAATACGATCTGGACGGAGGCTTGGCCGGGCTTAAAAAGATTTCTACAGATGATATGAGATACGCCAACTTGAAAAACTCAGCAGAAGAATGCAAGTCAGGTATAAGAGTTATTGGTTGTTTAGACTGGACTCAAAATATATATTTTGAGTCTAGTTTCCGAAGGTTTTCGAAAACAGAATAAGGTTTTGTTAAAAGTAACCAACCAAGTAGACTATGGTTACTTATGATTTGAATATGTAGTAGAAAGTGAATGTTTTTTTTGGTTACTGTTATTTTGGTAAACCAATCAGCGATCGGTTATACTTAGCGGCAGATAGACTTTCAAACCTTTTCAAAACTGAATGGATAGACATACCATGGCCTCATATAGCAATGTTTTAATCTTTCTTTCACTGTGATAGAGATAGAGCTATAGACATCGTATATAGCACTCTCTTTTCCACACCGAAGTAACATTAAAGTAATACTACTAGGTAGTGGTATGGACCCTGATCTATTGTTATTGAACTGAAACCCCCTTACAAGTGTAATTGTATAATTTTATTCTTTTGTCAATTTACAGTTCAAGACAAACCTGTGAGCGACGGCGAAGCTGGTTGTGAAATGGGAGTGATGCTGGCCGCTTGCTTCCTCAAAAAAGCACACTAAAAATATATAGGTTGAGTCAAGTTTGATCTAATTGATTCTGGCTGCAGTGGTTTTGAATCCAAAATATATTCTGTTTTATTGTTAGCACAAAATATTTATTTTTGAACGTATAATCTTAAAAAAGTAAAAGATTTGCCATTTCAACCGTTTCTTATTTTTCTTTCAGGTTCTCTTGTAATGCAGCTCAGCAATACGCGTTATTATGTCTAGAATTTGTTTTATGAAAACTATTGAATATATACATTTAATAATTATTATTAATTAAAGTAATTGATATTTGCATGACATTTTTTTTTAATTTAATTTACCAAAGTGTGTCATCCCATCCATCATAAACAAAAATCACTACACGCTAGACTCCGAAACCGCCCAAAGGATTAAATGGAATGTGAATGTGTATGGTGGGTTATTGAAAGATCTTAGTGGGACCAAATAGTATAAGATATACTATAGGGACCAAAACTATTTGGACCCGATAGGTGGCGCCGTGGGAAGCAAAGGTGGGTCACTAGCTTATTGTAATTTGTATCACCGGCTTGTGTACTGTCAAAACATCTATAGCGAGAATATCACGTCGGGGTCACCACTGTGCGGATTCGCGACCACGTGAACAAGTAATACACAAATAAGTTGTAAATAAGTAACGATTAAATTTATTAAAATATCAACTAACTAAAGCCACACTTGACACGACATAGATAAACAAGACCACGGCGAGCTTCTACATAAATCTTAACCGTTCTGTCTATTTTTATGTTATAAATAGTAAAAAAAAAAACAAAAATACATACCTACTCTAAACTACAGTTTTATCTGAGCAGTAATGAAATTCAGGCTTTTTTAAAATGGTAAATCCAATTATATTGTCCAGCTGACATGAACAAGGTAATTTTACACCCTTTATGTCTTATGTTAGGGAAATGTTTCACGCTCACAGTTTCTCTAGAATGATAGCTTCATAATCATCAGAGAGTCCTATTTTGAATCAAGTCAGCCCATGATTTTGAGGTTTATGCTCAACTGAAAAGTACAACTTTGTTCCCTGATATCTACCAAATCAGGTATCTAGAGGTTGTTTCGTAACGTAAAAATTACGTTGGTATGTTAATGTCCTATATTCCCGATGTCAGGTAAAAAAGTTGTGTTAAATAGCTGCTAAGTTACGTCCTACGATTTTTTTATGTTATATAAGGGTTCTTATGATGATTTACCTCCTCCACTGCCAGGCACTTTGTGCGGCGGATAACTCCCGCCAGAAACCTTTTAAGAATGTTAAAATGTAAGTGAACTTACATCATTTTATTAAATCAGACCTTTTTATAAAATATGTTACTTGGGCAACGATTTGAAGTGGTTTCCCTAGCCGACCGTTTTGATGGTTCCTTCCCACTGCCAGACATATTTGAAGGTTACCTGTGGTGCGAGCGAAAGGTTAGGGTATACGTTATCAAAACTGGCGACACTAATTCATAATTTATCTAATAACATGATTATATAATCATACTAAAACATGTTGCAAATCCCATTATAGCCTGGCTCCATAGGTAAGAACTGTTGTGTTTCCAGAAGTCTACCCAAAATGGCTTAGATCTACTATCATCAAAATGCTGCAAGTTTTATTATAGGAAGTTCGATGTTTTGTTAGCTACAGTAATTCCATTACTTTTCTCATTGTTTGTAGTTTTAGATATTGCAAATAATTGCGCTTAGATGTTTAGATTTAGTAAGGGAGGCATATTATACTTTCTTGAATGACCGTTTCTGTTTAGAGCCCCAAAACCGCCGATCCGATCTTCTTTTATTCG
Organism: Xestia xanthographa; assembly: GCA_905147715.2. Lineage (NCBI taxonomy): Eukaryota > Metazoa > Arthropoda > Insecta > Lepidoptera > Noctuidae > Xestia > Xestia xanthographa. The sequence goes on along the minus strand of LR990657.1, from coordinate 11,813,791 downwards.
CCATACAAAATTGCCGGCCCGTTTGAACTATTGAAGAATATCTGTGATTATATATTTGTGGAAAAAAAAAACATTTTAAGCTTTGTAGGTTGTCATTTTGATTTTAATTTTTTTGATTTGTCTATTCTATATTTGATGATAGAATCCACTCCAGAATAGATTTGTTCCGGATGCTGTTTTCTAGGCCCAAACCTGTCAACAAAGTCGACACAATTATCAGTAAATAAGGTTATTATAGAATGCTAGCAAATTGAGCATTAAATAGTGACACATTATTAAAATAAATACTTTGCGTCCAATTACTACAGTTTATAAGAGGCGTGAAGTTTTTGTTCGAGCCATAAACAGCTGAAGTATTGAAGGACCTGGAGTGCAGAACTGTAATATGCCCAAGTTTATTTGCCTTGTTTTGTGTGCTGTGGTTGTAAGCTTGGGCAGCGTTTGTGTGAGTATCATCTATCCATAGTTTTATTTGAAACTAGACATGCTCTCGAACCGCCCGTCGCAGTATTATTCGTTAAATAGCCTTATGCAAAAAGTTTTTATCAAATCCGACCGATAGTTCCAGAGAGATTGGCGCGTTAAAAAAACACACTCTTCAGATTTATTTTATTATAAGTATAGATTTTGCTCTTCCAAGTATGGGTAAGGGTCCCGAAGGGACCTTTTACGTGATAAGACCACTCATTTATTTGTTTTATTTTTTAAAAGGCAGTCGAAGAGGAAGATGCTCACCCTGAAGAATTTATTGCTTTGGTCGAGGAGTGTGCTAAATTGCATGGCCATACTGAAAGGGAAGTGGACCAGGCTTTGATAAAAGGGGACGTGTCGAAAATAAAGCCTTGTTTCTGGGGCTGTGCCTTCACTAAAGCTGGATTTGTAAGTAACTATTCCTGAAACTGCAGGGTTAACACACCAGGCACAGCAGCACGGGTACTCCAGGGTTTATTTTGTCTGCTGCTGTGGTGATTGTGAAGAATACAATAGGGTAGATGACAAAAAAAAAAATAAAGACCTAGTCCGTCAGGTCCCGGGTTCGAATCCCGGTAGAAGCAAATGTTTGTGTGATGAGCATGGACATTTGTTTCCGAGTCATGGATGATTATATTTGTATAATAAGTATGTATTTACAAACAAAAAGTATCTATGTAGTATATCAACTATCTGGTGTCCACCACACAAGCCTCGTTGCTTAGTGTAATGTCCAGCGATATTGATTTATTTGTCCTATCCGCGTTACCTACCTGACTAACTTGATAAGTAGAAAAATCAAAGGAAGCTTTTCTGTGACCATGTGTTTCTAACAGGTCAGTGAGCAAAATGTCAAACAAACAGAGATAGCAACGAAGTAAGTTATTGGAAATGGCAATGAATGGCTTTATATCAATTTACGGGTACAATAAAGTATAATTTTATAAAATAAACACTTTGTTACAGCTCAATGGTCAAGGCCAATATGATCTTGACTCAGGTTTGAGTAATCTTAAAAGATTTATGGGGGATCCTAGGGGGCGCGCTGAAATAGAAGCAGTAGCAAGACAGTGCGAGTCGGGTATGAACATTACTTTTTTTAAATTATTAATTGAAGCAGTAGGTAAGGTAGCAAGCAGTAGGATTGCGGAATCAGGGGCCTTTATCGACATATTTAAATTGTCACGCATACTTGTCGGTTATCTTGGTATGGACATGTGAAGCGGATATTCAGGGACTGGGTAGTCAACTTTTTAAAATGTTTAAAGGAATGAAACGAATGCCCCAGTGTCAAAATGTACATCTCATGATCTGTCTCATGATAGCCACTACGGCAAAGCACCCCTGTCTGTCACATCGCCGTAGCAGCGAAGTAGTCTTCGCATCAGTATTTGACATAAAATGATTATAAAACTTGTACCTATCTCGCTCAAACTTGCACAGAGTCTAGGAGAAAGAACAAGAAAGACATTTTGACTCAGTTCAACAACGAACGACGTTTCTGTAATGTAGGTACTGGCTGGAATTATATTATCTGTGTTTTTCATAGGTTCAAGTCTGTCAAACTATTCCAGCAGTAAAAGAGATGGCTTTGATGGTGAATATATAAAACTGCTGCAAGAGCGTGTATTATTTGCTGACCCTGGACATTACAGTGGCGACGAGGATTGTTAAATTCAGAGCTTTTCGCGTGCTAAACGAGTGTTTCGCGGTAATTGTCGTAGCGTACGAACCTAAAATACAATGTCCATAGGAAAAATAAAAGAATTCGACTTAAAGTCGGGCACGTGGTCAGTGTATGTGGACCGTTTAGATATGTATTTTAAAGTGAATAAAATTAGTGATGACACTAAATTGCCTACCCTAATAGCCATCATGGGGGATGAGGCATATGAATTATTATGCAATCTTGCTAGTCCACGAAAGCCAGCGGAATTAACATTCGACCAGGCGGTTGATCTTGTACGGAAACATCTAGAACCAACGCCGTCGGTACTTGCAGAACGTTATCGGTTTAGACAACGGAGACAATCCAGCGAGGAAAACGTAGCCGCGTACCTAGCTGAACTCAAGAAACTCGCTCGATATTGCAAGTTCAAAGACGGATTAAATGATAATCTGCGAGATCAGTTTGTCTGCGGTCTACGGAGTGACATAATTCGCCAACGGCTATTTGCGGAGGCCGATACAGTATCATACACGGACGCTGTAAGGTTGGCGAGTTCACTAGAAGCGGCGGAGCGGGATGCAGCCGCGGTGGAGTCGAAAGCAGCGGTGAGCAGCGGGGGCGATGCCGCAGGCAGCGGGACTTTGCCGGGGCAGGCGGTGCATGCGCTCGGCAGCAGCGGGGATACCGGCGGTAACGAACGGAAAGCGTTGCGTGGCGCGCGGGCTGGCCGCAGCGCGGGCGGTAACAGAGCAGCGACAGCGCGTCACAGCTCCACGTTTAGCTCGAGACCGCATGCTGGCGGTGGCTGCTCAGGTGGCGGTCGGCGTTTCAACTGTGAGGGATGCGGGGCAACAGAACATACTTACGCTAGTTGCCGATTCCGTAACTACGAGTGCAGCAGTTGTAGACGGCCGGGACACCTGCGACGCGTGTGCCCGAACAGAGTGACGAACTGGGGAGGAGGCGCTGGGGTTAGGCGTTCCACGGTGAACTACGGAGAGGCGAGGGAAAATCCACCGTGCGAGGAGGTGTCGCCGGAAGATGATTTCCATCATCTGTACTTGAACGACTATCGAGCGGTAAAGTTGCCTATATGTATTGATAATGTTACTATTGAAATGGAGATTGATACCGGTACAGCGGTATCGTGCATTAGTGAGGGAACGTATAATAAGTTTTTCAGTGCTCATAAATTAGAACTAAGTGATCTTGTATTGAATTTTTATGACGGCACGAAAATTAAACCTCTAGGAGTAATCAAACCTGCGGTTGGTTACGGGGATTGTAGTAAACAATTAGAGTTATTTGTAATAGGGGGAGGTACCACCTCATTGCTCGGCCGTCAGTGGCTAGCAGAGTTAAAAATAAAAATTCCCGTCTTCAGTAGTTGCAATAATGTTAAGTGGAAAGAAGTTAATATGTCTAATGAAATAAACGAACTCTTGAACAGGTTTAAGGAGTTGTTCAGCGGTGGGTTGGGGCGGTACACTGGAGGCAAGGCAACGCTGCGGGTGCGAGAAGGTGCAACGCCGGTCTTCCACCGGGCACGACCAGTGCCGTACGCACTGCTCGGCCGGCTCGACGATGAACTTGACGCCATGCTGCGCGACGGCATCATTGAGCCCGTCGACTGCTCCGACTGGGCCTCACCACTGGTGCCGGTAAATAAACCCGACGGGTCTCTGAGAATCTGTGCTGATTATAAAGCGACTTTGAACCCTGTCTTACTAACGGATCGCTATCCATTACCCAAAATCGAGGATCTAATAGTTAAACTTAGCGGTACTTCTTATTTTTCTAAAATAGATTTATCCCAAGCCTATAACCAAATTGAGCTAGATGATTCTAAGGAATATACAGTCATAAACACCCATCGGGGTCTGTATAGGTATAATCGGTTGGTGTTCGGGCTGTCGTCAAGTCCAGGCATTTTTCAACGTATTATGTGCAATTTGTTGAAGGGAATTCCTAACGTGGAAAGTTTTCTTGACGATGTAATAATAGGTGGGAAAAACAAACGTGAACATTTAGAAGCTCTAGAGGAGGTTTTCTGTAGATTACATCGATATGGTCTTAAATTAAAGAGTAATAAATGTGTGTTTTTAGTAAAAGAAGTGAAGTATTTGGGTTATATCATTAGCAACGAGGGAATTAAAACAGATCCGACCAAGGTACAGGCCATCATTAACATTCCCCGACCGACAAATGTAACTGAATTAAGGTCGTTTTTGGGAATTACCAATTTTTATGGGAAATTTGTTAAGAATATGAGCGGTAAGTTAGCAGCACTTTACGAACTGTTAAAGAAAGGTAAACAGTGGGATTGGTCGATTGAGTGTGAAAAGTCTTTTGTAGAAATAAAAAATATACTAGGGGGCACAAGTGTTAGCGCATTACGAACCTCGAAAACCATTGATATTAACGTGTGACGCAAGCGCGCGCGGGGTTGGTGGGGTTTTAACACAGCCTAGCGAACGAGGCGAGCGGCCGATCGCCTATACGTCACGCACACTTACAGAAGCGGAAAAAAATTATTCACAAATACACCGTGAGGCGCTAGCTATTATATTTTGCGTGAATAAATTTCATCAGTATTTATATGGCCGTAATTTCATTATACGAACGGATCATAAACCATTAGTCTCAATATTTGGCCCGAATACCGGAATACCGACTATGGTGGCGAGCCGAATGCAAAGATGGGCAATTATCTTATCAGCTTATTCATTCACTATCGAGTACGTACGCACCGATCAAAACGGAGCAGACGGGTTTTCTAGGTTACCGCTAGTTTCAAGTAATTCAACTACGGCTGTGCAGCCGGAGCAAACTCATTTGCACTTCGTACAACAATCATTGCTATTAAACTATAATGAAATTAAATGTCAAACAATGCGAGATGGGGAGTTGTCAAAAATATTGAGTTATATAAGAGATGGTTGGCCTACTGAATGTGAGATAACATGTTTAAAACCATACTTCAATAGGAAAAAGGAACTTTATGAAGAATTAGGGTGCATAATGTGGGGGTATAGACTAGTAGTACCAGAAGCATGTAGGGGTAAGGTATTATTAATGTTACATGAACCGCACATGGGTATAGTAAAATCGAAAGCTTTAGCTCGAAGTTATGTATGGTGGCCTGGGGTCGATGAAGCTGTGGAGCACATGTGTCGGGGGTGCGAAGTGTGTGCGGCCCAGGCAGATGCGCCGCCTCGGCAAGCACCTCGCATGTGGCCCTGGCCGAACCGACCCTGGAGTAGGATACATATCGACTACATGGGTCCTATAGGCGGAATAACATACCTAGTGGTAGTGGACGCTACCTCCAAATGGTTGGAGGTATTCAATGTTTCAAACACTACAGCGTTCAATCTTATCGATAGATTAACCGAGTTGTTTAGTAGATGGGGCTTACCTAGACAGATAGTTAGTGATAACGGTACACAGTTCACGTCGAAGGAATTTCACGATTTTACAAAAACTAACGGAATTGAACACATTTTTACAGCCCCTTACCATCCCGCTTCAAATGGATTAGCAGAAAATGCAGTTAGACTTCTAAAAAGAGTAATAAAGAAAGCTATGACAGAAAAACAAAATATAGATAAAGCCATTTGGACATATTTACTGCATTATAGGAATGTGGAACATTCCACAACTGGAGAAAGTCCGGCGATGATATTGTTAGGCAGGCGTATACGTACACGGTTGGACACTATCAAACCAGATAGGGAAAACAAGGTACAGCGAGTCCAACAAAGACAGGTAGAATCTGTGGAAGGGGCGAGTAGGTGTGTCGGGAATAAGGGGGATGATGTATGGTATCGACAATACCTAAAAGGAGAAAAATGGATTCCCGGTAGAATATTAGATTCGCTAGGTCCTAGTAATTACAGAGTCATGGGGCAAACCGGAGAGACAGTTCACAGGCATATTGACCAATTGCGTAGGAGAACAGGAGGGAGATTATCTTTAGTATCTAGTGGTCCTAGTATTATGGAGCGATCGGTAACTGATTCTCAGACGACTCATGAGGCGGGTGAAGACCTTGGTGAAGGGGCTCAGTCGGAAGGGTCGCCAAGTAAAAAGGCCGAGCCGCCGCTGGCTCCACCCATTAACGAGCAAACAACTGTAGACGCTCAGGTTTCCACGGATGGTCAGGTTGTCTTGCCCCTGGTGCCGTCGACTCCACAACGCCCGTTTAGGCAATGTAGGCTTAAGATCCCTAATTATAAGGTTTAGAATAAAGCTTGTTTATTTCTCTTTTAGTTATGTTATGTAATGATTTAGCAGGAAGGAGTGTAATGTAGGTACTGGCTGGAATTATATTATCTGTGTTTTTCATAGGTTCAAGTCTGTCAAACTATTCCAGCAGTAAAAGAGATGGCTTTGATGGTGAATATATAAAACTGCTGCAAGAGCGTGTATTATTTGCTGACCCTGGACATTACAGTTTCTAACTGACCAGAACACCACTCGCCAGTTGAGAAACCGGTCGCGCGCCGAATGGTCGAAACAGGTAAATGTGTGGTCCTGGGTTCTATTATCGGGTCAGGCAAAGTGTTATTGGGTTTTCCAGGATTTTTTCAGTAGCAGCCACGGAGTCTGGATTTGCGCCCTGTTGATTGCAATAGGCTCGCCCATTATTACATGGGACATTAGGTATTAACTGGCAAATTGTTGATGTATTTGTTAGGTCCACCTCTGGCTGTAATTCTCCGGGAATTACAAGGCGTCATTCGATGTTATTATGAGGTAAGCTTGCTGGGCCTCAAGTCTGCTAGTTACAATATTGTCAGAATGGTCTATCATAATTGTGGATTTTGATAAGTTTGGTAATCTACTAATATAATGGCCTCAATCTGACTTTCCAATGGTCAACCACTGAGCACAGACACTCATTGAAAGAAATAGCATAGAATGGTAATCTCGTACATAATGAGTAATGACAAATGAATGACTGGTGCTATTTACAAACTTCTTACTACTTCAGATTGCATAGAACACTAATCTATACATATAGAAAATATTTCGAAATAAAATTGCCAGGGTGTGAAAGGACAACCAACAGAACTCATTTCCAGCATTTTTGTCTGTTTATCTGTTTGTCTGTTTCGATGATCAAGCATCACGTAAAATTTACGAAACCAATGTAGATAACTTTTATACATACAAATGGAGAGTATCTTGAGGTATTATTTAGTTTTTGTTTAATCGTAATCGGTTAATTCTATCAAAAGATATATGAATTTAAAGTGTTCAAGAATAACTTATCGTCAAATGTAAAATGCAGCGACATCTATTGTACTAAAATGATACTAATAACCAAAAATGTGCTCACCAGATAACTTTTAAATCGACGGACCGGCTTTTAAAAAGTTATTATAGCATAGGGTACTCTAGCTTAGTCTACATGATACATGATGCTGCTTTTTATATTTTAGCATCTTGGTCGATAGAAGGCGTTCATTTCACTCCGTTTTCTGAATCGCGGTAAGATTTTCCGTGAAAGAATGATCCTCGCCCGTATCAGTTGCTCTCAAGTTTGGATTTTTAACCGATTAAACAAAAAGGAGTAAGTTCTCATACCTATTCGACGCGTATTTTTTTTTTGTATCGCCACGCATAACTTTTTACAGAAAAGTCTGATAAGCACCTAAACAGGGTTATTTTTTTTTTGTGAAAAGCGTAGGTTAGGCTAGGCTAACCTAGGAACTTTCAACCTAGCTGGAGTATGACTGTCATCGAATGTCTAGGAAGACTTAAGGCTGTCGAGGGAAGCCCTTATTTGGAAAAACATAAGTACTTAGATTATTTTAGCGATTAATGCAAATGTATGGAAGAAATTAAATTGTTACCCACTTGAATCTATTCTAATAGGTATTATAGAGCTCAAGAGTTTGTTTGTTTGGTTGGTTGAATGCGCTAAATATAGGAACACTGGTTCGAATAAAAAAAACTTTTAGTGTTGGATAGTCCATTTATCGAGGAAGTCTTTAATAGGTTATCTAACATCACGCTACAACTAAAAGGAGCGGAGCATCAATGATAAATGTTGCAAAAACAGGGAAAATTTATTTCTTTTCACTTTCGTTAAGGGAATTGTTCCTCTTAAAACGCTGCGATAGCATATTATTATGTCTATCTTTTAAGGTTGACTCACACTCTCTCTAACCTTCTCTCTCTCTCATGTGACGCAGACGAAGTTGCGCGGGTCAGCTAGTAAATAATATGTAAAAATATTTATATAAATGAAATCTGGCGGGTTTTATAATAAAGGCAATACGACATAACACAATTCTATTACGAGACCATTGACCGACCAATGATCGACCATTATGAATTTAGCAGTTTACGAACTTCTAGCAAAATGACAATAGGATGAGAATGGGATCGTGTTGGAATGACGAATTTATAAAAATAGCAGACTTGGGCCCCTGTTCAGTTGCTGACAGTGATAAGTCTCATACATTATTGCTATTGAGTTGCAGCTGTCACAGGTAAAATAATGTAGGAAGTACTGTTCTCGTGACTAAATAATAAAAGGATTTTTAGGTTAAGCCGCATTTGCCTACGTTGGTCCGTGGACGGGTGACCATCCATAACATATCGATCGAGTTTCCTCCATGCCTCGGAAAACACGTTAAGATGTTGGTTCTGTCATTTGTAGATCTTTGACAGTTGTTACTGGTAGTCAGTGGCCCGAAAGTGTGGTAACCAGTCTTGCCAAAGGGTATCGTAAACCCAGTACTACGATACCTTGTGGACTTGTGGAGGTCAGATACACAGTCGCTCCATGTAAAATACTGGTATTCAGCTGCATCCGGGTACATTGGATGCCGACTCCAAGAAATTTATGGTTGACGACGAAATGGGATTCAATGTATGAGGATTAAAATAGTTTTAGTTGGCACACTTTTTCACTTGTTTCGCACGTCTTTTGTTTAGTTGTCGAAATGAGAAAGGTACGAGATATGGCGGAGCCCAATATACGTATAGTTGGAAAAAGACTAGGCAGATGATAACTGATTGTCACTTGTCACTTAGCGGTTTTATTTACTAGGCCCCAGACTTGTATAAAACACGTGTGTTTGTTTGTTTCTGATTTTAGGAATACGTCAATTGCCACTGCATTTTTATTTTGTTATTCATTTCAGTGAAAGATAAAGCTGTAAGTGACGGTGAAGCTGGTTGCGAGAGGGGCGCGCTGGCTGCGGCTTGCTTCATAGAAAAGTTGCACATCGCGGAGCCACACTAGGTTTATTTAAAATATATAATTATAATAATAAAATATATAACGGCTTGAAATGATTTTGTTATAAAGTTTATAATTTTTTTAAACACTTCGAATTAAATAAAGTGCCACATATTTTATTACTATTTTTTTTACCCTTAGTAGTTGATAAAAATTTCGTCATCCGCAGGCCCCTCTTTATGGCGATCGGAGATCAGTGAGCCCTTCGCTGTGCGGCTGCCATGCTAGTGCAGAGGGAGAGAGAGGTATACTCTCTCTCCTTTGCATGCATCACCTCCTCGCAAAACGAGGCGACGGCACCCCACGCATTCTTGCTTCCAACTATGGCTGAAAGCAGTCCACGTACTGATAACAAGCGGGAGTCCCCTCCCGACCTATGCGATGCAGGAACTCCCCGAAGCATACGTCGTCCTCCATCCATACCTGCAACTGTATTAGATAAAACTGAAGGGTTCATGCCCATTCCAGCTATTCCTCCAGGCCTGACAAAAACATTCTGAAATATTCGCCTTTTAATACAGTGAAAAAAAAACAAAAATGTTTTAATATTAAATCGAGCACTTTTTCATTATTAATGTTTCCGTGTTCGTCATGAAATACACGTGACAAACTTTACCAAAAACCCTTTGGAACGTAACAAAGTAGTCTTGATTGTTTACCTATCGGGTTGTACTTATAGTAAAGAAAATTGTTTTTTCAATACACTTCCTCGAAAACTGGTCCATAACGCACTACGATTAGGTACAACATGCAATGTATTTCACACGCGTGCGATTTTTTCCACTTTCCTGCACGTGTGCGGGAATGAAAATTGCCACAGATAACTATATACTTAAACTAAGTACAAATTGGTTCAATGCCTATAGTCTGAGGTGTTTTTTTTTTATTTCGGTAAAGCACTACGCGTCTTTATTGGCATAAATATTTTTTGAATATTCAAATTGTGTTTATAAATAGAATATCATAGATAAACATGATTATTAAAAACTAATAGTTACTTTTATACACAAATTAACATTTATTTGTGTTCTTAATTCAAAAATATAAAATAAATCAAATTTTTATATTAGGCTGTTTAACGGCTTCATACTTTTGCCTCCTTCAATCTGGCGAAACCAAAGCGCGAAAAAAAAGAAAATGAAAATCATAGTTTCATAGTTCGTGACAACAATATTTTTCGTTATTTTATTTTATTTCTTCAAAAGTGTATTGAAAAACGTCGTTTGATACACGTGGACATTTGTTATTGCAATTCTCGGCTCAAAAACACCCTCGCCTACGGCTCGTGTGTTATAATTCCGCCTCGAATGCAATAACAAACTTTCTCCACTTGTATCAAAATGTACTATTCTTTACATATCGTGAACTATCTAACTGGCCCTGATCAAGTTTAGTAGTGGTTTTTGTACGGCGCAAAGGTTAACTGGGTTACGGCTTATGATATCCGTTTTAGTCAATCGCACGTTATTTAACGACAAAAATTGATATTAGATCTATTTCGTGTTTCAGAAGTTTCGTGGTCTTTCTTAAAACAAGTATTCTCCGTGTGACCGACTTTCTTACAAACTGTGCTCACAAATTTAGTATCGGATTAGTTAGTTGATTAGGGGATAGTCATGGATTTATTTTTAGGGTTCCGTACCCAAAGGGTAAAAACGGAACCCTATTACTAAGACTTCGCTGTCTGTCCGTCTATCCGTCTGTCTGTCACCAGGCTGTATCTCATGAACCGTGACAGCTAGACAGTTGAAATTTTTACAGATGATGTATTTCTGTTGCCGCTATAACAATAAATACTAAAAAGAGAATAAAATTAATATTTAAGGGGGGCTCCCATACAACAAACGTGATTTTTTGCCGTTTTGTCTAATGTATAAATAATGGTACGGAACCCTTCGTGCGCGAGTCCGACTCGCACTTGGCCGGTTTTTTATTAGTACCGTTACCGTCATCGATCTTATTTCGTTTTGAAGAATGTTTGCTTTTATGCCCGATTTGGTGACAATATTACAGCAACGTGTAACAGCAACCACATCTGTATTTATGGCAAGACGCTTGCGGAATCAGAGGAAGAATCAGCACCCCTAGCCAAGTTGACAATCTACAATCGTTACCGCTAGTAGTCTACTACTATTCAAATGAATGGGAATGACATCATCTCAACGTTAAATCACGTGATCAACACAAACGAATAGAAAATTCGTAGACAAGTTTACATCGTTCAAAATGATAGAATAGAATGTTATCGTTTCTACAATGTTGATCGCTAAACTCTTTGGTAGGAACGGTCACCATAGACTAAAGTGTAGGTATTTTCTACAGACATTGGAGAACGAGCGATCGACTCAATCGTGTCAACTTGGCTACCAATTTAGCGCTTTCTACGTATACAATCGCTTACGCCGAGGCGTTTACGATAGTAAAAAGAGAATCGATACGAAACGTTTGTAACTTGGCTAGGGGTGCAGTCGGCTATTACGTGTCGTAGTATTATTAAGTACCTACACTTGAACGATTTAGATTCAAGTAAATTGATATTAACTCCACGATAGTTTCTGGTGTTAATTTCGTGTTCGTGGCGGCTACTCGTATCTATGGATCTTTTATTATTATATATTATATTTAACAATAATTCGTTACTTAATCTTTTCACAATACGTAATCGTAATAGGTAATGATTTTCGCGCGTAGTCTGAATACGTGGAGTATCTATCAGATTCTGTCGATGCGTCGTGGACAAAGTGATTTGAGCTCTGACTGGATCTGATTTGAAATTTAACCAAGTACGATTGTTACTGGTCCACTCGCGCAACCAGGAAAGTGCGCCTTTTAGAGATAGTCCCACATGGGCTAGGCACTCTTTTTCGTCCCACTTGTTTTTCGATCGAGCGCGATCCACCTCGTCACACCACGCATTACTTAATCCTTTCACAATACGTAATCGTAATAGGTAATGATTTTCGCGCGTAGTCTGCATACGTGGAGTATCTATCAGATTCTGTCGATGCGTCGTGGACAAAGTGATTTGAGCTCTGATTGGATCTGATTTGAAATTTAACCAAGTACGATTGTTACTGGTCCACTCGCGCAACCAGGAAAGTGCGCCTTTTAGAGATAGTCCCACATGGGCTAGGCACTCTTTTTCGTCCCACTTGTTTTTCGATCGAGCGCGATCCACCTCGTCACACCACGCATTACTTAATCCTTTCACAATACGTAATCGTAATAGGTAATGATTTTCGCGCGTAGTCTGCATACGTGGAGTATCTATCAGATTCTGTCGATGCGTCGTGGACAAAGTGATTTGAGCTCTGATTGGATCTGATTTGAAATTTAACCAAGTACGATTGTTACTGGTCCACTCGCGCAACCAGGAAAGTGCGCCTTTTAGAGATAGTCCCACATGGGCTAGGCACTCTTTTTCGTCCCACTTGTTTTTCGATCGAGCGCGATCCACCTCGTCACACCACGCATTACTTAATCCTTTCACAATACGTAATCGTAATAGGTAATGATTTTCGCGCGTAGTCTGCATACGTGGAGTATCTATCAGATTCTGTCGATGCGTCGTGGACAAAGTGATTTGAGCTCTGATTGGATCTGATTTGAAATTTAACCAAGTACGATTGTTACTGGTCCACTCGCGCAACCAGGAAAGTGCGCCTTTTAGAGATAGTCCCACATGGGCTAGGCACTCTTTTTCGTCCCACTTGTTTTTCGATCGAGCGCGATCCACCTCGTCACACCACGCATTACTTAATCCTTTCACAATACGTAATCGTAATAGGTAATGATTTTCGCGCGTAGTCTGCATACGTGGAGTATCTATCAGATTCTGTCGATGCGTCGTGGACAAAGTGATTTGAGCTCTGATTGGATCTGATTTGAAATTTAACCAAGTACGATTGTTACTGGTCCACTCGCGCAACCAGGAAAGTGCGCCTTTTAGAGATAGTCCCACACGGGCTAGGCGCTCTTTTTCGTCCCACTTGTTTTGCGATCGAGCACGATCCACCTCGTCACACCACGCATTAATGCTAGGATCGAAATCAGACACGTAATATTGGTTAGATCTCACCGGATTTATGGATTTCAGCACTTCAGATTTCGATAAGACGCTCCGTGATGTCCGTTGAAACCGTTGTGCTGACCACGCTCTCACCACGTGGCGCGCTCGATGCGGAGGCTGTCTCTGGCTCGGTGACGGCAGGCAACGGCGTGGTTAAACGTGTTTCAGCGCGCTGATAGTGTTGTCAGGCGGTTGAGGATTGCTTCCATTCTTGCTGCTAGGTTACCTAAATTAGACGAAGACGCGCGCTCTCGCGGTGGTGCACGTTTTCTACTCGACATTATTATGGAACCAGAAATGACCTGAAGCGGAAAGCGTTCAATCCCACTTCTGATTTTGGGAATTTAAATAGATTTTATTTAAAAAAAAAAAGAGAAAAATTAATACAAATCAAACACAATTTTTATAATTTAAATTTTACAAAAGAAAAGAATATTTGCTAACTAAATAAATGACACGAAAAGATTCCTAGATCGATGTTCACGAGCGCACGCCTATCGGCCAAAGAGGAGGCGCGCTGGTTTCCGTTGGATCATATAGGACTGGCGACTCGTAACTCCCTCTAGTCTGACGTTACAGCTAACATTATAATAAAACAAAACACTGATTTAATCTATAATAAAAGGAATATAAAACTAACAAAAGGTATGAGAAAATATGTATAGGTATACATTAATAATGATTGTGGCAGATGCATGTGTGTAAGAGATAATATGTGAAAATATACACGTTTGTACTTTTACATAGTACAGTATTATATATTATCATATTATGGTTTACACGTGTGGAAGAGATTTTTGTTTGGGTACTTTTGTTTCTATATTTATAGTTAAGTGCAGATTGTAATGAGTGTGTGAAAAAGGAAGCCCTGTTAATGATAGGTACTGTAATATTTCTTTAAGGGCAAGATATGTTTCTCTTACTCAATATTTTTTAATAAATTCTTCCGTCATGACAAAAAAAAATTAATTTGTCCGTCAGATAGATTTCCAAAAAATATTGGACACATATTTTACTTCTTTTCCCGTAAACAAAAAATGAAGACGATACAGTGCTTTGAAAACTTGTGTGACGTCACATTTGAGTACATTTTTTACCGGAAAGTGACGTCACATCACAAGCCCCACTCAATATTTTTGACGCGGATTTTCTTCGGCAATTTTTAGGGTTCCGTACACAAAGGGTAAAAACGGAACCCTATTACTAAGACTTCGCTGTCTGTCCGTCTGTCCGTCTGTCCGTCTGTCTGTCACCAGGCTGTATCTCATGAAGCGTGACAGCTAGACAGTTGAAATTTTCACAGATGATGTATTTCTGTTGCCGCTATAACAACAAATACTAAAAACAGAATAAAATTAATATTTAAGGGGGGCTCCAATACAACAAACGTGATTTTTTTGCCGTTTTGTCTAATGTATAGATAATGGTACGGTCGTGCGCGAGTCCGACTCGCACTTGGCCGGTTTTTTTTTAATTTATTTTAGTGCATTAAAGGTTATTGGTTTGTTCGTTGATGTATCGTCTTAGGAAACCAGGGGATCTTCTACCTATTGATTTGCAGCATCTAATTCTGTCCAATTTAACTTTCTGGTGAGAATGACTTTAAGCACAGTGGTTCAACGAAGTTTTACGAAACCGTATTGTAACACTTAAGTATGCTAAGCTGTCTTACCCGAAGCACTGATACCTCCCTTATTATTATTATAGGTACTCTTTGACTGAGACTTTCAAGTTTAGTTGATCAGTGGGGTATCGATTGGACGCTTTCCCTATTAGTCTTTCAACGAAGCGCGCTGCGTTCCTTCCACATTCAAAAGGTAAGTTTGTTTGTGTAAAACAGTAGGTAATGGAGAATTGATTGATGACATTGATGAATGGCAAGGAAAAATAGACCATCTTCTAACTCTTTAAGATTTCATTTCATTTTATAATCATTATGTAGTTATTTTTTTCCAATTTTCTTTTTAATTTTTCTTTCATGAGCAATCTTTCCTGGTTGGTTAAAGATATATAACAGCTTCCTTATTTTACTGCTTAGATAATAATTCAAGTGTGTACCCCAGTTTATTATTTTATCAAATGCTCAAGGGTTCTACCCTCTAACGTTTCGTCTGTATTTTCAGATCTATCCGTCTCTCTCGCACACGTCTGCAGATGAGTGCGAGTGAGAGAGACCGATAGATCCGAATTACGGACGAAGCGTTAGGGTGTAGGGCCTCGGGACCGTGTCGAAGACAGCCAGATATTTAGAACCTGTTCGATCATGATGTGTGCTAGAATAGTAGTGTAGCCGGAGTTTAGTGACTACTCGGGGAAGAGAGTTTAGGAATTGCGAAGTATATTGCTTTTGTTGCAAATTATGTTCGTGTGGTATCCGGCAGAGTAGAATAGAACCAACCCATAACGGGTGTCGTATAAGGCGACTAATGTCTGAGGCAGAAAACCTTGCGCCTCCGTAGACCAGAGAATGGGCAGCAGCGTTTTCTGTTGTCATCACTGCGATCTCCAATCCGCCTGCCAAGCGTGGAGATCACGGCAAATTCCTCCAATCATGTGAGAGGCTTATGTCCAGCAGTGGACGTTATGGGCTGATGTAGTAGTGTAGTATGTTGATGCCAGTTGCCACTACTTGTAGCCCGTTTTCATGCCGTATTGTACTTTATCGCATGTTTTTCTAGGGAAGAGATTTGCCGTATCGTCTGCATATGTGCATACTTTAATCTGTGGAAGTTGATTGGAGCGTAGTCCGTTTATGTCAATCCTATTATAAATATATATATACAGAATAAAATATATCGTACATATAAATAGGTTTAGTAACTATTAAGCCACATTGACGTCGATTCTGTTGTGCACAAACTAAACTTAATTTAGGTTATTGTCATCTTTTTCTCTTTAATAAAACGAGAAAGAGACGGACGTAATTTAGAGCTGACAAATTTAGTTGGAACTAAAATTTCTATACAAATGAAGGGTGCACGTAAAAACATGTCGACTAAAAACACGGTGAAGTGCAAGGCATAAACTAGTTTGACATCTTTGACTTAGTTCATGGCTATAGCTGTCCTATTCTCGCACTGCTTTTTAGTAAAATATAGCAATAGCCTAAATTAAGTTTAGTTTGTGCGCAACAGAATCTTTTATTTTGTGTTGAT
Organism: Xestia xanthographa; assembly: GCA_905147715.2. Taxonomy (NCBI): domain Eukaryota; kingdom Metazoa; phylum Arthropoda; class Insecta; order Lepidoptera; family Noctuidae; genus Xestia; species Xestia xanthographa. The sequence goes on along the minus strand of LR990657.1, from coordinate 11,797,169 downwards.
TCGTAAAATAACAATTTTTAGGTTCAAATTCAAATCAAAGTGTACCAAAAAGTTGGCAGAATTTACAATGAAACTACAAAATGTAAATTGTGTATTGTTAAATGATATTATTATTATAATAATTACTACAGCAGTCAGTACAATACATGACGGTCAATTATAACAGGTCACATTGTTTATATATAACGAGGTGTGAGGTTAGCATTCAGTGCATTTACAGTTGATGTTTCAAAGCATCAGCGGTGCAAAACTGAAAAGTACAATATGTCTAGATTAACCTATCTTGTCTTGTTTATTGTGACTGTAAATTTAAATAACGTTTATGTGAGTACTCTTTTATTGTCATTTTTGCTGCTCGAGATTTAATACCGCTGTAATTTTCATACTTTATTTCGTATGTCTGATCGTCAAATAAATCGCAAATTTTTGATTTTTACTTCCTGGATCAAATTATTTCGGTGGGCGTACACGAGTCGATAATAATAGCGATATTCGGACGATTGTCGATTGATATTGACGAATATTAGAGACGAGACTGACATGAGACTGAGGAGCGAGCTGAATTGAGAATTAATTTTATTTATTGTATTTTTTTCTTATTATATTAACAAACGAAAACTAATGAAACTTATTTATTGTAGATCGAAGTTTTATATCATATTAATTTGTTTGATAAAATTGAGTTTATTTGGAATATAATGGAGCTGAATTAAGACATTTATGGCTTAAATTACTATTTTGTTTACGATTTTTTCCGTGAAAACTCAAGGAACTTAAAGAAATTCTAAAACTCCAATAAACAAGTAAAACACTCAACTTATCTTTTAGTAATTTTAGCTTTTACAAGAATTGAATGTAACTACGTGAATTTGAGCGTCAAAGTTCCATCGTCACGGTTTTTCTTGCAAACTGAGTTCGTAAAATATTTATAGTAAATTACACGAAAAGAAAAATGAAAATGTGTAACTCCAACTTACAAGAAAGAGAATGGCACTATCGTTATTGTTTAGCAAATAATTAAAATATCTTACTGCTGCTGAGAATTACTGCGTCAAAAATCGTGAATTCGCGTAAAAAATGTAATAGGACTCTTAAGCAAAATTGACAGTTTTAGGTCATCCGGAAGTACCCTATAGGCTTTGGGTCGAAAACCTATAAGTATGGTAGTTCCCGTTGACCTAGAATCACGAAATTTAGCAAGAAGCTAAACTGAAAACCGTAAATGTGCAGTTTAATAACAAAAAAAATAATTTAAAAAAATTAAAAAACCCGACTGCGTAAAAAGTAACTAATAACTTTAAATAAAAAACTGAAAAGAATAAAACAAGTTCAGGAGACCGGACATATTGACTGCAACAGTCGGGACCCATACTGGATGTAATGTCTGGATTATTTAATGGGTCCCGACTGTTGCAGTCAATATGTCCGGTCTCCTGAACTTGTTTTATTCTTTTCAGTTTTTTTTTTATTTAAAGTTATTAGTTACTTTTTACGCAGTCGGGTTTTTTTAATTTTTTTTAATTTTTTTTTTTTATTTTACACTTTTTAGTTACTTAGATAAATCATACATACCATATTAAAATCCTCATGCTGAGCCCTTTATCGAGCCGTCCAAGCTGCAGAGCGTGCCAAACATTTGAATTTGGCGGTCAAAAATCCGCCATTTTGTTTCTTTATTATGTTGATATACCCAGTGTCACTTTCACAGTAAATACGAATCTAACGACACCTCTCAATCTAAAATACATCTAGTCGTACAGGCTGCAGAGCGTGCCAAATATTTGAATTTTAATATACTAATTGCTGTTGCCCGCGGCTTCGCCCGCGTGATGTTCGTAACTGTCCCATTGGATCATACTAAAGGTATTAATAGTATCCTACATGTTAATTCAGGAAATAAATATGATTCAGGCTATAATTATGATAATTATTATCACTATCACAATCACCATCACCATCAGTATCACAATCGCAATCACTATCACTATCACTATCACTATCACCATCACTATCACAATCACCATCACTATCACCATCACTATCACAATCACCATCACTGTCACATTCACCATCACAGTCACCATCACTATCACCATCACTATCACTATCACCATCACTATCACAATCACCATCACCATCACTATCACAATCACCATCACTGTCACATTCACCATCACAGTCACCATCACTATCACAATCACCATCACCATCACCATCACTATCACAATCACCATCACTGTCACAGTCACCATCACTATCACCATCACTATCAGAATCACTATCACAGTCACTATCACAATCACCATCACCACCACTATCGCAATCACCTTCACAATCACAATCACAATCACTATCACAATCACTATCACAATCACTATCACAATCACCATCATCGTTATCACAATCACCATCATCGTTATCACAATCATCATCATTATCACAATCATCACAATAAATCAACAATAACCCTGTATTGAAGTCGAATCCGCCATCTTCTGGATCTCAAAATAAATGCCATATTCGTAATCAGCACCCCTGATAATCTCGAAATCGACACACATATTGATTTTTAAACATTTCAACCCCATCGCATCCCAACGTTACAGGGGATGATGGTATTTCAGGTCCGCCACATGAAATCTTAAAATCGTTGTTTTTGTAATACACCCGATCCAATACACCATACAAACAATAACCATGTTAATTTTCAGACTTTGTCGCCCCATTTCCTCCTTTAGGGGTTGAATTGGAGGACACAGGAGTACTCCAGTGAAGTTTGGAACAAAACAGTCTCACTCCTGTGAAGTTTCGAATAAAATAGTCTAACTAATCTTGTTTCCCCATACAAACTTTGGAGACCCGTATAACCCCCTTAAGGGGTGAATTTTGAAAAATCCTTTGTTAGTGCACTCCTAGACCACGTAAGGAACCTACGAATCAGTAGACCCAGCGGTTTGGGCTGTGCGTTGATATATCACCCAGTCAGTCGGTCAGTTTACCATTTTATAATTATATGGATTTGTCATTTCAAATTACATTCAAACATATAAGTTGTATATATTTTTGTAATCACCTTTTAAAACCCTTCATTTTGATACCCCACTCGATGTTATTGGAGGGTAAAAAAAAATCGATCTCCACAATATGGCACCCCAAATCAACGATTTTTAATTGTTTTTTGATTATAATGCAGCCAGTGACACTCGCGCCATCAAGACGTATCTAACGACATTTATTTTATCCAAATCCCTCCATCCGTTGAGGAGTTACGAGGGAACAAAGAAACGGACATACATACATACATACAAACATACATACAGGGCAAACACATAACCCTCCTTTTGGGCTTCGCCGCAGTCGGGTAAAAAAAAGCGATTTTACTATTACAAACTTATTATTTGTGGTTGGTGCAATAGCCGTTTCATGGGATCGAACAGCAAAGTTAAGATTGTCCTTTAAAAAATTTGTACGGAACCCTCGGTGTGCGAGTCCGACTCGCTCTTGGCCGGTTTTTTTTTTCGGCCTCAGACACCATAATTATGATTTGGTTTAATTTTATGTTTAAAGGCAAGTGAAGATGGACCTAATAGCTTGACGCAGGTTACTGGTATTATAATGAATTGCGCAGAGAAGTATGGAGCCACAATTAATGATTTACAAGCAGCTACGAGAGCAACAGACGTGAAACTAGTTAATTCCTGTATATGGCGTTGCGCCCTCAAAAAAGGTGGTTTTGTAAGTATTATTTACTTTTTATTTATTGTTTCACCTTTCATGATAGTGTAGGTAAGACACCGGCCGGTACTCGACAAATAGTTTGGGAGGAAGCACTGCTCCCTGACGTTTCGGACGACGTAGGTGCTCTCGGGCCACGGCTGCTTCAGGGAGTACCTGTTTCGCGTAAACAGGGAGCCGGACGCTCACTACTATCACTGCGTCCACTATCTGGAGGTCATGTGCCGCGTGGGATGAGACACACCGTGTCATTGAGAGGTAGGAGAAGACTTGTCGCAGCCGACCGTTGTTCGCTTGATGGTCGGCTGTGCAGAGTCCTGTGGGATGCGGTAATGTCCTTTTGTGAAACAGTCATGTCGCAGAAGGAAGCTGCGGATAGGGAGAGGGAGAAGACGAACTCCCGCCTATCCCGCAGCTGCAGACCCACCGGGCGTCGGCAGAGCGTGGTCCAGCTCCAACAAACAGCTCCAAGAGTGCTCCTCCTCGACGGTGTTTCAAGACGCCGCGTGACGTGAACATTCATCATTATTAGCCAAGGGTTGTGGCTAAACCTAAGTTTAGCCGGGTAATCATAAGCAGCCAAAAAATATATATTATTATATTTTGTACAATTTAATATTTATTTTGCATTACAGCTCGATGACAAAGGACAGTACGTTTTATATCCCGGTTTGAACTACGTTAAAAATATTGTCAAGTATGATGAACCATACAGCCGTCTAGAAAACATAGCAAAAGAGTGCCAGTCAGGTATAAAACTTTAGTAATTTCGATTATTTCAACTGTCTATGTTATAGGTATTGCATTACGCTATGGGGATGTTTGTTACTCGCTGTATTGTCTGCCTGCTCAGTAATATGTCTCTTACATTCCTTTTCCATTTCCTTTTAATTAACTCAACTAATTCGTCACCTATTTTCATTAACAGGAATCACAACAGCTTTAATTTTTGTGTAAAAAGTCCTCATTAAATGACTCTCCTCTGACTAAACTCTAACGACATTTTCCAACTGCCTTTCGCCGGGTTCTTAAGTTGCGCAGTTCGCCACGGTCCCTCGTCTAGAGTGTTTCACAACAACTCACCTGTCGTTCTTTTAGTAGGTACTCGAGTGTTGTTCTTCCGATTTGATCGGAAAGGTATTATACTGTTACAAGTGCAAAAACAATATAACATTTTCTTCCCTTCATTTCAGTGAACAACCAATTTGTAAGCGATGGGGAAGCTGGGTGCGAGATGGGCGCACTGGTAGTAGCTTGCTTTATAGAAAAGTTTAAGAAAATAAGGTAATTCACAATGCATACATTCACGCCATTATCATTTCACCGCTGTGCTAGATGCTTTTTGGCTATGCCGAGAAAATCTGATCCGTACAATAGCCATGTCAGCAGCGACGTCGCCGATCGAAAGGTTCGCTGTTGTAGCTCAGAAACATTTTAAATACTATCATTGTATTTGCTCGATTTTTACCATCGATACGTGTGATCAATCTAAATCGGGTAGGTAACTGCGTTAGCAACAGACAATGGATATCGTATTTTTTTAGATAATCTGAGGTGTTTAGCGATCTTCTTAACCGTCAAAACGACTGTGTTTTCACTGTACTGGTATCGAGCTACGTAACGATCGTCGAAAATTCAGCAAATCTGTTTGTCTTTAATGTTGTTCACAAAGAGACCATCTATTGTATCTTGCATTTTTTTTTTTTTTTTGCAGATCTTTTGCCTAACGTTGGAACTTCCAGTATGCAGCAATAAAAAACCAAAACCTGGACACAGTTAATAAATTAACAAACCTATGATTAAATGAAATACACTTTTTTAAGACGGTGTGAGTTTTCTATGGTTATAAGTTCCCCACAAATTCCTAACACTATTATAGTTTGTATGTACATATTATGTAAATATACATTTCCTTACTTTTAAATGCGTTTCCTTAGTGCAGTAATAATATCTGTACAAAATCGAAAGCCACTTGCTCTGGCGTAATTAATATATGATATCCAGATAATAGATCGTTGGATTCGTGAACCAGTGAGATTTTTTTTTTCAATTCTAAGTGCATTATGGAAATTCACTATAACATGCTTTAACGGCGAAGGCAAACATCGTGAAGAAACCACCACATCCCATGAATTCCACAAAATATTTTCGAAGGTGTGTTAAGTATACCCACAATATTTAGGATATTAATAGAAACTAAAATTATGTTATGGAATAAAAAACGTTTATTTCACTTTTCTACAAGTTTTTTAACTTTGTAATGAGATCACTTTAATATTCATTTTCTTCATCATTTCTAATTAGCAATAATAATAATCGCGCATATTATGGGTATTTGAACCTGCCATCAATGTCTGCCCAACGATTGTCGGATCAGGTGCGCCTAATTCAAGATAATCATAGGTTGGATGATGCTACTAGAGCAATGAAATGCAGATTGGCTCTGCCAGCAACCCCCCCCATCTCAGAACGTCACACATGGCTGCACTACCATTGCGGGCAAATCAGCATGCTGAGGAAGTGAATGACAGAGCTATATCTGCAGATAACCTGTGCAATGTGGAATTAAGAAGCGCTCTGGTGGATGCGATTCGTGAGTGTCGCTTCGCGTCACTGGATCTCAGGTCACGGTTACCACGGTTGCCCATGAATAGTAAGAATAGAGCACTGGTGTGTGCCCTGGATGCCCTGATACAAACCTTTGCGATACACACTTAATCTTGTATTGCACGCCTGTTACGGCATGTCGTGTAGCAAATGTCAAATTTCCAAAAACTAACAGTGCTACACGACCGAAATCTGCTGTGCCAGCCTGGCAATGCATGAGATTGAGTTTCGTATTAAAGAGACCAGGGCACTAATGAGGAAGCTTTTCTGATGAAAAGTGGATCAATAGTGACGAAAGGTGGATATACATGTAAAGCGAGGGGAGATTATGGAATCCATGGGAACTCAACTCCGCATTCCATACACCTTAGATCCCTCTCCTCATCCGAGACCTACAAACAAGTATTGGGGTACGTCGGAAGCATTAGGCATCAATGCTTTTGACATGAAACAATCATTGAAGGAGCGCTTTTTTGACCGCCTGAATAAAGTGTTAAGCAGTCTTTCATCAGGCGGGAACAAGGTGCGCACCTATAATGGTTGGATCATTCCAGTTTTTATGTATTCTTACGGCATACTCTAATGGACTCAGACGGAACTTGACACCGGATGCATCATCCACGGTCATCGGTGATGAGATGTGAGGAGGTCGTGGTTGCTTAAATGTTAAGACCTTGCACAACCACGAGGTATGTAGTCTCAGGGAATACTTTCTCGAACCCGACGTGGGGATGCACGAGATGTGGTGTGCTGCTCAGTGGACGAGGGCCTCACCCCACTTTCCTTGGCTAACGAGAACTGGTCCAAACTTATGATATTGGATACTAATGACCCCATGGAGGTATGGCAGAGCAAGGAGCTACACGGGCGCTTTTTCCGGGCCTTACATGGGCCTGATGTAGACTTCTTGGCGTCCGTATCCTGGCTACGATTCGGTGATCTCTTTGGGGAAACCGAAGGTTTCGTTAATGCGATCATTTTTTATTTTTTAAATGTTTTTTTTTAAATTGTGTTTTATTATAATATTTAAAAATGTAATTTATATGTGTAAAAATTAATAAACGAAAAAAAAATATAATCTAAGTGTGAGTGTGTGAGCGAGAAAAAGAATAAATTTACTGTACAACTTCACCGTAGTTTCACACAATTCTTGAAAGACCCGCCATTTTTTTGAATAAATAAGTAAATGTAGGTCGTATAGCACAAAGAACTATACTTTATTTAAAATTATGATAAAAAAAATTATGATAAATTATGGTAAAGAGCAATATTACTTTTCGAACGAGAATGTATAAGACAATTTGCAAAATTACGATCTAACACCCAAAATCTTCAACCAGAATTGGTTTATACAACTTGCCAATTATTGTGGTGGCAGCATTATGTTCCTTATGCCCCTAATCTTTAAACAAATTGTGTTTACGTAACGAAAATTATGAGATCGTATTCTACTTTTTTTTGCGAATTTCGCCACGCCGATTACACAGATCGATAGAGAATTAAAAACTGAGTAAGAATATGTAAAAATGTCAAAATGCCCAAAATGTGCTATACGCCCTTTGAGCCCAGAGGTATCGACATAAGCTAGGCCAGCGCGGTAGACTATCCTTTTGGCCTACCCCCAATTTTACCGAGAGGAGGCTCTTGCTCTGCCGCGGGACATCCATGGGTTGATATTATTATTAAAAAGTATTATTAAAAAGCTAAATCTAGTAATCATTATCCTAGGCTATCTGACCTAGTATGGTGACATAGGTGCATAGTATGGTGACATCGAAAATTTAGTTGTGAAAATCCAGCTTCTAGATATCTCACAAATACTATTATTTCTATACGTATATAATAGGTTTAAAGTGTCTAACAGGCGAAGAAATTTTTATTTCTTTAATTTAATCAGAGGTTAATAGTCAAATGTGACAGCGTTCGGGAAGTTGCGCGGTATCTTTTTGTCTCACTTACCGCAGTGTCTCAAAACGAAAGTCTTTGGCCAGTTTGTGTTGCCAGTGATTACATACGGAACCAAAACGCTAACAATGGGACTCATCAGAAGGGTAAAAGTCTCCCAAAGGACAATGGAGAGGGTTTTGCTCGGAGTTTCCTTGTGTGATCGAATCAGAAATGAAGACATCCGCAAGTGAACTAAGACATATAGCTCGCAGAACGGACGGCCGATGGGGCCGAAATGTTCTGAAGTGGCGACCGCGAACCGGAGGACGTTGCGTTTGGAAGACCTCAAACTAGGTGGACCGATGACCTGGTGAAGGTTGCGGGGATTCGCTGGATGCGAGACGCACGGGACCGGTCAATATGTTATGGTATGGTATGTTATGTTTTTTTTTGTTTTTAAATAATGTAATAATTTAATAATGTTGTTAGTATTATCTTTTATAAATTGGTTGCAAGTGTATGGTTTAGTTCATAGTTTAGTTAAAGTTTAGTTTAAGTTCTTAGCTGTCGCATTAGGGTAAACCCTGTAATGATAGTTTAAAGGTGTTATAAATAAATAAATAATAATAAATAATATGGCGAGACTTGGGGGAGGCCTATGTCCAGTGTAGTGGACGTCTCTCGGCTGAAATGGTGATGATGATAAATTATAAAAAGCGTTTATGCAAGATTTGCCGCGGATGCGTATGGGAAATTGAAGTTTATTTATATGAACAATTTGCGAATGATGTCATGCAAAAACACACAGGAAGAATTTTCTGGGTACAAATTCAATGCACTAAATTGCTATCAAATTGACCATTGAAAATGACCGTAAAATTGTGTTATTAACATTATAATGTTAACTCATTACGTTCAACTACATTGTTTAAAATATTTATAAACAAGGTGTGAAGTTGGTATTCGGTGCAGATAGAGAAGAAATTTGGCAGAATAAGGAGCGCGAAACTGAAAAATAAAACATAATGTTAGAGTATTCTTGCCTTGTTTTGTGTGTTATGGTTATGGCTGCAGGTGTAACCAACGTTCGTGTAAGTACCGTTTTTCATATTTAGGTATGTATTGTTAGAGCAGTTAGAGCTTTATTCTACTGCTCGGATAATAATTCAAGTGTGTACAACAGTTTATTATTTTATCCAAATAGACACCCAGATATTTAGAACCTGTTCGATCATGATGTGTGCTAGAATAGTAGTGTATCCGGAGTTTAGTGCGTTACTCGGGGAAGAGAGTTTAGGAATTGCGAAGTTTATTGCTTTTGTTGCAAATTATATTGGTGTCAGTTGCCACTACCTGTAACCCATTTTATGCCGCATTGCACTTCATCGCATGTTTTTCTATTGCTATTGCGGTATCATCTGCATATGTGCATACTTTAACCTGTAGAAGTTGAATAGAGCGTAGTCCGTTTATTTCAATTCTATTATAAATATATATAAAGAATAAAATATATCGTACCTACGTATAAAGGTTTAGTAACCATTAAGCCACATTATTCATTTATTTTGTGTTGATTCGTAAAATAACTATTTTTTAGGTTCAAATTCAAATCAAAGTGTACCAAAAAGTTGGCAGAATTTACAATGAAACTACAAAATGTAAATTGTGTATTGTTAAATAATATATTATTATCACAATAACTACAGCAGTCAGTACAATAAATCACGGTCAAATATAACAGGTCAGAATGTTTATATAACGAGGTGTGAGGTTAGCATTCAGCGCATTTACAGATGACGTTTCAAACCATCAAAGGGTGCAAAACTGAAAAGTACAATATGTCTAGATTTACCTATCTTGTCCTCTGTATTGTGATTGTAAATTTAAGCAACGTTTATGTGAGTACTCTTTTATTCTCATTTTTGCCGCTATACGGTTAATATCGCTGTTATTATTTGTACTCTAGTCCGTATGTCTCATTGTCAAAAATATATCGATAGTTTGGAAGATATTGCCTGCGCTTTGATGATTTCATTGACTTTTTTTTGGCCTCAGACACCATAATTATAATTATTTGCATTCATATTAAGTCTACAGGCAAGTGAAGATGGACCTAATAGCATGGATCAGGTTACTGGTATTATAACGAAGTGCGCAGAGAAGTATGGAACCACAATGGATGATGTACAAGCAGCTACCAGAGCAACAGACGTGAAGCTAGTTAATTCCTGTATTTGGGGTTGCGCCCTCCAAAAAACTGGCTTTGTAAGTATTATTTACTATTTATTTACTGCTTCACCTTTCATGATAGTGTAGGTAAGACCACTCATGGTAGCGCAATAGCGGGTGAGGCTAGAGCTTCCTGCCTCAACGCCCTTGGAGTTGATCCGGCCGGTACTCGACAAATAGTTCGGAAGGAAGCACTGCTTCCTGACATTTCGGACGACGTAGGTGCTCTCGGGCACAGCTGCGTCAGTATGTACCTGTACCACATAAGCAGAGAGCCGGAGGCTCGCTGCCATCACTGCGTCCATTGTCTAGAAGACATGGTGGCACCATGTCTTCTAGACAATGGCTATGTCAATGACAATGTCTTCTAGACAACGCCCTCTTTTGGCCCCCCTAAACAGCTCCAGGAGTGCTCCTCCTCGACGGTGTTTCAGGACGCCGCGTGACGTGAAGATTCATTATTTTTAGCCAAGGGTTGCGGCTAAACCTAAGTTTAGCCGGCTAATCATAAGTTTATCTTCATTCATCAGCCAAAAACCTGGCTTATGGCTGCTTTTGATTAGTGTATGTATTTCTTAACTATTTTATATGTCCAACTTGTTTGTACAGAATAAACGCGCTTTAGAAATGTGTTGGACAATTATTCGACAAAATATATATTTTGTACAATTTTAATATTTATTTTGCATTACAGCTCGATGACAAAGGACGGTACGTTCTATATCCTGGTTTGAACTACGTTAAAAATATTGTCAAGTATGATGAACCATACAGCCGTCTAGAAAACATAGCAGAAGAGTGCCAGTCAGGTATAAACTTTATTGTTTTCGATTATTTCAACTGTCTATGATAACGGTATTGCATTTTGCTATAGGGACGTTTGTTACTCACTGGATTGTCTGCCTGCTCAGTAATATGTCTCTTACATTCCTTTTACGAATTAACTCAACTAATTCGTCGCCTGTTTTCATAAACAGGTTTTTTTTTTTTTTTTATTTAATTTTTGTGTAAAAAGTCCTCATTTAATGACTCTCCTCTGACTTAACTCACACGACATTAAATTTTCCAACTGCCTTTGGCCGGGGTTTTTAAGTAACTGCGCAGTTCGCCACGCTCCCTCGTCTAGAATGTTTCACAACAGCTGACCTCCTCACCTGTCATTCTTTTAGTATAGGTACTCGAGTGTTGTTCTTCCGATTTGATCAGAAAGGTATTCTGTTACAAGTGCAAGCACAATAAAACATTTTTTTCCCTTCTTTTCAGTAAACGACCAAACTGTAAGCGATGGGGAAGCTGGGTGCGAGATGGGCGCGCTGGTAGTAGCTTGCTTCATGGATAAGTTTAAAGAATAGGGTAATTCAAAATGCATACATTCACGCCATTATCATTTCATCGCCGTGCTGGATGCTTTTTGGTTATGCCGAGTAAATCTGATCCCATCAAAAACAAAAATGTGAAATGAGAGCCAAGTTCAATATTATGATATATGCCTTGGTTGTTGACTTCAACGACAAAAGAAGTGAAATCTAAATGGGTGCCAAGTTCAATGGTCAGTCCTGAAATTTATCTATAACAACATAAAATATCATTTTTTCCTATAACTTAGGAGAATATATTGTAGCCTAATGTCTGACTTGGCTAGTTCTCATATACGAATTATTATGTTCGGTGGTTAGTTTTTATCAGCAAGCCAAATTTTCGGAATAATAAAATAAGAACCGACACCTCTCCGCAGCTATCTGAGACATTTGCGTTATGGCTGCATTACACTTGATAGCTATCTGGTACATTTGTATGGCGCCCACCCGCCTCCCAAAAAACTGCATTAAAAACCGTCTAAAACTGTCTCCTCTAGAGCTTATACCTCTGTGTTCAATTCGTTACTAAATTCCTCAATAATAAAATTGAACATCGCAACACTACTCCATAGACAATTTGCCGAAAAAAAAAAAAAACTTTCATTTGACAGACGGTGAACACTCGAATTTACCTGCGCAGCAAATGTCGTGATAACTCTGGTATTTTTAATGGTAGCTGATACTATTATATATCAAAATTATCCTTGTGAACCGTGCTTCATTATTTTGTCAACGTAAATTCGTTTTGGAATCTCGAAGTTGCAATATTTCGCCCGTGAAAAAGTAGTTATTATATGTACCTATAGTGATTGTGTTGTGTGAAGAAATACGTGATTTAGTGACTAAAACGTGTGTGAAATGGGAAAAACAGTGCTTAATTAGTGAGGTGATTAGATTGTTCAACTATCTACACCAAAAAACATGTGGGTTTGTGTGTTTTTTCATCCAACACCGGCTGGCAAAAATTAGTTCCCAGATGTAAACAAACAGTGAGTATCTAGTTTCATAAGTATATTTAGATATGATGCTATTGAGCTATAAATGAGATTGTGGTCTTGTTGGAAAGGAAATATAGTCTAGTTTATTTCTTTAATGTTAAAATGGATAAAAAACTAAGAGAAAACTGATATTTCTAGCGAAATATCAGTTTTTGTAACTATTTTTTGCTATACATTATGACTTGGAGTATATAATTAAAGTATTTCATTTTGATTTCTAGATAAGTAGATTCCTTATCTAATCAGCTTGACAACAGTATTTTTGAAATTGCTCTAGAACTTGTAGTTTTTGAGCTACAGGTGTTTTTATCGGATCGGGCAGAAAATGTTTTGAAAACTTGCAAAAATTTTTGCATGTTAGCGTTTGGGGTATTTGCAATCCGCGCGCTTAGCTGCGAAGTGGGTAAGTAGAAGTAACAGGTTGAACTTGCGAAGGCTATAATATAATTCGTATTTTAAAACTAGCCAAGTCAGACCTTAATCTACAATATATTCTACTAAGTTATAAGAAAAAATGATATTTTATGTTGTTATAGATAAATTTCAGGACTGACCATTGAACTTGGCACCCATTTAGATTTCACTTCTTTTGTCGTTGAAGTCAACAACCAAGGCATATATCATAATATTGAACTTGGCTCTCATTTCACATTTTTGTTTTTGATGGGACTCATTACTTTTTGTACATACGCCATCTAGTGTCACTTTTAAATAAATCAATGGGGGCGGCATGGTGTAGTAAGTGAGTTTCTGAGAATGATAATAGGTAGCGCTAATGGTTGTAGAATACGGTTAGTTACGCGTAATAAATACGAAAATCTACTATATTCTTATTTATAAGATACAAAAACGGAAATATTTGGATTAAAGAAAATTAAGGGTGGTATTCAACTCGTTATATATTCACGTTAAGATCATAAAATCCACATATAGAGATTTACAGGCACTAATTAATAAGTTAAGTGAAAATTATAATAAAATGATAAAAAATTACCAGTTTCTGATTTTTTCCTTTGTATTCACCTAATTACCTATCTGCATGCCAAATTTGAACTTTCTAGGTCATCTGGAACTGGGTTATAGTTTTGATCTATAGGTCAGTCATAAAAATGACGATTTTTGGACGTTAATATTTAGATAACCGTTAGAGATATGTTTATAAAATTTGGAACACATATACATCTCGCTAGTCTCAATATATGAGCCAATTTGACAAGTTTATGTGAAATAGTTTTTGAGTTATGAGGGACTCAAAAGTGGCTCCAAATGGTTCGTGTAATATTACACACTGTGAGCTGCGAAGTGTTGGCTTGACACGCTCCCGCGTGTCTAGATCCGTAACAATATCCTTGTCACCAGCGGCGTTGCTGATTGAAAGGTTCGCTGTTGTGGCTCAGCAACACTTTAAATACTATCATTGTATTTGCTCGATTTTTACCATCGATACGTGTGATCAATCTAAATCGGGTACGTAAATGCGTTAGCAACAGACAATGGATATCGTATTTTTTTAGATAATCTGAGGTCTTTAGCCATCTTCTTAAACTTCAAATCGACTGTATTTTCGCTGGTATCGAGCTACGGCAACGATCGTCGGAAATCCAGCAAATCTGTTTGTCTTTAATGTTGTTCACAAAGGGACCATCTATTCATCTCATTATCTTTTGCAGATCTTTTGCCTAACGTTGGAACTTCCAATATGCAGCGATAAGAAACCAAAACCTGGGCAGAGTTAACAAATTAATAAAAACTATGATTGTATGAAATAAACTTTTTTATGACGGTGTGATTTTTCTATAGTTTTATGTTCTCCACAAATTCCTAACACTAATTGTAGTTTGTATGTACATATATATACATTTCCTTACTTCTAAATACATTTCCATAGCGCAGTATCAATATCTGTACAAAATCGAAAGCCACTTGCTCTGGCGTAATTAATTGTATGATAGCCAGATTAGATCGTTGGATTCGTGAACCAGTGAGTATTTATTTTATTTTAAGTGCATAATAGAAGTTAATTATCACATGCTTTAACGGTGAAGGCAATCATCGTGAGGAAACCACCACATCCCATGAATTCTAGACAATATTATGGAAAGTGTTAAGTATATGACATGTGTCCTCGCACTAGCTAGGCCAGCGTGGTAGACTATCCTATTGGCCTACCCCACTTTTACCGAGAGAAGGCTCTTGCCCTGCCGCGGACATCAATGGTTTGATATTATTATTATTAAAAAACTATAGTATTATCCTAGCCTACTATTTAAGCCTACTATATAAATTTTGTTGTGAAACCTTTTAATTTCAGCTTATAGATATCTCACAAACACTATTATTTCTATATAATAGGTTAAAAGTGTCTAACAGTCGAAGAAAAAAACAACTTTATTTTGTTTTAGTTTTATTTCTATAATGAGAGGTCAATAGTCGAATCCGACTCGGCTGGCATCGTCCAAGAAGTTGCGCGGTATCTATCTTTTTGTCCAACTTACCGCAGTGTCTCAAATCGAAAGTCTTTGGCCAGTTTGTGTTGCCAGTGATTATGCAGTATACAAACGGGACCAAAACGCTAACAATGGGACTCATCAGAAGGCTAAAAGTCACCCAAAGGACAAGGAAGAGGGCAAGTTGCGCGGTATCTATCTTTTTGTCCAACTTACCGCAGTGTCTCAAATCGAAAGTCTTTGACCAGTTTGTGTTGCCAGTGATTATACAGTATACAAACGGGACCAAAACGCTAACAATGGGACTCATCAGAAGGCTAAAAGTCACCCAAAGGACAAGGAAGAGGGCTATGCTCGGAGTTTCCTTGTGTGATTCAAGAGAACCATGACATAATTATAGCTCGCAGAAAGAACGGCCGATGGGGCCGAAAAGTTCTGAAGTGGCGACCACGAACCTGAAGAGGTTGCGTTTGGAAGGTCTCCCACTAGGTTCACCGATGACCTGGTGAAGGTTGCGGGGATCCGCTGGATGCAAGACGCATGGGTCCGGTAAATGTGGCGACACTTAGGGGAGACCTTTGTCTAGCAGTGGACGTCATTCAGCTGAAATGATGATGATGATGAATTCTATAAAAAGCGTTTATGCAAGATTTGCCGCGCACGCGTACCGAAAATTGTATTAAATTAATTATTTGAACAATTTGCGAATGATGTCATGTAATAATGCATTTTCTGGGTACAAATTCAATGCACTAAATTCTATCAATTTGACCATTGAAAATGACCGTAAAATTGTGTTATTAACATTAATGTTAAATTATACGTTCAACTACATTGTTTACAATATTTATAAACAAGGTGTGAAGTTGAAATTCGGTGCAGATAGAGAAGAAACTTGGCAGAATAAGGAGCGCGAAACTGAAAAACAAAAAAACATAATGTTGGAGTATTCTTGTGTTGTTTTGTGTGTTATGGCTGCAGGTGTAACAAACGTTCATGTAAGTACCGCGTTTTTCATATTTATGTATTGTTAGAGCAGTACCAACTAAATGTACCCTTCTTGAAACGAGACGTGTCAGTTTACCTGTGTGTCAGTTATGGAATCAGGCATGAAATACTTTACGAAAGTCCATGCATGCTAACACAATGCAAAAAAAAGGCTAAACATTTTACAAGCAGATGGTAAAAGTATTCAATTTGAATGTTATGCAAAATATTTATCTTTAATTTGGCAAATGCACAAGAAGTGCGGAAATTAGAATGACACTACAAGCAACCAAACCTGTACGTACTCGACACGTGTTCCGCCCCTAACATACATACATCCTCAGGAGATGTTGACTTCAATTTTCCTTAATAACTATGGTGGGTGTAAAAAATCCCTAACGAAACCGAAAAACACTTGGAAAACGTAATTTTAACAAAAATGATAAAAATGAAAAAAACGAGAGTACCTACCTAATAATCTAAGATACTACTTGTGCCATTGTTGTTTGGATTGCAATGATTTATAGAAACGGTGAAGGAAAACATCGAAAGGAAACTGGCATGTCTTGGCACCAAAAATTCATTTGCGTTGTTTTTAAAAACGGTGAAGAAACACATCTAGAGGAAACCGGATGTCTTAGAACCAATAGATTCGAAGACATGTGACATCTACCAACCCGCAGTGGATCCGCGTGGTGGGTTCCCATCCATCATGTGGCCCATTCCCTCTCATTGAGAGGACGCCTGTGTCCCAGCAGTGGGAAAATTATAGCCTGATTATGCTATGATGTGATACTAGAACCTGTTAACGTGCAACTTTCATTGACATTATTCACTTATGATGTCGATCATATAAACGGTTTAATGTGTATATTTTATGTTTAAAGGCAGATGAAGATTCGATACCTACAGAGTCTCGGACTTTGATGACATATTACTCGATTCTGGAAAAGAGTACGGAGTCACTCCAGCTGACATAACAAGAGTTATGCAACTAGAAGTCGTGACGATTGTTAATCCCTGTATGTGGGCATGCAGCCTCAAAAAAAGTGGATCCGTAAGTTTTTTTCTAAGTAACACAACTCTTTACCACGGTTGCCTGAAAGTGAAATTTTTCCTTGGCTGCGGCTTGGTATGTGTAGTGTATGTAGATATCAATATATATCGCACTACAAACCGATAATAGTATTGTGACGTTGCCTCGGGCGCACACGTCGCTCGGTTATAAGTACCGGTCCGAGTGGTGGGGAGATCAGTCGTTGTCAGGCTGTCGGACTGAGCGGTGGTGCGTTGGCGAGTCAACTAGTGTTGTTAAATGTGCATATTTTACATTGGCGACGAGGATAAAACTTAATTAAGTGGAAGTGGGGTATAGTGTAAAGAAAAAAAAAAAAAAAAAAAAAAAAAAAACCCCGTGGTGAGTTAAGTGAAATAATAGTGTTCCATGGGAGGAATACTAAAGTGCGCGACACTATCAGGTGAGTTCCTTATCTAGACCAGTACAGCCTACCTATGATTTTTAAATAATCATATTTAAATAATTGTGTTATTACAATTACCAAAGAGATGTTATGATTCAAGTAACCAAAACAATTTTATAAGTAATGGAAGTGATGACAGCCTTTAGAGTGTTACGACTCATTAGATCAGTACGCAGCTGCATTGCTAACAGTGTTTTTAAATGATTAACTTGGTTATTTTATTAGTAGTAGGTATCTATTGCTAAACTGACTATTACTGAGGTTTATAGTTTTTATAATACAAACAAGGTATTTGTGTGGATGTAATGTGGAGTGCAAATAATCACAATCACGCCTATAAAACTCACCAAGTGATATGTGTGATGTGTGTACGTCTGCTATTTTTAACAAAAATCATGATCAAATCAATATCACGCTTTATTTCTCTTATATTTAAGAGATAGGCAGAGGTGTTTAATAGTGGTTACTTTGGATAATTTCAAAACATAATGAAGCAAGTAAGCTGGCGTAGTGCCTGAAATAGCATAGTTATTTTTTAGTTTTGTTTATGCAGTGTAAACAGTTTATACTGATCATTAAATTGATATTATGGAAGCAGCATAGCTGGTCATTTAATTGACACTGATTGACAATATTCAGGGGAATTATATCCTCAACAGCTTTTTTGGTAATTAAACTGACGTGATAAAAGTGAGCAATGTAAAGTAAATAACACACAGTCATTGGCTAAATAAAAACCGTTTCAGTTTTTAAGCAATGATTTGAAGTGTGTAAGGTGCAGTTTCAATGGGTGTTATACCAATACAGTGTGGAAATGAACATGAGAAATTAATTTTTAAAAGGGTACCAGTTTGTAACATTTCATTATTAATTGGGATAAGTTACATCGATTAGATAGATGGTATGTTACAAATAAATTATGGGTAGATAGGTTACGAAGTAACAAGCAAGTACTATGTCACCTTAGATATGTATTAAATATTTGGGTAGTACAATTAAGGTCGAAACCGGGACCTCACGCTTGGTTATTAGATTTGTGCTATATGAAACCAAAAGCAGTAGAACATTCCTACTGGTCATTCAATTGACAGTTGTGCACTAGTAGTAGTTGTAATTGTAAATCGTACGTGATTGTTTGTGTCAGGTAGTGCGAACCTACATGAAATTGTAAATCGTACGTGACTGTGTTTTATTAAAGAGCGTTGATGGCCTTGTCCGACATATGTCGTGGGTTCGAAACCAGACAGGCATTTTGTGTTATTATTCCACTCATCACCAGTGGACGCTTTTTGTTAGTAGAGTATACCTACTGGTCATTAAATTGACAAGTCATCAAAGGATGACAGTTATTGCAGTAGAATATATCTACTGGTCATTAAATTGACAAGTCATCAAAGGATGACGGTTATTGCAGTAGAATATATCTACTGGTCATTAAATTGACAAGTCATCAAAGGATGACAGTTATTGCAGTAGAATATATCTACTGGTCATTAAATTGACAAGTCATCAAAGGATGACGGTTATTGCAGTAGAATATATCTACTGGTCATTAAATTGACAAGTCATCAAAGGATGACGGTTATTGCAGCAGAATATATCCACTGGTCATTAAATTGACAAGTCATCAAAGGATGACAGTTATTGCAGTAGAATATATCTACTGGTCATTAAATTGACAGTAACCGCAGTAGATTGTATCTACTGGTCATTAAATTGACAAGTCGTCAAAGGACGACGGTGGTTGCAGTAGAATATACCTATTGGTCATTAAATTGAAAAGGTGAAGGAAAACATCTTGAGGAAACGCCGATCCTAGAAAAAATACTTCGAAAGACATGTGACACTTACCATGCACTGTTTTCGCGTGGTAGGTTAAGAGCATCCATTAAATTGGAAGCATTGGGCATCCATTAAATTGGAAGCGGAATTGCAGTAGAATATAGCTACTGGTCATTAAATTGACAAGGTGAAGGAAAACATCTTGAGGAGACCGGTATGTCCTGGAACGGATGCTTCGAGGGACATGTGATCCATTAAATTGGTAGCATTGGGCATACATCAAATTAAAAGCAATTAACAATCATGAAATTGGAGGTATTGGGCATCGGATTGGAGAAGAATCCGGATCATCATCATCATTTCAGCCGAGAGACATCCACTGCTGGACGTGGGCCTCCCCCGGGTGTCACCGCATTGGCCGGTCCCGTGCGACTCGCATCCAGCGGATCCCCGCAACCTTCACGGCGCATCAAACAGCGTATGGCTATTACCAGATCCTCCATGGATCAGCTTGGAAAAATATGGAAAAGCCACAGTACAGGAGGAATGGCGACGGGTTGTGAAGCTTGCCACTACCCCTGATGATACGACCACGACCACTCTGCCAAGTGTTTGACAACGAAGAAAAAGAAGATCTAATCACTGGCAACATACACTGGTCATAGACTTTCGTATTGTGACACTGCGGTAAGTTCAACGAGAAGATTCCGCACGGCTTCCCGAAGGCTGCCCAGCCGGGTCGGATTCGACGATTGACCTCTTTCTCGAGGTTGAACCTGCCTGGCTGGACCGTTTGTCCCAGGTAGGTACACGAAATATAAAGTAAAGTGTGGTGTCTCCGATCTTGATAGGAGTGGGTGTTACATGGGCGTTTAACGTGACCTTGGTTTTGTCCATGTTCGTTTTGGGACCTACTCTTTTGGAAGCTCTGCTGAGGTCATCGAGCGTTGTGCTGGGGTCCTGCAGGGTCTCAGCCAAGACTACTGTATTACCGGCGTGCCGTGGGAGAGTGATGTGCTCGCCGTTGGCGTTGATGCCGGGCCCTCTCTGGTCCGGAACCTTGAGGGCGTCCTCCGGTGCGGTGGTGAGCAGTTTCGGGGATATGACGTCTCCCTGTTTCATACCGCGCTGCAGAGGGATAGGCCAGAAACTGAGCGTACGTATAAAACAACCTCTTCAGCTTTACAGTATTGGTGTAAATGTCAATCAGATTGTGTACGAAGATATAGCCAGATAGAGAAGGAAGAAGCTTAGCTCTTGTCTGGGCTATCAATCATTTAAACATCTTTATTTTATGAAGCAATTTGATTACCGACCACAAAATATTGAAGATATATTATAATATTGATAAAAGTCAAAGAGGTAAGAGAAATTCTCTCGGTATATCTCATGTTGTATGAAGGAGAATGCTCATGGTTATCTGGAATTCCGTACCATGCTGCGTCAAAATCAAACTTTGTTTTCTAATCTACACTTATCATATTAACTCCTTCAAGAGTTCTTTTGTAAATAAAATCGGAGTTTTGGAGTAATTTTATAAAAAAGAAAATAAGTTGTAAAAAATAATTATGTAATAAATAATTTGGTAAATAATTTTGAAGCAAACGTCATAAGTATTTATAACATTGAGTTAAATATACTAGAGATGCAAACCTCAATAAAATGTGTCAAAAAAAAAAAAAAAAAAAAACACTTTTTAAACGCGACGACGTAGCTTTGAAACCACAAACATTTAAAAGAAATCATTTTTTATTTGTTTACATTTTTTAAATATTCCAATATTAAAACAATATGAAAAACGTTTAAAAATCAAAAACAATTAAATAATATTAAAATCACTTATTTCATCAATTACAAAACTCTCCCACAAATGTGGGAAACTAAAACAAGTTTTTAGTGGTAACACTGAACCTAATTGTCAAAATTCAAAATTTCATTGAATTAATTGTGTTTTGACAGTGATATTAACCAATACACGTGGGACGTATACATGTGGGAACACAGAAACAATAAAATTAGGTACGTGTGGAAAGTTATTGCGATTAATTTGTCATGTTTTTGTGATTTTGAATCGCACTCTTTCACTACGCATTTGCCCATATTTTGTCGCGTGTCACTTCGGTACTGCGTCAAACAGAACACTGAACTGACATAAGCTACGCATATGACCCTGGTCATATGCCCGTGGCAACGCCTTGGCGCGGTAATTGCTAATCTAGTGTAACTTAGATATCTATGATTTAAAATAAAAAGAAACTGTTGGAATGACTGTCCATTTATCAAAACAGTTTCTATAACATGCTACATCTCCAAAGAGATCTAAAAAGACTTATACAAGTAATATATTTGAATGTCTTTGTACATCTCTATGACCGGTTGTGTGAACGTCATGTAAAGGGAGTAAAACAATATTCATACTTCTATACCTTAAATTATATTCCCTGTACAAAAAATCAAATTCCTAATGCGTAATGGCTAAAAAATGAAAAAAAAAAACATAAGTCATTATGAAAGGAAACGAAAAAAAAATGGAAAGGAATATGGAAATAGGAAAACGAGATCATACTGACCCAGAGGTTAGAGTAGACGATAAAGTTTATAGATAAGTTAGTGGTGGTTATTGGAAGTGATGTTCAAATGGGGTAACTGGGTAAACCCTGAGAAGGTAAAGCATTAAAACAAATAAAAAAGAAACTGGTTGTCTATCTAGTAAAAGGGAGAATTGGTTATATAAATAAAATATAAAATGTAAATCAGTATGATTATCTAAAAAGGAAATCAAAGGAGGAATAAAAGGAATCGGTCAGTCTAGCGATAGACACCGTGAGAGGTGGACGTACGATTGAGCCATTGCTGCGCGTAATAGTGAGACAGTGATATAGCGATTAGTAGTGATAGCCGTGATAGTGAGCACTATAGGTAGTAAGCAGATAGTGTCCTTATAGAAATAAAAATAATTAAAAGAAACTAAAATAAGGGAGGGATGTAGTGTATGTAGATATCAATATATATCGCACTACAAACCGATAATAGTATTGTGACGTTGCCTCGGGCGCACACGTCGCTCGGTTATAAGTACCGGTCCGAGTGGTGGGGAGATCAGTCGTTGTCAGACTGTCGGACTGAGCGGTGGTGCGTTGGCGAGTCAACTAGTGTTGTTAAATGTGCATATTTTACATTGGCGACGAGGATAAAACTTAATTAAGTGGAAGTGGGGTATAGTGTAAAGTAAAAAAAAAAAAAAAACCCCGTGGTGAGTTAAGTGAAATAATAGTGTTCCATGGGAGGAATACTAAAGTGCGCGACACTATCAGGTGAGTTCCTTATCTAGACCAGTACAGCCTACCTATGATTTTTAAATAATCATATTTAAATAATTGTGTTATTACAATTACCAAAGAGATGTTATGATTCAAGTAACCAAAACAATTTTATAAGTAATGGAAGTGACGACAGCCTTTAGAGTGTTACGACTCATTAGATCAGTACGCAGCTGCATTGCTAACAGTGTTTTTAAAAGATTAACTTGGTTATTTTATTAGTACTTAGTAGGTATCTATTGCTAAACTCGTGTTTTAATAAGGGGGAAAATATAATGACCACCAAAAATAACTTTGTGACCACTATCATCTATTACCTAAAATATCAATTGATCACCAAATTTAGTAAATTGAGCACCAAATTTTAATAAGGTTGTTGATGATTATTTTTCGGTGGTTGGTGGTTATTTTTTTAAAAACCATTCAAAGGTAGGAGCCCCGCCAAGCGGGGTTCCGTCGACCGGGTTTCCCTTGACTCGGATGCAAGAGCATAACAGTTCAATTTCTGGTGGTTATTAACTAAAAAAATAAATTTTTGGTTCTAATTTCACCATAAAATGGGGATTAATTTTGGTGATCATTTACTAATTTTGGCAATCAAAAGTGTTTTTTTTGCTTTTACATTTTGCTAAATCTGATGGTTCGTTAATTGTATGCCTTTTAATAACCCCTGTCATGTGAAATTTCATAGGCAACTATCACTTTTTAAATTACAGCTAGATGACAAAGGACAGTACGTTCTATATCCCGGTCTGACCTACGTTAGAAACATTGTTACGAATGATGAAGCATACAGCGGTCTCGAAAACATAGCAAAACAGTGCGAGTCAGGTATTCAACTTTTTATCTAGATCATTTGAACTGTCGATTATGCCTATCTATCTTAAATATATAAAAGAAGAAACTGACTGACTGACTGACTGACTGACTCATCTATCAACGCACAGCCCAAACCGCTGGGTGTACAGATACCAATTTTGGCAAGTAGGTTCCTTATGTGGTCTAGGGGTGCACTAAGAAAGGATTTTTCAAAATTCATCCCCTAAGGGGGTTAAACGGGGCTCCAAAGTTTGTATGGGGAAACAAGATTAGTTAGACTATTTTGTTCGAAACTTCACAGGAGTGCTCCTATTGATAAATGAGTAGAAACGGGTTTCAGGTTTTTTCAGAATTCAACCCCTAAGAGGGGGAAATGGTGTGGCGGCAAAGTATAAAAATCAATGCACAGCCCAAACCGCTGAGTCTAGAGATTCCAAATTTGGCACAAAGGTTCTTTATGAGGTTTAGGGGTGCATTAAGAAAGGATTTTTCAAAATTAACCCCCTTAGGGGTTGGAATGGGAGTCCAAAGATTACATGGGGAAATAAGATTAGTTAGACTACTTTATTCGAAACTTAACAGGAGTACTCCAATCAATAAATGAGTTAACATTTGTGTTTCAGGTTTTTTCAGAATTAAACCCCTAAAGGGGGAAATGGGGTAACAAAGCCTGAAATTCAACATAGGTATTGTTTTTATGGTAAACTGGGTCGGGTGTATTACAAAAACAACGATTTTAAGATTTAGTGTGGTGGACCTGAAATACAATCATTCCCTGTTGGGGTGCGATGGGGTTGAAATGTCTAAAAATCAATATGGGTGTCGATACCGAGATTATCAGGGGCGCTGATTACGAAAATGGCATTTATTTTGAGATCCAGAAGATGGCGGATTCGACTTCTAAACAGGGTTATTGTTGATTTATTGTGATGATTGTGAT
This sequence comes from Xestia xanthographa, assembly GCA_905147715.2. NCBI lineage: Eukaryota > Metazoa > Arthropoda > Insecta > Lepidoptera > Noctuidae > Xestia > Xestia xanthographa. Next base: position 11,772,579 of record LR990657.1, on the reverse strand, counting down.
AACGATGACGATGATTGTGATAATGATGCTGATGATTATGATGATGGTTGTGATTACGATAAAGATTGTGATAATGATGATTGTTATTAAGATGATAATGATTGTGATTACGATGATAATGATTGTAGTAACGATGATTGTGATTGTGATAGTGATTTTGATGGTGATTGTGATGGTGATAGCAATGGTGATGGTGATTGTGATTATGACAGTGACGGTGATAATGGTGAAAATGATTGTGATTACGATGATAATGATTGTGATAACGAGGATAGTGATTGTGAGAGTGATTATGATGGTGATGGTGATTGTGATTGTGTTAGTGATGGTCATTGTGATAGTGACGGTGATTGTGATAGTGATAGCGATGGTGATGGTGATTGTGATTCTGACAGCAACGGTAATAATGATGATTGTGATTACGATGATAATGATTGTGATAACGAGGATAGTGATTGCGAGAATGATTGTGATGGTGATTGTGATTGTTTTAACTTGATTTTGTGATAGTGACGGCGATTGTGATCATGATGATTGTGATTGAGATGATAATGATTGTTATTACGATGATAATGATTGTAATTACGACGATAATTATTGTGAAAACGATGATGGTGATTGTGATAGTGATTTTGATGGTGATTGTGATAGTGACGGTGATTGTGATGGTGATAGTGATGGTGATGGTGATTGTGATTATGACAGAGATGGTGATTGTGATAATGACGAAGATGATTGTGATTACGATGATAATGATTGTGATAACGAGGATAGCGATTGTGAATGTGTTTCAGCCTGTCCAAATGAATTTAAATTTCAGCATATAAACCCCATAACAGTCATAAAAGGTTTTAAGCAAATTAAGATCAAATTAACGGAAGATCTATGGGGTATGTCTATCAAAGCTTGTACTTCAATTATTGAGACTGTAGCGCCGTATTTAGCCTCAATATTTAATTTGTGCGTGGATCAAGGGGTCTTCCCGGATCTAATGAAATTCAGTAAGGTAATACCGCTTTTTAAATCCGGGGACAGTAAAGACACCAATAACTATAGGCCCGTATCCGTGTTGCCGGTTTTCAGCAAGGTGTTTGAAAAGATAATGCTCAATCAAATGCTTAACCATTTTAACACTAATAAAATATTACACGAGCAACAGTATGGTTTCACCAAAGGACGTTGTACAACTGACGCCGGTTTCACTTTATTAAAACACATATTTACTGCGTGGGAAGAGGCACAAGATGCCATAGGAATCTTTTGTGACCTTTCGAAGGCATTTGATTGCGTAAATCACGAAACCCTGATCTTGAAACTTCAGCATTACGGTTTAGGTAAACTTGCGCTCAGTTTAATAAAATCGTATTTGAATGATAGACAGCAGCAGGTACAAATAAATGGAGTCAACTCAATGGGTTTAAAAGTAAAAATGGGTGTACCACAAGGTTCGATATTGGGTCCCTTCCTCTTTTTAGTATATATTAATGACCTACCCCATCTATTTAACAACCATCCGCATATGGTGTTGTTTGCTGACGATACTTCTTTAATATTTAAAATAAACAGACGTGCCACTAATCTTGATGACGTAAATAACGCCCTACTGCAGGTCCACGATTGGTTTACCGCTAATAATTTAGTACTAAATGGGAAAAAAACTAAATGCATTAGATTTGCTCTACCAAATGTCAAAAGTAGTGATTGTGACATAATATTGAATCAAGAGAAACTAGAATTTGTCGATAAAACGGTTTTCTTGGGAATCACGCTCGACTCAAGGTTACAATGTGGTCCTCATCTAACATCTCTTGCAGGACGGCTAAGCTCAGCAGCATATGCTGTTAGAAAAATCCGTCAATTTACTGATGTTGATACCGCGAGGCTGGTCTATTTTAGTTATTTTCATAGTATTATGTCATACGGTATTTTACTATGGGGACGGGCTGCAAACATCGAGTCTATATTTATTCTGCAGAAAAGAGCCATCAGAGCCATTTATGAATTACGTAGACGCGATTCTCTAAGAGAACTGTTTAAGGAAATTAATATCATGACAGTACCTTGTCAATACATCTATGAAAACATCATGTACGTTAGAAAAAATCGGCATTTATTCAGTAAGAGAGGGGACAGACACCACTATAACACTAGAAATAGGGACCAACTAGTTCAGCCAGGTTTCAGGCTTGCTAAAGTGGATTCATCTTTCATGGAGTACTGTTTGAAATGTTACAATAAAATACCTCCCCACATTCTTCAACTGAATGAGACGAAATTTAAATCTTGTATAAAACGCACACTATGTAGGCAAGCATATTATAAGTTGGGGGATTACATTGATGATAAAAATGCTTGGCTAAATGCTGGTCCTGCTCCACAACCATAGGTGGGGGGGGCAAACTAATTGTTTGTACTGGTCGGGCATTATTTGAGTCCATCGACACGTAAAGAAGAAGATGAAGAATTGATTCCCATGTTAATGTATTGTGGAAGCTGCAGAAGATTGTAAAAATATACTTGCATTGTATAGATTCCAGTTCTTAGTATTATATAATTGCATAGCACATGTGTGAGTACTTTGTACTGTTCAGCCACCATTTACATTTATTTATCTTTCATTGACTTGAATATGCCTTGGTGACTGAGAGAATGTCATGCTCACTTAAATGTCTCGCTGATGGTGGCGGGTATGTCGGGTCATTTAGTTCCCTTCAATATGGTTGAGTTGAATGGCGCCGGTACATGCGTCATGTCTGTGAACGGGCGCTGTCAGTTGGGACTGGTCATCTCTTAGCTGCCAAGGTTCATTTTAATTACTTTATTCATACATTTTTAATCTAATCTTTCACTCTGGATGCTCTTAGTGTGCACGTCTTTCTACATCGTTCTCACATATATGTATAATCTCAAAATTAATGATGTAACCAAGATTTTGTAACAATATTTTGATTTTAAAAGAGTGTCCATGGAGTTTCTTGCCCATTCTTCTCCATAGAGATCTACGCTAGGGAATGGGCAACTACAGTACTTTCTCAAGTTATTATGCCTTGTGACTGGGACTGTAGCTTTGATTTTCTTTTTTGTAATTTTGACTTACAAAAGTGCCGTAATGGTCTAATTGAAATAAATGCTTTGAGTTTGAGTTTGAGATGGTGGGTGTGATTGTGTTAACGATGGTGATTGTGATAGTGATGGTGATTGTGATAATGATTGTGGTTGTGATAACGAGGATAGCGATTGTGAATGTGATGGTGGGTGTGATTGTGTTAATGATGGTGATTGTGATAGTGATGGTGATTGTGATAATGATTGTGGTTGTGATAGTGATGGCGATTGTAATCATGATGATTGTGATTACAATGATGATGATTGCGATTACGATGATAAAGATTGTGATAACGATGATGGTGATTGTGATAGTGATTGTGATAGTGATTGTGATAGTGATAGTGATTGTGATTGTGATAGTGATTGTGATAGTGATTGTGATTATGATAGTGATTGTGATAGTGATTGTGATTATGATAGTGATTGTGATAGTGATAGTGATAGTGATAGTGATTGTGATTGTGATTGTGATAGTGATAGTGATTGTGATTGTGATAGTGATTGTGATAGTGATTGTGATTATGATAGTGATTGTGATAGTGATTGTGATAGTGATTATGATAGTGATTGTGATAGTGATTGTAATAGGGATAGTGATTGTGATGGTGATTGTGATGGTGATTGTGATAGTGATTGTGATTGTGATTGTGATTGTGATAGTGATTGGTGATTGTGATAGTGATTGTGATAGTGATTTTGATAGTGATAGTGATAGTGATTGTGATTGTGATAGTGATTGTGATTGTGATAGTGATTGTGATAGTGATAGTGATTGTGATAGTGATTGTGATAGTGATTGTGATAGTGATTGTGATTGTGATAGTGTGTGATAGTGATAGTGATGGTGGTTGTGATAGTGATGGTGATTTTGATGATAATAATAAATTGTGATTATTATGAAATTTGGCACATACATAATTTATAACCTGGATTAACATGTAGGTTACTATTTATCCCTTTATTATGATTCAGTGGGACAATTACCGAACTTGACGCGTGCGAAGCCGCGGGCAACAGCTAGTAATATATATTGGAAGGGACAAACGGATTAACACGTGTTCACGACATCATACTGAATCCGAATCATATAAATTTTTGTCGGTAATCTGCTGCTTCTAAGGGGGTTAAACGGGGCTCCAAAGTTTGTATGGGGAAACAAAATTAGTTAGACTATTTTATTCGAAACTTCACAAGAATTTTCCTATTGATAAATGAGTAGAAACGGGTTTCAGGGTTTTTCAGAATTCAAACCCTAAGAGGGGGAAATGGGGTGGCAAAGTATAAAAATCAATGCACAGCCCAAACCGCTTAGTCTAGAGATTCCAAATTTGGCAAGTAGGTTCCATATGTGGTCTAGGGTCGCACTAAGAAAGGATTTTTCAAAATGCAACCCCTAAGGGGATTAAACGGGGCTCCAAAGTTTGTATGGGGAAACAAGATTAGTTAGACTATTTTATTCGAAACTTCACAGGAATGTTCCCATTGATAAATGCAGAAACGGGTTTCAGGGTTTTTCAGAATTCAACCCCTAAGAGGGGGAAATGGGGTGGCAAAGTATAAAAATCAATGCACAGCCCAAACCGCTGAGTCTAGAGATTCCAAATTTGGCAAGTAGGTTTCATATGTGGTCTAGGGTTGCACTAAGAAAGGATTTTTCAAAATGCAACCCCTAAGGGGATTAAACGGGGCTCCAAAGTTTGTATGGGTAAAACAAGATTAGTTAGACTATTTTATTCGAAACTTCACAGGAGTGCTCCTACTGACAAATGAGTAGAAACGGGTTTCAGGTTTTTTCAGAATTCAACCCCTAAGAGGGGGAAATGGGGTGGCAAAGTATAAAAATCAATGCACAGCCCAAACCGCTGAGTCTAGAGATTCCAAATTTGGCACAAAGGTTCTTTATGAGGTTTAGGGGTGCATTAAGAAAGGATTTTTCAAAATTAACCCCCTTAGGGGTTGGAACGGGAGTCCAAAGATTACATGGGGAAATAAGATTAGTTAGACTACTTTATTCGAAACTTAACAGGAGTACTCCTATCGATAAATGAGTTGACGTTTGTATTTCAGGTTTTTTCAGATTTCAACCCCTAAAGGGGGAAATGGGGTAACAAAGCCTGAAATTCAACATAGGTATTGTTTGTATGGTGAATTGGGTTGGGTGTATTACAAAAACAACGATTTTAAAATTTAATGTGACGGCCCTAAAATAACATCATTCCCTGTTGGGGTGCGATGGGGTTGAAATGTCTAAAAATCAATATGGATGTCGATACCGAGATTATCAGGGGTGCTGATTACGAAAATGGCATTTATTTTGAGATCAAGAAGATGGCGGATTCGACTTCTATAAAGGGTTATTGTTGATTTATTGTGATGATTGTGATAACGATGATAATGATTGTGATTACGATGATGATGATTGTGATAATGATTGTGATGATGATGATATTTATTACGATGATAATAATTGTTTTACGATGATGATGATTGTGATAACGATGATGGTGATTGTGGTAGTGATTTTGATGGTGATTGTGATGGTGATAGTGATTGTGATAGTGATTGTGATAGTGACGGTGATTGTGATGGTGATAGCGATGGTGATGGTGATTGTGATTATGACAGTGACGGTGATAATGATGAAGATGATTTTGATTACGATGATAATGATTGTGATAACGAGGATAGTGATTGCGAGCATGATTGTGATGGTGATTGTTTTAACTTGATTTTGTGATAGTGACGCCGATTATGATCATGATGATTTTGACTGAGATGATAATGATTATTATTACGATGATAATGATTGTAATTACGACGATAATGATTGTGAAAACGATTTTGGTGATTGTGATAGTGATTTTGATGGTGATTGTGATAGTGACGGTGATAGTGATGGTGATAGTGATGGTGATGGTGATTGTGATTATGATTGTGACAGAGATGGTGATTGTGATAATGACGAAGTTGATTGTGATTAAGATGATAATGATTGTGATAACGAGGATAGCGATTGTGAATGTGATGGTGAGTATGATTGTGTTAATGATGGTGATTGTGATAATGATGGTGATTGTGATAATGATTGTGGTTGTAATAGTGATGGCGATTGTGATCATGATGATTGTGATTAAGATGATAATGGTTGTGATTACGATGATAATGGTTGCGATAATGATGTAAGTGATTGTGATAGTGGTTGTGATCGTGATTGTGATGGTGATGATGATTGTGATGGTGATTGTGATGGTGGTTGTGATTGTGATAGTGATGGGTGATTGTGATGATATTGGTGATTGTGATAATTTATGAATTACGTAGACGCGATTCTCTAAGAGAACTGTTTAAGGAAATTAATATCATGACAGTACCTTGTCAATACATCTATGAAAACATCATGTACGTTAGAAAAAATCGGCATTTATTCAGTAAGAGAGGGGACAGACACCACTATAACACTAGAAATAGGGACCAACTAGTTCAGCCAGGTTTCAGGCTTGCTAAAGTGGATTCATCTTTCATGGGGTACTGTTTGAAATGTTACAATAAAATACCTCCCCACATTCTTCAACTGAATGAGACGAAATTTAAATCTTGTATAAAACGCACACTATGTAGGCAAGCATATTATAAGTTGGGGGATTACGATTACGAATGCTTGGCTAAATGCTGGTCCTGCTCCACAACCATAGGTGGGGGCGGGGGCAAACTAATTGTTTGTACTGGTCGGGCATTATTTGAGTCCATCGTCACGTAAAGAAGAAGATGAAGAATTGATTCCCATGTTAATGTATTGTGGAAGCTGCAGAAGATTGTAAAAATATACTTGCATTGTATAGATTCCAGTTCTTAGTATTATATAATTGCATAGCACATGTGTGAGTACTTTGTACTGTTCAGCCACCATTTACATTTATTTATCTTTCATTGACTTGAATATGCCTTGGTAGCTGAGCGAATGTCATGCTCACTTAGATGTCTCGCTGATGGTGGCGGGTGTGTCGGGTCATTTAGTTCCCTTCAATATGGTTGAGTTGAATGGCGCCGGTACATGCGTCATGTCTGTGAACGGGCGCTGTCAGTTGGGACTGGTCATCTCTTAGCTGCCAAGGTTCATTTTAATTACTTTATTCATAAATTTTTGATCAAATCTTTTACTCTGGATGCTCTTAGTGTGCACGTCTTTCTACATCGTTCTCACATACATGTATAATCTCATAATTAATGATGTAACCAAGATTTTGTAACAATATTTAGATTTTAAAAGAGCGTCCATGGAGTTTTTTGCCCGTTGTTCTCCATAGAGGTCTACGCTAGGGAATGGGCAACTACAGTACTTTCTCAAGTTATTATGCCTTGTGACTGGGACTGTAGCTTTGATTTTCTTTTTTGTATTTTTGACTTTCAAAAGTGCCGTAATGGTCTAATTGAAATAAATGCTTTGAGTTTGAGTTTGAGTTTGAATGATGGTGATTGTGATTACAATGATAATGATTGCGATTACGATGTTAATATTGTGATAACGATGATGGTGATTGTGATAGTGATTGTGATAGTGATTGTGATTGTGATAGTGATTGTGATAGTGATTGTGATAGTGATAGTGATTGTGATAGTGATTGTGATAGTGATTGTGATTGTGATTGTGATTGTGATAGTGATTGTGATAGTGATTGTGATAGTGATTGTGATAGTGATTGTGATAGTGATTGTGATAGTGATTGTGATAGTGATTGTGATTGTGATTGTGATTGTGATTGTGATTGTGATAGTGATTGTGATAGTGATTGTGATAGTGATTGTGATAGTGATTGTGATAGTGATTGTGATAGTGATTGTGATAGTGATTGTGATAGTGATTGTGATTGTGATAGTGATTGTGATAGTGATTGTGATAGTGATTGTGATAGTGATTGTGATTGTGATAGTGATTGTGATAGTGATAGTGATTGTGATTGTGATAGTGATAGTGATGGTGATTGTGATAGTGATTGTGATAGTGATTGTGATAGTTATTGTGATAGTGATTGTGATAGTGATTGTGATAGTGATTGTGATAGTGATTGTGATAGTGATTGTGATAGTGATTGTGATTGTGATAGTGATTGTGATAGTGATTGTGATAGTGATAGTGATTGTGATAGTGATTGTGATAGTGATTGTGATTGTGATAGTGATTGTGATTGTGATAGTGATTGTGATTGTGATAGTGATAGTGATTGTGATAGTGATTGTGATAGTGATTGTGATTGTGATAGTGATAGTGATTGTGATAGTGATTGTGATAGTGATTGTGATAGTGATTGTGATCGTGATTGTGATTGTGATTGTGATAGTGATTGTGATAGTGATTGTGATTGTGATAGTGATTGTGATTGTGATAGTGATTGTGATTGTGATAGTGATTGTGATTGTGATAGTGATTGTGATAGTGATTTTGATAGTGATTGTGATAGTGATTGTGATTGTGATTGTGATTGTGATAGTGATTGTGATAGTGATTGTGATAGTGATTGTGATTGTGATAGTGATTGTGATAGTGATTGTGATAGTGATTGTGATAGTGATTGTGATAGTGATTGTGATTGTGATTGTGATAGTGATTGTGATAGTGATTGTGATAGTGATTGTGATAGTGATTGTGATTGTGATTGTGATTGTGATAGTGATAGTGATTGTGATTGTGATTGTGATAGTGATTGTGATAGTGATAGTGATTGTGATTGTGATAGTGATAGTGATTGTGATAGTGATTGTGATAGTGATAGTGATTGTGATAGTGATTGTGATCGTGATTGTGATTGTGATTGTGATAGTGATAGTGATAGTGATTGTGATAGTGATACTGATTGTGATAGTGATACTGATTGTGATAGTGATTGTGATTGTGATAGTTATTGTGATAGTGATTGTGATAGTGATAGTGATAGTGATTGTGATTGTGATTGTGATTGTGATTTTGATTGTGATTTTGATTGTGATAGTGATTGTGATAGTGATAGTGATTGTGATAGTGATAGTGATTGTGATAGTGATTGTGATTGTGATTGTGATTGTGATTGTGATTGTGACTGTGATTGTGATAGTGATTGTGATACAGATAATGATAGTGGTTGTGGTAGTGATAGTGGTTGGGGTAGTGATGGTGGTTGTGCTAGTGATGGTGATTTTGATGATAATTATAAATTGTGATGATTATGAAATTTGGCACATATATAGTTTGTAACCTGGATTAACATGTAGGATACTATTTATCCCTTTATTATGATTCAGTGGGACAATTACCGAACTTTACGCGGGCGAAGCCGCGGGCAACAGCTAGTGTTACATAGACATGTACAAAAACAAAATCAGTTTATTAATCAATATAGAAATACAGGTGTGTCACTAATAGTCTTAGTTTTTGTTTAAAACTATTAGCTCCTTAGTCCCCGGTGTCACCAAGTCAGGATCTGATGATGGTATCCCAGTTATATCGAAAGATATCCTCAAATAATAGGGGACGTATAGTCAGTCATAACAAGTCAGGCGTTGGTAAGTAGTTAGGGAATTCTTTAACTCTTCATCATTGAAGAATACTATGGATTCCATCATCAGCTCAGTGTCATGAAATGATAATTTTCAGTGAGATTGAAAATCTGCCACAGCGTATCGAGTAAATGTGTAGCCTACCTTAATGTTTTTTTAAAAAAAAAACCATCAAACGACTGGTGCACAAATAATTAAATGATTTTTTATTGTGTTTTGCAGTTCAAACTAACAAGATGCAGGGAGGGATATTAGTCTGGTAAATGAATGATTGTGGTTGGAAAAGTTGAAAGCAGAAAATGTGACTTATGAACTTTGTTTGGACTAGTTAGAAGATAAACATATTAGAAGTCCTGACCCCTCCGAGGTGAGCCCGAGGGGGGGGGGGGGGGGGCAAAGAAGGTCCCGTTTTTTGGTTTTTTGCTTATATCTCGAAAACGATGCGTCGTACAAAATTTTGTTGTACTACATAATAAAACCTCATAAAATTTTCTTCAACTTTGCTTTTCAAATTTTTTATCTATCTCTTATCGTTGAATTGGTATAAGCTCCGAAAAACGATCAATTTTTAAAAAAAATTCATACAATCTGTCCCGTTCGTTGTTTTTGGTTTATATCTTGAAAACGGTGTGTCGCATGAATATTTGTTGTACTACACAATGAAATCTGATAAATTCTCTATAACTTGGCAATTTTTTTTTTTACTTTTTTTTTTTTTTAAATATTGGAGATAGATAAAAAGTGTGACAAACAAAGTTGTAGAGAATTTTATGAGGTTTTATTATGTAGTACAACAAAATTTTATACGACGCATCGTTTTCGAGATATAAGCAAAAAACCAAAAAACGGGACCTTCTTTGCCCCCCCCCCCCCCCTCGGGCTCACCTCGGAGGGGTCAGGACTTTTAATATGTTTATCTTCTAACTAGTCCAAACGAAGTTCATAAGTCACATTTTCTGCTTTCGACTTTTCCAACCACACCCCCCTTTTGAGCACTCATTTACCAGACTATATGAAATAAACAACGGGACATTGTTTTGTTCCTTTTAGATTCATTTTATAAAATAATAATTGAACAATACAAGTTTTTGTATGTGCTTTCTTTACATATTCCCAATACTTACATAAAACCAGGCTTAATACCTACCTAATTCTTTAGTTCTGAATGCGTTGTCATAGCGCTCATAAGAATTTCTATACAAAACTATTGCTTGGTGTCTAATATCTCGGAAACGTGATACTTTAGAACATTTTGCCTTTAACAAAACTTGTTTGTATTGATACCAACTATCGATTAATATAATAATATGTCTTATGCGTGGCCGTTACTTTGAAAAAAAAGTCATAGTGGTGGAAGAAAGTCCAGCCAAAAAATTCAAACCCCTTTCGTCTCATTCAGTTGTAGAATGTGGGGAGGTAACGTATTTTATTGTAACATTTCAAACAGTACCCCATGAAAGATGAGTTTAATTTAGCTAGCCTGAAATCTGTGGCTGAACTAGTTGGTCCATATTTTTAGTATTATAGTGGTGTCTGTCACCTCTTGTGTTAACCTAAGTTATACAGAAGACCGAAGAGTATAACCTGCCTCTCGGTTTAGCGTTTGTGGACTACGAGAAAGCCTTCGATTCGATCGAGACCTGGGCTGTAGGTACTGCAGTCTCTCCAACGGTGCCAAATCGACTATCGGTACATCGAGGTGTTGAAGTGTTTGTACAAAAACGCCACCATGTCAGTCCGATTTCAGGACCAAGCCTCGGAACCTATCCTAACTGTAAATGTGTAAATTGGAGACTCTACACTCGAAGTTGTGGACGATTATTTGGACCCTGTGACAAACGGTCCAGTTAGGTAGATCTATAAACTTCGAGAAAGAGGTCAATCGTCGTATCCGACTCGGCTGGGCAGTGTTCGGGAAGTTGCGCGGTATCTTCTCGTCCAACCTACCGCACTGTCTCAAGACGAAAGTCTATGACCAGTATGTGTTGCCAGTGATTACATACGGGACCGAAACGTGGTCGCTCACAATGGGCCTCATCAGAAGGCTTAAAGTCACCCAAAGGGCAATGGAGAGGGCTATGCTCGGAGTTATACAGCTATGTTCTGGAGTGGCGACCACGAACCGGAAGACGTTGCGTTGGAAGGCCTCCCACTAGGTGGACCGATGACCCGGTGAAGGTTGCGGGAATCCGCTGAATGCGAGACGCACGAGATCGGTCAATGTGGCGACACTTGGGGGAGGCCTATGACCAGCATTGGACGTCTTTCGGCTGAAATGATGATGCATTTTCTTTTTCAAAAAGAAAATGTTGACACATTTTATATGGAGAAAATAACCAATTCACTGTAAAGTTTATATAGCTATATCTCTTGTAGTTTGCAATCGTCAAGTGTTTTTATATAATTGCGAATAATTCGCGAATAATTAGCGCGGTCGGTGCGGTTCGTTGCAAAAAATTTCCGCTTTTAGCGCTGTTGACGCTGTTCAGTGGATAACATTGAGCATTAAGAATAGACGTCGATTGTGTATAATTACATCACATTCAATTGCTATTGTTTAGGATATTTAGATAACAAAAGTGCATAGGGATTTGTAGTTAATCATGACAGACACGGAACAAACTGCACGTGATTAGGAGTGCTAGACTGAATAGAACAGCATGTTTGAGTTCACGTGTTTGGTTATGAGTGCTGTGGTGGGGAGCATAACCAGCATTTATGTAAGTATCATTTAACATTCATTTTATTATTATTTATATATAGTATACATACATATTTTATTATTATTATTTTTCTTTTTTTATCTTTTTTTTTAATAGGTTTTTAAATGTATTTGTTACTGTATTGATAATATTATTTAATATGTAATTTTCAACACAATTGTGTAAATTGTTTATGAATAAATAAATGAATAAATGATCAGTATAACAGTGAGGATGTATTATAAATGTTTGTTCTTCTTTCACGCAAAAACAGTTAACCAGATTTGGGTGAAATTTGGCACACAGGTACTTTATAACTTGGATAATCATATAATTATGATACTTTTTATCCCAGTATTACGATTCCGTAGGATAATTACTGAATTCGGTGCGGTCGACGCCGCGGGCATAAGCTAGTCCAGTACAGTCCTTTCACGGTATCTATTAAGTTAACTAAGCTGTGGTTTCCATGAGATACCTGCAGAACATATTGTTTTACACCAGCTAGCGGTAAATAAACCAGGGCCGAGTCTCGACATAGATAGCGATAAATTCGCAAACTTTCGATCGCTGATTACTAGGGCTCGGATAAATATGTGCTAAAAATCCCAAAATATGTACATATAATATGGGTCTAAAAAACAGAAATATGGAAAAATATGGACTAAAAAAACAACTATTATCAAACATAAAACATTTAATGTAACATATTGTTTGAAAAAATATATTAAAAATCAACGAAATTCAATTGTTTAGCTAAAATTTAGTAGCTAAAATTTAGTCTACCGTTATTCGAGTTGTTGCAGTACATTAAGTTAAATTTTCAAATTTGAAGCTCCTTCTGTTTGATCTGAAAAACGCTTTAAATTGACTGAATGACAATATTAATATTCCCGCGGCGCGGCGCGGCACTATGGAAGCAAAAATTATGCAGTTTTTGCTAGTTAAATTATTAAAGATAGGAAATATGGACTAATGTAATTAAATTCTTAAAATATGGACTGATGCAATTTAATTCTAAAAATATGGTCTTAAACTTGAAATATGGAAAAATATGGATTCTTTTTGGAGAAAACCAACTAATGAATGAAATTGATTAAAATAAAAAAATACGTGTTTACATTATTTATCCGAGCCGGTTCGGTGGCAATTCGGTTGCAATAATGGTGCTTGCTAGTAACGCAAGTCTCTACATCCAAGATGTGTTTCTCGCAAGCATAATTACTTATGACGATTTGGTGATGGTTGCAAGAAACGCATCTGGATGTAGAGACTTGCGTTACTAGCAAACATCATTATTACAACCGAATTGCCACCGAACCGAAAACCAGGTGTGGAGGTGTAGGGCACGCCACAATTGTGGCGATAAGTCCCCTCTTTGAGGAGTGGCTTGAGAGACGCCACGGCGTCCTCACCTTCCGCCTAACGCAGGTCCTCACCGGACACGGTGTGTTCGGGAGGTTCCTGCACCGAATCGGGCGGGAGGAAACGCCCGGGTGCTTCCATTGTGAGGATCGACCGGAAGACACGGTGGAACACACGGTGGAGGTGTGCCCCGCGTGGGCGGAGCACCGCCGTGTCCTCGAAGCGGCGATCGGCGGCGGCGACCTCTCGCATCCGGCCCTGGTGCAAGCCATGGTCCGGAGCAAGACGGAATGGGACGCCGTCACCTCCTTCTGCGAAGCAGTAATGCTAGAGAAGGAGGTGGCGCAACGTGAGAGGGAGAGAACCTCTCAACGTCCCGGCCGCCGCGGGAGACGCCCCGGGCGTCGGGGGCCACCACCACGTGGCCCCCGGCCACCGTAGGCGCGGGCCTGTGGACGGTGGGCTATGGGCTAGCTCGCCGTCCGTCCGTCTCATGACGACAGGCCGTGTCGACGGCGCGTTCGTGTTCCACGCGCGCCTCAAAGAGAGTCAGCAAAAGGGAAGGGGTCCGTAGGGACCGATGCCTGCCGGGGTTGCGGGACTGTTCGAAAGAGATACCGTGGCCCCGGAACACAAAGGGCGATGAAGGAACATGGATGGGTTTTAGTCAGTAAAAGTCTGACACTCCCTCCTGCTCCGCCCAGAGCGGGAGGAGTTATTTGATGATTTCCCATACGAAAAAAAAAAAAAAAAAAAAAGGTGTGGAGGTGTCGCACAGGGTGTATGTACATTGTGTTTGTTTTGAAGCTTGTCACTTAAACTTCAAGTACAGTAGTGGTAGCACATGAGTAAGTAAACAGGTGGTAGTGTCGGACTTAATTCCATAAGGCATTTTCTGCCAGTCAACGTCTGGATTAAAAAAGGTTACACTGTGATAACGTACAAAAATAAATAAAAATGTCAATTTATATTTAGCCCTTCTTCCTTTCTGTAACTTTAATAAATTCTGCGTTTTTTTTTTTATATTTAAAGGCCGGTACTGTATCGGGAGTGGAACTCAGTAACACACAGGAATTTAATGTTATGATAATCAAGTGTGCAAAGGAGAATATGGTAACAGCCAATGAATTACTCACAGCCATAAAACTAGAAGACATAACCGGTGTGAATCCCTGTTTCTGGACTTGCTGCCTCAAAAAAGCTGGATTTGTAAGTTCTTTTTAACTAGACAGTACCCAGCTCTTTACCATTGCAGAATAACTTTTCCATAAGGCATTTCAAAGTTTATTTTTTCTGTAGAAAGACGATCAGTTTGAGGAGACACTTAAAGAATGTTATCATCATCATCAGCCTATTAATGTTCCCACTGCTGGTACACAGGCCTCCTCTCTATGAGAGGGAATGTACTATAATCCACCACGCGGGCCCAGTGCGGATTGGTGGATGTCACATGTCATGTCATGTGCGTAAAGAATTTGCTGCATGCTTATTTAGATGCCGATAGTAAAATATGTTTGTACTTTCTAAATTACAGCTCAATGACAATGGACGCTACAATGTGGAGGCCGGCCTGACCTACTTTAAAAACTTAATTAAGAGAGATAACACATATACCATTCTAGAACAAGTAGCAACACAGTGTGAGTTAGGTATAAATCAAAATCAAGTCATTTATTCCAATTAAGAGGGAACAGGGACTACGATTTTCACATACAAATGTATACTCCTTATTTTCTTCTTGAATAATGCCTCTAGATAGAGCAATATTTTTTTTTTCGTATCATCAAGGAAAAGACAGAAACGTACATATCAACAAGGAAAGGACAGAAACGTGTCTACTGTAGACACGTTTCTGTCCTTTCCTGTTTTTCAGCAACTAATAAGTAAAGAAAATAATGACCTAAAAATGACAAAAATGCCCGAAACGTCGATCCCGTTCAAATTTTTGTGATAATCAGTCTGAGCTGCAGTTGTCCCTACCGCACTCTTCAGGGCAGGTTTTATGCAGCGCGACGGCGATAGTTTCTTCAAATACCTACTTTTCAAATTCCTCGTAGGCCTGTTCCCTCTTAAGCTCCTACTGTTTTAGCTGGGAAGAAGAAAACAAATTTATTTTTCGACGACTGCCATTCACTCTCATTTGCGGCCTCGGAAAACCCTGTAGCATATATGCCATAGGGTTTTACGAGGCCGCAAATGACCATCACTGCTCTTGCATCTCATTGTCTAGTGACAAACAAAGAAAATAAAAGCTAAACTTGTGTGAAGACAAAACGAAATGCAAAGGGATAAGATGTAGCTAATTTAATGGTCTGCTGAATGAATGAATGAATGAATGATACATTTATTTGCAAGAAGGTAGTTAACATAGGTAAGTTCTTAATATCAATTGGTTTGACTATATTCGGCTTTTCGGCCATACAAATATTTTGATTTTACATCTTGGTAATACTAATAGCGTGCAGTACATAATCATTTAGTAATTAGCAATTACATATAAATACTTATCACAATTAAAATTACAAATCAATTAATAAAATTAAGTAAAATTAGCCTCATTTAAAATAATAATTTATTCATATTAAAATAGCGATCAATAATAAATATGTCATGTCAATAAAAATAGTATTTGATGAATCCAAAAAAAAAATGAATAAAAAATAGCAAGAATAAGTAATAGCAAGAATAAGTAAAAATATTCCAATATTGTTGCAAGTATTGTATCAATGTGCCAATATGCTAGATAGATAGATAAAAGACCGAACGACTGGCACGTGATAACGATCTAGACACTTGACCTGCGCTATGTTTTATACTTAGGTATACAGTAATTAATTTGATTATGAACTGGGTAGGTACCGATTTTGTGATTGACATTGCATTCAACTGAAATATTTATTTTCATAATTTCAGTACCCGAAAGCCGGAAAAACGGTATGTGCGCAAAGGGTGCCATGATAGCCACTTGTTTTGTTGAACAGTTGGATCGAATACGGTATGTAAAATAGTAAGGGAAAATCATTTTGAATTCTGTAACGAATAATTTTGCAATCAAATTTTCTTTTTAGGTTCTTCTCCAAACGATAAATTATTAAACTCTTAATTAAGGATAAGCGGCAGCCATTCTCTTGGACATGGGCACATCACGAGTGGATAGTGATATTTTAGTGTTTTTTTTTTCTAATTTAGCTTATAAACTGTCCCACTGCTGGGTCGAGTCCAGATCGTCTCGCCACCTCTTTCTGGGCCAGCCTCGGCAGCGCCGTCCGTCTTCCGGTAACTATTGTGTGGAGACTTTTGCCCAGCGGTCATCGTGCATGCGACTGACGTGACCCACCCAATCCCATTTTTGCCTAGCAGCCTTCTTGCCAACGTCCACTACCTGTTTTGGATCGAACCCTGTCTTGTCTTTTGACACCCAGAATGCTGCGTTTCACTGCCCTTTGACAAACTTTGGAGTTTGTAGTATTATATTTGGCGGTAGCTCGTATCGATAGATGTGGAGGCATATTTCAAGTCATATATTTTTTCCACTGCGAGGATCGACCGGAGGATACGGTGGAGCACACGGTGGAGGTGTGCCCAACGTGGGCGGAGCACCGCCGTGTCCTCGAAGCGGTGATTGGCGGCGGCGACCTCTTGCGTCCGGCCCTGGTGCAAGCCATGGTCTGGAGCGAGACGGAATGGGACGCCGTCACCTCCTTCTGCGAAGCAGTAATGCTAGAAAAGGAGGTGGCGGAACGTGAGAGGGAGAGAACCTCACGTCCCGGCTGCCGCGGGAGATGCCCCGGGCGTCGGGGGCCACGTGGTGGCACCGTAGGCGCGGGTCTGTGGATGGTGGGCTATGGGCTAGTTCACCGTCCGTCCATACGACAGGCCATGTCGATGGCGCGTTCGTGTTCCACGCGTGCCTCAAAGTGAGTCAGCAAAAGGAAGGGGTCCGCAAGGACCGATGATACCGTGACCCCGGAACACAAAGGGCGATGAAGAAACATGAATAGGTTTTAGTCAGTAAAAGTCTGACACTCCTTCCTGCTCCGCCCAGAGCGGTAGAACTCATTTGATGATTTCCCATCCGAAAAAAATAAATAAAAAAAGTCATATGTTTTTATTTAGTTTTCTTTATTTATTTCCTTTACATATTATTTTCATTTTTATGAATAAAAAAACTATATAAAATATCAGCCTACCGGTTGGCATCGGGAACAGGGTTCGAGTTACCAGTGGTCAGGGCTCTTGAGAAAAGGACCTTCTAACAATACGCGCTGTGTCCAGAAGTACTGCTTTCTGGATCAAGTCGTTGATCCAGGTACCTAGCGAAAGCCTCTTCAGATGTTGGTGGGCTACTATCGGCACAATGACTGCTGTACTCACATCCCACATGTTGATAACCTCGTGAGCCAGATCTACATACTAGAATTTCTCTGCTTTGGTCTGAGGTTCTCGTCATGCGGGACGCTCTATTCGATCTATCACCACAATGTCTTGCTTCAGAATATTTTGTTGTTTTCCTTTGTTATTATTTTTATTTAATGTGTATAATTATTTATTTAAGTATAATTTAATACCTGTCGTACCCTGTAGTGGAGCAGGCTTATATACAGATGTCGCATCCTACGTACTAAATGTCATGCGGGACCGTAATATCAACAATCACTGCGCGACGCTCTATTCGATCTATCACCACAATGTCTTGTTTCAGAATATTGTGTTGTTTTCCTTTGTTATTATTTATTATTTAATGTATGTATATAGTAATTTTACTTGATGTCTTGCTTCAGAATATTTTGTTGTTTTCCTTTGTTATTATTTTTATTTAATGTGTATAGTTATTTATTTAAGTATAATTTAATACGTGTCGTACCCTGTAGTGGATCAGGTTGACATACAGATGTCGCATCCGGGTACTTAGAACCCTGGCCAGGACGTACTAAATAACATACCTACATGGTGTCAAACTGTTGTGGGCACAGAATAGGATACGGGTAAACTATAAAAATAGCTGCTTTACCTTATTGTTACAGAGTCAATAACTAACACTATAAAGGGTGTAAAAAAACTCATAAAGAAGCCGAAAGGCACTTGTTCTCCCCGTCATTGCGACCATTTTTTTGTTCTACACCATACCTGGGAACCTTCTAATTACGGAGATATTGGGGTCAAAGTTCCAACTTTTTACAAGTTTTTTTTTAATAGGTACTAATTTTTAATATAAGATTACGACCCGCGTACTATTCAACCCATCTATCAGAACAATTTTTTTGAGTGCGTTATATTGAGTTCTACCACAAAACATGATTTTTCACCCAAAAAAAAGTCGTTTCCCAGCAATATTTTTTGCGTAAAGTTACTTAGTTTGATGTACAGAATGCTTGGTTGATGGCATCGTGATGAAGTTTTTTAGATAGATAAATAAGTGGCCGTTATTTCATTGAATAGGTAGTAATTAAGTATTAATAGTGAGTTAGTTAGTGAGTTATATTAGTTTTATACTACAAATACATTTTTATTAAGTGCAACGACAAGAATATCTTGACATCGCTTTATTGTTTTGAAAGTTTCATAATACCTAAATGTATTAACATACCTATGTTTCATTGTTCCTAATTCTGTTATAATAGTTTTATTGCTTTGCTGCGAAGGGCTAATAATTATAAAAGGAGATCAAGGGGATGGTATTATTGCTTTATCTATACCAGAAAAATCGCGTAAATAAAATAAAAATTCAAAATCACGTAACAACGGTAAAAACTTACGTTCTATTTTGCTCTTTTCTTGTGGAGTTATAGGCTTTAAACAAGAGCCAGTATAGTATATCAAGGAAGTCCCAGCTGCAGTTAAATTCTTAACCATACGCCTAGCCTTTTCCCAACCATGTTGGGGTCGGCTTCCGGTCTAACCGGATGCAGCTGAATACCAGTATTTATCCTTAACCATACACCACAATATATTAAAAATATTTTTAAAACAAGTACATTGAAAGACGTAACATAAATCTGAACTTGGCAGCAGTCTATGACACCGTTTATATTGCGGTTGCTATGGAAGTTTGTCAACCTGATCGCTGATTCTAAGTTTACTCAAATTAATTGCTTCTTCTGATTAAATCTTCAACTTTAAGTGAATTTCCTTGAAGACAAAAGTTGGTGGCGAGATGAAAAGAATGGTCTGGCTCGGGGTAATATACTAGCTCTATTACTGTTCAGAAATGTTTAGTACCATCTGTCAAACCTGACCACAACCCGTTTTCTGTAAGCTTCTGTACTGAAAATAGGTACCTTGTAAGTTTCAGATTTTGAGATTGAGGCTAATCTTTCTAAAGCGCTTTTTGATCTACTGAGATCAAAAAGCGCTTTAGAAAGATTAGCCTCAATCTCAAAAAAATGCGTCAATTTGACTGCAAATTGACGCATTTTTTACGGATTTAAGAGTGAGTCAATCAACAGACTTCCATAATCAATCCATCTTATTCAATAAAAGCACCAAGAAAATTGCAATACGTTCAAAAAACACTAAATAAGTCCTTCATTCAATAAGCATAATTATTATTTTTTCAATGAATACCTAGAAGAAAAAATAAAGCTGTTTTTTTATTTTTAATACTTACATTCCCTGATTAATTAAATTAGATTAGTAATATTGTCTGTACGTATATAATTTTTTGTCACGAGCATTGTTCAGTGTCAGCATGCATTCTTACTCAAGTAGGGTTGGTGATTTCAGGCCTATATTATAAATTATAAGCCCAGGTTTCACCACGTTTTTATCTTTTACCAAAATCAGTGATGTCGAAGATAAACTTAGAAAGTACAACTACGAGTTTGTTCATAACGCTCTCAAATAAATCCCTCAAAAATGTAAACGTGCGTCTTTTACGTTCGTGACTGCTTTACCATTATGATCAAAGCCGGACCTACTCAATACTAACGGACAATTTTCGATGATGTCATTTCAAAATACACAGGTAGGTCCCTTCATTTTCCGAATGCTGGTTTTTCACCTGGAAGCATTTACAGTGAATATAATACAGGCAATAGCAATAGCTATAGGGCTAGGTATATAATTTGAGATATTATAATAATTATACTGTTTATATTGACAGTACTTCATAATATTTATATAAACAAGGCGTGAAAATAGTTTGCAGTGTATTTTATTGTTGGGATAAAAAAGAATCGGGGGTAAAACATTAAAAAGTACAAAATGTATAATTATGTTTAATTATCTTATTTTAAGCGGCCGTGGCTGTAAATTTAAACAGCGTTTATGTAAGTACAGTTTGTTTTCTTTTTTGGTTCATTTTCGTTTTCACTGTTTTCAGTAAATCTACCGATTTTCGTAGCATCTTTTCGGCAAATATTCGCCCCTTTTCAATATTTTTTTGAAGCTGACGACTACGCTTTTAATGTTCTCGATCATAAATTTTGCCTTTATTTCATGTGGCAGAATCTCCTGAGGTTACATTGATTCTATTGGAGTGTGCGAAGGAGTATGGAGTTAAGAAGAATTAATAATTACGCTTATGTAATAATAATTTTATACTATTAATTAATAATCTATGCTAATAATTATATTGTTTAAGCCAAATAAATAAGCTGCAATAATAATTATACATTATATAACTAATAATAATTTATACTATTCATTAATTTATCCTAGAAAGTACCCAAGATAGAATTATAATGTTATTTGTTGAGAATTTATAAATGCTTCCTCTCTCCTAACTCACTTATCTTGCTGTGCCCGACAGGGTCCATGTGATCTAATTATAAGTGTTTACCACCTAAGTACCTACATGTGGAATGCAATAAAGTATTGAGTATTGAGTCAGAGACGCTAACATGGTAGCCGTTATGGAAGCAAAAGACACTACAATAATAGAGCCCTGTTTTTGGGGCTGTATTCTTAAAAAAGTTGGACTTGTAAGTATTTTTCCCCCTGTTCGACTCGTAAAAAATAAGATTCTTCTTGTTTTTTACGGGCCCACCATTTGTTTGGCGTACCGAATACATGCTCATGTCCAGTCTAGTCCCATTTGAAAAACCCATTTTCAATTAAACTATTGTTCTTTCATTTTACAGATCAGTGACAAAGGCGAGTATAATCTAAACAATGGCCTGAAATTCGTTGAAAAAATAACGCCTAACGACTATGAACAAGCTAAAATAAAAGAAATAGCAACAGAATGCGAGTCAGGTACATTTATCTCTTTGAACTATATAATTATATGATAAAGACCTTCTTGATTTTATTAGCTACTAGCTGACGTCCCGCGGTTTCACCCGCGTAGTTCCCGTTCCCGTGGGAGTATGGGAATAAAATATAGCCTATAGCACTCACGAATAATGTAGCTTTCTACCAGTGAAACAATTTTTAAAATTGGTTCATTACTTCCGGAGATTACCCCCTCATACAAAATTACAAACATACAAACTTACAAACAAATGTTACCTCTTTATAATATTAGTATAGACTAGCGGAGGTCACGCGGTTTCACCCGCGTAGTTCCCGTTCCCTTAAGAGTACGGGAATAAAGTATACCCTATGTTACTTAGGGTGAATGTAGTTTTCTAATGGTGAAAGAATTTTTGAAATCGGCGCAGTAGTTTTTGAGTTTATTCATTAATAACATGCATACTTACACATTAGTATCATTTTGACTTGAAAAGTTCATGTTCGATTTCAAGAGTAGTTTTAATTTAGTTATTGCTTTTTAATTTCAGTTAAAGATAAAGCCGTAAGCGACGGGGAAGCAGAGTGTGAAAGGGCTGCGCTGGTGGCTGCTTGCTTTATGGAACAGGTGGAATCCAGAAGAAAGCAGGTCTATATAGGCTCATTTCTCATATTTTATTTCTACTTTTTAATAGTAGACTATGCACCTATATGGGATGAAGCAGTGTCTTACATCACGGACACTTTTTTAATCCCAAACACAGCGAGGGATTCTAGGATTTAAGCTCGCCGAAGACGTAGACCCCCGAGCAACTCTACTTTTCACACCTACTGCGAGGAAATACAATCTAATTCGATTTTTAAAGTAAATAATTCAGTACAATATACTGCCTGGCTAGAGCTTAGGGCAATAAATTACTTGCTTTACTTTAGGTTTGCATAACATATTATTAGACATTTGCGAGCAGGTGGTGTGAAAACAACTTTAAACTAGTCACAACTCTATTTTGTTGAAAATATTTCATGAGAATATTTTTATTTTATTTTCAGGAACATCCCTGAACCCAACATACACTGCGTTACGGTGGAATCTTCAGGACTTGGACTTATTGCCAAAATAATTTACACATTACATCATTAAGAATTAAAGAATTTACTTTTAACTTGTCTGTTTTTTTTCTGCTTAAATAATGTATGTACATTTATGTATCCAAATAAAGTTTTTTTTACTTATCCTATATTGTCCCACTGCTGGACAAAGGCCTCCCCCATAGCCTTCAACTCTTCTCTCCTTGCGGTTTTCTCTAGCCAATCACTCATAAATGCCTCTAGGTCGTCACATTAGCGTTTTCTAGACCTCCCTCGGCGACGACGCCCGTCTTCTGGCACCCAATGTGTGTCAACCCATCGGTCCGGATGCATTCTACAGACATGGCCCGCCCAATTCCACTTCAACCCAGCAGTCTTATTCCCCAAATCAGCGATTCCAGTTTTGGAGCGTATTGTGGTATTACGTATTCTGTCGCTGAGCTTCATTCCTAACACGCTACGCTCCATCGCCCTTTGGCAAACCTTGAGTTTGGACTTTTGCGCTTCAGTCAAGGACCAAGTTTGAGCACCATAGGTAAGGATGGGCAGAATGCATAATTATGTCGACGAGTTTGCACTTCAGGGTTAAAGGTAAGTCACTCTTTATCAGCGACTTCATGGACCAGTAGCTCTTCCAGGCGTTCTCGACTCGGCGGTCGATTTCTCTGTCTTGCCTGTTTTCGAAGGAAACCAGCTGGCCCAAATAAATGTACTCATCGACATAGTGAATTTCATGCCCATCTACCTCAACCCTACTTTTTGTGCTATTGGTCATCACTTTGGTCTTTGATTGGTTCATCATTAGTCCAACCTCAAGGCTTGCTGTGCTCAGATCTTGGAGCATCTGTTGTTACTCGGCAGCAGTCAGTGCAAATATGATGATGTCATCAGTGAAAAGAAGGTTGGTGAGTTTCTAGCAACCAACTGTTATACCTTTACTGCACCATGAGTCTGCTAGGTTCTTGAATACCTCCTCAAGGGTGTTAGTAAATAGTATGGGGGAGAGCGGGTCACCCTGTTTCACACCTTTGTCTATTTTGAAATTTTGACCGGGAAAGTTAAGTTTAATGTTGGCTGTGCTATAGTTATATATTATTTTGAGGATATTGTTGTAGGTTTAGTATAACTGTTGATTTTGTAAGGATGAAAATAGGGCTTAATGTTTCACGCTGTTAAATGCCTTCATATAGTCCACGATGGCCAAATATAAAGGTTTACCAAATTCCATGATTTGGTTTAAAGCATGAAGGTGATCTGTAGTGCAGAAACTTGGGCGGAAACCAGCTTGTTAGGGTGGTTGGTGAAAATCTAATTTTGTATCAATCCGGTTATGTATAACTTTGATGAAAGCCTTGTTAAGATGTGACACTAAGCTTATCTTAAATATATAAAAGAAGAAATTGACTGACTCACATATCAACGCACAGCTCAAACTGCTGGGTCTACAGATTCCGGGTGCACTAAGAAAGGATTTTTCCAAATTTACCCCCTGAGGGGTGACGGGGCTCCAAAGTTTGTATGGGGAAACAAGATTAGTTAGACTATTTTATTCGAAACTTCACAGGAGTGCTCCTATTGATAAATGAGTAGAAACGGGTTTAAGTTTTTTTCAGAATTCAACCCCTAACAGGGGGAAATGGGGTAACAAAGTCTAAAAATCAATGCACAGCCCAAACCGCTGAGTCTAGAGATTCCGAATTTGGCACATTTTTTCCTTATGTGGTGTGGTTATTGGTTCCTTGTGTGCTACAGCATACAAACAATAACCATAGTCCATAGTTGTTTTTGTAATACACCCGACCCGATGTATCGGGTCGGGTGTATTCAACGACGACGACGACGACGTCGTTGTAAAACAACGATTTTAAGACTTAATGTGGCGGACCTGAAATACCATCATCCCCAGCCCTGTTGGGTGTCGATTCCGAGATTATCAAGGGTGCTGATTACGAATATGGCATTTATTTTGAGATTCCGAAAATAGCGGATTCGACTTCTATACAGGGTTATTGTTTATTTATTGTGATGATTGTGATATTTGGCACAGTTAACAAGTAACATAGATACGAGTTAACATAGATAGTTGAAACCTGGATTAACACGTAGGATACAGTGTTGAGTCGTTCAGCAACTCGTCCCACAAGTGTTGGTGAAAACGAGCAATCAGGCATTGAGTTAGGTGACACTTAATGTTGGGGAAAACAGGTAATTACTCATTGAGTGAGGTGACACTTAGTGTTGGTGAACACGAGCAATCATGCATTGAGCTAGGTGCCTCTTAGTGTTGGTGAAAACGGGCAATTAAGCATCCAGTTAGGGGACACTTAGTGTTAGTGAAAACGGGCAATTAGGCATTGAGTTAGGTTTCACTAAGTGTTGATGAAAATGGGCAATTAGGTATTGAGTTAGGTGCCACTAAGTGTTGATGAAAATGGGCAATAAGGTATTGAGGTAAGTGACACTTAGTTTTGGGAAAACGGGCAATTAAGAGTCCGTGCACAAAGTTCACTCGCTAGAGTTTAGGCAAATTTGTTGCGATCCTATGTTAGTGTGCATTGTTCATGCAGATACACGCACACACGGGTGAAGATCGAGCGTAGTGATCGCTTAAACCATTTTGATCCTGTAGACGATATTATTTTATGATACATAATTATAAAGTCAGTACGGTTTAGAAATAAAAGTCTGGAATGTGTGTCTACTGTATATTTATCACAATCAAAATAGAAATGGTTTAATTTTGTATTAGAAGAATTTAGATACATATAAACATTTTACAAAATGATAAATAAAAGTGCGAGTTGGACTCGCGCACTGAGGGTTCCGTACAAACTTTTTAAAGGACAAGTTAATTTTTCTGGATCTGGGACTTTTGCGCGAAAGACACTTGCGCGAAAAGACAAATGCGCGCATGGACTTTTGCGCGATTGGACTTGACATGACGAAATGAGATCAAAATGAAAATCCAAGATGGCGCCGAGGAAAACTTCTGTTTTTTCCATCATGGGTGTCGTTTTTTATGGTTTTTGGGGTTGCTGGTTACGTAACTGAAGTCGAAATGCAAATCCAAGATGGAAAGACACTTGCGCGAAAAGACAAATGCGCGCATGGACTTTTGCGAGATTGGACTTGACATGACGAAATGAGATCAAAATGAAAATCCAAGATGGCGCCGAGGAAAACTTCTGTTTTTTCCATCATGGGTGTCGTTTTTTATGGTTTTTGAAGTTGCTAGTTACGAAACTGAAGTCGAAATGCAAATCCAAGATGGCGCCGAGGAAAATTTTTGATTTTCCGTCATGGGTGTCGTTTTCTTGGTTTTTGGGGTTGCTGGTTACGAAACTGAAGTCGAAATGCAAATCCAAAATGGCGCGCAGGCAAATTTTTGATTTTCCGTCATGGGTGTCGTGAGTGTAAAAAACTTGTATTATTATAATTAAATGTCTATTAAGTGTATTAATACCCAAGATTATTGTTTTCACGGAAAAATACACTGTAACACGTAGTGATTGGTTTCCTAACTCGACCGGTAACCTATTACACGAACAGCTGATGTACCTGCGGATCTATCTGGGGAGTATAATTGTTTCCTTCTAATGTCTAATAAGTAGCTCATATTAACCAATTAAAAGCTCTGTAGCACTAAGTTCATTATTCTGACTAATCTGGCACTCTTTTGTAGTTGAAGTTAGGTTCTATGTCAGTTAGCACTTGTTAGTTATCTAGTTGTGTAGTTTGTAATAACTAAATGTACTTGCTATCTATATATTTAATTAACTAAATACACAACAAAAAAGTACGTTGGTTATTCTTTAATAATTTTTGGCATTATTATTCAAATAAGTCCAATAATTTTAAACCAAGAGTCCTACCCACTTCATAAAAAAGTTATAGACATGAAATCAATTTAAAGTTTAATTTAATTTAATAATCTTATTAAAGTATTTTGTGTAAGACTCATAAGCCTACCACAGTTACCAATTTATTAATCACATATTCCAGTCTATTCTCATTTTCTTCTTTCATTTCTAGCTTTCCTAATTTTGTCCATTCAATTAGTTCTCACCATTCTTTGTACTTCTACTTTCAGTTCTATTCCCTGAAACCATGCCTGTGATGACCCGTAAGGCAACTACCCAGGAGTTACAGGCTAAGTTGAGAACGGCCCTTGATGAACTTAAGGAAGCAAACAGCAAATGTCAACAGCTGTTATTGGATAGAGAGGAACATGAGGTTGAAATCGAGAAGGTCGTTCACAAAAACACAAGCCTGAAACGGGAGCTAGTGGACCTGCACCAACAATACATGGATGTTGTTCAGGAACGGGACAATCTGCGGGTGGTCACAGATGGTTTCAACGACTGCAGTAACCATTATGAAATGGCTTTATGTAAGGTTAGGGACTTAGAAGTTGAACTGCTTCATGCCAACAAACAAATTATTGAGTTTCAGAAAGAAAGAGAATGTACTCAGGTTAGGGAAACAGATCACCTATATAATCAATTATTGAATTCAAATTGCAACCCACATTTCTTAACAACAATAGATCTTACTGAAGATTCTATTCTGAAATATAATTGTAGTAGTTATAAAGTAAGCCAAAATAAAATAAAGAAATATGCAAAACTAAATAGAATTATAAAAAAATGCAAGAAATTTAAAAAACAACAAAAACACAGTTCCAAAAATATTCAACTAATAAAAGAACGTGTTTTCCTCATAAAAAAGTTGAATAATTATCAAATTAAATTAGAGGATAGTAAGAAGTTTTATGAAATAGACACTCAAAACTTACAGTCTGAAATTCAAGTTTTAGAGCGTCAACTAAAGTCATGTTATTCTATGTATGTAAATTCTCAAAAACAAATTAAGGAACATATCCTTGCTGCAAACGAATTAGTTGATAGCGGTAATAGTAATGCATACTGTGTAGACACGATGACCTTCAACAACACTCAATGTACATCACAAAGTGAATCCAGCCCGGACACTCTCCTACCCGAGGTAACGGAGAACCCGGCCCGGCTGAGCAGTGTTCCGGGCTGTATCTCCATTCAAAATTCACCAGATATTGTACAAGGTTCATCACAGGTAGGTCAAATAGATAGTAGTTCTCCCCCTTCTTGTAATACACACAGTTGTTGCTCCATTTTGTTCTCAGATAGTATAGGAAAAGGGTTAGGCAAGTTAATTAGTAACAATCTGAGTCATTCTTCTCTAAATTATTGTACTCCTCAGGCTTCTTACAACCAGATAATAACATCAATAACTCGGAAGGAATTTGATCCTAATACCATTATAACTGTACTTGTAGGTAACAGTTCTAACGTTAAACTTGATGATATCACGGACAATGTCACTCAACTATTAAAACTAAATTGTAAGAGAGTAATTCTGTGCTCGTTCCCGTACTTTACGAAATTGTCTAGCAAGCAAAACCATAATATCCATGCCTTAAATAATCATTTGCATTTTCTAGTTAGTCACTATAGTGACAGGTTGACATTTTTCGACACTAACAGTTTCGTTCAGAAATTGAAGTCAACCAGAAACCATGCGTACTTGCCTATTAGTTTTAGACGTCAAATAGCTCGGCTATTAGCTTTTAATATAAACTCAGACATATGTGGTATGTCGCAGTTTTTTGTAAATAGGTCTACGGAAATTAGTAATTATACTAATTGTAATTATACAAATAGTATTAGCTTAGATTTAAACTAGTCACTAAGACAATAGAAGGTACGAGTGACAATTTAGTTAATCTTGTCAACTTCGAGGTATCTTCTAGCTCTCAATCAAATAACTGTAAAAAAGGGGCTGAGCAGAATTCCTTAAAATTGTTTCACCAGAATATTCAGGGACTTTCTTCCAAAGAACTAGAAATAGAACTATTTTTAGAAAAAACTAAGTTTGATATTATCTGTTTTACTGAACATTGGATGAAAGATTATGAAGTAATGCAAATAAATTATGAGAATTACAATGTGAGCAGTTGCTTTAACCGAAAATCTAAGATGCGTGGGGGTTCATTAATCCTAGTAAAAAATTGTATTAAATCTAAGTCTCGTAATGATATAGTCGATCTATCGGTTGAACATAGCATTGAATTGTCTTGTGTTGAGCTAGATAAGCATATAATAGTGTGCGTTTACAGACCCCCTAATTACCTGAACTATTCTATCTTTGAGTCAGTAATGGAAGATGCTTTGGCAAAACTTGTAACTGGTAATAAACCAATAATTATCTGTGGTGACTTTAATGTCAATATCATAGAGAATAATGTGAATAGCAGTAGATTCTTATGTCTCTTTAAATCATTTAACTTGTCAAATGTGTTTTCAGAACCAACTCGAATTACGACAAATACTGCTACATGTATCGATAATGTTTTTTGTTGCTGCGATTACATAAATAAATCCATCGTAAATTACCTGCCTTCAGATCATAGTGGTCAGACGGTTACTTTCGCGTACAATAGACAATTACAAAGAATTCAGATACAAACTAGACAAATAACACCCAGCAATCTAGACAAATTTAATAATAATTTAATTAGCAAGTTAGGTATACCGGGTCATATTAGAAACAATGCAAATGTATTTTATGAAGAATTCTTTTCGGTAGTGCACACCGAATTTAATAATACTTTAAAAAAGAAATCTAAAACTATTGGCCCAAAGTTTATTTTCAGTGACTGGGCAACACAGGGTATTCGGAAAAGTAGGGAACGATTGTTTGAGCTGTACGGCCTTAAGCCTTACATCAACACTGAAGCTTTTAATAAATATGTTGCTACTTACTCGAAAATTTTTAAAAACACTTGCAAGGTAGCCAAATCCTTATTCATTAGCAACAAGATTAAATCAGCCGACAACAAAATAAAAACGGTTTGGAAAATCATCAACAGTGAAACAAATAGAAATAAAAAACAAGGCAATGACTTCACACTAGAGACATCGCGTGGCCTTGTGAGCTCCAACAATGAAGTTGCTCAAGAATTTGTAAATTTCTTTACCAGTATCCCACTTAAAACTACAGAAACCTTAAATTCCTCTCCCTTGCTCTCTATTGATTTATTGAAAGCGAACGTTTCAGCCTGTCCGAATGAATTTAAATTTCAGCATATAAACCCCATAACAGTCATAAAAGGTTAGCAAATCAAGATCAAATTAACGGAAGATCTATGGGGTATGTCTATCAAAGCTTGTACCTCAATTATTGAGACTGTAGCGCCGTATTTAGCCTCAATATTTAATTTGTGCGTGGATCAAGGGGTCTTCCCGGATCTAATGAAATTCAGTAAGGTAATACCGCTTTTTAAATCCGGGGACAGTAAAGACACCAATAACTATAGGCCCGTATCCGTGTTGCCGGTTTTCAGCAAGGTGTTTGAAAAGATAATGCTCAATCAAATGCTTAACCATTTTAACACTAATAAAATATTACATGAGCAACAGTATGGTTTCACCAAAGGACGTTGTACAACTGACGCCGGTGTCACTTTATTAAAACACATATTTACTGCGTGGGAAGAGGCACAAGATGCCATAGGAATCTTTTGTGACCTTTCGAAGGCATTTGATTGCGTAAATCACGAAACCCTGATCTTGAAACTTCAGCATTACGGTTTAGGTAAACTTGCGCTCAGTTTAATAAAATCGTATTTGACTGATAGACAGCAGCAGGTACAAATAAATGGAGTAAACTCAATGGGTTTAAAAGTAAAAATGGGTGTACCACAAGGTTCGATATTGGGTCCCTTCCTCTTTTTAGTATATATTAATGACCTACCCCATCTATTTAACAACCATCCGCATATGGTGTTGTTTGCTGACGATACTTCTTTAATATTTAAAATAAACAGACGTGCCACTAATCTTGATGACGTAAATAACGCCCTACTGCAGGTCCACGATTGGTTTACCGCTAATAATTTAGTACTAAATGGGAAAAAAACTAAATGCATTAGATTTGCTCTACCAAATGTCAAAAGTAGTGATTGTGACATAATATTGAATCAAGAGAAACTAGAATTTGTCGATAAAACGGTTTTCTTGGGAATCACGCTCGACTCAAGGTTACAATGGGGTCCTCATCTAACATCTCTTGCAGGACGGCTAAGCTCAGCAGCATATGCTGTTAGAAAAATCCGTCAATTTACTGATGTTGATACCGCGAGGCTGGTCTATTTTAGTTATTTTCATAGTATTATGTCATACGGTATTTTACTATGGGGACGGGCTGCAGACATCGAGTCTATATTTATTCTGCAGAAAAGAGCCATCAGAGCCATTTATGAATTACGTAGACGCGATTCTCTAAGAGAACTGTTTAAGGAAATTAATATCATGACAGTACCTTGTCAATACATCTATGAAAACATCATGTACGTTAGAAAAAATCGGCATTTATTCAGTAAGAGAGGGGACAGACACCACTATAACACTAGAAATAGGGACCAACTAGTTCAGCCAGGTTTCAGGCTTGCTAAAGTGGATTCATCTTTCATGGGGTACTGTTTGAAATGTTACAATAAAATACCTCCCCACATTCTTCAACTGAATGAGACGAAATTTAAATCTTGTATAAAACGCACACTATGTAGGCAAGCATATTATAAGTTGGGGGATTACATTGATGATAAAAATGCTTGGCTAAATGCTGGTCCTGCTCCACAACCATAGGTGGGGGGGAGGGGGGCAAACTAATTGTTTGTACTGGACGGGCATTATTTGAGTCCATCGACACGTAAAGAAGAAGATGAAGAATTGATTCCCATGTTAATGTATTGTGGAAGCTGCAGAAGATTGTAAAAATATACTTGCATTGTATAGATTCCAGTTCTTAGTATTATATAATTGCATAGCACATGTGTGAGTACTTTGTACTGTTCAGCCACCATTTACATTTATTTATCTTTCATTGACTTGAATATGCCTTGGTGACTGAGAGAATGTCATGCTCACTTAAATGTCTCGCTGATGGTGGCGGGTGTGTCGGGTCATTTAGTTCCCTTCAATATGGTTGAGTTGAATGGCGCCGGTACATGCGTCATGTCTGTGAACGGGCGCTGTCAGTTGGGACTGGTCATCTCTTAGCTGCCAAGGTTCATTTTAATTACTTTATTCATACATTTTTAATCTAATCTTTCACTCTGGATGCTCTTAGTGTGCACGTCTTTCTACATCGTTCTCACATTTATGTATAATCTCAAAATTAATGATGTAACCAAGATTTTGTAACAATATTTTGATTTTAAAAGAGTGTCCATGGAGTTTCTTGCCCATTCTTCTCCATAGAGATCTACGCTAGGGAATGGGCAACTACAGTACTTTCTCAAGTTATTATGCCTTGTGACTGGGACTGTAGCTTTGATTTTCTTTTTTGTATTTTTGACTTTCAAAAGTGCCGTAATGGTCTAATTGAAATAAATGCTTTGAGTTTGAGTTTGAGTTTGAGTTTACGGCATTTTCTTACGTGACGATTTCTACCAAATCGCACTTCCAAAATAGAAAATTATCTTTATTTCAAAATCAAAATGTAGGTACCATAGATTACCATGAAAGCCAATAATAATATGAAGTAGTGAAATCCCCTAAATGAAAGAATTTTCGGAATCGGATCAGTAGTTCCGCAGATTATTACCCTTACATACAACATATTATTAAGTACAAACAAAGAAACTTAACTTTAAATAATATGAAGACGAAATAAATCTTAATAAACCACCAACGTCAAAAAAACTCGTTACTTAAACAATCAAAAAGTTTAATAATTTTAATATAAATACTGGATCGAAATGTGGTAGTCTGCGTATATCTCGGAAATATATTCACGTAATAACTCGGGAGCGCTTGCGAAGCAAAGTGATACGTGCTCACGCTGGGAGAGCCCTTTCGTTACTGACGGGATCGGGTTTGCGCGGTCGATTATATAGTTCACTTTGCATTTAATTTACGAAATGAAGTTATTGTTTATTTATAAATTAAAATTCAGATTCTATTAAAAAGCTACCTTGAGATTAAGAATTATTTTTTTAATTTTCTTTAAAGTGTTTCTAAGGTATAGAAAAAAATACTTATTTGTCCCGACGTTTTCCACAAATTACGTTTTTTCAACATTTTTTTTCTGCTATATTTCGTATTGAAATCAATAATGTTTCTTGCTATGTTATGAGTAGACCATATAATGATGTTATTCATATTTTTTAATGTTCAGAATATTTTGTAGTTCTTTGTTCACCGAACCACAAACATCACTCGCTCGTTACTTTTGCGGAAAAGGGGTTTTGAATATGGGGGATTTCCATTAAAATACACATTATTTTAAAAAATTGTTCAAGCAGTCGACAAGATGAAGAACCTGTCTCTTATAATAAAAATAAATAAGGTTCAAATTCTTCTTGCCTTTCCCACAAGTAGTGATCAAAAATGTTCAAAATGTCTTAATTTTGTGCACGGGCCCTTAATCGTTGAGCTAGGTGCCACTTAGTGTTGGTGAAAAATTGTCTGGTAAATTGTTTGCCGTACAAAGCAGGGAGATCGAGATCCCCGGTGAATGGTTGTACTTATCGCATTCCTTTTGGAGTTACTTTCATTCAGGAGTCGCATCGCCGTCTCCTGAATGAAAGTAATTCCAAAAGGAATGCGACGACGGTAGGACATATTTTTTAAATCAATATTCCACCATAAATCGTGTAATATTCCAAGAACAGTGATATATTTTGTTCAACGACGACGGGATATCAATGACTAGGCGTCGTGGATATCAATTTCTCTCCTAAAGAAATTAATAAAAATATATAAATTAATAATAATAACATTAAAATAAATTAATACAATAATTTAAAATTATTATTATATTATTTTATTTAGTTTCAACTGATATTATTTTATCACCACATATACTTTAAAACAAAGTCGCCCAAAGCGTCTGTCCCTAGTCCCTATGTATGTTTAGATCTTTAAAACTACGCAACGGATTTTGTTGCGGGTTTTTTTTATAGATAGAGTGATTCAAGAGGAAGGTTTTAGAATATGATTTGCGGGCGGGCGAAGCCGCGGGCATCAGCTAGTAAAAAATATAGCAGATAGCAAAATTTAAGGGCTTCTGTTGTTACAAAATCTTGTGAAAACGATGGAACTTTGACCCCCACCCCATCTCCGCCCTCGACCCTTAACGAGGCCGAAAGGCACTTTGTTCTCCCCATCATTGCGATCATTTTGTTGTTCTAGTGTTCTAGACCATAAGTGTGAACCTTCTAATTACGGAGATATTGGGGATCAAAGTTCCAACTCTTACACAAGTTTTTTTTTTAAATCCGTGTTTTTAATTTAAGAACTTTACTATAAACACCTGTACGACCCCCACACCATTCAATCCATCCCTCAGCACAAATGTTTTGAATGCGTTACATTGAGTTTTACAAGTAGTCTTCTACTCTGAAATGGCAGAAGGCAAACGGAAGCATGACGGTCAACATCTCCGCTACAAGGACGTGTTAAAAAGACATCTTAACGCTTGCGCTATTGATCCGACTGGTTGGGAGAGGCTCGCTTTACATAGGTCGTCTTGGCGCTCTACTATCTGCAAAAATGTAAAAATCTTTGAAAACCAGCGACTTGATACATTGAAAGAAAAGCGCCAAATACGGAAAGAGAGACGTAAGCCCTCCTACACCTACACCTATAACTCTACCAGTCAACTCTACTGCTTAAGTTGTGACCGGATATTTAAAAGCAAATTCGGTCTGGCCAGCCATCTAAGGGCACACGCACGGAAGTAGTTTCAAAGGGTCGCCGTTATCGAAATCGGTAAGGAGAACTGTATATTGAGTTTTACCGTAAAACGTGATTTCTCACCACAAAAAAGTCATTTCCCAGCAATCATTTTCCCGTAGGGTTAGCTAAGTTTGATGTACGTTGCTTGGTTAACGGCTTCGTCAAAAGTCTGTTTACGTGCTGTATTTGTGGACAAGTTGGACTTCTTTGGCTAATATTTTAAAGTTAAAAAGCCTGTGAATGGCCAAAAGTGGGGAAGGATATTCCCGGATACCATGCCAGTCTAGTGACGATCTATGCAGGATGGCTGGTCACAGCACGAAGAGAGTAGCCATGTGCTGGCTGGAGTAAATGACAAAAGTCAGAAAATGGTCTGGATGATTAATTCTTCATACAATTATTGAATATACCAGCTTACATCGTAAACTTTAAAAGAGGCTGATTAGACCTCCACAACGGCACAGTGCACTTGCCTAGTTTTGAACCTATAAGACCAACTCGTAACTCGCGGCAGTTACCATAAGTGCATGTTACGAGAGTGGCTTTGCCAGGTCTACGTTCAGAACAGCCCTGATAAATTCTGTAACCTAAGGTAAGTACATTGTAGATAGTGGTACCGATGACTATGCTATTTTGCTTTTTTAACTTCCTTATTATTAATTGTATATGTTGTTCACTACCTGCACCTTACCTTACGTACCCTTATTATAAGGTGGTAATAGATAAATTGTACTTAGTAGGTAATTCCCTGATATAATGATTCGTTTGAACTATTTCCTGACAATTGGAGCCAATTCAGAATCACGTAAAAAGACCCAATTTATTTCCGGATGTCAAAATTCATAATAATGTCCAAATTGTAGTCCAAATACAGTTGGGTGCAAATTCGTAGGAAATCCTTTTATTATTATTTTATAACTATTATGAATTGGAAGACATATTTTTATAGCATTACGACAACCATCTCTCAATGTGGCCCATCTGGTGTTAAGTGGTCACCTCTGCCAATGGTCATCTTCAATACCAGAGTATACTTTTTCTACCGTTCACTTAGCATATTGTATATCTAAGAACTCCGCAGCGTCACTACAAATAGTACTATAGTAACCTTCGATCAACAATTAGACAAGTAACATAGTATAAAAGTACCTACTACAGCGCCATCTATGCGACAAATGAAGAACTAACATCAACATTCTGAATCACAAGTTATCCGCGACGTAGGACTATATAGGAAAACTCGACTACAATGAATTGTCGGGCAGTAGCCCACCAGACTCAATATCCTTCTGATCGGAGGATCCTCCCTCTTCTATGGGGGATGAAGAACTTTGTAACTCAACAACGTCCAAAGAGAAGATTTCCGATGCTATGCCAGATATACAGACAAAAATTAATGTACTAATGATACTTACGTGTAATTTTAACTGCATTCAGACTGCAACCCTGCAATGCTGCATCGAAGAGACCAAATGCTTGCTGAATGTCCACTTAATAAGATATCCTAGATTTCCGAGAAGTAAAGTATTTACCCAGTTCCCAAAAAATAACATCAGAATAGGCAAAAAATAGGCTAATTTCCAGAGACGCGACTAATAAAGAGAACAAACGGACGAGGTGTTTTTTTGCTGCGTTTAAATAGCAATAATCGTCACGTAGTTGGGACTAATCTGTAGTATTATGATTATTACCTCGTATAAAATTGCTTGTATTTAAATTTGTTATATAAAAAGGCGTCTACTTCAAATTCAGGGCAAACACATTTGGAGCTTCGAAAGATCAGCAGTGAACAACTAAGAAAAACACAAAATGTCAAAATTCACTTGTTTTGTTTTGTGTGCTGTGATTGTAAGCTTAAACAGTGTTTACGTGAGTATCCTTTATATTTTTGCGGTTCCCTATCAAACACTGAATGAACTGTTTCTGGGTTATCGGTGTATATTTTATTGTTATTAAAATGATGCTCGTTTAAAAACAATTTACAATGACGGACTTAATGCTTTGGGCATTTTATGCCAGTCTACCTTAGGGTGATGCAGTGACAAATCAAAGTAGGTGCAATGTAACAAAAAATATAGGTAGCTATATACCAAGAGCTGGTGGAATCCTGTACCATGCACCTGCTATTGTGCACACTTGTGAATATCTCCCGCACCGATGGCTAATCTCCGCTGATATTGGCCACCGTGTCCGAAAACGGTCAGGACTAAATATTAATACCTTGTCTTTGTATTTTCATCTTGCAGGCAGAAAATGAGGAACTGATAGCGGGTTTCCATGCGGCGATTAGACCATACGTAGTCGAATGCTCAAAGGAATATGGTATCACTGAAGCAGATCTCGTAAAAGCCAAGGAGACACACAATCCAAGCAGTCTTGGACCTTGTTTCGCGGGCTGCGTATTGAAGAAGTTCGGAGTCGTAAGAATCTTATCTTTAACTACCACCATCTGCCTAGCCTTTTTCCCAAAAATAACTTTTTCCCAACTAAGAATTGCTTTACAAACGTTCACAATATCTGTAAAATATTTTTTAGTAAATGACATTAAGTCTTGAAGGCTGCAGGTAGCGGTGCACAAATGGCAGGAGAGACGATGCAAGATACGAGTAGACCTGATATTTTTTTTTTTTTTTACCTTTTTTGTTCTAAAGCGCAGGCCATATATAAATGGCGTCGGGCGCGGACGTGGCACGAGCGCCTTCCTATTCCATTTAAATATCATACAAAATGCATGGAAATAAAGTGCAATTTAGGACACGGTATGTCGTTTCGCGGATGTGGTCATGACGCGCGATTTCGTCCATTTTCACCATTTCGCCATGTCCGCACCGTGTCCTCGTCGGATGCCATTTATATGTGATGTGGCCTACGCCTAAGATGCAATTGTGGACGAGTGATTTTTTGATCTTTATTAAATATTGTGTTTTGTATTCTACTTGATTGAATCGCAGTGTTTTATCAGCTAACCTACTACTATACTACTACTATACTTCGTTTTTCTTTGGTGAACCTTAAATTTCTGATAATATTTTATTTTTTACAGATTAATGACAAAGGCGAATTCGATTCTGAGACCAATATTGCTAAAATGAAGAGTTTTGTGAAGAATGAAGATCAATTGGCAGCATTATCAGACATAGGGAAAAAATGCGAATCAAGTGAGAACTTTTAAGATAAATTGATGTCTAGGTTCAGAGTACGTCTAATTCTACGGTAAACTAGGGTTATGAGAAAAAATCGAAAGCAATGAAAGGCCAACCTCAAGGTGGATTGATAACTGGGTGAAGGCCATGGGAATCCGCTGGATGTTAAAAGTATAAGACCAGTCGACGCAGCGACGAATAGAGGTCTAGGCCAGTCTTAGGACAAGTCCAGCACAAGCCAAGGCGCTTTTTGTCTAGTCTAGATTGAATACCTACCTATTAATCTAGTCTACATTATTAATTTGTTGAGACGGATATTTTTGTTTTATTACTGCTAAATTGACCTGGTGAAGGTTGCGGGAATCCGCTGGATGCAAGTCGCACGGGACCGGTCAAAGACAGCCGCAAGACGTCCACTGCTGGACCTATGTCCAGCAGTGGACGTCTTGCGGCTGAAATGATGATGATGATGACTGCTAAATTATTCATACATTTCTCTTTGTTATTTTCAGTAAATGCGGAAACTGTGAGTGATGGTGACGCTGGTTGTGAAAGGGCTATTCTATTGCTGAAATGTTATTCGGCACACAAATCTGAGGTAACACTGACATTTAGCTACGACAACACGTCATAAAAACTTGCAAACTGTTTGGTTGATCTAGTGGTCATTAGCGCTTCTGCTGACCATGAGGGTTTGATTCCCAGGTCGGGCAAAGTGTTATTGAGTTTTCTCATCAAGAATTTCTAAGTAACAGCAACGGTGTCTGGATTTGTGCCCGGTTGTTGGCAATAGGTTGGCCCCCAATTCCTTGGGACTTAAACATAGCTGGTGAAATATGGGTGTAGTAGGTAAACCTACGCATAACCCTTCGGGATAACAGGCGTGATGTTTTGATGTTATTTAAAAAAGGCATACAATTAACGAACCACCAGATTTAGCAAAATGTAACGGCAAAAAAATCACTTTTGATTGCCAAAATTAGTAAATGATCACCAAAATTAATCCCCATTTTATCGTAAAATTAGAACCAAAAATTTATTTATGACCACCAGAAATTGAACTGTTATGCTATTGCATCCGAGTCGAGGGAAACCCGGTCGACGGAGCCCCGCGGCGGGGCTCCTACTCCTGAATGGTTTATAAAAAAATAACCACGAAGGGTATGGCGGGGTCTATTCGCTCGCTTCGCTAGCTCATTCGACCCCGTCATACCCTTCTAACCTAATCTATCGGTGTCGGGGTGCCCCAAGTCAGCCTAGGCAAAACTAGTTTGCCATCAACCACCTCATTAAAATTTGGTGTTCAATTTACTAAATTTGGTGATTAATTGATATTTTAGGTGATAGATGTTAGTGGTCACTAAGTTATTTTTGGTGGTCATTATATTTTCCCCCTTTAAAAAACTGCAAGAAAACTCTAAACATAGGTAGGCCGAGTGAAAGAAAAATCAGTTAAGTGTCTAGTTAAAGCCTAGTGTGGTTAGATTGAAGCTGCATTCGACAGCCTTATATCCAGGTACGACGAGAAGTCAGCTATTAGGTACTGAAATTGAAGAATGAAATTTTCAACATTAATTACAATATTATCTAGGTACTGACATCACGTTTTCAGCGAG
Source organism: Xestia xanthographa (assembly GCA_905147715.2). Classification (NCBI taxonomy): domain Eukaryota; kingdom Metazoa; phylum Arthropoda; class Insecta; order Lepidoptera; family Noctuidae; genus Xestia; species Xestia xanthographa. The sequence continues at coordinate 11,733,076 of LR990657.1, read as the reverse complement.
AAATAGATACAGGAAGTCTAAGTCGTCTGTTTTGGACCACCGGACTCCTCCGTAGAGAAATGTGCATTGACCAGAAAGCAATGTTTTTTTTTTCATATTTTTTTACTTTTTTCAGATTCCTATGTAAGAGTTTTCAAAATACAGATCCCGTGCAATGGCTATGATATATATAATGGCAAGATACCTTATAATGGCAGATATTATATTCAGTACTTCTTCCTTTGTTTTGTCTATCGTAATAAATTTATTTTTTTCAAAACCTTTTGTTTCTTTTCTTTTACGTACCTACAATAGATTACTCCGTGGAATGGAGAACTTATTGATACAGCATTTTTATAAGCTTATAGTCAACTTGTTTTTAATAGATTGCCTAGTCTTCAAAAGTTATATCTTTCCACTTGATCATAAAGATACACAGTAATATATAATAACTTTTAAAAAACAATAAGTATGAAAAAGGCTGTTTTAGCTGCATGTTAGTAATATTATCATAATCTTGAACCTGAAATAACAAATTGAAATGTTCATCACAATTCTGGGTTAAGCTCGCCGTTGCACAGAATTTGTGTGTACATAATATATCTTTAAATTTTGTGTGCAATAAAAGAATAAGAATTGATGTAAATCTTCTTGTTTACCCGAGTGTATCAAATAGGTAACCTGGCAACATCTTTTTAACCAAAACCAAAATGTTTAGTCAGTAGGTTGCTAGGGCAACTGACTGCCCTGGGTAGACTGGGCGGCCGTTCAAACTTAAAATTTAAATACGTTATTGTTATTTGTTCACTACAGGAAAAGATGAGCAACGGAGCGCATTTAAAGACAACAATTTAATATAAACCTTAACTACCTTGATATACGGGCAATATAAGAATAAATTCGCACCTCCTAAAGCGCAAGGGCGCTCCGAGTACAGCGTACCGCTACTACAAGAGCATGCGCGCGACCGTATATCAAGGTAGTTAAGGTTTATATTAAATTGTTGTCTTCAAATGCGCTCCGCTGCGCCTTCAGCGGTGTGCGCTTGGCCATGGACGCTACCGTAAGCGCCAAACCAGTCACTTAGTTCTGGGTCGACAATTTAGATTGCCATCGACACGCTAAGAAGAAGAAGAAGAATAGATGATGGTCGAATTTCGTCCCATAAGCGGCCACTAGTTTATTTACAAGGACGTAGAAACACTTGGCATTGGATACGCTATCCAGACACTAAAGTTCAATGAAATGCTCGAGCCACCAATGTTGTAATAGACTTACATATAAAAGTCTACTCCCAGAGAATGATTGGGTGAATGAGAACTGTTGAGCAAATATAACGGGCAGTTTGAATACAGAACATGTTCTCAAAAATTAACAACTAAGAACCTATATTAATCTTCGCCAATAATGTTACACAACTACGAATGACAGCGGATCGTCACCTGAATCGAAAAAACTTCGGTCTAGGCAAAGCAGTGTAGGATCACTTCGTAAACTTTGACGACGACGACGACGTTGTGGCGAGAGTGTACATGAGTGAATTTCTCAGGCGAAAAATTTACGCGTCTAGGCTGAAATCGCAGTGCTGCTTTACAGATAATGCAACGATTTTTTTTCTCAGAATTAAAGTGACATGAATCTAAATGAAGCCACTTAAATTATATTTATAAGACTATTACTTCTTATGAAAAAAATCGGTAAATGATGAATTATCAATTTCTGTGTCTTGTCCACAATCACTTTCATACACAGCATTTACCTCTCAGGAAGATAATCTCCAACATATATAGGAAAAAGTATTTTGATTGCGTTAAGTAATGATTGACCTACAAGACGTTAATTAGTTTTAAATGTTTAGACTCATAGTTAATGAGGAGGTACATGCCAACGGTAGGTTTGTCCAAGCGAAATTACTAATTTCTATGGTCATTTTGTTTCACCGTCCTGAGCTTCCACCAATGAGTTTAAACGAACAATAAATCCCTGCTCGGCAAGAGACAGTCGTGCTCTTACGTGCAGTAACAATGGTAGTGCACCATATCGCTAGGTCTTTCCGCCAAAAATATAAGTACGTGATTTCAGTTTACGCGGAACGAAATTTTGCAATTTCGGTGATTAGGTTTTAAAAGGATTTTTGCAAGAAATAAAGGTATCACTTTTATGCATGCTAAGTAGCCTTTGGTACACATTTAATATTATAGAAAATAATAGTCATAGCCTTGATAGTTTCTTGTAAAAAAAAAAAAATAGCCAAGTTTCCAATTTCTATGGGGCAATTTCTGTGGTTTCCGTGGCATCTCGTGGCCCACGGAAATTACACGACTCCACAGAAATTGTACCAATCAATTATTGTATTAATGTTAATGAAGATTTTTGAAAAGAATCAATACTTGTTATGCCGAAATTACTTTGACAGAACTGGGTCCTTAGCCCCGGACATTAAAATAAAATTGTATTACTATTTCTTGAAAAAGTCATTCAATTGGATTAACTGAACTTTGAGATGCTGGGGACTCTCGACAGAGATCCGTGGGGGCTCCCTTACAATATGGTGCGGGATAAACTCCGCACCTGGGCCCCCCTACTGACGCAGAGTCTCCGGCCTGAGCTCGTAGAGGACATGGTGAGTGCTCTGTTCCCTTCGCGAGGGGAACATCCCCCCCGTCTATGGCTCCGCCGCCTGCGATGCTGGAAGCGGACCAACAGGACGACGACGAAAACGCTCCGAAAGTGACTGGGGTAGACCTGAGAGTGGCGGTACGTAGGCTCAGTGTCAAAAATACCGCCCCGGGACCCGACGGCTTGCCTGGCAAAGCCTGGGTCCTGGCCTCGGAGGCTCTCGGGCACCGACTAGAGGGGCTCCTAAGCGCATGCTTGGAGAGAGGCCAGTTCCCGCTTCGTTGGAAGACGGGAAAGCTGGTCCTCATTCGGAAGCCGGAGCACCCTGCGGAATCTCCCTCCACATACCGGCCCGTGGTGCTGCTCGGCGAGGTAGGAAAGCTCTTTGAAAGAATAATTGCAAACCGCCTCGCCGAGCACCTTGCGGGGTCGGAGCCGGATCTTGCGGAACACCAGTTTGGTTTCCACAAGGGGCGCTCTACGGTGGACGCCACCATGCGCGTGAGAGCCCTCACGACGGGATATGCGGTTTCCCAGGGTGGGGTTGTCTTGATGGTGTCTCTCGACATAGCTAATGCCTTCAACACCATGCCCTGGAGCTGCATTAGGGAGGCACTCCGGTATCACCGGGTGCCTTAGGACTTAGGACTCGTCTTCGACAGCCAGTGGAACTTCGTGGAGCACTTCCGACTTGGCCCCCAAACTGGAACGGACCGGCGCTGCCTTCAGGCGGCCCCTGCCCAACCTGGGGGGGGCAAACGCCCCCTGCCGGAGGCTCTACGCAGGAGTCGTGCGGTCCATGCACATGCAGTCGTGGCCGGGGGCCACGTTGTGGGCCTGTGGACGGTGGGCTATGGGCTAGCTCGCCGTCTGTCCGTCTCATGACGACAGACCGTGTCGATGGTGCGTTCGTGTTCCACGCGCGCCTCAAAGAGAGTCAGCAATAGGAAGGGGTCCGCAAGGACCGATGCCTGCCAGGGTTGCGGGACTGTTCGAAAGAGATACCGTGGCCCCGGAACACAAAGGGCGATGAAGGAACATGAATAGGTTTTAGTCAGTAAAAGTCTGAAAGTCCCTCCTGCTTCGCCCAGAGCGGGAGAAGTCATTTGATGATTTCCCATCCTCTTCATAGAAGTAAAAAACATAATCAGTTCCTTGATTGCTAATTTTATAAGACTGATTTTTCCAATTAATAGTACACCACGTTGTATTTTTAGAAATGCTTAAAATGAACAAATCGTTTATTTTTGATACATGGGTTACATGCATGTGTTCATTACATAATTACAACGATAATATATACCTACATATATTAACGACGATATTTGTAGATATTATATCAGTTTTTTCATTAAACCTTATCTTTCTTTACATATTATTAAAAAACAATGTATTTATATAATAATTCACAATTTCGGTGCAAACGCAGAATTTCTGTGTCACCAATACAATTTCGGTGGCAATAATAAAATTTCTGTGGCTCGCCAATTTCGGTGGCCCAAATAACTCTCTAAGTAATTTAATTATAATATCCCCTTTCATAAAATGTATATATAATGTGGATATGTTGCGCTTTGTTATTAAAGTTTTTCAAAAAACCTGAAAATGAAAATGTCCATGGAAATTAGGTAAAAAATCGAGTTGTTGAAATTGACTCACATACAGTACAGCCACCACATTTTTATTTCGACGGTTGGAATGATTGTAGCTATATGGTTTTTAACAGGCGCATCACATTTTACTGTAAGATTTCACAATTCCATAAAGCCTCTTCTGGTTTCTATTCTTATAGGAATTCAACATGATACCAACACTGATTTAAATTAAGATACATTTCGTTGGTAAGCAGAAACACTGACACAGTATAAGTATATTCGGTGCGTGCGCGTGCAATGATCTTCTGACAAAAATACTAATTCACTAACAAAACAATCCGAGTGGATATTGAGAGAGTTGATATTTAACAACACTGGCTTCGATTAAATGCAATACGTCATCCTAGTAGGTGAAGATGACTGGACGACAATACTCGAAATTATTCATCATCATCATCATAAGCCTATTAATGTTCCCACTGCTGGGACACAGGCCTCCTCTCTATTAGAGGGAATGGGCTATAATGCACCACGCGGGCCCAGTGCGGATTGGTAGATGTCACATGTCTTCGAATTTTTTGGTTCTAGGACATGCCGGTTTCCTCACGATGTTTTCCTTCACCGTTTTTAGAGCAGTGGTGATGAAATAAATTACATAAAGTAATGCGCCTGTCTGGGTTCGAACCCACGACTTACTTACTTACGTTCGTAAGTCGGGGCCGCTACCACTGGGCCACCGCTGCTCTCTCGAAATTATTAAAATAATCTATTACTTTACGAACATCTTAATATCACTCATAGGTATATAACGCAGAAGTTTAGACACAAATCATTCCTTACTGATCATTCTGGTTACAAAAGGAAGTATATACAACGACTAAAAAAAAATATTTTTGAAAAAAAAAAACAAGGGTTTTAGTAGTCTTTGCTGTTGGTAAATCCCGTCAGACACAAGTGATGAAATGAAATGATGATGAAGATGATTAAATTATGCTTATTTGCGCAAGTAGGTTTTTCCAAACACTTTTACACTTCATTTTTTAAAAACTAGTTGGGGCCGGTGTTTCGTACCTGACTACTCTGAGAAGAAACAGCCGAAACAAACTCAGAGGTCATAGTCTCTTTTGAAGTCCAGACATAATCTTGCTCAATTCACATGAGGACTATGCAGATTAGTGTCTGAGATGGTCTTTTGAAGATACCACACAGATTTGATGAAGGCTTGTAGTTATAACCTATTTAATTTTAAATAATGTAGATCACTATAAACACTGTTCCTAGACAGTTCTTTAAAGATGTTCATATGGTCTTACGGTCCAGTCTCTACTGTCGACTAAAGTTGAAGACAATGCTCAAAGATTAACAAAAAAACTGGCAGCAATTTTCATCAATTTTCGAGGACGGACGAGAGCTAATTTGATGTAAAGTGACAAGACGTGTAATTTAGGCACTGAAACGTAGGTACTTATGATGTTGCAACAAACATTACGGAGAACAATTGTATTGCAATGAGAGTGAAATTCTTATTTTAAAAGTAAAGCTTTTCTCAAAGGTGCCTTACTTTGACTAATTTTGCCAGGGAACTACTTTTGCAGTCAATGTTGCTTTTTCTATAAATTGTCCATACGTCATCAATCCATATGCCAGGAAAAAAGACATTCTCAACCCTCACATTTGACAAATGAGTCTTCTCGGTTATAGTTATTGTCGGATAAATCAAGTTATAAGTAAATTAGTAAGTTAGTTACAAGTAAATTATTTAAATACTGTAGGTGGAGAATATAACACATTTTCAGCTTTTTTGGTAACAAAAAGATGTCACAAAATAAAAAAACTAGACGTGCTTGCAATGTTATTATTTATTTGTGGTCATCACCATAACTTAGTAGTTCAAATACTAAAAATGGTCAGATCGTAGCTGAACATAGAAAAAGCCACAAGAAACCAAGCGATGGATTAATTGTGTAAATAATGGTAACAAACCTACCTACCTGGACATATGGTTAGTAAGGTTATCAGGACACTTGCATGAAAGACATTTGCGCGAATCCACTTGCGTGAAAATATCTGTTTGTGCTTATGTACGAATGGACTTTTGTGCCATCTTGGATTTTCATTTTGATAAACACCGAATTAGGAATACAAATACTTCGAAACTATTTCCTTCCAGTCTGTCTGGGACGCACCATACACACTCAGCCCACCTTACAAGAGGTATGTTACGTTTTGTCTGAAAGGAATCCCACTGGCCATTAAGTTGCGCTTTCGCACAAACGTCCTAGATCCGTTATAAAGGGGTTGAATACTGGGATGACTGGTTATGATACATACAATTGGAAGAAGACAAATGCTGCACCAACCACAGAGTGATGGATAGAGTCTAGAAGCATGATAATGAAATAGTTCGAACATCATTTATCGTATTAAAAAATAAGACTATTTTTCGATACATCCATTAATTTTAGATATTTACACAAAATACCCCGATTTTAAAATGTAAGACGATTCAGTAACAATAAAATGACGTTCGTCATCCTGAATTAATTAATGTGACCTTTGCTTTTTGCAAGATGTCTCAGTGCAAATTCGTTGTTTCTAGCAATTCTTGAAACAATAGAAAATTCCTCTACTTAAGGAAGTAGGTAGATAATGTCCGAAAACCCAGCCAGCTTTTTTGTTGTATTTTGTAACATTGAGTGAGCCTTGGTGAGATATTAGGATAATTGCCTCACATCACGATGACTTTAACGACAGAATTTGGATATAAAAAGGCAACTGGCTAAAACAAAGGCATATCATTTCGGGCATTCAAAGGATCAGTAGTGTGAAACCAAAGAAACCTGCAAACATGTCGAAGTTCACCTGCATCGTCTTGTGTGTTGTGGCTGCGAGCTTGACCAAGGTTACCGTAAGTAGCACCTTCATTTTTATCGTCATTAGTTTTCTTAGAAAATCTCTTTAGAAGCTGTTCAAAGGATACGTCACTCTGGTGTCTTTAAGGGGCCCATGAATTTCCGTGCCCTAAGGATTTTCGTTTTGGAACTCTTTTCAATCTTCCATTCTGGAGCTTTCACTGACAGAGGCATTTCTCGTGATTTTTGCGGGACTTTTAGTGTCATCATCACCATCTTCCGTTGTCCCATTCTACTTGAGGTCGGCGCAACACGTTTTCTTTTCCATTCTCCCCTGTCAGACCTCACAGCATCATTTACTTCTTTCTCTTTCATATCAGTCTTCACACAATCTTTCGGGACTTTTTAGTGTATCACCACAAAATAGTTGTCCAGGGCATTCAGGTCTATTCTGAGTTTACCTAAAGAATATTTTATCCCAGGATTCAAGTCGAGCCCCAAAAAGCTAACGTTGCCGTAGCACTTCAATACCCGCAATTACAGACACAATTAAAATAACAATGCACTGTGCCTCAGGAGGCACGGCCGGGAGCATACGGGATATTTCACTTTTTAGCATAACTTTTCTATTTTATGTCAGCAAGCTGTTACGGAAGAAGAAAAGGCTGCATTCCGTGAAGTGATGGCGCCCCTCATAGCTGAGTGCTCAGAGGAGCATGGAGTAAGCGAGGCCGAAATCTCGGCAGCTAAGGAAGCTAACAGTGCTGATGCCATGAAACCCTGCTTCTTGGGCTGTATCATGAAGAAAACTGAAGCGGTACGAGTTTTAATTGTGGATATTTTTAGATAGATAAACTGTGTATGATTAACTGATGCAAAATATCTGTTCTACTTTTGTCTCTACCGAAGGGAAGGAATAAAATATTTAATCTATATTCATATCATTAAAGTCTCGGAAAACCATGATCACACGGAACCGAGAAACTTGGCATATACCAAAGGAAGCCTATTACCTAGCAACCGTTAAATTCGGGCTAAAAGCTCGATAGTTTTCTCATACTAAAATATATTTTTTTAATTAACAGTTGGACGACAAAGGCCTGTTTGACGTAGATAAGGCTCTTACTAAAATAAGGCCATTCGTGAAGAGCGATGAGGACTACGCCAAATTCGAAGAGATTGGAAAATCCTGCGTGTCTGGTTTGTATACTTTTGATAATTAAAATTCTGTTAGTACTATTGCACTTACTGTTTTGTCTCTGCATCACCCTAAGGTAGACTGGTAGAAAATGCCCAAGGCATTAAGTCCGCCTTTGTACATTATTTGCATAAAGTTATTTAATAAATAAATTAATTAATTTAATAAATTAAAATTAATTAATTAAAATTAAATTTTTATTAATACGGCGAAGCCAAAAGGAAGGGTTATGATTTTAGCAGTCTATGTACGTATGTAATTATGTATTTATTTTTGTATTTACATATGTTCCTCCGTAGCGCCTAAACTATTCATCCGATTTTGATGAATAAGGTGTCAATCGATTCGATATTATGGCCGGATAACATAGGCTACATTATTCAGTAGTCGGGTCTTTAGTTGTAGTTACCACAGTAGTTGTTTTACACCACACAAGTTTTTGTTATTTAATAATAATAATAAAACCTTTATTCTCAGGCAACTTTGGCCCATAGATTAATACCCCCCCCCCCCCCCCCCCTTTGATTTTGACACGTGGGTTTATTAACAGAATGATATACGCTTATCATTTGTTTCTCAGTCAACCAAGAGTCGTAGTTTCAGCCCCGTAGATGAAAAGACAAGATAAGAAAGAAGATAAGATAAGATATTTATTTGCTTAAAACATGTGTCACATAGAATAATAAAAAGTGCATGAAGGATAACATAAATAAAGAAAAATCGTTCAGACATGTTTTGCCACATACTATGGCGTACAAATGTTTTGAAACAGGATGTAAAAGACCTCATCACGAAGCCGTCAACCAAGCATTCTGTACATCAAAGTAACTTTACGCAAAAAATATTGCTGGGAAACGACTTTTTTTTTGGGGTGAAAAATCATGTTTTGTGGTAGAACTCAATGTAACGCACTCAAAACATTGTGCTGATGGATGGATTGAATAGTACGGGGGTCGTGGAGGTGTTTAAATTAATAATCTTACATTAAAAAGTTGTATTAAAAAAAAACTTGTAAAAAAGTTGGAACTTTGACCCCCAATATCTCCGTAACTAGAAGGTTCCCAGGTATGGTGTAGAACTAAAAATTGATCGCAATGTCGGGGAGAACAAGTGCCTTTCGGCTTCGTTAAGAGGTGATTTACACCCTTTATGGCCAAGGTAAACATTGCAAAAAATAAAAATAACATTCTTCAGCTTTACAATCCCCTCTTTTAAGTGGCAAAATGGGGGTGCAGAATACTTACACTAAAATCAAAAGTCACTGGTATTCAAACTAGGCTGAAAGTCAGCACTTCTTGAACGTCAAATGAAAAGTATATTATAGACAGGGCCAAAAACTTTTTCCCTTCGCTTCTTCGGAGAGTTATGATCTTGTTGATTGATTTAAATAGATGATACTGATATTTTAAACAGCCGTTCGGGTCAATCTTTAGGTTAAGCCGTGCTTGCCTAGGTTGGTCTGTGGATAGGTGACCACCAATTACATACCGAGTTTCCTCCGTGCCTCGGCAAGCACGTTAAGCCGTTGGTCCCGGCTGTCATTTGTAGATCAAGATCAAGATCAAGATCTTTTGCGATTTGTTTGTTTTTGTCTTTTCATTTGACAGTCGTTACGGTAGTCAGTGGCAAAAAGTCTGACAACCAATCTTACCAAGGGGTGTCGTATTACTCAGTAGGTACTAACTGGGTTGTGGAGGTTAGATAGGCAGTCGCTCCATGTAAAATACTGGTATTCAGCTACATCTGGTTAGACTGGAAGCTGACCCCAACCAAAATAGTTGGGAAAAGGCTAGGCAGCTTCTGATTTAAAAGAGTGTCCATGGAGTTTCTTGCCCGTTCTTCGCCATAGAGATCTACGCTAGGGAATGGGCAACTACAGTACTTTCACAGTTTTTATGTCTTGTGACTGGGACTGTAGCTACATTTGATTTTCATATTTGTTTCGACAATTCAAAAGTGCCTGTAACTGGCCTACTTGAAATAAATGGTTTGATTTTGATTTTACAGATATGATGATGATACTGAGTTTTTTCTAACCAAAACAACGAAGTGCATGATTTCTTTGATAATTATTTTGCTAATTTAATCTTTTTGCAGTGAACGACCATGCTGTCAGCGATGGTGAAGCCGGCTGCGAGAGGGCCAAGCTCCTTCTAGCTTGCTTCTTGGAACACAAAGCTGACGTAAGCTTATTTAACTTTTATATTTGTTTATTGCTTGTAATGACTTTCATATTGAATTTTAAAAGCAAGCTTAATCAGCAAATGACAAAAGTTTTCAAGTCTTGTCATCTTTCAACGACGTTAAATAAAATTGGCATAGTCATTTCGGTAGCTTATACATTTTTTACTTTCTCATTAACGTCATTGTTGATAATGTGCCACTTTGTGTAGGATCTAAGATATATTTTACCAATAAGTATACAAAAAATCTGCTGTTCCTTACATTTTGAACGTGTACTGCAGATGTTTTTTTTTTTTAAATTACCCATGAAAAAGGTCTATGTGGGTTCGGATTTTCGAAATTATGTACTGAGAATACACGGTATTCCTTTGTGTGTCGATTTTATAGACTTATACAGGGTGGAATGGACATTACACACTGTATATAAGTTTGGAAGACACATTCACTTGAAGTCGTATGCGAAAAAAAAACGAATGTTTTATTTTTCTTTTACAGATTCCTTTCTAGACAGCTGGCACTCGATGACAACAATATGGAGATTTGACTTTACGCAAACCAAAAGAGGCACTTGATTTCTGTTATAACTTATTATGTTTATTGAATTAGTTAGTTAATATATAAATAAAGCAATTTTTCGTTTAAAATTATGTTTTCATTATTATTTTGACAAATAGGTACGTTATAACCTTGTGTACATACTACCCTAGTGTAACGTATTCAGATTTTTACAAATCAATAAATGAATTAATTATTTCATAATACACTTTAACTCAGTTCCTAAACGTACAAACATGTAATATTAATATAAACCAACAGTATTTTTAATAACGATTTAATCCAATCCAATTAAATAATGAATACCAAAAACTCAACACATTGATCTTAAAACAATAAATCCATTCCTAGTCCATATTACCTTGCAGCGAAGTTTTCTAGGCGACGCGACGACGTTGCGATTTGCGGTTAGATTTCAATACCAAACTGTAAAAAAAAAAAGTTCATATTATTTTAGCTGAGCAAGTAGGTAACTACAAAGCAAGTACAAATCTGCCTCGTTGATCTAGTGAACGCAAATTCTATTGCGGAGCTTGGTTCCTGGACTTCCTTAGGTCGAGCAAAGGCTTTTCCGTAAATGGAAAAACCGGCCAAGTGCGAGTCGGACTCGCGCACGAAGGGTTCTGTACCATTATTATCAAAAAAGGGCAAAAAAATCACGTTTGTTGTATGGGAGCCCCCCTTAAATATTAATTTTATTCTGTTTTTAGTATTTGTTGTTATAGCGGCAACAGAAATACATCATCTGTGAAAATTTCAACTGTCTAGCTGTCACGGTTCATGAGATACAGCCTGGTGACAGACAGACGGACAGACAGACAGACGGACAGACAGCGAAGTCTTAGTAATAGGGTTCCGTTTTTACCCTTTGGGTACGGAACCCTAAAAAGGCTCGCCCGCACATATACACGTTACTTTAGGGGCAACCCTGCCTACGTGGTGATACTAAACTACAACCAATCAACTGTCTGTACATGACGTTACTTAATATTTATAACTTCAAAAAGTTAATTATTAGACAGCTCAACATAGTTTGTTTCTCAAGTGCAATAACAAAGTTGAACGTAGTGGGTGATGTTTTGTAGTTTCTACCAACCCCCATGGGAAAAAGGCGTGAGTGTATACAAGGTGTAAACAACCTCATCACGAAGTCGTCAACCAAGCATTCTGTACATCAAACTAAGTTACTTTCCGCAAAAATAATTGCTGGGAAACGACTTTTTTTTGGGGTGAAAAATCATGTTTTGTTGTGGAACTCAATGTAACACACTCAAAACATAATGCTGATGGATGGATTGAACAGTGCAGGGGTCGTAGAGGTGTGTATAGTAAAAATCTTGAATTAAAAACTTGTATATAAAAAAAAAAAAACTTGTCAAAACGTTGGAACTTTGACCCTCAATATCTCCGTAACTAGAAGGTTCCCAGGTATGGTGTAGAACAAAAAAAATACCGCAATGACGGGAAGGACAAGTGCCTTTCGGCTTGGGTAAGAGGTTTTTACACCCTTTATATGTCATCATCTGCCTAGCCTTTTCCCAACTATATTGGGGTCGGCTTCCAGTTTTACCGGATGCAGCTGAATACCAGTATTTTACATGGAGCGACTGCCTATCTGACCTCCACAACCCAGTTAGTACCGGGTAATACGATACTCCTTGGTAAGACTGGTTGTCAGACTTATTGGGCCTCTGACTACCTAACGACTGTCAAAGATCTACAAATGACAGCCGGGACCAACGGCTTAACGTGCTTTCCGAGGCACGGAGGAAACTCGGTATGTAATGGGTAGTCACCCATCCACAGACCAACCTAGGCAAGCACGGCTTAACCTAACGATCGACCCGAGCGGCTGTTATTATTAAGCCACGAGCTCCCCACACCCCACACCCACCCCCTTACCCTTTATACACCCTTTATATGTACAGTAACAGTCAGAAGTCGACTGCCAATCTCGCAACACAATGGCAAAGCAATATTGGTGGTACTTATGACCTTCTTCTTAAATATGCGTATGTGTGTATAGGCGCCGCCGCCCGTATAGCGCAAACGATAATGTGCATTGCGGTGGAAGTGGAATTTTGACCTTTGACTGTACCTATGTAAAAATCAATTACCTGAGAAGCATTATCCGACATGCACTTGTACGCCAGCATGGCTCGTTCGCAGCCAGCAGCACCATCGCTAACTGCTTCACCGTTTACTGGAATTAGATATTGTGTTTATTGTATAAACCGTTGGTATCCAGGCATTAACCACACGAAAAAGTGAAAAAAACCGGCCAAGTGCGAGTCGGACTCGCGCACAAAGGGTTCCGTACGGCAAAAAAATCACGTTGGTTGTATGGGAGCCCCCCTTAAATATTAATTTTATTCTGTTTTTAGTATTTGTTGTTATAGCGGCAACAGAAATACATCATCTGTGAAAATTTCAACTTGCCTGTTGACAGACAGACGGACAGACGGACAGACAGACGGACAGACAGCGAAGTCTTAGTAATAGGGTTCCGTTTTTACCCTTTGGGTACGGAACCCTAAAAAGGCTGTCGTAATGAATCTAAAAACGAATTAATTGTTCAGGTGGCCTACAATGACGTCTTATAGCAGGATTGTTTTAATTTTATTCCAGCGTGGGAAAGAGATGGCAATAGACGACCTCTATAGCTCCGTCTCTTACCCACACTGGAACAAGATTAAAACAATCCTGCTATAGGACGTCATGGTAGGCCACCTGAAAACAACACTGAAATTAACTGACACGCTGTCAAATCTCATGTTCTCTTTTTTAGCATCAGCAGTTTTTTTACTTGATTATGGGAATCATCGACACGAAGACGAAGAAAAGTTCTATTTACCAATTAATTAAGGGTCCTATAAGCAAATAGATTTCTTCGCCAGCATATATTGTTAATGTATCTATTTTTCTGCAAATAAAGATATAAAATTGCAAGCCATTGAACTCGATCCTCGATTACTCACATCCGTCTGACTACCACCTACCCTGCGAAGACCGTCGCTCCACCTATGTAAAAAAATGTATAAAGGCGTCCTTTCTTGCATTTGCAAAATAAATAATTGTTAAGACATATAGATGAAACAACTTTGCTCCGTGTCGAGTTTGAAATCAATAATTTAAAAAATATCTTACTGTGTGAGCAGGAGTGAAGATAATCTTCAATGAGTTTCATTTCCTCAGGATCTTGGAATATTTGCTTGGCCATTTCAAGAAGTGTCTCCTTTTGTAACATGCCACTGTCATCCAACTGGAAAATGCCAAAAACAGTAATTATAATACCATGTTCTAATAAAAGCGAAGTTTACTGGAGAACCAGAAAGTACATCATCTGCCAAGCCTTTACCCAACTTTATTGGGGTCAGCTTCCAGTCTTACCGGATGCAGCTGAAAACTAGTATTTTACATGGAGGGAGTGCCTATCTGACCTCCACAACCCAGTTAGTACTGGGTAATACAAATACCCCTTGATAAGACTGGTTGTCAGACTTTTTGGGTCACTGTGGCGGTCCTGTGATGACTGTCAAAGATCTGCAAATGACAGCCGGGACGAACGGCGTAACGTGCTTTCCGAGGCACGAAGGAAACCCGGTATGTAATCGGTGGTCACCCATCCACAGACCAACCTAGGCAAGCACGGCTTAACCTAAAGATCGACCCGAGCTGTTATTATTTAGCCACGAGCTTAAGAAAGTAGGTAAATGATAAAATTGAACCAAATTCCTCATTCATCGGAGAATGTAAAAGTACCAATAGTGGTAACAATTTAACATAGACTTTGACAGCACCTTTATATCGTAGCAGTAAAGGCAATGATCGTAGTAGATACTAGAGAAACCCAGTGGTTTCTGTGTGACTATGTTTCGTTGTAATATCCCGATAGATCATCAGTTTAACTGACACTCATGTGCATTTTTAAACTGAGTGCCTATAAGTAAAGAGACATGCGATACTCACAATGCCAATTTGCTTCATCATGCACGCCAAGAAGCAAGGAGCGTTGGGGCCGGTAGGAACCTTCCTAGCCCTGAGATTGGTAATATCGTCAACTGTGATCATGGTACTGTCTTTGTTACACGACTTGCCAATCGTCTCGAAATGAGCGTGGATTTGAGCCCTCTGCTCGTCGGTCATAGCCTGGAAAAGATAATAAATAAATAATAATAAATAAGCAAGAAATAGGTTATGGTAATAAATATTCAGGCATTCAATATTAGCACTAAACTGGTGCTTTATGACAGTGAGGTGGATTTGCGTCACAGAAAAGGATGCGACAGAAGAGGATAGAAAATAGTGGAGGAAATAGTGCATGAGGCGCAACCAGTTCAGTAAACTCCGCTAAAACTACTACTACAACAGCCCATAACGTCTACTGCTGGGCATAAGCCTCTCCCATGATGGGAGGAATTTGCCGTAATCTCCACGCTTGGCAGGCAGATTGGAGATCGCAGTGATGAAAGACTAACAGAAAACGCTGCTGCCCATTCTCTGGTCTACGGAGGCGCAAGATGTTCTGCCTCAGACATTAGTCGCCTAATACGACACCCGTAAGTGTAATGGGTTGGTTCTATTTTACTCTGCCGGATGCCACACGGCTAAAAACTCCGCTAAAAGGTAATGACATAAACCAGCTTCAGATTAATACAAACACACTCTTACTTACAAAAGTTAAATATGGTGTTAATGCACAGAAATACAAACAACACAAAAACACTGATGATTTGTACATTTTGATGATTTTGGAGATTTGTTACTGATGTAGATGGTGATGCCAAATTGAAATCCAAAGACTTATGGTTAGTTTTTGGACATTTCCGAATTTATATAGTACCGAAACTGTAATGATATATCGCTAACTCTGTAATTACTTTTCATAACATCAAATTAAGTTTGTCACATTAGCAGTACTAATAAATAGGTTTCAATGCCGTAATGACATAGCGTTAGCGACGTGGGTTCGCTGAATTTTTGCCAAAATGTGAAAATCATTGTTGGTCCAAAATCAAAGGGTCACGCTGGTGACTTTGTGATCTTGGATGGTTGTGTTACAATTACAATCATTTTGTACAAAATCCAATTGAATGAAGAATGTAGTTCAACAAACAGACAAACTTTTGCCTTATTTATGCTAGTGCCTTAAAGTATAATTTAGTATCATTCGAAGCCCAATTTTTTTTTTCTTCGCTATGAATATATTTAAATAAGTGTAATATTTTTTTATGTATGTGTAAGTATGTATTTATTGTATGTAAATGGTACACCACAGGCTGTACCACCACCTGCAGTATTGTCTCTCCTTCCCCCTTAAATCCATCCAAAGATTGTCTTTAAAATACCGCTTTTAGCGATAAGACCGCCCATTGTAAAATGATGTACATTTGTATCTGTAATTTTTATGGTGTACATAATAAAGAGTATTCTACTCTATTCTATTCTGTAAAAATGCTTCTTTATAATAAAATTTATCCGTATTTTCAACAGGTTTGTCCTGCTTATCCTAACCTAAATATTGTTCTATGTCATTTGTTTCTTCTCCTTCTGTCCTTGACCCATGGTGGTACTTTTTCTCTTTTATTCTTCCCTGTCATACGTAAACTACCAACGTCTCAACTACGCGGAGGTACCTTACCTTCCAGTCTTTACATACATAATGTATTCTGTATGTTTCGGGAAACTGATTTTGTCTAATTTGCTTTTGAATTTTCTCCATTAGTATTTGGTAGGGTATTACCTAATACTAACTGGGTTGCGGAGGTCAGATAGTCAGTCGTTCCCTGTAAAATATTGGTATTCAGCTGCATCCGGTTAGACTGGAAGCCGACCCTTACATAGTTGGGAAAAGGCTAGGCAGATGATGATAGTTTTTTTTAGCAAATCTAACCATATTTGTAGTGAAGAGTTTTGGTTTATATAATTAGTGCAGCAATTACCTATTGTAGATTGACAAAATAGATGATGATGATGATGATGTCATTTTAACTGAGTATTTTAATGGAATGGGTTTTTCGTATCTCTCCAGTTAATTATTACATCCATTGTTATAATAAGTTTCTCGTTTTGTTGTCACAGGATGAAAGAGATTATTTGTCAATAACTCAAATGTACCGACAACAAAAGTGTTGTGAAACAATATAATTATTACAATCGTAGGGATTTACTTATAACGTGTTAACACACGGTAATATGGACCTATTTACTTCGGAATAACGTTGCAATTGGTTTTTCGATTTATTATAGTTAATATATAAAAATGGATTACCAACTGCATAATGTATGAATGCTTTTGTCGTAACCCAGTGACTATTCGGCATTGCTGTTTACATATATATAAAAGGATAATTTGTATCAATTCACACATTTGCTTGTCAGGTGCGAGAGATTTAGTTCGTAGCCATGTTTAATTTATATTTTTATGTATTTCTTTGTGGTGTGTTCTCTTTAAATGTTAAGGTATGTGTATTTGTGTAAATCAATACATTGTGAACTTCGTTTTAGGTTTTGGAACAAATTATCTAATTGTGAAGGTCTATAGTGGTCGCAAGCGCGTCTTCTGCGGCTGAAGTCCTGGGTTCGATTTCTAGGTTAGGCAATGTGTGATTGAGTTTTCCCATCTGGAATTTCTCAGAAGCAGTCACGTAGGTTTGTACCCGGTCGATGGGGCTAGCTCTCTACTACAAAGGACTTTAACATAACTGGCAAAATGTGGGCGTTCAAAAAAGGATTTCAGGCAAAATGTTATGTGTGTATGTATTGTGAAGGCATCCATTCATTTGTGTGGTCAATGTGTTTTATAACACTAGAAGTAAATAAAGGTATAGTAACCTTATTTTTAAGTGGATATTTAGCCTTGACCTTAAATATTAGATGCGTTAGTCTTTCATTGTGTTTTCTGCAAGTAGGCTTTAATGAACGCATTCATTCATGCTATTTTAATTTATTCCATAACGACCTCCCCAAAAAACACGCAGGTAAGTAAGTACCTAAATAAATCATTATGTATAGGTAATATATTTTAAAATTACAGGCAGCATCCTTAGACGAGTTGAAGATGAAATACGTGGAGATGATAATAGAATGTTCGGATACCTACCCTATAACGGGGGCTGATACGTTACAGCTCAGGAGTAAGACAATGCCGGACAACGAATCTATCAGATGTCTCTTTGCTTGCGTTTATAAGAAGGCTGGTATGGTAAGAATACGACACCATATCACATCACACCACACCACACAACATCACAGACTACCTGTAGTATTGTTTCTCATTCTACCTGAAATACATCCAAATATTGTCTCGAAAATATCATTTTTAGCGGTAAGACCGGGGGGGCATTGAGCCACTCTATATGCATTATTTTTTACTTTTTCATAGCTGTAATTTGTACCGTGTACATAATGAAGAGTATTTAGTCTCTATCTATTCTTATCTATCCCAGTCTGGTCTTACTTTACACAAGTGTATAAAACTAATCTACGTGATGATGGTGTCCGTAAATTGTTTACACATAAAGAAAGTTACTACATAAAACTGGTCGTTTGTGTCTCAAAAGTGAACAGAGAAGCTAACTGCAACATGTCAAGTCCGAAACAACATCAATACCATGAATAACTTTGATGAATGTTTTAAGAGGGACAGATTTTCCAAAATGCTACAGTAAAGATTTGTCAGATTTGAACAGTTTGTACAGATTTGTAATAAAAACTTGATTAAGTACCAGTATTTAACATGGAACGACTGCTTATCTGACCTCCACAACCCAGCTAGTACTGGGTAATGCGGGGTTTCAACGTAGGGTGAAGATTGTATTATGTGAGACTTATTCACTGGAATGTCAATATATGGGCAAGGCACATTGCTCGCAGAACGGATGGCCGATGGGGCCGAAAAGTTCTGGAGTGGCGACCGCGAACCGGAAGACGTTGCGTTGGAAGGCCTCCCACTAGGTGGACCGATGACCTGGTGAAGGTTGCGGGAATCCGCTGGATGCGAGTCGCACGGGACCGGTCAATGTGGCGCCACTTGGGGGAGGCCTATCTTTCGGCTGAAATGATGATGATGATGATGTCAATAGGTTTACTGAAACACACCAAGCAAATAAGCAATGTCATCTACAACGATATAAATAGTGCAGGCAAGGTTCGGTGTTGAATTGTAATCTGTGTGTTTTTACAAAGATTTACCCTGTGTCATGATGGCGTGTATCCTTGATGAAACCATTCTTATTGAATTGCTTTTGCACCATATTTTGTCTTACCGAAGACCTGGCTCCCAGTGTATTCTGTCTAGTTTTAAACTTCACACTTGATGATCTATTTATTGAACCAGTGAGTGGAGTTTTCGTGGCTGAGTTTTGGGCTAAACACATTTGAACTTTTTGCCTTCGATACGCTAAGAAGAAGAAGTTTTATAAACTCTTAATTTGGTCCCAAAATCTCCTTGTAGCCTATCACGACTCACTGTATAATGGCATCAGTTCGGTAGATTGTATGTTTCTTTTAATTTGGCTTGCGGCGTGCCTTTTGTCAAGTTATTTAAGCCATCTGAGTCAGTAGCTGTATTACTCAACGAGCATCATTGGCAACAGTGTGATTCTGCGTTCAGGAGCTACAGTAGTTAATAAAAGTCTGACGGGCTTGTTCCAGTGAAGATGGTAGGGCAACACTGGTTGAGTGACATGTCAAAATTTAGCTCCGTAATTTTAAATTAGTTTTAATTAATATTTTAGTGTAAAAAACTTGTATTATTATAATTAAATGTCTATTAAGTGTTTTAATACCCAAGATTATTGTTTTCACGGAAAAATACACTGTAACACGTAGTGATTGGTTTCCTAACTCGACCGGTAACCTATTACACGAACAGCTGATGTACCTGCGGATCTATCTGGGGAGTATAATTGTTTCCTTTTAACGTCTAATAAGTAGCTCTTATTAACCAATTAAAAGCTCTGTAGCACTAAGTTCATTATTCTGACTAATCTGGCACTCTTTTGTAGTTGAAGTTAGGTTCTATGTCAGTTAGCACTTGTTAGTTATCTAGTTGTGTAGTTTGTAATAAGTAAATGTACTTGCTATCTATATATTTAATTAACTAAATACACAACAAAAAAGTACGTTGGTTATTCTTTAATAATTTTTGGCATTATTATTCAAATAAGTCCAATAATTTTAAACCAAGAATCCTACCCACTTCATAAAAAAGTTATAGACATGAAATCAATTTAAAGTTTAATTTAATTTAATAATCTTATTAAAGTATTTTGTGTAAGACTCATAAGCCTACCACAGTTACCAATTTATTAATCACATATTCCAGTCTATTCTCATTTTCTTCTTTCATTTCTAGCTTTCCTAATTTTGTCCATTCAATTAGTTCTCACCATTCTTTGTACTTCTACTTTCAGTTCTATTCCCTGAAACCATGCCTGTGATGACCCGTAAGGCAACTACCCAGGAGTCACAGGCTAAGTTGAGAACGGCCCTTGATGAACTTAAGGAAGCAAACAGCAAATGTCAACAGCTGTTATTGGATAGAGAGGAACATGAGGTTGAAATCGAGAAGGTCGTTCACAAAAACACAAGCCTGAAACGGGAGCTAGTGGACCTGCACCAACAATACATGGATGTTGTTCAGGAACGGGACAATCTGCGGGTGGTCACAGATGGTTTCAACGACTGCAGTAACCATTATGAAATGGCTTTATGTAAGGTTAGGGACTTAGAAGTTGAACTGTTTCATGCCAACAAACAAATTATTGAGTTTCAGAAAGAAAGAGAATGTACTCAGGTTAGGGAAACAGATCACCTATATAATCAATTATTGAATTCAAATTGCAACCCACATTTCTTAACAACAATAGATCTTACTGAAGATTCTATTCTGAAATATAATTGTAGTAGTTATAAAGTAAGCCAAAATAAAATAAAGAAATATGCAAAACTAAATAGAATTATAAAAAAATGCAAGAAATTTAAAAAACAACAAAAACACAGTTCCAAAAATATTCAACTAATAAAAGAACGTGTTTTCCTCATAAAAAAGTTGAATAATTATCAAATTAAATTAGAGGATAGTAAGAAGTTTTATGAAATAGACACTCAAAACTTACAGTCTGAAATTCAAGTTTTAGAGCGTCAACTAAAGTCATGTTATTCTATGTATGTAAATTCTCAAAAACAAATTAAGGAACATATCCTTGCTGCAAACGAATTAGTTGATAGCGGTAATAGTAATGCATACTGTGTAGACACGATGACCTTCAACAACACTCAATGTACATCACAAAGTGAATCCAGCCCGGACACTCTCCTACCCGAGGTAACGGAGAACCCGACCCGGCTGAGCAGTGTTCCGGACTGTATCTCCATTCAAAATTCACCAGATATTGTACAAGGTTCATCACAGGTAGGTCAAATAGATAGTAGTTCTCCCCCTTCTTGTAATACACACAGTTGTTGCTCCATTTTGTTCTCAGATAGTATAGGAAAAGGGTTAGGCAAGTTAATTAGTAACAATCTGAGTCATTCTTCTCTAAATTATTGTACTCCTCAGGCTTCTTACAACCAGATAATAACATCAATAACTCGAAAGGAATTTGATCCTAATACCATTATAACTGTACTTGTAGGTAACAGTTCTAACGTTAAACTTGATGATATCACGGACAATGTCACTCAACTATTAAAACTAAATTGTAAGAGAGTAATTCTGTGCTCGTTCCCGTACTTTACGAAATTGTCTAGCAAGCAAAACCATAATATCCATGCCTTAAATAATCATTTGCATTTTCTAGTTAGTCACTATAGTGACAGGTTGACATTTTTCGACACTAACAGTTTCGTTCAGAAATTGAAGTCAACCAGAAACCATGCGTACTTGCCTATTAGTTTTAGACGTCAAATAGCTCGGCTATTAGCTTTTAATATAAACTCAGACATATGTGGTATGTCGCAGTTTTTTGTAAATAGGTCTACGGAAATTAGTAATTATACTAATTGTAATTATACAAATAGTATTAGCTTAGATTTAAACTAGTCACTAAGACAATAGAAGGTACGAGTGACAATTTAGTTAATCTCGTCAACTTCGAGGTATCTTCTAGCTCTCAATCAAATAACTGTAAAAAAGGGGCTGAGCAGAATTCCTTAAAATTGTTTCACCAGAATATTCAGGGACTTTCTTCCAAAGAACTAGAAATAGAACTATTTTTAGAAAAAACTAAGTTTGATATTATCTGTTTTACTGAACATTGGATGAAAGATTATGAAGTAATGCAAATAAATTATGAGAATTACAATGTGAGCAGTTGCTTTAACCGAAAATCTAAGATGCGTGGGGGTTCATTAATCCTAGTAAAAAATTGTATTAAATCTAAGTCTCGTAATGATATAGTCGATCTATCGGTTGAACATAGCATTGAATTGTCTTGTGTTGAGCTAGATAAGCATATAATAGTGTGCGTTTACAGACCCCCTAATTACCTGAACTATTCTATCTTTGAGTCAGTAATGGAAGATGCTTTGGCAAAACTTGTAACTGGTAATAAACCAATAATTATCTGTGGTGACTTTAATGTCAATATCATAGAGAATAATGTGAATAGCAGTAGATTCTTAAGTCTCTTTAAATCATTTAACTTGTCAAATGTGTTTTCAGAACCAACTCGAATTACGACAAATACTGCTACATGTATCGATAATGTTTTTTGTTGCTGCGATTACATAAATAAATCCATCGTAAATTACCTGCCTTCAGATCATAGTGGTCAGACGGTTACTTTCGCGTACAATAGACAATTACAAAGAATTCAGATACAAACTAGACAAATAACACCCAGCAATCTAGACAAATTTAATAATAATTTAATTAGCAAGTTAGGTATACCGGGTCATATTAGAAACAATGCAAATGTATTTTATGAAGAATTCTTTTCGGTAGTGCACACCGAATTTAATAATACTTTAAAAAAGAAATCTAAAACTATTGGCCCAAAGTTTATTTTCAGTGACTGGGCAACACAGGGTATTCGGAAAAGTAGGGAACGATTGTTTGAGCTGTACGGCCTTAAGCCTTACATCAACACTGAAGCTTTTAATAAATATGTTGCTACTTACTCGAAAATTTTTAAAAACACTTGCAAGGTAGCCAAATCCTTATTCATTAGCAACAAGATTAAATCAGCCGACAACAAAATAAAAACGGTTTGGAAAATCATCAACAGTGAAACAAATAGAAATAAAAAACAAGGCAATGACTTCACACTAGAGACATCGCGTGGCCTTGTGAGCTCCAACAATGAAGTTGCTCAAGAATTTGTAAATTTCTTTACCAGTATCCCACTTAAAACTACAGAAACCTTAAATTCCTCTCCCTTGCTCTCTATTGATTTATTGAAAGCGAACGTTTCAGCCTGTCCGAATGAATTTAAATTTCAGCATATAAACCCCATAACAGTCATAAAAGGTTAGCAAATCAAGATCAAATTAACGGAAGATCTATGGGGTATGTCTATCAAAGCTTGTACCTCAATTATTGAGACTGTAGCGCCGTATTTAGCCTCAATATTTAATTTGTGCGTGGATCAAGGGGTCTTCCCGGATCTAATGAAATTCAGTAAGGTAATACCGCTTTTTAAATCCGGGGACAGTAAAGACACCAATAACTATAGGCCCGTATCCGTGTTGCCGGTTTTCAGCAAGGTGTTTGAAAAGATAATGCTCAATCAAATGCTTAACCATTTTAACACTAATAAAATATTACATGAGCAACAGTATGGTTTCACCAAAGGACGTTGTACAACTGACGCCGGTGTCACTTTATTAAAACACATATTTACTGCGTGGGAAGAGGCACAAGATGCCATAGGAATCTTTTGTGACCTTTCGAAGGCATTTGATTGCGTAAATCACGAAACCCTGATCTTGAAACTTCAGCATTACGGTTTAGGTAAACTTGCGCTCAGTTTAATAAAATCGTATTTGAATGATAGACAGCAGCAGGTACAAATAAATGGAGTAAACTCAATGGGTTTAAAAGTAAAAATGGGTGTACCACAAGGTTCGATATTGGGTCCCTTCCTCTTTTTAGTATATATTAATGACCTACCCCATCTATTTAACAACCATCCGCATATGGTGTTGTTTGCTGACGATACTTCTTTAATATTTAAAATAAACAGACGTGCCACTAATCTTGATGACGTAAATAACGCCCTACTGCAGGTCCACGATTGGTTTACCGCTAATAATTTAGTACTAAATGGGAAAAAAACTAAATGCATTAGATTTGCTCTACCAAATGTCAAAAGTAGTGATTGTGACATAATATTGAATCAAGAGAAACTAGAATTTGTCGATAAAACGGTTTTCTTGGGAATCACGCTCGACTCAAGGTTACAATGGGGTCCTCATCTAACATCTCTTGCAGGACGGCTAAGCTCAGCAGCATATGCTGTTAGAAAAATCCGTCAATTTACTGATGTTGATACCGCGAGGCTGGTCTATTTTAGTTATTTTCATAGTATTATGTCATACGGTATTTTACTATGGGGACGGGCTGCAGACATCGAGTCTATATTTATTCTGCAGAAAAGAGCCATCAGAGCCATTTATGAATTACGTAGACGCGATTCTCTAAGAGAACTGTTTAAGGAAATTAATATCATGACAGTACCTTGTCAATACATCTATGAAAACATCATGTACGTTAGAAAAAATCGGCATTTATTCAGTAAGAGAGGGGACAGACACCACTATAACACTAGAAATAGGGACCAACTAGTTCAGCCAGGTTTCAGGCTTGCTAAAGTGGATTCATCTTTCATGGGGTACTGTTTGAAATGTTACAATAAAATCCCTCCCCACATTCTTCAACTGAATGAGACGAAATTTAAATCTTGTATAAAACGCACACTATGTAGGCAAGCATATTATAAGTTGGGGGATTACATTGATGATAAAAATGCTTGGCTAAATGCTGGTCCTGCTCCACAACCATAGGTGGGGGGGAGGGGGGCAAACTAATTGTTTGTACTGGACGGGCATTATTTGAGTCCATCGACACGTAAAGAAGAAGATGAAGAATTGATTCCCATGTTAATGTATTGTGGAAGCTGCAGAAGATTGTAAAAATATACTTGCATTGTATAGATTCCAGTTCTTAGTATTATATAATTGCATAGCACATGTGTGAGTACTTTGTACTGTTCAGCCACCATTTACATTTATTTATCTTTCATTGACTTGAATATGCCTTGGTGACTGAGAGAATGTCATGCTCACTTAAATGTCTCGCTGATGGTGGCGGGTGTGTCGGGTCATTTAGTTCCCTTCAATATGGTTGAGTTGAATGGCGCCGGTACATGCGTCATGTCTGTGAACGGGCGCTGTCAGTTGGGACTGGTCATCTCTTAGCTGCCAAGGTTCATTTTAATTACTTTATTCATACATTTTTAATCTAATCTTTCACTCTGGATGCTCTTAGTGTGCACGTCTTTCTACATCGTTCTCACATTTATGTATAATCTCAAAATTAATGATGTAACCAAGATTTTGTAACAATATTTTGATTTTAAAAGAGTGTCCATGGAGTTTCTTGCCCATTCTTCTCCATAGAGATCTACGCTAGGGAATGGGCAACTACAGTACTTTCTCAAGTTATTATGCCTTGTGACTGGGACTGTAGCTTTGATTTTCTTTTTTGTATTTTTGACTTTCAAAAGTGCCGTAATGGTCTAATTGAAATAAATGCTTTGAGTTTGAGTTTGAGTTTGAGTTTCCAAAAAAAACATTAAGACCCATTAACATGTCACGTACTGAACATGTGACGTCTAATGGCAAAAGTAGTTAGGTGTTAACCCCATAGTTATTAGGTGTGTTACGAATGAAACTTTTTGCTCGTTTTTTGTCGTGGTTCCACAATTTAAGCTGAACAGTCCAAAGGTTTTTTTATTGAAAGAAGTACCTATTAGTCCTGTATAAAGTTCGAAATGCTTCTAAAATTTGCTTTGTGACACATGCCACCTCTTTTCCGGTGAGAAAAGTTAGAATTTCATTAAAATAATAGCAGCAACCTTGTATTCTAATTCCACTGATTATCACTATGCATCTTTTTTTGTAGTTCATAATTTTGGAATAGTCTTGTAAAAAGTCTATTTCTGTCTGGGTATCCAAAAATCACACTGTTATTTGCGGGGGTCAAATTACAGTTTCGCTAGCTAAATTCATTTGACTCTGACATCATGGATATCGATAGCTAAACACTATAAAATAATGGACTTGAGTTTTTTATGGCTGTTTCTTGTCAGAGTCGTCAATTACGAAACAACGGCCATATCTAGTTTAAAAAATATTATTTTGGCTTGTGTTTGTAAAAAACCTATTTACAAAAAATTTATCAAGCCTGTTAATTTAATTTGATCTTGTCATTATTATATTGTATCATCAATGTAATTTTTTCGGCCACTGCAGTCATAGCCACAATTATACATTTTTCACTGTTTTATGCCCGACAGCCAGTTCGCAGGCACACAGGCAGTTCCATAATATTCAATGATTTCGGATGTGCACTTTCTGTTTGGATCCCAGCAACGAACAGTTTTGTATAAAATTACGCAAGGTCGGTTGATAAGTATACCAATTACACGGTCCGCAGTCAGTGTACAATGCCTTCTCGTCGCAACGATTACTGCTAATGCTCTTTGCTCACCGGAAACTTGTTTGCCTATGAGTCTGACTATGCTTACCTTCGGAATGATGTGCATAATTTTATTGCAGATAACTTTTTTCGTTTTGGTAGCTTATTTATTATGCAGCGGTATAGTTAAAATATTTTTCGCAGTACAGATAAGCTTGTAAAAAATACTCATGAAGGAAATAGTTTTTGCACCGTCTGTATTGTGAAAACATATCAATCTATAGGTATGGAAGCAACTTGGCGCATGTAATAAAGTAATGAATCACGCATATAATGTAATTAAAGAACTGCCTTATAATTGATATACAAAAAAAAAACACTGGATATAATAAGAAAATACCGAGTAGAATACGGAATCTCGACGCACAAAATATCGATTAAGGCTTATACGATGCTACAACCTAAAGTGTTCAGAGTTCTGGACGTTTGTAGGAACCTATAAAATGCATGCATGCATGAGTAATCTTGTCAAATACGTCGCTATTATAAAATCAAACAATAATTAATTTCAGATGAACGAACAAGGAGAACTATCAGTTGAAGGTGTAAATGAAATGACTCGAAAGTATTTATCTGATGACCCAGTCAAAATAAAGAAGAGTGAAGAATTCACGGAAGCGTGCAAAGGAGGTATAAATTATTAAAAAAATGTTGTAGCAAGCGAATGAGGTGGCGAAGGCAAAGTAAATCTCAGATGGCGCCACCATAGTTGGTCTCAATCTGACCAATGAGGTTAAGCTATTTTGAAATATAAAATGACATTACCACATTTTCAACCAATGACGATGTTTGGGTACCAACTATGCTAGCGCCATTGGTTCCACAGTTAGCTTCCCCATTGATGAAGAAGTAGATGTATATCAATTCGTAAGTAAGCAGAATACTACTTCGATCCTTGTTGCCGTTAGCCTCGTGGTCACAACTGAATGAACTAAACGTTTGACGCTGGAGTCAATCCCCAAAGTGTCGTTAGAACCCTAACAAGGGTCAAGACATGGGCCTCGGAAAGTACGTTAAGCGGTTGATCCTGCCCCTGATCTTTCTTCAGTCGTGTTGGTTTGCCATCTCATCGAACTATGAAAATTCAGGGAGTACTATAATCTTAATCAATGGCTGAATGCTATGATCTGCTGATATTGGCCACCACGGCCGTTAACGGTCTGTAGGAAGTAGTTCTAAAATTCGAATTATTTGCTACAGGAAAGTTATAATACTAAGTGTAAGCGAACCCTTTACGAAGCCGTCAACCAAGCATTCTGTACATCAAACTAAGTAACTACGCAAAAAAAATAAGTACTGAAAATCGACTATTTTTGATTTACGGTAGAACTTAATGTAACGCACTCAAACATTGTGCTGATGCATTGAATAGTAGGTCATGGAGATATTTAATAAAAAAACTACGAATTAAAGGTTGGAAGTGTCACCTTTATTATGTCCATAACTAGAAGATGAAAAAAAAAACATTGCAGTGACGGGGAAAACAAGAGCCTTCCGGCGTAATGAGTATTTTTACACCCATTGTAATTAAGAACGTAGTAGAAGATGCAAACGTTTTGACTGTTAATATGCTTTGTTATCACAATATGCTTTGTAATGCTTAAAATTCCATGCATAAATGCATTTCTTATAACAACAATTATTTTTTCAACATTAATTTCAATATCAAAACAATGAGAGGTTTTCCTTTTGAGGTTTTAAAAAAAAACTTAGTTTCCAATAACTCTATAGATGGCGTTGAACTTACTATGCCAAAGCAAAACGCTTGAAAAAAAAACATTGTGTCACGTCACGTACTCTCGTTGACTGACACTTTCATTTGCTTAACCTTCCAAATATAACCAACATTTCTCGCTCTTTGTTAAAATCAGTTTTTTAGGTTCCGTTCCTTGCATTATCATACTTACTCCTAGCGCCATCTATCCAGCGACTAGGGAAGAGCTAAAAAGAAAATCCCTCATTGACAAGCATTGATTATAACAATCCATTATGATCATACGTTTTCTAATGCGAAATATTGGCGGATATGATTTCATCCACTTTAATTAGAAAATAAGTACCTAGGTACTTACTTTCTAATTTTCTTACTTACCTACTTTCTTTTTTTTTCTAAAATTAAGTATTCAGGTACTTACTTTACCTTACTTAGTAAGTACTAAGTAAGATAAAAGTAAGTACCTGAGTACTTAATTTTATTTACTTCTTTAATTTAATGTACTTTCGTTGCTAACAATACCTAGGTATTGTCAGCAACGAAAGTACATTAAATTACCATCAGTATTAGCCCAAAATTACGTACCTAATTACCATATATTTATGTGTTTTTTGCAGTGAACGATGTTCCTGTCAGCGACGGAGCAAGGGGCTGCGATAGAGCTGCTTTGATCTTCAAGTGTACTGTGGAAAAAGCTCCTGATGTATGTCACACTTTTATTCCTATCAACTTATCGTATTTTTTACGTAGTTATTTTACATCTGATAGCAGCAACCGAATAGAACCGTAAAATAACGTAAATGAAGATTTTGAAAGTTTTGCAAAATTCTGGGCATTCTTTTTTCGGCAAAGTGATCTTCTAAGCGAATCGATGATCTTTGGTCCAGGTCGCCAAGTGTGCAGGAGGCCAAGGGACCCAGGCCCAGGCAAAGGGATGATAGGAAAGTTCTAGTGCCAAATGGGTTTTTATTCTTTGTTTCAGTTTGACCTTCTTTGAGCCATCACACAACAGTGACACAACAAGAATGACGGGCTTCTGTTTAAATGTTGTATTCTGCATCTAAGAGTTCAGCAGGTGCAATACTTAGTTTGATCGATGTATTTATCTCGTATTCCATAGAAATAATAAGTCCAAATAAATGTAATTTAAGTAAGTGTTGATCTTTTTTTTTTCGGGTGGGATATCATCAAATGACTCCTCCCGCTCTGGGCGGAGCAGGAGGGAGTGTCAGACTTTTACTGACTAAAACCCATCCATGTTCCTTCATCGCCCTTTGTGTTCCGGGGCCACGGTATCTCTTTCGAACAGTCCTGCAGCCCCGGAGTATTGTTAACCTTGTTTATTGTTTGTTAATAATATGAATTTAAATAAAAGTATTTAAGATTCTATCAAATGGTTAAAAAGGCATCGAATTTAATGTTATCACAAACAGATTGGATGGAAAAATAAATGAAAAGATCTTATCTATCATAGAGCAGCGTTACAATTTTGGTTTAACAATAAAATATAATATTCAATCTATCTGGTCACTATACGGAAAAATCTCCAAATTATAATTAAAGCTATTATTTCTCGGAATAATAACTAAACTTTAGTGTTATCGGGAATACGTAATTTCATTTAATACGCGTGTGTTTTAAAACTGTAGTATTTATACGTTGTAACATATCTGCTTTGATTAGTATTGGACGAGGCGCGAGATCGAAATGAGGAATTTATTGATTGTGTTTTTAGCATTATGCAGTTGTGTTTATGTAAGTATTAATACTTTCGTAAATATTTTAATGTAGATATTAGGTAATTGTTTACATTTTTATAACATTTAAAAATTGTGGTCTGCCGCTGTTGGGAGCAGGGTCCAAGATACCGGTGTTTAGGGCCCCAGAGACAGGAACCTCCTTACAATGCGAGCCGTATCGAGGTACTCTGTCTTCTGAATCAGGCCCTTGGCTCCATGCGTGAGCCAGGAGAGTTGTTCGTCGAGGCTCTTGCCCTTAGGCCATTTGGTCGTAACGAAAATCGGCACAATAATAGCCGAGTTCACATTCCTAATTTATTGTGACTCAATGACAATACTGGTATCAAACCATGATGTTCAAAGGAAAAAATATTTTGTTTTTTACTAAAATGGTGCTCTTCCTAATTTTAACTTTTAGGCACATCACGAAAATAGTACAGAAGGAAAAAACGTACGTTACAAAGCTACTCTGTAATATTTCTCACAGATAGCTTATTGTAGAATATCTATGTGCTTCCCTTTTGCTAGTTCCATTTAATGAATCCTTATTTTTTACTTTGTAATTGTACCCACATGTAGTCTTTTTAGATGTCTTCAGTAGATTCATATTTTATTGTGTAATTTAAGGCAACTACAGGAGCAAAATTAGCAACTCTATTTGTGGTGCTACTGTTAGAATAAAGTTCTAATCAGCTTGCACTACAAAGTGGCTGTAACGTCAGTCACCGCGGGCCGAATAGTGCGAAATGAGTGGTTTTTTGCGATTTACAAAATATCTATTGATTGGGCTAAAAAAATAAGACACTATCATGCTTGTAGAATTATTTGCCAGCAAATCAGATTGATCGCATGTATTTTAGTATAATTTTTACTCGTTAAAATATTTTTTTAGAGATAAGTTAATGATTTTTTTTATTGAGTAAAATAGTTGTATTATGTTTTCAAAACACTATTATACTAGCACATACCCTGAAGAATATCATATAGTTTTCTAGTTTTGTTTAATGCAGTGAATCATATGCTATTTTACATTATAAAACTCGCGTTTAGCTCCTGTAGTCCCCTTATGTAAGTCGTTGGGTTAGTTCAATTTTGATTGCCAGCAATACGGTAAGAAGGGGAAGATAATTTTACTAAATAAAATTAACATAAATTTTAAATTCAGTAAAAAAATATCACTACCTTATTCTAACAAAATAAATTGTTTTAAAGGCCCTCACAGAGCAGGAACTGAAGATAGAGTTCACGAAGCTGGTGATGAAATGTAACAAGGATGCGGAAGTAGATATGGTGGATCTGGTGCAGTTGCAGAGCTACGTGGTCCCCACCAAAACTGCCACCAAATGTGTTATGGCTTGCGCATATAAGGCTGCTGAAGTTGTAAGTTATTTTGAGTAAACTGCTGCTTAGATATATGAAGCGAACTTGGACACAAGCTTAGCTTGTTTTAAGACTTGTTCCATCCGAAAATCAGGTACCTAAAATGACAAGCAATGATGAGCATATTTTCTCGTTTTGGTGACTGTCACTAATTTATGTACCAACTTTGTAGGAGTAAGTTTCACGTATGAAATGATTGAGTAAATCATAAGATTATGAATAAAAATTTCTTAGTCTAACTTAGCGTTATGAAAATCGGTGACTAGACAAATTTTACTTTTTAGGGTTCCGTACCCAAAGGGTAAAACGGAACCCTATTACTAAGACTTCGCTGTCTGTCCGTCTGTCCGTCTGTCCGTCTGTCCGTCTGTCTGTCACCAGGCTGTATCTCATGAACCGTGACAGCTAGACAGTTGAAATTTTCACAGATGATGTATTTCTGTTGCCGCTATAACAACAAATACTAAAAACAGAATAAAATTAATATTTAACTCCCATACAACAAACGTGATTTTTTTATAATAATTGGTACGGAACCCTTCGTGCGCGAGTCCGACTCGCACTTGGCCGGTTTTTAATCTTACCTTAGATCCTATTTTTGAACTGTCCATTGAGATTTTGGTACCTAATTAAAAACATTTTTTTACACGGATGTTGTGATTATATGAGATGAAAGTATGTACATCTAGTATTATCAAAGTTTTAGGTTATCAATGCATCTAATCTACCAAGTCTTATGCGATTCAAAACAGGTTTTGTGATACGCAAACAATAAAATTACATAGGTACTGATTACATTTGATAGATTGTTGTACAAAGTTATGAATCGAATTATTCTATGCTAGTGAGTGTCTAGTAATGATTCAGCTCAATTACATGGCTACTGATACTGATGCTATCTGAGGACGGCTTAATGGTGCTGATGTCGATGGATTTGATTAGATATTATTTTATTGGTAACTAACACTTCGCCCGCGACTTTATCCGCGAAAATTGTGATAGCTCGGCTAATTTGCATGATATCAATATAATTTATAGCTTATCTTACTAGGTAAATGTGTAGCTTTGTAATGGTGAAAGATTTTTTAAAATCGATTGAGTAGTTCTTGAGTTAATTCGTAACAAACAAACAAACAAACAAAAAATCAAATCTTTCCTCTCTACGAATATTAGTTTAGCTTAGAAGAACAGAACCTCTAATGCTTTTGTCTGTAGGTACATATTGTCATACTCATGGTGTTCACATATGAATATGTTTAAGTTATAGCTGCATAAATAGTCAAAATAAAAATATTGCCCCATTGAAAAAACTTGACATTTTTCAGATGAATGCTCAAGGACTGTATGATATCGAGCATGCCTACAAAGTAGCTGAAATGATGAAGAACGGAGATGAACAACGACTGATCAATGCCAAGAAAATGGCAGATATCTGTGTCAAAGGTAAATTTTTAAAATATGTTATGGCTATGGATATGATAGAAGAGCTGTAGAAAATTTTCAAACTGTCATTTTAAATAGTAATAAGATGAGTAAAAACGGTTATACAAAATACTGTGGAACCGATGTGTTCTTTATGCAGATATATTATTATGTTTATGAAACTCTTTTGTTTTCAGTAAACGATATGAAGGTGACTGATGGAGAAAAAGGTTGTGATAGAGCAGCTTTGATATTCAAATGTACAGTAGAAAATGCTCCAAAGGTAAGTAACACTAATACAATTTTTTGGGCGATTTTTCTGTTACGCACAGGGTGATGGGATGGGAACAATATCGATTAGATTAGTTCATAGGTATGATAATTAAAGTGAATCTTCATCTTAATGACTATAAGCTACAGAGACTGCAGGCAGAAAACATCGTGGCATTTTCAAATAAATGTACGCCCACAATATTATGAAAACAAAAACAAGAGAGAGAGAGAAATGAAGATGAAGAAAAGGAAAAATTTCATGATAAATTATTAGAAAAATAGAGTACGGTGTGTAGGATAGGTTCATAAAATTTTTACGACGATATCACGATAGATGACGATTCAAGACTTGAACAGGCTTATT
Source organism: Xestia xanthographa (assembly GCA_905147715.2). Taxonomy (NCBI): domain Eukaryota; kingdom Metazoa; phylum Arthropoda; class Insecta; order Lepidoptera; family Noctuidae; genus Xestia; species Xestia xanthographa. The sequence continues at coordinate 11,699,496 of LR990657.1, read as the reverse complement.
TTTGGATTTCAAAGGAACTTTAATAAATGTAGGTGGGTCAATGACCGCTTTTGCGATCTTAACTGCCACCATATATAGAAGGAATATCATAGAGCAGGATATTGTAAGCTTTTATAATAGCACTGTGTGTTGCATGCCATTCTGCACCATCACTATACTGACGTAAACAGTCAATCTACCTTCCGTAAAGTTAGGGACGTTTAGTATTAAAAATGTGATGACCAAGAGTGCTGAAAATATCCAATTCAAGGCTAGTTTTATTTCTATTAGTATTTGCTCGTGCTTCTTTGATAAGGTAATTATTGCATGAGTGCAATAAAAAAAAATAAGAGTTCGTGAATTTCACACTTGTTTATAATCAGTTTACTTTTTGTATTTTGTCTCATTGTAATTTTATTTTTGTCGGAGAGTAGAAGCTAATTATCATGAGTATATTTTATTTATAATGACCTTTTTTGCACCGGCAAGAAATATTGAAGAGGTCACTTTTGGAAATTCGAACGCTCATCGTGTTTTAATCTAATCCACGTAACATAATTTTGGAAGATTGTGTAGATAAATATTGGACACATAGGTATTTTATACTCTGTATTTTACGCCATAAAAAATTACTAAGAATATTTTTATCATTGTTTGTTACAGTTCGGGTTCAAGCTGTAAAAAGAAGATTAATGTGATGCTCCACAGTATTATTAAGGTTAATATTATATAAAGTTTGTTATTTTTCAACATTAAACAATAAGAATAAGTCAGTTTGTTTATCTGAATCAAATGTTACTAACACAGATTGCCTAGCTTTTTCTTCTTCTTCTCTGATAGCCTATAAATTTTGTCGTGTCTATGGTTTAATAATTTAAATATTTTTGGAGTTTAATTTGGCTCCCACTCAATCACTAAAAGGCACTTTTGATGCCTTTGCACCTCCAAGGGACTCAGCCAGATCAGAATATTATCTTGTGCTGTTGAACATTCATCAAATATTGTGTTAGTATTAACGTAGTCACGAAAAAAAATTCAGCTTTGCCATTAAATTAAAACTTTTCAGTTCTCCAACAGAGCCATAGGTATTAGAGCGACACCTAGTGAATACATACTTAACTAGCAGCAGCGTACTTGAGCATACACTGAATCAACATGAACATTGTCTGTGTGTGAGTGGTGTGAGTCACCTGAGCAGTATGAGTTTTAGTTCAGCAGCTAACCGACAGAGAGCGCTGAATTAAAATCTTTATGACGAATTTTATGACTATGTATTTAAATTCATCTTGATAATTTACTCGTTATGTATTTTATAACTGGTAAGATTAACATCAAACATTTCATAGTGAATGCAAATTCTTATGATAAAATCATGATAATTTGGAGCCGCTACCGGTACGCGAGCACTTACTAGCATTTGAATTAAGTACTTTTTAAAAAATCTCAGTATTTAAAATGTCCATCTTTGTTCAAAGAAATCATTATTTTTAAATAATATTCTTAACCAATAGGGACTTTGCAGTAACCGTAACGTGTCACGCCATGACTCACACATGGGCATTTTTAAAGCGAGTTTTTCAACACCCCTTGCGCTCGAGCACGCTCAGTCATGCCATGCGTGTGCGCACACATAGAAAGGTCAGCAGGCAACTTCATTCAAAACTGTCTCGCCAGTTCGAACTTCACTCGTTTCGTAAGCCAAACACCGTATGATCGGTTCTTTGATGACGTTAGACCAAACAATTGTCGGTTTATTGTTTGTTTTGTCAATATTTCGGTGAATGTATTGTTTCTGGACTGAGCTAAATGCTGTGCAAGTGATTTGTAGTGATATGTTTTTGTGTTAATTTCTTTCGGTGTAATTAAGTCTGTTTTATTATCAACCGATAAGTTGTTTCGAGCCAGTTTTTCTGCTATTTTTGTTGTTTGTGTTATGTTTTAAGTTGATTGTGTAGTGTTCTTAGAAAAGGACTTATTCTAAGTTTTGGGACATTTCTTTGGTGAGTACTGAGCTGTTATCTTTTCATTTACAAAATTACAACGTGTGCTACTGCAGTCACGCTTGATTACTTGATAAGGGAAAAATGTTTTAAGAATAAAGTGCTGTACAAAACGTTTATTGTCTAATTACTAAGCTTTTTAATTAGTCAGTTATCTTAGGAGTTCTTAATTTAATCGGAATTGGGATGAATCCGTAATCATCGTTATTGCTGTTGTAGTTTGCTGTAGATGTCATCACTGAATCAATATTTCTTTTAACTGAAGATCGTATTTTTCTTACTCCTTCATTACTTGGAACATCCTTACGGTTATCTGTTTTAACTACTTTTCTTTTACTAGTCTCTGTAAGGGATGCGATTTTGAAGATTCTATTCTGTTTCGTTTTTCTCATATTCTCTATAACGTGCACTTTTTTGCTCTCATTCCTTTGCTCCTTAATTTTATCTTCATACTTTGAGAACGTATCGGATGGGAAATCAGGTCCAGTGACTTCTTCAGTGTCTCGTCTTCGGCGTTTACCAGATACCACTCCGAGTTGAAGGAGGATTGGGTTGCTGACCAGCGCTGCTGCTGCACCCAGTAAAGCTATTCCAGCAATAGGCCATAGAACAGTTTTTGCTGCTAGAGCCTGTAACGTAAATAAAGATGGCAATTCATTCAGTATCATCATATCCAGTAGCTCTATATAATTAAATCTGTCACGGCATTATTACAAAATCAAAACAAATCGGTCCGGAAATCTATGAGCCTTCTATGAAATTCTCGAAAAATTACACGGATGCCAACAGAAATTAAAAATCAAGTTGGCAATTAAATAAAAGATGATAAATTACAACCATTATAAAACTAGGCTAACAAGTATCTGATGAAGGAGCGTGGGAACATCAATAATATGGGTAACAGGGGAAGTCAGGGGAACCATTCACTGAAGGGTACCTAACTAACAAACACGGATGGAACGTTAAACTACACATTGTGCTGTCCGTCGTACTACTCATTATATTAAAAACAACTAGCTACGAACAAATTATTCAAATTATTATGTCTGAAAATAAAATGTGATCAAAATCCATTCAACATCCAAAAAGATAAATGCTAGGTAATAAATAAGAAACATAATTATTTGTAGTGTCATTAGGCCTATCTATAAAGTTTCTTATTACCTACATTATCTGGTAACCTAAGCTTGAACTACGCCTATTCACAGAGCTTTGCGTGGGATGGAAAGTGAACTAAGGACCTTGCCAATGTAGAAACATAATAACTTCTACAGTAAATGTGATAAAATTACAAAACCGTGGTCTCATTTCCAACTACTTAACTAATTAACTTAAAGAGGAAAATATTTACGAATTTTCAAGACTCCAATCTGAATTTCAGCGCTAGAGAAACCCTTATCCACGAATCTTGAACATAATCCTAAGCAGTGAGACAAATAATAGATATCGACGAGAAACCGCTCAGGAGACCTAACCATGACTGAATTAGGGTCCCTAAAGACCCACGACAAAAGATTAACAAAATGACCAAGATCTTTTTTAAATTGAAGATTGATGAAACTTTGATCAATAATTTTATATGATTTAATATCAAATCGATTGTCAGAAATGGTAAAACTATGATAGAAACGTTGATTGACCTTGCATAATAATAAGCATAATCAGTCAATAATGTTAACAATGCTGGAACACAGTCCTCCTAATAATTTTAGTAATTGGCCACTGCAGAGGATTTGCATGTGTGTTGTTATTTCGGAGACAAAGCTGTAGTATCTCATGTGTCAGTAATTACAGCTGCACTAGAATAGCAGCGCTGTGTGTCGGCAGGACTCAATGACGGTAGCACTTTCTCGTACGATTTATTATCCCGAAAGTTTACTTACATGCTTATAATGTTTATCATAGTGACCATAGCCCGAGTGATGAAGCTTATGTCCAGAGTAATAATGTCCATGACCATGGGAAGGTAGATGTTCTCCATGGTCATGGTAATCATGATAATCATGATTATTATGGTGATCACCAAGAGGATAAGACTGATGGTGATCATGTTCGAAGGTAGGAGGTCCATGGGCTTCTGAATGATGATCATATAGATGATAATCGTGTCCTTGAGAGTAATGAGGATCGTATTCGTTTATGGCGTAGCCTGAAACAAAAGTAAATAAATATTAAAGAAAGTCTATACAATTTCTGAAATTTGTGATAAAGCTCTTAAAGTGCCATCGATCCATGGAAAATACAATCAAATCAACGTCTGTTACATTCGAGGTTTTTCCCAATAATCAATTCTCCCCTAAAATTTTCCTAACAGTCTATCAGCCTTCTGCAGCTTTTTGAAAAGAGAAAGAAGAAGAATGTCATGTAGCTAAGTACCAGGCGGCTTACCATGACGACTAACAGGAATATTGTTCTAAATTAATTTTATAGTGGGAAAAAGATGGAACTACGGAATAAGACATAAATGATAAATACCTGAATGTCGTTCTTAAAAACTAGGCACCAAAAATAAATTCAACAAAAAACTAACCGCCACATCATAGATACATGTTTTCTATGACCATATTAAAGGGCTTTGAAGAAAGCAAAGGGATTACGTAAGAGAAGAACGTCATTGTGTAAGACAACAGTGCCGCACAGTAGTGAGCAGTATAATCGCTAAGATAATTTAGTTATGAAATGCAGTGATATAATACCAGAACAGGAAAGAAATAACACAGAAAGAGTAGTAGGTAATAGTAACGAAGTAAGATAGGTACTTCTGTTGAAAAAGACCAACAGGATCGTAAGAAGTCTTTAATCAAGATGAAGAGTAGAAAAGTCTTAGCATGTCAGCCTTTAACGTCCTCACTGATTGGACAAAGGCCTCTTCTCTGCAAGAGCGAATGAGCCATAATCCTCTACGCGAGGTCAGATTCCTTAGTTTGGTTCTAAGACATGCTTGATTGTATCTTCACGATGTTTTCTTTGGCCGTTTTGAGAACAGTGGTAATAATATTAAAGTGCGTGCCTGGGACCTGCTTTTGGACCCACGATATTTGTTGAGGTCGTTACCAATAAGCCACCCCTGTTCTCCTCGTTAATGCAGATAAAAGTGACTTAAAAATAATATGTAATGCTAGTAAACTACATAATATATAAATCACTAAGGGTGATGGTATTGATGATGGAAGATACCTGGTTGATCATGATACAGCAATCCCCGGTCATTACTGGAGCTGGATAATGCGCTGTCGGGTATTTCCTGCAAATGACCGATATGATTCATTCATTTTGTAAAGAAATATTTGTATCTTCATTTTTCTTTTTAGCACCTGTATGTTAAGATGGTGAGTGTACGGAGACATTTCAGGTTCTACCTGAAATGTCAGTAAACCCCTAAGTAAACACCAATGTTATGTTATAAATGAATGTGTTTTCAAAAAGGAATAGATCCCAAAAAGTTCAACATTTCTGTTTGCTCACCAAAATAAAAAATGTTTAATAGACTGATCCGAAGATCTTAATAAAAAAGAAGAAACGAAATAGTAAACTTTTCAGTTACGATAATTTTGATTAACATCTGGACAAGGGTCAACGCTAAAATGACTTTGTAACCCCCAAGCATAAACATACAACTTTTTTTCTTTTCAGATAAATTCACGACTTCTTCTAAATGTAAACATTTCATTAACTATAATTATCACGGTGGGCACTGAATTTTGCTAAAGTACTTAATTTTCTAACAAGTGTCCTCCCAGTTTTACTTATTTGAGATCTGATGGAATAGTCTTTCCAATTGAAGCATTTTATTGCATGTGTTCAAAAATGTTTCTTTCTGATAAATTAATTAAATACAATTAGCCCTTGGCTGCGGTCCGATGGTTCGATACGATCGTCTGAGCACTGCCCCTTTTCACATGGCACTCAATGTTTCTACATCAATTGATGGCGTTATACGGCATTGCTTTCCTTTTAAAATGTCTACAAACTTGTTCTCTTTGAGGCGAAACATTTTACTTGGTGTACTTATTTTGAATGAGTTCTATGAGTCATAACTACTATTTAAGTTTGCCTCGGTTATATACTAGTATGGAATTCTAATCAGACTTCAATGCCTATTTGTTCAATGAAGGCTTGAATCTGTTTATTCAAGTTATTTGAAACATAGACATGCTCTTTATTTCACAGATATTTGAATACAATTCTCATTCTAACTTTTGTATACGAAAGTGTGTGACTCATGTATTTTTTCCTCATTTCGTATCGAGATTTTATGCCGTAGTATTATTCATTACTACGGAGAACTGATCTGGTATCTGACTAACTGTTGCGTTGAGGTCGAGGCCGTCACGGGAAAAGATTCTCAGTTATGCATCTCAAAATCCCTCTTTCAATGGTAAATTGTTCTCTTAACTACTTTTTATCTTTCTACTTATATGTAGCGTGTAGAACTTTATTATTTGCTTAGATACCTGCTACTTTTAATCACTTGTGATGAAGTCTTCTTTTTTTTAATTACTTGGCCTTGCACTGGATTGCTAAACAGCGGAACAAAAAATGATGTCTCCATCTCTTAAGATTTGTCAGTGTGTAAGTGAAGAAGAATTGTGCGCATCCTGCGTTTAAACTATAAAAAAAAACTCTATTCTTGTGCGGAATGAGAGTTGGGTCGTCATACAGAAACTATCAGACCACATCAACAAATGCTTCTAGTGAATGTTTTCTGCTAATAATCGTCTGAACATTGTAAAAACTAAAAATGCTGAATGGTCTCATTGTTTGTTCGGTGGTTGCGACAGCTCGTGTACCTACTTCAAACTGGGACAGGATGATAAGCAGCTGATACGCTCCTTGTTTTACGTACTCACCGATCAGTGGAAACTTAATTAAATAAAAATAGTGTTAATTTATTTAAAACTACCAATGTAACTTTGTATTGTATCAACTGCCGGTTGAGTCACGTTTCCGTTCGAGCAAGTTTATCAAGAATGTGGGCCATGTCAGTGATATTCCCACAAGCAGGCTCAGCTTGTCGTATTTCTGCATTTGAAATGCGCTAAATGCTGTCAGCTATGCGGCGAAGTAATTGCGCCCGGTTTAAGTACTCTCATTATGAATACAAGTTAGCCCTTCGAATACCAGACACCAACTTCTGCAAACTTATCAGAATCGTGGTTTTCGAGTCTACGGGTGGGTGCTTCAAATTCCTACCTTGAATTTAATTGGGTTACTCGTCGGTGTAAAGGTTGCATATTTTCCTAAATCCTCTTTCTGTAACGTTTTCACGTTAGTTATGTTCTGAAATAAAAATTAAATATGTTATGATGATTTTTCTCATTCCTGTTTTATTTAGGCGTTTTCTTTGCCACTTACATTGATATCAACAGCAGAATAATCTCTCAAATGGGAATTAAAATTCGTATTGGAGATTGCATCGCATCTCGCTATATCATAAATCGCAGTTAAAACAATGACGAACAAAACTAGATAGTTGTTAGAAAAAAACCACATATCGCCACACAAAACACAAACACAGACACTGAAAACCAACAAGAAGCTTATGGAAACACAAGTAACTATGGCGCTGGACCGGCTAATACGGTATACTTTATAAAAAATGGTTGCATAAAAGAGGGGGATGGTTTGGATGACAATTTGAGGAGCCCGAACAATGGGCCAGTCCAAGATATAGTCACACCCTGTTGATTCTATTGCGAAGTCGTTTCTCCGGCTTTGTTCATAATAAATTATAATGACGGTCATGTTTGTTGAATTGTTTCATGGTGGATGAGCATAGCCACAGATGATTTTCAAATTCCAGAGGTAGATGTGCAACAAAACGTACAAGCTGTAATAGGAGTTGATGGCGATGAGAAACAAGATAAATTTTCTTAACACAGTGATTTATAATTGGTGGGAAAACTGTGGTGTTCATGTGAGAAGCATAACAATGACGTTGGAATGTTAAACAATTTTTCTTTTGGTTGTGAGATTAGTTAACAATGAATGGTAATAAAGTAGAATTTCCTTTGTCAGGAGTAAACAGTCTTCTAGAATAATTCCAAAAAGTTACTGCCTACCTTCTCCGTTACAAATGCATATTTCTGAATACTTATCATCTGCCATTAAGGGTCTATACTACCTCAAATGGCTTAGCATGATCCTCCGTTACGCCTAAAATACTGAAGCATTAATTTTGAAATAAATATATGGTAAAGTTGAGGATTAATGTTAGGTCCTATGTTTGGCGGAAACACGATTCCATAAAATTTTCTCGATAGAAAAAAATTCCAAAGTTCCAAAATTTGGAGGTATCCAAATCGAACAATAAACCGCTGGTATTCAAAAAGTACTTCAAATTAGATCATGAAACTTTGCATACTAACTGAACTAACTATAAAGCAGGTCTTATGTTTTTCATATCTTCCAAAAGACGAAAATTTGATTTTATAAAGAATAAAAATCACTCATTTCGCACTATTCGGCCTGCAGTGACTGACGTAACGATCACTTTCTAGTGCAAGCTGATTAGGACGTTATTCTAACAGTATTTAAAACGAAGTTTTAACCACCACAAAATAGAATTGCTAATTTGAGGTAGTATAGGCTCTTAAGCGAAACGTGCACCTTCACGAAAAAATTCAAATTCTTGAACAAACTGGATATTCTGAAACATTTCCCAGGACCATGAAATTCCTCTCAGCGACAAGAGTAAGCAACGCAGCAGCAAAAACATATATGTTCTATAGCACGAACGTTTAGAAAGCAATGCGTTTCCGTGATGCAGTATGCATTTTCTGTATACGTTATCGTAAATTATCACCGTCACATCTCATAATTAGTCTTGTGTCATGGTAACAAGGTTTAGTTTGACTTGAAGATTAGGTGGAATTAATTCTGCAGTTGTTAGCGTTTGCAGTGTTGTCTCATTGTGAACAATGGTATGGCACTTGCGTAAGATGTAAGTACCTATTAATGCACATAAATATATCAAATAGTGTTTATGTAAAACACTCTGAAGTAATATATTTTGTCATTTTAATGAAACATCTTTTAGTATTGTTATCAGAATCAGTGTTATTTCCTGGCTGTTTGTCATTCTGATTGAAACATTTGTAAATTTTGTACTGAAATAAGTCAGAATTTTTCGGAAGTAAATTCTTACTGATTTCAGAACAATTATTTATTGGTTTTACAGTTGTAACTTTGAACAATTATTTATTGGTTTTACAGTTGTAACTTTGAACTGTGTAAAAGCTGATATGGCTAGAAAGGAGGTGACTGCTGAAATGACAAGTAATATACAGGGTTAGTTTTCAATGACCGGCCAAGTTTTCAGAGATGGTTTAGAATCGATAATATATTCGATATAATAAAAAAAAATAAAAAAATAATAAAACTTAATTCCTGTCCACCACTAAAAAGCGAACGTGTGGAAATAGGGTATTTTACTCCATATGAGAAAAAATCTAAAAATATATTATTCAGATAGCTTAGGCTAAAAGCAGTCGGAAAACGTTAGTTTTAGTTCATAAAATAGCAAACTAAATTTTATAATTCAATTCAAAGGTTTCAGCTTTTTTAATCTGTTTCATAACACTATTAAAGTAGTCGCCATGTTATTACGTCATACGGCTATGTAAACATAGAAGTGTCATCTGTCAACTTCAAGTATCACTGCATTTGTTTACACAGCCAACTGACGTCATGACCACAGACCAATATGGCGTCTACTGTGTCCCGCGTTTTCGTCAAATTACGCGCGAAATTTGAAAATGTAAAATTTAAATGCATTTTTAGAGCACTTAACGATTGAATAAAATTTTTGTGATTTTTTTAGTGGTTCATTAGCACTATAGAATCTAATTGAGACACTTTTCAAAAATAAGTGTAATACCCTATTGCCGCAGCACAATTCAGTTCAACAACCTAGATAGGTAGCAGTTAGCACACTCATCAATTTGGTGGTGCTACACGCACACAAGTGCATTGATTACTACTAGGTTTATGATTTAGGAAATTTTTAGGACGTTTTCAAATGAATGCTATTATTTTATTTTATATTTTTCGACAATAATATTTAAAATGCACTTTTGGTTTGATATCTAGAACTTAATTTTAAATTTTGGCTGGTCATTGAAAACTAACATTGTATAAGTATGGCTGAAGAAAACACGCAGGCAGGACACATTTGCAACTTTGTTTTCTGACCATAACCATGTCAAACCTACCAGAACCGCTCCAAACTAAAAGAATACTACCCCATACACTAACTTAAATGCCAGTTAGTCTTCGATCAATAATCGAAGCAGTTACCTAGTGAAATTAATCAACTTAGTTAAAGCTTAGACGCCATCTTGGACAACCAAATTCATATTTCATGCAATAAGCAAGACTTCTTGTAAGTATAGTTCTCCGAGATTTCCAAATGGGTTCCGTGTTTCGAATATAACTAAGAAGAACACAACATTACGGGTAGAGGGCCCGTTTTTATTAGTTTTAAATTATTTATTTCGCGGCAACAGATTTACGATTGGCACCGCGATATATCAGGCGCCCGCCAATAAAATTCACTCTAACCATGGACTACGATGAACTGGAAATGTCATTGAATGCTACTAAATGTTATTTTTATTTACAAATCATACATAGTCGATGTATCGTATCACCCGGTACTAACTGGGTTGTGGAGATCAGATAGGCAGTCGCTCCATGTAAAATATTCAGCTGCATTCAGCTGCATCCGGTTAGACTGGAAGCCGACCCCAACAAAGTTGGGAAAAGGCTAGGCAGATGATGATGATGACATAGTCGATGTAGGTACGTCACAAACTAACATTAATATCTCTGAAACAATATAAATACAGAATTTAATTTATATTTTGTATGACTCAAACTCTGTATATTAATTACCACAAAAAGCTGTTTGTTTAGTCATTTTTAAAACATTCCGGGATTTATAATTAACATTATGAAAATAATATTGATTTACTTTGGTTTGCTGTATTAGTTAACTAAACACATATACCTATTGTTTACGCCAAAATTATCGTTCGTATAGACAGTATATAGGTACCTACCTAGATGTTAGTTAGCTAAAGGTTTGTAGTACGAAACTAGTTGCAAAATAAACTCATTTAAGAAAGGACGTCTTTTAATCACATCTATTCATCGTCAAGCAAATTTAAACCTTAACACCTAGTGAACATGGTCCAAACGAACCGGATTAATTAATAAAAAGTAAATTGAATAGAAACGCTCGGGCCACCACCTCGCACCTGGCCGGCGCCGGCGCATACAATAGGTGACGTAGGCCGGTCGAGAGATAAGGAAGTTGTTTACGTATCGAAGACGCGTGTGGTTCATTAGAAGAAATTAACTTTAAAACGTGTTATTTACGAACTAAATAAAGTGTTGTGTACGCAAATAAACATTGAAAATGACTGCTGTGACATCGGAACAAAGTGTATTGCTGGCTGCTTTAGAGGATACTGCTAATGTTTTGCAAAAAGCGCAAATTAACTTCAAGAAATGTGCCAAGTTATGCAAAGGCGCGCTTAGAATGTATTGAGGAATACTGGCTGAATTTTACAAAGATTCATCGAGAGCTTATTAAGTGCACACCACGCGAACAACGCGGAGTATTGCCTTACTTTCTCAATGAAGAATTTTATAAATATGAGGAACTATATGTATCTTTAAAAGCTGAATTGTTAGATCTATTGAACAAATCACTACCGAGTCAACCGGTCAATAATGAAGATCAGCTAAATGAATCTGGTGTTGCGGCAAGCTTATCGAGTGTGAAGTTACCACGTATACAGTTACCATCTTTCTCTGGCAAGTATGAAGAATTCCCTACATATGAAGACTTGTTTACCACTCTCGTACACAATAATAATGCGTTATCAAATGTTCAAAAACTACATTACCTGAAAACAAGTGTTACGGGAGAGGCGGAAGCATTGTTACGGCAAATACAAATTACAGAAAGTAATTATACACAAGCTTGGGAATTAATAAAAAGTCGTTATGGCAATAAACGTGTATTAAGAACCTCTCTTTTCAAACGGCTTTTTTATCAGAAACGGGTAGCCAACCAAGCTGCACCTATGATCAAACTTTTGGTAGATACAACGTCAGAGTGCCTTCATGGTTTGAAAAATACCGGACTATCTATTGATGAGTGGGATCCATTCCTGGAGTTTCTTGTCATGCAGAAATTAGACAATCTTACTCACAAAGAATGGGAAGAATTCGCATACAAGGACAACATCGATGACGTACCTAAATGGGCCACTTTGAAAGGTTTTTTAGAAAGCAAATTTCACACGCTGGAATTGGTTACACCTGAAACTATGAAGGAGAGAGGAGGAAATAAGCCCAAGTCATTTCATGCCGCCACCAGTGAAGAAGATAAACCTGAACGTGAGAAAGCTTGTGCCTACTGCAAGGGTGATCATTTCATTCACAACTGCAAGGAGTTTGTCAAGTTATCGGTCGCAGATAGACACAATGCTGTACTAAAGAACAAGCTATGCTTCAACTGCCTCATACCTTACCACGCCGTTTCTCGATGCAAACACAAGACGTCCTGTAGAATCTGTAAGAAGAAGCATCACTCCCTCCTACACCAAGACCGGTCGAGACCAACTGAAGAGAAGAACACTTCGTCTGGGACATGCGTTGCCTCTCAGACTGAAGACGCTACTGAAACAAAGATTGCAGCCCACTATTCTAGAAAACAGCAGCCTGGTCAACAAGTTTTGTTAGCCACAGCACTGGTAGATGTCATTTCAAGTTCCGGAGAGTCACATGTCTACCGTGCACTCATTGACCAGGGCTCTGAAGCCTCCTTTGTCACAGCTAGAACAGTGGAGTTATTAGGGTTAAAGAAAACTGAAGTCAGTAGTATAGTCAGTGGTATTGGCGAAGAAAAACAATCCATCAAGCATAAGGTATTTTTCCACCTACTATCAAGCTCAAGGGAACCTATTGAAGTTAAGGCCTACGTAATGAAATCGATTTCCTCAAGATTACCTTCTAAGTCCATGAAGATAAACAAGGCCGAATTACAACCCTTGACGTTAGCTGATCCAAAGTTTGGCATACCGGGAAAAATTGACATTCTTCTTGGGGCAGACGTTTTCGGAAGAATAATAGAAGAAGGGCTAATACGACTACAAAATGGTCTAGTAGCACAACAAACATGCTTAGGATGGGTTTTGTCGGGTGAAACTAACAAAAGTACAGATCAAGAAGAAATAACTACTCTATTTGTCAAAGAAGAAGAAGACACATTAAAAAGATTTTGGGAGATAGAAACAGATTCTTATACAAAAAGGAAGATTATAACAAAGGAAGAAGAAGAATGTGAATCTGTTTACAAAAATACAACCATGAGAGATAAAGAAGGGAATTATGTCGTACAATTACCATTAAAGCAGACTGTTGAAGAAACTATACAAAAAATAGGAGATACAAGACACGCAGCGATTCAGAGATTCCAACAATTAGAGCGGAAATTCCAAAGAAACAACGATTTTAAGAACAAATACAAAATGGTAATTGATGAGTATTTAGAGATGGGACATTTACAAAAATGTGAAGACCAAGATGACAGACATATACAATACCTTCCTCATCACGCTGTAGTCCGAGAGGACAAAGACACGACGAAGTTACGTGTTGTCTTTGACGCTTCGGCTAGAGGCACCAATGGACATTCTCTCAACGATTGTATGATGATTGGGCCTGTATTACAGCCTGATTTGTGCAGCCTTATAATCAATTGGAGGAGACACAAAATATGTGTAATAGCAGATATTATCAAGATGTACCGAATGGTGAAAATGGCTGAACAACACACACCACTGCAATGTATTGTGTGGCGAGATGACGCAGACAAGAATTTGAGTACGTATAAACTGAAGACTGTCACATTCGGCACAGCTGCCGCGCCATATCTTGCTGTACGAACACTTCAGCAGTTAGCTGATGACGAAGGCCATGAATGTCCAGAGGCTGTCACTGCAATAAAACAATGTTTTTACATGGACGATTTAATGGCCGGCCATGAAAATGTACAAGAAGCTAATATTCTATGTATAAATATAAGAGAAATACTCAAAAGGGGTGGATTCAAAATGCAGAAATGGTCAAGTAATTCAGAAGAAGTATTAAAATGTTTACAAGAAGGAAAAGAAAATACTACAGATCAGTTGGAAATAAAACTAGACAAGATTATAAAAATTTTGGGACTAAAGTGGGATAGAAAAGATGATAAATTCAAGGTGACAGTTAACTTACCTGGACTGAAGTATCCCATAACGAAGAGATCCATTCTCTCGGACGTGTCTCGATTATTCGACCCGTTCGGATGGTTGTCGCCTGTAGTTATTATAGCTAAGATAATGATCCAGAAGTTATGGCTCCGTCGGTTAGATTGGGATGATGAAGCTCCTTTCGACCTAGTGGAAGAGTGGACAAAATATAGAAAAGAATTAACTTACCTGCAATCCATTAGGGTCCCACGTTGGTTTCAAATTACGCCACGAAGTAAGGTAATCCAGCTCCACGGCTTCGCAGATGCTTCGATGACATCATACGCTGCAGTTATTTACCTAAGAGTTATCAATGAAGACGATGTGGTGCACGTCGTAATGGTAGCATCTCGTACGAAGGTTGCACCTGTAAAACAACTGAGTATCCCCAGACTGGAACTGTGCGCTGCCACGTTACTGGTTGAATTAGTGAAGGATATTACTGCTGCACTCGATATACAAATGCATAATGTCTATGCTTACACCGATTCCATGGTTGTATTGGCATGGTTACAATCTACACCGAGTCGATGGCGCACATTTGTCGCGAATAGAACAGCAGATATTCTCAGAGTCCTAGAAAGCAATAAATGGAGTCACGTACAGTCGGCTGAAAATCCTGCGGACATAGCTACAAGGGGTGTGAAGGCAAGTGATTTGGCAGATCTCGAGCTGTGGTGGACGGGACCTAATTGGCTTAAGTTTAAAGAAATTAAGAAGGCAAGAGAAGAGGTTCCTGAAACTGATCTAGAAATTAAAGAATCAAGTTACCATACTTTTGTCAATACCTGTGAAGAGAAACCTATTTGGGAAAGATTTTCTAGCATTTCAAAACTAAAGAGAGTTTTAGCCTACTGTAAGCGATTTATAAATATTAAAAACATAACAAAACAAGGAGATTATTTAACAGTTAATGAAATGGAAGATATTTTAGAAAAGGCAATTAAATATTATCAAAATCTAGTATACGAAAGGGAAATAGAAAACATTAAGAAAAAGGGGAAGGTTAACACTAAAAGTTCTCTAATTACATTGGTTTTATATTTAGATGATAAAGATATAATGAGAGTCGGAGGCCGACTACAAAACGCAATACTGCCGGAAGCATCAAAACACCCAATAATAATACCTAAAGATGTTCACATTACAAGACTTATAATTCAAGAAGCACACATTAAGACTTTTCACGGTGGCATCCAAATGATGATGACTTACATTCGAAGTAAATATTGGATTATTGGGTTAAAGGCAGCTGTAAGAAAATGTATACGTACCTGTAAGGTTTGCATCGTTGACAAGGCAAAGACGCATAATCAATTGATGGGACAGCTCCCTCCTGAAAGGGTGAACACCAACAGAGCTTTTCTTAACAGCGGCGTCGATTATGCTGGGCCTGTGCAAATAAGAACATCTAAGGGACGAGGTCATCATGCAACGAAGGGCTATGTATGCTTGTTCGTGTGCATGTCGACAAAGGCTCTGCACTTAGAGGCAGTTACAGACCTTACTGCCCAGGCATTTATCGCCGCTTTCCGACGATTTGTTGCTCGAAGAGGTCCATGTGCTCATTTATGGAGCGACAACGGCACCAACTTTGTCGGGGCCGCAAAGGAGCTGAAAGCACTATTTGCAAGAGGCAAGGCCAGTGTAACAAATGAAATTGCTGAACTGTTAGCCAATGATGGTACGGTATGGCACTTTATTCCGCCGCGAATGCCAAATTATGGAGGCTTATGGGAAGCTGGCGTACAATCAGCCAAACGGCACTTGACTAGAGTATCTCAAGGAACTAAACTGACATACGAAGAAATGGCTACATTATTGGCTCAAGTGGAAGCAAGCCTTAATTCACGCCCATTATGTCAGCTTGATGATACTACCGACACTCTTACACCTCTGACACCTGGTCATTTTTTGGTGGGGGAACCCCTGATCAGTGTTCCAGATATCAATTTCAAGGAGAGAAACATAAGTATACTCACGAGATGGCAATTAATACAAAGGATGACCCAAGATTTTTGGAAGCGGTGGCAATCTGAATATCTAAACACCATGCAGCAAAGATATAAATGGCATTCCAAGATTCCATCACCCTGTGTTGGTGACATTGTAATAATTAAAGAGGATGACTTACCACCTAATAAATGGCTATTAGGTCGAGTGAAAGTAGTCCATCCTGGGACTGACAATTTGGTTCGAGTGGTCACCGTACAATGTAAGGGAAATCATGAATTGAAGAGACCTCTATCAAAGTTAATATTTTTGCCACAGGAATATGACACTAACACATAATTATATAAGTTGTTGTTGAAATAATTAGTCTGAATAAGTAATTTTTGTACCTTTTAAAGATTCGTTTTGTATACAGTCCAATTGCTCTGATTTGAATGTTATAATGTAAAACAATTCGTTTTGGTGGGCGGAATGTTTACGCCAAAATTATCGTTCGTATAGACAGTATATAGGTACCTACCTAGATGTTAGTTAGCTAAAGGTTTGTAGTACGAAACTAGTTGCAAAATAAACTCATTTAAGAAAGGACGTCTTTTAATCACATCTATTCATCGTCAAGCAAATTTAAACCTTAACACCTAGTGAACACCTATCATACATAAATAAAATATTTGTTATATTGAATTGACCAAAATGCTGACGCACAATTTGTTCAGTTATAGTGAATTCAATCCAAGCATACTTAAGCATCTTAACAGGATAGTCCTACATAATGATAAACTTTAACACTTTGACAGCCGATGTTGAGGAAAAGTTGAAGTTGTTGGAAAGATACATTTTTTTCATAAAATCGTTTGGTCGGTGTTAGGCACTAAATTAAAGTCTCTAAAGATAGGCGCAATTGGGTATAATTATAATATTTAATCACAATATTTAAAGAAGAAAATATCGATAAGCCATCCTGTTGCTAGCCAACTACCACACACAAGACTTAGCAACGGGGTTGCCAGATCTGTCGCCAATAGTTAGCCTCCAGTCTAACCGGATGCAGCTGAATACCAGTATTTTTCATGGAGTGACTGCCTAATTGACCTCCACATAGGGTTGCCACCCGTACTCTAAAATAGAGTAGCGTCTTCTTTTTCATGTAGACGTACTTTATAATCTACGACACCAAGTAGTAGTAAGAAGTAAAGTACGCTAAAATACTCTATTTACATAAAGTACGTAAAACTGATACTAAACTGATTACTGGCTCGTTACTGGTTAAGAGTACATACGAGACTAAATAAACTGATTTTTGATTGCAAAGAGGCTGTATATCTTCAAGAAAGACAAATTTTATATTTGTTAAATGTCGCAAAGAGCAACAAAAAATAAGTTTTTATGGACAAATTATGAAAAATAATAATAAATACTTTTTTTTTTATGCTGTGTACTTTATTTTTGTTCTACCAAAATGAAAAAAATACTTTATTCGTCCTAAAAAAAGTTGGCAACCAAAATCCACAACCAAGTTATTTATTTATAATACGATACCCTTTGGTGAGACTGGTTGTCAGACTTTAGGGGGAAAAGTTCATACTTAGCTTTATTTTAGGATTTCCTGGTAATTTGTCTTTTCGTTGTAATTTGACTTGTCGTTTCCAGTTTTTACAATTCCGTGTATTCTCTTACATTTACCAGATATCACCCGGCAGGTAGCTCAAACCCCCTTTTATTTTACGATGTTAAATTCTTCACGAGATACATAGGTGAAAGAGAAGTATCCAATGCTATTTCAACGGTTTCGTTGTAAAAAAGATAAAAATTGGAAAGAGGGTAGCGGGTAAATGGTCTGGCCACGATTAATGGGTCATGTAATTATTTTCAGTGCATCCAGTGAAATTGCACAATGGGTTTGGATTGGAAATTGGAACCTTGTGAACTGAGATTGCGACTTTTTCTTGGTGTAAGAACAAATGACTGTAGATAGTCGGTAGCCTTCTATGTATTTATGGGTTTTTAGAAGATCTTTCAATGTATTCTGAACTATTTATTAGATTACACGCTTAAGTGAATACGTGCAGGTATTTTTTTCTCACGATTTTTTGTATTAGAATGGGCCTGTTTTTCACATGATTGAATTGAATACGCAACTTGAACGTCTACAATTACCATAACTTTACATAACATCATGCCCATAACTCTCGAGGGTTAGGCAGAGGCGTACCTAACAGTTTAACTTCCATGTGTAGAGGGCTAGCCTACTGCCATAAACCAGCCACAAATCTAGACTCCGCAGCTGTTTCTGAGAAATTCGTGATGGCAAAACCAAATTACACTTTGGCCAACCCGGGAATCGAACCCAGGACCTCTCACTCAGCAGTTGTACTTGCGACCACGAGACCAATGAGGCAGTCATAACTTACATATTTAGCAACAATGTTTACATAAAATATTGCATCAATTGATCGGAAATAAGTACGTATAGAACTTGCCTCTCAAAATACCAAGCATTTTCAAGCTTTTTCGTCTGCGATATCGTATTGAAGAATCGTGTTCGCTCGAATCTAATTTCTGAGCTTAGAAAAGCATCGATCAATGTCTGCCGCTTTCAAAGAGCATATCGGAGGCAAAGCAGAAGGTGTCACACAGAATGGATCGACACTTAAACGAATATCAATAGAGTTGAGATTTACGTGATTTGTAATTTTCTCAGTTGCTTTTTCGATTCTTGAGCCTTTTCTGGAAAGGTGATAAGGCGAATGATTCTAATACGGATTGAATAAATTGGTTCATTCATTCCTACTGTGTAGTGGGATAACCGTTAAACTTTGAAGAAATTAAAATAAACCAATTCGTTTTTCGTTTTAAAAAGTAATACTGCTGTCACATACACATATTAAAATCTAGTGATCTTTAAAAGTATCAAAGAATATTTCAGACTGAATACAAATTAAAGTGCGGAGGTATAATACTTCCAGACTTTTCATACAAAAGAGCGGAGGCATTTGCGAGCGCATTCGCCGATGAGACAGTTCCATTTGGCAATATGAGAGTGACGGCTTATGAAAAATGCGGCAATACCAGTTGAAGCTGACATTAAACCATCTGAATATGCGAGGGGTAGTAAATGTCACGTGTGATGGGGACTTCAAATAGAAGAGGGTGAATTTTAGCTGATATTACGAGAAATATTTCTGGTGAAACTAGTTAGGTAAAGGGAGAGAGAAAGTCATTATTAGTATTGATTCTTGTGACAATGACGCTACTTTCCATACAACAGTTGTTTCTGAGAGATTTGCCAAGTTTTACACCGTGGTTATACTGAATACAATGGTAGGATAAGACGCAAACAAGATGGAATATTTGCAAACTATTGTAAAGTTTGTTTGTAAAGTATTACTTGTTGTGTTGTCTGTACCGGTGTTGGTGTCTCATGAGATCCTATTTTTCAAGTTTGCAATAAGACTAGTATGTAACAGCTGCAGTTTTCAGAAGTGAGCACTAAATATTTATAGAGGGGCCTATATCTGCTCGCAAAAGTTAGATATTGGTAGGTACTTTAATTTTGAAACACAGTTATTCAATGGACGAATAACTATCTTCAAATAGTGACAAGCAATTTAAAGTCTTTTAAGGTAAGTAATTAGAAATGGATGAAGTATAATGAATAAAAGAAGAGAAGTTTACGTAGTAAGTTTTTCAACGAGTTTCAATGAGTGAAATGGGAATAAGGGAAACACCTGTACGCTTTTATAAAATTTTGGTCCTAATAAGCAATTTCTGACGTGGTAGGTAACTAGTAAAGATTTTTCCTGAAGTCTTTAAGGCCTAACATTCCTGGCTTGAGACTTTTTATTCTACTCCCAAAACTGTAAATAAACAAACAAGCCACCAAGCTGATACAAAACAAACTTGAATAATAGATGAATGGTGTACCAGAACAAACTCGTAAAAAAACACTTTTCCGCCAAAGAAACGGGGGGCCGAGAAAAATTACGCTCGTTACGGTACTTGGCGTTAATAAAAAACGCACCGTAATTCGGAAGTACTGGTGACAAACGAGGAGACTAGAGCCGAACTAATGAGCCACGGTTGGAGCACCTGACGACAGTAAAATGCCTATCCGAGGGACTTTACTACCTATTTGTTTGTACCTTTTTGGAGGGAGCCGGTAATTTTTGTGTCTTTTTATATTTATTTTGTTCCCTCGCTATTATAAACATGTGGGCTATAGTCAAGTGTCTTGTAAACTCATTAATGGTATTTTTATAAGCCTGTTACTAAGAGTAGGTCATACTCGACACCTGTAATGTTTCACCTGTGCGTCCACCTTACGCTTATGAATATTTATATCTTTGGAGCAGAAGAGCCGAAGCAACTGCTTACTGTTTTCTACAGGATGTATTGTCCTAATTCAATTAGCCTGCAGTTTACTTTATTTTTATTTCATTGTTACATTGGTGTCGATTCTGTTGTGCACAAACTAAACTTAATTTAAGTTATTGCTATCTTTTTCTCTCTACTAAAACGAGAAAAAGACGGACGTCATTTAGAGCTGACAAATTTAGTTGGAACTAATGTTTTCATACAAATAAAGGGTGCACGTAAAAACATGTCGACTAAAAACACGGTGAAGCGCAAGGCATAAACTAGTTAGACATCTCTAACTTAGTTCATAGCTATAGCCGTCCTTTTCTCACACTGCCTTTTAGTAAAAGATAGGAATAGCCTAAATTAAGTTTAGTTTGTGCAAAACAGAATTGACACCTTTGTCTTTTATGATGCGGAGAAATGAGAAAATTTTGTGAGGAAAGTTTTGAGTGAATGAATGTGGATGGGTATAAGAGTAAAGGAAGAACAACGACACAATGGATGAACTGTGTAAAGGATGATTTGGTAAGAAAAGAGGTATCTGATAAGATGACGAGTAATAGAGAGGTATAGAAGATCAACTGAAAAATTCTAATTAATCCGTTAGTTAGATTATAAAAAAATGATTTGTTACGTAAACCAACATTGACGAAAATACGACGCTTTTAATTCTCAATACGTCAGGCCGTGGTATAATTTTTAGTGCGTTCTGACGTCACGAACCCCCACTCCCGAGTTTTGTGATGCGTTTTATCTTTGTCAATATTCATTGATTTACAAAAACAAAAAAATACGTGTCTATTATTTTCCAATACTCTAACAGACGCAAATAGATTTGCAATTTATTGATGGCGGAAACTAGCCTATTGGGATAACGGCAAGAGAATGATGTTACATTGTCTTTTAAATATTCAGTGCATACATTCTACTTTATTTGCGAATAACCCCATAATCAACTTTTACATGCTATGACGTAGTGTGTGTTAAATCTGATATACCAGCACGTGTATCTAAGAAATAACACAAATCCCAAAATTGGGGAGGTGGACCAAATAAATCGGAAACCAAAATGACGTCCTAACAATCCCATAATCCCGTACCTCGGACTATACACGGTCGGATTTGAATTCGTGACGGTAAGATGTTGCATTTGGATGTCTAAGTTGAAATAATAATAGTTTCGGTTCATAATGCTAGTTTGAATTTAATTTTTTTTTTAAACATCATAACATGGGATAAACAGCAGGCAGGCAGGAAGATGATGATCATCTTCCTGCCTGCTTTTTTTCTTCCATTCTCTGTCAACCGTCACACAATCATTTACACCTTTCTCATTCATATCATTCCTCACACAATCCATCCATCGTTTCTATGGTCTTCCTCTCCCTCTCCATCCATCCACATTTATATTCATCACTCTTTTAGTCACATGCGATTCTTCCCTCCTCATCACGTGCCTATACCAAGACAGTCGATTCCCTTTCAACTTTTCTGTAACTGGCGCAACTTTCAAACTTCTTCTAATATACTCATTTCTTATTTTATCTATTCTTGTCACACCACACATTTATTATAAAAATATCGTTTTTGATAAGTTTCATAAAACCTTTGAAAAAATCTGCCTTGCCTGTTCAATTCAAAATTGTGATACTTATATTATTATCATCATCCCAATCTATTTGCGGTCGGCGCAGCATGTCCTCTTCTTCCACAGTCACCTCTTCAATATTCATCATCATTATCATCATCATCATCAGCCTATTAATGTTCTTCAATATTATAGCAATAAAATGTATGGAACATATACATACTGTTATATACATGGGATGGGACCACCATAGTAAAAGTGATTGTTGGACCACCATAGCAAAAGTGATTCACTTTCACGTACTACACTCGCTGAAAGTACGTCCTTATTCTACTTCGAATTTTACTTTTAGTGTGGCTGTGGCCTGTGCTGTTGAATAAGATGATAGGCAATGGGACAAGAGAGGGAATAGGAGAAAAGAGTAACCATGGAGTTTCTTGAAAAACGACCATAGGATACGACCAAATCGAACCGTGCACATTTTTCGACGATTTATAAGTCCGGAAATCAAAATATTTTGGACGTTTATGTTTTATGATTGATAAAGTTTGAAAACATTAGCGTATGAATTGATCATGATTTGAGCTGAATGATATTTTTCCCTCCATGGCGCTAGTACGACATATTAGTTACCCCCAAGAACAGGTTGTTTAAATTTTAAAGCGTCCGGATCAGGGATCAAAGCGTCTATTATATCCGATTCGGCACGAACCGTGTTGTACCGAGCCACAGGCAAATACCGCACTCGTCATTTTGTAAAAGGCCCACCCTGTTAATCCTTGTTCGTGATTTGTTTCACATTATTCGAGTTTCGTGGATACAGGGACCCTACCCAGGGGCGTAGCTACCGCCGTATCAATTATACGGGGCCCCTGGGCCACGGGGGCCCCCAACGTGAGTAAGCAAAAATTAAAAACTACCCAATTTTTTTTTTCAGAAATAAATCTGTTTGCCGAAAAAAAAGCAAGGAGAGTGTATATTTAATTTGAATTGTTTGTAATTTTTTTGGAAAAAGTGACAGATAAATAATTATGATGAACAAACCGTACTGCGATCGCCAACCCGCCTGCCAAGCGTGGCGCTTATGGCAAAACCCCCCCTTGGGGGAGGCCCATATCCAGCAGTGGACGTCTTGCGGCTGAGATGGTGATGGTGGTGGAACAAATATTTCTTCCAATGGGGATGGCAACTGTGTACCAATGGCGCTACCATAGCTTGTACCAAGCGTCGTCATTTGAAAATCTGTCAATGTCATTTTATATTTCTTAATAGCTTGTTATCATTGGACAGATTGGGACTAAGCTATGGACACGCCATCTACAATCAGCTTTGACCAGCCTTCCCCATTTATGCAAACAGTTTTTTTTTTTGAGAGAAATCACAATTATTTCCTTAAGGGCCCCTAAACAAATTTTTATACGGGGCCCCGCTAAGGCACGCTACGCCACTGACCCTACCCTCTAACGTTTCGTCCGTATATTCGGATCTATCCGTTTCTCTCACTCGCACTCATCTGCAGACGTGCACGGTAATACTCAAATAACTACTACTACTACGGCAGAGTAGTATAGAACCAACCCATTACACTCACGGGTGTCGTATAAGGCGACTAATGTCTGAGGCAGAACACCTTGTGCCTCAGAATTGCGCACCAGAGAATGAGCAGCAGCGTTTTCTGTTAGTGTTTCATCACTGCGATCTCCAATCCGCCTGCCAAACGTGGAGATTACGGCAAATTCCTCCCATCATGGGTGAGGCTTATGTCCAGCAGTGGACGTTATGGGCTGTTGTTGTTGTTATTGTTTAGCTTGCGTTTTAGTTTGTTGGATTTTTAATCCTCACTATCCATCATAATCTCGTTTTCTGGTGACTCTATGCTACCAGTATAGTTATGCTGTTCGGGGATTATTTATCATAATCATTCTCCTGCCCCGAAGGTGATTACAGGAGCTAAACGCGAATTTTATAATGCAAAAAAGCATATGATTCACTGCAATAAATAAAACCAGAAAAATATATGATAAGTATTCTTCAGGATACCTATATGCTAGTTCCAAAGTGTTTTGAAAACATAATACAACAAACTTTATTCGTTAGAAAAAAGTCACGAACTTATCTCTAAAAATTTATTTTAAAGAGTAAAAAGCATACTAAAATACATGCGATCATTCTGATTTTTTTGGCAAATAATTCTACAAGCAACATACTAGTACCATAGTGTTTTAATTTTTTAGTCCAATCAATAGATTTTTTGTAAATCGCAAAAAACCACTCATTTCGCACTATTTTGCCGCAGTGACTGACGTAACAACCACTTTGTAGTGCAAGCTGATTAGAACTTTATTCTAACATTATTTCAAACGAAGTTTGAACCACCACAAATAGAGTTGCTAATTTAGCTCATGTAATCGCCTTAATGTATTTGTGGTTGACGCTGCATGTCTTCTTCTGATATTCTTCTCTATAACTCGACAATCATCTCAGACCTCGTAGCCCTTCACACAGTCCATCCATCGATTTTGTGATCTTCCTCTACTCTTATGCTCAAGGATTAATATCAGACGAAATTAAAAATTTTCAGTAATTCTTATTCCATCCTATTTCCTTCGTCACACTTTTAGATATATGACTATTATATCCTAGCCTATTACAGTAAGACCAATACCGGGGATACGACAGCCACCCAAGTTGCCACCTATCATAAACACTCATCGCACGAAAGCTTTCATCCCCTTATGCAAATTGGCAACATTTATGGTGTGACTGTGTAACTCACGCACGACCGACGACGGCTGTGTATAGTGGGTATAACAGGCCCTACCTACCCTTTTTGTGAGATGACACCCATTTTTGGCAACCAGGAAATTGCGAACGACTCCTAACTAGAAAGCCTTGTGTAATTTGTTTGCGGTTTTAGATGAATCGAGGTGTCATAAATTGTGTTGACATGTTTGGTAATATGAAATATTGTTGGCTGGTTACGTTTAGGATATTATGCCGCTTGTATTTATTTATTATTCTTATGCACTGGATGTATCGGAAACTAATTACTGATAAGCACGAACTTTGCTACAATAACTGTTTTATCGGACTAGCTAAACATTAGTCCCTTTAGCGTGCATGCGTCAGCGGATGCAGGATAAGTATTGTCATCATACATTATGTAAATTAATGTCACAGTAATAAAGTAAAAAATTAGACAATGACTT
This sequence comes from Xestia xanthographa, assembly GCA_905147715.2. Classification (NCBI taxonomy): domain Eukaryota; kingdom Metazoa; phylum Arthropoda; class Insecta; order Lepidoptera; family Noctuidae; genus Xestia; species Xestia xanthographa. The sequence goes on along the minus strand of LR990657.1, from coordinate 11,674,103 downwards.
CTACCTCAAAAGTAATCTTAATACAAAGTCAGATTACCATTTCTCCAAGTTATGTTTACAATGACAATGTTTGTTATATTACTATGTTTATGATACACATGTGTATGAATGAAATATCCCGTGCCCAAAATAGCGTAATAACGTCATATCAATACAAATAAACCCAATAGCCCGTAGGCGTCATTTCGTAAACATGATTTGGTCTTAACGTCGGTTGCCTAGCAACGGGCCGCTTTGTCCACATTCGAGCAATTTGGACGCAAATGGCTGCGTCCGAGTTTATGTGGTGTGCTTACACTGGGATCATTATGTGTGGTTACGAAGGAAAATACGGGCACGTAATAGTTCAATGTGCAGACATTGGAATTACCTATATAGCTGTACAAGAATATTTTGACGCGTTTTGCTTAAAACGAAACTAGTCTATAAATCTAGAATTGGTCGAAGTAGGCAATGACGCTGTTTACAAACATTCGTTTTTTTTATTTAATATTTCAAAATGTCAAGAAGCCAACTTCTTGACATTTTGAATTAATATTAAATAAAAAAACGAATGTTTGTAAACAGCGTCAATACCCACTTCAGCGATTGACGGGAAAATACTATTTATTAATTCAGTGGTACTATGAGCGGCAATAAAATATTTATATTGCTGGCTAATTCATGAATTCATGATGAATGTTTCTATAAAATGAGGAAAAACTATTTTTATTCAATTTGTTTATTTTAATAAATGTTTGATAGTTATTTGTGGTCAGTATTACAAAAGCGATTTTTTCGAGGAATAACTATTACAACTCTAAGATAAGAATACATTAATAATAGTACCTAAGGGTTTCAAAAAACTATTTTTGTAGTAACATAACAAACACAATAAATAAATAGGAGTACATCACTGTTTAATTCAATTCAATTCATTTAGTTAGATCAGACACAAAGATCCATAATTTAACTAGTAGTAGGTAGGTACACTTAAAATAATGTTAGTAGGTAATCAAATAGAGACAAATAAACACCACAAAATACTATTTTAACTAAGTTAAGTACACAAAATAATATTTCCCAGTGGCGGCCCCGACTTACGAACAGTAAGTCGTGGGTTTGAACCCGGACTGACGCATTACTTTGTGTAATTCATTTTATCACCACTGCTCTCAAAACGGTGAAGGAAAACATCGTGAGAAAACCGGTATGCCCTAGAACCAAAAAGTTCGAAGACATGTGACATTTAGGTACCAATCTGCACTGGGCCCGCGTGGTGGATTATAGCCCATTCCCTCTCATAGAGAGAAGGTTTGTGTCCCAGCAGTGGGAACATTAATAGGCTGGTGATGATGATGAACCATTTTTTGTCAAATAAAATGTAAAATGTAGAATCTTGTAATCTGTTCTGTTTACACAAATTGACAATCACTGTAAATATTAATAACTTAATTTATAAAACTTATTCACTAATAATACAAAAAGATAATCCTGTAACTTATTTCTATTAGAAAACTAGTCAGCAGAACTTGAGTGAGCGTTGACCTTTTTAGGGTTCCGTAGTCAACTAGGAACCCTTATAGTTTCGCCATGTCTGTCCGTCCGTCCGTCTGTCCGTCCTCGCTTAATCTCTGTGACCGTTAGCACTAGAAAGCTGAAATTTGGTACCAATATGTATATCAATCATGCCGACAAAGTGGTAAAATAAAAATTGGAAAAAAATGTTTTATTAGGGTAGCCCCCCTATATGTAAAGTGGGAAGTGATTTTTTTTTTAATTTCAACCCTAACGTGTGATATATTGTTGGAAAGGTATTTAAAAATGAATAGGGGTTTTCTAAAATCATTTTTTGATAATGTCAATAATTTCGGAAATAATCACTCCAAAAGTAAAAAATAATGTGTCCCCCCCCCTCTAACTTTTGAACCATAAGTTTAGAAAATATGAAAAAAATCTGAAAAGTAGAACTTTATAAGGACTTTCTAGGAAAATCATTTTGAACTTGATGGAAACAACAGTTTTTGTACAAAAAAGACAAAAAGTTGTACAAAATAATTTCTGGACTAAGTTTGTAGTATATTCGTATATGCAAGCATTTTTACATAATGGGGTATCCATTACATACACCTTTAAACTCATAAGTGGGAACACTTATTGTGACGGACGGGAAACTACGGAACCCTACACTGAGCGTGGCCCGACACGCTCTTGGCCGGTTTTTCTTAAGGGGACACTTGGTCGGAGGGTGCAAACAAATAAAACGAAATGTTTGACGGGGTTCGAACAACTCAAGAATTTTCTCTTGATCTCCGAATTACTTCATTCTTTGGAACACTCTTCAATTATCGACTCCTGGCATTCGGATTATTTTTACCAATTAAAAAGTTAGGCGGATTAAAAGTTTTAAGGAATTGCTCATTGATTGGAGTTCTTATTACGTTCCGTTCTGCTGTTTCATTAGATTTGTATGATCGTACTTTTGACCGTTGAAAAGGTACTTAAACTTTTTTTACTTTAGAATTTAGATGTTCTAATAATACCTATAATATTGGTTTATAATTCACATTGTTGCCTTTCCTTTATACAATCCACCAGGAGATAACAAACATATCTCTCATAATGGACTTCGGACGTCAAACGGAACACATAATATTAAAATTTTACCTTCAAATAAAATTTGTATTATGTTTCCTAAGACGTCCGAAGTCCAAGTAAGGTCTTCCTGGTGCATACCTACCTACTTTTGCATCATTATGAGCTGAACAATGGCCTAACACTTCATCATGGCGGCTTGTATGCGGTTTTTGAAAGTAGTTCACAGATATGACGTTGGGGGGCGCTAGTGGCGCGGTTACGAGGCGGAAAAGAAAGGACATCTAGCAGCTGTTCATGGAACGAAGCGTGTACTCTTTACTAAGGCCTCATTCACGAAGTCAGCGGTGGGGGCGCGGCGCGGCGGCTGCGCGAGCAGCGAACGTCGAACGGCGTACGAGCGGCGAACGGCAAACGAGCAGTGCCCTTGAGACTGCATTGACGTAGTGTTGTGCAGAATAAATTATCGACCAAAATTTCAAAATGCCCGCCGACAACGTGTTGGAGCAATTAAAATGTATGATTTTGGATTTGTAAAAAAATTGTAATGACAGATTCTAAATCGCACTTTGAGAGCTTTAAGAAAATAAACAAATGTTTCTGTACTCATTCTGGTATAGTCCGTATAGTCTCAGAATTAATCGAGACTTTTGTCTCTGTTCTTCGTAACTCCGATGAAACTCGTTTTTTTGCTTGGTTGTAGGAATTTATATCTTCTTTTGCCCACAATAAATCCAACTTTAGGAAGGAATTAGAATCAAAAAGATATTTTCAGCGCTGTTTAGACATTTCGTTCGCGAATAAAGATATTAATTTGTCGTAACACAACACTACGCCGCTATAGCGCCGCGCGATCTGCCCGCTGACTTCGTGATCACTACAGCGCCGCCGCGCCGCTGCCCGCTGCCGCTGACTTCGTGAATGAGGCCTAAGAAATATTCCAGATTATCAAGTGCGCTTTTAATTACTGGTAATAACGTAACACCACGCCTGTATCCCGGTAGGGTTATGCAGAAGTATAGGTACCTAATAGCACACCCACAATTTGCCAGTTATTTTTAAGTTTCATGTAATAAGAGGCAAGCCTATTAAGCTATCAACCGACCACATATACAGACTCCATGGCTGCTACTTAGAAATTCCTTGTGAAAAAATTCTACACTTTATCGACCTGGGAATTGAACCCAGGACTTCATGCTCAGCAGTTGTGCTTGCGACCTCTAGATCAACGAGGCAGTCTTTGCAAAGTTGTTTGATTATATTTCTTTTCATCATCTGCTTAGCCTTTTCCCAACTTTGTTGGGGTCGGCTTCCAGTTTTTACCGGATGCAGCTGAATACCAGTATTTTACATGGAGCGACTGCCTGACTTCCACAACCCAGTTAGTACCGGGTAATACGATACCCCTTGGTAAGACTGGTTGTCAGACTTTTTGGTCCTCTGACGACCTAACGACTGTCAAAAATCTACAAATGACAGCCGGGACCAACGGCTTAACGTGCTTTCCGAGGCACCGACGAAACTCGGTATGTAATGGGCGGTCACCCATCCACAGACTAACCTAGGCAAGCACAGCATAAGCTAACGATCGACCCGAGCGGCTGTTATTATTTAGCCACGAGCTCCTGTTTGATTATATTCTTTTATCAACACAAAATGTTAAGCACCTAGCCTGTCATCGTCTTTCAAACGCCAATAGATCTTTGCAGCAGTGTACTTAATATTTATTCAGTCCTCATACTCAATACGTGATAGGTTTTGATGTGATGTATGGACAATAACATATCTTGTACTGTAACGTATTTGCATACTAAGTATTTCCTATTTTGCTCATGTGTTTTTTATAGTATTACAATACTGACAAAACATATTTGGACGTGGAATATTAGGCATTCGTATTTGTGTAGATTTTTCCTGTTCGCAACAATTTTTTGATAAATAGGTAGGATGCTATAACAGTCTGTTGAGAAACCAAATGAATCACCAAACTTATAACTTGGTTTTATAAACAATTGTATCCCATACAAATTCTTGTCGAGTACCATTCATTTTCCATTGTTACTTAAGGCTCCGCACAAACGGGCCACCGACCACAGCCACCGGTAGCCAGCGACAAACAGTTCACACGCTTTTTCATACATTTTGTTGAAACTCGCCAAACATGGCACGTGTGGCGAGTTACAGCAGTCGAGAAACAAACCACAGCCACCGGTTGGTGGCCCGTTTGCGCCGAGCCTAAAGTTACTAACAGATCATCCACATAGACATAGAATAAAAAATATGTATTATAGAAGATAACTCAAAAACTATTTAAGATTAAAATTCAAATATGGAACCACCGCGCAGGCTTCCTCTTCCAAATGGTAAAAGAATCACAACGTAAGTCGGACCAGCAATAACGGAGTTACGAGGAAACAAATTTAAAAAAAACAACAGCCGAATTGTCGTCTGGTTCTAGTGGTCGCCAGCACTAGGTGGTTGGTGGTGGTGGTGTGGCTTATGTACCTGGGGCCCTACTATTCGCACTCATCTGCAGACGTGCGCGAGAGAGACGGATAGATCCGAATACACGGACGAAGCGTTAGAGAGTAGGTTCATTACCAGGTCAAGCAGTGTAGCTGGGTTTTTGCAAATTCGTAATTTCTCTGTAGTTGCCGTGGTTCTGATAAGTGCCCAGTGTAACACTGTTCTTCTGCATCGGTTATGCGTCTGCCTCACTGTTCGGCGATTAATGAAAAATAAATCCTTGTTAGAAATACTCTCAAAAAGTAACTCAATCTTGTGATTCCATTTGAAATCGAAGCTAACTTCATATTTGGTGTTAGGTTGTTTTCTTCATCTCAAATATCTCATGAAATCAAATCCAAGTCATATGATCGAGCTGCAGATAACATGTTTGATTTCTTAGAAATAGCAAGCAGAATTTAATGGTGACTCGCAGAATGCTAAAGAGAAAACATAAGATCGAATCTGCCATTTAAAACTCTTCTTTCACTATTAGATTTATTATTTTAAAATAGAAGTTCGTCTGGCCAAAAAGCAGCAAGTGAATAGATTAATGCTTAGGAGCTTTTAATTAGTCCAAGAGAATTTAGAAACAGTTTGGTTTTCTAAAAATAGAATATCATCTTTATCAAGTAAATCGTGAAGTTTTGGAACAGCCAAAAATAGAATTACCTACCTGTGTAGTGCTCCGGTTTACAAATAAAAAGAAGATCAAGGGAATTTATGTGCAAACATTTAATATACTATTAAACTTAATAATCAAACCAAAGGCAAAAGTAAAGAAGGTGGCGTATTTTATTTTATTTTATTTATTAGGGAAAACAAACAATTACACACTATAAATGGTTAGCAAATAATTGGTACGAGACTGCATCAGTGTGTAACTAACTACGTTATCCACATCTTATATAATTACAATTAAGATACATGCACGAGTACAAGCCTTAGCTTTATTAATTAAAGAAAGGAGAAAAAAAGAAAAAACAACAAAATACAGACTTAGGTAGGTTAATCCTCAAAGTTTTTGATAGCTTTAAGCTTTAAAGCATTAAAGTATTTTTTTATATTTCTACAGACAGATAAAAAATAAATAATACTAAAGCCAACCCAAATTTAGAAGGGACGGGGGACACTTTATATTCGCCTAAAAAGCGAAATCGACGGAGCCCCGCTACGCAGGGCTCCTATTTCTGTCTGCAGGGTATAAAGGAACCTAACTAACCTAACGTCGGGGTGCCCCAAGTCCTAGTAGTATCCTATACCACTTACGCACACACGTGTCTCCTTCTCGTGGTCGTTCATTATACACATTGCCTGTGCTTCAACTGGCATTATATACAATGCCTAGGTATTTTATACATTTCCTAGGTAAAGTGTAAAATAGTTTAAACTTTGAACATCATTTCATACATTGCCTGAACGACCCCGGCATTCTATACATTTCCTAGGTATTGTATAGAATGCCTGCATTGTACACATTGCCTATAACATATATACCACATTCGATTTAAATAAAACAGGATCACGAGAAGACGATACTAATATAACATTATTTACACACACTACGTACAAATCTGATTCTTCCTACTACACGTCTTCAATTACACATTCCGGATGTTAGAACGATTTCAATTCGTGGGCGGACATGGCTAGCCGAATGTAAAATTTACCCAAAGCAGTACATTATGTCGGATTTGGAGAATACTGAGATTGGACTAAAATGTTTGGCTTTAATTAGTACTGCAGGAAGGATGGCTTTGTTTTAATAAATTGTTTATCAGTTATTAGTTTTTGTTTGTTGCTCCACACTAGGCATTGCTCATGTATCGAGGGTGCGTCTATAAACATTTAGACTTACATGAACAAACAGCCATTTACAATACAAGAATTGTTTATGAGCGATAGAATAGAGTATCTATAACAAATGATAAAGGTCACGCGTTTGATTAAGTTTGCTATAGTAGTTCAAGTTCTCGACAAAGGCATTTGTCATCGTATTAAGACTTGTTTTTAGAAACCAGCATTGGTGTTCCTATATACCCATAACTCAACGATGGCTTATTCCACAAATCCCCCCTAAGAGAATCTCCCTCAGGGGCGAAAACTGGACTTTAATATAAAAATAATCCAGAAAGTCCCCTTTCCATTTAAATTATTCCACTGAGAGAATCTTCCTCTAAAGCTGAACCATAATGTAATGAAAAAAAAAAATGTTAATTATTTTCATCGACCTATGTTGGGTCTGTACCATGAGCTGCCTAGCCTTTTCCCAACTACGTTGGGGTCGGCTTCCAGTCTAACCGGTTGCAGCTGAGTACCAGTATTTTACATGAAGCGACTGCCTATCTGACCTCCAGAACCAAGTGGTGGCCAGAATACATATAACGACTGTCAAAGATCTACAAATGGCAGCCGGGACCAACGGCTTAACATACTTTCCGAGGCACGTAGGATACTTGGTATGTAATGGGTGGTACCCTTCCACAAACCAACCTAGTCAAGCGTGGCTTAACCTGAAGATTGATCCTAGCGGCTGTTATAATTTTTCCACGAGCTCTATTAAAAATATTGACGTTGCACATTTTTAATTAAAGGGACTACCTACTTAGTACAGTGAAAACTTTGTAAAGCTAATACTAAAATAGCTTGACTCGTACTGTGGTATTTTGGTCACATAATAATGGGGTAAGATTATCCCATATTTTAATAACAACCCTTATAAGTTAAGCTTGTTTACTTTGCTTGTGAAGAATGCGGTACACATGTGGTTGAAACTAATAATCCGATCGTCGATCACTTAGTGGTGTTAACGTGTGTGTTGTTTGGATTGATGTAATGCAAGAAGGGCAAAGTGGAGCAGTAAATGAAAGAAATAGAAAAGGTTTTTGAATTACACCGTTTAGTATTTAGGTACTCTGTAATTATATTGTTTTACAAAGAATTTCATAATATTTCAAATACAAATACTTAACTAAGAATGAAGTTCTGAAACTCAATAAATTTTTTGTCTCATTTCGAACACAAATCAATTGAGAAGACTCCTTGGTTTATGATTCTTTTAATAATCTTCTTTTACGATAATATCACAACTATGTATTCAGCCTCAACATAAACATTCTATGAATGAATAGGACAATTAGGTTAATCTTCTTTATCGTGTGATTAGTGCCTAACCAGGGCCCCAAGTCTGCTATTTTTATAAAATTCGTCATTCCTACACGACGCCATTGTCATTTTGGTAAAAGTTCATAGTCTGCTAAGTTCATAATGATAGATCACTGGTCGGTCAATGGTCTCGTAATAGAATTGTGTTGGAATGATATTGTTGTATTGCCATTTTTAAAACCCGGTGGTAGAAATGATTTTCGAAAAACTACTATTAAAATTGAACATTTATTCATGCCAGATTTCATTTTATATATTTTTACATATTATTTATTAGTGTTTTAAGCCATCTGAATTAATAAGAAGTTCGTAAATAGGAAAAAACATTAAAATGTTCAACGCGGATTAATCATTATCTCTATGGGATTAATGTAAAACTTAATATTATAACTGTATAAATGTCAAAGTCAAATGTGACATTATAGTTTACTCTCGTGTATCTGTTTTTGTTTCTAGCGGCCGGTGTTTTGTTATTGTATTTATTTTCATTTGAGTGTTCTAGTTAGATTTTAGTTTGTATATTTTAACCCCTAAGTGGAGGAGCTCGTGGCTAAGTAATAACAGCCGCTCGGGTCAATCTTTAGGTTAAGCCGTGCTTGCCTAAGTTGGTCTGTGGATGGGTGACCACCCTTACACACCGAGTTTCCTCCGTGCCTTGGAAAGCACGTTAAGCTGTTGGTCCCAGCTGTCATTTGTAGATCTTTGACAGTCGTTACAGGTAGGTAGTCAGTGGCCCATATAGTCTGACAACCAGTCTTACCAAGGGGTATCGTATTTCCCAGTACTAACTGGGTTGTGGAGGTCAGTTAAGCAGTCGCTCCTTGTAAAATACTGGTATTCAGCTGTATCCGGTTAGACTGGAAGCCGACCCCAACATAGTTGGGAAAAGGCTAGGCAAGCAGATGATGATTTTAACCCATAGGTAACATGCATTTACAATCTTGCCTGCAGTTGTTGAACTTTATAGGCTGCTTTACGCCGGGGCAACGCTATGCGATATTGCAGCATGCCACATGGCCGCATGCTACAATATTTTAAAATGTTGCACATTGTGGCAAGAATCGTGTGGCTTGGCAACACCTGGCGTCATGCTGCTAAAGTTACTTCATCAGCCATAATCTACGGTGTCTTGTCCCCTCAATCAATCAAGTTGGTAGACCAAAACACTCCAATAAAATATACAGCATGATACTTTGAAAAAGGCACGATGTTGCCTCGGCGTAAAATACGCTGCCGCATACCGCAATTGCTGCATTGTATCGTTATTTGTAGCACACCATAATACGACGCACGCCACAATATGTAGCATGCTGCAAAGCCGCACAGTGTTGCCCCCAATGATATTCTAAAGGTAGCTTTACGCCGGGGGCATCACTGTGCGGCATTGCAGCGAGCTACATATTGTGGCGTGCGTCATCTTTTGGTATGATGCAATTAACCACGGTGAGCGGCAATTGCGGTATGCCGCAGACTATATTACACCGAGGCAACATCGTGCCTAGATAATTTTCAAAGCATCCCAAACATAACCTATAAACTGTATGACGCACCAAGATTGTGGCATGGAATCCATAGTGTTTGGATAGAAGCTGTGACAGTCTGATACATGACGCAAGTTGTTGCAATGCCGCACAATGTGCAACATTTTAAATTATTGAAGCATGCGCCTTTGTGGCATGCTGCAATGCCGCACAGTGTTGCCCCGGTGTAAAGTATAAACTAGCCATAATAAACAGATATGTTATTACACCTACAAAACCACGGAAAAAAGTGTGCCGCGGGGCAGAGCCAGCTCACATACACGCAGTAACGCAGAATAAAGGCAAAACAGGCCAATTGGCACGTTTTTGACTCTTCACGATTGCGCGCTCACAACATATCTGTTTAATAGAATATCGTTGGTTGCCCCGGTGTAAAGCAGCCCTATGTAAAGCATGTGTGCTGCAAACACCTGCCAAAAAAATCAATTTACTTTTTTACGTAGCTGCATTTGGCATTTGGCTGCATTGGGACGACCCGATTGGCGCAGTGGTAGTCAGGCTGCCTTACGTTCTTAGGGTTCCGGGTTCGAATCCCGGTCGGAGCAAATGTTTGTGTGATGAGCATGGACATTTGTTTCCGAGTCATGGATGTTTATATGTATATTAAGTATGTATTTACAAACAAAAAGTATCTATGTAGTATATTAACTATCTGGTGTCCACGATACAAGCCTCGTTGCTTAGTGTGGCACTAGATGGCGCTGTGTGTAATGTCGAGCAATATTTAATATTTATTTATTTAGGTAAACGTAGATTAACTTATATTTAATTACTGTTCTTGACATAAACAAGAAATAGAGCATCTAAATTTATAAAGTAAGAAATTAATTCTATTTTCTATTTTTTATTCTAATAATCACTCATCATGAGTATTTAGAACAATTGCTTAGAATAATGCTCTTTATATAACGCTCTTCGTCAGTCCAACACGATCCTATTGTCATTTTGGTAAAAGTTCGTAGTCTGCTAAATTCATAGTGATCGATCATTGTCCGGACAATGGTCTCGTGTTGTAATGACTTTGTTGTATTGCCATTAATATAAGACCCGTTATTAGAAATGATTTTCTAAAAACTACTATTACATTTGAACATTTATTCATGCCAGATTTCATTTATTTATTTATTTACATATTATTTATTAGTGTTTTAAGCCATCTGAATTAATAAAAAGTTCGTAAATAGGAAAAAACATTAAAATTTTCAACGCGGATTAATGTAAATTTAATATTTTATCTGTTTATATGTCAAAGTCAAATGTGGCATTACTGTTAACTGACGTTTATTTGTTTTTGTATCTAGCGGCCGGTGTTTTGTTATTGTATTTATTTTCATTTGATTGTCTAGTTAGATTTTTGTTTGTATATTTTTACCCCTAAGACGACCCACTGACCGAGAAGCCTATATTTATTGATTTTATACAAAATGGTGATAATTGAGCAAATTTCGGCTCCACTAGAATAATTGGAAAACCACCAATGAAGGGCGAAGTTTATCGAAGGTAAAGATCTTGCAATTATTTGTTTTGACCATTAACGCCCCACTTTATGGGCAAAGTATGTCGCCCGATGTTACAAAATATATATTTTTTTATAGAAACAGACCATGTACCCTCTCGATGTTGCTCAATCAAGGCTGGATGCTATTGAAGCCAGGAACGAGGCGACTTTAAAACATGCTCGGGCAGGCCATCAACAACTCAGCTGCTGCATTGATGGACAGCTCCACCACAGAAAAAATGGTGAACCATAGAGGCCACTGTGTGCCAAAAAAGGTAATTACTAATTACTGTTGATTTATAGGTAAGTCATTCACCTTTAGGTAATGGTTTCACCCAAAATCGGAACTTCTACTCATTGTGTGTGCTACCAACATACCCACAATAAGTATTATGGAGCATTGAAAACAAAACAATAAAAATTATAATAATTAATATGACCCCTCCATCTAAGCTTATAAGCTTGTGTTAGGTTTAGGCTCAATCAGTAGTAGTACATTGGCCAGAATCTGACATCTTGATTGTAACTCTGATACTAAGCGCTAGGTTACACAACATGCTATAAAAGAAGTTGCAACTTTAATTTTGTTTTCACACAAACTCTGCAGAATTATAATGTCATGACAAAATGATTAAATGAAACAGTGTTTATAAAAAGAGTATTAGTTTATTTTAACCTATAAGTATACCCGTAATTACAGGAATAACAATGTTCTGTTCCCGGGCTTGAAACGTTAAATCATATTTTGTCAATACTGTGGTCACTGTGGATCTGTAACAAAGAGTTAAATCATTTTATTAATACTTAGAGCATTTTCGTACTTCATTAGAACATTAAGGTAGGTTTACAGTACATACCTGCTAATTTAATTTATGCATTTCTCCACAGTCTGTCAAGAAGAGCCTGCTGCAGTGCCCGACCTTCAAGAAGATCCCGATTCACCCTTTGATGGTTTTGATAATTAGGTGCTGCATTATTATTTTCCTCCTAAATTAAAAGACAGATTAGTGATTAATGACATGAATGACTGTTATTATTTTTATTAAAAGGTAATATTTGTGATTTGTTATTCAAATGATGATTAAAATTAAAATATTGAAGATCTTTTTGATTTGTATGAAGACTGATTTTGATTTGTTATTATTATTACATTAGATATTGTAACTTGTCTTTTGTTTTATGTAGTACTTATATTTACATTTCAGGTTTTTCAATTGACTTGAAGTTCAAGTTTAAAATGTTAAATAAATATTTAGTTTATGAGAAATAAAGATTATTTTAAATGTTGATTTTTAACATAGCAGTATTATTTTAAATTCCATCTTCATTCTAAGTGAAATGTGGAATGTAAATCACCTATTGCAAGCCAAGTACTTCTAGATAAACTTCATCAGGTGGCAACTGTGCTCTTGCCATGTATGGAATGTTGTGCAATATGTAACATGCATTCACAATCTTGCCTGCAGTTGTTCGACTATAATGTAAAGCATGAACTGCAACCTGAAAAAATCAATTTACTTTTTTATGTACAACCGCAGGTAACTTAACTTTTATTTAATTAATACTGTTCTTGACATAAACTATTGCATCTAATCATTGTTATTGAGTATCTAAAACAATAAATTGCTTATAATAATGGGTCTTTACCTGAAACATGCTTCTAATACGCTGCAATGGGGAATGAGTTCTTCAATTTATTAACCTCCATATGAGTTCTTTCCAAGGCGATGCTTCTAATACGCTGCAATGGGGAATGAGTTCTTCAATTTATTAACCTCCATATGAGTTCTTTCCAAGGCGAAACGACTTTACAAATTCCGCCTCGGGAATATCTTAAAAGGGTTCAAATAATCCCTTTAGGCTCAAAACGTCCATCATTCGCGTCAAGCGAAGGGCATGACGACGTCTTCTGCATTCCGCCCATCTTCTTTCTCTAGCATCCACTGCGTTGGCTAGCTCGAGAACATTTTGTTCGTAGTGAATTCATTGTCTCCATTCAATATTCCACAAACACGATCGAAATAAAAGCAATGATTGCACAATGACGTTCCACTGATAGGTTAGTGATCAAAAGAACTGTCAAAACTTTAGCAGATTACCGCTCTGTGTTAGTCATTGTGTACGAGATTACCATTCTAAAACAGTGGTTGTTCATTGGAAAGCCATAATGACGCCATTATATTAGTAGATTACCAAACTTGTCAAAATCAACAAATAGAAGATCAACGATAGATCATTCTGACACTATTATAGAATATTTTGTTCGTAGTGAATTCATTGTCTCCATTCAATAATCCACAACCACGATCGAATTAAAAACCATGACCGCACAATGACGTTTCAATAATAAGTCAATGATCCAAAGGAACTGTCAAAATTTTAGCAGATTACCGCTTATGTCAGTCATTCATTTGTCATTGTGTACGAGATTACCATTCTATGCCATTTCTTTCAATGGAGTGTCAGTGGTTGTTCATTGGAAAGCCATAATGACGCCACTAAATTAGTAGATTACCAAACTTGTCAAAATCGACAATTATGAGATCAATGAACGACTATTCTGACACTATTGTAATAGCGGACTTGAGGCCCTGGTGTCAAAGTTTTTTATGCCACCCACGGTCTTTTAAATATAAATAAAATAATAAAATAAAATAAAAACTTTTTATTTCAGACATTAGTCCATACCTTTTAACTTGGCTTTACATGCCGTGCGAAATATCTCTCAGGCTTGCTGGTTTCCTCACGATGTTTTATTTCACCAAAACAAGTGATAATTATGCAACACCTAGGCACTCGACTCGACTTAGCCGCGTGGTATCCGGCAGAGTAGAATAGAACCAACCCATCACACTCACGGGTATCGTATAAGGCGACTAATGTCTGAGGCAGAATACCTCGCCTCCGTAGAGCAGAGAATGGGCAGCAGCGTTTTCTGTTAGTCTTTCATCACTGCGATCTCCAATCCGCCTGCCAAGCGTGGAGATTACGCCAAATTCCTCCTATCATGGGAGAGGCTTATGTCCAGCAGTGGACGTTATGGGCTGATGTAGTAGTAGTAGTAGTAGGCACTCGAGACCTATGACTTGGCAGTTTGACGGTCACACCACTAGACTGTAACTTAGGTTAATGGTATGCATGAACGCCTTCAAAATGAAACCAACAAACATCAAAATGAAAATATAGAATGGTGTTTGTTCATCAAAAACAATAGAAATCACCGATAGTATTTGGTACTATAACAGTCCTTCAATGAATGACTCACAAGATACCGGTTTTGCTAACCCACCGGCAAGCACAGTTGAGTAACTATGTACAATATGTACATAAACACAATAGTGTCGACCTAGATGTAGAAGTGATTGAGCCAGAGTAAATAACAATGGTTCAATGACTAAATTACATCTAAGGCACCACCATAAACCTCGACATTCTCGTTTGAGAAATCTCACACAGTCCACCGTAATAATTCTTATATGATTCGCTCAGTGTGCCTCAGTCAAAGCATTTAACCAAATTATAAGAACGAACATCCCTCAATCGATTGTTTGCATGCAGTTTAGTCACCATTACTTCTGCTTCATCTTAAAACTGTATTGTTTCTGATGCATTCTGATAATGGTTGTGTATTTCTGCCTGTGCAGGTTTTTGTGTTGTATTTAGTACTTGGTGCTATGCCTAATGAATAGTTAATTAATTTCAATACTTCTACTCGTTTGCTAACTGTGTAAATGGCTTACCTCACTTTTACTTTTGTATTTTTAGCTATTAGATACCTAAACGCAATAAAAAAAAAACTTTTTACAGATTTATTTTTACCATCTAAATTGCTGAGATCCATCCCTAAGTTAGGTTAACGGCATTGACGGTGATGGATGTCATTCGGACGCCTCAGTTGATACATTTGATTGAACTAGAAAACGGCATGATTATGTCGACCGTGATCTTATGGTAGATCCTCTTGGGTAGGGCCGACTGCTGAGTTATGTTTGGATTGGATTTCCGTCCGTACCACATGTGGCTTTATGAAATTGACACCACCTTTACGTGACATGAACTTTACAACCCAATTACATAAGTCAAACACCGTGGTCATAGGTTCAAGTATAGTATTAGTTTAGTCAAATGTATCACTTGTAGGGCTTTTCACTGTGGCTAAATGGCAAAACACATAAACACAGTACACCTTAATAAAATACTGTCTGAAAATAATTTATGTTTCACATGGGGCAACATAATCAGCAAAATGTGGATTACAGGAACCTGTAGCTAGCCTTTTCCCAACTATGGTGTTGTCGCCTTGCAGTCTAACCGGATGCAGCTGAAAACCAATATTTTACATAGAGCGACTGTCTATCTTACCTCCATAACGCTGTTAGTACCTAGTAGATAAAACGATACCCCTTGTTAAGACTAGTTTCAGACTTTCGGGCCACTGACTTCCTGTAACGACTGTCAAAGATGTTCAAATGACAGCCGACACGAACCGCTTAACGTGCTTTCCGAGGCACAGAGGAAAGTCAGTATGTAATGGTTCACCCATTCACGTACCAACCTAGGCAAGCGTGGCTTTACCTAAAGATCCACCTGAGCGGTTATTATTGAATGAATGATAGATAGGTAGTTAACATAGGTATGTTCTTAATATCTATTGCTTTCCTATATTCGGCATTTCAGCCATACAAATGTTGAGATTTTACATCTTGGTATACTAATAGCATGCAGTACACATTTAGTAATTAGCAATTACATATAAATACTTATCATAATTAAAATTAAAATTACAAATCAATTAATGAAATTAAATAAAAATTTGATTCAATTAAAATAATAACTTATACATATTAAAATAGCCATCAATACCTAATAATTATGTCATGTCAATAAAAATAGTATTTGATGAATCCAAAAAAATAATCGATAAAATAGCAAGAATAATAAAAATATATTTCAAAATTATTTAAATAATGGCAATAATTACAGATATGTCATAATTATTATAGTAGGTAAGTCAGTTTTACATTTTACACTCAAAGTATTCGTATTATTTAGCCACGAGCTCCTCCGAAGATACACCTCTACCACGGTAATATTATGATACAGTACTTTAACTCGGCCGCATGATAGAAATAAATGCCTACAGCCGCGCGGTACGTAAACATGCGTAAAGGCTGCCCGTCTCCAGCATTTTAATTACATTTGCCTACTTTCTGTTTCTATTTAGTTTTGTGATTGTAAATATCCTTTTTATATAAATAAATGAAATACTTTGTATATTGAACAGGAAGTGTTCAATAAAAATGCGTGTTGTTTTTTGATTGGTAGATTTAATTTAAAAAACATGTTTTTGTTTTAATTAAAAACAAATCGGGCTTATAAATTTGCGACCGAAATCATGATTCATTCAGAACCGCATATAACTACCTATTTCACTCGTCTCAATAACTTTCCGTTACTCTATTCGCTTTATTTATTAATCCAAACACCTTTTTTTTCGTGAGATAAAAGGAAATACTTTTCCATTAAAAAGACACACATTATGTACCTACCTAGGTACTAGTAAGTAAAATTATTTTATAGTCTTACCTTTCAGAGTGTCCAGGTAATTAAAAAAAACTTATGTCTGGATGCGTTATTGACGAATTCATACAACCAAAAACAGCACAATATTTCCTACTCGTCATATTAACTGATTTTTAGAGAAAAAATACAGCCGTGACTGTCTGCGCCCCAAGCGCACCCCAAGATCGAGGCGCGTAGGTATAGCTCGCGTTTCGTCCGTTTCTATGAAGTTGGAGTACTGAGTACCTAACGTTGCGAAAATAGCTGTAATGTTATGAAAATTAGTTCTAACAGATTTAACAGTGGTTTTATCCATACATTATTACTTTACTGCATCACTGGAGTCAGAAACATGTTCTTAGTTTTTGCTAGCCGGAGAATATGTTAAAAGGAAATCAGGTTGTTAATTGGTTGGCAATTAGACGACCATTCATGCGATAATTTCCTTTGACGTGAACACGCTATGGTTTCAGAATAGTTAGTATCGCTGTTACTAAGGAATTATATGAGTAGTCATGGCAGTTTCTACCTTATATATCTTACATCGCTAGCTTATATAAGTTTTTTACCTTCTATGGTTACTAACACTATTAATGTCACGGATGATGACATTATCATGACGCTTGCCATAGTTGCGTAATATCAGGAACTCAAAAAATAATGAACATGGTAAATATTGGTGTCACTTGCAGCAACACAGCTTGTGTTTTCAATTTCAACCGTAAAACAAACAATCTTGACTTAGGTAATTGTCTCTATTTGTCTGCAAATTGTTTTTTTTTATACGCGGTGTTAGGAACATCAGGACACAAATACTATTGATTCAGCACAAATTTTTGTTTGAGTTCAAAATGTGCTGAATTCAAAATAGTATTTACAGTAAAAATGTATGAATCAGTTGAAATTGTTTGTTTTTCTTTTAATTAAAAAAACTAGCTGCTTAGTATCCCACTCTGCAAGGGAAAAGCCTTTTCACAAATAGAAAAGGCACAAGCAATATAATTATCACCGCGCTTGCTCAACGCAATTATTTTTTTTATTTAAACGACGAAATATTTCAATGGACCTAAATTCAAAGTAAAAGTTTTAGACACCATGTGTTTCGCCTCCATGAATTATAACTTGTTTCTTGGATCTAATTACCTAATGCTGAACAGATCGACTCTCAAATTCAGCCTTACCCAAGCCATGTTCCCTTTATTATGTTTTTATAACCTCCGTTGGGATTCCCCGCTCCTCCTAACTCAGAACATCTAACGACGGTCTACCATTTTAATTTTTTTGTCGTGGTAGAAAATTGTGTTTATGTCTATACAATGGTGGAAATGACATTGGTTAAGAACATCTAAAATAACGATTCCATTGTTCAACTAACAAGGTTGTTGTAATTTTCAGAGTGGAAAATGTCGAACATTTGCCAACGGTACATCAGGCGTCACAGCGAGGAGAAGGCTGGAGGGTCCTACATGAAGGTACGTAGTCAGAAATAATCAGTAACAGTGAATCCTAAGTCCTACATAATAGATGCGTCATTGGGTTGTTTAACTTTAGAATAGCTTCGTTGAAAGTGAATCTGTTAAAAGTGAACTAAACTGAAGAGACGGAGATATTATGGAGAAAGAAGATTTTATTTACACTGGAAATCCTTTGCCGAATTAATTGTGCACCCACCTGTACAACATTTTCTAAGTCAGACTTAAGACCCATATTGTTGACTATGGATACTAAATCAACTATTTTTACCGAACGTAGATACGGCAGCATATCATAAGCTTCTGAAAAATAATATCCTATCCTAATAATACGAGTATTATAAATGCGAAAGTTTGTAAGGATTAAAGAGTGTAAAACAGCTCTTAACGAAGCTGAAAGTCACTTGTTCTCCTCGTCATTGCGATAATTTTTTGTTCTACACTATACCTGGGAACCTTCTAGTTACGGAGATATTGGGGGTCAAAGTTCCAACTTTTTGACAAGTCTTTTTATAAATACAAGTTTTTAATGTAAGATTTTTACTTTAAACACCTCCACGACCCCCGTACTATTTAATCCATCCATCAACACAATGTTTTGAGTGCGTTACATTGAGTTCTACCACAAAACATGACTTTTCACCCCAAAAAAAAAAAGTCGTTTCCCAACAATAATTTTTGCATAAAGTTACTTAGTTTGATGTACAGAATGCTTGGTTGACGGCTTCGTGATGAGGTCTTTTACACCCTGTATATCCTTACAAACTTTCGCATTTATATTAGGTACTCGTTATTCATATAAATGATAGGATATTTGTCACTCTTTCATTTAAAAACTACTTACCAGATTTAGATGAATTTTGGCAGACAGATAGTTTATAACCTAGATTAACACATAGGGTACTTTTTATCCCGCTAGTATGATACCGTGGAACAATTATCGAACAGCACGCGGGCGAAGCTGACGGCTAAACTAAGTTTTACCATACGACTGGCGGTAGCTCTTCTAACATACAAGAATAATTATGAAAGCAACATAATAATAAATCGAATGTCAATTAGGTACCCAACTACTCGACCACGATAATTTGTACTTGATTTAAACCCTATAGCGCTGTGGGAGTAAATGGCAGGATTTACATAATAAAAATATTTATGTAAACTGTACTTAGTTACAAACTGGCTAATACGGTATTTTACTAGATATTTATTATAGGGCTAGACAAGGGATAGGTATCATAATTTAATTGTAAATTTTCCTTACCAGACAGATTTTTACTCACTTTGATTAAAGTATTTTTATTTTCCTGTTAGTTGATTCAGTTCTAGAACAGCTTGTTTTTAACCGACTTCCAAAAGGACGAGGTTCTCAATTCGATCGTTTTTTTTTTTTATGTATGTACACCGATTACGCTGAGATTTATGATCCGATTTACGTGATTCTTTTTTAATTTGTAATTTTGAGGCCAAAAAAAAAAAAAAATTTTGGGGTCTTTTGAATTTTGGGGTTTTTTTTTCCAGTTGCCATTTGGTTCCCTCAAAATTTAACATAGTTTGGCCCAGTAGTTTTAATTTTATGAACATTTGTACTTCAGTCGTGTGGTATAATTTCATGTATGTTCACCGATTTCTCCTTCATTTGTGAAGCGATTCTCAAAATTCTTTTTTTATTTGAAAGAATATACTTCTGAGATGGTCGCAATTAAATTTGGTGAAGAACTGATGCTGATCTCCGGAGATATACAATGGAACTCTTCAAAACTAGACGGTACATCGGTCGTGATTGCTGCAATCGATTGGATGTTTATTGTTTATACAACATCATGACGTAACTTCACGCCTGTATGCTCTGAGGGGTAGGCAGATGTGTACAATACACCCAAATTTCGACAGTTTAGATATGTTAGGTTCCATTTATTGAGGATAAGCCTATTACAATGACATGTATTGTTAACAATGTAAAATAAATGCATAGCATATATTTGTATAGGATATAACAACCAAAAATAGAAAAATAAAAAAAAAAACTTTTTACAAAAAAAATAAAACCAACTTCAAAATCCACAAAAACTCAATGAATCAACTTCAAAATCCAAAAAAAAGTGAAAAATAACTTTAGCTTCAGAAGTCAGTGACCTTTGTTTGATTCATTTAGTTTTTTTTTGTCACCGACTTCTGAAGCTAAAGTTATTTTTCACTTTTTTGTGGATTTTGAAGTTGATTCATTGAGTTGAATAAACAGTGATGTCACAGTTTGCTATTGCCATACAAAATTTATGAGAGAACCGCGATTTTACAGCTCTTAAAAAGTATCTAGTGTGTCATCTACCCTATTGACATATTGACTGCCTGGTTGGTTCGATTCCTGGGTCGGGCAATGTGCTATTGGGTTTTTATATAAGGAATTTCTCAGTAGCAGCCACGAAGTCTGGATTTGTGCCCGATTGTTGGACACAGGCGCGCCCCCTTTTATATGGAATTTAAACGTAAATGGCGAATTGCGGGTGTACTACTAGATGCACCCCTGCCTACCTTCGGGGATTACAGGCGTGATGTTATGTTATGTTACTCCATGATAAGGTTGGTGTGATAAAAACTTTACTGAAACTTATAGCTATAGGTAATAAGTAGGGGTTATTGTACATTCGTCACAAAGTTAATTCGCCACGAAAAAAAGTATGTGTAAACTCGCCATAACTCTATTTTCATGAAGGAAAATCCGGCTTGTGTCCTGGAAAAAACTAATTAGTACGTCAGTTAGTTTTGATCGTGAAAGTTTAAAAAAGACAATTACGTCAGTTAGATTATCAAAAAATATTTGACACGTATTTTTTCTTTTGTTACGTAAACCAAAACTGACGAAGATACGACGTTTTTAAAATTCTCAATACCTACGTCAAGCCGTGCTATAATATTTAGTGCGTTATGACGTCACGAGCCCCCACTCTCGAGTTTTGATGCGTTTTATCTTTGTCAATATTCATTGATTTACAAAAACAAAAAATACGTGTCCATTATTTTCCTATACTCTTACTGACGGACTATATAGCTATGTAATCTATTGATGGTGGAAACTAGCCTATTGTCCTTGTCAAATATTTGAATTTCGACTGTGACGGACAATGTAGAGATTATATTACTATATTTTTTGGTACGGAAGGCCTAAAATCTTTTGTACAAAGGTAAATAACCGATACATCGAATTTCGATACCCGTTGCGTGTTCGTAGGCCATAACGCAAGTACACTCAACTAACTGATGATAAAGTACCAGCTAGTTGCTAAGGTTTCATTTTTATATATCTGCGGACATTGATGAATAGGCCCACATGTTGTATGAAAGTTATGTGAGTTGTGATTTGTTCGTTAATGCTAGACTTGTTTAGGAGTTAAGAGAATCACAGGTAGTACCTATGAGTTGCTAAACTAATGATTTTTTCTTTGTCCGATTTGGAAACAAATGTTTTTGGATATGAAAATATTTCTTTTGCTTCTAACAAATTTTCAGGATGTCTTGAGTTTCTTATTAGGTATTTTATCTAGCTGTTACCCGCGACTTCGTCCGCGTGGAAATTTTGATGTGTATGTGTGAGAAAGAAATAAAAAAACTATCTTATGTGCTATTCCAGACTATAATTTATCTCTGTGCCTGATTTCATCCAGATCCGTACAGCCGTTCTGGCGTGACTGAGTTACAAACACCCATCCATCCATTCAAACTCTCGCATTTATATTATTCGTATACACAAGAGAATCAATCAAACACTTGTAATCTATAGGTACTATAAAAGTATAGATTACAGTTAGGCACAGAGATAAATTATAGTCTGGAATAGGACTTAAGATACTTTTTTACACAATTATTTATTATATATTTTTTTATTCTTATTTTTTTTTTTATTATTATTTTGTTTTGTGGAAAATGCACTGTAATAACATTCCTGAGTGAATTTCACATGTCCCAAGAGTACCTACTAAAAACCCTTCTATTAAAAATAAACAAAATAACCTACTAAACATTACTTATTTCACAATGAATTGTATTTAAACAATAATGAGGAAATACTTGAAAAATATATACTTTATCGTGTCCCGAATTCATTATTTACATTAAAAATGTACTGGGTACATAGTACGTTAAACTCAAGTAATATAACTCCTCGACTACCAAGAAGGAAACCCACTTGAATCCCACATCAAAATACTCCGCAATAAAAATATTTATCATACTGTCATTAAAGCTCATTTTCCTTTACACTATTCTGGCATAGCATACCCATATTGTAGACATGTAGTGACCATAAGCAAAATCAATTTGCAGGATGGCATTTAATTTTTGTCCCCAAGCCTGCGTCATGGATATGCATTTGACATTTTCCATTTCCTGATTTAAACTTCACAGTGACCACGTATCCTTTGATGGAGTAGGCAGAAATGTCCATATTCCTGTCATAAGCTTGTTGAGGATTATCTCATGCTGTGTTGGTTTGTCTGAATTGGAAAATGGTTTCTGTGTAGGTGCAGACAGACAGGTCGTAGTATTTAGTATATGCTAGCTACAGTTTTAACATTCCAGCTTGTAATTTACAAATCAGACTAGCTAAGTTTCACCAACAATATGTACAGTGAGAAGGCGTAGCAAATAAAACGTGTATTATTTGGTACGATAAGTATAAGTTAGTGTTTATCGCCTTTTTAAGAATAGGTAGGTACCTAATCCTGCCAATGACTTCAGTCCGTGAAGGTTTACTTACATCTCTACAGAACCTACAACGCACTTGAAGTGCATGAATGAGAAAACGCAATGATCAGGCTTTGGGTTTTCTCATTCACACACTTCAAGTGCGCCTTTGTTAATGTTATCAATATTTATTATTATATTAATGAAACTAAACATAGGTCTAATCGCGGTATAATTGTTACCTACCTACAATATATCATAGGTACTTTTAGTAGGAACTAGCTTTTGCGCGCAGTTTTGCCTCCGTCATGTACGGAATTTAACTAATGGGAACTTTGAAATGTAGCTTTGAACACTCGGGAATAATGTCGCTTCCCGTTATAGAAATAATTTTCGGAATTGGATCAGTAGTTTCGAAGATTACCCCTACATACAAACTTACAACTTCTTTATAATATTAGTATCGATTAGTAACATAAAACATATTACACGGTAACAGGAAAACAACATTAGGTTTCACGGCTAAAATAAAATAATGATAAAGCTAACAAAAGTTAAGAGGAATCGTTCGAGGAATCTCGATACGCGACTGTGAAAAACTTGTGATGCGCCTACTGCTTTTTGTGTAGCAATAATTCTCCTAAACACGAATGGCCATGCGCTTTGTGTTTTATAGTTTGGTTGCCCCGCCTTGTCAGTTTAGCTAACTTAGAGCTAACTTAGTTACGATTTCTGTTGATGACAGGGAGTTTATGCAAATGTTCTAAAGTTCTAATGTAAACTTTCCTTGAATAGTGAAGTTTTAGATACGATTCTGTCTGCTTTGTGACTGGTAGTTGAGAGTTGAGAACTGTTCTGGTGTAGATTATACTTACAATGTAAAATAATTGTACTCCCGCGCTGAGTGAGCGGTCAAGCACTTTACAACCTTATTACTAAGAGCGTAAGGGTGAAAAGTGGGTGACCGTCAGTAAGCGCGGTAGTACTGTACATAGAAAAGATTTCATCATCTTTGATAATTTGTTTAACTTTGGTTCTAGAGCTATTTCGGAGAGGAGTTTTCATATAAAACTTATTTTTTGAGATCTCTCAACTGCAATTATAATCTAGGTACTGGTTATTCGCTTAGTATACTGACAATCCTCCGTACTACCTCGTTGATCTAGTAAATGCCCATCGCGACTGCTGACCATGTGGTTCTGGGTTCAATTCCCGGGTCAGGCAAATTGTTATTTGATTTTTCCATCAGGAATTTCTCAGTAGCAGCCACGGAGTTTTGATTTGTGCCCGGTTGATGGCAATAGGCTCACCCTCTATTACATGGAGCTTAATCATAACTGGTGAAATGTGGGTATGGTGTGTACTATTAGGCATACCTCTGCCTAACCCTAAGGGGCTAACAGGCTTTGTGTTGTTACCAGCGCTGCGGTATTTGTTTTTCATCTATCGCAGCATCATGCTGAGATAGGAGCCTTTTTGGCCTCGCACAGGTCTTTTTTTATTATTTAGTTTTAGATTCTTTTTTTTAATTATTATTATTGTAGGTCCTGTGCTTGTCCCAAATAAATATTTTTCCTTCTTTCTTTCTTTCTATGTGTTATCCACAAACCCAATGCTATTCATGTTGACAATTTACAAAAAGGATACTAACTTACTGATATCCCATTAAGTATGTACTAATTCCTATATCTTCAAATACATCCCCACAATCTTGCCTAAAGCCTTCACGTAAACTCCTACCAGGCACATTCAGACACCCACTCTTACTCCTAAAACAAACCCTTTTGAAAACTCTCCACGAACATTACATAGTCGCCACTGCAAACCATCATGGCGTTCAAACAAAAGGTTCCCGATGTTTCCCGATTAAAGTTGTCGGCTTGCGGGATGGTGTTCAATTTCCGATATCGGCACAAAGCGACGCCGCTCGTCCGTTGTTTCCTTTGCAGTATGCGTTATCTAGCAGGCATAGGCATGGCATGGCATGGCACGGCATAGACGCAGTGTTGTCGTGTAGGACTATTTAGTATTGCGGTAGCTAGCTGTATGGTAATTTTGTGGTCTGTTCAATTGAATGTGTTGCTGACAAGGTACTTAGCTCGTGTTTTGTATTAAAGGGGAGACTATATTAATGTCTCATTCATTGTATTCCAAAGGAGAACCTCTCTTGTCGTCAGTTGACAAAAAAGGCAAATAAATGTGCTTATAGGATTCTTATTTCGCTAATTCATATTTGTGGGAAGTGAACTTAGAAATAATCAAATTATAATCGACGACCCGATTGGCGCAGCGGTAGTGAGGCTGCCTTACGTTCTTAGGGTCCCAGGTTCGAATCCCGGTAGGAGCAAATGTTTGTGTGATGAGCATGGACATTTGTTTCCTAGTCATGGATGTTTATATGTATAATGTCATGATTTTCAAATATGTATTAAATAATAAGATCTGCTGTGATCTATCTAAACTAATATTATGTAGGGTTTCAAAGATTTTAATAATTCGTTTTATATTTGAGAAATGACAACACTGCCTAACCGTCAATGTTGTAGCGGGAAGGGGTAGTTTATAAAACATGACACTCGACCGAGAGAGCGCGGTTCATTGGGAGAAATTGTGGTGTTAAGACTAACAGTCGAATCTATGTCTGATAAGTGTTGTAATTATTGCATTTTGTATAAAACGTGAAGTAATGTAGAATTGTGTTATACCAAATAATTTGAAAAAGAGTAACCATAGAGTTTCTTGCCGGTTCTTCTCCATGGAAGCCACCAACCGAACCGTGCACCGTTGTCGACGTTTGTAAGTGCCCATCCAGGCCTATGTGGAATGATTTGAATATACTGAAGAGTTGATTGGAGCTACAGCAGTTTTATTACAATAATAAGTATGTATTAACAAACAAAAAGTATCTATGTAGTATATGAACTATCTGGTGTCCACGACACAAGCCTTGTTGCTTAGTGTGGCACTAGATGGCGCTGTGTGTAATGTCCAGCGATGTTTATTTATTTATTTATAATGAAAAACTGGACCCAAAAGACCGTAACATCGCAACAAAAAGAAAAAGCAACAAAATATAACAGCTTTAATTACAAGTTTCGCCGTAGCAAATGCAAGGCAAGCAAAACAAAAGCTCCTCAAGAACAATTGAAGCTATAGGGGAAAAATAACAAATGCCAGAACAAATCAGACGCGAGTATACTTTTGCTTAATAAGAAAAAAAAACGCCTTGTTTCCGGACTGAAAATTCCCCAACGACGGGATCAATGAAGAAAGTTTCTTCATTTACACGGTCGGAATACAATACAACGTGATACTGATATCTATAGATGCGACGAATGTACGCAATTCATTATTATGTTGAAGCACAGGAATTATTGGAAATTAATTCTTTAGTTAGCCACCTATTTTTTTTGTAATACGATCATCTTTTTCAGTTTTGTAGAAGAGTGTCCATGGAGTTTCTTGCTCGTTCTTCTCATAAAGATCTATACGCATTGGAATGAACAACTACAGTAATTTCACAGTTAGTATGCCTTGTGACTGGGACTGTAGCTACATGCTTTGATTTTGTACTTAAAAGTTATGAAAAGGAATTCAACATTCAACGCACGCTATTTGAGTATTCACTGAAACATGCCCTAAAAAATGGCAAGAAATTGTAGTACGTATATAATAGTAGGTATACTCTTTTCATCAAAGTGTTTATAATTTTTCATGTGGTAGCTCGTGGCTAAATAGTAACAGCCGCTCGGGTTGATCTTTAGGTTAAGCCGTGATTGCCTAGGTTGGTCTGTGGATGGGTGACCACCCATTACATACCGAGTTTCCTCCGTGATTCGGAAAGCACGTTAAGCCGTTGGTCCCGGCTGTCATTTGTAGATCTTTGACAGTCGTTAGGTAGTCAGAGGCCCAATAAGTCTGACAACTGGTTGTCAGACTTAAGACTGGTCTTACCAAGGGATATCGTATTACCCGGTACTAACTGGGTTGTAAAGGTCAGATAGGCAGTCGCTCCATGTGAAATACTGGTATTCAGCTGCATCCGGTTAGGCTGGAAGCCGACCCCAACATAGTTGGGAAAAGGCTAGGCAGATGATTTTCATATCATAAAATAAATACAAAAGTTTTCCTCAAACTTATCTATTTCTCTCTCGTGTAAAATTTGATTTCAAGTCCATCTTCACATTGACAAATTTTTCTTTTACTTATTTTTGTTTCGCCTCAGCAACGGTAGGTAGGTAATTGACTTTTGACAACTTTTTGATGAGTTTTTCGATGTTGATAGCTTTTCCCTTGGGCACTTTTTGTTTCACATTTGTATATAGAATATTTTTCTTTAATATTTGACCTTAGAGGAATCGTAATTAACACTCTGATCTCTTAGTGACGGAATTAGGTACTTAGATAAAATGAATTCAGAAAGTTGATTCGTTAATATTAAATAATAAAATAAAAGGTAAATTTACTTCGCATACTGTTGTATAATTAATGAAATTCTTCTAACTTCGACAGATGTGTTGCTAGGGAGTTTGTTCCACCATCTCTTCTTCCCATTTATAACACTAGGAAGTGATAGGCCATTTTCGTGGACTGTCTTATCATTGTGACCTATAAAAAGTGCTGAGCACTATTTAAATACAAAATATATACTACTCTTCTGATTTTGTTTTTATACAAAGAAAGAGATCCAATGAAAAATAATAACAATATTGATTCACCTATAAAACTTTTAAAAGAATTTGAAAAGAGACAAAAAAAAAGAAAATCCGTGAAAGTAAATAAAATCGAAGAGATATCGCTAATTCGCTATATTATCATCGTGTGTAACCAGATCAAGAATTAATTTGCTTCTCTAAAATGAGTGTTACCTTTTTCATTCTGCAGGACTGGTAATGATACAAGTGTCCAATAAACATTAAGTAAAGGAGTATACATTATTCATTACGACTGGGAGGAGGGAACGTGACACTATTCGTTATTGTCACTTTGAGCTTTTTATCTTTGTTTTTCACTTGTTCTGTATTCTTGTTTACTGTATGAAATCAATTGGTCTGTGAAGTTTGATGTCAGTTTTGTTTTTAATAATGTTTTGACATTGGTAGAGCTGATTAAAGTTTTTTGTTGTTTATTTATGGCATAATTAGGTACTTAACTAGTGACTTTACTTTTAAAATGACATATCTCGTGATTTCATTTCTGTTAAAAACTATCAGGGTTTAGTAAATAACGAAAAAACCTGAATAAAATTACTAACTTGATGATGACATTAAAAAATCGCTTGCTGCTTTGTATTTCCTGTTTGTCGTAGATTTAACGATTTAGTATTTCAGAAATTCAGCACCCCTTTTACTGCTATTGTCTCAAGATACATAAAGTAACTCGTTAAGAAATTACAAGTGTGTATAAAAAGTGTCATTTAACAGCGGCAGTAAGGATGTGCCATTATTCATAAACTCGGCAGCGGGGTGTTGAACCGACACCCTGGGGACGCGCGTTTTAATGTCCGCATTTGCATTTTGTAGTATATGTTTCGTTTTCAGATAAAAAATACTCTCATATAGAAAACTTCAAGGTATTTAATAATTATATATTTAAGGTTTTCTATAGGAGAGTATTTTTATCCAAAGTGACAGAAAATGTAGAACATAATAATTGTTGACACTTTTACTTAATTTTTGCTTACAGTGCTTCTGACACAAATAACTATTTGAACGTAAGCCAGAAAGCTAATTGTGTAGTAAAAATGATAAGAAGGTACCTTGCACTTTTCATAAAAGACATATTTAATAGTTTTAAAATGGTCATTTCTGAAAACTTTCAACCAAGAAAATATTAGCTAAGCGGATAGCTTCTACGTCTTTTATATGAAAAATGAAGGGTCGCATCACAAGTACCTATTTTGAACACTACTTCACGTAACCATCTCCATTCCTCACATATACTACAACATGAAATATCATCAGTGCCATAACATTAAACGATGGAAAGAAATAAAGAAGTTATAATAAGTCTAGCGGCACCCCTCTCACCCCTCGCATACCGGGACACTTCCAAACAATTAGAGAGGCTCGTTAGCTTTACGAGATATTTAGCGGGTCCTTCCTACTTCACTGCATTTTATTAGTGCACGGTGCGTAAGCGTAATACAGTTTGTTTTTCGCTGACAAGGATTTGGGGTGGTATATGAAAACGGTCACCAAGGGAAGCCAGAGGATAGTTGCTTGCGGTCTCTGAAGTAAAAGAAATGGCGATCGGCTATCATAAACATCAATCGGGTTTCTTCAAAAGGCTCAGGCGCAAAATGTCGCTCGTGACGATGTTAAATGTTGTTTTCTGTTTTTTCATTGTAGCTGAAAGTGTGACTTCTTATCGTTTTTTTATGAAACTTTACAGTATAGCTTAGAATATGCGAGTAATAATCAGAATAACACATTATTAATTCGGGTTATGATAGGAACGATACATCGGGTCAGGTTAGGAAGAAGGGTTACGCTCGGAATGAATGTTATAATTTTTTTCATGTTCCTAACCTAACCCGCGACCGGGTTAGGATTTCGGGTCAGGTTCGGAATAATCCATTAATATGCAAGATCTTCTTTTTCCTAGCACTATCCCAGTTTAGGTTGGGTAAGCGATCCAAATTTTCTGGCGCCAGGACAATCTGTCTGGGGTTGTCAGCTCGGGCAGTTCTTCCTCCAATAGGATCTTCTTCATGCTACTTCACCACGTAGCCGGAGGTCGTCCTCTACTTCTCTTATGTTCAGGTAGGTACATATATTAAGCAAGATGTTATGTAAGAAATCGAAACTAGGAAGCTTGTGTTAAAAAAATGGAAGAAAATCAATACAAAACGAATCGAAAATGTCCAACATTTTTTGTAGATATACGGTTTAATTTACATGTAGAATGGAAATATCAGTTTCACTGACTCAACTTTACGCCTATAGTTTATTACAATAAATCTATAGATTTCAGGTCAATTTGACGACCCAGTTTTCTTTCAGATTCAAAAGACCAGTGACTACATGGTACGCTTTATGTAAATGAAGCGTTAATATAGCAAGTCACAAAATTGATTAAGAAAACATTATCAAGACATGAGTTTGCAACTTTGTAGTCTATTTACAAAGTAATATCAAGATTAAAGGAACTAGACCAACGCTTTAGTTTAGAGTTTGTGAATATGCAGAAGAATAAAAGTGATTTTCAAAGTTTAATTTTCTTTCAAAGCCGCGAAAACTCTTTACCTGTCCAACTTTACGACGAAGCGGATTTTCTGGTTACATTTATATTTAAGGGGACTACAGGAGCTAAACGCGAGTTTTATAATGCACAAAAGCATATGATTCACTACAATAAACAAAACCAGAAAAATATATGATATTCTTCAGGATATATGCTAGTACGATAGTGTTTTGAAAACATAATACAACTAATTCTACTCGATAAAAACAATCACGAACTTATCTCTAAAAAATTTTTTTAACGAGTAAAAACTATACTAAAATACATGCGATCATTCTGATTTTTTGGTAAATAATTCTACAAGCAACATATTAGTAGCATGATAGAGTTTTACGTTTTTAGTCCAATCAATAGATTTTTGTAAATCACAAAAAACCACTTATTTCGCACTATTCGGCCCGCAGTGACTGACTTAACAACCACTTTGTAGTGCAAGATGATTAGAACTTTATTCTAACAGCATTTCAACCGCCACAAATAGACTTGCTAATTTAGCTCCTATAGTCGCCTTAAGTGTCTTCATGAATGAAAATCATTCGTCTTATGTATAAGGGCTTTTTCTTGCTTACTAATAACTCACATTCAGCAATAAGTACCTATTTGTGATCATAAAAAAGTACCTAATCAATAATACATTACCGTCGTAATGATCCATATAATGCACCTCTTGACCTGGTTACCAAAATTCCCTTTTGAGACTACAAGATGACAAACCCTGAATTGTAATTTCAACCTTAAGCTGATGGAATACGGTTCAAGGAAGTTTTAGGTTATCGTTGTAATGTTTGTGTTTTCTTTTTATTGCTTAGCAACGGCCTGTACTTCTATGAAGCCGGTAGGTCAATGACCTCTGTGGTACTTGATAGACAGGAAAATTATTGGAAAGTCGACTTTTCCTGCAGTGTTGTGTTATTTGTAGGGCATTTTGCATGTGATTGTATTTTGTTTTTTAATGAGCACTAGACTGAAGTGGAGCTACTTTTACTTCTGAATTTTACAGGGTGAAGAAAAACAAACTTAGGTCCTTACTGAATGTAAGGTAGCATTTGTTTTCATGTGATTTAATATTTTAGTAATATTAGAAACTAGCTGATGCCCGCGGCTTCGCCCGCTATACAAATTAACTAAAACCTTCCTCGAGAACCACTCTATCCATTGGTGAAAACAGAATGAAAATTGGTGCAGTAGTTTTTAGGTTTATCGCGAACAGATAGACAGACAGACAGACGTGGCGGAGGACTTTGTTTTATAATATGTAGTGATAGAGATGCGAAAGTTTGTGAAGATGGAAGGATGAATCGATGGATGTTTGTTACTCTTTCACGCAAAAACTACTGAACGAATTTGGATGAAATTGAAGAAACAGATAGTTTCTAACCTGGATTAACACATAGTATACTTTATATCCTGGTAGCATAATCCCGTGGGACAATTTTCGAACACCACGTGGACGCAGGCCTATGCTAGTGCTAAAATATAGTTTTCTGTGATATACACAAAACTCAGAAGAGTCCTTAACTCGGGTCGGGGGGCTTTCGGGACCAGGACCACGGTCCCGGATTCCCCCTAAATATTTTTGAGTGGTATTTTGGGACCACAAGAAAACAAAACAAAGTTATATCTTGGGAAAGTACGGTCAACCAAACATATTTCGTATTGAGTCGTTCATCAACTGGTCCCACATGCCTACGGCCCATTTGGGACGAGTTGATGAGAATCAAAATAAGTAATATTTTCGTTCTGCAACTCGTCCCACGTATGAAAAAAGTATAATCAGTAGTCAAAGTGTTAGTGTGGAAATATTATTCATCCAAAAATGCATCTATCTTGACGAACTATTTTGCTAAAATTCTTACTTCAAAATTGAAACAAAAATCCTTCAAAAAACGAATGAATAATTATCATGCCTACGTATATTATCATTAATATTCATATGCAAATATTCATTATACGCTTCACACCGCATCCCTCGGGACATCGGTGTTGCCAGGCGAGATAATTACGACAATTAACGCTTATTACGCCGACGATTTTATTGCCAGAGGGAATTTTAAAGAACTATTTATAATTGGATTGGATTTCAATATTTTTTCACGTCTCTGATTTATTTTCCTTTGGCGTAATTGGAAAACTTTTTATGTTTAATATTTTTTTTTATTAAAAATGATTTGTTGTAATATATTATTTACTTTACGAAAATGTTGCAGGAAAATTTCGTTTTAGTTTAAATTACGGTATCGGATTTGAAAATGCATCCCGTAAATTAAAGGGGTTATAGCCGTTATAGGGATGAAAGATTGTACCGAAGTTTTTTTTTTTTTTGCTGATGAGAACACCCGTACGACTTCACGTAAGTCTGTTAGAAAAAAAAAAGCAAATATGACCATCCCAAGCAACATCAAATCTTTATGAAAAAAAACATTAAGGGCCTTATACAAATCTTTATCAAATGGCTTAGCATAATCCTCCGTTACGCCTAAAATACTGCAGCATTAATTTTGAAAAAAATATGGTAAAGTTAAGGATTAATGCTAAGTACTATGTGTGACGAAAACACGATTCCATAAACTTTTCTCGATAGAAAAAAATCCAAAGTTACCTCCAAATCGAACAATAAACCGCTGGTATTCAAAAAGTACTTCAAATTAGATCATGAAACTTTGCATATTATCTGAACTAACTATAAAGCAGGTCTTATGTGTTTTATTTTTTTAGTCCAATCAATAGATTTTTTGTAAATCGCAAAAAAACACTGATTTCGCACTATTCGGCCGCAGTGACACGTAATTAACAACCGCTTTGTAGTGCAATGCAAGCTGATTAGAACTTTATTCTAACAGAATTTCAAACTAAGTTTGAACCACCACAAATAGAGTTGCTAATTTTAGGGTTAGAACGGCCTTAAAAAAGAAAAACATGACATAAACAAGACCAAGCCTCATAAGAAAATTCTCCACTATTTACGTTTGCCAATTTCATGCTCTACTGAGGTAGGTACGCGAACTAAAAGCGGCTTACTTTTATGTCAGAGCACCCTCTTCGTCAAAGCACACGCACTTGAAAGCACGCGGCATGACATACGGATGTGACGGTGTTTAAACTGAAGACACAGAAGGACACTGTGTTGTGTAGTGAACGATGATTTTGATCTGTGAGTTTTATTCTAGTGCTTGTACTAAGGTTCTGGAATACAGTTTTTGTGATAAAGGGGCAATCAATGTTGCAGGGTGGCAATAAAAGGGATCGGTTGTTAAGCCTGCATTTAAAAAGAAGTACTTAAATGCACAACAGAGCAGGTACTCATATGCAAAAAAGTATCAAAGGATTCTTGAATTTTGGGTCTCAAATAAAAAGCCAAAGTTGATATTCATTGTCAATAAAAAATAAGTTCAAATTGAATCAAAGAAATCAACACAATATTTTAATTGAAACAAATATTAATACAGTTGAATATAGTATGTTTACAAATTATAGAAAAAAACTACACATTATAAGGACATGGTAGGTATAAGGTACCTAGTAAAATAAAACGCCTCCGTCAGCATAACACGTGGGGTGCTACGCGCGAATGGCCGTGGCGGTGCCGCCAAGAGATTTTTATTTGACAAACTTTTTTCACTGCCACCCCGTCTGCGAACTAAGCAAATAGGTACCTAACTTTGCTACATACAGTGGTTTTGTTTAGCAAGCTTTCTGGGTATTTATAAACATGACAGTCAAAACAATATATCCATAGTTTTATGTTCTATTCTACATGGTGTCATGTAGTTGTGAATCGTCCATCATCATCATCATCATCAGCCTATAATATTCCCACTGCTGGGACAAGGCCTCCTCTCTATGAGAGGGAATGGGCTGTAAATCCACCACGCGGGCTCAATGCGGATTGGTAGATGTCACATGTCTTCGAATTTTTGGTTCTAGGACATGCAGGTTTCCTCACTATGTTTTCCTTCACCGTTTTTGCGAGTAGTGGTGATGAAATTAATTACACAAAGTAATGCGCCTGTCTGGGTTCGAACCCACGACTTACTGTTCGTAAGTCGGGGCCGCCACCACTGGGCCACCGCTGCTCGAATCGTGAATCGTCCGGTTAACCGCAAATATAACAATTTGAATAAATTAAGCTAGACTAGCGTAGCACCACATTTCATGAGATTAGGTTGGTCACCAACTTGGGAGTAGTGGTTTTTTTATCACTCTGTTATGTTACAGGTTCCTCAGAAATTACTTATTTACTGCTTTCTAGATCTTACTTACTATTAGTAATCTATACTAATATTATAAAGAGGTAACATTTGTTTGTAAGTTTGTATGTAGGGGGTAATCTCCGGAAGTAATGAACCAATTTTAAAAATTGTTTCACTGGTAGAAAGTTACATTATTCGTGAGTGCTATAGGCTATATTTTATTCCCGTACTACCACGGGAACGGGAACTACGCGGGTGAAACCGCGGGACTTCAGCTAGTCTCTAATAAAGCAAGTAAAATTTTAACTAACTTCTTGGTACCTACATACCAAGTGCGCAAAAACTTTGTCCTGCCCTGTAAATGTGTACAGGCTCAGGCCCAAAGCCTTGCTCTTCGACCCTAATTTCTATTGGTTGAGATTTTTTTTTTTTAATGGGAATTCTTCACGAACCTTGGAAACTCCCATGGTTTAGTGCTATTAGAGTCGGAATGTGCGTGTAAATCTTAGGGTACTTGTCAAGGTCGTCACCGATGCGGAACGAACACAGGACATGTGAACCGTGAAATGTAATTCATATAAACAAGAAAGAAATTGTTACTTGTTAAACAAGACACTGTAAGTGGCTGAGAAATGTGTAGTTTATTATTCTTAATTGAATAGCGAGCTTCGGAAGGATGTTAAAAGGACTAGCATTCGGAATTTGTAAAATCTGGATTTGCAAAACGTTGAGACCTTTTTCTATTTCAGTAGGAGTTTATAAAACGTTTGTAATATAAAACGTTTACATAAAACGTTTATAATAAAAATAACAATGCACCGTGCCCGATCGGGCACGGCTGGGGACTAAAGGGTTAAGAAAAAACTGTAGTCGCAAAAAGCCCGGACAAATGACAACTCAATCAAAGTCCGGTAAGAAATCCAAAATGACGGACATGTCCAGACAAATCCCATGATGGGTGGTAGCACTAGTTGTTAAACTTCAAGGAGTAAATCAATAAAAGCAATTTCTTTGATTAGTCCACATGAGCACACACATTTCTATTTATTGCCGCGACACGAAAATACACTTGAAACATTTTAAAATTCGTCTTCAAGCTTGCAATTTCTCGCGTCCATGTGTCACATATTAGAGCAAATATCTAAACCTAGAGGCCGTGGCTAACGAGGTTTAACTCATTTCCCGTACGTTTCCAATATGTGGGGCCACATGGAAAATCGAACAAATCGATATGACTGAATAATGGGGATTATGTGGTGTTACTGCAGAAATTTCAATTTAAAACTGAATTACATATTATGTAGTATTTCACTTGGTTTTGGAGATTTGGTTTGCATGGGAATGGCGAGTAGGTAGTTATGTTTTTTTTTATGTTTAGGGTTTTTGGTTGGGATTCAGAGGCTTTTGCAAACTATACCATTTTTTTTTTCGGATGGGAAATCATCAAATGACTCTTCCCGCTCTGGGCGGAGTAGGAGGGAGTGTCAGACTTTTACTGACTAAAACCCATCCATGTTCCTTCATCGCCCTTTGTGTTCCGGGGCCACGGTATCTCTTTCGAACAGTCCCGCAACCCCGGTTCCAAACTATACCTTGCATACAATATTAATAGAATTTATAATAGTTTGGGGTTTGATCCATGTTTTGTAACTCAGAGATACTTTGAAGCTGCAGTCAATACTTTTTTTCTTTTACAGTTGCTGAACACACTGTCTACAGATCTGGAGGATATGTTAACTGAACTGTACGAGGATAAAATGATATCCAGGTAAGTGAAAATTATGCCAAGTTTTACTATTGTTAAACAATAAATAGGTAACAAAAAGTGCATAATTGA
Organism: Xestia xanthographa; assembly: GCA_905147715.2. Taxonomy (NCBI): domain Eukaryota; kingdom Metazoa; phylum Arthropoda; class Insecta; order Lepidoptera; family Noctuidae; genus Xestia; species Xestia xanthographa. The sequence continues at coordinate 11,637,834 of LR990657.1, read as the reverse complement.
AGCATAGACAACCAGATTCCGGAAACAGTGAATACGTGTCTTTACTTAAAAAAAAAAAAAATGTCAAGTACCTATACCTACAATCAATAATCATATATAAAACAAAGTCCTCCGCCGCGTCTGTCTGTCCCTATGTATGTATGCTTAGATCTTTAAAACTACGCAACGGATTTTGATGCGAGTTTTTTTTTAATAAATAGAGTGATTAAAGAGGAAGGTTTTTGTAAGTAGGTACCTATATAATTTGTCAAGCGGGCGAAGCCGCGGGCATTGGCTAGTAATACCTAATATACTTCACAAAACCATTCCGTGATAGAAAAAGCTGGAGAAAATAATGTCCAAGAATTTTTCAATCATAAACTAATCCATGTTCAAGTAATAAGTAACATAGAAAGCACATACCAAATGTATCATTTACAGACTTACAAAGACATTAAACAATTTTTCAGCAATTAATCAGTCATACTTGTAATCACACTTCAAAATCCAATTAATAAATCTAACGTTGAGAGTAAACTCGACGAATGAGAACAATTAAACATTTTTCCTTTTTAACAACTTATTGCTACACGATTTTGAACTCTATATCAATGGGATAAGATTATAAAAAAGGTTTTCTGGATCGTAATAAGTATGTTGAAATCGTATTATGGGTACAGTGGCGCGTTTCGGCGGCGGATAAATCGAATTACATGCGGTTCTGACTTCGACTCTTGACTGGAGCGCTGAGCGGTGCCTTTGATACTGAAACCCTTTTCAAATCTTTATGAATACGTCAACATAGGTATAATACTGACGTATTTTGGGACAAAATGTTGTTGTAGCTTTTTGATTTAGAGACAATGAAGGATTAGTTAATTGAATTATTTTGACGTTGCGTTTTAAAACAGAAAGATGATGTAAATAGGTCTGTGTGTCTGATCTATTATTTTACATTATCGCTCTTGTTAAGTCACTTTTATCTACTACTGAATAAGGCATAGTTGAAATTCTGGCCGAAAACCAAGCCCTTTCCTTAATCATTCAAAAAATAAAAACATTTAAAAAAAGAATCATACGAAAAAAAAGAACCTGCAAAACGGCCAGCTTACACCAGACCGGATCAAACAGAGACCGCGTTGTTCCAAAATTAAATTAACAGTATGCTTTCAATTCCACGCACAGTTCAATCTAAAGCCCGGAACCCACTTTTTACTTTTGTTTCAAACCAGCCAATCCGTTGCGGTTTATTGTTTTACGGGCACTGGTAAACCGTTTACGAGCCTACATCGTTCGAGCGTATAGATATCTATTGTCACTACATGACGATCTGATCTGATGTCACGACATTGACAAATGGTATTTTTCTGGGATAATGCAAGGATACCAACGGTACCACATACACCGGATCAGATCAAGCGTTCAAAGTTTAAACATACCTACCAACATCTACATACATAACGTGAAACCTAATAACATAATAAGACCACTCCGTTTTTGGGAATTCGTGTTATCATCAATATCAGCAGCGGCGACCTTTTGCGTCCTGCCCTGGTTCAATCCATGGTCCGGAGCGAGACGGAATGGGAAGCCGTCACCTCCTTCTGCGAAGCAGTCATGGCGGACGTCAGATGGTGGAACGCGACAGGGAGAGACAATCACGTTCCAGCCGCCGCGGGATACGCACCGGGCGCCGGGGGCCACGTGGCATCCGAAAAAAAAAGGGCCATTATCAATGCCCAATGATACACACAGAAATGAGACACACATTTTTCTGTTTTTTAACACCTAAAAGTTTTATCCCCTTTATTCATCACTTTGATTCCAATCAGTTGAACATTCAACACATAGTACAATCCCCTTTAGCAATGTCATCAGACCCGGACCAACATTGTTTTAAAAGCGAGACCGAAAATATATTACTGGTATCAGTTTTAAAGCCAATAGCGTGTCCGTGGCAAATAAATCAAATGGGAAACAAGATGAGGACGGTATCGAAAGCCCAACAAATCATCGCTGGTGTTGACGTTAACTGAGAGGCTTTCCCAGCAATGCGAAAAATAATAACAAGGGTTTTTGGTGTGGTTGAAAATGGTTTGGTGGTTGGGGAGAGTAGAAAACACGCCACGTAATTATCTCTAATTTGATTGATTGCTTTATTTATTTTTCTTTAAAAAAAATCCTTAACACTAATCACAATGCCCCACAAAACTGCTTACGCAGTTTAACTGTGAGATCGTTGAGTCACTCATAATAAACTTAATATCAGGTACATCTATAACCTATATATACTTAACATGTACACTCACATAGAATCTAACAAGTATTTTTTAAGTTTACGCGCAAATTTTACTTTATTACCTTCTTGTCTGATTTCAGCAGGCAAAAAAGTGCAATAGCAGTTGTGTCTGTTTCAAGAATAAATCATGAAATATTTTATCCTAATTTTTAAGCTTTTACATGTAGAAACAATCGAATTAACGATCAATATTACCCACTGCTTACCTAGGTTGGTCTGTAGATGGGTGACTACCCTTACATACCGAGTTTCCTCCGTGCCTCGACGTTAAGCTGTTGGTTTCGGCTATCATTTGTCCATCTTTGACAGTCGTTACAGGTAGTCAGTGGCCCAAAAAGTCTGACAACCAGTCTTACCAAAGTGGTATCGTATTACCCAGTACTAACTGGGTTGTGGAGGTCAGATAGGCAGTCGCTCCATGTAAATACTGGTACTCAGCTGCATCCGGCAAAATAATTGGGAAAAGGCTAGGCAGATGATTACCCACTAGCTAATACCGCGGCTTCGCCTGCGTGGAGTTCAATAATTGTCCCACGGGATCATTGTTACGGTATAAAAAGTATCTTATGTGCTAATCCAGATTATAAACTATCTGTGTGCTAGATTTCATCCAAATCCGTTCAGCAGTTTTTTTGTGAAAGCGTAACAAACGTCCTGACATCCTCATAAACTTCCGCATTTATAATACTATAGGATGGAATCTGTATTGTACAACTTAGTACATATTTACGACGAAGTTATGTTATTTCATACGACACATTTTATACGCAACATTCTCTGCCCAAAAATTTTAGTACCTTCACGGATTTCCTGCAAAAACCACATATTTCACGCAAAACATACCGTTCACTCCTCGAGGGATACGCATAAAATCCGCCCACTACGCAGATTTACCATATAAAACTCCACGATAGTCGTCCCAGCATCATCACATTATGCAACCGGTGTAAGATTATCATAAACGTATAATACACACCGTGTTGTGTAGGTAAAGCGAATCGCTTAGTGCTCTCCCTTGCATTTTATGCCAGAATATATTTCACTCCATACTAAATTCAACAAGCTGTGTAAAAGATTTATAAAAATAAAAATGCTTGATGTAAACCCGGCCCCTTTATTCCGAGATTAAATATCCCTGAGTAGAAAAGATTATTTATTATTCATTAAATGTTGTAACGTTTGTTTAGGGCAGTGCAAATAACGTTGGTATTAATATATTTGCTCCATTTCAAAGCCTTCAATAACGAATTTATTTGAACACTCAAAAGTGTCTTGTATGTACAGTCTGATAGATGAAAATATGAACCGTCAAAAACAACAAAACGTGCCCGAACCAGAAGCCCGAAGTTCCGAACAAAGCATTATGAATAATGAAACACCCTCTGTACAAAGGTTCGGCGTAGGCACTACCTATGGGTATAACCACAAAACTGGAAATTTTGCGGTGGGGTGTCTCTGGGAGAAAAAACGGGAGCGCAAAGTGTTTTTTACGGCTTTAATACGAGTTTATTAAAATATTTAAAGCGGAACTTTAGCGAGAATTTCCCTGAAGACTAAACAAAAAGGTCCCCTGTCGTACCGATATGAAACTTTCAGGCTAGGTGTTGGAATGATAAATTAAAACGAAGCAAAAGAGCGTCGACATGTGTTAGTGTAATGAGATTTTTTCGCTCCGCCTCATAAATTATATATAGAAAAGTGAGAGATTTTGACATTTGAGAAAAATGCTCACTTTATTAATGTACCTAGTCTTTTTGGCAATGGATGTTATTATTTTAAAGTTTTAGGAAATTCACGTTTTGTGTAAGTGCCAGGCGCATTTATTCCTTGATGAATATTAAGAATCATAAGCAAAAATTTGGTTAAAAAATAGTTTCCATGACAATCATTAATGTTTGATGGAGCTTACAATAATCATTCAATAATACTGCTCGCATCGCAGTACTCAATAAAACTGTAAATTCTCAATAAAAAGAAAATTAGTATAAAGCAACACAATAACTTCTTTCACAAAGCGATTTCACAGATCGGGGCATACCTATTTGCATTCATTTTTATCGACGTGAAATTAAATTTCAGAAATGCTTTCCTAAAAATAGGTACCTATTGAAAATCACCCCTTTTCAAAGAACAATGGAACTCGATTGGCGTTCGCGTGAAATTGTCTAGGACCCCTAAATGGACTATTAGGCACAGACCTCGTCTGATTTTGGTTCGCTTGCAGAGAGGAGCTGTGATTTAAAGTGGGGGCGACTGAACGAAGGGATAGAATGCTGGCTTTTGAGAGTATTATGGAAGTGTTTTGGGTATTTCCTTATATTCAAGATACAATCCACTGAGAACATACAGAAGAAATAGAAATATGTACGTTTATTTCTGCATTTTTAACAGTTTGCCTTTACAATATATTTGTGACATATCACCTAACTGTAGGTTATCGTCGCTGGCAAGTAAACCTAGAATACAAAAACTTAAGCATACAAGATGTAAACAGACATATCACGAAACCGTCAACCAAACATTAAGTAACTTTACGCAATAATTATTACCTACTGGGAAAGGATTTTTTTTTGGGTGAAAAATCATGTTTTGAGGTAGAACTCAATGTAACGCACTCAAAACATTGTGTTCCTGATGTATGGATTGAATAGTATGGGAGTCGTGGAGATGTTTAAAGTAAAAATCTAACATTAAAAAAAAACTTGTCAAGAAGTTGGAAATTTGCCCCCAATATCTCCGTAACTAGAAGGTTCCCAGGTATGGTGTAGAACAAAAAAATGTTCGCAATGACAGGGAAAACAAGTACCTTTCGTCTTCGTTAAGTCTTTTTACATCCTTTATTTACTATTACTATACTTTATCAACTCGTCTTTTGACAATGAAAAAAATACTCTACTCATCATCATCTGCCTAGCCTTTTCCCAACCATGTTGGGGTCGGCTTCCAGTCTAACCGGATGCGGCTGAATACCAGTATTTTATATGGAGCGACTGCCTATCTGACCTCCACAACCCAGTTAGTACTGGGTAATACGATACCCCTTGGTAAGACTGGTTGTCAGACTCTGAACTGAAAAAAATACTCTACTCATTTTACGTAAAATAGCGTCAAGAGTTAACTAAGATCAGGAATATTTTAAAATATAATATTACAGTAATACTAGTCATTACGGCCAACTTATTCGTAATTTCCACTAACATCCCGTAAATAAATAGAAAACTCTTTCGTCTGAAAGCTGCAGATAATAAGCAATATTATTGTTCAGTAATATCGTATTGTACGTTGAAGAGCAACCTGAGTTTCTCATATTTTCCCTTTGTACTGGCTAGACATTGTAGCGGAGGCCTTTTGTGGTTTTGAACTCGCCTGCACGGCACAGTACTGCGCTTTTAGTTCTTAAAACCACCCTCTCGTATACTTCTGTATAGTGATGTGGTTTGTCGATATAGATGTTGCTGACTAAAGTTACTTTTGTCCTGCAGTACTGTGGTCTGTGTTGCAGTGTGTGTACAATATTTTATAACCACTATTCCTTCTATATTTTATAATGAACTTCAAGTATAAGGCCTGATTAAATAATAATACCACCACCATGCATTCACCGTCACCGTGCATTCTGTACCACCTTCTACACTTGCAGCTTGTGGGAGAATTATTCGATAGCGTCGTATGGGGCTCCATACGACGCTATCGAATAATTCTCCCACAATTCTCCCACAATAATTCTCTCTTCTAGTTCAATTCAATAATGCGTTCCGGAAACTGATGGGGTTGCCATGGCGTTGCAGTGCGTCAGGGATGTTTGCGGCGGTGCGTGTAGATTGTTTTTACGCAATAATGCGGAAGCGCGCAGCATCAATGGTGGCTCGCGTCATGGCCAGCCCTAACAGGGTTCTGAAAATTATTGCTGGCAGAGTGGACTGTCCTTATGTGGTTCGCTGCTGTCAGTTACATGTGCCACCGTATCGTGTTGTTTTCTAACACTTATCTTTTAAGGAATATGTTACTAACCCTATATGAGCCTCCGCTCGAATTAAAGTTTTTGAATTTGAATAATATGGCCTTTCTTTCTTTTTCGTGTGGTGAGTGCCTAACCTGCTGTCAGAGTTTTTATGCCAACCACGATGGGCCTCTGAGTTGCAGTTACATGCCGTCGAGAAATATCGCTCAGGCATGTTGGTTTCCTCACGATGTTTTTGCTTCACCGGAGCATGTGATAATTATATTCTTATTATAGAATAGAATAGAATAGAATATACTTTATTGTACACCAAAATCTTAAAAATACTGCTTACAATATTGCTTAATCTATGGTTACAACGGCGGTCTTATCGCTAACAGCGATTTCTTCCAGACAACCTATATTAGTATTATAGTTATACAATACGCACTTGAATCCGAAAAATCAGAGATGCGTTTCTTGGATTCGAACTCGAGACTTGGCTTGGCATATAATAAATAATAATAATAAAAAATATTTATTTATCTCCACAAATTACATAATATCAACGTGAGTATAAATTACAGTCAGACAGAAATTTTGGCAAAGATGACGATTTGACGATGTTGATGATGATTTGCAATTTTAGTTTGATGGTTATAATACGCGTTGTTGTTATTAAACGTTGGCAAAACTCATAAGATTTTACTTTGGTATTGTGAGTAGCGTACTTAAACTATGTTGTATTGTAATCCGTTTGTCAAATTATAAAACTCCTTTCATACAAGTTTATACTGGTGTTATACTATATTATGGGTACGGACAATTTCAACGCTAACTAAAATCTGAAAAAAAAATGCAAATAACTGTATCCAATGCTGCAATGCCAATATCGATATCGATAGAATGTTACTTGCAAGCCCAACTCATCAAAATGGCTGTACTTTTGAGTGATTGCGAGCGAACTCCACAAACAATGCCCACACCGAGTCAATCTCGCAGTGAATGCACTATAGTTATACAGCTCAAGGATGGCGGCGTATCGCAATATTCAGAGATAGTTGATGACAAAAATAAACATTTACCAACAATGGACAAGGGAAATTACTGAAACATTTTACTAGAGGACAGAGAAAACAATGGAGGTTTTTATGATAATAAATAAAATACTCCTAGGCTTTTGCAATTATATTGTTATTGGTTGGTTTGTTGTTGTTATTGTTATTGTTGTTATCATCATCTTCCTGCTCTTGTCCCATGTTACTTGAGGTCGGCGCAACACGTTTTTTTCTTCCATTCTCCAATACGTAGCAGTAAAATAAAGGGACAAAGCTATCTTTGTCTTTGCTTGAAAACTATACCTATGCTAGAGATGATGAATTTGATATAAACAATATTATAAACAAGGAAGAAATGCATCATAAAAGGAGATCGCATTATACGCATAGGGTATTGTTGTCAAATCTGCACTGTAGTGTTTGTAGATATCAATATATATTGCACTACAGACCGATAATAGTATTGTGACGTTGCCTCGGGCGCGCACGTCGCTCGGTTATAAGTACCGGTCCAAAAGTGGTGGTGGGGCGGTCAATCGTTGTCAGACTATCGGACTGAGCGGTGGGTGGTGCGTTGGCGAGTCAACTAGTGTTGTTAAATGTGCATATTTTACATGCACAAAATAGTATACTAAGAATAATTAAATTATTAGGAAAATGAAATTATTGTTCCTAATTTATTAATGAGTAAAATAGTTCAAGTAATACTAACTTTATGGTTAAAGATAAATAAACAAGTAAATAGGACATTCATATTTTGTTATAACTACTAACTGCCTCTCATCTACTATTGTAACCACAATTTATGTTCTACTGTACCAGTTAGTTTGATGTGATTTGATGTGTCATGCCAGCCCTATTCTATAACTCATATGTATTAATGTATAGTCGGGACCGCTATCAGTGTTGTACGGAAGTCTGTGAATCAATAGTTACCGTTTCTGTTTACATCGTACACGTAACTGTTGTCAATGGTAAACCGTTTTGTTCGTTGTTTATTTTATGTGCAGCCAGTGTTTAATGCATGATATGATGCGGTGTTGAAAGACAAAATCGTTGGGTACTGCTTAAAATATGTAAATATTGTTTGTATTTTTTTGATTTGTGGTGAGAAATAAACAATTTTATTATTATCTATACTAATAATATTACAAAGAGGTAACATTTGTTTGTATGTTTGTAAGTTTGTATGTAGGGGGTAATCTCCGGAAGTAATGAACCAATTTTAAAAATTGTTTCACTGGTAGAAAGCTACATTATTCGTGAGTGCTATAGGCTATATTTTATTCCCGTACTCCCACGGGAACGGGAACTACGCGGGTGAAACCGCGGGACGTCAGCTAGTTATTATTAAAGCTGAAATTGTTTAAATTGGTTTATTTATGGACGACTAGGTTCTGCCAGCGGCTTCGCCCACGTGAAGGATAATATTGTCCCATGGGATCTTACTACCAGTATAAAAAAGTATATTAGGTTTTAATCTAGGTTACCTATAAAATATCATCATCAGCCTAGCTTTTTCCCAACTATGTTGGGGTCGGCTTCCAGTCTAACCGGATGCAGCTGAATACCAGTATTTTACATGAAGTGACTGCCTATTTGACCTCCACAACCCAGTTAATACTGGGTAATACGATACCCCTTGGTAAAGTCTTACAACCAGTCGGTTGTCAGACTTTTTGGGCCACTGACTACCTGTAACGACTGTCAAAGATCTACAAATGATAGCCGGGACCAACAGCTTAACGTGCTTTCCGAGGCACGGTGGAAACTCGGCATGTACGGGTGGTCACCCATCCACAGACCAACCTAGGCAACCACGGCTTAACCTAAAGATTGACCTGAGGCGGCTGTTACTATTTAGCCACGAGCCCATTACATACCGAGTTTCCTCCATGCCTCGGAAAGCACGTTAAGCCGTTGGTCCTGGCTGTCATTAGTAGATCTTTGACAGTCGTTAGGTAGTCAGAGGCCCAAAAAGTCTGACAAACAGTCTTACCAAGGGGTATCGTATTATCCAGTACTAACTGGGTTGTGGAGGTCAGATAGGCAGTCGCTTCATGTAAAATACTGGTATTCAGCTGCATCCGGTAAAACTGGAAGCCGACCCCAACAAAGTTGTGAAAAGGCTAGGTAGATGATGAGCTGCATTCAGCTAGTCTGGAAGCCGATCCCAATAAAGTTGAGGGGGTCTAACACGGCCGCTGTAGTAGAATCATGAAAAGAAAAAAACTTTTTGCAAAAAAAATAAAACCGACTTCAAAAAACACAAAACACTTGACAAAAAAGTGAAAAATAACTTTAGCTTCAGAAGTCGGTGACCTTTGTTTGATTCGGGTGCGCCAAAGTTCACCTAAATTTTCAACTCCGATAATTGGAAATCCGAAAATGTTCTTCCTAAAATTTTTCATCCTAACAATCACAATTCCTAACTACTCTGTCTCTAATGTTCATAATTCCGAAGCATTTAACTTCATAATTTCAGTAGCAATAAACATCTATTATACTTTTATTTGTTTTCCTATATTTTCTCAACATAACCATCTTTTACACTATTTTTCAAAGTCATATTTTTTTTGTTTAGATTTATTTTTAAACATAATAATCAGTATTATATAGGTACATTAATTTTGTGTAACTTTATTTTCACATAACACGTGTAACATAATAGTACCATTCAAAATAATAAAAAAATATAATGTCCACCAAAATTAACTTTGTGACCACTAACATCCATCACCTAAAATGTCAATTGATCACTAAATTTAGTAAATTGAGCACCAAATTTTAATGAGGTGGTTGATTACAAACTAGTTTTGCCTAGGCCGACTTGGGGCACCCCGACACGGATAGATTAGGTTAGAAGGGGATGGCGGGGTCGAATGAGCGAGCGAAGCGAGCGAATAGACCCCGCCATACCCTTCGTTGTTATTTTTTTATAAACCATTCAGAAGTAGGAGCCCCACGAAGCGGGGCTCCGTCGACCGGGTCTCCCTCGACTCGGATGCAAGAGCATAACAGTTCAATTTCTGGTGGTCAAAAATAAATTTTTGGTTCTAATTTCACGATAAAATGGGGATTAATTTTGGTGAACATTTACTGATTTTGGCAACCAAAAGTGATTTTTTTGCCGTTACATTTTCCAGTTTACTAAACCTGGTGGTTCGTTAATTGTACCTAGGAATGCCAAATAATAGTACGGTACAAGTTGTTAAATACATGTTTTCATATATATTCATAGCGGTGTGTACCTGCAAAGATATCCATATAGGTTAGGTTAGAACTGTGACCAACTACGCTACCTCGAAATTGGTCGCGAAACTTTTCTAAGTATTTTTTTCATAGTGCCCCCAAGACGACACTCTAACCTGAATTTCATTCATTTAAGACAAAAATCAGTGAAACGACCTATAATCATTCTAAACAGTTGGTTTTTTAGACATAATTATCTTAGGTATAGATAAAGTAATAAGTACGTTATGTAAAGCATACCCCCAAATAATAATCATACCCTCAAATTAAAACTATAAATATCATCTTCTACCCACATATATTTTTTTATTACACTTGGTAAATGTTTCTTTCTGAGTATGAGTGAAAATATTATGGTAATTATGTTTAGGGATAAAAGCGTTATGATAAAAAACAGTAGGAGTTTAAATATATTCACATGAATGATATAAGTAAATACAATTTTCGGAAACATGAGTTTTATGAACATCGCCGGTAGCACTACAAATAGTATGAACTAGCTGTTGCCCGCGGCTTCGCCCGCGTAAAGTTCGGTAACTGTCCCACTGAATCATACTAAAGGGATAAATAGTGTCCTACATGTGAATCCAGGTTATAAACTATCGATGTGCCAAATTTCATAATCATCACAACCACCATCACTGTCACAACCACCATTATTATCACAATCACCATCACTATCAAAACCAACATCAATATCACAATCATTATCACAATCACCATCACTATTTCAGTCACCATCACCATCACAAACACCAACACAATCACCATCACAATCACAGTCACCATCAATATCACCATCATTATCACAATCACCATCACAATCACCATCACAATCACCATCACAATCACCATCACAATCACCATCACAATCACCATCACAATCACCATCATAATCACCATCACAATCACCATCACCATCACAATCACTATCAAAATCACCATCACAATCACAATCACCATAACAATCACCATCATCGTTATCTCAATCATTATCACAATCGCCATCACAATCGCCATCACAATCACCATCACAATCACAGTCACCATCAATATCACCATCATTATCACAATCACCATCACAATCACCATCACAATCACCATCACAATCACCATCACAATCACCATCACAATCACCATCACAATCACCATCATAATCACCATCACAATCACCATCACCATCACAATCACTATCAAAATCACCATCACAATCACCATCACAATCACCATCATAATCACCATCACAATCACCATCACCATCACAATCACTATCAAAATCACCATCACAATCACAATCACCATAACAATCACCATCATCGTTATCTCAATCATTATCACAATCGCCATCACAATCGCCATCACAATCACCATCACAATCACAGTCACCATCAATATCACCATCATTATCACAATCACCATCACAATCACCATCACAATCACCATCACAATCACCATCACAATCACCATCACAATCACCATCATAATCACCATCACAATCACCATCACCATCACAATCACTATCAAAATCACCATCACAATCACAATCACAATCACCATAACAATCACCATCATCGTTATCTCAATCATTATCACAATCACCATCACAATCGCCATCACAATCACCATCACAATCACCATCATCACAATCATTCACTATCACAATCACACTATCACAATCACCATCACCATCACAATCACCATCACAATCACCATCACAATCACCATCACGATCACCATCACGATCACCATCACGATCACCATCACAATCACCAATGATCACAACCGTTTCAAGGTTCCATCTATCTCTATACCAAAATTCATTTAGTAGGGATATACGATACACAACTGCACTCTGCGTTTCCACCCGTATAATTCCGGGATCGGGATCGGGATCTGGATAAAAAGTACCCTATGTCCTTTCCCAAGGTTCCATCTATCTCTATACCAAAATTCATCAAAATCGGTTCAGCGGTTTAGGCGTGAAAAGGTAACAGACAGACAGACAGACAGAGTTACTTTCGCATTTATAATATTACTAGCTGTTGCCCGCGGCTTCGCCCGCGTAAAGTTCGGTAACTGTCCCACTGAATCATACTAAAGGGATAAATAGTGTCCTACATGTGAATCCAGGTTATAAACTATCGATGTGCCAAATTTCATAATCATCACAACCACCATCACTGTCACAACCACCATTATTATCACAATCACCATCACTATCAAAACCAACATCAATATCACAATCATTATCACAATCACCATCACTATTTCAGTCACCATCACCATCACAAACACCAACACAATCACCATCACAATCACAGTCACCATCAATATCACCATCACAATCACCATCACCATCACAATCACTATCAAAATCACCATCACAATCACAATCACCATAACAATCACCATCATCGTTATCTCAATCATTATCACAATCGCCATCACAATCGCCATCACAATCACCATCACAATCACCATCATCACAATCATTCACTATCACAATCACACTATCACAATCACCATCACCATCACAATCACCATCACAATCACCATCACAATCACCATCACGATCACCATCACGATCACCATCACGATCACCATCACAATCACCATCAATGTTGAATGATCACAACCGTTTCAAGGTTCCATCTATCTCTATACCAAAATTCATTTAGTAGGGATATACGATACACAACTGCACTCTGCGTTTCCACCCGTATAATTCCGGGATCGGGATCGGGATCTGGATAAAAAGTACCCTATGTCCTTTCCCAAGGTTCCATCTATCTCTATACCAAAATTCATCAAAATCGGTTCAGCGGTTTAGGCGTGAAAAGGTAACAGACAGACAGACAGACAGACAGAGTTACTTTCGCATTTATAATATTAGTTCACTATCAAAACCAACATCAATATCACAATCATTATCACAATCACCATCACTATTTCAGTCACCATCACCATCACAAACACCAACACAATCACCATCACAATCACAGTCACCATCAATATCACCATAACAATCACCATCACCATCACAATCACTATCAAAATCACCATCACAATCACAATCACCATAACAATCACCATCATCGTTATCTCAATCATTATCACAATCGCCATCACAATCGCCATCACAATCACCATCACAATCACCATCATCACAATCATTCACTATCACAATCACACTATCACAATCACCATCACCATCACAATCACCATCACAATCACCATCACAATCACCATCACGATCACCATCACGATCACCATCACGATCACCATCACAATCACCATCAATGTTGAATGATCACAACCGTTTCAAGGTTCCATCTATCTCTATACCAAAATTCATTTAGTAGGGATATACGATACACAACTGCACTCTGCGTTTCCACCCGTATAATTCCGGGATCGGGATCGGGATCTGGATAAAAAGTACCCTATGTCCTTTCCCAAGGTTCCATCTATCTCTATACCAAAATTCATCAAAATCGGTTCAGCGGTTTAGGCGTGAAAAGGTAACAGACAGACAGACAGACAGAGTTACTTTCGCATTTATAATATTAAAGTAGGGATTATATATTATATTATATATATTATATAATTATATATATATATATTATATATATTATATAATTATATATATATATTATATATATTATATAATTATATATATATATTATATATATTATATAATTATATATATATATTATATAATTATATATTATATTATATATATTATATTATATTATATTATATAGTAGGGATGAAAACTTTAGGATGAAAAATTTTAGGAAGAGTGATCATTCGGATTACAAATCATTAGGAAGAACAATTTCGGGTAAAGAACTTTAGGTGAGCCAATATGAACCCGTTTGATTCACTTAGTTTTATTTTTGTCACCGAGTTCTGAAGCTAAAGTTATTTTTCACTTTTTTGTCAAGTGTTTTGTGTTTTTTGATGTCGGTTTTATTTTTTTTGCAAAAAAGTTTTTTTTGTTTTTCCATTTTTAGTTGTAATATCCTATACAAATATTTGCTATGCATTTAAATGGAATTATGGAATCCCCAATAAATGGAACTTAACATACATAAACTGTCAAAATTTGGGTTTATTGTACACATCTGCGTACCCCTCAGAGCATACAGACGTGATGTTACGTCATGGTGTTGTATAAACAATAAACATCCAAGCGATTGCAGCTATCACGACCGATTTACCGTCTAGTTTTGAAGAGTTCGATTATATATCTCCGAAGATCAGCATCAGATCTTCACCAAATTTAATTGTGACCATCTCAGGAGTATATTTTTTCAAATACAAAAAAATATATTGAGAATCGCTCTACAAAAGGAGGAGAAATCGGTGAACATACATGAAATTATACCACACGACTGAAGTAAAAATGTTCATAAAATTAAAACTACTGAGTCAAACTATGTTAAATTTTTATGGGACCAAATGGGTACTCCCTTATATCTCCTAAAAATTTTTGACCGAAAAGCATTATCCATAAAACGTTTGCTATAAACTTCAGTTATCATAATGTTCAAAATCCCGAAATTTTGTTTTACATAATTATCTTTATTTCTAAAACTGTTCTGTCATAATATCGAATACTATAATAATTGAATCTTCTAATTTTATATGTCATAAAGTCAATTATCCTAAGTATTATAATATATAATGTGTATTATTATTCCTAATATTCATATAAGTGTAATAACATTTTTGGTCCTAAAACATTTGCTAAAAATTTGGTTTTAGTGACAGAAACGAATCGCTGTAAATCCGACCCCACGAAGTCTTGTCTGCCCTACCCCTAGAGTGTAATTAAAAATCGCGTAGGCGCGGAGGGGCGAGGCGGCCCGCGAGTTGAGGAGCAGGTGGTTGTAACACTCGCCGCCGCTGCTGAGGCTGGCCGGCAAAGCCGGCCAGCAAGCCGAAGCTGCGGTGGTGAGCGTTAAACACATCTGCGACGATAAGCTCGCGTGGGACCGCCGGAGCCCCGCAGCGCCGGAGCCGTGACAGAAACCATGCCTGCTGCATGTTGCTTGCTCGCTTGCATGATGCATGCTTGCTTGCATACTGTATGCGTGCTTGCATGGTTGCTGCAAGCTTGTTGCATGCTTGCTGAATGCTTGCTGCATGCTTGCTGCCTGCTTGCTGCATGCTTGCTGCCTGCTTGCTACATGCTTGCTGCATGTTTGTTTGCATGTTTGCATACTTATTACAGGGAAAAATAAAATCCACATAATTATGTTCACACTCAACTGTTTTATAATGATTGACGGTTTGATTGATTGATTTTCTGCCTTTTAGTGACTACTCATATGAAATGTATGCCAAAACAAAAGAAGATTCTAACTACTTTATTTCTTACAAATTTCATAAGAGCAATATTGTATAAAAATGTGTTGTGTTGAGAGAAGTTCATAGCATAGCAAAAGCTAAGTAATACTTTACTGTAGGTACCCGTAATTATAGACACAATTAAAATAACAATGTTCTGTTCCCTTTTAGGAACGTCTGGGAACATATCGGTTTGTTTTAACAATATTATTAAGATCTAAACATTTTTTTTTTTAATTTAGGATTTATAACTATTATTGAAAACGATTTTAAGTGTTTTGTATATTATTGATTGTAACATTTATGACAAACGGGTTTAGAGCATTTTGTATTTAGGGATTTCAATTTTATGGCGTGTTATATTATGTGATATTAAGTTCGGGAAAGTTATCATTCGGACAAATGATGATTAGGACAAAAAAAGTTATGGCACTTTAAATTATGAATAAAAAAGTTAGGTAATACAATAGAGAACCGACCAAATGACAACTATTCCGCATCAAACTAAAGAAGAATCACGTAAATCGGATCATAAATCTCAGCGTAATCGGTGTACATACATAAAAATAAAAAATACCAATCGAATTGAGAACCTCCTCCTTTTTGAAGTCGGTTAAAAATATTATGAATTGCGCTACAATTCTACGTCACAAAGTGACAATTCATAATTTTAAAGTCTGTGACCATTTTAAGATATTTAACGTGATTCATATTATTATTATGAGATAGATGATAGTGGATTATGATTAATTTTAGTACCCAACACTTACTTATGGGTGAAGCGTATGTGTTTGGCAATATTTGAATAATTGGCGGGTTTGCTAAGCGGCAATTCATCAATTTCATTAAGTGTAATGAAATTATTAAGTACTAGCGGACGTCACGCGGTTTTACCCACGTAGTCCCCGTTCCGGTGCCGGTGGGAGTACGGGGATAAAATATAGCCTGTTACTCAGGGTGAATGTAGCTTTCTAATGGTGAAAGAATTTTTAAATCGGCGCGGTAGTTTTTGAGTTAGTTCATTACAAACATACGCAAACACAAAATACAAATCTTTCCTCTTTATATTAGTGTAGATTATGAATTCGTTGTAGTTTGTTTGTGCATAATTTTTAAAAGACAAATTATTTACTTTTTTGTTATTTAAACAGTTTCTCTTCGATTAAATACCTACACAACAGTAAATACAATTTCTTTCCTAACGCCACGATTAGGGGAGAGCAAAAATTATTTCCAAATTAACCGTAGCCAACCGGGTGCGCTAAATTAAATCGAACGACAGCCCTCAGATGGACAACCATCGGGCCGCTTACCCTACGTAATGGCGTCATCAAAATCTACGGCAAAAATGTGTTGCAAATGGCGCTCGCAATGAGGTCATCAACCGTTATTTATGTGTTTTATTACATATTTTAAAAATATTAAACTTACAGCCTGAAGCACAGCACTTCAGCAATTTTGAAACAGTGAAACACAATAGTATTGTAGTGACATCATTCGTCGATCATTGCTCTCGCTTTAAGTGACTTTAGGCGAGAGCAATGATCGTGATTATGAGACCTAAATTGTCGCTTAATACCTAACTTAATGCCTAACTTAATATGACGTCACGTAATCTGCGAAGGGTTAAACAGAGGTGTACCTATAACTGCATCAACGTTTCACCAGAAATGTTTAAGTCCCATGTAATTAAGGGCAAGCAATGCGATTTAAAAATAGCATTTACCATGCATAAGAGTGGTGATCAATGCTAGTAAGTTTGTTTAGACCAGTCTACAAATAGTTTTCTTTTCTAACACAAATTCACTTAAAACACAAACAAACTTCAAATTTAATTAACCGTCGTCATATGGGCAAGAATGTTACGGCACTGCATGGGCACTCGATTTTCACTGAACTTCTCACTAGACTTATGTATGTACTTAGGGCTTTGTTTACTATGTCCGAATAGCCACTACTTACCGAATAAATTCAAAAATGGAACAGAGTTTTTATGAACTTATCTGCCAAGTAAGTTATGAAACAGGCCCTTAGTTTACCTAAATTTAGTCCTAACAAACACGTGCTTGACAGGTGGCCAGCCATTGTCTACAGGCACCAGGCTTACCTGTTTAATTCAGATCTTTATGACTTCCGCAGGATGAGAACCAGCTGTCGATAATTATATAAAAAGGGGTACCTATCACCTGATAAGTTAGTCCTAATTGGGCATTTATGATAAAGAAATAAACAATCGATGAATTTTGTATTGCTTAAAAAACTGGATCATTCCAGACAGACTGGTTGTCAGACTTTCGGGACACTGGCTACCTGTAACGACGACGGTCAAAGATTTACAAATGGCAGCCGGAATCAAAGGCATAACAAACTTTCCGAGGCACGGAGGAAACTCGGTATGTAACGGATGGTGACCTATCCACGGAACAACCTAGGTAAGCGAGGTTTACCCTACAGATCGACCCAAGCAGCAATTATTAATAGCCATGATCCATCCAAACCAAAATTCTAAGTTTTGTTAGAAACCCACTCGATATTTACTCGCTTTCCCGACCTTGATTTTCCAACATCTCAAGCAATAACGCCAAGCCATCACCCTATATAAATATTATCCTAGTCTCATACCCAACTAAGTGTTGCCAGCTATTACTAGCGCCAAAGAAACAATAACTATAACAATAATATTCGTCTAGCTTCACCCTGTTTGTTTACTGAAGCCAATTCATGATAACCAAGCCTGCTTTGCTGATAGCGAACCAATATTTACGCCACATTAGATCTTAACGTTAAGGTTTAAGAGTGTCGGGTACTGAAGGAAGGTGAAAGTTAAGTTTGTAAGAGTTTATTAGTCGGTCTTCAGGCTGAGGTTTTGAAATGCTTCAGTGAATAAAGACGCCTTTGTGAAACGTGACGAAGTTTATAGAAAATTATGTAACTTACAAAATGATAAAAGCTTCTTACTTTCTTGCTATTAGGATAAATGTTAATAACATAGCTTCCTTTTTGGTTCATAATTCACCCATTGCATAGGTGGGAGGATGGCTAACAAAACCAATACACAATAAATCTTAAAATGGATAAGTTTCTCATGTGAATATTTCAAAGAAATAGGCTTGTGTCCTGAAAAAATCTAATCTGTTTAGATTATCAAAAAATATTTGACACGTATTTTTTCTTTTATTACGTAAACCAAAATTGACGAAGATAACGGCGCTTTAAAATTCTCAATACGTCACGCCGTGCTATAATTTTTAGTGCGTTGTGACGTCTTGAGCCCTCACTCCCGAGCTTTGATGCGTTTTATCTTTGTCAATATTCATTGATATATGCAAAAACAAAAAATACGTGTCCATTATTTTCCAATATTCTAACTGACGGACTGAATAGATTTGCAATTTATTGATGGTGGAAACTATCCTATTCTTGGAACAAGATCCTTGCGGATGTCCTGAGAAGACCGGGAAGGTTGATCTGCTTCTGGAGTGAGGTGGGCTGGTTGGAGTAACGGCCGCCATGATTCACGTACAATGGTCCACTTTAAAGAATAAGTGCGGAAACAAAACTCGAACATATAAGTAGGTACCTAAGTATATAAATTCAGATGCACCAGTTTCTGTGTAAATTCGGACCAAGCGAAAGAAGATATGATAAAGAAACAAAGACAGATATTTATAAAAACACTCGACATATTAAAACAAGCGACAATGTTTACACGAGCCAGTAACTTCGCTATTCATTCCTTCCACATGGTAATAAATAACGAGATGTTTTCCCATAATAATCTCCACTTTATCAGTAAAAACAATGCACCAGAAATATACTCGAAGATATTTTTACGACTTGGAGCAAATCCCTGTGGCATCCATTGCTTCATCGTGCGTGAAGTATGGTAGATAAGACGGTGTATAAAGGTGTATGTAGAACGCTAGGTATCATAAATCGTTGCACAATGTTTGACATCGTTTTGTGAGTTTTGCAACATTATTCATGAAAGAACATGACGTCCAAAACAAATACACAACGTAAAACTTTTACCAATAGAATTTTAATGTAAAAGTATTCCAAATACATACATATGTATTTACTTTTTTTGTAGCCTTATAATTATGTCCCACGTCCTACTACTGGGCAAAGACTTCCCATATCCTTCCATCAGGGCTATTACATGAATCACTTGTGTTCTATATAAATAAATAATAATAAATAATCTCAAATCTTAATAATCTCTGTTGATTCTTATTATGTAGGTAAGACCAGTTGCGATCAAATATGACGTCATCGGTGCCCATCGTGGCTGATAGTCACCGTAACTAATTTTGACAGACGCTTTCGTATCGATTCTTCTAACATTGCGATTAGGTAGGTAAGCATAGTGGACATCAAATTGATGACAACTGAGTTTGAAGTGGCTTTCATGAAAGACGTTACACCGTACCCGGGCTGTTAGTCACCGTAAAGTGATATCCACTCTGTGTTATACGTAATACCAATATTTTGACATTCACGGTTGTCATCAAAGTTCGCTGTACAACCGAAGCTTGATAGTCACCGGAGATCAAAAAGATACGAAATAGCCCTACAAGTCTTGTTTTCAAAAGTAAAAAGTGTAAAAGACGCTCGGGAAGGCCACTTCAAATAACAACGTCAGTTATCGTTTTCACTATTTAGTTTTATTTTTCACAATCACACACGTTAAAGTATTTCAACACTTGATCGAGCACTGAACAGTTTTATAAAGTTAGAGACAACCTTTCAGCTGGACTGCTGTCGAACGAATGTGCCACTCGCTATTCGATAACTCCCCACTATAACTCCCACTCTTGCCCCCCTTATTTTGCCGCTAAGGTGGTAATTTAACGTGCGAGTCAATACAACTACTTTTAAAGTGTAACAGCTCGGCCATCCGTTCCACAACGAGTCCCATCGTTGAATGTTTTTAATTTTGAGAATACAACCAATAAACATTGTATATAAGTTATGAGGTAACAATCATAAATAAATCATTTTTAATAAATTATTTGCTTAACAATCATAAAAACTATTCAGTTAAAATAACAATCATACAATTCTTCGCTTGAACAATAATCACAAAATATCTCCAACAATTATAACTTAAAACTAGAATTATAACAATATTATCGCTTTTAATAACTTAATCATACTAATTTTATATAACACTGTTGACTCGAGTCTTTACATACCACCAGTCCATGACCTTGACTGGGGCTTTACGAATATATGTTATGATTCTCAAATATTATATATTGGTCGGTTACCTTGACCAATACCAGTCCATGACCTTGACTGGGGTCTTTAAGAATCATAACATATATATTGGTCGGTTACCTTGACCAATACCAGTCCATGACCTTGACTGGGCCCTTATAATTCATAACATAATCTGCTATGATTCCCAAATATTATATATTGGTCGGTTACCTTGACCAATACCAGTCCGTTACCTTGACTGGGGCTTTTAGGAATCATAACATACATATCGGTCGGTTACCTTGACCAATACCAGTCCATGACCTTGACTGGGATCTTTAAGCGTCATAACGTATATATTGGCCTGTTACCTTGACCAATATATACGGATCTTTTGGAGACACAATGAACCATGACTCAGTCATTGTGAATCCCAATAAATGAATTACTTTAAAAACATCGCCTTTTAAAATCCTTTTACTAACTTTTATACTTTATTCATGTTTCTCACTATCTTCGTCCTTCTCACTACCTTCGTCATTTTCACTACTTTCATCTTTCTCGCTAATTTCACCTGTCACGCTACATTCATCCTTCTCATTACTTTCATCATCACTTGTTAGTTCATTAGAATCAGAAGCCGGATCACTAAAACTAAGCCACGGGGATATCTTGTCTAGAGACACTATGGCTTCATAACGTCTACCTCTTTTCGTAAGTGGGGTATCCTCGATAACGAACCTATCATTAGGAAGGACTTTTTTAATTCTATAGGGTCCTCTACATTTAGCCTCCAATTTCTTTGATTGACCCTCTATACCCGTAATCGCTCTAATCACCTTTACAAGATCTCCGACACTAAAAGAAACACCTTTTTTTCTCTTTTTGTCAAATCTTTCTTTGTCTTTAATTTGTTGCTCCTTTATCAACTGTTCAACCTCCGACCTAATTTTTGATAAATTATTTTCCGAAGTTGGGGGCAGAATATCAGAGACGATTTCATTCAATTTACCTTGAGATGGGTTTAAAACGTTTATACCAAACAACAGTTCTGTGGGTGTTTTTTTTGTAGTGGAATGTGGAGTTGTATTAATTCCTAACTGTATATTTGCCAAGTGCTCATCCCAACAGCCGTTAGGTTTATCGTGGTTCATGGCTCCTAACGCTGCTAGTATAGTTCGGTTGTAACGCTCTACCTGTCCGTTTGCACGCGGTGTAGCGACGGCGTTATAAATATGTTTAATACCACTAGCTTTTATAAAATCTTTGAAAGTTTTACTTGTAAAACTACTTCCCTGGTCCGTAATAAGTCTACTAGGTGTACCAAAGTAACTAACATGTTCACGAAATACTCTTATGCTGGTGGCAGATTTTGTATTACGAACCGCCGTTAAATTAATGTACTTCGTGAATGCATCGATAATTATTAATATATATGTATTCCCACGCTTTGTTCTAATAAACGGCCCTAAGTGATCAGCATGTATTGTGTGAAATGGTTTGCCGACCTTAGGGATTGGATGTAACTCGCCAGCCTTTGCACCACTGGGTAGTTTATGATGAGCACATTCCATACATGCCGAAACATATTTTTTCACATAGCGTCGCATCTTGGGGAACCAATATAACGACGATATACGCTCTAGAGTTTTTTCGAAGGCAAAATGCCCGACGTCGTCGTGGTTATTCCTTAAAATCTGCCACCGAGCACCTTTGGGTACAACCCAACGTAAATTGTCTTTGTCAATTATCCGATAAATTCGTCCATTTTTATTTTTATAATTATTATGTATGTCTGCCATCTCTTTAGTTTTGGGATCATTTAAAATTACAGAAATACGTTTAATCTCATCATCGGCTTGTTGGACAGTAGTTATCCAGTCTTCTGAATTAATAGCAAGGACATCTAAGATATTATTATCATCATAACCACGATCGCTCTCGATGGGGGCCCTACTTAGAGCATCGACATGCGCCATTTTATCACCTGACCTAAACTCGATTTCGCAGTCAAACTCCTGGAACTGTACCCACCATCGAGCAATACGTGGTATCAAATCGCGCTTGGTCAATGTTGTGCGCAGGGCATTGCAATCAGTGACGATTTTGAATTTTATGCCTAATAGGTATACCCGGAACTTGCTCAGTGAAGAAATAACAGCAAGGGTTTCAAGCTCAAAAGAGTGTAATTTTTGTTCGTCAACGGTCGTTTGTCTACTATAATAAGCCACCGGCTGCAGAGAACCAGTCTCACCCATTTGCATCAGAATACCAGCGACACCTGATTTACTAGCATCAGTATGAAGCTGTGTCTCTGCATCCGGTCTATACAATGCCAAAACAGGGCGTTCTATTAAACATTTCTTTAATTGCCCAAACGCATCCGACTCTTCCTTGCTCCATTTCCACGTCTGATTTTTTTTTAAGAGGCCCGTCAAGGGACGTGCTATGGTAGCAAACCCTCGGACAAACCTCCTAAAGAAGCTTGCCAACCCAAGAAATCTCCTAACCTCGTGTATATTTTTGGGTACGGGAAATTTTGACACGGCTTCTATCTTAGATGAGCCTGGTCTAATGCCAAACTCACTAACTTCAAACCCCAAATAATCTATTTTATTATAGAAAAAGTTACACTTGCTCATTTTTAATGTTAAACCACCTGCTCTTAGTAATTTTAATACTTCCTCTAGCCTCGTAATACCTTCTTCAAATGAACTAGCTGGGATTAATACATCGTCCATAAATATAAGTGCGTACTTCACTTGTGATTTTTGTAATATTTTGTTCACAGTGCGTTGGAAAACGGAAGGTGCATTTACTAAACCGAAAGGCATCCTATTATACTCATATTGCCCATCAGGCGCTACAAAAGCTGTTTTGTCGCGGGAATTTTCAGCAATAGGGATCTGATAGTACCCTGAATACATATCTAATGTGATAAATAGATTACTGCCAGCTAACATATCTAGTTGGTCCTCTATCCTAGGCAGAGGATAGTGCTCTCGAATGGTTTTTCTATTAAGAGCGCGATAGTCCACGCACAACCGCTTCTCACCGGACTGTGTGCATAATCCTGGCAAAATGTTGTGCATTTGAGAGATGAAACCATAAAAAATAATTAGTGTATCATGAGGAGCAATTTGTTTAATAGTAGCAAAATTTGTGTGAATTGTAGTTTTAAAGTTATTTGAGAAAAACACATTTTGCTGGAGTAACGTTTGAAACGTTATCCTGGCAAAATCGATTTTCAAAAATTCGTTCAGCCCGGAACCAAATACATGATTAGATAGCTTTTGTTGCGTAGTAAATGTTTGTAAATAGCAAAATTTGTGTGTGGTATGGTTCTTGAGTTATTTAAGATTTTGCTGCGGTAACGTTTTGGGATTTCCCAGATCTCGAAAACGGCTCAACGCAGAAGATTGAAAAAAATACCAATAAGAGACCTTAATTTGTTTAAATTAGTTTAAACATTAGTTTTTGATTTGGTCGTCGTAAACCAATGGAATTAAATGGTTTCAAAAATCAGATAAACCCGGATTTGCAAGTAAACCAAAACACTTATAACTAAATAAACAGCTGTAAAAAATACCCATGGTAAACACTTATCACGTCAAGTAAAATAGGTTATGTAACTTTATACAATATGAAGATAAAAACAAAATTGATTAATTTTGGACTGGTCGTACTTTAGCGATGAAATACGCAGTTCCCAAAACATTAAGAAACGTGGCATACTTTAAAGAAATTAAAATGATTCATTAACATTAATTCCTGTTAATTTCAGCTTTCAATTACTGCTGTAATGAAAGTTATATCAAAAACAAGAAAATGTCAGCAATTCTCTAATAAGCCGACCAAATCGGAAAGGTCACGAAAAAGCGGCCGCACTATACATAATCGTAACCAACTTAAATGAATGGGATAATATGGATATTTTGTTTGTACAGTTGCGTACGTACGTTGTTGTTACTGTTGCGTAGGTTGCTGGTCATGGTGTTCATTATTTTTATTTAAAAATCAGTCTCATACAAATTATTGTATATCTTTGCCTTAGCATTAACATATTGAGGAAAAAATCTGAGATAAGTTACGTACGTACTTAATTTTAATATTTAGCATAAATGTTTTTCTGTTTGTCAAGTACCAATGCTTAAACTTAAAATACAATGTTGATTCATATTTTGTACAATTTTCCTTAAGACGGAGATAGGCACCTACTAAACACGTAGGTGGTAGGTGGACTCCATTTCCCCTCGACTTACAGTATGGCATTTAAACATGAGTTTTGTAACGTGTAACTTAGTGGTTATTTCAACATTACATGTGACTGTTGGTGATCAACGTATAAACCACGCGTCGTCAATCAAAATCACACTATAAATTATTTACTGAGATTAATTATTACTTACCTTTTCAAAGTTACTTTGACTTTAAATAATTACTTATGATCCATTAAATTGTTAAACTACTGTTAATTAACATGATTTTCATTAATAAAATAGAAAACTAGTAGGAAATGTGTAATATGGTACCTGCACTTCGAACATTAAAAAATCGGTTACACGTAAAACGTTTTTCTGCTTAACTGTACAAAACATCGGACACTAAGTTGCTAATTTGCGAAGACTACTCGTACGTATGGTGCGGCCGCTTTTTCGTGACCTTTCCGATTTGGTCGGCTTATTAGAGAATTGCTGACATTTTCTTGTTTTTGATATAACTTTCATTACAGCAGTAATTGAAAGCTGAAATTAACAGGAATTAATGTTAATGAATCATTTTAATTTCTTTAAAGTATGCCACGTTTCTTAATGTTTTGGGAACTGCGTATTTCATCGCTAAAGTACGACCAGTCTAAAATTAATCAATTTTGTTTTTATCTTCATATCGTATAAAGTTACATAACCTATTTTACTTGACGTGATAAGTGTCTACCATGGGTATTTTTTACAGCTGTTTATTTGGTTATAAGTGTTTTGGTTTACTTGCAAATCAGTTTTTATCTGATTTTTGAAACCATTTAATTCCATTGGTTTACGACAACCAAATCAAAAACGAATGTTTAAACTAATTTAAACAAATTAAGGTCTCTTATTGGTATTTTTTTCAATCTTCTGCGTTGAGCCGTTTTCGAGATCTGGGAAATCCCAAAACGTTACCGCAGCAAAATCTTAAATAACTCAAGAACCATACCACACACAAATTTTGCTATTTACAAACATTTACTACGCAACAAAAGCTATCTAATCATGTATTTGGTTCCGGGCTGAACGAATTTTTGAAAATCGATTTTGCCAGGATAACGTTTCAAACGTTACTCCAGCAAAATGTGTTTTTCTCAAATAACTTTAAAACTACAATTCACACAAATTTTGCTACTATTAAACAAATTGCTCCTCATGATACACTAATTATTTTTTATGGTCTCATCTCTCAAATGCACAACATTTTGCCAGGGTTTTGCACACCACCGGACTTTTTATTAACCAATACGATAGGGCTTGCGTATGGGGAATTGGACTCTCTAATAATATTTGCGTCTAACATCTCTTGAACCATTGTACGTACGTGTACGCGTTCTGTTTGTGACAGTCGATATGGGCGATAGACAACTGGTTCGGAATCTTTGAGATTGATCACCATTTCAGTTGTTGTAGTAAACCCCAAGTCCTTTAAATTGGAAGAAAAGCAGTCATTATATTTGTTTAGTAATTTTTTAAGAATTTTTATTTGTTCAGACGTAATATTATCCCCACACTTAAATGGTGATTCATCCAAGTTTCCTTCATGGAACTCCTGAACGGTTTTAATTTGCAAGCATTTGTCTACATTATGACCACGTGTTACTAACTCATCCTTTCGAATAACTATATTTTTATTAGTAATATTTTGTATAAGAATATTCCCAAGACCCAGCTTCAATTAATATTCGCCAGGCAATTTTTTGTTGATGTTTTCAGGGTTCATGTATGTATGTATGTATATATGTATGTATGTATGTTTGTGCGTTTCTTTATTCCACCATAACTTCTAAACGCTTAGACCGATTTCGATGTGCGTGGTATCGTTAGAATCCTTGTGTTACCCCGGGTAACATAGGCTAGAGAAAAACAAAAAAAAAGTAGCTACATAATTATGATTCATGAAGAAACACCAACTTAATTTTATTTTTATTGTTGAAAATTTGATTACGTATTTATCGGAAGGCTATATACTATTATTCTCTTCTGGTTGCACATGTATCATTCCGATCTGAATCAGAGCTCATGGAAGGGTACTACACGGCTAGAGAAGCGTTTTATGCCAAAAGAGATTTTCTTCGGCCGTTGCAAGAGGGTCATAGTGCGGAGAAAATGGCAAGATGGGAAGGAGAAATACAGCATGCTATCTCACGAGTTGTCGCAGAAAATTTGGCCGAGGGCCACGACTGACGATGACTGATGGGACGATTTGAACGTGGCTGTAAATACAATCGAAGATGGCTATGTCGTACAAAGTCAGGACATAATGGATGAGGGTGACGGTATCGTTCTTGACGAAATTAACGATACAGAATCACAAACAATGATTGATGAGCAGTACCCAGCAGCAGTAAATTCAATGAATGTGCCCTAACGGGAGTTGTTTAGGACCATTTCTGACCGGCTTTTGAATACAGACAACAGAAATTTTTGGGTTCAATGGCAGTTTGATTGCCAAATAAGTAATCTCTTTATCGCATACCTTTTGTAAATACTCGTATCAAGCTGCGTCCTGTTAAACTGAAACCCGTCCCTGACATTGTTGGAAAAGGCTAAGCAGTTTGATTGACATACCTTGTTCCCATTCAACACTGAAATAATTATTTTGACTTATTTTTTAATTTTTAGTTATTTTTTTTTTACTTTTTTGGTTATTTTTTTAACATGGCAGTCGTGTTTTTTAATTTTTTAAATTATTTACTCCCATCAGCTGGTCACCAGAACGAGCCTTATTCAATAAGGGCAAAGAGAAAAAGTGACCTTAAAACTGAACTAATCGTGTTACAACACCAAATCATGGTTGCAATCTTCTTCTATATGGTAGACATTAACTACATTATTGATTCTTACATTATTACAGCTTGTGTTCAAAGGCGAGATAAACCCCAGTATTGGATATCCTGTCTCGCCATAGTGCCATTTTAAAAAGAGTAGATATTTAAATACAAACGCACAAAATAACATCATAACAACACGCCTGTAATTCTTAAAGGGTTAGGCAGAGGTATACGTAATAGTACATCTAGATTTTGTCAGTTATTTTTAAGCCTCATGTAAAGGGGGCAAGCCTATTGCCGTCAACCGTGCTCAAATGCAGACTCCGTGGCTGCTACTGAAAAAAACATGATGGAAAAAGCCAATAATAATTTGCCCGACCCAAGAATCGACCCCAGGCCTATTGTAACCACTAGACCAACGAGGTAGTCACACAAAAATATGTTTAAAAGCATGATCAAACAATCATACTTATAACTTACCAAAAACGCCACCCCTAATGAAATAGCCGTTCACCCGTTCACGCGTCCCAAACCAGGGTTTAACAATTAATTTAATATGATCTAACAGAGATTAATTTCAGTTGCTGAACGCCTCAGGCCGCGAGCTGCGGTCAGAGACACGACACATGCATCACGCTCTAAACACAATTAACGAGCCTCCTAGGGTTACCATTCATCTACGTTACATGAGTATTTGTCTTCATAACGATCGTGAGGAAGTTGGTCTTAGTGCGATGATTTGGGGGAGTAGCGTCCTTATTTTATAAAGGCTGTGTAGTAGGTGTTGGGTGTTGTGTGTGTAACAAACTAGTAGCTCAGTTCTGGGCCGACTCGATTTAGATTACCATTGACACGCTAAGTAGAACAAAAGGCTGTGTGTGATGGTATGAATTCTAACTAATATTTTAAATGCGTAAGTAAGTTTTGTTTTTTTTTTTTTTTTAATTGGTTAAGCCCGCCACACTATTCCCAAACCACTGTAACTCCTGAAAACCAGAATCAACAGTGGCGACCACCAGAAAAGCGCCGAGACAATGAAGCTCGACGAAGTCACAGAGAATGAATTTAACTGTCTTGGATCCCGCAACGAAATTATTCAGAAAAGTATAGCGGAGGAATAGGAAAAACTGTAATTTCCACTTCCCTCCATATCAGCAGCTTTGTTTGTTACCTCTTCACGTCTAAACCACTTAACCAATCATCCTGAAATTTTGCATAACACGTTGTCAGGTGTGTACAGAAACGGACAGAGGGTACCTTTTATCCCGGAAAAAACGAAATTTTCCCGAGGAAAACAACAATAACGTTCTTATGATAATAGATGGCGCCACGTGTCTTTTGAATCAATTGAACGACATACAAGCAGAGTACAACCCGAATTGATTGTCAAATTCTACGTGAGTATTTTAAGTACATCAAAAGAAATCGAAATATAAGGTCTTAATACTAATAACTTGAAAAATATGACAATCTAAAAAAAAAAAATAAAAAACAGTGAACCTTTCCAGTTAAAGTTTGAAATTAATTAAAGTTGGTTTATGCTTAATACTAGGTAAGCCCATAATAAGTATAGAGACATTTTAAAAGCATTATAGCTTTTAGGAAAATTGCATAACCCTTTACTCCTCTTTGCTCTGATCTGCTTTTTACCTTTTTTAAATTCAAAATTTTCATCCTGTTTGTACATTTTAAAAATCTTTTCCAGCCAGTCCTTTTCTTTTTTTTTATTGGATGGTAATCCTATGCGAAGTGCCCGTATCTTTGGACCAGGCTAGCTAATGTAAAAATCTCGTTATACCCCGAAGGCACAAAAGGATTTGGTCCCGCTAGATAGGTTTACAACTTTATTTGGTTACATTGTATTTAATGGACTACGGAACTGGCGTACATCGAATTATGTAGAGTTCAGTGGAATAAAGTGTTTTTTTAAACGCGAAATGATGTTATGGTTAACTACTAAGGAGCTAAACGCGAGTTTTATAATGCAAAAAAGCATATGATTCACTGCAATAAACAAAACCAGAAAAATATTTGGGGTCTCCCTTGTTTGACCGAAAAAAATTTGTCAAATTTTCACTTCCCAAAAAAAATTTCGTATAATTTCATTTGCCAAATTATTACTTAGCAAAAAATCTATTCACAAAAAATTGTAACGCAAACCTAATGTTTGGGAAATGAACGTTTAAACTATAACTTGTTTACCAACTAGTACTTTTAACATTTTTTATTTAGTCAAATATTTCAGTTGGAATAACAGTTTTTACGCAAAATCAAATAAGCCAAATATTTAGTATCGTATTTTTTTTTTTTAAATAAGTAATTATCCTAATCTAAATAGTTCAGTTCCGGGTAACCTACTAAAAACAAAATGTTTTTTCTATTAATGCAAGTCGTTTCTGGTCGTAGGAGGTCACAGTTTTAACCTAACCTAACGTAGGTACCAATTTTGTATAAAGAATAAATTACTAATGTCCTTTGCAAAAAATATATAATTGTAATTTATAAATATTTTGCATTAAACAAATGATTATATATTAAAATAAAATTGCACATTTTAAATATATAATTAATATAAAAAATAATATAACCACTCATTCATTTCGCACTATTGAGCCCGCAGGAACCGACATAACAACCACTTTGTAGTGCAAGCTGATTAGAACTTTATTGTAACAAAATTTCAAATGAAGTTTGAACCACCACGAATATTGATGTGAGTTACTAATTTAGCTCCTTTAATCGCCTTAAGAAATGTTTATGCTTTAGACATGAATGTGATATTTTGATTGTTGTTTTTCTTTGTTTGTCGGGCAAAGTGTTAAATTGGATTCTTCCATCAGAAATTTCACTGTAGCAATCACGGAGTTTGGTTTTCTCTGTTGATGGTAATAATATATTGCCCCCTGTTACATAGAACTATAACTGGTGATGTGGGTATACAATTAGGTACACTGGCTATCCATTCGGGTATTACAGGTGTGATGTTATGTTCATGTTTTAAATCTATACATATAATAAATCTGTAGAAAAGTCATTTTTGTACATTGAAGAAATTGAAACAAAAAATAGCCAGCGTGTGAAAAGATAAGTAACAGAACCCATTTCCATCATTTTTGAAATTTTTGTCTGTTTGTCTGTTTGTTTGTGCGCACATCACGTAAAATCTACGAATTCAATGCTGACAATGTTTATACATAAAAATTGTGTGTAACTTGGGGGTATGATTTAGTGTTTGTTTCATTGAAATCGGTTAATTCTATCAAAAGATATATGAACTTAAAGTTTTCAAGAAGAACTAATCATCAAATGTAAGATACATACATGCAGCGACATCTGTTGAACTAAAATGATACCAATGACTAAAAATGTGCTCACCACAGTCATAACTTTTAAATTGACTGACCAGCTTTAAAAAAAATGTATAGCATAGGTAATATACTTTAGCAGTTTAACATTTTGGTCGATAGACGGCGTTGTTTATTTCACTCCATTTTCTGAATTGAATGACCCTCGCCCGTGTCAGTTGCCTATTTTTTGTTTTTTTTTTTCGGATGGCAAATCATCAAATGACTCCTCCTGCTCTGGGCGGAGCAGGAGGGAGTGTCAGACTTTTACTGACTAAAACCCAGCCGTGTTCCTTCATCGCCCTTTTGTTCCGGGGCCACGGTATCTCTTTCGAACAGTCCCGCAACCCCGGCAGACATCGGTCCTTGCGGATCGGCCCTTCTTTTTTGCTGACTCTATTTTAGGCGCGCGTGGAACACGAACGCGCCGTCGACACGGCCTGTCGTCATGAGACGGACGGACGGCGAGCTAGCCCATAGCCCACCGTCCACAGGCCCGCGCCTACGGTGGCCGGGGGCCACGTGGTTGCCCCGGAAGCCCGGGGCGTCTGCCGCGGCGGCCGGGACGTTGAGAGGTTCTCTCCCTCTCACGTTCCGCCACCTCCTTCTCTAGCATTACTGCTTCGCAGAAGGAGTGACGGCGTCCCATTCCGTCTCGCTCCGGACCATGGCTTGCACCAGGGCCGGACGCGAGAGGTCGCCGCCGCAAACGTGTAAATTGCCTCAAGATTGGTTTTTTAACCGACGAAACAAAAAGAAGGCAGTTCTCAATGGGGGCTACCGCGTGTGAATTTGCCGCTAGAGGCGCTTGTGTAGACTAAGGTCCTAAAAATGTCAGATGTCCTAAAGTGTTGGCGCGTTGCGTGATTTTTTATCACGTATTTATACTAATACTCATGATTGTGTTCTAGATTGAGCCATTCCTGATTAATTATGACTTGAAGATTATAAGTAGCAACTTAGGACCATAATATTGTTAGTACTTGGAGATGAAATGATTTTTAAATGTTTCATGCTTACTAATTTTAGGAAGAATATTGTAAATATATATCTAAAGCTTACACTGTGTCGTTATACGTAATAAAATAAACTTTTCTATGAAGTTATTGGTGCTTTAAAATATAAAATAGAATTATTGACAGGACCTTACTCGACAGTGCGCCATCTGATGAGCTCAAAAACGATAGCCCCCATTCGACGCGTATTTTTTTTATATATGACCACGGATAACTTTTACAGAGAAGTCCGTACATGGTCCTTTTTTTTGTAAAAAGCGTAGGTACATCTCAAAGTTGGTCCCATTTATAATTGAAAAATCGTGTTTGGGCTAATTTCTTGCACCTTTGATGAGAACTTTCGACCTAGCTGGAGTATGACTGTCATCGAGTGTCTAAGGATGAAGGAGGTGGCGGAACGTGAGAGGGAGAGAACCTCTAAACGTCCCGGCCGCCGCGGGAGACGCCCCGGGCGTCCGGGGCCACCACGTGGCCCCCGGCCACCGTACGCGCGGGCCTGTGGACGGTGGGCTATGGGCTAGCTCGCCGTCCGTGTCTCATGACGACAGGCCGTGTCGACGGCACGTTCGTGTTCGACACGCGCCTCAAAGAGAGTCAGCAATAGGAAGGGGTCCTCAAGGGCCGATGCCTGCCGGGGTTGCGGGACTGTTCTAAAGAGATACCGTAGCCCCGGAACACAAAGGGCGATGAAGGAACATGGATGGGTTTAGTCAGTAAAAGTATGACACTGCCTCCTGGTCCGCCCAGAGCGGGAGGAGTCATTTGATGATTTCTCATCCGAAAAAAAAAGGCTGTCGAGGTAAGCCCTTTTTTGGAAAAACATAAGTAGATTATTTTAGCGAATAATGCAAATATATCGAAGAAATTAAATTGTTACCCACTTAGATCTACGTAGGTATATATCTACTAATATTATAAAGCTAAAGAGATTTTGGTTGGTTGAACGCGCTAATTACAGGAAAACTTTTAGTGTTGAATAGTTATCGAGGATGGCTATAGGTTATCTAACATCACGCTATAATTAAAAGGAGCGGAGCATCAATGATAAATGTTGCAAAAACAAGGAAAATTTATTTCTTTCGAGAGCTTCCTTTGCGGGTGCTGCATAAACGGTTAAAGTTGCGCAACAATCATGTATTAGGGAATTGTTCGTTTTAAAGCGTTCTAAAAAAAACCGCGATAGCATTATGTCTATCTTTCAAGGTTGACTCCACTCTCTCTAACCCTCTCTCTCTCACGTGACGCAGACGAAGTTGCGCGGGTCAGCTAGTAAGTAAATAAGTTTATTAGCATGTCGGTGTGTTTGTCACAATAAATTATTAATTAGTTAGTAATATTATGTACCTAAGCTTATGTAATGTTTATTATGTGCTGTAGGCGTTTGTTGATATTTTATTTATAAGCAATTAGGTGTGTGGCGCCGGCTATATTGAATGTAAATAATTTGATACCAATGTCCACAAGGGAATTAATATTACATAGGTATTATTAAGTCATTATTTATGTAGATGTTCTATACTCGTGAAAACTAACATTGAATGTGGTATTTATGTCGCAGCCGAATAATTGTGAAATTCGCCACATTACAAAGTGGCTAGGAGGGAAGCTAATGTTACTCCTTCAGAACATCTTAACTTACTATAGTCTCCGCCAGATAAGTAAGAATTAAAGGTCATTAACCCGCATACATTTATTCAAATAGGTACATAATTACGAAAACAGAAATAATGACATAAACTTGTCCCGAAACGACCTTTATCGTGATCCTTGACTTTTCCTGGTAATAAAAACGATTCATAATGTATTGTCGGGGTACTTAATCAGAGAAATTAAGGAAAGAGCAATGACCTTTAATTCTTACTTATCTGGCGGAGATTACAAAGACTGCTATTAAAAGTGCGAAGTTTGTGAGAATTGATGAATGGATACATAGTTGTTTGTTACTCTTCCACGCAAAAACTACAAAAAAAATATACGCGTGCAAAGCCGCGGGCGGAAGTTAGTATTTTTAATCATAGAAATATGAAACCTCTTTATAAATTCAAACACCACTGAAGATGAATCCATATTTATTTTCAATTCCAATCATTTCCTCAGAGTACCACTTCCAATTCCAAAGGTATAACGGTAAAATGAGTTGCAGCAATTGCCGACCAGCATTAAGGCCCTTCTAAAGTTAGCAACTCTATTTGTGGTGGTTTAATAGTTATTTATGCAACTGTTGTCTAATGAGGGGTATTAAAACACGAATGTGGGTTTATCACACGAGGCGAAGCCGAGTGTGATAATAGTATCACATGAGTGTTTTAATACCTAATTATGTACAGTTGCATACAAGACTTTATCTAAATCCATGATATGAATCCTCCATATAAAAGGTTCTGAAACCATAGGGTGTTGTAGTGTTGTAAGAAGTCTATGTAAATTCATGGAAAGTTTAATTGCTGAGTATTAATACAAACAAACCATTACCTATATAGGTAATAATATAATTATTTACATTTTGATTGTACAATTATTAAAATGCACAAAGCTTGTATCACTCATTTTTGTAAACAACAAAGTACTTAGTGCAATACTAATATCTTACAAAAATGGCGGGATACGACGTGAATTCGAATTAACCTATAAGTTTTTTTTTAATTACGGCGCTGTGGTAGTGAATCGCACGTGCTAGACAATGTTCTTTTTTTAAAACGAGTTGCATAATAAAATTCAGTACAACATTATAACACCCGTTTGGGTGTTATAATGGTTATTATGTCACTGGCTGTTTTAATGTTGGCCATAAGTTAACTGTTTCAGATATTTTTATAGAGGATTTATAGCATGGGTGTAGATAAACTTTGTTTAAAATACTGTTAGAATAAAGTTCTAATCAGCTTGCACTACAAAGCCGTTGTTACGTCAGTCACTGCGGCCGAATAGTGCGAAATGAGTGGTTTTTTGAGATTTACAAAAATCTATTGATTGGACTAAAAAAAATCACATAAAACCTGCTTTATAGTTAGTTCAGTTAGTATGCAAAGTTTCATGATCTAATTTGAAGTACCTACTTTTTGAATACCAGCGGTTTATTGTTCGATTTGGAGGTAACTTTGGATTTTTTTTCTATCGAGAAAAGTTTATGGAATCGTGTTTTCGTCACACAAAGTACTTAGCATTAATCATCAACTTTACCATATATTTATTTCAAAATTACTGCTGCAGTATTTTAGGCGTAACGGAGGATCATGCTACGCCATTTGATTGTAGGCCCTTAAATCGAAATACGAGAGTGGCGTACCTCTGGGCTATATTCCACATAACATACTCGTATAAGAGGGATTACACACGTGCCCAACGGGCAACCAGGACATGTTTCATGCATGGGCTAGAACATGGTCATGTATTTACTATGAACGTGAAGCGAGCAGGTATGTACAGTAACCTGTTGGGTTTCGACTCGGCGATAGTCATTTTCGATTTCGACGACCCGATTGGCGCAGCGGTAGCGAGGCTAACTTACGTTCTTAGGGTCCCGGGTTCGAATCCCGGTAGGAGCAAATGTTTGTGTGATGAGCATGGACATTTGTTTCCTAGTCATGGATGTTTATATGTATAATAAGTATGTATTTACAAACAAAAAGTATCTATGTAGTATATCAACTATCTGGTGTCCACGACACAAGCCTCGTTGCTTAGTGTGGCACTAGATGGCGCTGTGTGTAATGTCCAGCGATATAAAAAAAATATATTTATTTTGTTGGTCTTGTGAGTTTGCTTCTTTATTGATAG
This sequence comes from Xestia xanthographa, assembly GCA_905147715.2. Classification (NCBI taxonomy): domain Eukaryota; kingdom Metazoa; phylum Arthropoda; class Insecta; order Lepidoptera; family Noctuidae; genus Xestia; species Xestia xanthographa. The sequence goes on along the minus strand of LR990657.1, from coordinate 11,601,591 downwards.
GAAGCGTCTAATCATAGATCGATTAACTAGTGTCGGCGTTTTGGGAATCGCAAAATAAGTTGAATTTTTACCAAGGTTTACTTACGAGTAAGTTTAAGTTTAAAATAAATTACAAGGACCAAGAATGTCGACCGACCGAACCCGGAGATGAAAAGTTACTCACCCATTGTCAATCAAGATGGCCTGATAGAACTATGAGTAAGTAACTTTTCATTTTCCGACACTAGTTAACCGATCTATGTGCGGAAAAGTGGTAACCCCGACGTGGTAGCAGCGGGACATATAGCCAGCCAGCTTCAAATGGGTATCCCTGACCACCTCGGTCGGAGCATCCTCCCTTTTCTATGGAAGATGAAGGACTTTACACCCTGTTCTTCATACTCCCAAATGGTAAATTCTATTGTAGTTTCAACATGGGTAGTTATTTTTTAACCGTCATGATCCACAGTGTGACGGTCACAATCGGCCTAGCGTTTAGCCAACTTGATTGAAGCCGTCCACTGGGCCCACCGAATGCAGCTCAATACCAGTGTATTATGTTTTGTAACGACCGCCTATTTGACGTCCAAAGACCGGCTTTCAGGGTAACTTGGTTCTTGGTTAGTAATTTATAGGCAGCCCAACAGAGAGACAGTTTCAGAAAAAAAAAAAAATTTAGGCGTATAGACTAATTCATTTTTGTTTACTGTGTCAGCTTTTTACTGAATGCTTAAGAAAAAATGCACGGTTCTAATGTACCTACCTATATTATATACAGGGTGGAATTTTGTAATGCCACCTGGAGGGAAAGTACTCTTAATACCGGAGATAGCAAATTTTACTCAAAGGAAACATTCCTTCATTTTTAAAAAGAAATTAATCTGCATTCAAAGATTTTGAAAATTCGCGTGCCACACTCGGGAATCGAACCGTCTAAATTCCAAAAAAATAACACCCTGTACTTTTTATGGCACCAATCGATAGGGTCAATCATAAGGATCAAATCCCTCTAACAAATAGGATAAATTAAATGAAAAGAAAACCATGAAATCTTAAGTTATAAATTCAATGGGATAAATTCAATAGGTACGATAAAGCACTTTAATAAAATGATGAGCCTTTACAATTGAAGAGAATAAGATTGCAGAAGAAGATTGCAATTTGCATGTGTTTGTTTGTGCAAATTGCAATATTCCTATGTAAATAGTTCTTCGTCATTTTAATTAATAAATGTCGTCAAAAGAGAATTGTTTACTATGTTGGTAATTGGATGGACCTTTGAATAAAAGTGCTTTATCTTATCCCATTGAATTTATAAGTTAAGATTTCATAGTTTCCCTTTCATTTAATTTATCGTATCTGTTAGAGGGATTTGATCCTTATGATTTACCCTATCGATTGGTGCCATAAAAGTACAGGGTGTTATTTTTTTGGAATTTAGACGGTTCGATTCCCGAGTGTGGCACGCGAATTTTCAAAATCTTTGAATGCAGATTAATTTCTTTTTAAAAATGAAGGAATGTTTCCTTTGAGTAAAATTTGCTATCTCCGGTATTAAGAGTACTTTCCCTCCAGGTGGCATTACAAAATTCCACCCTGTATATAAAAAAAAACATTTTTCTAATTTTTGTCTGTCTGTTATTTCCGGCTATTCTTCGAAACGGCTGGGCCGTTTTTGACATGTTTTTTTCTGGTAGATAGCTGATGTTATAAGGAGTAACGTAGACTACCTTTACTTAAAAAAAAATGAGTTTTGTGCAAAAAAAAACCCTTGAAATTGTGAACAAAATCGTAATAAGTAATATTTTTAAAAGGTCGCAGGCATCAGCTAGTCATGAAGGCTCGTGTTACCGTTTTCCTGAACAAATATATTTCACATCGGAATCTACCAACCCTTTCAAGCAAACCGTTAGGAAAGATAGCAGCCTATCCCGTCATCCTCCATACTTTAATAACTCAGAAACATGATGGGCTCGAAGCTTGCACAAATTCTCCGCTCCAATTTACAGAGTGGTACTTAGATATTTTATGCTAATGCCTTCTACGGGAGCTATGAAATAATAATACTCACTCCAGGGATGCAAGGCGCTTACCGTAACATCACGTACCGAGATGAGTTCTGTACTTATCCGGTAAAACATACGTTTAATGGTCTTTTTCGACAAAATTGTTTTAGCTTTGGGTAAATACAAGCTTAATGGTGGCTGTAAATTTCGTTGTGGTATAAAACAGTAGATATGTGTACGTAGAGGTGGGTTGTTTATTTGTGTAACTTTTTATATTTATGTACTTTGTTTGCAGTTTGTGTAAGTTTAAACTTGGTTACATGTTTTTTGCCCGACTGTAGCGAAGCCCAAAAAGAGGATTAAGTGTTAGACCTGTATGTATGTCCAGTTTTTGTTGCCTCATAACTCGTAAACGGATGAACTGATTCGGTAAATAAACGTCGTTAGATCCGTCTTGGTTACAATAAAATGACAAAAATAAAAAAGATTTTGGGTGCCATATTGTGAAATGACACATCGTACACAAAAAGTAAAAAAATCAAACAAAAAGTTAAATTTCCTGCGAAATCCTTCACATTTCTAAACTAAAAAGCTGGAAATAAAAAAGTAACAAAATAACTACTTTTTTTTTCAAATGCACATAGGTATATTAGATTAGAGCAACATTAAAACAATCAACTGAACTACCTGTATTTATATTTTTTAATATCGACTCAGAATTTCCCAATGCACCTAAACTTTCGATCGCCACAGAAGTTATATTTGCCCGGAGGTGCCTAAGTCTGCGTCTGTTCCTACCAATTTAAACTCGGTAACACTAGCTAAACTGCCTACTATCTCTAAATATCACTTAACCACAGCCAACAATTCCAGTCCATATTAGATTCCATACCAGATGGAACTTAGTTTTGACATAGACTAAAGTCAGGAGAAGTGACACTTCTGTTCTAAATGTATTTTAGCACGTTCTTTGTGCCCACAGTTTTGGGCCTCGGGGCGTAATCTAGACATGTTTAACGCTGTCAGGGTTGTCATGATCATGCCATGGTTAAGATATTGATGGCTACTTAGCAAAGAGGTGACTATAGTAAGTGCCAGTTAAGATCGCAATAGCGACCATTGCCCTTTCCCTAATATCTCTTCGTACAAACCAAAATAAGTAAACCATCGTTTTCTATTTATCCTTTTATCCCATCGTTTTATCCTTTTTCATTAGAAAAAATGTTGAAGATCCCGATAGATGACGTTTCAAGACTTGAACAGGCTTATTTTTGGATTTCAAAGTTAAGAACTTTAATAAATGTAGGTCAGTGACCGCTATTGCGATCATAACTGGCACTTACTATAGGTCAATTACTGCCTAGGGTTACTCGCAACGACTCTTAATTGCAAAATATTGAAACAACCATGTTTACAAGCTAGAGCGATCGCAGTAAGCTACAGAGTTCCAGCAGTTTCAGAGGAAAGAACATGAATTTCGCTTCTGCCCTATTTGATTGTTCTATGGTTTCGGCATTAGATTAGTTGTAGTTGTGCGGAGCGTCCCTTCGGGCCTCAGAGAGTGCATATCCTTGTTTGACATGAGACTCCGTAACTTATTCCGACTTGTACGGGGCAAAGTTTTGGATACACCCCTTTTAGACATGAGTTCGTATCAGAAGTGAAAGTAAGACTGGTTGATGAATGCACTCAATAGGTTCGCTTCATTAGTCTGTGCGGAGTTTGGGTAAGTTTCAGGCTATCTTTCTGTAAAAGAAAGTTGGGTGTGATGGTCTGAAAGTTACTCGGAAAACTAGTGAATAATTTGGTTTGAATAAGAATATTATATTCATTAATCAAGTAACGTTTGAATTTATGGTATTCTTTTTTAGGGTTCCGTACCCAAAGGGTAAAAACGGAACCCTATTACTAAGACTTCGCTGTCTGTCCGTCTGTCCATCTGTCCGTCTGTCCGTCTGTCTGTCACCAGGCTGTATCTCATGAACCGTTACAGCTAGACAGTTGAAATTTTCACAGATGATGTATTTCTGTTGCCGCTACAACAAATACTAAAAACAAAATTAAATCAATATTTAAGTGGGGCTCCCATACAACAAACGTGATTTTTTTGCAGTTTTGTCTAATGTTTTTAAATAATGGTACGGAACCCTTCGTGCGCGAGTCCGACTCGCACTTGGCCGGTTTTATTTCTTTATTTTGAAGAAAATCGATTTACATTTCATACATACCAAGAATGTTACCACTAATTTTAAAACTTGCTCAATTTAACCAGTTATTATGTTATAAACATTTAAACAAACACTGTTTACAAAAAAAAACAACTTATTTTCTTCGTCATTCCGCTTTAATAAATTGTATAGACGGCAAAATAAGCAAACTTTGCCAAGAAACTCGAAACTGTAGAGACGGTGTATATTCCACTTATTACAACTTACATAAATCTGGGCCTGTTGCTACTGATTTATAGTTTTAATGAAAAAGTAACTGAAATACTGTCCTAGTTAAAAACCTTTTCATACGTTGTTTAGAGTAGGTAAAGCGGCTTCTATAATGATAGCGTTCATTTGTTTGTGTACTGACAAATATTAAACTAGGTTTTTATTTGTTTCAGGTATGATGGTGCTTCTATTTCACGTCAATTAAAGGGTCAGTGCACCAAAGCTCATAAAATTCGACTTTATTAATTCATCGTTAAGTAGAAAACTCAAGATAAATTATTATCCATATTTACTTTCTTTTTATGCTTTCTTTCTTTGCAAGCCGTACCTAAATAGTTTCATGATTTGCTCCCTGAATCTATTTGCAGTTTAGGTACTATTTACCTTATTACTTAGTGTATAAGGGTGAAAGCTGGCAGACCGTCAGTGAACTCAGTAGTACATCCCACACTATAAGTCGATATTTCTCGACACGTGCCCTAGGCGCCTTCGTAATTATTTAACATTGCATCTGCGTGTTTCCTATCCTGTAATTTTTATGTAGATTTCAACATTTATCGCAACAGACATTTTTAATATCAACTTAGCTCCCAAGCCCAACAAAGAATCAAGTTTGCCCGAAAGTAACGTCAGTCTAACATAGTGTCACATGGATTTTTAGCGAGTAGCCATAATTGGAACTAGTGCATGCCGCCATCTTGAGTTTTCCATACATTTTTTTATGCACAGCGCCCTCCTAACAATATCATTCATGCGCCAAAAGGTTCATGCCGTAATGTAACTTTATTCTATGTTTAAAAAAATAGAGGTTTATTCCAAGTTTATTAATAAGTAACAACATTTTTTTGTCCAAGTCTTTTGCTATCCCGTCCCGCACTATGCCTCAGCCTTACTCCGCACGCGCCTCGGGCGTCTTCGTAATTATTCAGCGAGCATTCAGACGCATCTGCGCGCTCCCACTGCCAACGTATTTTTTTTATTGTCTTAAAAAATATTTTTCTTCGGTAAAGATTTGATCATAGAGCTTGTGTGGTTTATTGCGATTTAATCGTAACATTGGTTAATAAATTGTTTATTATCATATAATTTTATATTACTAAGGGCAATCCATTGGACCAGAGTATTCCAGACAGGCGTGTTGATAAAAGTAAAAGACTGCTTTAGGTCAGCACGATACGATAGCATCGTAGTGAATCCTATTTTAAAGTAGGTATGTACAATTTAAAGAAATTAGTTTTTATTTTTTTTTGTAATACCTAAAAAAATAACTGCCGAGTTACGTAGGTAAGATTTTCTCAATGATTAAAGATCACGTCATCTTTAATCTGATCAGATTAAGAAAATGAAATACCAATTCAGTTCCACATTCAACAAGCTCCTGTAATAATTCTACCAGAAAATCATCTGCTGTATGAACGAGACTTTATAATATTCTTTTGTATAAAAACGGTCGACAACGCGTCTAACCGGAGGGGATTTAATTAGACAGCGTAACCGCGACTTAATGCTCCGTGAGCAGATATAAGGGAGATTTGCAATGACGCATGGGTAATGGCGCCCAGGCCCTTTGCAAGTAATGAACATTTTTTTCTTTGTTTGAATACAGATCTGACTACGGTTGTTTGATTTTTTTGTGTTTTAGAAATCTAATAATTCACAGGCTCTTTTTTAAGCTGTTTTTTTTTAACTGCTGAAGCATTTTAACAAGGCAATTGGTCGTCACTTTGAGAAACGTTTATCAGTCTTTCAGCAAATCTAAGGGAGATTTGTACGCATGGGCAATGGCGTCCAGGCCCTTTACAATTTAACGAATTTTTTTTCTTTGGTTGGATACAGATCTCACTGTACTTATGAAAGGATCCGACGAGGTAATCATTTGCAGGCTTTTCTTTTATTCTAAAAGCTGGGAGTTATTTTATGTTTTTAAGACAAGGAAGAGAGAGAGAGAGAAGGAATGGCTATATTGGCATTTCGCGGAATCAAAATTGGTGTTTACTTTGGTCAATATAAGGCAATGCAACCTTTTTCTAGCTGATAGTTTATTTTATTTGCCCTGAAAATGGCGTAGGCAGAATGATTGCAGCAACAAAGCTTTGTATGCTTTTGAAACAACTTTCCAGCCTTCAGAAAGCAGTTAACTGTTTTGTTCTGAACTTATGAATTTCCAACTTTACCACCCACATCGGTTATCTTCAAGAGCTACTTAAACTTCCCTAGTTGGTACACTATACAGATATAATTACTTTAGAAAAACAACAGGATGATACATAAATACATAGGAATATCAGGTAACTGTATTCCGCAAAAACCAGCCTAGTGCGTGTCGAACTACGCACTGTGAAGGATTCCGTAGCCAGAATGAATATTTAGCTACACAGGCACAGTGATTTGATTCGATTTTTGATTGAGGAGCTCGTGGCTAAATAATAACAGCCACTCGGGTCGAACCTTAGGTTAAGCCGTGCTTGCCTAGGTTGGTCTGTGGATGGGTGACCACCCATTACATACCAAGTTTCCTTCGTGCTTTGGAAAGCACGTCAAGCAATTGGTCCCGGCTGCCAATTGAAGAATTTTGACAGTCGTTACAGGTAGTCAGTGGCCCAAAAAGTCTGACTACCAGTCTTACCAAGAGGAGTTACATTCATTACTATACGATATTACATTACAATGCGATAGATTACCCAGTACCAACTGGGTTGTAGAGGTCAGATAGGCAGTCGCTCCATGTAAAATATTGTTATTCAGCTGCATCCGGTTAGACTGGAAGCCGACACCAACATAGTTGAGAAAAGGCTAGGCAGATGATGCAGGCACAGATCCGTGAAAATGTGTTTGTATTTCTCAACCAAAAAAAAAAAATAAGAAAGTCAAAGCTATTTCTGCGGTTGCAATCGTAAACATTCGAATATTCAGAATCAATTTTGACTTATAAAAAAGGCACATATAAACATCATCGTCTTTATTATGAGATCCAACGATACCCCATTCTCTAATGTTTTCATTATACTCGAATGTTTTTTTTCGTCGCTCGGTTTCAAATGTACCACCTCTCCAACTGTCGTCGACCCAGAACGAATCCAACGAACCCAAGTGTAAAATGGCTGTGCCTAAAAGCGAAATAATAAGGGTTCCGTTTTTCGAGTTCCTGTAGTGCGCGTAATAAAAGACTAAGAAAGAGGGTAGACAGATTTGTCTGCTCACAATAAACAATTTTCGCCCCACCCCTTCTGCCAGTATTCCCGCGATCATGATGCTTGCAACAGCGTCGAAATATCGGGATTTCATAAATAAAGAAAATCACGGATATTATCCCGTAAGTACTTTAACTGTGGTTCCGTTTTTGCCATTTAGCTACGGAACCCTAAAAACACATATCGCGATACAGTTATGACGTTATTGCAACCGGGATGGCCGACGACACTTTTAATAAAACGGTTTACGATACAAACGACTGTTGTCGTCGACTTTTTATCTCAGCGCAATACCCGTGTTTGGTTTTGTTTTTTGTTACGTTTGTTGTATGAATAAAACAGTGCTATGCTAATTATTTGCAGTATAGTGGTAATATCGTAAAGGTTTTTAGAATTGTTGCATGTTTGCGTGGTGTATTCATTTTGTGTGATGTTTGACTTAAGCTTTATTTGGAGTGGAAAGAAGGAAAGTTGTGTGGTGTTGTCGTGATTTTTAATAACAAATGCTACATAAGGATTGTGGCGTGTTTTCCTTTCAGAGACTGGTTGAGTTTTCCGAGTTCTTTAGGAAAATAGAAGTAAATACTTGGCTAATTAGACATGGGCTGCATCAGAAATTGATTCTTACGCCCATTTACACACATACAAAACTTTTTTTCTACGACTTTTTAATAATAACAAGCCACGTGCCTGATCCCTCATAGAGAGAGGAGGTCTGTGTCCCAGCAGTGGGAACGCTGATAATGATGATTATGCCGTGCCTGTTGAAATTTCCCATTAGCAAATAAGACGAACTTTTATTCCCTTATTACAGCATTTTAGCTGCACGTTGACTGTCAGTGAATAAATGAATAAAAACCTAGATATAGTTCAACGTTTTCATTTACATACTCATGAACGAATCAGCAATGGCCATTGACATCACCAGTTACACCACAAATGCCAGTCAATTCAGTTCACTGTTCTATCAACACAATTTCCTTAATAAACCTTTATAGGCCGCTCTGTAAAGTTGAAACGAATCGTTTAAAGCGAATCGTTAACATCATGCTCAATCATCGGGTGATTGTGCACTGATTGCTTCATGCGATCAACGTTTGCACATTAGCGAGTAAACATGAGTTAACCGCTGATCAGTCGGATGACGATTAAGGGTAATGTGGCATCGGATGTCAGAAATGTATCAGTTTTTGTGCAACTTTCGTTTGAAGAAAGTTTGTTATGTTTTTAAAAGTTCCAAACACAAATTCAAAATCGGAACCTTAATAATCTAACTTTTTTGGTCTTCAGTCTCCTTGTCATTTATGAATAGTCAAAGAGCTAGCTCAGTTTTATGAATTACGTACAATATGGGAATAACAGCATCCGTTTCATAAACTTGCCAGTGTAGTTTGGTTCGAAACCTTGTTTGTTTGACCCCGATTAGATCTTGACCGTTTTTTCCGAATACGCTTTGGTCACCAAAAACCACAATCGATACAATCTACTGCGGTTGCCAACCTATCCGAGCGTCCGGATTACAAAGTTACAGGTGTTTGAAAAAGAAAAATAATAAAAATTGACTTCCTATTCCGTTAAGCCCCCAACAAGGGTGAAACTGTATTTAAATTCAATATTTTCTTCACACGTGCGCCCCCATTGTATTTCCAAGTGCAAAATATTTTGATTGACAATAAACACTACATCGAGACGAGAATGTGAATAAATAAAGGAATATTTTTCTTAGGAACATAAATAAACGTCGTGAAAATGCTTCTCTATAAAGGGGAAACATTAAAGCCTTTTGTGAAGGGATAGAAGTTTTTTAATCGCCTTGAAAATAAAAGGGCTCCATATTCACAACGGGGCGTCGTCCTCGCTTCAAAAACATAAACGTATAACTTTTGTTACATTATGTTGTTCCACAATTCATCTCCCACGAAGCAGGTGTCAAGAGGCAAAGTGAAAAGTTCTCATTGTTAGAACCCTTTTTGATGAAATATTTTCACACTTGACAACTTTTCAACGAATACGCTTACTGAAGTGTTCCCATCACCCCTTTCTGTAAAAAAGTGAACTTTATTTACAATTGAAATTTAGTCGCGGTAATGAAAAGGTAAAGGGCCAATAAGTGGTTCGATCAAATTGCATTATCACCGAGCGCCCCCTGGTGGAGGGTAGACGCAATAAATTGAATTACGAGGCCCGCAATCCCTGCGTCTATAAAAATAGCCTTTGAGTCGTTCCTTGGACGTCACATCCGTGTTCCAGGAGTAATCAAAGCGCTTTTCTTTTGAGGTATCCTCGATGGAATTCGATTGATGTAATTTAAAGGCTACCTTATTTTTTGTGCTTTGCTAGTTTCAGCGAGTTCTTAAAAAAAAAACAATCTTCTCATTTGAAAGACTAAAAAACTGAAAATAAAAAATAATTTCGTCTTTACTGCTTTACTATTCAGGATGACTTTTTATCACTTTCCAAAAGTAATGGGTAGAATAGGTTAACAGAGTAGAAGTAAATGTTATACTTAGTTTTAATTTTTCTTTGCGGAAAAAAAATTCCAAAAAAAGGAAATTACGAATTTCAAATTTCAAAAATCGATACTGAAATTCAATATTTTTCTTTTATTTTTTCAAATTTCTCTTTCTTTGTTCTAATATGAAAAGTTTACTTGAAATTAGTCGCGTTTTTGATGATAGTTTTTTTTTTTAAGCTATGGAAAAAAGAAACAAAAACTAGGTATGCCATAAGCTTCTACTCCGTTCACCTAATATACCCATTTTTATTGGAAAGTGCAAAAAAAGTCATCCGGTATTTCCGTATCTTTGTGTTAATAATAATTTAAATTGTTGATCAAAAACACGTCTTTTGCACATAAATCGCCTTTACAGTATTCGAGGAAAACTTTCTACAAAGAAAATAAGGAAAGAAACAATACAAGACTTCCCAACAAAGTCTCACGAAACTTCAACAGTTTCACCGAAGATTTAATGAATACAGATTTAATCACATGCTGTATTAAATATTCGTGTATCAGGCCGCATCCCGTCTGCGGCGGGGGAGCGAAACCGCATCGAACGGAGGGTCTTGACGCAGAACATCCTATCCGCAAAAGGTCTCATTTGCAAAACATCCGATACGCTGCATGTTCGATTCGCAAGATTAGAATGCGTGTTTGGGGGTACGAAGAACAGGGTGTAAAGCTCTTCATCCCCCATAGAAAAGGGAGGATCATCCGACCAGACGGGTGTTATGTCTGGTTGGCCACTGCCCGACAGTTGTCGGGTTCTCGTATATAGTCTTAAGTCGCGGATAACTCTGCTTGCGCGATGTAGGACTTGTCAGTTTTTCGTTTGTCGTTCGTGTCATAGATGGCGCTGTAGTACTTTTTGTTGATGTTGCTTTGTAGTGCCGCTACACGTATGAAAGAGAAAGGAGTAAATGATATTGTGACGTCTGACGGGAGAATGGAAGAAGAAAACGTGTTGCGACGACCCTAAATAGAATAGGACAAGGGCAGGAAGATTATGACCGGAATCCTTTTAGTATTTCTACTTGTCCTTCTAATACGGAGGGTTTCTCTTCGCCTGCGTCACCCCACTACTAGGTAAAAGCCTCGTAGAAGATAGCTGGACGAGCTGGAGAATACTAACAATCAGTGGTCCAAATTGGCTTTGAATCGGAAAAACTGGAAGTCATAGAGCCTAAGCTGTGGTTGTCTTTGCTTTTTTTTTCAAATTTAAATATTTTAATTCAGAATTACATCCATATATTGTTAGTAGTAGTATAACTTAGCCTAATGTTAGTATTAAATTAAATTTAAAATTAAACAACTAGAATGACAATGACCTGTTCGTTTAATGGCACACCAGTTTATTTGGTTAAGTGTGTCTGAATACTTACCCACCTTCGTAGGAGAGGAGAGTCCCACCGGTCTGAAAACACATTCAGGATGCCATTGGAGGAGGAGCGCAAGCGTGCCATCATGGAAGCACATCTCTTCCGCATGAATTGCGGCGAACCCGTCGACGCACGCTTCCGCGAACATCCCTGATGCACTAAATCGCCACAGCAACCCCAAAAGCACCCTGAATGCGTTATTGTACTTTTATTGCACTGAAATTCGAAACAATGTTCATGTTTACGCACTATTATTTACGAACCGCGTGCAGTTCATATATAGTACTTAGTACGTAAACATGAACATTGTTTGTCCAAAAGAAACTTCGATCTAGAAGAGAGAAAGAAACTTTTTCACGATTTACAAAAGGTTTGATCTGCTGATCAAACCTTTTGTAAATCGTGAAAAGTTTCTTTTTCACCATGACATTTTGCGACTCGACTTTCTGCGTCAAGACCGAACAGAGCTCGTCACGCAATCACAGGACCATTGTTACCTACCTACCACCTACCTATGAGGCTATGAGAGGATTCTGTGTTACTCAATAAAGGAGAGGAGGCGACATCGGAATTGGTATAAGTGCATTAATACGTGCGATCTGCATGGAGGTTTTAGGAAAAAGTGCGTGTTTTTCAACTTATTTTTTTAGAGGACAACTTCTTTTAGATTAAGAAGGTATTTAATAAAAGCTTTAACACTGACGTGGACTGATGACCGTTTTCACCAACACTGGGCTAGAACTAAATCAATGCTTATACACATAAATGCGCATGGATGACGCTTGCTCGGATTAACATTCTAAAAGTGCAATAAATATAATAGCATTTATTTAGTTATTTATAAGAATAATATGACTATTGTAACAGCCTGGATTCAAGCTGAGATAGGCAATTTTCCTGCCAAACCTTGTAAAAACCACAAAAAAATATTTTCTTATTAGTATGTACGCTGTTTTAATTTTTTCTTTAAAAGGTCCCTAGGAGTTTTTAATGAATATTCTTTTCTTCAGAAGGGATATTAAAACAACAGTTGGTATAATAAATTAGAAAACCCACTCAACAAGGCCTCTGAGAGCAATTTTGAATTACAAAATACTGAATACATTATACGTAAAATATTAGAAACATTATTCCTCCAAACTGGACCGCTAATGACCCGGCTTGTAGTTCTGCGGTCCGGAGACTAACTACGTCTATTGTTATTTGGACTTGTTTAAATAATTGTAGTTTAAAAGCTAAGTAATGTTGACTGCCTGAAATTCATGAAGTTCTGTATTAGCACTTTTATGTACAGTCACGACCACCAATACGTAAACACTTAACAACTTCTGTTTTAAGCTTTCACGGTTTAAAACTAAACGTTGTCACCTATGGGATATCTTCCGTGATTGTTCATTGTTTTGAGCTCCCGATATTTCGACGCTGTTGCAACGCCATGATCGCGGGTTTAGACAATAAGTTTACTTTACAACTTTACAAAGTGTTTTTCTCCCACTGTTCGGATTATAATTTCATGTTGTTACGAACATAGAATGTACTATCGAGGACACTCCCGCCTGACCACCACTAAGCTCATTTTTGCTTGCACTCGCAACATAAAAACGCTCTCTAGCCCCGCCCCGTTGACTTTGTGTAGAAAAAATGAATGAAAAGATAACGAATCGGCCGAGCGCATTGACGACGCCAAACGAGAGTTATTGTTACTTTGCGCGCCAAAGTTGACGCTTTCCTAATAGGCCCAAACTTTAAGGGGGTGTGGCTCGGCGCCTCCGCATGATTTAAGCGAACAAATTTTAAAATGGTCAGGCGGAAAAGACCCCGATAGTACTTTGGAATTCTCTCTCTCATATTTTTATGAAAAAGATCCCATGTCCAAGTTACAATCGTTATTTCTCGCGAAAATTGTTTTTAAATTTAGAAAAGTGAATGATGCTCGTGACTGTACTCACCAGAAGCCAGTGAGCGAGAAAATATGAAATATTTGTAGTTTAAGTATTACCTACCCATTGATCAATTATATATTTAACTCCAATATAAACTCAGGATAGGTTATAGCTCATGTACAGCAGAAGGACTAGAATCTCCACGATTTTAAGTTGGTTATTTTCTTTTGTAAAATCTTGATTATCGTGCTAGTTCTAGGATAGCAATGCTTGAACTTGGCGGGTTCTTATTTCAAAGATGGTAAACAAAGTAAAAAGCCTGAACACTTTTGGGATAGTGCTAGGCCAGCAAGGCTTGAACTTTGCGGGTTCTTATTTCAAAGAAAAAACAAAGTAAAAAAGCCTGAAGACTTTTGTGATAGTGCTAGGGCAGCAAGGCGTGAACTTTGCGGGTTCTTATTTAAAAAATGTGAAACAAAGTAAAAAAGCCTGAAGATTTTAGTGATAGTTGTAGGCCAGCATGGCTTGAACTTGGCGGATTGTCATTTCAAAGATGTGAAACAAAATAAAAATGTCGAAGACTTTTGTGATAGTGCTAGGGCAGCAAGGCTTGAACTTTGCGGGTTCTTATTTCAAAGATGAAAAACAAATTAAAAAAGCCTGAAAATTGTTGTGATAATTCTAGGGCAGCAAGGCTTGAACTTGGCGGGTTCTTATTTCAAAAATGTAAAACAAAGTAAAAAAAGCCTGAAGTTTTTTGTGATAGTTCTAGGGCAGCAAAGCTTGAACTTGGCGGGTTCTTATTTCAAAGATGTAAAACAAAGCAATAAGCCTGAAGATTTTTGTCTCAACCTAGTAGATATCTAACATTAAATGAAATATTCTTCTTCCACCAAACTCTTCAAAAGAACACGCTACGTTAATAAAATAGCACAGGCGTCCAGTTTATCTAAATAAAACAACAATGTTGTAATTATGTAACGAACTTGGACTGGGGTGGTGTTCACTGATAAAATATTTATGTACTTGTTCCACGTTGCACCCCGTTTTGAAGGGTTGTCGAAGTTTTCAAGTAAACAAAATGAGAGCCAGCCTTATTTTCCTAGTACTACTTGAACTTTGAATTATGCGGTTTTGTGTTCCCTATTATTTTTGCGTATTTTGAGCCTGTTTGCATTTAAAATGACTTAGTGCTGTTTTTGGACGTACAATATGTAATTTTGGGACGAAGTTACTCGATGTTTTGTAAAGATGTGTGGGAAATGAGTTTCCCTAAGGCGCGGGACAAACACAAGAGACGTCGCACTACTCTGAAATTTCATACAAAATGTATAGAAGGGGTGAGGCGCGAGACATACTAAGACGGCGGAGTGCGGGCGCGGTGCCGTCGCCACTTCCTCGCCCTCGACGCACCTGCAGTTAGCAGTGGCATGCCGACAGTGCGACACAGGAGTGAACTAGACGGAAATATATAACGAAAATGCGTGACGATATATAACTTTAACCACCCAAATGCATCCCTGTGTTCGCCCGCGCCTCGCCTTTCCGACACCGTTAGCGCGCCTGTTCTGTGCTGCACCCGCGCCGCGCCCGCTCCTCGCCCGCGCCTCGCCCGCGCTTCGACACCTCTTTGATTTGTCCCGCGCCTAAAAGTTCGTTCTAATCGGTATAGAAAAAACGCAGACGCAGCTCCGACACTAAAATCTGACAATGTATTGAAGTATCTGTTTTTGTCCAGAGTCCACAATCTGTCCATACAGGTTTGACCAAATCATTACAGCAAAGAGAATTAGGTGTGATGAGGAGGGACGAATCACATGTGACTAAAAGAGTAATAAAAATGTTGATAGATGGAGAGGGAGAGGAAGATCAGAGAAATGATGGATGAATTGTGTGAGGAATGATATGAAATAAAAAAGGAGTAAATGATAACGTATGGTTGACAGAGGAGAATGGAAGAAGAAAACGTGTTGCGCCGACCCCAAGTAAAATGATGAACTAGAGCGGGAAGATGATGATGATGATACAGCAGAGAGAATTAATGCAAAGTTGGAATCAATTTAAGTACAATACACTATTATTTTTGGGTCGTTCTGGAACCGCAAGCCATAAACTCGATCATCGAACTCGGAACGATTGGGACTGTTTTTTTTTAAATAACAATAAAAAAAATTGAGAGGTTTTCTTTTTGAGATATTAAAAAAAAAACTTAGTTTCCAAGAACTATATAGATGGCGTTGAACTTACTATGATAGTTGGTGCCAAAGCCAAAACCATAGAGATAGAAAGAAATATGGAGGGGCCCCGATATTCTATACCTACATTTGCATAGACAAATGTGAGTGAAATACGAAACAGAATGTGAAATATCGTTTTGCTTCATTCTATTTAATGTGGGAATCGTATTTGATAAAAGAGACAACAATATTTCAGCTGTTGCTCTTAATGACAACATTTTGTTGTGACGTAGTAACAGTTGTAGGTAAGTGCCGTATCCGCCATATTATGCGACGAGTTTTGTGGTAGTTCTGCTGTCAAATGAGTGTTTACTTTTGCAAATTATTAGGATTTGTGAGAAAATTACGAAGAGTTTATCTATAAAATTTGCACGTATATGGTGGAAAACAGCTATTCAACATGCCTGCGTGTTGTGTTATGATGTGTTGTGCAAGAAAGAAGGAAAATCAACCTAAATTGTCTTTTCACAGGTTAGTAGCCGGTTTTCATGAATTATTACACATAGTAATAAACTTTTGATGAAAAAAATGCTAAGGGATCGTGAATTTATGACTGTAGTGTTCATATTTGGGCTTATTTTCGTCCAACAGACCTTTTTTTAATTTCATAATTTCATTCCTTTGTTTACAATAATATGTCATGGTGGAATAGTGTGGTACCGTTGCGGTAATATTTTCCGATACTTGTTCCTTCGCTGTGCTGGTACGATATCGGTATAGTACATACGTGTGCTAATGGGTCGAAAAAAGATTATAATTGTTCGCACGCAAATTAGGTACGCGTTATGACTGACGAATTTGACGTGGAGTTACGGACATCAGCCCGTTACACAATACTAAACAAATATTGCATAACGAAATTCCTATTTTTTTCAGGCATCCATCAAAAAACAACATCAAGAGTCATCTGTTTTCTGTGAGACCAGCAACGTTAAAAAATCTGATGATTGCCTAGGTTGGACTGTGGATGGGTGACCACCCATTACATACCGAGTTTCCTCCGTGCCTCGGAAAGCAGTTTTTGAGCAAACTAACATTGTTTAGAAACGAATAGGTAGTTTGTTTTATTTTGATATACATAATATTGTTGTTTTCATACCAAATGTTTATTGAATAAATAAAACACATGTTGATTTTTACCGAAGTTTTATTTAATGAATAACTAAAAACGAGGTGCGATACTCAATTAATGTTTGCGTTTACATATTTAAAAAAATAATCTGCATAGTATGAGCAATTAAAGCTGGTAAGTTGATTTTTGACATACTTATGTGTATTGGTATGTTTGTAAAATATTACAAGAAATGCAATTTACAAAGACCAATAACTATTTTCGTACCCACCAAATTAGTATCCTTCGAATTGGCCAGGAAATGAAATTACTGTATCTGGCAAACCTAGTCCGCATACCTACTAGAAGCTACAGACCACATATAAAATAAGCAAAAGCGCAAAAGTGATGCGACTAAAATTGTTTATAAATTCTGTGCAGAAAAAACACTACATTTAATAACGGTCAGATATCAGAAGAGCATTAAACTTACTCATTTTTAGGGTTCCGTACCCAAAGGGTAAAAAAAATAAAACCGACTTCAAAAAACACAAAAAAGTGAAAAATAACTTTAGGTTCAGAAGTCGGTGACTTTTGTTTGATTCATTTAGTTTTTTTTGTCACCGACTTCTGAACCTAAAGTTATTTTTCACCTTTTTTGTTTTTTGAAGTCGGTTTTATTTTTTTGCAAAAAAGTTTTGTTATTTTTCCATTTTTAGTTGTAATATCCTATACAAATATTTGCTATGCATTTATTTTACATTGTTAACAATACATGTCATGGTAATAGGCTTATCCCTAATACATTGAGCTTAACATACCTAAACTGTCGAAATTTGGGTATATTGTACACATCTGCGTACCCCTCAGAGCATACAGGCGTGATGTTACGTCATGATGTCGTATAAACAATAAACATCCAAGCGATTGCAGCAATCACGACCGATTTACTGTCTATTTATGAAGAGTTCCATCATATATCTCCGAAGATCAGCATCAGATCTTCACCAAATTTAAATGCGACCATCTCAAGAGTATACTCTTTCAAATAAAAAAAGAATTTTGAGAATCGCTTCACAAATGGAGGTGAAATTGGTGAACATACATGAAATTATACCACACAGCTGAAGTAAAAATGTTCATAAAATGAAAACTACTGAGCCAAACTATGTTAAATTTTTATGGGACCAAATGGCAACTATTCCGCATCAAACTAAAAAAGAATCACGTAAATCGGATCATAAATGCCAGCGTAATCGGTGTACATACATAAAAAAAAAAAAAAAAAAAAAAAAAAAAATACCAATCGAATTGAGAACCTCCTCCTTTTGGAAGTCGGTTAAAAACGGAACCCTATTACTAAGACTTCGCTGTCTGTCCGTCTGTCTGTCCGTCTGTCCGTCTATCTGTCACCAGGCTGTATCTCATGAACCGTGACAGCTAGACAGTTGAAATTTTCACAGATGATGTATTTGTGTTGCCGCTATAACAACAAATACTAAAAACAGAATAAAATTAATATTTAAGGGCAACAAACGTGTTTTTTTTGCCCTTTTTTGATAGCAATGGTACGGAACCCTTCGTGCGCGAGTCCGACTCGCACTTGGCCGGTTTTTTTTGTTACAACAGACTGTAAGAATCTATGCTATAATAATATAGAGGAAAGATTTGATTTTTTGTTCGTGTGTTTGTTACGATTTAACTCAAGAACTGTTAAAAATTATTTTACCATTAGAAAGCTACATCTTTACCGAGTAACATAGGATATAAATTATATTGATGTCATGCAAATTAGCCGAGGAGCTATCACAATTTTCGCGGGCGAAGTGCTTAGTAAATTATAAATATGATTCAAACGTGATATCTAGTAAGACTCTTAAAACTATTATGTAGTATTAGTATCGATACTTATTATAGTAACACTATATTCCCTAATTGGTACATCCCTATCATTGGCAGCCATTTTATGAGAAATTTTGTGGCACCTTTTTTTTGTAGGTATTTCCAGTCCATCTACTTCTCAAGCCAATGGCCAAAACGCTTGGAAAAAAAAACATTGTGTCACGTCACATACTCTCGTTGACTGACACTTTCATTTGCTTAACCTTCCGAATAAAACCTAGTTTTCTCGCGCTTTGTTAAAATCAGTTTTTTTAGGTTCCATTCCTTGCATTATCATACTAACTCCTAGGGCCATCTATCCAGCGACTAGGGAAGAGCTAAAAAGAAAATCCCTCATTATAAATTTAATTTCTCGTGTTTTTTTTTTCAAAAAATGACAATAAAAAAATATCACGAAAAATTAAATTTGGGTATAAAAATAAAAATAGTCCCAATTGTTTTGAGTTCGATGATCGAGTTTATGGCTTGACCTAAAATTAACCGTGTAGTTATACTGAGCGACAATTTTCTAGTGTTTATTCGACTGAACTATATTTAGACAAATCATTAATCTGGAGAACAGGAAACTTCAGTCAAGGGAAATACGACGTCCTGATGAAAGGGGCGGAAATCATCATATATCATAATTATTTAGTTGAAACTTGAAAGTGTACCTACTTCCTACTTTCTAAGCTAACTGAAGAACATGAAAACTATCTAAATCTAAGATCCATATCAGTGGCGGACGTTAAGAAACAGTGCGCTCCATGCAAACTTCAGAATTTAAGTCTTATTTAGTGAGACTATAAACTGTCTAAGACATACGCAAAGTTTAGCTGGGTATGTACTCCGTTGCTGCTTACACATTTTTATTAGTGACCGTAAAAAGCATAAAGTTTCCAGTAGACCGTATTGCTAAGATCTCAGGCTACTTTACCCGATTCGACGTAAATAGATAAAATTAATGAACTTCGTAAAACAAATCTCTTGAAAGATAAAATAAAATTTTCCTCCAAGGAAATATAGAATAAACAGTCTTGATACTTGGTACTTGGAACTTCAGTAGTCGAGGCTCTGCATATAAACTACTGTCTTTGGGTTTGAGCATAGAATATGAATTGACTGTAGAAGCGATCCTCATAAACTTTCCGTTGGGCGTGTGTGCAGTGAATGCCACCAAAGTACATAAAAGTATAATTATGCAACGAACGCTCAATCAATTAATTACTCAGGTTACCGCTGTAGGCTTCTAATTTGTGAGACAACACCTGGTTCTATTTCTTCTAATTCTATTCTGTCCAGAAGGACTAGACAAAATTACATTATTCAACCATCAATGAAGAAAAAAGTCATAACGATGATGGAAATGTCAAAAATGTGTGGTATTAACATGCATCAGTCATACCGAACAGCTATGTGTAACAAATCCCCCTAGCACAGATAGTATAATACTTCGTACAGATACCCAATCCCACACAAAGAAATGACACCTCCGTAAGTCTGGTAATTGCTCTGGTTATTTTTTGTTTTCCATTACATTGCCACAGACTGGAGTTTTACAACGCCATCTAGGAGTCCACCTAGAGGTTCGATCGATGCAAAGTGGCATTGACTTTGAGTAGATGGCGCTGTTTTTAAATAGATTCTCACCATCGCGTTTTTCTACAAAAACGAAACGCTTTGATAGCGACATCCACTTTTCGATGCTCTTTGGATATCATTTTAAGGCACCTTCTAAGTTGACCCTAGTGAAAATAGAAGTCCTGTTTTCACTGGGGTCAACATAGAAGGCGCCTTCTTACAATGTTGAACAGTTTCTTTCGCCCAGAAATTGCGGGCCTTTTTGCGGTCGGTGTTCTGGTTTCGTTTCTATTAAAATTCCTTAGTCTATGGCTTTAAGGTAGCGCCATGTTAAGGATTTATTGTTCTTCGGAGAATGTTCGCCGCGTAGCTAAGATCTGTTTTATTAAAACGAAGAGATTATGTCTAGGGCTTCGAGGTAGGGCTTGTGTAAGTGAAATATTGGTTGCAAAATGATTTTATCTTGAGGTAGGTTGGGCTTTATTATTTGAATTAGATAATATTATGTTTAACAATAGCGGTATGGGTGATGGCCACGCTTTGATTTCGGGGACGTCATCATTAATAGAAAATCAGACCAGGACTGTTGTCTCCTTAGTATCGAATAGGGTATTTGTTTTTATCAAAAGCTTATCTACATATCTTCCTCCCATCAAGGGAGAGGCTTATGTCCAGCAGTGGACGTTATGGGCTGTTGTTGTTGTTGTTGTTGTTGTATCTACATATAATTATTATTATGTTCTCTACAAAAGAAAGTCACTTAAAAGACTATAAAATGCTTAAAATGAGTACGAGATTAGTAATTTTTTAGTTTATTGAATAAAAGTGGTAATTTTCCCATGCAAAATAATAATATTAAACCTTTTTACGTTTTTCTTCATCAAAAACCCCTCAGTGCTCTTTGAATTAGGTAAATGAAAACTCAACCGCCTCTCAAAATCGTTTGCCTCTTTAAACAAAACGACTCAATCCCTTTTAATAACAAAACGAAACCCTTCAAAAACTGCACAAAGGCCCATAATTCTGTGGTTTTCCTTAAAATAAGCGAAAACTGAAGGTAAGGAACCCAAGACACAGCAGGGTTCCGTATAATTGAGTGCATAAATCAAACGCCATCGGAATGAGATGTGATCTTTCATAACTTTACTGTGAAATAGTCGAGCCTATAAATGAATACAAAAAAGATAGATCCAGAAGGTCAGTATCATAATACGAGCGAAAATGCAGGCACATTACACTCGCGACTAAGTACAGCCGAGTCCTAACCAAAGCCACCGTCGTCTCACGAACAGGTGACCGGAACGTTCAGTTTTGTCGGCGAACCTGAATTTGCGGTCACAGCGAGAGAGGACGCTTTCTGGTTTTCAGAACAAATGAGTGACATTTTTATAAACGCGATGTTCGCATATACGCGTGACCGATCGCTTTGGTTTGGCCACGTGGTAAGACGAGTGCAATGCAAGGGAACTCGTGACTGGCATTTCTTTCGTTGACATGTTTGAGTCCTACGCTAGGGAGGTGATGATGTTTGAGTCCCACGTCTCTGCGCACACATAAACGTGCTTACGTAGATTTGTGTCTTCTTAGGGTTCCGTACTCAAACATGTCAACGAAAGAAATGCCAGTCACGAGTTCCCTTGCATTGCACTCGATGCAAGTGAACTCGTGACTGGCATTTCTTTCGTTGTCATGTTTGAGTCCTACGCTAGGGAGGTGATGATGTTTTGAGTCCCACGTCTCTGCGCACACATAAACGTGCTTACGTAGATTTGTGTCTTCTTAGGGTTCCGTACCTCAAAAGGTAATAACACTCCTTTTTTTGGGCAGTCGTGTAAAAAAAGGAACCTTTATAGGATCACTCTCTTGTTCGTCTGTCTGTCCGTGTGTCAACACCGATTTTCTCAGGAACGGGTGGACCTAGCAAGTTGAAATTTATACCAGATACTGATGTCTATAGTCCCTATTGTTTATAAAAATCAAGGCCATGAGTCAACACGATAAAAATATATATGGGCTAATTTAGATTTTCGCGAAAACTTGTAAGTAAGTACCAAAATTTACCTTTATTTTTAACTTTTTGTTTTCGGAATTTTCCTTTTACTTGTGCTTTACACTTACTACTAGCTTTTAACCAAAATTGACAATTCTAGGTCAACCGGAAGTACCCCGAGATTTTGGTTCGAAAATCTATATTATGGTAGTTCCCGTTGACCTAGAATCATGAAATTTGGCGAGAAGTCAATTTGAATTCGTCTTACAGCACATGTAAAGGCAAAAATCGTAATTATGTAGTTCAATAAAAAAATACCTACAAGATTATACGGAACCTTCTGTGCGCGAGTCCAACTCATACTTGGCCGGTTTTTTCCCTCATTGTATGGAACCTAGCCTTCTGTACTTATTTATGTTGTTCTATGAAAAAGTGATGGGGGAACAGAATGGCTAAGCCATAGCTTGTCTGATAAAAAGTGTTAGATGTGCGAGTTGAGGAGATAAAGTGTTGTTTTAAGTTGTTGTGGTGCTGTTGCCATGGTGATGGCCGAATGGATAGTCGTGTGTAGTGTTGGGCAATGATAATAATCCGGCTAATAATCACTTGGCTAATAATCGATTAAAAGCAGTTAGTAGCCATTAATAGCAATTATGGATGATAACCCCGCAAATTTCCTTTCATAGTTTTCCGGCCTAGGACTGTCAGATTAGACTTCATTTTCATCATTTCATTATCATCTTTCTTTTTAGTAAATAAATGTGCAATTTAAAACTTTTCAATCAGCTATTTACATTGATTTTGGAAATTAGATTTTTTTATGCACTTAGTTTTTTTTTTAATTCTTCATCATCATCATCATTTCAGCCGAAAGACGTCCACTGCTGGACATAGGCCTCCCCCAAGTGTCGCCACATTGACCGGTTCCATGCGACTCGCATCCAGCGGATTCCCGCAACCTTCACCAGGTCATCGGTCCACCTAGTGGGAGGCCTTCCAATGCAACGTCTTCCGGTTCGCGGTCGCGACTCCAGAACTTTTCGGCCCCATCGGCCATCCGTTCTGCGAGCAATGTGCCCTGCCCACTGCCACTTAAGTTTGGCAATTCTTCGGGCTACGTCGGTAACCTTTGTTCTCTTGCGGATGTCTTCATTTCTGATTCGATCAAGCAAGGAAACTCTGAGCATAGCCCTCTCCATTTCTCTTTGCGTGACTTTAAGCCTTCTGATGAGGCCCATTGTGAGCGACCACGTTTCGGTCCCGTATGTAATCACTGGCAACACACACTGGTCACAGACTTTCGTCTTGAGACACTCCGGTAAGTTGGACGAGAAGATACCGCGCAACTTCCCGAACGCTGCCCAGCCGAGTCGGATTCGACGATTGACCTCTTTCTCGAAGTTAGACCTACCTAGCTGGACCGTTTGTTTCAGGTACACATAATCGTCTACAACTTCGAGTGTAGAGTCTCCGATCTTGATAGGAGTGGGTGTGACATGGGCATTCAACATGACCTGGGTTTTGTCCATGTTTATTTTAAGACCCACTCTTCCGGAGGCTCTACTGAGGTCATCGAGCATTATACTGAGGTCCTCCATGGTCTCAGCCATGACCACTATATCCTCGGCAAACCGAAGGTGAGTGATGTACTCGCCATTGACGTTGATACCTAGCCCTCTCCAGTCCAGAACCTTGAATACATCCTCCAGTGCAGCGGTAAACAGTTTCGGAGTAATGACGTCTCCCTGTCTCACACCTCGCTGCAGGAGGATAGAGGAGGTCCAGAGGCTTGGTCCTGAAGTCGGACTGACATGGTGGCGTTTTTGTACAACACCTCGATGTACCGATAGTCGATTTGACACTGTGTTGGAGAGACTGCAGTACAACCCAGGTCTCGATCGAATCGAAGGCTTTCTCGTAGTCCACAAACGCTAAACAGAGGGGCAGGTTATACTCTTCGGTTGTCTGTATAACTTGCCGCAGTGTATGTGGTCCACGGCGTTAAAGCCTTTTCGGAAACCGGCTTGTTCGGGAGGCTGGAAATCGTCAAACCTGCGTGCGAGACGATTCGTTATGACTCTAGAAAACAACTTGTAGACATGGCCTAGAAGTGAGATGGGCCTATAATTCTTCAACCGGGCATTGTCACCTTTCTTGAAGAAGAGCATCACCACACCCCTGCACCATGCCTATGGCGTTTTTCCCTCAAGTATGACGGAATTAAACAGCTTCTGAAGGGTAGGGTATAGTAAGGGAATTCTTAATCAGTCATTTATTTGGGATATTTTTTTGATTTTTTTTTAAGTTTTTTTAATCTCGTTTATTTGTTTTTTTTTGTATGTTGCTCAAAAATATTTTTCAGCCTAATTACTGCTAGAAACACTGGATTCTTCAAAATCTCCTAAGTTTGGTACATCGATTGGATCGGACGCTAATGGATCTATTTCTGGTGTATTAAGGTTGTTTGATTGTTCTTTGGTCTAACCATTAAATGATTATACACACAAACCAGGAACACACGGAAAAGGCCTTCTTCACCGAATCATATCAGACGACGTACTGATTCCGGATTCGGTTGGCGTCGCTGTAGTGCAGTTCATGCATCTCTTTCTGGCACGAATAAATATTAGCGCCAGAAAGATATAGCACGAGAAACGGGGGTGCGGGGATGCATGTTACCTACTAACCGCTTGGGTATTTTCCATTGTTTATAATTTACCTACGTCGTATTCACAGAAAAGAGCTAATAAGTAACTTACAATTTTATTATGTAAGTTACTTATTAGCTCTTTTTAGGGTTCCGTACCCAAAGGGTAAAAACGGAACCCTATTACTAAGACTTCGCTGTCTGTCCGTCTGTCCGTCTGTCCGTCTGTCCGTCTGTCCGTCTGTCTGTCACCAGGCTGTATCTCATGAACCGTGACAGCTAGACAGTTGAAATTTTCACAGATGATGTATTTCTGTTGCCGCTATAACAACAAATACTAAAAACAGAATAAAATTAATATTTAAGGGGGGCTCCCATACAACAAACGTGATTTTTTTGCCCTTTTTTTGATAATAATGGTACGGAACCCTTCGTGCGCGAGTCCGACTCGCACTTGGCCGGTTTTTTCTGTTGTACCTTACATTTTTACGTATCGGTTAAAATTTATTTGTTTAGGTATACATACACCTACATATTTAGCTAGCTTTGATAAGTCAAGTAATTAATTAGGTAGATGGTTAAATTACAAAGCGATGTGTCAATAGTAATTATGGTTTTTATAGTATTGGATCTCTAAATTAACAAAACTGAATTTCCCGAAAGATGTGTATTTATTTTATTATCAACACTTTTTCACATACAAAAAGTGAAAATAAATAAAAAGAATAACAATACATTGAATCACACTGCGTACACGCACCCAATATTTGTTAACACCCACAGATTTTGCAATAAAACAAAAAAAAGCATTTATTTTTTTAACAATACATTAATAGCAGGGTTATCATCCATTGCAAGGCTATTAATGGCTATTAATGGATTATAATCGATAATAACTCAAACCATCCGGCTATTAACCCAACACTAGTCGTGTGTTGGTAACGGTAGTTGTGTAGGGGTTCGAGGAAATGAGTTTCTTCCGGTTGAGGTAATGACTTTAACTGGATAGTATCACGGTTTGAGCATTAGATTTTTTAATATTTGATGAGATATGATAAAGTTAGATTCTAACACTGTTTTAAGCTTTCACGGTTCATAACTAACTATACTACAAATGTCACTTACGGGATATCTTCCGTGATTATTTTTTATTTTTGAGCTCCCGATATTTCGACGCTGTTGCAAGCGCCATGATCGCGGGTTAACAACACACATTTGACATTTGTAGTATAGTTAGATTCTAGTTTACTTCTGTTCCTTTTCCAAGACTTAATATTGGTTTGTCGAAAGCGCAAGACAAAATTCAAAGACCCGTGTAAATAGCCAAGTTCAAGTTTTCTTAACTTTAAAAAGTTTTAAGTTGATCAAAATATGATATGCAAACGCATTATCTAAAGATTATAATTCTATGAAAACATGGGGAAATAGCCGTGTGGTATCCGGCAGAGTAGAATAGAACCAACCCATCACACTCACGGGTGTCGTATAAGGCGACTAATGTCTGAGGCAGAACACCTTGCGCCTCCGTAGAGCAAAGAATGGGCAGCAGCGTTTTCTGTTGGTCTTTCATCACTGCGATCTCCAATCCGCCTGCCAAGCGTGGAGATTACGGCAAATTCCTCCCATCATGGGAGAGGCTTGTGTCCAGCAGTGGACGTTATAGGCTGTTGTTGTTATTGTTGTTGTATGGTGAAATGAGATTTGTAGCCTGATACTTATATAACTATTTATTTAGGTATCAGGTTACAAATCATATTTACCTTTGCGCTTCCCCCTGTTTCTGTGGAATAAAATTTTCTTTTTTCTCACATTTTTTGTATGGATAAACTGCCAAAAATGTAATATTATTCTTCGCTTAAAGTTATGTAACAGTAGTCGTTGCAATTTTTTATATTTTCCAGAAAAAAATCTGAACGGAATGTGCATCTAAGTTCATAATATGTCTGTTTATGGACTACATAAAATAAAATAACTTTTCCTTTACCAACAAGTTGAGAGGTATTCTTAAAATAAAACCCAATCTTTTATGTTTCATCTTAACGTCTCTACCCTCGCTCTCAGTTAAGACCATGCACAACTACCAGATAAGTGCCTCCTCAAACCACACTTTACTGTCAGCTAGTGCAATTCACTGACAAGAACATCCTTTTAATTATCCTTGAAGTTTTTATATAGACCAGTTATATTATCGCAATATGGAATACTTACTAGTGGTAACTTCACTAACTGCAAAGGATGATAGTAAGGTATGACGACATTATTGCAAGACGTAGTAACGCATACTGTTTTGACATCTATAAAAGAGTACAAAAGAGTACAAAGAGTACAGAACGCTTGCGCGCGGTTTTGCTACAATATTCCTCGGCGAGGTCACGTAACGCCTTTTCTAAACAAGCATAATTCATTAAAAATTAAGTCCAGACGTAAACTACACTTGGCATGCCTCCTGTTCGGTGTGGTTAAATATAAAAAACCTGACTATTTGTACAACAAATTAAGTTGGTTAACTAGTAGACGCGAATGTGGGAGAAGGCAATGCTCGCAACAACTGTCGACTCAGTCTCATAACACAGCAGCTTTCAGGGGTAGCTTTCGCTATGCGGCTTCCAAAGTGTGGAATAACCTGCCACCACCAATCAGAATGATCAGCACAATAGATACATTCAGAAGTCGTTTACGGCAGTATCTTATGGAATCGCAACGGAAGTTAGATATGGTCGCACTGAATGAATCAATTATTTGACGTACACACCATCCTACCTACCTACCTAATTATGTATCTTTGTCGACTAACGATGCACAAAAGTATAATTAGCTGATGTATACAGTTATTCTGCTCACGCTCACGTTCGGCTCGCTTGGGATTATACCACTTGTATCCTCAGCTGGTCCTCAAAGGGTGGTGTCGTGATATCCACGGCGCCGCACCGAGACATCGCATTTGGTGAGACCTGCGGTATGTAAAAATAGCACACTTCAATAACCGCCTATTGTTTATTATTTAACCTAAACAAGTATACATTGCAGCAACGCATGAGCACGTTCTTACCCAATGTGACTGGCCCACTTGCATGCGACTGGAACAAACGGCGCGGCGTCGGGATGGCTCCTCACCCTCATGTCTGGCAGTGGCTGATCCCGAGTGTGACCTGTGCCACTGTCTTGAGTTATGGCATCTGGAAAATGCTAAAATCTATTATATAATGACAAAGGTGTCAATTCATTTCATTTTACAATTTAATATAACACTTTGTATACCAGTTATCTTACCTTTTTACCCGACTGCGGTGAAGACCAAAAGGAGGGTTATTTTAGATTATTTTTTGTGTTCTTCGTATAATCCCATTGCATTGCCGTCGGAAATGCAATACTTGATGTACTTATAGGTATACCCACACGATAACCATCACATTTACAAATTATTAGTCCGTTAGCTTTAACAAATTGATAATAATATGAGTCCACTGCGCTCGGCTGCTTGCAGCGTATTGAGCGACGAAGTGCTCGGATTAATGAAATATTATGCGATCACAAGTTGGGAACTTGCTAAACCGGTTTGTTTCTATGCGTCCATTTCATTTATTTGAGTGCCTTTTGTTTTTGTTTTGTCTTGCACTTTTTATTAATCATGTAGTTTTATAATTTGTTACTATTTTGCACACTAATTTATTCTATTTAAGTATCTATTCATACATGACACACAATTACACATACCTATAACACAAAGAACAAAACTGTTTTACGTCCGTCACATCACCATCTCAGGTCCAGTTGAAAACCAGCGTCGGGCACTAGTTGCTCGGCAGTTTGCTGAACTGGGCCTATTTGGCGCAGCCGTGAGACACACAATATTATCTCATTTTTTCTGTCTCGTTTTAAGTTTTTATTATGTAGTTTTAATTTTAAGTTTACTCTTTTTTGTTTTTACTTTTTTTATTTGTTATTTGTTGTGTGCATTTACGGCATGTGCCGAATAAACATGTTTTCTTTCTTTCTTTCTTACATCTATCAAAGGTGCGTTACCGCTAGTAAGACGGAACTTAATAAGCCTCCGTACATAAAGTACTAAGTCAGTTTTGACAAAATGCCTAGATGTGTGTAGAATACTTAGAAATGGGCAGGTATTTGACTGACTAGTACTTAGTTTATCCAAATAATACTTATTTCAATAGCTAATTGGAGAAGCAAATTCCATTACTATTTTAGTTTTTTTTTTTATAAATTGTTTTATTTGCCTATTCTGTCCCACTGTTGGGCAAAGGCCTCCCCCCATTCCTTTCCAACTCTTTAGGTGCTTTGCCTTGTCTGGCTAATCAGTCAAGAACTAAATTAATAATTTATATAGGAAATAATCTAACCTATATAGGGCTGCTACATACACCCAGCCTGGTCAGCCTGATCCAGTACAGGCCTACCCGAACATATATATATATTTACATTATTTTAATTTTCAAAACCTGGACATGGACCTTTAAAATAAAATAAACTAAAAATAGCCTTTATTCTACCACAATTTAACAATTGCATATTTGAACGTAGCTTTCAAAATAATCACAATCTAAGCAATTTGCATTTAAGTTTTAAATTAATATCATTAATGAATAAAATATAAATTATCACTTTCGTACATAAATTAATTTCATTATTGAATACAGATTTATAAATTATTACTTTCATACATAAATTTATTTCATTAACGAATAAAAATTATAAAATACCATTTTCATACATTAATTAATTTCATTATTGAATAAAATTTAAAAAATATCATTTTCATGCAGTATTGTAAAATTGTAATTATTATATATTTTCTTTATTTAATTTGTTGAAGTCGCCTCTTTGGCGTAGGACATGGACCTTTAGTTGCCATCAATTTCTTAATGATTTTAACCCCCAGTACCTTACACCATCTTCAAAATACCGCATACAATAACCAGCCCGCAAAATACACTTTATAGCTCGTTCCACATATGGTCGAAGCTCGTAAATATTAAATAACAGCTTAACAAAAGTGCTGGGCCGGATTTATGTCTCAATATCGCGCGACCCTTGGCACCTGCCTGCCTCTTTATATTACTCTATTGATTCATATACGTTAATAGCTTTACATCACGCAAGGCAATTAAGTATGTTTGGTATACTTTGAGGTTTATCAGGTAACGATCATTATCGAATATCCTTGAAAAAATCATGAAAGCGTACCCTTGTAAGCTTAGTAGAAGGATTTATTTCACTAATAATGTATGGGTAGAAGTAGGACAAAGCAATTCTCTGCAAAAAATGTGGCAGTGAATTGGTACCGGTTAGTATGTTCTTGATATAATTGCGTCACCTTTTATTGTCGACTCATGAAAAAGGTTTACCATTTTTTTTATTTATTCGGATGGGAAATCATCAAATGACCCTTCCCACTCTTACCCGTCGACACGGCCTGTCGTCATCATAAGACGGACGGACGGCAAGCTAGCCCATAGCTCACCGTCCACAGGCCCGCGCCTACAGTGGCCGGGGGCCACCACGTGGTCTTTTAGGGCGCGTTCAGATAATGGGCGGCTCGTCATCTCAAGGACCACGCCCACACCGGGGCTTTGAAAAGGGCCATGCACCGCACGATCCCCGCGTTAGCCTCCGGAGGGCTCCATACCTCAGTCGGCAAAAACCGAAACCTTATAGGATCACTTTGGTCGTCTGTCCATCAGATCTGTCAAGACCCTTTTTCTCAAGAAGGCGTGGAGGTATCAAGCTAAAGTTAACATTAAACTTATATTGTCACTTACGGGATATCTTCCGTGATTGTTCATTGTTTTGAGCTCCCGATATTTCAACGCTGTTGCAAGCGCCATGATCGCGGGTTGAACAATCACGGAAGATGTCCCGTAAGTGACAATATAAGTTTAGTTTTAAACCGTGAAAGCTTAAAACAGTGTTTAAAATGAACATTGATCAAATATCCAAGTCTGCTACTTACCTCTTGGAGCAGTGAATCAAACTTCTTAGTCAACGCGATCAAAAGATATGATCGTTTATGTCGCATTTATGTCCCTCCATTCCATCCATTTCTGAATCTTCTGATGAGAGTCAGTCAATAAAATCCAGAATAGACGAAACTCTGTCTCAAAACTTTAGGACCTAAGACTAAGTATAATTTATCTAGGACCTAAAAGATATATTTAAATGTAATTCACCAAATTGAGGTCGCAATTTGTAATCTAAACAAGAGCTAGCTTCATAACAAAACAATAGAACGGAGTTAGCAATTGACATGCAGTGCGGTGTCCACGAAGTTGGCGGCCGCTGGGACATTTACTTAATTCTAGGCTGTAACGAGAGTTGCCAACGTCTAGCTTGTTTGTTTATGAAGACGTGACATGTTTAGCTACTGATTCGATATTTCTTTTGTGTTTTAGCTGTTTATTTATTATAAACACTGTTGTACACTACAAAAAGGAAAAACATATTCTGTATTTAGTGTTGGGCTGCAAATTAATCAGTTTATGTAAATTTATTTTGGAGTAATGTAGTCCGCACGTCATTAACCTTGATTTTAACTTAACTTAAGTTTCCTGTTAAAAAGTATTCTGAAAGATCTACTACAAAAAATTAATCCCTCCATTTAATTTTTGTTCTATTTAACGTCTTTTTGCATTAACTTGGATTTTTCATAAAACTCAGATAGCTTCAGAACTGACTGCCCTTTTTCACACGTGGAGGCCTTTTATGTCAATACATTTTCTTTCGTATCACTATATTACTGTATACGTGATACTTTTTATCTAAACATACACGCACCTAACAATGTAACGCAAAACAGTTCCCAAAATAATATTTTTGAATACAAACACCCATTGTTGTCCCAATCTCTTTGTTATATGACACGTTTAGTTAACGCTAACAGACTTCAGATGTGAACTTACTTCTAAATTCATTTAAACTTTTCCCGTTAGCTTTAGGTGGAACAAAACGCTAACGTCCCTCTAAAAGCCGCGACCCAACAGAAACAACGGTTGAATATGTCGCTGCAATATATTCTGTTCTATAATTAATTAAAACAACAAAGTTTCAAGTACATTTCCGTTTGACACAGCCCTACGTAATTAGGTTGCACGGTAACTTTGTAAATGACGTTAAGTTACAATGTAGTCGTATCCATTTGTCTTATTAGATGGTTTCTAGTACCTTTGAGTGGCTATAAAAATAAGTTGGTTACATTGTAGAGATGAGATCTGAGCCAGAAAATTGCATTTGTTTGATATGTACCTACATATAGATAATTCCTACCACAACTCTAGGGATCTCTCTTCGCATAAGCATACCCAGAATATAATGTTCCCACTGCTGGGTCACAGGCCTCCTTTCTTTGAGAGGGAATAGGCTGTAATTTATTTACCATGCGTATCTAGTGCGATTTTTGGTTTTAGGACATGCCGGTTTCCTCACGATGGGTGATCTCATGGCGACATGGAGAGAGCGACTGTCGCAACCCCGTGCAGGGCACGCCACAATTGTGGAGATAAGTCCCCTCTTTGAGGAGTGGCTTGAGAGACGCCACGGCGTCCTCACCTTCCGCCTGACGCAGGTCCTCACCGGACACGGTGTTTTCGGGAGGTTCCTGCACCGAATCGGGCGGGAGGAAACGCCCGGGTGTTTCCATTGCGAGGATCGACCGGAGGACACGGTGGAGCACACGGTGGAGGTGTGCCCCGCGTGGGTGGAGCACCGCCGTGTCCTCGAAGCGGCGATTGGCGGCGGCGACCTCTCGCGTCCGGCCCTGGTGCAAGCCATGGTCCGGAGCGAGACGGACTGGGACGCCGTCACCTCCTTCTGCGAAGCAGTAATACTAGAGAAGGAGGTGGTGGAACGTGAGAGGGAGAGAACCTCTCAACGTCCCGGCCGCCGCGGGAGACGCCCCGTGCGTCGGGGGCCACC
The DNA here is from genome assembly GCA_905147715.2 of Xestia xanthographa. Taxonomy (NCBI): domain Eukaryota; kingdom Metazoa; phylum Arthropoda; class Insecta; order Lepidoptera; family Noctuidae; genus Xestia; species Xestia xanthographa. Next base: position 11,568,902 of record LR990657.1, on the reverse strand, counting down.
ACGTGGCCCCCGGCCACCGTAGGCGCGGGCCTGTGGACGGTGGGCTATGGGCTAGCTCGCCGTCCGTCCGTCTCATGACGACAGGCCGTGTCGACGGCGCGTCTGTGTTCCACGCGCGCCTCAAAGAGAGTCAGCAAAAAGGAAGGGGTCCGTAAGGACCGATGCCTGCCGGGGTTGCGGGACTGTTCGAAAGAGATACCGTGGCCCCGGAACACAAAGGGCGATGAAGGAACATGGGTGGGTTTGAGTCAGTAAAAGTCTGACACTCCCTCCTGCTCTGCCCAGAGCGGGAGAAGTTATTTGATGATTTCCCATCCGAAAAAAAAAAAAAATGTATTCTACATACGGCACCTTTCAATATTTTTCGCAGGTGCCATTAATGAAATAGTTTATTCACTGTTGTAGCTAAGCTTTCACGGTTTAAAAATAAACTTATATTGTCACTTATGGGATATCTTCCGTGATTGTTAATTGTTTTGAGCTCCCGATAACAACAACAATCAACAACAACAAACAATAATTAAAAACAAACAAACAACAAAAAACAATGCTCAATGCATGCAATGCTCTTAACAATTTATTTTCCATCCACGCGCATTCTCCAGTCAACCCGCGATCATGGCGCTTGCAACAGCATCGAAATATCAGGAGCTCAAAACAATTAACAATCACGGAAGATATCCCGTAAGTGACAATATAAGTTAGGAATAGTTTATTATTAGAAATCACTGCTCTACACGACCGTCTTCTTTTAGCTAAGCCAAAAAAGTTACACATCAATATTTTTAGTTTAGAACAATATTTGGCTTTACCATTTCAGTATGCTGGTTAAGTGACCACAGAGCCGCTCCTGTGCAACAAATGACGCTTCTACCTCTCTGTCACCGACATGAATTATTTAGGCTGGCAAGAATGGTCAGGCTGTTGGTCGTCAGTCAGCTGTGGTTAGCGCCATTTGCAAGAGACGTGTGCAGATGTCAGTGAAGGAAAACCCATGCAATTTGATTCTATGAATCATGATAATATCGTATTTTAGTTAAATGCACAAAATAAAATACGTAGTTAGTATAATATTAAGAGATAAAGTTTGTGGTGGCGCGGGCGGCCCCGACTTACGAACAGAGTCGTGGGTTCAAACCCAGATAGGCGCATTACTTTGTGCAATTTATTTCATCACCACTGCTCTCAAAACGGTGAAGGAAAACATCGTGAGAAAACCGGCATGTCCTAGAACCAAAACTTCGAAGACATGTGACATCTACCAATCCGCACTGGGCCCACGTGGTGGATGTAAGGACATGCCTTTGCTGATCCCCATTAAGACAGTCGTCGGTCGAGTACCAAGTCACGTTACGCAGACAAAGCACTAATATTCTAGTAACTAAGTAATTTAAGTTAGCAATAAGAATTGTATGTTTAAGTTGGGTAGTAATAAAAGGAACTTGTGATCGAGCAGTTGTTTCCATCCGCCACCTATCCTGATAACTACACTTCATGGCGACCCTGCCTTAAAAGAATACTTGAAGAAATGACAACCAAAAATTAAGACGAACTCAAGAAAGAAAAATTCTAAATTCAAGAAAGAAGCAAAATAGCAAAATCAAGAAAGAAGATGGGAAAAACATATTCAAAAGAAGAAACAGTAATAGCTCAAAATGCAAACGGGGAAGCCAATGCCAGCACCAGTCAGAACTTTGGACAACTGATCAGTATTGAGAAAATACTTTTGATAATAATACTGATCGTTTTACTTATCGGAGTACTTCATTTTATCGCCAGAAAGTGCCAAAAGAGCGCAGTAAAACTTTTAAGAAGAGAACTCAACGCCAGTACTTTCAGTGTTGTTTCCCAACCTCAAGCTACATCAGCAGTATAGAAAGAGGAGTCCAGGGTATAGCCCGGCCCAGTAGCAGCGGAGTCCAGGGATTAACCCGGCCCACGGAGCCCAGGGTATAGCCCGGCCCAAAACAGCACCACATCCAGCTAAACTGCCAACTGAAGCCATCGACATCGTGGGAAAATTATTGCGGATCCAGTACCCGTCGCCACCGAGTCGCCACGTCGAATCAGGTTTCACGGTTTTCGGTTTTTTCGGTTTTTGGTTTCGGGTTTCAGGATACAGGTTTCGGGTTTCGGGTTGGGTTTTATATATAGCTCATACCCTCTCATTGAGAGGAGGCCGTGTCCCAGAAGTGGGAACATTATAGCTGATGATGATGAAGTTTGTGTGTTTGTTTGGGGGTAATCTTCTGAACTACTGATCAGATTCCAAAGATTCTTTCACGTATGGGAAGCTATTATCCTCGAGTGTCATACATAAGCTATATTTTTTTTAAATGTCATCGTGCTTAATTGTCGACTGTAATGAGACCGAACCTTCACACAAAAACAAGTTCTCAATAAAGAGCAATAATCAAACTTGAAAAACAACGAAAGTCTTTAACAACCAAATACAAAAGAAAAATAAACACACCAAAGTTGTTTAAAACTGTCCCATATCGTGGTTTCAGTCGACCGCAGATATCACGATTTATGTGCGGACACTCGGACAGTCTCTTCACGAGTCATTGCTCCAAGTCCAAACTTTCCACGGACAGCGATTAAGATTTACAACGGGACTGGTCCTAAATAACTTAAATTGTTGGTAAACCTACTGATCCTTCTGTGTTTCGATGGAAGAGACAATTTATGGACTTGAAACAGTTGAAACTATTTTGTTTAGTGACCAAGTTTAGGAGTTAAGTATTCGTTAGACTGTCTAAAATGCTGGCAATGTTGTTGATGAAATTAATTTGTGTATTTATCTGCTTGTGTTGTAAAAGTATGCTTGATTTATTACCAGCTTCAACTATGTTGCTTTTGTTAATGTCATAACTTTCAACCACATTAGGGTAGTTTATAATATTACGTACTTTAGTGTTATAACAGTATTAATTAATGTAATTAGTATGGCTTGTCATCGTTAAATGACTTGATGACAACAGCTTTTCAAACGATGCTTGAATGTTATAGAATTTTTAGAGAACCTTTACAACCTCCATTACGTTTATTTCGTCATGTATCAACGTTCAATTTTCACATCTAGTCCCATTATTTCCATGTTCTCATTTCCCTCACAATACGCGTGAAAATTGAAATACCCTAAAGCGAATACATTTACATAATAAGTGTAATGTTGTTACATACTCGTAACGTTAACTATTGCGAATAATTGGTTCCGTACTCACTTAGTTTTACTATTATTGTTATGATAATGTTCCAATGCTTACGCCAATTTTATCTGCTCTAACTAAGTGTAACAACTCTTGCGTAATAAGGTTATTGTGGTATATTGGAAACTCCTTAAGACAGCTGTCTCTGTGCTAACTCGCTAGAGGCCATATAATAAAATGGCATGTAAACTGTCTGTCACAATTAATAAATGATTTTACGAATTAAAAAGATTTGTTAATGGCGACGAGAAAAAGCCAATTAAACATTGTGTAAATAGATATATGAAATGGACAAACTAAGAAAATATCGTGGCACCCTACGCGGGATGGAGATGTGGTGGTATATTGGAAACTCCTTTAGACAGCTGTCTCTGTGCTAACTCGCTAGAGGCCGTATAATAAAATGTCATGTAAACTGTCTGTCACAATTAATAAATAATTTTACAAATTAAAAAGACTTGTTATTGGCGACGGGAAAAATCCAATTAAACATTGTGTAAATAGATATATGAAATGGACAAACTAAGAAAATATCGTAGCACCCTACGCGGGATGGAGATGTGGTATATTGGAAACTCCTTTAGACATTTGTCTCTGTGCTAACTCGCTAGAGGCCATATAATAAAATGGCATGTAAACTGTCTGTCACAATTAATAAATCATTTAAGAGTTTCATAAATTATTTAGTATTAATAGCCTTAGATTAAAAAATGTTCAGATTGATAGTAGGTCACTGAGAAACCAAAAAGACGCGGGACATATATCCCGCGTCGTACGATCCATACGTCAGTCGCCTAGGAACGTTCCCCGCGTAAACTACGTCACGAGTCCGTGTTTAAAATGAAGGTTTGTGTTGTGAAATGGTGTAGAAATCACACAAAAAAAAGGAATGTGCCACTATATATCATTTCACAAGTAAGTATTCAATTTCACTTTGTATTTCTTTGTTACCGCATTTTAAACTTATGTACAAACAAAAAGTATAATTTGACATTACTGTCACGCCATATTTGTTGAGTGTTGCCAGGGGCATCATTTTTTTTACCCATTATTTGTAACTTTTAAAAATCTTTTCAGAACGAGAAATTACAAAAGAGTTTTATTTACTTAAACGATGTTTTTTTTTATAAATGTACTAGCTGTTGCCCGCGGCTTCGCCCGCGTGAAGTTCGGTAACTGTCCCAAAGGGATAATAGTGTCCTCCATGTTAATCCAGGTTTATAAACTATCTATGTGCCACATTTCATAATCATCACAATTATTATTATCACAATCACCATCACTATCACAACCGCCATCATTATCACAATCACGATCACTATCACAACCGCCATCATTATCACAATCACCATCAATATCACTATCACAATCACAATCAGCATCACAATCCCCATCACCATCACTATCACAGTCACCATCATTATCACCAATTATCATAATTAACACAACCACCATAATTACCACAATCATTATCACCATCATAATCACCATAACAATCACAATCACGATCACCATCAGTATCACAATTACAATCACCATCACTATCACAATCACAATCACCATCACAATCCCCATCACTATCGCTATCACAATCACTATCACAATCACCATCACCATCACCATCACAATCACCATCAAAATAACTATCACAATCACCATCACAATCACTATCACAATCACCATCACAATCCCCATCACTATCGCTATCACAATCACTATCACAATCACCATCATCGTTATCACAATAATTATCATCGTAATCACAGTCATTATCACACTCACCATCACCATCACTATCTCAATCATCATCACAATCACCATCACAATCACCATATTAATCACAATCACCATCACAATCCCCATCACCATCACTATCACAGTCACCATCATTATCACCAATTATCATCATTAACACAACCACCATAATTACCATAATCATTATCACCATCATAATCACCATAACAATCACAATCACAATCACCATCACTATCACAATTACAATCACCATCACTATCACAATCACAATCACAATCACCATCACAATCCCCATCACTATCGCTATCACAATCACTATCACAATCACTATCACAATCACTATCACAATCACCATCACCATCACAATCACCATCAAAATAACTATCACAATCACCATCACAATCACTATCACAATCACCATCACAATCCCCATCACTATCGCTATCACAATCACGATCACAATCACCATCATCGTTATCACAATAATTATCATCGTAATCACAGTCATTATCACACTCACCATCACCATCACTATCTCAATCATCATCACAATCACCATCACAATCACCATAACAATCACAATTACCATCACAATCACCATCACAATTACCATCACAATCACCATCACAATCACCATTACAATCACCTTCACAATCACCATCACAATCACCATCACAATCACCATCACAATCACCATCACAATCACCATCACAATCACCATCACAATCACCATCACAATCACCATCACAATCACCATCACAATCACCATCACAATCACCATCACAATCACCATCACAATCACCATCACAATCACCATCACAATCACAATCACCATCACAATCACCATCACAATCACCATCACAATCACCATCACAATCACCATCACAATCACCATCACAATCACTATCACAACTACCATCACAATCACCATCACAATCACCATCACCATCACAATCACCATCACAATCACCATCACAATCACCATCACAATCACCATCACAATCACCATCACAATCACCATCACAATCACCATCACAATCACCATCACAATCACCATCACAATCACCATCACAATCACCATCACAATCACCATCACAATCACCATCACAATCACCATCACAATCACCATCACAATCACCATCACAATCACCATCACAATCACCATCACAATCACCATCACAATCACCATCACAATCACCATCACAATCACCATCACAATCACCATCACAATCACCATCACAATCACCATCACAATCACAATCACAATCACCATCACCATCACAATCACAATCACAATCATCATCACAATCACCATCACAATCACCATCACAATCACCATCACCATCACAATCACCATCACAATCACCATCACAATCACAATCACCATCACAATCACCATCACAATCACCATCACAATCACCATCACAATCACCATCACAATCACCATCACCATCACAATCACCATCACAATCACCATCGCTATCACCATCACAATCACCACCACTCTCAGAATAACTATCACAATCATCGTCACCATCAAAATCAGTATCACAATCACCATCATCGTTATCACAATCATCGTCACCATCAAAATCAGTATCACAATCACCATCATCGTTATCACAATCATTATCATCGTAATCACAATCGCTATCATCATTTTCACAATCACTATCATCGTAATCACAACCATTATCATCGTATTCACAATCATCATCATCACAATCTCCATCCTCGTCATCACAATCATTATAATCGTAATCACAATCACAATCATCATGATCACAATCGCCATCACTATCTCAACCACAATCATTATCACAATCACCATCATTATCACAATCACCAACACAATCACAATCAAAATCACAATCACCATCACCATCACAATCACCATCACTACCACAATCACCATCACTACCACAATCACCATGCCAATCACTACCCTCGTTATCACAATCATTATCATAGTAATCACAATAATCTACATCATTATTACAATCACCATCACTGTCACAATCACAATAGCAATCACCATCACCATCGCTATCACCATCACAATCACTGCCACTTTCACAATCACCATCACAATCACCATCACCATCACAATCACCATCAAAATCACTATCACAATCACCATCATCGTTATCATAATCATTATCATCGTAATCACAATCATTATCATCTTAATCACAATCATCATCATCACAATCTCCGTCCTCGTTATCACAACCATCGCTATCACCATCACAATCACCGACCCCTATCACAATCACCGTCACTGTCACAATCACCATTACAATCACAATCACAATCACTATCACAATCAACCTCATCGTTATCACACTTATTATCATTGTAATCACAATCATTATCATCGTTATCACAATCATCATTATCACAATCATCATCGTCGTAATCACAATCATTATCATCGTAATCAAAATCATCATCATCACAATCATCGTCGTCATTATCACAATCATCATCATCGTAATCACAATCATTATCATCTGGATCTCAAAATAAATGCCATTTTCGTAATCAGCACCCCTGATAATCTCGGTATCGACACCCATATTGATTTTTAGACATTTCAACCCCATCGCACCCCAACAGGGAATGGTAGTATTTCAGGTCTGCCACATTAAATCTTAAAATCGTTGTTTTTGTAATACACCCGACCCAATTCACCATAAAAACAATACCTATGTTGAATTTCAGGCTTTGTTACCCCATTTCCCCCTTTAGGGGTTGAATTCTGAAAAAAAACTGAAACACAAACCTTAACTCATTTATACTCCTGTTAAGTTTCGAATAAAGTAGTCTAACTAATCTTATTTCCCCACGTAATCTTTGGACTCCCGTTCCAACCCCTAAGGGGGTGAATTTTTAAAAATCGTTTCTTAATGCACCCCTAGACCACATAAGGAACCTACTTGCCAAATTTGGAATCTCTAGACTCAGCGGTTTGGTCTGTGCATTGATTTTTATACTTTGTCACCCCATTTCCCCCTCTTAGGGGTTGAATTCTGAAAAAACCTGAAACCCGTTTCTACTCATTCATCAATAGGAGCACTCCTGTGAAGTTTCGAAAAAAATAGTCTAACTAATCTTGTTTCCCCATACAAACTTTGGAGCCCCGTTTAACCCTTTTAGGGGATGAATTTTGAAAAATCCTTTCTTAGTGCACCTCTAGACCACATAAGGAACCTACTTGCCAAATTTGGAAACTGTAGACCCAGCGGTTTGGGCTGTGCGTTGATAGATGAGTCAGTCAGTCAATCAGTCAGTCAGTCAGTCAGTCAGTTTCTTCTTTTATATATTTAGAAAAGCTTTGGCTCAATTACTGAATTCGAAACGCTTTGTCCATTGCCTCAAAGTCTCATTTAGAGTCAGAGTCAGATTAAGAGTCAAACTAACTAATGCCGGGTCCAGACTGGTGTAACGCGAATGTAACTATATTACGTTTAATTCATGTTAACAATGTGGACGGCACACGAACTCAAAGCGAATTGAAAACGCGAATACTGCGTGCGCCTTTGTGTTCGCGCAAAAACCAACAGCCGATGGATCAACCGCGAGCGTTACATGTAATGCTCGCGGTGCCGTCCACACCTAGAATTCGCGCTACATTACACGGTGGATTCGCGTTACATTACGCTAGTCTGGACCAGGCTTAACGGTCGGACTCGGTCAGGTTCGGTCAGACTCGGACAGACTCGATCAGATTCGGTCAGACACGTTCAGAATCAGTCGGACTCTGTCAGACACGTTCAGACTCAGTCAGATTCGTTTGGACTCGGTCAGACACGTTCAGGCTTGGTCAGATTTGGTTTAACACGTTCAGACTCAGTCTAATTGGTCGAACTGGGTCAGACTCAGTCAGAATCAGTCAGACTCGGTCAGGCACGTTTAGACTTGGTGAGATTCAGTCAGACACGTTCAGACTTCGTCAGATTTGGTCAGAATCGCGTTTTTTGTAGTTCGAAAGTATTTTATGAGAGCTCGTATTTCAGGCATATTTACAGTTAAAAAAGAATAACGTTGAAAATCACCAACCGTAATGATAAAAAATCATGTCATTACTGTGGATGATATATTTTACGCTGAACGTAAAATACTGAAAATCTCCCACATTTATGGGTAAGTCTACGCCACTGGTATTACACGCACATTGCACACAAACGCAAATCCGGTACGTAATACACTCCCGAGCGCGGCGCTCACTCACACATTTATAAAAAAGTGGCTTCACTTAAAATGTTCCGTTTTGTTTCGAACGCGGAATCTGGACATTTTTTAATCTAGTACCCAAAGGGTAAAAACGGAACCCTATTACTGAGACTTCGCTGTCTGTCCGTCTGTCCGTCTGTCCGTCCGTCTGTCCGCCTGTCTGTCACCAGGCTGTATCTCATGAACCGTGACAGCTAGACAGTTGAAATTTTCACAGATGATGTATTTCTGTTGCTGCTATAACAACAAATGCTAAATATAGTTAATGGTACGGAACCCTTCGTGTGCGAGTCCGACTCGCACTTGGCCGGTTTTTTACGACTTCTGCCTGAGTAGCAGTTTTGTGTCTAGAAGGGCAGATGTGCATTGGATGGTAAATAGACCTTTTTTTTTTTTTTTTCGGATGGGAAATCATCAAATTACTCCTCCCGCTCTGGGCGGAGCAGGAGGGAGTGTCAGACTTTTACTGACTAAAACCCATCCATGTTCCTTCATCGCCCTTTGTGTTCCGGGGCCACGGTATCTCTTTCGAACAGTCCCGCAACCCCGGCAGGCATCGGTCCTTACGGACCCCTTCCCTTTTGCTGACTCTCTTTGAGGCGCGCGTGGAACACGAACGCGCCGTCGACACGGCCTGTCGTCATGAGACGGATGGACGGCGAGCTAGCCCATAGCCCACCGTCCACAGGCCCGCGCCTACGGTGGCCGGGGGCCACGTGGTGGTGGCCCCCGACGCCCGGGGCGTCTCCCGCGGGTAAATAAAGACCTGCGGAGTACTTGCGTAACACACTTGCAATGACAATGCGTTTAATTTTGATCAAGCAATTTTTTTTTGCTTCATTCAAGTTGTTGAACAGCTGAATTTTCCAAAGTTGAATGACCAAATTAGAAATTTCCGTCAATATTCCTCAGATTGTGATGGAAACTGCATTACGAAGTAAGGTTGCTGGATTGTAATTTATTTTCAATACACTTCCTCGAAAACTGGTTCTTATAGCACTACGATTAGGTACAACATGCAATGTAATTCGCACGTGTGCGTTTTTTTTTCATTTTCCCGCACGTGTGCGGGAATGAAAATTGCCATAGATAACTATACCTATACATAGTCCAAATTGGTTCAATGCCTATAGTAGAAGGTGAATGTTTTTTTTTTAATTTTGGCAAAGCAATATGCGTCTTTACAGCGTAAATTTTCTGTGAATATTCAAATTGTGTTTATAAATAGAATAACATAGATAAACATGATTATTTAAAAGTAATATTTATTTTTATAAACAAGTTAATATTTATTTGTGTTCTAAATTTAAAAATATAAAAAAAAAAATGTGTTAGGCTGTTTGGCGGCTTCATGCCTTTGCTTCTTCTTCAACCTTGCGAAAAGCAAAGCGCGGAAAAAAAAAAACAAAATTAAAATCATAGTTTCATAATAATTCATGACAAAAAAAATTTTCGTTCTTTTATTTTATTTCTTCAAATTTTTTATTTCTTGGACATTTGTTATTGCAGTTCTTGGCTCAAAAACACCCTCGCCTACGGCTCGGGAGTTAATTCCGTCTCGGATACAATATCAAACTTTCTCCACTTGTATCAAAATGTACCTACTATGATACACTGTAATCTTATTTTTCATTCATGCAGTCTGAGAAAATAAAACTAAACTTAGTTGACTTCTACGATTTTTTTTTAAAAGATGTCCGCTCTAGGAATTTCTCAAGTATCGTGGGTGCGTTTACAAACGTATAAACTTACATACACAAACAACCAGACCCGGAACAACTATCTGTGGGCCATTCAAATATTTGTTCCGTGCGGGACTCGAACCCGCGACACGCACGCAGCAGCCAATCGCTTAGCCTCTGCGCCAACCGTGCCGTCGAGTTTAATTTATTGATAAGATTTTCTAATTTAGATGTAAACCACGATTGCTAAGTAAAGTTAAACAATTTAGTATTAACCGTAAACATTATTTTAGTATTCGGTGAGGTTAAGATAATAACGTAATGGCGATTTATCTTGATTCCTCCCACGATTGAGTAAGATATGGCAGGCATTTGAAATTTATTTCATTAAATCTTTGTTAAATTCCTTTTATGGTTCGATAGATTGCTTGCCGATACTGCGAGTAATCTGTGTAATTTTCATGTTTAAATATCATAACATTATGAAATCGCTCATTCTGAAACAAAATATCAAAAAACACAGTTTTAAATGGCTCCGGCCCATCCCGTAACTTTCCCATTTAGACAACTAAACAAAATAGCATCACAAAAGTCCCATTTCGTAACTATTTTGAACTTCTCATATGTGAAGCGTAGTAATTGAATGATTACTTACCAAATACAATGCAAACTCTATAATTCACCGTTCCCCTTAGTTAGGCACACTTCTCAAGCGCGACCGAATGCAAAAAGTCGCCGTGCAATACCTCGCAAGCAAAACAGTACTTTACTCAACAGTAAATGCTAATGATGTCAACCTTTTTCTCTTGCCAGTAGCCTAACATGGTATGACGTCACAAAGGTAGAAAATGTCGAAGAAACATTCGCACGTTAATAGGCATGCCGTAAATATGCTGAGTCTCTTCAGCAAACAACAATGAAATGGATTAACTTTCCTCGTTGCTTCAGGCTGTGGGCACTAGATAGGAATGTTAAGAAAGTTAACTTTGAACAAGATTTTTCCATTTTGTGTAGTCACAAAATGCCCGATGGGATTTTTTCTTAATAAATATTATGACAAAGCTTTTATCGCCTTGTAGCCGTGTGGTATCCGGCAGAGTAGAATAGAACCAACCCATTACACTCACGGGTGTCGTATAAGGCGACTAATGTCTGAGGCAGAACACCTTGCGCCTCCGTAGACCTAAGAATGGGCAGCAATATTTTCTGTTAGTCTTTCATCACTGCGATCTCCAATCCGCCTGCCAAGCGTGGAGATTACGGCAAATTCCTCCCATCATGGGAGAGGCTTATGTCCAGCAGTGGACGTTATGGGCTGTTGTTGTTGTTGTTTATCGCCTTTAGATTTCGTTTTGAAAATTCTTTTCTTAGTGGACTCTTCTTGTTTCTCTTGTTCTGTTTTCTTGCTTCTTTCGATCTGATCATGTTCGCAGGAAAAAGAGGAGGCTTTTGCCCAGCAGTGGGACACAGTATAGGCTATGAGAAAAAAAAATGTACAAGACTAAAGTCTTCGTCGTCTTCGAATGGACACTTGCAAATTTGCATGTTTCTAGACCCAGCGATTTAGGTTGTACGTTTTCAGTCAGTGAAGTTAAGATTTTCATTTAGTATTTGAATCATGGCTTTTGTGGAAAGTGACGTTACACAAGTGAAATTATTGGGGTTTCCACCTTTTATTTTTGCTCTTATACAAAGGACGTTTTCTAGTTGGTGCTTATGCCATGTATGTGAATCTGGTCTTTTGTAATTATTTTCAAATTTGCTAAACTAGCGTTAGAAAAGCATAGTATCTACCTACGAGATTACTGAAATGCATCATTTGTATAAAATAAATAAATAAAGAATAAAAAAATAATGAGAATGTTTTGAGCACCAAATTAGTTAATAACTCAATCAAACTTCTGCACTAAACTGCTTAGTGGCGTTATTGTACAATGAGTAGGTTTTCAATTACACACGAGCTAGTACGAGAAAAGGGCGGGACGTATTCAATACGTCTGAGGAACATGAGGGTCTAAATGAATGTGTGGATCGGGATTGGATTAGCTTTGTTGCTATTGTCAGCAACGTGTGTCATAATAATTGGTTTTCTATACTTGTGATCAGCAATTAACATATGAAAATCGCATGGATGGAGGAGACTACAGAAAAAATCTAATTAGTCCGTCAGATAGATTTCCAAAAAATATAGAATACGTGTCTTTTCTTTTTTCCCGTTAACAAAAAATAAAGACGATGCAGTGCATCGAAAACTCGTGTGACGTCACATTTGAGGAGGTACATTTTTTACCTAAAAGTGACGTCACAAACCCCCACTCATGATCTTTGACGCGTTTTATCTTCGTATTTTTTTATTAATTTGATAAAACAAAAAACACGCTTCCAGTATTTTTCGATAATCTAACTGAAAGACTAAACAGAATCATTTTTTTTAGTCAATCGTCATCCCTATTCAATTTACATCTTAATTACATCAAATTCAAACTTGGTTCCATCTTAATTTACGATCATTCTCAGAAGATCCATTGGCCAGATCCATGATGGATCTAGTGAGAATTGTTTTTCTCATTGGATCCTGATTAAAAAAAATGGATCTACTGAGCAGGATCATTCTCAGAAGATCCATTGGCCAGATCCATGATGGATCTAGTGAGAATTGTTTTTCTCATTGGATCCTGATTCCAAGATATGGATCTACTGAGAAGGATCATTCTCAGAAGATCCATTGGCCAGATCCATGATGGATCTAGTGAGAATTGTTTTTCTCATTGGATCCTGATAAAAAAAATGGATCTACTGAGAAGGATCATTCTCAGAAGATCCATTGGCCAGATCCATGATGGATCTAGTGAGAATTGTTTTTCTCATTGGATCCTGATTCCAAGATATGGATCTACTGAGAAGGATCATTCTCAGAAGATCCATTGGCCAGATCCATGATGGATCTTATTCGACCTTCCTGATGAGTCTTTTTAAAATAAGCAAATATGAGTAATAAATTAATATATCTGTCATATTATTGACATTGGAGTTGAAGTCAACAACCGAGGCATATATTTTATGCTAAAGATAATAACTTCTGTTGATAAACCGATAACTAGGACACGCGAACACAAATTGTACTTAATCTATTACTTGCAATGCAACCAGCTGGTTTTCAAACTCACCGTCATCTACCTAGCCTTTTTCCAACTATGTTGGGGTCGGCTTCCAGTTTTACCGGACGCAGCTGTACCAGTATTTTACATGGAGCGACTGCCACAACCCAGTTAGTACCGGGTAATACGATACCCCTTAGTTATACTGGTTGTCAGACTTTTTGGGCCTCTGACTACCTAACGACTGTCAAAGATCTACAAATGACAGCCGGTACCAACGGCTTTACGTGCTTTCCGAGGCACGGAGAAAACTCGGTTTGTAATGGGCGGTCACCCATCCACAGACCAACCTAGGCAAGCACGGCTTAACCTAACGATCGACTCGAGTGGGTGTTATTATTTAGCAACGAGCTTCTGCTGATTTTCAAACTAATCACACAATTATCTTCTATGACATTTCTTCTGATCGTCATCATTATCATCCACAACCCAACTTCAGCCACTGCTGGGAAAAGACCTTTCTTTGCTTGTGCCAAGCTCCACGTTCTTGTCTCTAGCCTCATCCAAGATATTCCCGCGTTGGCAACAATATCGTCTGCCCATCTCGCCTCCGGATGACCAACACTGTCTTCTGATAACCTCTCTTAAATATCTTTGGTTCTTACAATGTTGCAAATGTCTAATGTCGAAGTTGACCTTTGATCTCACGTAAAATATGTTTGTACATGGAATGAAATAAACATAAGCGTAAATAATATTATGTTTGATGGGTATGAGAACTGGAGATGGGAACTTTCAGTCTGCGAAAAAAAATATAAGCGTAATGTAATGAACGATCTTAGCTTGAGCCTATCAAGTCAGCCTCATTACAATAAAACTACAACAACAACAACATAAATGCCTACTTAACTGAAACAGTTTGGGGTTGAAAAAATGTTTTCCTAACATACTTCTCTTTTTACAAGCTTTTATTTAGTTTCACCTGTCCCGGTGTTTGTCTGTAATCAAAACTTGCAAGTTAAATTTGATCCACTTCCCGTTTACCGATTGAGCTGAAATTTTGCACGGATATGTATATTGTGGGGCAATGCAATATTATGATAACATGGAGCTGATCTTATGATGGATCTGGAAGGTGACCATAGGAACTCTTTAATGAAATGACGCAATCCTATCGAATTCGGATTTGTTTGATTTGTCTTGATGAGTATTTTGTCTTTAGATGGTATCTAGGGCCTGATGATGGAGCTGGAAGGTGGCCAAAGGAACTCGGATATAAAACGACATAACCCCATCAAATTTGGACTCGTTTGATGGGTGTTGATGAGTACTTTGTCTTTAGATGGTATCCAGGGTCTGATGATGGAGCTGGAAGATGGACATAGGAACTCGGTAATTAAACGACACAACCCCATCGAGTTTAGACTCGTTTGATCCGTCTTGATGAGTACTTTGTCTTTAGATGATATTCAGGGTCTGATGATGGAGCTGGAAAGTGGCCAAAGGAACTCCGTTATAGAACGACATAACCATATCGAATTTGGACTCGTTTGATTCGTCTTGATGTGTACTTTGTCTTTAGATTGTATCCAGGGTCTGATGATGGAGCTGGAAGGTGGCCATAGGAACTCCGATATAGAACGACATAACCCTATCGAATTTGGACACGTTTGATTCGTCTTGAAGTGTACTTTGTCTTTACATTGTATCCAGGGTCTGATGATGGAGCTGGAAGGTGGCCATAGGAACTCCGATAGGTATAAAACGACATAACCCCATCGCATTTGAACTCGTTTGGTTGGTCTTGATGAGTACTTTGTCTTTAGATGATATTCAGGGTCTGATGACGAAGCTGGAAAGTGGCCAAAATAACTCCGTTATAGAACGACATAACCCTATCGAATTTGGACTCGTTTGATTCGTCTTGATGAGTACTTTGTCTTTAGATTGTATCCAGGGTCTGATGATGGAGCTGGAAGGTGGCCAAAGGAACTCCGAAATAAAACCACATAACCCCATCGAATTTGGACTTGTTTGATTGGTCTTGATGTGTACCTACTTTGTCTTTAGATGGTATCCAGGGTCTGATGACGGAGCTGGAAAGTGGCCAAAGGAACTCCGATATAAAACGACATAACCCCATCGAATTTGGACTCGTTTGATTCGTCTTGATGAGTACTTTGTCTTTAGATGATATTCAGGGTCTGATAACGAAGCTGGAAAGTGGCCAAAGGAACTCCGTTATAGAACGACATAACCCTATCGAATTTGGACTCGTTTGATTGGTGTTGATGAGTACTTTGTCTTTAGATGATATTCAGGGTCTGATGATGGAGCTGGAAAGTGGCCAAAGGAACTCCGTTATAGAATGACATAACCCTATCGAATTTGGACTCGTTTGATTTGTCTTGATGAGCACTTTGTCTTTAGATTGTATCCAGAGTCTGATGATAGAGCTGGAAGGTGGCCATAGGAACTCCGATATAAAACGACATAACCCCATCGAATTTGGACTCGTTTGATTGGTCTCGATGAGTACTTTGTTTTTAGATGGTACCTAGGGTCTGATAATGGAGCTGGAAGGTGGCCATAGGAAGTCCGACAAAAAACGACATAACCCTATCGAGTGTGGGCTCGTTTGATTCGTTTTGAAGAGTACTTTAGTCCTAAATGGTAACCAGAGTTTGATGATGAAACTGGAAGGTGGACATAGGATCTCCGTAATAAAACTACGTTACCACATCGAGTTTGGGCTCGTTTGATTCGTCTTGATGAGTACTTTGGTGCTAGATGGTAACAGAGTCTGATTGGTGGAGCAGAAAGGTGGCCATAGGAACTCAGTAACTAAGCGTCACTACCGTGTCGAGTTTGATTCGTCTTGATGGGTAGATCGTTTTTAATAGGTGGTGAGTGTGAGTGGTGGTGGTTTGGTGGACGTGAATATGTGACACCATCTTTGGGAAAGTAAGTTAATTCGTTCGTTCGTTCCGTTTGTTATGAATGTGGATTCTGTTTTTGATTAGATGGATGCCCCAATGCCAAGGTGAGTACGTGCGGGGCTGAATGGTATGTGACTACACTACCTCTGGGAGGATGGAACGTTTTTGTCCTATACTCGTGGGAACAAAATGAACAAAAAATACTAAAAAGTAAAAAATAAAATTGAAAGAAAAAAGAAACTTTTTAAAAACAAGCTTTTATTACTTATTAATAAAATTAACTAAAAAGTTAAAAATAATTTAAACTTTGATAAGAAAAATAAAAGCGTGTTACATTTTTTAGCATATTATACACCCTCATTATTTTTCTTTTGCAATAAAAATGTAACACGCTTTTATTTTTCTTATCAAAGTTTAAATTATTTTTAACTTTTTAGTTAATTTTATTAATAAGTAATAAAAGCTTGTTTTTAAAAAGTTTTTTTTTTCTTTCAATTTTTTTCTACAACTGTTTGAGATTGGAACGAAATAACAGTCACTAGCATACAAGTTGCGCCTTATCTATTAGCACGGAATCAAATTTTTCCATGCTCCCACTAACAGAGCGGGAGTGCTATAGCTTGATGCATCATCAACGATGCGCTCGGAAGCACGACCTGGTTCTCTCTCTATCAAATGATGGCTCTGAGTGACTGAAAAGGATAGGAGCATGAAAAAATACGATTTCGTGCTGAAAGATGAGGTTCGACTCTAATGTTGTATTTACACAAGTGTTATTTCATCACGTGAAAAACAGACGGAACAATAACACACTACGTAGATAAATAGTCTACTAAACTTATTTCCTGAAAAGTTTCATATAAATAAATATTGTGGCGTAGTCTCTATTTATTTAGATATAATGTAGACTAAGAACACTTAGCACCACCATACACCATTAACAAATCTGCTTAGATTGAGAATCTACGATTCTTTTTATTGATCGATAACTCTTTCTTCTTAGGAAGTTTAATATTAGATTCCTAGCATATTTCCATAAATAATAGAAGAAGATAATAAGATACTTTGTTAGTTATAGACCATCATCTAACCATAATTACAATTTATCAGTTGATATTTGACCTCCTATAATTATTGGTAGAAATTAATTCACCTCAAGGGAAATCAATAACGCCTACTAAGGTATTAACACACATTAATTAATTAATGTTAATTACGGATGATTGGCGTCAATGCATGCATGTTGCGTTAGTGTAGGTATAGGCAATATGACAGGTGGCAGACATTGCAGTGTTATATTATGTACACATATTTTCAATTTATTGCCTACCTTTTTTTTTCTTTTTTTTCGGATGGGAAATCATCAAATAACCCCTCCCGCTCTGGGCGGAGCAGGAGGGAGTGTCAGACTTTTACTGACTAAAACCCATCCATGTTCCTTCATCGCCCTTTGTGTTCCGGGGCCACGGTATCTCTTTCGAACAGTCCCGCAACCCCGGCAGGCATCGGTCCCTACGGACCCCTTCCCTTTTGCTGACTCTCTTTAAGGCGCGCGTGGAACACGAACGCGCCGTCGACACGGCCTGTCGTCATGAGACGGACGGACGGCGAGCTAGCCCATAGCCCACCGTCCACAGGCCCACGCCTACGGCGGTGGCCGGGGGCCACGTGGTGGTGGCCCCCGACGCCCGAGGCGTCTCCCGCGGCGGCCGGGACGTTGAGAGGTTCTCTCCCTCTCACGTTCCGCCACCTCCTTCTCTAGCATTACTGCTTCGCAGAAGGAGGTGACGGCGTCCTATTCCGTCTCGCTCCGGACCATGGCTTGCACCAGGGCCGGACGCGAGAGGTCGCCGCCGCTGATCGCCGCTTCGAGGACACGGCGGTGCTCCGCCCACGCGGGGCACACCTCCACCGTGTGTTCCACCGTGTCCTCCGGTCGATCCTCACAGTGGAAGCACCCGGGCGTTTCCTCCCGCCCGATTCGGTGCAGGAACCTCCCGAACACTCCGTGTCCGGTGAGGACCTGCGTCAGGCGGAAGGTGAGGACGCCGTGGCGTCTCTCAAGCCACTCCTCAAAGAGGGGACTTATCGCCACTATCGTGGCGTGCCCTGCGCGGGGTTGCGACAGTCGCTCTCTCCATGTCGCCATGAGATCCCGCCGGAAGTCTGTCCGCTGAGCGACAATTTGTCGCTGCAGCGGAGTTTCCCCCCGGCGTAGCGCCTCCGCGCGCCATTCATGTAGGCGCGCAAGGACTATTGCCTCCAGATCCCATGGCGGCAATCCGGCAAGGAGGCTCGCCGCCTCGCGGGAGATCGTGCGGTAGCCCCGGGCCAGCCTTACGGCTACCACCTTTTGGGGCGCGTTCAGCTAGTGGGCGGCTCGCCGCCTCAATGAACGCGCCCACACCGGGGCCCCGTAAAGGGCCATTGACCGCACGACTCCCGCGTAGAGCCTCCGGCAGGAGGCGTTTGGCCCCCCCAGATTGGGCAGGAGCCGCCTGAAGGCAGCCCCAGTCCGCTCCAGTTTGGGGTCCAAACGTCGGAAATGTTCCACGAAGTTCCACCGGCTGTCAAGGACAAGTCCCAGGTACTTTAACGTCGACTCGACGCCGAAGGATACCCCCCCTACCGTCAGTAGGGATCCCGTCGGTGGCGCATTCCGAGGCCCATGAAAGCACATGGCCTCGGACTTGTGCAGTGCCACCTCGAGACCCAGTTGCCGGATCCTCTCAACGACTATCGCAACCCCGCGTGTCATCGCTTCGGCCGCCATTTATTGCCTACCTTCACCGATATTTCTTCACAAAGTTGCAAATTTAGAAGGAACGCAGTTTTTCAAATAATTACTTTGTAGACAAATGAATGTTTTTGATTTATGCATCCTACTAATTAATTAATCAAATACTAATAAAATGCCTAATTTTGAAGAAAAGATTTTGAATATACTTGAAATCATGCAAATATTGAATCAGTCGCAAATCGCATTATCGAAACTGCATGGGCTGACACCATTCTTGGATGACAAGAGTTGTAACAGTGTGTCACATTATTTGTACGCATGAATATTTTCCGGATACAAAATTCAAGTAACATGTTTACTCACATTCATTTATTACTTGCCTTAGCTACCAATATTGAGAAAACATCACACGAATCCAGGATACAGTCTTCTATTTCCAACATCTGTTCAACATCGGGACAGTTTGATCTTTGATTCTTTGCACCATTTCCTCACAGCATTGACGTCATAATTTCATTCTACAAATCATAATCATTACACTAGTAGGTACTTACTTCATACATAGTTACCGTGGAGTCTGAATACTTCCCACTGTCCATCTTACTACTATTACAAATGTGAAAGTATGTGAGGATGGACTCTTTCATGCAAAAACTGCGACACGGAATTGGATGAAATTTGGCAAACAGATAGCTTGTTACCTGAATTAACACATAGGATACTATTTATCCGGGTAGTATGATCCCGACGGACAATAGGCGAGACGACAAAAAAATCTAATTAGTCTGTCATAATAGAATAGAACAGAATACTTTTTATTATGTACCCATTACACTCACGGGTGTCGTGTTGACTAATGTCTGAGGCAGAACACCTTGCGCCTCCGTAGACCAGAGAATGGGCAGCAGCATTTTCTGTTAGTCTTTCATCACTGCGATTTCCAATCCGCCTGCCAAGCGTGGAGATTACGGCAAGTTCCTCCCATCATGGGAGAGGCTTATGTCCAGCAGTGGACGTTATGGGCTGTTGTAGTAGTAGTGTAGTGTAGCATGTACACCATAAAAATTACAGATACAAATGTAGAACATTTTAAAAGGGCTGACACAATGGGCGGTCTTATCGCTAAAAAGTTTTGGACACATATTTAAAATAAATATTGGACACATATTTTTTCTGTTTTTACGTAAACCAAAATTGACGAAGTTAAGACGCCTTTAAAATTCTCAATACGTCACGCCTTGGTATACTTTTTAGCTAGTTCTGACGTCACGAGCCCCCACTCCCGAGTTTTGATGCGTTTTATCTTTGTCAATATTCATTGATTTACAAAAACAATAAAATATGTGTCCATTATTTTCCAATACTCTAACTGACGGACACATAGATTTGCAATTTTTTGACACTGTCGTCATGCCTCGACCTCCACTCGGGCGTAGCCGCGGGCATATGCTACTTGACGTCATAATTTCATTTAGTAGAACATAATCATTACTCTAGGCAGTTACCTCATACATATTACCCTGTAGTCCCAAGCTGCTGTCCATTCGCTATACATTGTAACTCGCGCCGTACAGACTAGCCTTTATGCCTTATTCATATAGATACTGGCTTCACTCAGGGGTGTCACTAAGGAATATAAGCGAAGGTAATACTAATAAACGATAACTCTGTGAGTTTTAATAGGCTCTAAAACTAGTTTAAATATTTTAATAGAGGTGGGTTGTTTTCTGTGTCGGGTGTAAATAGAAATTATTGTTATGGCTTATTTTAACTTTTATCGTATTTACGGATTATTATTATGAACTTATTATTAGGGCGATGTGGGGGAAAGGGTTTAAAGTTGGTCCCACTACTTTTGCTTGTTTAAATAGAGTAAAGGCAGTGGTGTGCCTAGGGGTCAACAATACGACAAGCTCATAAGGCAAGCAGACTGTTCAGAAACCCTAACACCATGAAGAGTATAAGAGCAAGCCAAGCGTTTAAGCTTGTATGAAAGTACCGTCACTAAGTAAAGCATGTGAGGGTGTTATTCAACGCTCGGATTTCTTTTTAAATTCTCTCTTAGTGTTGTATGAAGATTATTTCTGTATAATAAAAAAATCCTAACCTACCCAAGTAACACATCAAAGCAGTATATCGGCCGACTTACAGCATTTCTGTATCGTTTTCGCATTTTGAGTTAGTTCTATGATAGCATTACAAACGTTTATACGGCTACTGTAATGCTTATTTGGGCACAAATTTTACGGCTTTAGATCTTAAAGAAGTTCACAATTAGTTGTTTAATTGCATTACAGGCTCATTACATTAGCATTAGTGTGACCAAATAAGTTGCGATTATACAACATACATACATTAAAGAAACATTATTATGGTCAATGACGTTGCCAATCGCATTACAGAAACATTATATTAGCAATATTATTGATAATGAAGATGTTAATTGCATTACAAAATCATTAGACTAGCATTACATTGTTCTAAAAGAATGATTGAGGCTATCTAAGTGTTCACAGTTAGAACTTAAATAAACCCTACATCATTGCAAAAACATCTCTAATACACTAAGTACTTGATGTTATAATACAATTAACGTTGTAATTTAACTAATTTGTCTAGCAATATATTATGGACGAAGACGGTCAAAACTGAGTGAATGACACCATATTTGTTTGCATCAAAACAAAAATTATAATACTGGATACGTTTTTGACTCTTTTCTTATTTTATGCCTTCAAATATTATTCGCAATGTAGTTTACTGTAAATGTCTATATAGGTTTCATTGAAAATTTTCACGCGCCTTCGTAATTTTTTTACTTACGTACTTTTTTTTTTCTCTTTCTTTATATTTTTTATTTTTAAGCAATATCTTTATTATGTTTCATAGTTACTAAGTCAACAGCTCACTAACTCCTATAATACAAGCTTGACTTAGTTTAGGAGTTATAGAATCCCAAAATTCTATGTGACAGCGTACAACCCCTAAAGTAAGGTTAAATTGTTACTAGAGTAAGAAATTCTTGTACCTACCTTGATGGAAATAAAAATATTATTATATTATTATTATTTTGTGGTTTTCATATAAGATGTGATATAAAAATATTTGTGAAATGCCCAAAACAATTGTGTATTCCTAGTATAGAACGAATTTTGCATAATTAATATAATATTATTGGTTTGGCAGTATTAAATAAAGTTATATTATTATGCTAAAGGTCTATTGCTTTTATAAATAGGTCCGAATGTTAATATTTTTTAGTTATAAAATATTTACAAAATGGTGTCGATCTATATGCAGCCAGGTGAGCCTTTAAAAAGGCTAATTAATGCCGCCGGCAGTATCAATACTCACACGTGAACAATTATTAAGCTAGAGGCCAGAGAGAAGACTTGATGTGCCACTGTAATGCCATTGTCTATAAAGTAGTTCTCTAAGGGTTCACCGGTATACCAGTAGACTTGAATTATCCATAATGAAGAAAAACCAGACACAGATTCGAATGACCTGACTGGCATGGTTGGACCCCGGACGACCGTAGTTCAAAATCAAGAAGAAATTAAAATAAAAAATCCACCCTAAAAATTGCTATTGTTTTGTTGATCATATAAATATGTGCTTTTCCCCAATATGGCCGACAAATGGTTTTACAAATACAGTAAAATGAATGTTTAAACAGCTTTACGCATTACAATAACTCACGTATTTTATTTTATTTATTTATTTTGGATTACCAACGAGCACCATTACAATTTCTTAGATAAATTAAAACTATTACAGAATACATGGTCTTGTAACACACACTCAATTACAGGTAACCACAGCTTACACATTATCGAGTACACATGCTCTAAATACATATTTTAATTAAAATTAGGAATAAATAGGTACAATTATACAATTAAACAATCATGCTACTATTAAAGATTAAAATATTCAAATTTAATTACATATGTCAAGACGAATTTGGAATTGAGATTTAAAAAAATATATAAATACAAATTAAATTAACATACAATTATTAAGTTAAATTAAATTAAAATACTAATTAAATTAAATTAGAATTAAATTAAGATTGTGATGATATATTATATGTTTATTATATATTTGATTCGTATCGTATATTTGATTAAAGACCTTTTAGCTGTACAACAAGACTCAGTTGATCTCTATAAATGCAAGCATTACATTGATTCACGTTGATGTTGTTTAGCGGTACTAGGCTTTTACTTATCACTTAATAGTGCTATTACACAACAAAGGGCACTTAAAATAGCTCAAAGCTGTATAACGGATTTACGGTGCATTATAATGGTAAAAGTTTATGCTATTAAGCGGCAATAGGCATTATCGTACTACTTAAAAATGCTATTGTAGATCCAAACGCACTAAAAACAGCTGAAAGCTATACAGCTGCCTTCTGGTTTGCTGCCCTCAAACTAAAGGCTTTACAAAAGCATTTTGATATGCCATTATGCAACCGTTATACATTGTAAAGCATCATAATGGTTTTAAAATACCAATATAAAGCGTCAAGATGCTCGGTGAACTCAAATAAGAGTTTATACGGACCTTAAGTTCTAAATAGGTTTACTATTCGTTAGTTAAAATGCTTCCTGTGTTACTTGGGTAGTGTCTGAGTGTATTTAGTGCTTATTTTATTTCCTTTTACTTGTATTATTATCATGCAAAAATATTTAAAAAAAAAATATTTTCTTTATTCAGTTGTAGCACAAACTTGTTACATTTTTAAACTATAATTAAAAAATATATTTTATTATTTGTTTTTATACTTTTACGTATCTCGACTTTGTTGCCGGATTTATAGAATAGTACGGGTTATTATTATTATTACTATAGCTTCGATATCTCCACTATGTAACGCACATTTCCACTGAGTGACAACCCTAAGTCTAAACCAAAGTGATGTCCATCATGTGTCTACGTTGATTGTCGAGGAAATTAATCACAACGGTGGAGTAGCAGGGTGCACTGTGCCTTTGTTTACTTTTGTTTTTTATTTCATCTGGGCTTTGAACTTATATTATCATTGTTTGCACTATGAATAAGTGGGATATTGAATGTAGTTATGTGTTAGGTAGTAACTGTATGGTGTAACTGAAATGGTGAAGACCGAAAAGCTTATTGTAGATGGCGGAACCACAGCTAAGTCTCAATCTGACCAATGAATGATGTCAAGTTTGAAATATGAAATGACATTAGCACATTTTCAACCAATGACGATGTTGGGAACCAGCTATGCTAGCGCCATTAGTTTCACAGTTTCCTTTCCCATTACTGAAAAAGCAGAAACGTAACATCACGCATGTAAACCCCGAAGGGTTAGGCAGAGGTGCAATACTTCAACATTTTGCCAGTTACGCTTATGCCCCATGTTATAAGGGCGAGCCTGTTGCCATCAACCGGGCTTGTAGCCCTATCTATCTAGATGCCGTGGTTGCTACTCAAAAAAAATCTTGATGGAAAATCCCAATTACACTTTATCCTACCTTGAAATCGAACCCGGGACCTCATGCTCCGCAGTCGCGCTTGTGACTACTATGACAAAGAGGTAGACAAAAAAATAATAATTTAAAGAAAAACAAAAAACCCGACTGCGTAAAAACTAATTTTAAAAAATACGTGAAAGAATTAACTTAAATAAAAACTAAAAAGAAAGAAACAAGCCCAGTAGTTTAGAATTCTGTTAAGTAATACTAAATAACTACACAATTGAAATAGTTTTATAATCGATACAGACATAAAACAAATCATAAATTCTAATGCAGAACAGAACGACTCACAGTCGGGGCCCCTTGGGAAGATTTGATAGGTAAAATGTAAATGGGCCCCGACTGTGAGTCGTTCTGTTCTGCATTAGAATTTATGATTTGTTTTATGTCTGTATCGATTATAAAACTATTTCAATTGTGTAGTTATTTAGTATTACTTAACAGAATTCTAAACTACTGGGCTTGTTTCTTTCTTTTTAGTTTTTATTTAAGTTAATTCTTTCACGTATTTTTTAAAATTAGTTTTTACGCAGTCGGGTTTTTTGTTTTTCTTTAAATTTTTTTTTTTTTTATACTTTTTAGTTACGATTCATTGACTTCGTTATAAGATGGTAAATTTCGCAATCTAGTCATTTCATTGAGGGAGTTAATATCGTGGGGATTATTAAGTAACTTGCGGTGGTCTAAACTACTGATGATTAGTCCCTCTAGAGTCCTAACTCGGCTCAAAGCTACATATGCTTAACCTTTAGCAAAAATGCGTGAACTTAAGTCAACCACAGCTCGGTCCAAAGTAGTTCCTTGGAGCTTGTGTACAGTTACACCCCAGCACAATATCAATGGCAACATTCTTCGCTCTATTTTACCCTTTTCGCAAAGTGCATCGAATTCTGTTGTCGATAGTTCGATTCTGACTCCTACTCCAGGAACATTGTTTTTAATTGCTTTGTCGTCAAATTCTATATAAACAGCCTGTGGCAATTCTCTGGGTTCCCCGAAGAGCTGGCCACTCAATTATCCTTATAACACCCATTGCTCCGTTAACAAGACCATGGGGCCATGGGTAACATTCAAATTTCTTCGTAGCATAACTCGTGATCCTAAACCGATTGTAACGATTCCTCCAGTTTTGTTAGGATCATCAGAAACATATACATCTTTCGGTTTTTGACCATATGTTTTCGATTCTACTGATATATCAACTGCATGTAATTTATACAACCTAGTAGTTTTTGCCAATATAGTTGTCATCTTTTGATTATGTTCATCGACCTGTTTAGTAGTTGGGAAAACTCGAATGATTTCATTGAGATCGTCTACCTCTACCCGTCGACTATCTAATATCTCCAATTGTTGCGTTGTCAGTTGTCCGACTCTAAGATTATTTAATATATCCACAAATGTTGTGTCATGTCCTTGTCTCATAGGTTGTGGTAATTCACAGAAATCAAATAGATGCCAGAGGTTGACTTCACCTATTAACATCGCAGGTTGTCGATAGCAATAAGCCCCGCCAGTTGAAAACAACTGGCGGGGGACCTGTGTCCAAAAGGACACAGGTGGCAATTGCATTAGATCACCAAATAAAATAATATTACAACCACCAAAGTGCAGTTGATTATGCTTCATTTCCTGAAGGCGTAGAATGATATTCCGTAGCGTTAGGTAAGGTACCATAGAAATCTCATCTATTATCACCCAATCTATAGATTTCCATTTTCTCTTTGAAGGCGTTCGCCAGTTAAAGGTCGCAGGTTTTCTGGTCTACCCTTTTCTATTGGAAGTGTAAAGGTTGAATGAAGGGTACTTCCACCTATCAATCGGGCTGCTACACCAGTAGGTGCAGTAACGATGATAGCTTTCTCATGCATACGATTGCTACGGAGCCTCCTTACTTCTTCTACGATTAATTTTAGCGTAAACGTTTTCCCATTTCCGGCTCCACCAGTAACAAACATTCTAAGAGGTTGATTATTATCATCATTCAAAAGTTTTTGAGACACTTTTCTGAAAAGTTGTTTTTGCTGAATGTTCAATGAGGAAAGAGCTCGTTCAAATTCTTCATTATTAAATCTTGTTTCAGTTTCATTTTCTTCTATTTCTTCTTCTTGCTCTCTCTGATTTAATATTATACAATCATCATTGTCCATTCGCAAAGGTATATGCGTATCATTACCCTCATCATTTTCCATTAGATTGGTTACTGCATTTTCTGCCACAAGACGACTAATAGCTTCTTGAATTTCCGTTTCCCATCTTGACATAGTTTCTGCATTGTAACTGTGTTGTAATGGCCGAAGTAAATTCCTTTTACTCATAAAAGCTTCTTTCGCATTTTCAAACCCTTCCAACAATTCTTCTTCTGCTCTAAAAGGAACATGTGTTACTAATAGAGAATAATAACAAGCCTCTGGATCTGAAGAAGCCGTATAGTATCTGGTTCGTAAAATTGCGGGACGAGTTCTAGCTTCCATTCGCCCTGCATTGTCTAATAATGTTATAAATCTTTGTCGAGTTACGGTATTATCATCATCAACAGCATAAGCACCAGCATCTTGATTATACTCAGACACATCAATACGTAAATCATTAAGTAAGAATTAGCGAGAATGATTGCTTTGTTAAATAACTTTAAATCGTTATATATCCTAAACTATTATTTAAAATGAAAAATGATAAAAGGAACCTAAAGATGATTTTAAAATACCTATTCAACGACACCCCACTTGACATAGTTCATCAACTTTTTTTTTTTTCATTTTGACAATATGGCGTCTGGTTGTCGCTGTGGTGAATTTTGATTACTGTTATGTCTTTAGTGACACTCGCAAGGTTAAGACGAATCGATTGACGTAAGAATTATCAAAATCGGCTTACGCATTTGGTCTCTAGAACGCCACATAGAAACAAACATACATACATACATAGACTGATAAACACATTACCCTCCTTTGCGTCGCGCAGTCGGGTAAAAACTGAAAATATTCCTAGACTAAAGTACTAGCAAGTCCGCATAAAATTGTGATAGCTCGGCTAATTTGCATGATATGAATATAATTTTTCTCAAACATGTTTGGAATTTTAAGCATTATTTTTGTCAAAATAATGCTCAAATTTGTCATTTGCTCAGGTTGTCACCTTCTTCGAGATAAATCGAAATTGCTGTACCTACTGGCCAGATACATGCGACCAGCGGCCGGCAAAAGTTGTATGAAAATCCATATTTGTCGTGTTAGCGGTCAAATAAATTACATAGTAAATTCATAATATCTGTCGTGTTATTTAAAAATGGAACGATCTCTTACTCTGAAACATGGCAACCAAGGAGGTAACTTATCAAAGACTTTATTTACATTTCGAATTGCGACATTCATCATTCATTTGGCATTGTGAATTCTTCAACGCGAGAGTTTTAATTTCCTTGCATTATTTGGGAAAAGTACTATACAAGCCTTGGCCACAACTATGCATTGATGGACGTACGTATGTGTGCCTAGGCTTCGCCTCGGCCCACATTTACACGTTCGTCCATCATTGCCTCTGTTGCTGGCCGCTGCAGTAATGTACTATAGCCTATAGCACCCATGAATAATGTAGCTTTTTGCCACTGAAAGAATTTTTAGAATTGGATCATTAGTTCCGGAGATTACCTCCTACATACAAACTACAAACAAATGTTACCACTTTATAATGTTAGCATAGATAAACATAAATTAGATCATTAATAAGCTCGGTTAGAACCAGTGAATGTATACTTCACTAGACCACACACTTTGCACAATAACCAGACTCCATTAGTATACCGAGTAATATCGTAATTTAACATTACCTCACAATTCCTCTAAACAGGTACAGTCAGCATAAAAAGAATGACAGCTGCCCCACAGTTAAAACTTTTGCTGCTTCATCTACCATCGTATAAATTATATTGCAATTGCCATAATGATAAAAACAAAATGTCAATTTATTTATTTACTAGCTGTTGCCCGCGGCTTCGCCCGCGTGATGTTCGGTAACTGTCCCACGGGATCATACTAAAAGGATAAATAGTATCCTACATGTTAATCCAGGTTATAAACTATCTATCACAATCGCTATCACAATCACCATCACTATCACCATCATTATCACTGTCACAATCACAATCACCATCACCATCATCGTTATCAAAACAACCATCACCATCACTATTCCAATCACAATCACTATCACAATCATTATCACAATCACCATCATCGTTATCACAATCATCACAATAAATCAACACTCACGACTCTATAGAAGTCGAATCCGCCATCCTTTGGATCTAAAAATAAATGCCATATTCGTAATCAGCACCAATGATAATCTCGGAATCGACACCCATATTGATTTTTAGACATTTCGACCCCATCGCACCCCAACAGGGGATGATGGTATTTCAGGTCCGCCACATTAAATCTTAAAATCACTGTTTTTGTAATACACTCGACCCGATACACCATACAAACAATACCAAACCCATTTCCCCCTTTAGGGGTTGAAATCTGAAAAAACCTGAAACCCATTTCTACCCATTTATCGATAGGAGTACTCCTGTGAAGTTTCGAATAAAACAGTCTAACTGATTGTTTGTTTCCTCATACACTTACTTACTTACTTTAGACTCCCGTTTCATCCCCTTAGGGAGTAAATTTTGAAAAATCCTTTCTTAGTGCACCGTTAAACCTCATAAGAAACCTACGCGTGCTAAATTTTAAATCTCTAGACCCAGCGGTTTGGGCTGTGCATTGATTTTTATACTTTGTCACCCCATTTCCCTGTCTTGGGGGTTTAATTCTGAAAAAACCTGAAACACAAATGTTTACTCATTTATCGACGATAGGAGTACTCCTGTTAAGTTTCGAATAAAATAGTCTTACTAATCTTGTTTCCCTATACAAACTTTGGAGCCCTTTTTCACCCCCTTAAGGAGTGAATTTTGAAAAAACCTTTGATAGTGGACTCCTTGACCATTTATGGAACCTACTTGCCAAATTTGGAATCTGTAGACCCAGTGGTTTGGGCTATGCGATGATATGTCAGTCAGTCAGTTTCTTCTTCTTTTATATATTTTTACCCGACTGCGCCAGAAGGAGGGTTATTGTATAGATTTTATCAAAAAAAAAGTAGCCTAAGTTCCTTATTTCAGCTCTCTGCCAGTGAAAGTCCCGTCAAAATCGGTCCCGCCGTTCCAGAGATTAGCCGGAACAAACACAACAGACAAAAATTAAAAAAAAAATGTTATTTTGGTTTAAGTACCCTATATACATTCATATGCATGTAGTAAAATGCGGTTGTTTTAATATTACAAACGGACACTTCAATTTTATATATTTGTACAGATAAAGCCTTTTCATCTTTCACCCCCTTAGGGGTTGAACTTTTTATTAAAAACACCATTGCGTTAGCTTCCAACCATAAGCCTAGATAATAAATTTAGTGAGCTTTACTTCGAAAATTAAGAGCTTTCCATAAACATGTTCATTCTCCTTTTTAACCTTTTGGGGGTAGAATTATGAAAAACGCTGAGATATGTATCAATTTATTTTTAATCATCAGCCTAAACACAAAATTTGAAGAACCTAACTTTAAAACTGACGGACTCTCATACATAACAGCTTCATCCCCTTTAACCCTTTGGGGGTAGAATTATGAAAAACGCTGAGACACGTATCAATTCATTTTTAATCATCAGCTCAAACACAAAATTAGAAGATCCTAACTTTAAAACTGACGATTATCCATAAACAACTTCATCCCCCTTTTTATCCCTTCGGGGGTAGAATTGTGAAAAACGCTGAGACACGTATAAATTAATTTTTAATCGTCAGCCTTAAAACAAAGTTAGAAGATCTTAACTTTAAAACTGACGGACTTTCATACACAACAGCTTCATCCCCTTTTTAACCCTTTGGGGGTAGAATTATGAAAAACGCTGAGACACGTATAAACTAATTTTTAATTGTCAGCCTAAAAACAACATTTGAAGATTCTAACTTTAAAACTCACGGACTTTCATACAAACTTCCATCCCCTATTTAACTCCCTTAGGGGTTGAATTTCTAAAAGTCCTTCCTTATTCCTTGTCTACATTATAAAGGGAACCTCTGTGCAAAATTTCAGCTTTCTAGGTCCAAGGGTTTGGGCTGGGCGTTGATGAGTCAGTCAGTCAGTCAGTCAGTCAGTCAGTCAGGCCTTTTGTTTTTATTTATATAGATTAACTAAGACTAGAGGTACACACAACACACCACATGTTTTTTCTATGAGCCTTAAACCAACTATGAAAACAATGAGTTTATTTTTTAAGATCTCTATACCGTATTTTAAACTTTGAACCTTCGATCTTTGAACAATCGCTTGTTCCTTTTTTGCAGACATTACTTAGGTACCAACTTTATGTAATTTTCGATACCAATTCCAGGTACAACACTATGATATATTTGCACCACAAAACCATCGATTAACTGTCTGAAACTTATTCGCAGTATCGAATAAACTTAGGCACTGTTATCGCGAAAACTTTCGTTATTTGTTCTGTTAACGATAATGGTGCACGATATTAGTTCGTATAAGTAATAATTAATTGCGTTTATTGTGTTTATCTTTGGTATATATTGGATATTATATTATACGTGAGGTTGGGATGGTTTTCTAGTAGACTAATTAAGTTGGTTTCGTAGTAAATGGGTTTGATGCTGTTGCGCACAAACTAAACTTAATTTAGGCTATTGCTATCTTTTTCTCTCTAATAAAACGAGAAAGAGTAAACGAAACGTAATTTAGAGCTGTCAAATTTAGTTGGAACTAACATTTCCATACAAATTAAGGATGCACGTAAAAATATGTTGACTAAAAACACGGTGAAGCGCAAGGCATAAACTAGTTTGACATCTCTAACTTAGTTCATATAGTAATAGCCGTCCTTTTCTCGCACTGCCTTTTAGTAAAAGATAGCAATAGCCTTAATTAAGTTTAGTTTGTGCACAACAGAATCGACACCAATTGCAAGTTAATCGTTAAGAATAAGGCTTATGATTTGTGTGATAGTATATAGACCTATTAATATGTACATGCGTTTTTCATATTCATGCTATTTTTTCATATCGTCACGCTGCGTCAAGCCGCCAGTAGAAAGCGATAAGGACGGTAGCTGCAGCTTAGCGGTCTAAGCTATAGTATCAGTATACTATAACGAAAATTTTGACGAGATCGACGAAGGGAAAATATAAATTTGTATGGTGAATCGCAATCCCTGTTCCGTCTTAAGGCTCTTCTTGTCTGTCCCTCCAAATCATTGCAACATCTTCGTACGATCATACTTAAGTACGTTACTCTATAAATATTATCTACGGATAAAAAGTGTGTCTCTACTTGTTTACTTACGAAGGATGTGATTATAAAACAGATTACAATGATTTACATAACTGGTACATATGCATCAATAACATTCTTTTCCCTTACAAGGCACTCGTACGTAGTGTTTCGACATGATTTCCATTTGTAATGTGTATTGACGTAAAATGTCTAAGAGAGTACATCATATTTATGTCTTCTAGCTTGATCTAAATGTGGAACAAAAAACAATTGTGAACTTTGAAAAAATGACTATATCGCGCAAAGCATAACCACATCCACCATAACACCCCACTTTCTATCACTAATCGAAGGATGCAAAAAGAAGGTGCTATGCATTGAGAATTAAACCAATGAAGGCTGTATAGTCATTGGTGCTATGGGACAGCTGGTTTCAAATGCTGAAACAAATGTGACACTGTTTAATTAAGTAAAGAATAGCTTGTTACTAACTAAATTACAGCATAACAACCGAACCACAGATAAAACTATATAATAAACCTGCACAAACTAAGTGAATCAAGCAGTGTATCACAAGATGCTTCAATTGATCAAGATATCGCTAACACTAATTTAATTTCTTTGCCATACTCCGTAATAAACTGCTATAATAACAATCCTTTCTGAGACAATGATTTATAAAAGTATTTACTCACTAGAAGCAAATGGTTTGGAGACATGCGATATCAGAAGAAAGTACTTCAATATACGGTGACATTATTTTGAACTATATTTTTAGTCATTGAGTAACATTGGTGTCTATTCTGTTGTGCACAAACTAAACTTAATTTAGGCCATTGCTATCTTTTACTAGAAGGCTGTACGAGAAAAGGACGGCTCTATAGCCGTCCTTTTCTCTTTTTTTTTAGTTCATAGCTATCTATGAACTAAGTTAGAGAGCAGCGGTGGCCCAGTGGTGGCGGCTCCGACGTACGAACAGTAAGACGTGGGTTCGAACTCAGACAGGCGCATTACTTATTGTAATTTATTTCATCACCACTGTTCTCAAAACGGTGAAGGAAAACATCGTGAGGAAACCGGCATGTCCTAGATCTAAAAAATTCGAAGACATGTGACATCTACCAATCCGCATTGGGCCCGCGTGGTGGATTACTGCCCATTCCCTCTCTTGTAGAGAAGGCCTGTGTCCCAGCAGTGGGAACATTAAAAGGCTGATATGATGATGAAGTTAGAGATGTCAAACTCGTTTATGCCTTGCGCTTCACAGTGTTTTTAGTCAACATGTTTTTACGTGCACCCTTCATTTGTATGGAAATATAAGTTCCAACTAATACGTCCGTTTCTTTCTCGTTTTATTAGAGAAAAAAAGATAGCAATAACCTAAATCAAGTTTAGTTTGTGCACA
Source organism: Xestia xanthographa (assembly GCA_905147715.2). Taxonomy (NCBI): domain Eukaryota; kingdom Metazoa; phylum Arthropoda; class Insecta; order Lepidoptera; family Noctuidae; genus Xestia; species Xestia xanthographa. The sequence continues at coordinate 11,534,987 of LR990657.1, read as the reverse complement.
ACAGAATCGACCCCATTGTGTGTGTGTATTTAGAGTTATTGTGTTATTGACCGTCTCGTTGTCTAATGGTCGTAAGCGCGACGGCTGAGCATGAATTCCTGTCGGGCAGTGTTATTGGGTTCTTCCATGAGGAATTTCTCAGCAGCAGCCACGGAGTCTGGATTTGTGCCCAGCTGATGGCAATAGGCTCTCCTCTTATTACACGAGACTTCAATGTAATCTAAAGTAACTCCCTGCCATGGTGAAGCAGTAAACAAAGACAAAACCATCCAAACATTTCACAGTAATTAGTAGAAATGCGAGAGTTGACAGGCGCAGGATTATAATGAAAACTATAATCAGTCAACGCGTCAATCGTACAAGCGTCTCCCCTTTGTTCAATGTAGTGAATGTGCCATTGTTATTATATTATGCACATATACATAGGTATAATAATGTTTGAGACATGTACAGTGCTCAGTACGCGTGAATGATTAGCTTTGAGCTTTCAGTTTACAAACATGTCTATGTGTAGTTAATTATTTGAATTCTTGATTAGGTACCGTGTTATTGTTTTGTAATGTCAAACTAGAATTTCAGGGCCTATAGACAAAGTGACGTTCTATCAGCGATAACATTGATGTCATCGTCATCCCGACGTTATCCCATTTGGGGTCAGCACAACACGTTTTCTTCTTACATTCTCCCCTGTCAGACATCCCATCTCGGTATCTCTTTCATATCATTCTGAAACAAAAAAAAATGTATTGAACTTCTTACATCAAGCTAATAACAATGCCGTTGATGGTCGCTGTAGAAATATGAGACACTTCGAAAGTGATGGCCACTGGTTTTGGCCCGACCGACGAAATAAGTAAAAACTTGGAATGGATATTAAGTCATGAATATTTTTATTTGTTACAGGTAAACACAATCTGGCTTGTACTCACTCCCGTAAGTTATGTAATAGGGATTTCAAGGCTTACTGACACAAGGTAAAAGTCCAGCTAAGGAAGGTATAGTGCATACTGAACCGAATTGTATACTTAAGTATTTATTATAAGTGGAGCATGGTCTCTCATATCAGCGACTACTACTATCTTAAGAATGTGAAGCTGCTGCAAGTTTAAGAAAATAGTGTGTTAGCAAGTTTAATTGGGAAGCTGACTAGGCCTCACACGGTCATATTACCTAAAGCATGGTTAGTTGCTAGCGCCAACCACGTGTACATTTTAGATTGTGAATTTCAATTTAGCAAAATATAGTTACATAAATAACCATAACAATAGAATTTAGATTTATCCGTCTCTGTTATTGGCAACATTTATGTCTTTACTACTGGCGTAACTTGTCCACAACCAAACAAGTAATAGGAAATACTATATTTCTGACAACAAGGTCTTCATTTGCTTATTTAGCCACAGTGTGGGTGTTTGTTTAATCAAATACTCATCATGAGATACTTGAGTATTCATGTTAAAGCTATCTGATTTTTTTAACATGCCTCGCACGTCTTTTAAGGTATTGTGCACTTTCCGGGTGGTATTCTTAGAAGGCATTCCACTTCAGAAGCTAGTTGGTCAGCTAAGTAATATATCCCACTTCAGAAACCCACAAAGAAGTAGTAAGAATGCGAAAATAATGTTGGTTGATTTATTGGTCTGTCCTTTTTACACAGCTTCGATGCAAAGAATAATCGTAACCGTAACCATAATTATAACCGTAACCTGAACCTAATAATCGTAACCTGAAATTAACCAACAACAGGACACGCAGGCCACAATATTAAGTGTCTTTAATAAATCTCAACCTAAGAAGGTTTTCCTTGCTGCGGTCAACCGTGGCCATCACCCATGGCGACTTCCAGTTCAGCCATCGCAACTCATGTCCAGGTGAGAGATTTTCAGCTGGTAGAACGTATGACACCTCGCCACAGCTTAAGTCTTTCCTTACCGCTCGCCAGTGACACACGCTTTAACCCAAAAAATCTCCAAAATCTCCAATCTTACATCTATATGAATTGTTACTCATGTTTGCAACGAATTAAAATTAAATAATTTGACTTATATAATTGATAGGGTTGAAGCCTTAAAAAAAGCTAGTCGCTAGTGATTTATTAACCGACGTAGTAGTAATTTATTTGATTGAAGCGGAACTTATGACTAACAAGTATTCCCCCGGGACGTTGTAAAGGTATAGCACAGAGCAGGTGCCCCCATTGTATGGTGCGCGTTCTACCGAAGATCCCGGAGACCGCCCTCCATAATTATGAGCTGAGGACAGGACAACGTATGGTAGGAGTCTGACATTACTCTCTACCATACCGTGACGAAGAGTAATGCGTAGCCTTAACCGTGCGTTCACACTGGCGAATCATTTATATGAAACCATTTGCTGAAATCTCCATTTTTCCCCTCTCTCTGCAGTATGCATTTATGTACTCATGGTTTTTTTATTACTCTGTGTGATTTGTGTCCAGCAACGATTTCTTTCAGATTGAGAGGTCATAATATTTTTGCATCATTGTTGTTGATTTTTTTCCCACGAACCCTAATCCACTGAAAATCGTCAAGAAGCATTTTTTTTTCACTGTATACTTACCAACTAGGAAATGACACTGATGACGATGATTATGACACCAATAAATTATGATTATAAATACAAACACACCTACATTAATACTACGATTGTTATAAATAAGAAGTCGACAGTGCCCTTAAAAGTCTAGCGCAGACGTAGTGTTGAATCATCACATTTTTCTGAAGGTCATCGTTTTTATTACAGCTGTTTATTCTTGGACAATACTACTAGGTACTTACTTATTATACTAACTGGGGTCATCGTAAATCTGAAGGAAAAAAACTGTTCTATTTTCAAATTGTATGCAGTTCATTGCGGCTTATCCCACACTTATACGGTGAAGGATAACATCGTAAGGAAACGGGTAGGTATGTTTTAGAACCAAAAATTAAAAGGGATTCGACCTTCACCAATCAGGACTGAGTTCGAGTGGTGGATTATTTTCACAAATAGGTGGCTTGTGTCCCAGCAGTGGGAACGATGTGGTTTACAACATAATTAATTTTTAAAGAGAAAAGGCCTTAAAATTAGTGCAAAAACTATTCTTATTTATTTTTAAACATGGGCCACATTACACTTCAGAATACGGCCATTTTCACATTGGCGATTGACAAATGTTTAAAAATAACAGTTTGCCGCTAATTTTGTCTAGTTCTTTAACATTTTCAGAATATCTTTTACACCTATTTGTATCAAATAGGATTTACTTAGCATTCCTCGATATTTTTTCTCTTAGTACTTTAGTCATTTTGAGGAGCTCGCGGCTAAATAATAACAGCCGCTCGGGTCGATCTTTAGGTTAAGCCGTGCTTGCCTAGGTAGGTCTGGGGATGGGTGACCACTCATTACATACCGAGTTTCCTCCGTGCCTCGGAAAGCACGTTAAGCAGTTGGTCCCGGGTGTCATTTGTGATCTTTGACAGTCGTTACAGGTAGTCAGTGGCCCAAAAAAGTCTAAGACCAGATAGGCAGTCACTCCATGTAAAATACTGGTATTCAGCTGCATCCGGTTAGACTGGAAGCCGACCCCAATAACAAAAAAAAACTTGGGAAAAGGCTAGGCAGATGATGACTTTAGTCATTTTAACACATGGATGCTTAGCAAAATCTCCAGTAAACCTTCAATATAACGGAGTACACTCAAAGTACTTACGGGATAATATCCGTGGTTTTCTTTATTGATGAGCTCCCAAACGGCATAACGGAGTAGTCTTCTAAGGCCACCCATGAAGCTGATTAAAGATACGAGCCTACTAAGATAGTGAAAATTTTACTACGCCGTAATTTATTACTTACGTATGCGTGTGCGCACATGAATTAAAGCCTAGTAAGATGAGTTTGGAGTTGTTTGGATCTTCATTTAGAATAGGTTCTAGTCGGTTAGGTACTGAAAAAATAAGAAGACAGAGCTGCCAGGATAGTAAAAAATAGATCATTTTGTTTTAAAAGTCAAACTAGGTCTTCCGAACAATGGATTATTTTCTCTTAACTCCGTTGATACAAAAACGTTGAACAATAAATATACTATTTCGTATAGAAGAAGAATACGGGAGTTGTTTCTTGAAATAATCCAATATCTAGATTAAATATAAACAAGTATAGACACACCGCACACGGCACACGCCATACATCCGTGAACATTCACACTAAATACTGTCAATACGGCCGCACCGACGACCACGTATGACTCACACGCATCCTTGAGATACCACACCGGTCAATTTCTCGACGATTAACGTATAAGCCTTGTATAAGCTAATGAAATGCGTCCATCATGTTTTTACATAGGTTTACAAATATTCTCCTCATAGGAGGTCTTGTTATTGTATGGCTACCACCTTTGTCGATTGTATAACTGTTCAAAGATTTCAATCAAAATAACATAGGAATGTAGTCCTCTGTCTAAGGAATGAAATATGTATTACAGGGGTCGACATTACCTTAGGTGCACATTTCTTTCTTCTTTCGATAACTGGTATTATAAAAGAAACCTATTCATGAATTGATGATATTGCATTTCGGCACAGCTATTGTGTGCCATCATTACACAAACAAATCTGTGATCAGTAGTAGCAATTTTCCATTTGGATAATTCATTGTTACCTCTTTGTAATGACTAATGAGTACTTCCTTTACAATTTCTTTCATTGTTCTATTTGAGGCACGAGCAAAGTTAATTTTATTTAATGCAAGGCGATGTTTTGATAAATTCTACCTTTGTGCCTTTGAGATACTGGACTCCGACCTTTCATCAGATTGTGAATGCATCTTATCTCTTTCAGCTATTCCGAGCATTTAAGCTTCGCGTCATTCTATTCTAAAAGAAGATCTTTTCTTTTAATATAAGTAGATTTTTCGTGGTTATAAAATAAGAATTTTAAAGTTTTAATTCTGGTTTTTAACCTCGCTGCTCAAGCTAGCGGTTTCCACCCTCAAGCCTAAAAAATCAAAGTTATGTTACTTCAATCTTCAGCCATCTCATGTAGTTTTAAAGGAACCATATATCAATGGGCACTTAATCCATTACAACAGCGAACCAAGTTTATACCCAGTGTTTATTTATATCGATTTAATTGTACCAGTTCTGCTTAACTTCCCACGTGTTGGTGTCGTGTAGGAGCTTCGTAGTAATCTACGCAGTACATTCAGTCAGCACTATTTATATTTAGACTGGCTGTAGACCGCATCTTTGTTTTGTATAAACTTCCTTGGCCTGATCGGAAAGGCATATACTTATACTAGTTTCGTTAAGTCCTTTCTCGTGTTTCGTCCATCTCGTGCACGCATATACGGGCAACTAGATTTGTGCAATTCTTGACAATTTGTAAAGAATCCTGGAATTACCGTAAATTGCTTGATGCTACCGAGACTCATGTTGCAAAATTGTGTGTAATATTGTAAACCCCTGTCTTTGTCCTTTTTTTTTCCGATCATCAAATGACTCCTCCCGCTCTGGGCGGAGCAGAAGGGAGTGTCAGACTTTTACTGACTAAAACCCATCCATGTTCCTTCATCGCCCTTTGTGTTCCGGGGCCACGGTATCTCTTTCGAACAGTCCCGCAACCCCGGCAGGCATCGGTCCTTACGGACCCCTTCCTTTTTAATCGACTTCCAAAAAGGAGGAGGTTCTCAATTCGATTGGTATTTTTTTTTTTTTTATGTATGTACACCGATTACGCTGAGATTTATGATCCGATTTACGTGATTCTTTTTTAGTTTGATGCTGAATAGTTGCCATTTGGTCCCATAAAAAATTAACATAGTTTAGCCTAGTAGTTTTCATTTTATGAACATTTTTACTTTAGTCATGTTGTATAGTTTCATGTATGTTCACCGATTTCTCCTCCATTTGTGGAGCGATTCTCAAAATTATTATTTTATTTGAAAGAATATACTCCTGAGATGGTCGCATTTAAATTAGGTAAATATCTGATGCTGATCTTAGGAGATATACAATGGATCTCTTCAAAACTAGACAGTAAATCGGTCGTGATTGCTGCAATCGCTTGGATGTTTATTGTTTATACAACATCATGACGTAACATCACGCCTATATGCTCTGAGGGGTACGCAGATGTGTACAATACAGCCAAATTTCGACAGTTTAGGTATGTTAAGTTCCATTTATTGAGGATAAGCCTATTACCATGACATGTATTGTTAACAATGTAAATTATATGCATAGCATATATTTGTATAGGATATTACAACAAAAAATGAAAAAATAAAAAAACTTTTTACAAAAAAATAAAATCGACTTCAAAAAACACAAAACACAAAAAAGTGAAAAATAACTTTAGCTTCAGAAGTCGGTGACAAAAAAAAACTAAATTAATCAAACAAAGGTCACCGACTTCTGAAGCTTAAGTTATTTTTCCCTTTTTTGTGTTTTGTGTTTTTTGAAGTCGATTTTATTTTTTTGTAAAAAGTTTTTTGCTGACTCTCTTTGAGGCGCGCGTGGAACACGAACGCGCCGTCGACACGGCCTGTCGTCATGAGACGGACGGACGGCGAGCTAGCCCATAGCCCACCGTCCACAGGCCCGCCCTGTCTTTGTCCTGCCATAGTCAATCGGGTTTTTTAAGGCCACAACAGCCTAACCTCTGCTTTCCGTTCCAGTCAGTCCCAGCTACTTTTCAAAATCTGTGGTCTATGGAGTAAGCTTTGCATAAATTATGTGTATAAAAGTGTATTTTGGTAGCTGCCAGTTTACTTTTATATAAAAAGGTGTTAGTATAATAGTACGTGTGTTTGCTCGAATTATTTACCAGTTGTATAAATATTGTTTCATAGTAAACGAGGTAGTGTGATTGAACTTTAAAATTAGGTTTTTCGGAGAATTCGCATTTTTGCTCGTTCTTTTTACATTTGATTATTGCCATTTGTATCAATAAAGTCTACCACCGGCCGCGGTAATCATCATAACCTATGTTAGACATACTCCTCTTCCAAGTAAATTTTCTTCTTCCTAATCGATGGATTGCAGCCATCAGAGCTTGAATCCCAATTTTCTTAATTATTCTAAATATGAACAGTGGTTTTCTAATTAAGTATAGCCATTAAATATAATATATTATTTTTTATCGGAGGAGCACTGCAAGTACGTAGCAATCGATAACGATCGAATCGATACGATTCGATAAATCCGACTTTTCGATTGGTTAAAAACTCATTTTATCGAGAATAACTGTCAGATTTATCGAATCGTATAGAATCGAGTGCTACGTACTTGCACTGGAGGTCCGATCCAGACGACACCCTGTACAGTACCTAGTCCCATCGTATTGCCTATCTGCTACTTGACGCCTCAATTATCCAATAATCCTTCAACCCTAAAAAAACAGTTACCTTCATAAAAATCTATATAAAGCCGGTAGTACACTTCACGAGTAGCGTTGAACGCCCCTTTAAAATCGTTTCGCGCCATCTCAGCCAATGACGCCTCTGAAGCAATTTCACAGCTCTTACGATGCTAAATTAATTAAGAACGATGTAAAATCGGGGATTTTATAAGGCGTAGAAGTTTTTCTAGACAAAAATTGAAAAAGAAATAAAGTTTTGCAAGAAAAAATACGGATGGTGAAATTATGAGATAAGATGGTAATATTGGTAATGATGCTGTAATATTTTATATACTGAGATTCAGACACGTATTGTAATAAAATAAAGCATAAAGAAAGATGTTTTATGAAAATTATTTTATTATAAGCGATAAAGTTGTTTGCAAAATAAAAGCCATTCATGAATTTATTATGATTAATCTTAACACAATACAACGCCATACAACGTAGCAACGCCGCCAGGCTCTTGGGGACATTACCAGCATTGAGAAGGAGTTTTAGACCCCGTTTTTAAGTTTATTGTCAAGTTAGTTACCTAAGGATATTTTAATATGGAAGACGTTGCGTTGGAAGACCTCCCACTAAGTGGACCGATGACCAGGTGAAGACTGCGGGAATCCGATGGATGCGAGTCACACGGGACCGGTCAATGTGACGACACTTGGGGGAGGCCTATGTCCAGCAGTGGACGTCTTTCGGCTGAAATGATGATGATGATTTTAATACATCTTTTTACTTTTATAATATAAGATTTGGCTTAATAAAAACTTATTATATTATTCGAAACGACAGATATTGCAAAAATGCTGACGCAAAACATATTACGATTATAAACGACCTTTCACAATGTAGTGGAAGAATATACAGAAAATTGGAACGCTTTCCTACTTCCGACACCATTTAATACAGCTTCACATCCATCACGTTCTAAGATCTAAATAATTTGCCTCAATGCGCATCTTAAGGGGCAGTGTCGTAATTAATTATGCACCGGCCAGCACCATTGGTACTGTTTAATGCACCAATATGTATTCATAGCTCAGCTTCATTAGTTTGTGCGTCTCAAAGGCACGTTTTTCAGCACAAAACTGATATAAATTTCGTAAAATAGCTGTCTAGAGATATGGATGAAACGAATTGTTTTTTCCTTTTAATTTTTTGCTACTGCTTTATAAGCTTATAACGTCGTTTTTCAGAGAAAATTCTGTAAAATTTAGTGCGCTCAATTTTGTTAGTGGATAATTTAACCACTTTATTTCAAAAGTAATTCTCGAGGAAAAGTTATACATTTCTAGTTGTAAGAAAAGTTTTTGTAACTGCCAATAATCTGGTTCTTTTTGGAGCAAACCATTTGGCTTTATTCCAAAAAAAGAAAAAGAAAATATCCTTTTCTCGAATAACCTTTTGACAAAACCATTTCATTTAAAAAAAGGAACACCACAGCCACAGTATCATTTAATGTAAATACCCTGTCTTCGAAAGTCACGCTAAATGTAATAGCCAGATTTGGCATAGAAATAAACATTGTGTCTGGCCGTAAATAAATTTTACTTTCATACGGACGTTAGCGGGCCATTCTATGTAATGACCAACTCGTTTCAACTGACCTTTTTTGCTATACGACTCACGATTGCAGTCCCATAAAAGGCTATGTCCAGATAACTTTATTCCACATAATGCGTCCCCATCCCTTTGAAAAGGAAAGTTGTATAACATTTTTTGAGATCGTTTCCCTTTTAAGGCTCTCGCAGTACTTTTTATTGCAGAAATGGATGCGAAAAGGAATGTTCTTCGGCAATATCAAAGGGTTGCCGACTTTGTGGTGGCATATTTTTATTTAAAACTCGGGAGACGTTTGCAATAAATTGTTTAAATGTCTTCTACTTAATAGAATAGAATGAAATATGTTCGGTAGATTGAATGGCTATTCAAGTTAAGAGGAAAATCGTTTAATAATTTGAAAAAAAAAACAGTAGCTAAATGGTTAGTAGCTGTTTTGGTTAAAGGGCATGCACCTTTTGTGTGGTATTCCAAGTATTTAACGGCCGTCGGTCGCCTCGGTGACCGAAACCCAATAAAAACACGTCCAAAATTGCATCCCGCATGTAGAGTTCCAAGTTCAAATTAAACTCGTCGGCCGGTCGGCAGTCTGTAGTCCTGCAGGGCGCGCGCGCTCGCAGCTCCTCGAGTCAGGCAGTGCGCCGGCGCCGATGTTTCCGATCGGACGATTGGATAGCGACGCAGACGCGCACTGCGAAAATACCGCAAATATATTACCGTCGCGATTGTGAAAAGTGTTCACTCATATCTTTGCACAAGTGCTTTTCAAAAGATTAAAAGCTCCCACGTGTTCCCAATTTTAAGTGCGTTTTGTGTCTACCGTGCAAATTTCGTGATTGTGCCATTACTGTGACTAGAACTCAATTGCTCTATGTATCTAGGTATACAGGCGTTATCTTGCTTAATTAAAGTTCGCTGACCTTTTGAAAACAAGTAACAACTGTGCCACCATCATTATTTCGTCACACCAACTGTTACAGTATTATCATAAGCATCATAGGTACAATGCTGAATCACAATCTTGGAAACAATGTTTAAATGTAACCAAGCGAAGTTGTGACCTAATCGGCACCTACTGAGTGATTATTAATACAAGTCTCAATAATTTATCTGGGAGGTATAAATTTGTTGTTAAATTAATGCCTCCTACCATTTTATAGGTCCGAATACCTTCGAATATCTGCCTACAGTCATATCTCAGAGAATTACGAGATGCAATGCAACGGACGTCTGTTTCCAGGAAGTCATTACCTCCTTGTGACAATGACTTTATTTCGTCAAAGAGTTCTTGTGCGTGTTGGAACTGACCCTCATCATAAACTCTAACCGTTTCTTTATTGGCTATCCCAGTTCGCCCTTCGACTTTTATGTCGAACATTTTTTATTTATCTGATTTGAATTATGGACTGCTATTTTGTAGTCATTGTATAGTTCTAAGTAGTGTTATGTTATTGTTTAGACTTGCATACCTACGAAGAACTTGATTACAGTCACTGTCGTCAGCACTTGAATCATATTGTGATAGTCAACGGTTTTGTATATGCCTACTGGTATCGCCTTCGCTTTACTGTTGTTCATAATTTCAAGTAGGTAATCTTATTTAAAAATTCCTTGCAAACACCTGAGTTCCTGAAAGTATCAGTAGGTAAACGTAGTTTATTTTTTCTTAAGTAGAATACTAACCTTCTTTCACAACTATAATAGGTACTTCCATTGGTTTCAAACATAAAATACGATAGCGATTAGAGCATACGCTTTTCATATCTTTGATGCATTGTAATTAAATACTCAGCATAAGCTGTAAAAATATGTAAACGGTCGAATTGAGAAAACTCCTTTTTGGAAGTCGGTTAAATAAAAAGAAATAACGCTATACAGCTCTTTCTACACTTTCTATTTATGGTGCCATAGACTTAATTAATTGTTAGACACTTCATTTACCAATTAATTGTTTCCCTAAATTCTATCTACAATGAATAAAGTTAAATTGCCAATTAAACTGATCTAAGGATTTGTTACAATTGGTTTTCGCTCTCATATCTCAGCTGAATGTGACACAATCATAAACTGAGCGGACTATTAAGAAAGGATTTAATTGCTATTGCTGCTGACACACATTACATCATAATTACTAGGTATGTAGTTAAAGACTATGAAGTAACTATTGCTCTACTTTAATTTATGGGCGTCGAAGAATTATTGTCTTGATTGCTCTTCATAATGATGGAACAATAAATACAGACTTTAGCTTCATTGTCTTGTCTTCACCAAAGATTTGGCACAACTGTTAAGATTCTTTGATGATTCTCATGAAGTTGAAATGAGTTGAGAAGAGGTCAAAAATATAAAGGTTTATTACAGTTAGCTGAACTCAGATACTAAATCATACAGTTTACATTACTCAGGGCAAGCTGTCTCCAATTTAAACGAAGATTAGAGATGTGAATGCGATCCTCAAAGCGTTTCCGTACATTAAAATAGATTGCAACTGCCATGAAATTCCTTTGACTGTGCAGTGTGCGAACATGAATGTCAACATCAAAACGCGACACACTCGACAAATACGTAGTTATTGCTCTCCAGTTACTGAGGCCATATATGGTCTAGTCGGCATCAAGTAGTACCCTCGAACTTGAGGCCTACTCAATCCAATTACAGTCTGAGAATTCGATAGTTAAGGAATTTTGTGCTGACAGTGGCACCGAGACTGTTTTAGCATCAAATGTATCTCAATTTGTGCGTGGGCGGCGAAGTATGTGAAGCGATATTGTTGCAAGTATTTTTTATATTTTTTTATATTGAACTCATAACCTGACTATAGAATTTATGGACACTTGTTTCTTTTGATAAAACTGTTTGTTTTGATTTTGTAGCATGAAATTCCTTTTGTGTTTTTAGAGCTTAAAAATATAAAACATATACTAGCTAGATTATCTCAAAATAAATCTAAACAGTCTACATGAACGATCTTAGGAATAGGCAACTGTGCCAAAGCTCACATAAACAAAGCCCCTGAGCCAACTAGCAATGAAATAAGAAACCATACTCCAACTGTATACAGCTCTTGGCTGACCTTTAAACGTCTACCAAACGTCCTTTAACGTCGAAAGTATCAAGCGTCAACAAGAAAAGTCCCTACAGATAAGCGTTCTGATCCCTGATAAGTTTCTTTATAAGCAGTATTACTACCGAGTAGGCTATTGCAATTATCTTCGGCTGATCTTGGAGATAAGTTGGTACCAGCAACGGTCCCGTCGGTAAGGCTAACGCACCATGAAAGATATTTATGGCAGTCATTACTATGTGAAATGCAGTTTCTAAGATAGAAGTTGGACGTATAATTAGCTTAGATCTCTCAGAGGTCATAGTCAAGCGGTGTAGTGATAATGAAGTTAAGTAATGTTATCGCTGTTTTTATTATAATAGTTCGACTATTCGCTTGGAGTTACTGTTCCAGAGTTTAGCTAGGGAACCTGGAGCAAGAACATAATTTATTTATAGAACTTTCGCATCATCATCATCATCAGCCCATCAATGTTCCTACTGATGGAACACAGGCCTTTTCCCTATAAAGGCTATAATCCACCACGCGGGCCCAGTGCGGATTGGTAGATGTCATGTCTTTGAATTACTCGAACTCGAACTACGAAAGACGTCTTCGTCTTCGAACTTTCGCATACAGGGTTAGATTTTACGGGGGTAAAAGGTAAAAATAAGAGACGGAAATAAATCCGTTTCTCGTGGAGAACAAGCAAACAACACGGATTGTTTTGTAAGTCTTATCATGAATCTTATGCTCGGGGAAAACAGTTCGTTTAATTTCAAACATACCTAATACTTCTATCGGCAATCTGTGTTCCAATCAACTGAATAAATGTTTTGTATAAACACATCCGTTAACTAATCCTTGAGCCAAATACGTTCTAACATGTAGTAAACACTGTTCCTATATGTTTCTATACAAGGTTTATTTGTGGAGTTTTATCGAATACTGGTTCAATGACACCGGCTGGTCTTCAGTAATTGCCGCATCCCTTTCCACAATTGGCGGTAGTCTTAGTACTGCGTCGTTTGCTGCTCTTGCGTTTATTTTGTTTCCTGTTGTGAACATATGAACAGTTATTATCATTAGGTGTTAATAATATGTGTTTAATTGTAGTTAAAGCATTTATGTCTGTTCCTTGTTCGGATTTTCTAATTACCTTTACTTGCCAATTACAAGCTGCAGGTACACTCACAGTAAATTAGTAAAAGTCATGTTGATCGTAAAGAGAACTTTTTCAGTAATAACGTTATCACGTTGGAGAATGTTTCGACATTCACAAAGAAATTAACCGTTATAATATTACCTACACATATTTTACTCTTGACAGCTGATACAGTCAACTCGCAAATGGCTATGAATATTCATTCTCTTTTATGGCTTCCTCATTTGCCCAATTATCAGTCGCGTTGAGTACTCATTTCAATGTTGATTTTATGCAAAATGAACTCGTTTAATTTTGCAGATATTGATCTTATGTAGGCTTAAGTAAACAATTTAGGTACCTTTATCTGGGTTGGCGGTAACTATACATTTATGTCGGTGATAGGCGACGGTATCTCTGTTAATTGGCTGAGTATTCTTTTTATAAGGCTTGTTTTACCTATAACACAGTTTCCAATCATTTCTGCATCCATATTACTTGGTTTTTCACCTTTGTCTACGAGTATTATCGTTCTGTCGTTTACCTCACCAGCAGCGTCTACAAATTGTGGAATGTTATTAAATTAGTTATGTATAATAATTTGTAATTATAAAATGGTTTCAGTACTCCTAGCTATTCCAGGTAATAGCGGATGTATAAACTGAGGTAATTCTGCAGGTAAAGATGACTAATAAACCTAATGGCTGCATAGCCCTGGTTCGTGTACCTTTAAATTCCAATGTTAAAATGCGGGTGAGGTTATGTTATTTTGTTTTAGTAGTTCAGACTAACTGAATGTTTTTCTTACGGTGCCATGGAGGGTATCGAAATTAATAAACTATTGATCTATAATATTATTGAAAAAAGGTGATTCGTCACCTTTTGTTTCCAAGGCATAATTTAAGTTTAAAAAAATATTTCAATTAAAACAATAATTACTTCTGAATCATCAAGGAGTCCGTCAGTCAGAAAGACGAAGCTTGTTGCCCATTTCAAAGAATGCTAGGTTCTTTTCGACCAGAACGGATAAGGAATTCGTGTCTTCTAGGTTGTCGTTCCTTTGCAATTCCACGGCTTTTTACTGTATAATTCTTTTTACTTTGAAACTCGTTCTTATTACCAACTTTTATGTGTGGGTGTCACGCATAATTCACAATATCCCGTTGTTTAGTCGGAGGGATAATAACGTGTGATGGTTGGTGGTCACTACACCGTGACCGTGCGGATGTCGGCGCAGTCAGTTCACTTGTTGCTTTCCGATGTTACACAAATTATAGAGAAATTGAAATTGCGGAATTTAATATCAAAATACACGCGTTAATTGCAGAAACTAGTGATATACCACCTGAAGACGTAGACATAATTAATAAAGTAGCAATTCTCTAGCATCCTGCTTTAAATCTAACTCAAAGTGTTGAATCAAATGAGCACAGTGTCTCAGTGATAAGTGAATATCAAGCAACAGTGGCACACGATGTTGATAACGAAGTACACGGCAATCCTGTTGGAAAGCGCGAGGAGCACAGAGGCGAGGAACTCGGCGCTGTCGCGGTCTGGAGCCTGGTCTTCATCACTGGAGAGCTCGCCTGGTGGACGCAGGCCCGTACGGCGACGACATTTTGTATACAGGTGCGTAGCAATTTGATTGTTGATGGATATAATTATTGTATATAATTACTGTACCTATGCTTATGTACAGTAATTAAATGAAAGCCGGGACCAACGGGTCCCGGCTATAATTTGTAGATTTTTGACACTCGTTAGGTTAGGTTTAGGTAGTCAGTGGCCTAAAAAGTCTGACAACCAGTTTTACCAAGGGGTATCGGTACTAACTAGGTTGTGGACGTCAGATAGGCAGTCGCTCCTTGTAAAATACTGGTATTCAGCTGCATCCGGTAAGACTAGAAGCCGACCCCAACATAATTGGGAAAAGGCTAGGCAGATGATGATGATTTAAAACTTTATTGAGGGAGTGGTCAGATCCTAGACTATGACTAACTTACTCGATTTGCTCGATAATTTGTTTCTAAACATTTCTAGCAGTCATGTCTAAACACCCGGATATACTTATTGTGGTTAGGGCTTGGCTATCGGACGCTTTTTCAATTCCAGAATTGGGTTTCGATATTTAGTATTTCAATTCTGGAATTCCGGAATACAACAACTGAACAGTTAGAAACCTTTTGGGCTGGCATATGGGAAGATCAAGTGCATCACAAGGAAACATCTCAATGGATTCAAGACGAAGAAACTAAATGGAGCTCACTTGAAGAAATGGGATTCAGCGAGATATCTGAGTCTGACGTAGCTAGTGTTACAGCGAGACTACACAATTGGAAATCCCCTGGTATTGATAAAATACATAATTATTGGTATAAAAAGTTAGAATCATTGCACACAATTTTAGCTAAAAATCTAACTGAAATAATTTTAGGAAAACAAAACATTCCGGAATTTATTGCTACAGGAATAACTTACATGTTGCCAAAAACCCAATACTCACCACAACCGTCACAATACAGACCGATTACATGCCTACCCACAATATACAAAATTCTAACATCAGCAATCACGACCAAAATAAATAAACATATAGAACATCATAACATAATAGCAGAAGAACAGAAAGGGTGCAGAAGGGGACATATGGGATGTAAAGAACAACTAGTTACTGATTCAATAATACATAAACATGCCGCCACAAAAAATAGAAACCTGCATTGCACGTACATAGATTATAAAAAAGCATTCGATAGTATTCCACACTCATGGTTGATTCAAATATTGCAGATTTATAAAATAAACCCAAAAATAATACACTTCTTACAAAACATCATGTCCCATTGGAAAACTACACTACAATTAAATTATCGACACACAGCTATCACAACTCGACGAATAACTATTAAGAAGGGTATTTATCAAGGAGATTCTCTCAGTCCATTATGGTTTTGCCTCGCTTTAAACCCTCTGTCCGACCTTCTACGGCGCTGCCAAGCGGGATATTCCTTTAAACATGACACAGAAGAAACAGTTATATCACATCTTATTTATATGGACGATATAAAACTATATGCGAGATCTGAAAAAGAGATGGAAAAGTTAATCGGAACCACCACAGAATTTAGTAAAGACATAAACATGCAATTTGGGTTAGATAAATGCAAAACAGTTCATATCATAAGAGGCAAAATTAAACCGGGCGACTATCCTATCAACAATATAGACACAATCACAGCTTTAGAACCAACGGACTTATATAAATACTTAGGATACAAGCAACTTAAAGGAATAGATCACACAGCAATCAAACACACATTAAACACAGAATTCAAGAGAAGAGTGATCGCAGTATGTAAAACTCAACTGTCCGGCAAAAACTTGATAAAAGCTTTGAACACCTACGCAATACCAATACTAACATACTCGTTTGGGGTGATCAAATGGTCAAAAACTGACATCCAACAAATTGAGAGAACAACACGCACCACACTTACTAAACACAATAACCTACACCCTAAATCTGCTATAGAAAGACTGACTATTAAACGACAATATGGAGGGAGAGGCCTAATTGATATCCACCACCTATGGCAGAAACAAATTACGGGACTAAGAACATTCTTTCACTCTAAATCACACACAAGTAGCATCCACAAGGCCATAGTAAAGAACGACATCAACTACACCCCACTTAACCTACACGAACCGACAGATACACAACACATTAACAATGAAGACCCACAGCAGCAAAAATTAGAAGACTGGAAAAAGAAAGTGCTACACGGTCGGCACCCTCATGATCTAGAACAATCTCACGTAGATAGAAAAGCATCAAATAAATGGCTTAAAATTGGTAGTCTATTTCCAGAAACCGAGGGCTTTATTATTGCGATACAGGATCAGATCATTAATACTAAAAACTATAGGAAATTCATTATCAAAGATCCCACAATAACGAACGACAAATGCCGCAAATGCCACAGCCAACCGGAGACCATACAACACATCACAGGAGCTTGCACAACACTCACCCAAACAGATTATACTCACAGGCATAATCAAGTAGCAAACATCATACATCAAAACCTAGCACTTAAACATAAGCTCATACAAGACACTAACACTCCTTATTATAAATATGTACCAGAAAGATTCCTGGAAAATACAACACACAAACTCTTTTACGACCGCGCCATACTTACTGACAGGACCATTCACTACAATAGACCAGATATAATTTTTCAAGACAAAGCAAATAAAGTTACATGCCTCATAGATATTGCAGTCCCCAATACACACAATCTACAAAAAACAATAGGAGAAAAAATCAGTAAATATGCTGAACTGAAGAAGAAGTGACAAGAATCTGGAGGCAGGAAAAAGTATACGTTGTACCTATTGTTGTCTCCACTACGGGTGTCGTACCCAATCACCTCCATCATAGCCTCCAACTATTAGACCTGAAAGACTCAATTTATATAACACTTCAAAAAGCTGCAATTTTAAACACCTGCAGAATAGTGAGAAAGTTCATGCAGATTGAGGATAATGCTTCTCACAACAATCATATTTCATCACACACACACACGCTACGTTGACTTGGCATAGGCCCGTTAACGTAGCTGAAACTAGCTAAAAGCTAAGAAACAATATATGTTTTCCCTAAATAATAATAATAATAATTAATATAATAATAATAATAATAACGCGTAATTTTTTTTTTTTTCAATATCGAAATTTTGATATTGATTACGCCAATTCCGGTATTGGAAACGATATTGGATATCAACGGAATTCCGGAATTCTGCCAATTCCGGAATTCTGGACCTCAAGCCCTAATTGTGGTCCAGTTTTTTCTGTACCGTGTATATTAGATAGAAAGATAACTTAAATGCCTCCCAAAAAACAAATAAATGACGAAGGTCAAGGTCGTACAACAATAACACTTTTGTTTTATGAAATACGTGTCATACACGTACTTTTATTGAACGCAGCAAAAGCCAGACAGAATCAAGTTTGCACAAAACGACGACCAATCACAAAGAGCATTAGGTATTCATCGTATGCATCGGTGCAGTGGCATTAAAGGTAGTAAATAGAGACAGGACATATTACGAGAATTGAATTTTTATTAGGCTCAATTGCATTCGGCTGTTGCAGGCGATGCGACGCTTACGATCAACTATTTAACGCTTATTTTCCTGCTAGTCGTTGGTTAATGGATGCTTTAGTGGTATGTTCTTTCTTTGACGATTTTCATTCAAAATCCTTAACCCTGTTAGGTCCTGTGCAAGACAGGTCATACTGCTGCTTTACTTGCAACTGATTCATCATTAGCAAGAATTAAAACTGATAATCATGGAATGATGAATTTATCCAGTTCACATTCTCAAGTATGCACACAATTTTTATCATAGAGCACGTACTTATTATAAATCTGTGATTAGAAAAAAGCACGTCGTGCAATAAAACATTCTACTTCATTTCTTGGCATAGACCTACTTATTATTTGAATGTCAAGTAAAACCCTGTGTAATTAAGTCGTTGCAATTATTTTCTGCAGCAACCAACTTGTTTAAAAGTCGACTGTTTATTCCAGACGAGTTTTCTTCAAGGAGCACGTTTTTTGTCTGAGGTTTTTTAATGTTTTGTGTTCTGACTTCGTTTTACCAGGGAAAGGCGGAGTCGTTCGTTTCATTTAATAAATAATGTAACTTGGACCAGTACTAAAACATATGTCTACAAATAAAGATTTCATTTTCATATTCTTGAAGGATTGAAATTGAAGCCAAGGATATTGAAATCTCATATCTGTCCAATGTGTTACCTAATGAAAAACAAATCGCTCGGAATATTTCCCCAAGTTTCACAGAAAACTAAGCCAGTATCCAACTTTGCGAAATATCTTCCAATTTTTTCAGATTGGATATTACGTTGCTGATTCGCTTGTTACAACTTCTTCGGTAAAACAAACAGCTGATATAAAAGAAATAACAGTAGTTCTCTTATCATTTATACGTCTTCGGAGTGAGAGAAAAGAAAAGTACAAAGGGCTCGCCACGTCCTACAAATGATAAATTGGTAACATCCGTGATCGTTCACCATTGTCCATTAGTTTAAATCTACTTCGGAGTCATTGACAGCTTGTGTTATTGGCAATTATTTCTTGCCTATAAGTGGCTATTGACCATCTTATTGGATAGCTGCGGGCTACAAGTGTTTCAAAACAGTTGCACTTGTTGTTTTATTCTTCTGTTTGATTATATCTAGTATTTTTTCTTGTGTACGTTAAGGCCTGCCCCATAATCAGTCTAGTCTGTTGTCACATGTGTTTCTTCTGAACATAAGATATTGGGTTAAACTTCCCGATCGGACAAATTGTTATTAGCTAAATAAGGGCATTCTTTTCAGGAAATTCTCAGAAGCAGCCTGAAGTCTGTATTCGTCCACGGTTGATGTTATTTGGGCTCGCTCCCTTTTAGTCCTGTTACATGTGTACAGTCACGAGCAAGAAAATGTAAACACTTGGTAAAATTCGAAAGCAATTTTCTAGTGAAATAAAGGTTTCTACTTTGAGATAAGACCTATTTTATTATACTATGGCTTACAAAATACTATGTTCGTATGAACGTCGTTAAAAATCGCTCTTGAATGCGCTCGTGACTGTACCTTTGGGCACACCTGTGCCTAACTCTTTTGGGATTACAGGTGTGATGTTATATTGTGTTCATAGCGTCTGCTGCTCAGATGACCGTAATTCTTTGGTTACTACATCTGTAGCAGTAGAATCACTGTGTAATCACGTATGACTTCACTTACATACATCAAGATTGACCTCAATAAGACCATTGATTGAACTGGGACTCTATTGAGCAAAACATCAACATGACAACAATAAGATTTGAAATAACTTCAACATTCAATAGATTCAGTATCTATTAGTCGTATTATTCACGTATTATTCAATCTTTCTAAACGTGCATTGAGATTGCGTGATTGATTCGTATCTCTCTTTACGGTTGGTTGAATCAGTATGTTTTTATACCGTTCTAGTAATTGAGAGTTAATATTATGTCTTTCAAGCGACGTATCTTCAATTATGTAGTGCATAACTGCATAAGTTATGGAGATCCGGTTGCCTGGCTAGAATCAATTTAAATGCGTTTGAGAATAAATTTATTTTCTAGCAACTCTATCTTTTGTATAGAGAAAATTATACTTTACAGCAGCAAAGGAAATATGTACTGAATAACGTAATTGAGTTTTCCTTTAGATTAAATCTAAGAGAGCTTAGCAAAATCATTTCCTAGAATTTTGCGTAACATCTTTGCTAAGTATATTTTTTCCTTTACCTGTTTTATTTCTGTTTAGCTCTAAGGTCTTCTTTAATATCAAGACTTATTTCTTAGGTACTATAAATATTTTTCAGGCTTCTAAAAATGATTTTCATCTTAAAAGCTTAGCTGTCTTAACCAAAAGTGACCGCGATTGTGATTACTTTGATAATTTAATAACATGATTTCCAGATATTCTCGACACTCCTTTCGTTAAGGAAAATATCCTTTGTTAATTTGTTTTTTTCGTGTGTGTATTTGATTTTCGCCATAATAAAACGATACAATTTTGTGTTTTTATCGATGATTGTAAAAAGTCCGAAAGCCATGTGTTTTTATCGCCCTTACTTCATGAAATTGACATTTTTACTCGTTGACCTCACCCTAACTGGACCCGTCTAACTACGGGCCAATCTTTTTTCAAAAAATCAAAACACACTACAGCAAAAACTTACCATAATAATCGCTAAGAAGGCTCAAAGCAAAAAGTTAATAACGAAATATAAATTACGTTCCACGGATCGAGTAACATGCCTTACAATTAAAGGATGCAACATGTAATGAAAGAGGGACGCTCTATTATTTACGGGCCTGCAATCACGACACTCCTTGCGAAGTAACGAGAGTCGTACTTATCATGAATAATGCACTGGACTTTGAAAATAGAAAAGTGGATGTTGTAGTTTTTGCTGTAAAGAGCGTAGAGTTAGTTGGATTTATTTTTAGAACTACAAGTGCACTGGAAATGGAAGGCAAAGGAGGTGTCAACGCAATTATGTAAAGCTAAAAGCAGGCATTTTTGTTGGGACCTTTGTTGATCGCTAAATCAAAGCGTGTCACATAATTGCTTTGAGGTAGTATTTAACATTTCCACTTAATTGTTTATGAATACCTTTTCAAGAAATGTGATAATTAATGTTATATAATATCGAAAATAATTTTGTGAATATGAGCTTGGGTGGTCTACATTACTACGTTGGAAGGTTTTAGCATTTATAATCATCAAAACCTTCTACGAAAACTAAACCGCAATATTGTGAAGGGCGGAGATATTAAACATTTATAATGGAGGCCTTTCATCCTGTATAATTTTTTGATAAACTGCTGAGGATAACAATCGTCGCAATAAATTCATTGAACTTGCACATTATACAGGATTAAGCTTCAAGAAAACAATGTTTCATAATCTTATCGAGAATCGCGAAGCGCACTATAAAGATAAGGCCATAAGATAATGCATCGGACAATGCACTCGGTTGCATAACGCTACGCCTACATTTGGCAAATTGCTTGAATATTTTCTTTTGTAAAGAATTTATTGAAGCCGTGCAGCTACCGTATTGTGCGTGGTCAGTGAACTTTCAGAGCCAATTAGTATGAGCTTGGAATGTTATGATGTGAGACTGAAGCAATTGAGAATATTGTGTTTATGTTCATTTTGTCTTCATTGCAGTAGGTGCTAAATTCGTGCTAATTTTATTCACAATAGTCTTATCTATATTTGTCATAGATTTTTTTTTAAACTGATGCTATTTTATAAGCTTAGCTTTCTCAGAAATCCAGAGTTTTATAAACTCATGTGCCTTTATCATATCTTCTGAATCATATTTCAATTCTAGTAATGAATTGATAGTGGCATTTAGCAATACCAATAAATGATTCATGCAGATTAGAATGTAGGTCTGTGTAGAATTTAGTAAGTTGTGGTTTATGTTAAATTTTTATTCATTCAGACCTCTCCTCTCTCACAATTTAGTTAATTCCACCCACTTACACCCAAAATGGTATCAATGTTAATAGTACCATCTAAATGGTTATTTACAGCAAGTCAATATTTATCAGCTGTTACACGTCCATCCGATAGCTTTTATCCATCTACACACCGATTACGATACTACAACACGATAACTAACCAATACCGTGATTCCAGAACCATCAGCTGATAACTTATCGTACCTAAGTACATTCGCAAAGTTTAATCCTGATTTGAGTGCGTTGACATTGATTGTTTATTTTTAGTAATTCCGCACTCCGTTCGTCGTGCACCGAGGACCGCTTGCGAAGTTCCTTGCATTATGATGTAACATGATTTTGCATACTGTAACTGGATTCGCTTTTGCATTGATATGTGTATGTACTTTATGTAAATTTTCACCTACTTCCAAGCTTCCAACGTCGGTATTATCTGTCATAGGTTTAACTATTAGTTTAGTACAAAGTATTATATTATCTGTGGTTTAGTGTTGATGTGTTGATTTTAACTTTTGCGTTTAACCTATACCAGTCTGATTTGATGTATTAACGTTTTTATAGGATCTTTTCTAGCTTTAAATTAGAGCCGTTTGTCGCTTGTCTATCTATTACCGCTGGGTCTTCTTCTTTTGTTTCCATACCAATTAATTTCTTTTCAATTATCAGAATTCTATATTTATTTTTTTGTTTTGAGGTCGTCATCAGTCATTGATGGTTTGCTTTTTACTACCGTATTTAATTTTAATTTAATTGACCCCATATAATAATTATCTTACCTTCTTCTGCTAATACCTCTGATATATTTTTATCTTACTAAACATCGCCATCTAATAGGTACTTTTATAAAGTTAGGTGCCTACTTATTTCACAAAGGTCCTCTTCAGTCACTTGCAGCATCACACCGTTTTAAATTATGCAAATATTATTCATTGATGGGGAAATAATTCAAGTTTCCATCAGAAAATCTATCTAGTAGGCACTTTTACTCGACTCTTCGTAAAAAATATTAAAGTGGTTTTTCACCTGCCTTTGTTATTGGCAGGAAAAATAGTACAAATCACAAAATTGATCTACAATTTGAACATACAGTGCTGCATGGTATTCTTGGCGCTTGAATGACGTTGACAGTCGGGAGTCAGCCGTAAAAATATCTGTGAAAATTGTGTTGAAAAACATGAACGCAGCCACGTGCCTATATTTTCCTACAACACTTTTTTACTGTAAGCAGGTCCGCCAAATAACGATTAAATTAAACGGTTTACTGAAGTTTCTCCCAGTGAAAGATTGAATTAGAAATTCAGTCAAGTGTTCAATGAAACTGGTAAATGTATAGAAAACCCTTCGATAGCCACATTGACAGCGTCTTTGATTACTTGACTTTGTAACGGTTTAGCACTCAGTACTTAAGCCAGTAACTCAGGTACTCAGACGTCGAGAGAGATAAAGGAAAAATAACTAGATACCTATTTAAGTACAGACGCCATTACATAAAGCTACTCTAAACTCTCATTTATTTCTAATCAACCTTAAACTTAATGCTTCAGCGATTAAGTTGAAAATCTATTAAAGGAAGTCAGATTTTAACAAATTAACATCAAACCTTTAATATATTTCTACCTTATACAGAAACGTACAGAACTACGTACGTATAGAAAGTTTTGAATAGTGTGTTTTACGATTCATCATCATCACCTGCTTAGCCTTTTCCAACTCTGGTGGGGTCGAATTCCAGTCTATCCGGGTGCAGCTGAATACCAGTATTTTAGATGGAGCGACTGCCTATCTGACCGACCCAGTTAGGGTTTTAAGATTATCAAACATTTCAGTACCTTATACCTCGAAATTGAGAATTCGATTACCTATAGGAATATTCGATGGACGTCGAGACATCGCGTTTATGTAGATAAAAACCACTCGATATATTGCCATGTAAACGCACATTTCTGTATATGGTAGAAACGTATTCTGACTTGATGTGTGTTTATGAAAGTTTCAAATAGTGTTTTCCCTACTTCTTTACGATTATTATAAGACATTATTAGCAGTAAATCCCTCACACGCATTAGATGTGTCTTCTAGAGAAAAAATAATAACAATCCGATGTCAATAAACTTTTTTAATAGTAAATGCAGAGAAAGTAGGTAAGTATTGTTTTTTAAAAACAAAACTATATGGTCTTAAAATGGGTAGGTAATTTAAAAAAATGGAATTTATCAAACTGTAATTAAGTCAATTTTGTGCAATGTGCTTCATAAAAGCACTAACGATAGCTGCTAGTTAGAGGTTTAGAAGCAATCATGAACTGCTAATTAACTAATTTAATTAAACGTACTTACAACCATTACCCATTAGAGCTTGAAATCCTTCAAATTTATTCCAAACACTGTTTTAAGCTTTCATGGTTTTTCTTTTTCGGTTTCGGTTAATTTTAAATTTATTCTAATCTCACTGAATTCAAATTCCTCTACATAAATCTCCTTACGTTTGAAAGAACGAACAGTTAAAAGAAAATAGTTCTAACATCACCTTTACGTAGAAGTAAGGTTAGAGGCCGATTGGTCGTTAAGTTGCAACCGAAATGATTTGCCATTAAACGCAAGATGAGGTCCATTGCTTGTCGTGGACTAGCGTAAGTAAATTGCTCAGGACTCCATTAAAAGTTTTCCTGGTCGAACCGAGACTGTTTTTAGGGTTCTTTATCCGAAGGATGAAAACTATTACAACTTCCCATGTAGTTTATTAACCTCTACGATTGTCTATGTGTCTGTCTGTCACAAGATAATGTAGACTGTCTCTTTTTTGAAGTAGGTGGCTGGTGGAGGTTTTCTTAGAATGCATAGTAAGAAGGCTATGGAAATTGCGACTGCGGAGTCTAACAAACGACGCTCCATATGCTGTCCTGCTCTTAACTCCATCTGCACACACACGCACACGGATTGGCACGATCCGTTGATCGTGCCAATGCTAACGCTGATGATATGGCAGAATTCTTGTCAAACCTTCTTCAACACAAACTGAGTAATCATCGACACGATGAAGATAGAAAAGATTATGAAAAATAATAAATTTAAGCTACATAGTACAAGTTTTGCTGGTACGGAACCTCAAACATAAACTTGGACGGTTTTTGCTCAAGTTCGTTTCGTCGTAACATTAAATATGTGTTGAGAGGAGCGAGTGAAGTAAATTATATTTGAGAAATCCCGTTTTTCTTTTATTTTGCGGTAGACGATGATGGTTTTATTTTTGAGAAGTTTTGTGGTTTTATTTTTATATTGTATTAGGATATTGAAGAATTTCGGGCTGTTTTTTGCCGTTTCGTACATCAGATTCGATTGAAGGTTACTGTTAGCCGTCCAATTCATCAGTCGAGTCTGCTAATAGCAGGATAATACCAGGACCTAAGACAAGAGGTATTTGCTTTTAAAGCATTCATAATCTACTACTACATTCAATTTAACAGAAGCAAAGTTAAAAATGTGTAGGACAGATTTGTGCCCAAAAAGCACAAATCTGTCCTACACATTTTAAACTTTGTTGACTATCGATATTGCTAATAGAATGTCAGTTTGTCTGACCTCGCTGCAGTATGAAACTCATCAACTAAATCTGCACAGTTGCACACACAAGTTCTGAAGCAATATTTACTTACGCAAGACGCAGTGATTTGTAAGGGGCGGGATCCCGGCCCCGGGATAAAGCAAAACTTCTGCTACACGTCCCATGGTAATCCCGGGGAATCGCCAAACTTGCGGTAAGCGCATGAGTCACGCTACTGCAGTTACGAGATAACTTTCTTTGATAACACGCATAAAAATTAAGACTTGGGAGTTCTACGATGGGTTTATGGTTTAGGATTGGCAAGGCATTCAAAAAGGCAGTTACTTTAGTAAAGAATATTGTACTACTTTAAATAGTCGCTTTTGGAACACTTTATTGAACGGGAGACCCAATCTAGGTACAGTATAGTTATTAAATTAATGCTCTACAGTTGAAAATTACCCATCTCGATGTGCGGGGTTTAGAATGATATACCTACTGAATACGTGTACGTTTTCGCGTCAGTGGTCCTTCCAAAATGTATTCTTACAAAAGGTATCGAGCTTTTAAAAAAGAGGAGGCAAAGGTTTGTATTTGACAATGGTAAAAAGCATCAAAGAATCTTCCATTCCCGAAAGACAAAGTACCAAAAAATCAAGGTGGAATCTTGAATAACATCACTCAATAACAACAAACTTCGTAACCATGATAAGCCTGACATTACTTTTTATATCCGTGTTTCATACCCCAAAGCTCTCTGCGATGATATGTTGACATGCTAACAAACACGAATTGAAAAAGTTTACATAGCGATGAAACACGCGACTTAAATTGACACGGATCTCGAAGCTTCGTTATTGAAGATATTGGCTTCACAACAGGTTCCATTTAACTTCCAAATTTACTTTGGACTTCCTTTCAAAAGTATCTTCTACATGCGAAATCAATACTGATATCGTTTTTTTGGCTACCTTGTGAATGCTTTTAATTTTCTTTACTGTAATTTTGTTAAAAACTGTGTTCTTGTACAAAATAAGTATTGATATTTTGGACTTTATTTAAAAAAGTCATAATTTTTCCCGATCATGTAAGTGAATATCCACCACTGAAAATATGTTTCGTGATGACTGTTGCAATTTTCGGTTTAAAATACAAACCGTCGCGTTAGTAATATTTTAAAATGTGCTGTTTGTTTTTATTTTCCCTTATAATTAAAAAAAAATGTTTTATAAAAACACTTTGTGTTAGATATAGTTCAGGTGGAGGTGGATTCACATTGCGTGCGAGCAGTTAGCGGGATTTTTAATTAATATTGATTACAGGATAAATTAATTTAAATGCATATTATCTTTATAATTGAGTATAAACTAAAGTATGCATGCACTGGTTGTGTTATATCTTAAATAATCTTATAATTATTTCCGTTACCTACTGTTTTAAGCCTTTTCCAGGAGATTAATAATTCTACGAAAAAAGGTAATACCTAGCATCTCCGTCTTATTGCCATGATTCATTCATTCATTTGCAATTAGAAATGCTGCCTGAGAAACCTAGATAAATAACTTTTTAATTTCTTTTTAAATTAAAATCCTATTATCTTTAAATCTGAAAAGCAATGCTAACTCTCTGAACACGTCTTTATTGTAGCTTGTTTGAGCTTATTTAAAAACTGTTGTATTTGAGGAATATATACTACTACTACTATATTGTTACCTAACAAAATATTGTTCTGAAAATTGTTAGAATTGCGGAATTTTAGTAACACTGCTATATTATATTCCAACAAAACGCTTTTCTTGTACTTACAGTCAACAATTCATTGTTGATTTAATACGTCATGCATGATACAATTCGTAATATTTTATTATTGTATTGTTGTTATTGTATTGTGTGTTTTGTAATAGGTACCTTTTTTTAAAAAAAAAGTATTCTTTCTTATTTGAAGAAAGATGACCCACACATGGAACCTAAAGGTTACCTTCTGTCGCAATAGCAAGCATTTTCTTATACCATTTTTTTTTTTGCACGTTACCCTACCATTTTCAACTTACCGACAATGCCTTCACATAGTACTCGTAAGTGCACTGTCTTCCAACGACATTTCCCACAATTGATGCGATCGTCTAGCCGAACCTGAGACCCCACGGCGGCCGTCGATTTACGATCTTTAAATCTAATATGTCATTGCGCAGACCTCTGAAGTGCTTCGCTTAGTATCGAACTATCGACCACCTCACTGTTTAGCGGGGAAGTTGAGATAAAAACGTCTGAAAAGCTTTTGTGGCGATATTATGATGTGAAATTACTATTGACTGCCTTGTTGGGCTAGTGGTTACAATCGTGACTGCTGAGCAAGAGGTCCTGGGTTCAATTTCCGGGTCGGGTAAAATTGTTTTTGGTATTTTCCTTCAGGAATTAGTAGAATTAGAAGCCACGGAGTCTGGATTTGTGCCCGGTTGATGGCAATAGGGTCGCCCCCTATTACGTGGGACTTAAACACAATTGGCGATATCTGGTTGTACTATTAGGTACGCCTCTGCCTAACTCTTCAGGAATTATAAGCGTGATATTGTGTTATTATAAGATCAACCCAAATAGCACAAACTAGTTGCTTAAGAGCTTTGGAGCTAATCCGATTATTCCCAAAGGCGCCAAACTCAAGCCCCAGAGCGTGCACTGCAGACCTTATGCAGCAGCTTTGCAGCCAAAAGGGCACAACTTTTTGCAACTTACAGTTCCGTTAGAACTTCTTAATAGTGGCATAAAAGTGCTACAGGAGCTGCAACTAATAATTAACACCACACTAAAGGTCTTGTGGCGCTTATTGAATGAATGACAGGTCTAACTGAACGAATAAAGGATCACTGATCATTCACTTGTCTCTCATTTATTAAAACAAATTTGTTGTACCTGAGTCAGACATTACTGAATACAAATAAATAATAAGTAAAGTGAAGGCATAGTGTTTTGAGCTATATTTTGTATTATATGCAAGTGGCTAAAAACGCAGATCAGTTTATCGTGCCTAAAGTTGATATTATTGGAGTATTTTTAACGCGCCTCAATAATTACCTCAGAATATCGTAAAATATGTAAGATATTATTATATAAATATATTATTATATATTATATAATAATATTATATCACAAACCTACACAATATTGAAATAACATACTTGACTACATTTGTATGTAGTGAGTTGCTGGTTCTATATTAAGTTATATTTTACAACAAATTGTGATAAAAACCTATAAATTTCTCAAGTAATGATAAATAATTGTCTTGTAAACATGGCGTCTATGAGAAGCAGCTTTAACTTGCAACTTCAACCTTAATACTTCCTCTCTGCGCGTCAAAACTTTAAGATTTACTCTTCTGAAGGTCCAAGTAATACCTGTGCCACTATAGCAGTTCAAGTATTTACAATCACTTTTATTTCGTACTTACTGCAGGTATCGAACCACACGAATGTTTATTAGTTTAGAGATCCGTAGAACTCGTTGAAAACCCTAAAATACGATGATCGTTTGTGGCTGCATCTATATTTTTCGCTCTTTTAATTGTTTAACACTTACTATTTCTTACCATGTTTTCATAATGCCTTTCAAAATCATTCAAACTTATAATGAACAACAAAATCAACAAGAACTTTGCATCTGTCCATTTGCGTGGGAAATACATGGAGTCTTACACTGGCCGAATATAAAAATAAAAAAAATAAAAAAAAATATGTAAAATAGAAAATTTAACTCCACAACCAAACTGGACTAAAATAAACTGCAATGAACCAAAATTATGTCATACGAAATTGCTAAGAAGCAGTTGACAGAAATGTTAGATGGTTCGACAACAGAACAAGAAGCCACAGAACCCTGATGATTTTCCAATAAAAATAGCAGACTGTATTCAAATGAGAAGGCAATGTCCATTACGCTACTGCTTCTATTGTGAAGCCTTAATGTCGCTATTAGTAAAACAGTCGATGAAATTGCTACTTAAGTTTGCACAAAAGTACAAATTATTTCTGCAATGAAACTTTCAGTGGCAGAACAGTGATAAATATATCTTTTATACAGTTCCGTTAAAAAGTCTGCAATTAAAGTCTTTGTGCAGTTCTGAAGCGTACAGCAGCGGCAATAGCGGCTTTTTAGCTTTAACATACATGTTTTAATTCTCTTTTAAAGCTATATACGGCAAAGGGGTTGTAACATGAACTCTTATAAAGCCTAGAGAGGCATTTGGTTTACTTTCTGCTACCCCTACTGATATTTACAGCTATGAGCAGTTACGGAAGCAATAGTAGAACTTAAAACCACTTTCTGAACCCCTAAAGCGCTACTGTACAGCTAAAAGTTGCAAAATAGGTTGCTATTTCCACTAGTGTGCTAGTTGTATATTATCATCATCATCTGCCTAGCCTTTTCCCAACTATATTGGGGTCGGCTTCCAGTTTTACCGGATGCAGCTGAATACCAGTATTTTACATGGAGCGACTGCCTATCTGACCTCCACAACCCAGTTAGTACCGGGTAATACGATATCCCTTGGTAAGACTGGTTGTCAGACTTATTGGGCCTCTGACTACCTAACGACTGTCAAAGATCTACAAATGACAGCCGGGACCAACGGCTTAACGTGCTTTCCGAAGCACGGAGGAAACTCGGTATGTAATGGGTGGTCACCCATCCACAGACCAACCTAGGCAAGCACGGCTTAACCTAACGATCGACCCGAGCGGCTGTTATTATTTAGCCACGAGCTCCTCTATATTATTATATTATCTTCATCTCAAAGTTATTGGTTTGACGGCGCGCTTTACAATATCGCTCAAATATCTGCCAATATCACACAAATGCATTTCACTAGCGTTATCCAATATTCATAACTCTGCAGAATGGAACTGCAACAATTTCCGTACATAAACTTCAGGCACCATAGCGCATAGTTTTCACTAGCATTTCAGCGGCGACCATGTAATATTAGGTCGTATGCATCTCAGACTGGTATGCAATTGCCAAGCAGGAATTTATATTGAGAGGGAAGCAAATAGGTAGGCTTGCATCGTAATTTATGATATTGATTAATATGGGGAGCCAGACTATAATGTCTGGTGTGGTTATTACATTTTGAAGTAGGGGAAGATTAGCTATGTAGTAGATTATGACTGACTTCATCATCTTGTATAATGGGTGCAAATTTACCTTTAACGAAGCCGAACTTCGATCAATAATTATTGATCGAAGAAGCCGAAAGACATTTGTTCTCCCCGGCATTGTGATAATTGTTTTGTTCTGGAAATTGGAGTTCAAAGTTCCAACTCTTTCCCTATTGTTTTTTCTATTTTTCATTCTATCTTTTAATGTTTTAACTTTACTTTAAATACCTACATGAACCCTGGTACTATTCAACGCATCCATCAGCACAATGTTTTTAGTGCGTTACATTGACTCCTACCGTAAAACGTGATTTTTCACCCTAAAAATAAGTTGTTTCCCACCAATAATTTTTGCGTAGGGTTAGGTACTTAGTTTGATGTACAGAATGCTTGGTTGACGGCTTTGTAAAAAGGGTCCATTTAGGTACACCTTGCCTAGAAAAGGAATGTAAGTTTACAGCTACAATAGACGACAATACTTAAGACCGATCAGAAGACCGAGGGCCTAGACTTTAGGCATAAGCTTTCAAAGCCTTGATTGTTTCTAAAACGACTATTGACAAAACGACTCTTAACATAAGATTTTTGGTAGCAAAACAAGCGTCCATCAAAAACATTTTTAACTTTTCCATCATCGATAACGTTAATCGAATGCCACTTTGTCTAAGCCCACTAATTAAGTGTAGTAATTTATTTCCCTATCAACATCATGTCAACATACATGAAATTCCCTTAACTACTTTATTTACAATTACCACAAATTCTCCAACCCTACAATTATTTCTCAATTAATCTCAATACTAATGAACAGCATACTAATAAGTCGAAGTTGGCCATATTGCAATGACAATCATAACACGGTATTTGCGCACTGAATATTTATACCTCGCAGGCGCAGGACGTGGCGTAAGCTTCGCCCACGATGGAGTACGAAGTGAGATTGTATAGAAGGTTAATAGTAAACGACGTAGGGCTAATGGTTATATAAACACAGGATATACAGAATGATATAGAAATGCAAAATGTAATGACTGCAATACCAACCAGGCATACACTATACTACATCAAAGCAATTCTATGATGCTGAATAAGATTTGGCGATTTACTAATGGGGACTACTTGACTCCAAAGAATCCAATGAGCTAATAGCCCACTAGCACTATGACAGTGGCTGTATAGTTACTCCACAGAATGACCATCCTTTCTATGGCTGTTAGCATTGCACCTTTCTTATCGCAGGTTTACTTACTATTCATCGAACATGTTTTTAGACTTTGGTCTTGTTCTTTTTACACATTATTGCCTTGTGGCTTTATGATCTTAGGACAGGTTTCGTAATACGCCTTGTTTAAGTAAAATCGATGTCCTACTTAAATAAATACATTTTTATCACCATATAAAACTGAATTTCATTCACAAACGTGAAATGTTTATAGTAAAATTACGAAAGATCCGTTTTGAATGAAGTAACCAATCCGTAGTTTAACCTATTTCGTTATGTACGCTGAAGTAATAACTTATCCTTAAATGTAGCGAATTGACATTTACCGAAGATGAAGCAGCTGTGTTCTGATTTGAAGGGCAATCACGGGAACATAAAATATTTCGACAATGTTTTTGCCATATGTTATGAACTATGCCTCTGGCATTCTCGATGTCTATAAGGCTCTTGCCATAAAAAAAGCCTTCAAATTCAATTGATGGAATTAGATTACAATTTCCAACAAACTTAAGCTCTTTATAACATGCCAACCCAGTGGCCGTATAACAGTGGTGGCCCATTGAAAACTGTCCCGACTTACGTATCGTTGATCGTGGGTACAAATCCAGGTGGTCACTACTCTGTGTCATTTATTTCATCACCATGCTCTCAAGTCAAAAGCAAAACATTTTGACGACAGAGAGACATTCGAATACCATAATTAATAACATTCACCAACCTGTACTTGACGTATAGTGCATTACAGAGATTTCATAAAGAGGAACCCTGTGACTCGAGAACCTTAAAGGCTGCTTGTTCCAAAACCATAATATGAACCCACCAGCCATTATTACCACCACTTCGGCCATAGTTGCATTCTGTTCCTATGACGTAGCAGCTTAACTTTAGCTAACTATAGCTTCACGCATCGAGGCTCATAGAAAATCTTAACTTTATTAGTTTCCATTCTTAGTCCAACGAGGAGACTAATTAATTCCGTTTAAACAGTAAATCTCTTCTGTCTAGTAACTTATTTAGTTTACCGCAACAACTTGTGAGTAAATTAAGACGCCAAGTAGTGAAACCTCTTTGAAAAACGGTTTTTAATTAAGCTCTGTGAAATTCGTGCGTTCATTCTTGTGATTTATGAATTAAATTTAATTGAAGTTGCCACTTTCCATTGGATTGTGTTATGGAAAAAGTGTCGAATTTTCCTCCCTTACTTTGAGATTATCTGCCTTGCACTGATAATCTACCATTGCTTGTCTCTGCATCACGCAAAAGTTAATTAGTAGAAAAGGCCTATGGCATTAAGTCCGCCTCTGTACCTTGTGATTGAAGTGTTAAAAGTTCGAATATCAGCCGTTTGCCTTAATGATTTCTCTTACTGAGCGTGTCTCTCTTAAGTGTGCGAAATTATGTATATTTGTTGTGCAATGGACCCACATTATTCGTCAATCTTTTAATAACCGATCCCTAATCTATTTTCAATCTTTTTTCAATTTTAAACAAACGTTGAACATGCTTTAAAACCCGTTTGCACTTCAATTAGTAAGTAATAATGAATGGTTAGTGTATCAACACAGAATGATACTCGCTTCGTTTGTAATATTTTCTTCTACTCATATAAGTTGATCCTAAGGTAAAAGCGCAGTCTCGGAGAAATACTCCCAGATTTCACCGCTTTCATAATGAGAAATGAAAAATGATACACCACAACTTACAATCATGTTAATTTTATTGAATTAAAAAGAAAGCTAATTAAAGATATCTCTGGAATACGAAGAATCAATGGACAAGCACCATAATTATTGAGATTGAGTGGAAACCTGTTTTTATTGATTGTTAACAAATCATTTATAAACATTGCCTACGCAGTCATTAGTGATTGTAAACACAATTATACAAATGCTAGTTCCTTATAAGGTGCGTAAATAGTTTTGTTTTCACAGCTATTTTATAACTACTTAATTTACATTCATGCACGCTTGAGAAAATACACTCAAGTTTTAAAACTTTTAATTAGCTTTAGCTTCTTCTTATATATTTTCTATCTGTGCATTGGTTCTTTTTTATTCACCATTGTTTTCACCACCAAATAACTGAAAAATTAAAAGGGAAAACCAATGAATTGGTTGGCATGGATGGCCAAATTCGAAAGTATGACGAATAGCGAAAAAAGGAGTCTCGAGGTTGATTTTGATGAAAACCAAAACTGAATCATTAGATTTTTGAAAAATCAATATTCCTAACCTGGAATCGAACCCATTGATTTCTGAAAAGTTCACCCAATATATATTACTCAAGCACTTTAACCGCAAATCACCTTTACTAACCAGATATTGTATTTTTAATTTAATTTCCCACCCTAAAATAAATAACAGTCAGATTGTTTCCAAATCCAACCAAAACTTTGATTCGTAACTTAGTCAGTGAACAACCATTCCTACAAACGAGGGTAATTCAAGGCCCGCAGTAAATAGTTTAATGAAGAGGCTTCAAGACAGTCTAGTCCAGACATGTTTAGGGGCTTGTATCCCACTTACACACCTGTCTCCAGTTAGTGATGGTGTTAATTGTCTAAATAATGGCGTCGTAGGACCGGGACGTGCATGTTTTAGTGCAAGGACACTTGGCCAAAATTTTGCTTGAGTTGGCTGGAGCATGTCACTTCACTGGTTTAGTGTTTGTTTGGGTCTACCTGTGCTTAGGCGCTGGTAAAAAAAGTGCTTTTTAAATTGACTTCATCATCATCATCATTTCAGCCGAAAGACGTCCACTGCTGGACATAGGCCTCCCCCAAGTGTCGCCACATTGACCGGTCTCGTGCGACTCGAATCCAGTGGATTCCCGCAACCTTTACCAGGTCATCAGTCCACCTAGTGGGAGACCTTCCAACGCAACGTCTTCCGGTTCGTGGTCGCCACTCCAGAACTTTTCGGCCCCATCGGCCATCCGTTCTGCGAGCAATGTGCCCTGCCCACTGCCACTTAAGTTTGGCAATTCTTCGGGCTACATCGGTAACCTTGGCCTTGACTTCAACTCACCGGGAATCACCCACTGTTGGGTATACGCGTTCCCTTTCTTCTGCCACTCTTCTCTATTTTGTACGTCCCATATCCTTCCGGTTCCCGCGATCTTGACGACACCGTCAACCCAATACGCTTTTGGACGACCCTGGTTTCTTAGGCCCAACATTGGCCATCATTTGGACAAAACCTTGCTCTATTGACCATCTCCACGTCTAGCCAGAATTTGTCCTGCTCAACTCCACTTAAAGCGTATCGCTCTGCCCCTGAATGCATTAACTTAGCTATCATTATATTATGGGGATACCCGATACATCATGCAATTGGGTGAATTTCAACAGGTCCTATAAAATCTTCATTCCCGTGTTTTTTTTCATCTTAAGTTTTTTTTTTTAAAAAAAACGCTTTTATTGAAGTTTTTGATAATGTATATATTCTTGCTTAATGTCTAGCAGATAACTTAAAAAACTAACGATATAATCAGGATTAAACATGTCGTGCCACGGCGATGAAACATGCTCGCACGGCAATGAAACAAGCGTCCACGGCAATGAAAGAACTGTGCCATGGCAAGGAAAGAATCAATCCACGGAAATTAAAAAATATTTTATTTAATGAAATAGACAGATAGATAGAATAAAAATTACTGTTTATAAGAGGTCTTGATTCCAACACTTGTATGGGAGTAAAACTTGGGTAAACTTGGAGATATTACAAAAAAAGAATGAGAGTACAATAAGTAAACAAAGACTGTTGAATTACACTCGCAACACTACTTAGAGACTTTAATACTACAGTCTTTCTTTTCTTATACCTACTCCCATTCTTCCTTTTGTAATATCTATCCAAATCTTACTCCCATACACAATCTCTCTGGGTTTGCCTTTCCCTCTCGGAGACAGGCATGATCAGGATATATTTTTGCACTTGACAAAACAAAATAGCTTCTTCAGAAAACGTATATTGTGATCTCTAGCAAGTAAGATGCATTTTCAAAATAACAAGTACTAAATTTTTCTCCTAATCATACCATGGCGATGAAAACACAAGTCACGGAAATGAAATACCTGGCCACGGCAATGAAACTAAATTGTTTTACAAGGCATGGCAATGAAATTTTTTTCATTGCCGTGTCTTTTTTTTCATTGCCATAGCAAATTTCGGCCACGAAAACCACGGCAATGAAAGCACGGCGATGAAAATCAAGGCAAAAAATATAAATAACAAAAAATCTATTAACTATTCGAAGAAATAAACACTTCACAAATTAACATATGAGAAATGCTGTTCTATCGAATGCTTACTCATGAAGACAAACTTATTCAAATATATAGTTATACCTATCCACGGCTATGAAAGAAAAAATGTCCAGTAACATAAAAATTGAATACTTATATTTATGGCGCGAAAACGCAGGCACGTGTGTACGTCCTTCCACGTTGAGCACTTAGGCAGCACTAATATGCAGCGTTTAGCATACCGGGAGGGGGGACGCAAGTCGTAGGTAAAACAATATCCTTGAACATGATTAGGACACGGCGATGAACGGTAGTTCTGGGACAAATGATTTTTTATTAACCATTCGTTGTATTGTTTAAATATTTGAATAAATGTATTCCGTAACAATACTTAAACTATTCATGTATCAAATAAAACTAGTTTTTAATATAAATAACCAATAGATTTTTATCAATGAGGAATAATACACAACAAGGTGAAGTGTGGACAAACACGGCAATGAAAGATTTCGAGGTTTAATTATTTTTTTTGGAGTATCCATTAATCCAATTAAATAAAATATTTAGTGCTACACATAGATTACTATTTCACCTAACCGGAAAAAAATGTGAGAACATTATAACTATGTTTTTTAGTACCGATTTCATTGATGCCACGCAATTTTCGGTCCCGGGAAATTCACTCAATTACGTTTGAAGACTTTATTTAAAGGCATCGCATCAGAAATTCTTTGCCAATTTGTTGTATTGTAAGTGTAACTGGAACAATATCAAAAAATTCTAGCAGTTTCGCGTTCTTTGATGATCGAAGGGGCAAATAAAATTGACGGCAGTAAAAAAAAAGATTAAAGGACTGGAAATAAACAATAGGCATTAAGTTTTACAGTCCAACCTAAATCAAAATCCAAATCGAGAAACTTATCGCGATAAACTCGGTGTTACGAAATAACAGTACGACAGACAATAAAACCATTATTACTTGGGGCGGGTTCCTGCTGGCTTACCGTTCCTAAGTTTTATTGCAATGCTTGCTTGACTATAGTTGCATAAACGTGTAAACTGTTTATCAGCATAATGGCTTCAGCTGATGCAGTTTCATTTATTAGGGTTCCGTACCCAAAGGGTAAAAACGGAACCCTATTACTAAGACTTCGCTGTCTGTCCGTCCGTCTGTCTGGCACCAGGCTGTATCTCATGAACCGTGACAGCTAGACAGTTGAAATTTTCACAGATGATGTATTTCTGTTGCCGCTATAACAACAAATACTAAAAACAGAATAAAATTAATATTTAAGGGGGCGCCCATACACCGGCCCGTGGTGCTGCTCGACGAGGTGGGCAAGCTCTTTGAAAGAGTCATTGCAAACCGCCTCACCGAGCACCTTGCGGGGACTGGGCCGGACCTTGCGGAACACCAGTATGGTTTCCGCAAGGGGCGCTCTACGGTGGATGCCATCATGCGCGTGAGAGCCCTCACGACGGGGGATGCGGTGTCTAGGGGGGGGGTTGTCTTGGCGGTGTCTCTCGACATCGCCAACGCCTTCAACTCCATGCCCTGGAGCTGCATTAGGGAGGCACTCCGGTATCACCGGGTGCCGACCTACCTCCGTCGAGTGGTCGGGGACTATCTGACGGACAGAGCCGTCATCTACCCCGGTCGCAGCGGAGAATGGAACCGGCGAGAGATGTCGTGCGGTGTTCCGCAGGGATCGGTCCTAGGGCCGTCCTTGTGGAACATCGGTTACGACTGGGTGCTGCGCGCCGACCTCCCTAGTGGTGTCAGCGTAGTTTGCTACGCTGACGACACGCTGGTGCTGGCCCAGGGGAGGTCGCACGAGGCGGCGGCCGAAGTGATGACACGCGGGGTTGCGACAGTCATTGAGAGGATCCGGCAACTGGGTCTCGAGGTGGCACTGCACAAGTCCGAGG
This sequence comes from Xestia xanthographa, assembly GCA_905147715.2. Taxonomy (NCBI): domain Eukaryota; kingdom Metazoa; phylum Arthropoda; class Insecta; order Lepidoptera; family Noctuidae; genus Xestia; species Xestia xanthographa. The sequence continues at coordinate 11,496,658 of LR990657.1, read as the reverse complement.
CCATGTGCTTTCATGGGCCTCGGAATGCGCCACCTCCGGGATCCTTACTCACGGTAGGAGGGGTATCCATCGGTGTCGAGTCGACTTTGAAGTACCTAGGACTCGTCCTCGACAGCCGGTGGAACTTCGTGGAGCACTTCCGACGTTTGGCCCCCAAACTGGAACGGACTGGGGCTGCCTTCAGGCGGCTCCTGCCCAACCTGGGGGGGCCGAACGCCTCCTGCCGGAGGCTCTACGCGGGAGTCGTGCGGTCCATGGCCCTTTACGGGGCCCCGGTGTGGGCGCGTTCTTTGAGGCGGCGTGCCGCCCACTACCTGAACGCGCCCCAAAAGGTAGTAGCCGTAAGGCTGGCCCGGGGCTACCGCACGATTGCCCGCGAGGCGGCGAGCCTCCTTGCCGGATTGCCGCCATGGGATCTGGAGGCGATAGTCCTCGCGCGCCTGCATGAATGGCGCGCGGAGGCGCTACGCCAGGGGGAAACTCCGCTGCAGCGACAAATTGTCGCTCAGCGGACAGACTTCCGGCGGGATCTCATGGCGACATGGAGAGAGCGACTGTCGCAACCCCGTGCAGGGCACGCCACAATAGTGGCGATAAGTCCCCTCTTTGAGGAGTGGCTTGAGAGACGCCACGGCGTCCTCACCTTCCGCCTGACGCAGGTCCTCACCGGACACGGAGTGTTCGGGAGGTTCCTGCACCGAATCGGGCGGGAGGAAACGCCCGGGTGCTTCCATTGTGAGGATCGACCGGAGGACACGGTGGAACACACGGTGGAGGTGTGCCCCGCGTGGGCGGAGCACCGCCGTGTCCTCGAAGCGGCGATCGGCGGCGGCGACCTCTCGCGTCCGGCCCTGGTGCAAGCCATGGTCCGGAGCGAGACGGAATGGGACGCCGTCACCTCCTGCGAAGCAGTAATGCTAGAGAAGGAGGTGGCGGAACGTGAGAGGGAGAGAACCTCTCAACGTCCCGGCCGCCGCGGGAGACGCCCCGGGCGTCGGGGGCCACCACCACGTAGCCCCCGGCCACCGTAGGCGCGGGCCTGTGGACGGTGAGCTATGGGCTAGCTCGCCGTCCGTCCGTCTCATGACATGACGACAGGCCGTGTCGACGGCGCGTTCGTGTTCCACGCGCGCCTCAAAGAGAGTCAGCAAAAAGGAAGGGGTCCGTAAGGACCGATGCCTGCCGGGGTCGCGGGACTATTCGAAAGAGATACCGTGGCCCCGGAACACAAAGGGCGATGAAGGAACATGGATGGGTTTTAGTCAGTAAAAGTCTGACACTCCCTCCTGCTCCGCCCAGAGCGGGAGGGGTTATTTGATGATTTCCCATCCGAAAAAAAAAAAAAAACAAAAAAAAGGGGGCGCCCATACAACAAACGTGATTTGTTGATAATAATGGTACGGAACCCTTTGTGCGCGAGTCCGACTCGCACTTGGCCGGTTTTTTTCTTCTCATGAGATGATTTGGGTGTTAGATTTCCGGTTAGACTGGAAGCCGACCCCAAAGTTGGGAAAAGGCTAGGCAGATGATAAAGATGATTTGGGTGTGAAATGATAGATTTTTCTGAAAAAGAACCAACTGTTTAGTAAATGTTGTGCTTTATGATGAATTTCATGTTAACACCTTTCATACGTATCGTGACTAATTTATTTCTTTATTTATGGATACTTAGTAGTTTTGGCATTTTAGTCCCGGCTATCATTATTACCCAGATCTTTGACAGATGCAACAGGTAGTCAGTGGCCCGAAAGCCTGACGACCAGTCTTGGGGTATCGTATTACCCACTACTAACTGGGTTGTAAAGGACAGATAGGTAGTCGCTCTGTGTGAAAAACTGATTTTCAGCTGCATCCAGTTACACTGGAAGACAACCACCATGGTTGGCATGTTATTGTAGTTTCGAAGCATAAGACGGCTTTATTAAATGGCAACACTTTGAACATTCGTTTACTTCTATTCCAACGTATCAATAGGTATAATATCGGATGAACGGATTTCTATAAGACTACGTGGCATATATTAAAAAGATCTTAAGTACGTACCCAATAAATGAACGATCGACGTGATGAAATTGCCGTAAACCATGAGTCCGAAGACTCGACCAATGTGATGTAATGTGTAATGTAAGCTATCGAAGCAATCAAGTTATCAATGAAGAGAATGATATTGATACCTGTCAAATTATAGACGCTATTGTTATTGAACGTTATTCAAATATGATTCGTGCCAAAGAAATAATATGGAAATGAGTATGAGTTTGTTCTACAAAGGAAATGAACATAGGTACCTACCTAAGTCTGTAGGTACCTCCAGCTAAGCTAGCTAGTTCAAAACTTAGAATTACAATCCCTAACAAATAAAACAAGGCAACGTTGAAAGCAAATTCAGCCAGAGCAAACAGAATTATAGTAATATCAGAGGCAAACACAAGCAGTACAACCACTCACCGAGTTATAGATGGCAACAGTTTTGTCAAGGCCCCGCAATAACGGCGCGGAACAAGCCACAAATTATTTAGCTTTATATCTACCACTTTATCTTAATAGATATGTGTTGCAATATTCATTTGAAATCTCTGCACGAATTGGGGTACATCAATTGACTTTATAGGTGCTGTTATGTAATACGCATCATCGTAATTGATGTTTTGAGTATTTAATTGAATGCACATTCTTTAGATCAATTTATTTCTTTAAAATTCTAATTAACTACCTGAATAATTATTAGTTTTGTTGGTTTAACTGGCTTATGATGGCGTATGATCTCATAATTTTGATAGCGGCTTATCGCTTTCGTATTAACCATATACCTATTCATAATTTCAATGGTGTATACAATAGGAATTACCATCATAAGGTTGTCGTGCCTATTCAACGTATTCACCTTTTCAAGTACAAAATCTCTTGCATTTATGCCTCAAGCACTTAACGCTTTCATTCCGCCGCCTCAGAAGAAACTACAAGTCTTTCCACGTATACCATTAGTTAGTTACCATACATTACCCACATCTGTCGGTACAAGTCTAAAATACCCGTAGTTACCGACATTAGTGGCCACTTGCGACTTGAACTTTCTTAATGAACTCCGTGTCAAATAATTGAGTACACTTGAGCAGAGTTAGGAAGAAGTTTTGAAGTATTCTGAACTCCACATACTTTTAAACATTCTAAAACACGCTGGCTGAAGTGGTCGTGTGACTATACAAGTCTATGTTTATTTCAGCGATGGTAAAATTGGTTCGAGCCAATGCTGAATTAATCAGCTGAACCCAATTGAACTCATTGGTTCGGTAGTTTTCAATCCAATTGTTAAGGTAATAAGGTGCAATTCAACCGTCCATGAAATTGTTAAATGGTGGGATTATTATAATACTAGCTCATGCGCGGCTTACTGGATAAAACTGTTGGGATAAAAAGTATCCTATGTGATAATCTAGGTTATAAACTATCTGAATGCGAAACATCCAAATGCCTTTTGTGGTTTTTGCGTGAAAAAGTAACAAACATTCAACCTTCCATCCAAGCGTACATCCTCACAAACTTTCGCATTTTATAATACGACGACAAATTGAAACGATGACAAATTGAATTTTCTTTCTCAAATGTATGTGGGTTGATAAGCTACAAGAGAAAGATAGTAACAAATTAAATCTACGCGATTCATGTGAGCAGGTGTAAACGAATATAAATAATTGTGATGCTACGAATGTTCCCAGGTTTTGCCTATAAGATTAAAAGACTTAGCTAATTTCAGTCTAACTGTGTATTCATTAGCAGCTTTCAATATTCATAATTATCAACAGTCCAGCCAATTACAAATAATGTACCTATCATTGACATTTCATGGCATTGGACGACGAATTTATGTTCCACTAATAAACACCTTAAGTTTATAACGTACAGATTAAACTGGGATGCAGTAAAGAAATTGCAACTAAGTATTTACAGTATTTACTTTGTAGGTTAAATAAATTACATGTAGCTTATCAGTCTTTACATACGAGTAAACATATTATAACCCATTTATTTTAATATTTATCCGAGGTGCTAGGTAACTGGGCCTATCCCAGTTGTAAACGTCCCTTTGTGCCTATTGACCTTGTTTCGTTCTGTCTCCTGCTGCTATGGAGGGAAGTGGAAATTACGGTTTTTTCCTACTCCTCCACTATACTTTTCTGATTAATTTCGTTGCGGGATTCAAGACAGTTAAATTCATTCTCTGGGACTTCGTCGAGCTTCATTGTCTCGGCGCTTTTCTGGTGGTCGCCACTGTTGATTCTGGGTTTTGGAAGTTACAGTGGTTTGGGAATAGTGTGGCGGGCTTTTCCCAATGAAAAAAAAAAAAACGAGTATTTCATGGCTAATTACACAATATTTTCGACCGCCATCGTCATTTCAGCATTCAGCTTCCTTCCAGCCATATCATCATTCGCAGATACGCTGTCGATATCGTACCTTAAATTATGCTCTAATTGGCGTGTTCCTGCATGAATTTTGATTTCACAATTCTGGTTTCAAATGTCCACATGATATCCTGCAATACCTATAATTGGCGATCAATTGAAACTGACACCATTATTAGTAAACAACCCGACTTTTATAATTTTTCGCATCGCCAAAAATTGGTTGTGAATTTGCATGCAAACTTTAATCCCCTACATAGGCTACATACCCGGCATGAGTTTTCAAAAATCCATCCAAATTATGCGGAGTGAGCAGTGCGCAATTCCAGTAAAAAAGAACTCTGGTCATAAATAAAGAAGCTTGTAAACCAATTTAGAGTGTGCGTTCTTTAGCAGTGAATGGTTTTTTTTTTTAAGTGACACGTACTTAAATTGGAAAGTTAGACAAATGAATAGATTTAGTCCCATGTAATTTGGAGCGAGCCTATTGACAACCGCGCACAGATCCAGAGTCCTTGGCTGCTACTGAGAAATTCCTGATGGAAAAATCTAATAACACTTTGCCCGTATCGAAAATCGGACCAAGCCCCTCTTGATCAGCAGTCACGTTCGCCACCTAGACCACACGAAGCAGTATATTTTAGAAAATTAATCAAAATATTAAACACTTTACATCATAATAGACGGAACGAATATAACTTGTTAACGGGATTAAGATAGAATTTGAAGTAAACGTGCTACACTAGTCCCTTGTTTAAAAGCTCCTCTAAATAAATAATGAATGATGACTTCTAATCTTCACCAATTTGTGTTAAAAATTGGGTCGCGTAACGTTCACTGAATATCAGAAAGCAGATTCACTGCGATTGATTGGAAATGAAAGCGCTTTTAGATTCAATATGGACGTTATGCCGATGATAGGGATGTCCACATTGTTTGGATCTATATCGAAACAAAACGTTCATATCATGTTTTATAAAAGAAAGTAAATATGACCGTTAGATTGTTGTGAAGACACTTTTTAAATTGGTAAAGATCCCACAAAAGACCTATTAAGGCCCTTCTAACCCTAAAATTAGCAACTCTATTTGTGGCGGCTCAAACTTCGTTTGAAATGCTGTTAGAATAAAGTTCTAATCAGCTTGCAATACAAAGCGGTTGTTACGTCAGTCACTGCGGCCGAATAGTGCGAAATGAATGGTTTTTTGAGATTTATAAAAAATCTATTGATTGGACTAAAAAAATAAAGCACATAAGACCTGCTTTATAGTTAGTTCAGTAAGTATGCAAAGTTTCATGATCTAATTTGAAGTAATTTTTGAATACCAGCGGTTTATTGTTCGATTTGGAGGTAACTTTGGTTTTTTTTTCTATCGAGAAAAGTTTTTAGAATCGTGTTTTTGTTACACATACATTGCATTAATCCTCAACTTTACCATATATTTATTTGAAAATTAAGGCTGCAGTATTTTAGGCGTAACAGAGGATCATGCTAAGCCATTTGAGGGATATATATAGCCCTTACGAATCCCTGGGAAAACATAACATAACCTGAAGCCCTTTTATCCCCAGAGTGTTAGGCATTGATGAACCTAATAAGTCCACCCACATTTCGTCAGTTCATAAATCTAGACTCATGTTCTGGCGAATATATACTAATCGACTAAAACATTCTAGGATTGCTGTTTTTGTCTTATTAATAAAAATCACTCGGTAAAGATTTTCCGTCACATTCTAAAGGAGTAACAAGATCCCGAATCTCTAGTGTTAACCAGAGCAGAATAAAACCTGACCTTGTTTGAATATCATATTTGAACTCAACGGTATCGATATCTCAATATTCCAGCTATCGAGCGACGTCAAACTAGCTCTCTCCCACAATTCACATCCCTCGAGTTCCCTCGGAACATTTCTGCTCAAATATTTGTTTCAATTAGACGTCTCAGAGGTCCCTCTTAGGGCTCCACGTCAAACAAATGATGATCGGTATATCAAGAGTGACGTTCACGAATTGATATTACTAAGGCTTTTACTTGGAGGGACGATTTTTATTGAAGTAATGGCTGTTTTGGGTATTGTAAGACGAAGTATTTATTGGAATTGATGAAAGAAATGGTTTTAATAAAACATTCATTATGAGAAAATCTTTGTAACAGCCAATTCCTTTGAAAAAAAAATGTGATTAACTTTAAAAGATTGTTGGATTCAAAAGAATAGGTACCTACCAAAAGGGAAAAATATATTTAAAATTCAGCAATCAAAACTTGTAATGACTTCCACACAAATAGGAAAAAGTAATTAAGAGGACGAAAATTACTCACTGAAAATGAAATTTCAGACGTGCAAATATCGTCTCCAACTAAACAACATCACTGCGTCGCTAAAGATGTCGGCAAAAAAACCGTCGCAAGTTTTCCACTAAGGTCATTATTATTTTTCTGATGTCTGCAAGCGTCTCCCCTTAAGTCAGAAGTCGCCGACGACTTTAATTAAGTGAGACTTAAGACTTTAATGACTTTGAAGATAATTTTTTTGAAGCTAACGCGCCTACCTTTTTTAGCTGGAGTAACTGGATTATAAATTGTCTGCGAAGTTTTGGATGTGATAAGAATTTGTTACGCGTACTTCTTTGGGCATGTTTTATGTTAATTTTAGTAAGCCTTGTGCAATGGGAGATGTCGTATTGTACACCTACCAGGTTTCTTATCTCCGTTAATTGTAGGTGTTTTTTATTAAACACACTTATAAACCTGTGTGTCAAATTTCATCGAAATTCATCCATTGCAGTTATTAAGGCGTGAAAGAGTGTGAAAGACGATGAAAATATTTACCATTCGTCGACCTTATTCTAATATTATGGTGTATGTCGTAATTGTAGTTCTTCGAAAACTTGGAATTAATATTCTAACAAAAAATATTACTTAGCTTGCTTTAATTTTTATCGTTTTATTAAAATCATTCTTGGCCAAATTTTGAATTATGTTACGCCATGTTTCAATTAGTTCGAAGCCTTTAAAATATTTGTTAAATAAACTGATAAACTTTATTCAACATTAATAACAAATAAAATACGTTGTGTCTTGATGCTCGTGTATGTGATAGAACCGCGTGCGCGCCTATTGTAAACTCAGAATGCGCCGCTGCAACATTATAGTTTGCTGTAACTAAACCGTCAGGCGTTTGAAGTGGAACGCACAGTCAATGGAAATGTGACGCTTTTTGTGCACACAAACGTTTACACAATTTTGTGGAATTATTTATAACTTAATGCTGTATTTTGTTCTTGATTATGAATAAAGTGATCTCAATTTAATTAATTATAATTCTTGTTTTTTTTTTCAGGTAATTCCATCGCCACAATTCGGCATAGTTACATCACTTCTGTATGTAAGTTTTGTTACTAGATAATCTACCTACTTAAACATTACACTATTCATATTTTTTTGTAAAAAAAAATGTCATTGTAATGTTTGTTAATAAGCAGTTTTCGAATTTATTTGAAAACGACCCCGTTTCAGTTTCAGATAAGTAAATTATTTCTATTATGTACTACCTATTACAACTTATCTAATGAGTATTAGAACATTATAATAGGGGTAGGGAAGACATGGTAATTACATGTCTTATTCGAATTTGGAACACCCCATAAGACCCTTAACAGGCCTTTCCTACAACCCTAATACTTAGCAACTGTCTGTCATCTACTCTAAACTTTAACGACGCTTATCGCCATAATAATAGAACATAAGACATCAAAGCGAACGATACGTATATTAAATATACCCTTGTAATTATACAATATTACTTAGATATACATTATACAGCATGAAGCTAATGTATTCACTCCTCTAGAGGTAACAAAAGCCCCGTTCAGAGGAACCGTTCACTAAGTGAATATCGCGAAGGGGCACCCACTATAATTTACGTAGAGATAAAGATTATATCTTGGTACACTCGGTAGGAAGTGGCTTGGAAATGCTGTTGTTTGAATTAACGTTAGTAAATGATTAAGATAAGTGTAGCTATGTAAAGGTTGTGATCTTTGAAATACGACTTTTATACGGTCTATGTTTTTTTAATGGATTGGTATAATTTGTAATTTTAGGAGTATTTTAAACGATGTTATTACAAATCTCAGATATTCAGATCTGAGATATTGAATCTATCAATAATTTGAGTTGCTAAGTAATACCGCAATAGCTTTTGTATAGTAATTATCTGCATAGCCTTTTCTCAACTATGCTAGAGTCCGATTTCTAGTCTTAAATTATTCGTTTATTCATTTTACAACATATCGTTACATTTTTAAATATTCCTAATATAAAAACAATATAAATAAAAACATTTAAAAATATAAAAATAGTATCCCACCAGCGCTGGGAACAGGGTCCGAGCTGCCGGTGGTCAGGGCTCTTGAGATAGGAACCTCCTAACAATACGTGCCGTGTCTAGAAGTATATTGCTTAAGTCTTCAATTTATTGTTACTTAGAATGTTTGAAAGAAACAATTACTTACCTACTAAAGATCAAAGACGCTCCTCCATCAATTACAATCACAGCAAAAAATATGTCAAGCACGTCTGTCCCCGACGGTATTCTCAGAAACTTAGAAAGACATTTCTAGGTAACAATTTGCATCTTTAACCGGCTGCTAACACAATTTATACAGGCGTCTAGTTGGCACAATCAGGACTCTTCGCATTGCTAATTGTACCTCTTCTTTGTGCGACTTGCCCAACTAACAAGGATAATCCAACTAAAATTAGTGCTGAAGTCTTTGGCCAAGATGAAAGTAAAAAGACAAACATGATTAATTAGAGAATTGTCTTTAGCTGCTGTAAAAATGAATTGAAAGGCAAATTATTAAGCCATAGTTGAAATGTTTTAGATTTTATAGTTGAGTTTGCTGACAACGTCTGGATGGCTATGATTTCTGGTTACTTCATAACCTTGTCTCGTTTTATAGAAAATCGAGACACAAGAAAAAGAGAACGTTCATGCGAAAATCTATAAGTAGAATTTCGCATTTTATTAACATATCAGTAAAATCATCTATTAAAGTAATGCATGTCACACTTATTTTATTGATTTAGGGATAAATAAATTAAGTGAATTTTTCAGTAGCAGCCATAGAGTCTGGATTTGTGCCCGGTTGACGGCAATAGGCTCGCCCCCTATTACGTGGGACTTAAAACATAACTTACGAAATGTAGTAGAGTATCCATGGAGTTTCTTGCCCGTTCTTCTCCATAGAGATCTACGCTAGGGAATAGGCAACTACAGTACTTTCTCAAGTTATTATGTCTTGTGACTGGGACTGTAGCTTTGTTTTTGTATTTTTGACGTTCAAAAGTGCTGTAATGGTCTAATTGAAATAAATGCTTTGAGTTTGAGGTTCACTATAAAGAACAACAACAACAACAGCCCATAACGTCCACTGCTGGACATAAGCCTCTCCCATGATTGGAGGAATTTGCCGTAATCTCCACGCTTGGCAGGCAGATTGGAGATCGCAGTGATGAAAGACTAACAGAAAACGCTGCTGCCCATTCTCAGGTCTACGGAGGCGCAAGGTGTTCTGCCTCAGACATTAGTCGCCTTATACGACACCCGTGAGTGTAATGGGTTGGTTCTATTCTACTCTGCCGGATACCACACGGCTAAAAAACACCTCTGCCTAATCCTTCGGTGATCACAGACATGTATTATATTGGAACACCCGTATGCTCCCGGCCGTGCCTCCAGAGGCACAGTGCATTGTTATTTTAATTGTGTCTGTAATTGCGGGTATTGAAGTGTTAACCCGTATGCTCCCGGCCGTGCCTCCAGAGGCACAGTGCATTGTTATTTTAATTGTGTCTGTAATTGCGGGTATTGAAGTGAATCCAACCAATCTTAACCAATTATTTTTCTCTCCGTCATAAAATATTACATAAATTAGTTCTCGACCACTGCTTTCCCGTAGTACCGGGCACAATCCCGGTAGCGATTAAAATCAATGAAGTAACCCAGAGGGCTGGCTCGCCCACTTAAAAAATAATTTATAGGCTCCCCTTCATTACCCTTAGAGGAAATACTTCACGAATTGTTTTAATTATGCCAGAGTTTTCTTCAAAGATTCTTTGACTATCGATTATACGGAATCCAATGATTTGTTTTGAGTGATTTTTAATTAATTGCGATGAAGAAGCGATTTTTCTTCGTTAGTAATTGGTTTTAATGATCGGATGTCAAAATGTCAACTGAAAAGTTACAGCATTTTAATTGAGTATTAATCAGGGCTTTTTTAGAAATTGGGTGTTACTTCTTCATTTATTAATTCTTTATTTAGTACTTTTTGTAGTGCCGCTACAAGACAGAGAGTTAATACGATTACAAAAATTAGGATTAAAAAAATTGGGACACCTAAATAAGGCACGAAAACCTCTTCCTTTTTGAAGTCGGTGAAAAATTGAGAGTAAATGGATTGAGTGATGACTCTAAAGAGAGCAGAGAAAGTGAGGAAAGCCGGGGATGTAACTGTTGCGGTTAAATTTTCTCCTTATTTACACTTTACTCTTCAAATGACAGTGTTAGAAAGTTAGACTAAGGTACTACCTATTTTACCACAATGCAAATGATCATAATTTTTGTTTGTTTTGATTTTTCCAAGTTATTAGTTTTCCTGATGATCCGTAGTAGAATTTATTTATTTGTAAGAATGTAGTTTACATAGTATGATGTTAATATTTTTTTAAGTTCTATACAATCTACCAAAGGTGGAAGAAGAGCTCGTGGCTAAATAATAACAGCCGCTCGGGTCGATCGTTAGGTTAAGCCATGCTTGCCTAGGTTGGTCTGTAGATGGACCCAATACATACCGAGTTTCCGTTGATCCCGGCTGTCATTTGTAGATCTTTGACAGTCGTTAGGTAGTCAGAGGCCCAAAAAGTCTGACAACCAGTCTTATCAAGGGGTATCGTATTACCCGGTACTAATTAGGTTTTGGAGGTCAGATAGGCAGTCGCTCCATGTAAAATACTGGTATCCAGCTGCATCCGGTAAAACTGGAAGCCGACCCCAACATAGTTGGGAAAAGGCTAGGCTGATGATGATGACACTCTACCACAGGTAGGTATCACAAAATTACCCAAAGCCACTGCAGTCCAACGGCAAGTATCTATCAAAGCTTTCGTATAACTACATCTTTTATTTCGGTGCACAATGAAGTGTATTCTATATGGATCAATGATATATAAACTATAGATACGTTGTCCGCACTCTAAAATGACAACATGAAATGAAGCCAATTGGCCACATCGCGCTTAGTTACGCACCAACCTGTCGCGCGACGGTACGTTTGTTTATCTATACATATAATAAAACAGTAACGAAAGAAAAACTGTACATTGAGAATTTTCGAGAAAATATAAGTGGCTTTTGTTAGAAAAACGTAACTGATGACAAAAAGTAACTTTTTAGAATTTTTGTCTGTTTGTCTGTGTGTATGGTACGGCTTCACGCCAAAACTACTGCATAGATTGAATTGAAATTCGGTAAAAATGTTCTTTGTAAACCAAGGAAGGCTTTAGGCTACATATTATCACGCCTTATGTTATGGGAGGTAAGCAATATTGATTTTAAAAGGATTTTGTTCGTAATTGAATGGACAAAATAATTGAATGCACAAAATAACATGTTAATAAAAATTTTACTCTAGGAACATAATAATCACGCTATTTTTATAAAGGAGCGGGGTATTAAAATTACTTATATCCATACTAATATTATAAATGCGAAAGTAACTCTGTTTGTTTGTTTGCTACCTTTTCACGACTAAACGGCTGATCGGATCGTAATAAAATTTGGCAAGAAGATATATTTCAACCTGGGGAAGGACATAGGCTATATATTATTACGACTAATAACTTACGGGGTGAGCAATATTGCATTTCGTCAATATTATTTAACTGTTTGACAACTGACAACTGCCATAACATACGTTGCAATAGAACAGCTATTTTGAACCTTTTGTCACTAGAGCAAATAGCCCGCCGGCGACAGCGACCGCCCTGTGAACAGTGTTTCGCAAGTTCGAGCCTCAGTCGAGACTCACTTTTTGTATTAATTTTGATTTGTTTAATGCTGTAAGATAATAACTTAGGTTCGCATGTTCGATTCCCATCCAGTTTTCGCTTTTTGTAACTAAGTATTTTGTTTTTTTTAAAGCTTTAAGGTTTCGAAATCATTACTACATAGTTTATACATACTTTTAGTTTTTTTTAACCATATAAACGACGGTTAGGGAATAATTTATTTCAATCAAAATGTATCTATATTTATTAATATAAATCTATCATTTAGTAAATTTGTAGACGTGGAGCTTTTGTATGCATGGAAATCAAGTCGATCGCTTTCCAAGCATATATTTTAGCAGTTTAAATTGACTCCATTTTCTGAATCGCAGTGTTAAGATTATTATGAAAGAATGATAAATACTGTCATTCGCCCGTGTCAGCTGTGTAATGGAGTTGGGCAGGACACCTAGCAAGGCGCGGTGATCGTAGGTGGAGTAAAGCTGTGACCGGGTGGCGTCCTAGGAACGGAAAGAGCGTGGAACTTAGCACAAACAGAAGAGGCATATACCCAGCAGTGGGTGAATTCAGGCTGTGGATGATGATGATGATGACGCATAACTTTTTCCAGAGAGGTCCGATTTGCATGATTCTTTTTTAGTGAAAAGCGTATATCTTAAAGTTGGTCCCATATAAAACTGAAAAAAATCGTGTTCGAACCCAAGTCATGCACTTCTGATTTTTCGGATTCATGTGCGTTTTGTATAATTATCACTTGCTTCGGTGAAGAAAACCATCGTGAGGAAACCAGCATGCCTGAGAGATATTTGTCGACGGCAAGTAAAACCAAGTCAGAGGCCCTTTTTTTTTGGATGGGAAATCATCAAATGACTCCTGCCGCTCTGGGCGGAGCAGGAGGGAGTGTCAGACTTTTACTGACTAAAACCCATCCATGTTCCTTCATCGCCCTTTGTGTTCTGGGGCCACGGTATCTCTTTCGAACAGTCCCGCAACCCCGGAAGGCCTCGGTCCTTGCGGACCCCTTTAATTTTTGCCGACTCTCTTTGAGGCGCGCGTGGAACGCGAACGCGCCGTCGACACGGCCTGTCGTCATGAGACGGACGGACGGCGAGCTAAGCCATAGCCCGACGTCCACGGGCCCGCGCCTACGGTGGCCGGGCGACGGGATGTCCGGGGCGACTTCCGCGGCGGCCGGGACGCTGTGAGGTTCTCTCCTTCTCACGTTCCGCCACCTCCTTCTCTAGCATTACTGCTTCGCAGAAGGAGGTGACGGCGTCCCATTCCGTCTCGCTCCGGACCATGGCTTGAACCAGGGCCGGACGCGAGAGGTCGCCGCCGCCAATCGCTGCTTCGAGGACACCGCTGTGCTGTGCTCCGCCCTCGCGGGGCAAACCTCTACCGTGTGCTCCACCGTGTCCTCCGGTCGATCCTCGCAATGGAAACATCCGGGCGTTTCCTCCCGCCCGATTCGGCGCAGGAACCTCCCGAAACAACCGTGTCCGGTGAGGACCTGCGTCAGGCGGAAGGTGAGGACGCCGTGGCGTCGCTCAAGCCACTCCTCAAAGAGGGGACTTATCGGCACTATTGTGGCGTGCCCTGCACGGGGTTGCGACAGTCGCTCTCTCCATGTCGCCATGAGATCCCGCCGGAAGTCTGTCCGCTGAGCGACAATTTTCCGCGGCAGCGGAGTTTCCCCCCGGCGTAGCGCCTCCAAGTCAGAGGCCATTGGACGGCATAAAAACTCTGACACCAGGTTAGGCACTAACCACACGATAAACAAGAAGAAGATCGTTCTTAGGCTCATTTCATGCTCTTGATGAGAACTTTAACTCTGGCTGGAGTATGACTGTCATCGATATTCTAACGATGGAGACGGAAGGCAGTTGCAAGAGGTTCTCAGAGTTTACAGCATCTATATCGTGTTTGTGCTCATTTTGATGAACCTTGATGAGAACTTTAGACCTGGGTGGAGTATGACTATCAAAGAAGGTCTGACGTTGGAGAGGGAAGGCAGTTGCGAGAGATCCGCAATAGTTTAATGGAGTTTTATCGTGTTTCGGCTCATTTTGTGTTCCTTGATAAGAACTTTAGACGTCATCGAGTGTCTAAGGATGAAAACGTAAGGCTGTCGAGGGAAGCCCTTATTTGGAAAAATATAAGTACTTAGAATATTTTAGCGATTAACGCAAATATTTCTGAGAAATTAAATTGTTACCTACTTGAGTCTATACTAATATTATAAAGCTGAAGAGTTTGTTTGGGTGGTTGAACGCGCTAATTTCAGGAACTACTAAATTCGTAGACAAGTTTACATCGTTCAAAATGATAGAATAGATATCGTTTCTATAATGTTGATCGCAATACTCTTTGGTAGGAACGCTCACCATATACTTAAGTGTAGGTTTTTTCTACAGACATTAGAGAACGAGCGATCGACTCAGTCGTGTCAACTTGGCTACCATTTTAGCGCTATCTACAATCGCTGAAACCGAGGGGTTTACGATTGTAGAAAGAGAATCGATATGTAACGTTTGTAACTTGGCTATGCCTACTGGTTCGACTTAAAAGTATCTATTAGTGTTGGATAGCCCATTTATCGAGGAAGGTTATACGTTATAAAACATCACGCCACAACCAATAGGAGCGGAGCATCAAAGAAAAATATTGCAAAAAAACTGGAGATTCCTTTTGGGAATCTTTAACCGTTTACGCAATAATCATAAATGACGGAATTGTTCTTCTTAAAAAGTTAAAAAACAGTCCGCGATAACATAATGATGTCTATCTTTTAAGGTGGTCTCAGAATCTCTAACCTAACCCTCTCTCTCTTTCTCTTATTATGTGACGCAGACGAAGTTGCGCGGGTCAGCTAGTAATTTAATAAATCCTGTGACGTGACTGAAGATGTATATTTATCTCCCTCTCGCAACAGGCATCCCGCCGTTCGGTGTCATATTTTCTTTCTCTTTCTTCACGCTTATAAGTAGTTCTAGTATTTTCGCCGTTTTTAAGCGCCGCGATGTTGGTTCATGACGTGTCTATATATAATACGTCATTGATATGGATGAACTGTGTGAAGAATGATATGGCTAGAAAGAAATTAGTGACTGCTGACATGACGAGTACAAGACCTTGTAGAGAAGCATGGAAGAAGAAGAGAAGAAGAAGAGGAGAGAAGTCATGCTGCGCCGACCCCGAATTAATTGTTATAAGGACAGGAGAATGATGATGATGATAAATAAAATATATATTTTAGGTAAGGTTTGTTTAAGGTTGAATATAGATGAATCAAAATTTTAATTTTAACCCGTATGTCCCCAGCTGTTCCCGAACGGGTACGGTGCATTGTTATTTTAATTGTAATTGCGGGTATCTAAGAGTTAATCAGAAATTAGCATCAAAACTACCACTTCTAATAGCGCGCCACACAGGTAATTAATTAATATTTATCAATTATCATCCACATCGTCACAAGACGCATATTCGCATATATTTCCATACACGGATAATCATGCACGTCCCAGTTAATCACAATATGCGTTACTCGACGATTAATTATGTCGTATTAATTCATCCGGGCTGTGTATCTCGTGGCAAAGTAATGCGATTATGATGGCGTTTCGTAATTTAATTCGCGGTATCAATTTTGTTAATGAATACTTAATGATATTGCTTTTATTGGTTATTTTCAGGGATATTGTGCGGGAATTGTGAGTCTGTTTAATAAATTGGTTTATTTAGGTTTCTGCATGGGTATACCTAGGCTTACCTATAGGTAGATAAAATAGCTGATTATCAATTTTGGTGTTCCATTATTCTATGTATGCTCCGCCGTATTCCAGTAGTTACATTCTTTAGTTCATTTATGGGACTACTGGGATTTTTGTCTCTTAGTAGTTCCATGGAACTAGAAAACTTTTTCACCTTATACTCAGTTCCATTAAGTACAGTTGAACGGTAATTAAGTATAGTACAGTACTCCCAAATTAATAATGCGCATAGAAATCTTCGTCACTATTCGGCAACGGTCGTATTCCCCGAGCGTCGGAAGACGATATGTATATAGAGTGGTTAAGTGCATTTTCTTCATGCATAATTTAGTAGAATTATGTGTTTTGTGCTAAAAGAGATAAATATTGATTTATCAGTAACGAAATTGATTCGATAATTCGATGTAAGTAAATAGCGAGGAAAACGACACGATTGCGAATATGCTACAATCTTTGTTGAATTGATTTACTTCTTCATACTGAAGCTGGTGTATTGATGGAAGAAAAGAAGGTTTAAATAACACAAGGTTTATATTAGAAGAAGAAAAAATGGTTTTCAAACACAGGTTTACATTAAAATCTAATCATTAAAATCTCAGTTCAAAAGTATTTACGGCACTGATCATTCCAGAATAATATTACAATTACAAAAAAATTAAATAAACTATTTCAATTTGAGTAATTAAAAATAAAGTTGAAATTAAATTCACCTTTGAAAACAAAAACAAGAAGGGTGTGTAATAGCAGCTCTATATAATTCCACACAGAGAGAACACGTGCAGTCACCACCGATTTATAAAGACGACTGACGGACCTTTGACTGACCGGCGACAGCCACCGACCGCCCGAATTGTTTTCAATTGTTTCACATGATTTGACATATGACATTGACTCCTGTTTCTTTCGAACAAGATGCAAAATGCAAGTGCATTGTTTAGGGCTCTTTCCGATTCAATGATTCGGGTGTTTCCGGGAATACGACAATTAGCGAAGATTTGCATGCGCATTATTAATTTGGAAGTACTGTAAGAACAATAATCTTACATAGGTCGATTGGATCCGCTGTTAAAATAAAAAATAAAATGTCCCCGAATTTCAAATTTGAGTAACAGCGTATAGAAAAATGTTAGGAGGAATTAAAATAATTAAATAATATTAACAGCCACTCAGATCAACCTTAGGTTAAGCCGCGTTTGCCTAAGTTGACCCATTAGATACCAAGTTTACTCCGTGCCTCGAAAAGCACGTTAAGCCGTTGGTCTCGGCTTTTATTTGTAGATCTTTGACAGTCTTTACAGGAAGTTAGAAGCCCGAAATTCTGACAACCAGTCTTACCAAGGGGTATCGTATTACTCAGTACGTAACTACGTAAGTACTGAGTAATAAAACAAGGATAGCACTGAGGATACTCTCACTCGGCAGATCTTCAAATAATTCAGCTACTGACTTCATAAAATGTTTAAAAGTTACAAATTCATTGTAACGTTCAAGTCCACTAATCTCGATTAAAGGGTGAAAAAAACCGGCCAAGAGCGTGTCGGGCCACGCTCAGTGTAGGGTTCCGTAATTTCCCGTCCGTCACAATAAGTGTTCCCACTTATGAGTTTAAAGGTGGGTATCCATTATGTAAAAATGCTTGCATATACGAATATACTACAAACTTAGTCCAGAAATTATTTTGTACAACTTTTTGTCTTTTTTGTACAAAAACCGTTGTTTCCATCAAGTTCAAAATGATTTTCCTAGAAAGTCCTTATAAAGTTCTACTTTTCAGATTTTTTTCATATTTTCTAAACTTATGGTTCAAAAGTTAGAGGGGGGGGGGACACATTGTTTTTTACTTTTGGAGCGATTATTTCCGAAATTATTGACATTATCAAAAAATGGTTTTAGGAAACCCCTATTCATTTTAAATACCTTTCCAACAATATATCACACGTTAGGGTTGGAATAAAAAAAAAAATCACTTCCCACTTTACATATAGGGGGGCTACCCTAATAAAACATTTTTTTCCAATTTTTATTTTACCACTTTGTCGGCGTGATTGATATACATATTGGTACCAAATTTCAGCTTTCTAGTGCTAACGGTCACAGAGGTTAAGCGAGGACGGACAGACGGACGGACAGACATGGCGAAACTATAAGGCCTAGTTGACTACGGAACCCTAAAAAGAGAGTAGAGTCATATAGCATCGTTTTGTTTTCCAATCAAACCACGATCACCATTTCTTACTGGTTCGTATCTTTATTATAGGTGCATACAAACGTTCTTTATCAAAAATAAGTAAAGTATAGTTATGAATTGCTCTAAGAAACGTTAGAACCACCCCTGATGGACTTAAACGCAGTTTATTCTAGGGTTACTTTTATGTCCAGAAATACGGCAAAAACCTTCCATGCTAAAATAATAAGTACAAGTATTTACTTGAGTTTATTGACAAAACCCAAGTATATACTTATTTATTTACGTATTTACTTACACTCTCGCAAAGCTTCCTGTAATAGTAAAGCTGTATTGTATTTTCACGTTTCGTGACAAACGCACTTCACAGATGAAATATGAATGGCAAAGGGAGACGGGGTGAAATTTTATGAGCCTTCAGCAGAATATATCACCGCACTTGTAATATACTTTCGTATAAACAAATAAAATATGTGGGAGATAAACATTCGCAGATAATAATATAGTTTTGCTAACACTTGTGACCGACTTTTCTGTGTCAAATTCGGTGCTAAGCTTTTTATTTATTTTAGCTATATATTTTGCCCTGTTTTGCCCCGTATCTATCCTGTTAATTAGGAGTTGATACTGGCGTGGTAATTGTGTCATTGTGGATTTAATAATGCAAAACACTTACAAGACAATGGGATGGTCCAATCCAAACCGCGAATTGCGCGATTAATTCTTGAGACTGTTTACGTAGCCACCGTAGCAACTGGACAGATTCTTAGCTGGACAGAACTTGTACAATCCATGACATAATTAAAGTGGATGAGTTGGAAATATGGACGTTATGAAAAGGTGGTCAATATAGGAAAGTAGACGACTTGCTCCAGCGGGCGGGGTCCGGACCCGTGCCTTCTTTTTTTTTTTTTCGGATGGAAATTCATCAAATGACTTCTCCCGCTCTGGGCGGAGCAGGAGGGAGTGTCAGACTTTTACTGACTAAAACCCATCCATGTTCCTTCATCGCCCTTTGTGTTCCAGGGCCACGGTATCTCTTTCGAACAGTCCCGCAACCCCGGCAGGCATCGGTCCTTACGGACCCCTTCTTTATTGCTGACTCTCTTTGAGGCGCGCGTGGAACACGAACGCGCCGTCGACACGGCCTGTCGTCATGAGACGGACGGACGGCGAGCTAGCCCATAGCCCACCGTCCACAGGCCCGCGGGACCCGTGCTTCACGTAGGTTCTTACTTGATATTCATATAATTATATTCTTCAACCTATTCAGTTTACATACTCGGAAAAATATGGGTACTATTAAAAAAAAATAATGACCAAGGAAAATGCATTTCAGCTAAGATGCGCCTCAATTTTTTTATTTATAGAACAATTTACTCAATCATAATTCTTATGACTTTTTTAAGTATCATAAAACTCTATAGGCCTATACATAAATCGTTATACCTAATATAAAAAAAATGCCCATTCTTCAGGGTTCCGTCGCGAACAGTAGTGCAAAGTGCAAAGTGGGCCAATTCAACACAATTTATGGTATGGCTCGCTGCCTCCGTTTATGGTTTTACAGCATATTTATCGTTTTATGACATAATGGGGGCGGTTTATGATAATTCCTGAGTTCTCCCAAAATATACGAGACGGAATGTCATCTGTATAACGGTCGGTGTTGTTAAAATTATGAGTTCATAAGTGTGTTTTATGAAGATGGCAATTTGCTGGAAATAACGAAACAAACTGTTTCTTGTTTTTCATGGGCAAAAATTACGAACTTCAAAGCTTTCTTTTAGTGCAAGACCTAAAAAAAACTCTTCCTTAATGGTCGTTATCCTTATTATTAGACCCAACGGTTAAGTCTGCGTTGTCCATCAGATTTTTATTTCTGCAACCATTTCAATACTCTATTGCAACACAGACACAATAATTTCGCATTACACCCACCACTAATTACACTTGCTTTACCAAAGCCATTGTACGGCTGCATAGTTTAATATTTATTCGAAATAAACACTCGTGTTTATGCATGGCTTAACTTAATACCGAAATCATTAGAATTTAACTAAACTGGAGTTTGTTTCAAGTATCCCCCTTTATTATGATATTTCATTCATTCTTGCAAATTCGACATAAACTCTATTAATTAGATATAAACACCATCCATTGCTGATTAAGAATTATTTATCTAAATGACACTTCTAACAAAAGCGGCAATGAAAATCAAAATATTCTTTGCTCCAAAAGTTCCAGCGTTGGTTTCATTGCGTTGGTACAGTTGCTGAGTTGTAATAACGTTTCCGCTCTTTACCCCGATGTTTGCCGAGCCAATGCAAACACGAGAGATTGTATAGGGTACCTTTATGTTTATGTAATTTTCGGGTTTCGTGTATATTTTTGATGTCGGCTTTATGCCCTCGGATGATGGATTAAAGATTCATATTACCGTGTACTTAAGGTATTCAACATTAATACGTATTGGGATTATTGACTTTTTCATTCTTTCTTTTTGTTACTGGCTTCAGCTAACGAAAAAATATGTAATGTATTTAAATTATTATTATTGTGTAAGGTCCTATATTTTTAAACTCAAATATTCATAGCAGGTACTATTACGATCTTGGGGCCACTTAGACTAAAAGCTCATCGTCGCATTATTTACGTTTTACTAGAGCTTAGAGGGTCATAAAACTATTATAATTTGACTTTATAGTCTCTCTGTATCTTAATAAAAATACAGGAGTACATTTAGCATTAGGTTCAATTTATAAGACTAGACTAGGACTAGTTTAACGGTAAAAGCTTGTCTACATAAGCTTGAATTAAACATTTGGGAGCTATTTTAGTTCTAGCGAGCCGCTCTAAGTTTGCTTTGGTTCTGTCGGGAGAGTCAGAACTTCGGAAGTCCTATTCTATATCAGTAAGAATTTTATACTGTATTGCTTGCAACTTGTATTTCTCTATAAAGGTAAATTTTTCGTCACAATATCTTGCTTTAAAATTTAAAAAATAATTTAATTTAATGTTTTTGCTTTTTTATTTTGTTTTTCTCTACAATGAATCATTTGCTAAGAGGAGGACAAAAATACACAACAGAACCACAGTTTTACAATACTGTGACAGAACTATCAACTCAGCAGATGCACTCTTTTACTTTAGACCTTTAGAAAATCCTACTTAATAGTTGTCTATTATTATTATATTATTTATTAAGTTTGTACTTGCAGTACCCTGATTGGCATACCAGCAATGACTTTTGAATTCTGTTGTGGGCACTTCTACAACTCTCTAAGGCCCTTCTAACCCTAAAATTAGCAACTATTTGTGGTGGTTCAAACTTCGTTTGAAATACTGTTAGAATAAAGTTCTAATCAGCTTGCACTACAAAGCGGTTGTTACGTCAGTCACTGCGGCTGAATAGTGCGAAATGAGTGGTTTTTTGCGATTTACAAAAAATCTATTGATTGCACTAAAAAAGTAAAACACATAAGACCTGCTTTATAGTTAGTATGCAAAGTTTCATGTTCGATTTGGAGGTAACTTTAGATTTTTTTTCTATGGAGAAAAGTTTATGGAATCGTGTTTTTGTCAGACATAGGACTTAGCATTAATCCTCAACTTTACCATATATTTATTTCAAAATTAATTCTGCAGTATTTTAGGCGTAACGGAGGATCATGCTAAGCCATTTGAGGGATATATATAGCCCTTAATGATATAAATTACATACTACACAAACGTTTCCGAATACGCAATACTTACATATCTTAACGTTGATGCCTTCGGGCGGAACGCAACCTGTTTGCTATATTTGCGGAACACGACAGTGTTTGTTTGTTGCCCCCGCGCAAACTGAAATAAATGAGTTTGTCTTGTAACGCTATACGTTTGTTTGCAACATCTTTATTCAACCGATTGGCTTCGATCAAATGCTCCAGATCAAATGATTGAGTGTGCTAGCAGCTGGATTTTGAACGGGAATAGATTTCCTGTAATTGATGTTGTTAAACTGATACGGGAGGAATGAACTGGGTTTAGATCATGTCTTTCTTGGAATCTAGAAAATTGTTTCCTGACTTTTCAGATCGAAATTAAGCTGCAAGGAAATTATAATTTGTGTTACATATAATTGTATAATTTGTGTCCTAAGTTAACGCGTGCGTTAATACGCACGCGTTAACTTGATTCTTGTGACTTTTTGGAATCAAGGTAATCCTTGATTCCAAAAAGTCACTACTGTAGAGATAACCAACTGACATGAAGGACTAGTCCTAAAGAAAGGTCATCCAGAGGCGTGGGAACAGAATCATTAGCTAACACTTCACTTTTCCTTAAAATGGATGATGAGAGCAGACATTGTTTGCAAATAAAAAAAATACTAAGGTTTCCTTTTCTCAGAGGCGAAATGAACCTAAATCAATTTATGAAATCGTCGACATTCACATAAAGAGCTCAATAATATTGTATTTGCCATATCATACATGTTATATATGATTTATTCACAATAACTTATTCCCATTCCCCTTTATCATCGGGAACATAATGAGGTCACAATACATCGATGCCTGTACCTGACTTTTGACCTTATTGTCTGTCTAGACTAGACTCAATGTCTCGCGTGCGATGCTAAAATGAAAAGGCACGACATAGGCTAGTAATGAAATTTCACACCGTCACCCCGTCACGATGGGTGAAAATCCATGGGAAATTGTTTCATTTCAGACATCATTGTTTGTGACATACTTTTATCTGTTTTGTTCTTGATATTTATGTGTGTATTTTATGGGAATGTGGCAAACAGAAAGCTTTGAAATCTTACTGCAGATGTACTGTTTTTGATTTGTATTAGTGCTTGATCGGACTACTACAACCCAATGGTTTGTTGTTTGCTTTTTGCTAAAATATTGACGGCGTAGGTAATTATTGTTACCTGTTTGTTTGTTTGTAACATAGTTTTGAAGGATTTTGCTATATTTTATTATAATAAAAGAAAGCAGAGGGACCAAAAATAGAGACATAATTATCTTGGGTTATCTTTGCGCACACTGAAAATTCTGAGAGGCCAATTACATGTCAAAGGCCCATGGGCAGCATAAAACCTCTGACAAAAGGTCAGGTAGTGCATAACCTTTAACCACAAGATAAAGAAGAAGAAGCCTGATAATTATTTTGAAAGAAAGGAAAAGGACAAAGTGTTCTAGCACATTGACTAAACATCATACTACAGCGTCTTCAGCAGATCAAGTTGATGCTGATGTAAAATCTACACATAAAATTCAAAAGCAATTAAATCCCGTATGATGATGCTATCAAAACTCGCGAAGCTGAACAAGCGGCATCTCTAACCGTAAACTTGAACAACAATGTTAAAGTTAAGTAAGTGTTAGGTAAGAGACGTTAACATAAGACGAAGTGTGCAGGTGGTTCAATGTCAGTAGAACATTTAACGTGCACTTTCGAAGTAGCGTTACTTGTTCGCGTGTACGTTGAACGGTCAGAATTCAATTGAGTTAGTAAATATTTACTTGGTTTTAAGTATTGATAATTTGGCGGATAATTGCGTGGGAATGTTGATTGTGAAATACAAGCTACGTCATTTTGAGGAAAGTTAGATAATTTCCAGAATGCCTCAACTCATATTCGCAGATGAAGGACGGATTTCTAGTGTAGGTTAAGATTGTTATAGTTATAACTGACATAAGTCAATGACAAAAGTGTATTGACATAAGTATGACAAAAAGGACAGACAATAATAATGCTGCTGGTAATCGAACTGTAGTTTTAGAATGACTGGTAGTTTTATTTGTATTGGTTTGCGTTGCAACTGATTTGGACCCTACAATTTTACCAGAATGCTTATTATATCTTTAATCTTACTTAAGGGCTATATATCCCTGCGGTGCTGGAAGCGGATCATCAGGACGACGACGACGACACTCCGGAGGTGACTGGGGTAGACCTGAGAGTGGCGGTACGCAGGCTCAGTGCCAAAAATACCGCCCCGGGACCCGATGGCTTGCCTGGCAAAGCCTGGGTCCTGGCCTCAGAGGCTCTCGGGCCCCGACTGGAGGGGCTCCTAAGCGCATGCTTGGAGAGAGGCCAGTTCCCGCTTCGTTGGAAGACGGGGAAGCTGGTCCTCATCCGGAAGCCGGGGCGCCCTGCGGACTCTCCGTCCGCATACCGGCCCGTGGTGCTGCTCGCCGAGGTGGGCAAGCTCTTTGAAAGAGTAATTGCAAACCGCCTCGCCGAGCACCTTGCGGGGACTGGGCCGGACCTTGCGGAACACCAGTTTGGTTTTCGCAAGGGGCGCTCTACGGTGGACGCCATCATGCGCGTGAGAGCCCTCACGACGGGGGATGCGGTGTCCAGGGGTGGGGTTGTCTTGGCGGTGTCTCTCGACATCGCCAACGCCTTCAACTCCATGCCCTGGAGCTGCATTAGGGAGGCACTCCGGTTTCATCGGGTGCCGACCTACCTCCGTCGAGTGGTCGGGGACTATCTGACGGACAGAGCCGTCATCTACCCCGGTCGCAGCGGAGAATGGAACCGGCGAGAGATGTCGTGCGGTGTTCCGCAGGGATCGGTTCTGGGGCCGTCCTTGTGGAACATCGGTTACGACTGGGTGCTGCGCGCCGACCTCCCTAGCGGTGTCAGCGTGGTTTGCTACGCAGACGACACGCTGGTGCTGGCACAGGGGGGGTCGCACGAGGCGGCGGCCGAAGCGATGACACGCGGGGTTGCGATAGTCGTTGAGAGGATCCGGCAACTGGGTCTCGAGGTGGCACTGCACAAGTCCGAGGCCATGTGCTTTCATGGGCCTCGGAATGCGCCACCTCCGGGATCCACACTGACGGTAGGAGGGGTATCCATCGGCGTCGAGTCGACGTTAAAGTACCTGGGACTTGTCCTTGACAGCCGGTGGAACTTCGTGGAACATTTCCGACGTTTGGCCCCCAAACTGGAGCGGACTGGGGCTGCCTTCAGGCGGCTCCTGCCCAATCTAGGGGGGCCAAACGCCTCCTGCCGGAGGCTCTACGCGGGAGTCGTGCGGTCAATGGCCCTTTACGGGGCCCCGGTGTGGGCGCGTTCATTGAGGCGGCGAGCCGCCCACTACCTGAACGCGCCCCAAAAGGTGGTAGCCGTAAGGCTGGCCCGGGGCTACCGCACGATCTCCCGCGAGGCGGCGAGCCTCCTTGCCGGATTGCCGCCATGGGATCTGGAGGCAATAGTCCTCGCGCGCCTACATGAATGGCGCGCGGAGGCGCTACGCCGGGGGGAAACTCCGCTGCCGCGGCAAATTGTCGCTCAGCGGACAGACTTCCGGCGGGATCTCATGGCGACATGGAGAGAGCGACTGTCGCAACCTCGTGCAGGGCACGCCACGATAGTGGCGATAAGTCCCCTCTTTGAGGAGTGGCTTGAGCGACGCCACGGCGTCCTCACCTTCCGCCTGACGCAGGTCCTCACCGGACACGGGGTGTTCGGGAGGTTCCTGCACCGAATCGGGCGGGAGGAAACGTCCGGGTGCTTCCACTGTGAGGATCGACCGGAGGACACGGTGCAGCACACGGTGGAGGTGTGCCCCGCGTGGGCGGAGCACCGCCGTGTCCTCGAAGCGGCGATCGGCGGCGGCGACCTCTCGCGTCCGGCCCTGGTGCAAGCCATGGTCCGGAGCGAGACGGAATGGGACGCCGTCACCTCCTTCTGCGAAGCAGTAATGCTAGAGAAGGAGGTGGCGGAACGTGAGAGGGAGAGAACCTCTCAACGTCCCGGCCGCCGCGGGAGACGCCCCGGGCGTCGGGGGCCACCACCACGTGGCCCCCGGCCACCGTAGGCGCGGGCCTGTGGACGGTGAGCTATGGGCTAGCTCGCCGTCCGTCCGTCTCATGACGACAGGCCGTGTCGACGGCGCGTTCGTGTTCCACGCGCGCCTCAAAGAGAGTCAGCAAAAAGGAAGGGGTCCGTAAGGACCGATGCCTGCCGGGGTTGCGGGACTATTCGAAAGAGATACCGTGGCCCCGGAACACAAAGGGCGATGAAGGAACATGGATGGGTTTTAGTCAGTAAAAGTCTGACACTCCCTCCTGCTCCGCCCAGAGCGGGAGGGGTTATTTGATGATTTCCCATCCGAAAAAAAAAAAAAAAAAAAGGGCTATATATCCCTCAAATGTCTTAGCATGATCCACCGTTACGCCTAAAATACTGCAGCATTAATTTTGAAATAAATATATGGTAAAGTTGAGGATTATTGCTAAGTCCTATGTGTGACGAAAACACGATTCCATAAACTTTTCTCGATAGAAAAAAAAAAACAAAGTTACCTCCAAATCGAAAAATAAAAAAGTATTCAAAAAGTACTTCAAATTAGATCATGAAACTAACTAGCAGGTCTTATGTGTTTTATTTTTTTAGTCCAATCAATAGATTTTTTGTAAATCGCAAAAAAATACTCATTTCGCACTGACTGACGAAACAACCGCTTTGTAGTGCAAGCTGATTAGAACTTTTTCTAACAGTATTTTAAACGAACTTTGAACCACCACAAATAGAGTTGCTAATTTTAGGGTTAAAAGGGCCTTAACAATGTTGATATTTATTTATTTGTATTATCTGAAAGTAACAAAAAACATGTACAAGTAATTGAAAAATAACCTCTAAACCGTAACGTTGACACAGAATGTTGAAACTTATCTTACTTATCTCTACATAATTACTTTTAATACAGGTAAACTGAAAGATAAAGTTTATTACCTTACTGAGGTTATCAAATAAGTTATCAAACATGACCTCTTTAGGTTTATTTTTATATTGCAATTTCATTATATTCACATTGCATAAATATTCATCTCTTACCATGCGTCAATTGAGAAACTGAACAAATACGCATTCAAGGCCTCGATGAAAGCTTGCGTTTAAAATTAATCGATTATGATGAGTAAGCGCCATGAATTGCATTTGGCAAGCAAATTAATGCCCGGGTATTATGCAGTAGTATTATTGTACACATACTGATGGTGTTGTTATGGGAGTTAACTTGATGTGCATACGTACTTACCTGAAAAGTAATTTACATGATGGATATCAAAGTTTGGGATTTAGCGTCGTTTAAACTTTTGAAATGTTTGGTGCCGAAAACTGTTTCTTACCAGCACTGGGCTTTTTTTAATGTGTCTATATATTCCCACTGTAGGGTAAGGAGGGCCTCCCTCCCTCTTTATTTTTTTTCGCGATTGTAGTTCACAGTGTTACGATAGTCGCTATAGAGGCAGACGAATATTTTGACTATCTTGGAAGTTTATGCAACGTAATGTGAGGATTAAAATCAAGGATTGGATCGTGATCCTTAGGATTGTTATATGTAATACAACGATTCTGGAAAGTGAGAATGGCTTCAAAGTTCTATGAAATCACAACAAAAATAAAAGTTAAACAAAGTTGTATTCTTGGCACGTACGACTTTTTCGTTTTCTAGTTTAAAAATACACTTCTCACCATATAATTCTGCGAGTGCATTATATCAACCGCCTTCGTTCAAGTAACAAGCGCTTGCGACGATTGCATGTTAGTACGTGACCTCCATTCGAGGACTCCTTTACTTATAAACACCAAGCCAATTGTATTTATGTGTTTCTTAATGCATTCAATCAAACGCGTGTACTGTTGGTTGTTCGTTTTTATATGCAGTTTTCTTCATAATTATGTAGTGAAATCAAGAAGAATCAAGTTTATTTCATTTAAGTCGCGTTCATCAAGCTAAGTCAGACTATTAGTCAGAATATCAGAGTAATTGGCACCAGCCTGAACCAATTCGAATTTGCTGTACAGCGCATTGTACCCGACACACATTTTTCTGTCATTCCTTGATTGATTTATTGGGAACAAACCGAAAATCTACATTCAGAAACTAACAAGAAACATTAGAATTTAAATGGCATCCCTTGATCTGAAAAAACAACGGATCTACACAATATTTACCTCTTCATCTCGGTCTTAACCGGGACAATTTTCTAAACACAGAAACAGTCTCATAACATAGTTGATATAACATATTCTACATATTTCTTCAAATTACACGAAAGTGTATACAAAATAGTTCTGAGAGCTCCGAAGCTATTGTGTGTTGTGACAATGTTCACTTTCATTCAGCCCATATGTGTCACCGTAGTGAAAGTGAGGAATATTGAGATATGAAAGTATTATCCAGTCATGGTATTGTTATATTATGTGTTCCTGAATCCTGTTCAGAACGTGATGTTACTATATTGTGTGGAGCCTTTACAATTCATACCAATATTATAAGCGCGGTAGTAACTCTGTCACCCGTCGTGTGCCAAATTTCATTCAAATCGTGAAGCTATTAGGTAGCTTCACGATTTGAATGAAATTTGGCACTCGGATAGATCATGACACGGGTTTCTTCTATGGGATACTTTTCATCTCGGTAATGGAATCCCATGGGATTACCTATATCCGAACTTCAAGTAGTGTAAACCCACGGGAAAAAGCAAGGAAGCAAAATAGTAAAAATCTTGGAATATGTAAACTTGCAACATGTTCTCAATTCTGAAAGTAGTTTAAGAAGATGAAGAAGTATTTAATAAAACCATAACAATTTTATAAAAGATCTTACTACCAACTAATGAAAAGTAAAGCGTCTTTATTACAAGTCCATGCCACACGTTTTAACAACGTCATCATCTTTATTGCAACTATAAAAGGTAGAGATGCAGAACGATTTCTCAGCAAAAACTTTACTGCAGCAGTTTATGATACGAAAACTATTATAGATAACGTTAATAGATTCAATAAACTTAAAATGGCTGCATTGTGAAAAGCGAAAAGGAAAATAGAAAACTTTTAGATAAATATTTTAAGTGGTTAAGTTTTCAATTTGTAATTTAATATTATATCTACGGACAATTTCACAACCCCAACAAAACCATCAATCCATGTGGAAGATCATAAAGATGGACGGAAATAATTTCCCCTTCCGAGATTAAAAATCAGACAGTATTTATGGGCTCAGAGTAATTTTAAGTCTCCTTATCTTTACCGGCCAGGTGTAAAACCCGAACTGTTAGCTTTTGCTAAAGGCGATGTTGCAACACAATCACGATCGACCTTGTCTCTATATTTATTGCTGTCCTTTTCTAACCCACCAGCCGTTTACGTATTATAATCAACTTTTCCTTCGTTGTTCTTACTAAAACTATTGTTATTATGTAGCATATAGGCGGGAAATACAGTGTGGATTTTAAAAAGGGTATATGTGTAGGAATTATGAAGGGATGTAGTTTCGGACATGCGTACTGGAGTGGGACGGCGACAGCCGGGCTTCGAGTCAACGTCAGTTGTTGGCCGGTCGTCGCGGCGCGCGTAGTGTTCCCCGCGCCCATCCAGCCGTTTCGATACAGTACACATATCAAATTTCACGCGAAAATTTGATATCGTCGTCGTTTTTGTGAAGTGTTTTGAAAAAGTTCGTGCGTTTGCCGGTAAATGTTTCAAGTTTATCCAACTGTAGAAGTTCATTAGAGTTTGTGCTTGGAAGTATTTTATTTGCGCTACTGTGTTTTTTGTTGCCCAGTGATATATTTGCAACCGTTTTGTTTTTGTAGTACGTATTATTTTTTTTATAGTAAAATAATTATTGTTGTACTTTCCTATTACGAGTATTATTTTTTATTTTCCAGTATTGTTTCTAAATGATATCACCAACAGAGTTGCTTTATCGCTACTGATAAGTCTTATCTATAACTTACGTTGTACTTTGCATTAACAAGAATTGCACATTTAGGACGCACACGTATCTATTCACGGACATTGTTGTACAGTTAACAATTAATGTTCAATTAAGTACTTACCTACCTATGTTGTAGGAATAGCAAAACGTGAACCATTGAATGAAAGTTCATCGAACTAGTGGAGTTGTAAACTAATATAACAATTAAGCAATAGTAGGTAATATAGTTTGTCTACGCATCATTTCATTCACTTAATCAGGCAATCAGAATAATATTATTTCATGTAACATTTCAAATCGATGTTGTTTTGTTTTGAATGCTAATAAATTCAAAGTTATCGACCGTTGGGAACTTGGGACAAGTAGACACGCGTTTGAGATGAGTGTCTTTATTGTGAATCACCGACTGTATGAAATGCGAAAGACAAAGAAGGGATTTGAATATAAGGCGAGGGGGGCCTTGAAATTGATCGTCTGGTACACCCCAGCCTCTGGTTAACCGAACCCTTGGATATAGCGTAGGCACACTTAATGCGGTACAAATTTGATTTTATACCTCGGTTTCTGTAACGGTTAGTACAGAACCCTGCTTTAGCAAACTTGTTGAATTTAGTTACGAATATATTAATTAGATTAAGAACCTAAACTCACAGAGCTTTGCTGTAACATGCTAAGGCTAACGTATTATAATTAGGAATTGTTTACGCAAATTTTAATTAAGCCTCAAGCTTAAAATGCGGGACTAAAGGATTAAACATGGGCATTAATTAGAATTAAGCAGTGTTCCTCTCAGCTGTCGAATTTATTTTAAGCTGTTACACAATAGTAAAAATTGTGGGATAGAAACATTTGTTCAAGGATTAGTTCTATTAAATTGGCGCTTAATACAATTTATAAACGGGTTTGACAGGATTTTGAGGCGCTTGGCGCGTGCCACATTTTTACTACAGTATCAGCAGTATTCGGTTGCCCATTGAAGCGGTAATTGCGCCCCATAATGGTGCAAGACCCTTTTTTCGGATCTGTCTCATTGTTGTCCATAGGGTGTAGGTCGTTGACATTGGCCTTCCCCTTTATATTTCGGATTTGCAACGATATTTTTCATCGCATGTCGGATTAACAATATTTCATTTCTAATCGCTTTTTCGATTATTGCTTCTAAGTCCATATCGTTGTGAATGGTCATCGTAATCTCCCGTATTTGGTATTTTTCACGTTTCTCTTTGGCTAATAATTTATTCCTATTGTTCTTATTCATAAAAAGTTTATTGGATTTTAAACCATTAATATTGGATTAATGTCAGATGCAGAACCTATTATTAATTTAGTTACAATATTGCTTATAAACTACAGCAGAACAATAACATGATTAGACATGAACTCTGCATAGATACTTACCTACTTAGAGAAATTACTTAAAATGTAGTAATTTTCATAAAAGTTCCGTTTCTGTAAGGTTCTGTAACGGTCTTGTGAATTCCGGTCCCGCTGTTTCATTAAAAAAAGAAAAAGCAATTGCAGACTCCGTACCATGTTCGTTTCGTTAGCTTTAATAATTACCTTCATTCTGCTGGGAAAATAAAACAGCGAAGCCTTTTGATCTATTGTCATAGCGCCTGTCTATTTTCTGTATGGGTATAACATGTGTTTTACATTTACGTTCACCTTGAGATACAATCGTGAGAATTGCTTCATATCACGAATGTTGAATGTAGAATACATTCGTGTATTATGCAAAATCCGCAACAAAGTTGATAAAGTAATACTTACGCACGATTGGCCACTCACGCGGTCAGCGAACTATAATAAGACGTTATAGAACTGGCCAATGATGACGTGAGCGTCACGCCGCGGGCGTAAAAGTAACGTCTAATGAGAGCCACATTCTTTTAGCTACAATAATGGCAATTGACCAAAACAATGCGAACAGAGCGGTCCAGAACACCGTTAGAGAGCTGCGCAAGAGTTCAGATATTCGTTGCATTAGCGAGGGCAACAATCTTTGATAACTCGCCGACGATTGCGCAAGCGGCCTCCTTTTCGCACGTGTTCCTCGGCAGTTCTGCAACGTTTTCCGGTTTTGAGGTGCAATACGTCTCTCTGTACGCATAACCATAAAATCACAAAAGGTTTACGATAATAGCAACAATATTAATAAACAACTTCAGATCCTGCATTCAAAGTTATCATTAAAGGACCAAGTTCATAACTTCAAGTCCAGTTTGTAAAGCTATGCATGCTTTAAATCACAAAACAACAGTATTTGTAACGCTTAGATATAGTTATTCGTTCCGCATTAGCATACAGTGCATAAATGAATAAGTCTCGGTTCAGTTACATTACAATAAAAATCTAATTAAAGACATTGAAGTTAAGACAAATCATTTACACTACCTTGATTAACACCTTCACCTATTTAACAGTTCCCACACTTTACTTTTCCATATTTTGATCTGCCGCCCACTAGTTCAACTGCGCTGCACATTAGTGTAGGTAGTAGTAGCAACTAGCAGGTATGTTTATCTACAGTATACGTGCTAGCATCATCAGTAACCGTCGCAGGTCTATCCCGCAGGGGCGTTGCACCGGGCGCCGCGATGGAATGCGCCCGATCGTGGTTACGAAATGCCGTGACTCCGCAATCGTGCCTCTCCACTGGAATACGCAATTATATTATATTTATCAAAATATTCGTCTTCACTAAACATCTTTTCCAACTATCATCCACGTGGGTAGCATTTCAGTTTCTAAAACTAGAATTCCAACCATTTAATGGAACCACTAATTAGGTTTCTTGCTCGGCCACCGGCCGCTACTAACTGTTCTTCATGGCTTTTTAATTACCCCTTTGTATATGGTAGGACGTTTGCTAATGTATACGCTTAAGGTCGTTCCGGAAAACACAACGAAGCCCATTGTTCGGCGCAACTCCTTATATTGCAAGTAGCGGTCCGACTTCATAGGCTCCGGTCTCATGTGCAATGTGCCTAAAATTCTTAGAATGTCTGCTGAATAAATATATTCAGCCTTCTATGGCTCTGTTTAATATTAATTGAGTCCATTTCTTTTTTTAGCGTTATCGTTTCTCCTTTTACGTTTTATTACGAGTTTTATGGCGTATGATAAAATTCTTTGCACTTTTCCTCGTTTAAAAACTTTTGAAATGCATTTATCAAAAATGCTCGAATGGGAGAGTGGCTAAGTGTAAAGTCTTATCTCGTCTCCCCCACTTGCAGCAACGTTAAAGAGTGATGGAAGCGATTCGTCATGTTTCCTGCTTAGTGACCCACTTACAAGAGGGCTTCTACTCGAAAGATTTTTTACCAAATATCTGCGAGTACTATTAGAGGCATGGCGGGCCACCCCTATGGAGAAATCAATCGGTATCACGCTGTGTAACACATATATATATTGTTTCATCCTTTTTGATCCGTTTGACACTAGCGTCTTATTTGCGCCTGCAGATATCATTTAACGGTATCCGAGTAAGAATTATTTTAAAAGTACTTTGGCAAATTCGTTTAACTAAAAACAAATAAAAAATCTTTTTAGTCTAACAAGGACAATGAATATTGATAGGCAAGGCGTGCTCGTGCCTTCAACGGATAATAAAAGATTTTTTGCGCCATCCTTCTTTTTTTTAAACTCCTTCCGCGTCAACGTTTTTGTACACTGATTAATGACCACCCCTATTTAGAGATGATTCAAGTGTAGAGGAACAAAAGCTGGCACTCCATTGATTGAATTTTCGACGGCCCTTAGATTAATATTTGTAAATCATCGTTGTTCATTGATTTTGTAAACTGTAAGAGGTTAGCAGTAGCTTGTTTTATAATACCTTCCAATTTCGTTTGCACGATCATAATTTAAGTTGTTATAATATTTGCCGATTATATAGTCTGTAATTAGTTTTGGTGTAAACACAAGTTGTGAGTGAAACTTATTATTGCCTTCTGCGTCTAGTTGGTAGAATGGTTTTCAATTATATAGATATTCAAGTTGATGAAGTTTATTTACTGATTAATCCATATTATACTTTGAGATTGTAGTAGTACTGAATATAGAAATTTGCTATTAAGCTTATATTTTATCATTTCAGTGAAAAGTTTCAATGAGTAGTCGGTTGATTGGCAAAAATATAGTAGATTTTACAACAAGTGCACAAAACGAACCATTTTTATCCCTGATAGTAATGTTGAGAATAACATGGTTTTGTGGACGAGTTATAAACTCTGCTTTTCACTTCGATTGCGAGGTAATAAAACAGTAGTATAAAATTGAAGAAATTAATAAACGCACGAAAAAACAAGAGCTGTTTCCCGCTGCTTTATTTTTTTGAAATCTTAAGACATTTATATTATTAGGCTTGGGCTGCAGACCCATACAGCCTACTATTAAATTCATTTTGTAATAATAATTTTCTTAAATTAATTAAATAACCTACCGTAGGTACTTGATTTTTGTCTTACAAAATACCTAGGGCAAATAAATTAAAGTAAATATTATAAAATAACAAATTCTATCTATGAACTTCTTGTTGCATTTGGCTGTATGGCTCATTTTCTTTGATCTTTGCCTTTATATAGATACATTTATGAGTAGATACGTTAATGCCCTTGTGCACAAAATTCGATTTTGTGCCGCCTATATCCTGCACAAACAAGCACTTTCAGAGCATGAAAAGTGAAATAGTACATTTTGATACAAGTGGAGAAAGTTTGTTATTGCATTCGAGGCGGAATTATAACACACGAGCCGTAGGCGAGGGTGTTTTTGAGCCGAGAATTGCAATAACAAATGTCCACGTGTATCAAACGACGTTTTTCAATACACTTTTGAAGAAATAAAATAAAATTACGAAAAATATTTTTGTCAGGAACCACGAAACTATGATTTTCGTTTTCTTTTTTTTTCGCGCTTTGGTTTCGGCAGTTTGAAGGAGAGGCAAAGGTATGAAGCCGTTAAACAGCCTAATATAAAAAATAGATTTATTTTATATTTTTGAATTAAGAACACAAATAAATGTTAATTTGTGTATAAAAGTTACTATTAGATTTTAATGATCATGTTTATCTATAATATTCTATTTATAAACACAATTTGAATATTCAAAAAATATTTATGTCATAAAGACGCGTAGTGCTTTGCCGAAATTAAAAAAAAAACATTCACTTCAGACTATAGGCATTGAACCAATTTGGACTTAGTATAGGTATAGTTATCTGTGGCAATTTTCATTCCCACACACGTGCGGGAAAGTGGAGAAAAACGCACGCGTGTGAAATTTATTGCATGTTGTACCTAATCGTAGTGCGTTATGGACCAGTTTTCGAGGAAATGTATTGAAAAATACATTTTAGTGTCCCAAGTATCAGAAATTATGTTCATATCTAATGTTAAAATGGTTCTTTAATTTATGATTACTCAAATGACTGAATATAAACTTTTTTCTGCATATAAACGGGAGAACGTTGTTTCTTTAATCAAAACCGGATATTATGGATTCTTTGTCATTTAAGAAAGCATCAAATCATCCGTTACAGATACAAACACCTTTGTATGATTTGACAAGTGCCATTGATAACAAATAGTCATCATTCTCTCGAACTTAATCAATGATAACATGGTCAGTGAACATAATGAATAAGTATTTTCTTTTATAATTCATCGATTTTGGTTTTCATTCATAAACCTTGCAGTTATAACTCATGTAAGTTCATTAACCGTACATACACGCTAACTTCACAATTCTTCATCCTGTTGCAAATAGCTAAATTGGCGGAGCCCGCTAATAGCCGTATATATCTATTTCCTGTTCGTACGTTGATTAACGATTTCCTCCAAATATCTTATGCAAATCTCTCAGTTCCCCATATGTAACAAGATTTGCTCCTACATCAGTATTCATGTCATCTTCATCAAGGTACCCGTGACATGCCCGCATCGTTTGCTTGTGTCAACTCGTTCTGTTTGTGTGGCCGACCTGAGGTGCATCGCAACGACCTTACACAGTTAGATCGACCTGTGTGTATCCTGTTCTAGAAGCTCCAGCAATATTAAATAGAACTGTTTTATGTTTATGGAAAAATTAACTGTTAATTATGCGTTATTATGGATCTCCAATCCGCCTGCCAAGCGTGGAGATTACGGCAAATTCCTCCGATCATGGGAGAGGCTTATGTCCAGCAGTGGACGTTATGGACTGTTGTAGTATGCGTTATCGTTGCCGATATTGATCAAGTTGATAAAGGTGTTTGTTATTTTTTCATGAAAATTGTGCACAAATAAGCGGATTCAAATTGAAAAAAATAGTTGGATTCATAAAATCCTGTGACTACGTGACGTATTTAGCATTTTACAGATGTCATCAAATAAACCGTTTAACATTTTACTGCTGCCACTAGTATTAAATACGATTCAGTGATTAGATAAACACATGTTTTTATACCACAACGTCCACAACAACACACAGTGAGTAAGATGATACGATATTCATACAACTGAGCTGTTCCAAAAACTCCAGCAAAAAATTAGATCTCTGATAGCGATAACTAACGAAAAAACCGACCTCGAAGTTTTTGCGCGAAAATCGTTCACGCGATCAAGCTTTGAGTACGTAATTTATACTTCCAAGTAGATGAATCCTATTTAAATCGATACCACTCAACAAACACTGCAAAGCGTTCTCTTGAAGATTACTCACAGCTCGAGGAAAAAATGCGACAAATTGTTCATGTAACTTTACTCTTTTTTTTTTTTTACTGGATAACTGATCGGTTTCTCTTGGTGTTCGGGATATAAATGGCAGGCTTTTTTTTGAGGTCCAATATATGGCGTTTAGGGCTGATCCAGTATCAATAATAGAAATATTGAGCAAGACTCGGAAGTCTCAAGACATATTGTGGCTTTTGCCTTCCTGTGCCGTGCGTGGTCTGAATACAGATCACGCAGTTATGATCCCCGCACATTCTGAAACCCTTCACTTAGATAAAGTGTTGTTTTTTGTTCAACACTTGGAATAGTTGTCACGTGTGGACCCTTCTCTGCGGGGTACTTCGCTAAATGTTATTCTGTTTTCGAGAGTGTTTTATGTTGTATAAATTATGTAGTAGGATCTATTATAGCTTCTTTATTAGAGTGTAATCTATCCTTGACTCACGTATCTTCTGTTTACAAATTGTTTTCATCATAGTTAATCCTTAATTTATTTCATTCTTTCTTTCTTTGAATTTAATAACTTGTATAAGCTATTATTTAACTTGCCTTGTTAATTGTTTGGTTAGTTAGTATGTATTGGTAATCTGGCAACTGAATTTCACACCAGTTCCTTCCAACCGATTGAGCTGTTTTGCACATACCTTTGGTACTGGTGACAATACATTTTTATGACAGACATGACCAGGATCGCCTCCTCGCGAGAAAACTCCCCAACGGTTAATAGCACTTACCCGAAACTATGATTGTTTACGCGTACAATGTTGATAGATAAACCTAGTTTTCTTCTTTTCATTGAGGTTGTTTTTTTTTTAAGTGTTTTAAAGAGTAAATGTTTTTCTACAAGCACGTGACTTCAAGTTAAGTAACACGACTCATCGATACTCAGTTGCGAGCTATGTCACGTACACTCGTAAAAGGTCTGTGCCTATCTCTAGAAGCATGTCTAGGCCAAGGTTACTTCTAGTTATATGACAGGTTATTGTACTGTAACCTAATTTGATTCAATCACTGCTAGAGGCGAGATGCGAACATCCTATTGAATAATAGCTTAAGTTTGCAATTCGCCTACATGCGGCGTACAACTTCCTACGTTTAAATTGCAAGGTCTTTCTAGCAAGATTATACTGCAATTAGTGAGCATTATAAGTTCTTAGGCTTCTCAAGTAATTCTCAAGTACCAAGTTTGCATATTCGATTAAATCTTATATGGTAAGGTTAATAATCACTACAACGCTGTATTCGGCTTCGTGTGCTACCTTCGCATTTTCATTAATAGAGTCTGGTTTACCTTGAGGAGAAAACACTGTAAATGCATTTAGAACAGGTGCATTCAATTTGGCGTCTTCAGTGATTCTTGATTTCGGATTACCATATTTGGACCCTTTTTCAACAGTAATTGTGGTATATTACGAAATTGAGCAAGATCTACGAGCAAATATATTTCCGAACAATGTGTGGGAGTGCGTAACAGCTTCAGCTAATGTCCCAATCAATTACCAAATTATTAATGTGTACGATACATCCAATAAAAGCGTTGAAACCGAGCCAACTACTAGTTATCAATTTATTGGGCTACAGCCTATAGATACGGTAGCACGTGCGTTTGTTTATGATCCATATTCCCCGCTGCCGCATTCCGTGGTCCGGGTGAATCATGTCTGTTGACATGTTAAGAGTATGAGATATGACATAATTATGGTTGGGTTCAACTTCTGCATATCGATTTTGTAAATGTTTTATGCGTATTGCAGATACTTTATTTTATTCTTTTACATACATGTTTATAATATTAGTTATTTTTGTTGAGATGAGTTGACTACACAAGTTGCTGTTTTTGTTTTTATGAGTACAGTGTCCTCATGTGTCATATTTGTAATGATAATGTTCTAATTTTAGTCTCA
The DNA here is from genome assembly GCA_905147715.2 of Xestia xanthographa. Taxonomy (NCBI): domain Eukaryota; kingdom Metazoa; phylum Arthropoda; class Insecta; order Lepidoptera; family Noctuidae; genus Xestia; species Xestia xanthographa. Next base: position 11,457,870 of record LR990657.1, on the reverse strand, counting down.
ATTACGGTTTTGGAATTTTACCGAGTTAATCCATAGCTTTGTTGCTTTAAGTGGCAACGTCATTTTCTTTTAACCGTTTCTTTTTTCTTGTTCAGTAATTAACGTCATCGTGTATTTACAATGTCATTCAATATGAGTGACGTGGTTAGCTGGTAAAAGTTCATTGTTAAACACCTGTCTTGCACCTTTCTGACATTTGATCGCTTTTTACTCGCGTATGGACGTTTTCTAATAATTGGTCTGATACTGTGTATTACGTTGTCGTCATACTTAATTTTCAAAGGGCTATCAAGGTACCATGAATGTTCAAGATATACCTACCTAGACTATAGCTGTTAGTGTCTTGTTTGCTTGTTGTCTTGTTTTAACTTCAACAACTGCTGATCGTTCATCATGGTTGTCATTCTGCACAACAACTCTTATACACAAACATATTGGCAGTTGTAACTAAATTAGCTCCGACTGGATTAAATATTTAACTTCTCATCATCCTGTATTAATGTCATGAAATGTATTTTAAGGTCAAATGGTTACTGGTTTTCTCGCTTGCCATTTAACGGTTCACTTTAATCTTATTTGGACCTATTAAGTGTTTCATGAATAGCAAATAGATTACATAATTTGTATCAGAGAACAGTCTGGCTAGACCATCATTATATAATGCATTTACAAGGAGCTTCGAGTGGGCTTTAATTTTTTGTAAAAGGTGTTCTGTTATTCTCGTTTCGTCCAAATTAGGTAACACTGGTGATAAATAAAGTCTACCTTGTTGTTAAACATGATGTAAAGCTTTTGCTTTTATACATCGAAATCCAAGGAACTACTACACACTACTACTACTACTACTACTACTATATTCTACTGTTAAAAACGCAATTAGGATTCCACTGCGAAGCACAGCAAACAATTTAATCAAATCTTCCTTTTTAGGTTTTCAATGTTTCGTATATTGAAAACCTTCTAGGATTCCTTGGCGATGGTTTTATTACTGCTGTCCTTATTGAGTTCTTTCGAAATTATACTTTCCTCAACTCGGAGTCTGACTCACAAACCAATTTTTGACTTTACTTATGTAGTAAGCGTATATTCGCTTAGGTCTTTACTAGCCGAAAGTTAAGTAGTGTCCTTTTTTAAGCATTCCCTAGATAGAATATCGTCCACAAAGAAATCACTCATGCTTGATTATTTCACAAATAAACATGTGGGATGGGAACCACTGAAAAAGTAACACATTAGTCATCATCACGAAAAAATGTTGTAACAGGCGTTTCAAATGACTAATGCACTAAATGAACTATTTAGTTCATCAGTTTTGATGACTGTTAATAAAAGAGCTTAATGTATATGGTTTGAAGTTACATGCCGACTGTTAGATATGCCTTGTTTTTGGTCAAACTCCAAAATTCTTGTCGATAAAAATATTTATGAATGCCCAGACTTGGCACTGACAAATATTGCTCGGATATCTGATTTGATTCGATTCTGTAACTCCATTTAGTGGTAAATCAATGCGTGGAATTTCTGCTAGTTACAACAATTCCAAGTATTCTGATAAATGAATTGAATACCTACGGAACAATAACGAGAGCTTTTAATTTGTCTAAGTTTCCCCGTGGTTTACAATGGCTAAAATTATACAAAGGCATTGGTGCCGATTCCCTTGTTCACAAACTAAACCAAATTTAAGTTCAGTGCATCATTTTCTTTATATTTCATTAAGAAAAGGACAGAAGATAAATTTTAGTTATCTTCTGTCAAATTAATCAGCGCCATACAAGTTTTAGACGCGATTAAAAAGTTGACTACTAAAATTACATCAAATTACGTCAGGTGCTAACGTCAGGTGGTGACTAATTTGACAGGATTAAACTAATATTTATCTTCTGTCCTTTTCATAATGAAATAGAAAGAAAAAGATGCATTCAACTTAAATTTAGTTTAGTTTGTGAACAAGGAAATCGGCACCATTGTCTGCATGTTAACGCATCCAAAATAGACGTACGTAACGTAGGTTTTTAGTGTAATAACTTCTCTATAATAGTTAAAAACACTACTACAAATTGTAGTAATGATTCTCAGATTTTCTAGCAACCTACTTTTTAAATTCAGCGCTCTTTTCTTTTTGAAGTGAAATCTAAAAATACACTGCTAATCGAGGTGTCCGAAGAGATGTTAAATGAAAATATTTAGCCACTAGTGATGTAACTATTCAAAACAATCTTACTTCACGTCTTTCACGTGAAGACACGAACGATGAGCAAACCGTAATAGCTGTTACAGAACTTACATAGTAACGAACGCATAATAATGGTAACAGTTGAATAACGTTTGCATGATTTCAAAAGAATAAGAAAAAAGATAACGAGTATTAGAAACTTCCCGCTCTATTCAATCACTCACGACCAATACAATATGTACAAGAAAAATGGATACTGCTAATGTTTACATTGCATAAGATGGAAGCGTTGGCCGATAAAATCAGTGTAGCTTACTATTTTTCTATTTTTAATTGCTTTTTGTTTACACTTCTGGCTATTCATAAAAGCTTCTTCATTTTCAAGTCTTACGTAAAGAGACCAGACACTTTAAGCGCAAGATTGGGAATAGAATCAAAACACCTAATTCATAGAGAGTATTACAACAGAGATTTGACTATATTTTACGAGACAACACATCTAAGAACAAGAACCTCGTAAATACTGTTCTCAATTTCCAGAACATAAATTAAACAGGCAGCTATATATTTCAAAAGAGCTGTAAGAAAGTAGATCCGATGCGAAGCTGTCACTATAATTTAGCACTCAGGTTGTATAGATGGTCTTCGGATAAGGCTGCTCACTGCTCACCGATCAATTAGGCCGAAGCGGAGGCGTTGCGAATCCGAGGTGGCTAGTCGAACGACTCAGTCACCGGTTGTCTTACGCAATGGTTACATAACCGAACGGAGATGGCGACGAATGACCGTCGCGAATTACCAGTGTCCGCACCTTACTGGGTCAAATACACCCGACGATTGATGTGACATTTATTTTCGACGCAGATTGGTGTCCTTATTTGAAGCAACTCCTTTTTATAGCCGGTAGTTGATATGCACCAGGTGTCAGATAAATTACAGATGTCGGATAAAAAGCTAGCGTTAATTTTTCAACGTTTTAAAAAAGGATTTGACTTTAACGGCCGAGTTAAGAATTACGACACTCTCGTTTTAAAACTGTAAAGTCATAATCGGTGCTATAAAAATCAGTCACTCTCAAAGTTAATGATATTCAACACAAAGAAGTCAAGCACATTAAACAGCCAAAGATAAAAATAACTGGCAGGGCCATATTATTCAAACTTCAATACCATGAACTAAAAGAATTAAACAACCAAGCTCACACCCTACATTTACTGACAAATGATACTCTAGTGTATTGCATTTATCGTAGTATGGTAGTGTTAAAAAGTACTATAAGCCATAATGTTAGCGTGCAAGTGGGTCAAGGTGGTAAAACTAATGGAGAGTTTCCACTTTTAATGTGAATAAATGAAGTACATTGAGTACAATGGACAACGGGACGAGCCTAGTAGCTGCATACAATGAAATACAAGGTCAATAGTTGCTAGGCAGACGAGCGAACGCATCAATTGTCCTCATTAACTGTTGGGCATAGAACAGATGGAAAAAGTAGTCCAGCTTTTAAAGTATTTGCGAAACTCGCACGTGAAGGCTAGTTTACTCCGACTTTTCAATTATTACGAAAAAGCAAATGATATCGAAATATCTCCTCAAGTTTTGTAAAAAGTTTCTTCTGAATCATCAAATGTTTTTGCCGGTGTGGCTTGCCAAATTGTATAGTATAGGGAACCGGAGGTCAAAAAAACAATTCGGCGGCGTTTTTGTCGCTAGTCTGCAACAATGCGTAATAGCTATGTCCGGCAGTTATTACCAAATTGCGTCCTTCGTTTAAATTTCTACTTCGTTGTTCTCTGATGGATTTTAAATTGTCATAAAAACAACAATTAAAAGAAAATTCTATGAAATTAAAGCGTAAATCACTTGTGTTGTTTCCAAATGTAGGAACTGCAAGGGCCTTTGTTAGCGTATCAGACTAGTGTAGAACATTGCGGAACTCAAATGCTCGTTAACCTAAATTGAACTCTATTGTTCGATGCCCTCTTCATTATATCTAAGCTGGCATGTCACTTAGCAACCAGCCTGTTGACAAAGCCTCAATGGTTCGATATTGATTGCCATGCAATGGCTGCCCTAAATTCAGCACGCTTACAAGCAACTCTGTTGGTGGTGTCGCAACTAACGCTTTGTAATACACCCCTAATGTAGACAATTCTTTCCTTTCCAGACAAAAATGTAGATAGATCAAACGTAGGTTGCGCCTACATTTATTAAAGTACGATGTCCATTGACCAGGCATCACCACTGGTGCCGATCAAGCCTCAAGTGGCGCTGCAGAACATTGCATTTATAAAGAACAGTCATAACCGAAGCAGTTTCTGTGGGGTGGCACCATCGTCGAACGGTAATGGAACGTTCAAAACTTTCGCCGTCAATCGCAAGAGTTGGAGTGGAAACGTGACTCTTCCGCTCCAGCAGTTCACGCCCGACGTGGAACAAGCTCCGCAGTTGGCAACTTTTCGTTCAGGAACTGGAACATTCCCGAGGAACAGGGAACGGAACAATAATGCTGCGAACGGAATATTAACACCTAACGGGAATTCTGTTCAGACGTTCAAAGGAAATGAAGTGAGGAGGTGCGGAAGCTCGAACGGCCGACGTTACGCTGAGATCGGAAACTGGAATAAAAGGTGAGTTGTTTTGTTTAAGCGTGCGTCCCATAAAAACACAAAGGCGGTACGGGACACCCTCTGCCTTCCGTGCTCAACCCTTCTTCAGATTTCTTCGAAAGAAAACAATATTGCAGATTGATTTCTGAAACCCTTATCCACTTTATGAAATTGTCACACGTCATTTTAATGTAACAGAAAAAAACCGGCCAAGTGCGTGTCGAACTCTCGCATGAAGGGTTCCGTACCATCGTAGTAGGGAAGCTAACTTTAATTTTTATAATTTGTTGTGATAGTCGCAACAGAAATAGAAAGAAAGAAAGAAAGAAAAAATATTTATTTATCACAGGGACATGACGTGCATAAAAACAGAAATAATAAACATAACAAACATTCCGAGTATTACAAAACGGAACGTTACAAAACGGAACATAAACAAAAAGTAAATTTAAAAAAAAAATAGTTGGCAGCTTGCACGTCGTAAGTGCGATAAATGGGTTACCACTCAGCATGATGCTGTGCTATGGGGGCCCACAGCACAGCGCTGGTTTTCAGTGGTAACCCGAGAAAAGAAAAAACATACACATTCTATTAAAATTTCAACTATCTACCTATTACGGATCATGAGATACAGCCCGCTGACAGACAGACGGATGGACAGCGGAGGATTAGTAATAGGCTCCCGTTGGTTAACCTTCGCGTACGGAACCCTAAAAAAGCATACAAATACCTGTACAAACACAATCAGCTTACTGCCCAACTTTTTAATGCAAATATTTGCACTCGCACAAAAAACTTATTCCGAAGTATGAGTATAACCTTCCTACAGATCAAACACGATCCCCCAGGTAAATAAAAACATTCAAGCGTACCGTGTTTCACTAACTTTTACTAGAGCTTTATTTTCTCCTTTTTCATCTCGAGTAATTCTGTAACAAGTTTTCCAATTTCATTCTCTCGTCGCTTTCATTTCCTCCCGTACGTAGCTTCTCGTTCCCTTAATATTACTTTTATTAGCTCAAAACGTTTAACAAACATTGGTTTGAGAATCTAATAAAGATTAGGTTACGTTTCCACAAAGGGATGATCGAAACTTGATTTATTTTTCTTACATCTGTGTTTGTTAAATATTTTTGTTTGGAATTAGTATTTATTTTCCTGTGGCTTACTCTTAATATATTCCTCAAGATGCTTCCTTAATAAAACAATGTGTTTTAATTTGAACCAAAACTTTTTCTACAGTCATTCAAACGATCCAAACTTTTTATACTATTATCTTCCGCATATTCTAAGCTATTTTAACATTAACATCGTCCATTCCCACACATCTCCACTATCATAAACATTTATAGACATTAGTCCGATACTTATCCAAAATGTTTACCACATTTATCTAATCGGGATCTTCATTATCTTTTATTTCTTGCTAGTAGAAAGTTCGTCCATAATTCTCGCTCACTCAATTTGGGGCGGCCTAAGTCACTTGATAAGAGGCGTCCAATAATCTGGCCAGTACTTCGTCTTTTTATTAGGGGTTAAGTTTATCGCGCCATGATTCCTCGTCACTGGAGATGCTATCAACTGTGCTATTTAGCGGTTCTCCCTTCAACGACTATTTATGACCAGTGTTTACTTCGGCTTCGTCGATTAATCTAAGTATTTGCGTGGAGGAAATATTGCTTGTCTTTCTATTTGCTGTACGTTTGGTGTTTGACGAATAAGCTCTTTTACTTCTCTCTAAGATCTTTTGTCGTCTTTCTTAAGATAGTTGTTTTCTTGTTTATTGATAGTTTCAGCAGTATCAGTGATGTTGATTGCATAACACATACAGTTTGATTACTCTCGTTTACATAAACCAACCATTTTAAACAGATTCCATAGCCACCTGCGTGGGATTATAACCAGCAATATACAAAGCTTGATACTTTTAGATCGCTATACGTACCTTAACATAAAAATAAATTTTTACTTTCCTCCGAAGTATTTGTCGTGGTACTCGTGGTTGGTTTATATGGCTTGTTGATTTCATTCCATATTCTTTTATTCTTTGGACGTAATTTGCATGAACATTCAAGGTTGCGTGTAACGTTTCTCATTAATTCTTTTGATTTCCATGCTAAACTTGGAACAAACAATTTCAAGTGACATGGATACACTTGAGCGTCCATTAATTTTGGATTCTATTTATGAATTACAACGTTACTAAAACGTAATAACATGATTCTCAATGAGAGGTTTTCTTTTTGAGTATTAAAAAAAAATAGTTTCCAAGAACTCTGTAGATGGCGTAGAACTGACTACGTTACTAGGTGCCAAAGCCAAAACGCTTGGAAAAAAAACATTGCATCACGTCACATACGCTCATTAACTGACACTTTCGTTTGCTTAAGTTTCTGAATGTAACCATCACATCCAAGTTAAATGATGTGGCGTTCCGTTACTTGCAGTAACTTACCAAGTTCAGCGCCAGCTATCCAGCGACTAGGGAAGAGTTGAAAAAGAAAATCCCTCATTAATGTAGCTAAACAAGAAACAATGTATTGTCCTTTAGATTTAGGACAAAGAGTTTTAATCTAGCAATGCGCTTGTATTTTTTGCAACACGATGTGGTAGAAAACCGGCTTCTCCCTCTTCTAATTGTGTATGTTTACTTGTACCAGTTACAGAGATAAAAACTATCGCAGCAACTATAACAATAATAACGTCTTTTGTCTAAGTGGAAGCTCTCGGCGTGCTCTTGATAATCCGCTTATTATTTTGTTACTTACTTAAGAGGAAAACAATATTACTTTGTTCCGGGTTCTATTTTCTTGTTTACTAAGGTGTGTTATGTTTATCACTGAATATATTTCCGATGCTTTGATTCGGTCAAATCCGTTTCAGATTTTCAATGATATGCTTTGTTTTGAAGGGCCGTCAAAACAGTAGCACTCTGTTTTACATACGATTGCTTTTTATCATTATTTTTTACAGCTCTACTCTCAGTGCACCGTAAAACTATAATTTCATCATTTCATTAGTTTTTATTTGTGTTTATACTACAGCTAATGTTGTTATTCATGCTCCCAGCGTTAAAGAAACCAAAATTACTCCGTACAACGTTTAAAGAAGCTCGTTTCTAATAGAAAAAGTGTCTGTTAGGCCTGCAATCATTGCGAGGGTCCCTCGAAGACGGTAATTTAGTCCAATTACATCCACCACGACTTTCACTCGTGGATCAGTGTTTGTAACCCGTACTAAATCTCCCTTAACAAATTGAAAAAAACTAAGTCGGATTCTGTCGGATACCGTTTCTCTGACTTCCTCGACCACATGTACTAGCACGGTTAATGACTGCGTTTGTGAACTTTTCCAATTATGGCGCGGTGTTCTAGATCCAGTTTTGTGTTATAATGACGGGTAATTGCGACATTACAGGTTAATTTTTATCGTTCCTAACGTTTTTAGCTTCGTGTTTGTCTGTAGTAAGAAATTGTTGGTATTTTATAGTATAGGTTTTATGGTGTGGTGTGGCAATCGAGATATTATGTTGTCTATTAGCGGAAACCAATTTTACTAAGTATTATTTTAAGTAACTCACTCCGACTGTTACTTTCACGCCTTAACGGCTAAACAGAAAGACAAAACATGACAAATGGGTTAGGAGTTTAGGAAGTACTTTTATTGAGGCAGTAGGTAAGTTTCCGTGAAATAATTTCCAAGATCCACGCAGACGTGACTGCAAGCAAACATTTTTGTTCTACCATAAAGTAAACCCTTGGCCAGGTTACATTAATGTATTCCTAAACAAAAATCTACTCGTTATCATCCAAACTACATAATAGACACAAACGATTACTACCCACAACCTTTATTTCTGCACATCAATTGAACGGCACATTACCACAGATTGGCGCATATTGATAACCACTTCAAATAGATGGTTCCACGCGTAATTTTGTAACTGACACCCCATGACTAATGGTCGTCTGCGCCGCGACAGAAACCTGACAACTGAAATTGAACTGATGGAGCGACAATCAGTGAAAGCGAAATTGCGGTGCATAGTGATGTCATTGGTGCATATACCATTTAGTATGCTAATCCTCTTTTGGCCTTTTTGGGGACAGCCGTTTTTCTGGTTGACAAGATTCAGGATGTCAGTAGGTAAGGTACACAAGATATCGAAAGCTTGGTATTACTGCATTATACTTTCAAAACCATGCGAAGGAAGAATAAAAAAGCTTATGTTTATAACCAGTACGGAAAAATTAGGTACGGACCGTGACAGTTAACGTATCAAAGCATTTGTGGCCGTCTAATGTTGGCAGCCAGTGCGTAATCTGTCTGAACTGAGGCCCTACTCTCAACATTTCGTCCGTATATTTGGATCTACCCGTCTCTCTCACTCGCACTCATCTGCAGACGTGCGAGAGAGAGACGGATAGATCCGAATATACGGACGAAACGTTAGAGAGTAGGGCCCCTGAACCTTATAATATTTGTATTGTCTGGCCGGTTCTGGGACAGACTTCAGAAGTCTTCTGGTATTCTGTTATCTCGTCTAAATTGACTGCTAAAGAGAATTTATTCAAAATTTCGAAATTCTCTTTGTTTTGTAGCCGAAAGTCACCCAGCCGACAAATGCCCACGGCAAAATTTTATTAAATGGTTGTTACTAAGCTGATTTAGCACCAATCAACAGTGAAAGCGAAATAATTAACGCAGTTACCCCGTTCATAGTGATGTCACTGGTCCTTTTAGTCGAGTATTTAGTATGCTAATAATGTGCATGTAATTGCTCGGAAGGGTCATCTGATAGTGTAACAGCATTATATTTAGAATCGATTAAATGAGGAGAGAGGGACTTTCGCAAAGGGACGGTAAAGTTCAGAGTGAAAATTGAAACAATGCTTAAACGGTGCTCTAATATCTTAGGATTTATTTAGAGACTGAATAGATTAAAATTATTTCAGATTTTGAATACATTATCTCGGTCTCATTATTCGTCATTTTCCTGCCCTTATCAGAGTTTATTTGGGACCAGCACAGCATGTCTTCCTCATCCATTCATCCCTATTAGCAGTAATTTCAGTATTAACCCCTTTCTAACCATATCATAACTCGCACAGGCCATCCATCGTTTCTTAGGTCATTTTTTAGTATTTTAGACATCACAAATTATGTGTACTCAAAACTTTCCTGTTGTCTCTACTACCATTTTTACACAACTGTTCAGTAACCATCACATTTTATCTTTTTCTCTTGGTTAAAAAATGTTCTGAAAAAAGTCTCACCAATGTGTATATCTAAAGTTATTGCTTGTGTAGCAGCCATAAAACGGAATCACTCGTGCGAGACGAGGCTCTGCAGTTACATCACTATTACTCGGGACGTTTATTCACTTTATTGATTCCATATAGTACATATTACGAGCCGATTATGTAAAGTCATTTATTAACAAAAGTTGCTGCAACTCTTTAATTGTTAATTTCGTTGACAAAGCAATTTAATTGGATTTTTATGCCAAAATATCTGAGGATTAATTTGTAGTAAAAATGGTATTGACAGATTGTGTTTTTACGAAAAAGTTGGCTGTTAATTGCACCACCCATTGGGAATTAATTATAAGAAATCGAATTGTGTAAGTCAATGGAGATTTAACGAGATTCATGTATGTCTGCATTTAAAATAGTCTTGTTTTGATTTACGAAAATGATGCCGATGTATAAATGTGAGTGTATCGAATAGGTATTAAATTAAATTCAACAATAATAATGATTAACGAGAAGTAATTACTGTTCCTTAATGCCCCATAATTATTACATTATCTAAATATATAAAAGAAGAAACTGACTGACTGATTGATTGACTGACTGACTGACTGACTGACTGACTGACTGACTGACTCATCTATCAACGCACAGCCCAAACCGCTGGGTCTACAGATTCCAAATTTGGCAAGTAGGTTCCTTATGTGGTCTAGGGGTGCACTAAGAAAGTATTTTTCAAAATTCACCCCCTATGGGGGTTAAACGGGGCTCCAAAGTTTGTATGGGGAAACAAGATTAGTTAGACTATTTTATTCGAAACTTCACAGGAGTGCTCCTATTGATAAATGAGTAGAAACTGGTTTCAGGTTTTTTCAGAATTCAACCCCTAAAGGGGGAAATGGGGTAACAAAGCCTGAAATTCAACATAGGTATTGTTTGTATGGTGCATTGGGTTGGGTGTATTACAAAAACAACGATTTTAAAATTTAATGTGGTGGCCCTAAAATAACATCATTCCCTGTTGGGGTGCGATGGGGTTGAAATGTCTAAAAATCAATATGGGTGTCGATACCGAGATTATCGGATGTGCTGATTACGAAAATGGCATTTATTTTGAGATCCAGAAGATGGCAGATTCGACTTCTATACAGGGTTATTGTTGATTTATTGTGATGATTGTGATAACGATGATAATGATTGTGATTACGATGATGATGATTGTGATAATGATTGTGATGATGATGATATTCATTACGATGGTAATAATTGTTCTACGATGATGATGATCGTGATAACGATGATGGTGATTGTGGTAGTGATTTTGATGGTGATTGTGATGGTGATGGTGATTGTGATAGTGATTGTGATAGTGACGGTGATTGTGATGGTGATAGCGATGGTGATGGTGATTGTGATTATGACAGTGACGATGATAATGATGAAGATGATTTTGATTACGATGATAATGATTGTGATAACGAGGATAGTGATTTTGAGAGTGATTGTGATGGTGATGGTGATTGTGATTGTGTTAGTGATGGTCATTGTGATAGTGACGGTGATTGTGATAGTGATAGCGATGGTGATTGTGATTGTGACAGCAACGGTGATAATGATGAAGATGATAGTGATTACGATGATAATGATTGTTATAAGGAGGATAGTGATTGCGAGAATGATTGTGATGGTGATTGTTTTACCTTGATTTTGTGATAGTGATAATGATGATTGTGATTGAGATGATAATGATTGTTATTACGATGATAATGATTGTAATTACGACGATAATGATTGTGAAAACGATGATGGTGATTGTGATAGTGATTGTAAAGTGATTGTGATTGTGATAGTGATTGTATTGTGATAGTGATTGTGATTGTGATAGTGATTGTGATTGTGATTGTGATAGTGATAGTGATAGTGATTGTGATAGTGATAGTGATTGTGATTGTGATTGTGATTGTGATTGTGATTGTGATTGTGATGATAATAATAAATTGTGATGATTATGAAATTTGGCACATATATAGTTTGTAACCTGGATTAACATGTAGGATACTATTTATCCCTTTATTATGATTCAGTGGGACAATTACCGAACTTTACGCGGGCGAAGCCGCGGGCAACAGCTAGTGTAGGTATAATAATGAAAGTAATAAATACGATTTCGAAGGGAATTAAATAATTAAATAACACAACTGACTTCATTATTTATGCCCAAGAATATCCATTGATTTACGGGCAATTTTATGTTTTAATTATGTAACTAATGCTGTTAAAACTCGACGAGTTCTTAAAAACATATGAATTGCAATAATTATAATCAAAACTCCACACTTGGTTGCACCTTTTAAAGAAAGCGAAAACCGTCACGCTTCAAAACCAATATAATTTAAGACCGTCCATGGTGAAAGCAACCAAAAACTATATAACATCAGAAATCGACAATATTTTCTTCAATAACAAAAACCTTAAACACTTTTAGAGAAAACCTACAATGGACTCGAATATTATTTCCCGGACGCTATGTCTCAGTTGAGGACAAAAGCTGAAGGGAAAATAATTTTCTTCCGCTGAGACAGGTCATCTCACACTATTGTGAAAGGATTTGAAAGACCCTTTTCACAGCTTCCCGACGCTATTAGGCATTTTTATAGGAGTAGGACGGCGCAAAATTGGTTTTTGAAAGACATTTTTGCCGTTCGTGTTGGCCTTCCAAAAACATAATCGTCAGAACATTAACCATGCGATAACGAAGAAGATTATAGAAAAGCATAAATAAAAAGGGCAAATAGATAAAGTAAAAATATTAAAATACTATAAAATAAAGCAAAGACAGAGCACAAAAAGGACACAAATATTTGGGCAACCCTCGAATTTCAAATCACCGTATTTGCGGCAATTTACTAACATATTCGCAAACCTTTGTCAATACAAAGATCCAAAAGATCCAGAATCAACACCTGTCAGCATGTTTGCGAAGTAAATGATGTTGCAAATATCCCAATTCGAGGCTATGTCCCTTATATTGAATATTCGAGTATCTAAGACTCATTGCGTATTCGGGACGCGTGGTGAGGCATAAATATCCCTTGTCGTTCTCATTACAATAACTTGGTGCGTACGTCCCCTGGTTGCAACGGATGCCGCATCTCTTGGGATGTCACTCACATAATGGAATTCTAGACCGATTTCCCTGGTAATTATTTAATGCGAGGGCCTTGGTTGAGGTCAATGTTTGTTGTATGATAGGAAAGTTAATGATTTTGTCCTGTTGATCTAGTTTTTGTTCGTACTTGATTTAAAATTTAAATTAATATTTAATTGTATTCGGTGTAAAAGCTAAGTGCTATGGCCCAACGTTTAAAAAAAAACTACGTTATCTCGTTTATTACATAGACGGCAGGTCCAAATTCAGTTTTAAATTATTCTTATTAATATTCTATGTGAAGCAGCAACTTCTCAAGCGTAAGCTCCGCATTATGTCAACTCCATACATGTAAGTTTGGATCTCAAATTCGATGTATGTGTTGGAAAGTCGATGCGGTTGAAAGCCACGGTCTAGCGAGCACGACTGTTCCGACCATCCCGTTTGGACGTGTGGCCGATACCAAGCAACCCTACCGCTGCAGCGCTGCACACTCGGACCAGTAAAACTGCCCGTGCGTATACATCGCCCGTTTGTTATGCTAATTGAAGCTGCTGATTTGCACAATAAAACAACTCACATGGACCACTCCGGCTTTAACGAGCTTCAACGCCTCTATGATACATTTTCGCGTTACATTCTATCCATTGCTCTTTTTGTTTTAAAATTATTTACAATTGTAGTTGAAGATACGTAAAGCTGTAAAATTTCGTGTTGGTCAGCGACTTGGCTCGTTACTGAAGTGATAATGTGCTGTAATTGTATTGGACGTTAATTGGGCCGAACGTTATAGTACCTTGTAGAAACGAACATATAGGTTTGTTTACACGATTGCTCACGTGATTCAGCAAAATTGTTTGCTTCAATTATGTGTTCGTGATACTTTCTACTTACGAGCATTGTTAGAACGTTTAGAATACCGTTATTGAGAATCTATTGTGAATATTGGAGTAGCAGGAATGCTAATAATTGGACCGAAGATAATTTGAAATTCTTTAGTAGAAAATATGGATCGATAAGTATTGAAAGAAACACTCTCTATTTTACATACCATTTTATTCTGAAATAGTGGTTTATTTACGATACACAAGGCGTCTTTTTACCTCTCATTTTAATTAATAGTCGGCTAACCGAATTCCAGCCATACCTTGGCCCATTAAAAGGCAATGTTCCAATTGAGTATAGGACAGTCGCGTGACATTAGCAAAACCATGTGCATTGCCCCGTCGATTGGCGCCTATACTAATTGTGACAAAGTGGCCATTTAACACTACTTATGAATGGCCACTCGACGAATTTAATGTTACATGCCGTTCTATTTCATAAACCCCATTAACATTCTCAGCTTCACTGGCTTCATGTTTACAGTCAACGCTGCCGCTTGCTGTTTAGTTTGATGGCAGCTACTAAAGTTTGTTCAATATTTGTTTGAATTGTTTTGCAATATTAAAGTGTAAATATTTTAATACATAGATAGCTTTGTAATAGTTGTTTGCGTCTCAGTTAAATCGTTAGCCTCTACAAGTAGTTCTAATTGTTTCTGTATAGTCTCGTTGAGGAATATGTTATGTATAAGAGTAGAGACTACATTTTCTACAATAATTACCTACCTTATTTTTTCTAATAATAGTTTTCTGCAATCTTCTTGTATAGCAGCAATTACGATTATTAAATTCAACCATATTATACTCATTTTTCCCGTATTGTTTGAAAAAATAAACCCAACTTCTTGTTCATAATTTGTACGTCTACAAAAAATCTATCAGTACAAAAAATTCAAGGCCTAGCCTAATTTGCGGAATGATTTAGGTCTACCCACACCGAAAGCTAAGAAAGTGGGAAACCCATCGGCTCGTCTGAGTCACCCGTCAAGTCTAATGCATTCATACGGATTCCTTGGCTCTGTCTGTCTGAATGCTTCTTGTGAGTCATCATAACAAACCATTTTATCGGCGCATTTTATTATGAAATTAACTACTGTGTAACACTTTTTCATTTCTAAACCGAGCTTTTGTGTAAAATCGTATTTTTTTGTTTTTTTTTTCTCGTCGGTTAATATTATCGTATTTATTAGACCTACACACACACATCAAAAAAAGTTTGTGATCACTAGCATAAGCTGATATAATTATTTAAATTGAACTTATCAAGAAAAAATTGGTTGCCTGTAAAGTCGGTATACGGGCGAAAGTTTTACGTGACAACGACTTTGAGTGGTAAAATAATTTTAATGTGAATATCCATGCCCGAGTGGAAGGGACGCGTGCCTCTCACTCGCTCTCATTGTGAGCGCATAACGTGAGCGGAGCGTAACGCAGTTTCTTGAAGTGTCACCCGGCAAACCAATTTATAAGACGTTGTCACGTCAAAAACTTTATTGTGTGTTTTCTTTAAATAGAAATACCCTGTTTGAAATTAAAAAATAAAACAATTTTTTATCTACACTTCTACACTAATATTATAAAGAGGAAAGATTTGTATTTTTGTGTGTATGTTTGTAATGAATAAACTCAAAAACTACTGCGCTGATTTAAAAATTATTTCACCATTAGAAAGCTACATTCACTCTGAGTAACATAGGCTATATTAATTTATCCCTGTACTACCACGGAAACAGGAATTACGCGGGTGAAACCGCGTGACGTCAGCTTGTTTTTTCTTTATAAAAACGTAACAAAAAGATTTCGAATTTTCAAAGTGATCACAAACTTTTTTTGATGTGTGTAGGTTTGTCAGACAATATAAATTTGATGTACGTAGTTTGGTGTTCTAGGCACTACCCCTAACCCCTAACCCCTAACCCTACCGACCTGGGTAACCCTTTCGACATAAAACATGTGTGTTGGAAGAAGCCATTACGAGATTATGTCAGTTGCATGAGCAGGCTTATCCAGCCGTATGGCAATGACGCAATCTGTAGATGGTATCAGTTCCAAAGGTAGTTTCAAGCAATTCTAGGTAGCTTTCCTTTACCTATCAGCAATCATCACAGTCTCATACATAAAAAACAATTTTTGTTCACAATGATAAGTATGGAAATATAAACAAACCTAGAATTGACTGTTTATCATTCTATTCAATATCTAAAAGTCGAATGAGGGAAACAGGTTCAGCAGGAACTTGTAACTAGTTATGTAATTGTCATGAGTCCTAATGCATGTAATCTTGAGTTGGGTCAATGAACTAGGGCTGGAATTACATGACGTTGAAGTGCGAGCTCCATATATAATTGGTCTTTACTCTGACCAGGCAATAGGCTTCTCATATTCAGATGCCAATAAATTCAATGGTGAGCTTATTAACGATACATGAGGTTCTAAAACAAAATGACATGCAATCAGCGATAGTTAATATTGTGATGGATTGACAATAGCTACCGAAAGGTTTATGTGAAAGAAACGGTTTAAAATTAATTGCCATTGGTCTTGGCTCTTTGTCAACAGAATAATGCCCCATTGATAGTAAACGCACAAACAACACAAGATAATAGACAATTTCGATAACAAACATATTATATGGTTTCTGATATCAAAGCTTTCAACTATTATCTCTACAACAATTTCCATCACAAATCATTATCACACGTAGATTAAACAGACATGCAGATAGAGTCTATTATGTCATAACCAACAGTGCAGGTCAATCAAAAGATAAAGGCCTCTGGCGTGAATCGCTGTGGGCATTAATTAAGACCGATATAAGCGGATTGCCGGTGAACAGATTATGCAACGTTGTCTACCTGTATATCGTCATGTAGTTTGTGTTGTGCATGATGTATGCAGATTTTATCGAATCTGTGATTTCCATCAGTCGCGGCTTAGGGTCTGTCCGTAGAAATGGAAATAAGTATTATGAATGTCGTTTTGTTTGATTCAGACTCCTGTTATTGTTTACGACTACTGAATCGAGTTTGATTCGAGTTCCTATCAGATTGAATTCAACTACCAGCGTACTCAGCCTACCTAGTTGAATCCAATGTGATTCAAATTGGTATTGTTGCGAAACCTGTCAAAACTAATTAGAATCACATTGATTTCGTCCAGTGCTCAATAAAATTAGGAATAGGCGTGTGTGTACAGAATTTGTTTAATAAAAATTCATGACATATTTTTCCACTTTACGAGTCACTATTTTGTCATAGCTAAGGTTGCTTGACATTTAAAGAATCTACCTAAGGCTCGGAAAAATGCAGCACATTTCTTTAGAGTATTTGTTGACACAATTTTTCTGCGAAATGACTCGGGCTTTTAAACTCTCAGCCAAGCATTTTTCTCCTCGTAAAAATGTTGCATTATATATATATTTTTAAGATTTTTGGGTAAATGTCGTATGCTGCTTGCAAATGAGTGTGATGACTATAAATATTCTTACGTCGATCACTGATATCAGCGTGTTATAGCTTTCTGTTGCATAACGCGGAAACTGCGCAGGATTAACTTGTATCGTTAACATTTATCAAAACGTCCATTTCCTGGATTAATGTTATAGCCGTTTTGCAAGTATTTTATGAAGGTTTAGTTTATTTTTCTGTAACACCTTTAACCTAAGTTCCTGTGATTGCGAAACTGTGTTTAACTTAGTATCGTTGAGATTAGTCATTTCGTGGGTGATACAGGGTGAAACAGAAAGTTGTCGTCATATTTTAGGATATGTTTTAGAACATCAAACTGAACCATTTATTTCTACAGAAATTGGTTACATAAGAATAGTTGTTCAGATTGATGATCTATATATCACGCCCTAAAGTTATTATGACCTTACTTCTCTGGATACACGCTGTATTAGCAAATATAATATTTTAACTAACTTTAACATTACTGTTACTAACTCTCCTGACAATCAAACAAATAGATTCATACACAAGTCACATGGATTATTCTACCAAAATCCCTAAACAAATGAACTCTAGCATTCCTATCAGCTTCCACGCAACCACAATACGTGTTCCAAATAATCAATCAAATATCTCCCGCTGAGCCTGTTAGCCTGGTACATCAAATTCCGCAGTTATTGAATCAGTCCTTGTTTGCATGCACTTCAATTTATCGTCAATTTTGCCAGGGGATTGGCAACGGGGCATACTCTCGTTTACTGTGAAACTATCCGGTTCCCGTCTAGGAATTTTGCATGCCAAAGGATGTCTTTATTTACTGCTCAACTTAATTACCGCCTACAGGCTACAATGGCAGCGTTCATTAAAGCTCAGATGATATAAAATCGATACTTAGTATCGGTAATGAGTTTTGTAATATTCTTGGAAGAGATATTATAGTTAAAATGTTATGAGTGAGTCAGAAGACGAAAGACGTTACATAAGAAAAGCAAGAACAGTGTCATAATTATGGGATTCTGGTAATCCAATAAGAACATAAATAACAGATTGCACTAAGTAATCTCAAGAAACAGAAGCTACAACATAATTGTAATATAGACAAACTTCTTAATCAATTACTTCCTACAACACTGAGTTAATTCAACCGAATGACTAACACTAGCAGTAATTTTATGAATGAAACTAACGATAGATAACCCTTAGAATACCGAGCGGCACAGCAAATTAATTGTGAGTAAATAGAATTATAAGACTTCCATTTATAGATAGTGTTAATGTCTGTATTGAAAGTAGCAGTGTTGCAATTATCTGAGGTTTCCAGTCCACTGAGCTATAACTTTAGTGGGGACCTGTCTACATGCATGCACATTACACCTAGCAACACATAAATTATGAGGGAATGAAGAGACTTTGCAGTAATTAAATTTTCGATGCAGCTTTTGCTGCTCACGTGATTAATTTTAGCAGACTTATCGTGATTGTCATTTTGGATTTTCTTTGTGCTTTTTAGAACATGTTAAAATTTTCTGGTAAAATGTCTACTTTGCCTACAAAGTTAAATATAGCTTTTACTATATTCACTCCAAAATATAATCACTTTATATTTAATTTGTGGCTAAAAGGGTCTTATTATGATTATTTTGACTTCTGGTTGCTCTTTCGATAAAGTTAACAAATCAGAACTTTAAACGAGTTTTGTCTTAATAATTATTTCAACAATTGATTTTCCCCTTTAATAATAACTGGTTTTTGTTACCCGTCGGGAACTTTCCTTTATACAATCTCCTCATTCGCTCGAAGGGCTTATTTTGTAAGACGATCGAATTACCGTCGAGCCTTTCAACATCAATTTGGTCTGTAATTTGTTTAAAAATCTACTTATCTTTTTATGTTGGGTAATGAATTTATTACGCTTCTGTTTAGAATATTTTGATCACGTAAAAGATGGTCGTCCGTAATACAATGTTTCTAATATAATTATGAAAGCTGTCGCACGGACGTGTCCCATTCTGAAAAAATATCATATCTGCCTACTCTGCCTAGCCTTTTCCCAAGTTTATTGGGGTCGGCTTCCAGTCTAACCGGATGCAGCTGAGTAACAGTATTTTACATAGAGCGACTGCTTATCTGACTTCCAAAACACATTTAGTACTGGGTAATACGATACCCGTTGGTAAGACTGGTTGTCAGACTTTTTGGGTCACTGACTACCTGTGTCTGATGATACTAAATTCTCTAAATTTTAAATAAGTACGAGTAACATTGACACATTAACTTATTAAGTAATTTTCCATAGCCTACCATTCTCCTACACACTGTTAACGTTGATATAAAATCTCTACACAACAACAGTACATGAAAATCGATGAAAAATAAAGCAGAATGGCGAATAACAGATACCGGAGCATTTGCAATAAAAGCATTGCACTGCCGGTGCCTGGGGCAAAGCCGATCAGCCCCAACTCTATAGTCCATTCAGTCTAAACACCCACAACTTAAAGTCTAGTTTATTGCAGAATAGCTCTCCCTAGTTTCACAATCTGTATTAGGTTACCAAACGCCCTCGGCTCCGCTACTGTAAAGCTTTATATTTCGTATGTTTTTTGTTGTCTGAAATTTAATCGGAAACCCATTTCGTAGTTCTATTTGAATGCCAGCTGCTATTATTTAATCTGGATTATTTGTTGGAGTTTGATATTTTTTTGAAAACTGGGAATGTATATTGTAATACTATTTAGCTTTAAGAATTATGTTCTAATATCCAATACAATTTCTATGGAATGGACATTGAAATTATAATTATTCCCCTGTTTTTTCCGAGTTTTACTATGGGACCGAAACCGGGTTCCGCATGCCCTAACTGCTACCATACTGATTCATTAATTATAAATTCAATGTCTATTAATCAAAGTCCATGTTAAATTAACGTTCGATTAATTAATACTCCCAAAACAACATTGTGACATGGTCGGCATTCGGTTCATTTGACCGGCGTCGACCGTTGCCGTTGGGACTAGAATGTCACGCCGCACGCGTAACTTTCCCGCGCTCCATTCGCCCGCATAGATTGACAGATAAAACCCGTTCTATATTTAAACCTCACTTCTTTTGACTCTGGAACCGAGAATGACATCAGTTAACCCAATTTAGAAAATTAATGAAAATCACCCAATACCTTGTTAGCAATCTAATTAAAACAGATGTTGGCATTTGTTACAAAACTTCCGTCCGTTACACATTAATTCTAATATGAATCTCTAGTTTGTTTGATATTTCGCTGTCTGAATCAATAAAGGGGCTTAGCTAAGGTGATTAACAGTAACTACCTATAAAGGTTGCCTCCCCACGTCCGGTCACTAGTATCACATAACCGCACTCGAGTACTGTACTGATTGACAGCTATATTCCCTCGACAACCCTAATTGTCTGGCCACCCTCGTATTACGGGGAATTTAATAAACACAGCCCTGCAATACACACACACTTTACAACGCTGTTTGGATTATGCACATTGAATATCGAATAGTGATTGAAATTGCGATACGGATTGAGCCGACATACCTGCGCTACGTAAAATACTAATAGGCAGTTCAGTATATTGCCACTTATATGAAACACCCACTTTATAATACCTACTTAAACGGAGATACAAATGATCAGGATGTGGCTGCCCGCACCAAATACAAAGTTTGCGATTTGCATATGCAGGTAAAGAGAGGCAGGTGGCAAAAAACGGCAGGTGTTCCGATTTTGGCAAGCTTGGATTTATACCTATACAGTTGCCGCCTGTTACAAGATCGAACGGAAAATGATTAAGAACCACCTTTTATATTGTTTCAAAACGTGGACCAGAGCCGGAGGCTAAACGTTGTGTACCAAAAAAAGAACATGATCATGCATAGTCAATTTGCGCCGTGTTTGCAGAAGCACTTAGATTTTTATTACGTTTTGTATTTTTGGTATAAAAAAGCTCATCGGTTAACCCTTTTTTCGATCCTTAGCAATTTGTAGGTAGTTAACATTCACACGACTTTGATGATAAAACCAAATAAGCAATAATATGCGTTCTGCCTTTGTTGGATTCCCTTAGCTCTATTCAATTCTAGAAACACAGGCTACTACGGCACGAGTCTCAGAAATCTTAGATATTATTATGCTTGATACAAAAGTGAAAACAGAACAGAGCACAAAATTTATTGCGTGTTGAAGCATCAACCATCAAAATACGATTCTACCTAATTAGTCACACAATAAAGAGAACCTATTATAACCATGTGAGTGCCGTTGAAATAATCCACCAAATATCAGCGTTCATAATACAATGGACAATAGCGGAAAGTTGATTCGGTTTGTCGCTGCACCCCACGAGTATTCACAAATACGCTTCGTTGAGATCAAATATTCTGTTTCCCAATAATGAAATTGCACTTCGAATGCTGCAGTGATTTTCATTATTAAATCAGAGTTCATATGAAAATTGATATTGGATTTTAAGCCCCTTTATTCCATGCCAATATTGTTTTGGTCCGCGCTTTCCTTGAAATCTTTGTTTTTTGGTCCTTCGTGTTCGCTTTGATCATTGCAATTTGATTCATTTGTGTCTTCTGTCTAAGTAATTGAATCCAATTGGATTGAGCCATTTTACCTTCTGGTTGTGAATTTTCGTCATATTTTTGTAATACCTATGCTGCGACTAAAGTTCAGTGTTTATTAACGTTCCACTGAGTACAACTATAAACTAGACAGCTCCTAATCTTCAGGATTTAACAAAGTATATTTCAAAGAATCAGAACTTTCTAAAACAAATCCATCTGATACTAAACTCCGTCTTGTTGACTTATAAGCTCGTGTATTAAACCCGGAACACACATCTTGTGGGCGGGTCCCGTTGCTCATTTTACACGTACACCCACCTAAACCATAATTAGGGGCCGTTGAGTCGAGGTCATTTTGGTACTTCATATCATTTTTAAGCCAGCTGCCTTCACTTCACAGCTGTAGGTTGGTTTATATTTCGTTAAGATTTCGAAGTTTATTATCAGTTTTTTCATTCTGTCTTTTCATTAATTAAGTGTAACGACGTGTTTTGGTAAGGCAGTTGGTGTCATAAAATTTAAATGAGGAACCAGCTTTCTTTGAGTGACAGACAGAACACCGGTGGCATTATTTTAATACGTCCAAAATAAAGCAATTAAATGAGCTTTAAGGTTCTCAGTATTCAAATATTTGACATGAAATAGATTCTCAAAGTCTCAATCGACTCTCAGATAGTAGATGGTATGGTCAGATGGTGTAGTTAATATACCCTTTTCACTCGCCTAGATTCATATTGTGCACGTGTTTCGGTTAGCCTTAGAGAAAAAAAGAACAAGAACATTCCACATTTGAAAAATATTATTACGAGGCTCATAACCTCCACGTATACATGACACATACGCCCTCAATGGCCAAAGAAAGACACACTTTCTTTTACAACTCATACAAACATGGCTAGGCGTAGTACGTCTGGGGATAATAGTTGTTGTAGTACGCATATTAATAAGGTAGGTACAAGTTTTATGACCGCGAGTGTCTGTACCAATCACGGAGCTAAGTAATTGATAGGAGGCTCATTTTGTAATAACACAAGTAGATGCAGAAGGTTTAATTACTTCAATAACTCATGTCGGTAATAGCTCACAGAGAAATTGTTAATATTAAAGAAAACAGACATAATATGACCATGACCACAGCATTATAAAATTTAGGCAGTTTAAGATTTGTAGCAGAGCTGGCAATAATAAGTGAAAAAAATGGGTGCATCTACTAGTGGATGCAGTACCGGTTCCTTCTCAAGAAACGGAAGTGGATTTTCGGTATTGGACTTGGAACCGGAATTTCACGGGAAATTCGGTACTTTCCGTACTTACTACTTACGTACAAATGTCGCTATTAATTTAGTGTATGAAGGGCACGTGTGCGTGCAGAGACCGTACAATTATGTAAATATCTGTTGAAAAATTAACTCATTAAAAATGTGAGATGGTGTAGTTAATAAAACTGTTTATTATTCGTAAATCTATTAGTGACATTAATCATCAAAACACAATCAAAACAGAATTTAAATGCTTTTTTTGAGATCAAATTAGTAAAAAATATCAAATAGAACTTAAATTACGAGGGTATATTTTGAATTAGAAATAAGTATTTTTTCGTCACGTAAATGACTTATTCTATAGTAGAAAAAACAAAGTGATTACCACTTTGTTTTTTCTACTATAGAATAAGTCATTTACGTCACATAATCGCTTTGTTCCTTATTTACATTGTTGAATAGCTTTTTTCTCTCGGTAATAATAATAATTATCGATTAAAAATGTTTCATATTACCATTTATGTATAAAAAAAGTTGTTAATTTAATATGATTTTTACTTTGTATTGAAAAAAAGAAAGAAAATAGTAAAGTACCGAAAGTATCGAAAGAACCGAGACTCCGAGATGAAGACCCGGTACCGGATTGTTTAAAAATCCCAGTATTTTCGGTACCGGGATTTCCCAGGAGCTGCATGCCCTAGCATATTATGTTTACACCTCAGCAAAATGCTTCGAGGAAAACAAAATTACAGATGTGTTTTTTTTTTAGGAGCACAGAATTTTTGTTTTCAAAAAAAAACGCGAGCTTTTACTATGATACAGCAGTGACGGAGTACTTTCTAGGTAACTCTGGGGCGGTGCTTCTCATATAGTCGTCCGCCAGCTATCTCATTTGTTCATTATGTATATCATAATTTGTCTAAACAAATCAGGTCTCGTCGTCTTCTTCTTCATCATCAGCTAACTCTCAGCTGTTCACTGTCAGACATAAGCCTCTTAAGTCACACGTCATTCGATTTTCAATTCTTGCGAAACGATTAGTTTTTATTTTCTTTTCTTTCACCGTCTTCCATTTTCTATACAGCCAGTATGCACCGAGATTTCTGACCTTAACTACCAGTCAGAGGTGAGTTAAGATCCCTGTTACATGACATTACGTCTCGTCAATAATGTATGCTTACAAGAAACGCTAAATGTATGTTCTGCAATCGCAATACGAGCATCGTGAATCACGTCTAATTGTTGCCAAATGGGATGTTTAAAGTGGTAGTGGTGCATTTCCTGTGTTTACAATTTGTGTTTCATTAATAAATTTAGTATTTAGTTGGTAGGTATTTTAATTAAATATAATTGGAATTTGAGTTATTTAGCAATTTATGAAATAAATTTTCACCTTTTTTCTTGTCATCCTGTCTTTACTTCATTGCTTCCAATAGGTATATTTTGTCCTTAACTGTCACAGGCACTATTATAGAGCAATATCATTTAACAGTACCTACTACATCATAAAATCCCACGTAATACAGTAATACTTATTGATTTCCTATCTGCAACCCGATCTTATTTATAACCTCATTTTCAAACCTTCCAACTCTCTCTGTAATGAGATCGAACGAGCAATGATCACAAAATTTATCGATATTATATTCAGAGTGGCAATGAGATGCCTTCCGGCGCAGTTAATATCCTTAATTCGTAGTATTCTACCCCCATGTACCCGGAAGTCACCATTCTAAATCAAACATGGCTGAATCTCTGCGAATCCGAACGGGGGACGTGCATATTTTAATATCCATAATGGTGATTTGGAATCGAAGGGATTTATGTTTGGTAAAGGAATGGCGGGATTAGCTGAAACCATCGCTTTATTAGGCTATGCTTTATGTATCATTTCAGTCTACCGCTTTGCATTTAGAGACAAAGGCCTCACACAAGTAGAATGTCTATAAATTGTGATGGATTCCGTATTTCCGATTTATACACAATGTAGAACTGTCAGCACTGAGCATTAAATACATACACATGCTTTCTTGAATAGCCAGGATACAACAAGGAATGTATCGTATTACGGTACTGCACGTATAATAAAATGGACGGAAATGATGCATAACGTACCTATGACCCCTTGTTATCTCGTCGCCTAGGAGCGCCGCAATAACCTCTCTAATGAACCCTTACGATACCGGGTTAGCAAGGAACTTGATCAGGAAACCGATACCGCATTTTCAAGTCTATTTCATTCCATATTACCTCATATTCAAGCAAAGAAACCTTTCACGCCAACGAAGTTTCTAAGTAAAAATCCTGATCCGATTTCTTCCAGTTTTATCCCGGTTTATGATCTTAATACCATAAAAGGGATCGAAGCGGAATAACTTATGATGATCAGATTTTGCGTACAAAATCCCTACAACGTCCTATGGTATTTTATAAGGAATTTCATCTGTCTCTTTTGAGTACCTAACTTTGTATATATACCTCAGAATGTTTACAATTCCTGTTCGATTACATCGACAGTTAGGGCTTGTAAACGCTATTGTTTACGGTTTCTGCCAGCCTGGTTGTAATTAAAACTGCGACAGTAGAAACGATTGCTGTGAGATAATTAATATGCTATTAGATAAATTGTAAACGAACGGTGCTTTTGCCTCCTTGATTGTAATCGTTACAATGAAATTATGAAGTGAAACCGGCGGTGTAAAGGAGTGAAATAGATGATCTTGAATTATGGAGCTGCTGTATAAAGCGCTGTTATCTTGAAGTATGAGTGTCTCGGTGTCTCCCCTGTGGAGTTGAACCGTTGATAGTGAAAACATTCATTGATATAGTACCATCTCAAAGTCATAATATGATTCAATGAGATTTTCTAAGAAGGATGTGGAGATTAAAAGACAATTAAGGCTTGCAAAAGAATAGATAAGGAGAGGAAATAGTACACAATATCTGGTACATACTGATTCATAGATAATGCTGCGCTTGAGATCACAACACCAACAAAGAAAGCTTATGAATGTAGTATTCAATTTTTTTTTCTATTATCTAAATAAATCAAAACAAAAAATACGCTATAATTCCTCGGACATAAGGACCAAAAAATAATAGCTAGAATACAAAGATTTGAATTAGAAATTTGGGCTAGTCGCCACGTAACTTCTGTCCGCTACAACTTAAGTAGTTAATGTGTACTTAGGACCATATGTGGGAGTGCAGTTTGCACCCGCATTATAAGTATGTATGTACATAATGTATGTTTCCGGTCCTTGTTACATTTTCCGTCTTCTTGCAGGTTGTTGATCCTACATTAATATTTGTTCTTATTTCTGGCTCGATTGTTAGCACATAACAGTCAGTTTATGAATTGGATCAGGATTATTATTCCTTATAACTCTGGAACCTTTACTGTAAACATTTTAGATGTTTCTCTTGATCTTGTACGATAGCTAGTTCATCCTTGGAGAGGCATACAGTAGGTATTTTAAGTACCTACCATCACTTTAGTGAGATAACAATTATTCAACAGAAGTTAGCACTCAATCATGTAAAAACTCGATATTGATCCCTTTAACTGTCCTGCGTCTCTAAATCGAGTAAACACAAATGCTGCAAATAATATATAACCTTCAATTAATTAATAACCAAATTAATTAGAACAAAGTGTTGGAGGTCATCATACGCAACAATTGAGTAACCAATTTGTTTTAGTCGCCCATTTTACTAACTTTGTCGCACAAAGGTTTGCGTCAAATGAATAAATCATTTCATACGGCAGACAGCGATGAACAGATGTGAATATTGAGTGCGATATGCGTGTGCGTTCAATATTAAACAAAATGTGGTTGTTTTTTATGGTCGCCTAGCACCAAAACTTACCTTTCGTTCGATTGAATCATCTTATTTAAATAATCACCTTCATGGCTTTATTCTAGGTAACCGTATTCGTCTTAATCATCGTGAACATCACTATTGACATAATCCTGTGTCAAAATACACTCTTCACTCCTATCTTTATATTTTCTGACTATTTTTTTTATTCTTGCTCGACACTACCTTCAGCTAACCAAACCCGACTAAACAATAAAACAAAATTTTGTAAATGTTATATCTTAATCGACGCTTAAAAGGAATGTTTATCCAGAAGCAGGTACGAATTGCTCCAGTAAAATATAAATCTGCGTAGGCAAAGTACAATGAGCATTAAGTATTATTGGAATATATTTGCATTTTGAAACCAGCACTAGAGCCTGCAACACGGCCAAAATAAATTGAACATCAGGTGTATTCAAATTGCAGTAGGCAGGCGTAAATATTTCAATCGGACGAGTAATACCACGTTAGGGTGGGTGCTGGGTGCCTACTCGTACTATCATCTGATGCACGCTCAGTCCATTTCCATAAAAGCCTCTTCAATCTCGCAAAACGTTTCGGGAATTTCAATTCACGCTTAGCGTTTTTTATCCTTCCCTCTTCACGTAGATTTTTGCGTAGTAAATATCTTGCTGTGTTTAATTGTATCTGCTTACCGAATTTGTGCGCATTTTAATGGTTTTATCACCTCTTCCTTCAATATTAAGAATTCTGTTCCAGTACGATTGGTTTACCGTCTCGCTTTTCATTTTCTTTTTCATGTAGGTTAACCAGTGCTAGAATTTTCTGAAAGCTCATGAAAATGTTCCTTACTATTCTCAAAGCTTTCCACAAACCTTTATTAAATCATTCGTCCTTTGATAACATTACGGCCTACAAAAGACTTGTAGACGTAATGGAAGACGTGGGTGCTCAATTACCTACTAAGGTTCTTAAGTTTGCTATATAAAGAGAAAATATATAACCGAGTCAAGAAGACATTTTCAACGTATAAAACATCGATAACGATTCGATTCCACCATTGAACCGGTTTCATTCCAAAGATAGGCAATTCCACACTATTACATAAACACTCACTAAAAATGTCACTGTTGTAAAGCGTGGTGCACACATGCGCTCGTTAACGATCGATTTATTAACCGTAGCTATCGATTGTGTACGTTTACCGTTTCATTCACCGTGGACTCCATAAATGATATATTTCTTCCACTTGTGTTTTTTCTTAATTTAATTGTGGAAAGTGAGTAACAAGGAACTGTTAAATAACACTTTTTGTTACTTAAAACTTATATTATTTATAGATCGTAAGATATTACGTGACGTTTGAAATATAATTGAAAACTTAAAATCGATTTTCGAGTTTTTAAGTAATACATATTTTTTCGCTTCAGTGGCCAAGTGCAGTAACGGACACAATAAATGGATGCTATCATTTATATCATATTATTAGTAATCGTAAAACAACAATAGAGTAGCATGATTTATGGAAATAGAAATTGTAAATTATTCCATTCATTCATTCATAAACAATAACATCAATAGAGCCTTTTCCTTCATTAGACTTCAATAGACCAGACTTCAATCGCGAATATAAAACAGATTGCCGGTTTAATTAAATTAATAATGGTCACGGTTAGTACCTGCCCTGCCGTCCGTTAATATTATTAAATTTTTCCAAAATTGAAATCAAAATCGAATACAATAGCGTCTATTTTGAATTGATAAAACTACATCGACCACACAGCCAAACAAAAACCGTAACATTGTTTATTTCATATAGTCATAATAGACGAATGTTTAGCTTTTCCTACTCACATATGCCTAACCTTTGCAACGCTCCACGGAGCGTATCAAATCGCCATC
Source organism: Xestia xanthographa (assembly GCA_905147715.2). Taxonomy (NCBI): domain Eukaryota; kingdom Metazoa; phylum Arthropoda; class Insecta; order Lepidoptera; family Noctuidae; genus Xestia; species Xestia xanthographa. The sequence continues at coordinate 11,428,771 of LR990657.1, read as the reverse complement.
GATGTTTAAGATCGAGAGCCAGTGTGTACACGGTATGCGAGAGGTCACTGACCCCGCGCGATGCGGGCTCCAAATTCGGTAGTGAATGCCGTCGGGGACATTAATCGGACACTGCTTCGATCACTTGGGAATGAAGATGAGGCAAAAATCGAATGTTTGTACAGCCAGTTATTAAATCAAATGTGACGGACACCACTTACCTGCTTGGTAAGTACTTTGTCAGTTACAACTTCCTTTTGAGTTTTTTGGCAACTTGTAGCTTGTTAGGGATTTGCCAAGAATTAAAACCTTAAAAGTTTAAAACATTTTGGCAGTCGTGTCGGTCAGGTGTTTGGGATTTTGAAAACAGAAACCAGTTTTCCAGTTTCTACAAATGAATTGCTTGCTGCCTACTGATATCTAAAATATTGTTGCCATGAACAAGATTAACAGTCATTATATTCCTAGAATTATCTACTCCGCTATCAACAACTGAACCAGGAGAATAAACAACCAATTCATGTGTCAAATTAGCAACGCTCAAAGTGACATAATCGATTCGTCATGTTTTATCATTTAACTTGAATCGATTACACGATTGGGGACTGGTAATATGAAGTTATGCCCTTCAACCAGTTCTGTTCTTAGATTAATTCTTAAAATGGTTATTTTACGCTTGGGCGCAGCTCTGTTACACCCAATTGCCTTTTATTTCGACATTTCTGTAACGGATAAAATCTCTAAGAAATTCCTCGCAATCACTGCCATTTCGGCAATCATCGTCGATAATATTTAAAATCAAAGCCAGTGGAAGAACAAATGTTGTTTAAAGTAAACATTTTGTTGGATTTCTTCAATGTAGAAAAAAAAGAACCTAAATAATTGTGACCGTTTCTAAATTACCCTAGGCTGATAAAATTTTCGTTTTTCCTAATTCATGCTAATATTAGTATTTTGGTCAGTTTCCCCCGGAGGGGAAAAGGTCGTGCCCCATTTTGACATTGTTAATCAGGACACTACAGATAGATCCACTGCAATGTTAAACAAAAATGCTTTTAATCTTAAACGCGTTTTAAAAGTTACGTAACACAAATAAATCAACTCCGAATTAATGCCTCGAGTCCATCATTAACATAAACAACATGAATTTTAAATTACGAAATTCTACATCAGAATGTGAATTCCTATGGAAAGGGAAACCGAGAAATTAGATTACAGCTTCCCTCAGTGAATGAGATATTAATGTACAAGACGGAATTACTGACAAAATTGCTTTGACCGCATTAATTCAACGGCTATAAAGTTACCTGTTGAGAGTCTCTAGGGACCCTTCAAAGGGATCTAGGGCGGGACTAAATTGTCTTACTTAAGTAGCACAAAGTAGCTACATCAAAGAACGGGAGACGAAACGATTTCGTCTGTTTATGTACTTAGAGTTTCGTCTAATACTTTATTGCATGCTTTAGTTTGTTTACGAACCTATTCGAAATTTTACGGCTTTATAGCAAGTCGGGTCAGCATTTGATGAGTTCTCTGGATTATTGCTTGTGACATCATTTTGTCAGGTGTTTACTTCGGTCTATTTACGAGTGCATATTAGCTTACCTGTGCTAGTGTTTTAAATGTCACATTGATGAATTGTCTGTTTCTTCTGTTGTTATGATAAATAGTAACATTCTCGTACTAAAATATCACAATAATGAATTGTTTCTGGCAAATGATCAAAAACGTCGATGAAGGTATTTAGCCAGTCCGAAAGGGAATACTTCAAAACTAATCGTTTAAGACTGTACTACAAATACTCAAGAATGGCAGGAATTCTAAGCAAGTGTTGATTTACATCCACTTGAAAGTACTTTGTTGACAAAACATATTTATCAACGAATGAATCATTTCACTATCGTTCGGCGATTATGATAGAGAAGTAGAACGTTCGATACACCTCATGACATACTTTTGTTAACATAGCTGTGTTTTTCTTTTACAGGTAAATAAGGACATTTGTAATAATTTTTCGAGCATCGTAGGACTATATCAGTAAGTTACTACAGGAAGAAGAAAACTATTTTTATTTTCCTTGGAGATTCGCAACCCAAAAATTGTTCTAATTTTAATATTCACAGAATTGTTAAAAGTTAACATCATTATAAGCTTATGCTTCTATTTGCATCTGCTTCACCCCGCTTTAAAGCAATAACAATAAAGTTATCAACTGCAGGCTTGTTTGCAAAAGCGTCGCCGCTAATATTTTCTCTACGGCCAGACTCAATGCATTTTTATCTACAGGACAAATTCGACCTTAAACAAATGCAGAAAGTGCTTATTTTGAACTAAATTTGGATGTACTAACCACTCCGGCGCTATCTGTCACACATTGTATATCGCTGTCCTATACATAAACGCTATCTGTCACGCTATTACTACGCGCACCCGCCTCCCAAAAAACTGCATTAAAAACCGTCTAAAACTGTCTCCTCTAGAGCTTATACCTCTGTGTTCAATTCGTTACTAAATTCCTCAATAATAAAATCGAACATCGCAACACTACTCCATAGACAATTTGCCGAAAAAAAAAAAAACTTTCATTTGACAGACGGTGAACACTCGAATTTCCCTTCGCAGCAAATGTCGTTGATAACTCTGGTATTTTTAATGGTAGCTGATACTATTATATATCAAAATTATCCTTGAGAACCGTGCTTCATTATTTTGTCAACGTAAATTCGTTTTGGAATCTCGAAGTTGCAATATTTCGCCCGTGAAAAAGTAGTTATTATATGTACCTATAGTGATTGTGTTGTGTGAAGAAATACGTGATTTAGTGACTAAAACGTGTGTGAAATGGGAAAAGCAGTGCTTAATTAGTGAGGTGATTAGATTGTTCAACTATCTACACCAAAAAACATGTGGGTTTGTGTGTTTTTTCATCCAACACCGGCTGCCAAAAATTAGTTCCCAGATGTAAACAAACAGTGAGTATCTAGTTTCATAAGTATATTTAGATATGATGCTATTGAGCTATAAATGAGATTGTGGTCTTGTTGGAAAGGAAATATAGTCTAGTTTATTTCTTTAATGTTAAAATGGATAAAAAACTAAGAGAAAACTGATATTTCTAGCGAAATATCAGTTTTTGTAACTATTTTTTGCTATACATTATGACTTGGAGTATATAATTAAAGTATTTCATTTTGATTTCTAGATAAGTAGATTCCTTATCTAATCAGCTTGACAACAGTATTTTTGTAATTGCTCTAGGACTTGTAGTTTTTGAGCTACAGGTGTTTTTATCGAAACGGGCAGAAAATGTTTTGAAAACTTGCAAAAATTTTTGCATGTGAGCGGTTACGGTATTTGCAAATCCGCGCGAACATGGATACGGTTGAAATTTAATTAGTCGCAGTACAAGTCACGCTGTCTGAGTCGAAAGTGTCGCAACCCGCCCTATCGAATGTCACAGACATGGCTCTGTTCACATAAAGTAGCTAAAATAAGTCCTCTGATGTCACTGCTCTATGTAGGAAGTGCACCTATTTTATGGGGTCGTAATATCCAGGACGTACAATCTACTATCATTTGATTATATCGCCCATCAGTTTCATCTCTTCATAAACATTTACTGCAGGGTTATGATTCCAATGATCTTTAAAATGATATAATTCTTGGTATGAATACTTGAATAGTGTCATTTTCCTGGAGTGTTTGTCCTAACGAGTTAGTGACTTAAGGAGGCACAGAATCTTGGGTCCAGAATGTCGTTTGCACAAAAACTAGTCCAATTTATTCTTTGATTCTCGTAACAAGTCTGAAGCTTGTTCCACTTGGGAGCACCTTTTTTTTTAGAGCAGTTTATTCTTGTTTTATTAGCTTCGTTACAGACGCAATATGTTTGGCTGGCAATTCTGCGGAGATACAATGGTTTGTTAGTTCACGTTGGGATCTCATTACTTTTACATTGATTTATTTACTTAATTGGACTGAGAGAGATGGCATTCGCATTTTTCAAGATGGTTGTACCAAGTTTATGAAAATATCAATTTATTTTACGTATAACACGAAGCTTTTGATCTTTGTTATCTTTGCGGCCAACTTCAAATCTTTATTAACTTACGAAATAGGAAGCGGAAATATAAAATGTATTTCACAGTATATACAGGTTGCTAAGGTTCAGACTGCCTCAGGCAAGACACGACGAGTAGGAATGTATATAATTGCTGCAAGCCACACCTCCTCAGTTACCAGTAAATCAAGAAAGTGAATCGTTCCATTTCCCTGACCGACTATAAAACAATGTTAGTGCGGGAAAAGTTTGAAATTCAAACAAGTAAAAAGTTTTTTTATCGAAGTAAGTATTGCAGAATTAGGAAGTTATAAAGTTTTGCACATATACAAGAATTAAACTCGTTTGATTTACTTGAGCAATTCGTTTGACATGATTTACAATTTAATTGAAGCAATTAAAGCAGTAACAGACAGCATTAAGTTGTCTGATTAACCTAATCTGTATGTTGATCATTTTGCATCAATTGACTCAGAAATTCTTATTCATGATGGAGAACTGGAACGTCAATAAACTTTTGTGCTTCGTGCACCGTCTGTTATGAAATAGGTTTAATAAAAAGAGGTCAATGGCCATCTCATTATTATGTAAAATCTCATTGTGTCCCAAATCCCAAAGGATGGCTCACTGGCTGAGTTTGAAAGGAAGTTTTATTCACCCATCCCATTCCGGCCGGACAGTTGACATATTGAGAGACGAACTCCAACCTTCGTTCAATATTTACTCAGTGGGATAACATTATTTTCCATAAAAAGTGTGTATGTCCACGTCACAGTTTTTGGTAGAGTATTTTGATAGAGGTATTTTTCATTGTAATACCTGACAGGCGAAACATATTTCAGTCATGCAGTACGCGTATTTGTAAATTGAATTTTTCGATATGAATTTTCTCTTTTGTGTTTGTCATTGGCATGCCATTTCCATCATGCCCAGCGTTATTGTTTCTCTTTTAATTATTTATTGTATTGTTTTTTTTTATCGTCATGCCATCACAGGGACATGTTGGTTCGAAAATCCACCATTTTACTGAAATATTTTCATTTTATCAAACAGTTTTAAACATCATCCAATCTGGGCTTCTGCCCAGCAAACTTCCGATAAACTACTTTATATTTACCAAGACATCCCAAATCTTATATTCTCAATAGCATCAAAAGATTCTGCATTCGTTTCGGGCTGTCGATCCCGTCAAATTCTTTGTACCGTCCCCTATAGCCCGAAGGTCTCTAACCCCTTGTATCCATTTGACGAGAACCTCTGTACACACCGTGCTTTTACAATCTATTTGTAAGAAAATGAGTATATAATTCTCCCCCAGTAAGAGGCGATGCGGCGTTTTTCATTCCCTCCAGGGCACCCCTAGATGGATTACGGTGTGTGTTTCGTTTAAATGAGGATGGTTTATTTGAATTCCTTAATTAATAAAAACATGGTGCTTATTTGGTATTAGGTATTCGTCGTGGTCACCTGAGTCGTGCACATAATTAGTTTATATGCTTACGTTACTGCGATTTTTTTTTATATACACGTTTTTTTTTAATATTAAATAGGCTTGCGCGTTTCGCCGCAACTCGCCTGATGAGACGTGTTTCAGTTGAGGTTTGGGATTGGGACCTCATTGTTCATAACATTGTTCAGAATCAAGAAATGGTACTAATGTATAACTGTTTTGAAGTAGGTAACTTCAAAACAGTCTCAAACTTTGAATTTATATCCCTTGAAATGCGACTTCTTACTTTCTTGCGTGATATATCAGACATTAAAGTCAGTGAACCAAAATAGCGCTTTCGCCTTTCGTGAAAAGCTTTTTATCTGTCGTTATCTTTCCTTCACCAAGTAAAAGCTTAGCACTCAGCTTTCGATATAAAACTTTAAACTTTTTAAAAGCTCTGTTATGACACTGATAATCAAATTGCATATTTAACCTAAACAACACACAGCAGCGGTGGCCCAGCGGTGGCAGCCCCGACTTACGAACAGTAAGTCGTGGGTTCGAACCCAGATAGGCGCTTTACTTTGTGTAATTTATCTCATCACCACTGCTCTCAAAACGGTGAAGGAAAACATCGTGAGGAAACCGGCATGTCCTAGAACCAAAAATTCGAAGACATATGACATTTACCAATCCGCACTGGGCCCGCGTGGTGGATTATAGCCCATTCCCTCTCATAGAGAGGAGGTCTGTGTCCCAGCAGTGGGAACATTAATAAGCTGATGATGATGATGATGAATCAACACATCACGGCTTCGTTGGTCGACTGCTGAGCATGGGGTCCTGGGATCGATTCCTAGGTCGCGCGTTATCAAGTGTTATTGGGTACGACGTATCTAATAATCGTTTTATTAAATACTTGCTGACGTCCCGCGGTTTCACCCGCGTAGTTCCCGTTCCCGTGGGAGTACGGGAATAAAACATAGCCTATAGCACTCACGAATAATGTAGCTTTCTACCAGTGAAACAATTTTTAAAATTGGTTCATTACTTCCGGATATTACCCCATACATACAAACTTACAAACAAATGTTACCTCTTTATAATATTAAGTATAGATATAGACTAGCGGACGTCACGCGGTTTCACCCGCGTAGTTCCCGTTCCCGTGGGAGTACGGGGATAAAATATAGCCTATGTTACTTAGGGTGAATGTAGCTTTCTAATGGTGAAAGAATTTTTGAAATCGGTTCATTACTTCCGGAGATTACCCCCTACATACAAACTTACAAACATACAAACAAATGTTTCCTCTTCTTTATAATATTAGTATAGAAGTATAGATGTTTCCATAATATTTGACGCCTACAAGACGATGTAGCTAATAATCGTATTATTAAATATTTTTCCATAATATTTGACGCCTACAAGACGATTTACATCCAATCGCGTAACATAATCACTAACGCATGTCTTTGTTTACTTGGTAGTGTAAACAGACGGACATGTGAGAGCCGAAACGATTTGTTTAATCTTTTCATCACCGGTAGCCTTTTGTGTGTTATCCTGTGTGCTTATACTTACTATGATTTGTTTAGCAGGAAGTTTAGTAAGGAAATACAATATCAAGGATTTGTATGAAGATTAAACTGATTCTGTTTGGTTCGGTTTCAAATTAGTCTGTCGTGATCGATTTCTGTAATTCTATATCTTAGAGAGGTCTCTGTAGTACGTTTAAGACAAATGGTGAATTGGATCAAATATACATTACATTGATTTACAGAACTTCTACTTGAGTGATCTGTAACGCAATAAATATACAGAGTGTTAAAGTAGTAGCGTGCCATAGCTTAGGGGTAGGTTCAGTATCGATAAAGGAACCCAGGAAAAATAAAAATAAAATCCAGAAAAAAAAAAAAAAAAAAAAACATAAAAATAAATATTGCAAGATCAACCTACTAACTTAAAATAGCAATCATTTAGAATTCAAATTATTTTATTTGTTTAAATACTTTAATTACTTACCTACCTATTTGTACTAAATTAGGTTGATCTTGCAATAATTTTTGTATGTTCAATTTTTTACTATACTGAACCTACCCCTAAGCTATGGCACGCAACTACTTTAACACCCTGTATAAACTAATCACTGTTCGCCTACGATCTAAATAAAAGAAAAGGTTTTAGTTTTGTCTGGTTTACCTAGACGGCCAATTATTGAGTTTGAGGCGATAAAGTAGAGTCTCCCCTAGACGTTCTTTTCAGCCTGATCAATCGACTAATTCCTACAATTTATTAAGCTATTACTGCCATTGGCCATTATTCGTCGAAGAAGCCTAATATTTTCTGAAAGCCTGCAAAGGCTCTCAGACAATATTCCAGATGTGTACATTGGTAATACAAACACAAAGAGCAAAACTTCTGAAACCATTTTGAGTATAACCTCCATAATTATGTACCAACTGCATATGGGAAAACGGAGAACCATAACAAGTAAAATTCCGCATAAGCACATACCTCCATATTTTAGCAATAACAGTCCTTACTATTGTTATATTCGCAAACAAAGTGGGTCAAGTTATTTTCGCGAACGACTCAAGCGAAAAAACTCGACGGAAACTCATTGAGAAGATCGTAAACGAGACAAGTGAGAGAAACAATGTTTATACTTACGGTCGTTCACCATTGTATGGCGTTAATGTGGGTTGATGGTATGTACTTACGAGTACCTACTTTGTTGCTGCGTCTGCGCTGCATGTCGGCGTCGCAGGCGCATAGCGTAATCATGCGTTATTTTTTTAAATGAAAATTGTTTACGAAAACCGAAAAGCCTTTCCTGCTGCCCATTATTATGTTAAGTTATAGGAATAATAGTAATAGTAACCAAGACTAATAGTAACTAGTAAGTTAAATGAAATATTTTAGTGTAGGTAAGCTAGGTTTGTTGGGTTAGTAAAATCTTTTTCAGTATCCTTTTATTTAATGTGTGATATGTGTTAGTGGTCATTTGGATTGTCAAATTCATAGTATTCGCTTATAAAGCCGATCCATGTGTCAAGTATTAGCATCGTTTAGGGGTACTTAGATCTGAAGAAACATATTTTATAATTGTTTAAAATTTTCCACGATTATTCAACTGAAGTACTGTAACGTGTTGAGTACCTTGATTGAAGCAAAACAGAATGCATATCAACCGTTTATCGTCTATTATAGATCGTAAAAGTTAACTAGGTGATCGCTTTTTGTTATTAATTTATTGGTTGGTTTGTTTGTTTTAAAAGAAAACGGTTCTGTGGGTCAGATTACCTAATAGTTACGCAGTAAAAATTCCTTTTATACTGACTATACGGTAGATTTGCTAGCGGCGCAACTTGATATATGAGAAATGGTTCCAGAGGCCCTAAGCACGCGCGGGGTAACGTAATAGTTACGTCGATTTTTTAATCGAAAATACAATATCCTATAGCATTTTAGTTAAATTGTTTGTAACAACCACAATAACAACATAGATTTTGAGTTTGAGTCATCGTGGTGAAAGGATTAGTCAGCTAGACTCTGCGTTACCGATTATTGTTATCTCTTAACCGTTTGCGGGCCCACGTTTGCCGCTGTAGAAATAATCTGGCCAAATGGGGTATCATCGACCCGTCCCAAATACGATGTCTGTGTGTAGCCCCTCTACCGGATATGCCCCACCTCCTTTCTTGCCCATCCTGCACAGCCACCTGCACCTTCCGGGATTTAAACGAAGCCAATGACAGAGCTGTGCAGGTGGCATGGCAACATACTGGTCGGATATTATTTGAGTTTATCGACACGCAAAGAAGAAGAACAACATAGATAAATATGAATAAATTATGAAAATATTATATGTGAAACAAGTATTTAAAAAATTTAAAATCGACGTAAGTACGTTATTCTTATACAGCGTGCTCGTGCTAGAGTCTCTTCCCTCGATTAAACAATAACAAGTCACATAGCGAAGGAAATGTAAGTAAATATGTAAGGAAAACAAGAAAACACTGCCTCAATCGCTTAATACGCGCTTCAAACAATCTACTCTGTTTATTTACTCTGGCACCCTTCTAAGTAATAAAACTGTCAAACTGGCAGACTTACGACTGTTTTCTTAAAACTCTTCCGTATTATAGAAATTATAAAAACATGCTATATTGTAGTAGATAATATTATAAATCACTTGGATAGCCGTAAACGTTTACGTCCAACAAATTATAATGTTTATGTTATTTAATACGAAGCTAAATGGAGAACGGATAAAATAAACAACCTGTATACGTTTAAACTTTAGTAGATCGATTTATTCGCTTTATTATAGCAATAATGTTGTTGTTGCACAATTAACGGGTTCGCGTTCGTGTATTAAATCTTGTTTTATGTATTTTACTGGGTGTGGCAGAAATTATGTGTAGATAATTTTTATCGTCTTGAGTGGTTTTTAGGGTTCCGTAGTCAACTAGGAACCCTTATAGTTTCGCCATGTCTGTCCGTCCGTCTGTCCGTCCTCGCTTAATCTCTGTGACCGTTAGCACTAGAAAGCTGAAATTTGGTACCAATATGTAAAATTGTTCAGGAATAAAAACCTTAACTCTGTAACAAAAAATAATTTTCTTTACAAGCAATAACATTTTAAGGCCGCTTCAATAGGTTTTCGTCATTCTGAAGTTCAACTTATTTTAATGTAGTTAAAGTGGAAAATTGTATGTTGCAGTATAACTTATTATCACATGCCTTAGTACATTATTTACAACTTAATGTATATTTTGTAACACAGTAACTAAAGTATAGGTACCTACTTGAACGTAAATACCTGACCTACTCAGGTGTTTAATTTTATATATTTTTTGTTGTAATCTTGCTATCAGGTTAGTCTAAATTTTAAATTAAAACAGGTTTGACATATAAAATGCATGTTAACCTTGGTTATCTACGTCGTGATATTTTTTGTAATAAATTCCAACGTTTATTAACTGTAAAATGTGTAAGTATTTATTTTTAGTACTTATTAAGTCGTTGAAGGCTAAATTAAGCAAAAAAAATTGACAATTTTATTGAGGTCGTGTTTAGATAATTACAGCCGCTCGGGTCGATCTTCAGGTTAAGCGACGCTTGCATAAGTTGGTCCGTGGATGGGTGAACACTGATTGCATACCGAGTTTTCTCCGTGCCTCGGAAAGCACGCTAAGCCGTTGGTCCCGGCTGTCAATTGTAGATCTTTGAGAGTCGGTAAGTAGTCAGTGCCCCGAAATTCTGGCAACCAGTCTTACCAAGGGGTCGTGTGCTATATTGTACTAACTGGGGTGTGTAAATCAAAGAGGCATGAAAACTTATGAGCTGAGTAGCTAGGGCATGATGAGAGAATACTAAAACTATATACATATAAACTCCGTCGGTTTTCATCTATCTATACATATAATAAAACAGGTTACGAAAGGAAAACTGTATACGCACATTGAGAATTTTCGAGAAAAAATAAGTGACTTTTGTTAGAAAAACGTAACTCATAACTGATGACAAAAAAAAACGGGACAGTCTTTGGGGACTGGCCGATAAAAGTGAAAACAAAAAGTACACCCCTCCCCAGTCGTAGCACTGGTTATGCGCATGCCTATGTGGTACTACGCCGTAGGGGATGCTACGAGTGCTACGAATGGCTACGAAGTGTGACCGCACGTTACGTCCAGTGACGATGAGTTCAATGTTTTTCCTTCACCCAAAAAGTGCTCAACGCGCTTAAAGAAGTTTTCACTTCAAAAGTGACTTTTTAGAATTTTTGTCTGTTTGTCTATGTGTATGGTAAGGCTTCACGCCAAAACTACTTGATAGATTGAATTGATATTCAGCAAAAATGTTCTTTGTAAACCAAGGAAGGCTAGCTACATATTATCACGCCGTATGTTATGGGAGGTAAGCAATATTGATTTTAAAAGGTTTTTGTTCGTACTTACATACACATCAAAATTGCCACTCGAACGACGCCCCGCGGGCAACAGCTAGTTTATACTTAAGTAATATGAGATATCGAAAAATATACGTATGTATACACAGTTGATGATACAGATAAAGTTTTAATTGATCCTACCTAGTACACGTATCAATTACGCTGAAAAATTTTCATTTCCACAATTGTCGCCAACCGCCGGAAAAACAAGCTTAAAACTAGAAATAAAATAAACAACTTTTCCCTATTTCACGAGCAATAATTTTTGACACACAGTTTGTATGAATATTTGCATTTTCATATCAAAGTTGTGCCGTTATATTACACTGGGGTGTTAAAAGTTAGTTATTCCATGGTTTAGTATTCCATTGGTTGGCGACTTTGCAGACACTCACTAATGTACCTACCTATGTATGTATAAAACTTTGCGTAACTTTACAGGATTGAATGTTATATCGCTAAGTAATATTAATGGGTTGTTAGATTTGCTTGAAAGTAATGTTTTTAGTGAAAGTTGTGTTTACTTGAATAACATCGGTATTTAATATTCAAATGAGGAAACCGTAACAATCCATTATTATTAAAAAAATTTAGTTGTCATTTTTTCGTAACAAACATTATTATTTGGTACTAGCTGACCCGCACAACTTCGTCTGCGTTACATGAGAGAGAGAGGGTTAGAGAGAATGTGAGTCAACCTTAAAAGATAGACTAAGTATGCTATCGAGGATTTTTTTTTGAAGTTAAAACTTCTTTAGGCGCGTTGAGCACTTTTTTGGTGAAAGAAAAACATTGAACTCATCGTCACGTAACGTAACGTGCGGTCATGCTTCGTAGCCGTTCGTAGCACCCGTAGCATCCGCTACGGCGTAGCACCACATAACTAGTGCTACGGCTGGGGCGGGGCCTGTGTACTTTTTGTTTTCACTTCTATCGGCAGTCCCCAAAGACTGCTCCAATTTTTTTTTTAGAACATTTTTAGAGTAAGAATTCCCATACATGATTGTAGCTTAACTTTAAGAGTCCTATTACATTTTTTAGGCAAATTTTTGATTTTTACTTCCTGGTTCAAATTATTTCGGTCGGCGTACACGAGTCGATAATAATAGCGATATTTGGACGATTGTCGATTGATATTGACGAATATTAGAGACGAGACTGACATGAGACTGAGGAGCGAGCTGAATTGAGAATTATAGTAGGTACTTTAATTTTATTTATTGTATTTTTGTCTTATTATATTGACAAAAAAAAACTAATGAAACTTATTCATTGTCACATCACATCAGCCGAAATACGTCCACTGCTGGACAGAGGCCTCCCCCAAGGGGGGTTTTGCCATAATCGCCACGCTTGGCAGGCGGGTTGGTGATCGCAGTACGGTTGTTACAAAAACACAGAGAACGCTGCTGCCCATTCTCAGGTAAGTCCCTTAGTCGCCTCTTACGACACCCACGGGAAGATATGGGATGGTGCTATTCTTTACGTCCGACACCATACAGAACGTATTCATTGTAGATCGAAGTTTTATATCATATTAATTTGTTTGATAAAATTGAGTTTATTTGGAATATAATGGACGCTGAATTAAGACATTTATGGCTTAAATTACTATTTCTTTACGATTTTTTCCGTGAAAACTCAAGGAATTTGAAGAAATTCTAAAACTCCAATAAACAAGTAAAACATTCAACTTATCTTTTAGTAATTTTAGCTTTTATAAGAATTGAATGTAACTATGTGAATTTGAGCGTTAAAGTTCCATCGTCAACGGTTTTTCTTGCAAACTGAGTTCGTAAAATATTTATAGTAAATTACACGAAAAGAAAAATGAAAATGTGTAACTCCAACTTACTAGAAAGAGAATGGCACTATCGTTATTCTTAAGCAAATAATTAAAATATCTTACTGTTGCTGAGAATTACTGTGTCAAAAATCATGAATTTACGTAAAAAATGTAATAGGACTCTTAACCGTTTATGCAGCGCTCGAAACGGAAACTCTTTAAAAGAAATACATTTTCCCTGTTGTTTGCAACATTTGCAACATGCTCTCAAGTTTTTCCAAATAAGGGCTTGCCTCTATAGCCTTACCTACCTCTTCATCTTAAGTCACTCGATGACAGTCATACTCAAGCTAGGTCGAAAGTTCTCATCAAAGGTGCAGGAAATTAGCCCTAACACGATTTTTCAATTCTAATTGGCACTAACTTTGAGATATACATAAGCTTTTCACAAAAAAGGACCATGTAAATCGGACTTCTCTGTAAAAAGTTAGGCGTGGTCATACATAAAAAAAAAAATACGCGTCGAAATGAGAACTTTCTTCTTTTTGCTACGTCGGTTAAAAAAACAATCTTGAGGCAACTGATACGGGCGTGAGTCATTCGACTCAGAAAATGGAGTGAAATGGACAACGCCATCTATCGACCAAGATGATAAAATGCTATAATATAATGCACGGAAACCATGCTATGTAAATTTTCAAAGCAGCATCATGAAGACTAATCTAGAGTACCTTATGCTGTAATAACTTTTTTTAAAGACGGGTAAGTTGATTTAAAAGTTTTCTGGTGAACACATTTTCAGTCATTGATACCATTTTAGTACAATAGATGTCACTGCATCTTACATTTGATGATTAGTCCTTCTTGAACACTTTATATTCACTTTTTATTTACTTTATCTTTTGATATAATTAACCGATTACGATGAAACAAAAACTAAATAATACCTAAAGATACGCACAATTTTTATGTATAAAAGTTATCTACATTGGTTTCGTAAATTTTACGTGATGCTTGATCATCGAAACAGACAAACAGATAAACAGACAAAAATTCCAAAAATGCTGGAAATGTGTTCTGCTGCCTATCCTTTAACACCCCGGCAATTTTTTTTCAAAATATTTTCGATGTACAAAAACGATTTTTCTACAGATTTATTATATGTATAGATGTAATGTAATATGTAATAATAGATTGAATAGAATACCAAACTGTGATGAATAAATCCTAATAACGGTAAAAAAAAGTTCAAACTGTTGATTTTGAACTCCTTACACAACAGAAAACTAATGTGACTTACGGTGTTTTTAATTGTAACCGTAATATCACAGATACAACATTTTACTCAAACCGTAGCAACTTCTAGCTCAACTGCAACTTGCAACCCACTGCCCAGTTACCAACGCCCTTTCGCCCGAATCGTCAACATATTCCCTTCCATTTCCTATCTGCATCTATCTAGGTATGTCGGTAGTATCGATATTGTTTTCGATAAATTAAAAAAAAAAAACAATATTTCGACATGATTTGATAAAAATGTTGAAGTTTAAATTGACTCTACCCATGTGTCCCCAGCCGTGCCCAATCGGGCACGGTGCATTGTTATTTTAATTGTGTCTGTAATTGCGGGTATCTAAGTGCTACAAAAAAAACTTGAATTAAAACCTAATTCAAGTTTCAACGCATAGTGTGAATAAACTGTACCTAAGTTATAGGACCGACTTATTCTTTACAGATGCTGAACTTCAGTCTTTCGTGCTAGGCTTTACTTTATTTTTTTATATAAGATATCGATAAGTTTTTTGACAATCCCGTCTGTACCTACCTAGGTATAATACCGGCTATGCAGACTTCCTTTGTGGTCGCAGCTGTCGCCTCGAGCCTGAAATTCTGCTGACAGCTAGCCCCTATATATTTAGGTACTATCTAGCTATCTACGCTATCTACCTCGCTCTGACGATACAATTTTCAACATTGCAGGTATTTGTCAGGCTTTGTATCGGTGTAAACGTGTAAAGGGATCCTTTGATGAACTCTTGTTTGATGTCGATAATAATGAATTGCTTTAGTCACTTTTCTTGATGTTTATTAAATGCTTTTGTCAATAAAGAACTAGCTTTTATCCACTCGTGGAGGTTATGAATTATCCCACGGGGTCGTACTACTGGGATAAAATACGCTATGTCTAAACTCAGGACATGGTCTATCCGTGTATCAAACATCCAAATCGATTCAGCCGTTTAGGCACGAAAATAAAACAATGATTCAATATCTTGGAAGTTTCATCAGATATAATGGAAAACGAACATATTCTACCTATTTGTATATTTATTTAAGTATGTTCATAATGTTTCTGTTAAATTGTCAGGAATAATTACAGTAAATATAGTAAGTTACGTAATTTGGGCTAAATGTCAATGTTGATGTAATTGAATAAGAAACCTTTTTAATTGAAATGCAATACTTTCCTTGAATTCGGTTCAAGTTGATCAACAGTCAAGTAAACAGGGAAAACTTTACGAAACCACAAATGTTGCCCTCTTGTAGCATAGATTACGTTGTCAATAAATTGATTAACAAATCCTTTATCTTAAAGTCCTATATTAGGTAGGTATCTACATATAGGTACATAGTTATATAAAGTGTCCCCCGTCCCTTCTAAATTTGGGTTGGCTTTAGTATTGTTTGGCAGGAGAAGGGACGGGGGACACTTTATATTCGCCTAAAAAGCGAAATCGACGGAGCCCCGCTACGCGGGTCTCCTATTTCTGTCTGCAGGGTTTAAAGGAACCTAACTAACCTAACGTCAGGGTGCCCCAAGTCCTAGTAGTATCCTATACCACTTACGCACACACGTGTCTGCTTCTCGTGGTCGTTCATTATACACATTGCCTGATGCGCTTTGGGCATTTTATACAATACCTAGGCAATGGATGAAATGAATCGTATTATATACATTGCCAGAACGTTTTAGGCAATATATATAAAGCCTAGGCATTCTATACAATGCCGGATTATACACATTGCCTATAACATACATAATAAAGAGTATTCTATTCTATTCTCGATTCCCGGCAACTCTCGTCCAGCTGCAATATAACATAGATTAAGGTGTGGTAAGTACTAAATAACATCATATTACAACACACACGTGTGGTGTGTTGTAATATGAAAAAGAATCTCGGAAATTCAAATTCTTGAATTCAATGCAGTTAGGGGGGAATCGACCATAAAAATTCTATTGCCACACTTAAAATCACTATTTGACTGGAAATTGTTTTCAATAAAAGCCATAAAACTAAAAAAGCGTATAATGTCTGACGTTGGAGTGTGGGTTAGAATATATTACATATTGTAACGTTATTCACAAGTGATAAAGGTCGTTTCAAGGTATATCAAACTTTACCAGATTATTCAAGTAAAAGTTTAGAGTGTTTTTATTCTTCTACTTTAAAGCTGGCATTTCTTTGTCACTATGATAATGTGAATCGGAAAAGTTTATGTCTTGTCTTTGAATTTTTTCGTTCATTAGATTACGGTTTTCTATGGTCTTCGAATCGTATTCCTCGTAAAACTCTCTTGAATTTATCAGTTATTGAGTTTTGTGCAAAACAAGAAGAGTAAAGGAACTTACAAGAAATGATGGATAGATTCTTTGAATGATGTTGTTACCAGAATGAGGATAAATACTGAGAGAAGGGTTGATATAGACGAAATAGAATAATAAGAGTGTATGGAACCGCAAATAAATAGGAATAGTGCAGGAAGCTGATGATACTTAACTATAGACCATATAGCAATTATAAAATTAATCTCAGTTTACAATAACGCGAAAGTTACAGTACAAAACATTGCCCTTACATAGATTGATAGAGCTACGTTAACAATTGAAACAGAATCAGAACTAATCGACGGTAAAATAATGATGTCTCTAATGAAAACAGCTGTCAACAATCAATTATCGATATTTACAAATTAGACTAATTAGTGCCCTGATTGGTACTTACATGATTAAATCAGTTTCGAAACAGTACATCCTACAGTAGCAAACTATGTTCACTATCGTAATCAAACATTTGATTCACAGATCAGATAACATATGTTGATTAAGTCGTAGATAGTCAGTTATATTAAGAAACTAATTTGATATAATAAAGTCAGGCTATCGTAAGGAAAGTTTTCAGTATGTTTGTGGACGGCGTGTAAGAGTTGGGGGAGGTACAAGAAACGATGGACTGTGTGAAGGATTAAATGTTTAGAAAGGAGATGACTCTATGATACGTAATAGAGAAGTATGGCAAAAAAGACAAGCTGTAGTCCCCAAAAATGGAAAGGGGAGGGAGTTACAAGAAACGATGGACTGTGTAAAGTGGGATGATGGCAGGAAAATTATGATGACAATAGGCTCAAGTTGGCTATTCAGTGTCCATACAAAAAACAAAAAATTGCGCCAAGGAAGTACACAGACAAACATCAATTGAACTGTTTTGATGAATCATTCACTCACAGCATCATTGTATCATTATTTTAGTGTCCACAGACAATCAAAATAAACTTTCTAGCTACCGACCGATATCATAACAATCGATCATATCTCTTGTGACACCAATTTGTTTTGATGGGATAGTTATCGCAATGAATAACATGATCAAATGATGAGCAGTCTTCCGAAAATTATAGAGTTGAGTTCTTCTTTTAGGGCAGTGGTTCCCAACTTATGGTCCGCGGACCACCAGAGGTCCGCAGGAGCCTCCAAGATTGTTTGCGAAAGGTTGAAATGTCATTCGTACTTTATAACTTGTACAGAAGATGCAAGCTCAACCCAACTTAATTGAACCTATATGAGACGAGGTGCGAATCTGAGAGAGAATCTACTAAATAATCTCTTCACTACCTATCTTAATTCTAGAGGTTTTCATTTTCCAATTTTTGCATTGTGTGAGTTAAAGATTCACCTTCCACATGTGTGTGCTTATGTTATGTTTATTACAATAAAGACACCAAAGTTGTCCCTGGTCGAAGAAAGGTTGGGAACCACTGTTTTAGAGTTCCCTAGCTAAAGGGTGTAAACGGGATCTTTTACTAGCTTCCTTGTCTGTCCGTCCAGGCGTCTGTCACAGGGATGTATCTTTTGAATCATAACAGGGTAGCCACTTGTTTTCAAAGAGTGGTGTTAAATAAAGTTAAAATATACAAGAAACGTTTATTTTTCGACATTTTTAACACGTTAATATTGTACGGTGATACAGAACTCTTTGTATGCAAGTCCGAATCACACGTGGTTGGTTTTTTCATAGATTTAAAATACCAATTCTTCATTAGCCTACTGAGTATCAACACATATGACAGGCGGCCTCGCTCGTGGTTGCCAAACATGATGTTTGCGGTCGCGTCGCTCTACTAATCTTCAAGGTGATTGGCTATGAAACTAGCGCACTAGTTGCATCGATAATTAGACTCATTCATAAAGATAATAGCACGTAATCGTTTATTATGTTTTAGTACGTGCGTGCGAGATTCTAAATCCGTACTGACAGCTTGAGAGCAGATAACAATCAAGATTGTACATTGTTTACATCCTTTAGCGATGAGTATATTGAGAGATTTCTTCAGACGGATGATGAAATCAGTGTACTGATAGCATGTGAGGCTGCTAAAGAGATAAGCTTTAATGTCCATGTGACAATTTGTTTGCAGAGCAGGGCCATTTATCATAATGAATAAATTAATGATCAATTAGATGCTTAGTTTACAGGTTTGAGTTACAACCCTACGTCATTTTCAAAATACCAGATTTTTTCGAAAACCATTTTTAAAGTGTGTGCGCAGTAACAATGTAGTTTCTGGGAAATTTAATCGCTGAGATTGTAAACCTAGATTTTGAAGCATAAACAAGACTTTTAACACTTAAATGACCTACAATGTAATCTAGGTCTAACAGCTTCATAAATCTAGATACAAACTTCACAGTAGCATGACCCACCAAAATTTCTGACACAAACGTTTACTTTACAAGATTCCAAGAAGAGACAGCATGAGAAGAAATATTAAGTATAACGTTGAAAAATAAAGAATAATGTGTCCGTTTTATAAATCTGCGAAGTCGTCGCGGTATTTTCACTTAATCTACAGACCCAGCCTGTCGTAAAACATTCAGGCGAGACGAGTCTGCCTCCAGCGAGACATCCAGACAGTTCCTAGATTTATTTATCTGTGGTTTAATTTATTATAAGAACGTCTGATGTTAATTATTAATATTGGACGGTGTTTAATTAAATACATCTTTTAACATTCACTTTTAAATTTTAAATAAATTACTGGTATTCGTTTTATATCTTATTTTCAACCCTGTTCTGTTATTCAATTAATATAACAAGGAGTTATGTTGATAATAATATGGTACATTTTGATAATAAGTGGGGAAACTTTGTTATTGCATTCGAGGCGGAATTCACAGCCGAGCCGTAAGCGAGGTTGTTGTGGAGACGATAACTGCAGTAACAAAGGTTCTCCCATTGACAAACATTACAATTCGCCATGTGTAGAAACCATAGTTAGTGATATAAATAAATCATACTTAACTACGTATGTAATTTAATATAACAAAGTGAAACCTTACCGCATTGTTTCATTCACAAGTTTTTTCACATGTTCCGCTACAATAAAACGTTCTAGTACAACGACCTCTCCACGTATTCTGTAATCCTTTATTATTTGCAAATGCAGCTCAATTGTGGTTGGTATTACTTCAGTTTGAATAAGAGGTACAATAAGTACCTATTATTTTGTACCTACCTATTCAGTTATATCTTCATCCATTTTCATTGGTCCATATTATCATCAGGAAATTGCTATTCATATAAACCAAAGAATAAAAATTTGTAAAAATACTTTGAAACATCAGTATCTATCCATAGGATGAATTTAATTCCTACAGTTTTGTTATATTGCGAATTTTAATCATGGAGTATGAATTACAGAACATCACTTATGGCAACACTGGCTAAGTGAGGTATATTTTATGCCATGTACGCGTTTACTACGAAATAGTAGATAGTTTAATTACAAACCCATTATTATACGTTTTCATCATGAAATTGATACTAACATTGGATTTTCATGTGAATTTGATAAAATTAGTTGATTGACGTTCGAAGAACTTATATGGAAGGTATTCCTAAGAAAGGGAATATATCTTAGTCATCTTTAGTCAATAGTTGTATTTTAGAAAACAAGTTTGTGAATGATAAACAACGGCGATAAATAAACGAGCAATATAAAACGTTCACTTTCTCAACTACTTGAATATCTTCAATGCCTACTAATATTGTGAATTTCTGGAAGATATCATTCCAGCCATTCACAATATTAGTAGTCAACATCTCTAGAACGTTGATGTCCGTAATAATCCAGTGGAAATGGAATTCCTTTGAATCTATTCGCAGCCGTTCAGTTATTTAGCTACCGGAGGAAATATTCGTCGGATAATTCCTTCGTCGGACGTATTGAGAATCTAATTTATCGTGTTGAGAATATCTGACTTTTTGTAGATCTTCATCGTTATTGGTATTCTTGTCAGCTTGCGTGTTACTAGGAAGATTAAAGGAAAACGAAATAAGATCTTACATAGGACCAACTAAAATAGCTCTTTATTCCCATTTCCCTGTAGTAAAAGTCTCTTCTTGTTCTGTTTTTCGAGCAATCCTTTATTTTGGGTTGGCGTACCTGTTACGTATTTTCCTTCTATACCAATATCTCCTTTTCCTGTCTTCGGTATTGTTCATCGTGTCGTTGAGCTCCTTGATTTATGAGTCGAGCTACACAATAACTAAAAAATGCTTTCATTGGCTGGACAAGTCTACTCAAATCTTTGTGGTTCTTTCTTGAAAAGACTATCTCAGACAATATCTACATAGTCCTCATGTGAATTGACCAAGGTTATGTCTGGACCTTAAAAGAGACACAGTCCTCTAAGTTTGTTTCGGCTGTTTCTTCTCAGAGTAGTCAGCTACGAGACACCGGCCTCATCTACTTTAAAAAAAGACGATGTGCAAAAGTGTTTTGTAATAAACTATTTGCAAAATGGACATCATTTGTCATTCTCAATCAGCTGACATCTCGGAGATTTTCTTGTTATCTTTTTACTTGTTACCCTTTACATTCATGATGATTTTCCTAACTGTACTTTGAATGGACAGTGAAAATATTCTATATCATTTTGTAACCCATCACCGTTAACCGCAAGTAACGCGATCTAACATACGTTTCCTAATATTTGAAAGCCATAGCGGTGGCGACACGGTCGGCTACTCCGGACAATACCCAAAGGGTGCCACCTGGCAGCGTCGCAGCAACGGTGCGTGCCCACGACTGGTGGTATATTACCATAGGCACGGGAAGTTGCTGATCGATTGCCGTTTTAATCGGAAACGTGCTGTTAGTACGGGCTCTCTTTCTTTCTGTGTTGTTCCGGCTTTTGTTTATTTAATAGGTACACAATTGATGAGAGTCAGGTGGACAGAATCGACAACTGTATAATAATATTATGCCTATCCTAACAATTGCAGTATAAATATAGTGTCTTACATGCGTTCACCTGCAACTGTTTGGGTTCAAATCTTCAAAACTACGTATTCAATATCAAAATCATATTTTTTATTTTACATTCTTAGGTACGTGAGCACTTATAAAACGTCTAAAGATAGATGCTCCGTTATGGGTTGGTCAATAGAGCCCGCAAAGAGGAGAAGGAGGATTCAAGATTTCAAGGAGATTCTTGCCGGTTCTTGTACATAAGAAGAACCGGCAAGAAACTCCTTAGTTACCCGTTTAAAAATATTTGGTTACACAGTGATATTCTGTTATAGGAGGAGCTCATGGCTAAATAATAACAGCCACTCGGGTCGATCTATAGGTTAAGCCGAGCTTGCCTAGCTTGGTATGTGGATGGTTGACCACCCATTACATAGGTACTGAGTTTCCTCTCCGTGCCTCGGTAAGCTCGTTAGGCAGTTGGTCCCGGATGTCATTTGTATATCTTTGACATCGTTACAGGAAGTCAGTGACCTAAAAAGTCTGACAACCAGTCTTATCAAGGGGTATCGTACTAACTGTCAGTCACAGTCTTTACATGTCATCATCATCAGCCTATTAATGTTCCCACTGCTGGGACACAGGCCTCCTCTCTATGAGAGGGAATGGGCTATATAATCCACCACGTGGGCCCAGTGCGGATTGGTAGATGTTACATGTCTTCGAATTTTGTGGTTCTAGGACATGCCGGTTTCCTCACGATGTTTTCCTTCACCGTTTTGAGAGCAGTGGTGATGAAATAAATTACACAAAGTAATGCGCCTGACTGGGTTCGAACCCACGACTTACTGTTCGTAAGTCGCGGCCGCCACCACTGGGCCACCGCTGCTCCGCTGCTGTCGTTACATGTAAAATACTGGTATTCAGCTGCATCCAGTTAGACTGGAAGCCGACCCCAACATAGTTGGGAAAGGGCTAGGTAGGTGATGAGTGATATTCTGTTACAGCAGTATGGGGGGGCAGCGCAGGCCTTACTTACTTGGAAGGGGTCCACAAGGACCGATGCCTGCCGGGGCTGCGGGACTGTTCGAAAAAGATAACGTGGCCCCGAAACACAAAGGGCGATGAAGGAATATGGATGGGTTTTAGACAGTAAAAGTCTGACACTCCCTCCTGCTCCGCCCAGACCGTGATCATCCCCCATCCAAAAAAAAAAATTGGCCTTACCTACTTCACAAAAACGTACAACAAGATAGGATTTAGTGTCGTTCTTATTTAACGACTACAATATTGTTGTCTATTTTACCATTATTTTTCAAATTAATATTTGCTTCCAACAAACAACTAATCCAATATACACGTTATCATTTATTAACTTCCATAAAAATGATCTAATCGTCTATTACCGAACTTGATACCTATATCGTTTCGATGACACATATAATTATAATAGTATTATTGAAAGTTCATCCATGTGTTTTTAAACTAGTAGCTACAATGGTGTGGAGTGACACACATCAAGTAATAATATAATTACTTCCACAGTGTTTCATTTGACCCAGTTATCGGTATTATTAATAGTCCTCCATGTATATCTATCGATCATTGCCACCCGGGCATTGGCATGAAGCCGTAACACACCACATATTTTCAAATCCATCTGTTAGTACATCAGTAGACATTGCGTGAGTGCGTCTCAGTAGTCGCACGCTCTTATTTCTACCTGAAAAATGTTGTGATTTGTTGGAAATAGCCTTTATGGGGTTATGATAAAGTCTATTGTGACGGCAGAGTTTAGTTTGTTGCCAGTCTCGCCTAATTACTCGACGGTGACGAATGGAAGCGCGGTAGCGTGCGAAATTCCTATGAAATCTTTAATGCTCACTGTTTCAGTCCATAGTCTAGTGTAACGCTTTCAACTTGTTGTACCTGTACTGCCGTGAAAACTTCAGTTGTGTGCTAATTTCGTGGTCCATTCTCTTCAGTGCATTGTTCTGTAATCGGATTTTGGGCTTGTGCCTTTCTTTACTTTCAGGTATGTCACTCCATGTTTTGATTGCGTAACATCTCAATATTCAACTTACTATGTTTCATTGACTCTAACTACAGTTGCTGCTAATAAAATCTTACGATTTTCCTGATTTCGAAAGGAAACTTTCAAACTTACGTCTTGTATGGAAATGTTAGTATTGGAGATAAATATCCTACTACTGTTGTATTATGCCGTTGCACGTGGATTCTGCGGCTTTGTTAAAGGATTTTATAACAAATACAATACCTGGAATTATTCATTGTTTGTTTTAATCCTCGTGATCTGAGGCACGTGTTCGGGAGTTTGCTTCTGCAAAGTCCATTTATTTATGTAAGTATACAGAAAACTAACGTCTTTGTTTTGTCTACAAGGAAAAAATAATTTTATTTTGTCTACATACAACCAAAGTAGTCCAGTCACATTTTCAATCATCGACCAAATAATATTAATCACATTTATTACCATGGTGTCTGGAAAAAAATCAGTGTGACTTAGACAGCCAGGTGTAAATTTTACAAAACTGTTAATCACCTAATCTATCATCACCTTTCCAACGATAATTTACCTCCAGCTAAGCGCCACCGTCTCATAACTCAAGCGCCATACTTTATCTACATCCAATAAACTATCAGACACGTATTTACTAAAGCATTGCACCTTATGAAGGCCATTAGTCCTTTATCACGTTATTGCAAGTGTCATTACGGGGACTCGTTAGTCATATGCCAGTGACATCGACCGGCTGACGGGCGACGGCTAGCTTTGAGGGGCCTAATAGATTGCCTTGTGCAGCCCCGTCTCATGTGATCATCTCTTGTAATGTGGAGTTTGTTGTGACGATGTATGGGGCCTTTGATAGGGTTTTTTTAAGGCATGAATTTGAATGAACATTAAGTTAGATTTTTTATTTATCAATTGTGATTGAATGCTGGATCACTATGTAAACTATTAATAGACTACTATGATTTAAATTTGTTTAGCTGCTTTGGATATCAATACCCTCAATCATCGGCCTATAATTTCTGTTTATTTTATTTAGTTTTGTATTTCTTTCCGTTTTGTTTTGTTTTTATTTCTTGTTCATCAAGTCCGTTTTAGACGTATTTGTCTTAAGAAAAATGTGTTTCAATTCTTGTATAATGCCTGTTCCGAACTTTGTGAACTATGAACAACTGGTGGTTTACAAAAATGTTAAATACTTGAGATCAATTTCTATTAAGGTGGTAATAGTATAATGTGAGAATAAGCCTTTTGAGAAAATAAACCGCTCTTGTAAAGACGTGTGCTAATCACATAATGCGGATAAAGACAGAAGCCGTATCAATATCTCCAATGCCAATTTAAACGTTATAACAACGTCGGAAGAGTAAGATAATTTGATATTAATTGTACAATTTGCTAATCTTCTGATAAAATTCGATACAGGATTTTGTTATCATTTTAATACACATTGATATACAATTTCCAAGGTCGATTTTCTATTTATTTTACAAAACAGCTGTCATATTACAGACGACATTTTATCAACTCCAAAATCCTCGACATACTTAATTTAACATTTTCCTTGACAAAATTACTTATTGAAACATCTGTATGAATATTAATTTACCCTCTAACTAACCCATTTTCTTTTCTATTTCCAGGTAACGCTCAACTTTATGTAAAACAGCGAGGCGTCGCTTTTCCGTAAGTTTTCTTTAATAACTGGTAACCGGTTGGAAGAAAAGCTAGTTGATTTGAATATTGATTGCAGCTGCATAACTTATGTAAATTTTCTAATAGGCGCTTAGGTACATGGTTATAAGATAAAACTATGATGATATTGAATATTGTCTTTACTATCATTTAAGGCCCTTCTAACCCTAAAATTTGCAACTCTATTTGTGGTAGTTCAAACTTCGTTTGAAATACTGATAGAATAAAGTTTGAATCATCTTGCACTACAAAGCGGTTGTTACGTCAGTCACAACACACAACAATAGTGCGAAATGAGTGTTTTTTTTGCGATTTCAACAAATCTATTGATTGGACTAAAAAAATAAAACACATAAGACCTACTTTATAGTTGGTTCAGTTAGTATGCAAGGTTTCATGATCTGATTTGAAGTACTTTTTGAATACCAGCGGTTTATTGCTCGATTTGGAGGTAACTTTGGAATTTTTTCTATCGAGAAAAGTTCATGGAATCGTGTTTTCGTCACACATAGTACCTAGCATTAATCCTCAACTTTACCATATATTTATTTCAAAAAGAAGAAAAGCTTTTTTGAATCACTATTGGTGATCATCATTTGTCTAGACTTTTCCCAACTATGTTGTGGTCGGCTTCCAGTCTAACCCGAGTAAAAGAAGAAAAAGAGTACCTTTTGTACTTAAAATGGATGGTAGGAATTTTATCATTCACGCGTTGAAAGATATTTTCAGCACGAGTGTGGATTAAGGAGGCTTTGTCGTAGTAGCCTATTATCATCAGAATATCGAATGCGTTTTTGGTGAATCATTAATTGAGGCTGTTTGTTTTACTTGTATACTCAATAGTTGTAATTTATACCGACCCAGGGTCCAGATCCGAATATACAGACGAAACGTTAGAGAGTAGGGCCTCTAAAACATTTAGCTACGACCATTTAATGTAAAACAAACGCAGCGTTACATTAACATAATAAATTATTCGATTTCGAGTATTGCGCAAGACGTTTTCCAACAATATATCATACTTTGCAATATCCTAGAAAGGCACTCGCCGCCTCCAGACTCGTTTAACATAAATATTTGCAATTAAAATTAAGCTTCACCACCCTATCCGTGCTATTATTCAAATTGCACGCCACAGGAGACCTCAGAAAGTTTCAAATTAATTAAGAGGGCCATAAGACGGCCCGTTAAGGAAATAACAATGAAGGTAGCCCCTTAGCCCCTTAACTTAGGCATTATTTATAGCAGGCCTGAGGACTATTACAGTTGCTCCCTGTCATCATCTTCAGGGTTTTGTGGCTACCCCTTTCGCATGCTTTCACAAACTGCAATCCTCCGGTGCATATTCATTTATCAGTTGTAAATGGTTGTCGCTGTGATGGCGATAATTTCCCGGGGGGAGATGAAATAGCAGGTCATTAAAGACGATGTTTAAAGTAATTATTATTGTCATAATTTTGTTGAATTGTTCTGTTTTATAATTTAAAGTTGTGATAGCTAGGGCAGGAATACTTTTTGTTTATGATTTACTTCATTTTTTTATTAAAAACGCCCTCTTATATTCAAGAGGCTTCACATCCCTGTAATAGTTGAAACATTATTAGCTGATTATGCTAATAAAAGAATAGTAACATTAAGCACTACTTGCTCAAGTTTTCCCTCTAACTAATACCGCGTGTGGTGTACGCAACTCAATTTTCCGCAAAACAAACACTATTATTAAAAAAACCATATCGAAATATTTACACTAGTTCCCGTTAAATACAACGTCGCGATACCTGGAACTCGCGTACAGAGAATTCCAATCAATAAATTTCAAGTGTGCGATATTTTCAATAGCGCGACACGTAACAAATCAGTGCTCACAATAGGAATTCTTGCTGAATCTATTGTGCACAATGCACATTTTCACACCGCCTCACGGGAACCTATTCTGTACAAGGTTACTCGATAAGGTCGTAAAGAAAATGGTGATTCGGTAGTTACCTATTGTCAGTTTCGTAAGTTATGTCACGTTTTATAGCTTCGATGGAAACTTGCAGTCAATTGATTTGGTATGGTAAAGTGTTGTTTGTTTTGTTGAAATTGATTCGAACTGTTGAAATTTTTCGCAGCAGCAGTTCCAGACTTTTGAGATTTTTGTTTGAACAGTGACAGATACTCATACATAGTTGCCAGTACTATTAATAAAGGTTCAGTTACACCAGTACGAACAATTGCGGCTCCCGATCCTGAGAGCTCCATACAAATACTGAAGTATCTCTTCATAGTTTTATTAGTTTTAAGTTTATCTTGCTGCGTCCTAAACAAGTTCGGCGGGCTTATTATGTATCTTGCAGAAGCGTAGCGATAGCAAAAATTGCGCAATAATTGCTCTCTGATCGCAAATCCGTATTATGTACCAGCAATAACAAAACGATAGCAAACCAGCGATGGTGCTGCCTCTGTGGAGCAATATGTAAACTAAAAGTGCATGGATTGTTGCTGATTAACGGTTATTTCGTATTACGTATGGTTTTTGACAGCAAAGCGATAGCGATCGGCAGACAAATTTGACTGTCAGATAGCAATTACCTTTTCCCTAGATGTTGATCGATTGCTTAACGCTCTCTGATTGTTTCAGACATTTATTTTTATACATTAGTCCAATAAATTAGTATTTTATCAAACATTTATTAAAATCTAGTATCTCCGCCGTATCGCGTGTGTTAATTTACAATAACTAGTGTGTTTTCATTGTGATCGTGAAGATTGAATTTAATAAGGATGGCTCGTGCTGTTCTCTTGCTTGAAGCACTTGAGGCTGAAGCCAGAAGAATTGAAAGCCGTAACACAGCACGGTTGCGGCGAAGCCTTCGAGATGAAGCCAATGCTTTGAACTTATCTGATGTTGAGTTCAAAGCTCACTACCGACTCACGAAAGAGCTGTTTCAGGGTTTGTGCAATGAGATTAGACCATTAATGGCGCAAACGAGGAGGAGAACAAAAGTTAGTGTAGAATGTAAAGTAAGTATTAAACAAACATTGTTTTACTGTAGGGTACCGCTGTACCTTACCTATTAACGTAGGTATTTTAATAATGTTGTGATATTACAGGTTTTAACAGCACTCTCATTCTATGCTACGGGGTCTTATCAAAAACCTGTGGGCATGAGCTATATGCATGGGCTCAGCCAACCCAGTGTATCCATAGCTGTAAAAGAGGTGACAATTGCTCTGAATACACTTAATATTTTAACAAAGTACCTATATAAGGTTCCCTCAAACACAACAAGAAAGAAACACAATCATAAATGGGTAAGAGGCCACCTGTATAAATAAAAGTAGAAAGTATTAATTATGTAAGTGACTTTGATTACATTATAATCAAAGGTCATGTTAAGTGTATGTTTATGCGATTGTTTGTATTTTAATATTTACTTATTCTTTTTAGGTTTTCAAACAAATTTGGATTTCCTGGTTGCATCGGCTGTATTGATTGTACTCATGTAGCTTTAATTCAACCAACAGAACATGCAGAAAGGTTTTTTAATAGAAAACATTACCATTCCAGGAATGTACAAATAGTAAGTCCAACAAAGATTCTGAAATCCCAGTATAATAAATAATTATTACTTATTTGAAAAGTAATATCCAGTCACAGTGCAACTTAATTATGCCATAATGTTTATATTTTTAGATATGTGATAGTGATTTAAATATAATCAATATTGATGCATCATTTGGTGGAGCTACACATGATGCCTATATTTGGAGAAATTGTGAGATACAGGAGCATCTCCAACAGCTTCAAAATAGAGGAGAGACTATCTGGCTGCTAGGTAACCTATCATAAAGTTATTTTTTTACTTGTTCAATATTTGTAGGCGAAGCACAGTAATGCGAGCTTTATTTTTAGTAAATAAGTATGTACCTATGTAGCAGTTAAGTATCTTTGTAGCAATTAAGTACTTATGTAGTAGTTAGGTATTTGGTAACAGTAGAAAAATAACACGTGCAGACTGATTTGATGCATAGTTTGTTAGATAATAGGATAGTTGCAATAGAGTAATAGCATAAGGATTGTCTGAATGTTCACGTTATGTAAGATATATGCTATTAATGTATAATACAACTTATCTATAGGTAAAATTATCGTTATTAGGAATAATTGTACCATTATGTAACCTTATATAGCATCAATAGGACCACTGTATCCTAAGATATCATTTATTAAGTATATAAACAGTAACATCACGTAGAAAGGGACTAGTGCCTTGGGCGAGTCCATTTGTAATTAGGGCACAGGGGTGAAGAGCGGGACGCGCGGGGCGGGGTGCCACCGGCTTACGCGCTACCGTATGGTGAACTGGCGGGGGTAACAGTGCGAGCCCACCGCTACCTGCGCTTACGCGCACGGATATAAATAAGGCGCCCCCAGGCGCATTAAAGTCATCATTCGACGTTCGGCTGCCGTAGCGTGCACACGTACGCTCCGCACTGTCGTCTGCTCCCGATCTCGCCTCGCCGCCGTCGCTGCTACTTCGTAGCGCCGCTGCCCGCCGAGCTCCGCCTGCCAAGTCGTGGTACTACTTCAGTCTTTGCCTTGCGCTCTGACTGAGTGGTGCTGCGCCGTTTCGAGTCAGCTACTCGTAGTTGATTCGATTCGAAAACTGTCTTTTTCAAGACAACCACCTTAACAGGTCAAACGTTCTCGCGTTTTTTGCCCCTTCAGGGAAAATCCACAATTTTCTGTGGTTCTTGGTGGAAACCTCACGGTGCCAACGAAGCCAAGAGGGTGGTGACCCAATTCTACCCGCCAAACCCCTTCAGGGCAAGGCATCCCATTGGAGTCGAGAGCTAGGACCTTGGCCTTGGGGGCTTCCCTCGTCAAACCTAGTCTCTGGTTTCGTTCACAGCGACACACCTAGTGTCGGTTGGGAGTGTCTACCCCTTCGCACTAGAGCCCCTTGCGGGACTAGGGCCCTGTCGCCCAATAAGATTGGCGGCAGGTTTACAAGCTTAGGGCACACCTTAAGTACTCACCTCCCTGCGTCACCAGCAGGGAGACAAACACATCCCCGGGTTATCCCACCTGGGGAGTTAGGATTAGGCTTAGCCTAGGTCTTCAGGCCCTTCAGGCCATTCAGACAGCAGTGTAGCTGGCGAGTTTGTTTGTGTTTTTCTTCTCGCCAGTATAGCACTAGGAAAAACTCAAGGGTGGGTTCGTTTTTAAGGGAGCTGTCTGCCCGGGGGGTATACGTTTACGTATCTCCTCGGGACTAGCGTAGGTTATGAACCTTAGGTCCCCATAGGATTTTCGCCATAATTATGGCTCCGCTAATTAAACCGACGATGTTAGCTCAGCTGAGGATCCTCCTCAATGAGCTGATGTCCGATGAGAGTCCCCACGTTAGGGCTAAATATGACGCGCTCTTAGAGCCTTTAAAAAACGAGTGGCAATACAAGCCCCAGTCAAGCAACGGCTCGGAGGACAGCGAAAGCACACCTCAGCCCGAGCTTGTAGATTTCAGCGATGCGCTGGAATCTACCCCCCCGGCTCCAGTTCCAATGGAAGCCACGCCCGTTCAATCCCCAGAGGATAATATTATTACCCCGTCACTTAATGACACTGAGATGGAAGTTTCCCACTCAGACGATGCCTCGGCCTCAGAGTCCGACTCCTCCCCCTCCTCATCCTCCGAAGACGATTATCAAATCGTCGGAAAGGGAAAGAGGAAAAAGGGTAAATCCCCCTCGGCTTCTTCCTCAAAGAAGCCAGCCATTATCAGCGCTCTTCCGCCCCAGTCTCAGTCGACTGCAGGCCCCTCTCAGAGCCGCCCCCTAAGCCCAATGGCCGTAGCCACCCCGGCTGACGCCACCCCCGATTCCGCCACTCAGGCACCTAAGAAACACCGTCCTCCGCCCCTATTCATCCATGATAAGGGTAAATGGACGGAAGTTTCGAAGACGTGTAACGAACGTCGTATAAACTACATTAATGCCCGTGCCGTAGAGCAGGGCATTAAAGTTATGACAGCAACCCCCAATGATTACCGGGAGCTCTCCAAGCTCCTCAAAAACAGGGGTATTAGGTATCACACCCACACCCCCCAGGACGAAACCCCTACCAGGGTAGTAGTCAAAAATATCCCGATTGAGATCTCCCCTCAGGAGATTAAGGACGACCTCTTGGCTCAAAACATCCCAGTAGCCGAGGTCCACCGCATGCACCGTAGGGTCGGAGGTCGCTCAAATTCCTCGCCCTACAACATGGTGCTCGTTGTTTGTGACCGCGTGGAAGGGCACCATCCCATCCACAAAATCTCAAAGATTTGCGGTCTCTCAGGCCTCCGTATTGAGAAGCCTGTAAAGACCGGAGTCATGACTCAGTGTCATCGTTGCCAGCTGTACGGCCACGCGCAACGTAACTGTTTCGGACAACCCAGATGCGTCAAGTGTCTGGGGGACCACGGCACTGCCGAGTGCCCTCGCCCTAAAGACCGTACTTTGTGCACTGAGCCTCCGAGCTGTGTACTGTGCGGTGAGTCTGGCCATCCCGCCAATTACCGCGGATGCCCCAAGGCTCCCAAATCTTCCGCCCCCAAATTGGCCCAGCGCGCCAATAATAGGCAACTGAGGGAATGCCCCTCCCTTGTCAGTCAGCTCCCCAGCTATCTAGGACCCCAGCGCCCCAGCCCGTGGAATTCTTTAAACCACCAGGCGCACTTCCCGGCTCTGAGGCCCCATCAAGCACCTGCCCCTCAGGCAATCCCACCCCTGATGGCACTGCCTGCCACGCCGCCCCCCAATCCTAACCCCACTGCCCAGCAGGCCGCTCCTATAGCGCCTTCCCCTCCAGCGCCCTCAGCGCCTCGCCCTCCAGCGCCTTCAGCGCCCCTACCCCCGGCGCCCGTAGCGCCTCGCCCCATCGCGCCCACTGATCCTCGTCGCCCACCGCCTTCAGCGCCACGACACTTGACAAAGATGCCCCCGACGCACTTTGCCCCGTTCACTTTCGCGGCCCCTACTCCCCCTCCCGTGAACTACCATCATCATCTCGATCCCTATGACCCGGTCAGAGTCCTTGGTAGTACCTTCGCGGTATTCCACTCCCCGCGTGCCATTCAGATGACGCGCGATACCATTGCATGCAACGGTGACATGAGACTGCTAGTCCAAGTCTACAATGCGTACCCAGACGTTGCGCAGGCCCTCAGAAACCTCCCCCACAACCGAGCCTATAATGGATAAAGTCCCCCCCAGTAGGTTCAAACCGAAATCCCTTAAAATAGGGACTTTCAACGCCAATGGTCTTACGACCCAACGTGATGAGATCGCCACTTTCCTCCGCGACCATCAACTAGACATCCTATTAGTGCAAGAGACATTTTTAAAACCCCATCAGAGAGACCCGAATATTGCCAACTATCGGTTAGTTCGCAATGACAGGTCTCACTGCCACAGAGGGGGTACTCTTGTTTACTATAAATCTAGTCTGTACTGCATCCCCATAGCCCCTCCCCCCGTTTCCTGTTTTGAAGTCTCAGTCTGTCGGCTGGGCATGACAGGTCATCAATCCATCACTATTATCTCGGCTTACCTTCCACCTGCCAGTACCAACTTAACCGCCGCGACGATTAACGCTTCCGTTAAAGATGACCTCACTGTCCTCCTCAATCTGAGTGACTCCGTCCTTCTGGCGGGGGATCTCAACGCGAAACACCCCGCGTGGAATAGTCGCTTAGAAACCCACAGAGGCAAGATTTTATACGATCTTTGCTCCACCCTTAACTTCGATGTCATTGCCCCAATGCATCCCACTCATTTCCCTCACAACGTAAATCATAGCCCTGACGTGCTAGACGTCGCGCTTCTGAAGAATGTAAACTTGCGGTTACATTCTATAGAAGCGCTTGACGAACTCAACTCTGACCATAGACCAGTTATCATAGAACTCGCTCCTAGGACAGGTCCCTATGACCCCACTAGCCCTCCCTCCACTAAAACTATCACGGACTGGAGGAAAGTAAGCGATTTGCTGAAATCCACCGAGTCCCCTCACTTAGACCAGATCCCCGACAACATCGAAACTGTAGCCGACGCGGAGGCCGCGATCAGCTTATTCACAGAACACGTACAATCAGTCCTGAACGATTGTTCAAGGGAAGTTCCGGCGGATGATTACCGCTGGAAACTCCCGGATGATGTGCGTGATCTTGTGACTGAGAAGAACGCGGCCGTCCGTGCCTACAGCTCTTTTCCCTGCGCCGCTAACAAAGCTTTTATGCGCCGCTTACAACGCAAAGTAAGCGGATGCATCAAAAAGCTGCGTGAGGAGCGCTGGGACAAGATGCTCGGTGAACTCGAACCGACCCATACGGCTTTCTGGGACTTGCAGAGGAAACTTCGTTCCACTGAAGTCGCCGCTATGCCTCCTCTCATTCGTTCCGACAACACCGTCGCTTTTGATGACGACGACAAAGCCGAGTGCCTAGCCGACAGCCTAGAGTCCCAATGCTCCCCCAGTACCCTGCCAGTAGACATAGCTCACCTCACAAAGGTGGATGCTGAAGTTGAACGCAGAACCTCACTACCGCCCGTCGAAGACCCTGATGATCCCATTCCCCCAGTCACTCCAGACGAGGTAGAGGACATCATAAAAGGTCTCAAATCTAGAAAAGCCCCTGGCTCTGATGGAATCACCAATAGGGTGTTCAAACTTTTCTCCCCCGCTCTTATAGTGTTATTGACCGCTATCTTCAATAGCGCCTTAACTAACAACATCTTCCCACAATCGTGGAAACAGGCTACCGTTATTGGTATTCCCAAACCGGGCAAGCCTAAGTCTTCTCCGAGTAGTTACCGCCCCATTAGTCTCCTCAATGTCATAGGCAAAATCTACGAGAGGCTTATTTATAAGCGTCTCAAAGACTACGCCGAGGCAAAGAGTTTAATTCCAAAGGAGCAGTTTGGATTTAGATCCCAACACTCTTGTGTCCAACAAGTGCATCGCATTGTCGAGCACATCAGCGCCCGCTTTCAGCGAGGCCTGATGACCGGTGCCTTGTTCTTCGATATCGCGAAAGCATTCGACAAGGTCTGGCACAACGGGCTGATATACAAGCTATACCAGCTCGGTGTGCCCGATCGTCTCGTGCTCATCCTTCGTGACTTTCTGTCAAACCGCACATTTCGATA
Source organism: Xestia xanthographa (assembly GCA_905147715.2). Taxonomy (NCBI): domain Eukaryota; kingdom Metazoa; phylum Arthropoda; class Insecta; order Lepidoptera; family Noctuidae; genus Xestia; species Xestia xanthographa. The sequence continues at coordinate 11,394,116 of LR990657.1, read as the reverse complement.
CCGTATCGAAGGTGCACTCTCAGCCCCTCATCCGATCCGCGCCGGTGTCCCTCAGGGATCGGTGATCTCCCCACTAGCATTCACGCTGTACACCAGCGACATCCCCAAGAGTGCAGCGTCCGAGCTAGCACTCTTCGCCGACGACACGGCCATTTTTTACTCCGGTAGAACTCCCGCTAGTATTACTCGCATTCTCCAGAAGTCCGCAAACGCCTTAGGCGATTGGTTCCGGAAATGGAGAATCGAGGTCAATCCCGACAAGAGCCAGGCGGTACTTTTCTCAAGCCCCCGACAACTCTTCCCCGATACCCCCAGTCCGATCACCATGCTTGGCAAGCCGATCCCTTGGGCGAAGCGAGCCAAGTACTTGGGTGTTATCCTAGACCGACGTCTTAACTTTAGTGAGCACATAAAGACGGTGCGTTCGCGTGCCGCCTTTGCTCTCGGTAGGCTTCACTACATTCTGAACGCACGTAGCAAATTGTCACTTAAGTGCAAATTGCGTATTTACACCGCGTGCATCAGGCCTATCATGACTTTCGCATGTCCCGTTTTTGCGCACACCAAACCCTACCATCTTCATAAGATGCAGACCCTCCAGAATAGGTTCTTGCGAAAGGCCACAGGTGCCCCACCTTACGTTAGGAATGAGCAACTCCATGTTGATCTCAAAATCCCCACCATGATGCAGTACATGAAACGTCTGACCAAGGGCTTTTTCGATTCAGCCGAAAAACACCCTAATCCGCTGATCTCCTCAGCAGCCAGTTATGCCCCCTCTAACATATCTAGGATTCGTAGACCCAGACTTACCCTTGTCACTCCCGATGACCCCATCACCCTTTATCAAGAGAGCTGTAGGGAAACGAGTACACTACGTAGGTACAAATACAAAAACCGATTTAAACCGCGAATCCGGTCCCGCCGGCGTGGACCCCCGCGACCCCCCATTAACGTCACTGCACGACCCCAGCCCGACATGCTCGATGAGCCAATTAATGATCCGACCCAGCCTGTTGTTGTCCCTTGCTGCCCTCTTGTCAATGACCCACTAAGCCGAGGCCCGAACCCCACAGGGGGTGCCCTTAGTGACGGTTCATTTAATGTGTAATTCCTGTTAGTTTGTAAGCCCTGGCTGGGGGCCTTAAAGTAATTTTTGGCCACCACAGGATTGTCCGGTTAAGCAGTCAAGCAACCGTCTAGAGTTGCAACTGCGAGTGGTCCCTCCTAAAAAAAAAAAAAAAAAAAAAAAAAAAACGCATTAAAGTTAGTCTTCTCACATCCTCCGTTCTCGTAACATCTATGTACTAGTTGTTACCCTGCGCCGCGAAGTAGTCAAAGTTTTAATAGTTTAAGTCTGCATTATAATTTTATTCGTGAAAAGTCTTGTGTAAATAGTACCAGTAAATAATTGTGACTCAGTTAGTTTTAAGATATCCGCTTTAATTGTGTGTAAAACTGATTTGGTGTAAATATAGTGTTTTTAAAGTTGATATCAGTGTTGTGTTATTTATTCCACATCCTCGTAAAGGGAACAGCGTCACCCCCGACCTACCTGATCCTATTTCGGTGTCGCATCGCCGACAATATTTATGTAGCGTATTTGCAATTTTTATTTTAAGTATTCACAAGAATTTAAGCACAGTTTTTATTCAATGTTGTCTTTAAATACAGATCTATAAATAATACAAACTAAGTTAATTTTATATGTAGTACATTCAATTAACAGTGCAATTTTAATATTTCAGGTGATTCTGGATATCCGCTGAGACCATGGCTTTTAACTCCAATTGTTCACGCTGAACCTGGTAGTGCAAATGAGCATTATACAAATGTCCACTGTAGCACCAGAAATACTGTAGAACGCTGCATAGGGGTTTTAAAAGCACGTTGGCGATGTTTACTGGCACATAGAGTTTTGCATTATGATCATCATATGGTGGCTATGATCATAAATGCCTGTGCTGTATTGCATAACATCTGCAACAAACATCGGCTGCCAGTACCACAGTTGCCAAATGTGGATGCTGAAGGAGATCTCAACAACCAAGTCATACCGCAACCACAGCAGGATGTAGGTGCTGTTGTTGAGCAACAGCTTCTAGCTAGAGGCCGACAACAAAGAGATCGCATTGTCCAAAGATTGTGGTTAGCTAGGAGGCTTTAATATTGATTTATTTGTTATGTTGGGTGTGTCAAAAACAATTATTATATGTGCTTGACTCTGTGTGTGTAAGTGAAGTGATAGACAATAAGTTAGCAAATAAGTAATGAGTACAGTGTAGAAATGTTTTGTTGATATGGTGTTTTATTGATGTTCTAAAATGAAGGTTGTAAAAACAATAAAAGCAACGGAAATTATGAATTATTTTTTTATTGAATTTTATTTTAGTTTCAATCTGGCCGAGCTGCCAGTCCACTGCTCAGCTGACGCACAACCTCCACCATGGTATTAAGCACCTCTAACTGCCTTCGAGACGTCTCAGCATTTAAAAGAGACGCCTCAGCAATCTTCCTAGCAGCCTCTGCGATTATGAGAGCAGCATCTGCCATCTTATTTTCTGCCTGCACTCTATTCCTCTCTAATTCCATGACCCAATCTGGGTCGATTCTGGTTTGTGATCCTGTAATAAGTATTATCATAACATCATCACAATATCAAATAGATAGCAGAGTTGTACACTTGTATAGTTATGTTCATTGTTCCCATACAATAAAGGGTGAACTTATTACCATTTACTGGTCATAACTGGACTACAACTCCCCAGCTAAATATCCCAATAACATTCTGTCCAACCTAGGACCTCTTGAGATTGATTGATATAGAAGACCAATGAGGCAATAAACATAATTCATTATTACATTGAAAACTGATTGATTTGTAGATCATTGTTTATAGACATCAAATAGAATCCATAATGTTGATATACATACTATTTGTTAGACTGGGTCTATTTTGTCGGCGAGGACGATCTGGCAGGTGTCTGGCAGGCTGATCTTGAGCCACTACTCCTGAAAAATATGATTTGGTTAGTAAAAATCTTCCCTACAATAAATCTAATAGAATGTTCACTTATTCATATAGGTATTCTAGCTATTATTACCCTGATTTCTCTCAGGCACTTGTTGTACTTCTACTTCTGGTGCTTCTGGGCTGTCAACAGGCACAGGAAGTTCTGCAGTGTCTGTAAGTATGTAAGAAGTAATGATAAGTATGGTATGGGTATGGTTAAACATATTAATCTAATCTATGTACACCTTGTACACAAGTATATTATTAGAAGTGCTAATTGTGTATTATAACTAGTGCATAAAATGAAATTATGCATTTAAATGATAAAATAGATTAAAGACTTACCTGATATAATAACTTCTTCTGACACCACAATGTCCTCTGGTGGCACTGGAGCACTAACAGCCACTTCAGGTTGAATGTTCTAAAAACCAAAAATTGTTGTTAGAAGGTGCATATTCATTCAGTTTATAAATATTTTTACATTTTATTAAGTGACTTACAAATACAGGAACTCTATGTTCATGGTCACCATACACCGCTCGTTCCCCGATGATGTCCAAGATTTTTTTGTCAATCTCAGACAGATCCTCTTGTGTACTTGGACCACCACCAGTAGCTAGAGCATCCTGCCTTCGTCTAGTTAGTCTGGTCTTGGATTTAAATTTTAAATCTGACCAGTACTATAAAATAAAAATAAAATACATTTAGTACATCTATCAATTAGAGCTTTTATGAGCATGCAGTAATTGGAAACCGTTTAAAAACATAAAAATTAAACACCCTATTTACCTTTTTCCACCGTTCTCCCGTCTTCGTTGAACCAGAGCCAAAGGAATTGAGCCTCAAGGCAAGATCGTTCCACTGCTTGTCAACTGTTTCTTTTGATCTTGCTCCAAGGCCAATACCTTTGGCTAAAGCAGTATGCCCAGCCAGAAACTCGAGGAGTTCATCCATTTGTTCATTGGACACTCTATTTGCCATTTTATACTGAAAGAGAATGTTTAATTAGGCACTGCTACTGCAAAACTTTTACTTGTATGCAATAAGTATAAAACATTTAAACTTACTAGTTGTTGAGATGAGAACAGCCGAATATTGCTTGGAATCCAAATAAACACTGATTTCGTGCACTTGAAACCATCTTAAAACCGACGCCAAGCTATTTTTGGTAAATTTCAAGTGGATAATAAGTTTTTTCAACGTGTAAACAAAACTTTTGTCACATCTGTTTGACATTTGATTAGTACCAGTGATTGCTACTAAATGGTTTGTAGCGCTAGTATCGTTGCGATAAATGCATACTAGCAAACGGCGAGCGATTAGCAATCGGTTTATATATAATACCGCAATAAGCGATTGATCGCGCGATGATTGCGCGATAGCTGCGCAATTTTTGCTGATCGCTATTTCATACGTAATAAGCCCGCGGGTCATGTATTCAATTGTTTTAAGCCTAGCGTGTAACTATGTATGTGTACATTGCGCGTTAAAGGAATAATAGTCTATCCCGATTTGACTGATTATTTACTTTGTTTAAACGACAGGTACAGTCTCTCACCTTTTCTCTCAAAAGAGTAAATATTTTAGGCGTCATTTTATTATGCACATTACGTATTCACTTCACACCTCGCGAAGAAGAATATGCATAATTCCGCATAGGATGCTGACGTATCGCTTGCACTTTTTCTTTGTCGACGCGGAGCCTCCGGCGCTCCGCTGCATACCTACTACAAAATGCATTCTTCCTACAGTTTCTGCCGTCTGGCAACTTTCATACATATAATTTCAGAGAAAATTGCCTTTGAAGCCTTTACTTTAAGCGCTCATTGTCTCTCAACTTCCCCCAAGCTCCTTTTATTGAAGTTAAAAGTATGGCATTATCGTATTTCGAAAACAATAACCACATCTGTTTTATTTTCCCGTTTTTATTTTGAATACGAATAAGAGACAACATGACTTGTGTATTAATAAATTAGATTTCGTGTGTTCATATAATATCGTTTTCTTTCGAAAAGAGTGAATGAAATTGAGTAAAAACGAATGAAGAGAACGAGATGTCTTTATGGTTCTTTTATCCTTGTTCTTATAATTTCGTGAGTAAACTTTGCTAAAGGAAATGATAGCGAGTACATTTAACCGAATTGCTTTTATCACATTTATTTTGTCTTGTTTTTCCTTTGCAGTGGCGGGAAGTCGGAGACTGAAACGTTTTATTAGACGATATAAATGTGCCAATTCTTGTCCGTTTGATGTCTTATCTTCGTTTTTATTGTGAGTTTTGGTGGTTTGGCACAATATCTGACTAATAAAGTAATTATAAACGCGATTTATGCTAAGATTTCTTTTTCAAAAGTACTTACGGGATAATATCCGTGATTTTCTTTTGATTTTATGAGCTCCCGATATTTCGACGGTGTTGCAAGCATCATTATCGCGGGAATACTGAAGAGGCATGCGGGTGCGGGTTGTGCGGGTGTGGTATCGGGAGCTCATAAAATCAAAAGAAAATCAAGGATATTATCCCGTAAGTAATTTAAGTGTAGTGAAAAACCGTGAAAGTCTAAAACAGTGCATTGAAATGAGGATTTCTTAAATCTCTAGTCAAGTGTCCTTGTAAGTGCTTATCTTGCAACACACACTTTACTTGCTTTTTAGATTATATTAACTTAATCAACTCTTTGGTCTAGTGGTCGCAATCGCGGCTACTGAGCATAAGGTCCTGGGTTCGATTCTCGGGTCGGGCAAATTGTTATTGGGTTTTTCCATCAGGAATTTCTCAGTAGCAGTCACAGAGTCTGGACTTAAGCCCGGTTGATGACAATAGGCTCGCCCCTATTACATGGGACTTAAACATAACTGGCAAAACGTGGGTGTAGGTACTATTAGTGTACGTACGTACACTTACTGCATAACCCTTCGGAGATTAAAGGCGTGATAATATGTAATCACTAATCCATAGGTGCTCAATATAAAGGTTTCGCAATAACATTTGCTTGGTTCCGGTAAACGAAAACAAATGTTATAATATTATCAATAACATCACAACAAAAGTTGTCGTAACTTTTTCGAAGCTTACCTATCTCTTGTTAAACTTGTAAGTCGATGACCCTTCCGATATGGGCTAGGTAAATGATACACAGGTCGAGAGTAGGGTTGTCAAGCACTTTCTTTACGAAATAACCTTTTGGTGAGCTTGTTGACAACTTTATTGGCTCACTTTGCTATAAAATGTAGGTAAAACAATTATTAATATTTTAAGTATTTTATTTTTAAATTTTTTATCATTCCATATTGTAAATAATTATGTTTACTTTAAACTGCGCAATAACTTGGATTTGTCTGGGTGTGTTGTACGAATTGTTCGTGTTTTTTTAAATAAATAAATTAATTAGTTCAGTTCCAAATGAACTTCACCTACATACTTACCTAAAACAGTTACCTCTACCTTCTCGCGAGCCCAGCGTGATCTTTAAGTACGATTAATAAAATAGTATAATGCGCTGAATAATAGCAAAAAATATTTATAAATCAGATAATCTTTTTTATTTAAATTTATTATTTCATAAAATACACTCAAATAAAAATAAAAAGATTGGTAAGGATACATTGATATCTAGCCAGGATTAAAAATATTGAAAAATAGAACTCTTTTGTTCGATATTTTTAACGCATTGCCTACTTGGTCAGCCCTACGTGTCCTACCCACTTATCTGTCCTTTGAAGGTGATTGTGTACACTTGTCGATGTCCATGTCCAGCCAAACGTTTGAAGTTGGATCAGCGTCGTCTTATATTTCACACATTGTTGAACAAAACATAACATGGAAGTTGCGTGTGCGATGGAAAAGTATAAAAACAATCATGATTTTCTTTTTATACTGATTGTTCGCGTTTTTCTTTTTAAATGGGTAAAGAAAGTTTTTATTTGTCAGCTTTAATTGTGTAACTGTCACCTTTCGTGGTTTAACAAATCAATTTATAATTATATTATTTATTGCTAACGGAACTATTGGAAGCGCGTAATTGTATCAAAAGAATTTTACATTGAGGAATTAACGTTAAAGAAACTCCATTTCTATCAACTGTTGCAAACTCTCAGAAAATATTTATTTTTATTTTTAATAAACGCAAAAATATATAACGATTTTGGGAGCACATACATTATTTCTTAGAAGAAAAATGTAAATAGTTGAAAACACCATTAATGATTGCGTTGTTTCAAATAAAGGAAATTAAGTCCTAATTACCATAATACTTAGGACATAAGTTCCGTGGATAAAAAGTAGGATAATATGCTTCCCCCTACTCCTAAGAAAATTGTGTCGGTCCGTCTTTCAAACATCCTGTATAATATGTACTATCGAAGACACTCCTGTCTGACCACCGCTAGGCTAATTTTTGCTTGCACTCGCAACATAGAAGCGCTCTCTAGCCCCGCCCCGCTGACTTTGTATAGAAATAATGAATGAAAAAATACGGAATCGGCCGAGCGCACTGACGACGCACGCAAAACCAGAGTTATTGTTATTTTGCGCGCCGAAGTTGACGCTTTCCTAATAGGCCCAAACTTTAAGGGGGCGTGGTTCGGCGCCTCCGCATGATTTAATCGAAAAAAAAATAAAATGGTCAGGCGGAAAAGACCACGATAGTACATAATAATAATTAATTACGTAACATATCAAAAGATCTGATCTATTTTTAAATCCATTTGTCAGCCAGTCATGTGAGCTGTAAAACGCAAGTGCACAAAAAGTAGGTTAAAAAATAATGCATTTATACTCCGTGCAAGAAAATGTAGGTCACATTTATCTTGTATTGTTTATCTACTCACCATATCTCATCTTCAAATACTATGAAGGAATTCCTTTGTAATGCGTAATGACCGTTTTGTTTTTCTTCACCTAAGTGTTTTTCGGTTATTTGCGAAGCCTGAAATACCTGAATCTCTTGGTTCTTCTCATAAGTTTATCAGCCAGAATAAGAACTTCTTTCCTTTAACTACAACATAGTCACAATTGATGAACGCACGTTGCAAACGACGCATCACCACACACTGCGCTCCAAAACACAAATAACTTAAGTTGCTCAAAAAGCTGCTAATTTGAAGTGGGACTGGACTGGGCATATCTGCCGTATGCCCGACGAGCTGTGGTCCAAAAAACCACGGTGTGGTGCCCTGACATAGTCATGAAGGCGACGCGGTAGACCTAGTCTTAGATCTAAAGAGTTGGTAATCATGAGAGGCCTTTGCCCCGTAGTTTGACACAGGCTAACAGTAACAGTAATATTGTATCCAAACACACATTCGATTCTCCGGAACTTCATCCGCCTAGCTACTGTCCCATATTCATCACACGTATCACTAATTGCCTTTACTTCTCCCAGAACAAAAATATTTACATCATCGCCACCGTCTGTTATAAACACACTTTAAAAATATACTCCGCAAGGTCGCCCCGCGGTCCTTGTGTCATTCTATACTGTTGTGGTTATGCGATGCGATTGATATGCATGATGAATGGATGACACATTTTTACTGGACTCAGGTGTCGGGTAGGGTTCTTTTCTAGTATGTTGGAATACGCAGTAAAGTAGAATCTGTCAAATATAGAATCTGTCGATTGTAGAATCTGTCAAATGTAGAATCTGTCAAATTTAGAATCTGTCAAATGTAGAATATGACGTCAAAAATAGAATCTGTCAAATGTAGACTAAACGAATTATAAGGGTAGCTAATACTAAGCTTTGACGGCACGGTTGCGTGTCGCGGGTTCGATTCCCGTACGGAACAAATATTTGTATGGCCTGCAGATGGACTACAGTTGTTCCGGGTCTAGATGTTTGTGAGTTTATTTTTTTTTAAACGTACCCTCGATAGAAGATAAATATTGAAAATTTGTGGTCATTTTTTTTAATGTTGTGGGACAAAGTTTAAAAAAGCCATGGCGTGGCCACCTGTACCACTTGTGCTTGCAACAGCGCGACTACCAGCGCTGTTAATAAGCTATACTTCACCTGTGCCTGCACCAGCGCGACTACCAGCGCTGTTAATAAGCTATACTTCACCTGTGCCTGCACCAGCGCAACTACCAGCGCTGTTAATAAGCTATACTTCACCTGTGCCTGCACCAGCGCGACTACCAGCGCTGTTAATGAGCTATACTTCACCTGTGCCTGCACCAGCGCGACTACCAGCGCTGTTAATAAGCTATACTTCACCTGTGCCTGCACCAGCGCGATTACCCGCGCTGCTCCCACGCACAAGCTCCAGAAGCGGTTACTAATACTGCCACCGTCGCCGCCGCAGGGAATTGGCTAGCCGACCCTGCCGCAGCGCTCCGGGACCCTGGACCATCTACCTCCAGTCCCCACTACCTACCTCTGGAAGACCTACAGGACAGTAGTGTTCCCTAGGCGGTTCTAACCACCAACCCTAGGCGGTTCAACCGGCTTTGTCATATAAATAAATTACAATAACAAAAAAAAAAAACTAATCTTTGTAACAATGTTTGTAACGCATATTTTATATTTATCTTCTACCTAATATTAAGCACTACTTGACACTAAATGTTACAGTGGCTCAGGCACCATTTCATCACTATTTAAAAATGGTCACCGTTTAAAATGGTGATATTAAATTGATGTTAATACTCTTTGCAGTTTTCCTTCAAAGCCATGACCTAAAGAAACCATAAAAGAAAAATTCAATTTTCCACACAGCAACTCCGTACTAACGCGGCGCGGGTTCATTCACTTGCAAAGTCGCGTGCGTTCCACGGCATAATCCGTAGATCTAAGAGATTGCTGAATGGCTTCCCAACTGCATTACTGCAAATAGTTTTAAGTAGAATAAGTGGCTACTAATAGTAGTAATAGTGGTACGGCGTAGGTCTGTACCTACGCCGTACCACTATACACGTACGTAAACCATATAAATTTTTAACCGAAATCTCTGTAGATTTCGGTTAAAAATTTATATGGTTTACGTTGTTAACTTATAGAGAGCTGCAAGGGACGATCTTCAAGGTACGTTACGACTTGTCTGACTATCAGTCTTACCAGGGGTATCGTATTACCCGGAGGAGGTCAGATAAGCAGAAACTCTATGTAAAATACTGGCATTCGGCTGCATCCGGTTAGACTGGAAGCCAACCCTAACATAGTTGGGAAAAGGCAAGACAGTCGATGATGTCAACATCGTTTATGTATTTTACTAATTCCAAAATCTCTGATTGAGCTTATAAACTTTTATTTTTCGTACAGCCTTTGTTTACAAAACCGGACATAAAGAGGAAAATGGACTTTACATTCATAAACCGTATAGAAACACATTTCAGTTTTGAAATTCAAGTTCATTAAGATGTTTTGCGTTGTTCCGATAGTGAGTTTATTGCCCTATTGTACGTAATAAAGTTGTTTATGTAGTTGCTAAAGAGTTCGGGCGTTTTATGTCGTAATCTTTCATTCTGTCTAAGATTTGTAGATGGTACTTGTTTTCAGCCAGACTAATGAATGTCTTTTAACTTTCATAAGATATTTTAGTAAATAAGTATCTTCGCCAAATAGCCTAGTTTGGATCGAGTTAGCTATTTTCAATCTGACCTAATTTTCTATTGTAATGCTGCTGTAATAAACTTCATTTCAAGGTCAACCATTAATTACTTCCAGCTAGCACAAATATTTGCGTAATTCGGTGACGAAGCCTTTCCTAGAAAACTTTGACCAAATTCATGACTTTTTTTTTGTAGCTGGAGCAACGACACATAAGTATTACGTAACGCTAGGTAATGTTACTTTAAATTACTTAATGACAGAGCAATTTGCGACTTGTACTATCAAAGTCATTGTTCTCGGAATCTATTAGAGGTGTATCACACGCAATGTTTGTGAGTAACCTGAATTTGAAGTTTTCCTGAAACTTACCTAAAATGTAGTTGTTCATTCAGTTTCCTTATGTTTGATGATTATACTTAATTAGGACAGATTTCTTTACTTATAACGATGGAATGTGAAGATGAAGGCTGAAGACCACAAGCGATGATATTTGTGCCATTTAGCTGTCATTCACGAACCATATTTTTTAATTACCCAGCCCTTTTGCAATAATTCAACCGTCCCTAATGAACATAGGCCTCATCATATCCTTCAACACATTATCAAGGCAATAAACAACACAATTATGTCTGTCAGTCCGTCTAAACGAATTTTCCCAAACGCCCAACAAGTGAGTCACCAGGCGCCTGTTCGCATACCTTCCCGATCCAGACTAAACCATTATATTTTATCGTTATCTAGTTTGGCCGAAAGTGATCCCACTGGCTTTCTGCCAACATCACGACAGACAAATATTTTGGGGGCAATTCATTCGGGACCAGTGTGCGCCGCCCGCGTGCCTCCACGGGCATAAATTCCACCACTATTTATATAAGGCCTAAATATAAACATTTGACTTTATTGGAACGACCAAATTGTACACGCATTTTATGCGGAAGTGGACACTTTTGATAAGCTCGGCTTTTGTGGGTTGATGTTTGAATTTGTTAGGGGTTAACATGATGGCGGATATTGTGTTGCTTGTTGCTTTGCTGGATTTGAAAGATTCCGTTTAACAGTGAGGTAACCTGTGTCCCAGCAGTCTTTCTTTATGGTGTGGTTAGTGCATAACCTCCCCGCTTAGCATGAACGCCGTGGACACGAAAGAGAATCGACAAATCTTTTGTTCATCTGTCATTGAATCGACAAAATGACAGATGAACACAAGATTTGTCGATTCTCTTTCGTGTCTACGGCGTTCATGCTAAGCGGGCTGGTGTCAGAGTTTTTATGCTGATCATGGGCTTCTGAATTGGCTTTTACATGCCGTCGAGAAATACCTCGTAGCAGCATATCACGCGGCGTATCTATCTAAAAGCAGTGGAAACTTTATTGACTGATTATGCTAAATTTTATAAATGGACTAACAGTTTACTGTGTTAGCAGAAAGATACGTTACTCGATGGTACTAATGAGTAGCAGGTTTGCGTCTCATGCAATATTGCGTTAGCATTAGCATCAAACACGTTTTTGTAAGGACCACTTTCAAGTAAAGTACGCTATAAAAACGGACAGGAACGGAAATTGCTACACCCGACAAGGACTACCTACTTATAATCTCATCATTCCTCGTTCTAGAAAATGGGACGCTCTTTAGTCACACAATAGAAATAAAATAACTGAATTGCATGTCCCTAACTGATTTAGAAAGACTCACACACAATGCTCTAGAGAAAAGCCATGCACACTTAACTGCCGTCAAATGAGCCAAGGAAAATTTATGACCAACTCAGATGGAGAAAAGTAAATAAAATAAATCTTCTCGACTACAAAATTTATTTTAGTCGACATAAGCAAATAGCATAGGTCAGCATAACACGGCTTACGTATCTTACGACACATGACATAAAACTAGCTACAAACGTACTTTTGCGAGACAATTCAGAAACTTTCACTGCATACGAAAGCGTGAAAATGCAGTGTGTATTCACGTATGCATTGCATTGCATATTCGGGCTCACGTCCTTTGAAAAGCGACGCCAGGAAAAGAGTAATGTATGGAGTCGTGCATTTTTCAGTCGTGCATTTTTCACAGAGTGTAGAGAGGGTTGTCAGTGGGCACATTGGCCACATTGCGGTGCACTATGTGCGACAAAGTCACGGAGCGGAATAAACTGTGGTATAAAACTGACGAATTGGTGACTGTGTGCCGTTTGAAGTATCATTTCGGCTGAGTGTAGTTTATTGATCTGTTGTTGTTTGAATTTGGACTTGTGATACAGAATATAACGGAAACCGACACCAACTATGTTAGGAAAAGGCTAGGCTTATAAAAATGTTGAAACACTCTTGTTTATAAGTAAGTACTGGCAGAAATAAAATCGTAAGTAGGAATGCTGTTAAATAAATTTGAGGCCATGATGGGCTTCCGTGATTCCAGACCAACGATTTTCGGAACCCCCGATTGGAATTTGACCCTTATTTAGTTGGGATGAAAACCCTATCGTAGATTAATCACTCTCATTAGTCGTTTTCTGATTCGTAATCATTCTAATTTACACACTACCAAGTAACATTACATTTTGTTACTGACCCGCCCATCTAGTTTTTGAATTTAGTTTATCTACACTTCTACACTTAATATTATAAAGAGGAAAGATTTGTATTTTTGTGTGTGTATGTTTGTAAAGAATAAACTCAAAAACTACTGCACCGATTTCAAAAATTCTTTCTCTATTAGAAAGCTACATTCACCCTGAATAACATAGGCTATATTTTATCCCCGTACTCCCACGGGAACGGGAACTACGCGGGTGAAACCGCGTGACGTCCGCTAGTTTCACATAATTACGTAAGTAGTTCCATGGTTTGTCTCGTTACAGCTTCTACAGCCAATTGGTTTGCCTCGAAACATAAGACGAAAATGTAACTCGAATGTAATATTAAAATGATGAATATTTTAGACTGAGTGCTAAGACAGCGAGTGTCCAGTGGGAATGAAGAATAGATGTCCTTTCGCCCACTACATATTCTAGTACATGAGACTCTTGTTTCCATTTAGCTTTAATGCCAGTAGCAGGCCATTTGTTATTGTGTCTGATTGTTATATTTTTATACTTTCTTTAATAATTTGTTGATGCAGCAATCCTAGTATTTTTTATATAATATCTTGAATAACAAAATGAAATGAAGTTCATTTCGGCAAGTAGATCTACTTGCCGAATTTGAGATACTCCTACATTTTTTTTAAATAAATTTATTTTAAATCTATGTTTATGCTAGAAAGAAAACAGGTACCTATCCTGGACCAGACATTATTACATATATGGTATTTATTTTGTAAGGAGGTTATTAAATCGGGTCGGGGTTTCCTATCAGACTACTCAGGAAATAAAGAGCTGAAACAAACTCAGAAATCACAGTCTCTTTTAAAGTCCAGATGTTCTTGATCTGAATCGAATAATTAGATACTTAAAGCAATCAGAACTGCAATAATTACCTTTCAGAACCAAAACTGCAAGGAAACAAACAAATGCCTGTATTAAAACATTCAGTTTATTATGTTTACTTCTCAGGATTATGCAAGATTTAACGACCGTTTATTATAGGTTATGAGAAGCAACATTTTGCTGTACTAGGAAGGAATGTCTTAATATATCCGCACTAAATTCGAGACATCGTCTCACGTCTGTAAAGCTTTATAGCTTATTATGTTAGGGTTACCATTGGCAGTTATGTCCATTAATTGACACTTTAATTTCAAGGTCTTTTTGACGTTTCTCTATTTTTTTAGATCAGCCTATTCTGTCCCACTGCTGGGCAAAGGCCTCCCCCATAGCTTTCCAATCCTGTTTACAATCTGCCCTCTCCAACCAATCCGTCAATCCGTTTCTCTGTTGAACATCGATTAAATGATTATTTTGCAATTATACGTTTTTACAAACACATTTACACGACATTTTTTTTTAATCTAGATGTGGCCAGTGTCAGTTCAATACCTAATTACAACAATGAGGCATTATAATCCAAGTGTGGTCATAATTTGGGTTCACAGCGTTATACATAAGTGCCAACTGTGAAATGCAACGAAATTAACTCATCGCGCTCACTCGCGTGTTTCACAGTCGCGAGATGACGAATAAGCATTTGTGGCTTGACTCTCGTGTTTAATAAAACAAAAAACTAAATAGTAAATAAATATATAAACAATTATATAATTTAATAATAATGAAAATAGTTTTAAAAAAATCATAATAATTGTCTAGATTTTTCTACATTACTGCATTACATAAATAAAAAATACTAATATAATATATTATACCTACAGATCTAATTAATTATTAAAATATGTATAAATATTCTAAATTATATACCCGATTTAACACATCTAATTATTTATAATAAAACTACATATTGAATTGCTACTAAGCCCTCTTTCTCTCTCCTAATGTTGGTGTGCCCGACAGGGTCCATATTGATCTTTTATTTTATAACACCATCTTTGTAATACTTATGGAACGCAATTAACAATTGAGTATTGAGTATTTGGATAAACATTTTAACAGTGAACAGGTGTACCAAGGGATCTACGTTTTGACTTAACACTCACCAGAGGTAGGATTAAAATTGCAGCCTCCATTTGCGGTTGAGGGGACGAGTGGGAACATTCTAAATTCCTTGAATCCTGCCGCGGTCAGCTTGAGTCGGCTTCAAATGGATATAGAAGCCACAAAATCCGGATGGCTCTCTTCTATAGACATAATAGAAAAGTTTCATGACTGCCAACAAAAAGACTTAAAATTACTCAAGACTGGAAGTGGCAAAACTTTCGACCAATAAGTCGTAAATAGTGTATTTGTGTGATACAAAACTGTTAATTCTTCTTGTTCGTGTCGCTGAGAAGAATAGCACAAGAATCTTTCTTTTTTAGGGTTCCGTACCCAAAGGGTAAAAACGGAACCCTATTACTAAGACTTCGCTGTCTGTCCGTCTGTCCGACTGTCCGTCTGTCCGTCTGTCTGTCACCAGGCTGTATCTCATGAACCGTGACAGCTAGACAGTTGAAATTTTCACAGATGATGGGTATTTCGGTGTTGCCGCTATAACAACAAATACTAAAAACAGAATAAAATTAATATTTAAGGGGGGCTCCCATGCCGCCGCGGGAGACGCCCCGGGCGTCGGGGGCCACCACCACGTAGCCCCCGGCCACCGTAGGCGCGGGCCTGTGGACGGTGAGCTATGGGCTAGCTCGCCGTCCGTCCGTCTTATGACGACAGGCCGTGTCGACGGCGCGTTCGTGTTCCACGCGCGCCTCAAAGAGAGTCAGCAAAAAGGAAGGGGTCCGTAAGGACCGATGCCTGCCGGGGTTGCGGGACTATTCGAAAGAGATACCGTGGCCCCGGAACACAAAGGGCGATGAAGGAACATGGATGGGTTTTAGTCAGTAAAAGTCTGACACTCCCTCCTGCTCCGCCCAGAGCGGGAAGGGTTATTGATGATTTCCCATCCGAAAAAAAAAAAAAAAAAAAAAAAAAAAAAGGGGGCTCCCATACAACAAACGTGATTTTTTTATAATAATTGGTACGGAACCCTTCGTGCGCGAGTCCGACTCGCACTTGGCCGGTTTTTTGTATCTGCCTGTATGGGAACCTAACACTAAGACAAGATAACACACACATACATAACATAACATAACATCACGTCTGTAATCCCCGAAAAGTAAGGCAGAGGTGTACCTAATATTATAAGTAGTACACCCCCATTTCGCCAGTTATATATTTTGTAAGTCCCATCAACCGGGCACTAATCTAGACTCCGTGGCTGCTACTGAGAAATAGGGTAGACGACAAAAAAAATCTAATTAGTCCGTCAGTTAGATTATCAAAAAATATTTGACCCGTGTTTTTTCTTTTGTTACGTAAACCAAAATTGACGAAGATATGACGCTTTTAAAATTCTCAATACGTCACGCCTTGGTATAATTTTTAGCTAGTTCTGACGTCACGAGCCCCCACTCCCGAGTTTTGATGCGTTTTATCTTTGTCAATCAATATTTATTGATTTACAAAACAAAAAATATGTGTCCATTATTTTCCAATACTCTAACTGACGGACTAAATAGATTTGCAATTTTTTGATGCTGTCGTCATGCCTATTCCAGATGGAAAAAACCAAAGAATGGGAATCGAAACCAAGACCTTATACTCAACTGTCAAGCTTGCACCGATTAGGCTAACAAGGCAGCAAAGCAACGTGGCAATAATAAAAGATTACTAGAAACTTATTCACTTACACAATCGTGCACAAGAACTACAACGCTTACAATAATTCAGGGAGGTTGACAACCCTAACATATCGATATACAATGAACCACATTTTATAGTCATCTAGTTTATGATGTCATAAAAATCATTTTAGCTTTTTCGGAACAAATCGTATTTGTGGCGACGAACTCACCTTGTTTTTATTGGTTCATTGGATCTTCCCCTAGTTCTAGATATTGATTTATTGACTAGCTTAGACACAAATACGTACTGTAAACTAGAAAAGGTGTATACTTCGTGAATCATCGTCTATCTTCGTAAATACGAATGCGTGATGATGAGGTTTGTTAAAGAGCTGTTACAAACAGAAAAGACTTTGATCTATATTATGTACTAGCATATGCCCACGGCTTCGCCCTCGTGGAGGTCGGTTATTATCCCACGAGATCACACTACCGGGATAAAAGTGTCCCATGTGTTAATCCAGGTTATAAACTATCTGTGTGCTAAATTTCATCCAAATACGGTCTGTAGTTTTTGCGTGAAAGAGTATCAAACATCTATCCATCCATCCTCACAAACTTTCGCATTTATAATAAATTAGTAAGAATAGGATTACCGTGGTTAAAAACTTTTGATTATTATAAACTCCTTTCATGGTGCCCCAGTGGTGGCGGCCGCGACTTACGAACAGTAAGTCGTGGGTTCGAACACAGACAGGCGCATTACTTTGTGTAATTTATTTCATCACCACTGCTCTCAAAACGGTGAAGGAAAACATCGTGAGGAAACCGGCATGTCCTAGAACCAAAAAATTCGAAGACGTGACATCTACCAATCCGCACTGGGCCCGCGTGGTGAATTACAGCCCATTCCCTCTCATAGAGAAGAGGCCTGTGTCCCAGCAGTGGGAACATTAATAGGCTGATGATGATGATGGTGGCTTTAAATAAAATTTCTGCAGGATTGTCGAAGAGGTGGTTAGGAAAAAACACCTAGGGATTACCCATTATTACCCAATGACCAGCAAAATCGGAGACAAAATCCAGTGGTCATTTCCAGAAAAAAAACGACCTAAATTGAAACACGGAAAAAGTCCTATATCATCTAATCACTTCCCATGGGTGTCGTAAAACGCGGGTAAGCGATCAGATCGGCAGCATCCCCTTGTGTATGAATAACAACTTATTACGATAACCAATATGGCTGTCAGGCTCGATAATTAGGATCAGATCCCTTAGGATTGCTGATGCCGTTCTTGTGTCCACCAAAATTGTTTAGGAGTACGTTTTCATGATAATATCAATATCAACAAATTTTCATCCCCTTTTAATATTATTTAAACCCGAATAACTGTAACGAAAATAGCTATACTCTTTTTTTTTCTGAAGATTTCCTACTCTTCAGAAAAAAAAATACGGTTCAGGCTGTGCATTGTCTGTCAGGCAATTAATTTAATCCTATTATTTTTATAAAGTAGGTTTAAGAAGCTGATGAAAAGAAACCGTCAATTCCTAACCCTCCAATTAAACATAACTCCAATAATCATTCCGAATTCTATCGCACAAAACAGCAACCACATAATATCTACACAAAATCCCCCAAAATTACGAGAACCTCTATCAAAGCAATTCGGCTCGTTGCCCATTAGCCGAGAAAAGGTAAAACGTACATTTCATTAAGTCAACGTACTTTTAAACCACTTGGATCCACAATCCAGCCAGTCTATTCAACCCAAAGCCTATTAGAGTACACCTTAAAACATCCGCACATGTGCCCTTTCCCTAAGTCTTGCGAAAACATGAGCCATGAAGCTTTTAGATACGCCTTATTGGGAAGAAAAACACTTGAACTAATTTGAACGAGGGACGAATGGTTGGTTTAGTTAATTGATTTGATGGCAAATAAATAGATACTCTGGTTTATACATATATTCAGTACACACGGTAAACGTAGAATAGATTAGCCAATGGTAGTTTGATAAAAAGGCTGACAAACACTTATTCAAAAAAATATTCAAGAAAAGATCAATAACGTTACAAATGGCTTCAATTATTAATAACTAGCGGACGTCACGCGGTTTCACCCGCGTAGTTCCCGTTCCCGTGGGAGTACGGTGATAAAATATAGCCTATACGGATTCGGAAGAATCCCTCTAAGTAATGGTAAAAGAAATTTTGAAATCGGTCCAGTAGTTTTTGAGCCTATTCAATACAAACATACAAAAATACAAAGGTTTCCTCTTTATAATATTAGTATAGATTTTATGTAATTGAACAAAAAAATCGATTTATCGATCTCAATGCTTTAAAAAAGCGTCAAAACGTAGAGACTGGTACGCAATAAAATAAAGCCATTTCACCATTCAGTAGGCACATTTTCAACAAAAAACATAATGAGAGCATTTCCTCCACACGATTGTTTCGTACTCTATGTCCTCTAAGAAAGCCGGGGATTTGTCGGGGGTTGATAATGAATCCCCTCACAGTACATCTCGCAAAGGAAATGACTGCAAAGTGTTTTTCTATTCTCCTAGTAACGGTGGGGCGGAGTGTTTCTAGTTGAACGACGATTTGTATGGGTAAATGGTAGAAAGATGACGTATTATTGAAATTGTATAGGTACTGTATTAACAACACTAATAACAGACCAAATACGTCAGCTGATGAATGGTAAAGGAAAATAGACCATCTTCCCTATACATTTGACTGCAAGATGGTAAAACACCTTAATCAATCAAGTCGGCCTACCGTAGTCCACTGCTGGACATAGGCCTCTCCCCAATCTACAGCAGCCAGTTTACCCAACTACGTACAAATATTGATCTATGAATTCGGAATATCTGGCAAAGTTACTAATAGTCAGCATGATTGCATGGGTAATAAAAATAATATTCTTACTGAATATCTTCATAAATATTAATATTCTTAAATCCGAATCAAAAACCAAACCCAGATATTCTCTAACTTTCATAAACAACTTTCCACAGCTAATCAGTAAACAGGTCACAACTCCCAAAGATACGAGCGAATAAATTCAAATTCCGTTCTAAATCCTTTGTCACATCAGAATCTCTTCATCCAAGAAAGGTAAGGATTGAGGAAGCGAAGACATTACGGGTGTGCAGTGACGCTGAACGCTTTATGTAGTGTGAAGCATTGACGCTGCCTTGGGGGACACCCCTTCGGTCTTCAGACATCTGCCTTGGAAACGTATTAATCTTCGTTCGGAAAAGGTTCTTCGCCCTTAAAGTTTTGTTGGTCAAGAGGCGAAAGTTACAGGTCATGTTTTTTCTTGGGTTGTAAATAACTTTGATTTGGAGTGAAGGACGGGTTTGTGTGTTTGTTGTTTTTTTTTTTTAAGGAAAATTCAGAGATTTTGATGAGGTTTTGTCAAATAAATACTACCTAAGAAGAGAATGTAGAACTTAATTGTAATAAATATTTATCAAAAAGAATGCCTTATGCTTTATTTCCACTAAGCGGCATCTAATTATTTTTGAAAATCCAACAAACGAAAATTTAAGAAACGAAAACAGTGAAATAGAAGCAATATGCAAAACACTCGTACCATGTGCAAATATTTTTACAGATGACAAAGTATTTGGTATTAATTTCGTAATAGTTAAAGGCAAATGTTAGTCCCATGATTACAACAGTTGTTCTTTTAAAACTCATAGCAAATTAGAAATTAAGGCTAATATACATTGTATGACGCAAGGCAGTTTGATCAATCAAATTGGGCCACGTTAATCCGTGCGTTATCTCGCATTTGACCCAGTTGTGACAATGGCCGATTGTCCCGTTTGTTTATCACATGAAATCAATAACATGCTTCTTGTAATAATAGAGAAATTCATGTTGATTTCCTGGAAAATACATACAAAGCAGACATATGATAAGATCAAGCCCATTGGCTGGAATCTAAATCTGCAATTTTCAATTACGTATTTAGATCTGAATTATTGTGTCTTTAACTTGTTTTGTCTTTCTCTTGCCTTGTGTGTAAATTCTTTCGTTTATACTACAGCTGGATCCGAACAACTAATACATCATTATAAATGTCGTCTTAATAAATAATTATTTTGTTTCTTTCAAAGTCAAGTAATTTATCCATACAATGTCTCTTCTAGTAATCAACGTATAATTTATGTCTTTATTCAGGAAGCGTTGACTTTGATGTTGCCACTACGACTGGCAATTTAACAGGAACATGTTAGTTGAATGTCAAATCAACGGAAACATCGGGTTGTTGTTCAGTTGGATTTATGATATCTCTTAACGTTGTCTTTACTTTATCAGCTGTTATAGGTGACAATCCGTGCGCGTGAGTGTCATTGGCGAAAATTTAAAAAATAAATTTATTTCAAAACGTCCTCCTCTATTTCACCTCTTTAAAAAAGGGATGAATGTTTGAAATGATTCTTTAGTGTTCACTTTCGTTATTATCTTGAGCAAAATTAAATGGTTCGTCCATTCCAACGTTTTTCGTTTCAAATCTTTGCGTTGTCCGGCTATGAGTCTTTTCTTAGGCCTTCCTCTCTCACTCTATCCATTAAAATTCATAACCATCTTTTTTTTCTTGTGAGTCAATTGAATAATTTTATTATACCATCTTTGATAAATCTTATCCTCTGATCCGACTTCTCTTTATTAAGAAAGAGAAAATAGCTCCTAAAATCAAGTCAGTTGACTGTGATCCGTCCGACCGTCTGTCTGACCGTCTGTGTCAGTTACACAGCCTATAGTTAATTATTTTTCGGCTTTTGCAGTCCGATTCAAGATACCAATACCATTAACCATTAGAGATCGTTTCGTAAATTCAATCTCAACACCCGTTTAATACCCATTAGAAATAGCTAAATATACCCGCTCTCCTAACGCTGCAAGAGAAACCGTCGAAACTAATTCAGAAACACCACCATTAACACAAACGGCTTCACTAGCCAACTGCGAGCTTTAACCAACACCTCCCTCGTATGGCAGTATTTCTTTAATCAGTTCAGAGTAGGAATAGCTCCAGTACAGGTACAGGCTCTGGTCTAACAATAGGACTATTCACTATAAATCTAAGTTTAAGCATTTCTCTAAAATTCCTGTAAACGGTACCATTCGCTACATAAAACACTTAATCGGCTATTAAAGGTACTTGTATAGTTTCTATCCCGCCTTTGACCATGTTTGCGGTAAATTCAGGTATGATATGATTTATGTGACGTCACTAAATTTTACCGGGGGCGTATTCCCTGTGGCGTTTGAGAAAAATTCTCTTTATAATGGAGCTTGGAGTCTGTAAGCATACCGTATGTTTCGTATGGTTCGATACGGTTTAATTTAGGAGGTTGATGCTGGATTTTTATTTAATATCTGGTTTATTGGTCGGAATTTGAAATAGTTTGTCAATTTAATGTTGATGGCAAAGAAGAACGGTCATTTACTTGTATTACCTTTGTATAAAGAAAACCACAAGATGATACCAAATGATCTTTCCCTCGGAAATAAAAAAAGCCAGGATTTACAGGATAGGCGAAACTTGCTATTATTTTGGGCGTAAAAAAAATCACGAAAGCAAACTTCCTCAAAATATTTTTATATTCTAACTCATATTTTCACACACATGTAATAAATTAGGAACTGTACAAACTAACTCCTTTAATGAACTACAATTTATGTCAATAACCGAAACCATATTTATAGCAACAACGTCTAGAACATTCCCAAATAGAAACCAGTATTGTAACATGTGTTCTCCGAATGTGGCTAACTATTTTAGCTTCCTAATAGTCCTATGACACAGTACAGTCAATAGCACCAATATATATACACTTTCCTAAATTTAAAAGCAATTTTCGCGAAAATAACGACCGTAACTTGTAGATAGGATCTTTTTCAACAAAATACGAGTTCCAGAATACTATGTTCGTAACAACATGAAATTTCAATCAGAACGGTCGGAGAAAAACACTTTTAAAAGTTGATAAGTGTAAACATGTTGGTGCTCGTGACTGTACACAGATGTTAGCTATCTAATCTAGATTTCTATACGTTCCCAGGATGCGTACGAAATGGGAATGTTTGTTTAGTATACTAAAATCTCTCGACTACTGAAACTGCAATATCTACCCAAGCACTAAATAGACTATTATAATACGTAACCCAAAGCCTAAACCACGTTAGGGTTGTTTTTAATTAAACGATGCCGGCGTCACGTGCTACCTAATGCATAAACCTTATAAATAGCGAGCGATAAAGCGCAATGCGCGCCGAATTTCAATGACCGTTATAATAAATAATTTGAAATTAGAATTTTAGAAGGAAATCGTTTTTTTAAGAATCTTCCTGATTACTGTTCTCTGATGTGCATTTGTTTTCTTTTATGGAATTGGGTATTTGAGTTTCCGTTGGGATTTTGAAACTGCTTTTGGTCATTTTAAACAATTCGTGGTTCTTCGCAAGCAAACGTGTTTAAAATGTTTTCCACGTTCATGTCTTATTTCTTCCCCTTTTTAAACAAAGAAAATAATGCAAACCAAAATGCAATGCAAACTCATATTAAAAACTTAAAGAAAATCTCCCAACTGAAGAAACAGACTGTTCCTATTGAAAAATATAACCCACAAACATAATATAAAGCCAATAAATACTTTACAGTAGGAGCATAATGCGAAGGCGACGTACATACAGCGTAAGCAAAGTGTAGTGGACCGGAGAGCTCCGCAGTGTGGTTTGGAAGAAATTTTAATAAAGTGAATGGGCTCTCAGTGCTTTTAGAATTTACTTCGAAAATTTTCATATTTCCTCGCTTGCTTGTATTCGTTGAAGCTTTTGGTGAAAAGTTTTACAATAAAAATGGATGTCCAAGATAAAATCAGCATACAACGAAGTTGGTAAAGATTTCGCTAGTGGATTTACTTAGTTTAATTCATGAACCCATTGTAACAATGTGATAAACACCTGATTGATAAGATACCTTTAGAAGTCTCTCACGGAAACGAATAAAAAATATGCGTACAAAAATAAATGATCTGTGAAACTTTATTTTATGAAAGAGCTAAACTTTTAAGAGTTTGCAATAAAGTTGTAAAGCTTTTCATACTGGAGTTTATTCAGGAAATATCACAAGTACTACTAGACATTTCCAATAAAATAAAACCAAGTAAAACCTTTAAATCACAACCTCAATATCATTGAGTAAAAAGCGTAGACGAAGAAGATGCAGTACCGAGTCGTCAAGTACTTATTGCATCAATAAAATGCACCGTAAATGCTTCAAGCGTATCCCAGACCAATTCTCAAGCATTTGGACTTAACAATTTTACTACCGCAACCTTTGAGAACTCTATTTTTATAACTGTAGGAGCTGAATTTATTTGCGATGACTGCAGTATAGATTTTGCAGAGGAAGCTCTCGGTCTAGGCAAGGAAGCGAAGTTTTCAAGGAAGGATTTCCTCGTAACTCAACTATAATTCCATCTTTCATACGCAGTATTCAATATTATGAAGGGAATTGGTAGACAGTGTCTTTGATGAGTTTTCTTGTGTTAATAACTTTGTTTTTGAAAATGAATGGAAATAATTATGAAAAGTCGTTAAACATGATGACGATGTTATAGATGATGTTGATTTTAAAATATAGATGTGAGTCTGAGCAAGGAACTATTGCTATAGCTGTTCAAGCTACATAGACAGTACTTCCACCTCATCCATAATCAATGTTGTGAACAGAAAGTTAATTAAATCTAACCACAACTGCTCATATAAATAATCATAATACAACTACCCACGTCTCAATTACGAAACAGAATTACAGAGAGATATTATTACTATGAGACGGAGACACAATAATGAAATAGAAAGCAAACAGGACTATTAAAGCATGTCTGAGTCTTTCCGAGAACACCCAATTATTTCCGTTATTCCTCAACATAGTTAAGCTTTACGTAAGAGGGTATTATATCATATGGAGTAATGTTTATTTTTGTATCTGCTTTGTTTCTCTGGGAATGTGTTTTTATTCTTTTTCGGTCCTATTGCTACTTTAACATAATCTTCTGCTGAATCATTTTCTAAATTAACCACTTTATTCATTAGCCTTTTTGTATCCGTGTTGCCCGTTTCTGTTGCAGATAATTTCATAACTGCGTTTTCTTTCATTGGTTTCCGTGGCTTTCTCTTACGAAATCAACAACATTATTACCATGATTCGCACTTCTGTTTCACTGTCCTGTGTCTGTGTGGTTGTGTTGTTTATCCTTTTCAAGTAGGTATGTCAGAAATTTTTATGTTTAACAAAATCCTCCTCTCCTAAACTAAACCCTATTCAGTGTAAAAAAAGAGATTTAAACTTCAGTTGTCAGACTACGTATAGCCTGACAGTTATCCCTTATAAACCCTTTTACATTCTCCCAAAACACCATTTTCCTCCAACTTTAAATTCAAAAAACAATCTCCCCATGATATATGGAGCGGCAAACATGACGCCCGCTCTCAACGTAGCGGTTCTAAAGGCGTGGCAAACAAATAGCTGTAATCAAGTCGTCGGGGCTACGCTCAGCAAGCTCAGTAACGCTCAGCCACCACATACACCTCGTAACGGTCGTACAAAAGACTGTACATATATGAAAACTGTTACACTTCCTTCATAGATTATTGTAACACCCGTTAGTACCGTTTGTGCAGTGTGTTTTATTATGAACTGTTATGATATTTTGTGCTTTAGCTGTACTTTGGAACTGTCAAGCAAGTAGACTGTGATGATTTCCTGTTAGGTTTTCTTCGAATATATTCTTGCATTTTTGTCATTCTTCTTACTTTTTTATATCTACAGATAACATTTAATTTTCATCCTCACCATTATTGACAGCCTTGTCCCTTCTCTCTCCAGTCTGTTGTACTTTGAAGAGGTTCAATTGACTGTAACGAATGCGATTATTGCATTTTCCTGCTCCCTTAAGTTTGTGTGCTTTACTTCAAAAGAAAAGCTAGTAACATCTTTAGTCTTACAGCGCGGTTTAAAAACACTTTTTCTGATAGTATAAAATTTGTTGCAATATTAATAACTTTCTTACTCCTTCTGTGTTATCTGTAATCTATATTTCATCAACTAATAACTTTTTATGATGGGTGGGTTTATATGATCAATATTATAATATCTTCCTATAGATAACCTGCCGCCAATGTTCAAATTGCGGGATCTTAGAGATCTAGGAGAATTCCGTCTGTTGCTCGACAAGACGCATTCATCAAATTAGTTCACAACCGAGTAACAATCTCTGGCACGCTTACTCCTAGAGGACAATAACATCAACTAATATTACAGTACATCCAAAAATTAGTTCAAACTACGACATCACATTTCAGTAATGTACTATCAACTGCACGTGCTAGTACCAATTTGTCATTGAAAACGCTTCTATGTGGTAGCAGCAAAGACGGTTCTCGTAGTTTAAGTGACGTGCAGTTGATTTTACTAAAGACGTTTTGACACTCCTGGCATTGGCAATGGCATACGAAGGTGTTGCGACGTGCCAACTGCCAGCTTGTAACCCGAGCGGTGCCAAATACCCGCAATAATTGTACACTTGACATTGTTGATGATGTGTAGTTGTGGCATTAGAATCTAATTAGACTTGTATTGTTTTCGATGTTTTGTTGGGGTCTATTTGACTTCCAAATAAATAACTTAAATGGTAGGTAAACTATCTAACTATGTAACCGCAAACAATACCCTTCCCAAAAACTGAACAATGTTAAATGCAGTGACGAACTTATTCATTATCATTATTAGCATAAGGTTCTCCTGTTCTCATGTGGCTTTAGGTCATTTTTGAGAGTAAATATCTTTAAAACTGGGTAACTAAAAATTCAGAATCTTGGTGCAGTAGTGTCAATGAAATAGAACACCATCGACACATCCTAAACCTCGTTCAAGACCTATCATTGTCAGAATTGCTAACTAACTGCGTAGGAAACTAATGCTGGACTAGCTAGGCAAATTGGCGGTCTTGTATCGAGACTTGGACTAACGCTAAGATTGTTTCATGATTGTTTCATCCTTAAGGGCCTATACTACCTCAAATGGCTTAGCATGATCCTCCGTTACGCCTAAAATACTGCAGCATTAATTTTGAAATAAATATATGGTAAAGTTGAGTATT
This sequence comes from Xestia xanthographa, assembly GCA_905147715.2. Lineage (NCBI taxonomy): Eukaryota > Metazoa > Arthropoda > Insecta > Lepidoptera > Noctuidae > Xestia > Xestia xanthographa. The sequence goes on along the minus strand of LR990657.1, from coordinate 11,367,146 downwards.
AATGTTAGGTCTTATGTTTGGCGAAGACACGATTTCATAAAATTTTCTCGATGGAAAAAAATCCAAAAGTTACCTCCAAATCGAACAATAAACCGCTGGTATTCAAAAAGTACTTCAAATTAGATCATGAAACTTTGCATACTAACTGAACTAACTATAAAGCAGATCTTATGTTTTTCATTTTTTCCAAAAGACGAAAATTTGATTTTATAAAGAATAAAAACCACTCATTTCGCACTATTCGGCCGCAGTGACTGACGTAACAACCGCTTTGTAGTGCAAGCTGATTAGAACTTTATTCTAACAGTATTACAAACGAAGTTTGAACCACCACAAATATAGTTGCTAATCTGAGGTAGTATAGGCTCTTAAGAAGATGGACGTTTTGGCAAACTTTTTGAACAATATCAATACGATTTTTTTATTCTACTTATTTTTAGCATGTACTTGACGCCTTTAAAACGTATCCATCAGATGTTTCTCATTCTGAACATTCAACTAAATGCTTTGCAAAACTTTCACGTTGAACATTATTTAACATCGCGACGTGGACACGCGTTGGAATTTAATTTAATGACTCTTCTGCTAACGTTGCAACCATAAGCACAATTTATTTTATGCTTGAAGCTAGCTAAATAGAAAAAAAATTAAAAGCTCAAGAAGATTAATAAAAAAAAAACTAATTTAATTAACTCGTAATTTATTAAACAATCCTAGAGTTGCAAGCCTCTAAAATAAACAGAGGTAAACTTCTAAAGCGGGCTTCCAAAGAACATTTATATTCACTAAATTAATGTAAACACGGAGATTTAAACGAGACTCTCATTACATATTAACCAAAGCAGGGATGTTCCATTTTGCTTTCCTTTGATCTTCCCTCCTTGCCTCTAAGCCTAAGGATTAAGAAGCACTGACGAGCTGACTTTTGTATAATTATTCGCTTTATCAGCTAAAAAATCACTTTGGAAGATAAAGGAGGTCGTGTTACTTCAATTAAAGAGGACAACCCTAGCAATGCAACGGGACTTTTTGGAGAAAACAAATGAGCGATGGTTTTTTGTTTCGGAAATGCGAGACAGTTGTATAGTCTGCGCCAGATAAGTAAGAATTAAAGGTCATTGCTCTTTCCTTAATTTCTCCAGCGTCGATAGCGCCAAAAGCGTATATTTTTTGCAACCAACCGCCTCCGACCGCGGTAACGATTTGCGAATTTTTCGCAAAAATTCGCCATTCTATAAAAACACTTGACGATCGCAAACTACAAGAGATATAGCTATATAAACTCCACAATGAATAGCTGAATAGATATGGAACCTATTTAACCACAAATAAAGATAAATAATTATAATTTGATACCCTAAAAATAATGTAGAACTTGATTCACACCGATAAAAACGGTCATTTCGCTAATAAATTATTAATTTGTGGTTAAACTATTAACTTTTTTACTATTTTTTAATATTTAAAAATAAACTAGATTATATTACCTTTCCAATAAGACCTTAATCTCATTAATAGCTTATTAGCATCATATCAAAATAATTATATGAAACTAGGTACTCACTGTTTGTTTACATCTGGAACTAAAGTTGTCAGTCGCTGTTTGGACGAAAAAACACACAAAACTACTTGTTTTTTGGTGTAGATAGTTGAGCAATCTAATCACCTCACTAATTAAACACTAGTTTTCCTATTTCACACACGTTTTAATCACTAAATCACGTATTTCTTCACACTACACAATCACTGTAGGTACATATAACTACTGCATTTTCACAGGCGAAATACTGCAATTTTGCGATTCGGAACCTAATTTGTGTTCTCGTAATACGATAATACAACTTCTCACGAACATTTTAAGGTATAACACTGCATTCCAATAACAAATACGTAACTCGTAATTACTTGAAGTGTGACACTAACGCTAAAACGATGACGCAAAAAATGGCGCGCTCCGTTGACGTAAGTTTGTTACTTCATTGTGACACTTGTTGACGGATTATATCTATGGTTTTTGGTATGGAGTTGAGGAATATTGTAGAGATGGGAAGTAAATCAGCCTATTCACGAATAAAGCACGTTTAGTCGATTATTAAATGATTAATTGACGGGGTATTTTATAAATGTTAATGGGGAATTAAGGTACCCGGACGCGGTTAGGGGTACGCACCTCCTGGGTATGTAGGGTACCTGGACGCTGGAAGGTGGTTATGAATCATTTTTTATTACTAGAAAAAGTCAAGGATCACGATAAAGGTCGTTTCGGGACAAGTTTATGTAATTATTTCTGTTTTCGGAATTATGTATTTGAATAAATGTATGCGGGTTAATGACCTTTATTTCCTACTTATTTGGCGTAGTCTATGGAGCTTTCCAATTTCAAAAAGGCTTTTGTCCGTACTTTTCAACCGACTACGGCAAAGCAAAAAAGTAGGGTAGTGATTTTAGCTATCTATGTAGGCTTGTAACATTATTGTTAACTAAACCTACTAACTAACCACATCGGTGCCGATTCCCTTATTTATAAACTAAACCAAATTTAAGTTCAGTGCATCTTTTTCTTTCTATTTCATTAAGAAAAGGACAGAAGATAAATTTTAGTTATGTTCTGTTAAATTAATTAGCGCCATACAAGTTTTAGACGCGATTAAAAACTTGACTACTAAAATTACATCAAATTACGTCAGGTGCTGACTAATTTGACAGGATTAAACTAATATTTATCTTCTGTCCTTTTCATAATGAAATAGAAAGAAAAAGATGCATTCAACTTAAATTTAGTTTAGTTTGTGAACAAGGGAATCGGCACCATTGTCGCATATTTCATCGTATCTTCTCGTTTAACTTATGACCGCTATTACAAAACCTGGTATAACTAATGTTCTACCCGTAATTAAAGTACACAAAGCTTGCATACATTAAAGTTATGCAAACAACATGATTAATGACCATCTGGGACAAGATGCTGCATACATTACGTCATTTGTTCCATAATTACATCTTACTTTCCTTATACAAGTGGCGATGTATACATTTAGGTGATTTTGTTTCTCGTTAAAGCTTCCTGAAGAAAGTGGAAGCCTCTGCGTCGATGAGTAGAAACTTCCCGGATAACCTTTCATTCGTATTAATAGTTGCTGGTAACCGGATAATAACTGAGTATTACCTATGATAATGTACAGTTACTGAACGGTCTCACCGGCTTGCTACCGTTACGAATAATTTTTACCTTTAGGAAGTAGTAAACACTATAACTTGTCTAGGTAAAACTGTTCAAGATCTCACAGAAGTCCTATATACTGTAGTCGTAGTAGTAATCCTGTATAGATAATTTTATTGAAAATAAAAGTCGATGTTTCTTTTGATAGGTACGTTAGCTTAAGCTGATCAACTCCACAAATAATTGGTTTAGCTTCACTTTTTTAAGAGCAATGCCGAAAACCATCAGTACGTCATACAATTCCATTATCTACCACAGCGATAAGATAACTTTATGCGAACGTCCAAACCTTGTCCGAACATACTCGTAATAAACCCATTTCCTCAAAACCAACCTCACCACACCGCATTATCTCTTTATTCTATCCGTCAACCCTCTCATATCATCATTTGGTCCTAAATTCACCTTTAGGACCATTATCTGGAGCCGTGTTATCACGCAGGCCCGGGTCATTTCGACCAGGGTTATTCCGACCCGGTGGCCGCAGACGTTAACAGGGTTAACACCGCCTTTTGTTTCGACTGGCGGCTGAGTTTGCTCGACGACTCAGCGTACATCAATTTTGGAAGCGGCCATATTTGAGCGGTGCTGAATTTTGGAGTGCGTTAATGTTTAAGCGCTGAGTTAAATAATTTGTTATGCAGTTTTTGTGGATATGCTGGAAGTTAATGTCAGAATTTTCTATTTTCTTTGTACATGATAAATATTGTTTTAAAAACCTATGAAACGTCAAAGTCATGAAAAATTAATAATATCTTAATTTCTAACTTAATAAATTGCGTTACACCAACACTTACAATAAAATACTCATGAAACTCTCAAGTTTCATGTTTTAGTTACTTCAAAATCTGGGGAAAATTCATAGAAAGACCAATAAAGTTTAAGTTTTAGTTTTATGTATTTAATTTACAGAAATACCTATACGTTATTCCGACTAGGTAGACAGACGATCTCATTGAAGTGGCCGGAAAAAAAAAATAATGCTATATATACGACTCTACAAGCCACGCAATACATAAAACCTCCTTACGAAGTCATAATTTATCAATGTTCAATTTCCACCGTTAAAATATCTAACACTAAGCCGCCAACAATTTGAAAGCACTTAAATTTCGCCGAGCTAAAACATCGTTCATATAAAGGGTGTAGTCTAAAAGCCGCTGCCGTAACATCATGGCTGTAAGAGCTTTAGTTCGGTACAGTTATAATCGCGTTAGCGAAGCACCGACGTTGTGACGTCATATAGAAACCTGACTTAACATGGTACACCTGCGGAATTACGTTATGGTTGAAATTTAATGTTGGCCAACTTGTAGGGTTTCCCGATTTTCTGTAAGCGCAATTTTCTTAGAATAATGTTATATTTTTTAATTGACTGCCTCGTTGGTCTCGTGGTCGCAAGCGCGACTGCTGACCATGGGGTCCTAGGTTTGATTCCCGAGTCGGGCAAAAAAGTTCTATTGGGTTTTTCATTAGAAATTTCTCAGTAGTAGCCTGCCCGCTTAGCATGAACGCCGTAGACACGAAAGAGACACGACAAATCTTTTATTCATCTGTCATTGAATCGACAAAATGACAGATGAACAAAAGATTTGTCGATTCTCTTTCGTGTCTACGGCGTTCATGCTAAGCGGGCTGGAGTTTGGAAGTTGGCGGTATGATACCCCTGTTTCTCGGAAAGCACGTTAAAGCGTGGGCCAGACTGTGTAAACAAGCCCTCAACACACCTCCAACATCGGTCTCCACCGGCGGTTTACAACAGCACGCACTGTTGACGCACTGTTGTAAACTGCCGGTGGAGACCGATGTGGAGGTGTGTGGAGGGCTTGTTTACAAGTCTGGCACGGGCATTAGCCGTAGGTCATGCGCCTGATCTCTCTCCGGTCGTGTCGGATTGCCATCCGACACGACCGGCACACACACACGGCATGGGAGATGGGATGACGGGCCCATGGGCTGAGATGGGACGGCAGTCCCATCGGACTATTAGAGGAAAGGGACAGAGAGTGCACCTGTACCTACGCACACACTTGTGCATGATGTCTCCCGCGCCGATGACTAATCTCCGCTATGATTGGCTGCCGTATCCGAAAACGGTCAGGAAGACTAAATATTTTTTTTTTTTGTTGGGTTTGACATGACTTTTAACATATTTATCTGCCCCAAACATATTTTCGGATTATACCCATCCAGGATTAAACCACGAAAGAGTCATGGGTTTGAAATACGCAAAACATATTTTTAAAGCAAGTAGTTCCTGTTTGCAGTCATATTATTTAGACTCGTATTATTTGTATTAAAACAGCATGTTATTAATAAAGGCAAATAGTGCGTTCTTAAGGCCGATTATGATAAAAATTCATGAAAATAGCTAAGCGAAACCTAGCATCACTTGCATGTTCATTTATAATTTAAGCTCCAATTAAATACATGACCCCGAGTAGAATTTTCACCATAAATTCTTTGTGACTGCACAAAATGACAAAAAGCACTCCAGCAATTTAACAAAACGATACGTAAGTACGGTGCATTTTTTTTTTTTTTTTTTTTTCGGTTTTTTGCTAAAGGCAGAAAACGATGGTTCAGACGCTTTTAACTGTGTTTCGTGAGAACATATTTTCACATTTAAAAATACACGAGCTGCATAAAGCACGGTAGAGCTACAGTAATTAAAAATGGATAAAATGCTATATACTTTATCGTGCGCCATTTATTTAAAACTGTCTACCTTTTTATCTGTACCAATGGACACACACACACACACACACACACACACACTACACACACATTAATATGCGGAAAACATTAATTGATTTTATGAATGAATAAATTATTAAGGGCGGATAGTGCACTAGGCACGATGCATTATCACATTAAGATTGGATACTACCTACTTAACATCGACTTAGAATTCAAATTAGTTTGAAATCTGACAATTTATTTATTACGTGGGAAGATTTCACCTTTATCATAGTTCTAAAACAACAAAACCTTCAATTAAATTCAAAATACCAATTCAATGTAACAACATCAATCACACGGAATCCGCCTGAATATGAAAAACAGATACCGCACCATTCTTTCATTTTCCAACATTTATCAAGAGGTGCCAAATTAATTACGCTATCGCACACAGATTAATAGTCAAGTGTCAAGTGTATGGCATCGGGCACAGAGTACCGACACCGAGAGAGTGGCCGTTATCGGTTCAGAGACAAGTACCCTCTTCAACGTCACTTGAGTACTGTAACTTCGCTTAGTGATACATTTACTGGTGGTTCTCGATGATAGGTCGTACGACTTAGAGCAATTTGATTGTTTGATAGGTGTGAAACAATTCAAGAAAAACAAAATCTCTTTTAAAAACACAGTCACAGTAGTTGTTTAGTCATTCCACAATACTGGCAAAGGAGAAAACCCATTTTCCCTACATCTTTGGGCCTAACGTTACTTTACGTCACAGTCGTTTTTTTTTATAAATTATTTCTTGTTTGGTCATTGCACAATACGTCGGCGTGAGCTTTGAAAAAAAAAAAAAAAAAAATTATTTAATTCAGGCAAAACGCCCCACACGTAAGATACATTTTTCACAAATATTCAAATGTAAAATTTCCAGTAAAACAAACAAATTAAAAAACACTGCTTTTTTTTACGCCTCAAAAAAACCAACCTATTGAATATACATATAACTATTGAAGCTTGCGTGGAAGATTATTCCCGAAATTGATGTTTAAAATAAGCCGGTAGTTCGGAACTCAAAAGTGTATAGAAAACTATACACGCAACAAACACACGCGCACACACGCGCTACACGCGTAAGTATGCGACAGAGTAGAGTAAAAACTCTACTCTGTCTGTTTTATAATGCTAAGAAAATCTGCTTCAAAATACCGAAACATGCAGAAACAACTAATTAATGACATTCACAAAATGAATGGAACAAAACAATATGTTCTAGTACACTCACACACACACACACATTACGCAAGTCCCGCGACGAATGCCCCAAAATTAACCGACAATTACAACGACAAAGGTAAAACGGTTCCATTCTTGAATAAATTTAAATACATTTGAATCGTGTTCCACTAGTAGGCGCGTATTCAGAACGTAAAATCCATTGAGAACACGAGACGGTGAACGACGAACCTTTGTGACAGATGCGGTGCAACCGTTCCTTTCAATAGACGTAGAAATGCGGCACAATAAAACTTGTCGCTTGCTTTGATCGCTGAATTCAAGTGAGGTTTGAACGATCATAGTATGAGTGAGGAATGTTTAATTTGAATAAATAGTGAAGTGCAGTTTGAAACGTGCGGGCGATTAGAGGTATTGGTTGGAAAACGCTGACTTTTCATTTAAGTGCTGTAAAAGTTTTGCTAAAGTTTTTAAGGCACCTTCGCGTGATTATGACATGAACCGTACTTACTATACGTGTTTTAGTCGGAACATGCAAAAAGCTTGCTTTTAAAATACACATGATTTGGCAGTTGTGATTTTGCAACTCTCAAAACTCAACTCTTTTGAGCAGGATTTCTTTTTTACGTCTCAAAGGACCTCAAACCTCAAAATACCAAATCTAAAATCTTAGGATCAAAACTAAAACCATTTAGGTACCAACAGAGCAGTCCAGACCGCACAAAATAAAACCGTAAAGCCACTCCCACTAAACTAGATAGATTACGTTGGAGAGTGTTCTGTTACTAATAAACTCTCGTTAGCCCTGTCTTAGGTTTAATGCAGCATTAGCCCCGACTTTTATCTACCGAGTCTACTCACTCCAGATTAAGTTACGGGTTTCCATTGCGAGTTGGAAAAGTTGCTTGAACGGTTCTAAACTGGAACTAGAAAACGGTAGGGTCTATAATTTTATTCTGTAAAATTGAAATATTACTTTAACGATGATTGAATAACGAAATTGGTGCAGTGTCAATCACGTGTGTGTTATCTAGAAGTTGTTTAGACATTAATATTAATGTCGATATAATTTCTATTAGGTACTAAATAAGATCAAATTGATAAAGATTTTGTTTACTCATTGCTTGCACTTTTTGAAAGTTGATTTTGATTTTGAAGATTGAAGCATGAAGCTTTAACACATTTTATTTAGAGCCCGAAGAATTGCTAAACTTAAGTGGCAGTGGGCCACATTGCTCGCAGAACGGATGGCCGATGGGGCTGAAAAGTTCTGGAGTGGCGACCGCGAACCGGAAGACGTTGCGTTGGAAGGCCTCCCACTAGGTGGACCGATGACCTAGTGAAGGTTGCGGGAATCCGCTGGATGCGAGTCGCACGGGGTCACGTAAATGTGGTGACACTTGGGGGAGGCCTATGTCAAGCAATGGACGTCTTGCGGCTGAAATGATGATGATGATGATAATACAGTAACCACACCAACTGAGCTTAAAATTATGTCTTGACTTACTGCTCGCCATCCATCCTGAGAACATAATGACGTGAGCCATGTAACCATCTTTAAATGAACCCCATTTTCTTCCTAATCCTTTAACAGATATTTTGTTAGCAGAGGCAACTTAATGTACAAAAACAACGAAACTAAATTCATCCAAACCGCTTTATTACATTAAATCAAGTGGAGTGTTCCTGCTAGCGTTGGGTTCTTTTGTATCTAAATAGCGGTACCCTAGAGGCGGTCAGTAAATGAAGAAAAACAAAAGCCTGCCCATTAGGGCTGTGCAGTGTTCCCGGCTATGACAAACAATGCGGTGTGAATGAATAGGGTTGATAGGAGGTAGAAATTAACGGATTGTCACACTGTTTTAAGCTTTCATGAATTAAAAGGAAACTTATACTGTCACCTAAGGGATAGCTTCCGTGATTGTTCATTATTTTGAACAATAACGGAATTTTTCGGGAGCTCAAAATAATGAACAATAACGGAATTTTTCGGGAGCTCAAAATATGAACAATCACGGAAGATATGAGTACAGTATAAGGATTTTCACACTAATTTACTTGGGGAAAGTGTCGCTGAAAGTTCAATCTTGGAATAAGTTTAGTCTATCATTTTGTTTTCATTTAGTGTGTATATTTGTATGGTGTAATAGGTAGAGTGACACGTCATGAATAAGTTTGTATCAAGTTGATCCTTTCTACCTTCGTAAAAGAAAACACAGTGACTTCAGAAACTTCTGAATTGTGTTTTCAGGTACGATTTAAGTAAATAAGTCATACATACTTACTTTGGCTTAATATAAATAAAACATGATGTTCGACGTTGATAAACGAAACATGACGCCTAGCCTTTTCCCAAGTTTTATTGGGGTCGGCTGTCAGTCTAACCGGATGCAGCTGAATACTAGTATTTTACATGGAGCGACTGCCTATCTGACCTCCACAACCCAGTTAGTACTGGGTAATACGATACTTCTTGGTAAGACTGGTTGTCAGACATTTTGGGCCACTGACTACCTGTAACGACTGTCAAAGATCACAAATGACATGCAGCCGGGACCAACTGCTTAACGTGCTTTCCTAGGCACGGAGGAAACTCGGTATGTAATGGGTGGTCACCCATCCACAGACCAACCTAGGCAAGTACGGCTTAACCTAAAGATCGACCCGAGCGGCTCTTATTATTGAGCCACGAGCTTCTCGTTTTACTGAAACAAAAAAATTAACCAGTTAAATTCAGCGAAACCAGTTATGGAAAATAACACTAACAATTTCATGCTATAATTAAATTTACCGGTACCCAGGTGTCAGCCCTGAACGAAAATAATATATTTTTCCCGTAGTGCGTGTACGGAATTCACATTAATCTCGTGGTTCCGCCACTTCCGACCTGTGTCCAAAAAATCTATACTTTTTGCTGTAGTAGGCACAATTGAGCTAAATTTTTGCCACGTCTGAAAAATGTTTGAGTTAACGAATATAGCGGAAAATGTTTTTAGGATTTTCGGAGTTTGTGCCCCGAAAAAGAAATGGTGGCAGAAAATTTTACAGGAAAACAATTCAGTGAAAACATTTTTTTAATATGTTCTTGCACAAAAATGAAAATGGTACCCGTTCCTAAAGACCAGATTTCCATAAGCTAATGATGCCTCTGATATCAGTCTGATAGCTAGAATATCCGATTTATTTAACCATACACTTTAGAATACCTGAAGACAAGACATTAAAGGATGATTTGATTATGACTGGGTAGACAAAACATCTTCCTAATGCCTTTGGTTAGATATTGCCAGACACACAAAAACTGCCCATTAACAGTCGTTTGAAAAACCTTCTCATAAACAACGAAGGAATCTGTACCACCTTAAATAGCTACATTATAAATAAGTATAAGTACCTATACCTATATTTATTTAAGTACCTTTCGGTTAGTAAGCATAAAAACATTGTTTGAATATTACACATCCGTCATTAGTTCGTAAAGGTGCAATTCCTATTTCCTACACATACTTAATCCTATACCTTTATTTTTACCTATTTATTTTATTTTATGTCAGTTAATTTTGTTCAAATGTATTACATACGTAAACAAATACTACTGACGACGAAACATATACACGAAAATAATGTTTAAATAAGACATGTCAAAAACGAATGCATCGAATCGCAACCACCAGAAACGAACATGATTCTCCAATGCTAGAAGAGACCAACCAAACGAAGGTCAAAACACCAATGCTCATTCCTATGGATTGTACCTGTCTTTACCTCTATTCCTATATTGGCTCTAGGCTGCATAGTCGGCTGATTATGCCCGACTGGCTGCGGTTGGTCGGGCTTCCTCTCCCATCCCAGAGCATGTCTTTCCTAACAAAAAAGTGCCCCCTGGTGTATCCGGTTTTCCGGGTCAGGCTTGTCCTGGCTGGGTGTGGTGCTGAATCATCAATCATCATCGTTAATTTTGTTCAAATGTATTCTCTGTACGTGGTACTTGTGCCAAATAAACATTTTTTCTTTCTTTCTTACATATCGTTATCCACAAAGCAACCGTAACATCCGTTAATGACTTTTAATATTAACAACACTTCGCATATAGATACGTGGTATTAAAATTAATTAAGGTTTTCATCGGTACACCTGTGACGGTGACAGTATGACGTTTTAATGAATTGCCGGCGTCAGTCGCCCGTAATGACCATGAGGGTGACATGTGACGCGATGCTGATTTGTCACAGTATACGAGGGGCATGGGTGTCGCGGAGCGTTTGATGTAAAATGCAAAAATGAGAGGAGAAAATATGTGTGATGAGTAACTGAATTTGTAACTACAGAAGATTAAAATTATCGTCAAAATCAAAATAAGGACGACTTACACCAGTGAAACTATACTCGATTAGCATGTCTCCTGCCCTTTTCCAATTTATTTGGCAGTATTACCGTTTGAGCACCTATTTATTGGGCACCAATGCATTAAGCACCGAAGGTATTCCCATTTTGGGACGCCGTCACCTCCTTCTGCGAAGCAGTAATGCTAGAGAAGGAGGTGGCGGAACGTGAGAGGGAGAGAGCCTCTCAACGTCCCGGCCGCCGCGGGAGACGCCCCGGGCGTCGGGGGCCACCACCACGTAGCCCCCGACCACCGTAGGCGCGGGCCTGTGGACGGTGAGCTATGGGCTAGCTCGCCGTCCGTCCGTCTCATGACATGACGACAGGCCGTGTCGACGGCGCGTTCGTGTTCCACGCGCGCCTCAAAGAGAGTCAGCAAAAAGGAAGGGGTCCGTAAGGACCGATGCCTGCCGGGGTTGCGGGACTATTCGAAAGAGATACCGTGGCCCCGGAACACAAAGGGCGATGAAGGAACATGGATGGGTTTTAGTCAGTAAAAGTCTGACACTCCCTCCTGCTCCGCCCAGAGCGGGAGGGGTTATTTGATGGTTTCCCAAACGAAAAAAAAAAAAAAAAAAAAAGGTATTCCCATTTGAGCACCAACCGTTTTAATAACTTGTGCTCAATGGTGAACAATAAAAAATATTTAACTTTATTCCCTTTCGAGCACCTACGTGCGGTAGCTTTAGCTTTTTAAACTATTATACACCACATAGCTGGGTGTATAATAGTTTTATTTTAAATTTAGTTTTTTTTTAAATATTTTTTATTGTTCACAATTGAGCACCAAGCTATTAAAACAGTTGGTGCTCAAATGGGAATGCCTTTTTTTTTTTTTTTTTTTTTTTCGGATGGTAAATCATCAAATAACCCCTCCCGCTCTGGGCGGAGCAGGAGGGAGTGTCAGACTTTTACTGACTAAAACCCATCCATGTTCCTTCATCGCCCTTTGTGTTCCGGGGCCACGGTATCTCTTTCGAATAGTCCCGCAACCCCGGCAGGCATCGGTCCTTACGGACCCCTTCCTTTTTGCTGACTTCGACCTTCGGTACTCAATGCATTGGTGCCCAAAAAATGGGTGCTCAAACGGGAATACTTCTTTATTTTATTTAGGATCGGCGCAGTTCTTCGTCCATCTAAAGTAGCTAAGTAAGTAGCAGCAGCAGTTCGTCGTTCGTCTTCGCTCCATGTAAAATACTGGTATTCAGGTGTATCCGGTAAAACTGGAAGCCGACCCCAATAAAGTTGGGAAAAGGCTAGGCAGATGATGATGATGATGCAGTTCTTCGTCCATACTTACTCGTCATCTCATCAGACACCTCTTGCCATATCATCCTTCACACAGTCCATCCAACGGTTCTTTGTTCTTCCTCTACTCTTATACCCACCCACATTCATACTCAAAACTTTCCCCACGATCTTTTCCTCATTCCTCCGCATTACTTGCTCACGTCACATTATCACAACCATTAATTTCTAAACATTTCCTATCAGATAAGCCAATATCGTTAAATGTAATGCAATCTGATTTATTAAGCACATTATTACGTATGCGCTTTGAGTCTAGATTAACTATTCAGGGAATTAATTGACTAATCTAATAGGAAACTCTTAACTAAGCGACGCGACGGATAGTTTCCGTCGGTTTCCATTGATTACACATACATGTTTAATTGCTATCTGCTAAAACCTATTCTTATATAGACGGTTTTTAAGAGCACATTGCAAAAATGTAGAGGTAAAGAAAACGAAAGTTAAGGATCAAATTAAATTAGCTAGCGACACTCGAGAAACGTGATGGTTTTAGAAATAATAAAAAAATAATTAATTAAGAAGATGAAAAGAGTCTGGATTTGTGACCGGTTGATGGCAACAGGCTCGCCCCTTATTACATGGGACTTAAGGGCCTACACTACCTTAAATGGCTTAGCATGATCCTCCGTTACGCCTAAAATACTGCAGCATTAATTTTGAAATAAATATATGGTAAAGTTGAGGATTAATGTTAGGTCTTATGTTTGGCGAAAACACGATTTCATAAAATTTTCTCGATATAAAAAATCCCAAAGTTACCTCCAAATCAAACAATAAACCGCTGGTATTCAAAAAGTGGCTTAGTAGATATAGGACCTATTCGTAAAATGGCTTACGGCGAAAAAAAGGACACGTTCTCGGAATGGCCTATTCTTCAAATGACTTGTTCTCATAATACCTCATTCTGTAAAAGACCTATTCGTTTAATACCTTATTCGTGTAACGACCTATTCTAGAAAGGACTCATTTTTAGGGTTCCGTACCCAAAGTGTAAAAACGGGACCCTAATACTAAGACTTCGCTGTCCGTCCGTCTGTCTGTCACCAAGCTGTATCTCATGAACCGTGAGAGCAAAAGCTAAGCACCTATTATTTGTAGATATGTCCATTCGCACAAGTGGCCGTTCTCGTAAAAGTCCTTTCGCGTCCATACGCACCAATGTCTTTTCACGCATTTTTCTTTCGAGCAAATGTCCTAGATCTTAAAAAAAGGAATTCCTAGGAGTTCTTAGTACTGTTACAATTTTGCAGTGTCAAGGCAACAATTTCCATTATGCGGAAGCATAAAATTGAAAACATGAATGAAGATTGGCAGCCCTTCATGCAATCTGGAGAAGTGGGGACCACTCATGCGTTCGCGCACTCGCGTGTGTTACAGTGTGTGTCAGTAGTGCATATGTGTACTCTCCTACCATGTTTATTATATTTTATCATCCGAAAAGTTGTTTCTTTATAGGAAGCTCGCCGATTCCCCATATAATCATAATTCGTGTAATCATAAAAATACTTTCAAAAGATAGATCTCGATCAAATTAAGATAAAAGGTAATCACAGCATATTTTATCCGATTTTTTAATATTGGATTTGGCTAGAATAACATAATTCATAACTATACTTGTCGCGTGGGCAAAATCAGAACTAACGCCGCCGTCTTATTTTATGTTTAGCAACAGCGAGGAGGTCCCCCGCACACACGATTTTGTTTTTATTTTTGCTTTGAATTTCCGAGTTTTGCACAAGGAGACTTTAGCCTTTAATTGTCAAATAAAGTAATGCAAGTAATTTATGGGTATTTTTGTTTTTTTTTGTGACACCTTACTGCACCTTACTGTCAATTTTGCTGTTGTTGTGCTAAGAGCCTACTTAGAGTATTAGTAATATAGATTGTTAAGAGGAAAAATGGAAGATCCAGATATTCTTATTACAATTAATCAAAAAGGCAATGAAACATTACTGTACAATGGTTACCGTTTTAATAAAGTTAGGGAGAATAAAAATTTAAGTGTATTTTGGAGATGTGTAAAAAAGAACGAGTGTAGCGCATCACTTACAACGGACGCAACTAGGAAGAAAGTTCTTAGAGCATGTCAACACTATTGTAAAAGTGATAGTGAAAAAAACACTGTTCTTGTAGAAATGAATAAATTAAAAAAAGAAGTGTGCAGGAATTTACGCCCAATAAAAGGAATTTTCGAAAATTATTTCAATGATTTGCCTGGCGTCAGTGCACCTAATCTTCCTACCTTTCACTCAAAGAAAGACAGTTTATACCAAGCACGGAAAAAATATTTAAATGCAGAAAGGTTAGCATTTCGGAATTTAGAAGACGTCTACGTACCAACTGGACTGGGTGAAAATTTTCTTGTTGCTGACGATGGTGATATAGAAAAAATATTAGTGTTTGTTTCTAAAATGTCAAAAAGAATAATGCGTAGAACAAAGAAAGGGTTCTTTTATGGAGATGGCACGTTTAAATGTGTGCCACGTCCTTTTTACCAGCTTTATACAATTCACTTGGATTTAAATTCAACAAAAAAGGTAACCAATATTATCCCCGTAATTTACGCGCTTTTACCAAATAAAACCCAGAACACTTATATACGATTGCTTTCTATACTCAAAGAACAGCTTAGACTGGATATCAGGAATTTTAAGTGTGACTATGAAGTGGCGGTAATGAATGCAGTCAGCGAAGTTTACCCCAACGCAAAAGTCACTGGCTGTTTTTTCCACTACCAGCGCGCAATATGGAAAAAGGCTAAAGAGATGGCGCTGACCTCATCTACTGAAAATAGAAAAGTAATTCGTATGGCCGCTGTTTTGCCTCTTCTACCACCACGATTTATACCCGAAGGATGGCAATTCATTTACGGCAAGATAGAACCATTGTCTCCAGCAATGAAACGATTTCAAGATTATTTAGAGAGGCAATGGCATTGCTTGACTCCAACGTTGATAAGCAGTGCCAATCAACGTCACCGGACCACCAACGCCTTGGAAGGGTGGCACCGACGGCTTAACGTTGTCATTCCAAAACGCCCAAGCTTATTACACTTCATTTATAAAATACGCGGAGAGTCCAAGCATTTTGATGTCATAATTAGAAAAAGCTTCATTGAAAACCAACGGCGAAACAGAAAAAACAAAGATATATTATTTGATAAAAAATATAAAAAAATATTGAAGAAATTACAGACACACGAAATTACTGTGGGGCAATTCTTCAAAGAAATTATATATTTGCAACTTTTAATGTAAAAAATCTACTATTTAATAAGCAGATTTCAATTTACGCATGCCAATAATTGATATAATTCTTAAATTTGTACCTTTCCTTTAAATTTTGTTGATTTTTATTAAAAAGATAGTAAATGAAAGGTTTTTTGTTATTTATACTTATACTCGCATCTTTCATTTAAATACGAATCATTTCACCTTTATGAAATACTCTGAATTACTGTTATTCACAGTTTCATTAACGAACATCATCATCCTCCTGCCCTTATCACAATTCGTTTGTGGTCGGCGCAGCATATCTTCTATCTTCCATACTTCTCTATTACTCGTCATCTCATCAGACATTTATTTTCTTCCCATATCATTCTTTATATAGTACATACATCGTTTCTATGGCCTTTCTCTACTCATATACCCATCCACATTTATACTCAAAACTTTCCTCACGACATTTTCCTCATCCCTCCGCATCACATGCCCATACCACTATAATCGACTACTACACAACTTTTCATTCACCAGCGCCACTTTCAAACTTCCACTCCACTCATTTCTAATTTTATCCATTCACGTAACACCACACATCCTATCATTAACGAACTCTTAGAAAAAAAATAGGGCATACCGAGAATAGGCCTTTTTAAGAACAAGTCTTTCTGCGAATGAGTCCAAAGTAGAATAGGTTATTTCACGAATAGGGCATTTTCAGAATGAGGCATATTGCGAATAAGTCCAAAAACGACTGCAGGTCATTTTGCGAATAAGTCCAATGTCTACTAAGCCCAAATACTTCAAATTAGATCATGAAACTTTGCATACTAACTGAACTAACTATAAAGCAGGTCTTATGCTTTTTATTTTTTCCAAAAGACGAAAATTTGATTTTATAAAGAATAAAAACCACTCATTTCGCACTATTCGGCCGCAGTGAATGACGTAACAACCGCTTTGTAATGCAAGCTGATTAGAACTTTATTCTAACAGTATTACAAACGAAGTTTGAACCACAACAGATAGAGTTGCTAATCTGAGGTAGTATAAGCTCTTAAACATAACTGGCGAAATGTGGGTGGGTGTACTATTTAGGTACAACAACAACAGCCCATAATGTCCACTGCTGGACATAAGCCTCTCCCATGATGGGAGGAATTTGCCGTAATCTCCACGCTTGGCAGGCGGATTGGAGATCGCAGTGATAAAAGACTAACAGAAAACGCTGCTGCCCATTCTCTGGTCTACGGAATCGCAAGGTGTTCTGCCTCAGACATTAGTCGCCTTATACGACACCCGTGAGTGTAATGGGTTGGTTCTATTCTACTCTGCTGGATACCACACGGCTTCTTGTGTTTAGGTACACCTCTGCTTAACCCTTCGGGGATTACAGGCGTGATATTACGTTTCTAAAGACTATTTGTTCAGTACTGTTCTTAGTACGAAAAATACCATGATGAGTAAGGAGGTACATAATTAAAAAGTAATTTTGAACAATCTATCCCTAAAAGATAAAAAGAAGCAAGAAATAAATTCCATCTCACAATCGCGTCGGCATTGCTGTTAGTCGTTATGTCTAGTCGCCATGTATTGGCACTAAAATTGAGTGTCACCTCGCAACGGGCATGGCATCGCATCGATAGCACAAAAAGTGCCAGTTGGCGTACAACTTTCAGCACGTATACTTTCAGTTTCGATCACTGCTTTTTCATGTTTTCTGAACGGTACCCTGAATTTTTAGTTCCGAGTGCTTTACCACTCTTGATAAAAAATTTAAAATGGCTGAAGCCATCTAACCGACACATAGACAAATCAACCTGTGGTATGATGGTTAGGTGTTCTAGCAATTACATAAGGTAGGCTTAAGTCTATTAATTTGTTAGACGACTTTTTACATACATATTTACTACCATACGTCTAATAAAAATCAACCTACTTCACAGCCCTCTTCCCAAAGAAATATCATTAACCTTTTCGATGTGACGATTAAAAATTTTGTAATTAGGGAATTTACAAAATTTTGACAATCATCACTCGCACTGTCCATTTAAAATTCTGCCGGTCATAATGACGTGTCCATCACTGCTTTAACAAATTGAGTGTCACTTCGCATCAGCCGAAGGGTTACAACAAATGTTTTTAACACTGACCGGCTGAGACGGGTTAAATTGCGGAACACAAACGAGTGTGTTTGATGAATGTTTTAATAGCTACTGTCTATTCTATGTGTTGACAAAAAAAATATTTTCGGTACTTTCAAAAATCGACTTAATCAAAATCAATACAAACAATACAATACAAACAATAATAATTGAGTGTCACTTCGCATCAGCCGAAGGGTTACAACAAATGTTTTTAACACTGACCGGCTGAGACGGGTTAAATTGCGGAACACAAACGAGTGTGTTTGATGAATGTTTTAATAGCTACTGTCTATTCTATGTGTAGACAAAAAAAATATTTTCGGTACTTTCAAAAATCGACTTAATCAAAATCAATACAAACAATACAATACATATCAATACAGACAACTCAGCGTTTAAGACTGTACCTTGTCTCTGACAAGGTACAGTAAACGCTGAGTATGCACTGTTGCGCTAGAGTTTATAAGGAAGCTTTTGAAAATTCATTCCTTATCCATGTCTGTCACTGAGGAGCTCGTGGCTAAATAATAACAGCCGCTCGGGTCGATCTTTAGGTTAAGCCGTGCTTGCCTAGGTTGGTCTGTGGATGGGTGACCACCCTTACATACCGAGTTTCCTCCGTGCCTCGGAAAGCACGTTAAGCTGTTGGTCCCGGCTGTCATTTGTCCATCTTTGACAGTCGTTACAGGTAGTCAGTGACCCAAAAAGTCTGACAACCAGCCTTCTTACCAAAGTGGTATCGTATAACCCAGTATGAACTGGGTTGTGGAGGTCAGATAGGCAGTCGCTCCATGTAAAATACTGATACTCAGCTGCATCCGGTTAGACTGGAAGCCGACCCCAACGTAGTTGGGAAAAGGCTAGGCAGATGATGATGATCCATGTCTGTCACTTTTGGGGATGAAAAATTCCATCGGCCACAAACATGGTTTGTAAACTCATTTAGAGAACACACCAGTAGACACTTAGCAAACACACACAAACACATAACACAACAAACACACACATCTTGATATTTTAAACAGTTTGTAACAGTTAGAATTCGGCTTACCAAAAATATCTCCCACCATCAACCCCCAATTGTATTAATTATTATCGAACCGTATTCAAGATTGCGAAACCTTTCCTTTACAAAATCCTGCTGAGTAAGTAATTCAAAAGAATGCCCGACGCACTCGCTGCCTTGTACACTCAACTACACCTCAATGTGACTAGAACTACGAAAAACCACCTCTTCTAATACTGCCTAAAAGGCACTGTCAATGTCAAATTGTGAACACCGATGTGTGGTTGACTGTACCACGTCGTGCACAGCTTTTTAATTACTACCTACGCGTTGGGCCCCGTGCTGGGGAATAAATCTTAGTTAATGTCCCTTTAGTCTGGTCAGTGCGGCCCCATGTGTTGGTAAGCTGCAACTAGATGAGCCGAAATCGATTCCACGTCGGCTAGATGGGTAATAGCGCATTTATTTCGCTGAGTTAATACTGTGAGTTGTGGAGTATCGGTTGATTTGTGGATGTCTATGGTTAATTTATTTGCGAAAAGAGGTTTTTTACGATTGTAGTTTTTTTCTGTGTTAATTATTTTGACGTTTATTTTTACTATGGTACAGAAAGACGTATGCTGTCAGTTGTCTTGTAAAATATCGTCAGATCTTATATATCTGATACTCAAATGGCGTTAACTCCTTGTTTCAGAAATGCGACATTCCTCGAGCCACATCTCCAGGGCATAAGAAGACGCGACAGCAGAAGTTCAGATTCAGATCACGATGAACGCTCCACGGAAGACGACGAGAGGTCCTTGCTTCGGAGCTCACCTCGTACGAGGCTGCCCCCTCCGCCGCCACCACCGCCCGACGACGACCCACCCCCGCTGAAGCCTCGAGAATTCTTCGAAAGACTTCAGACCCAAGCGATGAGGGAAGCTCAAGAAAGAAAGCATAGATCAAGAGACTTACCAATCAAAGACCAACTCTTCAGACCTGTCGACGCTGACGGCAGTCTAGGAGACAGCCTCAGTCAGGTAAAGATATAGTAATCTTAATTAATTAGTCCTTAACGTTCCCACAACTGGGACACAGAACAAAGGACCACGTGAACTCACTCACTCACACACAACTTAGTAGATGTCATAAATCTTATAATTTTTAGATCTGAGACATGTCGAGATTCTTCATGATGTTTTCCTTCGTTATTTTGAGAATACCTAATGGTGATGAAACAATTTAAACAAAGTAAAGTTCGGGTTGGTAGATGTCAAAAGTCAAGTTTTTAGTTCTTAGACATGTCGAGATTCTTCATGATGTTTTCCTTCGTTGTTTTGAGAGTACCTAATGGTGATGAAACAATTCAAACAAAGTAAAGTTCGGGTTGGTAGATGTCAAAAGTCTTATAGTTTTTAGATTTGAGACATGTCGAGATTCTTCATGATGTTTTCCTTCGTTGTATTGAGAGTACCTAATGGTGATGAAAGAATTTAAACAAAGTAAAGTTCCTGTTTGGGTTTGACCCACGACCTCCGTAAGGATACACGCAACTCTTTTTATTTCTTTCCAGACTTCGAAAACTTTTAAATCACGAGAAGCAGTTCCATTCGGATGTTGCCTAATGAACCGTACCGGTCCTATTTAGTTTCGCAGACTTTTTTTCAAACTATCTACATCCAGTTCTGTTAGCGTATCGGGTGGCTTTAAGTAAGGAGGAGAAATTTCTGAAGTGAAATATTTGTATCAGAATGAAATTATATTTACCATTTATTTGTGTAGTATTCGAGATGTATATTGTCGGTTCTCGAAAAGCGTCTCCTCTTTCTACTTTGCTGCCATTACCATGTGAATGCGACGAGAGTGATGTTACATGAAAGCAATATTTTTCAATAGTCGATATAGAATTAAATTTGTGGTTCTACAGAAGGGAATTTTTTAGTGAGGGGACGCATTTCGTTTGATGTTCCTTTATTCATATTGGAATTATTTACGGTATACAAAAATCCGACGCCTTTAAACTCAGTTTTTTAAAATGGTACCTTGTTATTTACGGTATTTTGGCAAAAATACTTCGTGTTTGCCGATTTTTTTTTATCTTAGAACGACTAAACATTGTTTTCTGCGAGGGGGAAAAGTCATTTTTCCTTGTTTAAAAATAGCAAGAGCTCAATAAACTTGCTTAGGTACTTCTCGTACTTAACATAAAACCTCCTTAGTATGCGGCGTCTTTAGCATCAAACATAATTAAAGAAACATTAAACACACGTACAGTACATTATCCTTAGCACTTGCCACATGTTTTCTCTCTAAAATGACAATTAGTCGTTGTTGCGCCACAGCCGCAATGTTGACAAACCCTGCCGTTGCACTCAGCCGCACTACAGTGACAGGGGTGCCCACTTGAGGTGTAAAACTTCTCAGTCAATTGCGGGCGTTGCTTTGTGAATGCTTGAAGCCCCACCAAACCCTTGCATTGTCGTCGGCTTGCGTTTAAAATATGGGGAGAAATGGTAAGGTACAGTAATACTGCACTTGGGATTTTGCATTTATAGAGGACAGGTTGGGAATGCCTTTAGAAGAAGAGCTATTAACGTAAGGGATGTAATATTTTATTGAAATAGAAGTAGAAACTTGAAAAGGCGTGAGTTTATTTATGTATTGCATGTAGAAGTAGAAACTTCAGTATTTCTACGTAGCAGCCGGGATTTTCCGGGAGATGGCAACAGGCTCACTCCCTGTTACAATGTGTATTGCATGTAGAAGTAGAAACTTCAGTATTTCTACGTAGCAGCCGGGATTTTCCGGGAGATGGCAACAGGCTCACTCCCTGTTACAATGATACATACATACATAAACTCACGCTTTTTTCCCACGAGGATAGGCAGAAACCACATAACGCTACGATCCTTACAAAGTCCTTTTGCCTCGTCCATGTTCAGCATACATGCACGCTAGTTGCGACTATTACGCACTTGAACCAATAAGGTCAGTGTATTTCTTCTAGGACATCCCCTCCTGACGTTATTACTCACATCTGCCTTATAAACTCCTTATGTTAGTCGCCTTAACTCCTCTCTCCACATAACCAAACTATCTTAAGGCTGATGCTCCAGGGTAGCGAAATTCAAATTCTCTTACGTTTTTTGCAATTTGCAGGCCAGTAAGTATTAGGTCGTAGGTATGTTGATTAAAATATTATTCGCGGCTGTAAGACGTATGTAGTTACAGTATTATAATAATCAATACAACCCTCCAAGTTCATGTAACTCGATTGAATGACTTTTTTGAAATAATCATTTCGTTGTCAATTTTTGTCACTACCACTCAATCATGATGATGTTATGAAGAAGTAGAACGTTACGACGTTCAAGTTCAAAACAAAACTGATTCGTCTACGCAATTATTTTAAACGCTTCTGGTCATTTCGCAAGTGCCACCTAAAAGTAAAGGGATAACCCTAAAGCACAATATTCATTACACTACACTTACTGGTCCATCGGACTGCCGATTAACCCTCAAATTAGACCGAGGCCCGAAGTTAACTGCCTTTTGCGGGACATAAATGACATGTGCGACTTAGAATTTTGGATGGGAACTCCTACCGTACCATTTACGGTCTGTAATGGTGTTTTTAATTATTTTGCGGGTAATTACTGGGTGCGCTTCGGCTTTTGAGGGTTAAATTCACTTTTTGTGTTACCCTTAATTCACTTGCAAAGCCACAGGTACGGTTTTTATGAAAAGTAGTACTTATACCCAAAAACACCCAGTCAATGCGAAAAGCTGCTTTTCTCCGTGATTACAGGAGCTAAACGCGAGTTTTATAATGCAAAAAAGCATATGATTCACTGAAATAAACAAAACCAGAAAAATATGTGATATTCGTCAAGATATGTGCTAGTACGATAGTGTTTTGAAAACATAATACAACTAATTTTATTCGATAGAAAAAATCACGAACTTATCTCTAAAAAAATATTTTAAGGAGTAAAAACCATACTAAAATACATGCGATCTTTCTGATTTTCAACCGACTTCCAAAAAAAGGAGGTTCTCAATTCGACTGTTTTTTTTTTTTTTTTTTTTTTTTTTTTTTTTTTTTTTGTGTTTGTTACCTCAGAACTTTCGACTGGGTGAACCGATTTTGACAATTCTTTTTTTATTTGAAAGCTAATGCTTTCCGTGTGGTCCCATTTAAATTTTGTGAACATCTGATGCTGATCTTCGGAGATATACAATGGAACTCTTCAAAAATAGACGGCAAATGTGCCGTGAGTGTTGCAATCGCTTGGATGTTTATTGTTTATACAACATCATGACGTAACATCACGCCTGTATGCTCTGAGGGGGTATGCAGATGTATACAATACACCGAAATTTCGACAGTTAGGTATGCTAAGTTGGCGCGATCGTGTTCAGCGCGCGACTCAAATAACTTAACATCACGCCTGTATGGTCTGAGGGGGTACGCAGATGTGTACAATACACCCAGATTTCGACAGTTCGTTCGTGTTCCGTGCACGCCTCAAAGAGATGTCAGCAAAAGGGACTGTTCTAAAGAGATACTGCGGCCCTGGAACACAAAGGGCTAAGAAAGAACATGGATGGGTTTTAGTCAGTAAAAGTCTGACACTCCCTTCCGCTCCGCCCAGAGCGATAATTTGATGATTTCCCATCCGAAAAAAAAAGGTATGTTAAGTTCCATATATTGGGGATACGCCTATTACCATCACATGTATTGTTAACAATGCCAAATAAATTCATGGCAAATATTTGGGAACAACTAAAAATGGAAAAATAAAAAACTTTTTTGCAAAAAATAAAACCGACTTCAAAAAACACAAAAAAGTGAAAAATAACTTTAGCTTCAGAAGTCGGTGACAAAAAAACGAAATCAATTAAACATGAGACACCGACTTCTGAAGCTAAAGTTATTTTTCACTTTTTTGTGTTTTTTGAAGTCGGTTTTATTTTTTGCAAAAAAGTTTTCTATTTGGAAAATAATTCTACAAGCAAAATACTAGCATCGTAGTGTTTTTTCCTTTTTTAGTCAAATCAATAGATTTTTTGTAAATCGCAAAAAAACACTGATTTCGCACTATTCGGCCGCAGTGACTGACGTAACAACCACTTTGTAGTGCAAGCTGATTAGAACTTTATTCTAACAGTATTTCAAACAAAGTTTGAACCAATACAAATAAAGTCGCTAATTTAGCTCATGTAATCGCCTTAAGTTTCTACAAGTCATTTATTTTGCTTACCTGTGCAGTTTCCATAGAATTGAAAAGGGTTCATATTTTATACATATCTGAACATAACTGTTCACTCTCTGAAAGGCTCGTTTGCCGTGCAAATGAATAGATAACGTAATGAAACTCCGCTCGCCCCATTTATCAACATTTTAACGACAAGAGACAAAATGGTGACTTCGCGTGATTTCAAAGCTATTTACACCTATTTAAGAGCCCTTAAAAATGCTTTGAATAGATAATCGACTTCATCATCAGCCTATTAATGTTCCCACTACTGGGACACAGGCCTCCTCTCTATGATCCACCACGCGGGCCCAGTGCGGGTTGGTAGATGTCACATGTCTTCGAATTTTTTGGTTCTACGACATGCCGGTTTCCTCATGATGTTTTCCTTCACCGTTTTGAGAGCAGTGGTAATGAAATAAATTACACGAAGTAATGCGCCTGTCTGGGTTCGAACCCACGACTTACTGTTCGTAAGTCGGGGCCACCACCACTGGGCCACCGTTGCTGATAATCGAATTCCTACACTGTAATTTGTTGATCGGTAATAAAAATAAAGGCACTCAAACTGTCTACAAAATTGTCTAAATTTTGTTATTTACTTTGATTGCTTGTAATGGCCTTGTTAGCAATATTAACTCCATGTTTGTTTAATGGCGCGTGAACGAACTTCTTGCCGCTAATTAATATCATGTTATACAGCAATTACTTTAAAAGCTTTCAAACTACATCTTAGCAGAAAAGCGTTCATTACACTCGACTAGTTTTAATAAACTTTGCAATCAAATCGGGAGTATTCGGTAAAAGTCGGGTCTTGATTCGAAACTTCGGAAGTTAGGCGTTTTATACGCGATAATTACTACCATTGTCAACACGGAACGATTATCGGGTGGTCCGGAACTTCGTCTGCGTCCCCTCGACCGGGGCAGACTTTAATCGTCGGTGAAAAAAAAAATAGAGCCATCCCTAGTTTAATTTGCATGCGGTGCAGTAGATGCCATCGATTTAGTACAACAATAGGGAGGATGGATGCGTCGCTCGTTTTCGCTTTATTGCATTGTTCGTGGATGTGAATTTTTTCGGTGATTATTCGGTCTTATTTCGTGTGACGTGTATTTATTGAATCGTTTGCTGCAGCTGTTGTTACTGTACCAGCTTTTTATACTCCACTAGCACTTTGCTCGCCACATCGTCCGCAAAAATTATGATAGCTTGGCTAATATGCATGGTATAAAAATAATTTATAGCTTATAGCACCCACGAATAATGTAACTTTCTATCAGTGAACAAATTTTTGGTATTGGATCATTTGTTCCGGAGACTAATACAAACAAATTTGCCTCTTTACATTATTAGGATAGATAACTTGCTAGACAAAATAATATATTAAAAACCCTGTCCCATACTGCCTGATGAATAAAATTTGCCAGAGTAAGTTTGATTTTAACTGAATCAACATTCCAAAACAAATACAGCAGACACCAGTACCAGTTACTCCACATTTTTTCTATTCCGTAATCCGTATAACCACAATCTTATTCACCGACTAATTGTCCGTCACGACCAATTTACGAAAATATGCAATCAGGGTTCCAATAGTGAACGCTTACGCTTCGTAAGTCAGGCGTCAAGTCAATGGCATCAAACCCCGTGAGTTAAGGGACCCTGTCCAGTTTCCGGGACGCTTATTATGGTAATGGTACCTTCGGGCTATGTGGACTTTTACTACGTTATACATATTTAATTCCGCCGTCTGTGTTGATGTAAAGTCGAAAATGTGTACAGGACTTTTTGGTAGGGACTTTGCAGGTTGGTTTGTTTTATAAAAAAAAAAAACAAATCATAGAAAAAGTTGCCTCATTATCATTTTCCTGCCTTTGTCCCGAGTAATTCATCAACCCGTCCCACAAGCCCACGGCCCATTTGGGACGAGTTGATGAAAATCAAAATAAATAATAGGTATTTCCATTCCGCAACTCTTACCACGTTTCTTTTTGTCCACACAAACAGAAACGGGACGTGTTGAGGAAATCTTTAAACTTTATCAACGTTATGGTAGGTACAGTAAGTAAGACGATTGGTATAACAATATTTTTTTTTAAGAAATTTTAATTCAAACAAATTGAATTTGGGTTCAGCCTAACACGTTTTCTTCTTCCATTCTACCCTGTCAGACATCACGGCATCATTTTCTCCTTTCTCTATCATATCCATCTTTTCTTTGGCCTTCCTCTCCCTCTCCCTCCATCAATGTTGTCTCTTTTGACATGCAAATTGGTCCCATCTAGGCCAGTGACCCAGACCGAATTAAGCCTAAAAAGGTTACGTTATAGTTAGTAGAAATAATAATAAAAATGTTAGTCATTTCATAGAAGTTGGCAAAACAAATTATCCTACTCGCACTCAATTACTTAAGTGCTCCAATTTCCCATGAACTCTTAATTAACAGCAACAAAATTACCCGATAAAAAAACGCGCTACGCAGAAAAATGGTTATTACGCCAATCTGATCTGTACACACGAGCGGGTAGTCCCGACTTATTGATTTTAACCACCCCGGGTGAGTCATCTGCCGTTGCATCCCCCTCATCCCCACGGTCCCTCACTGGACCACAAACACTGTTTGCTCTCTTTGATTGAACTTGAAGAAAACTAAAGGGCGCTGTAAGTTTGTTTGTCAAGTAATAACTGTTTTATTCCTAGTTTCTGAGTATTTCTGATCCGAGTTTCTTTTTTTTTGCGTCCGTGTTTGAATTATTTTTTTCACTGTCTGCATTCGATTGGTGCTCGTTAAAAGTTTGTCACGACGGCGACGGTTTTCTGCGGCAGAAATAAACATTTTCAAGTTTTGTTGAGTTTTTCATAAAAATGCTAAGTTTGAGGAACAGATTTTTAAGGGCCTACGAAGTTCGTACACGAATTGTGTATATTAAAACTACTTCTGCAGATCATCAAGAGTTAATTTCAAATGTCTAGGAAAAAATATAAAAAGACGCATTACTACGTGTACTGAAGTCAACGTTCCCTAAAATTCGAAAATCATTTACCTCTTACAAGCTACTTAACCGGCCATAAAATCGTTAGTCTACCGAAGTACCGATACCCTATTACGTATTCTCGCAAACTTTTTACCTAATTAAAACTTCCCTTCGGTCGCAGGTGTGCGCCGTTTGCTCCTAAAACGTTCGAACCATTTACAACGTGATCGCACGTGCGACCGCCTCGCACTTGTGAACCAAACTCGTGTAAAAGTGAACTGTTATGCGACACTAAGAGCAGAGTGCTTTGCGATATTTCCATGAGACGCAGATGCCTTTAAGAGATTGCTATTGCAAAGTGTTTATGTAATAGGTGTTAGAGTAGTTGTGAAGTGGAGCTTGAGGTAGAATGCTTTAAAGTTGGGGTGTCTTTGAAGTTTGTACCTGTACTTGTCTTGTCGTTATAAGCGTGCATTTTTCAGGCACCATTCTATAAGCTACGCGATTTTTTGTGGTTTAGGTTCTCCTGAAACTCAATCAGATACGAGCCTAAATAGTCACGCCAGTGTTTCTTGTACTTACCTCAGTGACGATGACCGTCTTCAGGCACCCGCTGTGTGACGTTCCTGGCCCATCTGTCATGAACTCATGATCTATTATGGAAATATGACCTACCCAGTGACACAGGCCCTTTTCAACAACATCTAGTTTTCGTCAACATCAGTGATGCTGTCTTGGAACGTTTTAAGGTGTTGTACATTCCGTCGATGAGTTTGATGGCAAACCTTGAGTTTGAACTTCTGAAGACCAAAGATCAGGTCTGATTAGTACTTGAAATTGGAGTTTCAAAATATAACTGATCTAACTATCAGGATTATAGGACATCCTTAAACTCACACAAAACTTACATTACCACTTCACCATAACTGTTCTCATTCTCGAAACGTAATTATGGAAATGCGGTTACCAATTCCACTTACACTACACTCCAATTGCAACCTAAGTGGTTACCATACACGGCCAAACAGCCGCATCTCACACCGAAGAAATCTAATTGCAAACCAACTTGGAACATAAATCTTGAGCAGCATTCGCGGTGGTGTGATATTTGTTACCGCGGCTTCCATTGTACCGAAAATTTAACACCTTAACCGCCGCCTGGTCCATTGTCACCCATGATTCATTGCAGTTATTATTGTTACCGATCGGGAAATTAATTTCCCCGTATACTCGACATTTTCGGCTCGTAATATGCCCGTTTAAATGGTTTGAATTGCTGCGAAATTAATTTTATCACGTTATTTGTTTTACGCGGATATTAATGTTGTGGTGAATTTGTGCATGTTGTTCGTTATAATTATCGGAAATATTTTACGGTACAATTACTGTTCGGTATTTAATTACAAATTAAGGGAAGGAAGTTAAATTTATGCTTGTGAATTTATAGCGTTCACTCTCATCACGGATATCGGTTTCCGTCTTTGGTAAGACGGTCTTAGAGCTCTCGTAATCAAATAAATATTTAATCAACTTACCAAATCTTACATTTTCTTTTAAGCATGTTAGGTACGTATTTCAATTTAATCAGATTTAACGTAACATTTACCCACGACAATAATATGGAGGATATTATGATCGTGTGTGGATCTTCATGATATCTCATGTTAATTACTTGTGTAATATCTACACTTCCTTGTTTTGAAGCAAACTAAGTGAAATAGACAAAAAATGACAGGAGAAAAAGAAAAATCCAGCTTATTATTTATTCTCAAATTTTCCTCGCGATACTCATTTCAGCTTCAAAAATACTGAACTTTTACTAACTACTAAATGCGGTTTTGTGCTTAACTTAAACTTTGGTGTTTAAGTTTAGCAAGTTTAGCCGAGAGATTCTGTTTGTTTTACTTTGCTATTCATTAAAGCTGCATTAATGTATTATTGTACCTATCTCTTGCTCACTTGTCTTTTAAACTATGTTCTAAAGCAAACGAATCTGCGCGTGTTAATGTTTGAAAAACTGCAACCTCTCCATATTTATGAAAGGCTGAAAGAAAACTATACATAGAATAGGTGTCTAATTACTGGCTATACTTTATCTCATTATTATTAGATTGAGTGAATGAATTTGTTTCATAAGATCAGGTTAAACTTTAATTTGAAGAAAAGCCTTTTATAAGAATATAGAGATTAAAGCTCATTTACAAAATCATCCATGTATTCAAGGCACAATTATCACCTATCACTAAAACCGAAAACTACCAGACAGCCTTCTGTGGACAGAAACAGATAGACATATCTCGATTTCCACGACCGAAAATACTTTTCTTGTCGAGCATTAAAACAAACTATTATTTATTTTACTTAATTCTAGCACTATTTTAAATTGCGTTGAAGAGAAATCCAATGAAACAAATGTGAGTGACGCTCGACTTTCTAGCAATTACTCCTAGACATAATGAGGTGTTTTTCCTTGCAAATTACCCGTTTAAAACGGATACTACAGTGCGAATTACGTGCTAAACTTAAGTTTATTGAGAACGATTTTACAATGTTGTTTACTTGCTATCATGTTCTTAATGTTATTTGCGGAAAATAACACCAGTTACCAAGATTGGAATGAATGAAACATGCTTGCTCTGGGGGCCTAAAAGGGGTAAAACGTTAAAATTCATAAAATGTTTACAGACAGACATACAGACAGTTAATATTATTAATTGTCTCTTTGTGACCATTTTACGAATTGTAACGTTATTCATATACCTATGTTTTATCCTATCATAATTTTACTAAAGCAGCCATTTTAGGTCCCCTGTTACTGTTAGTATACTTCATCTCAATTCCCGATGCTGAGTTCCAGTTCTCTCGACCCAGGATTAATGAGGAACACTGACCGTTGGTTTTGTTTAGCTCGACCCGCCATCTTCTACAAAGTCTGCGTCAACACCTTCTGATTGTGTGAGGGCTCTAAATGGTGGTTTGATTTCCGAGTTCTTTTTTCCGGTAAAAGACACCGTAAATCCAGTGTCTTATACTGAAATAAATTATTTGGTGGAAATGAAACAAACTACAATACAGAACAAAAACTTTTAACACGAGATAAATTGATAAAAGCAGACTTTACCTATTTTATATTGACCCTAACACATGCCACCAGTACATTCCATTAGTCGAAACGAACCACAATTACGCATTAATTAAGTCTAAAAGTAAAATATTCACATTCGCAACAGCAATTTGAATTAAATGTGGACAATTTTAATTCAAAACTACACATGCAAATCGCATAAACCCACAGCTGCAAAGGGATTTTGTCTCAATTAACGGACAAACTCGACTCAAATTATGAATATTTATGCACATAACATAAGCCCCGATGTGTGTTTTATTTGGTGTTTAATAACGCTTTATTTATTGGTAGTTTGCTTTCATTAAATAAAAGTGGAAAATGTTGTAAGGAAAGTTTTGAGTACTTACCTATGGCAGTAGAGAAAGAGAAACGAGGGATGGATGGTATAAAGGATGATATGGTAAAAAAGAGGTGCCTGATGAGATGACGAGTAATAGATAGACATGAAAGAAGAAGAAAAGGACATGCTGCGCCGACCCCAAATTAATTAGGATAAGAGCATGCTTTGATTAAACAGCTAAAAGTGTCGATCGTAATGTAGTAGATCGAATATAAAATAATCAACATTAAGGGCTATATATCCCTCAAATGGCTTAGCATGATCCTCCGTTACGCCTAAAATACTGCAGCATTAATTTTGAAATAAATATATATGATAAAGTTGAGGGTGAATGCAAAGTGCAAAGTCCTATGTGTGACGAAAACACGATTCCATAAACTTTTCTCGATAGAAAAAAAATCCAAAGTTACCTCCAAATCGAACAATAAACCGCTGGTATTCAAAAAGTACTTCAAATTAAATCATGAAACTTTGCATACTAACTGAACTAACTATAAAGCAGGTCTTGTGTTTTGTTTTTTTAGTCCAATCAATAGAATTTTTGTAAATCGCAAAAACCACTCATTTCGCACTATTCAGCCGCAGTGACTGACGTAACAACCGTTTTGTAGTGCAAGCTGATTAGAACTTTATTCTAATAGTATTTCAAACGAAGTTTGAACCACCACAAATAGAGTTGCTAATTTTAGTGTTAGAAGGGCCTTAACAAGGCGTGTACTTGGCTTAATAATTATTTCACACTTCTCAATGGTGCATACGTCTGGCTGATATTTTCATACATATCCTCCCTATCTACACTGACCTGCAAAACTAAGTACTACACTTTTAAAACTTTAATTAAAAAAAAAAACGTTTCATAGCAATTTTTATCAGGTTTATTAGATTTTATGTACAAAATTAAACTCTTTTTCGAGTCCTTTAAGTTTCGAAAGTATATCTTATGTACTTAAAAAGTTATTGCAATTTTAAAAGTGTGATACTTATTTTTTCAGGCCAGTTATAATGTAAGATTGTGCCTATTTGAACAAAGCGGAACAGATCCTCAGAATTGAAGCTTACTGCAAACTTACTCAGTCTCACTCTTTTTCTTTTTGCCAATCATGTCGGCAAACTGAAGTAATTGTTATCGGCCACCAGATCAGTCCTTTTAATTGTCGTCAAGCTCGTTCCGCCAACTTCGTCTGGGAGTTTTTATAACCTCTACATTTTGATCCCTCTTGCAAATACACAGGGAGGAGGCTGAAGTCCCAGCTATGGGACATTTTATATGTTACATAAAAAATATTTAGGGAAACAATTTATTTTTTGTAACACAGAAAAGTTACAAAATGTATTTTCTGCTTTATTTTTGAAGACGTTATTACACAAGCGTAAAAAATGGAAGAAATTCTGAAACATATTAATTTATTGAACAAGAAAAGGTCCGAACCCATGACTTCGGGCTGCTTGAAATTCTTAAAAAGATCAGAGGGAAAAATTGCGGTCTGCTAAGAATATGAACAAAGATATCATGAGAAAATCTTATCCAGGGGCAACAGCCGGACGAAAAGGGTAATACAACTTTAACATATAAACAACTAAACTAGAATGGATGAGCCTGTATGAAATTGGTAGCCTTTCTTTTTGAGAGCCGCGGATAGGGTTACCATATCGTAAGAAGTCCTGGCAAGAAGCAGGACATTTGCAAAATATACACACCTGCCTAGCCTTTTCCCAACTGTGTTGGGGTCGGCTTCCAGTTTTACCGGATGCAGCTGAATACCAGTATACCAGTATTTTACATGGAGCGACTGCCTATCTGACCTCCACAACCCAGTTAATACTGGGTAATACGATACCCCTTGGTAAGACACTGCGGCGACACTGCGGCACTGACTAGGTAGTCAGTGCCGCAAAAACGCAAAAAGTCGTTACAGGTGTAACGACTGTCAAAGATCTACAAATGACAGCCGGGACCAACGGCTTAACGTGCTTTCCGAGGCACGGAGGAAACTTGGTATGTAATGGGTGGTCACCCATCCACAGACCAACCTAGGCAAGCACGGCTTAACCTAACGATCAACCCGAGCGGCTGATTATTATTTGGCCACGTGCTCCTCACATTCTGGACATTTGCAAAATAGTCTTGAGTCCGGTGTACGAAGTTACGGGTTTAGAGGATCCTTAAAACCTTTATTCTTTCATTATTGATTGAAGTTTTCTATTGTTTTCTAAAAAAATCGGATGATCAAATCTAAGAAGGCTTGACAAGGTCCATGAGTGGGGCCAAAAAGCCAGACACATGGCCGAAACAAACCCGTACGGATGGTTACCTTACCCGCGTATCCTTTGCGGGGAAAATCGAGTAATAATATTTCCAAGTTGGTGAACAAAGAGCCTTCTACGTTTGAAGCGAGATTGTCGTGGGTATTTTCCGTATTTTCCCTTAAATATTGTACCCACTTTTTATTAAAGTGACATTTATATGAAGCGTCCATATTGTTTTGGCTTTGCTTTCATCCCAGACGTTTTTGGGAATCATATTTTGAGTAAACTCTGTTTATGCGTTGTAAAGGTTTCTTATTAAAATTTTTGGTTGTATTTTTATTAGGAATTTAGCACAAAATATTACCTAATATAACTTTTAAGAGCTGCCTTAATAATACATATACGCAAAACTTTTAGTCTCGTTAAACAAAGGTGCTTACCTATCTTATAACTTAAGACTACGCAAATGAGAGGTTTTCCTTTTGAGGTTTAAAAAAAAACTTAGTTTCCAAGAACTCTATAGATGGCGTTGAACTTACTATGCCAAAGCCAAAACGCTTGAAAAAATAAACATTGTGTCACGTCACATACTCTCGTTGACTGACACTTTCATTTGCTTAACCTTCCGAATATAACCAACATTTCTCGCGCTTAGTTAAAATCAGTTTTTTTAGGTTCCGTTCCTTGCATTATCATACTTACTCCTAGCGCCATCTATCCAGCGACTAGGGAAGATCTAAAAAGAAAATCCCTCATTTCGCCAAAAGCCATTTAAATTAACACCTTCATTAACTTCCTGCATGTTTCAAAATTGAATATCACCATTAAATTACCATAAAGGAATATTATTCGAGACGGTCTTACTACCAAAATTATAGCGCATCACAGACGTATAATATTCACTGTGAATTTAATAGGCTGTGTACACACAGCGAGAAGCCATAAAGAGGGACGCAGATGGGCTCTCGTATATGAGCCCCCTAAGCCCCAACACAAACTCATAAAGGGACTCACTAATATTTGCCTATTATGATTATTTTCACGTACCACACAACCTCAATTAGCGAAACATTTTCTCTGACTGTGTGAGTACTAATGTGCGCGATGAATGGAAATGAATGGTCCTGTGATCGCAAAAGGTAGTGCTGTTATTAAATTTTCGGGTAATGAGCGTGTTTATACATGAAGTTCATTAGGATAAGTTTGAATGTGTGTGTTAAATTAATCTACTTTTACATTTCGGTTTGTGAATAATAAAAAAGTTAAGAGTTACAGCAGCAATTAAAAAGTTTCCTTTAAAGGAGTAGGTACTTGAAGATTTTCAAGACACTTAGAATTTCGCTTATCTGATCATGTTTAGTGTTTGTATATGCGTTAGGTAACCCGTCAGTTTTCAAAGTAAGAATTAACTAGCACCTTTTGAGCACGCTCGCTCGTCCGGCCTAGACATTCATAGCTTTTCATCAGGCGAGATAACTTACCAGAAGTCAAGAGCAAGACTATTCAGTAATTTTATAGTTCTTTGCTAGGCCATGACTAGGAAAAAACATTAGGTCGAATTAAGGCCCTCCTCTTTTATTAATGTCGGTCAAAATACACAAGCAATAACCTCTCTCTTCCCATTTCAGAGTCGAGAAAGTCTATCATCAGACGGCGAGGGCGCTCGAGGTGACTGCTCCTCGGTTGACTCCTCGGGGTCAGGATCGGAGGAGCAGCCACCATGCGACATCGGGCTGCTGGAGAGACTGATCAGGACGCACCCCGTGTGGTTCCTGCCTGGCATTCAGAGGGCTGGGGCCTTCCATTTGCTGCAAGGGAAAGAGGAGGGAGTAAGTAGTTTGACTTCTTCATAGTGTCTTATTATAAATCATCGACATGATTCATCATCATCAGCATCAGACTATTAATGTTCCCACTCCTGGGACACAGGCCTCCTCTGTATGAGAGGGAACATCATTCATTGATTATAATAATATTCAGATGAGAGTATTCAAATTAAGAATGATGGTTCGTAGGTACATTCCATCAAAAGGTTGTCTGGACTGGAAGATATCGCTATCAGCAATATGGCCGCCATTGTAACCAAAGAATAGGAAATATGCATAATTTCTTTTTTTTTCGACACGGAATGTTAAAGTACTATAAAAATAATGACAAAAAGCGAAAACAAGACATAAATCGGCCAAACAAAACAAAAGTTATAACCATATAAACTTTTGTTTCTTTTGTTTTGTTCTCTTTCTAGATAAACGGA
The DNA here is from genome assembly GCA_905147715.2 of Xestia xanthographa. Classification (NCBI taxonomy): domain Eukaryota; kingdom Metazoa; phylum Arthropoda; class Insecta; order Lepidoptera; family Noctuidae; genus Xestia; species Xestia xanthographa. Next base: position 11,331,748 of record LR990657.1, on the reverse strand, counting down.
ATTTAGTATGGATTTTGTTCGTCGATGCAGCGGATGACGTCATTCGCTATATCGGATCTCTGTCTAACCAGCAGTTCAAATGCTTATAACTAAGTATTTTTTATAGATATTAAAAAAATAATTTCGCTTTGCTATTTCTGATGTTAATACGCTTTGTTTAGAGTGATAAAAAAAATCATGCATACAGGTACCCTATTAGCAATATTGTAAAAGAGTCGTTTTGATTTTGGTGTACAATAAAGTATATTCTATACTTTCATAACGGTTAGACTGTTAAGCTTTTTATTCTCTTGGGTTGTCGTTGAAGAAAAACTGCCTTTGTTTGAATTTAATGAAAAAAGTTAAACGGTTTTAGGCCTTTCGGGGCTTGAATGAATGGCCTTAATTTTAGGTCCTAGACTTTTATTGAAGTAAAAGAGGCTTTTGTAATTTATGCTTTAATTTTTTTCCGAGTAAAATCTTTTCTTTCAAAGTTTTACTGGTTTCAAGATGAACATTAAAAACTGACAAGGTTGCCTTAGTTTTAGGTCTGGGACTTTTCTATTACAGAAAACGACGCTTTTGTAATACTATAAAGCTGAAGTTTTTCCCTTAGTCTAAAATCTCTAAAAGTTAGTTTCAAGAATAATAACAAAACTGACTGAAAAAATTACGGACTCTCGTAGTAAAAGCTCATAAGTCATAGTAACTACATATACTTTCAGGCCAAAATCATAAACACAAATTCATTTTTTTTTTTTTAAATATCGCGTTGTCACTCGCTTTCATAATCATCTAGATCAGTATTTTTCAACCTTTTTCATGACACGACCCCCATAATAGAAAACATAAAATATTGGCGACCCCCAACCCTTCGCTTTTTTTTTTATTATTATTATTATTTCATTTATTCATTTATATACATATTTTTAACACTTTTAAATATTTCTTAATAAAACTACATAAAAAAACATTTAAAAATATAAAAAACAGTAGCCCACCAGCGCTGGGAACAGGTTATTATTATTATCAGCCATTTGTGTCCCACTGCAGGGCAAAGGCCTCCCTTCCTTCCTTCCACTTATTATCTTTACTTTTATATTTATTTTATTATGTTACAAATATTAAATCCATACAATTTTTTTATGCATTTGCATAATTAAGATTTGTATAAATTTAAAACATTTTTTTTTTTAAATTAAGAATTCGCTTAAACAACATTTTCTTATTAAATCTATCTTTCTAGGTTTCATTATTTTGTTTATTGAGGTAGTTTTTGCGACCTCTTGCGATCGCTTGCCCCTAGGGGGTCGCGACCGGCAGGTTGAAAAACACTGATCTAGATAAAAAGTAGGCCTTTCATTTCAAGATTTTACTAAAAAACCTCCTTTTGTTTTCCTTCCAGAACTTCGTGGTCCGTCAGTCAAGCCAGCCCGACACCATGGCTATCAGCGTCCGCTTGCCAGCGGACAAAGGTCCTTACATCGAACACTACCTCATCCAGGCTGCAGGCGGTCGCATCGGTCTCGAGACCTCGCACAACCGCTTCGATAACATACCTGAACTGATTGCACATTATTCTCAATGCTGGTGAGTTGTTACATTCAAGATTTAACATAGAAAAAAGGATTATCATTTTGTCTTTTTAGAGGTTTAGTTCTTCGTCTGTAGTATATCGGCATACTGAGAAAAAAGAAAACAAAAATTGTCAGCCAGCAAGGTTCTAACGCAGGGTGCACCGTACGGCCCGTAACTGTTGCCACTGAAGTTCCCTTAAGATCATAATCATCATGTTCGATAGCACTAGTAACTAACTGATTCAAAATATTATTTGCAAAATGTTTCCTCGTATTAATACGTATATTTCATTTCCCTTGTAGTGACGAGTTACCAGTGCAGTTGCAACTACCTCGTCCCCTTCGAGAAGCAAAGAGTCGTCATCAACTAAGTTCCTTAGCTCTTCTGGGCCAAGAGTTCTGGGGTTACCCGATGGCAAACCCGAAGAACAACCCGAACAATCTCCTCTCTCCTTGTCAGCTGGCCAATGGAGTTGTACCTATGGCCGTCACTCCTTCTGATACGGGATCTAGTCTTAGCAGCTTTAATGCCAGTAAGTACCTCTCTCTGCTTCATAAAAACTAAAGAAATCCATGAGATTTAGTAACCAGAGTACTAAAATTATTCGATATTCTAGGTACCCGAACAAACTCCCGTGAACACATTCTGAGCCCCGACAAGGATCAAAACGTAGTGCTAAAGATGTCGCCAATAGACACTTCAGGTTCCCCACCGAGTCAAAACCAGAACCTCAGCACTTTCAAAGGCAAAACTGCCCCGTCACCACCAGCCAAACCCAACAGTGCATTCATCAGAGCGCCTAGACCTACCCCACCAAATACTTTGAACCTTATGTCTAGTACCGTAAGTATGATTTTTATTTGGTTTAGGTTTAACGGTGTTGTTATCTAGAACGTTATTAATAGAAGCTTCACCTGTTTTCAGGCGCATATAACACAGCCTCATACATTTCCAACAACCAACACGCAACACTCTCCCACCCAAATACACGTGAAAACGACACCACCTCCTCCGCCACCACGATGGGCGAAACCACCATTTTCCAAGCCCTCCTTATCTCCAAAATCTGAAGCTTTCAGTCCCATTAACAAAGTTGCACAGAATGGAAACATAACAGTCACTACCACAGTTACGTTCTGTGTTAATAACACACAAATTCACAATCATCAAATCAATGAGAGCATACAGAGCGACAGATTACAACTAACGCTTGCGTCTAATGCCGTCAATAACAACAGTAGTGCAGACTCTGTATTCAGCATCATGGATACAAAAAACATTGCTGATTCTAATGGAGAATCCCAGGTGAGGATTATTAGATTAATGCATGATTTGTGCACCTTTGTATGCTTTGCACGATTTATTTTTTGCCATTGCCAGACGATTTTGTTTGTTACTAACCTTGTACTGTTTTTTTCTTTTTTAAATATTGTGGTACTTAATTCAACTCGTGGACTGACTATAACTTCCTGTTCCTGTGTAGAACATGATGCACCGTATGTCACCAGAGGGAGAGTGCATCAATGCTATGACGGCTAGTTTGCACGGGAGCTTCAAACGACAAATGACTGAGCAGAATAATGTCGAACCCGGATCACCAGTAGAACAGTCACAGACAAATACATCCGATTCCGTGGATCCGATCGTAAACAGTTTAACTAAATCTAGCAGCACTTTTGCTCCTAATCAACTTGTGTCTCCTAACGGGACGAACTCGGTCACTAGCGGAATATTCTCGCCAACGAGTGCAATTAATTCTCCTGTTTCCAACGACACTATTTCATCTAAAAGCGGTGTCTTTTCACCTTCGAGTCAAACTAACAAAAGTGAGATCTTCTCTCCGATATCTAGAAGTTCTCCAATATCAGCGAAAAATGTTTTCTCACCGACATCCAATCAGTCAATTATCTCTCCAATGATGGGGAAAGATCGGGATAAAGTTCTGTCTCCCAATACGAACACAGCAAGTAGCACGCCATCTGGTAGATCAAGGAGGAGTAAACACTCCCACCGAAAGGAGTCCAGACATTACCAGGTAGAGTATATGTTTTCTGAATGCAAATCATTTCATGTGCATTTTAGATACTACTAATCGCACGATTGCGTGTATAACATTTAGCACAAAAAATATTAAATAATCACTTACCTATACGCAAGTTTATTTGATTGCCCCTAAACTTTGAAAACCGTAGACAATATTGTTTTCTAAACACAAAACTTCATTATTTTACTTCTACATTCAAGTGTAACTTTTCAGGAATCAGACATCTTAGAATCTCCAGGTGTGTACTGCCGAAGTTCGTTAGTGGATAAAGTATCAGACTATGAAGATATTTGGGGACCGGAAAGTAACAGTTGCTCTACTTTCAAACCGTTAAAAGCTGAAAACGAAAACAACATTCATAATGGTCTGATGAAAAGTAAAAGACCTGACCTTTTGCCAGACACTTTGCGTAAGTAAAATAAAACTCTAAATTAGTACGTTACAGAAACACCAAGCTCTAAACACTAGTTCATTTTCACCGTTCGTTTGTTACAGCTAAACTGAATGCAGCGAAAAGTACACATTCCATTTTGGAAAAAGAAAACATACATATTATAATGAATTCAACGGAAAGTCTAAACGAAAAGAAAAACCATTCAGATAATTCACTGAAGAAGAGCTTCAAAGGTTCTAGTGAAATCATAGCAACTACCAATAGCAAGGGAGATGTAATACCAAAGAGGCCAGATAAACTTAATATAGCTATGAACATGAACAAGAAGTTGACTGAGGAGATCGAAGCTGTGATCAAAAATAGAGAGAACTATAGCACTGAAAGTATGGAGACAGTGAAATTAGAAGACGATTGTGTCCTCAATTCCCTTGGTGAGGAATCTGAAAAGGATACTGCTGGTAGCCCCTTCTACGCTGACCCTGTAGATGCTTTAAAAGAAGTAAGTGTACCAGACTGTTTTGTTAAATTACAAAAGTCAAATCTTAATCTCAAGAGTGAATGTTATTAGATTCTTTTATCTTTTCTCAGGCTGCCCTACCACAAGTGCAAAGACGAAAGCTGCTAAGAGTTGGAGTGAATCTGTCCCAACGATACTCGGAGCCACCGACACAGAACCATCCGTACTACCCTCTGCGCGATATGCATAGTATTGAGGAACTCTCTCGTAAGTACCAAAAGTCCTTTTGTGTTCAATAATAGATCATATTTTTGAAGATTATGTTCCGGTTACCTTCTGTAGCGGGTCATGATCATCATCAGCCTATTAATATATATATAATAATATAATATATATATATATATAATAATATAATCATTTTATTGTCAGGCGACTAAGGCCCATAGATAAAATACACAAAATAATAATTAGGAACAATAATAAAGTAATACATAATTTTTAAAACCAAGTGAATTAAACTATTGAACACGAAGAGACGGCGTCATGTTGCGCTGCGTGGTGTCGCGTAGCCTTCCGCGGAATCGCCGATACATGACACCCTTCGGCCAAAACTCTTCCTTGAGGAAGGTCTCAATATGATGAGTCGGAACTCGCAGCACGAACGACTTAAAATTCGTGTTGTGCCGCGACTCTAACTTCTCGACCCTCAAGGTCCAGCTGGTCTTCGCTCGGACATACTCCACGATCTCCTCAACCTTCGTGGTGTGATGTAGCCGGGACACATAGAGCTGCGTCGTTGGTATCGCCGGACGCAGCATATTGGGTCCTGCCAGCGCGGTTCCGCACTGGTTCCTACTAGGAGGCTTCTTCCTCTTCTTCCTCTCCACCTTCACGAAGCCATCCTCGTCACACGTGGCCGTTGCTGAGCCATGCTGTTTCGAATCCCTGTTGGCAGGTTCACAGCAGCTCTTATTTTCCCCCTTCTTGTGCGTGGCGACAATAGCAGCATAGGCACGTTTAGGGGTCGACGTACCTACACACGTCACTGCCTCGACCGGCACCGAGTCAGCAACTTCGGCGGCGCGTGATGCAACGCGTGCGATAGCAGCGGGTGACGCAGTGGAGCTCGCCGACTTAAAACTGCCGACGCTAGCGTTTCTCGCTCCGCAACGTGTGTTCACGTTGGTGGCATCAGGCGACCTATTTACCTTTATAGCGTTGCGCAACAACTCCACTTCGGCACGTAGTTCACCAATGGTGTTATTCGACGCCTCCAACTTGGAATGCACCTCGACCAGGCTTGCCTTGAGAGATGTGATGTCCTTCAGCAACCTGGTGACGTCAACGTGGTCAAACGTGACTGGGGGCAGCTTATGAAGCTCCTTCGCCACAAAAGCGGGCACGTCGTCCGGGTCGGTGCTCTTCATCAATGTGATGATGTCCTGCACACACTTCTGGCCACCATCCCTCCGGCGGGACTGCATCTGCTCGACTTTGCCGAGCGACTGGAACAGAAGCAGCTTGGCACCGCTGATCTCCTCCTCCTTGAAACTGGACTTGCAGATCTGCAGGATGCTTACTTCGTCCATGTAGTCAATGGCATGTTTGATAAACGCCAAGACCTCGTTGGCTATGAGCGGTTGTGAACTCATAGCAACGTAAACCGGGTAACGGCTAAAGCCGCGCGACTCGTGAATATATTATTCGTATCGAGCAGCGCATACACGTCCGTACTCGACCGTGCATTGCGCTGCAATGTTCCCACTGCTGGGACACAGGCCTCCTCTCCATGAGAGGGAATGGGCTACAATCCACGACGCGGGCACATTGCGGATTGGTAGATGTCACATGTCTTCGAATTTTTGGTTCTAGGACATGCCGGTTTCCTCACGATGTTTTCCTTCACCGTTTTGAGAGCAGTGGTGATGAAATAAATTACACAAAGTTATGCCTGCCTGGGTTCGAACCCACGACTTACTGTTCGTAAGTCGCGGCCGCCACCACTGGGCCACCGCTGCTCTCCATTTTCTGTAGCGGGTACTGTTGGATAAAGACCTCTCTTTGCTTTTGCCAATCTCCAACCTCATCCAGGATTTACCCGCGATGGCAATAATATCGTCTGCCCATCACGCCACCGGACGACTAATACATCTCTTTCTAGATTTTAGACGCCACTTGGTCGCACCTTTATCTTTATTGAATTCAATTTCTACTGCAATTTCAGCATCATCGCCAAACACGTCATCATCAGTGGACAACTTGATGTCACTGCGCAGCAAGCCGAAGATGAAGCCGGTGCAGCCTCCACGAATCGCGAACAAGCCACCCACAGGCAAGAACGACCAGACTTGGACCGTTGATTCCAGTTGGGAGTTTATAAGTCAGTGTTATGGAGATACTGTAGAACAGTAGATGCTGCTTGTAAATTTTGCTCTTGCACTCCCAACATTCCTATTCCATTAGAAATACTTACAATGCGTCTCCTATTTTATTAACCCAGTCAAACACTTCAAGTGGGTTTTATTGTCGAAATCAATTTTAGTCCTTCTGACTTTCTTATATTTTTATGATTGTTTGGGTTTTTTTATTACCATCTGTTAGCTCTTTATCTTGCACTACATGCAAAAATTGGGAAAGTAGAGAAAAAGTAAGCTAACAATTCGATGTTGCGTTCACTTGCAGACAAAAACGACGAAGGCTCAAACAGTGAGAATGGTACGTTCCCTTCGCTGGCTGAGCAGGAGTGTCGACTGAGTGCAGTTGATGATGGAACTCAACACTTGACTGTTCATCAAGTTGTTGCACAAAGGTGAGGCTTGCTTGATTCAATGTGTTTTTTTTTTGGGTAGGGCATAGTTTATCTATATAATCCCCCATTGTACCGGAAGACTCTAATTGAAAAAAACCAGCTAGCCAAAAATCTGCTTCTGAAAACGGCTTAGTTTTTCATTGCACATGATGATTTATAACAAAAACTTCGTTTCGTGCTAAAAACTTAAAACTCTTGAAATTGTTAACAAAATCCGATTAAAAAAAGGAAGCAATAGGTATTTGTTTATACAAACCGCGTGCCTTTAGGCCGCGTGTCCACGGCAAGAAAAATCTAGGTCTATGCAAGAATTCGTGTCGTTTCTACACACGACTAGTGTACACTTCGTCGGCGCTGCACAAGACAAAAGTCTTGTCTACGCCCGACACCACGCGATCTGTAGGGGGCGGGGGGTGATGTGTACAGTGCACATGATATTTGATGATATCGGATCTGTAGTGTGGACCTGTGTTGTTTACAACTATTTGTTTACGCTTTTATAAAATGCTTGATTCACTTAAAACTTTAATAGAGGATCGACCCGTGTTGTGGGATAAAACTTTGGACATTTATAAAGATAAAAGGCGTACTTTCGAAGCATGGACAGAAATATGTATTATCCTTAAAGAAAATTTCGAAGATATGACAAGCGCAGATAAAAATGCATATGGTAAGTATTACTTAAATTTTCTTTATGGATAATACATATTTAATACTTATTATGTATTATTATTATTTGGTAAATCCCACAATTACACGACACGATGTACACCCTACAATGTCTCAACTATGACTGAATGAAACATTTCGTACCGTGTACATATTTATTAGTTTTTTTCTTATCTGCATCAGACACGACATTCTTTCGTGCACAGACCCGACAAATTTCTTCTCATGTATGTACATGAATATTTTCATCTTGTCTGTAGCCGACACGACAAATTTCTTGCCGTGGACACGCGGCCTTACGCGAACGAAGGTCGTGGACAACAGCTAGTTATAATTGTGGATTATTTAGGTACCCACAATTATAACTAGCTGTTGTCCACTTACATTCTATTGAATGTAAGGTTGTCCACTTACATTCAATAGAATGTAAAGGAAATGTAACGTAAGTGAAATTAAGGGAAAGAGTGCTATGTGTGAGTGAGAGAGCGATGGACGAGGGAAGAGAGAAGGGATTGGGAGGACGCCATGTTGAATTAAGGAATTAGAATAAAAAAGCCGTGCAGTGTGCGAAGAAAAATAAAAGTGAATAATATTCAAGACTGCGTTATTTTATTTCCTGTAGGAACCCTGTATCCCACATAATTATAAATTGTCTTCGATAGATTCCCTGATTTGCGGCTGAATGCAGAACCGACGATGTTACCAGAGGAAGTCAGATCGCCACCGAGAGCTTCGTGTTACGACAATGTTCACGATTTGAGGCCTTTATCTGAACAGGTAATTTAGAAAACTAACTTATTCAATCATGAAACTTTTACTGAATTAAAAGCCAATAGTGACTTTGGGAGCAGCGGTGGTGCCAGTACCAGTGGTGGCGGCCCCGACTTACGAACATTCAGTCATGGATTCGAACCCAGGTAGGCGCATTACTTTGTGTAATTTATTTCATCACCGCTGCTCTCAAAACGGTGAAGGAAAACATTGTGAGGAAACCAGCATGTCCTAGAACCAAAAAATTCGAAGCCATGTGACATCTACCAATCCGCACTGGGCCCGCGTGGTGGGTTATAGCCCATTCCCTCACATAGAGAGGAGGCCTGTGTCCCAGCAGTGGGAACATTAATAGGCTGATGATGATGATGATGATGAGTGACTTTACAAAACTAAAGTTTAGTTTAATATCAGCTCAACATCCTTCAAAAGTTTAGTCGTTAATTAATCTACACATTCATTAAAATAATTGAATCTGTTTTGCAGGCAAGTGACGATGGAACAGTGTTCTCTGAACCTTGGGATAGTTCGCAGTGGGACGGATTGCTACCTCCATCGAATGGCCACCAACTTTATGATAATGTAAGTTATTCAGTCCCTATAACTTATCATCATTATGCCCCAGCCTTTATACGTTACGACGCGACGATACGTTACTGGTAGCATACCATGGACTTGTAGCTTTTGTGTAGGTATATGGCGTAATTTTTTGGGAGCAGTTGACTGACCGTGAGCTTATATTTAAGATGCAAAAAAAATGTGTCACAGCAATGTGTAATATAAAAACAACGGATAGCTGTAGACCCTATTTTAAGTCTTTAAAAAATACTTACCCTTCCAGCATTATACATATAGGAAACTGCGTTGTTTGTGAAAAGAAACACACAATTATTTGAATAAATATCTTCCACTTAAAAAACTCCATTGCGAGCCCAATACGTAAATAAACTATGTCATCTAAAATGCAAGACCGCATTGATGCGAAAAAGTTTTTTTGGCATGACACCTAAAGTGTTTAATGAAATTCCTAATGACATAAAAATCATGACATTATATAAGTTTAAAAAAACTCTTATCAAATAATTAATTGACAAGTGTTATTATAATCTAAACGAATTTTTGAGCGACCAATTATAATAGGTACCTAGAATAATGGATTTTTTTACCTTTTGTTAAGAAGTACTATGACTATTTATTAATTTTCTTTTTTTGTTTTGTGACATAATGTAATGACACCAAATAGGTTACTTATAAAGGAGATTGACCACAATCAGAGTCGCTTTATAGTAAAAGAGTATGGCCATAAAAATAAACTCATAAATTATAAAATATTTTTTTAACTTCTCTTAATTCACTTGAACGAAATCGTATGTGGGGTTACTATTTTGTATTTTATTAGCTACAGTATTGGATTTTATTGCTTACTATTTAAAATGGCGTATTTCGGTGAAATCAATGTTGCCAATTTATTAAAACCTGGGACATAATCCGTCAGTCTAAGTTTTAAAAATAAATTCAACTATGACTTTATCCTCGTTATTTATATTTTTAATTAGCACAATTGAAATCTGAATTCACATCCTATAAATAATATTACTTTGCTAATTTAAAATCTTTCTTTAGTTGACAAACCAGTTATAGTCAGAGTGATTTAGATTGACTGTTGGTAACACTGTCACAATGTGATATGTGAACTGTCTCTGTCAATTTGTCAAACAAACAAAACAACAGCGAACTTTTGTTTTTACTTGTGCATCGATAGTTGTTGAGTTTGTTGTGCTTATAATTAACTTATCATTGCGTACTGTTCGTGTCTTATGTCAATTCAAGTCATACTGTTGTAATGGGCTGCTGCTTTTAGTGGAAGGTTAGTTACAAAACTAACCTCAAAACTGAACAGAAAATCAAAGAACAACTAAAACCCCCAAAAAATAAATGTTTTTTTTTTCCTTAGAAAGTACAACATCACCCCTCTTTTATATTCAATGTATGCTAGCATACAAAAAGTTTTGATGCGCAACGGCGGTCAGTAGAAAAATGGGCATTCTCCTTTGTCTGTCTTAATTATGACAAAACATAGCGCACCCCTTATTTATGAAAACGCCTATGTAAACACCTATGTTTCACAAATAAACTGATTAATTGATGAATTTATTGATTTATTCTAACTTGTTATGGTTGCTAAATGTGTTCTTCCACCAATAGATTTCCATGTCGGAAGAAGCTTTTAGAAGGTAGTAGGTTTTTATTATGCAGAATTTCCTTGTCATCTATAAGACACGAAAGTGTCTTTCTATTGTTTTCTTTTCTTGTTTGAGTAACAAATATTTATCTTGCAAAATTTTGGACCAAGTTTTTATCTTTGTTGGTTGACTACAGAAAATATAATGATATCCTTAGTTGTTTTAAAAATTATTTTATTCTTTAAAAGGTCACCTTTCGAACTGTTTTGGTGTTGTATTTTTGACATTCGAAAATTTACAAACACATTTCCATATTATTTTAGGAGGAGCCATGTGAATGGGAGTCTCCCATCCCGAGAAGAGGACCAACAGTTGCAACGAGAGCCAAGAGCTTCAGAGACCGACTGGACCCCTTACTCGGTGAGTTAATACAACAAGAAGATTTTTATAAACCCAAACGAGAATGGACATGTTAATATTTTGCACGAATGTTACAAAACTTAGCCCGTATTGTCTCACTGCAGAGCAATAGCCTCATAAAATATAATCTGCACATCTATAAACCAACTTCTCTTTCTATCTTCTTCTGATAATTCACTGGACGGTTTTGTTCCATTGAAGATGAAATACTACGTCAGTGCACGCGCCAAGTTCAATTATTTACTCTCGCTATACAACGAACTCATAACACGCTATTTACATACATTTTAATATGAAGCATGCTGTGATAATACTTCACTCATTTAGATTACACTAAATCCGAAGAGTCATTTCTAAATCATCTCCAAACAGTGCTGACAAGTGTTTTATTAAAAGTCACTTTTCGGTCATGCTATCACCAGTCACATCCTTTCCCCGTGTTTATTCATTTGAACACAATATCTCGGTGCAGTGTTTCACGCGTATCACTCGACGCCAAATCACAGATGCTCTCTGCGCACTGCAGACCGATTTGTAATTAATCATTTATTACACTTCACTATCAAATTAATTAACTCAGTAGAGCACATACAATAGGACCGCGGCGCACATCTGTTATCTATTACTACATTAGCTCCGTAAATAAATTAATTATGGCTAAAGGGCAAAGGTCTGCGCGTGCCGTGAATTGCTCAGACATACTCAGTGTACCGGGTAGTGCAGTGACAGTCGCTTTCCAACCCGCGTTGGAAAAGCATTAGACCTGAGACGCTCCCTTGTGTGAATGAGAAACTACCGTTTTAAGTCTTTCGTTCAAGCGGGCAAGAACCGCAGGGTCATCAGTCATGAAGTGGTTCAAAAAGTGGTTCCAAGGAAGGTGCGAGAAGTTGACTGAAGACCAGCCAGGCCCCAGCAAGGTTGAGCCCTGGTTGACGAAAATTGATTCATTGAAGCACTTCATACCTCCTGATGAAGAGGTCGAGGTAGCGGAGGAAGCTTTGGAAGTTTTGGATGTATATGTGCCAGTGACCCGTGATGTGTGCGCGTTGACAACCATCAAGAACTTCAAAGGAGATTCTCTAAACGAGTTCGTATATGAAAGTGATTGGGTGATCATCTCCCGGAAACAGTTGTCGGAGCCCAAGTTCCAACGACGTTTGAAGAGAATGGATACTCTGACTGATCTCTGCAGATCTTTGGCCGAGAGGAGTGTCAATAAAAGACGAACAGAAGTGATCGCCAGACCTCCCAAATGTCATTGCCACGAATGGAGTTCTTGCGAAAGTGAAAGACCGTTACGTTCAAGTGCATTTCGAAGAGTACTCGACAGCTTCAAAAGATTTTGGCGACTCTTGTACCGTAAAGTAAAAGATTGCTTTAAGGCTAACGTAGTAGACGAAACTCCGAAGCTTTACGAAGGAGACGAAGACCCTCTCGAATCGTTCGCGTCTACAAACATGTACTTATGTAGGTAATAATTTGTTCCAATTCAAATATTAATTTTGTGCAAGTTATTAGATTAATTAAAGCTGTTGTACAATTATCGCCAGAATGAGGTCGAGGTAATAAATATATCACTTAAGTGCACTAATTACGTGTTAGTTCGTCTTGTACTTATTATAACAATGAAGTTTTAATTACTTTACTTAGGGCTTTCAATTTGTCCGTTGGTCTATCAACATTTAACTTTGTAATGGAATGTGTAGGTATTGTTAATGATTATTGTTTTTCACATAATTAAGGGTGATGCTCATTAGCCTTTTTTGATTTTTTTTTCAATAATGGTTCTAATCAATAACATTGACAGATTGTTTTTATTTGTAAAAGCACTTCACTTTTACAAATAAAAACAATTTATCGAAATATTGATACTATGTCCTAAATTGGCCGAGCACAAATTGATACCTTTTAGTAAGAATTAAAAAAAAACATTTATATAGGTATATATGCGTAATATATATATACTTACTTAATTTTAGGAACTTATAAGAATCTTACTACTATAATAAATGCTAAAGTTCGTGTGAATGGATGTTTGTTACTCTTTGACGCAAAAACATCTGAACAGATTTGGATGCAATTTGGCTAACAAGTAGTTTATAACCTGGATTCATACATGAGACACATTTTAATCCTGGTAAGTAGTACGATCCCGTGAAACAATTACCGAAATCACGCGGACGAACAAGCGGGCATAAGCTAGTTTACTATAAATAAAACAAAGCTTGTATTGTGACCGCAATACCTAATTGTATTGCAATTTTATCACAACGCTGACTCATTGTCCAACGTTACAGGGTGTGAACCGGGTGTGCAGATATGGGTCTAAAACTCCCTCAGTTGTAGTGTTCGCACACATTATTACAATAATATAATATTATCTGTGTATCTAAGTAGATTATGAGGTCATCATTTCCGACGTGCATCCATCGTGTATGTTGCATTTTGTACCGTGTGCAATACAAAGGCTAACTCTGTTTGAGAGTTCATTTGTTTTGAATTGGATGTTATAGTTGACTCTCTGTGTTAAGAACTAAAGCGATGGATTGAACACCTGACTGTTGAGCCCCAGAAACCCCCAGAGCAGGTAGCAACTCGACGGTCCCAGAGTCGTGTATAAATAAAGTAAAATAAGAGATCGGTATCCTAATTTATGCCAAACTCTGACTCTTCAAAAGTCTTATTATTACTACTGACAGGAGCATTCCTTCAGAACTTAAAAATTAGATCGTGACAGGTTTATTAACATAATTTCTCTCTTTTCCCAAACAGCAGCGGGCCGGGTGCGTGCCTTGCGTGGTGGTCGTCAAACACGCGGCGCGGGCGCAGCTGTGCGTGCGTACGCGTTGCACCTTGCGCAAGACAAGAGCACCACCTTCGCGCAGAACATCGACAACTTTATCGCGTGCACGCTTGATTCTAAAGATACTAGTCCTCAGGTAAGATCTCAGCTCTTAGTGAGCAGTGTTACTATGTTAGATAGTAATCTGCACGTTGATGGATCGAGAGGAAGAGGAAGACCCAATAAAATATAAATGGATTGTGTGAGGAACGATATGGAGGAAAAAGGAGTAAATGATAGCGTGACGATTGACAGGGAAGAATGGAAGATAAAATCGTGTTGCGCTGACCCCAAATAACATGGGGCCAGGGGGCAAGAAGATGATGAGATACTAATCTACATGATCCTATCATGATTTGACGACGTCAATGGTGTCGATTTTATTGTGCACAAACTAAACTTAATTTAGGCTATTGCTATATTTTACTAAAATGCAGCGTGAGAAAAGGACAGCTATAGCTATGAACTAAGTTGAAGATGTCAAACTTATTTATGCCTTGTGCTTCATCGTGTTTTTAGTTGACATGTTTTTACGTGCACCCTTCATTTGTATGTAAATATTAGTTCCAATTAAATTTGACAGCTCTTAATTACGTCCGTCTCTTTCTCTTTTTATTAGAGAGAAAAAGATAGCAATAGCCTAAATTTTGTTTAGTTTGTGCATAACAGTGCAGTTCAGTCGACACTAGTGTCGAATCGACACCAGTGTCGACTTTAAAAAAGTATGATTAGTAAAAAAAAACATTCGGTATCGAAAGAGCTTAATGTAAGTACTTTTGTAATAAATGTTCTAAACCCAACTTCTATGTTTTGTTTCCAGGTGATGATGAGAAACATGAGACAGTTCATGTCAGGAATGAAAAACTATCTGGTCAAACACGGCGAGAGAGAATTTGAGAAAGAAGTTGAAAAAGAACGACTCAAGGTAAGATAGACTTAAATGGTATTGAAATCCACTTCATCAAAGTAAAGTCTCCATCGTCATATCATCCACAGTCCGACTTCACCCACTACTGGGTATAGCCTCTCTTTGTATGTTCCAAGCTACACGTTCTTATGCCAACCTCATCCAGGATATTCCTGCAATGGCAACAATATCGTCTGCCCACCTCGCCGCCGGACGACCAACACTTCTCTTCCATTCCTTGGACGCCACTCGGTCACAGTTATACTCCACCTTAAAGCTTATCAACACTGTCTTACACAAGCTAAAAATACTGAAAGCAGTTATTTGTAGATCCCAATAAAGGAAGCTTAAAAATTACAAAGGAGAAATGGCCAATTCTAATTATCACAATTTACTATTCCAGCTAAAACCAACGGAGTTCCTGAACATAGACGCGATCCTAGAAGGCGTGATGCACCGACTGGTTGTACGACCGCTGCGTGCGCGCCTCTACACGCTATTGGCAGCTTGGCACTCGGCTGATGTGCGACGTTTACACGCTGCGATTGAACGAGCGCAACACGCTACGCCGTTGCAGCTGGGAATAAAGGTATCTAATATTGTGGAGAATTAGAAGCGTATTACACACATTTTTGAATAGTGTCTCAATGGGGGGACCTGGGGAACTAATGGCGCTAGCATAGCTGGTTCCCAACATCGTCATTGGTTGAAAATGTGGTAATGTCATTTTGTATTTCAAAATAGCTTATTCTCATTGGTCAGATTGAGACCAGCTATGGTGGCGCCATCTTAGATTAACTTTGCCTGTGTCTCCCCATGAATTGATTGATTGATGATTCTATAGTATTAATGAACCACTAAAGAAGTCACAAAATTTTTATTCAATCGTTATGTGCCTTAAATATAATTACATTTTTCATTTTCAAATTTCGCGCGTCTTTTGACGAAAATGCTGGACGCACTGGACACCATATTGTTCAGTGGTCATGACGTCAGTTGGCTGTGTAAACAAATAGTAAACGCTGATAGATGACACTTTTAAAGTTTACATAGCCGTATGACGTAAAAAATAATGATGATGATGATGAGTCTCAGTGCAGTATCAAGTGCAGGGTTTCTTTCTTTTTTTCTCTCTGATTTTGTGCAAGATTGGGTTTGTCCTTGCTTTAGCAAGCATACTCATGAGTATGTTTGCTAATAGTCTGGTAAATGAATGATTGTGGTTGGAAAAGTCTTAAGCAGAAAATCTGACTTATGAACTTTGTTTGGACTAGTTAGAAGATAAACATATTAAAAGTCCTGACCCCTCCGAGGTGAGCCCGAGAGGGGAGGGGCAAAGAAGGTCCCGTTTTTTGGTTTTTTGCTTATATCTCGGAAACGATGCGTCGTATAAAATTTTGTTGTACTAAATAATAAAACCTCATAAAATTCTCTTCAACTTGGCTTTTCAAATTTTTTATCTATCTCTTATCGTTGAATTGGTATGAGCTCAGAAAAACGATCAATTTTTAAAAATTTGTCCAATTCTCTGTCCCGTTCGTTGTTTTTGGTTTGCATCTCGAAAACGGTGTGTCGCACGAATACTTGTTGTACTACATAATGAAATCTGATAAAATTCTCTACAATAAGTTGTAGATTTTTTTTTTCTAATTTTTTTTTTTTTTTTTTTTTTTTAAATATTGGAGATAGATAAAAAGTGTGACAAACAAAGTTGTAGAGAATTTTATGAGGTTTTATTATGTAGTACAATAAAATTTTATACGACGCATCGTTTTCGAGATATAGGCAAAAAACCAAAAAACGGGACCTTCTTTGCCCCCCCACCCCACGGGCTCACCTCGGAGGGGTCAGGACTTTTAATGTGTTTATCTTCTAACTAGTCCAAACGAAGTTCATAAGTCAGATTTTCTGCTTTCGACTTTTCCAACCACATACCCCTTTTGAGCACTCATTTACCAGACTATAAAGCAAGGATACTATCATGGCGGAAAAAGAACCAACAGAAATTCAACTTTTAAATCATATAGCTCAGGTGCTAGAATGATGAAACTTCTTAATTTCAAAATTGAAAAGAATACTGCCGGCTTTGGGTACATTTTCTCCACCAACATGATCTAAGTTGAGAGCACTACTAGTGTTGATATAAAGATTTTCTTTCAGGAATCTACTAAAGTCCCGTCGTCGGCAGTGCTGGCCGTGATCTCGAAGCATTTCCTCAAGATGCAGGAGGCCGACTCTCCTTTGGACAAACTTGAGAACCTCTTGGCTGCCATATCCGTTATGTTTAACGCTGTAAGTGTTTTCAGTTATTTTTTAGTTTTTCCATAATGTTTAAGTTCATGTGTATCATCGTGGTAATCAGTTAATTACTGCCATTGCAATCCAAATATCTTATTTTCGATTTTTAAGCATGGCCTTGAATCATTCAGCTTCTAAGAATTTATATTGCTATGAAGATTTCAAATATAAGTCGGATGTATGCCTCCCAAAGGGCTATCAACCGGCTATCCAGCAGTGAGTGGTCAGGATTTTTTTTTTGTTGGCATGGGCGTACCCAGCTTCTGGCCTAGGGGGGGCAAGTCAGGTTTTTTAGGTTGGATCGTCCGCGGCTGTTTTATCATACACACTACACAAACACACCTACATAAAACATTAGGTATATGTAGTGTTTATTTAGCTCCTTCAAAACAATAACATGTCAAATAAAATTAAACTAGTCGCTCGCAACCTCAGCTCGCAACACCCTACCGAAGAAAGATTACTGAATAGAGCCTAGCGTTCGAACGCTCGGCTAGATTCTGTAACCTTCGTCCGTTTACGGTTTCACTTTTTCCATTTTCATACTACATAAGTTATTTATTTACGCCCAAAGATGAGTTAAAATTAGTGATGAAATATGAAAGTTTCTACGCTCATAACTTCCAAACCAATGTTTTTTCTAATTCTGCTCCCATGCAGGGCTAGATAATGACAAGACCAGTTGATACAATTTTTAGTTTAGAACCTACACTGTCAAACAGACGAGTAATCACCATACTACGTTTGTATGGAAGAATGACCGACTTGTGAAACCTTAAAGCCTCATTTAAGACTACTTAAGTTTTTTCATGAGTAGATAACAGCATTGTTATTTCGTTTTCAGATCCGCGGCGAACGCAGCGTAGGCGCAGACGATCTCCTCCCGGTCTTAGCATGGACGGTCGCTCGAAGCCGGCTGGTCTGCGCTGAGCTTGAAGCCGAGTTGATGGCTGGTCTACTACCGGCTGCACTGCTGGCGGGTGAGGGGGGATACTACCTGACTGCCCTGTTCTCTGCTGTAGCCGTGTTGAAGAGACTCGCCCCGGAACCGCAACCAGATAGCAATACGCCCTCAGTAAGTAGTGTAACCATATTAACACGTGGCTTGCGAGCTATTTAGGTACCGATGAAAATTTGCTTCGCCCACGTTTCCATCGGAGAATAGTTCATCCATTTATTTGTAGCTGTACTTTCGGTCTTTCGCTGAATTTATGTCTATGGTGTGTTAATCTGTCCACTGTAAGGTAGTAAGTGGTAGGTGTCAGTTTAGTTGAAAGACTCGAAACAGAAAAAAACACTGGATATTTAAATATGGCTGAAGACACGTTTTTTTCCACGAAAACCTACTAAGCTGGTTTCGCTGTGATTGTCTGTAGATTTCCATCCGTTCATTAAGAGGTTTTTTACACACTTTATAACAAGCTAACAATAGCTAACAAGACTGTTATCCCCTTCAGTGGCGACGCGGCTCAATGGACACGAACCGCGAGCAGTGCTCCGTAGCCGTGGTGCGCGTGGTGCTGCCGGACGAGTGCCGCGGCTCCATCCGCCGCGTGCCGGTGCCGTGCCGGCCCGGCGCGCGCGCTCGCGACCTGTGCCGCGCGCTAGCGCATGCCGCCGCCATCACTAACCCGCAGGATTACGCGCTATTCGCGTTACATGATGGCCATGGTACGTTTCACTGAATTATTTTTGTACTATGGTGTGGAGGCTGTTTTGAGCACAGAATATATACTTAAAGGAGGTCATTATTTTAATACGTTCTTCGACTTCTCTCGAAATGTATTTTAAGACGAATAAAATTCGATTCAGACTCATAGTTTGATTAGGGTTTTGTTTTTTTATTGTGTACCTAGTTTTTATTTTTTTATTTTTTTTTATTCTTGTTTTGTTGTGTGCACTTGCGGCTAAAGCCAAATAAATACGTTTTCTTTCTTTTCTTAATTTCTTTCTTAGGAATATCTGTGTCTTTAGCAGTCTTCTCTATCAAACCCCACGAACCTTCTGTATCATGGATCTATGGATCCGAAGTTTGTCATGACCAGGCTGATTTAAATAAATTGATTTCCTGACCCCATATTTCTTATTCTTCTTACAGAGACAATGCTGAACGAGAATGACTGTCCTCAAGAAGTGATGTCAGAGAAGAGTGGACAAAACTTCACGTTGGCCTATAGAAGAATAGATGCCAAGATCGCCTGGCCACAGCAGGCCTTACTATCTTACCCCTAGACTGCTTCATACAATAATAACTAGCAATAAGAAGCGACAGAAATCTCTTAGCAATAGAAAGTAAAGACACTTGCATAAAAACCATAAATAAATTCTCGAACAAGTAGGTTGTCAAATCATGCTCATTATCAATAAGTCATCAAAATTATATTTGGAACGAATGAGAAACTATATTTTTGTCATCTTAACAATAAAATCAAAGTGATATTTTATTCAACTGATTTTGTAAGTGCTAACGTTTTCTAAGCTTACCCTTTACTTATAAGTACATCGCTTAAAGGCAGTATTTTTAAAGCGTCGCTACTCAACGAGCATACTAATGTCATATACCTAACTGTAGCTTTTTTACTCAGTAATGTTTAAGTACCTAATTTTATATTATTGTAATCTGACTGAACTTTCGGGACGTGTCTCCCAGATTTTGTACATTTTGTATCGCGTGGGGAACTATCATTCGAAGTTTGAATGTGATGTATGGAATGTTCACCATTTTTTTTATATTTGTGTAGTACCTACACCTAACTAGAAGTTCGTAGTTAGGGACTATCTTACTGTCTTATAAAGACGGTGTTTATTTTCTTCATGTGTGCGTTTGTGTATGTTCCTAAATTTCGTCGCGTAGGTACTATCGAGGACACTCCCGCCTGACCACCACTAAGCTAATTTTTGCTTGAACTCGCAATATAGAAACGCTCTCTCGCCCCACCCCGTTGACTTTGTATAGAAATAATGAATGAAAAGATACCCAATCGGCCGAGCGCACTACGACGCACGCCAAACGAGAGTTATTGTTATTTTGCGCGCCAAAGTTGACGCTTTCCTAATAGGCCCAAACTTTAAGGGGGCGTGGCTTGGCGCCTCCGCATGTTTTAAGCGAAAAAAGAAAAGGTCAGGCGGAAAAGACCACGATGGTACACTAAATAAACTCACCAAATTGTTGTTTTAGTTTTAATAAAATTTAAGTATTTCTTTATAACATTTCTAGTGCTAAAATTTACTTTTGAAGTATGTATACATATTTTAACTCTTACTAACTTGTTTATGAACTGTGATGTTAATCGTATTAATTAGTAATACTGTAAGGTTTTGTATTAATTTTTGTATATTCGTAGAGCTGTTTCTTAATATAATTTATTTATATGTAACATTAAGGTAACTAACCAACAAAACGTTAGTATTATAAAAGGTAGATTATAGTGAGGACTGCAGTTTCCATCAACGTATTCAAATTGATTGTGTATCTAATAAAAATAACCTTTTTGTCTAATTTTGATAAAAAGTGGATGAATGTGCAAATTACTCACTAAAATCTACCATTTATTTAAAGCATATTCAGATGAAACATTGCCTTACATTTCGTCACGGACAATATTTTTGTAGTTCGTATTATATTCCGTAACAGTCAAAGCAATCCAGATGATTGCGTACGATTTGGAGAAATGATTGAATTATCTTAGTAAGTCTTTAGAATTAAATTATAAATACCACTTTCCCACTGCCAACCAAGGAACTCTCTGTAAACCATTAACTAATGCCATAAAAACTGTATTGAGTAAAAATAATAATGACCTATTACAAGACACCGATGAACGATAGGTGAAATCCTGACGTCATCAAATATTGCAATGCCAATGTCGTGGCCAGATCTTAGAATTGACCACTTCATGAAATGGTTGTATTTCACTTCATGACGTGACCAACTATTTCATATGGTTGTATTTCAC
Organism: Xestia xanthographa; assembly: GCA_905147715.2. NCBI lineage: Eukaryota > Metazoa > Arthropoda > Insecta > Lepidoptera > Noctuidae > Xestia > Xestia xanthographa. The sequence goes on along the minus strand of LR990657.1, from coordinate 11,310,441 downwards.
TTCATGACGTGGCTGACCATTTCATAATATGGTTGTATTTCATTTCATGACGTAGCCGACCATTTCATATAGTTGTATTTCACTTCATGACGTGGCCGACCCTTTCATGAAATAAACCTAACTTAATATGAAATTATCAATTCTAAGATCTGGCACCACCACCAACATTTTTGTTCTTTCGCGGTCCTTAGCCCTAACTTAAACTATTTTTAAACTTATTTGTAGTTTACATGAGTTCATAAATTTTATGCCCCGGCCTCCGTCGAGGCTCTTCCTTGGATTTTTTTGCCTTCTTTCTATGGAAGACTCAATAACCCTTGGCGTTATCAAAGTCTGACTTTAAAATTCGATTTAATTCATCTGTTCATCATTATTTAAAGACTGACACTAATTAGTCTTATTAGTAAGACTCTTTTCCATTGAGATACAGAATGATTGCGGTTTGATAAACTTTAAGAGATTTCTTAGAAAAAAATAATGTATTTTCTAACTGGTTGGATGAGCTGCCATACAAACCGTCATTAAAAAACAAACCCTGTAGGTATAGTTGATTAAAAGAAAAAAAAAAGGCTTCGGTATTTGCCATGACCTCTAAAAACCTTAATCCTATAACATTAATTAATTCATTAAAACATTTCTCCAAGACCCGTACATTAAAATCCGTACATTAGTGTGAATAGGCAACATTTGATTCTGAATATGTGACCGTCGTACGCGCATGTAAGGCGCGCCATTTGTATTTATTACGTCACTCTTATTAACGTTAGTTGTAAAACACGTATATTGTGTTTTGATAAAGTTTTCAGTCATATTGTGAAGGAGTAAATGGATTTTTACCAAATTTACACGTGTTGTTTTATTGTTAACTGGAACGACCACTATCCCAAACACGAGACATATCGCTCCCTGACGGAACCACCTTGGCTTTAATAAATAATAATATAATGTCACATAAAAAAAACTTAAAAATGTCTATAAAATTCTAGTCTTATTAAAAAAAAAAAAAACTATATCTCTAGTTTCGACGTAAACAAACTTATATTTAAAGTGGTTGCGCTGCGGAGTATTCTTCCCGGCGAAACCACCATGTGATATATCTATTATTATACATAGTACTAGCTGACGTCCTGCGGTTTCACCCGCGTAGTTCCCGTTCCCGTGGTAAATACGTTCGTAGTACGGGAATAAAATATAGCCTATAGCACTCACGAATAATGTAGCTTTCTACCAGTGAAACATATTTTAAAATTGGCTCATTACTTCCGGAGATTACCCCCTACATACAAACTTACAAACAAATGTTACCTCTTTATAATATTAGTATAGATAAGCAAATATAATAGTTTCAAATAATTCTATAACAATTCTTTATTGAACTAGTACCCCCATATACCAATCTAATTTAAATATAATAACAAAACGGTGCCTCAAACTTTCTCTTCGAAAAAGTCGCTAGGCGCCTAGATTAAAATTCTCCCTCCGCCGCTTGCTTCTCCTTCCCCCCTAGCTGAACGACGTGAACTTTCGTCAAAGTTCATTGGATACTGTTCGGTTAATCGTAAACCCACTCCAAAATAATGTTAACGAAACCATAGTAACTAATTTAGACATTGCTACGATACACATCGACCACACTTTACGCATAAGTTTTAACATCCTACAAGCAACAATGTTATACCCTCTCGATGAAAAACGTACTATGCAAGCGAATTACCCTAAAAAGTTACCTGTAACTCATTGGGATAGGGTGCATTTGCAATACCCAGTGAGAAAACACCCAGGAGCTGGGGTTTCCAGTGAAACTGTTGGACGAAAATGGAGAGATCTGCCAGAGGTGGTAAAGGAAAAGGTAAATTAATCAAATTTAATTCAGAACTCAAAAATCTTCTAATCTGATCCTGGTATGTAAAAACATCACCATCTTTTGTAGTCGGACAAAATTTTTTGTTACCCTTAGTAGTGAAGTGACGTGATTTAAATAAATAAATATCGCTGGACATTACACACAGCGCCATCTAGTGCCACACTAGCAACGAGGCTTGTGTCGTGGACACCAGATAATTGATATTATTATACTGCATAGATACTTTTTATTTGTAAATACATACTTATTATACATATAAACATCCATGACTCGGAAACTAATGTCCATGGTCATCACGCAAACATTTGCTCATACCGGGATTCGAACCCGAGACCCTAAGAACGTAAAGCAGCCTCACTACCACTGCGCCATTTGGATCGTCTATTTCAAAGAATTACCAAAATATTGAGAGTGGAGAGCATTTGGCGTTGCCAATTAGTGTGATCCATTCTGAAGACCTCTGCTACTCGCACAGTCACAGTAATGGCGACGCTTGGGAAAAACCTAAATCCTTTGGTAGGTGACGACAGCTCTATGATGATGACATTCCAGATGTTTCAAGGTATAGGAACTCGGTATAGGAACTCGGTAAGGTATAGGTATCTGTAGAAGGATATCTGAACAAAATCAGAAATAACGCCGCGACCTATTCAATACATTTTACAAATAATGTGTACCAACAACACCTCTCCTATACGCTCTATCTACCCCAAATAACTTTCTGCATCTGCTTACGAATAAGTTTCATGTTAAACAGAAAACACCAATCGAAGAGCTGAAGAACTACTTCCGTGACTACAACGTAACTAAGCAGTTGACGAGGTCACAGACGGCTGAGCACTATGGATTCAAACTGCCTGAAACTAAGAGGTTCAACAAACATACGTCGTGTTTGGAAAACGAGTATGTTTATCCGCAGCCTAGAAGGGTAGGTAAAACCAAATCATACCTTCCTATTGCTACTGGAATGATCTTCTTTAATCTGTATCACTGCGCTTTTAATGCCGTCACGAAGGCGGACGCATACCTGCGGATTCTGCATTTTGTGTTGTAACTTTCCCAGAAAGTGCTGACTTCAAATTCCACTTCAGCAAATAATTGGCCTATCAGGAACTCTTAAATATAACCTATAACGAAAGGACCCCTTTAGTTTGCCTTGCACTTTAATTAATAGGCTCTAACTACATATATGTTCTAACTACAAATTATAGTACAAGATGCAGACAACGCTGATTGCAACACAAACAGACAAGGTTTGAGGTTACAATCTTTCAGTATCTAAGCCCGTTTTTTAATTTCAGATTGAAGATAGAGTACCCCAATGTTCTGCACACGGCACGACAGAGATGAGAGATCGTTACCCACCGCCAGTCATCCCTGCTCGCTTGATAACAGATAAGGATCAGTACAAACTTCCTACAAGACTACCTAAAGAGCCAGTAAGTGACACTTAATTCAAAATCCTACTAGAAAAAGTTTCTTCTAGGTAGTAAACCTCCAAGAAACTTTGTCTATCAATTAGTCTTTCTCGAACATCTTTCTGCGGCAGACAGTTGGTTACCACACCAGTTGATTACTACAATCTTATCAGACTACTTTATTTCATTCCTTTCTACCATTATTCTTTTAATTATTTTTAAACCATCGAAAGACAGTACATTTTTGTTGTATGTTAACCAATACTATGCATTGTCGATTTGCCACCCTGTATTATTATTCTCTTTATTTTTGAATTATTTTATTTTCAGCTTCCACTTGAACCAAGCTGGCGTACAGAACTGGAACCCATAGACCCAACACACGAAGGCTTCGAGAAGTACCTAGACCCGTACCTAACGACCAGCAGACTGCACCACCGCCCGTACACTGCTGAGCAGTTGCAGCGACCGTCGTGTAACAAGGATGTGGTCACTTATTACAGTTTTAAGGATATTACCTACGTAAGTTGACCAAGCTGTAGAATAAATTGGCGTAAAATGAAACACCCATTACATGCCGAGACCACCCATTACAAACCGAGTTTCCTTCTCGGAAAGCACTTTAAGCCGTTGGTCCCGGTTGTCAATTGAGATCTTTGACACAGTAGTCACGAGTAGTCAGTGGCCCGAAAGTCTAACAATCCGTCTTACCAAGGGGTATCGTATTACCCAGTACCATCTGGGTTGTGGAGGTCAGATAGGCAGTTGTTCCATGTACAATACTGGTATTCAGCTGCATCTGCGGTTAGGCTGGAAGCCGACCCCAACATAATTGGGAAAAGGCTAGGCAGATTATGAAGATGAAGCCTATGTTATCTTCTTTTTAACGTACATCAATTCCTAAGGATGCGGGCATCAGAGCACGCAGGAGACGATACCAGGTGTCTCATTGTTTGTGAAACAACATCACATTGCCGCTCTTGTTTCGGTTAAAAAAGAAGAAAGGAGTTCTTAGAGTGATACTCATCGGTGACCAAAGCAAGTGTTGCGTGGATGGACTATGATAGGTTATTGCTAGATATCGTTCTAGGTTTTATTTCAGAGATCTGTGTTATCACTATGATAAGCATCAGAAATGTTAACGTGACCTTATTTCGGTCTAAAGGTCACCGTATAGATAAAGGTCTGTCATCAATTTATTTTCAGACAAGAACTCCAAAACCTGAAACGGAGTGGCGACTACCAGTACCTAGACCAAAGTCTGTTTACGATAGAGAAAAGTTCAAGGAAGGTGTCAGGGAAATAAGAACCCATAACAAAATGCGATGGGTGCCAGGGTAAGTTACTACTTTTTACATTACCTAAGGTATAGTCAGGTTAATATTAAAAGTGTGGAACAACTCATTGCCAGTTATGGTTTTAAAAAGCAGCGAGCCTATTGCGAGACAGCTACCAATCCAAACCTCGGCCTGGAACTAATTAATTCCTGGTGATCATCCCCAGGACACTCAGCAGTTCTGCTTGCAAAAACTACAGTGCTCCAACGATCAGCTTTAAAACTAAATATCTGCATACATTATCTTCCAGCACATTCCGTACGGAAGCCAGAGACAACTACATAGCCCCCACACTGCAGCCAGTCTCCCAGATCCACAACTACGAGGAAGAAGCCAGGAGCTACTATGAGAAGTCCATAGCCAACTTATCGACAAACACTAGAGAAGAATACGACGCGTTCCAGAAAGAATATTCTACAGAGAACTCTGTTGTTGGGTCTAGAAAGCCAATTTGTTCGGCACTTGATCAGTTTACTGAAAAGAACAAGAGATTAGAGAGAAAAAGCGTACATATATAGGATAAGCGATAATAGGTGTAGCGATAGTAAGAGTATAGAACGCATAAGGTTAATATGAACAACTAGCTGACGTCCCGCGGTTTCACCCGCGTAGTTCCCGTTCCCGTGGGAGTACGGGAATAAAATATAGCCTATAGCACTCACGAATAATGTAGCTTTCTAGCAGTGAAAGAATTTTTGAAATCGGTTCATTATTTCCGGAGATTACCCCCTACATACAAACTTACAAACATACAAACTTACAAACAAATGTTACCTCTTTATAATATTAAGTATAGATATAGAACCATTAGACTCGAGACGGAATCATTGTATAAAAGAGTAGAATAAAAAAAGATAGAAGAAGGCTAAGTTAATGATTGTGAAGAGAAAAATAAACTGTTAGACTAAAATGAAACTTTTATTTTTTGGCTCGTAAAAATTGCCTATTTCTTAAGCAATTTGGTATTTGATTGGAGTCAGGACTAAGCAATAATTATCGTAGAAAATTCCATCGTTATATTAATAAACATAAAAGGGTAAACAATAACTCTGTTATTAAGAGCCTGTGTTTGCTGTTTTGGTGATATTGGGCGATCTAGATCTCGGTATCTATAAGACCTAAGAGTTCGCTATTTGGACACCATTAAACTTGGACTTATAATCATTAAATCTGTTGAAGCGAAAACACGATTGGATAAAAAAATCACGATAGAAAAAAAAGACAAAAAAAACTCGTTTTGCACTTATTTTGTGTTGGATCTCTGAAACCCTACGGAAGTTAATGATGATTTTTAGCCTAATAGATAGGTAACAATATTATCTAACATCGTGTTGACTTATTTTTTTATTTAGACGAAAATTTGATTTTATAAAGAATAAAAACCACTCATTTCGCACTATTCGGCCGCAGTGACTGACGTAACAACCGCTTTGTAGTGCAAGCTGATTAGAACGTTATTTTAACAGTATTACAGACGAAGTTTGAACCACCACAAATAGAGTTGCTAATCTGAGGTAGTATAGGCTCTTAAACCACCTGGTACAAAATATACCTCCTCAGGAATTCGACCTAATTCAAAGAGAAAGCCTTGGATGTAAACCTTTTTACTTACATGTATTTAAATTTAAATTAAAACTATCTTCGACCACAATTTGACATTGACAGAATACGCCATAATGAAGTAAAATCAGATCACAAAATGTTATTTCCGAAATCCGAATATAAATAATCTGATCCGAAAATAAATAATGGGTTCCAAATCCGAACAACACGCAAAAAAAATGTTTAGTCAAATTAAATGGAAATAGTATACTTTTTCATCTTAATTGTCTTGATATCGTACGTCATTTACTTGATGCAACCTTACTGGATCGTTTTATTGTCGGGCGCAATCATCTATGGAGTTTACATCCAGGTTCAAACTTGGTAGGTACTAAGGTAGATACGGTCATCATCATCCCATAAGTCAATTTATTTAGGGTCAACGCAGCTGTCTTCTTCTCCCGTACTTCTCTATTACTCAACATGTCAGCAGTCACTTCTTTTCTAGCTATATCATTCTTCATCATCATCATTCACAGCCTAATTTCACCCACTATTACTACTTTCACAGTTTTTTTTGTCTGTGTGTGACTGGGACTGTAGCTACATTTAAGTTTTCATCTTTTGTTTCGACAATTCAAAAGTGCCTGTAACTGGCTACTTGAAATAAATGCTTTGATTTTGATTTTGCTGACTATATCCTCCCTTTTCTTGAGCCAATCTCCAAGGTGCCAGCTTCATCCAGATTTTTCCCCCGATGGCAACTGTGTTGCCTGCTCGACTCATATCATATTTATATCATCCTTCACATGAAATGATACATAATGCACATACACGTATTACGAGGTCATCCCCAAAAAAGCTACTTAGGAGATCAAAAGTTTTGTTTATTTTTCTCGTAAAACATAGTTCCAGCACTACATGCAGATGTTTAATATAACGTGTTCCTATTGTTATAAACAACAAACTTATATTCATAAACGTCCATCAAATCTCATCACCATTCGTATTCCAATTCACAAAATTTAGCAGTTCATGGTGGAAAAGTTATAAATATACCCTAAAGATCGTAATTTCTTATACTTAGTAATTTAGATAGTACACACATGATAGTCTTGAATGTGTATAATTTTGCTTATTGGTAAATTAGCAAAACTATACACAATAAAGAACACTTTTAAGGGGCCGCCTCCACGAGCGAGAGAATCGCGCCGAGTCAACGTATTTCTATACGAAAATATCAATATCGCCACGATTATCTCGCTCGTGGAGACGGCCCAAAAGAGAGTATAGAAAAACGTGGCAAGACGATAATATCGCCGCGATACTCTCGCTCGTGGAGGCGGACCCTAAGTAATTTGTAACGACTTTAAAAATTGTCCCACACTTTACACTTACTACCATTTTGTGAACACATTTGGAGGGTTTAATTGTTTTCCGCGTACGTATTGGTATCTCAAGGCGGTCGCGCTCTGCCCCAAGTCACTCGTGCGGGTCACAAGCCCAAGACTGTTATGGCCGCCACATCTGTAGCCCACCTTAATCGCCCAGAAATTGTGTTTGTCATCCATCGTCTCCTTACCGTTCGAGTTTCCCGTGGTCAGTCTATTATTCTTATTTATCATTTTTATGCACTGTAAAGTCACCATAAAAAACTCGTTGCTTTGATTAAGTTCCTAAGTTATTAAGTTCTGTATAGGACGTATAACGTGACAAAATGTACATACCAAATTACCGTTACTATCGCTTTGCCCGTTCGCGTGTTTTGTAATTAATATAATTAAACGATACCCCTAGGTACATATAACCAAGAGGCAAATCATTCGATGACAGCAAGTGAATAATTATATTATGACACAGTTCTTGATACAAGAAAAGAAGAATGAAAGAATGGTTTTTATTGTATTAATTACAATAAAAACCAGCAACCAATTTTGAAATATAATTAGGATCACAGATACAAAGTTTTTTGAAGCTTACACTACATCCAATGAAATGCAACCATAAAGACGACACTAGAAAAGAAACAAGAACGTAATCGTATGTATCAAAATATTATAACATGTACCTGTAAGTCATAATTATTTAGATTTGTATTTATTAAAATCAATAGTAAGTTAAAAACCACATTGCTACAAAATATAAATTCAATTTACATTACAATTTTGATTATCTCGTTGGTCTCTTGGCCACAAACTATTTCTAATTAGACAAAGTTGATAGAAACTTAAAAAGAATTTATGTACGTTTTTGTAATGAATGAATGAATGTATGTAGGTTTTTTAGTTGTAGTATACTTACGTATACTACAACTAAAAAACCCGACTACTGTTGAAGTCAGTTAAAATGTAGCCTATGTTACCCGGGCCATAATAAATTAATAACAAATCGATTGACACCTTATTCATCAAAATCGGATGAATTGTTTAGGCGCTACGGAGGCACATAATGTAAAAACAAATATACATATATACCCTCTTTTTTTCGGATGGAAAAACATCAGAACCTCCCGCTCTGGGCGAAGTAGGAGGGAGTGTCAGACTTTAGACTAAAACCATGTGCCTTCATCGCCGGGGCCACGGTATCTCTTTCGAACAGTCCCGCAGCCCCGGAAGGCGGACCCCTTCCTTTTACTGACATCTCTTTGAGGCGCGCGTGGTTCACGAACGCGCCATACATACATATCCTTCGTTTTGGCTTCGTCATAGTCGGGTATAAATAACTGGTGAGTGTGGATAAGTTGGTAGTTACTAAGGCGGTATGTATGATGTGGTCAATCTACAACAGCTGCAGTCTCTACCACAAGTAGTGAAAGCATCAATCAATTAATGCTCTTCACTTAGTATACTTGAAATTTTGCTTGCACCCGAACAAACGAGAAAAGACATCTCACTAGTTCAGATAACTGAACTGGTCAACTGAACTATTGGGCAACAGAGGCCAAATTAAATATGTCTAAGAACACTTGTAGTCAAACCTTGTGATGTCCTAAAAGCTTAATTGATAAATCACTCGGAGTGGTAGAAGCCTGTGAATTACTTTCTGCTGACTCCATTTAACTAAACAGCGAAGCACAAATTGAACACACGTGAGTCGAACGAGGCGCGAACCGGCCGCGAATTACTGTAATTGTATCATTTACTCGCGAATATTTACACAAATGTGACACAGTACTAGAAATAAACTCGCCAAGTTAAGACTTCATCTAAACAAATATTAAAACAGTTCAACAGTACAATGTTACGGATAACTCAATTGGTGCTTGTGGCTGTTTTTGCGCTGAATCAAGTCGGCAGTGATGTCCCACAGAAGGTAAAAGTAGATATAAATTTCACTCGACTCGACAACCGTATCTAAATGAAATGAAATGAAATGATGTTTATTTTTGTAACTAGGTTTTTACAAACACTTTTACACGTCATATTTGTAAAAACTAGATGGGGCCGGTGTTTCGTACCTGACTACTCTGAGAAGAAACAGCCGAAACAAACTCAGAGGTCATAGTCTCTTTTGAAGTCCAGACATAATCTTGCTCAATTCATGAGGACTATGCAGATGCGACAACAATTATTTAATTCCCGTACGAAAAACAATAAATTCTTTAACATTTTTATACTCATGTGCCAATAACAGCAGCAGACAATTAAATAATTTTTGGCGGAGTATTTTCAAAATTGTAAGTGTAACTTAGGTTTCCATTGAAGATCTTGGTTAGTATAAATATTTGATTCTTGTATTTTTTTCAAAGTATGAAAAATCAATTGCGAAAGAAGTCGTCACAAATCCTCTTAAGAAGAAACACGTGGAAATATAATTCACCACTTCTATATCTAAAGAGTCACATTACACCATGGAAAGTGCTTAGCTAATGCAGATAAAGATTCGATTAGTAGAACAATGCACCATCTGTTCTAAAGATTTAGTTATTAGATTTCGAAAACAATGTGAAAATTAAAACAATCAAGTCGTTTTTGCGATAATTTTCTCTACTTAGTTTTTTTGCGATCTTTGTAACAATTGTATAATTAATTCGTTTTTCTCAATCAATAGAATTATTGTGTGATTTATTTACTGTTACAACCATCTTGTTCTTATGACATGCATTTTTAATGCATTGGAATTATATTTCTATAAATAGGCTCTTTTCTTATCGTATGGTTCTTAACCGTATCTATCATGGTTGATTTGCTACTTTAGCTTCTTTGAGAAAATTTTAATTTATGTTTCAAAAACATAAATCAAAACTTATTTAACAGAAACCGTTTTTGGATTTATTTAGATATCGAATAGCACCATTTTAAATAGTAGTAGGCACACCAAGCCATTATTCGCTAACATTAAATCGTTTCCGTGACAACATTTTGGTGACATCATCGTGGAACATAAAAGTGGTTCAAACATAATAGTTGCATGGGCTTGATTACCTACTCTTTTCCTGAAACCATAATTTTATGAATTACATAAATTTTGTCACTGGTATTTGCTGAGGCGTTCAATATTGAAGGTCACAAATGATAATTGTCAATATTGTGATCGTCGTATGTAACGTTCTTTTCGGAATAAAGATCCTCAAAAACCGGTTTTTACCCTAATCCGGTTTAAATTTCACTTTACCGTAAAGTGATTGTGATATCAAGACCAGATAGCATCACAAAGTACGAATAACGATGGACCTAAAATGCTACCTTGGGGTACTCCAACACTTAAGTCCTTTATGACCAATTTTTATGTTATATCGTGACTGGGTAGGTCATGAATGGTATGCTTATCATAATTCAAACACCCAACTAGTTAGCCAAGGCATTTGGGCTTGTATAGGCGGTACCACATACCGACCACTTGAGGTCAACCGAATAAGACCTCATTCAAACTGGGGCAGTGAAAGTTGTCCTGCACATGCAGGTTTTTGATCCTAACGTTTATTTATAAACCATGTGTGATATATATTTTTTTCTTAAATTAATTTATGATACGCAATGTTTTTGCACCTTATCTCGCTTGATTTGAAAAGCTGTTTTGATAAAATAATCATTGCATACTAATTTATATCAGGTTTTGATGACACTAGACTCTACTCTGCACTATATCATTAATTGTTTTGTCCAACGAGACATATTTGTAATTTCTGTCTTTTCTTCTCTGCCTCTTCTGTACTTGTATTTTTTAGTCTACATTTTTTTTCATGGCAAAATAAAACGAACAGCTATAGGAACCGTTCTATTACAACAGAACAACGAACGGCTGAAGTTAAAATGAAACACCAGAAAGCGGGGGTTTATTTTAGACACTTTAAACACCTGCAATCAACCAATTATCGAAACACATTAGATTCTTAACTAGGACGTTTTCTCACAGAATCATTACTTTCGGCCTTAACATTTGATTCATAAAAAAAACTTACATTTCAGATATTCGTCACAGTGTACTACGAAAGTAAGTGTCCGGACAGTAAACACTTCATAATCGAGCAACTGCAGCCAACCATTAACTTGCTGCATAAATATCTTATGCTAAGATTGGTGCCCTTTGGAAAAGCAAGAGTAAGTAACTATGAATAGCTTATGCAAGAGGAAAATGGAAAAACAAACTGGGCTCCTAATAATAATAAGTACCTATTGAAGAATTGGTCTATAATGAAGATTTTGATCCATATGAATTTAGGTTGAAAGTAGGTACGGTCGAACGAGCTATTTGGTTTACAGTTTAACTCACAAATAACATAGTAAACGGTCTAAATAGCTTGTTCGACCGTATTTAGGTAAGTATGCTATTTTAGCAAAACAGTTTCTAACAAACTTAAATCAGAAACAGCGAGTAATTTTGAACATAATAGTTTTGGTGAGTAATTTTGAACTAACGACCACCAACAAAACGGTTTAACGAGTAATTTTAAACTATTTTTTTTTTTCGGATGTGTAATCATCAAATGACTCCTCCCGCTCTAGGCGGAGCAGGAGGGAGTGTCAGACTTTTACTGACTAAAACCCATCCATGTTCCTTCATCGCCCTTTGTGTTCCGGGGCCACGGTATCTCTTTCGAACAGTCCCGCAACCCCGGAACAGTCCCGCAACCCTGGAACTAATGCCCACCTAACTAATACTTTTAAATCAATTTCAGAGTATAAACAACGGCCACAATGGTTTTCAATGTCAACACGGTCCTTCAGAGTGTGCCGGTAACGTGGTGCAAAGCTGCGCGCTGGATCTCATGCAGGGGCGAAGCGACCTGGACAAGGTTTCTTATGTTGCCTGCGAAATGCAAAGGCAAACCGGAACTAGGGGGGATATGGAGGTACGGGTGAGATACGAAAAATCGCATCACGGCTGTGTCAAATAGCACTCACATTATTTTAGGTCCCAGTTAATAGGGACGGAGCCAATGAGAGGTTTTCCTTTTGAGGTTGTTACGAGAAGGATGAGTAATTCTCGGATAACATAGGGGATGGCAATTCTAAATGAACCACCATGCGTTTGCGGGAGCACTATACACTGACAAGATAATGACAATATTGAGCAGCCTTACCTTGATTCCCACAGCTAGATCCAGTTCAGGTTTCCATGCACTATTGCAGCCTTTTTTAAAGGGGACACAACACTTTATACTCAGAATGTATATTTATTTCCAATTAATTAAAAAGCGGCAGCGTAGCCATTTTCAAAAGTTCGTGAACGACTCGTAGAGATGCGCTTGCGTTCCGTTCGACCATAGATAACACAAGCACTCGATAGTTGTGCGTGAAGTCGATTATTGAGTTTCGACTGTTTATCGATTTGATGTCTTGAGGTTTCTTGAGGTCCTAATACCACCCCAGGAAGACTGCTTGCGCTTTCCATCGCGCTTGCCTATATCTTAATCAGTGAATATGTAGAAATTGCAAACGCTTAGAAATGAAAGTACGCGAAACATTGGGTACTATTTTACTTACGAATAACGGTGACGATACATACCGCCCACCAAAATACACGGTAGTTGTATTTTCAGAAAATACCATTGGACGACATGTTACAATGTTTAAGAATAAATGATTTTACTTTGAGTTGAAGCCTGCCTAAGGCAAGAACTATTATCCTAGTATATGAACAACGATACGTAACTAAAGAAAACTTAACGTTTAACTAATACTAATTAACGAATATCGAATAATAACGAATGAAGAAACCAACGTTAACGATTCTAGTCCGTTTGGTTTGGCAAAGGACAGATCTTTGCTAATGGTCGCGTAAGAAAAGAACCGTTAGGTAGACGTAGGTCCGCGATGCGTACCACTCCATCTGGTCCGCTGTGCAGCCGTTCTACACGAGCTATAGGCCAGTGAAGCGGGGGAGTTTCCGATTTGATGACAACCACGGAACCGATTTCCAGTGGTTGCGAGTGCTTAGTCCATTTTGCCCGTTGAGTTAACGAATGCAGGTACTCATTCTTCCAACGCTTCCAGAAATCTTGCTGAAAACGCTGGATGAGTTGCCACCGGCCTAAACGAGTGATATTGACAGACGTTAAATCCTCATCCGGGACAGCTGTCAGGGGCTCTAACGTAAGAAACATACCTGGTGAAAGTACCGAGAAGTCATTGGCGCAGGTACTTATCGGATAAAGGGGTCTGGAGTTAAGCATTGCCTCGATTTGCACGAATAACGTTGAGAGTTCGTCTAAAGTAAGCGATTGATTGTTGACCACGCGGTACAACGTTGATTTTGCAGCTTTAATCTGAATCTCCCACACGCCACCGAAATGTGGGCTGGAGGGGGGATTGAATTTGAATTTGATAGTTTCGGTATGAGCAGCATCTTGCATAAACGACGAGAGCTCGCGATGAGCACCAACGAAGTTGGTTCCTCTATCTGAATAGATCGTCTGGACTCGTCCACGACGACCGACGAAGCGACGAAGCGCGGCGATAAATGATTCCGACGTCAAATCGGTAGCTACTTCTAGATGGACCGCTTTAGTAGTTAAGCAGACGAAGAGGCAGAGATAAGCTTTGCTTATCTTAGCACCGCGATGTTTGCCTGATTTGACTCGGAAAGGACCACCGTAGTCCACACCAACGATACTAAACGGTTTTACCTGATTCACACGGACTGCAGGCAAATCACTCATAAACGGTTCTAGAGGAGAAGGGTTCGTTTTGAAACATTGTAAACATTTTGAAACTCGGTGTCGAATTGCACGTTTAGCTGACAAAATCCAGAATTGCTGAGTGACCAAATAATGTAACGTGTTGATTCCTGGGTGACAATTTTCACGATGGAGAGCGTCTATGATCATGTTCGTCAGGGGAGAATCTCTCGGGAGCAAGGCGGGATGTTTGTGACTGTATTCTAGTCCAGATCTAGATAACCTACCGCCCACCCTGAGGACACCCAGGCGGTCGATGAACGGGTTCAGCTTACGCATTTGTTTTGAAAGAAGCTTGTGTTCTTTCAACCGTTTGAAGTCTTCATGAAAATGAAGAAACTGAGTACGTTTCACTATCATCAACAGCGCGTTATGAAGTTCTGCACGATTTAAGGGTAGATCAGAACGGCGATTGAATTTACTACGGAGAATTTTGCGAATTGACGAGTATCGGGACAGCAAATAATCGATGGGATGCGCAGGGATATCACTTGTGAGAAGAACCTGTACCTTCTCTTCTGCGCGAAGTTCATCCTCAGAAGGATCTGAAACTGAGCAAGGCCAAAACTGAACGTCTTGAGAAAGCCAACTAGGCCCCGCCCACCATAACGGATTGATGACAAGTTCCGCAGGTGTCTGACCACGAGAGGCAATGTCCGCGGAATTGTCCTCTGATCTCACATGGCGCCATAGTGCGCCAGGGACCGCATCCTGAATATGGCTGACACGATTTGCTACGAAGGTCTTCCAGCGGGAGGAAGGCGATCGAATCCATGAGAGCGCGACAGTCGAGTCTGACCACGCGAACATGGCTGAAACGGGAAGAAGAGGTTGATAAACCTCACTGACGAATTTTAGTAGATCTGCCAGAAGAGCGGCAGCGCACAGCTCAAGTCTTGGTAGGGAAACAACTTTGATAGGAGCGACCCTTGCTTTTGACAACACAAAAAAGACCTTGATGTTATCACACTCGTCGATAACTCGAAGGAACACCACACCAGCGTATCCACGTTGAGAACTGTCTGCGAACCCGTGAATTTCGCACGATTTGATATGAGAAACGGATAGATGACGCGGAATTCGAAGGTTCTGAATGGAAGGAAGTTCTTCGGTGTAGCGATTCCATTGTCGTTTGATGTCTTCAGGAGGATCTGCATCCCAGGAAACTCCAAGAACCCACAATTTCTGCACTAAATACTTCGCGAAGAAGGTCAACGGTGAGAGAAAACCAAGAGGGTCATAGATTTTTGCTAGCTCGCTTAGAATGTTACGTTTGCTGCAAACACGATCTTGAGGCTTTACTTCGAAAACGAAATGATCAGAGTTGGGTTCCCACTTCAAACCTAATATTTTGAGAGTGTTGGACTTCTCAACGTCCATCGAAACGTTATCTGTGAGACAATGCTCCGGAGGAAGATCAGAAAGCAACCTAGGGTCATTGCTAGCCCACTTGCGCAGCTCCATGTGACCTCGCTTTAAAAGCTCTGTCACTTCCGCCTTAGCTTGCATGGCTTGATTAAGATCAGAACACCCAGTGACGACATCATCGATGTACACGTCAGTCGATAAAACGGATTTTCCGAGAGGCAGGTCACTACCTTCATCCTCGGCGAGTTGTTTGACGGTACGACAAGCAAGAAAGGGTGATGAGGAGACACCGTAGGTGACAGTATTCAAGCGATATTCCAACAGCGGTTGAGAAGGATGATCTCTCCAGAAGATTCTTTGGAAATCACGATGTTCTTCATGAACAAGAATTTGACGGTACATTTTGCACACGTCCGCTGAAAACACAACAGAATGGGTACGAAACCGCAGAAGAATTTCCAAAATATTAGCCTGTAACTTTGGACCGATAAGTAAGGTTTCGTTTAACGATACACCAGTGATGGCGTCACGATTTGATGCGTCAAAGACGGCACGAAGCTTCGTACTGACGCTGTCAGGACGAAGGACACAGAAATGAGGGATGTAATACTTTCCCTTCTGCACATCCTTTGCGGGCACAGGAGTCATGTGGCCACACTGAATATACTCAGTCATGAAGCTCGAGTATTGTTCTTGAAGAACCGAATCAGCGGAGAGTTTACGTTCCAACGAATGAAAACGTCGAAGAGCCGACTCTCGCGATCCTGGGAATGACGGTTCTTTGTCTTCTACAAAAGGCAAAGCGACACTATAGCGTCCAGTTGGGTCACGATTAGTTGTGTTACAATAGATTTGTTCGCAACGTTGATCGGCTTCACTCAACTTGGTGACGTACGGAAGCTGGTCCAATTCCCAGAACTTCTTGACTTCCTGAGAAAGCTGCTGGTCGTCTGTAACGAAGAAAGAGTTGACACTTTGTTCAGCCTGGTGATCACCAACACTTCCTAGAAGAAGCCAGCCGAACACAGAATTCAACGCGGATGGCTGCTTCGGTCCTCCGCTCACGCATCCTGGCAGAATGAGAGAAGGAAAGATTTCAGCACCTAGAAGAATATCAACTGGACCAGGTTTATCACAATCCGGATCCGCCAAATTGAGACCGCGAAGATGAAGCCAAGACGATTTGTCGAGCCTGACGCTCGGCATGTTCCCGCATATGTTAGGTATGGTCAATGCTTCAAGATTGAACGCCACTTGACCGTTAATACCTACCTGAAGTTGAACAGCTCCTGATATGGAGGCTGACGATTGACCTACACCACGAACCTGGCGTGAAGTCATGCGTTTGTCAATTCCTAGACGACTTACTGCGCTTTCTGAAATGAAATGAGCCTGACTACCAGTATCGATAACACAGCGGAAAGGCTGGTAGTCGCCCGACGAATCACGAATATTTATAACGGCAGTAGATAGAAGAACAACCGAATTATCACCCACGTTCGTCAAAACACGGAGGGGTTCACTGACTGGAGGCTGCGGTTCGGCAATGTTAGCCTCATTTTCCTGATGCAGGAGCGTATGATGCTTCAGACGGCATTTCTGGCATGTAAATGTCGATTTGCAATCGCGAACAATGTGGGACGGCTTTAAACAATTGAAACACCAGCGATTTTTATTCGCGATGTCACGTCGCTCTTGAATCGACTTATCAGCGAATGATTTACAATGTGAAATGGAATGAAGTTCCGAACATGACGGGCACTTCGAAGCAACTCCTCGCGCAGTGTTGGAAGGCGCAGAAGATTGGGTACCTTCTGGCTGGTTTGTTGTCTTCGCTGAATTGGATAACAACGACGACGTTATTTTTTTGTTGTTGTTGTTATTTGACTTGACATCAGTTTTGTAGTTTTTGCTAGTGGACGGTTGAGGATCACGATTACCAGAAAAGTGAGTATCACGAACGAGTGCATCGCACTGCGCTTCGAGAAAGTCCTTAAGGGCACTGTAACGTGGTATTTCCGAGGTAGGATGCGCTTGTTCAAAAGAACACCGCGTTTTTGAATCTAACTTTGATAGTAAATGATAACACAATACGAAGTCCCAGTGAGCCGTAGGTAAGTTAAGACCAGTTAGAATGATTAGGTTTTCGTTAAACAGGTCCAATACGCGTCTTAATTCGGTGGGTGAGTTCACTTTTAGACTAATGTTTTGCATTTCTCGCCAACAAGTAAAAGCGAGTTCACGTTTGTCACGATAACGAGCTATCAATGTCTTGTACGCTTCTTGATAGTATTCACCCTGGATAGGAAAGGTACGAATAAGTCCTAATGCGTCTCCGACTAGACTCGCTCGAAGATACTGCATGCGATCCGAGTCCGACAATGATTCATTCAGATGAATGAGCGAATTGAACGCATCAAAAAACATATTGAAATCCATTATGCATCCTGAAAAACGTGGCAAGTCGATCTTTGGAAGTCGAATTGCTGAAGCAGGCGACATCTGTGTAGCAGCCTTTGAAACGACAGAAGAAGGAACAAGAGCACGATGTATAGCAAGCACCTGAAAATAAATATCATCGAATTCGGTACGGATTTCATCTTCGTCCTCCACTTCAGAATCATCGACAATACCTAAAATGTCCAAATGTGCTTCTTCGAAATTATTAACCAGTTTCGTTACTGCCGAATAATGTACGATAAATTCATCCAAACGTGAAGAATCCGATTCCACCGTTCGTGCAACTTCCAACGTTTTCCGCAGTCGATTCAATGCTAAAGTCCGTTTACGTCGTAATATGAGCAAGTCAGCGTACGTAAGACCACTTGTTTCGATTGATTTAGACTTGGACATTTTTTTTGCACCACGCCTAGGTACGTAAGCCATGTCTCGAATCGATAAGCAAAACAAAAATAATCGATTATATGAAATAATTATTTTCAATAAAATCGATACTAAAAATAACAATCGATAGTTTCGACAGAACGTTGGTACAACTCTGTTTCTCAGATTACCCTACCTAATGTTTGTTGCAGAATACCTACCTACCTCACGAAATTCCGATTCGTAATTTCTATATGAATTATTTGTTACGAACTTTAATGATTATTCACTAGCAAATAACCTTGAATGAATGTAGAGGTACGCAAAAACGTTTACGAATTGAATTGATTTGTATGTTACTACGATTACGGATAGTCGGGTAACAAAGCTTGTTTACCTAACTCGTCTTTACTTTTAATTGTCGTGACGTGAAAATGTACGTGGTGCTACTACATGTACTGAACAAAACGATTAATTTACATGTAATAACATCGTACGGTACAACAATTCTGAACGAAATAATCACACAAATCAGAATTTTATGTGGAACTTTCGAAAACGATCTACCAAGATGAAGCAATACGCAAACAACGGATTGAGAGATCTAAGTATACACAAATAAATGACCGGCGCCAACAAGGCGGCTAAGTAACTACCTAGATTGACGGATTGGAATGTTTGCTACTTTCTTCATCAAATTACGATTTTGGAATTAAATAAATACTCAAAATACGCTAGACGAAATTGTTCTAAGGTGTTGTTCATATACTTTGGAGAAATATTCAATAACTAACGAGATTTGTGACGATTAAATATGGTGACATGGCGGTCGACCATTTGTGCAAATTACGAAAGTTTATGAAATCTTTCTCGCTAACGTTACGATTACTGCTTTATTAGCAGTTCCCTGGTTTCGGCACCAAAATAATGTTACGAGAAGGATGAGTAATTCTCGGATAACATAGGGGATGGCAATTCTAAATGAACCACCATGCGTTTGCGGGAGCACTATACACTGACAAGATAATGACAATATTGAGCAGCCTTACCTTGATTCCCACAGCTAGATCCAGTTCAGGTTTCCATGCACTATTGCAGCCTTTTTTAAAGGGGACACAACACTTTATACTCAGAATGTATATTTATTTCCAATTAATTAAAAAGCGGCAGCGTAGCCATTTTCAAAAGTTCGTGAACGACTCGTAGAGATGCGCTTGCGTTCCGTTCGACCATAGATAACACAAGCACTCGATAGTTGTGCGTGAAGTCGATTATTGAGTTTCGACTGTTTATCGATTTGATGTCTTGAGGTTTCTTGAGGTCCTAATACCACCCCAGGAAGACTGCTTGCGCTTTCCATCGCGCTTGCCTATATCTTAATCAGTGAATATGTACAAATTGCAAACGCTTAGAAATGAAAGTACGCGAAACATTGGGTACTATTTTACTTACGAATAACGGTGACGATACAGAGGTTTTAAAAAAAAACTTAGTTTCCAAGAACTCTATAGATGGCGTTGAACTTACTATGCCAAAGCCAAAACGCTTGAAAAAAAAACATTGTGTCACGTCACGTACTCTCGTTGACTGACACTTTCATTTGGTTAACCTTCCGAATATAACCAACATTTCTCGCGCTTTGTTAAAATCAGTTTTTTTAGGTTCCGTTCCTTGCATTATCATACTTACTCCTAGCGCCATCTATCCAGCGACTAGGGAAGAGCTAAAAAGAAAATCCCTCATTGGCGTAAGCATAATCAGCCTGTAACGAGGAGCTCGTGACTAAACAATAACAGCCGCTCGGCTCGGGTCGATCTTTAGGTTAAGCCGTGCTTGCCTAGGTTGGTCTGTGGATGGGTGACCACCCTTACATACTTACCGAGTTTCCTCCGTGCCTCGGATATTACGTTAAGCTGTTGGTCCCGGCTGTCATTTGTAGATCTTTGACAGTCGGTACAGGTAGGCAGTGGACCAAAAAGTCTGACAACCATGTGTTACCAAGGGGTATCGTATTACCCAGTACTAACTGGGTTGTGGAGGTCAAATAGGCAGTCGCTCCTTGTAAAATACTGGTATTCAGCTGCATACGGTTAGACTGGAAACCGACCCCAACATAGTTAGGAAAAGGCTCGGCAGATGATGAATCCGCCTGTAGCATTCCCATTAGTTGGTGTAGGATGGTACATATATCATATTACTTCGAAAGTTGGGTCTTCCAATATAATTATTAAACTTCTTCTAATATAAATATTAAACTAACCTAACTTATGATTGATTAATAGAATTACAATTTTCAACGAATAAATAACTTCTGTTTATCACATTGCACTAGATTCAGTTACAAGACTCTAAAGACGAGACACAAAAGGTGGAACTTTCCATTCTACGTAGTTTATTTAGTAGTAACATTCAAGCTAAAAAGCGATAACATTGAACTAGATCTTTATACAAAAATGCCAAAATAAATGTTACCTGTTTACGTTTTATGTTTGAAAGAAATGAACATTACATACAGTCGCTACATTTGAAGGACCTTGGACTTACTAATCTAATTCTATACATATAATAAAACAGTAACGAAAGAAAAACTGTATATTGAGAATTTTTGAGAAAAAATAAGTGGCTTTTGTTAGAAAAACGTAACTGATGTCAAAAAGTGACTTTTTATAATTTTTGTCTTTTTGTCTGTGTATATTACCATATCCGTAGCCGTACCCGGCTTCACGCCAAAACTGCTGGATATATTGAATTGAAATTCAGCAAAAATGTTCTTTGTAAACCAAGGAAGGCTTTAGGCTACATATACGTATTATCACGCCGTATGTTAGGGGAGGTGCGCAATATTGATTTTAAAAGGTTTTTGTTCGTAATTTAATGCACAAAATAATTGTAAAGTAAAGGCATTACAAAATAATTTTACAGTAAGCGCACTTCTTTTTTTGTTCTAAATTGGTCCCAAGCGAAGCCGGGGCGGGTCGCTAGCTTATAGTAATCGGTAATACACAATATTACTAGTTATATTTGCATCTCAATATTTTCCAATATTTATTGAGATATTTATGTAACGTAAATTAAAATAAGTATTACCTAAACATAACAACACGCCTGTAATCCCCGAAAGGTTAAGCAGAGGTGTACCCAATAGTATACACCCACATTTCGCCTGTTATTAAGTCCTGTGTAATAGGGGCGAGCCTATTGCCATCAACCGGGCACAAATCCAGACTCCATGGCTGCTACTGCGAAATTCCTGAGGGAAACACCCAAAAACATTTTGCACGACCTGGGAATCGAACCCAGGACCCTCATGCTCAGCAGTCGCGCTTGCGACTACTATAGACCAACGAGGCAGTCTTTAATTAGTATTATTTTATTGTTAATCAACCAGTTCTATTAGAAAAAGAACCTCGTCATGCAGTCCGAATCTATACTTCTATATTAATAATATTATATAGAGAAAAGATTTGTATTTTTATATTTTTGTATGTAACGAATAAACTTAAAAACTACTGGACCGATTTAAAAAAATCTTCCAGCAATGGATAGCTACATCATCAGCGAGTAACATAGGCTATATTTTATACGCGTACTCCGACGGGAACTGGAAATTCGTGGGTGAAACCGCGTGACGTCCACTAGTATTCAATAAATTAATTAAAAGAGCGACCGCTGACGATGCAGCCACAAAAAAAAAACATAGCAATTTGGGTGTAATCGGAACCTAAAATTATAAAACACATATTTTTCAGTGTGTCTTGAGCGCTGGTGTTCGGGTAGACGAAGTGCAACAATGTGTTCACTCTGAAAAAGGCATATCACTGCAGCTTGAAGATGAATATCTCACCAAACAAGTGAGACCCAAATTCATCCCAACTATAACTATTGACGGGGTAAGACTGAAATTTCAAACATATTTTAAAAAAATATCTTAGTTTTAATCACGAAAAGTATTAGCAATGCAAGAAAAAAACCATATCACGAAATAAAAGAAGATGTAATAGTTTTATTTCTGGCAATTTAACCGATTCATCCGTTAAGTTTTTTTGGAGTTCCTCAAGGTAGCACTGTTGGCCCTATCCTCCAATACCGAATAATAATTTGTTGTGAAACAATCCATTTCACACATTTAAAATGACTGTTATCGGGCCACGGACTTAATCCACCTGTAAGGAGTAAAAAAAATTAAATTGCCGTGTGGTATCCGGCAGAGTAGAATAGAACCAACTCATTACACTCACGGGTGTCGTATAAGGCGACTAATGTCTGAGGCAGAACACCTTGCGCCTCCGTAGAGCAGAGAATGGGCAGCAGCGTTTTCTGTTAGTCTTTCACCACTGCGATCTCCAATCCGCCTGCCAAGCGTGGAGATTACGGCAATTCCTCCCATCATGGGAGAGGCTTGTGTCCAGCAGTGGAGGTTATGGGCTGTTGTAGTAAGGAGTAAAAAGGGCCATCTTGTAAAAAGACTACCTTTTTTGGAGTTCTTCAAGGCAGTATTCCTGGTCCAGTGAACATAGACTCACTTTTCCAAATGGTGTTAAGACGGTACAGGTGCATGCCGATTAAATATAAGTATATTAATCGTAAACTGTTGCTTTTATATCAGTTATAGTTTTAACAGTGGTTGTGAAAAGGCTAGGCAGATGATTAGTTGTTATGTCACCACCTCTTCATGATTTTGATGCCTAATTTGTCACTTTATTTTTATTTTTGTTGTCAGGTTTTCGACCAGCAAGTACAAGACTCATCGCTCCATGACTTCACAGGAACCCTATGCTCGATATTCACAAACATTCCACCTTGCTTGGAATACCACAATTCCATAGCAATGCACTACGTATTATTATGAACAAACAATAAATTTACTCATTTTTCAACTAACCTGCTTATGTTTTTGTTTTTTTCTTGATTTTTCATTTTGGAAGTCTCGAGCAGTAATTAATCGACTCTAAGCTGTAATTGGTAAGATAAGCTTTGCTAAATTGGGGGCCGTCTAATAATAAATGCACATTTGCCTCAAAAATTACCTAACAAAATAATGAATCCGCGTTCACGCGAGCGAAGCCGTGGGCATCGCTAGATAACTAAATAAATATTTAAAAACTTATTTATGTATTGTCTTTATTTTAAAATATTTTACATGGCTTTATCCAAATAATACAGAAAGAACAATAAATTAAAACTGATGATCACTTTACCGATTTCAAAAAATTGTAGTCATCTTCTATCTCTTCGATTGTAAAAGTATTAAACGTAACGTATTTTTCCTATTCATAAAATTGTTCTATCTTGTTAAATTCACCGACACAACACCGTCATTTGTGACTAGGCTACTGTAACTTTCTTTTTAGATTGAAGAGTTATCAAGGCATAGGTTACGAAGGCGAATTGTCGACAATCCATCGGTAGTAATGAGCTATATTCGTGTAAACGCTGGGCACTCCCTCGCTACCGCAGTTCTCTGAGCCAAAAGAGACGATGCCGACCTGAAAAAGATGTTTTAGGAGTGTTAAAACAATTATCTAAATACTGATTATATTTGGTTTAACTGGTGATAAATCTGGAAATATGCTGAGCTTAAAATGCCAAAAATTGCGACTCTTGCATGGACGCAGATGGAGATGCAAGAGTATGACCGTTATGATACTGAGTCTTTGGCTGTTTTACCGAAACTTCAACAGTAACTTGAACAAAGCCAGCTATAATTTCTAGCAAAGATACTACTTTCTACCTTGACTAGATTACATACTAGCCGAAGATCTTTTATCCTATTTTATATAAATTGTTCTATTGCCCGGTTCAGGCCTCTTTCAAATCTTTTCAGGTACCTACTTTCTTAAAGTTCGGTCAAACCGGTGCGAACTAAACTCCGTACATGTTGACGGATTATGTACCGAAGTATCTGTCGAAATCAGTGTCCGCAGCGAGTCCGTAATCCGTCCATACCGGTTTGACTGAAATTTTATTGTGTCTGATCTTAATAGATCAGACACAGACAGATAGAATCAGATAGATAGTCGGTCAGATAGTTTTATACTATTTCTCACCTGTACATGACGTCCATCTCTAAACAGCAGTAATGGCGCTCCTCCAAACCCAGAACACGCGTCTTTTCCCTCCTCACCTCCTGCACACAGCTGTCCTTCATTCACTGGCACCGATTCTCCGAAGATACGCTCACAGTTCTCTAGTGGTACTAGAGGGACTTCTAAGTGCTGCTGTCGGCTTACCTGTTGTTGAGAACAAGTTTAGTTAAATAGTAGGTAGAGTTATCATTGTTTACACGTGCCTGTAGGTATTCAAGAACAAAAATGTTCGAATGTTTAAATGTTTTTGGGGTCATCAAAATATTTGTCAGCGAACAATATCAATATCTTTGAAAGTAAGTAGAAATATGTAATTTTTGCTTCATTCAGGTACAGCATTAAGAAAGAACGTCTCGGGAAAATAACTGGAAAGAACTCATTGAGGCATAGAACAATTTTTCTACATCGCTGTTAATGGGAAAAGTGCCCAAAACAACGACAGTCTATACTAGCATTTGAGTACCTAAGTATTATTATTTAATTGACCATTTACATAATGAACTACCTGTATTCAAAATTCATATGAATGCTAGTCAATCACAACAAAAAGAAAAACACGTAACCAATGTGATTGACAAACACGTGTTTCGCATAATTTCCCCTACCAATCAAATACCATACAAATCACGGTCACAAATACAGACAAGGGCAAAACAATTAGCTTCACATAACATCCTATCATTAAAAACTGATGTCTATCTTTCACTGACCACATTATTTTGTCCGGAGAGCTTGCCCCAGCCGACAAGCGAAGCTCGTTCATTCAGTACTATTTCCGGCTTATCATTCAGGCAGATCGGAGCAGCTGTCACTGGAAAATGTAAAAGGGTGTGATGATATGTGAGGATGAGTGACAGCAGGAAGTTCAGGCTATCAGCCCGTCAGTCAACAAACTGCGTTCAAGGGTATAGCAAGGTCAATGTTGGCGCAGTTTAGGCTAATTTGTGATAAATTTCTTTATGAATGTAATGCACATAAAATTGGGCTGGTAACGAAAATACTATACCTGCGTGTACCAGAAAGTTTTGATCACAACTTTCTCAACTGGAACAAAATCATCCGTCCCATACATTTGTGTCGAGTAGATATTGTAATTTGTATGGAACAGTTTACAATTTATCGGGATTACGATGTTGATGCAGACTACCAAAATGACAACTTTATCTATCTATCTGCCTAGCCTTTTCCCAACTATATCGGAGTCGGCTTTATGTATGGAAATAACTTTTTTCAGTTTACCAAGTAAGAACACATCTTTTGGATACATGCCAAAATTGTACTATATATTATATTATACAATTATACTGTAGGAATGCAACAAGTCGTTCGAACATCAACTATTAGGTATTAGGTTGGTCCTAGTTGATGTAACCAAGGTAGGATAGCCAACAATTAATAAGAAAATTGATAAACGAGAAGAAATGACCCTGAATTTTCTTCTCATTATTCTAAGGCTTTTCAATAGTCACCAATCATAAACACATCATGCTGCCCCAAACACTACCTATCTTTTCGTATCCTAACACACTCAGGTCCATAGTTAGATCACTTTTATAAGTATTTAAATACGATAACTTTCATATGTACCTGAATATTTAATCTCCTCCTTCAGCATTATAAGCGCGATATCATGCCGGAATATCTTCTGCTCATATCCTGGGTGCACGATCACGTTCTCTACTTTGATGGCCTGGGTTGGTGGGGCGCAGAAGAAGTCGTTACAGTCAGGACTCCGACCGATGTCCCACTCTCCTATTACCACTGTTGATCTAGAAGAAAAGGGAGGTAACACTGAATGTTTTATATAAATTTAACACTGTTGGTTGAAGCTTATCGCAAACGTCAAAAATCTTAACAAAGGTTCATATTGAAAGCAATGGAGCATACATGTGTTGTCAAAATGTTGGTGGGTAGAGCGTACTATAGTCTCCGCCAGATTAGTAAGAATTAAAGGTCGTTAACCCGCATACATTAATTATATATACATAATTCCAAAAACAGAAATAATGATATAAACTTGTCCCGAAACGACCTTTAACGTGATCCTTGACTTTTTCTAGTAATAAAAAACGATTCATAATGTATTGTCAGGGTACCTACTAGGGCGTGCAAAACCGGTTTTCCGGTTTTGGTAAAAACCGAAAACCGGACAAAATTTACGGAATTTTGAAAACCGGGTTTGAGATTCAAAACCGGAGTTAACTCCGGTTTTCCCGTTATTGAATTACATTTTGATTTAAATGAACTTTTTTCGAACGCACATAATTAAGAAATCTTCAATGAGAGTCATCAAATAAATCCGAACGCAACCTACACCCTCTTACACTTCTCCCTCCGCGACCCCCGCACCCACGATGCGACTCCTGCAACCCGATCCCGCCTGCCCAAACAATTTTACCCAAACCCAATGGTGCTGACATATCTGCGACTATTACAAATTTATTGCCGCAGCTAAAATATACAAGCTAAATGCTCAAGGACTCTGATACCATCACCGTAGTTGTCTCCGAGTAGTCCGTGCCATCGTTATCGTTATCATCTGACGCTGAAGTTGTAGCTGATGAGCTAACTTTTCAAGAGCAGCTTGATAAGTAATTGGATAAATGCAAGAAACCCCGAAGAATCGGTCTTATTTCGACCTTGCATGGTTTGTCAAGGTAGAACAAGCCATGTATGAAAGCATGACGTAACTATTTGATGTGTGTACTACCAACAAGTGTTGAGAGTGGGAGAGCCTTTTCGAGTGCTGGGTACTTTTGCAACAAAATAAGAAGTACGCTATGATCTGATAAAATGTTAGATGCACTTCTATTCTTATGAATAAATTATCGAGAACAGCGGTCTCATGGAAAAAAATATTATTGTTATTGTTTAGTTTGTAATTAATGAGCTCAAGATTAAAAAAATCGAGACGTTTTTTTTAATCTTTTCTATTTCTTAATGATTCGGTACTATGCATGTTATATATTGTCTTAAAACATTTCTTTTGGAGAATTAATGTGGATTGTACGTTTGTCGAGTTCCCCCAATATAACACCGTAAGTTAACAGTGGGTACACATTTCCAAAATACGCATTTCTCGTACGTTTGTCGAGTTCCCCCAATATAACACCGTAAGTTAACAGTGGGTACACATTTCCAAAATACGCATTTCTCGTACGTTTGTCGAGTTCCCCCAATATAACACCGTTAGTTAACAGTGGGTACACATTTCCAAAATACGCATTTCTCGTAACACTTGGATTTGTAGTTTCTGCCAAAACTGACAATGCGATTAGAGATACCACAAACTTACTTGTTGTTGATTTGATCTCAGTTAGTTAATCTTTATATTGTTTCAAGTTAATCTTTATATTATTTTAAGTTCATGTTATCCATATTCCAAACTATTAATGTGGTCTTCTTGGTATTGGCATAAATGGTTGATTAAAAAGAGGTTTGATACAATTTTTTTTATTTGTGTATCTGAAAATATTGTTTTTTTGTTAAAATTCAACTATATACAAAAAAAAAATGTTGCCGAAACCGGGGCTAACACCGGTTTCCGGTTTTGGGCCCTCAAACCCGGAATTCAAAACCGGTTTTGAAGACCTTCCGGTTTTGCACGCCCTAGTACCTACGCAGAGAAATTAAGGAAAGAGCAATCACTTTTAATTCTTAATTATCTGGTGGAGATTATAGATATTGAATTTAGCGATAGGTATAGTATGACCACTTTAAGTGTACAGTTCAAGGTGGCAATGCTTGTCAAGAAAAAATGCATCGATATGTCAAACTCGGTACATATATTTTAGTTCTTCGTTTTCCCACTTGCACAGATAAGTTGGTTGAAGCAAACTGACGATCCAATTTCATCAATATCACAAAATATGAAAGGTAGGAGAAGGTCACACCAAGATAGTAAAGAAAACTGAAAACTACAAACAGAATAATAAGATAAACTTACAATTTATATCCTTCTGGTTTAGCAAGCGCGCAGTGGGCTGCAGTCAATACCACACGCTTTCCAATTATAGAGCCGCTGCAAGCGAATCGCACATTACCCGTTTCTTTGTCTGAATAAAAATACAAAAAAAAAAGTCTGGATTTATGCCCGGTTGATGGCAATAGGCTCGCTCTATTACATGGGACTCAAATATACATGGCGAAATGTGGGTGTACTATTAGGTACTCCCACTCAAATATGCCTAACCCTTCGGTGATAACAGGCGTGATATTATGTTATATTGACATTATTAATAATTTATATAAAAATTAATAATAAAAAAAAATAATAATAATAAAATATTAATATAAAAAAAAATATATATATAATATACAAAATATAATATAATACATAATTTTACAAAATTTGATATTAATAGCTTTAATAATATACCGTTGACATGCATGAAAAATAAATTATAATTGATTCATTAATGATTAATAATACATTGAATTTTCATTATTTACTCGAACCTGACTTTGTATTGAAATCCAGACTTATTACTTAAAATAAAAACAATATTTGTACACCAATTTCATTGGTAGGACATAGAGCGAACTAAAATGTATGAATAAGACCTTTATTACAATACCTGTGTGCACAAATAAAGATGATTTTTGATTTGATTTGATTTTAAATTAATGTATTTCGTTTTTAAATAAATTTTAATAGTAATCCCAAAACTATTTTTCATTGTTTTTGATTATTAATTTTTCATATACATAATAGGCATGACGACAGCACAGATAATATAATACTTCGACGACAGTATAAAAAAAAATGCAAATCTATTTAGTCCGTCAGCTAGAGTATTGGAATTTAATGGACACGTATTTTTTGTTTTTGTAAATCAATGAATATTGACATAGATAAAACGCATCAAAACTCGGGAGTGGAGGCTCGTGACGTCAGAACTAGTTAAAAATTATACCAAGGCGTGACGTATTGAGAATTTTAAAAGCGTTCATATCTTCGTCAATTTTGGTTTACGTAACAAAAGAAAATACACGCGGTCAAATATTTTTTGATAATCTGACGGACTAATTAGATTTTTTTTGTCGTCTACAAAAAGTAAAAACAACAATTTAGAAAAGTTAATTAATCAAAGCATTAAGAATAGGGATTCTTAATGCTTTGGTTAATTAACTTTTCTATATTATTGTTTTTACGCTTTTGTGTAGCAAGTAACCACTTGTTGTCAGGCCTACGCTATCTTCCCATATTTATAATAAACCATAGATTACTTTAATTTTTGAGAAATAAAATATTAAAGTTTTGAATTCATCGGAAATGCTTGCGTTAGTATACCACATCACACGATCTACTTTGGTGCAATGCACGGAATTCTGTTGATTGATTCATCTTCATCATTCTTATCCCAATTTATTTGAGGTCAGTGCAGCATATTGTCTTCTTCTTCCATAATAAATAAATAAAAATAATAAAAAATAAAAATGCCGTTCATCGCACGCTACGTCAACTCGCTAGCGATGAACGGCATAACTGGCCAACTGCGGCAGCCGTATTAGAAAGGGACATTTATATGGATGACGTAGCTTCATCTACTTCTTCTCTCGAGGAAGCAGTCAAGACAGCTACGGATCTGATCCAGATCTTCAAAACTGGCGGGTTCGATTTAGTTAAATGGACCTCCTTCCTTGCGCAATCGAATCAGAAATGAAGACATCCGCAAGAGAACAAAGGTTACCGACGTAGCCCGAAGAATTGCCAAACTTAAGTGGCAGTGGGCAGGGCACATTGCTCGCAGAACGGATGGCCGATGGGGCCGAAAAGTTCTGGAGTGGCGACCGCGAACCGGAAGACGTTGCGTTGGAAGGCCTCCCACTAGGTGGACCGATGACCTGGTGAAGGTTGCAGGAATCCGCTGGATGCGAGTCGCACGGGACCGGTCAATGTGGCGACACTTGGGGGAGGCCTATGTCCAGCAGTGGACGTCTTTCGGCTGAAATGATGATGATGATGATGATGAAATGGACCTCCAACTCGCTGGAATTACTCGAACATATTCCCGAGTCACATCGCTTCTCTATTCCTCGTCATCTCAGCAGTCACGTCCTTTCTAGCCATATCATCCTTCATACAGTCCATCCATCGCTTCTTTGGTCTTCCTCTACTCTTAATTCTGATATTCTTATGATTGGTTTGAGGAAATGATACTTCTTATCGCCATATCGTAATTAGCACGCTAGTAGAGCCACAGACTAATCGCATTATAAATGTAGCAGTCACGTCAGTTATACCCTGAGGGCTAAACAAAGGTAGGTATTATTTTTTTATTATTCACTGCTGACTGTTTCCTGTAGGTAACTTGTAAGATACCTGTATCTATATCCCTTAGGGCATAATTAAAATTAAGTATATTCCTTGGTATCTTGCCGGAACAAGCCACACTTATGTTTTTCTTATTTTTAATTCATTTTAGGAACGTCCTAGATCAACGAAGCTATTATACTGTTTTCCTTAAGATACCTATTTTATTTGTGATATCTCCAAATTTTCTATAATGTCATATTTCTTCAAACCTCCTTCAGTAATTTAAGATGTTAAAAAAAATATATATATATATAAGAAAAAAAATGAACTAACATAATAAAGGAAATCAACCTAGCATGTTATTATGATGGATTATTATTAACCTGTAATTGGCGACTGTGTAAGTCCAAGACCGTAAAAACCTATGTATACACAGAAGCTGTTGGTGAACCTGTACTAATAAATAAATATATAAATAAATAAAAAATGGATTTTTCATAAACAAATACTGCTCACAGAATGTCGTATTCCCATAGTTATTCATCGAACCATTGTTATTATTTACAAATTTAATTAGGCATGCTGTGGTATTGTATTGATGAAATTGTTTTTATTTACAGAACTGCTTCTTCTTTGTCTCGCTGGCACTTTGCTATTCTAAATTTTGTTACCTCAACTGCAAGGTCGGTGGTACAATTATCTACTCAATAAAACATTCATTCCTTCATTCATTTTCGGACAACGTATAGCTTCTATACACTTATGTTATGTATAACGAAGGTGAGCAATAAGAAAGCCTTCATTCATTTTCGGACAACGTATAGCTTCTATACACTTATGTTATGTATAACGAAGGTGAGCAATAAGAAAGCCTTCATTCATTTTCGGACAACGTATAGCTTCTATACACTTATGTTATGTATAACGAAGGTGAGCAATAAGAAAGGTTTTTTGAAAATTCATCCCCTAAAAGGGTTAGGTAAGACTTTTATTGATGGCATGGGAATTTCCGACTGGGCACACTGTTTGTACGTCATATAATATAAGTTTGTTAATTGTTATTTACATTCATCATATTCAAATTCTAAAGTTAAGTATGTACCTATTCTTTAGAAGAGACAATCCTTCAAAACGCCCGCCCGCTTCACCACTTCTATTTTTTTAGCTGGAAAGCAGAAATGGCGGAAAATACTTCCCAGCAACACATTAGATTATTTGACTTGATCGAGTATAGGTTTGTGTCCTGAAAAAATCTAATTAGTCCGTCAGTTAGATTATCAAAAAATATTTGACACGTATTTTTTCTTTTGTAACGTAAACCAAAATTGACTAAAGCGTCGTATCTTAATACGACGCTTTTAAAATTCTCAATACGTCACGCTGCCGCTGTGCTATAATTTTTAGTGCGTTGTGACGTCACGAGCCCCCACTCTCGAGTTTTAATGCGTTTTATCTTTGTCAATAATCATTAATTTACAAAAAACAAAAATACGTGTCCATTATTTTCCAAAACTCAAACTGTCGGACTTAATAAATTTGCAATTTATTGATGGTGGAAACTAGCTTATTCTGCGTCATCTATTTTTAAATGACAAGGTTCGAAGATGCTTGAATAATAACATTTATAAACTCACGCGTAAACCCAATTCTAGCGGTCCAAGGCTGGCTTCCAAGACCATTGTAATCAACTCCTCGAACCATACTCTGACCGCACTTGGCCTGGCCATCCTGGAAGACTTTCCCGCAGTCACAGGAGGGACAGCAGACGTAGTCCTCGTCGCCCGCGTTACCGCATATCAACTGGTTGAGACGGTGGAAGTATCTAATGGAAGAAAATAATCATGAACAAAATTGTGGTGGGGACACACGATTGAATCCTGAAACTTCAACAAAATCAAAATATGGGCTACATGCCCATGTAGCCCATATTTTGATTTTGTGCACCGTGCACCTTTTCCGACGTTTTATACGAGTAGGTGCCCACCTACTCGTATAAAACGTCGGAAAAGGTGCACGGTTCGCGTTGGTTGTTTCCAAGGAGAAGAACCGGCAAGGCATGGTTACTCTTTTCAAATAATTCTTCAACTTCGAGATACTTCAGGAGTTTGACTCTTAGCTTCATTCGGACGAACTTGGTCGCAGCCAAACACGCTAACCAATATTGTAGCAGATTTTGGCGATGACTTTCTCGCTAGGATTCTGTTCGCAATTGCGAATGCTGCGTCGAGCACGGTTCTGTCTCAAGGTGGAATACACTGCCTGTATTTTCAAGGTTTTTCTATTAAATGAAGCAGCTGGAAGTTTGCGGTCGATGGGATTAGGCCCACCCCTATTCTAGGAGACATAAACGAGAGTAACAAAAGTACCTACACCTAAACCCTTAGATTTTTTTACTGTCCCACTGGTGGGCAAAGGTCGCACCTACTGCTGGCGTGATAGGTATTGTATTATTACTAAGGCAATACTTACTTATCTGAAGAGAAACATGAGAAGTCCATGAGGTCTTCTAGAATTGGACAAGAGCTGACCGGTACACACGTGGTATTTTGTGGGCATGGACTCTGAAATATAATAGTATGTATAACAGTGTTTAACATTGATGGTAGAGCTGAGTTTACGAGCTAAAGTAGAATAGATAATGTGCTCATCATGCTATGAGAATTAGGACAAACTGTTGGCTCAGCGAATACAACAAGTTATAAAAATGCCGTAATATAAGAATGTGGCTTAATTTAAGTTTGGCTACGTATTGACTTGTCAAACGTAAGTACAATGGAACTATTTTGTTGCACCAAAATCAATTTGTGCCACCTGATTGAAGACTAAGGAAGACATTATTGTTTAAACACAGCTTTGGATATACTACACTACTACAACAGCCCATAACGTCCACTGCTGGACATAAGCCTCTCCCATGATGGGAAGAATTTGCCGTAATCTCCACGCTTGGCAGGCGGATTGGAGATCGCAGTGATGAAAGACTAATAAGAAACGCTGCTGCCCATTCTCTGGTCTACGGAGGCGCAAGGTGTTCTGCATCAGACATTAGTAGCCTTATACGACACTATTCTACTCTGCCGGATACCACACGGCAAACGGCACGGCTTTGGATATACCAAGTAATAATAGGCTAGGAAAAACTAGAATTTCGGAAAGCAAAAGTGCAATCATACAGAATTTTTTAAAACGCAGATATTTTTAGGTTCTAAACAGTCAGCGAACGTTTGCAAATGTAGAAGAAAAGCTTGGCGATATATTGTTTTAATAAAATTTGAACTTACTCTGATACTTAAAGGTACTTCATCGGTATTGATACCTCCCATTCCAACGCTTAAGCCTATACCTGAAAAGATTTCAGGGAATTACTTCATGTCATGTTCAACGTCCTCTTTTTGCATTACACTGTTTGAAAGTTGACTTTAAAACAGTGTAATGCAAAAAGAGGACGTTCCTGAAGTCAAGTATCTGCCATTAAGAGCGGTAAAAGAACATTGTCAGCAACAAAGAATATAATATTTTAATTGAAGCATAGCTTATCCTACTGCTCTGCTTGAAATATGCAAACCTCCTTAGACTAATACCAAAAAAATCAGTTGACAACATTTATGATTCAATATTCAATATGCTATAGGCATAGAGTATAGTAACTAAAAAAAGGAAGCTATAGGTACGCCGACGCGGCGATGACGGTTGCATGATGGGGTTAGTATCATTTCGTCTAAAAAAGCAGCTGGTCTAATTAGCAAGTGGTCTAAAAAGTAGACTGGTCTAAGTACAAACTGGTCTAAAACGCAACTGGCAGATGGTCTAAAACGCTTCTCGCCTAAAACGCAACTGGTCTAAAAATACATATCGTTTAAAACGCAACTGGTCTAAAACGCTACCCGTCAATAATGCAACTTGTCTAAAACCTTGTGCTCCTTATGAGTATATAATTATGTTCTGTGATGAATGTGATGATGTGTCAGTTCCAGAAAGACCATTTCAACTAGACACGAATTAATAGGTTTTATTCTGGTCTAATACCTTATTTAACTAACAGATGCACCAGATTTAACCTTGTATGAATAACGTCCAATCATTTTTGTTATTCCCCGTAAGTAAGTGGTTCTGCAATACCCTATGTTTATACACAAATCATTACTTTTTTCAGGTCGCCGGTACATCTAGCAAGGGGGCGTGCTATGTTTGCCACACGGTACCCATATTTCCACTTAATTGTCATAAAAACCAGCAGCATCATAATGCAGTGGTAATTTACCGTCAAACAAGGCCTTGATACACATGATGTTATCATTTTACTGCGCCCTGATCGAGGCTAGGCTTTGTGCCATCGGTCACCTGCAATTATTGGGTGCATCATTTGTTCTAATTACATGACGTGAGGGAAGGGATGTGGAAACAAACATATTGCGTAACATGAACTATAAACCTACCTATGCTATATGATGACTTTTATCATTGGTGGTGGTTTTATGATTGGTGGTTAAGTATAGTTTTGTTAAGATATGATGGATGGCCCTTGGAGAGCAGCGGTGGCCCAGTGGTGGCGGCCCCGACTAACGAACAGTAAGTCGTGGGTTCGAACCCAGACAGGCGCATTACTTTGTGTTATTTATTTCATCACCACTGCTCTCAAAACGGTGAAGGAAAACATCGTGAGGAAACCATATCTTAGAACCAAAAAAATCGAAGACATGTGACATCTACCAATCCGCACTGAGCCCGCGTGGTAGATTATAGCCCATTCCCTCTCCTACAGAGGAGGCCTGTGTCCCAGCAGTGGGAACATTAATAGGCTGATGATGATGATGATGAGTAAGTGTATTTTTGTTAAGAAATGATTGATGGATAGTGTGAGGAATGATATGAAAGAGAAAGAAATAAATGATGGCGGGATGGTTGACGGGGAGAATGGTAGAAGAGAAAAGAAGAAATATTTATTCGTCGCAAGGACATGACGTGCATACAATAGGTATTAGGAAAAACAAACAATAATATACAACGCATTAAGACAAACACAGACACAAAACAAAACGTGTTGCGCTTGCGCCGTCCCCAAGTAATATGAGACGAGGGCAGGAACGTTATGATGAGTAGGTAGTCCTGTTTAAAAATGTCGAAATCATAAAAAGAAATTGCGTCAAGCTATCGATCTCGTTTTCAATCGACTTCCAAAAAGAGGAGGTTCTCAATTCGACAGCTTTTTTTTTTTTGTGTTTGTTACCTCAGAACTTTCGACTGGGTGAACTGATTTTGATGATTCTTTTTTTGTTTGAAAGCTGGTGCTTCCCGAGTGGTCTCATTTAAATTTTGTAAACATCTGATGCTGATCTTCGGAGATATACAATGGAACTGTAGCGGCACTACAAAAAGTACTTCGCTACATGGAACAAAAAATACTACAGCGCCATCTATGACAGAGATGATGAACTAACCGCGAAACACGTCAGAATCCTACATCGCGCAAGCAACTTTATCCGCGACTTGTGACTATATACGAGAACCCGACAACAGCTGTCGGGCAGTGGCCCACCAGACATAACACCCGTCTGGTCGGAGGATCCTCCCTTTTCTATGGGGGATGAAGAGCTTTACACCCTGTTCTTATACCCCCAAAGAACTCTTCAAAAATAGACGGCAAATCTGCCGTGAATGTTGCAATCGCTTGGATGTTTATAGTTTATACAACATCATGACGTATCATCACGCCTGTATGCTCTGAGGGGGTACACAGATGTGTACAATACACCCAGATTTCGACAGTTAAGTATGTTAAGTTGGCGCGATCTTGTTCCGCGCGCGCCTCAAATGACGTAACATCACGCCTGTATGCTCTGAGGGGGTACGCAGATGTATATACAATACACCCAGATTTCGACAGTTAGGTATTTTAAGTTAGCGCGTTCGTGTTCCGCGCGCGCCTCAAAGAGATGTCAGCAAAAGGGACTGTTCTAAAGAGATACTGCGGCCCTGGAACACAAAGGGCTAAGAAGGAACATGGATGGGTTTTAGTCAGTAAAAGTCTGACACTCCCTTCCGCTCCGCCCAGAGCGGGAGGGGTCATCATCATCATCATCATCAGCCTATTAATGTTCCCACTGCTGGGACATAGGCCTCCTCTCTATGAGAGGGGGGGTAATTTGATGATTTCCCATCTTAAAAAAAAAAACAAGGTAAGTATATTAAGTTCCACATATTGGGGATACGCCTATTATCATGACAAGTATTGTTACCAATGTCAAATAAATTCATGGCAAATATTTGTTTGGGAACAACTAAAAATGGAAAAATAAAAAACTTTTTTGCAAAAAAATAAAACCGACTTCAAAAAAAAACAAAAAAGTGAAAAATAACTTTAGCTTCAGAAGTCGGTGACAAAAAAACTAAATCAATCAAACAAAGGTCACCGACTTCTGAAGCTAAAGTTATTTTTCACATTTTTGTGTTTTTTTGAAGTCGGTTTTATTTTTTTGCAAAAAAGTTTTTTATCGTAGGTACGAAGTTGCTGTTTCAAAAACTGGCAGTGAAAAAGTTCAGTTATAGTTTTTTTTTCTAAGCATGATTGGACATCGACTTCCATCACGTCTCTGAAGTTCCACCTGTCGATCTATTTATGATTCATTTAGCACTTATTTTTTGGTATTAAAATACCTACTAGGTACACTTATGTATGGGATCTAGTATGTAGATTCGATTGACGGTAATGATGACCTTTTGTTCAACATTCATTACAGTTTTTTGACAAATTGAAACCTACCCATGTGCCATTAAACTAGAGTAACACTACAAACAATGATGCTCTTTGTTATCAACGCACGATCGTTGCAATTAAAATTAGCATACAAATGAAGGGTCAAACCACAGTACATGAACTCTACCAAGTTAACATTGTAAAAAATTAAGATGGTATCGCATTAGAACATCGCCTAAATCTAACTAAAACAAAGGAAAAACAACAACTAAATTTATTATTAAAACAGACAAAGACAACTAATTAAATAGATGTAATAAAAAATATTTAAGCTAAGAAAATGATAATGTTATTAAAAATTAAGAATTTTTCGACATCATAAATAAAATCCAGAAATTAAGGAACTAAGGTAGGTACTTACTCCCAAATTGAGCATTAGTCCATTGGAAAACACAGAAAAACAACACATAAGCACACACTTTGCTAGCCATAGTCATTATTTTTAATAAAATTAATATAATAGTTGAATAAAATTAATCACAGTTTTCACAAATCATCCCACACAATTTTCCTATAATATTTTTAATGATGTCAGAAAAATGTTTTATGGTGATGGGATGTCGGCATCGTTGGATGGACCACAACAAAAATGATACGCTACACAGCCTCCATTTCGACCGGCGTGGTTCAGAGGTGGTGAACCTTCGGTAGTACAGGCTATTGTTACGGCTATAAACATATTTATTGACTCTTTTTACGATAAAAATGTTTACAATTGCAATGTCAACATTCTAAATGGTAATGTGTGTGTGTGTTCTAATGGTAATTAACTAATTAAAAATGTAAGCCTAATGCTGCAGGAGAAGAGCCTTTAATTCTATGGCTAAGCTAAGTTGACGATTGGTAACTTAAAGATTTTCAGCATCAGAAAGATGACTTATCTATCATCATTATCTACTGCTGGGCCCCGGCGGGCTCTCGTTGCTTCTGCCTAGCTCCACATTCTTGTGCCAGCCTCATCCAGGATATTCCTGAGATGGCAACAATGTCGTCCATTTCGACGCCGGAAATAATATTAATATTACAAAAAGGTACTCTGATTCGGAGCTACATTATTTCCAGTATCATAGGCATAATTATTAAAAACGTTAAAAAAGAAATCGCTGGACATTACACATAGCGCCATCTAGTACCACACAAAGCAACGAGGCTTGTGTCGTGGACACCAGATAGTTGATATACTACATATTATATACTTTTTGTTTGTAAATACATACTTATTTATTATACATATAAACATCCAAAGCCATGGGCAAAGGCAAATCTAAAATATTTTTTCATTTATCTCCAAGTAATGGTGATTATCATAAAATGGTGCGGTCAAAATATTTCACGAGTGACCAAAAGTTGACGATCAATGACGGTAACATGATTCACCGCTAGAAACGTTTGCTTCAGATTGGTGCAGGCATTTACACCTATTCATTATTGTATGGGCATTAGATCGAGCACAGTAAAAACTAGTAGGCAACTAGATATTATAACTTTTTGACCATTAATCAACAGAATTGTTAGAAGTGAACTAGTTTTAGTTCGTTATTTTTGCCATGATTTTATTTGTTACCCTTTGCAGCTGTATAATTTTCGCGACCCTAATCATTCTGACATTATTCCCACGGCTTATAGACCCATTAGTGTATAACTGTATAGCTATAGTAAGCTAATTATAAATGGTACAGCAAAAATGTATTGAACGTTATGCTATGCCACAATGCTCAATGTTGGTCTTGTAGAAAAAATTGCAATATTCAATTCTTAAGTGGATATGTAGTAACTAGTAATTAAAAATCTACACCTAATGTAGTTACTGGTGATAGTAATAAATCGCAACCAATTATTAAAATATCTCAACTAACAGTATATTTACGATCTACTAAAACATTCAACGATTAAAATCTACAAAGGTACGGGCGTAGAACGCGGTTCGCAAGTCTCGGTGTGAACGAAGCGTGTCCGTCTAATCTTCGCAAAATCAGTTTTTATTGTAATACGTTTTTGTGGGGTCTGGTGTCGTTCACATCATTGGCTTACGGACACTGGACTCTTAACAATGTCTTCTTTCCCAGAAATAGAAGACTCGATTGTAACTGGATCTATTTCCGTATTCGCTTTTGTAACTGTTGAGTTATAGCAAAAAAGGACATAAGCTTAATTAATTGTCTTGTCAAATGTTGATCAAGATCAAACTTTATCAATAGGTACCTTCTATTCTGTCACGCACTCCTTTAGATTCCACCTACATTCATAACACAACATCATTTTATCCATACACAATTTGCAAAAAATGCTTTCTGGAGGAGCTCATGGCTAAATAATAACAGCCGCTCGGGTCGATCTTTAGGTTAAGCCGTGCTTGCCTAGGTTGGTCTGTAGATGGGTGACCACCCATTACATACCGTGTTTCCTCCGTGCCACAGAAAGCACGTTAAGCAGTTGGTCCCAGCAGCAGTTGGATCTTCGACAGTCGTTACAGGTAGTCAGTGGCCCAAAGAGTCTGACAACCAGTATTACCAAGGGGTATCGTATTACCAGTACTAACTGGGTTGTGGAGGTCAGATAGGCAGTCGCTCCATGTAAAATACTGGTATTCAGCTGCATCCGGTTAGACTGGAAGCCGACCTCAACATAGTTGGGAAAAGGCATGGCAGATGATGCTTTCTCCAAATGTTCCATAACAAAGTCATAACGACATAGTAAAACAATGCATAGCTAGTCGCCTGGTCCTATTTGCCTAGTTCTATTAGCCAGCATCCGCAGGTCGTAGCCCGCTCATTCCCACCATGACATGAACATTGTTTAAAGCACGTTAAAAAATAACTTCCTAATCAGATAATGGAACGATTTCATACAATTAACCGGCACGGATTTTGGACATGACGGCATCATTGTTGGGTGGCCTTTGATTTATAACACGAGGCTGTTTACCGTATAATTACCATGTTTTTGTCATGATACGAAGTTATGAAATGCCTACACTCTGGGTACACTTAGCCAATAAACTGCATCAAATTATACATTGCCAATGCCAACATCATAGACTTAGTATATACTGACATAAACATACATCAAAGAAGAAAACCTGCGTACTATTTGAGGCCAATGAAAACTCTAAAAATAAATTATTGTACGCAAAAGAAGAGTAAAAGAACGATTGTCAAGTTTGAATTAATGTCATAGTGTATCCAGAAAAAATGTCATTTACAATTTTGGAAAGAAACAATTTTCGTATAGATAAATTCTTTTAAAGGCATGAAAGTAGTGTAACATTATTCAGATGAATACGCAACAGCACGGAATTGTTGTTTAAAAGCTAAAAACTGAAATGACAGACACACACGATTACCATCACCATCCCTCCAAGGTTTTTCTATCAGACAACATGAAATTAGCAAGCAGCGCCTCTGAACAAAATGTTTATTTGACCTATGTGTGTCTTGTCAATGACATGAGACCGGGCGGGCACCTAAGCCCCAACTTTAGATCCGACGAAAAGGCACCTTTAAATTTGATTGATGTTCCATCTACCCACATCGATGGTGTAAGTCTTTTATTATCTACCAACGCAGTTGTAAGTATGAAACAAATAATAATTGTGACATTGTAAACCAATTCAATAAAACGTTATTTTATACGATCTTAGGGTTTTACGGACGACCAACCCATACAAGTAGAAAGATCTAAAGCACTTCACGAACTTGCTGAATCATATAAGAGAGCCGAACTAGATGAAAATGCCGGAGAACAAAAGTCTGAATCATCTGGATATGTTAGCAAGTTTTTATATTGTTTTTGTGCGATATTAGTTATATTAGTTAATATTTATACATTGAAAGTGACTTTGTACTAGCCAACAACTACTTCGGGTGAAGAAAGCGACTTATCTGAGAATGATGAAAAAATTTTCGTACCTTGCGACAACCCTAATGTTTTAAAACTAACCAAAATGAAGTGGTTAACTGAAGATCCAGATGATTCCCATGATTCTAGGTATGTATCTAAAGAAGACATAATTGTTAGACGCGACTGCTGTCATCAATATACACTGACATGGTGTCGTTCCAGAAAAGTGAACGCATTGACAGGGGCAAAATTAAAAAAAAAGAAAAGAAGATCTGAATAGTATGCAGAGTGTTGAAGAGTGGGTGGGTAATTTAATTCCACTGGAAAAATCGCGATTGTGAACTTAAACTGGTCAGTACATTTACTATTACAGATTTTACCAACACTAACGCTTCGTTTCCAGTTCGCCGTCGTTATCATCTTATACATCAAGCTCCAACTGCAGTCAGGCTTCCGAAAATGAGCTAAAACAACAGGACGATTTCGAAGACAAATACTTGTCGACCATCCTACGGTTGGATAAAGAACATAACATGTTTGGTCTGTCTAATATAGCAATAGCTGGAGCAAAACCATCAAAATTGAAACGAAAGGACGATGAGAAAGCTGTATTTCATCAAACAGCTATCGTACAAATATGTTGTACCCCTGCATTTTGCTGCAGAAATAAGGTTAGTTTAAACACATTTAATAATGTACAGATGATGCCAGCATATAAAGCTACTCGTAACTGTCGAATTTTCTCAATCAACCATGAAATTTTAAAATCTACAGGACTACAGGAGTTAAACGCGAGTTTTATAATGCGAAAAA
Source organism: Xestia xanthographa (assembly GCA_905147715.2). Lineage (NCBI taxonomy): Eukaryota > Metazoa > Arthropoda > Insecta > Lepidoptera > Noctuidae > Xestia > Xestia xanthographa. The sequence goes on along the minus strand of LR990657.1, from coordinate 11,268,218 downwards.
GGATATTATGATTAAAAGAAAAAAACAAAAATATATGATATTCTTCAGGATATGCCAAGTACGACAGTGTTATGAAAACATAATAAACAAAATCACGAAATACATGCGATCATTCTGATTTTTTGGCAAATAATTCTACAAGCAACATAATTATTAGCATCATCGGGTTTTATTTTTTTAGTCCAATCAATAGATTTTTTGTAAATCGCAAAAAAAACACTCATTTCGCACTATTCGGCCCGCAGTGACTGACGTAACAACCACTTTGTAGTGCAAGCTGATTAGAACTTTGTTCTAGTTGGATTTCAAACGAAGTTTGAATCATCACAAATAGAGTTGCTAATTTAGCTCTAGCTTGATTTGCTGGCGTCTCGTCTGTACCTTCCACCAATCAGTTGCATTAAGTTTATACGGACCTAAATCCTGTTTTTGTTTATTTCAGAGTAATACTGATTTGCCATCATCTTTAAAGGTATAATCGATTGTTGATAAACCATTTTTTTTTAATATTAACACAAATTAAATTGATTTCCTTTTAATAATGTTACATTATCTTAGTGTGGAAAATGTGGATCTTGCTGTGTCGCCCCATCCTGCACATCGTGTATGATGAGCTGCTGTGACGGTTCACCTTCATGCTTTGTTGTAAATATCAATTTCTATTATGTAATTGTTTTTGTAAGCAAGCCATCTGGATCAAAGGTTAAATTGTCTTATTTATTTTCAGGATCCCCCATCGTGTGCTACTATTGTAAGTTATCATTGAGTGATTACTAGCGATGCTGAATTCAAATCTGGCTTATTTTATTATTATAAATTGCACTTTCCTCATTATCTTTTCAGTGTGCTACATGTTGCAGGGGAAAGTGTATTTGCAAGGTCAGAACCAAAACTGCATAATGAATGTTTGAAAAGGTACTTGAATTCTCAAAATAATATTAATTTGTTTTATATTATGTTGTTTATCCGCAGTGGAAATCCTGCTCACCTGGCAGATGTGCGCTGGATTGCCGTAATTACTATGGCTTAAAGGTTTGAACGATATTTACGATGAATATGTTATTTCAAACGTAATGATATTAAAATTAAGATAAACATTTCAGATAAAACTGGATCGCAAACCAATATTTGAAGAACCAAAGGTCGAATTAACTCCACGCTCCAGTTGCATACTGACAAAAGTAAGTCTTCCATAGACAACGTATTCACCTATTTTAATTCTAAAATTCACATCTTATGATTAAATTAAATGCTTATAATAGGAACAACAAGGTCCATACGGTTTATTGAGAAGTAACATAATATAACTATGCTATTGGCAAGAAAGGTGATTCCATTATAGACGCTAATTCATACTTATTTTTGGGAAAAGTTTAAAAAGCACCTTATTGCAGCAAAAACCGCAGTGGTAACCGGTAGTGATGTGCCAGATCATTAAAAATGTAGATCCGTAGATACGGATCCAGATACGGATAATTGGCGTCAAAATCCGCGGATACGGATACTTTCATAATCAATCGGTGTCGGTGCGCGTGACCTTGAAACGATAGTTGACGCCACTTGACGCTTTGCGTGACAGAAACTGACTCACTACGATAAATGTTTGCAATAGGTATAAATATTATATTTTTAATAAAATGAAATGAAAAACAATTTGATTAGTATTTTGTTGCTACCTAATCACCTACCTAAAGAATTGAATCTATACATATATCTATTGTGTATTAATAAAAAATAATAAGGTAAAAGATCCGTCAAAAATGTAATGGATATGGATACAGATCTTTTTCTCGACTACGGATACGGATACGGATATCTGGAACATCACTAGTAACCGGTTATAGGAAACCGAATTTATGATAAAGTTAAAAGTAATTATTTGAATTGACGATTTTTCTTTCTTCACCAGCCCGTAGCAGCTCGTGGCTGCACCCATACGCCTTGTTGCGTACCGCCTTCTTCTTGCTACCCATACCTGATGCCATGCTACTGGCCAGCTCGACCATCAGCCCCTTGTGCCACTCCAACCCGATGCTTCCATAATCCGCCATGTCTGCCAGCCAGGAAAATTAGAAGAGTACCTGTGCCTCAAGAATACAAATGCGCACGGGTAAGCTCTAAGAGTATTCTGGTTTGACTGACCTAAACGTATGAAGTTAGTCAGAATGTGGTACACATGACCAGTCGTAGTGGCGATGCTTGAGGTAGATTGGAATATTCAGTTCGTTCCGTTTCTTTTCTCGTGTACCACAATGACACAGCACAATACGAGATTAAGATAAGCTCGGTAAAGGATCTGAAAGTTTGCTAAGTAGCGTGTCCTGGGCAGTCATGCCTCTGGAACACGCCGGGCCAACACATAGTACCGGCTCTCATGGACAGACGTGCATTATCAAGTCAGCCATTGCGATGAAGCTTGAACCTTTTGAAGCCAATCGGATTAAACAACAATTATAAATTGATAAATATCTTCTTTCAGCCATGTCTTAACGAGAAAACTAATAAGACGTGCGAAAATGACACATGCCCTGGGGTAAGTAATGAAACATCTAAACCACCTAAACTAGGTACGCAGACCTGTATCTTAGGAGTCGAAGATTTTGTGGCTTCAATAATTACATAAGTAATGCAACCGTGACTTTTCTGTTTGTTTACAGTAGTTTTTAACACAGCAAATGGAGTGAATGATTGTGGTTGCGTATCTAGGGGTGTGTAATTGAGTGTAGTGTGTGTAGTGGCACAGATAATGTAGTGGGTTGTGTATGTGAAGTCAAAGTGTCTAAATAACTTTCATTTAATGTAGGCTTGATAAAGTAACGATTCTACATTTAGCCAATATATTTTCTGTCGCATCCATAACTGGATATAAGCCATTTTCATAATTTATTTTTAATTTCACTTAGGTTATATCTATACAAGGGAATCATTTTATTTATTATACTACACATTCGTAAACTTTGAACCAACAATTGTCGACTAGTAAAAGCAAAATGACAGGGTTTTGTTTTACATAATAGGAAAACCGTGGCGTCTTAGAAGCAGCTTTTTATATAATGGAAGGTTGGAGTGTCTCCACAGGACTGAACGAAGGACATATAGTTAGTTGCCTTACTGTGAGAACTTCGGCCTCAGAATATAACTGATCAGTAGGGTAGTCTCTAGGTTTAAAAAGCATCACCTTAAGAATATAAAATTATATTTTAAAATAGTTATCTGTTAGTTTCTCATATTGACACAGCAAAATTCAGCAACAATCGGTCTGTATAGACCTGATTTTCCAGGTATACGATATAGGTACATCCCGGAAAGCAGATGTACGAATTTCCATGTTAACAGACTTCTCTACGCTTGATACCGCAGAAATGAGATCTACAGACGTTTCTTTCTCAACGTTTCTTTCTCCTTCATCGGAATATTACGCAAGTGGAAGTTCAGATCTTGTAATCTTATGATTATGATTATGATCATGATTATTCATAATCATAAATCTTTATTTATCTCAACATCAAAAATTACAGGCACTGGTATTATGCACAAACTTAAATAGAGAAAGGTGTCTGAAGTAGGACAATCCTGAGGTACAGATCACCTCTCCGGCTTATATAATATAACATTTAAATTCTATCAAAAAAAAATAAGTCATGATTCTTTGTATCTGCTTCTGTAGCCGGAAAACATGGTCTTTCGTTTTCAATTTTCTCCTTTTCTAATTTCGAAACTTTAGAATTGAGACCTTCATATTTTCATTTATAAAAGACATGCTGCAGTCCATTTCGGCGTTGGAATTCTCTATCGAAAGACATTTCTGTTTGAGTTTGGCAACTTCCCTGACCAGCTTGGATAAAATGGCAACTTGTTCGTCTTTCCATGATGTGAACAGCTTTTATTGCTTAGACTTCCAATTTGTTAGCATCTCCATTAACTCCCACTTGAAAGCGAAAAATGCTGTGGATCGTTCGGCGTATAATTCGCTATTTGGAGAATCGGCAAGATTTTGATTGTTCCGTACGGTGATATAAATAGCGTCTGTTTTTTCGGTATTGGCAATCGGAAGGTCAGCGGTCAGACCGAGGAATAGATTATCCATGGCTCAAGCCTGTTTTAGGCGAAGTTCGTTGCATATTGGTGCACAATAAGAAAAAATAAAATTTGGAAAAACAACATTTTAAAAAGCATAAAGAAATATAGTAGATAGTGTGCCGAATTCGAACTCTCAGCCTCTTAGTTCGCCTTCGAAGCAACGCGATACTCCACCGTGCTAAGCGAACTACATTTACAGTATCGTTTGAAATACGTGTTTGCTTTGCTGTGCGCTTTAGTGGTCAGGATTGGTGTAGGTACGTGATTCCTTTGTGTATCTAGTGAGTTCAAAGTCCGAAAAATGAGCACGTCTTAATTTTTTTACTTTGTAATGATACTTTTACTACCGCTCACATAGAGTTATTGTCATTTTTTAATGTTATTTTGCACTTGGTTTGTCACTCGTTTACTCTAAGATATAGGTAACTGTTTAGTTTTGTCGCTGTATGCACTTTTTACTTGGTGTTGGAATTAATACACAGAGGAGGAGATTATAGGTACCTACGTAAGTGCACGGTGGTGTCACGGACGGAACTCCAACTATGTAGGTATAGGTGTTTGAACAGCAGACGTGGTCAGAAATCGTAAGCGATAAAGAAGTTTGAAAAAGAGAGAAAATAAATAAATAAATGTCGCTGGACATTAAACACAGCGCCATCTAGTGCCACACTAAGCAACGAGGCTTGTGTCGTGGACACCAGATAGTTGATATACTACATAGATACTTTTTGTTTGTAAATACATACAAAAATACATATAAACATCCATGACTCGGAAACAAAAATGTCTATGCTCATCACTCAAACATTTGCTCCTACCGTTATTCAAACCCGGGGACCCTAAGAACGTAAGGCAGCCTCACTACAGCTGCGCCATTCGAGTCGTCAAAAGGGGAGGCCTTTGTCCAACAGTGGGAAAAAAATACACAAAGCAGGCTTAAAACTTTTATTTTATTTATTGTTCATCTTGGAACATTACTGCCATCGGTGAACGAAAACATTGTGAGGAAACCTGGATTTATAAGTCTGAAGTCGCCAAACCGACTTGAGCAAACATTGTGATAATGCTCATGCATGCCTTCTTTGTATAAGAAAAGGCATTAAATACTCTGCAGTGAGGCAGTAACAGGCTGGTATTTATTTTTGTACTAAGTTTTACAAACTAACGGTGTTCTTACGATTTTCTTTTAGATAATTCCCAGTATGAAAATGGCTATGGGAAAAAGATTTGGCCTTGAATAACTGTATCTACCACTTCGAGAGCTACAAGAAAAAGTTAACTAACCACTGTTATGTACGAACCCTTGCAAAATACCCGACAACTTATCGTCATCATTCTGCCCTTGTCTCATTTTATTTCGGGTCGGCCCAATACGTTATCATCTTCCATTCTTCCCTGTCAGGCGTCACGACAAGACCCATCCACCACCATCCATCCATCCGTCTCCATTCTCTTTCATATTCTTTCATTCCTCACACAACCCATCCATCTTTTCTTAGCCTTCCTCTCCCTATCCATCCATCAACATTTATGCCCATCACTCTTATAGTCACATGCGTTTCATCCCTTCTTATTATTACATATCTATAGATATCAAGACACTCTACTTCTTTTAAATTTTTCAGAAATAAGATTTGGCCCTGAATCAACCCCTTCGGCTGTCTATGAAACCGTCGTGTCGTAACTAGTTTCGATGAAGAAATTATTTTTCCTTGCACGTAACTAGTTTCGTTGAAAGAATTATTTTTCTTTGTACGAAACCTCGGTTATGTACAATGATTTTTTGCAATATTAAGAAATTTTAGTAGTTAAAACTAGGTGCAATTTTGAATCAGTTCAAAAACAATATGACGCAATAGTATTTAAGCTTGAAAATGATGCTATAAATTCGGTACATAAAATTCCAAAATTCGCTAATGTAATAACAGGTCTATACAATGATCACAATGAAATAATTGGCGCACGAAAGCTGCGTTTTTCTTTGTTAAGTGAAGTAAAAGTACCAACTAAGTATCAACATTTTTTATTAGCGGATTATAACTGTGAAGAAGATAACAAAAGGATCATCTTATTTTGCGGAAAAAATGCCAGGAGAAATATTTATATTTTTAAACACATTTGGCGATGGAACTTTCAAATCGTGTCCCATACTCTTCACACAGACTTTCCATGGATATAACGTAGAAACGGGCTCCATTACTCCGTTATATTTTTGTCTGCTGCCTGATAAAAATTTCAAAACCTATGACATACTCTTTATGTTACTAAAGTCAGTTTATATTTCTTAGCAACCAGAGAAAAACAAAAATTAACAAAAATGAATAATTTTTCTAGTTTATTAATACAACTTTACCTAATTTCAATAATTACAAGATGAACGCCATTTTCATAGACAGCCGACGCGTCGACGGGGTCGACTTGCATCGAAACCTTAACAATAAATTATTTTTACGTAACCATGGTACAGGGGCCCTACTCTCTAACGTTTCATCCGTATATTCGGATTTATCCGTCTCTCCCGCACACGTCTGCATTTGAGTGCGAGTACCTAAGAGAAATGGATAGATCTGAATATACGGGTGAAACTTTAGAGAGTAGGGCCTCAGAGCCGTGGTTTCGTACAACGAAAAATAATTCCTCTAATCGAAACTAGTTACGCGCAAGGAAAAATAATTATTTTATCGAAACTAGTTACGAAACGACGGTTTCATAGACGCCGAAGGGGAATCAACTACCACTTCGGGCGCTACTACAAAAAGTTAACTTTGCAAACCCTTGCAGAATCCCCGGCAACTGAAACAACATGATGGTTTTACCGACATCTTCACAACGCAAGCATACGTGCTGCAATTGTCCATTTGTAAGTATCTAGTCTGAGTTTTTTACTTTATGTGCTACTAGCTGTTGCCCGCGGCTTCGCCCGCGTGAAGTTCGGTAACTGTCCCACTGGATCATACTAAAGGGATAATAGTGTCCTCCATGTTAATCCAGGTTATAAAAAATGTGCCACATTTCATAATCATCACAATTATTATTATCACAATTACCATCACTATCACAACCGCCATCATTATCACAATCACCATCACTATCACTATCACAATCACAATCACAATCACCATCACAATCCCCATCACCATCACTATCACAGTCACCATCATTATCACCAATTATCATCATTAACACAACCACCATAATTACCACAATCACCATCACAATACCCATCACTATCGCTATCACAATCACTATCACAATCACCATCACCATCACCATCACAATCACCATCAAAATAACTATCACAATCACCATCATCGTTATCACAATAATTATCATCGTAATCACAGTCATTATCACACTCACCCATCACCATCACTATCTCAATCACCATCACAATCACCATAACAATCACAATCACCATCACTATCACAATCACAATCACCATCACAATCCCCATCACTATCGCTATCACAATCACTATCATAATCACCATCACCATCACAATCATCATCAAAATAACTATCACAATTACCATCATCGTTATCACAATAATTATCATCGCAATCACAGTCATTATCACACTCACCATCACTATCTCAATCACCATCACAATCACCATCACAATCACCGTCACAATCACCATCACAATGACCATCACAATCACCATCACAATCACCATCACAATCAACATCACAATCACAATCACCATCACAATCACTATCACAATCACCATCACAATCACCATCACAATCACAATCAGTCACCATCACAATCACCATCATCATCACAATCACCATCACAATCACCATCACAATCACCATCACAATCACCATCACAATCACCATCACAATCACCATCACAATCACCATCACAATCACCATCACAATCACCATCACAATCACCATCACAATCACCATCACAATCACCATCACAATCACCATCACAATCACCATCATAATCCCAATCACCATCACAATCACCATCACAATGACCATCACAATCACCATCACAATCACCATCACAATTACCATCACAATCACCATCACAATCACCATCGCTATCACCATCACAATCACCACCACTCTCAGAATAACTATCACAATCATCATCACCATCACAATCACCATCAAAATCAGTATCACAATCACCATCATCGTTATCACAATCATTATCATCGTAATCACAATCGCTATCATCATTATCACAATCACTATCATCGTAATCTCAACCATTAGCATCGTATTCACAATCATCATCATCAAAATCTCCATCCTCGTCATCACAATCATTATAATCGTAATCACAATCATTATCATCGTAATCACAATCACTATCATCTTAATCACAATCATCATGATCACAATCGCCATCACTATCTCAACCACAATCATTATCACAATCACCATCACCATCACAATCACCATAACCATCACAATCACCATCAATATCACAATCACCATCACAATCACTTCCCTCGTTATCACAATCATTATCATAGTAATCACAATAATCTACATCATTATTACAATCACCATCACTGTCACAATCACAATCACCATCACCATCGCTATCACCATCACTATCACCATCACAATTACTGCCACTTTCACAATCACCATCACAATCACCATCACCATCACAATCACCATCACCATCACAATCACCATCAAAATCACTATCACAATCATTTTCATCGTAATCACAATCATTTTCATCGTAATCACAATCATTTTCATCGTAATCACAATCATTTTCATCGTAATCACAATCATTATCATCTTAATCACAATCATCATCATCACAATCTCCGTCCTCGTTATCACAACCATGGCTATCACCATCACAATCTCCGTCCTCGTTATCACAACCATGGCTATCACCATCACAATCACCGACACTATCACAATCACCATCACTGTCACAATCACCATTACAATCACAATCACTATCACAATCACCATCATCGTTATCACACTTATTATCATTGTAATCACAATCATTATCATCGTTATCACAATCATCATTATCACAATCATCATCATCGTAATCACAATCATATCATCTGGATCTCAAAATAAATGCCATTTTCGTAATCAGCACCCCTGATAATCTCGGTATCGACACCCATATTGATTTTTAGACATTTCAACCCCATCGCACCCCAACAGGGAATGGTAGTATTTCAGGTCTGCCACATTCAATCTTAAAATAGTTGTTTTTGTAATACACCCGACCCAATTCACCATAAAAACAATACCTATGTTGAAGTTCAGGCTTTGTTACCCCATTTCCCCCTTTAGGGGTTGAATTCTGAAAAAAAACTGAAACAAACGTTAACTCATTTATCGATAGGAGTACTCCTGTTAAGTTTCGAATAAAGTAGTCTAACTAATCTTATTTCCCCACGTAATATTTGGACTCCCGTTCCAACCCCTAAGGGGGTGAATTTTGAAAAATCCTTTCTTAATGCACCCCTAAACCTCATAAAGAACCTTTGTGCCAAATTTGGAATCTCTAGACTCAGCGGTTTGGGTTGTGCCTTGATTTTTATACTTTGCCACCCCATTTCTTCCCCCTCTTGGGTTGAATTCTGAAAAAATCTGAAACCCGTTTCTACTCATTTATCAATAGGAGCACTCCTGTGAAGTTTCGACTAAAATAGTCTAACTAATCTTGTTTTACCCATACAAACTTTGGATTCCCGTTTAACCCCCTTAGGGGTTGAATTTTGAAAAATCCTTTCTTAGTGCACCCCTAGACCACATAAGGAACCTACTTGCCAATTTTGGAATCTCTAGACTCAGCGGTTTGGGCTGTGCATTGATTTTTATACTTTGCCACCCCATTTCCCCCTCTTAGGGGTTGAATTCTGAAAAAACCTGAAACCCGTTTCTACTCATTTATCAATAGGAGCACTCCTGTGAAGTTTCGAATAAAATAGTCTAACTAATCTTGTTTCCCCATACAAACTTTGGAGCCCCGTTTAACCCCTTTAGGGGATGAATTTTGAAAAATCCTTTCTTAGTGCACCCCTAAACCACATAAGGAACCTACTTGCCAAATTTGGAATCTGTAGACCCAGCGGTTTGGGCTGTGCGTTGATAGATGAGTCAGTCAGTCAGTCAGTCAGTCAATCAGTCAGTCAGTCAGTCAATCAGTCAGTCAGTCAGTCAGTTTCTTCTTTTATATATTTAGATTAGCCATGTTACAACAAATTAGTTTACTTCGCGCAAAAATTATTGCCATGCATCCAAAAAGTTGTCAACGTCGCAAATAGCTGTCAAATATTTACCTTTTTTAATTAATTGGGCAATATTACTGTTTGGAGAAATATGGCTAATTAGTGAACTAGAATAATTATTAATAGTAAATTACAATTAAGACACTGAATTTGATGCTGTAACCGTTTTGTTGCGAAGTTGCCCACTTTCTGTATATAAACTGTTTTATGATAGTCATTGGTGCCGATTCCCTTGTTTACAAACTAAACCAAATTTAAGTTCAGTGCATCTTTTTCTTTCTATTTCATTAAGAAAAGGACAGAAGATCAATTTTAGTTATGTTCTGTCAAATTAATCAGCGCCATACAAGTTTTAGACGCGATTAAAAAGTTGACTACTAAAATTACATCAAATTACGTCAGTTGCTGACTAATTTGATAGGATTAAACTAATATTTGTCTTCTGTCCTTTTCATAATGAAATAGAAAGAAAAAGATGCATTTAACTTAAATTTAGTTTAGTTTGTGAACAAGGGAATCGTCACCATTGAAATCAAATGACGTAAGGGCAATTTTGTTCAAAAAAAAAAACAAACAAACATTGTTTTGTTTTGTTGTTTGTACTTGTGATGAATAACGTATTTATTTGAAAAAGGATCAATAATACCATATTTTTAAAAACACCTTCGCAAATGAAGCATTATTTTAAAACAAATTTGATTACCTTAATAAAAAGTTATAGTCGGTCAACCTTAAAAGATACGGAAACTCAAAATTTTCAAATTTCAAAAATTTTCAATGGAAACTCAAAATTTTCCCCGTTTTTGCAACATTTTTATTGATAATCCGCTCCTATTAGTTGAGGCGTGATGTTATATAGGTTATAGCTTTCCTCGATAAATGGTCTATCCAACACAAATTTTCAATTCGAATCAGTAATTCCTGAGATTAGTGCGTTCAAACAAACAAAACAAACTTCTTCAGCGTTATAAAATTTGTACCTATAGATTCAACATTGCAACTTGTTCTCGTAAAAATATTGCACTTTTGATCGCTCTGGCTTGAAAAAAAAAACAAGTCACGCAATTCAGTTTTTCTACCGTAAAGAGTAGTGAGATCCATGTAATACAAAGTCGGTTAATATATTCAGTCCCTACTTAAGGGTCCTTCTGTCATGTTATTATGTAATTAGCTAACTTAGCATTGTCTTATAAAGACCATATCAATAATAAAAATCTTTTATGTTTATATAATTATAGGACTTGGCCATCGCATGAAATCACAATATATCTCACACATATTAAAATATTATATTAAATTAGATAGTGCGATTGCCAAGTCAATCTATTTATTTAAAACATAAAAGATTTTAAGTATCGAACTTATTTCAGGATGGTATTGAACCTGAAAAATCTATGCTCAACTGCCGTGCCCTCAGATTGAAGAATTTGAAACTAAACACTTTGGAAAAGTGAAGAAGAAAACACACGTAAGAATTAAGCTAGGAGTTACGAGTTTAGTTTCAGTCCAGTTGATTTTGCTTGGCCTTCAGGATGCCTCAGCGTGGTCCCTAAAGGCCCAGCGCACACCGTTGGAGGCTCAGCGGAGCGCATTTGAAGACAACAATTTAATATAAACCTTAACTACCTTGATATACGGTCGCGTGCATGCTCTTGTAGTAGCTTAAGGGCGCTCCGAGTACCGCGTGCGAATTTATTCTTATATTGAACTTTCCTATGTATATGCCCTTATAATTATGTTTTTTGAGTCAGTTTCATTTACAGAAAAAATGACGAATGTGGTAACGTGATAAAAAGGAATAAATGAATAATCGAACAGAATTTACAGGGTGTCATACATAATGCGACTTTGGGCAAAACTATTTGCAAAAAAAATAATAAGAGAGGTAATGGTAAGCACCTCAATGTTATTATTAATCTTCGAGTTATTAACACTATTGACCATTAATCTTCCTTAGCCTATCGATGGCAATGAGGGATTTTCTTTTTAGCTCTTCCCTAGTCGCTGGATAGATGGCGCTAGGAGTTAGTATAATAATGCAAGGAATGGCACCTAAAAAAACTGATTTTAACAAAGCGCGAGAAAACTAGATTTTATTCGTAAGGTTAAGCAAATGAAAGTGTCAGTCAACGAGAGTATGTGACGTGACACAATGTTTTTTTTTCCAAGCGTTTTGGCTTTGGCACCAACTATCATAGTAAGTTCAACGCCATCTATAGAGTTCTTGGAAACGAAGTTTTTTTTTAATACCTCAAAAAGAAAACCTCTCATTAAATTTTGTCGGCCCAGAATGGGAAAGGAAACTGTGGAACTAATGGCGCTAGCATAGCTGGTTCCCAACATCGTCATTGGTTGAAAATGTGGTAATGTCATTTTATATTTCAAAATAGCTTAACCTCATTAGTCAGATTGAGACCAGCTATGGTGGTGCTATCTTAGATTATCTTTGCCTGTGTCTGCCCATTGAGACGTTTATAGTTGAACAAAGATCTTTTGGCGCGTGGCCAAAATCAGAACTTACCTTTTTAACCAAATGCTAACTAGCAACGTCCTCCCTTTTAATGCTTTCAAGCGCTAAAAGATCTTTGTTTGGCAACAACTGCAAGTCGGTCAACAATTCTGCTGCAGTGTATCTGTACACGCCGAAACAACCTTCAATTTTAAGCTGGCTTTTGCAGTTCAAATTCAGACCGTGTGGCTGTGGATAGACATTATTAGCTTTTTTGTTTAAATCAGGTCTATCTTGTTACTGGGGAGTTTGTTCGGCCACTTCTTCCCAGCTAATACACTGGCAAGTGGCGAAAGAAGACGCTCGCCCGCGTTTTGGGAGAGTTTTGTTTTTTCTCGATTCGTGCTGATATCAAATCAGTCTAGTTAGAATAAATTACTGTTGATGTTGATTTGTTTCAGACCCCAAAATATTTCCTGTATTTTTCAACTCCTACACTAAGCGCCAAACAGTATAATGACAGCTACGATTTTCTCGAAATGCCAAAGAAATTAAATAAGAAATAAACATATGTTTTTTTTTCCGAAATGTGGAAGGATACTTACTTAATTAAAATAAAATAAATGGATATATCAATTTGTTACTTATTCGTTTTATTTATTACAGTACATAGTCTCTAGACACTACGTATCTTTCTACGCAAGTTTTGTGAACTGGCATCTTGTGGCTGATTTGGTCTATGACCGTATATGGCGGAGTTCCTTGGGCGATATGGCAATAGTCACTGCAGTACATGAACGGAGCTATGTTTGTTTGGAAAGGATTCGGAGGGAACGGCGCCAGGTCAAATATCTCGCCGTGGTCCCATGAAGAAAGAGGCGATGTCGCATACGGGATTCTGTACTTCAGTTTTGATTCCGTGATGAATGTTCTGGATAAGAAATTGTGCAATCTAAGCAATGGGGGTGAATTGGATGAAGGTTTGGTCGAACCGGTTCACCCTATTACAGTAGAAACAGGCGATTTGTTTGACGAACGGTGCCAGAAAGACGGCGCAAGCTCGATAGAGTTCCATTTCCACCCTTTGGGTGCTGAACCTATATTTCAAATCTCGAATATTGAATTCCAAAAGACAGGTTTGCCGCTTACCCCGGCAAGTTGCTAACAGGATTATGGCAAGCAGCGACCTCCTTAAATTCTTTCTTGACATGGATCCTGTCGTATACTCCTCTGTGAACCTTGCCTGTCAAAGGCATCCATATTTCCTTGTGCCTAGGTCCAAAGCCTTTGACCTACGAACAATTAAACACAAATTTATGCATTATTCATATTTTAAGAAACAACGTCTGTTTATTTTTAGGAAACCAATGAGCTTCACATTTATCTATACTAATATTATAAAGAGGTAACATTTGTTTGTAAGTTTGTATGTTTGTAAGTTTGTATGTAGGGGGGTAATCTCCGGAAGTAATGAACCAATTTTAAAAATTGTTTCACTGGTAGAAAGCTACATTATTCGCGAGTGCTATAGGCTATATTTTATTCCCGTCCTCCCACGGGAACCGGAACTACGCGGGTGAAACCGCGGGACGTCAGCTAGTTTTTCATAAATCAAACATGATATTGTTATTTTCCTCTTTAAAAACAGTTTCTATCAAATAGTTTCTACTACACATGTGCGTAACTCTACCGTCAAGTTGGAATAGTGCTAACCGAGTGCTAATAAAGTTAGACTCATGCGAAGACTTGTATGGATGTTAAAAAAGTTGAACTCCTGAGAAAGTTGAACTCTAGCGAACAGAGGAAGTATGAGTTCATATTTTGCCGTAGCAAGCGTTAACCAACGGAACGAATGTGACTAAAAGAGTGATGGACAATTGGACATAAATGTTGATGGATGGAGGAGAGGAAGGCCAAAGAAAAGATGGATGGAATGATATGAAAGATGATGATGCCGCGACGTTTGACAGGGGACAATGGAAAAAGAAAATGAGTTGCGCCGACCCCAAGTAGAATGGGATAAGGGCAGGCAGATGAAGCGGTTACCACCAAGGATGAATTTTGCGAGCTGATTAATGACAACTTCCTCTCGATTTGACTCGTCCCGTTCCAATGAAACAACGTTATTCCATAGCACTCTCACCGCAACCCGTATATAGAATTTTTCAGTGCAGCAGGCCATGCGGTCTGCCGGCGGCCGCAACTTTACCTACCCGTGCAGGCCGCGGTGAAAAATCTGTAACGAGTGAAGCAGGCCGTACGGGCCGCCGGCGGACTCACTGTTTGTTTTTAATAACGGAAATTTTGTTCGATTTTGGCGCGCAAGATACGGTGCGCCGGCGGCGTACGGCCTGCTGATCTCGCTTAGTGCAACATGTAGGGTGGGGTACCTTACTCGAAAAGATACGCCCCGCCGCCGGCGGACCGTATGGCAGTGAGAGTGACAGAGATGTCTTGCAGTTACCGCTAAGATCTTCTGGCAATTATATCAACCTTCGTAAAATGACGCGAGCATTTCATGTCAGTGAATGGCAGACCTCTTGCGATGCATGGCTACACCACAGCTACCCAAGGCACTGTCTGGTGACTTGGTAAACCTATAATCACAAATTTACCTGGACTTACCCTTGGAGCCTTTGATTCAGAGTAGAAAGTGATATGATCTTTGGCTCCTATGTCATACTGTTCATCAGAAGAAAAAGGCCTGTAGTAAGTCCTATAGATAGACACGTAAGGGTCGAGACGTTTCGAGTATCCCCCTGGTTTGTGGTCGAATATTACTGGTGCTTCATTCCTGCCGGCTGCTACGACCTGCAACATCAGTTCCATCCATGTTTTATAAGATGAAGAGTTGCATCAGATATAGCCTGATTATGAGACTGTTATAAAGGTTGGGTAATTTTTTGTACCAGTAGATGATGAACTACCACTACCAAATATTGTACCAATCAAAGTTATATACGCTACTGCGAATGATCAAGATCAGTGACGCAATTACAAACATCTGAGATTACAGTTCCAGTTAAAATAACTTAAGGTACAATTCAAAGAAGCGAAGCCGCTTTTTTATATGACAGACAGCAGCGACATGACTAAAATTACATCCCGTCTGTAAGCCCCGAAGAATTGGCAGAGGTGTAGGTATACCTAATTAAAAAGTACACCCACATTTCGCCAGTTATGTTTTCAAGTCCCATGCAATAGGGAGCGAACCTATTGCCATCAACCGGGTACAGATCCAAACTCCGTGGCTGCTACTGAGAAATTCCTGATGGAAAAACCCAATAACATTTTGCCAGGTCCGGGAATCGAACCCAGGACCTCATGCACAGTAGTCGCGCTTGCGACCACCCCACCAACGAGTCAGTCGACTCTACTAGTTTTAATATAATCCGATAAAAATGCTTCCGTGGATTGTACACTGCCACCCTCTACCATTCATGGTCAGTTCTACCTCCAAATTTATCTGACCTATCAAAAGCCCTACACTTAGGTGGGTGTTACGACTTCAAGATCTACGTACAACGACCAATCAAGTGAAAACCTAAAATTAAGCTGTCATTGTACGGGAAGCTCAAACAAAGCGAGGAAAGGTGATACTGGATAAGTGGATATGTATACTGCCTTTCAGTATGTTAACGCTTGATATTTAGCCGTGTGTACAGGAATTTAACCAACAAAACTAAAGTTTTAGGCCGTGTTAAAACCAAACGTAAAGTCGGCCGCCGACTTCGCAAATGTTTGACAAACAAAAGCGAATCAGTCGGCGACTGAAGTAAATCTTTCGTACATTTTGTACTGGATATTCACAGTCGGCGGCGGCCGACTAAACGCGTTGGTGTGAACATAGCCTTAGTTACACACCCGATGAGAGCCATTTCCTTTCTTCAGTTTGATCTTTCCAAGAAGGATATCCCCAAATCTAAGTTATTCGACTATGAAATTTATTACCATTGTGTTAGAACTTACATCAAAAATATATTCGGGATCAGGAGCTTTGACTTCAATGTCTGGAGGAGCTAGGGGTGACTTATTTAGACCTCTGTAGTTATCTTTCATTTCTGATATCATTGTCGGTTGTGTGATTAGGCATCCTTGTAACTGTAAAGCAAATTGTTGTTTATAAACATGGATTAAAGTGGAGAATATTGTACTAATTTGAATTTAATAGATCCTAGTAGGAAGATTCGATATTGTAGCTAGAATAGAATGGCTGTAAATAACCCTTAACGAAGCCGAAAGGCACTTGTTTTCTCCGTCATTGCGATGATTTTTTTGTTCCGGACCATAGGTATAGTTCGGTTCAAACTTAATGGCGGCTCGGAAGCTAGCTGCGAGTGACGGTCTGCGCAGGAATAACGTTTTAAACTTTAAATGGTGATTCGGAACATCTAATGTAAAGCTGCGCAGACAATAATTTTAGGTATCAACGAGGCGCAGATGACGCATCGTTTTGTCTGTATAATGCGCAGACCGTCACTTGCATCTAACTTCTGAGCCGCCATTAAGTTTGAACCGAAATATACCTGGGGACGATTTAGTTACGGAGTATATTGGAGGTCAAAGTTACAACTTTTTCACAATTATTTTTTTTAATAAGTACTCATTTTTAATGTTATAACTTTACTTTAAATAACTTCATGACTCCCTTACTATTCAATGCATCCACCACCCAAATGTTTTGAGTGCGTTTAATTGAGTCTTAGTTTAAAACGTGATTTTTCACCTCACAAAAAAAATTGTCGTTTACCAGACAAAATTTTTGCGGAGGGTTTGATGTACTATCGGGGTCTTTTCCGCCTGACCAGTTTAATTTTTTTTCGCTTTAATCATGCGGAGGCGCCGAGCCACGCCCCCTTAAAGTTTGGGCCTATTAGGAGAGCGTCAACTTTGGCGCGCCAAATAACAATATCTCTCGTTGGGCGTGCGTCGTCAGTGCGCTCGGCCGATTCAGTATCTTTTCATTCATTATTTCTATACAAAGTCAACGGGGCGGGGCTAGAGAGCGTTTCTATGTTGCGAGTGCAAGCAAAAATAAGCTTAGTGGTGGTCAGGCGGGAGTGTCCTCGATAGTACATACATAATGCTTGGTTGACGGCTTCCTAAATGGTCTATTTACACTTTGTATATGGCATAAACCTCTCTTATTCCCAACTACGATAATATCTAAGTTTTTCTGCCGCCCAACAGCGCTGCTCGCTATACTTGGTTTTTATATGTGAAAACTTTTAATGGGGAAACACAGGCAAAGATAATCTAAGATGGCGCCACCATACTTGGTCTCAATCTGACCAATGAGGTTAAGCTATTTTGAAATATAAAATGAAATTACCACATTTTCAACCAATGACGATGTTGAGAACCAGCTTTGCTAGCGCCATTAGTTCCACAGTGTGTCTTGTCATTGGCTAACTTTCACTTACTATTTTTATTCTATTATATTTTAAGCTGAAAGTCTTCCAAAATACTTAAATAATTGAATAAATAATATCCTATGAGTTTTGTCATAGGAGTCACACCCTACTGTGCCGAGCCTGCATGGAGGAAGACTAGACAGCAGCCCACGTGCTTCTGCACTGCCCAGAAGAACCCCATATACAGGGCAAAGTAATTCGGTAACCCAGGTATATCCATATACCCATCAATACTACTGGCAATTTTATATGTTTAATACTCGAGGGGTTCGGCGCTGATAGTCGAAATACAGGCTCTGCCTAGTTCGGCTACAGATGACTACACCACTTATACTGACCTAAATTAGTCCGTTAAACATTTTGTAACCTATGTCTAAGATTTCTCTAAATAAAGTTATTATTACTATGGTTATCATCGTCGGCAACACCAAGGAGCTGCTGGCCTTTCTCGGGGAGTTAGGGTGGATTGAAAAAAAATCCCAATATACGCTTTTGGACGTGGAGTTGCGGACACCAGCCCGTTATACTATATCCTAGGAGAAACTCACCCGTTTTTCGACACCAGTCATGAAGATAACCCGTCGGCAGTTGATAGAACAGTCTGACCGCTCCATCGCTTTGTTAGGGTTTGGCTTCACGCAGTATTCACCAGTGGTGGTTTTATACGACTCTTTCTCAACCACCATATCGCGGCCGGTCAAGCGCTTTGACAGAGGCGTATTTATTTTCTAAAATGAACAAATACATGCATGATGTGTCTGCTGTGAAGTTTGAGATTATGTCATTATGTTTATAGCAATAGGCTCAATTGCAAATTCTGTAGTGCGTCGACACTACACGACTGCAGCCGACCGAGTGAAGTTGAAGGCACGACTGTATATGCAGTTAATCGCTAACCGCATACAGTTGCAACTGCACACTTACTATATGCGGTTGCTGCACACGACTGCAGACGACCGCGTGAACTTGACATCATGACTGCACGAATTCGAACGTACAACTGCATGCAGTTAAATATATCGACTGCGTGCGGTTGCTGCGATGCAGTCCGTCTGTGGGAGGTCTAAGAAGCCCATTCCTGCCGGTTTCCTTTCGGGAAGGCACTCTACGTAGTGTTTAGGTGTCTACTGTAGTCAAATATGTAGTACCTACAACCCGGCCACATTATCACTGGACCTGGCGTTGAAGACTTTTTCTTTTAATTTTACTTTTTCGTCGGTACGGTTAGCACTTTCGTTGTCGATACATGTCGTGATACTTTCGTGCTATCAACTGCTGTAATTTTGAACATTTAAGGCCTACGCAGACCGGGACGGCATCGGCATAGCAAGGGATTTCACTTTTACCAATGGACATTCAAACGTATTTGTACAGAAATAGGACATTACGACATAATTTTTTTTTTAAATAAATAATTTTTTTTTTTTTTAAATATTGCTGGACATTACACACAGCGCCATCTAGTGCCACACTAAGCAACGCTTGTGTCGTGGACACCAGATAGTTGATATACTAAATATATACTTTTTGTTTTGTAAATACATACTTAATATACATACAAACATCCATGACTCGGAAACAAATGTCCGTGCTCATCACACAAACATTTGCTCCGACCGGGATTCGAACCCGGGACCCTAAGAACGTAAGGCAGCCTCACTACCGCTGCGCCAATCGGGTCGTCAATAATGTAAACAGGTTATATATTACATACACATCTGTGGGTGTCACATCACAATGCCACGGACACAATTTTCACCCTTTGCCACTGGCGACAAGTAATGCTAGGCACTGATAGTACTTAGTTATAGCCTACTAATAATCAAATATTTGACTCACACAATCCAAAGCATGCGGTATAGCAGGTATATGCCGAAGACCGATACTAGTACCCGTCCTGGTCTCATTGCTGGAAAGCCTCAAAGGTATATTATACTGCACATTACCCCAAGTATTAATATTCTGGATTAAAAGGTCGTTCAGTGCGAGTGGCTTCTTGCTGCAAGCCGAGGAATCCGTCATGATGAGAAAATGATCACAATATAATATTATTGTTAACAGAAATATTAAAATATAAACAAACAAAATTAATCGATTGACAATGTCATGTCAAGTGAGTCCAAAGTTGTCACTGATTTTTTTAATACTAACACATTTCGTTCTTTTATTGTTGAACTTTTCGGTAGCACAAAAAAGGAAATAGTTTCAAAGAAAAAAGTGGTAGCATATTATGCTTCGAGTTTGTATGTGAGGGGCCGGTAATCTCCGGAACTACTGATCCAATTTCGAAAAAGTTTTCACTAAGTACTTAATGAAAAGCTAAATTATCCTCGATTGTCATAGACACAGATATATTGAAATCGTTGCCGTGAGGTTATTTCCAAACATAACGCAAGGGAAGCCGCGGACATTAACTAGTATTTATATAAGTCTGAAATCCTCTAGTTACTAACAGATTCCACGGGAGCGATAAAAACCTGCCTTTACCATCACAGGCACGCTGCCAGTCTGTAGCACTTGCTACTGATATTGAAAAGTGCTAAAAACTACTTAGACTTGGTATGCCTATACTCTTAAAACTAACTAAATGATATTGCCACCCGTTAAACTAATGATCATCATCATCATCATCATTTCAACCGAAAGACGTCCACTGCTGGACATAGGCCTCCCCCAAGTGTCGCCACATTGACCGGCCCCGTGCGACTCGCATCCAGCGGATTCCCGCAACCTTCACCAGGTCATCGGTCCACCTAGTGGGAGGCCTTCCAACGCAACGTCTTCCGGTTCGCGGTCGCCACTCCAGAACTTTTCGGCCCCATCGGCCATCCGTTCTGCGAGCAATGTGCCCTGCCCACTGCCACTTAAGTTTAAACTAAACTGATGATAATGGCAAGAAAACTATAATAACCTATATAAGTATTGCCAAAAAGTAAAACACAAAATATTAAAGTGAAAACGATTTATTTCACAAAATGACAACATTAACATTTCATTAGCATTCGAACCAACTCCCTCCGCGCTTTCTTTACAATCAAGGGGTTGTTATCAAGATCGTATTCAAACTGCGCAGTCTGGCCTGCTTGCAAGTACATAGGCAGGAGAACATCGTTCTGGGACAGCCAGTCTATCACATAGTCTGTAACAGCCTCTATGTGTGGGGACTTCTTGAAATTAGCTTGAATGCTCATCTTTGTATCCATCGTGAATGTCTGCAATGTGAATAGATACAAAAAATCATGATAAAATACCTCAACTGTGTAAAAACTATCTAAAGGCGGAGATCGAAGCACATGACATTTTTTAGTTTCTGTTCCTTAATGAGAAAAAACCGGCCAAGTGAGAGTCGGACTCTTGCATGAAGTGTTCCGTACCATCGTAGTAGGGCGACAACAGAAATACACATTTTGTGAAAATTTCAACTGTCTAACTATTACGGATCATGAGACATGATACACCCCAGACATCATCATGTCAGACAGACGGACGGACGGACGGACGGATGGAGGGACAGACGGACCTACAGACGGACGCACAGATGGACGAAGGGACGGACGAACCGACGGACGGACAGCGGAGGCAGAATAGGGTCCCGTTGGTCCATTTGGGTACGGAACCCTAAAAAAGACTTTAAAAAAAGACGTTTTGTTCATTGTCATCATAGTGGAAGAACAACCGCCTGCTACTTTGGCCCCAGCAACTGTTTTATCTGCTAATATGGTATTTGCTCCTACACTAAAACTTAAGCAAATACGAGGCACGGTGTCACTATAAAGACAAAATTGACCACTGATGCAAACGGTAATAATAGGACATTGAATAAAATGAAAATACAAGACTAGAAGATGTAGATAACAATAAATAATTACCGGAGAACCGACTGTGAGCTTCATACCAACTTCACTCAATGCTTCCTTGAGTGTTAGTCCTTTGCATTGTCCCTAAAAAAAATGAAGTTATAGCAAACTTGAGTCTGGAAACTTATGGCTATTTCTTTTTTTATTATTAAAACACTAGCGGACGTCACGCGGTTTCACCCGCGTAGTTCCCGTTCCCGTGGGAGTACGGGGATAAAATATATTAGGTACTCAGGGGGTGAATGTAGCTTTCTAATGGTGGAAGAACTTTTGAAATCGGCGCAGCAGTTTTTGAGTTTATTCATTACAAACATACACACAAAAATACAAATCTTTCCTCTTCATAATATTAGTGTAAACGTAGATATATTATTGTTATAATTTATCCCCGTACTCCCACGGGAACGGGAACTACGCGGGTGATACCGCGTGACGTCCGCCAGTAACTTAGGTATATAATAATATTATACAGATTTGATTTTATGTTTGCGTGTTTGTTACAATTTAACTCAAGAACTACCTACCCAACCGATTTCAAAAATCTTTCATCATTAGAAAGCTACATCTTTACCGAGTAATATAGGCTACAAATTATATTGATGTCATGCAAATTAGCCGAGCTATCACAATTTTCGTAAAATAGCTCTATAACAAAATAGATTTCTCTAGACCAAATTAATGTTACCTTGGGGAACAATTGCTTGATCATAGCAAACAGATCTTCAGAGTGGTCGTAGTACAAAAAGAACGCCCAAGGCGAACGGAAGAATTCGAAGAAGTCATCCAATTTGTTTGTCTGATGGAAAATATTAAAATTATAATAGAAGTTATGATAGAACACATTGTGTTTTACTTGTTGAAATGCAAGTCATGAAAAATATATCATCTAAACAATTAAGGGGGTGTAAAAACATTAATAGTAATAATTGTATATGATTGCTTTTTTAGAGTACAAAAATAGGTGTCTGGCTGGCATTGTAATGATAAAATTATTTCGTAACGTTTCATTTTCATTATGTTTATTGATAGATGGTGGTATTTTCTCCAAATAAACGTTCTCGCCTGTTCTTTCTGGTTTATGACTTTAAAGCAATGATTTTTCACAGTAAAATAAATATTTACCTCTTCTATGGCCCTTCTATGTCCCTATGTTATTCTTTTTGATCTTTATAGGCACTAGAACCTTCACAAAATGCTCACAATTGCCTATTTAGACCGCTGTCACCAGAGGCCTGGTGTACTTTGGCAACTATTAATGAAAAAAAAAACATAGGGACAGAGTTATTATCTATACTAATATTATAAAGAAGAAAACTTTGTTTGTTTGTTTGTTTGTTTGTAATGAATAGGCTCAAAAACTACTGGACCGATTTAAAAAATTCTTTCACCATTCGAAAGCTACATTATCCACGAGTAACATAGGCTATATTTTATTCCCGTACTTCTACGGGAACGGGAACTACGCGGGTGAAACCGCGGGAAGTCCGCTAGTGAAATATATTTTAAATTAGTCGAATATTGCAGGAGGAAATAGTCGGTCGATAGTAATAGACTTTTTACAAAAAGCACCAACAGCTGCAGTTGCTATTATCGCACCAATGTCGAAATCGCGGTCGCAGGGCGACAGTAATAATTTCTTCAAGTACTTAGCTAATTTTCAAAAGTTTCTCCGCCCGCATTTACTCATAACGGCCGTGAAGGCAAACCAATCTTTGTAATATCATCATCTTATTGAAAGCTTTGTCTTCAGTGAGGGAATTGAATTCATACTGTTTCAGTGTTTCTACGTACCATATATCTCAAGTGCATATTATTGAGTTCCGTCGCTGGTCGGCCGTAGAGGTACTTAAAGTTCTCCAAAGAGAATTTCCCCCGACTTAGACAAGTGATGCCATCAACTACAAAGTCTTTCGTCAGGTGGATCTTGAAGTAGCCTGCTTTGAAAGTCTCGAACACGTGTCCCTGAAGACAAGATAAACATGTAGGTAACGAAGAATAGTTTCCATTATTCGTATAAGTAGGTATACATTATTATACCTTTTACTTAAAAAAAAATACAAAAAAAATATACACGCTTATTTTTAGGTCGTTCTGGAACCGAAAACCATAAACTCGATCATCGAACTCGGAACGATTGGAACGGTTTAAAAAAAAAGTGAAATTTAAATTTTTCTAGTTTTTTTTTTAATAACAAAAAAAAACAAGAAAAATTAAATTTATATTAATTTACTACAAATGTCACTTACGGGATATCTTCCGTGATTATTTATTATCATCATATGTACATATGATGATAATAAATAATCACGGAAGATATCCCGTAAGTGACATTTGTAATATAGTTATGAACCGTGAAAGCTTAAAACAGTATATATTAATTTTGTTTTTATTTTGTTATTTCGGTTCCAGAACGACATACAAATTATTAATGGTGTATAAATAAATTATTATTTATTAATAAATTAAACTGTTATTGAGTTTTTCCATCAGGAATTTCTCAGTAGCAGTCGCGGTGTCTGGATTTGTGCCAGGTTGATGGCAATAGGCTTGCCCCCTATTTTACGGGACTTAAACATAACTGGCTAAATGTGGGTGTAATAATTATTAGGGTCCACCTTTATCTAACCCTTCGGGGATTACAGGCGTGTTGCTATATAATGTATAAAATAAGCGGCATAATAGGTACGAGTTGGACTCGCACACAAAATATTCCGTAGCATCTAACAATATCATTGTTGGGTATCAAGCTCCAGTTGTGCTGCTGGTGGTCTTGACTTTTGAAGATGAAGAGTATGAAGTAAAACTACTTTGTGCGATATTAATGGACTGTATTGTTAATTATAGTTTAGGTAGGTTACAACTTACAAGGGGTGCGTCTCATAACATATAAAGTTATTTGGTTATATTTTCATTTCAAAAACGTTCACAAGATATAATAAACGTGAGTTATACCAACTGTTGATATAATTTATTTTGATATAACATTTATATACCTACTCTAAAACTTATTTAGTACCTATAACGTTATTGGATATAACGTTTATTTAGTCGAAAATCATTAGGCCTATCGTTTAAAACATATAATTTTAATATAACGTGTATTTATTCAAAAAGCGTGACAGAAACGAATCGCTGCAAAACCGACTCCACGTAGTCTTGTCTGCCCTACCCCTAGTGTTATTTAAAATCGCGTAGGCGTGGAGGGGCGAGGCGGCCCGCGAGCTGAGGAGCAGGTGGTTCTAACAATCGTCGGGGGTTAGTGTCGCATTTTAAACATTCGTGATTCGTCACATTATCTACACGTATCATAACAACTAACATTATATCCCAATGATTGCACATAATTATGTGGCGTCTTCTGCCCGGGCGAGCGTACTTCTAAATACTTGAGTCCTCCGGGCAGCACGCAGTACATGACTTTAGGTTTCGATAGCGGTATCAATGCCATCTCTGGTCGCGCGTAATCACTGCTATGGAGGGTTTCGGCTTTGTTTACTCTGAAATAAATTAGAACACAACATTATTTTAAAAAGTATTTAATAATAGTCATTCTCTTTGTAAAGTTTATCGTTAATCGAGATCTGCGCGGGTTTACATGGAAAAGACGAATTTTCCCAGATATTACACCTGGCTACTTAGATCGATTTTTCACCCCCTGAAAGCCTCATATTGCAAGTTTCATCGAAATCGTTAGAGCCGTTTTCGAGAACGTGATTACAAATATTGTGCATTTAGTATTTAAAGATAGGAGGTAACTAGAAGACTAACAATTTTTACCGCCAAGCAGTGTTAGTTCTTTTATTATTGAGTTCTAGATCGATTGATAATAAATAAAAATAAAAAAGCCTTTTAATTCCAATAGCTATTAAAATTACATAACAATAATACATTTAATCATAATCATGCTAAATTTGAATTAATTGTATGATGTTTACAAAAATAAAATGTATAAAAAACAATTTTATATACAACTTTAAATAGCATAAGTATAGATAATTTGTAACAAAATAATTAAAATTAAATAATCCATTTTGAATTCATTAAAACATGCAAAATTATACAAATCATGACATAATATAGAAAATTATGGTAACGTATCTAGGTAAATAATAATAGTGATTACGCTAATTGGACCCCTTTTCGGGTAAAGGCCTCCTCCAGAGAATGCCAATTTTCTCGATCTTTGGCGACATCTGTCCAGTCTTTTCCTGCGATTGCCTCTACTTCGTCTGTCCATCTCGCTTTCGGTCTACCTCTACGTCTGTATCCGTGAGGGCCTCTCCATAATGTCGCTATCTTCGTCCATCTCTCATCTGTATAGCGGGCCACATGTCCCGTCCATCTCCATTTCAAACTTCTAGCGAACGATAGAGCGTCTATAACTTGAGTTTTTTTTCTTATTAAATTGTGTCGTACTCTGTCCTTTAGTTTTATATTTAGGGAACTGCGTTCTAGTGCTCTTTGACACGTTGCAATTTTTCTGCTGGTTGTTGAGTCAAATATCCAAGTTTGGCATCCGTACGTAAGGCAGGGTAGGAGGCATAGGGCACGCCACAATAGTGGCGATAAGTCCCCTCTTTGAGGAGTGGCTTGAGAGACGCCACGGCGTCCTCACCTTCCGCCTGACGCAGGTCCTCACCGGACACGGAGTGTTCGGGAGGTTCCTGCACCGAATCGGGCGGGAGAAAACGCCCGGGTGCTTCCATTGTGAGGATCGACCGGAGGACACGGTGGAACACACGGTGGAGGTGTGCCCCGCGTGGGCGGAGCACCGCCGTGTCCTCGAAGCGGCGATCGGCGGCGGCGACCTCTCGCGTCCGGCCCTGGTGCAAGCCATGGTCCGGAGCGAGACGGAATGGGATGCCGTCACCTCCTTCTGCGAAGCAGTAATGCTGAGAAGGAGGTGGCGGAACGTGAGAGGGAGAGAACCTCTCAACGTCCCGGCCGCCGCGGGAGACGCCCCGGGCGTCGGGGGCCACCACCACGTGGCCCCCGGCCACCGTAGGCGCGGGCCTGTGGACGGTGAGCTATGGGCTAGCTCGCCGTCCGTCCGTCTCATGACGACAGGCCGTTCGTGTTCCACGCGCGCCTCAAAGAGAGTCAGCAAAAAGGAAGGGGTCCACAAGGACCGCTGCCTGCCGGGGTTGCGGGACTATTCGAAAGAAATACCGTGGCCCCGGAACACAAAGGGCGATGAAGGAACATGGATGGGTTTTAGTCAGTAAAAGTCTGACACTCCCTCCTGCTCCGCCCAGAGCGGGAGGGGTTATTTGATGATTTCCCATCCGAAAAAAAAAAAAAAAAAAAAGGGTAGGAGGCATGAGTCCATCACTTTCTTTTTCAATTGTAAATTCATGTTTGATTTCATTACCTCCTTGTAGGCCCAGTACTTCTTCCAGGTGATTGCAATTCGCCTATCTAGCTCTTCAGTATGGTTCTCCCTTCGAAAAGATACTTGCTTTCCAAGGTAGACGTAATCATCTACGTAGTCCACGGTTGCGTTATTTACAGTTATTGTTTTTTTGCAGTGGTTAGTCATTACCTTTGTTTTTGTGATGTTCATCTCAAGGCCAATATCTGTGCTAACTGCGTCGAGCTCTTCCATCATTGTTTGTAGTTCTGTAGCATCTTCCGAGAACAGTACGATGTCGTCCGCAAACCGTAGATGGTGAAGATGTTTCGTCCCTATTTTTATGTCTTTTTCTGTCCAGGGTAGATCTTTCATTATGTTTTGTAGTACCGATATGAAAAGTTTCGGCGATAACGGGTCACCCTGTCTCATTCCTCTACAAATTTTTATTCTTTGGCCTGAGTTTTCTAATTTTATTTTACTTGTGCCGTTTTTATAGATGTCCTATATTATTCTAATGTATTTTCCATTTACATTTTGAGTTTCTAGAGCGTTCCAAATACTTTCATGTGATATTGAGTCAAAAGCTTTTTTATAATCGACGAAAGCTAAATAAAGCGGTCTTCTAAATTCGTTGTACTTTTCAATTATTTGTTCCAGTACCTGTATGTGGTCTGTAGTGCTGAACGATTTTCTAAAACCAGCTTGTTCTGTTGGTTGGTGGGCTTCAATGTCGTCATCAATTCTTTGTAGTAAGCAGGTCGCAAAGAGTTTGTACAAACTTGGCATTAAGCTTATAGGGCGGTAGTTTCCTACATCTGTTGGGTCGCCTTTTTTATACAGTAGTATGATTTCAGACTCAGCCCATGCCTGTGGGACCTTCTCTTCTTTGAGAATTTTATTGAACAGTTGAGTTTAGGTAAAGCACGAAATAAAAGTAGCAAAAACAGTACTTTTAGTACTATTGGGTACTAAAAGTACTGTTTTTGCTACTTTTATGACTTCGTTGGATATGCAATCGGTACCTGGGCTTTTGTCGTCTTTGAGTTTTTCGAGCTTCGTTAGTACTTCAAACTCTTCAAATTTTGAAATGTCTGTGGTTTGCTTCTGGCAGTCTATAGTTTCCTTAACTTTCTGATTCGACTCATCAGAGGCGCTATATAGCTGTCTATAGAATTCTGTCGCTGTGTCAATGACGTCTGCACGACTTTGGTGTTTAGTGATGGCCTTGGAATTTAGCGATGGAATCCATTGTTTTTCTGTGGCTAGTTCTTTGAATGCCTTTTTACATTTAAAATCTTCTGGTAGTCTATACCAGAAGATTTTAAATGTTTTGTGAAAAAAATAGCTTCTCTATGGTCTTTGTAATTTTTCTTTATTTCTTTGTTTGTAGTTTTAAATAATCTTGTAAGTTCTGCTTTTTCTTCGTGGTCTAGTCCGGTCTTGTATAATAATTCATTTCTTTGTTTCATTAGATTTCGCGTACTTTCTGTTAATATTGTTGATTTTTTAATCTCGTTATTATTACTGTCTTGTAGGCAATTTTTTATAACTTTTTCTATTTTCTTGTAGGAAGTGTTAACACTAGTATTCTCATTTACGTACAAGTCCAGCTCAGAACTCCTCATTTTGGATAGGAATTCTGAGCGTTCTTCGTTTGTTTTCAATTTGTTGTGAAGGTTTGAAAAGTTTTTCCTGCTCTTCTTCATTGCTTTTAATTCCACCATGCCTCTAAGCATCTTGTGATCGGAGGGGAAAATGGTAGATATAGTTTCGTAGTTTGTGAATATTTGAGGTACATTAGATAAAATAAAATCAATTTCGTTTCTTGTTTTTCGGTCTGGTGAAAGCCATGTCCATTTTTTCTTCTTTCTCTTTTTAAACAATGTATTGATTACAACTAATTTCTGTTCGTAGGCGTATTGGAGTAGTCATTCACCTCGTTTATTCCTGGAACCATATCCGTGTTTACCGGTGATCAATGACTCGTCCTTCTTTGGTAGTCCGATTTTTGAATTAAAGTCACCCATACAAATTATATATTTTCCTGCTACATCGTGGGCTTGTTGTAATTCTCGGTAAAACTTTTCAACATCTTCGTCATTGGCGCTCTCTGTTGTATCAAGGTGAGATTGTAATTTTCATATTTTAATTTTAGCGCGCAAACTCTCTCTGATATTCCGATATAACTTTCTAAATTAGGCTTAAACTTCTTTTTTATAAGCCAGCACTTTGCCCTGTAAAGCATATAATGTGGTCTTCATCTTCTATAATTTTTGTACCCAAGCGTCGTACTTCGGCCAATCCAATGATGTCGTAATTGATGTTTTTAAGCGCTTCTTTTAGTTCAAGTAATTTCTCAGTTGAGCACAGTGATCTGACATTGTACGTGCATAGATTTAACTTTCTTGTATATTCTTTCATCTCTGGAGGGTTACAGTCGCATATCCCCGCGGTGACAAGCCGTTCTGGGGATGATTGTAGAGAAGGCGGCCATATTCGTTGCTATTCACTAAGTTGATTCGATGGGGTAGGTGATTTGTGTTCTGTGTTGTTTGATTGACGGGGTCCTGAAGTCCCTCTTTTTGGTGCAAAAAATGGGTTAATGTTTGTTTTGTTTATCTTTTGTTTAGATGGATTGATAGAAGTCCCAAAAAATGGGATGAGCCACCAACCGGGCATAGGTAAAATCCGATTCCGGGGGAATTCCTCATGAAAATTACGATTTATGTAGTTGTTTTAATACATTTTTATAGATACTTTTTAAAATAAATCATAATTACTCACGAAGTTGTTGACTTCAATGGATTTTTCTCAACTTTCATACAATCTTGGGCCCATTTGTATGCGAAGGCTGGTTTCGCGTCGGCGAACAGTGGATCTAGTTGATTCCTTATTTGAGCACCCAACTGTTATCAAAAATACATCGAATTTTAAGCAAGTAGGTAAATATACCGCTTTCGATGACTGATAAACCAATGGTTTTGGTAATCCTTTGCATATCAGAAGCACAAGATCGATCTACTAGGAGATTCTTGGAGTAGGCCTATAACCAGCAGCAGACGTCTTTTGTCTAAATTTTAATAACGATGAAATACGAAGATAAAATATTTCGCTATTGAAATTTTTGAAATCAAGCTCAAGCTCGCAGGATATGGCGGGACGAGCTGGACAGAACCAACGGCAAGTAGTCCACATTAGCCCTAGGTCGAAAGATTTGGAAGTCATTTCTCATCAGCCTTTGCCCAGCAGTGAGGTGACACAGACTAACAGTAACAGCAAGCTCAAACAATTACCAAGACCTGATAACTTTTTCAGGTACTAGGTATGTACCTGAAAAAGTTTACTTCTTTTGTAAAGTCTAGTGTAAAGTTTACTTCTTTTTAAACCGATGGTTCTCAATGGATCGAATGGTACGCGAGACACAATGGATTTTTTATTGTGTCTATATAATCATAGATTCAATTAAAAATACGAGTACAACCAACGTAGCAAACGAGTGGCAGGAGGCATACGAGTTTAACCAACGTAGTAATTGGGCTTAATAGATAATCACTTACGTTTTACAAAAATATAATATTACCAACCTTCTCCCCAAGTTCATAACAGTCATAATACTTATGGCTCCGAGCGTCTCCGTAGTATCGCTTGTGATACCTCGTACAAGGCCCTGCTGCAAAGACATACGGGTCCAAAGTCCGACACTCGTGGTCTATTATAACGCCGCCATCATATGCTAGTCCGCTCTTGTGGATAGCTAGGGGATAAAAAAAGGTCAATTAAAACTTGTGAAGCTTCAGAAACGTGATGGGTACTTTTATGTAAGTAGTTTAAGTTCTGTTAGGATCAAAAATCAACTCGGCCTGTTGCATATAACCTAACTGCAAACAAGTTGCGGCACTACACCAAGTTCCCCGGTTTTTGCATCCTGTCTGCCGAGGCCAACTTGTGACAAGGACGTCTTATGCTATCAACCGGGTACATATCCAGAATCACGGCTGCTACTGTGAAATTCCTTACAGAGAAGAACCTAATCGAATAACGCCTTTCTAGCCTTGCCTTTGTTTCTCGGTCCACATCATTCGTGCTTATACTACGAACGCCGTTTTTCACAGAAGGGCTCGTCCGTACTACTTTGGAGTGCTATATAATAGATGACCTGGTGACAGATATTTATGTACGCACCAATGAATGCCCTCATATTAGCTCCAGCTCTTCCGTAATAGAAAAAAGCATTGCACTCCAGGTTCAGATAACCGGCATAGGACAAGAAGTCCACGTGCGTTATTATATCGTCTACAGTCACAGACCAAGACTTGAAGTAGTAGGATCTGTACACTTTTATTTTTAGAGTCTCCAAAACGTTTATTACTGTTTGGTCCACCTAAAAAGAACAAATAAGATTAGATGGAGTGAATAGAAAATGTTAAAGAGCATTATTAAAAGTCGGTGTATAAGTGTAGTTCTGGTATGTCATGATCGAAAAACTCACTGAGTCAGGCATATTCAGGAGTGGTTCGGCGCCCAAGGAGTAAACCACATACAATGTACAACGTATTACCACTCGATACATTTATCAAATGGCTAGCTTATGCCTGGCTTCACCGGCGGGGTTTGATTATGTCTTACTACCGGGATAAAAAGCAGCCTATGTGTTAATCCAAATCATAAGCTATCTGTGTCCCTAACATCAAAATCAGTAGTTTTTGCATTCATATAGTACTTAGTCAAATATTATGGCATACATTATTATAATTTCAAGATATAGATTATACACTTACATTAACATTATCAAACACAGGAACTCTAATCTTTGTGGGATCTTCCAGTGGGAATGGCTCCACAAATATTATGTTCTCAGGAGGAATCCTGATCTCCAGTAGTGCGTTGATGCATAGATATGCTTTTATCGTTGCACCGTACACTATGATTTTCTCTGCAAAGCAAATAAAATGGATGAATGACAAATAAAAGGCAATTGCTAAGATGAGAATGCTTAGTGTACGGCCTGAGTGCAATAGCGTTGGGCGGCGCGTTCTGCAGGGCGTCAAGCGGCCGACCGCACGTTCAATGAGTGGCCATAGTGCACGCTCTGCGTTCGGGGTGGTTCGGGTGAATCCGCCGGCCGCGAGAAATATACGACAGCAGTTTTCAGACTACTTTTGGCAAAATATAATTAATTAAAAACATTTTTCCTTCGTAGGTATACCTAACCTTGCTTTTTTACCCTTATGTCCCCAGCCGTGCCCAAATGGGCACGGTGCATTGTTATTTTAATTGTGTCTGTAATTGCGGGTATTGAAGTGCTACGTACGTTGACTGTTAATTAATCGATATATTTACTTTCAATTCCCAGTTGTATTACTAGCTCTCTCCACACTCTTGTTCTAATTACCTATTCTGTTTTTGTATAAACAGTGAGTAGATATAGATAACCATATTTCAAGTTTATTTTGTATTCATATTATAATTCCTTCAAACGACAACGCGCGCACGCTCGTTTCACCGCGCGCCGCTCCGAAACAAACAGAGTGACCGGACGCCCCGCAAGAGGCAAACACGCACGCTGCAGCCGCCACGTGGCGGGCGTCTACTCAGGCCACTCACGTATAAATGCAAGACAAGTGTTTGTTTGACATGAACGCTGCACGCGCCGCCCCGCCGCCGCACGCTCGATTCGAGCGGCCACTGTGTTCGTACACTTAGGGTGATGTGTAACGCGAATGTATATTAAATAAGCAATGTGGAGGAAGTCTGAAAGTGGCGCTGGTGACTGACTAGTTATGTGGTAATCGGTTGTCGTGGTATGACCATGTGATGCGGAGGAATGAATAAAATGTCGTGTGGAAAGCTAACCACATTCATACTCAATTAATGAAGAGAGAGTAGTGGAAGACCAAAGAAATGATGGATGGGCTGTGTGAAGGATGATATGGCTGGAAAGGAGTTGACTGCTGACATGAAGAGTAATAGAAAAGTATGGAAAAAGAAGATATGCTGCGTTGACCCTCAAATAAATTGAGAAAGGGCAAAATAACGACGATGATGAATTTGTTACACACTATGATCATCATAATTGAAATGCTTGACGTAGTCCAAAGCCCTGTTTGCTTCAGTTATATTGTTGATAATGAACACGTTCTCCGGAGTTTCGTCATTGGCAATCTTTATCTCCGTGTCGCTGAACCTGGGCGTGTCCAAACGAGTGTATTGGGGCGCTGATGTATTACTCCTGTAGTGGAAAATATACTATCTTGCCGATTAAAATATCTATTCAAAGGAGACATTCCCTGAAGATTTAGAAACATAACGAAGGTCCTATGACTCAACGTGGGATTAGGACCATAAGGCTACGCGCCATTTCCGATCGTGCTTAAGTTTGTTCACTGGTACCTACTGTGATTGAATTATAGCAATACAGACATTGTGGTCTAATGAGTCTATAATGTGGGGCATATGAAGCACATTATAGGCTGCATTCTCTCCTCCTTAAACATGAACTAGCAAAGAATAAGGGAAGGCCATTTTCTCATTAATTGTTCATCT
The DNA here is from genome assembly GCA_905147715.2 of Xestia xanthographa. Taxonomy (NCBI): domain Eukaryota; kingdom Metazoa; phylum Arthropoda; class Insecta; order Lepidoptera; family Noctuidae; genus Xestia; species Xestia xanthographa. The sequence goes on along the minus strand of LR990657.1, from coordinate 11,234,284 downwards.
TTTGGTTGGATACTTCGGAATTCGTAAAAATTGGACCTATACTCGTAATGCTGGATACGACTCTACTGGACCACAGATTGTCTTTAATGCTATAATCAATCACAGTTTCTAAACAAACTTAAACACGATCGGGCAATTGGGGCACAGGCCTGCTCACACTAAGAAGATGAGGATTTCATAATTATGTTTTCGAATTTCTGGCTCTAAGACATACCACGTACCTACATGATTTCATTAATTCACTTACCTTATATTCTGGTCTCGTTGGATCAGTTGAACCATGTGATCTGGGTGCTGATATTGTTTCCCAAAAAATAAAAAGAGAAGATCGTAGTGATATTTGTTCCCACTAGTTAAAGTTATGAACTTTTCTTGCCTGAAAGATACAAAGTCACGAAAGGAAAAGTGAACACTTTTGCGTTTCAATTAAGGCCATCATTGAGTACATCTTCAGTAGTACTATTGAACTACGGACACTGCGAAATAAAGGCGTTATCAAAGTGATTCATGCTGTTGATCGCACCTCCAACACGACGCCAAGCATAGCGAATAAACCTAGTATAAAATAATAATTTAAAAAGTCTCACAGATCGATTTCCATCATAGTCCCCTGCACGACGTTCACGTAATAAGTATACGGAACACTTTTCAAGTACTTGTCAGAACCATTCATATATTTGAGAAACATGGACTCGGCTGCTGGTTTGGAGTGCCTTGTATACGGCAACCCGTTTGGTGACACTAAGGTCACGTTGTTGAAAGTTAAATACGTTGAAGTTTTACTGAAATGGTATGATAATCCGAGGTAGTTTTTTTTTTTTTTTAATACTCCTGTTACAGCAAAGTTGAATCGACTGTCTTGCAGCATGCTAAAAGAGTTATGACTGAAAATATTGACGGATGAAGAGGGAGAGGAAGACCAAGGAAACGATGGCGATTGTGTGAGGAATGATGTAAATGATTGCGTGACGGTTAACAAGGGAGAAAGGAAGAAAAAGTCGTGTTGCGCCGACCACAAGTAACAGGACGAGGGCACGAAAATTATTATTATAAAATAAACATAGGTACCCAAATATTAAAGCGTTCAGGAATCCTAATGCGGTTCTGGATGCACCCACGATTACAATGTGAGTGTTCACGTCAATTTTGTGCATAGTCGTCAGTTTCTTGCCAATAAACCATGAACTGAATGGAATGCTGCAAAAATATAGTAGGTAGGTATGTAGGTATCACCATATTATTGCTATGAAATAAAAATTCTGTCAAATTGTTATCATGAACGTGCAGTTGACGCTGAAGTGTGCAAAACCCTGGCAAAATGTTGTGCATTTGAAAGATGAGACCACAGAAATCTAAAAAAGAGGAGAAGTGGTAAGGGGGCGTGTCGGTGTCCGCGCGACATGTCCAGTCGGCCATGTCATAGGCAAATGGCCGGTTCCGCGAACTAGTGTACTTTCGACCGCGATCGTGACAAATTATAGCAATTCCGTGTTGTTCAGGGGTTTTTTGTAAAAACCGAAGCATAAACCTAAACTTTGTTGATCACGGAATTACTTATCATATATAAGTACAAGTATTTTACTATATTTGTCTTTAAAATCAAGAAAAACAACAAATCGTAAAGTATTTGTTGCTTTTACTATGTTATGTTTGTTTTCAAATATCACAGCGAGTGTACTATTTTTGCAATAAATACATTACTCCTTAACCACTACCTAAGTTTGTCGCTAAGTGACTGAACAAGCAATGTAAAAATCACAAAACGATATTTCACTAAGCGGATGAATCACGTAGTACGGCCGCTCCTAATGTAGGCTATCGACAATGTCGATTGACGAATTAAATATTACTACATTAGTTTTATTTTTCAATTTGTCAACCGTTTTAACCCGGTTGGAAGATCGATGTCAAATAATGTTTTTTTATGTATTTTGATTATTTTACAGCATAGTAGAGATATGCGTAACCAACTTTCGTAAAGTAAGTTAATTAAATTTTAGGTTTAATCGGTGGAGTGTTTTTGGCTTTGAATTATCGTATATTATGCCTTATCCTCGTGCTACTAACTACTGCTTCAATATGCCATGACAGCCTAAACCAACGTAACCGGATATTTTATTGTTTTAATTTACTTCATAATATATTTTTTAGCAACATATTGTTTATTTTTATTATAATATTATATTCCTGACATTATTATTATTTAATTATTTTCAGGACCCCAAAAAAATGTACAAAGAAAGATTCGATAACTTTCTGATTTAGTCAATCACTAGCGTACTTATGCTTTTGCAAAACACAACGATAGCGAGTGATGTTTTTGTGTGGGTAAGTTGTACGGTGCATGGTAAATACACGCTGTGTTTGATGTCATAAGGTTTATAATTGCTTGTGTAGTACGTTCAGTTTTAAGAAATGCGGGTGTGTGCGCGACTGCGTATCTATTACTTTTACTGAACTGCGTGTGTAGTTTTTGCATCCTGTCTGCCAAGGCCGACTGGTGACAAGGACGTCTTAGTGTACGAACACAGTGGCCGCTCGAATCGAGCGTGCGGCGGGGCGGCGCGTGCAGCGTTCATGTCAAACACATGCATTTATATGTGACTGGCCACAGTAGACGCCCGCTGCGTTGGTCGGCAGCGCGACGCCCCGCAACATCGGACACTAAGTTGCTAATTTGCGAAGACTACTCGTACGTATGGTGCGGCCGCTTTTTCGTGACCTTTCCGATTTGGTCGGCTTATTAGAGAATTGCTGACATTTTCTTGTTTTTGATATAACTTTCATTACAGCAGTAATTAAAAGCTGAAATTAACAGGAAAAAAAATAAATCATAATGAATCATTTTAATTTCTTTAAAGTATGCCACGTTTCTTAATGTTTTAGGAACTGCGTATTTCATCGCTAAAGTACGACCAGTCTAAAATTAATCAATTTTGTTTTTATCTTCATATCCAATAAAGTTACATAACCTATTTTACTTGACGTGATAAGTGTCTACCATGGGTATTTTTTACAGCTGTTTATTTGGTTATAAGTGTTTTGGTTTACTTGCAAATCCGTTTTTATCTGATTTTTGAAACCATTTAATTCCATTGGTTTACGACAACCAAATCAAAAACTAATGTTTAAATTAATTTAAACAAATTAAGGTCTCTTATTGGTATTTTTTTCAATCTTCTGCGTTGAGCCGTTTTCGAGATCTGGGAAATCCCAAAACGTTACCGCAGCAAAATCTTAAATAACTCAAGAACCATACCACACACAAATTTTGCTATTGACAAACATTTACTACTCAATAAAAGCTATCTAATCATGTATTTGGTTCCGGGCTGAACGAATTTTTGAAAATCGATTTTGCCAGGATAACGTTTCAAACGTTACTCCAGCAAAATGTGTTTTTCTCAAATAACTTTAAAACTACAATTCACACAAATTTTGCTACTATAAAACAAATTGCTCCTCATGATACACTAATTATTTTTTATGGTCTCATCCAATGACGTATTATATATAGACACGTCATGAACCAACATCGCGGCGCTTAAAAACGGCGAAAATACTAGAACTACTTCTTATAAGCGTGAAGAAAGAGAAAGAAAATATGACACCGAACGGCGGGATGTCTGTTGCGAGAGGGAGATAAATATACATCTTCAGTCACGTCACAGGATAAGTAATAGTCAAATTACATGCTCATTGGTCGAGCGCATAAGTGACGTAGCTATCAGAGGCATATGGGGAAAAAAGGACATTCGATTTTCTAGAGTTAATAAAATAGTTGATATACCGTATAAAGTATTACCTACTTTACGAATAAAGTAATAAAAATATTAATCTTTAAAATATGAATGCTGTATTCCGCAACAGTAATTATTGTTACATAATAAATTAAAAAATAAAACAAAATATCTTTAAAATGACGTATAATTTTACCATAATAATAGGAACTGCAGTCTTTTTTATTCTTCGATAATTTTTCTTCGTCACATATATATCGCTAGCTGAGAAATGCTTTGAGCAAACTTTAGTATAGGGCGTGGGTAGCCAATCGTTTTCACATCTTTGAACCCTTATTATGTTAAGCCACTTTTCTTTTATTAGCCCGTCTCTAGGCAATCTAAAATAAAAAGGAAAACGATGTTCTATAAAAAAAAAAACACTAGTGTAATAGTATCCCAACCTCCCCTAACGGCACGTGACTACTAACTTCATGCGCCGGCCGCCATTAGACGGCGTCTTCGAATAAAATGAAATTAAAATATGTAGTTTTGTTAACTTACGCATGAAATGACACATTTTTGTCTTTAACTTTTGGGGTATAATTTGTACATCGTCTGAAAACACACGACGGCATGTTTTCTTTATGTTTTGCACAGGTTTACACACACGATTTATTAAATTATAAACAAACGTAGCGTCGCGCGACAGGTTGGTGCGTAACTAAGCGCGATGTGGCCAATTGCCTTCATTTCATGTTGTCATTTTAGAGTGCGGACAACGTATCTATAGTTTATATATCATTGGTCTCATCTCTCAAATGCACAACATTTTGCCAGGGTTATGCACACGACGCTGAAAGTTCTTGAAGCGAGAGGATACAACTGGTAAAACAGTTTTTGATTGCATAAATACAATCAAAAACCGGCTAAGTGCGAGTCGGAGTTGCGCATGAAGGGTTCCGTACCATTGTGGTGCCCCAAAATACACTATTCTTGAATTGGAAAGAGCGCAGAGAGCCATCCTGAAGGTCTCACTGTGCCTCCCTTTTAGATACCCTACCAACCTCCTATATAAAGAAGCGAAGGTCCTGACAGTGCGTCAACTGTTCATACAACAAACAATTATGAAACAGCATAGCCTTTTAACATATTCCCCCTTTCTTTCACGTGGCAAACGCAGATTCGACCCCGTGGACAGTTATCACAACCGGCTTTCGACCAAGTTCTCTCAGCGATTCTTCTGCTACCTCGGTCATTATCTCTATAATAAAATTAACAAGATTCTTCCTATTTACGACCTTAACAAGATTAAATGTAAAATGAAATTAAGTATCTGGATCCAGGAATTAAACTACCTTGAAACTGAAAAAATCCTAGCTGTCTCGGTATAGATCATTATTTAAATAAATTAGTTATTAAATTTACTAGGTACTCGTATATACTTTTCACATCAATATTATTTATTTATATGTCCAGACAACAGAAACTTCTACATCCTCACTCACTACACAAAACCACACTCTACACTTTCCTTCATTTCCACACAATACTGATCATACTAACACTATATAGATTTAGAATCATTTTAATAATTGTTAATTGACTCGCGACCACTGTCTGATTTGGAATATTATGTAACCCAAAGGGTGGAGACCTGGTGTCCTGAAATACAGGCCCCAAGCCTAGTTTAGGCACCAGTCGCCCGCAATATACTTACTGTACCCAACTGTTCCCTAAAAATATGTACTCAATGTGTATTGTGGCGAGAAAATAAATAAATAATTATTATTATTGTAGTAGAGAAGCCACCTTTAATTTTATATTACTTTTTGTTATAGCGGCAACAGATATACGTACACATTCTGTGAAAATTTCAAATGTCTACCTATTACGGGTCATGAGATACAGCCCACTAACAGACAGACGGACGGACGGAAGGACAGCGGAGGCTTAGCAACAGGGTCCCGTTAGTTACCCTTCGGGTACGGAACTCTAAAAATATTGTACCTACTTATAAACTTTAAGAGAGTTATAATAGCAAAAAACATTCATTTAATCTGATAAATCTTTGAATAGCAAATCAATTACGTACATATTCTCCGTCAAGACACGTATTCTTTTGAGTTCAGGTACTATAGCGCTGTCAATCTCAACATTCCTCGGTACTAAAGGTACCATGGAACCCACTATTGAGTTAGCTTTATGTATCGTCTATAAAATAACATCGGAGTTAGATTCTTATCCTCATTACTAGGATTTTTTTTAAAATTAGGCTATAACTACCGTCAAGAGCCGCGATCTAGAAATCAGGATCCAATTAGAAAATCAATTCTCACTAGATCCATCATGGATCTGGCCAATGGATCTTCTGAGAGTGATTCTTCTCAGTAGATCCATATCTTGAAATCAGGATACAATGAGAAAAACAATTCTCAGTAGATCCATCATGGATCTGGCCAATGGCTCTTCTGAGAGTGATCTTTCTCAGTAGATCCATATCTTGAAATCAGGATCCAATGAAAAAATCAAATCTCACTAGATCCATCATGAATCTGGCGAATGGATCTTCTGAGAATGCTCTTAGTGGTCGCAAGCGCGACTGCTGGCATGAGGTCCTGGGCTCGATACCCAGGTCGGGCGGTGTTATTGAATTTTTCTATCAATAATTTCTCAGTCGCAGCCACAAGGACTAGATTTTCTGCCCAGTTGATGGCAATAAGCTTACCCCTTTTACATGGGACTTAAACATAGCTGGCGAAATGTGGGTGTACTATTAGGTACGCCTCTGCCTAGCCCTAAGGGATTACAGGCGTGATATTACATGTGTATAATTGTAAAATAAACTTTTGCCAGTTTTCACTGACTAAATAGAGGCGACACCTAAATTAAGCTATAATTATACTCATATTATCAATAAAACAACCTCACCCATTTATTTCTATAAGCGGTCAACCACATCATAGTATGATGTCCAGAGAGCCTTAGCATTTCTCGCGCAAAGAACCTAAAATGTGGCTCAAACACCGGGTAAATTATCGCCACTTTGAGGGTGGTGAACCCAGCATCCATGCCATATGCTTCTAAGTGATACTTGTGGATCTGGTATGAGCCTAGGTTGAATCTGCCTCGTAGGAACTCGATTTGTTCTGGGTCTCTGGAAACGGGAGAATATTTTTTACTACAACAAAACTGAACCTTCCTAACTTTTATCTGAGTTTTGTACTATCGTAATTCCTCCGCGCCGCGCGCCGTAGACCGTACTTTGGGACGAGAAGTAAAATAAACGTAGCGGCATGTGAGAATGAGCTGGCCAACCCAGGGAATAGAAACTCGGGCAGAGATCTGGTGCCGTCTTACTCTGGGCACTTATGTGCATGACATTCGCACTTATGTGAATGACATTCGCACTTATGTGCATAACATTCGCACTTATGTGAATGACTTTAGCATTTATGCGCATAACATCTGCACGTATGTGCTTGAGATTCACCTTTACCAGTGCAGACAAGTGGTGTCCCTGTAATATCAGACCCGACATACCGTGTCGCAATTTTGGACCCAGACAGGTACTTTGTATAATTTATTTCATCACCACTGCTCTGAAAACCGTGGGGGAAAACCCAGCATGGACATCCACCAACCTGCACGGGGCCTGCGTGGTGGATTATGGCTTGTGACCCAGCATAGGAACGTTATAGGCCGATACGCTGCACATGAATATGCTGTGGTTATGCCTTATCCTTGGCAGTACCTCGCAACACCTTTATAAGGCTTCATCATCATTCATTATCATTTCAGCCGAAAGACGTCCACTGTTGGACTTAAGCCTCCCCCAAGTGTCGCCACATTGACCGGTCCCGTGAGACTCGCATCCAGCGGATTCCCGCAACCTTCACCAGGTCGTCGGTCCACCTAGTGGGAGGTGTGTGCATAACCCTGGCAAAATGTTGGGCATTTGAGAGATGAGACCATAAAAAATAATTAGTGTATCATGAGGAGCAATTTGTTTAATAGTAGCAAAATTTGTGTGAATTGTAGTTTTAAAGTTATTTGAGAAAAACACATTTTGCTGGAGTAACGTTTGAAACGTTATCCTGGCAAAATCGTTTTTCAAAAATTCGTTTAGCCCGGAATTAAATACATGAATAGATAGCTTTTGTTGCGTAGTAAATGTTTGTAAATAGCAAAATTTGTGTGTGGTATGGTTCTTGAGTTATTTAAGATTTTGCTGCGGTAACGTTTTGGGATTTCCCAGATCTCGAAAACGGCTCAACGCAGAAGATTGAAAAAAATACCAATGAGAGACCTTAATTTGTTTAAATTAGTTTAAACATTAGTTTTTGATTTGGTTGTCGTAAACCAATGGAATTAAATGGTTTCAAAAATAAGATAAAAACGGATTTGCAAGTAAACCAAAACACTTATAACCAAATAAACAGCTGTAAAAAATACCCATGGTAGACACTTATCACGTCAAGTAAAATAGATTATGTAACTTTATACGATATGAAGATAAAAACAAAATTGATTTGACGACCTGATTGGCGCAGCGGTAGTGAGGTTGCCTGACGTTCTTTGGGTCCCGGGTTCGAATCCCGGTCGGAACAAATGTTTGTGTGATGAGCATGGACATTTGTTTCCGAGTCATGGATGTTTATATGTATAATAAGTATGTATTTACAAACAAAAAGTAACTATGTAGTATTATCAACTATCTGGTGTCCACGACACAAGCCTCGTTGCTTAGTGTGGCACTAGATGGCGCTGTGTGTAATGTCCAGCAATATTTATTTATTTATTTATTTATTAATTTTAGACTGGTCGTACTTTAGCGATGAAATACGCAGTTCCCAAAACATTAAGAAACGTGGCATACTTTAAACTAATTAAAATGATTCATGAACATTAATTCCTGTTAATTTCAGCTTTCAATTACGGCTGTAATGAAAGTCATATCAAAAACAAGAAAATGTCAGCAATTCTCTAATAAGCCGACCAAATCGGAAAGGTCACGAAAAAGCGGCCGCACTATACATGATCGTAACCATTTTAAATGAATGGGATAATATGGATGTTTTGTTAGTACAGTTGCGTACGTACGTTGTTGTTACTGTTGCGTAGGTTGCTGGTCATGGTGTTCATTAATTTTATTTAAAAATCAGTCTCATACAAATTAATGTATATCTTTGCCTTGGCATTAACATATTGAGGAAAAAATCTCAGATAAGTTACGTACGTACCTACTTAATTTTAATATTTGGCATAAATGTTTTTCTGTTTGTCAAGTACCAATGCTTAAACTTAAAATACAATGTTGATTCATAGTTTGTACAATTTTCCTTAAGACGGAGATAGGCACCTACTAAACACGTAGGTAGGTAGGTGGACTCCATTTACCCTCGACTCACAGTATGGTATTTAAAAATGAGCTTTGTAATGTGTAACTTAGTGGTTATTTCAACATTACATGTGACAGTTACAGGTGATCAACGTGTGAACCACGCGTCGTCAATCAAAATCACACTATAAATTATTTACTGAGATTATTACTTACCTTTTTAAAGTTACTTTGACTTTAAATAATTACTTATGATCCATTCAATTGTTTAACTACTGTTAATTAACATGATTTTCATTAATAAAATAGAAAACTAGTAGAAAATGTGTAATATGGTACCTGCACTTCGAACATTAAAAAATCGGTTACACGTAAAACGATTTTTCTGCTTAACTGTACAAAACATCGGACACTAAGTTGCTAATTTGCTAAGACTACTCGTACGTATGGTGCGGCCGCTTTTACGTGACCTTTTTAATTTGGTCGGCTTATTAGAGAATTTCTGACATATTCTTGATTTTGATATAACTTTCATTACAGCCGTAATTGAAAGCTGAAATTAACAGGAATTAATGTTCATGAATCATTTTAATTAGTTTAAAGTATGCCACGTTTCTTAATGTTTTGGGAACTACGTATTTCATCGATAAAGTACGACCAGTCTAAAATTAATCAATTTTGTTTTTATCTTCATATCGTATACAGTTACATAAGTAATCTATTTTACTTGACGTGATAAGTGTCTACCATGGGTATTTTTTACAACTGTTTATTTGGTTATAAGTGTTTTGGTTTACTTGCAAATCCGTTTTTATCTGATTTTTGAAACCATTTAATTCCCTTGGTTTACGACAACCAAATCAAAAACTAATGTTTAAACTAATTTAAACAAATTAAGGTCTCTTATTGGTATTTTTTTCAATCTTCTGCGTTGAGCCGTTTGCCGCGAGATCTGGGAAATCCCAAAACGTTACCGCAGCAAAATCTTAAATAACTCAAGAACCATACCACACACAAATTTTGCTATTTACAAACATTTACTACGCAACAAAAGCTATCTATTCATGTATTTAGATCCGGGCTGAACGAATTTTTGAAAAACGATTTTGCCAGGATAACGTTTCAAACGTTACTCCAGCAAAATGTGTTTTTCTCAAATAACTTTAAAACTACGATTCACACAAATTTTGCTACTATTAAACAAATTGCTCCTCATGATACACTAATTATTTTTTATGGTCTCATCTCTCAAATGCACAACATTTTGCCAGGGTTATGCACACGTGGGAGGTCTTCCAACGCAACGTGTTCTGGTTCGCGGTCGCCACTCCAAAACTTTTCGGCCCGATCGGCCATCCGTTCTGCGAGCAATATACCCTGCCCACTGCGTAAGTGGTTTGGCAATTCTTCGGGCTATGTCGGTAACCTTGGTTCTCTTGCGGATGTTTTCGTTCCTGATTCGATCACGCAAGAAAACTGCGAGCATAGCCCTCCCCATTGCCCTTTGGGTGACTTTAAGCCTTCTGATTCCCATTGTGAGCGACCACGTTTCGGTCCCGATTTATGGCTTATTGTAGACATATATACAGGGTGTTTGGCTTATGGACCGACACAATTTTTTCAGGGATTTGGGAGATCATTAGTTAGGTTCTACCCATACACCCTAAGTCCTAAATGCCATGGTTGGTTATATAAGTCAGTAATAAATCTACAATTATTTGTGGTGATTTTAATATCAATATTTTAGAAGAATGTGCAAATAGCAGTCGCTTATTAAATCTTTTTAAGTCATTTGACTTGACCAACACTTTTACAGAACCTACTAGAGTCACTCCATCTTCTGCTACTTGTATAGATAATATTTTCTGCGATTGTGATTACTTAGATAAAGCAATAGTAAATTGTCTACCCTCTGACCATAGCGGACAAACTGTAACCTTCAGGTGTAATACACCCCCATCGCAAAAAGTTCAAATTAAATTTAGACCTTTAACTTCTAGCAGATTAAATAGGTATAATATTTTGCTACAGAACAAGTTAAGCGTTATGGGCCTTGATGATATTAATATAGATCAATTGTATGATCGTTTCTTTTCAATAGTTCACACGGAATTCAATAAAACTTTTGAAAAGAAGACAAAAAGTATTTGCTCTAAATTCATATTTAGTGATTGGGCAACTAGAGGTATCCGAAAAAGTAGGGAAAGACTATTTGAGCTTTATGGCCTTAAGCCTTTTATAAACACTGAAACTTTTAACAAGTTTGTTGCTAAGTATTCAAACATTTTTAGAAATACATGCAAGGTTGCTAAAGCACTGCACATTAGCAACAAGATCAAAACAGCAGAAAATAAAATAAAGACAGTTTGGAAAGTTATAAATAACGAGACTAACAGGAAGAAAATACGTAACACTAGCTACACATTAGATACAGCATGTGGTCCTAAAAGCTCTAATCAGGAAGTAGCTCAAGAATTTGTAAAGTTCTTTACCGATATACCACAAAAAACAACGGAGGCTCTTATTTCCTCACCTGAACTCTCAATTGGTTTATTAAAGGCGAATGTGTCTGGCTGCCTGGTTGAATTTAAATTTAAACACATTAACCCTATGATTGTTATTAAAACTTTCCGGCAAATAAAGATCAAACTAACCGAAGATCTATGGGGAATGTCTGTCAAAGTTTGTACATCCATACTTGAGACTATAGCCCCTTACTTAGCTTTAATTTTTAATTTATGTGTAGACCAAGGAGTTTTCCCTGATTTAATGAAATACAGTAAAGTCATACCTCTTTTCAAATCCGGGGACAGTAAAGATACTAATAATTATAGACCTGTATCCGTGTTACCAGTTTTTAGCAAGGTTTTTGAAAAAGTAATGCTTAATCAAATGCTCTATCATTTTAACACCAACAGAATCTTACATGATCAACAGTATGGCTTCACCAAGGGACGTTGTACAACTGACGCCGGTGTAACCTTATTAAAGCACATATTTACTGCGTGGGAAGAGTCTCAAGATGCCATAGGAATTTTTTGTGACCTCTCCAAAGCGTTTGATTGCGTAAATCACGACACATTACTTTTGAAACTTGAGCATTACGGACTGGGCAAACTTGCACTTAGTTTGGTAAAATCTTATTTGAATGATAGACAACAACATGTTCAAATAAATGGTGTTAATTCACAGGGGTTAAAAGTAAAAATGGGGGTTCCACAAGGCTCAATATTGGGTCCTTTCCTCTTTCTAGTATATATAAATGATCTACCCTATTTACTGAAAAACCAACCTCAAAATATGGTGTTATTTGCTGATGACACTTCCCTAATTTTTAAGATAAATAGGCGGGCCCAAAATCTAGATGACGTGAATAATGCCCTACTTCAGGTCCAAAATTGGTTCACAGCAAACAATTTGGTATTAAATGAAAAAAAAACTAAATGCATAAGATTTGCTTTACCGAATGTTAAAAGTAGTGATTGTGATATAATATTGAATAAAGAGAAACTTGAATTCGTAGATAAAACGGTTTTCCTGGGGATTACGCTTGATTCAAGGCTACAATGGGGTTCTCATTTGACATCTCTTGCGGGGCGGCTAAGTTCAGCAGCCTTTGCCATTAGAAAAATCCGTCAGTATACTGATGTAGATACCGCTAGACTGGTTTATTTTAGTTACTTTCATAGTATAATGTCTTATGGCATTTTGCTGTGGGGACGGGCTGCAGATATTGAGTCTATATTTATTCTGCAGAAAAGAGCCATCAGAGCCATATATAATCTTCGTTGGCGCGATTCTCTAAGGGAACTGTTTAAGGATATTGGCATCATGACGGTACATTGTCAATACATCTACGAAAACATAATGTACGTCAGAAAAAATCTGCACCTTTTTGGTAAAAGGGGTGACAGACATAATTACAGTACTAGAAATAGGGACCAACTAGTTCAGCCAGGTTTCAGACTCGCTAAAGTAGACTCATCTTTCATGGGGTACTGTTTGAGATGCTATAATAAAATTCCACAAAGTATTCTTGAACTGAATGAGACGAAATTTAAAACATGCATTAAACGCACACTATGTAAGCAAGCATATTACAAGTTGAGCGATTATATCGCTGATAAAAATGCTTGGCTCAATGCTGGTCCTGCTCCACATGGACAGGGGCGCATAAATTGATAGCATTAAATTGTATTGTTGGAGCTGCTGAAGATTGTACAACTATCTTTGCATAGAATCAATCTCTTTAGTATTATATAAATGCATAGCCCATATTGTGTGAGTACTATGTACTAGAAAGCTATCATTCACTGGAAACCTACGTCTTTTCTTGACTTGAATGTGCCCTGGCGGTTTGGAGTATGTCATGCTCACTCTATTGTCTCGCTGATGGTGGCGCATGTGTCGGATCATTTAGTTCCCTTCAGAATGGTTGAGTTGAATGGTGCTGATCCATGCGTCATGTCCGTGAACGGGCGCTGTCAGTTGTGACTGGTCATCTCTTGGTTGCCATGGCTTATTTGAATGAATTATTTTGAATTGTTTTTTTTTTTTTTTTTTATTGTGTGTTTTTGCTGTGGACACTTTTACCGTGCACATCTTGCTACATTGTTCTCACATAATATACCATCTCAACGTGAATGATGTAACCAAGATTTTGTAACAATATTCTGATTTAAAAGAGTGTCCATGGAGTTTCTTGCCCATTCTTCTCCATAGAGATCTACGCTAGGGAATGGGCAACTACAGTACTTTCACAGTTTTTATGTCTTGTGACTGGGACTGTAGCTACATTTAATTTTCATCTTTGTTTCGACAATTCAAAAGTGCCTGTAACTGGCTTACTTGAAATAAATGCTTTGATTGATTGATTGATTGATTGATATATGTATTTTTTTTTTCAAATGAAAAAAATACCCAAAATGTTTCCTTTAATTCCAAATATTTTTTTCGTTTGTGAGTGTAATGGCACAAAATAAATTTTGTTGTATGCTCCAAAGTCTTCCCAATCTAATAAATCTTTGTTTGATAGAACTGGTTTGAAAAAAAATTCTTACGAGCTAAGTACCAAATTTATTTTCTTTTTTAAATGTATGAAATTGTACAATTTCAAAATTTATTATAAAAAAACTAAACGCCATTTTGAACTTAGCTTTATTTTAAAAAGTTCTTTAGTTGATAGCCTTTCTAACGGTATGCTACATGTCACAAAGAATAATTAATTAAGTATTCAAAATGTTAGTTAGGAGAGTCAGGATTAAGAAAAGACTATAAATTTTATTTTGTTTTTATAAACTAAAATTTGAACAAGATATAAATCTTGTTTCTTGATTCAAATTAACCCAATATTTATTTTGTGCCATTACACCCACAGACGAAAAAGTCATTTCGAATCAAAGGAAACATTTCGGGTATTTTTTTTAAATAAAAAAAAAAACATATTATGTAACCAACCGTGACATTTGGGACATAGGATGTATGGGTAATTTTGGGTTAATTTGAATCAAATTTGAACAAGATTTATAACTTTAGTTTATAAAAACAAATTAAAATTTTTAAGTCTTTTCTTAATCCTGGCTCTCCTAACTAACATTTTTACTACTTAATGAATTGTTCTTTGTGACATGTAGCATACTGTTAGAAAGGGTATCAACTAAATAACTTTTCCAAATAAAGCTAAGTTCAAAATGGCTTTTAGTTTTTTTTATAATAAATTTTGAAGTTATACAATTTCATACATTTAAAAAAGAAAATAACTTTGGTAGCTCGTAAGAAATTTGCTTTAAACCAGATCTATTAAACAAAGGTTTATTTAGATTAAGAAGACTTTGGAGAATACAACAAAATTTATTTTGTGCCATTACACTTACAAACGAAAAAGTTATTTGGAATTAAAGGAAACATTTTGGGTATTTTTTTCATTTGAAAAAAAAAACATATGTAACCAACCATAACATTTAGGACATAAGGTGTATAGGTAGAACTTAGCTAATGAACTCCCAAATCCTCGGAAAAATTGTGTCGGTCTACTTATAAGCCAAACACCCTGTATACGTACTCAAGTATTCCCAAACCAATGACGTGCTGTCCGCTGGTGAACACATACGCCTGGTTCTCTTTCTTATAGATCGTGTTCTCGACTGAAGTTATAGTTTCCTTTCCATTCAGGTTTATCATAAGGCGCGCTATCTGAGGAATGTCCATTATTTCTGCTTCCCGAACTCGAAATTTACTGATGAAAAAATTTTTAAATAAGAGGAATATTATTTCTAAATGTTACCGGGTTGAAATGATTCATTGAGTAAATTGTCTTACCCCAAAATAGAACTTCTATGTGCAATATACAGCGAATAGTTGCAACAAACCTTCTGTTTCGTTGGAACGAACTGTTAAAATAATTAATTATTTTTAACTACTATTTAAATAAATAGCAGTTTAAAATGTATTATTGAATATTCATCATCGTCATCATCATCATTTCAGCCGAAAGACGTGCACTGCTGGACATATGCCTCCCCCAAGTGTCGCCACATTGAACGGTCCCGTGCGACTCATTACGATTAAATATTACTAACTACTATTTAAAAAATAAATGATCAAAGGGAAAAGAATAAACCCAAAAGGGATCATAGTACGTTATCGTTTAGTGGCTATCAGCATCATATCACAGAGGTCGAGAAAATATCAATCCGTTTCTAATACCGGATAGTTTCTTCAACTAAAACAAAACGTTTAGAAGCTATCATTATGGGTATAAAATTATAGCAAGATATAACTTTACAGTAAAATGCTGTAACAGAGGAAAGCTTTGGTCAGCCGTTGGCACACGAATGATACAATAATCATATTCCTTCGTCAGTTCAAAGGCTGCTTCCAGTAAATCGTATGCATGTCTGTAATTTTGAAAAAATGTTTACAATATAATACGTGTATTTCATGGTACACAAATATTCTAACACAGCTTTTTTACAATATTTCTAATTCTATGGTTACAGAGTATGATTGCAGGGTTTAAAATAGCCTAACATGAAGGGGATCTTAGTTCGCGCGCTTCGCCCGCTCACTAAACCCCGCCATCTCCTTCGAACCTAATCTATTTGAGTCGGGGTGCAAGTCCCGAGCTCTTTTCGCTCGCTCTTGCTTCCTCTGTTCTCTTTGCCGAAATGACCGGATAAATAGTTACTTACTTGGTATAATAGTCGCCCATTCTGTATATTAGTCACCAATTAAATTTTATTCGCCCGTTTATAATTTTCCACATTTAATGTACATTTGCATCTTGCAAGTTATGTCAAAACCATCGACTTCTTTTTTGTCGACGCGGTCAGAGTGTAAAGAACAAAGTAGATCATTTCCATTCTTTTGGATACAATAACAAAGTTACCTGTCATCCATGTCGTCACGGAACGCAAACAATTCTATCATAAAGGCGTTTTTTGGTCCATGGTACATCTCAGCATCCCTGTCATCTATTTTAATCGTTTTCTGTGGATTTCTCGCTGTAATATTAAAGAGAGACTTGAAGCTCTTAAGTCCATTTACATTGGTCAATGACAGTGGTGAGTTACTAAGTAGACAGTGACTGTCGAGACGCTGCGCTACTGTCCGATCGAGTTACATCACTATCCTTACCTTATGACTACATAGTAACGTCTACATAGTAAGTACAGTAACTGTACTTACTTATCTGCTTCGAACTTAAACACTGACCAATGCGATTTACATTGGTCAAGTGTTTTACTGACCGCGCAAGCGGGTTTGCGTCGATGATAAGCGTGGTTACTCGCTTCCCAGTAACGGACACGGTACGGATATAAAGCTTTAAAATGATAACTAACCTCTCCTAAAATACGATGAGGAACAAGCAGTTACAGGCTTCTGTTGCGGATTCACTAAGAATGATGACTTCTCATTTAGAGTGTGTCGCCTGAATCAGAAATAACGTTAGATTATTACTTGGGAAAGGATCTAGTCCACTAATAGCCGGATTTCTGAAAATTTATAATGTTCAAATTATATCCAAGACTACTAAAATCAGTGTTCTAGAAAGCGGGAATCGTAGCACTATCGCTCTTAAGAGTCAAGTAATAATTATAATATTTTTGTTATTGTTTCATAAAAAGTATTACAATAAGAAAGCGAAGAAGGGAAGTATAGGTATACATTTGCATTACCTACAACTGTGCAGCAATTGGATGTAGTTTTTGTCCAATGACAACTAAACATTAATTGCAAAACGTTCTAAGTACCTACAGTAACGGATTTCCGCATAGAAGGTACCTACCTAACACCTGATTCCATAACTTCTCATCGTTCTTTTGCAATACAGTGTTACAAAAGAACTGTTCTTCTTTGGAATATTTCAAGAATTCATCAAGAACATGATGAAATGATGACAAAAATATGGAAATCGGCTATAAAACTAATGTAATGTAAAAACTTACATCATTTCAAGGGACGGACTCTCGGCAACATTGAATAGCGTGGTATCAATGTTCACGATATCGTAATCAAAAGGGTCTTCATCAAGCAGGTGGGCCACAGAGTATGTTGAAGGACAAATGGAAGGAAAGCGCAGGTATAGTTGGTAACTAAAGTCGTCAGAATGCGTCTTGACTAGTATCTCTTCACTGTCATCGCCATGGCGAAAATTTACACGGCTTGATTTCTTTGTCGCCTTTGGATGTTTGCGACAGTGAGCCTGAATGAAAAGTATGACAGATCGTTTATGGTCCCATTAATAACAAATATAAAAATAAAGGTGAAAAAAATGAAAAATAAGTTGAGGTCTGGATGAACTTTATAAGATTTTGCTATTTTTGATGTGGAACATCTAGGTATAGGCGCGGGTAAAACCAAAAAAATGGCGTGGCGACGCATGCCGTGGCGATGCATCGCCAACTGTCAAGTTGTCAACCCGGCTCTAACAATCCCGAATATTACCGACCTGTTGAAGCAGCATAAGATCTACATATTCGCCGCGGTTTACAATAAGCCAGCTGGTCTCGGGGCACAGCGCTGGGTTACAATCTCGTGACTTCGATTTCGATCCCAGCCTAAAGGTTTTCATTTTGTGAATCGAGTCATTTTGTTTTCATTTAATTTATGTATTTAATGAAAATAAATAATTATTATATAAACAGTCATCATTTTCAGGGAAAGTTTAGTAATATTTTATTTTTTCATTAAGCCATATTTAGTTCCTGTCGTAATCTGTTCTTTTAGGCATATTACTTGTACAAAATAATTTCGAGGTTTCACCAGACGATACTAAACTAAATATATTAGTGTGAAAATAAAGGGTAGGTAGAACTTACTGTTTCCGAGAGGCGGGGTTTAATTTCCGAAGGGTAATCGAAGGGACTCCACTTGCCAAGCATTATCGGCTCCCTTAAAAATGTACAATCGTTAAATTTTCAGGTAACTTAGCTTATGGTAAATAAATATTAATTTTACGCTACATAAACGGGGCGCATAAACTATGAGAAATCAAGCGTTTCGAAATAAAACCGTTGTCCTTTTGTTTTATCGTGATTTGACATCAATACCCGTTACGTATGTCCTTTTGCCAACGGAATACATTTAAACCTGTAAACGAATTGGTTGCTCTCTATGAGAGGGAATGGGCTATAAACCACGCGGCCACGCGAGCCCAGTGCGAGTTGGTAGATGTCACATGTCTTCGACTTTTGGTTCTGGGACATGCCGGTTTCCTCAAGATGTACCTTTGTACCTTCACCGTTTTGGGAGCAATTGTGATGATATAAACTACACAAAGTAATGCGCCTGCCTAGGTTCAAACCCACGATTTACTGCTCGTAAGACCCGGTTTCCACCAAACCGGAGACGAGCGGAGAGGAGAGGAGAAGTGCAAGCTTCAACCAATCACAGGATGGACGAGAGACCAGCATAGCTATTCACAACGCTTCGATTCGGAAAGTCATATGTCTATCTCGCTCGCTTTCGTAATGCCAAAAATAGACAGACAATCGAAGCGTTGTGAATAGCTATGCTGAGGTAGATTTCAACTACATGTGATTGGTGGGTTTCGCACATCTTGTGTTTCTTTTTAAGATCGCCAATGGAACAACCGGTGTTACCGAGTTGCTGCACAAAATCGGGCTGCGAGTGCCGTCTGTGCTTTTACGTAGACCTTATTTATTACACACCCCAGTGGTAGCCACAACGTACAGACAGAACTCGTACATGGTGAGAGCGAGTCGTATTTACAACGCAACCTGCCAGGAAGCTGACATCGACATTTTCAATACCAGTACCTACCGCTAAATTGAAGAAAACTTTATCCAATAGCTTCTTCGAGCGAATTTAGTAATTGTTTTGTTTGGTGTTATATACTCTGTTTATAGTCTTATCTTTTTTATGTCATATTATTTAAATTCTTACTACATGTGGAAACTTGTAATTGGCCATATTTTGTTTACACTATTACTCACTGTCTGTTTAGCTGTAAGATTTCCTAAAAACGAAATAAATAAATCTCCTCGCCGTTCCGCTCGTCTCTGCTTAGGTTGAAAGTACCGGGCCTAAGTCGGGGCCGCCACCACTGTGGGCCACCGCTGCTTTCCGAGACCACGTGTTGTCATCAAAAATGAAGGCGGCCCTTGCCACTCACATACTTGTATTTAACCATTCCCGTAGTACCAACGTAAAAGTCGGTCTATTTCTATTCCCATTCTAATACATTATTTATACATGACTGCCTCTTTGGTGTAGTGGTCGTAATCAGGACTGCTGAGCATGAGGTCCCGGGTTCGATTCCCGGATCGGGCAAATTGTTATTGAGTTTTTCCATCAGGAACTTCTTTGTTACAGCCACGGAGTCTGGAATTGTGCCCGGTTGATGGCAATAGGCTCGCCCCCTATTACATGGGACTTAAACATAACTGGCGAAATGTGGGTGTAATTCTTCTTCGTCGCGGTCGTGTCGATGATTTCCCTTTTTAGGGTTCCGTAGTCAACTAGGAACCCTTATAGTTTCGCCATGTCTGTCCGTCCGTCCGTCTGTCCGTCCTCGCTTAATCTCTGTGACCGTTAGCACTAGAAAGCTGAAATTTGGTACCAATATGTATATCAATCACGCCGACAAAATGGTAAAATAAAAATTGGAAAAAAATGTTTTATTAGGGTAGCCCCCCTATATGTAAAGTGGGAAGTGATTTTTTTTTTTAATTTCAACCCTAACGTGTGATATATTGTTGGAAAGGTATTTAAAAATGAATAGGGGTTTCCTAAAATCATTTTTTGATAATGTCAATAAATTCGGAAATAATCGCTCCAAAAGTAAAAAACAATGTGTCCCCCTCTAACTTTTGATCCATAAGTTTAGAAAATATGAAAAAAATCTGAAAAGTAGAACTTTATAAGGACTTTCTAGGAAAATCATTTTGAACTTGATGGAAACAACAGTTTTTGTACTAAAAAGACAAAAAGTTGTACAAAATAATTTCTGGACTAAGTTTGTAGTATATTCGTATATGCAAGCATTTTTACATAATGGATACCCACCTTTAAACTCATAAGTGGGAACACTTATTGTGACGGACGGGAAACTACTACCCTACACTGAGCGTGGCCCGACACGCTCTTGGCTGGTTTTTAGTGATGTTTTGTTATGTTAAGGGTACTACAGGAGCTAAACGCGAGTTTTATAATGCAAAAAAACATATGATTCACTTCAATAAATAAAACCAGAAAAATATATGACGTTCTTCAGGATTTATGCTAGGATGGTAGTGTTTTGAAAACATAATACAACCAATTTTACTTGATAAATAAAATCACGAGCCTACTCTAAAAATTTCTTATATCGAGAAAAAACCATACTTATAAAATACATGCGATCATTCTGATTTTTTGGCAAAAAATTCTACAAGCAACATATTAGCATGAGTTTTTTATTTTTTTTGGTCCAATCAATAGATTTTTTGTAAATCGCAAAAAAAACACTCATTTCGCACTATTCGGCCCGCAGTGACTGACGTAACAACCACTTTGTAGTGCAAGCTGATTAGAACTTTATTCTAACAGTATTTCAAACGAAGTTTGAACTACCACAAATAGAGTTGCTAATTTAGCTCTTGTATTCGTCATATACACACATCAAAAGTGTCTAGGGATCAAGCATTTTTATGCGGATTTCTTGAGATTGAGATGTGGCTTTGTAATAAATTTATGATTTTATAAATTTATATGGATCCTTTTTGGTGCATTTCATAATTTGAATCAGGAACTCTCAATCAAATTCGAGTAAAAGATGAAAATAAGCTGTCAATATTTTCCCTATAAAAACATACAACGCATTGAAGACATTATTAGTGCTACTGTTTCCCTACTACTGATTAAAACCAACGTTATTATGGAGCGGCGACGTCATTTAAGCAGGGAAGAAATGCTCAGAGCCGTGGGAATGATAGAAGCTGGTTCCCGGCAACGTACTGTAGCTTTAGCTCTGAATACAAGTCAGAGTGTTATCAGTCGACTTTGGACACGTTACCGAAGCACTGGTACCGTGGCTGAGCGCCATGGAGGACGGTATCGCTGCACCACACGGAGACAAGACCGATACATTCAAATCTTAACTCGAAGAGCTCCAACAATAACCGCCATGATGTTAGCCGTGAGGCTTCATCACTCTTCAGGGAACTTAATTAGCGACCAAACAGTCAGAAACCGCTTGCATGAAGTGAACCTTCATTCCCGAAGACCGCTACGGGTACCACCTATAGCAATGCACAATCGTAGGATTCGATATCAATGGGCTCTTGAACACAGAAATTGGGCAGAAGAACAATGGCGTTTCGTGTGCTTTTCTGATGAGTCTCGTTTTGGTATGAGACCGGATACAAGACGTATACGACACTGGAGAACCCCTGGACGCCAACAGCGATTAAAATCCTGCCAGGAAGTCCATCCTTATAGTGGTGGAACCATCATGGTATGGGCGGGTATTTGGATCGGCGGAAGAACTGAGTTGATTTGGATCAGAGGCAACCTCAACGCTCAAATTTATGCTGAGACGATTGTATCAGACGTCATCGTTCCTCTACAAGTGCAAATCGGTCCCTTATTTCAGTTAATGCATGATAATGCACGACCGCACACCGCAAGAGTTGTAAGACAGACTCTCGCCGCAGCTAACATCAATGTCCTGCCCTGGCCTGCTCAGTCGCCAGACTTGAACCCGATTGAGCATGCATGGGATATGCTACAGAGAAGAGCTCTGCCGAATATGGAGGGTATCCAGTCGCAAGAAGACCTTTTTTTGTTGTTGCAACGAACATGGGCGGCCATTCCACAGCGTGATTTGGATGAACTCATTTTGAGTATGCCAAACCGATGTTCTTGTGTTGTTAGTGTTCGCGGTAGAAACACGGATTATTAATTGTTTAAGTTACCCAATAAAATTTTAAAGAAAACTGTGTTTTCAGTCATTTTTTCGAACTTTAATGTTAGTGGTTCAAATGTCAAAAATCCCTTTATTAGGAAAATGGCAAATTTCTTTATTAATGCAAAGGTGACTTGGTTTATCGTTACTGTGACAAACGAAAACACTTTATTTGATGAATCCTTAAAGAAAATTTTAATTAATATCAATCAGGAGAAAAGTTATTGCAAAAATATATGTTGATCCCTAGATACTTTTGATGTGTGTATATATAGGTAGGTTCCCCGAGGTATACCCGAAATCCGTTAGCAGGGAATTAGTCCGCTTATTATGCTCTTTCTCAAGAGCCGTAGCAGCTATCAGTCCGTGGTAGGGCTGCAACTCGTACAGTCTTTGTAATTTCTTGTAGTTGATATCTGTATTCAAACACATAACGGCAACGGCACGGCCTTGGACCTGAAAAGATGAGAATGACATTAGACAATATTGTTTATTTATTAACAGGAGATCCAAAAGCTATAACAGATGGATATCAGATTTATATCTAACGCAGAACCAATTACAGAGTCTTACGGCTAACAACAGAAAAGTAGTAGAAATCAAAAGCGCCCTAAAAAAATAAAATTGCTGTACTACCATAGACAAATCAGTTTTGTCCTTGAGATGCAAGACATTTTGGATGCCTCTATTTTTGCAGAATATGTGTGAACCTGTAGTAGTTGACTACTTGTATAAAAACTCCTCCAACTGAACGCTCATGACACGTCCCTCGATGTGGCCCTAACAGTAGAATACTATTTCATACTTACATCGGCAACAATGATTTGTCTATTACTTTCAGGATGCCGTCCGATTATTTCGCTGATATAATATTCACCGTAAAGCTCCTTCAGTCGGGGACATTTCTTGTGTAAGATTTCTACTATGTCGTCGTTATCTTCTTCCCTTTGCATGAAAATACACAATTTCTTTCAAATTTATCAAGTACCTAAATTCAATTCTTTTAGATTCGATATTTCTAATGTAAGTAGCTTTTTCCGAGTCTTTGTGAACCACATTGTAATTTCTATTAGCGATTGAAATTAATTAACAATGAAGGAAAAGTCAATAATGTATTGGATTGGCAAGAGCTACCAGAAGACTTATGTCAATTCTATTAAACGGCGCTACAGAAAAACAGACCCTCCCTCCCTCTATAGAAAGGAGGCCTGTGTCCCAGCAGTGGGAACATTAATAGGCTGATGATGATGATGATGATGATGACAGAAAAACAACATTAGCACTTTTCTAGGACTTCGGGAGCGATGGACCTGGAACTCTTAGGCAGAGGTGTTTGTCCAGCTGTGGGATGATATAGGATGACAACAATGGCGTGCCTAGGGGCCGACAATACGGGAAGCGCATAAGGCAAGCAGACAGTTCTGAAACTCTAACATCATGAAGAATTATATGTTACAAGGACAAGCCAAGCTTTTAGGCTTGTATGAAAGTACCGTCACTAGAGGACAGTAACCAGTCCTATGGTTTAACAAAAATGTGGGTACGTACACTGCTCGTCGCATCTTCAATCTCGGACAAAAATCGTTTCTCAGAGCCGTTAACAAATAATTACCGATACCATCCTTAGATTTAGGTAAACGTTTTAAAATTTTGCCTTTCTTGAACGTTTGGTATCTTGTTATCAGTGCTGTAATATGTATTAATTGCATTATTTTCTGTATTTTATAAAATCTATACTAATATTCGGTGACTAATATTATAAAGAAGAAAGATTTGTTTTTTTTTTTTTTTGTGTGTTTGTTGCGATTTAACTGTAAAACTACTCGACCGAATTTAAAAATTATTTCTCATTAGAGCCAGACGTGGATTACTGAGTAACATATGCTATATTTTATCCCTGTAATCCCACGGGAACGGGAACTACGCGGGTTACACCGCGTGACGTCCGCTAGTATCAAATAAATTGACTTACTAACTAGCTTTTAATGACCGCTGGCCTCTTAATCAAAGCGAAATGCAAAAAAGTGAATGAAGGACAATACAAAATGTATGAGGGTAAAAGCTGCTCCCATTATTTTTTTAAGATACCTACTGCAGCGAACAAAAAGAAAAGACGGTATAATTACAAGACCCTTGCCACAGCCTTGGTATGAGTTCAGTACAAACCTGCTCTGAGCTCTCTATCCAAATCGGTTTGTTACCAGCTTTTCAAATAAGTAACCTTTCACAATTCATACATAGACTAGCTGAATAGTTAATACTTACTATCTGGAGAAAACATAGGTACAACCAACACAATGTTCTGGAGATAGCAATCATTCAGAAACACCGATTGCAATGCGTCCTCGACAAAGAAATCTGTCACAGAGTCGACGCAGCACATGAAATGTATGAACAGCGTGTTTCGTGACAAGTAGTATCTTCTGAAAATATAATTTTATCATAAATTAAATAAGATATTTTCTCATCAAAGTATTACTGGGTTTCTCCACCAACAATTTCTTAGTAGCAGCCACGGGGTCTAGAGTTGTGCC
The DNA here is from genome assembly GCA_905147715.2 of Xestia xanthographa. Lineage (NCBI taxonomy): Eukaryota > Metazoa > Arthropoda > Insecta > Lepidoptera > Noctuidae > Xestia > Xestia xanthographa. Next base: position 11,209,282 of record LR990657.1, on the reverse strand, counting down.
TGGTTGATGCCAGTAGGCTCGCCCCCTATTCCATGGGATATAAAAAATATTATTATAATTCGTGCAAATATGGTAACTAACTTTTGATAGTTGAATTTCATGTGTTTGGCAACTAAAAACAAAATGTCGGCACATTCCTTATAATGGATAGTTGGATTAGTCCATTAAAAAGGTTTACTATATGTATAGTTCAAACATTTGGAACTAAGATTTCAGATGATAATGCAAAGTATCGTCTAAAGTGAACAATTTCAACTAAGTTTAAGAACATTTATTTATTTATTTTATTTATTTATTTATTTATTCAACACATACATTTGTTTTAACAGGTAAAACCCAAGCTAACAAAAGTAGTCATATATACACAAATTACACAGTGGACAACAAACTAAGTGTCACCCTCTGGAATTCCGCCAAAGAGCAAGAAAATATGTCTAAACGCCGAGAGACATCATTAAGTATTGTTACTGCACGAATCACTGGTGCAAACTTTAATAAGTTTGTACGGGCTGCCGGAACTTTAAAAAGCCCCTCCCTCGGTCCCAACCGTAGCCTCCTGTTTGGAACGACCAATCCCAACGATTCCAATATTTGTGGATTATTCAGCATACCACGAAAAATCATAAAAACATATTTTACCAGAGCGAGGTTGCGCCTTACTTCCAACTTATAGTACCCAACCATCCCATGCATGGACACACAACACACTGGGACACACTGTAGTCACGACTGCCACTAATCTTACCGGACAATATTTTAGCATTCGCGTACAATCAATCTGACTACCGTGCTTCCGACTTCCTGCCCGTACCTTACAATATCGACGGAGAAGAAATTTCATTAGGGACAATGAAGTCGCTGTGGGATTTAGAACATTAAACTCAGCTTAGAAAATCTAAAATTCAACAACACGCTCAATGTCTAACAACATTTCAGACCACCGACGATACCATACTAACAGAAACTAATTCTATGGATTGAAACGTGTAGGTAATAACTGATATAAATTCCTTATCCAAATTTCCCAACCGGCGGGATCAATGCATGGTATGTGAGGATGATCTGAGAGCGCCATGAATCCAAGTATTTCTTTGTTCTCGTTTATCATGCATATTGACAGGGCTGATAGCTCTCTGAAACAATAAATAGCAATAGAAAGCCTCCCACACACAGGTGCGTTTTCGCGTTTCTGCGTCTCAAGTCTCAATATACCAAATGTTCTAAGAACTCATATCGCAATATCGCGGGACGCAGAAACGCGATAACGCCGCAGAATCACAAAAACGTGCCTGTGTGGGAACCTTTACTGTTATTCTATTTTATAGTGAACAACCCTAGAGGTATATTATTACAACACCGCGCACAGTGAATCAAGCCGACTCGAACACCTGACTGTTTAAGAAAAAAGAAGTTGTCAAACTGACTGTCGTGCGTCGTCCGTGTGGCTGACTCTGGCAGAGCCACCATCAGGGATTTTAATTTTGATAACACAAAAATGTAGTCGCTAATTACTTAGTCGAAATTAGTCGCCAAATATCAGATTTGGTCGGTCACTGGTTCAAAAGATATAAGGGCTTATTGGTGGCTCTGCTGGAAAGAGCCTACCCCAGCAGAGCCACATTAATAACTCAAAAACTAGGGCACCTAGCGAAGATCTGTTTTCTCCCATATTTACTCGCTAATTAGTCGAAATTAGTCGCCAAATATCAGAATTGGTCGGTCACTGGTTCAAAAGATATAAGGGTTTATAGGTGGCCCTGCTGGAGAGAGCTTACCCCAGCAGGGCCACATTTATATCTCAAAAACTAGGGCACCTAGCGAAGATCTGTTTTCTCCCATATTTACTCGCTAATTAGTCGAAATTAGTCGCCAAGTTACAGATTTAATCGGGTCCTAGTTCTGAAGATATAATGAGTTCAATTATCAAGGTATAGTCCAAGAGCTAGATCGAAGAGTTCACGATAAATTGCCAAGAAATTTTTTTTCTATTAATATGTGTAATATACTTCTAGTTTTATCGGTCTAAAGTCCTTAGAAATGACCGAGAGAGATAAATTCTCTATTAAATACATGTTTAATGTTTTTAATTAGTAGGTAAGTTAGAGTGGCTTAAACTTCTTTGAAACCATTAACCCTTAATCGGGCACAAGGAAGTATTTTCCCACCCCGACGCCAAGTCATTACCAAATCTTTTTTAAATGGCAATTCCCCAGACTATTTTTTACCCAAATATATTCTTAATTAGTTACTGATTTATTTTATTGACAACCCCACTCTTTCAAACGTCAAATGTCAACGTCAGAATCAGATTAACGTCACTTTTGAAAAAAACTGCACGTTTTTCATCTAGTGGAGACATAATTCTGTTAAGTTTCTTCAAGAAATATTCTGTTAAGTAGATATTTGATCCGGTACTGAGTAATATATTATATTCTGTGTTATGTTGTTATGATATTCAATGCAAAAATGTAATATTTGTGTGGATTTTATTCATTTGAAATATTGTCTTGCAAGTGGGAAAATAGTTACAATTGCCCGTTCCTGAACTCCATATTGCGTCAATATATATAAAATGTAGGGATTTATGTATGTCGATTTTTTATTTTTCATTAAGTAATTTTGTTTATTACCCGACTGCAGTGAAGCCAAAAAAGGAAGGTTTCATTATGCCCGCAAGACTGTTTCACACAATTTCATTTGGCTGAATATTTTTTTTTTTCACATTGTTTTTTTTTTATTGAATCCTATATTATCTCACTTCCAAGTAAACAACTCTGTGCACATTTATTTGAGGATTGAGGAACATAACTTCAAAAGTAAAGTCAGGGTAAGTTACTAGTCTATTAAAATTTATAGACGTAATCGGGCAAAGGGAAATAATTTCCCACTGTGGTTTTTCTTAAACGGGCAAAGGGAAACAATTTCCCACACGAAAAAAACCTTTTATTTTTCAGTTTCAGTAATTTATATTGTATTTTATGTACACTGCTATCTAACATGATACAAGAACTTACACTTAAACCATGAAAAGTTGTTTTTTTTGTTCGGCCCGATTAAGGGTTAAACCTTGCTCTTGGTCTATTTAGTGTCAAGATGTACAGTCGCATGCAACTGTTTTACTAATTTACAATGTTGAGCTCTAATTTAAGTTAGAATAGTAAATACGTTAAAATTGGTGCCGATTCCCTTGTTTACAAACTAAACCAAATTTAAGTTCAGTGCATCTTTTTCTTTCTATTTCATTAAAAAAAGGACAGAAGATTTTAGTTATGTGCTGTCAAATTAATCAGCGCCATACAAGTTTTAGACGCGATTAAAAAGTTGACTACTAAAATTACATCAAATTACGTCAGGTGCTGACTAATTTGACAGGATTAAACTAATATTTATCTTTTGTCCTTTTCATAATGAAATAGAAAGAAAAAGATGCATTCAACTTAAATTTAGTTTAGTTTGTGAACAAGGGAATCGGCACCATTATCGTACCTATCTTTAGTAAAATGTAATACTTTAAACGTTGAAAACGTATTGTAAGTATGTAGGTAAGTATCAAACCATTACCATTATCGTATCATTACATTACAAAAAAATACATACTTACTTAAATCAAAGATGTAAATACTTACTATACCTAATACGAGCATTAACGGCTCTAAAGTTTATTTATTGTTCCTTAGAAATACAACAAATTGAACTGTATAACTGTAAATGCCGGAAATAATATATAAATCTAAATCAAATTATTTTATAAAAATGAATTTCCAAAAAGTTGGTTGGATGTGTGTATTTTGAGGTGATTGTCAGTGTTGCGTTGTGGGTGTGTGTGTATTGTGTCGTGGTAGGTAGAGTTTGTATGGACGGGTTGAGTTTTTATTTTATCTTAATTTAGGTTAGAATAAAAACTTCATTGTCGAAATATAAAATTATTTATTAGTTACCTTAAAATTATTGTACTAACAGAAAATGTTACAAATACCTACTTAATCAATAATCTGAAGAGATAAAGTTTGTGAATTTGGATGTTAGGGGTAAGTACCTACTCTCCGGTACTACTGATCCGATTTAAAAAATTCTTTATTCCTTTTGTGAGCTTTTTCACTCATAAGTGACGCAAACGAAGATGCGTGGTAACGAAGGTACCGGCAACTCGTTCTAAGTAGCTCGTCTGTTCACGCGCATCTATCTCTTTCTTACTTACCGTGTAAATGTAACGGAGCGCAGCGATCTATCTGCCAGCGACTAAATGCACACATTTTGTCCGATACCTAAATAATTACATATATTTATTGTAGATCTTGTTTTTAGGTAATGAATACTGCTTTCCTTTGGTGGGTTGAAGTTATAGAATTCCTCCAGACGTCGTATAGATACACCTGTCTGAAAACTACTTTAAGTATTTTGTACTTGGTTGTACCACTGTATGGGGAAATTGAATTCTTTAATATCTTTTTAATGACACACCGACTGAATCTGTAACTTGGCGACTAATTTCGACTAATTAGCGAGTAAATATGGGAGAAAACAGACCTTCGCTAGGTGCCCTAGTTTTTGAGATATAAATGTAGCCCTGCTGGGGTAAGCTCTCTCCAGCAGGGCCACCTATAAACCCTTATATCTTTTGAACCAGTGACCGACCAGTTCTGATATTTGGCGACTAATTTCGACTAATTAGCGAGTAAATATGGGAGAAAACAGATCTTCGCTAGGTGCCCTAGTTTTTGAGTTATTAATGTGGCTCTGCTGGGGTAGGCTCTCTCCAGCAGGGCCACCAATAAGCCCTTATATCTTTTGAACCAGTGACCGACCAAATCTGATATTTGGCGACTAATTTCGACTAATTAGCGACTAAATTTTTGTGTTATCAAAATTAAAATCCCTGATGGTGGCTCTGCCAGAGTCAGCCACACGCGTCGTCCCTGTCACGCAGCTGTGTGGCAGTAGGTACCTTTCTAACGATATAGACTATGTATTTAAAGTACATAATCGTAGAAAAAATCCATTAGGTAATTTAAATCTGTTGGAATAGAATTTGAAGTTTAACGCCCCAACAAATACACGGCGAGCGAAAACGTTTTGCATACCGTAACAAAGATGTTTCGTCGGAACTGTGACGCCGTGAAGGCTTTCTTGTTAGGAGTTCTAAACTTCTGCTGCTTGGTTAATAAACACAGAGATAAAAAACCGATACCTACCATAGGTTTTTTTCAATATATAGCTATACAAAAATTAGTAATAAAACTTACATCAAAGAGCCAATACTGACATCATTAAACAATAGATCTGTATGCTCTCGTTTCCAAATCAGTTCGATGTCACACTTATCACATTCTACTGCCCTTCTAAACACTCTGGTCTTTGGGGCAACTTCATAATCAAAGTATATTGACATTTTCTTTTCTTTGTAACTACAAGAACACCTGAAATTTTATTTTTCTTAGATATGTCAGTATGGGTATATAAATATTACAGGAAATCGCGTTGGTCACGAAAATAAAACATCAGCTGTTTTTAAACTATGCAAATATATTACAACCATAATTTACATTTTAAAATTATACATTAGTTAAATAAAGCGACGAATATCAATTAATTATAATATTATTTTTAATGTTAGCATGAGATATGGCCATTTTGTGAATCCTTTCTCGTTTTTGAAATACTGATAAAAATTAAGTACACTGTGTTTTGGAGTGTTAGACCCTTTTTTAGGGGACCTTTTTATATTGTGAGCTGCCTGTAATGTCAACATTTTAGATGCGCATAGTATTTAAAATGCTCGTAAAAATACTTAATTATATCAATGCTTTTCATAAGATATTTCTAAAAGAACAATTTGGTGGGTAAACGAAAGAAACAATCTATCCTAATCTAAACGTTGAGTGTCAATATGTTAGTAAAAGATATGACTAAAAACTACTCTAAAACAACATTATTCCAATTGAAGACAAACTAAAATAATTATTCTTGTTAAAACTGAAAGTAACTTATAAAACTATCTATCAATTAAAATACTATCAATCACATCCTATAAACAAAAATCAATCAATGCCTAAAATTGAATGCAATTACTCAGCACATAATTATAGAGATTCAAATATACAAGAATAGAAAAGCGAAACATTATTTTATCAACGAGAAAACGACCATTTAATACGTCACAAAACTCGAGTCAAACCATCGACAAACACAAAAATAAAATGTATTAAAAAAACTGAATAATATTTATAATTACAAATTGATTCTCGTATGAAAATCATGGCTAATAATATCGTAAGGCGCAGTGCACACATCTTGATACAACCGTGCAAAACTAATCTCAATAAAAAACAAAACCAATCGTTTATATCGAGACGTAGGAACTGCGCTCAGTCTAAGTTCTTAGATTAGAGGCGGTAGATTTTTTCGCACTAAATGCGAGTGGGATTTAGACCTGCTAACGTTATTGGGGGTAGTTTTAACTGTTAAAGTGGCGACGGTGTTTTGTCTTTGTAGGTTGACTTTGTTTGCGCTGAGGGGAGCTCGGGGAGTTGCGAAGCCGTCGTTGTTAAGCTTGAGGGCGGACCGTGTGAGCCTGGTCGGTGTATACAGGAGATTGTTCGGTTTCGGCGTTACTTGCATGTTATTGTTATGTATATTGTTCCCGTGTTGAATGTTCTCTTTCCCAACCTTAGGTGTCAGAGGTGTTTTGACCCTCGGAGTTTTTTTTGGGGAAACATTCTTCTCTTCTATTGTATGGAAGACGATGGTGGGTAGGACTACTTCGTTCGGTTTTTGGGTCGCCATAGAACTGCGGCTGATTTGCTTTTCGTTGATACCGTCCTGTAAAGACATAGTTTCAATGAATAAACAAACATTTGTGAAAAAACAAATGATATGGAGATATATGGATGATATGGTGATGTTATTTTGTAATTTCTATTGTATCTTTTTGATTCTGTTTATCCTGTGTGAGTCAATAAATACTTTTCTTTCTTTCTTTGATACAGTCTTTTTTTCAGTGACATCAAAAAGTACGCGAAATTTTTTCAGCTTGGTGGAAACGAACTCCTAGACGTAACGAAATTAAAATATTGCCAGGAGGCTATTTTAATACACCCCAAATCACCATCATCATCATCAGCCTATTAATGTTCCCACTGCTGGGACACAGGCCTCCTCTCAATGAGAGGGAATGGGACACAATCCACCACGCGAGCCCAGTGCGGATTGGTAGATGTCACATGTCTTGGAATTTTTTAGGACATGCCGGTTTCCTCACGATGTTTTCCTTCAGCAGCGGTGGCCCAGTGGTGACGGCCCCGACTAACGAACAGTAAGTCGTTGGTTCGAACCCAGACAGGCGCATTATTCTGTGTAATTTATTTCATAACCATTGCTCTCAAAAATCACCATAATGTCAATGTAAATGAACCTGTGCGTCACTTACTTAATGGATTTTAAGTCCGGGCCAACCAACCAACTACCAACCCCCAACCCAACTATGTTGGGGTCGGCTTCCAGTCTAACCGGATACAGCTGAATATCGGTATTTTACATGGAGCGACTGCCTATCTCACCACAACCCAGTTAGTACCGGGTAATACGATACCACTTGGTAAGAATGGTTGTCAGACTTTTTGGGCCACTGACTACCTGTAACGACTGTCAAAGATCTACAAATGGCAGCCAGGACCAACAGCTTTAATTGCTTTCTGAGATACGGAGGAAACTCGGTATGTAAGGGTGGTCACCCATCCACAGACCAACCTAGGCAAGCACGGCTTAACCTAAAAATCGACCCGAGCGGCTGTTATTATTTAGCCACGAGCTCCTCAATTCAAAATCGAATCAAATCACTGTGCCTATGTAGCTAAATATTCATTCTGGCTACGGAATCCTTCACTGTGCGTAGTCCGACACGCACTAGGCCGGTTTTTACGGAATACAGTTACCTGATATTCCAATGTATTTACGTATCATCCTGTTGTTTTTCTAAAGTAATTATAGCTGTATACAGGATGTAAAAGACCTCATCACGAAGCCGTCAACCAAGCATTCTGTACATCAAACTAAGTAACTACGCAAAAATTATTGCTGGGAAACGACTTTCGTTTTTGGGGGTGAAAAATCATGTTTTGTGGTAGAACTCAATGTAACGCACTCAAAACATTGTGCTGATGGATGAATTGAATAGTACGGGGGCCGTGGAGATTTTTAAAGTAAAAATCTTACATTAAAAAATTGTATTTTAAAAAAAAACGTCAAAAAGTTGGAACTTTGACCCCCAATATCTCCGTATCTAGAAGGTTCCTAGGTACGGTGTAGAACAAAAAAATGATTGCAATGACGGGGAGAACAAGTGCCTTTCGGCTTCGTTAAGAGGTGTTTTACGCCCTTTATTGTACTAACTAGGGAAGTTTAAGTAGCTACAGCAGACTTAAAGATCAGAACTCACCTTGAAGTCAGTATAAGTGGTCAGTAGCGTAGTCTCCATTAGGGGATCTTTGTGTCCTCGCTCCTCTTCCTGCGAGCCTGTGGAACGCGTCGCGTTGGTGGAGCGACGACTGTTGGTGCTACGACGCTTGCCGTGAGACTGGAAATGATAATCAAAGTGATAACGTACGCTTTCTTCTTTCGTCTTTATACGATAAGACATTTATTTCTCAAAAAGAATACAATAGGGTAGATGACACTATAAAACAATAATTCCAAGGCACAGATCTCATTAAAAAAAAAAGTTGGGCCTGAAAACCTGATTTATTTTCAACTATTAGATACCCGCAATTACAGACACAATTAAAATAACAATGCACCGTACCCGATCGGGTACGGCTGGGGTGACGAAGGCAAAGTAAATCTAAGATGGCGCCACCATAGCTGGTCTCAATCTGACTAATGAGGTAAAGCTATTTTGAAATATAAAATTACATTACCACATTTTCAACCAATGACGATGTTTGGGTACCAACTATGCTAGCGCCATTACTTCCACAGTTTCCTTCCCCATTGCCAAATTCGATTTTTAGTTGCTTTGAAATCAATAAATAGTTGAGTCATTGACCAGAGACCAAAAAAAATGTTGAGTTGACCAAACAGTGACATCATAGCGTGCTATTGCCATACGAAATCTATGAGAGAACCGCGTTTTGACAGCTCTTAAAAAATATGTCAATTGATTGGTGTGTCATCTACCCTATTTATTTAATATGATAAATACAAGGTAATCTTAAAACTAAATATCGTCGCCCAGCAGTGAAAACCACGTAAGTGTTTATAACAAAATTTTACAGGAGGAAGGAAAAACTGTCTACTGAAAAAAAAATGTATGAGTGGGGAAGATATTATTATTATTAAGGTTCTCATAGCACGTCATAGATGGCGCCAGGAGTAGCTGATTCGAAAGTTTCCTAGAGTAATCTGTGCTTACCGAGTTTATAAATCCAAAGAATTTTTTTTGAGGAAATGGGACATCCGAGGTTTTCACTGCTGGGCGACGATATAAGGATTACTTATGAAGAAGATGGGTACTCGTAAATAAATAAGTTGAGTAATAGACACTGGACACACATTTTTTAGTGTTGTGGGTAAAAGGTAAAAGTGAGTGTACAGAGTTACATATCGATTCTTGAAGGCAATTTACAGTGTGGTTAGTGCCTACCCTGGTGCCAGTTTTTATGCCGCACATAGGCCACTGACTTGTCTTTACAGGCCGTCAAGAAATATCTCAGGCATGCTGGTTTTCTCACGATGTTTTCCTCCACCAGAGCAACCGATTTTATACAATACGTACAGTCGTTGTCTTTTCCGCCTGATCAGTTAATTTTTTTTCGCTTAAATCATGCGGAAGCGCCGAGCCACGCCCCCTTAAAGTTTAGGCCTATTAGGAAAGCGTCAACTTTGGCGCGCAAAATAACAATAACTCTCGTTTGGCGTGCGTCGTCAGTGCGCTCGGCCGATCGGTATTGGTGTCGATTCTGTTGTGCACATACTAAACTTAATTTAGGCTATTGCTATCTTTTACAAAAAGGCAGTGCGAGAGAAGGACGGCTATAGCTATGAACTAAGTTAGAGATGTCAATCTAGTTTATGCCTTGCGCTTTACCGTGTTTTTAGTCAACATGTTTTACGTGCACCCTTCATTTGTATGGAAATATTAGTTCCAACTAAATTTGACAGTTCTAAATTACGTCCGGCTCTTTCTCGAATTAAGTTTAGTTTGTGCACAACAGAATCGACACCATTGTCTTTCATTCATTATTTCTTTAAAAATTCAACGGGGCGGGGCTAGAGAGCGTTTCTATGTTGTACGTGCAAGCAAAAATTAGCTTAGTGGTGATCAGGCGGGAGTGTCCTCGATAGTACATCATACATACCATCCTTGGGACAGTTATGTCAGTGGAAATCTCGTTTGAAAACAATTACACTGCAATGTCTATTTGTGACTTTGCAAAGCCGAAAGAAACGCCACTAGTTATTGAGGTAACCAGTCGTTTCTACCAGCCAGAAGGCGACGCAAAAGACCTCGTAGAAGATGGCGGGTCGAGCTGGACAAAACCAGCGACCAGTGGCCCGTATTAGCCCTAAATTGAAAGAACTGGAAGTCGTGGGAAAAACATTTGCCCAGCAGTGGGGTGATTTAGGGTTACAGTCGGTTCTATCATTTTCTTGTGATTAAACGAGTCCTTCCATCCAATCTATACTAATATTATGAAGAGGAAAGATTTATATTTTTGTACGTAACGAATAAACTTACAAACTAGTGAACCGATTTGAAAAATTCTTTCAACAATGGATAGCTACATTTTCAGCGAGTAACACAGGCTATATTTTATTCCCGCACTTCTACGGGAACGGGAACTACGCGGGTAAAACCGGGTGCCGTCCGCTAGTATAAAATAATTATACTTCTTTAACTTACCGTACGCTTATGTTTGAGAATGCTGCCATTGACTTTGGGCGTCTTCCTCAGTTCGCCGCCATAGTCCAGCTTCCTCTTAGCATCCTTGCCCTCCGCAACTACACGAGCAGCCAAACGCCCACTAATGCGCCTGTCGCAAATACAGAAACGTTAATTTGGAATGCTTTGATGTGGACATATGCATGATACAGTCTTTCGGGAAAGATACTCCAAATAAGTCTTTATTTCCTCGTACATCATACATGAGTTCATGACCTTTTTCCAATATGGGTAGTCAGTACTAGCCAGAAACTTCTGAAAGCCACAGTCATGCTACTATCCTTTCATACTCTTTGCTTCCTTTTGCTTTAATTTCCTCATTTTGTACATCTACATACTACTATTATAAAGAGGAAAGATTTGTATTTTTATATTGTATGTAACAAAATAAACTTAAAAACTGGACCGATTTTAAAAATTCTTTTAGCAATGGATAGCTACATTATCAGCGAGTAACATAGGCTATATTTTTTTATCCTCGAACTCCCACGGGAACGGGAACTACGCGGGTGAAACCGCGTGACGTCCGCTAGTATTTTATATAACAGCCTGATAATTATTTTTTATTGAAAACATAATAGCGTCGATATCTGGCGCAAGTTCTATCTACTCCTACAATCTACTAAGTAATTACTTCTATCAAATTTTCTAATTACTTCATGCTTTTCTGAACAATGAACCGTAATGACTACATACAATTTGCTCTACATGTATAATTAATAAATTATGTAACGCTAGTGCAATATTTCTCATTCCCTCTACTTACGCAATACGTCAAAGTAGAATATTTCGGTTCGATCGCTACTAGTCATCAATCAAACGAAACTTGCCTCAATAATTGTGATGTAATGGTGTTTTCACATCAATAAATTCACAAGCGAGCGCTGAAATAGTAAAGGAATGAAAAATATTATCTAAATAGCAAGTGTGTGCGAAAGTGCGTGAGGTAACTAATGATTGTTTTTTTATGCTGAATAAAAAGTGAGTGATGCTAATAACATTTTTTTTTGCACCGGTAATTGTTTGCTATGCTATAAAATATAGAACTAGTTTACGAAACAAAGATTAAAATCCGTACTTTTAGAATGGAACGTGTTTCAGCTTATTACAGAAAAGTGATTGCTATCACGCATTATCCAATAATTAATTCAGTTTATGAATCAAATAAAGTAACTTTGCTACTATACACAATTTTATATTTCTAAAATACAATCATAATTTACAAGTTTTAATTTTTTCCAACAAGTTAGGTAACAAAACAAAAAATTTAAAAAAAAAATCAACTGCAAAAACACGTCTTACTCAATTATTACACACTTAGCGAACAAACACAAAAAAAGAAAACAACACAAATACAAGTATCAGTAATCAATCACACAGTCAGCAGCATAAGTAGATAAACATTTTAATTTCAAAACTTTCTATTTATTGCAAAAGTTATTCTCTATTAAAAAAAGTATGTTACTATAATTTTTTCACACTCGAATCAATAATGATAAAATAAAATACCTTTACGAGATTTCATCTAGGTACTATCTTACCGACTTAAACATACAGGGTGTAAACAGACTCATCACGAAGCCGTCAACCAAGCATTCTGTACATCAAACTAAGTAACTCTACGCAAAAATTAGCGCTGTGAAACAACTTTTTTTTTTGGGGTGATAAATCACGTTTTACCGGTAGGACTCAATGTAACGCACTCAACACATTGTGCTGATGGATGGTTTGAATAGTAAGGAGGTCGTGGAGGTGTTTATAGTGAAAATCTTACAGTAAAAACATGTATTAAAAAAAAAAATGAAACTTTGACCCCCAATATCTCCGTAACTAGAAGGTTCCCAGGTATGGTCTCTAGAACAAAAAAAATATCGCAATGACGAGGAAAACAATTTCGGCTTCTTTAATGGTCTATTTACACCCTTTATTTCAACAAAAGTACTCTCTTACCTCTTAACAGTAGTGATAGCAGATCTCTTGAGCGCAGACAAGTTGCTGGTGAAGTTGGTCACGGCCTTGTTCGCGCTGCCCGTGATCAGCTGGCGCTTCGACGGCGGCCTACGATTTAAAAGACCTGCTTACAGTCAATGCGACTATGCTTACTTACATCTAACACATTTTATAGGGACGCCACAGTTTTTCTCGTAACTCTTACTCCGCTTTTTTTAAGGCGATCTGGTGAAGATGATTAAATGGCCACTGCGTATGTATCTCCCTTTTTTTTTGCGTCAGCCTATTCATCCCACTGCTGGGCAAAGGCCTCCCCCATAGCTTTCCAATCCTATTTAAAATTTTCCCTCTCCGACCAATCCGTCAAGAACGAGTCCAGTTCGTCACGCCAGCGTTTCTTGGGCCTGCCTCGGTTACGACGGCCGTCTTCAGGCACCCACTGTGTGACTGTCTTCGCCCATCTATCCGGCTTCATCCTAGACTTATTGCCAACATCGGCGATGCCTGTCGTTGACAATTTTAAGGTGTTGCGCATTCGATCGGAGAGTCTAATATTTAGAATTCTACGTTCCATCACTCTTTGGCAAACGTTGAGTTTGGACTTCTGAGCTTCAGTCAAAGACCAAGTGTGAGCGCCATAGGTCAGGATAGGCAGGATACACATGTCGACGAGCTTGCGCTTCAGTGAAATAGGAAGTGAAATGTATCTCCATACCAAAAGAATATCTTGGGTAGCACAATTCATAAAGCTTCTCCTTAAGTTTAATTTGCGGGAGTCACAGATTCTTCTTGTCACCTGTCGCCATTTCATTCATCCCGTGTTAATTCTGTGCGTAACACTACGATTTATTTCACCATCTCTGCACGAGTGAACCGAGATACCGAAAGTCAGAGCAGACGTGAAGAAATGCGCCATCTAGCGCTATGAGGCCAGGACCGCCGAAATCGCAAAATTTGTTTTCGGTTTTATGATTTCAAAGGGGCTACAGGAGCTAAATGCGAGTTTTATAATGCAAAAAAGCATATAAATTCTCTGCAATAGATCAAAACCAGAAAAATAGATGATATTCTTCAGGATATATGCTATTATGATAGTGTTTTGAAAACTTAATACAACTAATTTTACTCGATAAAAAAAAAACACGAACTTATCTCTAAAAATTTCTGTTAACGAATTTTGCTCCCGTAGTCGCCTTAAAGCCAACAACAACAAGCAGTTCACGATAATATTAACTTATAATAATATCTATGAAAAAAAAAACTGAACACCATCACCAAACACCACATCATTCAACGTTACCTATTCCTTTCAGCAGTGGCAGCCAATCCCGCCGCAGTCCTGTTACGTTTGCCGAGCGGTGACGTCGCGAGCGAGCGGAACAGCGGCGTCGTCGGGGTTAACGCCTGCTTGCGAGCCGATAGCTTGTTGTGACGCTCCTGTGACAAATGAGCTGTTAGGAAAACGAGCAATGTATTGCACACTCGTCGAGGCAAGTCGAGGTGTCGACAGTAATAGATAAGTTTTTACCTCCCAGTAATATTTTTTTTAGTAGGAATTTGAACTTTTGGCAATTTTTTAGGCCTTGATGCGCATATCACCAGCCTGAAACCATTGTTTTGCAGGCTGTATGAAGCTTTAAGACGACGCTAGTCGCGTACTGTTATGCTCACGATAATAAATGGACGCGGTATGGCTGACCATTCGTTTTTATATGTCATTGTTACGCTAAGAGAAGTTACGCTTTAGATTTAAAGGGGTTTCTTTAACAAGCTGGCAGTATATTTTAAAAACTGCAAAAGCTCTTAAAATTGGGGTGGATACGTGATTACTTCGTTACCCTGACCTATCATATATATTAACCCCACTACTTCTCGCCTCGCCTCAACCTTACATACAGGGTGTAAACATACTCATCACGAAGCTGTCAACCAAGCATTCTGTACAGTCGTGGTATTTTCCGCCTGATCAGTTAAAAATTTAGTAGGAAACGTCAACTTTGGCGCGCAAAATAACAATAACTCTCGTTTGGCGTGCGTCGTCAATGTGCTCGGCCGATCGGTATCTTTCCATCAACGGGGCGTGGCTAGAGAGCGTTTCTTTGTTGTAAGTGCGAGCAAAAATTAGCTTATTGGTGATCAGGCGGGAGTGTCCTCGATAGTACATCAAACTAAGTAACTCTACGCAATAATTATTGCTGGGAAACTACTTTTTTTTTGGGGTGAAAAATCACGTTTTACTGTAAAACTCAATGTAACGCACTCAAAATATTGTGCGTATAGAAGCATTTAATAGTAAACGGGTTATGGAGGTATTTAATGTAAAGTTATGATCTTAAAAACTAGTATTTGAAAAAAAGTTGTGAAAAAGTTGGCCCCCCAATATCTCCGTAACTAGTGGGTTCCCAGTTGTGGTGTAGAACAAAAAAAATATCGGCAATGACGGTGAGAACAAGTGCCTTTCGGCTTCGTTAAAGAGTCTATTTACACCCTTCATAACGAGTCAAAGGAGACGAGGTGAGACATACCAATCGACAAAACGTTATTGCTACTCCCTCGTGTCGCCTCGTCTCACAAAATGTTACCACGTCATACTTCTATAATTTTTTCTCGGTGTTGAGTTAAGATCAATCCACTGAAATAGAATTCTACTTTCAATAGCTGGATTAATTAAATATTGATCAACTATATTTGGCAACTGGAATACATTTTATTTCTTGCGTTTTTAATGGCCAAATTGAAACAAATGGTATGTCTTTGACTTTGATCGATTCAAAACATCGGTAATGATCGGCTACCATGCATCATATCATGCGGAATCAATCAGAAATCTGAGTAAGTAGGCATGGCTCGGCGATTCCATTTGCCTATACATATCCCACTTAGTATGCGAACTTATAAGTTAAACTAGCGGACGTCACGCGGTTTCACCCGCGTAGTTCCCGTTCCCGTGGGAGTACGGGGATAAAATATAACCTATGTTACTCAGGGTGAATGTAACTTTCTACTGGTGGAAGAATTTTTGAAATCGGTGCAGTAGTTTTTGAGTTTATTCATTACAAACATACACACACAAAAATACAAATCTTTCCTCTTTATAATATTAGTGTAGATAAAAAATATTAGCAGTAAAGGGCGGTCAATATTTTTTAAATATTACGTTAACAGTAAACTTACAGCTTTCCTGGTCTCCCATTCGTCTTCCATAAGTTGAAGGAGAGGCTTGCCATCAATAGTGAATGTGTTTCCAGTCTTTGCTTCATGTTGTGACACTAGCTCACGGATTTGTGCCTCGATTTTCGGTAACTGTAAGAGAGCAAAACAGACGATAAAAATATGTAAAATTCGTCTTCATTATAACAAAATTATTGTATCTCTCAATCATACAACATATCTAAGCTATACTTTTCCGTATTGAAGTACTGAAATCTCTGTAAAAGCAAAAGATTACTGGCCCCCCAAATCCAACGCCAAATCACATATCCAACGAAACTTCACTGGTAACAGTGGAACAACGAAAACAACGTAAAACATAACAGGGTATATGCATGATTTTTTTATCACTCTAAACAAAGCATAATAACAGCAGATATAGCAAAGTGAAATAATTTTTTAATATCTATAAAAAATACTAAGTTATAAGCATTTGAAACTGACAGACAGAGATCCGATATAGCGTATGACGTCATTCGCTGCATCGACATACAAAATCCATACTAAATTCCGTTTATCTAGAAAGAGATAGAAACAAAAGTTTAAATAGTTATAACTTTGTGTTGTTTGGCCGATTTATGTCTTGTTTTCGCTTTTTGCCATTATTTTTATACTACTTTAACATTCCGTATCGAAATAAAATAAAAAATTATGCATATTCCTATTGTATAATTGATGGAATAGATGACACACCAATCAATGAGAGGTTTTCTTTTCGAGATATTAAAAAAAACTTAGTTTTCAAGAACTCTATAGATGGCGTTGAACTTACTATGATAGCTGGTGCCAAAGCCAAAATGCTTGAAAAAAAAACATTGTGTCACGTCACATACTCTCGTTGACTGACACTTTCATTTGCTTAACCTTCCGAATATAACCTAGTTTTCTCGCGCTTTGTTAAAATCAGTTTTTTTAGATTCCGTTCCTTGCATTATCATACTAACTCCTAGCGCCATCTATCCAGCGACTAGGGAAAAGCTAAAAAGAAAATCCCTCATTGAGTTACTTTTTAAAAGATGTCAAATGAGCTTCGAACAGAAGTCTGCCACCTCAAACGCTACGAAATAAGGCGTTGCGAATAGTCAAACTGACGGTGGTATGAACGTAATAGTACATTACTGCAGCGGCCAGCAACAGAGGCATTGATGGACGAACGTGTAAATGTGGGCCAAAGCGAAGCCGAGGCACACATATGCATCAGTGCCTAGTTGTGACCAAGGCTTGTATAGTACCTTTCTCAAATAATGCGAGGAAATTAAAACTATCGCGTTGAAGAGTTTTTTTTTTCAATAAACCGCTTTCTATTTGCAAGCCAATTCGAAATTTAAATAAAACCCTTGATAAGTTACCTCCTTGGTGGCCATGTTTCAGATTAAAAAATCGTTCCATTTTTAAATAACACGACAGATATGAGTTTACTATGTCATTTATTTGGCCGCTAAACACGACAACAGATATGGATTTCCATGCCGCTGGTCGCATGTATCTGGCCAGTACAGCAATTTGGATTTATCTCGAAGAAGGTTGTCAAAATAATGCTCAAATTTCCAAGCATGTTTGAGAAAAACAACTTACGTTACTAGCGATAGCCTTCCTCTCCTTCTCTTCGCGCAGCAGTTGGCCGCCTCGGTTGTGATAACGACCCGGCTCCGTAGCTCGAGCCTCGAGCTCAGTCATCTTCAGCCAAAGGTTCTTACGTGTCACCACCATCTCGAAAATGTGCCTGAGGAAAGATGGAGGTCAGTAAGATGTCATTTGAAAGAAAATCGTAAGGTCATATTTAATTTTAACTAAACCATGTATTAAAATATGCACGGAAAATCTCTAAGCTGAAATATCAGACTTAATAGGGAAGATGACAAAAAAAAAATCAAATTAGTCCGTCAGCTTTATTTCCAAAAAATATTGGACACATTTTTTTTTCTTTTTTCACGTAAACAAAAAATGAAGACGATTCAGCAGTGCGTCGAAAACTCGCGTGACGTCACATTTGAGTACATTTTTTACCGGAAAGTGACGTCACAAGCCCCCACTCATGATCTTTAACGCGTTTTACCTTCGTAAATTTTTATTAATTTGATAAAACAAAAAACACATTATCCAATATTTTTCGATAATTTAACTGACAGAATCATATTTTTTAGTCAAGAATTACCATTTCCAAAGAGAATCTGAAATCTAGTAAATGCTTGATAAAAGGATACAAATAACTAAAGTATTAAAAAAATAAAAGGCCCGTTTCGACATTTATTAGCGTAATAGTAATAAAGTTCAATTTCCGATAGCGGTGTCAATTTACTATGAATATGACGGCTGTCAAAACAGACTTCTTAGATTTCGTCGACTTTTAACAGAAAAGCTTGCTCTTTTAAGTAAGATTCTAATTAATGCAGTTATGAAGCGATAGTGATACTATATTTTACACTTACTTGTGTTCATTATAATACTTGGTGATCTTCTCCAGATACAGCTCATGCAAGGTCAGCGTGTCCTCGGTGAAGATATCTTGGAAGTAATGCACGAACTCCTCGCGCTCGCGGGTCGAATACATTATGCTGTCCCACATCAACTTGATCTTAGTGCGGACGTTCGCTACGAACACCTGGGAGGAGGGAAATAGTAATAAGAATAATAGTGTTCTGTTACCAAGAGTGCGTCTGTAAGGACTGTTCATAGAAGCCGGGGCTGCGGGACTGTTCGAAAGACATACCGTGGCCCCGGAACACAAAGGGCGATGAAGGAACAAGGATGGGTTTTAGTCAGTAAAAGTCTGACACTACCTCCTGCTCCGCCCAGAGCGGGAGGAGTCATTTGATGATTTCCCACACGAAAAAAAAAAAAAGGGACTGTTCATAGAACCAGAAAGGCTAATCTCGCGCGGCTTGCAGGAGCGACTGTGGATGCCGATTGTTTTAGAGATGAAGAAGTTACGCGACTATTCGCGCCAATATCAACATCACACAGATGACACATTCACAATCGATGCGAGTAAAGTTTGCCCCGCATCCCAAACGGGACTTCCGTTTGAACAGGGGGTCTAAAATGGCCGCTTTAGCAGAATCTTAGTATGAATCTTAGTATGAATCACGCTAAAAAATTAAAATCCTTAAAATGGACTTTATGGTTATGAGCATAAAGTCCATTTTAAGAATTTTAAATTTTTAACGTGATTCATATTACGATTCTGCTAAAGCGGCCGTTTTAGACCCCCAGAGCTTAAACACACAAAATCACGCTTATAATCACCGATAGGTTAGGCAGAGGTGTACCTAATAATACACCCACATTTCGCCAGTTATGTTAAGTCCCATGTAATAGGGGGCGAGCCTATTGCCATCAACCGGGCGCAAATCCAGACTCCGTGGCTGCTGCTGAGAAGTTTCTGCTGAAAAACCCAATAACACTGCTCAACCTGGGAATCGAACCCATAACCTATGCTCAGCAGTCGAGAGACCACTAGACGAGCTTAAAGTAGTAAAACATAACAGTTGGGCTGAAAAGTTCGTAGGCTAGCTAAAAAAAAGTATTATTTTTGTTAGAATTTGATTTTATTATTCAATATAGTTGCCTTCGAGGGCGATACAACGATTATAGCGGTCATACAATTTTTCGATACCACTTTTATAGAACGATTTGTCTTTAGCCTCAAAATAGGCTTCAGTTTCGGCAATTACCTCTTCATCGGCGCAAAATTTCTGTCCAGGGAGCATCCTCTTGAGGTCTGAGAACAGGAAAAAGTCACTGGGGGCTAGATCTGAAGAATACGGTGGATGCAGAAGCAATTCGAAGCCCAATTCATGCAATTTTGCCATCGTTTTCATTGATTTGTGACACGGTGCATTGTCTTGACGAAACAGCACTTTTTTCTTCTTCAAATGGGGCCGTTTTTCCACGATTTCATCCTTCAAATGCTCCAATAACGCTACGTAATAGTCGCTGTTTATGGTTTTTCCCTTTTTAAGATAGTCGATGAATGCGCGCCATGCGCATCCCAAAATACTGATGCCATAACCTTGTCAGCCGACTTTTGCGTCTTTCCACGCTTTGGAGTCGGTTCGTCACGTGTAGTCCACTGGGCTGACTGTCGATTGGACTCCGGTGTGAAATGATGGAGCCATGTTTCATCCATTGTCACATATCAACGCAAAAAGTCGGGTTTATTACGATTGAACAGCTCCAAACACTGCTCAGAATCATCAATTCGTTGTTGTTTTTGGTCGATTGTGAGCTCGCGCGGCACCCACTTTGAACAGAGCTTTCGCATAACCAAATCTTCATTCACGATATGTCCAACACGTTCCTATGATATCTTTAGGGTCTCAGCTATCTCAATTAACTTTACTTTACGGTTATCCAAAATTATTTTGTGGATTTTTTTGATGTTTTCGTCGGTAACAGCCTCTTTGGGGCGTCCACTGCGTGCATCGTCCTCGGTTCGCATTTCACCTCGTTTAAACTTAGCAAACCACTTCTCAATAGTTGATTTGCCTGGTGCAAAGTCCGAATAATGTTTATCAAGCCAAGCCTTGGCTTCAATAGTTTTTTTTTTTCGTCAAAAAGCAATGCTTTATTAAGACACGAAATTCCTTTTTATCCATTTTTTTCAAAGTAATAAAAGTTGCTTCACTTAAAATGCTATATTCACAAATTTATAGTATGACAGCTGTCAAATTTATACACGTGTCACATTTTGAAGGTTAGGGCTAAATAAAAATCAAATGGATTTAATACTAGTAGCGCCATCTATGTGTCAGCCTACGAACTTTTCAGCCCACCCAATACGTGACCACTACCACATAGTGGGTCTATTTTCTCTTTATCTACTTTGTGGTCATGACCTGTTACTAGAATCTACTGACAACTAAGAGTAATGATGCTAAACTGAATGCAATATAACGATCAATCAACCTATGCTAAACCAGCAGGCCTAGCCAAGTTGCAAACGTTTCATAACGATACTCTTTCTACAATCGTAAACGCCTCGGCGTAAGCGATTGTAGAAAGCGCTAAATTGGTAGCCAAGTTGACACGACTGAGTCGATCGCTCGTTCTCTAATGTCTGTAGAAAAA
Source organism: Xestia xanthographa (assembly GCA_905147715.2). Taxonomy (NCBI): domain Eukaryota; kingdom Metazoa; phylum Arthropoda; class Insecta; order Lepidoptera; family Noctuidae; genus Xestia; species Xestia xanthographa. The sequence continues at coordinate 11,188,116 of LR990657.1, read as the reverse complement.
ACCTACACTTTAGTCTATGGTGAGCGTTCCTACCAAGGAGTATAGCGATCAACATTGTAGAAACGATAACATTCTATTCTGTCATTTTGAACGATGTAAACTTGTCTACGAATTTTCTATTCGTTTGTGTTGATCACATGATTTAACGTTGAGATGATGTCATTTCCATACATTTGATCAGTTTCCTACTAGCGTTAACGATTGTAGATTGTCAACTTGGCTAAGCCTGCTGTATACGCTGATCTCTCATTGTACGGGAAACTCATACAAAGCAAGGTTAGGTTATACTGGATATGTATAGCTTGATGTGTCGCCGTTTGTACAATGACAATGAAATACTGTTGCCTAATGCACTCGACACATACTCAAAATTATGATTATGGTCACCTGATAGTCAGCAATAGGCGTATTACAGGTGACTTTAAAATCCTGAAAATTTTAAGCTGCTGTTATTCTGAGTATGAGTGTGGTTATTCAAAAATTAAGTACAACTGCTCAAGCGAAGACGGCGTGATGAACTAGGCTTCATGAATTGGACTGGATTGAACTATCTACATTACCTACAAAACAACGATAACAAGCCGTGGGATGTGAGATTGGCGATGGCGGGATAAATATACATTACACACAGCGCCATCTAGCGCCACACTAAGCAACGAGGCTTGTATCGAAGACACCAGATAGTTGATATAGGTACAACATAGATATTTTTTGTTTGTAAATACATACTTATTATACATATAAACATCCATGACTCGGAAACAAATGACCATGCTCATCACACAAACATTAACACGTAAGGCAGCCTCACTACCGCTGCGCCATTCGGGTCGTCAGGATGTAAACAAATTGAAATTACATGGTTACTGAGCTCATTACTAATAACAGTAACCTAGCAGTAAGCCCTTTCTAAGCATGTTTAATTACCTACCTTAAATCATAATGTAACAATTAAAATACATGACATCTAGGTAGCGCCACCGATGGCTATCAATACTTGTTAGTAGAAAGTAAGCCGATTTATAATCCAGCCATGCAAAACGACCGGTTAGATTACGATTTTGCATAATACGTTATATCAATGTTAATTGCAGATAGATTTGAAACTGGGTTTTAAATGCTCATGGTGAAATACGGATTATCGACCAACCCAGCATGTAGAGTTCCTTCAATAATTCAAGTACTGGTGTTTTAACGCAAAAATACTTATCAAACTTTTTTACAACTCACTGCACACGAATCAATGCCTAAAATACGCCAAATCATTCATTCTTAGAAATATTTTTAAATGTTGCTAGCTACTCTGACTCATTCATCTTAAATTTCTTAGATTGATAAGCTTTTCTGCACAAGTCGACTAAGTTATTCTTTATATGAACGAACAAACGAAAACCTAATATATCAGCAAGTACCCGCAAAATATCGCAGTGAACGCTAAAATGCAGAATTGCAATCTCTACTAAATTGATTCATAATTCCAGATCGAGTTACATAATGACCCATTAATATCAGTCATTATGTAGTGTAGCAAGAAACAAGCCCTTATGGTGATGAAAGATTCCTGTGTTGCTAGACTACTTTCTGAATTTAATTGCTGAATCAATATTTCACATTCCAATCATAAAATCCTTAACATCTTAGATCAGGGAAAACTACTCTTGAATGCTAAAATAGTTGAGCAATAGATTGATTTTCTTCGAGATACATTAATTTGGTGCGTTATGCCGCGCGGTCTACGTAGTGAATGGATTATCCTATCAATACATAGTCTACACTAATATTATAAAGAGGAAAGATTTGTATTTCTGTGTGTATGTTTGTAATTAATAAACTCAAAAACTACTGCGCCGATTTCAAAAATTCTTTGAACTATAGAAAGCTACATTCACCCTGAGTAACATAGGCTATATTTTATTCCCGTACTCCCGCGAAACCGCGTGACGTCCGCTAGTGTCTCATAAAGAAAGTAGGCAATGACAGAATCCATAAATAAGAATCGAACACATTACCTCTTTACTAGGCTCTACTAACCTGTGCTACCATCCATATTATATTTTTTGATACGTAAAACATATAAAAGGTCAAATTGAATAACTAGCGAAACTCAATAGGAGGAGGCGGTGGGGGCAGGGGGTTAGTAGGAGGTTATGGCTAAAATTGATAAAACAAAAGAATTGATTTTTTGGTGTACAGCCGCAATTTCCTTCTTTAAATAACAGTTAATTTTTCATTTTTGGATTTACTGAACAAATTTTCTTTACTGTTTTTGTGGATTGTCGCTTGTTAATTTAATTTGACTTACTAAATACAAGCTGTTTACACTAAACAAGAATAACCACATCATATAACTATTAAATTTCCATAAATGTCATACCTGAATCTTCTGCCTCTTGATCTGATCACAGCGCTTGATCTCTTCTTTGATGGCTGCCTCAGTCTGCGGATGACACCCAGGATGTGCGTGCAAGAAGTTATCCCGGTAGATCATATCTTCTTCCAAGCATTCCCACAGCTTCGTCAGGCGTTCACGAAGTTCCAGTACCTTGAAAAGATAGTTCTTCGATACTCTCTATCTATCCCTTGATTCAACTGCGAGTCACTGCCCTATATACTAGCCACTGGTCTAGTATCTCAAAATTAACGTCTTGAATCAGTCTTTTTCAAAAGTCAAATTGGTACGGAGTGCGTGACCATTAGAACCACCGAGTCGCACACACTGCTGTTTGCATAGAACTATTGTCAACCTCATCTTTACGTAATTCGTAAGACGGTAAGACGTAGAGCAGTGTTGAATACATTAATTGAAAAAGATAGTAATTTGTCAAAGAAAGAAGTAATTTGTCAAAGAAAGAAGTAATTTGCCAAAGAAAGAAGTAATTTGTCAAAGAAATAAGTAATTTGTAAACTACTAGACCAAAAAATTATCTAAATTAGAAAGTTGCAGAGATATGTGCTAAATTGCTTTGCATTATATCTAGTACTTACTTAATTTAACAAAGTAGTTCAGGAAGAATGTATTAACTTCATATTAATAAACCAATTTATTTAGCAAACAGAATACATACCCTGTTGTTAGTCTGTTCAAACTTCTCTTGCAGGTCTTGTTGAAGCTTGGACAGACGGTCCATGTTGAGATCAGTCACTTTGAAGTCCACAGAGAGAGATGACGTCACAATGTGTTCGAACTTGTTCTGTGGCTTGATGCGGAGTTTGTCTGAAAGAATGACATAGTGAGTTGGTATGCATTTTACATTTCAAATTGAATGGAATAAGTAATAAGAGCTTAACTGCAACAACTATTCGAAATTGTAAAAGTAAAAAACTGATTGATTGATATCATGCTAAAATACTAATATGTCTCATCATTTAAAGATGACAATGACCTACTAATTCCAAGATAATATTTAATTAAAATAAGTAATGCCAAAAGTCAAACTTGATACTGCTAAAGAGGAACTAAGTATTAATTCATGCACAAGTTTTGATAAGGAAGTGAGTGGGCAAATAAAACCTTCTCAACTTATTAAATGGATAGGTAAATAAAATACAACATACCTACCTACATTGTTCAACTCAGTTGTTCCTACTACTTTTGGCTACTATACGTACTTATTCTAACCCTAGGCAGGTTGGGATATGGCACCATAGGATAAGGACCTTACAGAAACCAGAACATACTCACCCATAATATCCTTAATCTCGACTTGAATATTCAGAAAGATCTCAGCTCTCTTATCCCTCTCCGCTTGCAGCATTTCCAGGTGGTCCTTCAACTTGTCCAGTTCATCCTCTGAGGGTAAAGGAACCTCCTGCAGCTCATGGATGGTGACTCCAAGCTTGTCAGCAAGGTCTCGCTGCCATTCTAGCAGTCTTTCCATCTTCATGCGACGCTGTTCCACTTGTTCTCTGTACCTGTTGATATAAGGCGCATTTTTGTGTGATAACTTAAGTAATGGTTATTTTAGTCACCTGGTAAATGATGTTTGCTGTGCACTTAACACCTTGAACACCAAAAGGCCTTTATTACAATATAAAACTAGTTTGTGCCTCATTATGTGGCCAACAAAGTGATTAGTGGCACAAAAATGTTGACTTTGACAAATTGAAGAGTTTACGTTAAGTAATAGTAGGCCTAGCACGGGCGTACGAATTTACGTTACGTTGACGTCTCGCCTTTATGCTGATTTTGAAGTGTTCAGTTAGAATTCACTGTAATTATTACAGTGAATTGAACCTTAATGAACTATTGCATTGATCTTACTCAGAACACAGAAGTGTCTAAACAGTAACAATTATAATCAAACTACTACAAAATCCAACAATCACAAGATGCTGAAAAATTATAAAAATGTCATTATCCATCATACAAATGCAATTACAGTTCTCATGAGAAAATGGCACTGTTAACATTAGGTAATTAACAAAGAAAGATGCACAATAACAGATGGCCTAAGAATCTTTCTCATGTCATCAAGACAGTTACAAAATTGACCTAGCATTAGGTGGTAGGCAAGCAATTGTCTTATTACCTAATGTTTTGAAAAGTGTGAGAATAACGTAATTGTAATGTTTATTTGTATGATTGTAAAATAAGTAATAGGTATAATTAGTTGTGAAAAGTAAAGATATTAACAGTTGCAAGACTTGAACATAACTTCCTTGTCATGTTATATCTGTTTCAAAACTTGGGTACCTACCTACAATAAAGTTACAAAATAACTAGTTGCCATTAAAATTTGTATGTTGTAACTTTTTAAAGATTTTTTAAGGTTATTTCCTACTCCAATAAATCCCTAGGTACTTAGCCTAACAATCTTTCTGTTAACTTTTTATACCTACCTAACAGCAGAAGGGATTTAGGTAAATGAATGAAAGTTGGCACAATGGCCGACCGTGATTTGGTTTAGGACATATAGTTTATTTTTACCCCAGTGGTATATTCCCAAGGGATAGTTACTGGCCTGAATGCATGCAAAGCCACAGGCTTCACATGTTTCAAAAAGGTAGTTCTGACTGACAAATGCTTTTGTAATTATCTTCTCCCTACATAAAAACTATTACTAAATGAAATGCTTGCTTACCCAGCAATCTGCTCTTCCAGTTCTCTCTTGTACTCAACAAGCATAATATCTTCCTTGAAGTCCAGAATGGTGATGTCTACAGATAAGCATCTGCTCAATTCTTCGGTTTCCTCCTTCAATTCTGTGGAAATAGATGCCATTTATTAATCCATTCTATACAAGTTGAGTAAAGTGCTTCAATTGGCCATGATGTACCAACACAAATGTTGAAACTGATCACATTACGTAGATTTTAGTATAAGTTTACTTTAGTTCAAACATAATAAAAGACCAAGACAGCAGATAAAGATAGAATGATGGTTACAATACAAGGAAATTGACACCTTCATTCTTTCAGTTTAAGAATCTAAAACACTTTCTATTCAAATGATGGCTATTGTTTATTGTTTGTTTCCCAAAAACAATGTGTCAGCTTCACACATTATTGAAATATATTTGACGAATCTGCATAGGTAAGTAAGCAACATCATCAAAATCTCCAACAAAAGTATTGTTCCAAAAACAAGCTTCATTAACATAACAAGTTCTTCAACTCACTGTCAACCTGTCCCTGCATAGTCTTAAGCTTCTGCCTAGTCTCAGAGATGACATCTCTGTGCAGTTCCTTCTCAATCTGCACCAGCTTGGTAATGTTGTTCAGTTTGGTGGCATCATCAACGCCCAGGTGTGACCAGTTCAGCCAAAGCTCCTCCATCATTGAGCGGACATTCTGCGATATCTCCATGAGGACCTCATTGCTGTATTAGAAGATAATTATTATGTTAAGAAAACTAGTATAGCGTGGTGGTACAATAGTGTAAAACATTGGAATATGTTGTTCATAATATAACTTTATGACATGGGCAGAGATTTTGGGATAAATTCAATGTTAAATAATGCGCTATTGATGTGGAGTTGCGGGGTCCAGCCTGTTATACAATACAATTACAATAGATTCCATTTAGTATTAAGTTAATGGAGTATGAAGAAATACAGTTCTGAGCCCCTAAGTATACTTTTTAAAGACATATAGGTGCTGTCCCAAGTTGTCAAATTAAGTTAATATACTTGTGTGATTTTGATCTATTTGTCAAATGATATAAATGTATAACAAAGCCATCAAAACATTGTTTTATATTTGCCATTTGATTGCCTCAATGCATGCTAGCTTCTTTGCATGAAAAGAGTTATTTGCCTTAAACATAGGTAGACCTACAGGAAGTGTCTTTTGTAGTATATTTTTATTTTCTAATAATAATTAATCTTGAGTTTTTATTCTTGTAATGAATACAATCACGGCAAAATGAATAACGGGTTGTGAAGCAAATTTCAAATATTTTACGGTTCAGTTAACAAGCGGTTTTTGAAACAATCTTTTGAGGATGTGTGTGTATGTCAAGGTGATGGCAATTCATGTTAATTAATCTAGGTTCAAACAGAAATAATGTGGATAGGTTTTTTAAAAAGCGTAAGTTTATTTTAAACAAGGAAATCTGTAACGGTGAGAAATAGGAGACGCTGCATTGAGTAGTACAACAAAACCGGCGAAGGTTAAATTTTACGGCAGTTTTGATTTAGCTACACGAGTTCATCAATAATATTGGCCTGGAGACACCCGCAAAGGAATATTAAAATACATTCGTGGTATTTAATCTCGGAAACTTACAATAGCTTGTTGACATCTTCAGATAACGTAATCATTTTTTGTACGTCTATTCACTGTTTTTCTTCCAACAAAACTCACATTAAGTTTACAATAATTGTCTAAATAGTGGTTGTATTATAATTCACGAATAAAACTCAATAATTCTAAAACACCACCAACACGAATCCGAAATCCAACGAGTCTTGAACGTTTGTTTTCAAAATTCAATACGTTACAAATGAAAGTGTCTTTTACTGCGTTCTGATTGGTCGGTTTAGTTTTCGTTCAGAAACAGTGAACCGATGTTTTATTTTCTATGAATTTTATTTAGCTTGATTCTATTTACTTATTTTATATTTTAGGCAATCTTTTATCTTACTACTACTGGTATACGGTCCGTATGAATAATGCCAATTTATTATAAAAAATCTGTTCTAGTTTTATATTTATGCTCGGGGTGGCGCCACTGTCATAAAGATAAGGGAACGTGCAGGAACTATAGGTGGCAGCACTAAACGACAAAAGAGACACTATGCGGACAGTAAAGGAAACTTATGCTGTCACCTGTCACGCAAATCTCTTCAAAAGTATTATTTTTGATTATGATAAAAGGTATAAAACATGGGTTCCGGTCTATCAATAATGTTCGTCAGCGTAACATGAATGTTGACCAATATGAATTTTGTATGTTTCGTTTATTTTCTCTGATGAAAATTGTGGTGCACGAAGAAACGGTGGCATAAATAACTTTCTTATTTTCAACACATGTTTTAATGGAAGGGAATCCTTTATCAGCGAGAACAGTATCTCCAGGCTATAACAAATCAATCTACAATCATTTGTTATAAGCAATCACTATAACGCCCTCCGTAGCATTTAGATACAAATCTTAGGAAACCACAAGGAGTGCAGCCAATTAAAAACTTTATTGTATAACTATGTTTATAATCTGAGTTCATATGGAGACTTGAGGAATATTCGGTGTGAACTTCAGTGCAGTCTGGAACGCCCTCCGTAGCATTTAGATACAAAACTTATGAAACCACAAGGAGTGCGGCCAACTAAAAACTTTATTGTATAACCATGTTTATAATCTGAGTGCATGTGGACTCTTTGTTTAATTGTTGAGGAATATTCGGTGTGAACTTCAGTGCAACATATATTATGTGTGTTCGCTGAAGTTGAAATGGTACGTCAGTACCATTTAATGTTTGCTTGGACGGTTGATTTTGAAGGCTATTGAACTTTTTCAATGCAGAGTGTAACAAAAACAAATGTGTTCAAATATTTTTCTTACTGCATTTATCCATTTTTTGCGTTTTCACACATGGTATGAGAGTACTATTCTTTGGAAAGTAATAGAATTTTATTATTTTACGCTATTTGATTAATTTTCATTTTTGTGGATGTATTGGTACATCCAGAAATGCAACAATGGATTATGATTAGCTAGAATAATCATTTTCAATAATAAAATTAATTCTGTTTACTTGTTTTACATGTCTATGTCAAGTATTATTATGGTACAAGATTCGGATTGGTGACGCCAGTCGGCACCACCGTCGTTGTGCACGTTCCTTAGTGGGCGATGATGAGGGCTTTAACAGTTTGCTTGTGTATTGGAAAATAAGATCTCGAATTTGACATCAATCTGGATAATCTGTTAAATACTTAGATGCCTAGGGATACCTACGTGACCGTAACCTACGTTATGGCCTTCGGCCAAGCGCGTAATGCTTTAGTACGAATGCACGCCATTGGAATCGATTCTGTTGTGCACAAACTAAACTTAATTAGGCTATTGCTATATTTTACTAAAAGGCAGTGCAGAAAAGGACGGATAAACTTAGATATGAATTAATAAGCTATAGATATCAAACTATTTTAGTTTATGCCTTGCGCTTCATAGTGTTTTAGTCGAGATGTTTTTACGTGCACCCTTACATTTGTATGGGAATATTAGTTCCAATTAAATTTGACTAATCATTACGTCCGTCTCTTTCTCGTTTTATTAAAGAGAAAAAGATACCAATAGCCTAAATTAAGTTTAGTTTATGCACAACAGCATCGACACCATTGTTAATTAATTAAATGGGGAAGGCTGGTCAAAGCTGATTGTAGATGGCGCGTCCATAGCTTAAACCCAATCTGACCACTGAGGTCAAACTATTTTGAAATATAAAATGACATTGACAGATTTTCAACCAATGACGATGTTTGGTACGAGCGATGCTAACGCCATTAGTTCCACAGTTGCCATCCCCATTAAGGTGAATGCTCCAGGGTAGCCCGCGAAATTCAAATTTTCTTACGTTTCTTGCAATTTGCAGGCCGTGCTAGGTCATATGTTGATTAAAATATTATTTGCGGGTGTAAGACGTATGCAGTTACAGAATTATGATCATCAAAATCATCAATACAACCCTCCACGTTCTTAAAGGTGTAGAAATGACTTTTTCTGCTTTTTTTTTGTTTCCTTCACCTTTATGAACTTGGAGGGTTGTATTGATGATTTTGATGAATATAATTCTGTAACTACATACGTCTTACAGTCGCAAACAATATTTTAATCAACATACAACCTAGCACTGGCCTGCAAATTGCAAAAAACGTAAGAAAATTTGAATTTCGCGGGCCACCCTTGAGCATCCACCTTAATTGCAAAGATAACAAACTGCCTCTGATTCTATTCTAATCAATTTAATTAAAAGAACGTCTGTGTTAGGTACGTAAACATGTTGAATGTTATTCCGAGGAATATGGAATACCTAACGTCACGGGAACTACCCCGCTGACACCATAGTAGGCAATGATATTATATAGTAAAAAGAGGATCATTGATAGTAGGTTAAAGTCATAGGCATATGAATGGTCATATGCCTATGACTTTAACCTACTATGGACAACACCCTACTCAATAGGATCCGAAGGCCCATGCCTCCGGATCCTCTTATAGTAGGGTTGCCATCAGCCCTGGTTTCCGCGGATTTGTCCTAGTTTGGAGGGCCTCCGATGGCCGTCTAGGCGGGCCTTTTAAAAGTGTCTGGTCAAAACTGGTCACCTTTTGTGTCAGGAGAATCCAGGCCCGGTGCGCCGAAACCGTGAGTGCAAGCTGTGACAGGGTTCTTTTTTACTTAATAGTGTGCCGTTGTCGTGTGTGTCATCTCAATGGTCAGGCATTGATTTCAAGCGATCACTTAACACACCAGACCGACCCATACCTATAACCTACATAATGAATATTTTGATGTCGGCTGCAAAAAAGGATTCTAAATTTAAAATTGGTATCCGCACGCGAAAGTAGGCGTGCCCCGTCACCTGTACCACCCTATTGACTTCGTTCCAGACTGGATCACCCTTTTTTTTTTCGGATGGGAAATCAATAAATGACTCCTTCCGCTCTGGGCGGAGCAGGAGGGAGTGTCAGACTTTTACTGACTAAACCCCATCTATGTTCCTTCATCGCCCTTTGTGTTCCGGGACCACGGTATCTCTTTCGAACAGTCCCGCAACCCCGAGACGGATCACCCTCCAACCGACTTTTTTAAGTTTTATGGAAGTCGCTTATTTTTGTAATCTAGCTCTACTTATTTCTCATATAAGTATCTATAATTCTATACTATCTATATGCGTGAACCTAACAAGTTGCTAATACACAGTTAGGTCGGTAGGTACATATATGCGAAATACCGTTACACTTTAGGTACAGCGCAACTTTGTCATTAACTTAGTAGAAATGCTGTAACCGATTGGAATGCACTGATCACTTTTGCTTACTAACTTGATAGATAATCGATCGTGCTTTCTGGTTTTTAGAGATACCTATTAAATACTTAGAAGCTAGGAATTTATGTTTTATCTAAGTACCAGGCCCGGACTGGCCATACGGGCAAACCGGGCAAATGCCCGATGGGCCGGATGCCCGGTGGGCCGGTGTGGCCGATTGGTAATCGACTTACTTTTGTTATTTATTTTTTTTTATATTATATAAAACTACAAAGCCACTGACTGATTGACATGCCGTTTCTCGGAACGGGTGAGAGATGGGTTAGGGGAATGTTTGGGAAAAATGTAGAGTACCATAGAGTGAGTAGAGGAAAATTATAGAGGAGATTCAAATCCAAGATGGCGGCCGAGTCCATTTCCGGTTTCGGTGAGGAAAAGACTTGGAAGAGTTTCGACTCATAGGTCCTGTTTAAAATCTAGAATGATTAAAAAAAATAGTAAAAAAAAAAAAAAAAACAAGATGGCGGCTGCGCCGGGACGTTTTGAAATCTTCGACTTTTTGCACTAAACTTTGACGAATTGTTTTGTTCTACCGATTTAAAACGTTAGCAACACCAATTACACCAGTCGGTGGCCTATAACCTTGAAATTTCAGGAAAATTGTGCCTTTAAGAAAAACAAAATGGCGAACAGTATAGCGGCCATCTTGTAAAATGTTGGAATTTTCGATTTTTTTCAAATCCATTTTTCGGGTACTTAGCAAGATCCAACGGGTTCGAGTTGTACCAAGCGGTTGTGTGTTTTGATGAGGAGTGTTGCCTGGTGTGAAAATTTTTCCCATATTTAAGGTATTTTGCCAGATTTTCCCCAAAAACATGAAAAGTAGAAATAAGGACATTTTGAATAAAGACTTTGACTAGCTGGCAACATTGGGGTCCCCCAAATGACATTTGACCATTTTGGTTCGTGTCAGTTGGCAACCCCAAAAAATATTGAATATTTTAATTTTTGGGACTTTTTGACTTTGGCGAGTTCTTTTGTTCTACCAAACTCAAAAGTTGGCAACACCAAGTAAACCGATCGGTAGCGTACATCCTTGACATTTCAGGAAAATTATGACTTTTCAGAAAAACAAGATGGCGGACAGTGTGGCGGCCATCTTGTAAAAATTACGAAAAATCCCAATTTTCGACACGATAAATGGGAGAGCTGGCATCCCTCGACTGGATTGAGTTGTACTGATCGGTTGTGTGTTTTATTGAGGAGTGTTGCCTGGTGCAAAAAATTTCCCCATTTCTAGGGTACTTTACCAGATTTTCCCCGAAAACGTGAAAAGTAGAAATAACGATATTTTGAATAGAAAATTTGACTAGCCGGCAACATTGAGGTCCCTGAAATGACATTTGACTATTTTCATCTTTTTCAACTGGCAACCCCGAGAGCCATTGGGGCTTGAATTTTCGGGTCAGACCCGACTTTGGCGAGTTCTTTTGTTCTACCAAACTCAAAAGTTGGCAATACCAAGTACACCAGTTGGTAGCCTATATCCTTGAGATTTCAGAAAAATTATGACTTTTTAGAATAACAAGATGGCGGACGCTGTGGCGGCCATTTTGTAAAAACTTGAAATATAGACTTTTTTCAAATCTATTTTTCGTGCAGTTGGCAATATCTCACTGGTTCGATTTGTTCAGAGCGGTTATGTGTTTCGTGAAGGAGTGTTGCCTGGTTTAAAAAAAATCCCCATTTTTAGGGTATTTTCCCAATTTTACCCCAAAAACATGAAAAGTAGAAATAACGATATTTTGAATAGAGACTTTGACTAGCCGGCAACATTAGGATGCCCCAAATGACATTTGACCATTTTCATCACTTCGGGCTGGCAACCCAAAGAGCCATTGGGATTTGAATTTTCGGGTCAGACCCGACTTTGGCGAGTTCTTTTGTTGTACCAAACTCAAAAATTGGCAACACCACTTACATCAGTCGGTAGCCTATATTCTTGAGATTTCAGGAAAATTATGACATTTCAGAAAAACAAGATGGCGGACAGTATGGCGGCCATCTTGTAAAAATGACAAAAAATCCCAATTTTCGACACGATAAATGGGACAGCTGGCATCCCCCCACTGGATTGTGTTGTATGAACCGGTTATGTGCATTGCCGAGGAGTGTTGCCTGGTGCAAAAATTCTCCCCACTTTTGGGGTAATTTTCCCAGATCTTCCCCAAAAACATGAAAAGTAGAAATGACGACATTTTAAATAGAGACTTTGACTAGCTGGCAACACAATGGTCCCTGAAATGACATTTGATCATTTTCATCACTTTCAGCTGGCAACCCCGAGAGCCATTGGAGCTTGAATTTTCGGGTCTGACCCGAGTTTGGCGAGTTCTTTTGTTCTACCAAACTCAAAAGTTGGCAACACCAAGTACACTGATCGGTAGCCTATATCCTTGAGATTTTGAGAAAATTATGACATTTCAGAAAAACAAGATGGCGGACAGTGTGGCGGCCATCTTGTTGAAATGACGAAAAATCCCAATTTTCGACACAATAAATGTTACAGTTGGCATCCCCCGACTGGATTGTGTTGTATGAACTGGTTGTGTGTATTGCCGAGGAGTGTTGCCTGGTGCAAAACTTCTCCCCACTTTTGGGGTAATTTTGACCAAAAACATGAAAAGTAGAAATTACGTTATTTTAAATGGAAATTTTGCATAACCACCAAGAATGGGGTGCCCGAAATGACTTTTGACCATTTTCATCACTCTCAGCTGGCAACCCCGAGAGCCATTCGCGCTTGAATCTTCGGGTCGGACCCCCCGACTTTGGCGAGTTCTTTTGTTCTACCAAAGTCAACGTACAGCCACCGTGTTTTTACTGACAGGTAGCTTATATCCTGGTTACTTTAGAAAAATTGTGACATTTTAGTAATTCAATTATGGTGGCTGTGCCACTTCCGGTTTCCAAAACCTTGTCCGATTGGGGTCGTTCAAGCGGTTCATCCCACTGAGGGGTATTAGTTTGTAATGGTTTTTTGGATTAGTAAACAAGAAACTTCCACGTGTGGGGTAAAAGTGCCGGGGTAAAACCCCACCTTTTTGCCCCCCTTCTCCCCCCCTTCCTATCTCGTTACTCGGAAACTAAGAGACCCATGTTCTGTTTTTTTATGGATTCGTATAGAGGAGGCTTGGAAAAGTAAAAACCATTTCTTAAAGTTGTCCCCCTTGACGCCCTTCTCTACCCCTGTAGGCGTATCTCGAAAAATAAGGGGCCATGTTTTTTTTTTTAGATTCATAAAAAGAGGCCCAGAGTTAATAAAACTAATTTTTCAATACCCTCTCTCCCCCCCTTGAGCCCCTCTCTCCACCCCTTTTTATACAACTGATAAATCTTTTGATTTTTACCTAAAACTATTGAGGAGCGTTGAAATTTGTATACTTTCCCGTCCCCACCCCAACCTCCCCTAAAACTGAAAGGGCTGTAACTTCATAACGGTTAGAGATAGCAATTAAGTGTTTAAACAAATTATATAGTAGGCGTCGAAACTTGTCCGGTCTCCGATGGTGGTACGGCAACGATAGCTTTCTGATGGTAGGTAGGTCCTGAATGGAGCAAACCTGCGAGATCGAGTGAAGCGAAGGGGGAGGTGGCGAGCGAAGCGAGCCGGCGACCTCCATTGCGTAACCAAGGTTGAGTGGTTGAAGCGTAACTCAGAGGTGACTATGTACATTCTGAAAAAATATTTTCTCAAAAAAAGAAAGGGCTGTAACTTCATAACGCTTAGAGATTAGCTATTAGGTGTTTGAACAAATATTATAGTAAGTGTCAAAATCTGTCCGGTGGTGGTAGGGATAAGATCAAGTTTATTGGTCTGAGTTTATAATGAAGGTTTTAGATTGTTTTAGCGGATCTTAAGGGTTCTTAGACTGCTTCATACGTATTTAAGGGTTCCTAAAGACTTGGATGAATTTCGACTCATAGGTCCCATACAAACTTTTTGTACTAAACTTTGACGAATTATTTTGTTCTACCGATTTAAAACGTTAGGAACACCACTTACACCAGTCGTTGGCCTATAACCTTGAAATTTGGTTGAGGAGTGTTGCCTGGTGCAAAAATTCTCTTCACTTTTGGGGTAATTTTACCAGATTTTCCTCGAAAACGTGAAAAGTAGAAATTACGACATTTTAAATGGAAATTTTGGGTAACCACCAAAAATCGGGTGCCTAAAATGACTCATGACCATTTTCATCACTCACAGCTGGCAACCTCGAGAGCCATTGGGGCTTGAATTTTCGGGTCAGACCCGACTTTGGCGAGATCTTTTGTTCTACCAAACACAAAAGTTGGCAACACTAAGTACAACAGTCGGTAGCCTATATCCTTGACATTTCAGAAAAATAAGATGGCGGACAGTGTGGCGGCCATCTTGTAGAAATGACGAAAAATCCCATTTTTTTACACAATAAATCAGACAGCTGGCATCCCCCGACTGGATTGTGTTGTATGAACCGGTTGTTTATTTCGTTGAGGAGTGCTTGGGGTCCCCCAAATGTTATTTGACCATTTTTATCACTTTCAACTGGCAACCCCGAGAGCCATTGGGGCTTGAATTTTCAGGGTCAGACCCGACTTTGGCGAATTCTTTCGTTCTACCAAAGTCAACGGACAGCCACCGTGTTTTTACAGACAGGTAGCTTGTATCCTGGTTACTTTAGAAAAATTGTGACATTTTAAAAATTCAAGATGGCGGCCGTGCCATTTCCGGTTTTCGAAACCTTGTTCGAATACCACTCACTGACATTATTGTTCTCCCGGACGGTGGAGACGGAGAGGGGTATATTTTGACAGATTCATAATCAAGTTACTCTCACGAGTAGGGAAAATGTTCCAAACCACTTTTTGCCCCCCATCCCACCCCACCCTATCGTATCTCGGAAACTAAGAGACCCGTGTTTTGTTTTTTTACTGATTTGTACAGAGGAGGCTCGGGGAAGTATAAAACATATTTAGCGCCACGCCAAAACGCCCCGAAGTACTACGCACGCATACGCATTCGTATTGATTCTGACCTAAAACTATTGAGGGGCGTTGTTGTATATCTGTTTGGGTGAGAGATGGATTAGGGGTATGTTTTGCAATAATGTATAAAACCATAGAGTGAGTAGAGGAAAATTATAGACAAGATTCAAATCCATGATGGCGGCCGAGTCTATTTCCGGTTTCGATGGAGAAAAGACTTGGAGGAGTTTCGACTCATAGGTCCCATACAAAATCTAAAATGATTTAAAAAAAAGTAAAAAAAAAAATTCGTATTGATTCTGACCTAAAACTATTGAGGGGAATTGAAATTTTGAATACCCTACCCTCCCCTCCCCTCCCTAACCTCTCCTAAAATTGAAAGGGCTGTAACTTTATTATGGTTAGACATAGACATTAGGTGTTGGAACAAATATAATAGCAGACGTCGAAACCTGTCTGGTGGTGGCAGAGATAAGTTCACGATAGCTTTCCGGTGGTAGGTACTTTAGGGTAATGTTTTTTTTATTCGGAAAATGTCTAAGTTTTTGAATAAGGTTTTAGATTGTTTAAGGGGATCTTAAGATTTCTTAGACTGCTTCATAATAATTTAGGGGTTCCTTAGGGCTTTAGGTTTAGGGTTTTTGTTCAGCTGTAAAGGTAAAGGTTTTCAAAATGTTTAAAAAGTTCAATATTTTTTTAAAAGCTTCAAACGGAGTTAGCTAACGGATTTTCCAATTCATATAAGGATTACTATAGATTCTCAAAATTTTATAAGGGTCAGGAATACTTCTCAATAACACGAAACCGAACCGAACCGAATAGAATGATATGCATGTTACGGGCAACGTGATTAACTGGGCATTATTAATAAGGACCGGCCATTATTAATAATGCCCAAGAGCGATGGGCAAAGTGATTAATTTATCACTTTGACCGGCCATTATTAATAATGCCCGACGGCCCGTGGTCTATTATTTTGTGGTCTATATATTGCCCTGCATAGGTCGACTACCATGATTGGTCCGAATTAGTATTACAACTTTATGTCCCAGAAGTCCGAATTTGGGACATGAGGAGCGTAGGCCGAAGGCCGGCGGAGCTCCGACGACATGGCTGACGGGAGATAGGGCGGCAGCTTTTTTTTTTAGACCGCCCGATCCGACCATCTGTTTAGTGTAATTTCTATTTTTACATGATGACAGTGTTTGATAAGTAATATTTTTATCAAAATAAAAGTAGGTAACTACTGATGTTATTATATTTTTAACTGTTTATTTTTTAACTACTATGTTCAATAGTTTATCTTTTGTTAACTTTTCATGAAAATTTTGTAAGTTTAATTGTATTTAATAAACAAAAAGACTACAGTTCACCTATTTTATTACGTTACCCAAGATAGGGTGGGCATTTATATTCATCAAACTGTAGGGTAATGTTTTTATTTTTTAAATGAGAAAAGGTCAGATTTTTTAAATTGTTCAGAGTTTTAAGATTTTGGCGAATTCTTTTGTAGTACCAAAATCAACGTACTATGGAGGACACTCCCGCTTGACCACAACTAAGCTAATTTTTGCTTGCAGTCGCAACGTAAAAACGCTCTCTAGCCCCACCCCGTTGACTTTGTATAGAAATAATGAATGAAAAGATACCGAATCAGACGAGCGCACTGACGACGCACGCCAAACTAGAGTTACTTGTTATTTTGCGCGCCAAAGTTGACGCTTTCCTAATAGGCCCAAACTTTAAGGGGGCGTGGCTCGGCGCCTCCGCATGATTTAAGCGAACAAAATTTAAACTGCGGAAAAGACCACGATAGTACAGCCACAATATTTTTACTGACAGGCAGCATGTATCCTGATTACTTTAGAAAAATTGTGACTTTTTAGAAATTCAATATGGCGGCCGTGCTATTTCCGGTTTCCGAAACCTCACTCACTGACATATTGTTCTCCCAGTGGGGGAATATAAGGGGGTATATTTTGACAGATTCGTAAACAACTAACTCTCACAAGTAGAAGAAAGGTGCCAAAACTCCCCTTTTTGCCCTCCTTCTTCCTTCTCCCTTCCGTATCTCGGACACTAAGAGACCCGTGTTTTGTTTTCTTTTATGGATTCGTATAGAGGAGGCTTGGAAAAGTAAAAACCAGTTTTCAAAGTTGCCTTCCTTCTCCTCCCCTTTAGGCGGATCTCGGAAGTTAGGGGACTTCGAACTTTTTTTTTCAGATTCGTGTAAAGGGGCAATGCGTTAGTCAACATCATTTTTCATCATAATTATTTTCCCCCCCTCTCCCCACCTTCCCCCCCCCCCCCTTAAACCCTTTTTTACTACTGAATAAGTTTTCATTCTTAGCTAAAACTATTGAGGGGCGTTGAAATTTCTATACCTTCCCCTCCCCACCCCAACCTCCCCTAAAATTGAAAGAGCTGTAACTCATAACGGTTAGAGATAGCAATTAGGTATTTGAACTAATTATATAGTAGGCGTCGAAACTTGTCCGGTTTCCGGTGGTGGTACGGGGTAACGATAGCTTTTGGATGGTAGGTAGGTCCTGAATGGAGCAAACCTGCGAGACCGAGTGGAGCGAAGGGGGAGGTGGCGAGCGAAGCGAGCCGGCGACCTCCATTGCGTAACCAAGGTTGAGTGGGTGAAGCGTAACTCAGAGGTGACTATGTATATTCGGAAAAAATATTTTATCAAAAAAAGAAAGGGCCTTAACTTCATAACGGTTTCAGATAGCTATTAGGTGTTTGAACAAATATTATAGTAGGCGTCAAAACCTGTCCGGTGGTGGTACCGGTAAAGCGAAGGGAGGAGCGAGCGAGCGTAGCGAGCCGGCGACCGCCGCAGCGTAGGGATAAGGTCACGATAGCTTTCCGGTGGTAGGTAGGTCCTCCTGAGTGGAGCGAATGGGGGAGGTGGCGAGCGAAGCGAGCCGGCGACCTCCGTAGTCGTTTTGCTACGGAGATCGCCGGCTCGCTTCACTCGCCACCTGTTTTTTTCACGCGGCCTTTGGTTAAGTGGGAGAAGCGTAACTCAGCGATGACTATGTACATACGGAAAAAATACTTTGAATTCTAATTTTAAATTTCGCGCCACGCCAAAACGCTCCGCAACTAACTATATAAGTACTACGCACGCATACGCATTCGTATTGATTCTGACCTAAAACTATTGATGGGCACTGAAATTTTGAATACCCTACCCTCCCCTCCCCAACCTCCCCTAAAATTGAAAGGGCTGTAACTTTATTATGGTTAGACATAAACATTATATGTTGGAACAAATATAATAACAGGCGTCGACACCTGTCTGGTGGTGGCAGAGATAAGTTCACGATAGCTTTCCGGTGGTAGGTACAACAAGCAAACTTTAGGGTAATGTTTTTTTTAATGGGAAAATGTCTAAGTTTTTAAATAACATTTTAGATTGTTTAAGGAAATCTTATTGGTTCTTAGACTGCTTCATAATAATTTAGGGGTTTCTTAGGGCTTTAGGTTTAGGGTTTTTATACAGCTGTAAAGGTAAAGGTATTCATAATGTTAAAAGAGTTCAATAATTTTTTTTTAAAGCTTCAAACGGAGTTAGCTAACGGATTTTCCAATTCATTTAAGGATTACTATGGATTCTCAAAATTTTATAAGGGTAAGGAATACTTCTCAATAACACGAAACCGAACCGAACCGAATAGAATGATATATATATGTTACGGGCAACGTGATTAACTGGGCATTATTAATAAGGACCGGCCATTATTAATAGTGCCCAAAAGCGATGGGCAAAGTGATTAATTTATCACTTTGACCGTCCATTATTAATAATGCCCGACGGCCCGAGGTCTATGTTATAAGTCAGGGTTTGAGATAGCATCATTGTTTTCTTTAATACTTGCCCTGCATAGGTCGACCACCATGATGACGACATGGCTGACAGGAGATAGGGCGGCAGCTTTTTTTCTAGACCGCCCGATCCGACCATCTGTTTAGTGTAATTTCTATTTTTACATGATGACAGTGTTTGATAAGTAATATTTTTATCAAAATAAAAGTAGGTAAATACTGATGTTATTACATTTTTGACTATTTATTTTTTAACTGCTATGTTCAATAGTTTATTTTTTGTTAAAACTTCATGAAAATTTTGTAAGTTTAATAAACAAAAAGACTACAGTTCACCTATTTTATTACTTTGCCCAAGATAGGGTGGACATTATTCATAATGGCTGGGAAAAGTGATTAATCATGCTGTTTTAATCACATTGCCCAATTGAGTCGGGCATTATGAATACAGACCGGCCATTATTAATAGTGCCCAGACTTATCAAATTGCCCGTAACATAAAATATATACAGCTTAATCAAGTGGCAACCTTTCAAGTCCTTTTGGGCTTTATTTGGCTTTCAATAGAGTTTGAAAAGTGGAAAACTTTATAATGGTTCTTTTAGGGTTCTAATTGACATTTTTACTACATTTAGGGGTTTTTAAAGTGAAAAATGTACCAGCACAAGCACGCGAGGTGCTTGCACCTCGCGCAACACGCAAATACTAGTTTATATTATATAAAACTACAAAGCCACTCACTCATTGACATGCCGTTTCTCGGAACGGGTGAGAGATGGGTTAGGGGAATGTTTGGAAAAAATGTAGAGTACCATAAAGTGAGTAGAGGAAAATTATAGAGGAGAATCAAATTCAAGATGGCGGCCGAGTCCATTTCCGGTTTCGGTAAGGAAAAGACTTGGACGGATTTTGACTCGTAGGTCCCATACAAAATCTAGAATGGTTTAAAAAAAAAGTAAAAAAAAAAAAAAAAACAAGATGGCGGCTGCGCTGGGACGTTTTGAAATCTTCGACTTTTTGCACTAAACTTTGACGAATTCCTTTGTTTTACCAAACTCAAAAGTTGGCAACACTAATTGCACCGGTCGGTGGCTTATATCCTTGAGATTTCAGGAAAATTGTGACTTTTCAGAAAAACAAAATGGCGAACAGTATGGCGGCCATCTTGTAAAAAGTTATAATTTTCGACTTTTTTCAAATCCATTTTTAGGGTAGTTGGCAACATCTGACGAGTTTAAGTTGTACCGAGCGGTGTTGTGTTTTATAGTAGAGTGTTGCCTGGTTTGAAAATTTTCCCCATTTTTAGAGTAATTTACCAGATTTTCCTCAAAAACATGAAAAGTAGAAATAAGGACATTTTGGATAGAGACTTTGACTAGCTGGCAACATTGGGGTCCCCCAAATGACATTTGACCATTTTGGTTCGTTTTAGTTGGCAACCCCAAAAAATATTGAATATTTTAATTTTTGGGACCTTTTGACTTTGGCGAGTTCTTTTGTTCTACCAAACTCAAAAATTGGCAACACCAAGTACACCGGTTGGTAGCCTATATCCTTGAGATTTCAGGAAAATTATGAATTTTCAGAAAAACAAGATGGCGGACGCTGTGGCGGCCATTTTGTAAAAACTTGAAATTTCGACTTTTTTCAAATCTATTTTTCGTGCAGTTGGCAACATCTGAAGGGTTCGAGCTGTACTGATCGGTTATGTGTTTTGTTGAGGAGTGTTGCTTGGTGTAAAAAATTTCCCCATTACTAGGGTACTTTACCAGATTTTCCCCGAAAACGTGAAAAGTAGAAATAACGATATTTTGAATGGAGACTTTGACTAGCCGGCTACATTGGGGTGCCCCGAATGACATTTGACTATTTTCATCACTTTCAGCTGGCAACCCCGAGAGCTATTGGGGCTTGAATTTTCAGGTCAGACCCGAATTTGGCGAGTTCTTTTGTTCTACCAAACTCAAAAGTTGGCAACACTAAGTACACCGGTTGGTAGCCTATATCCTTGAGATTTCAGGAAAATTATGACTTTTTAGAAAAACAAGATGGCGGACAGTGTGGCGGCCATCTTGTGAAAAGTTGGAATTATGACTTTTTTCAAATCCATTTTTCTTGTAGTTGGTAAGATCTGACTGATTCGAAATGTACTGAGCGGTAGTGTGTCTTTTTGAGTAGTGTTGCCTGGTGCAAATTTTTTTCCCATTTTTAGGGTATTTTTCTAGATTTTGCCCAAAAACATGAAAAGTAGAAATAACGATATTTTGAATAGAGACTTTGACTAGAGGGTAACATTGGAATGCCCCGAATGACATTTGACCATTTTCATCACTTTGAGCTTGCAACCCCGAGAGCCATTGGGGTTTGAATTTTCGGGTCAGACCCGACTTTGGCGAGTTCTTTTGTTCTATCAAACTCAAAAGTTGGCAACACCTTGTACACCGGTTTTTAGCCTATATTCTTAAAATTTCAGGAAAATTATGTCTTTTCAAAAAAACAAGATGGCGGACCGTGTGGAGGCCATCTTTTAAAAATGACGAAGAATCCCAATTTTCGACACGATAAACGGGAGTGCTGGCATCCCCCGACTGCATTGTTTTGTATGAACCGGTTGTGTGTATTACTAAGGAGTGTTGCCTGGTGCAAAAATTCTCCCCACTTTTGGGGTAATTTTCCCAGATCTTCCCCAAAAACATGAAAAGTAGAAATAACAACATTTTGAATAAAAACTTTGACAATCTGGCAACACAATAGTCCCTGAAATGACATTTGACAATTTTCATCACTTTCAGATGGCAACACCGAGAGCCATTGAGGTTTGAATTTTCGGGTATGACCAGACTTTGGTGAGTTCTTTGGTTCTATCAAAATCAAAAGTTTGCAACACCACGTACACCGGTCGGTAGCCTATATTCTTGAAATTTCAGGAAAATTATGACTTTTCAGAAAAACAAGATGGCGAACAGTGTGGCGGCCATCTTGTAAAAATGACAAAAAATCCCAATTTTCGACACGATAAATGGGACAGCTGGCATCCCCCCACTGGATTGTGTTGTATGAACTGGTTGTGTGTATTGCCGAGGAGTGTTG
This sequence comes from Xestia xanthographa, assembly GCA_905147715.2. Lineage (NCBI taxonomy): Eukaryota > Metazoa > Arthropoda > Insecta > Lepidoptera > Noctuidae > Xestia > Xestia xanthographa. The sequence continues at coordinate 11,165,730 of LR990657.1, read as the reverse complement.
CCTGGTGCAAAAATTCTCCCTACGTTTGGGGTAATTTTCCCCGAAAACATGAAAACTAGAAATAACGACATTTTAAATAGAAATTTTGCATAACCACCAAGAATGGGGTGCCCGAAATTACTTTTCACCATTTTTATCACTCTCAGCTGGAATTTGTATACCTTCCCCTCCCCACCCCAACCTCCCCTAAAATTGAAAGGGCTGTAACTTCATAACGGTTAGAGATAGCAATTAGGTGTTTGAACAAATTATATAGTAGGCGTCGAAACTTGTCTGGACTCCGATGGTGGTACGGCAACGATAGCTTTCCGATGGTAGGTAGGTCCTGAATGGAGCAAACCTGCGAGATCGAGTGAAGCGAAGGGGGAGGTGGCGAGCGAAGCGAGCCGGCGACCTCCATTGCGTAACCAAGGTTGAGTAGGTGAAGCGTAACTCAGAGGTGACTATGTACATTCGGAAAAAATATTTTTTCAAAAAAAGAAAGGGCTGTAACTTCATAAGGCTTAGAGATAGCCAGAGAGAGATTAGGTGTTTGAACAAATATTATAGTAAGTGTCAAAATCTGTCTTGTGGTGGTAGGATAAGGTCAAGATAGCTTATAGGTCTGAGTTTTTAATGAAGGTTTTAGATTGGTTTAGCGGATCTTAAGGGTTCTTAGACTGCTTCATACTGATTTAGGGGTTCCTAAAGACTTGGATGAATTTCGACTCATAGGTCCCATACAAACTTTTTGTACTAAACTTTGACTAATTATATTGTTCTACCGATTTAAAACGTTAGCAACACCACTTACATCAGTCGTTGGCCTATAACCTTGAAATTTGGTTGAGGAGTGTTGCCTGGTGCAAAAATTCTCTTCACTTTTGGGGTAATTTTACCAGATTGTCCTCGAAAACGTGAAAAGTAGAAATGACGACATTTTAGATGGAAATTTTTGGGTAACCACCAAGAATCGGGTGCCCAAAATGACTCATGACCATTTTCATCACTCACAGCTGGCAACCCCGAGAGCCATTTGGGCTTGAATTTTCGGGTCAGATCCGACTTTGGCGAGTTCTTTTGTTCTACCAAACCCAAAAGTTGGCAACACCAAGTACACCGTTTGGTATCCTATATCCTTGAGATTTCAGGAAAATTATGACTTTTCAGAAAAACAAGATGGCGGACAGTGGGGCGACCATCTTGTAAAAAAGACGAAAAATCCAAATTTTCGATACGATAATTGGAACAGCTGGCATCCCCCGACTGGATCGTGATCGTACTTGGTCAAGAAGAGTTGTCTGGTGCAAAATATCTCCCCACTTTTGGGGTAATTTTCCCCAAAAACATGAAAAGTAGAAATGACGACATTTTAAATGGAAATTTGACATCACCACCAAGAATGGGGTGCCCGAAATGACTTTTGACCATTTTCATCACTCTCAGCTGGCAACCCCGAGAGCCATTGGGGCTTGAATTTTCGGGTCATACCGGACTTTGGTGAATTCTTTTGTTCTACTAAAGTCAACGTACAGCCCCGTGTTTTACTGACAGGTAGCTTGTATCTTGGTTACCTTAGAAAAATTGTGACATTTCAGAAATTCAAGATGGCGGCAGTGCCATTTCCGGTTTCCGAAACCTTGCTCGATTACCACTCACTGACATAATTGTTCTCCCATATGGTGGAGGGGGAGGAGCATATATTTTGACAGATTCGTAAACAAGTAACTCTTACAAGTTGGGGAAATGTGCCAAACCTCCCCTTTTTGCCCCCCTTCCCACCCTTAATATCGTATATCGGAAAGTAAGAGACCAGTATTTTGTTTTTTTTAAGGATTCGTATAGAGGACGGTTGGAAAAGTTAAAAACAGTTTTCAAAAATGGCCCAATTCTCCCCCTTCTCCCCCTTTAGGCAGATCTCGGAAGTAAAGAGACCTGGACCATTTTTTTTCCAGATTTATATAAAAGGGCAATGCGTGAGTCAATATCATTTTTCCAAACATCCCATACTCCCTACCCTTCACCTCTTCCCCCATCGTATCTTGGAAACAAGGACACGTAGCAGCTTTTTGATTTTTACTGTATTTTATTATTGAGGGGAGTTGAAATTTTTATAACCTCCCCAACCTCCCCTAAAATTGAAAGTGCTGAACAAATATTATAGTAAGCGTCAAAACCTGTACGGTGGTAGGTAGATCCACGACAGGGGCGAAGACAAGCAAACTTTAGGGTAATGTTTTTTTTGTAATGGGAAAAGGTCAGAGTTTTTAAATTGTTCAGAGTTTTAAGATTTTGGTGAATTCTTTGGTTCTACCAAAGTCAACGGACAGCCACCGTGTTTTTACAGACAGGTATCCTGGTTACTTTAGAAAAATTGTGACATTTTAGAAATTCAAGATGGCGGCCGTGCCATTTCCGGTTTTCGAAACCTTGTTCGAATACCACTCACTGACATCATTGACATCATATTTTGACAGATTCATAATCAAGTAACTCTCACGAGTAGGGAAAATGTGCAAAACCACTTTTTGCCCCTCTTCCCGCCCCTCCCTATCGTATCTCGGAATTTAAGAGACCCGTGACTGATTTGTATAGAAGAGGCTCGGGGAAGTATAAAACATTTTTCAATGTTACCCCTCTTGCCCCCCTTCTACCCCCCTTTAGGCGGATCTCGGAATATCAGAGAATTGGAACTTTTTTTTCAGATACATATAAAGGAGCAATGCGTTAGAAAGAATCATTTTTCACAACACACCCCTCTCCCCCCCTTCATCCCTCCCACCCATCGTGTCTCAGAAACTAAGACATGTAGCGGTTTTGTTTTTATTGTTACCTAAAACTATTGAAGGGCGTTGAAATTTTTACACTCTCCCCTCCCGTCCCCAACCTCCCCTAAAATTTGAAGGGCTGTAACTTCATAACGGTTAGAGATAGCCATTAGGTGCTTGACCAAATATTATAGTAGGCCTCGAAACCTGTCCGGTGGTGGTACCGGTAAAGCGAAGGGAGGAGCGAGCGAGTGTAGCGAGCCGGCGACTCCCGTAGCGTAGGGATAAGGTCACGATAGATTTCTGGTGGTAGGTAGGTCCTGAGTGGAGCGATGGGGGGAGGTGGCGAGCGAAGCGAGCCGGTGACCTCCGTAGTCGTTATGCTACGGAGGTCGCCGGCTCGCTTCACTCGCCACCTGTTTTTTTCACGCGGCCTTTGGTTAAGTAGGAGCAGCGTAACTCAGAGATGACTATGTACTATCGGGGTCTTTTCCACCTGACCATTTTAAAATGTTTTCACTTAAATCATGCGGAGGCGCCGAGCCACGCCCCCTTAAAGTTTGGGCCTATTAGGAAAGCGTCAACTTTGGCGCGCAAAATAACAATAACTCTCGTTTGGCGTGCGTCGTCAATGCGCTCGGCCGATTCGGTATCTTTTTATTGATTTTTTCTACACAAAGTCAACGGGGCGGGGCTAAAGAGCGTTTTTATGTTGCGAGTGCAAGCAAAAATGAGCTTAGTGGTGGTCAGGCGGGAGTGTCCTCGATAGTACATACGGAAAAAATATTTTGAATTCTAATTTTAAATTTTGCGCCACGCCAAAACGCTCCGCAACTAACTATATAAGTACTACGCACGCATACGCATTCGTATTGATTCTGACCTAAAACTATTGATGGGCATTGACATTTTTAATACCCTACCCTCCCCTCCCCAACCTCCCCTAAAATTGAAAGGGCTGTTACTTTATTATGGCTAGACATAGACATTAGGTGTTGGAACAAATATAATAGCAGGCTTCGAAACCTGTCTGGTGGTGGCGGAGATAAGTTTACGATAGCTTTCCGGTGGTAGGTACAATAAGCAAACTTTAGGGTAATGTTTTTTTTAAATGGTAAAAAGGTCTAAGTTTTTAAATAAGGTTTTAGATTGTTTAAGGGGATCTTAAGAGTTCTTAGACTGCTTCATAATAATTCAGGGGTTCCTTAGGGCTTTAGGTTTAGGGTTTTTGTACAGCTGTAAAGGTAAAGGTTTTCAAAATGTTTAAAAAGTTCAATATTTTTTTTTTTAACTTAAAAAAAAACGGATTTTCCAATTCATTTAAGGATTACTATGGATTCTTAAAATTTTATAAGGGTAAGGAATACTTCTCAATTCTTCAATTAATCTTAATTCTCAATAACCGAATAGAATGATATATATGTTACGGCCAACGTGATTAACTGGGCATTATTAATAAGGACCGGCCATTATTAATAATGCCCAAGAGCGATGGGCAAAGTGATTAATTTATCACTAATAGACTATCTAATAATCTTTAACACTATTTTTTTAATAATGCCCGACGGCCTGTGGTCTATCTAATAAGTCAGTGTTTGAGATAGCATCATTGTTTTCTTTAATACTTGCCCTGCATAGGTCGGCGACCATGATTGGTCCGAATTAGTATTACAACTTTATGTCCCAGAAGTCCGAATTTGGGACATGAGGAGCGTAGGCCGAAGGCCGGCGGAGCTCCGACGACATGGCTGACGGGAGATAGGGCGGCAGCTTTTTTTTTTAGACCGCCCGATCCGACCATATGTTTAGTGTAATTTCTATTTTTACATGATGACAGTGTTTGATAAGTAAAATTTTTATTAAAATAAAAGTAGGTAACAACTGATGTTATTACATTTTTGATTGTTTATTAAAACTATTGAGGGGCGTTGTAATTTGTATACCTTCCCCTCCCCATCCCAACCTCCTCTAAAATTGAAAGAGCTGTAACTTCGTAACGGTTAGAGATAGCCATTAGGTGTTTGAACAAATATTATATTAGTCTTCGGTGACCCCCGTAGCATAGGGATAACGATACGGGGGTCACGATAGCTTTCCGGTTGGAATTAGGTCCTGAGTGAAGCGAACCTGCGAGACCGAGTGGAGTAAAGCGAAACGTAGCGTCCGTAGTCCGTAGCGTAACGAAGGTTGTGGTTGAAGTGTTACTCGGGGCGACGACAAGCAAACTTTAGGGTAATGTTTTCTTTAATGGGAAAAGGTCTGAGTTTTTAAATAAGGTTTTAAATTGTATTAGATTGTATTTTTTTTTACTTTAATTTCTTTATTTTATTGAATTAGTTTTTAGTAAAGCGAGGGGCGAACCCCGTAGCGTAGGGATAAGGTCACGATAGCTTTTCAGTAGTAGGTAGGTCCGTAGCGTAACGATGGTTGAGTGGGTGAAGCGTACCTCAAGGGGGCGACGACAAAAAGAGAGTCAGCAATAGGAAGGGGTCCGCAAAGGCCGATGCCTGCCGGGGTTGCGGGACTGTTCGAAAGAGATACCGTGGCCCCGAAACACACAGGGCGATGAAGGAGCATGGATGGGTTTTAGTCAGTAAAAATCTGACACTTCCTCCTGCTCCGCCCAGAGCGGGAGGAGTCATTTGATGATTTCCCATCAAAAAAAAAAGGGGGCGACGACACGCAAACTTTTGGGTAATGTTTTTTTAATGGGAAAAGTCTTGAGTTTTTAAATAAGGTTTTAGACTGTATAAATATTTTTCAAAATCTTTAAAATAAATTCTCATTTTTTTTACTTTAATTTCTTTTTTTTTTATTGAATTAGTTTTTAGAATTAGGGGTTCTTAAAGGTTTTCATATTGATTTAGAGGTTCCTTAGGGTTTTCGTACTGCTGTAAGGGTGCTCATAAAGGTTTAAAAAATATTCAAAAGTATTTTACAAAAATTTCTAAGGGCTCTAATGGATTTTCCAATTCATTGAGGAATCTTAAGGATTCTCAAAATTTTATAAGGGTAAGGAATACTTCTCACACGAAACCGAACCGAATAGGATGATGTATATTTATGTTACGGGCAACGTGATTAACTGGGCATTATTAATAAGAACTGGCCATTATTAATAATGCCCGACGGCCCGCGGTCTATGTAATAAGTCAGTGTTTGAGATAGCATCATCGGTCTAAATTTAAAAGTTTAAAAGTTGTTTGCTTTAATTAATACTTGTCCTTCATAGGTCGACCACCATGATTGGTCCGAATTAGTATTACAACTTTATGTCCCAGAAGTCCGAATTTGGGACATGAGGAGCGTAGGCCGAAGGCCGGCGGAGCTCCGACGACATGGCTGACGGGAGATAGGGCGGCAGCTTTTTTTTTTAGACCGCCCGATCTGACCATCTGTTTAGTGTAATTTCTATTTTTACATGATGAGTGTTTGATAAGTTATATTATGTTTATCAAAATAAAAGTAGGTAACTACTGATGTTATTACATTTTTGACTGTTTATTTGTTAACTACTATGTTCAATAGTTTATTTTTTGTTAACTTTTCATGAACATTTTGTAAGTTTAATTTAATTTAATAAACAAAAAGATTACAATTCACCTATTTTATTACTTTGCCCATGATAGGGTGGGCATTATTCATAACGGCCGGGAAAAGTGATGTGAGTGCTGTTTTAATCACATTGCCCAATTAAGTCGGGCATTATGAATACAGACTGGCCATTATTAATAGTGCCCGGACTTATCAAATTGCCCGTAATATATATACAGCATAATCAAGTGGAAACCTTTCGGGTCCTTTTGGGCTTTGGTTGGCTTTCAACAGAGTTTGAAAAGTTTTTAGAGTAGACATTTATGATACATTTAGGGGTTTTTGAAGTGAAAAATCTACCAGCACAGGCACGCGAGGTGCTTGCACCTCGCGCAACACGCAATTACTAGTTTATATTATATAAAACTACAAGACCACTCACTCACTCACTGACTCATTGACATGTCGTTTCTCGGAGTGGGTGAGAGATGGGTTAGGGGAATGTTTGGGAAAAATGTAGAGTACCATAGAGTGAGTAGAGGAAAATTATAGAGGAGATTCAAATCCAAGATGGCGGCCGAGTCCATTTCCGGTTTCGGTAAGGAAAAGACTTGGACGGATTTTGACTCGTAGGTCCCATACAAAATCTAGAATGGTTTAAAAAAAAAGTAAAAAAAAAAAAAAAACAAGATGGCGGCTGCGCTGGGACGTTTTGAAATCTTCGACTTTTTGCACTAAACTTTGACGAATTCCTTTGTTTTACCAAACTCAAAAGTTGGCAACACTAATTGCACCGGTCGGTGGCTTATATCCTTGAGATTTCAGGAAAATTGTGACTTTTCAGGAAAACAAAATGGCGAACAGTATGGCGGCCATCTTGTAAAAAGTTATAATTTTCGACTTTTTTCAAATCCATTTTTAGGGTAGTTGGCAACATCTGACGAGTTTAAGTTGTACCGAGCGGTGTTGTGTTTTATAGTAGAGTGTTGCCTGGTTTGAAAATTTTCCCCATTTTTAGAGTAATTTACCAGATTTTCCTCAAAAACATGAAAAGTAGAAATAAGGACATTTTGGATAGAGACTTTGACTAGCTGGCAACATTGGGGTCCCCCAAATGACATTTGACCATTTTGGTTCGTTTTAGTTGGCAACCCCAAAAAATATTGAATATTTTAATTTTTGGGACCTTTTGACTTTGGCGAGTTCTTTTGTTCTACCAAACTCAAAAATTGGCAACACCAAGTACACCGGTTGGTAGCCTATATCCTTGAGATTTCAGGAAAATTATGAATTTTCAGAAAAACAAGATGGCGGACGCTGTGGCGGCCATTTTGTAAAAACTTGAAATTTCGACTTTTTTCAAATCTATTTTTCGTGCAGTTGGCAACATCTGAAGGGTTCGAGCTGTACTGATCGGTTATGTGTTTTGTTGAGGAGTGTTGCTTGGTGTAAAAAATTTCCCCATTACTAGGGTACTTTACCAGATTTTCCCCGAAAACGTGAAAAGTAGAAATAACGATATTTTGAATGGAGACTTTGACTAGCCGGCTACATTGGGGTGCCCCAAATGACATTTGACTATTTTCATCACTTTCAGCTGGCAACCCCGAGAGCTATAGGGGCTTGAATTTTCGGGTCAGACCCGAATTTGGCGAGTTCTTTTGTTCTACCAAACTCAAAAGTTGGCAACACTAAGTACACCGGTTGGTAGCCTATATCCTTGAGATTTCAGGAAAATTATGACTTTTTAGAAAAACAAGATGGCGAACAGTGTGGCGGCCATCTTGTGAAAAGTTGGAATTATGACTTTTTTCAAATCCATTTTTCTTGTAGTTGGTAAGATCTGACTGATTCGAAATGTACTGAGCGGTAGTGTGTCTTTTTGAGTAGTGTTGCCTGGTGTAAAATTTTTTCCCATTTTTAGGGTATTTTTCTAGATTTTGCCCAAAAACATGAAAAGTAGAAATAACGATATTTTGAATAGAGACTTTGACTAGAGGGTAACATTGGAATGCCCCGAATGACATTTGACCTATTTCATCACTTTGAGCTGGCAACCCCGAGAGCCATTGGGGTTTGAATTTTCGGGTCAGACCCGACTTTGGCGAGTTCTTTTGTTCTATCAAACTCAAAAGTTGGCAACACCTTGTACACCGGTTTTTAGCCTATATTCTTAAAATTTCAGGAAAATTATGTCTTTTCAAAAAAACAAGATGGCGGACCGTGTGGAGGCCATCTTTTAAAAATGACGAAGAATCCCAATTTTCGACACGATAAACGGGAGTGCTGGCATCCCCCGACTGCATTGTTTTGTATGAACCGGTTGTGTGTATTGCTAAGGAGTGTTGCCTGGTGCAAAAATTCTCCCCACTTTTGGGGTAATTTTCCCAGATCTTCCCCAAAAACATGAAAAGTAGAAATAACAACATTTTGAATAAAAACTTTGACAATCTGGCAACACAATAGTCCCTGAAATGACATTTGACAATTTTCATCACTTTCAGATGGCAACACCGAGAGCCATTGAGGTTTGAATTTTCGGGTATGACCAGACTTTGGTGAGTTCTTTGGTTCTATCAAAATCAAAAGTTTGCAACACCACGTACACCGGTCGGTAGCCTATATTCTTGAAATTTCAGGAAAATTATGACTTTTCAGAAAAACAAGATGGCGAACAGTGTGGCGGCCATCTTGTAAAAATGACAAAAAATCCCAATTTTCGACACGAGTAATGGGACAGCTGGCATCCCCCCACTGGATTGTGTTGTATGAACTGGTTGTGTGTATTGCCGAGGAGTGTTGCCTGGTGCAAAAATTCTCCCTACGTTTGGGGTAATTTTCCCCGAAAACATGAAAACTAGAAATAACGACATTTTAAATAGAAATTTTGCATAACCACCAAGAATGGGGTGCCCGAAATTACTTTTCACCATTTTTATCACTCTCAGCTGGCAACCCCGAGAGCCATTGGCGCTTGAATCTTCGGGTCGGACCCGACTTTGGCGAGTTTTTTTGTTCTACCAAAGTCAACGTACAGCCATCGTGTTTTTACTGACAGGTAGCTTATATCCTGGTTACTTTAGAAAAATTTTGACATTTCAGAAATTCAATATGGCGGCCGTGCCACTTCCGGTTTCCTAAAACCTTGTCCGATTTGGGTCGTTCAAGCGGTTCATCCCACTGAGGGGTATTAGTTTGTAACGGTTTTTTGGATTAGTGAACAAGAAATTTCCACGTGTGGGGTAAAAGTGCCAATTCCTACCATTTTTCCCCCCTTCTCCCCCCCTCCCAATCTCGTAACTCGGAAACTAAGAGACCCATGTTCTGTTTTTTTACGGATTCGTATAGAAGAAACTAGGAAAAGTAAAAACCATTTCTCAAAGTTGTCCCCCTTGACCCCCTTCTCTACCCCTGTAGGCGTATCTCGAAAAATAAGGGGCCATTTTATTTTTTCAGATTCATAAAAAGAGGCCCAGAGTTAGTAAAAATAATTTTTCAATACTCCCCCCTTTCCCCCCCTTGAGCCCCTCTCTCCACCCCTTTTTATACAACTGAAAAAACTTTTGATTTTTACCTAAAACTATTGAGGGGCGTTGAAATTTGTATACCTTCCCCTCTCCACCCCAACCTCCCCTAAAATTGAAAGGGCTGTAACTTCATAACGGTTAGAGATAGCAATTAGGTGTTTGAACAAATTATATAGTAGGCGTCGAAACTTGTCTGGACTCCGATGGTGGTACGGCAACGATAGCTTTCCGATGGTAGGTAGGTCCTGAATGGAGCAAACCTGCGAGATCGAGTGAAGCGAAGGGGGAGGTGGCGAGCGAAGCGAGCCGGCGACCTCCATTGCGTAACCAAGGTTGAGTAGGTGAAGCGTAACTCAGAGGTGACTATGTACATTCGGAAAAAATATTTTTTCAAAAAAAGAAAGGGCTGTAACTTCATAACGCTTAGAGATAGCCAGAGAGAGATTAGGTGTTTGAACAAATATTATAGTAAGTGTCAAAATCTGTCTTGTGGTGGTAGGATAAGGTCAAGATAGCTTATAGGTCTGAGTTTTTAATGAAGGTTTTAGATTGGTTTAGCGGATCTTAAGGGTTCTTCATACTGATTTAGGGGTTCCTAAAGACTTGGATGAATTTCGACTCATAGGTCCCATACAAACTTTTTGTACTAAACTTTGACGAATTATTTTGTTCTACCGATTTAAAACGTTAGCAACACCACTTACATCAGTCGTTGGCCTATAACCTTGAAATTTGGTTGAGGAGTGTTGCCTGGTGCAAAAATTCTCTTCACTTTTGGGGTAATTTTACCAGATTGTCCTCGAAAACGTGAAAAGTAGAAATGACGACATTTTAAATGGAAATTTTGGGTAACCACCAAGAATCGGGTGCCCAAAATGACTCATGACCATTTTCATCACTCACAGCTGGCAACCCCGAGAGCCATTTGGGCTTGAATTTTCGGGTCAGATCCGACTTTGGCGAGTTCTTTTGTTCTACCAAACCCAAAAGTTGGCAACACCAAGTACACCGTTTGGTATCCTATATCCTTGAGATTTCAGGAAAATTATGACTTTTCAGAAAAACAAGATGGCGGACAGTGGGGCGACCATCTTGTAAAAAAGACGAAAAATCCAAATTTTCGATACGATAATTGGAACAGCTGGCATCCCCCGACTGGATCGTGATCGTACTTGGTCAAGAAGAGTTGTCTGGTGCAAAATATCTCCCCACTTTTGGGGTAATTTTCCCCAAAAACATGAAAAGTAGAAATGACGACATTTTAAATGGAAATTTGACATCACCACCAAGAATGGGGTGCCCGAAATGACTTTTGACCATTTTCATTACTCTCAGCTGGCAACCCCGAGAGCCATTGGGGCTTGAATTTTCGGGTCATACCGGACTTTGGTGAATTCTTTTGTTCTACTAAAGTCAACGTACAGCCACCGTGTTTTACTGACAGGTAGCTTGTATCTTGGTTACCTTAGAAAAATTGTGACATTTCAGAAATTCAAGATGGCGGCAGTGCCATTTCCGGTTTCCGAAACCTTGCTCGATTACCACTCACTGACATAATTGTTCTCCCATATGGTGGAGGGGGAGGAGCATATATTTTGACAGATTCGTAAACAAGTAACTCTTACAAGTTGGGGAAATGTGCCAAACCTCCCCTTTTTGCCCCCCTTCCCACCCTCAATATCGTATATCGGAAAGTAAGAGACCAGTATTTTGTTTTTTTTAAGGATTCGTATAGAGGACGGTTGGAAAATTTAAAAACAGTTTTCAAAAATGGCCCAATTCTCCCCCTTCTCCCCCTTTAGGCAGATCTCGGAAGTAAAGAGACCTGGACCATTTTTTTTTCCAGATTTATATAAAAGGGCAATGCGTGAGTCAATATCATTTTTCCAAACATCCCATACTCCCTACCCTTCACCTCTTCCCCCATCGTATCTTGGAAACAAGGACACGTAGCAGCTTTTTGATTTTTACTGTATTTTATTATTGAGGGGAGTTGAAATTTTTATAACCTCCCCAACCTCCCCTAAAATTGAAAGTGCTGAACAAATATTATAGTAAGCGTCAAAACCTGTACGGTGGTAGGTAGATCCACGACAGGGGCGAAGACAAGCAAACTTTAGGGTAATGTTTTTTTTGTAATGGGAAAAGGTCAGAGTTTTTAAATTGTTCAGAGTTTTAAGATTTTGGTGAATTCTTTGGTTCTACCAAAGTCAACGGACAGCCACCGTGTTTTTACAGACAGGTATCCTGGTTACTTTAGAAAAATTGTGACATTTTAGAAATTCAAGATGGCGGCCGTGCCATTTCCGGTTTTCGAAACCTTGTTCGAATACCACTCACTGACATCATTGACATCATATTTTGACAGATTCATAATCAAGTAACTCTCACGAGTAGGGAAAATGTGCAAAACCACTTTTTGCCCCTCTTCCCGCCCCTCCCTATCGTATCTCGGAATTTAAGAGACCCGTGACTGATTTGTATAGAAGAGGCTCGGGGAAGTATAAAACATTTTTCAATGTTACCCCTCTTGCCCCCCTTCTACCCCCCTTTAGGCGGATCTCGGAATATCAGAGAATTGGAACTTTTTTTTTCAGATACATATAAAGGAGCAATGCGTTAGAAAGAATCATTTTTCACAACACACCCCTCTTCCCCCCTTCATCCCTCCCACCCATCGTGTCTCAGAAACTAAGACATGTAGCGGTTTTGTTTTTATTCTTACCTAAAACTATTGAAGGGCGTTGAAATTTTTACACTCTCCCCTCCCGTCCCCAACCTCCCCTAAAATTTGAAGGGCTGTAACTTCATAACGGTTAGAGATAGCCATTAGGTGCTTGACCAAATATTATAGTAGGCCTCGAAACCTGTCCGGTGGTGGTATCGGTAAAGCGAAGGGAGGAGCGAGCGAGTGTAGCGAGCCGGCGACTCCCGTAGCGTAGGGATAAGGTCACGATAGATTTCTGGTGGTAGGTAGGTCCTGAGTGGAGCGATGGGGGGAGGTGGCGAGCGAAGCGAGCCGGTGACCTCCGTAGTCGTTATGCTACGGAGGTCGCCGGCTCGCTTCACTCGCCACCTGTTTTTTTCACGCGGCCTTTGGTTAAGTAGGAGCAGCGTAACTCAGAGATGACTATGTACTATCGGGGTCTTTTCCACCTGACCATTTTAAAATGTTTTCACTTAAATCATGCGGAGGCGCCGAGCCACGCCCCCTTAAAGTTTGGGCCTATTAGGAAAGCGTCAACTTTGGCGCGCAAAATAACAATAACTCTCGTTTGGCGTGCGTCGTCAATGCGCTCGGCCGATTCGGTATCTTTTTATTCATTTTTTCTACACAAAGTCAACGGGGCGGGGCTAAAGAGCGTTTTTATGTTGCGAGTGCAAGCAAAAATGAGCTTAGTGGTGGTCAGGCGGGAGTGTCCTCGATAGTACATACGGAAAAAATATTTTGAATTCTAATTTTAAATTTTGCGCCACGCCAAAACGCTCCGCAACTAACTATATAAGTACTACGCACGCATACGCATTCGTATTGATTCTGACCTAAAACTATTGATGGGCATTGACATTTTTAATACCCTACCCTCCCCTCCCCAACCTCCCCTAAAATTGAAAGGGCTGTTACTTTATTATGGCTAGACATAGACATTAGGTGTTGGAACAAATATAATAGCAGGCTTCGAAACCTGTCTGGTGGTGGCGGAGATAAGTTTACGATAGCTTTCCGGTGGTAGGTACAATAAGCAAACTTTAGGGTAATGTTTTTTTTAAATGGTAAAAAGGTCTAAGTTTTTAAATAAGGTTTTAGATTGTTTAAGGGGATCTTAAGAGTTCTTAGACTGCTTCATAATAATTCAGGGGTTCCTTAGGGCTTTAGGTTTAGGGTTTTTGTACAGCTGTAAAGGTAAAGGTTTTCAAAATGTTTAAAAAGTTCAATATTTTTTTTTTTAACTTAAAAAAAAACGGATTTTCCAATTCATTTAAGGATTACTATGGATTCTTAAAATTTTATAAGGGTAAGGCATACTTCTCAATTCTTCAATTAATCTTAATTCTCAATAACCGAATAGAATGATATATATGTTACGGCCAACGTGATTAACTGGGCATTATTAATAAGGACCGGCCATTATTAATAATGCCCAAGAGCGATGGGCAAAGTGATTAATTTATCACTAATAGACTATCTAATAATCTTTAACACTATTTTTTTAATAATGCCCGACGGCCTGTGGTCTATCTAATAAGTCAGTGTTTGAGATAGCATCATTGTTTTCTTTAATACTTGCCCTGCATAGGTCGGCCACCATGATTGGTCCGAATTAGTATTACAACTTTATGTCCCAGAAGTCCGAATTTGGGACATGAGGAGCGTAGGCCAAAGGCCGGCGGAGCTCCGACGACATGGCTGACGGGAGATAGGGCGGCAGCTTTTTTTTTTAGACCGCCCGATCCGACCATCTGTTTAGTGTAATTTCTATTTTTACATGATGACAGTGTTTGATAAGTAAAATTTTTATTAAAATAAAAGTAGGTAACAACTGATGTTATTACATTTTTGATTGTTTATTAAAACTATTGAGGGGCGTTGTAATTTGTATACCTTCCCCTCCCCATCCCAACCTCCTCTAAAATTGAAAGAGCTGTAACTTCGTAACGGTTAAGAGATAGCCATTAGGTGTTTGAACAAATATTATATTAGTCTTCGGTGACCCCCGTAGCATAGGGATAACGATATGGGGTCACGATAGCTTTCCGGTTGGAATTAGGTCCTGAGTGAAGCGAACCTGCGAGACCGAGTGGAGTAAAGCGAAACGTAGCGTCCGTAGTCCGTAGCGTAACGAAGGTTGTGGTTGAAGTGTTACTCGGGGCGACGACAAGCAAACTTTAGGGTAATCTTTTCTTTAATGGGAAAAGGTCTGAGTTTTTAAATAAGGTTTTAAATTGTATTAGATTGTATTTTTTTTACTTTAATTTCTTTATTTTATTGAATTAGTTTTTAGTAAAGCGAGGGGCGAACCCCGTAGCGTAGGGATAAGGTCACGATAGCTTTTCAGTAGTAGGTAGGTCCGTAGCGTATCGATGGTTGAGTGGGTGAAGCGTACCTCAAGGGGGCGACGACAAAAAGAGAGTCAGCAATAGGAAGGGGTCCGCAAAGGCCGATGCCTGCCGGGGTTGCGGGACTGTTCGAAAGAGATACCGTGGCCCCGAAACACACAGGGCGATGAAGGAGCATGGATGGGTTTTAGTCAGTAAAAATCTGACACTTCCTCCTGCTCCGCCCAGAGCGGGAGGAGTCATTTGATGATTTCCCATCAAAAAAAAAAGGGGGCGACGACACGCAAACTTTTGGGTAATGTTTTTTTAATGGGAAAAGTCTTGAGTTTTTAAATAAGGTTTTAGACTGTATAAATATTTTTCAAAATCTTTAAAATAAATTCTCATTTTTTTTACTTTAATTTCTTTTTTTTTTATTGAATTAGTTTTTAGAATTAGGGGTTCTTAAAGGTTTTCATATTGATTTAGAGGTTCCTTAGGGTTTTCGTACTGCTGTAAGGGTGCTCATAAAGGTTTAAAAAATATTCAAAAGTATTTTACAAAAATTTCTAAGGGCTCTAATGGATTTTCCAATTCATTGAGGAATCTTAAGGATTCTCAAAATTTTATAAGGGTAAGGAATACTTCTCAATAACACGAAACCGAACCGAATAGGATGATGTATATTTATGTTACGGGCAACGTGATTAACTGGGCATTATTAATAAGAACTGGCCATTATTAATAATGCCCGACGGCCCGCGGTCTATGTAATAAGTCAGTGTTTGAGATAGCATCGTCGGTCTAAATTTAAAAGTTTAAAAGTTGTTTGCTTTAATTAATACTTGTCCTTCATAGGTCGACCACCATGATTGGTCCGAATTAGTATTACAACTTTATGTCCCAGAAGTCCGAATTTGGGACATGAGGAGCGTAGGCCGAAGGCCGGCGGAGCTCCGACGACATGGCTGACGGGAGATAGGGCGGCAGCTTTTTTTTTTAGACCGCCCGATCCGACCATCTGTTTAGTGTAATTTCTATTTTTACATGATGAGTGTTTGATAAGTTATATTATGTATATCAAAATAAAAGTAGGTAACTACTGATGTTATTACATTTTTGACTGTTTATTTTTTAACTACTATGTTCAATAGTTTATTTTTTGTTAACTTTTCATGAACATTTTGTAAGTTTAATTTAATTTAATAAACAAAAAGATTACAATTCACCTATTTTATTACTTTGCCCATGATAGGGTGGGCATTATTCATAACGGCCGGGAAAAGTGATGTGAGTGCTGTTTTAATCACATTGCCCAATTAAGTCGGGCATTATGAATACAGACTGGCCATTATTAATAGTGCCCGGACTTATCAAATTGCCCGTAATATATATACAGCATAATCAAGTGGAAACCTTTCGGGTCCTTTTGGGCTTTGGTTGGCTTTCAACAGAGTTTGAAAAGTTTTTAGAGTAGACATTTATGATACATTTAGGGGTTTTTGAAGTGAAAAATCTACCAGCACAAGCACGCGAGGTGCTTGCACCTCGCGCAACACGCAAATACTAGTTATATTATATAAAACTACAAGACCACTCACTCACTCACTGACTCATTGACATGTCGTTTCTCGGAGTGGGTGAGAGATGGGTTAGGGGAATGTTTGGGAAAAATGTAGAGTACCATAGAGTGAGTAGAGGAAAATTATAGAGGAGATTCAAATTCAAGATGGCGGCCGAGTCCATTTCCGGTTTCGGTGGGGAAAAGACTTGGACGAGTTTCGACTCATAGGTCCTATTCAGAATCTAGGAAGATTAAAAAAAAAAGTAAAAAAAAAAAAAAAAACAAGATGGCGGCTGCGCTGGGACGTTTTGAAATCTTCGACTTTTTGCACTAAACTTTGATGAATTGTTTTGTTCAACCGATTTCAAAACTTGGCAACACCAAGTACACCAGTCGGTGGCTTATATCCTTTAGATTTCAGAAAAATTGTGACTTTTTAGAAAAACAAAATGGCGAACAGTATGGCGGCCATCTTGTAAATAGTTGGAATTTTCGAGTTTTTTCAAATCCATTTTTAGGGTAGTTGGCAACATCCGACGGGTTCGAGTTGTAGCGAGCGGTTGTGTGTTTTGTCAAGGAGTATTGCCTAGTTTGAAAATTTTCCCCATTTTTAGGGTATTTTGCCAGATTTTCCCCAAAAACATGAAAAGTAGAAATAAGGACATTTTGAATAGAGACTTTGACTAGCTGGCAACATTGGGGTCCCTCAAATGACATTTGACCATTTTGGTACGTTTTAGTTGGCAACCCCAAAAAATATTGAATATTTTAATTTTTGGGACTTTTTGACTTTGGCGAGTTCTTTTGTTCTACCAAACTCAAAAGTTGGCAACACCACGTAAACCGATCGGTAGCGTACATCCTTGACATTTCAGGAAAATTATGACTTTTCAGAAAAACAAGATGGCGGACGCTGTGGCGGCCATTTTGTAAAAACTTGAAATTTCGACTTTTTTCAAACCCATTTTTCGTGCAGTTGGCAACATCTGAAGGGTTCGAGCTGTATTGATCGGTTATGTGTTTTGTTGAGGAGTGTTGCCTGGTGCAAAAAATTTCCCCATTTCTAGGGTACTTTACCAGATTTTCCCCGAAAACGTGAAAAGTAGAAATAACGATATTTTGAATGGAGACTTTGACTAGCTGGCAACATTTGGGTGCCCCGAATGACATTTGACCATTTTCATCACTTTGAGCTGGCAACCCCGAGAGCCATTGGGGTTTGCATTTTCGGGTCAGACCCGAATTTGGCGAGTTCTTTTGTTCTATAAAACTCAAAAGTTGGCAACACTACGTTCACCGGTTGGTAGCCTATATTCTTGAGATTTCAGGAAAATTATGACTTTTCAGAAAAACAAGATGGCGGACAGTGGGGCGGCCATCTTGTAAAAATGACAAAAAATCCCAATTTTCGACACGATAAATGGGACAGTTGGCATCCCCCCACTGGATTGTGTTGTATGAACCGGTTGTGTGTATTGCCGAGGAGTGTTGCCTGGTGCAAAAATTCTCCCCACTTTTGGGGTAATTTTCCCAGATCTTCCCCAAAAACATGAAAAGTAGAAATGACGACATTTTAAATAGAGACTTTGACTAGCCGGCAACATTGGGGTCTCTCAAATGACATTTGACCATTTTTATTATTTTAAGCTGGCAACCCCGAGAGTCATTGGAGCTTGAATTTTCGGTTCAGACCCGACTTTGGCGAGTTCTTTTGTTTTACCAAACTCAAAAGTTGGCAACACCAAGTACACCGATCGGTAGCCTATATCCTGGAGATTTTGGGAAAATTATGACATTTCAGAAAAACAAGATGGTGGACAGTGTGGTGGCCATCTTGTAAAAATGACAAAAAATCCCAATTTTCGACATGAGTAATGGGACAGCCGGCATCCCCCCACTGGATTGTGTTGTATGAACCGGTTGTGTGTATTGCCAAGGAGTGTTGCCTGGTGCAAAAATTCTCCCCACTTTTGGGGTAATTTTCCCCGAAAACATGAAAACTAGAAATAACGACATTTTAAATAGAAATTTTGCATAACCACCAAGAATGGGGTGCCTGAAATGACTTTTAACCATTTTTATCACTCTCAGCTGGCAACCTCGAGAGCCATTGGCGCTTGAATCTTCGGGTCGGACCCGACTTTGGCGAGTTTTTTTGTTCTACCAAAGTCAACGTACAGCCATCGTGTTTTTACTGACAGGTAGCTTATATCCTGGTTACTTTAGAAAAATTGTGACATTTCAGAAATTCAATATGGCAGCCGTGCCACTTCCGGTTTCCTAAAACCTTGTCCGATTTGGGTCGTTCAAGCGGTTCATCCCACTGATGGGTATTAGTTTGTAACGGTTTTTTGGATTAGTAAACAAGAAATTTCCACGTGTGGGGTAAAAGTGCCAATTCCTACCATTTTTCCCCCCTTCTCCCCCCCTCCCAATCTCGTAACTCGGAAACTAAGAGACCCATGTTCTGTTTTTTTACGGATTCATATAGAGGAAACTAGGAAAAGTAAAACCATTCTTCAAAGTTGTCCCCCTTGACCCCCTTCTCTACCCCTGTAGGCGTATCTCGAAAAATAAGGGGCCATTTTATTTTATTTTTTCAGATTCATAAAAAGAGGCCCAGAATTAGTAAAAATAATTTTTCAATACTCCCCCCTTTCCCCCCCTTGAGCCCCTCTCTCCACCCCTTTTTATACAACTGAAAAAACTTTTGATTTTTACCTAAAACTATTGAGGGGCGTTGAAATTTGTATACCTTCCCCTCCCCACCCCAACCTCCCCTAAAATTGAAAGGGCTGTAACATCATAACGGTTAGAGATAGCAATTAGGTGTTTGAACAAATTATATAGTAGGCGTCGAAACTTGTCTGGACTCCGATGGTGGTACGGCAACGATAGCTTTCCGATGGTAGGTAGGTCCTGAATGGAGCAAACCTGCGAGATCGAGTGAAGCGAAGGGGGAGGTGGCGAGCGAAGCGAGCCGGCGACCTCCATTGCGTAACCAAGGTTGAGTAGGTGAAGCGTAACTCAGAGGTGACTATGTACATTCGGAAAAAATATTTTCTCAAAAAAAGAAAGGGCTGTAACTTCATAACGCTTAGAGATAGCCATTAGGTGTTTGAACAAATAGTATAGTAAGTGTCAAAATCTGTCTTGTGGTGGTAGGATAAGGTCAAGATAGCTTATAGGTCTGAGTTTTTAATGAAGGTTTTAGATTGGTTTAGCGGATCTTAAGGGTTCTTAGACTGCTACATACTGATTTAGGGGTTCCTAAAGACTTGGATGAATTTCGACTCATAGGTCCCATACAAACTTTTTGTACTAAACTTTGACGAATTATTTTGTTCTACCGATTTAAAACGTTAGCAACACCACTTACATCAGTCGTTGGCCTATAACCTTGAAATTTGGTTGAGGAGTGTTGCCTGGTGCAAAAATTCTCTTCACTTTTGGGGTAATTTTACCAGATTGTCCTCGAAAACGTGAAAAGTAGAAATGACGACATTTTAAATGGAAATTTTGGGTAACCACCAAGAATCGGGTGCCCAAAATGACTCATGACCATTTTCATCACTCACAGCTGGCAACCCCGAGAGCCATTTGGGCTCGAATTTTCGGGTCAGATCCGAGTTTGGCGAGTTCTTTTGTTCTACCAAACCCAAAAGTTGGCAACACCAAGTACACCGGTTGGTAGCCTATATCCTTGAGATTTCAGGAAAATTATGACTTTTCAGAAAAACAAGATGGCGGACAGTGGGGCGACCATCTTGTAAAAAAGACGAGAAATCCAAATTTTCAATACGATTATTGGAACAGCTGGCATCCCCCGACTGGATCGTGATCGTACTTGGTCAAGAAGTGTTGTCTGGTGCAAAATATCTCCCCACTTTTGGGGTAATTTTCCCCAAAAACATGAAAAGTAGAAATGACGACATTTTAAATGAAAATTTGACATAACCACCAAGAATGGGGTGCCCGAAATGACTTTTGACCATTTTCATCACTCTCAGCTGGCAACCCCGAGAGCCATTGGGGCTTGAATTTTCGGGTCATACCGGACTTTGGTGAATTCTTTTGTTCTACTAAAGTCAACGTACAGCCACCGTGTTTTACTGACAGGTAGCTTGTATCTTGGTTACCTTAGAAAAATTGTGACATTCAAGATGGCGGCAGTGCCATTTCCGGTTTCCGAAACCTTGCTCGATTACCACTCACTGACATAATTGTTCTCCCATATGGTGGAGGGGGAGGAGCATATATTTTGACAGATTCGTAAACAAGTAACTCTTACAAGTTGGGGAAATGTGCCAAACCTCCCCTTTTTGCCCCCCTTCCCACCCTCAATATTGTATATCGGAAAGTAAGAGACCAGTATTTTGTTTTTTTTAAGGATTCGTATAGAGGACGGTTGGAAAAGTTAAAAACAGTTTTCAAAAATGGCCCTCTTCTCCCCCTTCTCCCCCCTTTAGGCAGATCTCGGAAGTAAAGAGACCTGGACCATTTTTTTTTCCAGATTTATATAAAAGGGCAATGCGTGAGTCAATATCATTTTTCCAAACATCCCATTCTCCCTACCCTTCACCTCTTCCCCCATCGTATCTTGGAAACAAGGACACGTAGCAGCTTTTTGATTTTTACTGTATTTTATTATTGAGGGGAGTTGAAATTTGTATAACCACCCCCTCCTCCCCAACCTCCCCTAAAATTGAAAGTGCTGTAACTTCATAACGGTTAGGGATAGCCATTGGGTGTTTGAACAAATATTATAGTAGGCGTCAAAACCTGTACGGTGGTAGGTAGATCCACGACAGGCGCGAAGACAAGCAAACTTTAGGGTAATGTTTTTTTTGTAATGGGAAAAGGTCAGAGTTTTTAAATTGTTCAGAGTTTTAAGATTTTGGTGAATTCTTTGGTTCTACCAAAGTCAACGGACAGCCACCGTGTTTTTACAGACAGGTATCCTGGTTACTTTAGAAAAATTGTGACATTTTAGAAATTCAAGATGGCGGCCGTGCCATTTCCGGTTTTCGAAACCTTGTTCGAATACCACTCACTGACATCATTGACATCATATATTTTGACAGATTCATAATCAAGTAACTCTCACGAGTAGGGAAAATGTGCAAAACCACTTTTTGCCCCCCTTCCCGCCCCTCCCTATCGTATCTCGGAATTTAAGAGACCCGTGACTGATTTGTATAGAGGAGG
This sequence comes from Xestia xanthographa, assembly GCA_905147715.2. Taxonomy (NCBI): domain Eukaryota; kingdom Metazoa; phylum Arthropoda; class Insecta; order Lepidoptera; family Noctuidae; genus Xestia; species Xestia xanthographa. Next base: position 11,144,113 of record LR990657.1, on the reverse strand, counting down.
CTCGGGGAAGTATAAAACATTTTTCAATGTTACCCCTCTTGCCCCCCTTCTACCCCCCTTTAGGCGGATCTCGGAATTTCAGAGAATTGGAACTTTTTTTTTCAGATACATATAAAGGAGCAATGCGCCCCCTTCATCCCTCCCACCCATCGTGTCTCAGAAACTAAGACATGTAGCGGTTTTGTTTTTATTCTTACCTAAAAATATTGAAGGGCGTTGAAATTTTTACACTCTCCCCTCCCGTCCCCAACCTCCCCTAAAATTTGAAGGGCTGTAACTTCATAACGGTTAGAGATAGGCATTAGGTGCTTGACCAAATATTATAGTAGGCGTCGAAACCTGTCCGGTGGTTGTACCGGTAAAGCGAAGGGAGGAGCGAGCGAGTGTAGCGAGCCGGCTGAGTGGAGCGATGGGGGGAGGTGGCGAGCGAAGCGAGCCGGTGACCTCCGTAGTCGTTATGCTACGGAGGTCGCCGGCTCGCTTCACTCGCCACCTGTTTTTTTCACGCGGCCTTTGGTTAAGTAGGAGCAGCGTAACTCAGAGATGACTATGTACTATCGGGGTCTTTTCCGCCTGACCATTTTAAAATGTTTTCACTTAAATCATGCGGAGGCGCCGAGCCACGCCCCCTTAAAGTTTGGGCCTATTAGGAAAGCGTCAACTTTGGCGCGCAAAATAACAATAACTCTCGTTTGGCGTGCGTCTTCAATGCGCTCGGCCGATTCGGTATCTTTTCATTCATTTTATCTACACAAAGTCAACGGGGCGGGGCTAAAGAGCGTTTTTATGTTGCGAGTGCAAGCAAAAATGAGCTTAGTGGTGGTCAGGCGGGAGTGTCCTCGATATATATATACGGAAAAAATATTTTGAATTCTAATTTTAAATTTTGCGCCACGCCAAAACGCTCCGCAACTAACTATATAAGTACTACGCACGCATACGCATTCGTATTGATTCTGACCTAAAACTATTCATGGGCATTGAAATTTTTAATACCCTACCCTCCCCTCCCCAACCTCCCCTAAAATTTAAAGGGCTGTTACTTTATTATGGCTAGACATAGACATTAGGTGTTGGAACAAATATAATAGCAGGCGTCGAAACCTGTCTGGTGGTGGCGGAGATAAGTTTACGATAGCTTTCCGGTGGTAGGTACAATAAGCAAACTTTAGGGTAATGTTTTTTTTAAATGGTAAAAAGGTCTAAGTTTTTAAATAAGGTTTTAGATTGTTTAAGGGGATCTTAAGAGTTCTTAGACTGCTTCATAATAATTCAGGGGTTCCTTAGGGCTTTAGGTTTAGGGTTTTTGTACAGCTGTAAAGGTAAAGGTTTTCAAAATGTTTAAAAAGTTCAATTTTTTTTTTTTTAACTTTAAAAAAAAAACGGATTTTCCAATTCATTTAAGGATTACTATGGATTCTTAAAATTTTATAAGGGTAAGGAATACTTCTCAATTATTATTCTTCAATTAATCTTAATTCTCAATAACCGAATAGAATGATATATGTTACGGCCAACGTGATTAACTGGGCATTATTAATAAGGACCGGCCATTATTAATAATGCCCAAGAGCGATGGGCAAAGTGATTAATTTATCACTAATAGACTATCTAATAATCTTTAACACTATTTTTTTAATAATGCCCGACGGCCTGTGGTCTATCTAATAAGTCAGTGTTTGAGATAGCATCACTGTTTTCTTTAATACTTGCCCTGCATAGGTCGGCCACCATGATTGGTCCGAATTAGTATTACAACTTTATGTCGCAGAAGTCCGAATTTGGGACATGAGGAGCGTAGGCCGAAGGCCGGCGGAGCTCCGACGACATGGCTGACGGGAGATAGGGCGGCAGCTTTTTTTTTAGACCGCCCGATCCGACCATCTGTTTAGTGTAATTTCTATTTTTACATGATGACAGTGTTTGATAAGTAATATTTTTATCACAATAAAAGTAGGTAACTACTGATGTTATTACATTTTTGACTGTTTATTAAAACTATTGAGGGGCGTTGAAATTTGTATACCTTCCCCTCCCCACCCCAACCTCTAAAATTTAAAGAGCTGTAACTTCATAACGGTTAGCAATTAGGTGTTTGAACAAATTATGTAGTAGGCGTCGAAACTTGTCCGGTCTCCGGTGGTGGTACGGTAACGATAGCTTTCCGATGGTAGGTAGGTCCTGAATGGAGCGAACCTGCGAGACCGAGTAGAGCGAAGGGGGAGGTGGCGAGCGAAGCGAGCCGGCGACCTCCGTTGCGTAGGTAACCAAGGTTGAGTGGGTGAAGCGTAACTCAGAGGTGACTATGTACATTCGGAAAAAATATTTTCTCAAAAAAAGAAAGGGTGTAACTTCATAACGGTTACAGATAGCCATTAAGTAATTGAACAAATATTATAGCAAGTGTCAAAACCTGTCCGGTGGTGGTAGGGATAAGGTCAAGATAGCTTATAGGTCTGAGTTTTTAATGAAGGTTTTAGATTGTTTTAGCTTATTTTTAGGATCTTAAGGGTTCTTAGACTGCTTCATACTGATTTAGAGGTTCCTAGAGGTATTTTTACTGCTGTAAGTGCCGCTCATAATGATTTTCAAAATGGGAAACTTGATTTTATTCAAAAATTAGAATATGGGTATCGTTTTAGAGTGATTTGGAGGTGCTGATTTAGAATAAATAGGAGTTTAATAAATAATCAAGTGGAAATTTGCCATTTCACTAGACTTTGAAAAGTGAAAGACTCTTTTTGGGTTCTAATTGACATTTTTACTACATTTAGGAGTTTTTAAAGTGAAAAATCTACCAGCACAAGCACGCGAGGTCAAGCGATGCAAGCCATGGTCCGGAGCGAGACGGAATGGGACGCCGTCACTTGCTTCTGCGAAGCAGTAATGCTAGAGAAGGAGGTGGCGGAACGTGAGACGGAAAGAACCTCTCAACGTCCCGGCCGCCGCGGGAGACGCCCTGGGCGTCGGGGGCCACCACCACATGGCCCCCGGCCACCGATGCCGCGGGCCTGTGGACGGTGGGCTATGGGCTAGCTCGCCGTCCGTTCGTCTCATGACGACAGGCCGTGTCGACGGTGCGTTCGTGTTCCACGCGCGCCTCAAAGCGAGTCAGCAAAAAGGAAGGGGTCCGTAAGGACCGATGCCTGCCGGGGTTGCGGGACTGTTCGAAAGAGATACCGTGGCCCCGGAACACAAAGGGCGATGAAGGAACATGGATGGTTTTTAGTCAGTAAAAGTCTGACACTCCCTCCTGCACCGCCCAGAGCGGGAGGAGTTATTTGATGATTTCCCATCCGAAAAAAAAAAAAAAGGGGGCGACGACAAACAGAGAGTCAGCAATAGGGGTCCCCTATTGCTGACTCTCTGTTTGTCGTAGCGTAACGATGGTTGAGTGGGTGAAGCGTAACTCAAGGGGGTGACGACAAACAGAGAGTCAGCAATAGGAAGGGGTCCGCAAGGGCCGATGCCTGCCGGGGTTGCGGGACTGTTCGAAAGAACAACCGTGGCCCCGGAACACAAAGGGCGATGAAGGAACATGGATGGGTTTTAGTCAGTAAAAGTCTGATACTTCCTCGTGCTCCGCCCAGAGCGGGAGGAGTCATTTTGATGAATTCCCAACCGAAAAAAAAAAAAAATGTCTCCTACATTTTGATGATTTCCTAACCGAAAAAAAAAAATAGGGGCGACGACAAGCAAACTTTTGGGTATTGTTTATTTATTGGGAAAAAGTCTGAGTTTTTAAATAAGGTTTTAGACTATATTAATGTTTTTTAAGGGGTTTCAAAATCTTTAAAATAAATTCCCTTTTTTTTTACTTTAATTTCTTTTTTTTTACTGAATTAGTTTTTAGAATGAGGAGTTCTTAAAGGTTTTCATATTGATTTAGGGGTTCCTTAGGGTTTTCGTACTGATGTAAGGTTGCTCTTAAAGGTTTTAAAAATATTCAGAAGTATTTTACAAAATCTTCTAAAGGCTCTAATGGATTTTCCAATTCATTAAGGATTTTGAAGGATTCTCAAAATTTTATAAGGGTAAGGAATACTTCTCAATAACACGAAACCGAACCGAACCGAATAGAACGATATATAATTATGTTACAAGCAACGTGATTAACTGGGCATTATTAATAAGGACCGGCCATTATTAATAATGCCCAAGAGCAATGGGCAAAGTGATTAATTTATCACTTTGACTGGCCATTATTGCCCGACGGCCCGTGGTCTATGTAATAAGTCAGTGATTGAGATAGCATCATCGGTCTAAATTTTAAAGTTTAGAAGTTGTTTTCTTTAATACTTGCCCTGCGTATGTCGACCACCATGATTGGTCCGAAGTAGTATTACAACTTTATGTCCCAGAAGTCCGAATTTGGGACATGAGGAGCGTAGGCCGAAGGCCGGCGGAGCTCCGACGACATGGCTGACGGGAGATAGGGCGGCAGCTTTTTTTTTTTAGACCGCCCGATCCGACTATCTGTTTAGTGTAATTTCTTTTTTTACATGATGACAAAGTGTTTGATAAGTAATATTTTTATCACCCCGAAAACTCGAAAATTACAAATAAAGAAATTTTAAATGAAAATTTTGCATTACCACCAAGAATGGGGTGCTCCAAATGATATTTGACCATTTTCATCACTTTCAGCTAGCAACCCCGAGAGCCATGGGGGCTTGAATTTTCGGGTCAAACCCGACTTTGGCGAATTCTTTTGATCTACCAAAGTCAACGGACAGCCACCGTTTCTTTAGGTACTGACAGGTAACTTGTATCCTGTTTATTTTAGGAAAATTATGACATTTCAGAAATTCAAGATGGCGGCCGTGCCATTTCCGGTTTATTACCACTCACTCACTGACGTAATTGTTCTCCCAGATGGTGGAAGGGGAGGGGGTTATATTTTGGCAGATTCGTAAACAAGGAACTCTCACGAGTAGGGAAAATGTCTCAAACCACCCCTTTTTGTCCCTGTTCCCACTGCTCCCTATCGTATCTCGGAAACAAAGAGGCTTGGAACATTTTCTTTTTTAGATTCATATTAAGGGGCCCAGAGTTGGTCAAAATCAATTTTCATAACTCCCCCCTCTCCCCCACTTCACCCCTCCCCCGCATCATATCTCGGAAACCAGGAAACGTAGCGTTTTTTTTATTCTTACCTAAAACTAATGGGGGGCGTTGAAATATATGTATACCCTCCCCTCCCCAAACTCCCCTAAAATTTGAAGGGCTGTAACTTCATAACGGTTAGAGATAGCCATTAGGTGCTTGAACAAATATTATAGTAGGCGTCGAAACCTCTCCGGTGGTGGTAGTGGTACCGGTAAAGCGAAGGGAGGAGCGAGCGAGTGTAGCGAGCCGGCGACCCCCGTAGCGTAGGGATAAGGTCACGATAGCTTTCCGGTGGTAGGTAGGTCCTGAGTGGAGCGAAGGGGGGAGGTGGCGAGCGAAGCGAGCCGGCGACCTTCGTAGTCGTTATGCTAAGGAGGTCGCTGGCTCGCCTCACTCGCCACCTGTTTTTTCCACGCGGCCTTTGGTTAAGTGGAAGAACCGTAACTCAGAGATGACTATGTACATACGGAAAAAATATTTTGAATTCTAATTTTAAATTTCGTGCCATGCCAAAACGCTCCGCAACTAACTATTATAAGTACTACGCACGCATACGCATTCGTATTGATTCTGACCTAAAACTATTGATGGGCACTGAAATTTTGAATACCCTACCCTCCCCACCCCAACCTCCCCAAAGGGCTGTAACTTTATTATGGTTAGACATAGACATTAGGTGTATGAACAAATATAATAGCAGGCGTCGAAACCTGTCTGGTGGTGGCAGAGATAAGTTCACGATAGCTTTACGGTGGTAGATACAATAAGCAAACTTTAGGTTATGTTTTTTTTAATGGGAAAATGTCTAAGTTTTTAATTAAGGTGTTAGATTGTTTAAGGGGATCTTAAGAGTTCTTAGACTGCTTCATAATAATTTAGGGGTTGCTTAGGGCTTTAGGTTTAGGGTTTTTGTACAGCTGTAAAGGTAAAGGTTTTCATAATGTTTAAAAAGTTCAATTTTTTTTTTAAAGCTTTAACGGAGTTAGCTAATGGATTTTCCAATTCATTTACGGATTACTATGGATTCTCAAAATTTTATAAGGGTAAGGAATACTTCTCAATAACACGAAACCGAACCGAACCGAATAGAATGATATGTATGTTACGGGCAACGTGATTAACTGGGCATTATTAATAAGGACCGGCCATTATTAATAATGCCCGACGGCCCGTGGTCTATGTTATAAGTCAGTGTTTGAGATAGCATCATTGTTTTCTTAAATACTTGCCCTGCATAGGTCGACCACCAAGATTGGTTCGAATTAGTATTACAACTTTATGTCCCAGAAGTCCGAATTTCGGACATGAGGAGCGTAGGCCGAAGGCCGGCGGAGCTCCGACGACATGGCTTACGGGAGATAGGGCGGCAGCTTTTTTTTTTAGACCGCCCGATCCGACCATCTGTTTAGTGTAATTTCTATTTTTACATGATGACAGTGTTTGATAAGTAATATTTTTATCAAAATAAAAGTAGGTAACTACTGATGTTATTACATTTTTGATTGTTTATTAAAACTATTGAGGGGCGTTGAAATTTGTATACCTTCTCCTCCCCACCCCAACCTCCCCTAAAATTGAAAGAGCTGTAACTTCGTAACGGTTAGAGATAGCCATTAGGTGTTTGAACAAATATTATAGTAGGCTTCGGTGACCGCCGTAGCATAAGGATAACGATACGGGGGTCACGATAGCTTTCCGGTTGGAGTTAGGTCCTGAGTGAAGCGAACCTGCGAGACCGAGTGCAGTAAAGCGAAACGTAGCGTCCGTAGTCCGTAGCGTAACGAAGGTTGTGGTTGAAGTGTTACTCGGGGCGACGACAAGCAAACTTTAGGGTAATATTTTTTTTAATGGGAAAAGGTCTGAGTTTTTAAATAAGGTTTTAAATTGTATTAGATTGTATTTTTTTTTACTTTAATTTCTTTATTTTTTTGAATTAGTTTTTAGTAAAGCGAAGGGCGAACCCCGTAGCGTAGGGATAAGGTCACGATAGCTTTCCAGTGGTAGGTAGGTCCGTAGCGTAACGATGGTTGAGTGGGTGAAGCGTACCTCAAGGGGGCGACGACAAAAAGAGAGTCAGCAATAGGAAGGGGTCCGCAAGGGCCGATGCCTGCTGGGGTTGCGGGACTGTTCGAAAGAGATACCGTGGCCCCGAAACACACAGGGCGATGAAGGAGCATGCATGGGTTTTAGTCAGTAAAAATCTGACACTTCCTCCTGCTCCGCCCAGAGCGGGAGGAGTCATTCGATGATTTCCCATCAAAAAAAAAAGGGGGCGACGACACGCAAACTTTTGGGTAATGTTTTTTTAATGGGAAAAAGTCTTGAGTTTTTAAATAAGGTTTTAGACTGTATTAATGTTTTTCAAAATCTTTAAAATAAATTCTCATTTTTTTTACTTTAATTTCTTTTTTTTTATTGAATTAGTTTTTAGAATGAGGGGTTCTTAATGGTTTTCATATTGATTTAGAGGTTCCTTAGGGTTTTCGTACTGCTGTAAGTGTGCTCATAAAGGTTTAAAAAATATTCAAAAGTATTTTACAAAATTTTCTAAGGGCTCTAATCAATGATATTATATAGGAAAAAGAGGTAGATATCGCACTAGCACGCACAAATTGTTGAGGACAAAGTGATACAATTGTTGCACTTTGATAGCTAGCTATCTCTTTCTATCTTATACGTTCCGTATTATCTATCGCTGTCGTAGTTTTAAATTACTCGCAACGATATCTGAACGCCATTCAGTATGAACATGGCGTTAGATATCGCACTAGCACGCACAAATTGTTGAGGACAAAGTGGTACAATTGTTGCACTTTGATAGCTAGCTATCTCTTTCTATATTATACGTTCCGTATTATCTATCGCTGTCGTAGTTTTAAATTACTCGCAACGATATCTGAACGCCCTTCAGTATGAACATGGCGTAACTTCTTTATAATATCATTGGCTCTAATGGATTTTCCAATTCATTGAGGATTCTTAAGGATTCTCAAAATTTTATAAGGGTAAGGAATACTTCTCAATAACACGAAACCGAACCGAATAGAATGATGTATATTTATGTTACGGGCAACATGATTAACTGGGCATTATTAATAAGAACAGGCCATTATTAATAATGCCCGACGGCCCGCGGTCTATGTAATAAGTCAGTGTTTGAGATAGCATCATCGGTCTAAATTTTAAAGTTTAAAAGTTGTTTGCTTTAATACTTGTCCTTCATAGGTCGACCACCATGATTGGTCCGAATTAGTATTACAACTTTATGTCCCAGAAGTCCGAATTTGGGACATGAGGAGCGTAGGCCGAAGGCCGGCGGAGCTCCGACGACATGGCTGACGGGAGATAGGGCGGCAGCTTTTTTTTTTAGACCGCCCGATCCGACCATCTGCTTAGTGTAATTTCTATTTTTACATGATGACATAATGTTTGATAAGTAATATTTTTATCAAAATAAAAGGAGATAACTAATGATTTTATTACATTTTTAACTGTTACATTTTTAACTTTTCAATAGTTAATTTTTTGTTAACTTTTCATGAAAATGTTTTAAGTTTAATTTCATTTAATAAACAAAAACACTACAGTTCACCTTTTTTATTACTTTGCCCAAGATAGGGTGGGCATTATTCATAATAAATAAAGAGGAGGTCCTCAATTCGACTGTTTTTTTTTTTTTGTGTTTGTTACCTCAGAACTTTCGACTTGGTGAACCGATTTTGATGATTCTTTTTTTATTTGAAAGCTGGTGCTTCCCGTGTGGTCCCATTTAAATTTTGTGAACATCCGATGCTGGTCTTCGGAGATATACAATGGAACTCTTCAAAAATAGACGGCAAAAGTGCCGTGAATGTTGTTTGTTGTGTTGTTGTGTTTGTGATGTTTATTGTTTATACAACATCATGACGTAACATCACGCCTGTATGCTCTGAGGGGGTAGGTAGATGTGTACAATACACCCAGATTTAAACAGTTAGGTATGTTAACTTGGTGCAATAGTGTTCCGCGTGCGCCTCAAATGACGTAACATCACGCCTGTATGCTCTGAGGGTATACGCAGATGTGTACGATACACCCAGATCTCGACAGTTCGTTCGTGTTCCGCGCGCGCCTTAAAAAGATGTCAGCAAAAGGGACTGTTCTAAAGAGATAGTGCGACCCTGGAACACAAAGGGACTAAGAAGGAACATGGATGGGTTTTAGTCAGTAAAAGTCTGACACTCCCTTCCGCTCCGCCCAGAGCGGGAGGGGTAATTTGATGATTTCCAACCCGAAAAAAAAGGTACCTATGTTAAGTTGCATATATATTGGGGATACGCCTATTCATCATTAGCCTATTAATGTTCCCACTGCTGGGACACAGGCCTCCTCTCTATAAGCGAGAATGGGCTATAATCCAGCACGCGGGCCCACGGATTGGTAGATGTCACATGTCTTCGAATTTTTTGGTTCTAGGACATGCCGGTTTCCTCACGATGTTTTCCTTCACCGTTTTGAGAGCAGTGGTGATGAAATAAATTACACAAAGTAATACGCCTGCCTGGGTTCGAGCCCACGACTTGCTGTTCGTAAGTCGGGGCCGCCACCACTGGGCCACCGCTGCTCACGCCTATTACCAGTTAAATAAATTCATAGCAAATATTTGTTCGGGAACAACTAAAAATGGTAAAATAAAAAACTTTTTTGCAAAAAATAAAACCGACTTCAAAAAACACAAAAAAGTGAAAAATAACTTTAGCTTCAGAAGTTGGTGACAAAAAAATATCAATCAAACAAAAGTCACCGACTTCTAAAGCTAAAGTTATTTTTCACTTTTTTGTGTTTTTTGGAGTCGGTTTTATTTTTTGTTACATGATGACATAGTGTTTGATAAGTAATATTTTTATCAAAATAAAAGGAGGTAACTACTGATGTTATTACATTTTTGACTATTTATTTTTTAACTACTATGTTCAATAGTTTATTTTTTTTAACTTTTCATGAAAATTTTATAAGTTTAATAAACAAAAAGACTACAATTCACCTATTTTATTACTTTGCCCAAGATAGGGTGGGCATTATTCATAATGGCCGGGAAAAGTGATTAATCATGCTGTTTTAATCACATTGCCCAATTGAGTCGGGCATTATGAATACAGACCGGCCATTATTAATAGTGCCCGGACTTACCAAATTGAACGTGACATATATACAGCTTAATCAAGTGGAAACCTTTCGGGTTCCTTTGGGCTTTATTTTACATTTCACTAGACTTTGAAAAGTGAAAGACCCTTTTAGGGTTATGTTTGAGATTTTTACGACATTTAGGGGTTTATAAGTGAAACATCTACAAGGACAAGCACGCGAGGTGCTTGCACCTCGCGCAACACGCAAATACTAGTTATACTATATAAAGCTCGATTACCACTCACTGACTGACTGACTGACTCACTGACATAATTGTTCTCCCAGATGGTGGATGGGGAGGTGGGTATATTTTGACAGATTCGTAAACAACTAACTCCCGCGAGTATGGGAAAAGTGCCAAACCTCCCCTTTTCGCCCCCCTTCCTCCCCCTCCCTATCGTATCTCGGAAACAAAGAGACTTGGAACTTTTTTTTTTCATATTCGTATAGAGGAGGCTTGGAAAAGTAAAAACCAGTTTTCTAAGTTGACCCCTTTTTCCCCATTCTCCCCCCTTTAGGCGGATCGCGGAATTTAAGAGACTTGGAACATTTTTTTTTTCAGATTCATATAAAGGGGCAATGCGTAAGTCAAAATATTTTTTCCAAAAATCCCCACTCTCCCCCACTTCATCTCCCCCCCCCCTTTTCACCACTTTTTTTACTACTGAAAAACTTTTTGATTCTTACCTAAAACTATTGAGGGACGTTGAAATTTGTATACCCTCCCCTCCCCAACCTCCCCTAAAATTGAAAGGGCTGTAACTTCGTAACGGTTAGAGATAGCCATTGGGTGCTTGAGCAAATATTATAGTAGGCGTCGAAACCTGTCCGGTGGTGGTAGGTTCTGAGTGGAGCGAACCTGCGAGACCGAGTGGAGCGAAGGGGGGAGGTGGCGAGCGAAGCGAGCCGGCGACCTCCTTAGCGTAACGAAGGTTGAGTGGGTGAAGCGTAACTCAGGGGCGACGACAAGCAACTTTAGGGTTATGTTTTTTATAATGGGTTTTTAGAATGTTTAAGGGGTTCTTAAGGGTTTTCATATTGATATAGGGGTAGCTGTAACGGATTATCCAATTATTTTAAGGATTCCTATGGATTCTCAAAATTTTATGATGGTAAGGAATACTTCTCAAGAACACGACAACACGCGAGCTGCGCGCAGCTCGCGCACCCACGCAAATACTAGTTATACTATATAAAGCTCGATTACCACTCACTGACTGACTCACTGACAGAATTGTTCTCCCAGATGGTGGATGGGGAGGTGGGTATATTTTGACAGATTCGTAAACAAGTAACTCCCGCGAGTGTGGGAAAAGTGCCAAACCTCCCCTTTTCGTCCCCCTTCCTCCCCCTCCCTATCGTATCTCGGAAATCAAGAGACTTGGAACATTTTTTTTTCAGATTCGTATAGAGGAGGCTCGGGAAAGTAAAAACCAGTTTTCGAAATTGACCCTTTTTCCCCCCTTCTCCCCCCTTTAGGCGGATCTCGGAAGTTGAGAGACTTGGAACATTTTTTTTTTCAGATTCGTAAGAAGGGGCCTAGAGTTAGTCAAGACCATTTTTCAAAACTCCCCATTTTCCCCCCCTTCACCCCTCCCCTCATCGTATCTCGGAAACTAGGACACGTAGCGGCTTTTTGATTTTTGCTATAAATTATTATTGAGGGGCGTTTAAATTTGTAAACGGAGGGTATCCTCCTCTCCCCAACCTCCCCTAAAATTGAAAGGGCTGTAACTTCGTAACAGTTAGAGATAGCCATTGGGTGCTTGAACAAATATTATAGTAGGCGTTGAAACCTGTCCGGTGGTGGTAGGTTCTGAGTGGAGCGAACCTGCGAGACCGAGTGGAGCGGAGGGGGGAGGTGGCGAGCGAAGCGAGCCGGCGACCTCCATAGCGTAACGAAGGTTGAGTGGGTGAAGCGTAACTCAGCTTTTAACGATTCTAATGAATTCTTATTTTTATTTTTTTATTGATTTAGATTTTAGAATGTTTTAGGGGTTCTTAAGGGTTTTCATACTGATTTAGGGGTAGTTGTAACGGATTTTCCAATTCGTTTAAGGATTCTTACGGATTCTCAAAATTTTATAAGGGTAAGAAATACTCAAGAACACGACGACACGCGAGCTGCGCGCAGCTCGCGCACCCACGCAAATACTAGTTATACTATATAAAGCTCGATTACCACTCACTGACTGACATAATTGTTCTCCCTGATGGTGGATGGGGAGGTGGGTATATTTTGACAGATTCGTAAACAAGTGACTCTCGCGAGTATGGGAAAAGTGCCAAACCTCCCCTTTTCGCCCCCCTTCTCACCCCGCCCCTATCGTATCTCGGAAACCAAGCGATTTGGAACGTTTTTTTTTTCAGATTCGTATAGAGGAGGCTCGGGAAAGTAAAAACCAGTATTCAAAATTGCCCCCCTTGCCCCCCTTTTTACCCCCTTTAGGCGGATCTCGGAAATTGAAAGACTTGGAACATTTTTTTTTTCAGATTCGTATAGAGGAGGCTCGGGAAAGTAAAAACCAGTTTTCAAAGTTGCCCCCTTGCCCCCCTTTTCACCCCCTTAAGGCGGATCTCGGAAGTTAAGAGACTTGGAACATTTTTTTTTTCAGATTCGTATAGAGGAAGCTCGGGAAAGTAAAAACAAGTTTTCAAAATTGCCCCCCTTGCCCCCCTTTTCACCCCCTTAAGGCGGATCTCGGAAGTTAAGAGACTTGGGACATTTTTTTTTTCAGATTCGTATAGAGGAAGCTTGGGAAAGTAAAAACAAGTTTTCAAAATTGCCCCCCTTGCCCCCCTTTTCACCCCCTTAAGGCGGATATCGGAATTTAAGAGACTTGGAACTTTTTTTTATTCAGATTCGTATAGAGGAGGCTCGGAAAAGTAAAAACCAGTTTTCAAAAGTTGATCCACTTATCCCCCTTCTCCCCCCTTTAGGCGGATTTCGGAAGTTAAGAGACTTGGAACATTTTTTTTTTCAGATTCGTATAGAGGAAGCTCGGGAAAGTAAAAACAAGTTTTCAAAATTGCCCCCCTTGCCCCCCTTTTCACCCCCTTAAGGCGGATCTCGGAAGTTAAGAGACTTGGAACATTTTTTTTTTCAGATTCGTATAGAGGAAGCTCGGGAAAGTAAAAACAAGTTTTCAAAATTGCCCCCCTTGCCCCCCTTTTCACCCCCTTAAGGCGGATATCGGAATTTAAGAGACTTGGAACTTTTTTTTATTCAGATTCGTATAGAGGAGGCTCGGAAAAGTAAAAACCAGTTTTCAAAAGTTGATCCACTTATCCCCCTTCTCCCCCCTTTAGGCGGATTTCGGAAGTTGAGAGACTTGGAACATTTTTTTTTTCAGATTCGTAAGAAGGGGCCTAGAGTTAGTCAAAATCATTTTTCAAAACTCCCCACTCTCCCCCCCTTCACCCCTCCCCCCATCGTATCTCGGAGACTAGGACACGTAGCGGCATTTTGATTTTTACTATAAATTATTATTGAGGAGCGTTTAAATTTGTATACGGAGGGTATCCTCTCCTCCCCAACCTCCCCTAAAAATAAAAGGGCTATAACTTCGTAACGGTCAGAGATAGCCATTATGTGTTTGAACAAATATTATAGTAGGCGTCGAAACCTGTCTGGTGGCAGGTAGGTTCTGAGTGGAGCGAACCTGCGAGACCGAGTGGAGAGAAGGGGGGAGGTGGCGAGCGAAGCGAGCCGGCGACCTCCGCAGCGCAACGAAGGTCGAGTGGGTGAAGCGTAACTCAGGGGCGACGATCGCGACGACAAGCAACTTTAGGGTTATGTTTTTTTTAATGGATCTCAGTTTTTAAGTAAGGTTTTTTACTTTTATATTATTATTTTTTTTTTTTAATTAATTTTATAATGTTTTAGGGGTTCCTAAGGGTTTTCATAGTGATTTAGGGGTAGTTGTAACGGATTTTCCAATTATTTTAAGGATTCCTATGGATTCTCAAAATTTTATGATGGTAAGGAATACTTCTCAAGAACAAGACAACACGCGAGCTGCGCGCAGCTCGCGCACCCACGCAAATACTAGTTAAACTATATAAAGCTCGATTACCACTGACTGACTGACTGACATAATTGTTCTCCCAGATGGTGGATGGGGAGGTGGGTATATTTTGACAGATTCGTAAACAAGTGACTCTCGCGAGTATGGGAAAAGTGCCAAACCTCCCTTTTTCGCCCCCCTTCTCACCCCCCCCTATCGTATCTCGGAAACCAAGGGATTTGGAACGTTTTTGTTTTCAGATTCGTATAGAGGAGGCTCGGGAAAGTAAAAACCAGTTTTCAAAATTGCCCCCCTTGCCCCCCTTTTCACCCCTTTTAGGCGGATCTCAGAGGTTATGAGACTTGGAATATTTTTTTTTTCAGATTCGTATAAAAGGGCAACGCGTTAGTCAAAACCATTTTTCAAAACTCCCCACTCTCCCCCCCTTCACCCCTCCCCCCATCGTATCTCGGATACTAGGACACGTAGCGGCTTTTTGATTTTTACTATAAACTAGCTGACCCGCGCAACTTCGTCTGCGTCACATGAGAGAGAGAGGGTTAGAGAGAGTGGAGTCAACCTTGAAAGATAGACATAATGCTATCGTGGTTTTTTTAGAACGCTTTAAAACGAACAATTCCCTAATACATGATTGTTGCGCAACTTTAACCGTTTATGCAGCGCCCGCAAAGGAAGCTCTCGAAAGAAATAAATTTTCCTTGTTTTTGCAACATTTATCATTGATGCTCCGCTCCTTTTAATTATAGCGTGATGTTAGATAACCTATAGCCATCCTCGATAACTATTCAACACTAAAAGTTTTCCTGTAATTAGCGCGTTCAACCAACCAAAATCTCTTTAGCTTTATAATATTAGTAGATATATACCTACGTAGATCCAAGTGGGTAACAATTTAATTTCTTCGATATATTTGCATTAATCGCTAAAATAATCTACTTATGTTTTTCCAAAAAAGGGCTTACCTCGACTGCCTTTTTTTTTTCGGATGGGAAATCATCAAATGACTTCTCCCGCTCTGGGCGGACCAGGAGGCAGTGTCATACTTTTACTGACTAAACCCATCCATGTTCCTTCATCGCCCTTTGTGTTCCGGGGCCACGGTATCTCTTTAGAACAGTCCCGCAACCCCGGCAGGCATCGGCCCTTGCGGACCCCTTCCTATTGCTGACTCTCTTTGAGGCGCGCGTCGAACACGAACGTGCCGTCGACACGGCCTGTCGTCATGAGACAGACGGACGGCGAGCTAGCCCATAGCCCACCGTCCACAGGCCCGCGCGTACGGTGGCCGGGGGCCACGTGGTGGCCCCGGACGCCCGGGGCGTCTCCCGCGGCGGCCGATACGTTTAGAGGTTCTCTCCCTCTCACGTTCCGCCACCTCCTTCATACTTAGACACTCGATGACAGTCATACTCCAGCTAGGTCGAAAGTTCTCATCAAAGGTGCAAGAAATTAGCCCAAACACGATTTTTCAATTATAAATGGGACCAACTTTGAGATGTACCTACGCTTTTTACAAACAAAAGGACCATGTACGGACTTCTCTGTAAAAGTTATCCGTGGTCATATATAAAAAAAATACGCGTTGAATTGAGAACTGCCTTCTTTTTGTTTCGTCGGTTAAAAAACCAATCTTGAGGCAATTTAAACGTAGGGCACGCCACGATAGTGGCGATAAGTCCCCTCTTTGAGGAGTGGCTTGAGAGACGCCACGGCGTCCTCACCTTCCGCCTGACGCAGGTCCTCACCGGACACGGAGTGTTCGGGAGGTTCCTGCACCGAATCGGGCGGGAGGAAACGCCCGGGTGCTTCCATTGTGAGGATCGACCGGAGGACACGGTGGAACACACGGTGGAGGTGTGCCCCGCGTGGGCGGAGCACCGCCGTGTCCTCGAAGCGGCGACCTCTCGCGTCCGGCCCTGGTGCAAGCCATGGTCCGGAGCGAGATGGAATGGGACGCCGTCACCTCCTTCTGCGAAGCAGTAATGCTAGAGAAGGAGGTGGCGGAACGTGAGAGGGAGAGAACCTCTCAACGTCCCGGCCGCCGCGGGAGACGCCCCGGGCGTTGGGGGCCACCACCACGTGGCCCCCGGCCACCGTAGGCGCGGGCCTGTGGACGGTGGGCTATGGGCTAGCTCGCCGTCCGTCCGTCTCATGACGACAGGCCGTGTCGACGGCGCGTTCGTGTTCCACGCGTGCCTCAAAGAGAGTCAGCAAAAAGGGAGGGGTCCGTAAGGACCGATGCCTGCCGGGGTTGCGGGACTGTTCGAAAGAGATACCGTGGCCCCGGAACACAAAGGGCGATGAAGGAACATGGATGGGTTTTAGTCAGTAAAAGTCTGACACTCCCTCCTGCTCCGCCCAGAGCGGGAGGAGTTATTTGATGAAATCCCATCCGAAAAAAAAAAAAAAAAAAAAAAAAAAAGGCAATTAACACGTTTGCGGCGGCGACCTCTCGCGTCCGGCCCTGGTGCAAGCCATGGTCCGGAGCGAGACGGAATGGGACGCCGTCACCTCCTTCTGCGAAGCAGTAATGCTAGAGAAGGAGGTGGCGGAACGTGAGAAGGAGAGAACCTCTCAACGTCCCGGCCGCCGCGGCAGACGCCCCGGGCTTCCGGGGCAACCACGTGGCCCCCGGCCAGCGTAGGCGCGGGCCTGTGGACGGTGGGCTATGGGCTAGCTCGCCGTCCGTCCGTCTCATGACGACAGGCCGTGTCGACGGCGCGTTCGTGTTCCACGCGCGCCTAAAAGAGAGTCAGCAAAAAGGAAGGGCCGATCCGCAAGGACCGATGTCTGCCGGGGTTGCGGGACTGTTCAAAAGAGATACCGTGGCCCCGGAACAAAAGGGCGATGAAGGAACATGGCTGGGTTTTAGTCAGTAAAAGTCTGACACTCCCTCCTGCTCCGCCCAGAGCAGGAGGAGTCATTTGATGATTTCCCATCCGAAAAAAAAAAACAAAAAATAGGCAACTGACACGGGCGAGGGTCATTCAATTCAGAAAATGGAGTGAAATAAACAACGCCGTCTATCGACCAAAATGTTAAACTGCTAAAGTATATTACCTATGCTATACATTTTTTTTAAAGCTGGTCAGTCGATTTAAAAGTTATGACTGTGGTGAGCACATTTTTAGTCATTGGTATCATTTTAGTTCAACAGATGTCGCTGCATGTGTGTATCTTACATTTGATGATTAGTTCTTCTTGAAAACTTTAAGTTCATATATCTTTTGATAGAATTAACCGATTTCAATGAAACAAACACTAAATCATACCCCAAGTTACACACAATTTTTATGTATAAACATTGTCAGCATTAAATTCGTAGATTTTACGTGATGTGCGCACAAACAAACAGACAAAAATTTCAAAAATGATGGAAATGGGTTCTGTTACTTATCTTTTCACACGCTGGCTATTTTTTGTTTCAATTTCTTCAATGTACAAAAATGACTTTTCTACAGATTTATTATATGTATAGATTATAATTGAGGAGCGTTTAAATTTGTATATGGAGGGTATCCTCCCCTCCCCATCCTCCCCTAAAAATAAAAAGGGCTATAACTTTGTAACGGTCAGAGATAGCCATTATGTGTTTGAACAAATATTATAGTAGGCGTCGAAACCTGTCTGGTGGTAGGTAGGTTCTGAGTGGAGCGAACCTGCGAGACCGAGTGAAGCGAAGGGGGGAGGTGGCGAGCGAAGCGAGCCGGCGACCTCCACAGAGTAACGAAGGTTGAGTGGGTGAAGCGTAACTCAGCTTTTAACGTTTCCAATGAATTCTTTTTTTTTTTTATTGAATTAGGTTTTAGAATGTTTTAGGGGTTCGTAGGGGTTTTCATACTGATTAAGGGGTAGATGTAACGGATTTTCCAATTATTTTAAGGATACCTATGGATTCTCAAAGTTTTATGATGGTAAGGAATACTTCTCAAGATCACGACAACACGCGAGCTGCGCGCAGCTCGCGCACCCACGCAAATACTAGTTAAAAAATATATATCTCTAACGTCCTCTACCATCAAGTCGATTTACTATTAGACTCTTATCTTTTTGAAAGTTTTTAATGGGACGGGCAACTTGCGGAACTAATGGCGCTAGCATCGCATGAACCAAACATCGTCATTGGTTGAAAATCTGTCAATGTAATTTTATATTTCAAAATATTTTGACCTCATTGGTCAGATAAGGTCTAAGCTATAGACGCGCCATCTGCAATCAGCTTTGACCAGCCTTCCCCATTTTCCTGCCTGATGCCACAGAATTAGTAAGTACGTACGTAATAAATTGTAGCGTAATGTAGAATCACTCTAAAACAAAAATATTTTTAAGGCTAGAAATGAGCCTCTTGAGAACTCGTACTACCGCGCGCTAGAAACTTACACATTTTCTTTAAATCACCGCGCACGGTTCGTACTTTGGACCCTGTGAAAAATCTTTAACACAAAAATTCCTTTTTTCTGCCTCCGGACTGGCACTCCTTTTGGATTTTCGCATGATCGACCGATATCAACGTGCAGGAAGGAACTATAGGTAGCAGCATTAAATCGACAAAAGAGACACTATGCGGACAGTAAAGGAAACTTATCAGCTGTCACGCAAAATTATCTCTTCAAATATAATTATTTTTGAATATGATAAAAGGTATAAAATATGGGTTCCAGTCTATCAATAATGATCGTCAGCGTACCATGAATGTTTAATAATACGAATTTTATGTTTCGTCTACTTTCTCTGATGAAAATTGTGGTGCATCAAGAAATGGTGGCATGAACAGCTTTCTTATTTTCAACACATGTTTTAATGGAAGGGAATCCTATATCAGCGAGAACAGTATCTCCAGGCTTTAACAAATCAATTAGTCCTCAATCATTTGTTATAAAGCAATCACTAGAACGCCCTCCGTAGCATTTAGATACAAAATGTATGAAACCAGCAAGCAATGATTTTCTAATAAACAGATATGTTATACACCTACAAAACTACAGAAAAAAGTGTGCCGCGGGGGAGAGCCAGCTCACATACACGCAGTGACGCAGAATAAAGGAAAAACCAATTGGCCTGTTTTCGAGTCTTCACGATTGCGCGCTCACAACATATCTGTTTAATAGAATATTATTGCCAGCAAGCCAACTAAAAACTTTATTGTTTAACCATGTTTATAATCTGAGTACATGTGGACTCTTTGTTTAACTGTTGAGAAATATTCGGTGTGAACTTCAGTGCAAACATGTGTTAGCTTAATGAAGTTTAAATGGTACTGGCATCTTTGCTTGGACGGTCGATTTTGAAGGCCATTGAACTTTTCAATACAGAGTTGTTTTCAGTTGTTTTCAAGCAACAAGTTGTTTTTAAATATTTTTCTTTACTGCGTTTATCCAATTTTTGCGTTTTTCACATAAACATGGTATAAGAATAAGAATAATAATAATTTATTGTTTCCAAAAGTACATTCAATTCCTTGATTCCTGAAACTCACACTAGGATGACTAGGTATGAGAGTACTATTTTTTGGAAATTACTAAAATTTTATTATTTTACGCGATTTGATTAAATTTCGTTATTGTGGATGTATTAGTACATCCAGAAATGCAACAATGCATTACGATTAGCTAAAATAATAATTTGCACTAATCAAAATTAATTCTGTTCACTTGATAAAAATGTCAATGTCAAGTATTAATTTATTGGTATTAATAGAGTACAAGATTCGGATTGGCGACGCCAGTTGGCAGCACCGTCGTTGTGCACGTTCCTTAAATAGACAGGCTGAAATAAATTAGGAGTCCCTTGCCCCGAGGCAGAGCTATTGCACTCCGTGTGTAGGCATGAGATAATTACCTACCGCTTCGCGCATAATATTGAATATGCAAGCTCTCTAGGGCTGTCGCGCTCCAGCCGTGCGTAACTGCGTACGTGTGTATGCCACGTTAATTTTTCGCGCTCTTTTGATCTTGCGTCGCGTACCTACCTACTCGTACTTCGTGTTTGTTAACTGACTGATTTATTGATCATTAATCATTACTACTGAAAATGACAAGCCGGATAAACTGTTGCTGTTAATAAATGTAGAAAAAAATTGTCTTTTTTAAATAATTTTCACTGCTCCATGTCCATGCTACCCATCAGAGTTTATTTTAAAATTACCTATTTGTTAGATTTCGCATTTATGCTGCTATTAAATTGAATAAGTACCTAATCGTAATTTTAGAGAAGGCAGGTTATAGGTATAATGAGACATTATAATAGAGTAAAACAATTGTAATGAGGGATTTTCTTTTTAGCTCTTCCCTAGTTGCTGGATAGATGGCGCTAGGAGTTAGTATGATAATGCAAGGAACGGAACCTAAAAAAACTGATTTTAACGAAGCGCGAGAAAACTAGGTTATATTCGGAAGGTTAAGCAAATGAAAGTGTCAGTAAACGAGAGTATGTGACGTGACACAATGTTTTTTTTTCAAGCGTTTTGGCTTTGGCACCAACTATCATAGTAAGTTTAACGCCATCTATAGAGTTCTTGGAAACTAAGTTTTTTTTTAATACCTCAAAAAGAAAACCTCTCATTATAAAAGAATGAATTAACATTTAAATAATAATACATTAAAATACAAAAATGTTAGTAGTATTTTATTTTGAGTACTTAGGCAACCCTACCAACTGACCATTAAGCAGTGAGACGCCGAATAAAATACGCTAATGCGTGGCGTCAAGGCACAATTTAGATCGAGCGCGCCCAGTTTAGGTATTTATAATGTCGGCTTTCTTCAAGATCAAAGGAGTGCAACTTCTGTAGGTACGCTAGTACTATTATCTATTCTGTGCCCGAGGTCATAATAGGTAATTCTGGTATGCATACACAAGGTTGCAAAAAATGGAGCTTGTGGATATTTTGACCTCAAATTACATTATTATTAATACGGTATCTGAATTTATTCAAGGCTAGATGTAAAAATTTTCGCTCGCTCTCGCGACCTACTTTCTCTTAGATCTTTACATTATCGATTATAAGTTTACCAAGTGACACCATTAGGTCGAAACAATTCTAACTTGTTTAGGGCAAGGTGTCAAAAAAATTTCGAGCAAGCGAAGTTTTTATAATTAATTCTTCTTCTTTCTTTATCGTGTGGTAAGTGCATAACCTAGGGTCAGAGTTTTAAGCCACTCATGGGCCTCTGACTTGGCTTAACATGCCGTCGAGAAATATCTCTTAGGCGTGCTGGTTTCCTCACGATGTTTTCCTTCACCGAAGCAGGTGATAATTATACAATACAATACGCACATGAATCCGAAAAATCAGAGGTGCCTGCCTTGGGTTCGAACTCGAGACCTATGACTTGGCAGTCCGACGACGACGGTCACACCGCTTGGCTATCACTGCTTGCCTGTTATAATTAATTGCCTTCCTAAGTCGATTAGGTAACGTCTATTTCTGAATAAAACGATTATAGAAAAGCTAACTTCTCTGAAGTGAAGAGTTTGACTAGAGTAGAATTTACTGTTTTCTTCCGATCTAGCTTGTTATACATATTTACCTACTAATAATATTTATTTAGATAGGCTTATTATTAAGTAAACAAAGATAGTCCAACTAAAAGGGTGGAAAGGACACTAGGGTGAAAGCACGCTTTGTTCACCGATTCACTCTAAGTTTGAAGAGATCCAGATTATAATTACTATGGAATAGTGACTGTCGGGGCAGTGCAATGATATTCTAATAAACATATATGTTATAGTTTGGTAACATAATTGGTACACTTTCTGAACATGCACGATGGCATTTTTACAAGCTTTTATTTAGTTTCACCGATGTTTGTTACAATTTTTAACTAAATTCGTAGCAGCGTATCGCTCATCGCCATGCGTGTTGCAGACTAAAGGCAATACGATCCAATTGGGCCGTTTTCGAGTCTTCACGATTGCGCGCTCACAACATATCTGTTTACTAAAATACCATTGGGGCAGTGACAGTGGCGTAGCTAGGGGGGGGGGCGGCAGGGGCGGCCCGCACCGGGTGTCACCCGCTTAGGGGTGACACCCGACCGTGAACATCACTAGTGCCACCTATAAAAACCGGCCAAGTGAGACTTGAACTCGCGTGGAGAGGGTTCCGTACAATACCAGTCTTATATTGAGTTTACCACTTTATTCTTTTTTTTCAATTGATAGAATTCTTAAAGGTTTTCCTATATTCTACAAGCAATGAACTATATTTTGTATTTTTTTCAAAATTTTAGGCTCGGTAGTTTCGGAGATCAGGAGGAGTGAATGGTCAATGTTCGTCGTCTATATGAGGCGGAAACCAAAAATTTTCCTTTTATCGTAGTTGTTTGTATTAACAAAAATAACCAAATTACATAATTATCCGAGAATATTCTAAATTATTCGAACTTGCTTTACTCGTTCAGATGACTATTGTCCTTTGCGTTTATAAGCTTTTCCTTACAAATAGGCACAATAAACCTTATTTTTTTGTTGTTCCTGCAACGAGGCTCAAAAAAATAGGAGGTACGTTCAGATGCCAATGTATACGCTTTTACAATAAACTTCCGAGCCAAATTCAAGCACTAAGCCTAAATAAATTCAAATCGTTTATAAAACGGAAGCTGTGCCTGAAAGCCTACTATCATGTTAATCACTATCTTGAAGATAAAAAAGCTTGGGATTAAGCTGCTCCAATGAAATTTGCTCTGTGAATGTCGAAATTTCGGACTTCGCTTGTTTATTATTGATTCCTTTCTTTTATACACTCTGACATTGAATTTTTTTTGACATGTATTTTATTATTTTACTTTTATTTTTTTATTTTTTATTGTTTTATGTGACATTTACTGATTTGACATGAATACTTATTTTTTTAAGTATTTTACTTTTTTATTTTATTATCATTGCGACATTTAATGATTTTTGTGTTTTTTTTTTTTTACTTACATTCATTTGAAAAGAATTTGTTATTAATTTTATTTGATTATTGTGAATGTGGGGACCATGTGGGTCACATTTTTATTTTTTGTTTGTTTTTTTCCCACAACTGTCTGGCAGTTTGAGTACTATAAGCGACCTTCCCAAATGTCCTTTCTTTGGTATTGTTCGTCGTTTCGTTGAGCTCCTTGAGTTATAAGTCGAGCTACACGTTAACTGACAAATGCTTGCACTGACTGGACAGGTCCACTCAAATCTGTATGGTTCTTTCTTCAAAAGACCATCTCAGACACTAATCTGCATAGCCCTCATGTGAATTGAGCAAGATTGTCTGGACTTTAAAAGAGACTATGACCTCTGAGTTTGTTTCGGCTGTTTCTTCTCAGAGTAGTCAGGTACGAAACACCGGCCCCATCTAGTTTTAAAAAATGACGTGTAAAAGTGTTTGTAAAAACCTACTTGCAAAATAAACATCATTTATCATTTATCATTTATCATTTATCTATAATAAGGGACACACAAAACCTATCAAACTCGAGGTGGGAGCTAAAACTTTCAAGCTCGCTCCGCTTGCTCTTGCATTCAATTTTTTTCAATTGATAGTATTTTCTGTAAAAATCGACAAAATTACTCCTTGCACGAATAGACAAACGTAATTTTTATTTTAACTGTATAGATTGATTTTTGGGGTGACACCTACAATATCCGCACCGGGTGTCACCCATGCTAGCTACGCCACTGGCAGTGAATTTTACAGACTGGCGGATCGCACAATAATGTGGAAGCATAACTAAAGCGCTTTGTTCGGGTCCGCGGAACTTCAACTCTAAATAGCTTAAAGACAATAGAAAAATAAAGTAAGTAAATAAACAATGAACAAACAAAAGGAAATAAAAGTATCGAGCGTATTGTTTAGTAAGCTTATCGTGTTCGTGAGTTACTATTGTTTTGGAAATGTTTACACCACCTAAATGAGCTACATAGAAACATATTTAAGGAAACACATAGTTTACAATAGTTCTTTAAATACTTAAGCTGTTGTAAAAACGAAGAAAATTTACTAACTTCTTGTCTCCAAGGCATTTTCGACTTACTATACTTGAATATGTAGTGGCTGCAAATGCTACTGAAAGTGCCTAACTTTTCGCTAAATTCTAGGTCGACACAATTTTTTTCTTGTTAAAAACGTCTATAGAAGTGGTTTAAGGCGACTACAGGAGCTAAACGCGAGTTTTATAATGCAAAAAGGTATATGATTCACTGCAACAAACAAAACCAGAAAATATATGATATTCTTCAGGATATATGCTAGTACGACAGTGTTTTGAAAACATAATACAACAAATTTTATTCGATAAAAAAAATCACGAACTTACCTTTAAAAAAATATTTAACGAGTAAAAACCATACTAATATACATACGATCATTCTGATTTTTTGGTACAATCAATAGATTTTTTTTGTAAATCGCAAAAAAACCACTCATTTCGCACTATTCGCCCCGCAGTGACTGACGTAACAACCACTTTGTAGTGCAAGCTGATTAAAACTTTATTCTAACAGTATTTCAAACGAAGTTTGAACCACCACAGAGTTGCTAATTTAGCTCCTGTAGTCGCCTTAAGTAATCACGTGAACATGAAACGATGTGGATGTTGCTAAAGCCGTTACTTCCTTTGATGGCACCTAGGGAAGACCCTGTTCGCGCCGGGCGGCTGTGCTCGCTGTTGTAAGAGGAAATATCTCTACGCATCGCGGGCTCAGTGTGAAGATTACACGTTATAAAGCGGGTAATTACTATTCTTAGCACTCTGATTCAGATTATAACAATGTTTACCTACCTATGTTTAGTTATGCTCCCTGCTATTTCACAAACCAACAAATACACCATGATCTACAAATCAGAAAGGTCAAAGAAGAGATACAAAACTGTATGAAATCCTATAAAAGACTACAAAAACATCCAAACATACTAGCAACTGTACTGATGAGAGATGACTCAAAATTTAGAAGATTTAAGAGAAAGGCTCCTGCTGACCTATAAGAAAAGGAAAAATAATTAGGGCTATGTTACTGGACATTGTGCCCCCTCGTCAACTAACCTACACATATAACAATTTGCTGAATGTCTGTAGGACAGATTGCAAAAAAAAATGTTTAGTTATCCTATGAAACCAATTTCAGTAAAATATTTAGAACTAGCGGACGTCACGCGGTTTCACCTTCGAAGTTCCCGTTCCCGTGGGCGTACGGGAATAAAATATAGCACTCACGAATAATGTAGCTTTCTACCAGTGAAAGAATTTTTAAAATTGGTTCATTACTTCCGGAGATTACCCCCTACATACAAACTTACAAACATACAAACTTACAAACAAATGTTACCTCTTTATAATATTAGTATATATAATTATAGACAAACATACACACAAAAATACAAATCTTTCCTCTTTATAATATTATAAGTGTAGGTGGCGTTCTGTAGAGTCTGCCGCCTTAGGAAAAAGCGTGAGTGTATCTAGAACAAAAATCCGTAGGCCGTCGCAGATCTTTGGATTTCCAGATGTTCCATAAAGAAGAATCATTCTTAATATTTCTCAATGTCATGGTCATGCAAATCGTACTTTCACAAAATATTAAAAGCGAGGCCAGCTTGATTGTTTAATCCAGTTCAAACAATTGTCTTGATCATCACCTTAGGCTACGTTCGTGCTCATGGCGAAAGGAGAGAGCGACTGTCGCAACCCCGTGCAGGGCACGCCACAGTCAGTCAGTAAAAGTCTGACACTCCCTCCTGCTCCGCCCAGAGCGGGAGGGGTTATTTGATGATTTCCCATCCGACAAAAAAAAAAAAAAAAAAAAAAGGCTACGTTCTTGATATCTAATCCAATGTTTAGGTAATTCGTATAATGTTGAATGTTATACCGACTATGGTTGTCGTGTGTTAGGCATCAACAGATATCATACACTTGGAATTCTCCTATATCGTGGGTGAGTTTACAAACATTTAAACTCACATAAACAGCCAGACTCGGAAAAACTATCTGTAGGCAATACAAATATTTGTTCTGTACGGGGATCGAACCCGAGACACGCAGCGCAGCAGTCAATCGCTTAACCACTGCGCGAACCGTGTATTCTATGATGATAAAAGGCCTTAACGTATTTTAAGAACACATTCGATCCACTGGCTCGGCAACCGACTTCAACTTAAGGGCTATATTATCCCTCAAATGGCTTAGCATGATCCTCCGTTACGCCTAAAATAATGCAGCATTAATTTTGAAATCAATATATGGGTAAGTTGAGGATTAATGCTAAGTATTATGTGTGACGAAAACACGATTCCATAAACTTTACTCGATTCAAATTTACCTCCAAATCGAACAATAAACCACTGGTATTCAAAAAGTACTTCAAATTAGATCATGAAACTTTGCATACTAACTGAACTAACTTTAAAGCAGGTCTTATTTTTTTAGTCCAATCAATAGATTTTTTGTAAATCGCAAAAAAAACACTCTCTTCGCACTGTTCGGCCGCAGTGACTGATGTAACAACCGCTTTGTAGTACAAGCTGATTGTAACAGTATTTCGAACGAAGTTTGAACCACCACAAATAGAGTTGCTAATTTGAGGGTTTGAAGGGCCTTTTATTGTTTTTTTTTTTTTTTTTCGCATGGGAAATCATCATTAAGAACACATTCGATCCACTGGCTCGGCAACCGACCCCAACTTAAACCTACCTTTACTTACTACACAAACATAACTCCTCGTTTTTGCCTAACACCACTTTGCATACTTAGCTCAGCATAAGTTATTCTCCTCGCTACATAATAAAACGTAACACATAAGAACATGTGTCGGATACGGATGAACAATGAAAGTGGTCTTTTTATGGGACGTTCAAGAAATCGATTGGGTTTACATAATTGTGTAGAGTTTACTTAGTTACGTTCAAATGCTATTGTTAGTTGTTGAAAGGTTGATCGAGGTTGGTTTTTAGTCTTGTCTTGTCGTACATTGTGATGACAAAGCGTTATAAATTACGTCTGTGATTTGAAATTATAGTGCATTTGTTTCTGCATGTAGTTTGTGAGTAATTGTTTTATGATGATTAAGATTAATTATGAGCAGTTTATACTAAGTGCTGTTACTTTTACCTCGTCTGGATGCTCGGATGAACAACCAGCAAATGATGCCACTCACTGGACACCTTAGCGCGTCAAATCAAGTCGAGTGCAATCTAAATTGAGTTTGCCCAGAATTTAGCTACGAGTATGGCACCTTCAATAGACAGTAACGTGTAGATACGCAGGACAGTATCTTATCGTTACTAGAACTAGAACAACATTAGTGGACACCTCAGACAGGATATTACTGCCGCGTAGGTCGAGAAAACGGAAAATAAAAAGAAACAGGAGGTCAATACCTAGAAGTGAGACACATAATTATGTATAGGTAACAAAAAAACTGTATGGTGTACTCTGTATGGTGTCGGACGTAAAGGTTCTGTATGGTGTCGGACGTAAAGAATAGCACCATTCCATATCTTCCCGTGGGTGTCGTAAGAGGCGACTAAGGGACTTACTAGAGAACGGGCAGCAGCGCTCTCTGTGTTTTTGTAAGAACCGTACTGCGATCGCCAACCCGCCTGCCAAGCGTGGCGATTATGGCAAAAACCCCCCTTTGTCCAGCTAGGGGGAGGCCTATGTCCAGCAGTGGACGTCTTTCGGCTGAAATGATGATGATGATGAACAAAAAAACTTAAACACTGCTTGCTCTAGTTGTTATGTCTATCAACACTTGTTTACTTGAAAGTATGATATGGCATAACCACAAAACTGTTTTTTTCCTAAAATAAGTTATTCTACCCGTTTTTCCAAACCAACCTATTTTAAAACCACAGACACGTTTATTCAGTCAATACATATACCACTATGCTAATGACCCACAAGCCTACAAACTTATAGGTACTCACATACTTATTCAACTCACCAAGTCACTACTTTACTTACTACTTATCAATTAGCGGTTGCTAACGCATTACAGCAACCGGGCTTAGATTATAGCCCGCAACCCGGGTTACGTATTGTACAATGTGAATTGGGTTGCTCAATCACTGCCTGCAACGAGATTTTTGTTCAAACGTAACGTACGTGTATTAAAAAAGGTTATGTGTGTTGATGATGTGTTTGATGTGTAGATGACAGACATACAATCTGTGTATCTATACTAATGTTATAAATTTGAAGAGTTTGTTTGGTTGAATGCACTAATCTCAGAAACAGCTGGTTTGAATTGAAAAATTATTTTAGTGTTGGATAGCCTATTTATCGCAGAAGCCTATCCCTTCATCTGTGGCGTTCATGGTGGTGGCAAGGTTTTCTGTTCATTGTTTCATGTTTGTTAGTAAACATTTTTTGGATAAGCTAGAAATTTAGGCCCCAAAATTCCTCATATTTAAAATTTATTATATGTATAGATAACAAGACAAAGTCAAGGAAACCACAAAAATCACACTGTTTTTTTCACACGGACTGAGATATAGAGTATAGACTGTGAATTTTCAAAAATAAATACAAAAAACCTTCTGTCTCCTTTTAATAAGCGTCGATAGCAATCTAAATTGAATCAGACCAAAATATGGCGACAAGTTTGACCTTGTTATAAGCGTCTATCTGCTCCTGTAATGTGCAAGCCACAGAAAAGGCAGGAGCGGGACATGATATTTATCAGAATCAGAATCAGATATTTATTTGCTTAGAATGTAGGTACAGTTATACGATGTAGTACATAAATTAATGAGATCGGCTACAGTCTACCTTACGGCATGCAAATTATTACATAAATTAATAAAATTAAATAAAATCAAAACAATGTCCACAAAACAAAACAGAAATTTAAGTCAAGTAAATTAATAATCATAAATTAATGAAATTAAATAAAATCAAAATAATGTCAACAAAACAAAACAGAAATTAAAGTCAAGTCAATTAATAATATTATAGTCAGGTACGTAGTCAAATTTGCAATTAAAAACAATCATAATCTGGATAAATTCATGTCATTTAAAAAGTCTTTCACAGAGTAGTAACGTTTGTCTAACAGTAGTGCAGTTACCTAAGATTTAAAAACGTTTACAGAACAGTCCTTAAAAGCATGAGGTATTTTATTATTAATGACAGGACCCATTGTCATAATACTTTTCCTTAACAGTGCTGTTTTGTAATTACCCGAATGTAGCAAGCTCTTGTATTGGGATTTAATAAACTTATATCGACACTTACGGGATATCTTCCGTGATTTCCGTGATTTTTATGATATTTAATGTCCCATGAGAGAGCCTTTTGATGATACGTCACGAATCACGATCTATGTTCGCATAATGTGAATTAGATTACTTAATAGCTATGTGCGGCCATCGTGGCATCGCGGTCAGTCAGATTGTTTAGCCGTAAGGCATAAGGCATACTTGTTAGCTCGATGAATGAAAAATATTGTGAGAATATTTTGCGATTACTTATTAAATTTAATAGCAGCATAAATGCGAAATCTAACAAATAGGTAATTTCAAAATAAACTCCTATGGGAAGCATGGACATGGAGCAGTGAAATTTATATAAAAAGATAATTTTTTTCTACATTTATTAACAGCAACAGTTTATCCGGCTTGTCATTTTCACTAGTAATGATTAATGATCAATAAATAAGTCAGTTAACAAACACGAAGTACGAGTAGGTAGGTACGCGACGCAAGGTCAAAAGAGCACGAAAAATTAACGCGGCATACGTACGCAGTTACGCCTTATTTATTCTGTGGTTACGCACGGCTGGAGCGCGACAGCCCTAGAGAGCTTGCATATTCAATATGCGCGAAGCGGTAGGTAATTATCTCATGCCTACACACGGAGTGCAATAGCTCTGCTTTTGTGCATAAAGTATTTCTTTCGTTCTCTGATTCTACTCCGACTACTTGCTTACCATAGGGGTAGGTAAAATATACATGACTCTTGGTTAGAATTAAGGGCTACGACGAGATTAATGGATACCTACCCCTTTTTTAAGTTCCGAAATGTTGACCGTATAAAGTTTTGTGAAATTGTGAACTCAACCACGTGAGGAGATTCTTCTCTCTAGAGCCCTGACCACCGGCAGCCTGGTACCTTGTTCCTGATGCCGATGGGTTCTTTTTGACGTGACAACGTCTTATAAATTGGTTTGCCGGGTGACACTTCAAGAAACTGCGTTACGCTCCGCTCACGTTATGCGCTCACAATGAGAGCGAGTGAGAGCCCGCCTAAGAGCGAGAGAGACAGACATAAAAAGTTTATTTTACCACTCAAAGTCGTTGTCACGTAAAACTTTCGCCCGTATACCGACTTTACAGGCAACCAATTTTTTTATATTTTAAAAAGTTGGTTTTGTTTATTAAATGTAAACAATATGTACAAAGACCAAATGAATACCAGAAAGCAAATATTAGCCATCTATTCTACAAACACGTCAATTAATCGTTTCTTCCGACTTTTCAAATCGATACACACACTGTTTTCCGATATTTACGTGATGATACAATTAAACACTCTATCTAACTAATGAGCCGAAACAGCAATGTTAGAATTGATTCGTGAAAAATAGGCCCGAAATAGCTTGCTGGATTTTTAGGTTAATAATATACATAGTTTGAAATATTTTTTGAGGAGGTGACTAATGAGATGACGAGAAATAGAGAAGTATAGAAGAAGACATGCTGCGCCGACCCCAAATTAATTGGGATAAGGGTAGGAGGTTAGTTTGACGCCTAGAATGCGCTCCAAAACACAAATTAATTGAGATAAGGGTAGGAGGTTAGTTTGACGCCTAGAATGCGCTCCAAAACACAAATTAATTGGGATAAGGGCAGGAGGTTAGTTTGACACCTAGAATGCGCTCCAAAACACAAATTAATTGGGATAAGGGTAGGGGGTTAGTTTGACGCCTAGAATGCGCTCCAAAACACAAATTAATTAGGATAAGGGTAGGAGGTTAGTTTGACGCCTAGAATGCGCTCCAAAACACAAATTAATTGAGATAAGGGTAGGAGGTTAGTTTGACGCCTAGAATGCGCTCCAAAACACAAATTAATTGGGATAAGGGCAGGAGGTTAGTTTGACACCTAGAATGCGCTCCAAAATACAAATTAATTGGAATAAGGGTAGGAGGTTAGTTTGACGCCTAGAATGGGCTCCAAAATACAAATTAATTGGGATAAGGGTAGGAGGTTAGTTTGACGCCTAGATTGCGCTCCAAAACACAAATTAATTGGGATAAGGGTAGGAGGTTAGTTTGACGCCTAGATTGCGCTCCAAAACACAAATTAATTGGGATAAGGGTAGGAGGTTAGTTTGACGCCTAGATTGCGCTCCAAAACACAAATTAATTGGGATAAGGGTAGGAGGTTAGTTTGACGCCTAGATTGCGCTCCAAAACACAAATTAATTGGGATAAGGGTAGGAGATTAGTTTGACGCCCAAAGGAAACCTGGAAGCTAGTCAAAGAAATCGCAAACATAAACTCAACACGTGAACCTAGCTTAGACTTACTCAAACTAGAAGATACCCCGGAGAAAGCAGTAAACCGTGTAAACAACTATTTTGTCAAAGTAGGTGAAACCCTAGCAAACAATATAAACGCACCTAACGACATCCCAATAAACAATAATGACCAACAAGTGTGTAACTCATTAGTTTTGCTTGAAACAGATGAGCAGGAAGTTGAGCAAATTATTTTAAACCTGAAAGAAGATTGCGCTAAAGGCTGGGACAATATACCTGTCAAGATAATTAAATTAGCTAGAGATGTTCTGGTCCCTGCTCTTGTTCATATTGTCAACTTAAGCTTTACCTCAGGAATATTCCCCACACTATTTAAACTCTCTGTAGTCCATCCTATCTACAAGTCTGGTGACAGGGCCAGTGTCAGCAACTACAGGCCAATCTCTGTGCTCCCAATACTATCTAAAATATTAGAAAAACTCATTAATAGCAGACTAACAAATTATCTAAATAAAAATAAATTAATTTCCCCAAACCAATACGGCTTTGTATCAGGGAAATCTACAGAGGACGCAATAATAAAACTAACAGAACATATTGCAGGTAAACTAGACAACAAATATAAATGCATAGGAGTCTTTCTAGACCTAGCAAAAGCTTTTGACACCGTCTCTGTCCCCAGGCTGGTGGAGAAGATGGAGAAAATAGGCATTCGAGGAACCCCTCTTAAATTACTAACGGACTATGTTACTAATAGAACTCAGATAGTAAAGATTGACAAGTATATAAGTGATAGCGCAAATATAGATTTTGGTGTACCACAGGGGAGTGTACTCGGTCCAAGTTTATTTCTCATCTATATTAATGAGATATGTAATTTAAATCTACAAAATGGTCAAATAATAACTTATGCAGACGACACGGCAATTCTTTTCCATGCAAATACATGGACAGAGGTTGCCGCTCTTACAAACGCCGGGCTGAGAACAGTTCTTAGATGCCTCAACTTAAACCTACTTACCCTTAACGTAGAAAAAACAAAATACCTTATGTTCTCGATAAAGAAGGCTCCACCATCTGCTAAAGAATTGGTTGAAGTCCGAGCACACACCTGTAACCTAAACAATATCAGTGAATGCAGGTGTCTCCCTATTGAAAAAACAAACTGTATAAAATATCTCGGAATACAAGTGGACGATCAGTTAAATTTTCACCACCACGTAAAAACACTAAGCTCTAGGGTAAGAACGTTAATAACAGTTTTTAAGAAGTTACGCAGGGTGTGCGACCCGAACCTGTTGAAAACAATCTATCTATCCCTGTGCCAGTCGGTACTGGAATACTGTATCTCTATATGGGGGAGTACACACAAAACTCATCTATTAAACCTAGAAAGAGCCCAGCGAGCAGTTCTCAAAGTAATACACAAAAAGAACTTCCAGTACCCAACGGAGCAGCTATATAGGGATTGTATGGTTTTAACGGTTCGACAACTTTATATCAGAAGGGTTCTGCTTTTAAGCCATAAAGGCTCAACGTACGATCCGGAAAGGATAAAAAGCAAACGAAGGAAGGACCTCGTTTTCGACCTGAAACCGTGTAAAACAGACTTCTTCAGGAGACAACCGTGCTACATGGGTCCATACCTTTATAACAAAATAAGTAAAAATATACAATTACATAACTTACCGATAAAAAAACTAAAACTTACAATAGATAACTTCCTACTCTCCCAAAATTATGTAGATACTGAAAATATATTAAAAAGTATAAAATAAAATAAAAGCCACACAGCCATTTATAAACGCAAACACACACACACACACACACACACATACACACATACGCATACACACCCACAACACACTCATACGCTCACTTACACAATATGTTCTTACTCACACGCATGATAGTAATAATAAATTAATAATATTGTATTACTTACATTTGCACCGCACCGCACTTGTAATGGCAGCTCGATCATGGTGGTGACGGAAGTAACTGGTGCTTATAGCACAGGAGTACTCCTAGTTTAAGCCCAGTTGCACTTGTTTTGTATCTTGCCAGTAAGTTAGTCTATTATGGTACAATAATTGTAAATAGGTTTAAGTCTTAAACAAATAAATATTGTTTATTGTTTATTGTTTATTGGGATAAGGGTAGGAGATTAGTTTGACGCCTAGAATACGCTCCAAAACACAAATTAATTGGGATAAGGGTAGGAGGTTAGTTTGACGCCTAGAATGCGCTCCAAAAGACAAATTACTGACGTTGCTCAAAAAGCCGCTAAGCTAAAGTGGGACTGGACTGGCCACGTCTGCCGCATGCCCAATGAGCTGTGGGCCAAAATAGCCACTTTCTGGAGCCCTGACACAGCCAGAAGGCGTCGCGGCAGACCTCGTAGACGATGGCGGGACGAGCTGGACATAACCAACGACCAGTGGTCCACATTAGCCCTGGATAGAGAAAACTGGGAGTCATAGGGAGAGGCCTTTGCCCAGCAGTGGGATGACGCAGGCTAATAGTATCAGTATCAGTAAGGGTAGGAGGATGATGATGAGTTTGTATTTTTTTTTGTATTGTACGCTTTCGTGACAAGCTACATACTAGCCATAATAACTTTTGATAGTATTCTCCGCAGCTAAACAGACGGGATTTGTTGAATGAATTTGCGTTGTTTTCAGGGGAATAATTTGAGTGTTGTAGAGAGGAGCTCGTGGTTAAATAATAACAGCCACTCGGGTCGATCTTTAGGTTAAGCCGTGCTTGCCTAGGTTGGTCTGTGGATGGGTGACCACCCATTACATACCAAGTTTCCTCCGTGCCTCGGAAAGCATGTTAAGCAGTTGGTCCCGGCTATCATTTGTGATCTTTGACAGTCGTTACAGGTAGTCAGTGGCCCAAAAAGTCTGACAACCAGTCATACCAAAGGGTATTACCCAGTACTAACTGGGTTGTGGAGGTCAGATAAGCAGTCGCTCTATGTCTGGTATTCAACTGCATCCACTTAGACTGGAAGCCGACTCCAATAAAATTTGGGAAAAGGCTAGGCAGATGATGAATTTGAGTGTCGTAGTCAACTCTAGGTTAGAGTCGCCTTCCATTTGAAAATGCAGAGTGTCTAACTTCATTGAGAAATGGCTAACGTTGACGAGGCAAGTTGTAATTGAATTAATTAGCTACTTTACTTACAAGGCATTTATTTCTTGTTTGCTGCATAATGAAGTAGGTATTTGAAATAACATTTTTTAATTCAACCAGCATAGATACGAAATCTTTAATAAAATAACAAAAACACAGCAAATAAACCTTCATGTACATAATATATTACATAACGTTATATAAGTAATCCAAAATGAAATAATCAACATCCGTCCATTGCTCTATTACTAGAGCACAGCGACCTTGATATATCATTCAACAGAATTAGATACGTATTTGGAATTAAAAGAATTTTACGTCACAGATTCTTGTTGGTATGTTTGGTAGATATACGTTTGGATTACAGTCGTAGAAGTCGCTTAGCTTATTCCGATTTGAGTCGAGGCAGCCGACCCAGCAGTGCAAGTACGTAGCACTCGATTCGATACGATTCCATAAATCTGACAGTTATTCTCGATAAAATGAGTTTTTAACCAATCGAAAAGTCGGATTTATCGAATCGTATCGATTCGATCGTTATCGATTGCTACGTACTTGCAGTGCAGGCTTGATTCAGTAATGATAGATACCGAACAAAGTTTTCCGATTGGGGCGATTGGCACGAGCCGAAAGAAAGCCGAATATTATTTTTGTATTAAAGCTTCGGGTCGGTTATGTCGTTCTACAAATAATGCCAAATTGACTGTGTCAACCCAAACCAGTCCTTTAAACTACAAAAAACTCGAACTTTGTAGTGATTTTCTACTAACTTTGAGGTTCAAAATCAGAAACTAACATTTGGCGCAAACGCAGAACAAAAGACATCAACGCGCTCCACCACCCGTAACAAGCATTTTTTTTAATCACATACAAATTGCAGAAACCAATGCACATTATTTAAATTAATGACTAGCAATAGTGCTACAATGTTCTTAAGTGATGCAAGACTCCAGATGGATGCAAGATTCAAGGTACATTGCATCGCTCAGTTCAAGATCATCGACCATTCATCATCTTGATGCAATTTATCTTGTTTTTATTATAGGATGCATATAAGAGCTATTCATTTAATTATGATTTGTTTGTTCAATGATTATGACTTGTGTTTGATTTAAGATTATTAGTGTACAATTTTTTTTATTACCCAAAATAACAAATGGTATGTCAAGATTTTTCAATGAGTTGGCTGTGGGTTTTACACGATTAAAATTAATAGAATGCTGTGTACTTCGATCAACAAATTGTTGATCGAAGGCTGTGTATGTATTTTTAACTTAATTTAAGTCAATCAATTACAATATGTTTACCGTATTTGTATACTCTTACTGTCCACCGCCAGTCATAATAAAAGCAATCTATAAATAAACTCTTCAGTTACCGAGTATATAAGAGCAAAAAGTTTACCGGCAAAATAAAAAACGTTTAATTGTAAAATAAATGTGCTCACACGTAATGATTGCAATAAGAATAAAAAAAGAAAGTCGTGTTATAAACGTTTACGTTATTCCGTACGTTTACTTCAATTTTGGAACACACGGAAACAGCCACGACTTTCCGTCACGAGTTACTTTAGGACCCCAATTACTTCTGTACGTAATAATATAAAATACAAACGCCTGAATCTAAAGTTTAATTAAATTGTGAAACAATGGAAATGTATTGAAAGTACGTTACGTTATGGTAGCAGCCCTATTACCTACTGTCTGGCCAGTAATAAGGTTTGTGTGATGGTATAATCAAGCACACAAAGATTTTGGTGTTTTGCTACCGCTCTTCAATGGAAAAACCATCCATGACTTTAAATTAGAAACGTGGATATCTAAACATTTCTTCTTTAAAAATGTTCCTCTAATATTTTCGGGGAACTGTCGTTCTTTATGTGTAGACGATGCATTCTTCTTTTTAGCGTGTCAAAAGCAAACTAAATTGAATCAGCTCAAAATTTGGCACCCTTAGTAGCGTCAGCTCCTGTTATGTACTACCGCGTTCACTGACGGTCGACAACTTCTTTATTACTCAGAACATAAGGTTGAAAAGTGGTGGACCAGGCTGGACAAAACATTTGGTGTCCCATTTGTGTCCCGTGTACTCCAAGGCAGACTAATTTATAAATCTCCAACTGAACATATTTTCTTTGATGCATTATTTGTACACTATTAGAATAGGAAGATCAAAGAACAATGGATAACTATGTAGGGACTACTAATAGAAAAGTCTGGAACAAGTAGGCTTGCTGCAACGACACCAATTAATTCAGGATACAGGCAAGAATATGATGATGAAAACACCCCTAGAAAGAGGGCTACACAGTAATACAGTGGGTGCAGTGGGTTGTTACTAACATAGCTTATAAGTAGTGTGTATTACTAACATCATATGGATCAAAGTCTGAAATAAAGTTTTTTTAGTTTTTTTGTTTGTTTTTAGTAATTAAAGTTATTTATTCACGTATACTTTTGTTGCTCACTGTAGGTAGAGTAGTCGCACACAGATGGTAAATGCCAATGGTTGGAGAGTGTCCCTTCACTTCGTCCTTACAACGATATCTAGAACAATTCCTGTTATCGCATTCCTTTTCATTATTATATTTTTTATTCAAATTACTCTGACACAGATCTTAATCAGTAAATAGCCTGAAATTCAGTTCAAACGTGACATTGAAGACAATGTTAGAACATTGTTACGGATACATACATCTTGGATACGTACTTTTAGGTTACAGAGATAGTAACTAAGTGATTACTTAAATCATGATAATGTTTAGATAGCTTATTATTTTTTTTGCGAATAGGGAAGATTATGTTACTAACAAAATATTATCTAATTTTATCTTTAAAAAAATCTGTACAATTTAAACAAAAAGACAAATATTTCTCAACAAAATACTGCTTACCGGTCAATTTCCACGCACAGTTTCAGAATCTCAACAATGACCGCAAAGCCCATCACTATAACATTACCAATTTATAATCATCGACACTCGACACACACACTCACTAAAAAAACAAAGGATGCATTGTTTTCAATGCGTAACGTTGCGAAAGACGCCGTTTTGAAACGAAATCTGTATCAAACGCAGTGTTTGCGAAACCCCGAGACGATTAAGCAGTGGTTTGATCAGACTCTTACGTACGGCAATCAACTAATTGTTACTTGCATTTTAAACAGAATCAGTCCTGTTTTACTGGGGTTTAGTAGCAGTCAAAATGTTACTAAACCGTTGCAGATTTTACTAACAGTTTTATTCGATGACGTTTAAAGTTTTTAAACTGTCACTAACACTATCATTACCACTAAAACGGGATATTTACCATGTTTACTATTGGTTTTGAGTTCCCGATATTTCGGCGCAGTTGCAAGCATCATAGTCACGGATAAGCAAAATACCGGGAAACAGAAATATCCGGTTTTTTGCGTTAATCGAAGACGTTTGTTTAGAAAACACATGCCAGTTATTTCAACTGTTGAGTCTCAAAGCCTACTTTGCATAGTATCCTGTCGTTCTGAGTTCTAGGTATAATTCCCGGATGAAGTCTTTCCCGCTATGAAATTTTCTTAAGGTTGCGGATACGAGATAGGTTAATAAAAATAGTAATAAGAAAGCTTGCTTTTTTTCGAGAGGTCTTAGTAAAAAAATAATGAGGAAACATGCATCATAACAATAAATTAATGAGTACATACTATATAAAATATTTCTTTCAGTCATAAATTAAGATTACTACACAGGAAAGTATTTAAAAAATTGTAGTACTCCCAGTTCTAGCAGAGTTTATGTCCATAAAATATATCCGTCAAATATTATTTAATATTATATATTTTTTTAATATTGTTCTTTGATAATGTATTAATCATCATAACATGTCTGTAATTAAGAATCTACTTCCGATGAATAAGCTATATTCCTCGTTCGTACATCTATATAACAAAAAATACATACACATCGATGTCAATGCGGACTTCAATTATAGAATGTAAAGTTAATCGTTAAATTTTATGATACGACGAGTACGATTGCAAAACCAGCTTTCGTATATATATAGTAATATTATTTCGTAGCTTTTAACGTTATTATGCAAAGAATACCGAAAATATAAAAATTAATCGTCCTTGCTCCGCATATGATGTTTGTGCATATTTCTGTAATGTACTAACATAATTATGTTTCGTACCTATCTTGAAGTCTCGATTTAGTTTCCAAATTATGTAAAGATGTGTATTTTTGGAAATAAAACTGTAATACTCATACTTAAAGTTCAGTTTGTGTTACAAGTTTATTCAGTAGTAGTTAGTTTTTCTCAAATCAACTTTATTTACACGTGAGATAAAGTTGATATTTGTTGAAGTGGAAATAACATACACTGGGAGCAAGGATTTGAATGGGCTTCACTTATCTGCTTTTGGTCTTTATTTCAAATTATTTCAGAAAGTGAAGGTCAGGAAGCATTAAAATTTGTACTAAAATTAGATCGTTTTGGAATTTTTAACAAGTTCTAGTGCATTTAGTGGAACTGATAAAAATGGGAAAAAATTACAGGAGTTTTTGTTTATTGACAGAACTTTAAATATTACAATTACTGATATCTGAGGAATGAAGACACAACACAAGACCATATTAAACTAATTAGAAAAAATAAAATGTCACAAAAACGGATGCAAGGAATTTAAATGTCATCTTATGCTCAACAATAACTGCATCAAAAATAACATCTAATAATAGACTCTATTAAACTCCATTAGATATTCATAATTTATTCAAATGCTTTTAAATTGGCCTGAAACACAGGATTAAATAAACCTAGATCGGGCAGGTCGCTACCAAACATTTGAATCCCACATTATCTTTACTTGCAACTGTTAATAGAATTTGGACGATTTCGAAAATATATAAAAAATGCGAAGCTTTTGAGGCTGACTGTACGTCAGCGTACTTAATACGTCTATACGTAATAAGCTACCCTTTCATAGTAAAATGCAACATAAAAACCCGGTACATATTTAAATTAGCTTTTCTATCAAAATGGCATGGAGTATAATGAAACCTAATTAAAAATATTATATTTTTCATGGAGCAGTTTGGGAACTCTTTTTGGAGTACTTTGGGAATAACCCAAATATATGTTAGTGATAGTTTACTTTTATGCACTAATTATACCATTGTTTGAGAAATAACACTACTGCAACTAAATGTACACTTTTGTTATACTTTTTAAATCAATTATTCTTATTCTAATTACAAATTTACATAATTATGATGTATCACCACATATTAATGTCGATGCATAAATACAAGAAAATAAACGTGTTTAACGTCTTTGAACTCATGTTTCTAAACGATAGAAAACAGCGACACTTCGTAATGATAAATACAGCATAAGTACCACAAAAATCTCTAGATGTTTCTTCAAATTATCCATAATGGTAAATCATCACCGTATTACGAAACTCAATTAATTGATAGGTCAAACTTATTGTGTGTGTTTTGTGAAGATCATTTCGCCAAACTTTAACAGTACTGGTATTAAAGCATACTCTTGAACAAAAAGTCCTACAGTTCATAGATCAAAACAATCGGACATCACTTATTAGAAGTCACTCAACTAATTCACTGATTCATAATAAATGTAAAAACAGACTTACATAAAATATGTTAATTCGATCAACATTTAGCGCGTTTTTCGATATAACCGAACAATTACGAGTGCATAGAAGATGTTACGTGGTAATTATGGCAAAATTATGTTAATGTTGTCGATATCGAGTGCTTTTTCTATAAATCTCACAACAAATTTCTATCTATTGTTCTAATTGAGACGCCGATAGACTGACAATGCGCCGCACCGCGGACACGTAACTGCAGCCAGAGCACTCGCACACACCGGCTGGTAAGTGAAAACGAGTATAAATACGATGCAAATTACAAATGCTGGCATTACCCACCACCCTCTCGTGGAGTCAGGTGTTCCACAGTAATCCACCGCCGAAATGTACTACCATGTGCGTAACTGTGTATTCAACATTTGTGATATCTAAGTGCTATTGCTGAAATCGTCCACCTAGTGCAACAATCGTTAACTTACTCGTGATCGTGCTAATTGGACTGTGCTTAATATGTTAATTAGCCCATTACACCGAATTAGTACTAAAACAAGGAACATTTACCTCATTGATTGAACGCACTGATGAACGAGTCCAGTGAAGCATCTATAAGAGCAATTCTTCCTGATAACACGTCGTTTAGCTTCATAGGAAGTATTTCGCGTTACATAAATCAGATTGGCTCTGTTCCTCGAGTTAGTGCCCGCAGCGAAACTGGTTAATAACATATAGCTCGGCATTTTATCGTCGATTCTTCGGTTATTAATTGGCAGCACGACATCCGCTATTGCTGCAAGATTATAATCGAGCCTACACGTTGTTTTTACGAGCTTAGATAATTTGCAAGCTCTAATTACTTAATTTATATCTTTCTAGGTCTACTTCCCGTAATCCAACATTCTAACTAATTGTCACTAAAGCTTTTTTTTTGTTCCTTGTGCAGTATTTCCTGGGATTCTTGGCCGTGGTAGCCGCCTACCCTGGAATCATCCACGAGGAGGCTCCACAACTCGAGGCCAAATACGACCACGCCCTCATCGGCGAAACGGGACACCATCATCAAGTAGAGCATGAACATGCCAAGTCACACCAGTCGATCAAATTTGAGCACTTCCACCCAGTCCCCGTGTACGTGAAGAAAGAGCACAGCCATCTGCTTAAGCACCCGCTCGAGAAGGGCAAGTCTGAGCAGAACCTGAAGCTGATCCACCCCGAGACCGAGCACAAACATGGCGGCGGTCTCGTGCTAGAAGATGACAGGCATAACACCGACCACGCCGCGGCTCTCGAGCACGGAGGCTTTGAGCACGGCGGTTTCGAACAAGGAGGTTACGAGCACCTCTCCGGCGGCTACGAAGGTGGTCACGGAGGTTTCGAAGGTGGCCACGGAGGCTTCGAAGGCGGCCATGGTGGATTTGAAGGCTACGGTGGCGGTGAGGGCCTTAAAGCTTACGCAGAGCTCGCCCAACCAGAAGCCGAGGGACATTACTACGCGGAGGCTGGACACGCGCTCGCCGCCGACTCCGGCGAAGGCTACAAATACGACAGCTATTAACTGCATTTAACATAGACTTTACCACGGGCATACCAGCGTGGAGACCACTCCATCGTCTGAAGTATCTTTAGGTCTATCTCTTGCCTGTTGATATTAGTACACTTAAGGTTAGATCGTAGCTTGAGACTAATATGTATTCAGCTTACGTTATGCAGTTAAAAATGTTTCTTGTAGATTCAAAATGTACCTGATCTAGGATTAATTCTAAAATCGTATTTAGGAAATTGTTTATAGGTCTTGAATTTCAAAATTCTCGGCACTACGCGGCAATTAAATTATGAAATGTTAGAAACAGTTCCGTTAGGTGTTAGAAAGTACCGCGTGGTGCTATTTATAGTTGATCGACTGCTTGTTCGTGTGATTGTTTTCTTTGTAATTGTTCTCTCGCTTGATTTTCGTATTAGTAATTATTGTGACTAGGCGATCGTTGATTGAGTCCCAGAGAAATTGTGATATTAATAAAACTGTTTGTTTTACATAAACATTGGTCTTTGAATTTGGAACATCAAGTTCTGCCATCCACATAACCTTACGTTGCAATCGGTATTCTTCTGCTCCAATAGACCATGCCTAGATATCGACATTCATGTGTTAATTGGTAATTATGTACATTGACGGCTCATGTAATTGTTACCGGCTGTAATCGCTCCGTAGTTCGCGAAAAGGATCGATCATAGCGATCACATAACTATGATTTAACAGAGTTACAACATATGTAACATTATTGGGAACCTGGTTAACACGATTGTTTTTTTAAACCGAACTAGTTGTACTAGTCATAAACTATAATATTTGACGGCAATAATTGGGGAACAGATCAGGAAAAAAAACTGAAAAAACCGTTTTAATTACATTTTGCAGTCAATCCCTTTACATAATGCGCATGACAACACAGCCTAATGACAACACAGCCTAAATAAATACCAATAGTAGCACAAAATCTAATCACAGTATAGCAATCAAAACATGTAGTTTGACTAACTAACGTTGGTCGAAGAAATTGTGAAAGGCGCTGTCGACGGTGCGCTCTTATTTCATTTAAATTGCCGTCTTGTAAGTCACGATATCGACTCTATGTATATTCCTTAAATAAGGAAATAATACTAAACCATAACTATTACTTATCTAGGTAGATACTCGACGTAATACGCGTGAGAAAATTGTTCCAGTCACGATTTTACAGGCCTTAAATCTTGAGAAATATTTTATACAGTAAGTTCCTACTATCTTATTGTGCGATTTATCGTTAACTTTGACAGATTTACAGATATTGTTAAAGCTGAGTCAAATATCTACACTTCCCTATTCTCCGTATAAAGAAATAAGCCCTTCCACGGGCATATTCAGCATGTAACGACGTTGAATACAAAAAAAAAAAAATTATAAAAAACCTTGAAGTAAAAATACTGATTTAGAAATAACAGAAAAATATAGATTCTTAACCATTGGTGCCGATTCCCTTGTTCACAAACTAAACTAAATTTAAGTTGAATGCATCTTTTTCTTTCTATTTCATTATGAAAAGGACAGAAGATAAATATTAGTTTAATCCTATCAAATTACGTCAGGTGCTGACTAATTTGACAGGATTAAACTAATATTTATCTGCTTTTGGTGCTGACGCACCTGACGTAATTTGATGTAATTTTAGTAGCCAACTTTTTAATCGCGTCTAAAACTTGTATGGCGCTGATTAATTTGACAGAACATAACTAAAATTTATCTTCTGTCCTTTTCTTAATGAAATAGAAAGAAAAAGATGCACTGAACTTAAATTTGGTTTAGTTTGTAAACAAGGGAATCGGCACCAATGTCCATTAAATAAAGAAAGTGAGCTAAAACATAATACTCCGAGTACTCAAATAACTCGCTTTACTTTATATACGCTTACGACTACTTACGCATATAGTTATATTCTAAGTACATACCAATTAAGTTCGCTCCAGTTCCGAGTGTCAACGTCATAATTATGATGACGTAATAAAAGCTAATGCTTTTCACACCACAGCATACTTCTGACACACCACTCTGTGGCCTAGTTAACGCTCTTACAATGTACAAAAAAACCGGCCAAGAGCGTGTCGGGTCACGCTCAGTGTAGGGTTCCGTAGTTTCCCGTCCGTCACAATAAGTGTTCCCACTTATGAGTTTAAAGGTGGGTATCCATTATGTAAAATACTTGCATATACGAATATACTACAAACTTAGTCCAGAAATTATTTTGTACAACTTTTTGTCTTTTTTGTACAAAAACTGTTGTTTCCATCAAGTTCAAAATGATTTTCCTAGAAAGTCCTTATAAAGTTCTACTTTTCTGATTTTTTTCATATTTTCTAAACTTATGGTTCAAAAGTTAGAGGGGGGGACACATTGTTTTTTACTTTTGGAGCGATTATTTCCGAAATTATTGACATTATCAAAAAATGATTTTAGAAAACCCCTATTCATTTTTAAATACCTTTCCAACACACACT
The DNA here is from genome assembly GCA_905147715.2 of Xestia xanthographa. NCBI lineage: Eukaryota > Metazoa > Arthropoda > Insecta > Lepidoptera > Noctuidae > Xestia > Xestia xanthographa. Next base: position 11,099,592 of record LR990657.1, on the reverse strand, counting down.
TTTTCTATCACACGTTAGTGTTGAAATTAAAAAAAAAAAACACTTCCCACTTTACATATAGGGGGCTACCCTAATAAAACATTTTTTTCCAATTTTTTTTTTACAACTTTGTCGGCGTGATTGATATACATATTGGTACCAAATTTCAGCTTTCTAGTGCTAACGGTCACAGAGATTAAGCGAGGACGGACGGACGGACAGACATGGCGAAACTATAAGGGTTCCTAGTTGACTACGGAACCCTAAAAAAGGTGCATTTTATAACTTCCTTTTGGTAATGTGTGTGGTTTCAATAATAGTGTTTACGAATACTACGATTTTGATATTTTGCAATAGGTCAAGACTGGTTATACTAGGTAGTAAAACACTCAGTGAATAATTTATGGAGCTTCCTGTTTTCTTAGAATACAATGGGATTTGTGACTTAGATAAATATGGTAAAGTTGAGTTCAAGTTGAACAGTTTAGGAAAACGTATCGATTCTAACCAGAATGCACAGGCTTAAAATAAATTAGCAAAACTCCGCAGTCGTTTTGCTTCATGATACCAGGTATTGTTAAAAAGTTACGTGAATTAATTAACACCATAGGTGTTAAGAGTGAATTGTCTCTAATCTCAAACCATTTGATATCTCTTTGATATCTCTCTTGTTGCTATAAAACTTCCAAAACATTTATGAATAAATTACCAAAACTAAACCATAAAACACTTATGTGGGGCGATGTTACAACTCGACCGACTTATGTAATACCGGCGAATACAAATCTTGTGATTTTAAAACGCGACATAGCAGCTTCCTGGTCGACTCGACGATTTCGTATTCACACTGTAGGTAGCACAGCTTTCTACCCGATAATACCTATATACAGAATCAGATATTCCGAATGTATTTTGCAATTTCTATTACGGAAGACGGCGATCAAAATGCAAAAAATATTTATGACAATTTTAATTTCCTAGTTTTAAAAGTTGTTCTTTCGCTGTCTTGTGGTAATTTATGGTTGATTAATATTGGTTTTTGAGGATAGTAAGTTGAAGTAGGATTTGGAAGTGTCTGCCATGTGAGTTAAGTTTTAAAGTGATGGTTTTATAAATGACTTTATCAAAACACCATTATGTAGGTAAACGGATATGTTAATTTATTTAGTGAAAAAGTCGTTAATCAAAAGCATTCGAGATAATGTTTTCGAATCTTACTGAATCAGTCATCATTGCCTTAACATTAAACATGATCTTTGATCCATTGTATCCAAAATTTTCTTTTACCATATTTACCTTACTTATGTATAAATAACTATAGCACAAAATAAAGTTGCATGCTTTTGATAGCGCCTTCGTATTTAGTTTTGCAAGCATTGCTGCTATAGCAAGCCACAACACACAAAGTATTTATTACCCAGGCGTTACTGAATTAAAGACATCGTTTTTTTTTTTCAAAATCAACTCATTTAATTTAATAAAATTACAACAACTTTCATAGTACTAAATACAAATAATATCACTCAATCAATGGCACCAATATTGCACTCGAATTAAACAATACTTAATTTTAAAAATAAATTTAGTTTTATTACAAACATAACAACAAGTCTTTATATCAGTTCAAGCAGCATCGACGTCTTTAAAACTACAAACAAGATTAATGTTCCCAAATGTGACGAATTATCTTTAGTTGGTCCGCTGAAATAGGGATCGTTACAGGAATCTTTTGTTTTTCCATATACGGAACAAACTTTGGGATTGTATGTGGCCTATCCACTTTGATATAAACATTCCTCACACCTTCAACGGGACGATTTCTTCCAACTATTGGTCTTGGAACCCGGAAAGGTTGCATAAATTGTAAAGGCGCTGGATACGGTGCAGGTATTTTGACTTCATGAGGTTTCGGAATCCGTACTAGCATTGGACCTTCAGTACTTCTCACCAATTCTTTCGGCCGACCTTCAGTAGTTTCTGATCCTCGGTTTACAAAAACTGTCGGGGTAGGAGAAGCAGTCGAAGTCGATGCTTCAATCCTCGCTAAAGCGTTTTGTTCTCCAAAGTTTCTAGTCAACTTTTCTAATTCTGCGGTGTACTCTCGTTGGTTATAATATTGAGGTGTCTCTTTCATCTTTTGTAACTTAGTGCGTATGTTAAACTCGTTTTTCAACAGTTCTTCTTTTTGTCTAGATATAGACTCAGTTATTGTTTGATGTTGGTAAAGAGGAGCCAAGAGGAGTGAGAGTTTATCTTGGTTTAAAATATTAGTTTGTACCGTGGGTGCCAGTGGCGTTGAGGTCACTACTTGCTTTGTTTGAGGTTCTTCCAGTGGTACAATTGGTGTTAGCGGTAGTAATGGTGGTAGTCCTTCAATCGAACTGAGAGTCTCTTTAAATTCTTTCGTACCCTGAGATATAACATATGTTCTGCCTGTAGGTCTTGGTGTAGTCACTGGCGTTGTTGCTTTTTCAAGTCCTTGTGGTTTTTTAGATCCTTTTGGTAGTTGGATTCGGGATGGTCTGGATGGCTTATTATACAGGTTTCTTTGGCTCTCTCTGTTTATTTGGGAATATGTTTTTTGTTGAGCTTTTGTGCTAGCTTCAGTATATGCAGTTTGTTGAGCTTTTGTACTTGCTTCAGTACGTGCAGTTTGTTGATCTTTTGTACTTGCTTCAGTATAGGCAACTTGTTGAGCCTCAGTATTTGCAGTTTGTTGGGCCACTGCACTTGATTGAGAATATACATTCCGTTCAGCTTCTGCGTTGGCTACCGTTTTCGCATTTTCTTGAACCGATGTATTTGTTTGAGTATAAGCAATTTGAGGAGCCTCTGTATTTGCCACATTATTGGCAGTTTGGTGAGCCACTGTATTTGCTTGAGAAAATGCATTTCGTTGAGTTACTGTATAAACTTGAGAAAATGCATTTTGTGGGGCCTCTGTTTTTGATGTCCTATATGCAGTTTTTTGATCCGTATTTGCTTGAGAGTATGTGTTTTGTTGAGCCACTAAATTGGCTTGAGAATGTGCATTAAATTGTCCTTGTGTGTTTTCTTGTGAGTATGCGTTTCGCTGTGCCTCTGTAGTTTTTTGAGAATATGCATTTTGTATAGCTTCTGTATTCGTTTGAATATTTGCACTCCTTTGACCTTCTGCAGTTTCTTGAGAATACGCGTTTCGTTGCGCCTCGGTATTAACTTGACTGAATGCATTTCGTTGAGCTTCTGTATTTGATTGTGAATACGCATTTCGTTGAGCCTCTGCGGCTTTTTGAGCATATGCTTTTTGTTGAGTTACTCCCCTTTCTTGTGAAAATGGATTTTGATACGCCTCAGTACTTACTTGAGTAAAGGCATTTTGTTGGGTCACCGCATTTGCTGGAGAAAATACATTTCGATACGCTTCACCATTTATTTGAATAAAAGCATTGTTTTGAGCCTCTATATTCGCTGCATCTTGATACGCCTCAGTACTTACTTGAGTAAAAGCATTTTGTTGAGTCACCGTATTTGCTGGAGAAAATATATTTCGATACGCTTCACTATTTACTTGAATAAATGCATTGTTTTGAGCTTCTATATTCGCTGCATTTTGTTGGGCCTTTGTACTTGTAACAATAAACGCATTTTGCGGTGCCTCGGCATTTCCTACATTAAATGCAATTTGTTGACCCATATAATCGGCTTGAGAATATGCATTTCGTTGGGCCTCTTCATTTGCTTGAAGTAACATCGACTCGAATCGAGCACCCTCGAATTGATACGGAGATAAAGGCAATGGCTTATAAGGGACCATTTGTAAAACCTCTTGTTCATAAGTAGGTAGAAAACGAACGTATGCTTCCGCATTATTATTACTTTGGTTAGAGATTTTTGTTCTGGCTTTTTTAGGAACATAAGGAGTGGAATATTCTTTCTCTTTGTATTGTTGTCGTGCCTTAGTATATTTGTAACGCGGAGTAGTCGTAGTAACCTTTTCTGTGGTACCTTCAGTACTCTGCATTTCCACTGTCAAATCATCATTAATTTCTTGAATGTTTAAGAGCTTGTAGTAATTTTGTATCTCACCTTCGTCTTTTTGTACTTCTACTGGACTCATCCAGGTTTGGTATCGTTGTACATTTTGTTGTTCAACACTTTGCTGGAACTGTTGTTGTAGTTCAGCAAAATCGTTTTCATATTCTGGGTAAGGTTGTACTACTGCGCCAGCTGCTTGTAAAGTTTCCACCTGTTCAGGTGTTAGGAATAGTACAATTTCTTTCATTCCTATCAGTTCAGGTCGTTGAGATTGCGTGGGTAAGGGCGCTGGTGATGAAGACTGCGGTTCTTCGTAGAACGATTGTGCGACGACATCATGTAGCCCTGCTCTCACGGAGACCAGTAACATTGGTGCTATCAAACACCATATCTGAAAATGATAAATATTTTTCGTAAGTTTAAATTATATAGAACAATGCTTGATAAAAGTTAAATATTTTTGATTGTTTTACTTACGGGTATCCCCATAGTTGTTGTTTATTGATTGACCAGCCTCTAACCTGCTACGCCACCGTTGGTCGTTTGCTCTGAAATGAAGAAGAACAACATTTTATATAAGTTTCTTACACATACATAAATTCAATAGATTCATAACTATGACGATCGAAGACTTCCGTAATGATTACGTTTATGAAATCAAAGTGTGGATTGTATCAATATTCAACACCATCGCAATCTTATTAATATTTGGGTGAAAGTTTTTGTTGTTAGAGAGAAATAATATGATCTTTAGACCATAATCAACATTATAAACGTTACATGTGTGACGCTTAATAAGACGAAGCTTTGTTTTGTAATTAAAGGTTGCTTTATCATGTAACTGAATTGGTGCGTATATGCTAAAATTTGTCTGGTGTCGGAACCGGACTTGCCCGGTTCCTCACCTAAATGTAACCTACCTAACCATAAACACCAGTTCAAAGCGTGTGAGAACTCCCTCGGGAACAAGAAGTAGAAACTTTTTAACTTGGGTGTCTATCACCAACAGCACAATGGACCGAGGTAGAAGACAGCCAAGTGACCCAAGTAAGAGCTTAAACTCATTTTTAACTTTCTTAAAACTAATGTTAGTCCTGTCAAAAAACGTTGAAGAATACAAAACGCTTCTGAAGGCAATTGCCACGAATCTAGGCTCGTCGTTCTAAAAGCTCAAGTAACTGTCTCGATGGCCCGATAGAAGCGCGAAGAATGACGAAGAGAATCGACTAATAAATCAAAATTGAAATAGCTAGGCAAAGAGGGGGAGTATTTTCTAAAACTAGTCCAGTCTAGTATCTATTACAATAGCATGAAAACCAGTTATAATCTCGTTACAAATAATCATCAGTAGGTAGGTATACATACCTAATTTTACTTCCTTATCACATCTCACTTCTCCAAGTTGTAAGTCTTTGTATTTTATTGCCGTATTAAAGATATAACAAATATAAAATAAAGCTTTATTGTAGTCTCTAATTGTTATTTTTAAATTACATATCGATATGTCATTGAACTCAAACCAGTTTTGCACTAATAAACTCTTTTAATTTATTACAAAAATACTTAACAGGGGTGCACCCAACTGCAGCTTACCTAATCTAATGGTTCATTATCATTTTTGTTTCCTCGCTTTTATATAAACTTTTGCCACGACCCCCCGAGAGGCGACCGTTCGCGTCTTGCTATCCATTTTTAATTAGGAGACTATCAAAAGCGTTCGCGATTTATTCAAATGCCATTAATCTGTTAAGTAATACTGTTGAAAACTGGTTTAGCCATCCTCTTATCCAATTTCCGTCTATTCGGAACTATCTCGTTTTGATGTAAATACCTACTATATGCTGCAGCAAAAACAAGTTATTAATTCGTTTTTGCTAGGTATTATTTAAAACAAGATGATGATGGTGTAGGTATTTAAAATATCTGTTGGTACTCTTTAAAGCAAGATAATTGAACTTGAAGAGGACAAGGTTTATTAAGGACGCTTTGGTTAGATAATCCTACAAAAAAAAACAATTATTACTGAAAGATTTAAAATTTTTATTACAAATGCTGGCAGCTGGTATTCTAAACGCCATGAGCTATAAATTCTGCGTGAATTTCATTTGTTTATTGCTGTGTTTTTGAAAAATTTTCCTGACAATGAGGATTATCATTGATAACTACTTGTAATAACCCATTTCATAAGGAATTTAATGAAGTAGGTACATTCATCTAAGTACGGTTAATAATGTATAATGTTTCAGAATAGGTATCTAAGCACCTATTTGTGTTTTAAAAGTACTATCAGCGCCTACTCTTATATGAATGGTAATGTGCCGTTGCCGCGTTGCTCAGCTGTAAGCGTTGATTCCACTTCATCGTAGGATGTACACAGAACGGTGCAGCCACGGGTTTCGGTTTTTTTTGGTCAGCCAGACAATCGTGCGTGGTCGCAATAGACGATCTCGCCTACATTTTCAGTCTGAAGATTTAAGTAGCATAGCTAGTCGTGGGTGCTGTGAATTGGTGCCTTTATTATTTTCTCAGGCAACACGTTGACTTTTCAGTACTCGTCCATAGAATACAAAACGAGAAATAAAAGTTGTTTTTTTTTTTCTCCTTCGACCTGAATCTAACGTAGCTGAGTTCTGCTCTCCCCTATTGCACGTCATTGGCATTAGTCTTGAGAGCTTAAACATAGAATAAGCATAACAGCTGATGAAATTATGCTCACTGCTGGGGCACAGGCTCCCCTCTGTAAGGCAGAGTGGATATAAGTCACCACGGGCCCAGTGGAAGTTGGTGGATCCCACCTTCACAATCACCTCAACTTCGTTCATCGTCGTCGAATTCTTGGATCTAGAATGTTTCCTCCTATTTAGGTACGTTGAACTAAGTGATCGGAAGAGATTACCGGACATAGAAACATTCCTTGAACTGAATCTTCTTCATAACAAACCGTTGCATAAAGACAGGTTTTGAGTCAAATGACTCACAGAGTAACTGTTGCTCACAGAGTATGTGAAGCGGTGTTCGTTGCCACACCTCTTTATAACCGTACCTAACTCAAATTCCGATCAGAATCCGTGTTTATTTGTGAGTAGGTACGTGATTTATTATTCGGTTTATGTATCCGATGTTTCCTTGCAGAGAGGTTTGCAGAAAAAGAAGGAAGTCTATACTTAGCAGTGAGCAGAGAAACCATCGCTGTAAATGATCTTTTCTATTTTTTTTTAAATTATATTTGAATCTTGCGATCAGTCTTTCAGACAATGAGCCGATGAGATGGTTCAGATGGCGTGTTAGGAGACTCTCTGTAGAGTCTGCCCTATCTTTCTTAAGGTGGATGCTCAAGGGTAGCCCGCGAAATTCAAATTTTCTTACGTTTTTTGCAATTTGCAGGCCAGTGCTAGGTTGTATGTTGATTAAAATTTTGTTTGCGACTGTAAGACGTATGTAGTTACAGAATTATATTCATCAAAATCAATACAATACAACCCTCAAAGTTCATAAAGGTGGAAAAATTACTTTTCCAAGGTCAAAATCATTCTTGCACCTTTATAAACTTGGAGGGTTGTATTGATGATTTTGATGATTATAATTGTGTTACTACATACGTCTTACAGTCGCAAACAATATTTTAATCAACATACAACCTAGCACTGGCCTGCAAATTGCAAAAAACGTAGGAAAATTTGAATTTCGCGGGCTACCCTTGAGCATCCACCTTAAGTCATTCTTCTCGTTGACTATTCTGGTGGAAAATGTCCCGTCGCTTTTTTAATCGACGGATGCTTTCTGGGATGGTTAGCCCCGCAAGGTTATTTGGATACTTCAGCAGTCGGGATTTGTAGTTGTCGCCATGCGAGTTTATCTCCTCGTTAACCAAATCTTTTCTAAATTACTAAACTAATGACTGCCTCGTTGGTCGACTGCTGAGCAGGAGGTCCTGGGTTCGATTCCCGGGTCGGGCAGTGTTATTGATTTTTTTCATAGGAATTTCTAAGTAGTAGCCACGGAGTCTTGATTTGTGCCCGGTTGATGGCAATAGGCTCGCCCCCTATTACACGGGACGAAATGTGGGTGCACTAATGGATACCCTCTACCTAACCCTTAGAAGTTTACAGCCGTGATGTGATGATGTTATGTTGAAGGTTTTTGTGTATGTATGTTATAGAATTAGCTGGCTCAAAAATAGAATAGCCTTATTCATGCGCAGCATCATTTTCCTGCCCTTTTCCCATTCTATTTGGTGTCGGGGTTTTCTTCTTCCATTCTCCCCTGTCAGACGTCACGGCATCATTTACTTCTTTCTCTATCATATCATTCCTCACACAATCCATCCATCTTTTCTTTGGCCTTCCTCTCCCTCTCCATCCATCGACAATCATGTCCATCACTCTTTTAGTGATCGACGACTTCCTTTCATTTTTTCTATAACAGGTACCACTTTCAAACTTCCTCTTATATACTAATTTCTTACTTAATCCATTCTTGTCACTCCACACATCCATCTCAACATTCTCATCTCCGCTACATGCAATCGTTTTTCTTCCCATTCTTCTAATTCAGGTGCAGCAATTCTTCATTTAGATTGCACAGGCAAAAGTTTTAGTAAGCGGCTGTTGGCAAAGGCGAACTGTAGTATGATAATCCCATCAAAAACATAAATGTGAAATGAGAGCCAAGTTCAATATTATGATATATGCCTTGGTTGTTGACTTCAACGACAAAAGAAGTGAAATCTAAATGGGTGCCAAGTTCAATGGTCAGTCCTGAAATTTATCTATAAAAAACAACATAAATTATATATTTCTCTTATAACTTAGGAGAATATATTGTAGCATAAGGTCTGACTTGGCTAGTTCTCATATACGAATTATTATGTTCGGTGGTTAGTTTTTATCAGCAAGCCAAATTTTCGGAATAATAAAATAAGAACCGACAGTAAGTAGAAGTAACAGGTTGAACTTGCGAAGGCTATAATATAATTCGTATTTGAAAACTAGTCAGACCTTAGTCTACAATATATTCTCCTAAGTTATAAGAAAAAATGATATTTTATGTTGTTTTGTTATAGATAAATTTCAGGACTGACCATTGAACTTGGTACCCATTTAGATTTCACTTCTTTTGTCGTTGAAGTCAACAACCAAGGCATATATCATAATATTGAACTTGGCTCTCATTTCACATTTATGTTTTTGATGGGATATCATTACTTTTTGTACATACGCCATCTAGTGTCACTTTTAAATAAATCAATGGAGGCGGCATGGTGTAGTGAGTGAGTTTCTGAGAATGATAATAGGAGGCGCTAGTGGTTGTAGAATACGGTTAGTTACGCGTAATAAATACGAAAATCTACTATATTCATATTTATAAGTACAAAAACGGAAACATTTGGATTAAAGAAAATTAAGGCTGGTATTCAACTCGTTATATATTCGCGTATAGATCATAAAATCCACATATAGAGATTTACAGGCACTAACTAATAAGTTAAGTGAAAATTATAAAAAATTACCAGTTTCTGATTTTTTCCTTTGTATTCACCTAATTACCTATCTGCATGCCAAATTTGAACTTTCTAGGTCATCTGGAACTGGGTTATAGTTTGGGTCAGTCATAAAAAATACGATTTTTGGACGTTAATATCTAAATATCCGTTAGAGATATGTTTATAAAATTTGGAACACATATACATCTCGCTAGTCTCAATATATGAGCCAAATTTGACAAGTTTAGGTGAAATAGTTTTTGAGTTATGAGGGGCTCAAAAGTGGCTCCAAATGGTTCTTGTAATATTGCACACTGTGTGCTGCGCGCCAGAACTTGACTTGACACGCTCCCATGTGTCTAGATTAAATATTATACGATATGTACTTAACCTATCATAATTATAATAACTGGACACACTTAACCATGAGCAAAGTATAACTGACTTGACACGCTCCCATGTGTCTAGATTAAATATTATACGATATGTACTTAAATAATAACTGGACACACTTAACCATGAGCAAAGTATAACTGAAAAGTTATCTGATGATTGATGTTTTCTCTTTGTTTAGACACAGGGTTTGAACTTAGGACCTCAGTCTAAGTTCGTTTATGCACTTTCTACCTATGAGTCATTGATATAACGTCTTCAATAAGTATTACTATTATTTCATTCTACTGGCTGTTAACTATAGTCTTTATTATAATCAGATGTGATTTATCAAACCTTTTGAGGTCCTACATCTGACCTCATCTTACAATTACTCTTATCCTATAAAACGATCAATTATATAAATCAATCTCTTCAGTCGTTCATCATCTATTCAACTACCATCTTGCTCTATACTTCATCAATTAATTATATATTTCAATCGTTGCATGAATAGCCTTATTCATGGCGCTTATTGCTCGCCTGCTGATTAATTCCTTTTCATGACACAGAAGGGGTTTTTTTCCATCAGGTTATGACCATAAAGTAGACAGAGAGAGAAAATAGACCCACTTTATGATAGTGGTCACGGATGTTTTCCTACTTTAAGTTCGCTGGTCTAGTGGTCTCTCTCGACTGAAAAATCCTGAATGGTCCTGTGTTCGATTTCCAGGTTGAGCAAAGTGTTATTGGGTGTTTCCATAAGGAATTTCTCAATGACAGCTTCGGAATCTTGATTTGTACCCAGTTGACGGCATTAGACTTGCCTCCTACATGGAACTTAAACGTAACTGGCAAAGTGTGGGTGTACTTGATAGGCACTCCTCCTTCTGGGATTACTGTCGCCATTTTACGTTATGTTATATAACTACTTTAAATTACTTACTAAGCCACGCCACAATACGTAACACAATTGTGTTAGGCTGTAAACAGTCCCTAATAAGTTTCCTATAAATAATTGTATCAAAACATTCCATCACATGCGTGGGCTGCGATTACATCAAAACTCGTTTGATTATTTCCACATCTGGGCATTGAATTAGCATAACAAAATTGATTGTAATATTATCTCATTTAATTTCACTCTCGCTTCAAGTTTATTGGCTTTTGTCACAGAATTATATAATTTTCTACTTTATATGAGAAGTAACGAATGGAAACTAGGTGATATTCGCTATTAAGGCTTCGTTTCCGCTGCTTGTTAGTAAACAATGATCTAGGTCATACCTCCCATGGGGTACTTACGCTACTTCTTAATAAATTACAAGTAGTTGTTTTGAGCTTTACTTGGTATAAGTTATGGAAGAACAAAGAGCACAATCAAGTCAACATTTTTGAAAAGGGCACATTTAAGTAGAAGAGGAGGATACTCTTTTTTTACTTAATTGGTCTCGGTTGATGGCTCGCCCTTTCATGACATGGCACTTCAAGATTTAAGATCCATGATTCAAGATTCTATAATTGCATGAAACTAACATACACAACTGGTGAAATGTGGGTGTACTCTGTATTAGGTAGATACACTTTAGTATAATTACAGGCGTGATGAAATGATGTTATGTTTAAGGTTTTTGTATGAATAAAGATTGTAATTTATTTTTATTTTAAATCTACTATTACCATCCACTCACTGGTCATCTACTAAATGTCCTGGTTTACTAAATAGTAGCGGATATAAGGAAATGTAAATAAGCTCCGAGATTCTTACAAAACTAAAACTTTCTTATTAAAATTAATTTGATGATTATTTAATCAACTTAACAGGTTATATATTATTATTCAGTAAACTAAACAGCTGATGGAAATCTGTTACCAATCACAAATTAGATGAACAACGGGTGACTTTTGAGATTTAATAACAAACTATTGAATCTGGACTGTCTTTATGTGCTTTTCCTTATTTATGCTCAATTCAATGGTGGATTATTAATGAATTTTGATATATAAGCAAAAGGAATTTTGGCCTTAGAGGCCTTCTACGTTAGTACTTGTGACATGAAACTGCGATATCTGTCCTGAGGGCGTAGACAATGCGACTTTGTGTTAGTCACATCAATGATCGAAAAGTCAAAAATTTGAATCAAGATTGACATACGCTCTCGAAAAGTTCTCGTGTTGAAAGTTGATGTAGAAATCTAGGTCCTCTGGTGTTTTTTTTCATTTGAGTGTTATCAAGGGAACAAAAAATCAAACAAAAAAATAAGTTGTAAAACGATACGTTTTATCTTCATCTATTTACATGTACAAACTAATGACTATCAAAGTATTTACAATTCTATTGACTATTTGGTATGATCACGACTGATGCTGGTAGGGTCACCAGCTTTTTGAAGAGCAAGGCTATGCCTTACCAGCAGCAGCTCTTCTTCTTATAATGTGTGACGTGCTTGATGATGTGGAGTGGGTAGGGCTTCCACACGGCGTATGGGACCTCCACGTGCTTCTCAATGGGCACATGGACCTTCTTGATTACTTCGTATGGCCTGTCAACAGGGATGTGGACCTTCTTGATGACCTCAAATGGAACCTCTTTGACTACCTCGTAGGGGACTGGCCTATCAACATGCACGTGCTCAGTCTTGTACACGGGGTAGGGGACGTGCTTCACGACTTCAACGGGAACGGGGTAGGGCTGCGGCACTGGAACCTTGACCTCCTGACGAACAGGTACGGGGACGGGTTGCGGTACAGCAACCTGGATATGACGGGTCACCTCAATAGGAATGCGACGAATGATGTTCTGCACGACAGATTGCAGCTCATATCTTGTGGCGGAAGTATCTGGACGGCCGACGTTGACAGTAGTACCGAGCACACGTGGGCCTCCAAGTTGCCCTGGTCCAATGCCGTTACCACCGTTTCCGGGTCCAGGGAGGTTTGAGTCGAGGAGGAGGCTGCCTTCGGAGTATCCGTTGCCTGATGGGGCAGGAGCAGACAGGTCAGATGAGAGAGAACCGTAGCCAGGTCCAGAACCGTAGCCAGATCCAGAACCGTAGCCAGATCCAGAACCGTAGCCAGATCCAGAACTGTAGCCAGGTCCAGAGGCGGATGGTCCACTTATGAAGGATCCTTGGTTGAAGGGTCCTTGTCCGTATCCTCCGTTTCCACCATTGCCTCCATGACCACCGTCACCGTGTCCGTGTCCCCCGGAGTAGTGTCCGTGGCCGCCGGCGAGGGAGTCACCGCCGAAGGATGCAGCAGCGGCGATAGAGCCGATACCGGGAAGAGAAGCTCCATTAAGTACTGGATGATCGTCTACCAAATGCTCTTCAATGGTCACAGTCTGTTGTCCATGTCCATGTCCGTGTCCGTGTCCATGTCCACCACCGCCACCGCCGCCGCCACCATGGTTTGGTGGTCCATACGACGTGGAGGGGTTCCCGAACGAAGCTGACGGAGAATTTAACGCTGATGACAGGAATGAGTCTGGGCTATTGTGCTGTCCATTTAAATATCCGCCATTAGTGCTGTACACTAGCGCTGACAGGAAGAGTAGTTTGACCTGGAACAAATGTTTGTATGATTATTATGTGAAGGAGTTACCTGAAGTTCTTGAGATCTAAGATTTTTGGAATGGGAAACTACAGTCCATTTACAGTTATTATGCCCGTGGCTGGACTGTAAGTAGCTTATTGTTGACTACGCAAAAGTGCCTGTCACGGGTCTATTTGAAATAAATGCTTTGAGTTTGAGTTTGTTTGTTATTGAGCTATGTGTATGAACTTACAACAAATGCCATGGCTTTTAGCTAATCGCTTTGCAGCCAGCCAAAAAAAAACGAGCTAGTTGTTGTCCCTTCCGAGTGTCGGTAGCTTGTGCTTTGACATCGGACGGCCCCACATATTTATACAACGCGCTCTTTCCAACAACGCCTATGAATACATTAGATACAAACTCGAACGGACATCGCTGTATCCTCTACGTCACCGATGCTTAAATATATTATGTTAATATCTGTACTGCTCTCGATAACATCGTTTTCTATGATTATGCAAGGGAAACTGTGTTTCAAAGGTCTAGAAAACCATCAGCCACGGGAAGGTTGCTTCACTTACAAATTAATATGAAAATTTAATTCAAGGCAAACGTTTAGGAGTTGCAAACCTTTAACCGTTTCGTTTACCTAATATTCGGTTTATATTTAGAGTTTTCTCTATGTGAGGAGCTCGTGGCTAAATTAGGTTTTTAGTTACGTTAAGCCGTGCTTGCCTAGGTTGGTCTGTAGATGGGTGACCACCCATTACATACCGAGTTTCCTCCGTGCCTCGGAAAGCAAGTTAAGCAGTTGGTCCCGGCTGTCATTTGTGATCTTTGACAGTCGTTACATGTAGTCAGTGGCCCAAAAACGTATTACCCAGTACTAACTGGGTTGTGGAGGTCAGATAGGCAGTCGCTCCATGTAAAATACTGGTATTCAGCTGCATCCGGTTAGATTGGAAGCCGACCCCAATAAAACTTGGGAAAAGGCTAGGCAGATGATGATTTAGAGTTTTCTATGTGCGTATGTCATAAATTAATTCGTTATATTGATTTACTGTTACACATTTCCTAACAATTATGTTGAAACCTGTAATAGTGATTCAATGCATAAGCTGATGTGTCATCAAATATCTACGCTCATTTAAGTTTCTCATCTTCACCTCATCTTAACTGTGTATTTTAGGTTTTTTTTTGTCTATAAGATTTTTATTCTGTTAACATTTGGTCAACTGATGACTGATCGAAGCAAGCAAATCGATTTCCTTAAATCTTAGACATTTTTTCATCACATTACCTACAAAGCTTCTTCAGTAATCGAATCAAATCAAACAGCATTTTCAGAATACAATAAGTTTTACTAGTTACTACAGTTGTTTCCAGCACCAATAGAATAGTCTCCAGTGGACGGTTTCAAGGACCCGTGGGCTAGCATAAACGCGATATGTAAACGTTACTTATATTAAATTATATTTTAAATTGACAATATCCACTCGTTTCTCGCTCATATTTACTTGGCTGTATGGTTTCAAAGTATACGTATTGATCTTGTCGTATAATAAAAAAAAAACAAAACGCTTAGGTTTTTTTTTATTTCGATCAAAATTAAGTACGTTAATTTACGTTTTTACGTCGCATGTTAGTGCTAGGGGCTCAGGCTTCATTAAACTCAGGATAATAACTTTCTTACATTCTTTGCTAAGCCGTGTGGTATCCGGCAGAGTAGAATAGAACCAACCCATTACACTCACGGGTGTCGTATAAGGCGACTAATGTCTGAGGCAGAACACCTTGCGCCTCCGTAGACCAGAGAATGGGCAGCAGCGTTTTCTGTTAGTCTTTCATCACTGCGATCTCCAATCCGCCTGCCAAGCGTCGAGATTACGGCAAATTCCTCCCATCATGGGAGAGGCTTATGTCCAGCAGTGGACGTTATGGGCTGTTGTACTAGTAGTAGTAGTAGTATTCTTTGCTAATAACAGAACACATACTTACTTACCTACATAGTGAGCGAATCCGGAAAAAGTAGTTCACTTGGTCTATTCAAAGAAGTTACTTAATAATACAAGTATGAGCCTAACACTTTTTTATAACTAGAAAGCTACTGTTATTTCACCAAAACCTGTCTAAATAAGTAGTACTATAACAGAGTAGGTGATGGATGGCCTGATATGTATATTATTATGTAACCTCTGTTGTAGTATGAATATTAAAAAAAAGAAAACAAGAGCAATTATTATCATCTGATTCAACATACGCAAGTGGGGTATTACCAACATGTTGACAGTAAGGCACTATTTAATGGTGACGGAAAACAAAGAAAAACCGTCTCCTATTCCAAAACTTTCTTTTTTATTATCTGTTTTACAAACACTTTTTTTTAAATTATAGAGTAAATAGTAGTAGAATGCTATATTGGAGTATTTACATACACACATCAAAAAAAGTAAGCGAACACATTAAAAAATCATAAACTTTTTTGTTACTACTTTTGGTAGAAAATATTATGATTTCGTCTTCTTTTTAGTTTATTTATTTAAAAATATAGGTTTAGAATCAAACAGGGTATTTCCATTCAAAGAAAACACACAACATAGTTTTCTTGATAAAGTTCAAATTCAAAAAATTATATCAGCTTATGCTAGTAATCACAAACTTTTTTTGATGGGTGTATGTACAGTGTCGACCAAAAGTCGATAGGCAATCTCACAAAGCAATAGCTTGACGTTTAGTTTGACTTACGACCTTCTACTTTCAAGAAAATGACATTGTCATCTACAAGTAAATGTAGTCCAAAATTTCAACATGGAAATATAAGTCAAGATGGCCTAGTGGTTAGGCGCGTCCACATCTAAGAGTGAATCAGTAAGCCGTGAGTTCAAATCTCACGTTGTTACTTTTATACTTTTTTTAAGTGTTTACTCGATTGGAAGTAATGGGACAGAAAAATATTCTCGCTTTGTTCACACATTTCATAAAGTTAGAAGAAGGTAGATCATAGAAAAATAAGTCAAGAATTTATATTTCTGTGAGGTAAACCTGAGTTTTATGAATATTTTACTTGATCAAAATGAACGTTGTCGTTTGGTTGTGTTAAATTTGGTTAGTGACGTGTGGTTTAATAGATAGCGGTATTGTTGTTGGTATTTCTCAAAATGCAGGCAAATATTGATATTGAGGCGAGGGCGACTAATATTATCGTGCTACATAAAAGTGGTCTTAATAGAACACAAATATCTGAAGAAACCGGACTAATGTGAGTATTATATTTATGAATTATTGTAACAAAGTTTTATTAAAAATTAAAGCCTACTTTGTTATTGCTTATTTATTTGGTGACTTAGGGATTAATAAATTGATTTTAAATCCATCATGAGGCATAAAAGATAAATAATTAGTGTTAATTATTGGATTTATAAATGCAGAGTGAATGATAACTTCAGTATTTTATTATAGCTGCCTAACATCATTTTTTTTGTTTTTTGTTTTAGAGGAATACTGTGAGTCAGATCAAAAGGCCTTGCTAGTCGACAATGAAGTGGAAAG
Source organism: Xestia xanthographa (assembly GCA_905147715.2). Lineage (NCBI taxonomy): Eukaryota > Metazoa > Arthropoda > Insecta > Lepidoptera > Noctuidae > Xestia > Xestia xanthographa. The sequence continues at coordinate 11,082,659 of LR990657.1, read as the reverse complement.
CCGTCGCTTATTATCGATGCGCAGCGACGACATAATATATGGTTGGCGAATAAGAAACAAATGGTTTCACACCTACGAGACACTTTGTGGAATTATTTGACACCTCATCGCAAACTGTTCGCCGTGCCCTCCACGCTGAAGGCTTGTATCACGAAGACCAGCTAAGAAGCCCTTCTTGACAGAAAGAGTTATAGAAGAACGATTACGTTTCGCACGGGATTGTTTTGATTTTTACTGGAATACTACCATGAGAAGATTTATTCCTCCACGCGCCAACAGTTCTACTTAATTATGTAGAAGTATTAATTAGAAGATGTCATGCTACAAAATTAATCCCTAGATGCTTTAGTTTTAATTAGATGTGTAACAAAATATTTAGTGAATATTAACTTATCCGTAATTATATTAATGATCTTAAATTGAGGTTTAGTTTCAATCTTCTTTTCTTCGGGAAAATGAACACTTAAACTATAACCTCAATACGAGTTACATTTATTGTGACGTCACAAAAAAATATATTCATAAAGTCTAAATGATTTATATTATTTTTCAATAAATTCTGCTGATTACCGATACCTATAATAAGTGGGTATCAACTATATGTTATATTTGTGTGATTAGAATATCCTTTCCTTGTTACTTAAGTATGTTATTATGAATTGAAAGTAAGTGGGTATACCGTCTACAATAAAAAATCTTATGATCGGTTACAAGAGAACTTTTTTACATCTAGGTAGGAATGTGACGTTACAATTATCATGAAAGTTTGTTAATTTTATAAATAAATAAAACGAATAAACATTTCTGTTATCATTCACCACAACTTTTTTATTTCCACCTTCCAACACCGAACAGCTATAATAATAAATAAATAGTTGAATAATAATACTATGTTTTTTTTTTTTACTAATATTTAACTTATTCTTATAAAAAATAAATAATGAACCAATAACTAATGTTACCAAGAAACAAAAACCCCACGTTGTTAACAGGATTCGAACTCGGATCTCTTTGATCGTGAATCCTACTGATTACCCCAACAGCTATCAACACATGGTAAATAAATGTGAATTTTAGCTATCCAATGGTAAGAACAGGTCGCTACACAAATAAGGTTTGCTGCGGGTATAATAAAAGAAACGAAAATATATTCTTATGTTTCGTGGAGTGTGACGCGCGACATGCGATTGGGCGAACTCTGTGGCTGTGGTGTGCGTACTGTATTGAGACCACTTACACATACAGACGCACGGACGCTCGACCGTGCGTTCACAGCAATACAATCCTTAGCGTACCTCTGCACTTATCAACGCTTACTGTACATACATCATCATCTGCTTAGCCTTTTCCCAACTATGTTGGGGTCGGCTTCCAGTCTAACCGGATGCAGCTGAATACCTGTATTTTACATGGAGCGACTGCCTATCTGACCTCCACAACCCAGTTAGTACTGGGTAATACGATATCCCTTGGTAAGACTGGTTGTCAGACTTTTTGGGTCACTGACTACCTGTAACGACTGTCAAAGATCTACAAATGACAGCCGGGACCAACGGCTTAACGTGCTTTCCGAGGCACGGAGGAAACCCGGTATGTAATGGGTGGTCACCCATCCACAGACCAACCTAGGCAAGCACGGCTTAACCTAAAGATCGACCCGAGTGGCTGTTATTATTTAGCCACGGGCTCCTCTCCGTACGTGCTCCGTATGTGTGTATGTACATACGAATACATTGAATACTTTTTCAGATTGATTGGTCTTTGGCCCTAGCCTTATTGATGTGACGACGCTTGTGGGAACCTGACTGAAATGTTAATACCAAATAGCCCTACATTGTACTCCTTTCAATTTAGAAGTAAAACATAAACCCAAAAATGTTCATGGCATTAATACGAAGTTCGAATAATGGATTGAATTTTTTGTTTCAAAGTCGATATAACAGTACAGTTTTCTGGTCAGTCAATCACTCTGACATAGCATAATGTCAGAGTGATTCTAGTAATTGGAAACTGCTGCTGACCCAACCTCACTTATGTAAACCATGATAGTAGACACAAAAATTTGCCTAAAAAGAAATTATAAAGGATGGGCAAATTCTACTACTGGCACACTTTAGATTGCCATAGATATGCTTAACATAAACAGCTGCAAATATTTCCTCATCTCATTTAAATACGAATGTTTAGTTTACTGTTTTTCTGCCCTTGCATCCGTTACATTTTTAGAGTTCCGTACCTCAGTCACCAAAACCCGAACCCTTATAATATCACTTTGTTGTCCCTCTGTCCGTTTGTCAAGGCCCTTTTCTCAGGAATGTGTGGAGGTTTCACGGTCTAAATAAAAAATAATAATACCAAATACTTAAGTCTGCTACCCCTTTTTCAAAGCGATCATAAGATATGACCGTTTATGTCGCATATTTTGCGATTTCACAAGGGTATCAAAACGTATAGGGTACTTCCCGTTGACCTATAATCTGAAAACCGTAAATCATCATCATTATCTTGCATTTTCCTAATTTATTTGGGGTCGCCGCAGCATGTAAACACATATCTAGTTTAATAAAAAAATACCTACAAGTTTATACAGAACCCTCAATGCGGAGTCCAACTCGGACTTGGTCGGTTTTATTATGTATTATGGTCAATAAATCAGTCACATCAAATGAAATGCCCTAATTTAAAAAGGCACTTTAGTCATCATTTTCAATGAAAATAATAATAATAATAGCCAAACGGGTCGATCTGCAAGGTTCCCAAGCAACACGTAACGAGGTTGGTCCGTGGATGGGTTATCATTCCTAACATAGGCCCTACAATGTCTCAAAAAGCAGATGAAGCCGTTGCCGTTGGTCCCGGCTGTCATTTGTGAATCCTTGATAGCGTTATTACGGAGGATCAGAAGCTAGAAAGTATGACAGCCCAGTCTTACCGAGGGGAAAATCATGTTACCCAGTTACTAGGTTATATAGAGATCAGATAGGCAGTCCTATGCTGTAACAAAATAATATTGTGATACCTACATAGTGATTTGAAAAGAGTAACCATGGTGTTTCTTGCCGGTTCTTCTCCATGGCACAGATAATATAATACTTCCATGGAAACCACCAACGCGAACCGTGCACCTTTTACGACGTTTTATAAGTGACGACCCGAATGGCGCAGCGGTAGTGAGGCTGCCTTACGTTCTTAGGGTCCTGGGTTCGAATCCCGGTCGGAGCAAATGTTTGTGTGATGAGCATGGACATTTATTTCCGAGTCATGGATGTTTATATGTATATTAAGTATGTATTTACGAACAAAAAAGTATCTATGTAGTATATCAACTATCTGGTGTCCACGACACAAGCCTCTTTGCTTAGTGTGGCACTAGATGGCGCTGTGTGTAATAATGTAAAAAAAAAAATAAGTGCGTAAAATTTTTGATTTTGATTTTTGAGTTTGGGTCGCTTCACAATTATAAAATGCAATGTATTCAGCTGCATGCGGTTAGACTGAAAGCCAACATAGTTGGAAAAAGCCTAGGCTAGGATTTGACTAAAGATTACGTAGTTCCCTATGATTACAACAGATATTTGTTATTATTATAAGTAGGTACGATATAAAGTTTCCGATTTCACTTGTTCGTGGGAATTTGTATGTAAATAAAATAGTCTTCAAAGCGACCATTTCCGCTTTGTCGCATGTTTTACATAATTGTAAATATATTAAACTTATTGACCTACTTTGTTGTTTGAATTTGTAATGTTAGAACACTGTTTTTTACTCATATTCACTACCTGTTATGTGTATAATATTAATTCATTCGTCAAAAGTGTATCTATACTAATATTATAACATTTGTTTGTAAGTTTGTATGTAGGGGGTAATCTCCGGAAGTAATGAACCGATTTCAATAATTCTTTCACCATTAGAAAGCTACTTTCACCCTGAGTAACATAGGCTATATTTTATCCCCGTACTCTTACGGGAACGGGAACTACGCGGGTGAAACCGCGGGACGTCCGCTAGTATTAAATCACTACATATTATCCCCCGCCGCGTCTGTCTGCCTGTCGCGTCTGGATGTATTCTTAGATCTTTAAAAGTACGCAACGGATTTTGATGCTGGTTTTTTTAATAGACAGAGTGATTCAAGAGGAAGATTTTTTCGTACATCATTTGCGGGCACCCGCTAGTTTTTAAGTGATTGTCAATCTTCTTCTTATTCTTCTTCACATTCTTTATTGCACACAAAAAAAACAAATATACATAAAAAATTGCAATTATATAGCTTACTAGCTGACGTCCCGCGGTTTCACCCGCGTAGTTCCCGTTCCCGTGGGAGTACGGGAATAAAATATAGCCTATAGCACTCATGAATAATGTAGCTTTCTACCAGTGAAACAATTTTTAAAATTGGTTCATTACTTCCGGAGATTACCCCCTACATACAAACTTACAAACATACAAACTTACAAACAAATGTTACCTCTTTATAATATTAGAATAGATATAGATGTACAAAGGCGAGCTTAACCCAGATTTGGGTTTTCTTACAGCAAACCTAATTTTGATAGCGAGAGCATTTCTTCTTCTTCGTTGTTCCCTCACTGCTGAGGACCGCGACCACATATGACACGTCTCCAAGCCATGCAGTCTCCTGCAGTGTGAACCGTTTGGTTGGCCAGCCAACCAGGCTGCTTCCAGCAGTCTTCTTGATCGTTTCTGACCATCTTACCGGTAGTCAATCTAGCCTAAACGTAAAATAAGCTTTTGTAAAAGACTTGCCTTGTGTGTTTAATAATTGGAAACATATACCTAGTAGTTACGCGACTGATAAATTGATAACATGCTAGTGGTCTTTTATAACAAAGGAGGATTTAATTCTAGACTAGTAATTTTTTTTTTCTTTAGAAATAAAGAAAAAAAAATTCACTGTCAAACCTTAGGTAGGTTTTCGGTCGCATAAACTAACTAGACGATTCCAACCAAATCTCATAAGTTGACAATAGATTAACTTTCTGTAACCAAAGGATTATCAACTATATCTAATTTTGTGTTACCTAATTGTTGGAACTGAAAAACATTTGAAAAACTTTTTTTTTTATCCACAATTTTGTAAAAATGACCGTTGGCCCCTTTGAAATGATCAAATCCACAGATTTATTTTCAGTAACAAATCTGCCTGTCCTCTGCTTGGCTTTTATTAACAGTGAGGTACCTTTTAGAATATTCTAAGGTTTAAAATTGGCTTGTAGTGATCACATTGAATAATAAACATTTTCTTAATAAATGGTACCCTTACTATCTATGTTTATGATTATGTTTGTACCGGAAAGGTCTATAAAGGGTCATCAGATACGATCTATAACTTCGCAACAAATACGTACTTATAGTGCGTTATTTGGAGTGCACGTTTCTCTCAATAAATCACTGTATTACATAAACAAAACGATAAATCATTAGGTCGCCCGCGCTTCGAAAACAAGTGAAAATCCCGCCCACAATTTTTAATGTTACTGGGACTTATATATATACGTATATTATTATTTATAGATTTAGGTTGGTTTTAAAGTCACAGAAATAATAAGATCTTTTTTTGTGAACAAGAATGAATGGATTTAAATCACTTTAATTTAATCTCTGATTGAATTGGGCTCAGTGAAAAATTATTCTCAATTACTTCCTGTGTTTTCTTAGTTTACTTATAACTCGTTCGCTTACGAAGTTACTATTTATATGACCTGTTTTATATGATTTTTTTGTTGTTTTATGAAAATCAAAGTTTATTAATAATTATACCTACCCATAACATCCTATTCACCGAACAGCTTGTCATATTTACTGACCGTAAATCTTTCAGTTTAGTTCAGCATAATGCTGAGAGTATTTTTATAATATACTATAGTTTTTTCAGATTTTATTTTGGCTCTAAGCTATTTCTATCAGTATAATGAGTGCTTGGAAGCAAGATTAAGTTCATCCAGGACAGTTAAATCACCTATGTTACTTGGTTCCTGGAAACCATGAGCTATTTGTCGCACATAATGTGATAGCATGAGAATAGCTTGATTTTGTGTCGATAAAGTTGTCTATATGGATTATTACAGGTAGCTATAAAGATGAGAAGGCGGGCGTTGTGGGGTACTATCATAATTATGTAATCTTAAATTGGAAAACATGATTATTCTCGGCCTAATATTAATAAATGATTTGATGTTTCAAGCTGAATTCAATTATGTATCTAGCTCATAATACTGTTTTGATACGGTACATTATTTCGTCGAATAAGCAAGCTTGAGCATGCTCTATGAAATTATTGTTATTTGTAGTTCAGTTCAAGGAAAAATAAAAACAAAAATTCTTTGGAAACTTATTTTTTTATTAAAGTTATAAAGCATAACGTTACTATTTACAGCAAACATTACAAGTATTAGAACATACTGTTAGCATATTCACTTAAATTAATGACTTAGTTATCACCCTAGAGTGCAGCCTCACGATGAGCTATGAAGCGATTATATTTACAATATAGACCGGACTAGGTATGTGACGATACTACTATGTACATGGATTTCTTTGGTCATCCAGAATTACCAGCTGGACCAACCGTGGCTGTGGCCATGGCTGCTGTGACCGTGCCCGTGCCCGTGGCCGTGGCTCTCGTGAACCTTGTGGTGGACGGTCTTCACATGTGGTACGGCGTATTTCTTCTCGTAGGGAACGGGCACCTTGATCAGCTTCACAATTGGTACCTCGACGATCCTCTCAACGGGGACAGGGTTGTCAACGTGTACGTGCACAACCTTCTCGTATGGGACTTTCACGATCTTCTCAACTGGGTAGGGGACTGGCTTGTCAACTTTGACATGCTGGATCTTGACTACGGGCACTGGAACATTCTTGTAGTGTGGCACTTGGACGGGGTAGGGCTGGGGAATGGGGATCTCGACTCTCTGTGGCACGGGGTAAGGCACGGGCTGGGGCACTCTGTGGGTTACTTCCCTGAAGACCTGGTAGGGCTCTTCACGAACGCGGTACTGAGTGGGAGCTCCGTTGCCGTTGGCAAGTCCGTGGATCTCTTCAATGACGGGAGCCTTCTGGCCAGGGGGAGGAGCGTCACCGCCGATAGCGCCACCGTTGAAGCCAGGTCCGCCAAATCCAGGTCCACTACCAATGGAAGGTCCACCGAATCCAGAACCACCTCCAATGCTGCTGGGGCTACCAATTAAAGAGCCACTTCCAAAACTGGGTCCACCGTGTCCAGAGTCACCGAATCCACCTCCGAGGCCATGTCCGCCTCCGATACCTTGTCCACCACCGAATCCGGATCCACCTCCGAGACCATGTCCGCCTCCGATACCATGTCCACCGCCAAATCCGGATCCACCTCCGAGACCATGTCCGCCTCCGATGCCATGTCCACCGCCGAATCCGGATCCACCTCCGAGGTCATGTCCACCTCCAATGCTATGTCCGCCGCCAAATCCAGAGTCACCAAATCCAGAACCACCATGTCCGTGAGATCCAGACAGTGAAGAGTCCAGGATGCCGCCGCCGTGAGAGTGACCACCGTGGCTCAATCCCGATCCGGAGTAAGTGGCTGAGGGTAATGACCCAGCAGGGAAGCTGCTAGGGGAAAAGCTGGACGAGTGAGATGGATAACCACTGGATAAACTGCTTGAATGGTCATCATGATGATGTCCGTGGAGTATGCCGGCGTAGCTGCTGCTCAATAGGATGGCTAAGCATGTCAGTTTCATCTGAAAAGATAGGAACGATTTAGTTTTAGTGATTTCATCCTTCATCCTTAGCTGTCAGGTTTATTTTTGGTTGTAAATACTTACATAAGTAGCCATAGTGATTAGCTAATCGCTGGCCACACGGTGAACTTGTGTCGACTGTTACAGGCGACGCTTGTTTGTGATGATGTCGTATACTTCCATCTTATTTATATCGGTGTCTCGTGTGGGTCAACTCGCGTTGAGAACGAGAGTAAACGAACTGGTTTTTTTAATACTCTTTCCTTTTCTAACGGAAACAGCGTATACTTGAGTATGGAATACATTATACTCATCGGTTACTCAATGCCTGCTCTACTGATGAAGGAGCTTATGTTGTGATGTGAGTATTACGGTGATTTCTTATTGTAATGGCATTGAGAAGGTCTGATTATCGAAATAGTGTTTAATATTCTATTTTAATATTATATTAAGGTCATTCATGTGAAATTTCAAAACGATGGCACCGTATGTTATGGAAATAAATTAAGACACATTTTGAGTAACGGGCTCATTATAATAATTCTAGTTTCTTGGGTCATAGTTTTTACCTATCTACTTATTAGTTATGGCTTTTGCGCTTGCAAAGGGCCTCTACTGAATCGACGTAGGTTTAAGATTTGTCATATATTTTCGTTGTCATCAATTATCTAGCTTCACTTCAATCTCTTTGGGGTAGATTCAAATAAGGATTTATATTTGTCGCTGTATATTTAATTTTTGGATGTAGCGGGACGAACTTGACTTCTTTCTCAAAGATTGGCCAATAAAAGCTGTTATAGGGACACGTGGAAGGAGGGAAGGGCGGACATTGCCCTGCAGTGGGACACAAATGGCTGATAAATAAAAAAAAATATATAAGTAAGTATCTTTTAACCATTAATAAACTCGATGATTTTAAACCTAAATAACTTAAGCACTACTGAATTATACACTTGATTTTAGCCTACCTAAGTTTATAATATTAATTATAATAATTTATGCAGATCAAAATAGAATAATTATTCTTCTTGTCGGATGCAAACACTTTCGTTTTCGAGTAGAGCCTCATTAGTGGTAACAAAATGCCACAGTTTTTCACTAAGTCAACGTATTCAAATTTTTCCTGAAAGGTGAAGCTTTTTAATAGTATTTTGCTCTATCCTAAATATTAAATTAAAAACAAAAACATAGTAGTAAGTTCTTTTATTAGTAGATCAGCAGTATACTATACAGGGTGTAAACAACCTCATCACGAAGCCAAGCATTCTGACAAATTCTGCAAAAATTATTGCTGACTTTTTTTTGGGGTGAAAAACCATGTTTTGTGGTATAACTCAATGTAACGCACTCAAAACATTGTGCTGATGGATGGATTGACAAGTACGGGGGTCGTGGAGGTGTTTAAATTAGAATAAAAACGTGTATACAATGGTATGTTCAAAACACAGTAATAATTACTTGAGATATTAAAAACATAAAGCGGGTTTTTTTTTGAAAAAAAAAAACCCGCTTTATGTTTGTCTTTTGTCTTTCTTTTTGTTTTTTTGTTTGTTGTTTTTTGTTTTGTTTTATGTTATTTTTTTTTTTTTTTTCACATTACAATTATTTGCAAAATTTCTTTTTGAGAAATCAAAAAGAAATTTTGCAAATAATTGTAATGTGAAAAAACTTGTCAAAAAAAAGTTGTGACTTTTACCCCCAATATCTCCGTAACTAGAAGGTACCCAGGTATGGTGTACAACAATAAAAATATCGCAATGACGGGGAGAATAAGTGCCTTTCGGCTTCGTTAAGAGGTTTTTTACACCCTCTAAGTAGCTTCTTTGTCTAAACTTGTGCTTACTTAATTTATACCAATATTTTGGATTGAGGTCAAACATAGTGCAGCAGTAGTGATACGACTGACGTCGCAGCATTTAGGGCATTGCCAGCTCAGAAACGCTGCATATCCACTACAGAAAATGAGGATATTTTTTCCATTTTCAGGCCACATTGCCAGCATCTAGCCATTATTTCCAGTATGTATTTTTTCTAAGCTACTGTATAATATCTGAGTTGTATGTATTATGTAAAAACATTACGAGACATGACGACCATTGAGATAAAATAATGGCAACCTGACAATCAAGTTATTAGAATTCCAGATTTCTTATTTTACTCGCTCTAAGTGAAACTTTAGTGATTCGTGTTTTACGGTTTGCTTTTTCGCTGGCAGATTTTTTTAGTCTGATCTGTTTTTAGCTATAGGAGGAACGAGTCTGAATAATAACAGCGGCTCGAGTCCATCTTTGGGTTAAGCTGCGCTTGCCTAGGTTGGTCCGTGGATGGGCAACCACCACATACCGAGTTTCTTCCGTGCCTCGGAAAGCACGTTAAGCCGTTGGTCCCAGCTGTCATTTTTAAATCTTTGACAGGCGTTACAGGTAGTGGCCCTAAAGTTTGATGACAACCAAACTTACCTAGGGGTATCGATATACCCAGTAAAAACTGGGTTGTAGAGGTCAGCTAGGCAGTCGCTCCATGTAAAACACTGGTATTCAGCTACACCCGGTTAGACTGGAAGCCGACCTCAATATAGTAGACAAAAGGCTAGGCAGATGATGATAAATAAATAATGATGGACATTACACACAGCGCCATCTAGTGCCACACTAAGCAACGAGGCTTGTGTCGTGGACACCAGATAGTTGATATACTACATAGATACTTTTTTGTTTGTAAATACATACTTATTATACATATAAACATCCATGACTCGGAAACAAATGTCCATGCTCATCACACAAACATTTGCTCCGACCGGGATTCGAACCCGGGACCCTAAGAACGTAAGGCAGCCTCACTACCGCTGCGCCAATCAGGTCGTCAAATGATGTTTTTGGCAATAGGAGGATTAAGGGCGTTTATGACCAATTATTATGTTAAATAAGCAAATCGGCTACCAATTCTCGTCGTGTTCACTATTTTAATGCGATATTTACAACAAACCACATTAAATATTATATATATAAAAAAAAAAAAACAAAGAAAAAGTATTTATTTAAGCCGCATAGAACAAAACAAGATTTAATAAAAAGAAAACAACCAATAATCTTCTTCATAACGTGTCGATGGCAAATATTTATTAAATATGTTTGGCCCAAAATTCAGCGATGCGAACTCCGCTCGCTGATGCAGTCATAAGGTCGTCAAGTGTGCAGGTGTCAGGGCATGCGGCGCAAGATGGAAGATGGGCCATTGTCTGTGGAGACACGCCGCATACACATTCGAGGTCTGAGTTGTCCATAAACCCCCATTTGAACCAATAATGAAAACATAAGACATACTTTATACTAAATTGACCCTGTACGAGGCCAAAAGGCCCCCCCCTATCTTAGCATGGTGAAACTTAACTAATATAGTTAGAATTATCATTTAAAAAAACAAGGCGGGTGGAACTTTTTAAATGGGCTCCAAAAAATCCCTTAAACCCGTCCAAATCTAAGAAACTTTTCTATGTGAGACATTGCAAATGTATGGGCGTAAGGAGGCTTTAGTTCAACAGTTGGACGCTGCCAATGTATTTGTTTACTACAAAGACCACAAAGGTCAAAACGTTCAATATTTTCTCTAAAGTTATGACGGCATAAACATGACAAATGAAAGTGACATTTGTATTTTTGACAACAAACATGATTTATATTCAGCTTAAAATAAAAATAAATCGTAAATCAAAACATAACATAACGACAACACAAAAAACAATGTCACTTTTCATTGTTTTTCAGATTTGCAAAACTCTACGATTAGGTATGCATTCTTCGACTATTAATTTAAGTATTGACTTTGAAGCTTACAAAATGACCAGCCACCAATAAAATAGCTAAGTACGTCTTTTTACGACCAATAGCAGGATTAATTATTAAAAAGGAAAAAAATATCATCATCTGCCTAGCCTTTCCCCTATGTTGGGGTCGGCTTCCAGTTTTACCGGATGTAGCTGAATACCAGTATTTTACATGGAGCGACTGCCTATCTGACCTCCACAACCCAGTTAGTACCGGGTAATACAATACCCTTAGGTAAGTTTGGTTGTCATCAGACTTTAGGGCCACTACCTGTAACGCCTGTCAAAGATCTCCAAATTACGGCAGGGACAAACGGCTTAACGTGCTTTCCGAGGCACGGAGGAACCTCGGTATGGAGGTTGCCCATCCACGGACCAACCTAGGCAAGCGCATCTTAACCTAAAGATGGACTCGAGCGGCTGTTATTATGCAGCCACGAGCTAAAAAGCTAAGCTAAGCTCAAAGGGAAAAAAATATTAAGGTGAAATGGAGGGAGCAGAGTGAGGCCTTTGTGCAGGAATGGAACAGTACGGGCTAGAAGAAAAAACATTCAGCTTTTCTCTAAATGACATTTCAGTGGAAAAGCCAGGTCTAATAATCTAAATATCACACGCAAACTATGCGTACGCGACAGATGTTCGAAACGATTAGCCAATTATATTGACCGATGCGTTTCATGATTTGAATTGATCACAAAACGAGACGCGCGCTGAGTCCCATCGGCCGACGCGAGCAGAAAGCGAGACGCACGCGAGATCCACAATATTTCATTACATATTTTAACGCATAACATGTGAGTGCAGTGCGTTTTTTTAATGAAATAATAGTAATTAAAAAACTGAGAGTAATAAATTGTAGGTTTAAAGTGGGTAAAAAACATGATATGTTGGTTTAATTAAAAGTCTGCCTGAAATTCCTAGGTATGACGAAAGGTTGATTTCTACACTAATTCTGATTAATACTGTCTACTAAAATAGCTGGGGGAGCTTGTGGCTAAATAATAACAGCCGCTCGGGTCAATCGTTAGGTTAAGCCGTGCTTGCCTAGGTTGGTCTGTGGATGGGTGACCACCCATTACATACCGAGTTTCCTCCGTGCCTCGGAAAGCACGTTAAGCCGTTGGTCCCGGCTGTCATTTGTAGATCTTTGACAGTCGTTAGGTAGTCAGAGGCCCAAAAAGTCTGACAACCAGTCTTACCAAGGGGTATCGTATTACCCGGTACTAACTGGGTTGTGGAGGTCAGATAGGCAGTCGCTCCATGTAAAATACTGGTATTCAGCTGCATCCGGTAAAACTGGAAGCCGACCCCAACACAGTTGGGAAAAGGCTAGGCAGATGATGACTGTCTACTAAAATAATCACCTTCCTGCCCTTATGCCATATTGCTTAGAATCACCGCAACATGTTTTTTTTCACCAATTCTTTCATTTATTCCTTCTCCTAAAACAATCCATGCAGATTATTAAAATGCTGACCAGTAATAATTTATAGCGCACTTGGTCAATTAAACAGTCTGATTGATGTCTAGAGATACATTTCATTGATCTTCGTAAAAGATGCTAATTGACAGATAATAACTTTATTGAAGTGTTGTATTATGTCACGTTAAAGTTAGCTTACAATGAATAAATTGCCACCTCTATTAAGATCATAATAATATTATGATGTTCTTTACGCGTGTGTTACGTTCGTGAAAACTGAATCGATTTCATTTTTAATTATGATCTCGCAATAATTAGCACTTAATTACGTAATTTTCTGTCTCGGTGACATTAGCCTTCGTAACATATAGTCAACATTGCTCGGGAGAAATCAGAAGAAAATTATACAGAGATAGATTTGTTACGTGATACAGTAGCAGCTTTTTTAACTGTTTGCAAACACGCATCACTTGAACTATTGATACTTGCGTGAAGGACATCAGAAAATATTGCAAGAGAGACTGAACATCAATCAAATAATACGAAGTTTATTTGTATATTTTATTTTTGTAAAACATCGAAAATTCTTACAATAATTTAACAACAACCTCAACAGCTTTAAATTTAACTTATCACAACAATAAAATTAGAACAAAATTATTATTTAAGAACAATATTTACAATACATTTTTGTCTTTACTAGACGCATTTAACATTCAAAGATGTTATGTACAAAAACGTAACAAGTCTTAACAATATTTTAAACCTTACATAATTATAAAAAAATAAATGCCAAATTTTAATAATACATCGTTTTAAGCAGTCCAATGAAATCTTTCCAGGTATGTAATTACAATAGGTAAATTATATAACAACAACTTAAAAATAAATACAATATAGAACATTGTACATCAGTTCAGAAAATACACTTAAGTTATAAATAAGTTATAAAAATACTCTACGTAGTATCGTCTTCACCAACGGTATCAGACTTTGACTCCGCGACCGGCGGTGGCGGTCGCAATAATATTGGTACAGACGTTTCTAGGCTTTCGGTTTCAGCACCAGCCTCAAACAAAGGTTCCGTCTTCATAATCCTAAGGAGCTTCGGTTTGTTAATGCGCCGCCTGCGAGGAGAATGTTTCTCCATCTTCATATGACTCCCTCGACCCATAGGTGAATGAGGTGGAGGAGGTTTCAACAAAGGATAAGGTTCATCGACATCAGACTTGGGATACTTTCTCTGATACGAATGACGTCCCGACAGCAAATTAGGGTGTCTATGTCTCTCGTTTACTGATCTAGATCCTGACATATAACGACTTTTTGTTCTACTATCCACAAAACTACTTGAAATATCGTCACCTTGTCCCGTAAGATCTGACGCAGAGCTAACTTCCCTTTCAATGGCTGAATCGTCTTGTTCTATAACCGCACCTATAGGATGGGTACTTGAAGCGTCAGCAATTGGTACAATACTTTCTTCCTCTTCTTGACTTCGAGAGTATTTCACTCCTTGATAAGGAAATCTCCCATTGTTGTAAATATCCATGTACGAGCCACCTAGCGCACTAAGTCCGTCATTTATCGGTGCCAAGCCTCCATTGTTTTCATTTTTTAATAAGAATTGTAGCTGCGAAATATCGAACTTCATTGGTGCAGGTTTTGAATATTGGTCTCGCATTGACATCATTTGCGAATCGTCTACAGTAGGTTTTCCTTTCAACATGTCTGCTACCAATTTGAGGTCTACATTAAATGGATTCGCTACTTTAAAGCCATTGATTGTCGATAATAAGCTGCTATCTATTTCCGGTCTATTCATATTCATAGCCGGTTGCTTATTTAATAATAACTTGTTGAGTAAGCTTGTTGTGACGTCAAGCTGGTGGCTACCCACGTTTTGATTGATTCTCATAGGCAGTGGAGTGGGTATGCTCCCTTGATCAAAATTGATATTGTGTAACTTTAGAGCATCGTTGGCCATACCTTGAGTTAATTTGTAAGGGATATCATTGAACTTTAAAATGCTAGCTAAATCTGATTGTAACTGGTTTTGGTTGCGATTGTATCCTGTCTGTTGTCCGCTCTGTGATTGTAAATTATCTTGGTAGTTGTTGGACTGTTGAGATAAATAACTGCTGAGCCCTTGCGAACCAGAGTAAGTTCCTGAATTAAAACTAGATTCCGGGGATTGTGGCTTGTTACCGTAGAAAGTTGACTCAATTTGTTTCATATTGTCAGATGTTAAATAGTCATCGGACTTCGTTTTAATGTTGAATCCATAAATAGCATTTTTGTCTTTATAGAACGAATCTGTAACAGGTCTTATGTACTGTCTTATATTTTGATCTAGTTGATCTTTTCCATAATTGGAGGAAGTGTATCGACCGTTGTTGTCCAAACTGGTTCCTGACTTCGAGGGATCTGAATTGGCCACTACATTAGATACATCGATTGGGACGATATTTTTCAATGCCTTATCATGATCAAACGGTTGTTTTGGCTTGCCATCTAGATTTTCTCTCGGTGTTGAAAGGAAATACGGAGATGCTGTTATAAGATCGTTTTGTGTGTTATATAAGTAAGGATTGTTTAAATTATCAGTGTACTTATTTTTTTGTTTATCGTTGTGGCCATAATATCCACCTGCGTTGTTTATGTCTGAGTTACCAACGTTAGAAGATCCGTAGTTATTGTTGATTCCGTATAACTGTTGCTGTTGTTGTTGTTGTTGCTGCTGCTGTTGCTGTTGCTGTTGCTGCTGCTGCTGTTTCAGCCTCTCATGGGCTTTAGCAGCTGCTTTCGCAAATTCTTGAGCTTCGATTGCTTCTGTGCCTGACTTAGAGACTTGATCATAATTATAAGGCTTGCCAGTTTCCATGTGGAAATTCATCTGGCTTACGGGCGGCCCATCTGATTGCATACTTAGCTGGGAGTACCTTGGGGGATACCCAGAACTATATTCAATCAAAGGCTTTTTACCTGTTAATTTCCATCCAAAATCACCATTGGAGTATAAATCTTGAGCTTGACCTGTCTCATGTTCTAGATCTCTTGTGCGAATTTTCAGATTATTCAACATTTGGTTATCCGGCTGTACATAATTAACAAATAGGTTATTCGCTGCAGCCATGCTACCAATGCGATGTGTATCACTATCGCCATTATCCGAGTTAGAGTCCAACCTCGAATCTTGTTGGGCATTTGGATACTGATAATTCTGATACTGGTTATATTGACTCTCTTGTAGTGATTTCGAAGCTGCGTTGATATTGGAATTCATAGCGTTTTGCCAAGATTCTCTCAACTGGTCCTGGTAAGATGAAGTGGTACTTGTCGTTGATGATGAGTAGTCGTTTTGATATTGTTGTTGGATATTGTTCGGATACCTAACTCCGTTGCCAGCGTAATCGTAATGGTCAATTTGCATCTTCTTGCTTTGATCATTACTATCGTAACTCACGACATTGTTACCGATCGTGGTTGTAACTCTATTGTTGTAGTCAGGCGACCCAGTTTGTATAACTGATAAAGGTGACGATACATATGACTGTAAATTCGATGGACTAGAAAGGAACATTGGCGATGAGCTAGAAACATATGAACTAGACTGTGTTCCACTGTATTGACCATTGTTCAGCGGTGTAGACAAATAAGATGGCAATGGAGATGGAGTACTCTGTACGCTATCTAAAAACGAATTCGGCGTACTGTACTGGTAAGGACTCTGACTAGATAAGTACGTTTGACCAATTGACGCTTTAGGCTCTAACGGTATTTGATTATTCTGGTTATTGTTATCGTAATTAGATGGAGAGACTGTCGAGTACTGGTACTGTGGCTGCGGTGTTGCTGTATACCCTAAGCTCGGAGCTGGGGTAGACATCTGTGTTTGATGGTAGTACTGATTCTCTGCTCTCAGTTGCTGGAGGAATTCCTCTGGTGGTAAGGAGTACTGCACGGATGCATACTGGTTACTAGCCCCTGCGCCGCTGTCCTGTGATTCCGTATTCTCTGGTTGCTTCTCAGTTTCATCTATCTGTTGCTGGAACGGGTTTTTGATTCTGTAAATCTTTCGGCTCCTCGAGAAAAATGTTCGACCGTAGTTATTGTTCTTGTTTGTGTCATCGTTGATGCCATACTGTATGCTGGGTGAACTTAAAGACTGGCTGTTCTGGTCTCTCTGTAGGATGTTGTTGAAGCTCGTGATAGTATCAACTTGTCCATCATTAGAAGCCATCTGTTGGTAACGGAGAATGTCTTGCTCGGCAAATCCATTTTGACAGCGGGTGGATTTTATCAGTTGTATTATGACTAGTAGCCGTATCTGGAAAGAAAAAAAAGAATAAAATAAATCTTACAATAATAAACAAACGTACCACCACGTGCAGTTATGTTACACAATATTACTAATATGCCGTATGATTTCCGTTGCGTTCATTCTATTTTTAGCAGTGGATGGTAAACTGGTTTTACTTTTTTATTTTGTAAATGCATCAAGCCCAAGAACCTGTTTCTGCATACACTACTCAACGCAATTCATTTATGTCAACACATATGTAAATCAATTAATTAACCATTAAACTTAAACGTTGTTATGGCAACACTGAGATGAACATGTTTAAAGGCACGTGAACCACCTGTTTAGAAATTACCATGTTGATGAGTCAACTATAGATTTAGAAAACAACCAGCTCCTATCTAATAATCCAGCATTTTTAGAAAGGCAGACGCTTTCGTTAAAGGACTTGAATACTGTTGACATAGCATCTGACCTATCCACTCTCGATCTTTGCTCGTTCCGAACTTGCCTATCCAGTTGTTATTTTTATCTAAGGTTCTGTCAGTACAAGGTTTTCCCTTTCAACTACCACTGCTCAGGGGTCAGCCCACCTACGGTTAGTTCTGGTCACACCTACTCCATAAACGATTTTAATTTGAGAAAACACTGACTAGTACTTTCACAAAACTAGTATTTTGAATTTGAAATTAATATCTTATCAGAAACCTGTTAATGTCGTGTTATAGAACTGTAAATTTCACAAAATTGCAAATTGCGATTAAACTCGGTGTTTAATCGTTAAGGAGTAAAATATGTATCTCGTGCAGTTGTGTAAAAGCGTAATTATGACACGCCTATAGAAGAGAAACTTCTAACAATATTTGCATCAATTGCATGTTATAAATAACGACAGAAAATGAAATCATTCATTCGCTATCCAAAACAGCAGTATCTTACAGCTACTTGTCAGCCTAGCACGACGCGTAAAGCATATATTTTATGTCATAGTATTTTTATGCTAAGATCGACATGCTCTTCACAGTAACGGTCAATTTGCCTGCTTGTCGACTGAATAAACATCCTGTATTCACAACGACGACAACGTCGCGACGTGTTGATAATGAAACTGGACATTATTAAATCATGTATCCCGTCATATACTGTTTTGAGAGGTCAAAAAATGTAATTAACGAATGCAGCTATACCTAATAGGGTGCTTGATTGAAAATTCTTGAAGAAATAGGTATTAATATAATAGGTCAGATTTTTATCGAAGCTCTTGCATCCGTTCAAAAACTTTGCGATCCACACTCGACCACTGTTCTTTTTTATGTTACTTCCGACTATGTTCATTACCTACTTGATATAATGTATACCAAAACAAGAAAGAATACTTCGATTAAAATAATTGTCACGTCACACGTAGTGACGTCGCCAAAAGCTCAGCATTGGGTGGCTAAAGGTTGAAGGAAAAGAAGAAGACATTGTGTTGATTGACACAGAGTTAGTTCGGCACAGCTAACGTGATGCGTGTACAACTAAACGTCTACACGTTCGTCGACCGTGCGGTATGCACGGGCGATAGTGAGACGTCTGTGGGTCCTCAGCCGTGAAACTTTCCTACTCTCCGTGCTGAATCGTCGGATTCCTAATCTGTATTACTACGACCGTAATTTTATATCTTCATCCATCGTTAACTCGCGAATCAAATAAGCGTGCAATAACAACAAAGGAAGTATTTGTCATTTCAGTTAGTGATTTGTTCTGGTACCTAAATTAAACACAAGATTTTACAAGAAAATTTCCCGAAATTTTGATCTCTATATATTTATGACGGTACAAGTTCATTCAAATTCACACCACGTATTTCGTGCGTTATTTTTGCAAAATTAAAACATGTTCATAGTTTCTTATTTTTATTCCACTCACTCACTCTAACTAAATTTAGATAAAAATACAGAAAACCAGTTTTGTAAATAAATATTACATAAAAATGTTTACGTTTTAATTTTAAGGAGATGGTAATTTAAACATGCATCATTTAGAAGATCAATGTACAGTTCCAAACATTTTATCTTAAAAATCATTAGATAATATCCTCCGTATTCGTTGTATTAATTACATCCGTAATAATTAAATAGTAATATTCATCATCTCTTTATTAAAGATCTTTAAAAGTCCTTATAACATTATTTTAGTCACACTTTCAACTTAAACAACACTCAACTTCTTCTATAACGTGCGGTAAGTGCCTAAACTGGTGTCAGAGTTTTTATGCCGCCCACGGGCCTCTGACTTGGCTTTAAAACACTATAACCCTGAAATAGTACATTTTGGTACAAGTGGAGAAAGTTTGTTATTGTATCTGAGGCGGAATAAACTCCCGAGCCGTAGGCGAGGGTGTTTTTGAGCCGAGAACTGCAATAACAAATGTTCACGTGTATCAAACGACGTTTTTTAATGCATTTTTGAAGAAATAAATTATATATATTTTTTTTTTTTTTTTTTTTTATTGGTCATATCTGCTATCACTCATCTCTGACTATGATCAGATGTGTGGAAAGATGCATCACATTTTTACAGAATCAGGACCAGTGTCCAAATTCTACTTAATCTGGCAGCACAATGTCAGCTTTCTTGAGTCTCTTGGTATGATTTGGCATCAATAGTGAACGTGAGAGGGGATTTGGATGATTGGTCAATCTTTCTTTGTATTTCTCTAGGTAGCACTTCGCTTCTTCTAGGACCGTTGGAATTTCCAAATGCTCATGGATTTCTGAGTTGCGAGCGTACCAGGGTGCCGCTGCTAGGACCCTCAGGATACTGTTTTGACTTCTTTGAATGCACATGATATTTGATTTGCTTGCTGAAGACCATAATTGAATCCCATATGTCCATATTGGTTTTATGATGGAACAATAAACTCTAAGTTTGTTACTCAGGGAGAGTGACGATTGTCTGCCTAGAAGCCAGAGCAAGTTCTTGAATCGGTAGTTTATTTCTGTTCTTTTTTTCTTAAGGTGATCCTTCCATGTCAACCTACGATCCAAGTAGAATCCCAGGTACTTCACACATGGGGACTGTGGTAAAATAAAAAAATAAATTATATGAACGAAAAATATTTTTGTTATGAATTACTATAAAACTATGATTTTAATTTTCTTTTTTTCCGCGCTTTACTTTCACCAGGTTGAAGGAGAAGCAAAGGTATGAAGCTGCTAAACAGCCTTATATAAAAGATAGTTTTCAATACACTTCCTCGAAAACTGGTTCTTAACGCACTACGATTAGGTACAACATGCAATGTACATATTTCACACCCGTGCGTTTTTTTCCATTTTCCCGCACGTGTGCGGGAATGACGATTGCCACAGATTCACATCACATTCTTATACAAATAAATGTTAATTTGTTTATAAAAGTAACTATTAGTTTTTAATAATCATGTTTATCTATGATATTCTATTTATAAACACAATTTGAATATTCGAAAAATATTTATGCCGTAAAGACGCTTAGTGCTTTGCCGAAATTAAAAAAAAAAACATTCACCTCAGACTATAGGCATTAAACCAATTTGGACTAAGTATATGTATAGTTATCTGTGGCAATTTTCATTCCCGCACACGTGCGGGAAAATGGAAAAAAACGCACGCCTGTGATTGCATTGTATTGCAGTGCATTGCATGTTGTAACTAATCGTAGTGCGTTATGGACCAGTTTTCGAGGAAGTGTATTGAAAATGAACTTGTAAACAAAGCACGTTCATTCTAACACGGTAGAAAAATGTAAGTTTTAAGTAAGTAAGTTTTAAGAATTTCTTTGTATATCGACTATGTTAGATTTATAAGCTACTAGCTGATGCCCACGGCTTCGCCCGCTTGACAAATTATGTACTAAAACCTTCCTCTTGAATCACTCTATCTATTAAAAAACCCCGCATCAAAATCCTTTGCGTAGTTTTAAAAATCTAAGCATACATAGGGACAGACAGACGCGGCGGGGGACTTTGTTTTATAATATGTAATGAAAAGTTGCTACAAGTGCAGATATTTACAATTAAATAACTAACACGCCGAGTATTAGTTACATAATGCTACATTTCTTAGTTTTTTAGCCAGATTAGTAGAAAGATTTATTTTATTTATAACGACAAGAGAGTGTGCTCCGTATTTTTACAATTACTCATAATAGGACTGAGATAAGCTTTTCGTTAGTCAGTCCCATACATTTTTGACTTTATCGTGATACTGATATTTAAAAATTACATTTTGCTGCTATTATGTGACAGATAAATCGATGCCGTCCTCAATTTAAGCATCACCATTTATTTATACCTCTAAACATTTCGAAACTAGGCCTAAAGGAAACCAAATCAGTGAAACGCGGAATTTGGAAACCCAAAAATTATACCGAACCACTATTTTATATTCATACATCACTGTTTTATAAATAATTTATATTCATACAAGATGATATAAACCTAGAGGCTCGGAATTAGAATCGCGAATCCATTGATTTACGATTAAAGGAGTCGTGAACAGATTCACACAATAGAAAGTGTAGGAAGCTTTCAATTCGTGACCATTATGCATGCAAGACAGGATAATACCCGTCCGGGGTGAAAGGGCGATGGTATAAGTTAACAGCCACCCACAGATATGTGTATGGGAGGTGAATGGATAATGTTAATAGTTAATCCCATGTTATAAGGTTTTATAGAGGTATAAACATATTATTGAACTTACACATGCAAAATCTTTGGCAATAAAAGAGCAAGAAGAAATCGCTGCATGGCCTACCTACGTTATACTATTTCCATGTAGTACATAACATTTTCTCAATAAATAAACAGTATAAAATAATAAATATTTTACTTATTCAGATAACTTTGATCCATTGTTAATATGTAGTAATATGTTAGTTGAAAATATATTTTAAATCTTAATAATTAAAGCTGAATTCGCTGCTGAATAAAGCTGAAGTTCGTAAACAAGTTCTGGCGTTTATTCAAACAATCGAACATCGCCACAAAGGCTACTGTCCGCCTACTCAAATATTTTCAATATGTTATGTTCACTTGTTTAAATTAGCAAAGAACAAAGTATAGCACAAACACGTGTATATAAATCAGTTGGGCTATGCCTCGAACGTAAGAATTTATAATTATATTTTATAATATATTCTACATTTCGTGAGATCACTCCATAAATCAATATTCACTATCTCTCTACACAAATCTCCTAGATCTACATAAAGATTAACTATCTCATGTTCAAACGCCATTAGACTAACTTAATTCTCAGTAATTCCTTATGTTAAACTCAATGAAATTGATAGCTCCTCTGGCTCCTCTTAAGTATTGACCCTAGGGTCAGTACTAAGTGATGGCCTTTCAGTCGTGATACGGGGGGATTAGCAGTCATGTTCACGTCTGGGATGTTTCTAACAAACTCATTTGGTTTTATATTCTGTTTTGCGTTTCAAATGGTCGTAGGGAAGATTTTATTGCGTGATAAAGGTTGTTCTTCGGTGATACCGAGAAATAAATAGTAATGGGATACAGTAAAAATACTTGTTTATTTACTTTTCTTAGAGTAAATAACGAGAATTGGAGACTTTGGTTTGACCTTTTGTTCTAGAAAGTAGTAGTTAAAATAAGTGTTTTAAGTTAAAATAAGTTTTTTACTTGTGCATAAAGTTTTAATAAATAAATAAATTATACGATTGGTTATCGCACCTACTGTATCTTCTAATAGTTTTGTATGTTTGTCCCCCGATCAGAGGATTAACTTTATTATCTCACAACTTTAGTCATTTTACAAGTTTTCAGGTTTCACTTTCGCTTCAGTACTTACTAAAACACGCTATTTTTTACCAAAACAACAAAACACTAAATCGAACGGTTTGACACCTCATTCATAATAATCAACTGAGCAGTTAAGGCGCTACGCTTAAACATTCGGAAACAAAAACATATCCCTGCTTACATAGAGTGCTCAAAATCATTCCTTTTGTCTTTACCGTAGTCAGGCAAAAAACAGCTATCAGTAAACGAAACCCAGCATAAACAACGTTCAAAGTCGCATAACTAAGGGCTCCACCAGATAATCGAACGTCAAAGGTCGTGAAGACATCGGGATGTTCGATGTTCACCGTTTCTCTGCCCTCAACGGTCACGCGTTTCACCTGGTGTGGCCAGGGAAAGTGCGCTTCTGAACATGCCATGTCGCTTTTAGCACTAACTACCTGTTCAAACAGGCTGCGAGGTCTTTGACGTAGTGTGGGAACGACAGGGAAATTGATTGGCGCAAAATGTTAGTGCAATGAAAGCGCAAGTTTGGTTGGAGGATGATTTGATACGGTTGCGTTTTAGATGGTAATTGTTTTGAGTGGCGTGCAATTGTTGGGGTTATCGTGAATGGTGGATTGCATTGGTTGTGTTTGATTTTAGTTATATGCTTCTCTACTATAACCTTCTTGGAGTTAGATATTCCATCTTTTGTTCGAATTTCGTGGCCTCTTTGTGTTTCTCTATTTTTGTTTTTTAAAACAACTATACTCATACAAATAAGCTTAGTGGCAAGCAAAGTATGTTGTTATTTTTAGATTTTCTTTAATCTGAGTGTGTCATATTCTCCAAATTATGATAATCAAAAATTGTTATTATATGCAATATATAAAATGTTACAGCGAGCTTTTATTTAATAATCGTATTTTTAAATAAAAGCTACAACACACACATACATCACACATACATTCCTATAAGGTGTACAATGTTTAGTGCAGGTTCACTATTTAAAATATTGCATATAACAATTTTTTAGGAGTGATATTTCACCTGTGACAAACAAAAAATGAATTTTATTATTTTTCAGTCTAAAGTAACGTAGAAAACTCACCACTCGTACAAAACTATTTACAATGAATTTAACCTTTTACTGACAGAGAAGTGCTTTATGAATGTACTTGTACCTGTCTTGTACTGAAGTTACATACATCACATTGAAAGTTTACCTACGTTTCTTGCGAATATATTAATAAACTCCAGCGCTACGGCATTTGCTACGGCGTACACCGCTACGCGCCTTATTGGGTAAGGTTAGTTAGTTGACTACGTGTTTATACACTTTATAGTAATTTTATTCCTCGTAGACATTTCACGATTTAGCTATGTCATTTATTGATTTAGCGGCAGATGATACTTTTGTTTAAAAAATGTGAAAGGCTTTTTTGCAAATTATAAAAAAAAAACTTTCTTTTCACTTTGAAACTGATCCATTAGATACATACATAAATGAGATTCGTTCAATGGCTTTAGAAAACATACAACATTTTTGTGGTTGTCAGGGTCGATTAGTCCATCAGCGATGAGCAACGACGAACGACCAAATGATGTAAATAAAGATCCGATGCCATTCGAATTGGATATGATTATATTCGCATTTAATTTGGGGATCTCCAGCTGGTAAAAATCATATCTCTATCCGATCTATAGGTTGACGTCTGCTCAGACTTATTTATTGTTGCTATGATCCTGATGTGTCCCACTGTAGGGTCTTCTTCCCCTCTTTCCATTTTTCTCACTTTTTTGGCTATTTGGGCCCAATTCTTTCGATAAGAGTCTTCCGTCCTCTGCTCAGACTTATTTTTGTAAATAGGAGTACTCATTTTTGCACCATGCACAGCTGTTCGTACTTACTTGGAGTATCCACAAACATTATAATAACCCAAACACAAACATAAACTGTGTTTTTAGACCAAAAACCTCCAAATTACCATACCACTAACACGTTTAAAGTTAAAGGGTCTACGACAGCCATTTGTGACATAACATAACGATCATTTTCTAAGGTTTACGGCTCTAAAGTGGGACGACATCACTCTAAACGGGACCACGTTACATAACTCTGATATTATCAGAGAAAGTGAGCAAGGTAAGAGCCAAGAATTTATTGTTTAGACGTAAAACTGATGGAGACTTTCATAATTACAGCTTGAGGCGGTGGAATCATTGTTGTTGTATTGTAAGCTGTGTTTTAGTTTCATTATGGAATAATGTAACTTAAGTTTGATGAGATAATGGTTCACTTCAGCTTTGTAGTCTAAGATATCCTATTGTAGTATAATTGATACACTACAGACTACATGCAGTATTCTCTCTACCTGAAATCCATCCAAATGTCGTCTTGAAAAATCGCTTTAAGCGGTAAGACCGCCCATTGTATCACCCTTTGTGAAATGTTTTCTTTTATGAATGTTACTTGTATGATCTACATAACAAAGAACATTAAATTCTATAGGTATCGTGGCACAAGGATTGGTAATGCAGCTGAAGATCACCGTCTTTATGTAGTCAGCCTTTATGTTTGGATATTTCAGTATATAATTTGCACTAGATATATGTGCAGTAAAAATATAGCTCTCGAGATTTGTGTATGAACAGTCTTTCTAGATATATTTGTAGGTTTTCATTTTTTGCACACGATGTGTTGCTTTTATAGGCTTTCATATATTTAAAATATTCTGTCTACTTGAGAATCTATCGACGACCCGATTGGCGCAGTGGTAGTGAGGCTGCCTTACGTTCTTAGGGTCCCGGGTTCGAATCCCGGTCGGTGCAAATGTTTGTGTGATGAGCATGGACATTTGTTTCCGAGTCATGGATGTTTATATGTATATTAAGTATGTATTTACAAACAAAAAGTATATATGTAGTATATCAACTATCTGGTGTCCACGACACAAGCCTCGTTGCTTAGTGTGGCACTAGATGGCGCTGTGTGTAATGTCCAGCAATATTTATTTATTTATTTATTTATATCTTGATATCATCGATCACACTTCGTCACCATAATCTTTCGGCCTAATCTACATAAACTAGAACGAAACACCAGGTTAGGTCACAGTTCTTGGTTACAAGTTCTGAAATAGACACGGTAATGTTTCTCTATTGTTTTATTTTTAAAACACTGTTTTTGATATAATGTTTATTGTTTTACTCTTGATGCAGATGTTATCTTTCATAATTACACCTTCAACCGTAATGGTAGCTATTGTGATACGTTTTATGTCATTTTTAAACGTCTTGACAGTTTCGCTTTTTATTGTTCTTTACGAGTTTTGATAGATACAATATTAATGGTTCATAAAACTTTTATGGAAAATTT
Organism: Xestia xanthographa; assembly: GCA_905147715.2. Classification (NCBI taxonomy): domain Eukaryota; kingdom Metazoa; phylum Arthropoda; class Insecta; order Lepidoptera; family Noctuidae; genus Xestia; species Xestia xanthographa. The sequence goes on along the minus strand of LR990657.1, from coordinate 11,056,210 downwards.
AATTATTAAAAAGACCCTTTTAATTCCAATGTTGCAACTAAATGTGAACATTTCTATGAATATCAATTTATGTCGAAATCATTTCATTACAGAATAGCTATTAATATTTCCACATAATTATGATAATAGAAATAATCTGAAAGTATTAGTTGTTCTGAAAGGTCCGTAGAGAATGCTGGACATAACAGGCAAGTATTTATTATACCTTCGTAAATTTTCAGTGCAGCTGTGCTACAGCATTGAGCAGGGTATTGCATACATGTTTTATTATATTCTGCAATAATCAGACATAAATAGCCTTGGTGACGAACTTCCTAACCTATGAAGCATGGCACAAGCGTGGAGATTGGCACAACAAAAAAGAGGCCTATACCAAGCAGTACATATAAATAATAATATAAGTATATTCATATAGGTACTTGTATCGTGCTTAATAAGATAAATAAAACTCAGAATGGTTGAATGGTATCTACACGTATTAAAATTGGTACCTGCGGGGACTCTGGCCAACAAAATAAACACTGCATTGCCAGCTGCTGAAGATGTTTAAGAAACCCATAAATATAAACCAGTTGAGTTACAAGATCAATACTGATTTACAGCCTACAATTAAACCTTAATCTCAAAGCAAATCAAAACGCAGTACCATCAATCTCATTCGCACTTCAGATCATCATAATTGCGAGTAAATATGTCATAATTGAACACTGATCAAGTGTCAAGTTTCACTCGTGATTAACATTATCAGTTACCATTACCAATGAAAAACTGATTACAGGAATAAGATCAGTTGCCGTAACGGATCAGGCTCAATGGCCACACCGATCTGTCATTGACTATGATGCTTCAGGCTATAATTCTATGATAATGTGGCCGATGAACTCTTGTAATTGATAGTTGATGTAAACATTGCCTGCTGTGCGATATTGACGTTTATGTCTTGGGTTATGTAACGGATTTCTCTGCAGTATTTAATACTGCTTAAGATAGGTTACCTATTCATTTTATTATTTATGTACATGTAGTAAAATACAGGGACCTACAGCTTAACGTGCCTCGGAAAGCACGTTAAGCTGTTTGTCCCAGCTGTTATTTGTAGATCTTTGACAGTCGTTACAGGCAGTCAGTGGCCCAAAAAGTCTGACAACCAGTCTTACCAAGGGGTATCGTATTACTCAGTACTAACTGGGTTGTGGAGGTCAGATAGGCAGCCGCTCCATGTAAAATACTAGTATTCAGCTGCATCCGGTTAGACTGGAAGCCGACCCCAACAAAGTTGGGAAAAGGCTACGCAGATACTGATGATAGGAATATACAGGGATGTTTTGTTACCAAGGAACTAGGAATTGTAGGCCAGATAAGCAGTCACCCCATCCATGTAAAATACTGGAATTCGGCTTCATTTCGTGAGGCTGAAAGCTAACCCCAACACAATTGGGAAAAATAAAGGCTGATGAAGATGATCGTTCATAGATTTTTAAATTTTACTAATATATACCTATATTTTTATATGTATAACGTTTTTTAAACAATAGAGATACTAAAAAAACTGTCTTTAAAACCTTGTCGGAATCAACTGTTGTTTTCTTGTTTCTTTTCATTTTACACGGAATTTACGTATTACTAGTCTAGCTAAATGATAAATTAAGAGAATAATGAAAACTTAAGACACTTAAATACCCGTAAATAATTTACTGCTCAAACTCTTTCGCGACACGAAGATGAATTTCTTGTAATTATTATTAATCGCACGATATCATTAGGTAATTAAGCTTGTAAGCTATTAATTTTATTTAATGCATAAATAAAATCCAACGATTATGATGCGTGACATTTATGCAGGGTTTCACTAACACAAGACGACATAAAAAATTAATGCCTTCATAAAAGCTGACTACTGGATTTCAAACAGTGCAATAGATAGTGTGAAAATGGGAATAATTATATTTACATTAGGAAAAACCTACTACAGATAGTAATCCATCTTGGATTATAAGCACAACATCACGCTTTGTAATCCCTGAAGGGTTAGGCAGAGGTGGATCTAACAGTAGGTATACACCCACATTTCGTCAGTTATGTTTAAGCCCCATATAAAAGGGAGCGAGCCTATTGCCATCAGCTGGGCACAAATCCAGACTCCGTGGCTGCTACTGAGAAGTTCCTGATGGAAACCCTAAAACACTTTAACCGACCCGGCCCGAATCTAACCTCAGAATTCATAAATACAGGATGACTTTTTTATCACTTTAAAAAAAAAATGGGTATGATAGGTGAACAGAGTAGAAGCAAATGGCATACACATAAAAAAAAAAAAAACGCAATTCGAATCATACCCGTATGATTTGAAATTCGATATATTTAATTTTTTTTTAAATTTCTCTTTGTTCTAATATGAAAAGTTTACTCGAAATTTATAGCATTTTTTGATGATAGATCATTTTTTTTTCTAAGCTGCGGAAAAAAAAAAAAAAAATTAGGTATGGCCAATAAGCTTCTACTCCGCTCACTTAGTATACTCATTTTTCTTGTAAAGTGATAAAAAAGTCATCCGGTATGAACGAGTGATTGTTATCTCTTTTTCTAACTTTGTCTATATCTCATAATGGATCTACCGTATTCCTAATTCAACAACACTCTTTTTTTTTTCAAAACATTCAATCATTCAAAATATGGTAACTATAGACTTAATGGCGTCAGTTTTCCTTTAAAAGTTATTATTGTGTAATCCTTTTTAAGTTAGGCAAATTTTCTTGGAAATGATTTAGAAATCAATGAGTTATGAAGTAAAGCGTTACGTTGACCTCTCCTATATGTCTTAGTAATGCCTCTTCCTATGGGTTTTTCCTAATCATTAAGTTGTTATGTAATAATTATATTGAGTTCAGAATAGTTTAACTTGAGTTATACTTTACATAGTGTGGGTATCATTTTATTTATTGTAGGATATATTACTATAGGTATTCCATTCTCCTTTTTAGTTTCTTACTAGCGGACGTCCCGCGGTTTCACCCGCGTAGTTCCCATTCCCGTGGGAGTAAGGGGATAAAATATAGCCTAAGTTACTCTCAGGGTGAATGTAGTTTTCTAATGGTGAAAGAATTTTTGAAATCGGTTCATTACTTCCGGAGATTACCCCCTACATACAAACTTACAAACAAATGTTACCTCTTTATAATATTAGTATAGATGAAAATGTATCCAACATTTTCAAGATCTTTCCGTAGATTTTTATTAAAGGAGTTTCAGTTTGATTATTTATAATTGAATGAGTAACTCTCTTATCATTTGAATTATTATCAGAAAAATGATAAATGTGAAAAATGATAAATTTTACTGATAAATGTTTTTCAGGAACTCTGACACAGCCAGAAGGTGACGCGGTAGACCTCGGAGGAGATGGCGGGACGAGGTGGACAAAACCAACGACCAGTGCTCCACATTGGTCCTGGATCGAAGAATTTTGAAGTCATGCGAGGACACCTTTGGCCAGTAGTGGGATGACACAGGCTAACAGTAACAGTATATTTTGAAGTCATGCGGGGACACCTTTGCCCAGTAGTGGGATGACACAGGCTAACAGTAACAGTATATTTTGAAGTCATGCGAGGACACCTTTGGCCAGTAGTGGGATGACACAGGCTAACAGTAACAGTATATTTTGAAGTCATGCGGGGACACCTTTGCCCAGTAGTGGGATGACACAGGCTAACAGTAACAGTATATTTTGAAGTCATGCGGGGACACCTTTGCCCAGTAGTAGGATGACACAGGCTAACAGTAACAGTATATTTTGAAGTCATGCGGGGACACCTTTGCCCAGTAGTGGGATGACACAGGCTAACAGTAACAGTATATTTTGAAGTCATGCGGGGACACCTTTGCCCAGTAGTGGGATGACACAGGCTAACAGTAACAGTATATTTTGAAGTCATGCGGGGACACCTTTGCCCAGTAGTGGGATGACACAGGCTAACAGTAACAGTATATTTTGAAATCATGCGGGGACACCTTTGCCCAGTAGTGGGATGACACAGGCTAACAGTAACAGTATATTTTGAAGTCATGCGGGGACACCTTTGCCCAGTAGTGGGATGACACAGGCTAACAGTAACAGTATATTTTGAAATCATGCGGGGACACCTTTGCCCAGTAGTGGGATGACACAGGCTAACAGTAACAGTATATTTTGAAGTCATGCGGGGACACCTTTGCCCAGTAGTGGGATGACACAGGCTAACAGTAACAGTATATTTTGAAGTCATGCGGGGACACCTTTGCCCAGTAGTGGGATGACACAGGCTAACAGTAACATTATATTTTGAAGTCATGCGGGAACACCTTTACCCAGTAGTGGGATGACACAGGCTAACAGTAACAGTATATTGTTCAGTTAAGTTATATCCATAATCCCCAAACTCCCCAAATCTGTAATCACTTCACTGTATAGCTTTCTAACCTTCAAAACTGTCGAAGTAAAATAAGTTTCAATAAGTCTGAAGAGTTTCCTAAAGATAATGAGTAAGACTCACTTTCCTCCATTCAATATTTCTTTACCTAAATAACGACATTGTATGTAAACATGACATCTTCCTATTGAGCAATTATACCAGCACTAAATTGCCTTTATAATGAGAAGATCGACACTCTTGCGCAGCGCAATGTGTCACTAACGACATTAGCTGTCACCATTTCTTTGCCTATATCCACTTTCATCGTTCCATTGTTCGCTTGGAATATTAACTTAGGAAGGAAACTAGATTGTTATTTGTGAGAACTTATGCATTTATTTACATTCAGTTTTTATACATAATTTGAAGCCGATATCATCAATGTTATAATTAAATCTTTAGGGTATATCTGTTTGTATTTTACCCCTTTTATCATTTATCGGTTTTCTTATTATTTTTTTTTGCAATTTAACATAATTTATTTCTTTTAACATTAACTGATGAAATGTGAGTGTATTATGTTCGTAGTTAGGTACCTACATTTCTGCTTAAACATTCGGTGAAAACAGGCATTATGATAATATGTTGTTATATTTTCATATTTATACGAATTCTCAAAGCACAAAATAAACTTGTTAAATTAAAAAAAATACTACTACGCGAAAATACATGTTGTTGTAGGACTTCAATAAATTCGTGGATATACGAATGTTTTAACTAGTCACCAGTTTACAAACCATTACTAAGATTCAAAACTGACATCGTAATGACCATTTTAATGTTAATTGTCAACAAACAATTGCACAAAACATTACTGTTTCTGTGGTTACTTTGACCAGATGCATTAATTTACGCTAAAATAAATTACGAATAAATTATACAAAATTAACCGACTTTTAGAATATGGTATAACATTAATGGACTTCTAATAGAAACAATTAAGATAAAAAAAACACAGCTGATGTGCGAAATCATCTTTTGGTAAGCTCCTATTAATTTTAATGTTTTCCGATAATGTTATTTAAATTCTCTATTGGTATTAAACTGACTTATAGATATAATTTATACCACGTAAATAAAGACTTAAGAAAAGAGGTATTTCATTGATTTTTTCAGGCAGGTTCAGTTTTCAGTCTTTCAGCATTTTTAACATCTAAATCTAAAAAAAAAAAACCTAACTTACGGTTTGCAGTACGGTCATCATTTTCACGCGTGTATCAGTAAGACACCAATCAACACAGTTCTGTTCAACACACCATAGTTTATTCACTGACACCGTAGTCCAATTCCTAAAACTTCGGTTAAGGGTTGGTAATGTTAACGGGGGTTTAATACGGCCGTGTGTTCGTTGTAGCCGTGGTGAAGTGAAGTTCAAGGCTAGGCTGAGTAAGGTTTATATACGGGGGTAGCGGACCGTGGAGTTTTGTATGTGTGAGTGTGCATCGGTGCAGTGGGTGCATAGACGGGAGTTTAGCTAGACGCACACTGCTGTAGGACGGTGGTGCTCAAAGTACGCCCTTTGATTTATGCGACGATTGTATGGTGAGTTAATCGTGGTTGATCGAGAGTAAAGTCGTATCTTAAAGTTTGTTGTGACATATTTGTGAGTTTATAATATATAATATAATAATAATATATTTATTCAGATTTAGAATACGCACAAAAATACAAGTTAAATCTTAAAAATAATGTTGGTATAACAGAGTTCGATGCCTGTACTAAGTTAAACCTGTATCACAGGCGGCATGTTTCTAATAAATACTATTTGGACAATGGATTTCTTAACAATATAAAACATAATAGTGAAATAAGTTAGTAATTAAAAAATATGGAACGTTTTTAACGTATTTTCAGCTAAAAGTTTGGCAACTTACAAGTGTTGTAAGAAAATATTCTAAAACCACGTAATGACATAATATAAATCATAGTTTCGATATTTAGCAACGTATCGTTATATTTTTAGAATCCATTTTCATTTGCATAATTTCTTTACACCATGATGTTCGAATACTAGGTACAATAGAATAGAAGATACTGTGAAAACCTGAAATGATTGATAATTAGAATGTTGGGTAAATTACATGATATACAAATCAAAATCTTTTATTTTAGTCATTTAGGTAATCTTTAGACATTGGAAAATACCTCAAAAGCCTTAGGCATTACATAAGTGTGAACTGTTACAAAACAACTAACTATAAATACAAGCCATATGTCTATTCGTTACAGATGTAACATCTGTCAGCCTATTTAAATAATTAAAAAGATGCGTTAACACCATAATTTATTAATTAAATGCCGAAATATTGTTAATAATACTTGTCATGGCTGATGAAGGGTCAATCAGAGGCGAACGATATTCGAATTAGATTTGTAAACATATTGGTGTCAGCTATTATATTTACATATTACTAAACTTAGTTTACTAAAACGGTTAATATGGTAATAAGCCAATGTTAATTAAAAGTAACTGTCATAGGTTTTAATTGTTACTTAATTATATGAATTAGGCCACCATGAATAACGTCCTTGAAATCAGTTTTGTTTTAGGACTAACAAATATTTGTTCCGTACGGGAACCGAACCCGCAACATGCAGCGCAGCAGCCAATCGTTCAGCCAATGCGCTAACTGTGCTTATTTCCTTCTTCTACGACGTCACGACGACTGTACTTTGATTTGAATACTCTGGATGGTTTGAACCCAGTAGGAAGCCATGTTGATTACAGCATCAGTGGCATTCTTTATAGATCCATAACCGGCACTGAACTAAATATTGACCTCATGACAACTATGATGATGCCAAGCATCAATAGAGGCAAGTGGATATGGGTAGTAAAAAATAGCCTGAGTTATGATTTATGAAATAGTAAAATTAATGCTACATAAAAAATAAAAATAAATTATCTATATACTAATATTATAAAGAGGTAACATTTGTTTGTAAGTTTGTATGTTTGTAAGTTTGTATGTAGGGGGTAATCTCCGGAAGTAATGAACCGATTTCAAAAATTCTTTCACCATTAGATAGCTACATTCACCCTGAGTGACATAGGCTACATTTTATCCTCGTACTCCCATGGGGACGGGAACTACTCGGGTGAAACCGCGGGACGTCAGTTAGTATAAAATACTAGCTGACTAATAATAAGGTACTCCTCTCCACATCGCTGTCATCCGGAAACGTGCCCAGAAAACTGGCAGCCACGTTGACTGGCAATTCAATTCTTTTGCCAAAGGAAGAGCCAGGCCTCTCTTTGTAATTAACTAGCTGACGTCCCGCGGTTTCACCCGCGTAGTTCCCGTTCCCGTGGGAGTACGGGAATAAAATATAGCCTATAGCACTCACGAATAATGTAGCTTTCTACCAGTGAAACAATTTTTTTAATTGGTTCATTACTTCCGGAGATTACCCCCTACATACAAACATACAAACTTACAAACAAATGTTACCTCTTTATAATATTAGTATAGATTATCGTAATTATTGTAATTAATTAAATAAGTACAAAACTTTGAGTAACACTGCACATCTTTGCGGAGCGTTAACATTTCCACGCCTAGGGCGCAACTAATGGTATTAAAGGGTACCTTTAACGTTTACTTATAAGTTACGTAATTAGGATTTTTACATCATACGATAGGTTTTGACATAGAACGTCGCACTCGCAAAACGTCATGTTGAAAAAGAACAGGTAACAGAATGACCTATTGGCAAAAAGTCCTGTTTTCTTTAAAAGGCTTACATACGTAACATAACATCACGCCTGTAAACTCCGAAGAGTTATGCAGAGGTGTACTATCGAGGACACTCCCGCCTGACCACCACTAAGCTCATTTTTGCTTGCACTCGCAACATAAAAACGCTCTCTAGCCCCGCCCCGTTGACTTTGTGTAGAAAAAAATGAATGAAAAGATACCGAATCGGCCGAGCGCATTGACGACGCACGCCAAACGAGAGTTATTGTTATTTTGCGCGCCAAAGTTGACGCTTTCCTAATAGGCCCAAACTTTAAGGGGGCGTGGCTCGGCGCCTCCGCATGATTTAAGCGAAAAAAAATTAAAATGGTCAGGCGGAAAAGACCCCCATAGTACCTAATAGTACACCCACATTTCACCACTTATGTTTAATTTCCGTAATAGGTGGTGAGCCCGTGGCTGCTACTGAGAAATTCTTGATGGAAAAACACTTTGGCCGACCTGGGAATCAAACCCAGGACTTTATGATCAGCAGATAGAAGAAGAATCTCAAAACAAAACCAAAATGTCTTACTGAACTGAAAACCTAGTTCTAGCCGATGATAAATCGGATACACCTAAGTTTAACCATCAGTATTCGGCTGCATCTAGTTCTAGCCGCTGTGATGAAGGTTAAACCTAGTTCTAACCAAAAGTTAGGATTCATCAAACTAGGTGTAACCGCACTTCGGCTATTCATCATCATCATCAGCCTTTTTAATGTTCCCACTGCTGGGACACGGCCTCTTCTCTATGACAGAAAATGGGCTATAATCCACCACACGGGCCCAGTGCGGATTGGTAGATGTCTTCGAATTTTTGGTTCTAGGACATGCCGGTTTCCTCACGATGTTTTCCTTCACCGTTTTTAAGAGCAGTGGCGATGTAATAAATTACACAAAGTAATGCGCCTGTCTGGGTTCGAACCCACAACTTACTGTTCGTAAGACGGGGCCGCCACCACTGGGCCACCGCTGCTCTCCTTCGATTATTAGCCGTAACAAATACATACCTATTATACATATCTATAAACATCCATGACTCTTAAACAAATGTCCATGCTCATCACACAAACATTTGCTCCTACTGGGATTCGAACCCTAAGAACGTAACGCATCCTCACTACCGCTACGCCATTCGGGTCGTCGTCGTCGGTCTATGACTGTACGACTAGTACTACGCTCTAAAAGTCTTCACCGCCCCTCACAAGTCGTGCAGTTTAAAGACACCCGTCAAGTTTCCTATCGAGCGCCATAACTTCCCCGTGTATAAGTTAACAAAGCTATCCGGCGCATCTAGAAAGGGAAACTATTGTTTATTAGTCCGATTCGACGATATAATTCACACATAGTATAATATGTCATTGTAGCGTTAAAAGTATTTTAGAGTTGTTTCCTTTCCTTTGGCACGTTTGTTGCATTGTATTTATGTTGGGAAGTATCCTTTTTTTTTTCTTTTTTTTCTTTTTTCGCCGTCGACACGGCCTGTCGTCATGAGACGGATGGACGGCGACCTAGCCCATAGCCCACCGTCCACAGGCCCGCGCCTACGGTGGCCGGGGGCCACGTGGTGGTGGCCCCCGACGCCCGGGGCGTCTCCCGCGGCGGCCGGGACGTTGAGAGGTTCGCTCCCTCTCACGTTCCGCCACCTCCTTCTCTAGCATTACTGCTTCGCAGAAGGAGGTGACGGCGTCCCATTCCGTCTCGCTCCGGACCATGGCTTGCACCAGGGCCGGACGCGAGAGGTCGCCGCCGCCGATCGCCGCTTCGAGGACACGGCGGTGCTCCGCCCACGCGGGGCACACCTCCACCGTGTGTTCCACCGTGTCCTCCGGTCGATCCTCACAATGGAAGCACCCGGGGGTTTCCTCCCGCCCGATTCGGTGCAGAAACCTCCCGAACACTCCGTGTCCGGTGAGGACCTGCGTCAGGCGGAAGGTGAGGACGCCGTGGCGTCTCTCAAGCCACTCCTCAAAGAGGGGACTTATCGCCACTATTGTGGCGTGCCCTGCACGGGGTTGCGACAGTCGCTCTCTCCATGTTGCCATGAGATCCCGCCGGAAGTCTGTCCGCTGAGCGACAATTTGTCGCTGCATCGGAGTTTCCCCCCGGCGTAGTGCCTCCGCGCGCCATTCATGCAGGCGCGCGAGGACTATCGCCTCCAGATCCCATGGCGGCAATCCGGCAAGGAGGCTCGCCGCCTCGCGGGCAATCGTGCGGTAGCTCCGGGCCAGCCTTACGGCTACCACCTTTTGGGGCGCGTTCAGGTAGTGGGTGGCTCGCCGCCTCAATGAACGCGCCCACACCGGGGCCCTGTTGGGAAGTATCCTGAAGACATGTTCCGGTAAGTACATTTGATTCGGAAGTATTTGTTGAACAAAAAAGCTGACCCGAAGTAATGACGCATTCTTTATTTGGTTCACACGACAACCTTTGTAAGGCCAGGTCAGGTTCAGGTCGGCACGGCACAATTCCTGCTAAACCGAGCAGCTTTTTCCCTAACGCTTATCTACGTATATTCGATATTGCTGAAAGTATATGTAAGACCAAATAAATTAATTGTATACCCAGAGGTGGATTGGGCCCATTGTTCGACGAAATCCTGATAGTGCCGTGTAGTAACGGTGATTTGGTGAATGAGACGGGGAATCGCTGGTTGTGGTAAGACCAGCAGAAAAAAAAGTTAACACATAACAGGACCTGAAAATTGAAAAACCGGCCAAGTGCGAGTTGGACTCGCGCACGAAGGGTTCCGTACCATTATTTAAAAACATTAGACAAAACTGCAAAAAAATCATGTTTGTTGTATGGGAGCGCCCCCCTTAAATATTGATTTAATTCTGTTTTTAGTATTTATTGTTATAGCGGCAACAGAAATACATCATCTGTGAAAATTTCAACTGTCTAGCTGTCACGGTTCATAAGATACAGCCTGGTGACAGACAGACGGACAGACGAGAGAGTCTTAGTAATAGGGTTCCGTTTTTACCCTTTGGGTACGGAACCCTAAAAATTATACGTTGTTCAGCATTTATTAGCGACCACAAGACCATCGAGGTAGTCACTAACATCTCATTCCTAAAAACCCAAAATCAAGCGCCTATCCAAAATATTTTAAACATTTCTCAAAACGCAACAGCTTGCTTCATACCGCCCATAACGGTTAACACTGGACACAACATCCATACCAACAAGACTACCTCTATAACACTTACTTATTACAGGTCGTCGAGAGCAACGCTACTGCAAATTATCCTCAGGCTCAATTATCACTTACACTAACAACTACAGATAACACTGGGTAGTACTTAAAGTGATTGAAAATTGCCAGTTTCCGCTGGATTTCCTACAATAAAGGCTGCGCCTTGGTTTGGTTTTGAGCGCCTGCGCAAACATGTAACTGTTTATGCCTCTATGCAGCGTTGCTGTGTTTCGGTTCGGAGGAGATGCATGATGTTGGAACTACGGGCTCATGAAATGTTTGTCTCTTAGGAATAACAAATTCATCTGAAACTATATTTTGTTTATGTATTCCATATTCTCTACTTATCTTTTACACACTATGTCATATTCTTTTCTGTATTTAGTCACATGACTAAAACACACATGTACCTACATACATTGATAAATAAATAAATATATGGTATAAAATCTGAAATGTTCCTATTATTTGAGATGTCCATAGGTGGTGTCAAACAACATACTGATTTTATTGGTGACAAAAAGTAAATGTTTATACTAGTAATAGACATGTAAAGTCTCTGAAACAGATACTTTTTCAGATTCATAAAAATGTGCCATCTTCAAAATAAATATAATAAATAAAGGGTGTAAAACACCTCTTAACGAAGCCGAAAGGCACCTGTTCTCCCCGTCATTGCGATCATTTTTTTCTTCTACACCATACCTTCTAGTTACGGAGATATTGGGGGTCAAAGTCCCAACTTTTTGACAAGTTTTTTTTTAAATACAAGTTTTTAATGTAATATTTTTACACACCTCCACGACTTTAAACACCTCCACGACCCCCGTACTATTCAATCCATCCACCAGCACAATGTTTTGAGTGCGTCACATTGAGTTGTACCACAAAACATGATTTTTCACCCCAAAAAAACAAGTCTTTTGCCAGCAATAATTTTTGCGTAGAGTTACCTACTTGATGTACAGATTTCCCAGCAATAATTTTTGCGTAGAGTTACCTACTTGATGTACAGAATGCTTGGTTGACGGCTTCGTGATGAGGTCTTTTACACCCTGTATAATAATCATTTATTTGAAAGATCATACAATCCAATTTGTTAGTAGCACATACACATCTTAAACATAGTTCAAATTCTATGTAACAACAACAGTTTCTATTTCTTATTTTTTCTTACACCAATTATCATTACAGTATGATTACGTTAAAGTTTACGAAGATAAATGTCATAAATGCTCATCATTATAGACGGACAGTTGATCCAACGAAAGATCACATGTCGTGACAAGATACACTTACAAACAATTATGATTGTACGACGTACGTCCTGATTAATGTACTCATAAGTTTTTAGAATCAAGAAAAGTTAAAGAAATCAATTATCAAGTTAACACCAGGAAAGACAATACAAATAAGTTTTAAAATGCTATTGGAACATAGCAGACTCGTATAGACTAGACATATTTTATCACCAGCATAAAATACATATAATAGAAGGTTTACTGTACCTACGATTCCGTAGACCAGCTTTTACAACGGCGTTCACTCAATCTAATGATAGTGTACCGTCCTTGCCTCTTTCCTGATTCCTCATAGCCGGTTTAGTTTGTACCGGAAAACGCGGAAGTGGAAGGGAAATGAGAGTGAAATGCACACACCCAGTCACCCAACCCCCTGAGATAAGAATATTACAAACCTGACCAGTTTTGTGGCCAGTTTTTCTGCCAACCTGCTAGTTGCAAGTGGCAATTAGTAGGTTTTCCTGGTCAAGCTTCTTTATCCAATTATAGAATGTAACTTTGTTAACAAGAAAGTATCCGGTTGGGCGTTTATATCCTAGTCGGTGTAAGTTGGGAATTATTAAAGTATTTATTTATAGGAAGTTCGGTTTTTCTTAGATTAGTATGGTGGTAACTTTGGTAATTTGGCATGGCACTGGCTGAATGCACGAAAAGGTATTTAATAAGTTAATGGCATATAGATTTAGATTAGGAAAAAGTAAACAGACAGCTTGGACTAATGGTCAACCACAATAGAAAAGAAGCTGCATCCTTAGCGCCTGAAGTAAAGTAGATAGATAGGTATTGAGTTGCAGACTATGTTTCATCTCTCCTACGTCAATTATTTAAATTGTATAGCTTCAAAACTAAATAATCCCCATTAAACTTATTATAGGCCCTTCTCTGTCGAAAACAGACGTTAACGCAAAAGTAATTCAGCAGGTGGATGTTATATACGAGGTTTTGCAGACGGCTTCCATCAAATAAGCTAGTCGTCTGTCTAAGGGTACGGCAATCCACCATTGATATAAGTCCCCAACGTTCTTACATCTCTTTATTTCTATCTTGCTATTGTTTTATTCGGGAGTTACATTTTCTAGCACATTTACGTGTATGAAAAGTGCAAGTCATAGCAACGGCCTCCTAAGAATGGCTTCTAAGAACAGATCTGTCTACTGTAGAAAAAACTTACAAATCATTCTCAGCTGACGTCTGAAAATTGCAGTGAAGTTTGATAAATCACTACATTATAAAACATAGTCCTCCGCCGTGTCTGTCTGTCTGTCTGTTCGCGATAAACTCCAAAACTATTGCACCGTATTTCATGCTGTTTTCTCTAATGGATAGAGTGGTTCTCGAGAAAGGTTTAAGTATATAATTTGTTAAGTTTTTGTATAAATTGGCTAAAATATAATGATATTTGTTGGAGGTATCGGAAAAAAATAAGCCGCCTGGGAGCTTTACTTTTGGTCGCGATAACCGACTTCCACGCGGGTGAAGTCGCGAGTATCAGCTAGTAACTTATAAATTCAACTTCAGTCAAACTTTTCGTTCGTGATAAAGAAAATTACAGCACGTCTACAGGTACTATGAAAAGGTTGTATGTTTGTCAGTTTGGATGTAGGGGGATAATCTTCGGGATCACTGATCCGATTTCGAAAATTCCTTCTGTAATGGAATGCTACGTTATTTCCAAGTGTCAAAGACATATTTAAAACGTTCCCGTGGGATAATTTCCGCTATAACACGAGCGAAACTACAAGCAAGAGCTATTTTAAAAAGATAATCTCGGAATTACTCCAACCGATTTAATTATGAAATTTTGTAAATATGTATGGTTGGTTAGAGCTTGAAATTTGGGATAGTTTCGGGTCCACCGATAGGTAGCGCTACACGAAGCGGGGCTGTACCGCTAGTATCTTATAAATTAATCTTCAGCCAGATTCTATGTTCGTGATAAAGAAAATTACAGCGCGTATGATATAAAGCGATATTTAATTATTGTATCATTACTGGCTAAGACACTGCGATCTCGCACGAGCGCCTAATAGGTCGTGATTTATGGCCGTGAATCCTCCTTATGTTATAACCGTGAAAGTTTATATCTTCGGATATTTATAACTCAATCCCGCAAAAACTACTGAACAGGTTTGTTTGAAATTTGGCACAGATAACCTGAGTTAACACTGAGGATACATTTACCCCAATTCTGAAGTCCACACAGATGAAGTCGCCCGCGGATCCAATATTTTTTTAAATTAAATTCTTTGTTCACAAAGAGCTGGTCGAGCAGGCATGGGATAAGAGCTATTGGAAGGAATTGGGGTAGGCCTTTGCTCAACATTGGGACTGTACAGGCTAATAAAAACAAAAAGGAGCATAAGCAAGTCATCATCATCATCATCATCATTTCAGCCGAAAGACGTCCACTGCTGGACATAGGCCTCCCCCAAGTGTCGCCACATTGACCGGTCCCGTGCGACTCGCATCCAGCGGATTCCTGCAACCTTCACCAGGTCATCGGTCCACCTAGTGGCATAAGCAAGTATTCAATAATAATTGTCTCATCAACCGTTAGACCACAGGCGATCTCGCACGAGCGCTCAGTAGGTCGTGAAATATGGGCATGAATAATGATCAATAATGATCAATAATTTTAATTGCTGTCATTCTGCAGATGCCTTTGCTTCTGGTCATTTTATCTTCAAATTGTTAAGTTTCGTGTCTTCGTCGTTTTACTTTTACTTCACTACATATTATAAAACAAAGTCCTCCGCCACGTTTGTCTGTCTGTCTGTTCGCAATAAACTCAAAAACTACTGCACCTATTTAAATGCTGTTTTCACCAATGGATAGAGTGTTTCCCGAGGAAGGTTTTAGTGTATAATTTGTAATTTTTTTGTATACATTGGCTAAAATATAATGTAATATAATGATCTTTTCTGGAGGTGTCGGAAAAAAAAAGTCGTCTGGGAGCTTTACGTCGGGGGCTTACATCCACGCGGATGAAGCCGCGGGCATCAGCTAGTTTGTACATAATTGTAACAACTTTGCTCAAGAATATAGGCATTCCAGTTACATCATTTTAAATAAGATCATTTGTCTCATTTATTTCATAATTTTATTTATTTATTTATTTAATTTAATGCACAATGTACACAACCAATTTTACACGTTAAGCTTAAACTAGTGAGTACATGACCCTGTTAGGGCGCAGCAAGATAACTTAAAACTAATATTGCAGATTATGGTATTTATCTAGATTTATCCAATATCACTTACATATCGAATCAAATATTATATTAATTAAATTTATATCTAACATTTCATTTGATTTACTTAATAACAATTAAAGAAAATAATTTAAATAATCAAAAAACATAACATGATTATTAATAAATAGAAAAATATATCATCACTATGTCAAATAAAATTAATAAAATGACAAATATACAATGTCAACATGATAAAATTAAAAAATACAGTAAAATTAAAATATAATAAAAATAAGAATACACCATTCGATATTTAAAATGTGGTACCAGAACTATATCGAATGTCAAAAATGAAAATCATACACCAATCATAAACGAAAACATGTCATATAAAATAATAATTAATCACAAATAGTTTTTACATAAAAATAAACTATAATAAAATGAACACATGATATAAATTTTTGAATTCTATTTTAACATTTTGTCTTCCATAAATTCTTGAATACTATAATAGCACTTTTCTAATAGAAACGACTTTAGCCTGTGCGTGTAATCGTTCTTTAAATTACATTTCCTGTCTTCAATAAAATGATTCTAATGTTTCCTGGTATCCTTTTTTCTACTTATAATTGCTAAATGCTTCATACTCCTGACCATATCCCAAAATTTTTTTTACTTAGGGGTGACAGCGCAATACGTCAATTCCTAAAAGTCTCTGTTGGTTGCCTTCTAAATATTTCCTTTGCTACATTATCATCTTTCTTATTTAAGGCGCTGTGAACACCAAAATCGCGCACACTGTCTATTTGTATGGGAGTAAATGAGACGTCACTATTACTGGGCGGCCAGGTTTTAGAAGGAAATAATGAATAAATATTGAAATAACAAAAGTGATAAATAAAAAGAATAAATAAAAACAACAGTTCCCTTTATTATTATATATTACATCACTGTTATTAATATTATCAAGATTTGTTTATAAATAATACAGTTACAATTGCTACAATTTCAATTTAAATGGTTATTTTATGGTTTTTTTTTATCGAGAAAATTTACCGAAAACGTGTTTTGAACACAATGGTCCACCCATAAATATGATCAAAATTAACATATATTTTTTTAGCTGCTCTAAAATGTATACATTTGGCTAAAAAACTGTTTTGTGAAGCCTATTTTGACTAAGTACAGTGCCTTAATATCTTCTTAGACCCATCTGTCCTGTTTTATTTTTTTTCTTCTTCATCCTAATTTCACCTAATACTAAGAAGCTAGAAGATCCCTATTTCATATTCATCGTAGTTTCTTGATTGCTGCTGTTAAAAATTGTCAGCTCCTTATTACTCGCCTGAGGGTAATAAGGAATTGACTAGTGGGTTTTTAGGGTTTTAATTTCAAACACAAGCAATAGCATAGTTTATTAAACTATTTAATTTATTACACACTAAGTACCTATATACCTATCCCAAATTATTGCACATCAAATTAGGAAGAAATACACAACAACAAATTTTGTAATAAATAATTCAAAGCATTGTTTTACAATATTGCATTCACACACATTAAACATACTTATTTTGTTATAATCTTAACTATACGTATTATAGCCTCTTGTACATTCTGCGTGTATTTACATTTTTGTGCTACAAATAAACACAATCAACATTGCATGTTTATGTAGTCAGACATTAAATATACTGCTAGTTGGTGTGATTTAATGTCTAAATAACAGCAAGCTCTAGGTTCAGATCTTACATGTCATTTAAGACAATGATCTTGTAAAATATCATACTCGTACGTGTTGGAAGAAAAACTCCCTTTCTTCTTTCAAGTGTCGCCATTAACAAAATCAACAATCAAATTGAGTCTTGATTTTTTACTTATTTCGAACATTAATAGGTTCCTATATTTACATCACCTATATCATTCTTAACCATTCACATAAATTGTGATCTATTAATATTTACTTATGATAACCTTTTCTTTTCGTTTCTTTCATTTTTGTTCTTTGAGAACGCTGATGAGCTTGATTCTGGCTTGTTTTCAAGTTTGACCATACGTTTGGGATGCGAGTGGTAATTTCTGGGGTAAGACGGCGGCTTCTGTTTTCCAATTGGTGGCACGTAACGGTATGGAACTGTGTATTCTGCCTCGGGGTTGTTGTAGTCCTGATGAAGCACCGACTGGCTGTAAGAAGATGTCATCGGGTGGGAGTTCACGTATGTCACCTTCTCAGTAGACGGTTTGTGAAGGAAGGTCTGTGGCACCATGACTCTGTATGGCATCTGCCACTTTGGATGAGGCATAGGGGTGACATAGCTTACAGATTGAATCATCCCAGAATTCTGTTTGCCTGTCTTGTAGTGTGTAGGTAAAACGGTCGCAATTGTATGGTCCTTGCTTGGATAATTCTCTGAAAGGATTAACCCGTGAGCATCAGCTTGTGGCGGCTGCTGCTGTTGCTGTTGTTGTTGCTGGTACCCATAGCTTTGCTGTTCACCTGAATCTGATTGAGATGAATGACCTGATTGTGCGCTTTGTGACGAATAGCCAGAATCACCTTGTTGATCGTGTACAGTTTGAGTGTAATAAGATCCATGAGAAACTTGGGACATTGCGGATTCCTTTGCAGCTCCGTAAGACGGTGCGGGTGTTCCTGCTGAATCGTATCCCGCTGACACTGATTGCGAATGTTGTTCCTGTGGTGTTCCGTATTCTGGAGCTACAGTGTTAGTGTGTTCGTACTCTGCCTCTGCATGAGGAGCAGGAGACCTATATTCGGGAGCAGGAGACCCATATTCGGGAACAGGAGACCCATATGCAGGGACAGGAGACCCATATGCAGGTGTAGGAGACCCATATTCAGGGGCAGGAGACCCATATTGAGGGGCAGGCGAAGCATATTCAGCACCTGGCGTACCGTATTCAGCGCCAGGAGTGACTGCAGATTCATATCCAGCACTGACCTGCGCAGGAACTTGATATTGATACTGGGGATTGGTATCATGAACACCACCTCCTTGCTCCTGGGAAGATTGCTGAACCTCTTGTGATGACACATGTTCCGTTTCTTGTTGGTAATGTGTTGCAGGCATGTAAAACTTCTGTGACGACACGGCCGACTGTGGCACGTATTGGTATTGGTACTCGTATTTCTGTGGCAGCGCAGATTGTTTATATAGAGAGTAACCTTTAGGCATTGTCATGTAGTGGTGACGAACATAGCTGCCTGGGTACCTGGCCATTACAGGTTGAACTGCCGAGTACTGTACTCCAGCTGAAAGGTGAGCTTGCGTGTACGATGGCTGAACATACGGATTAGCGTAATGCTGAGGCTCATATTGAGACACAGAGGAAGCACCATGACCATGACCCTCTTGACTATAACTCTCGTACCCCTGGCTCTCTTGGCTGGTACTAGGATATGCCATAACCTGAGGAGCAAACTTATAACCGGCTTTCTTAAAGTACTGGTTCACCAACTCTTGTAAGTTCAAATGATTTAAGTAACTGGACAATGGGTAGTTCTGCGGTAAGTTAGCATACAGTTCAGCTGAAGGATTAGTCAGGGATGAACTAGGTATTCTCAATACTAACACTGGAACAACCTTCTGTTCTAAGTGAGAGCCGGGTGTGCGCAAATGATCCTGGGTCAATCCAACATTTTGGTACTCTGGATTTTTAATCAGCTGGGTAGGATCGACTAAATAATCTGGCATAACTTTCGGGAACTGTCCACTCAAGCCTGAAAATTGTTCACCGTTGTATGTGGTGTATAAAGTTGATGGATGCGATGAGTAGGAGCTACTGCTATGTTCGGCTGATGAATACGATACAGGCTGCGGTGCAGGTGTCGTGAACTCGATCGCTGGCTTCTCGTAGTGATAAGCAGGTTTCTCTTGTTTCACAGGCACCAATTCAAAGGCTTGCGATGGGTGGATTTCAACGCTTGTCTTAACCTTTCCAGAGTGATCGAAATGCCGGAAAGAGTGAGAATGGGCTGAGGGAATATCTTCCTGTGAGTAAGGATATACCATGAACTTTCCTTTTTCCTGCGCAGGTTTACCGAAATAAGAGTAAGTGTATCCGTTGTTTGTTTTGTATCCGTAACCGAGGTTAGCGTCAATGGTACGCTTTCCTTTAGATTTCGTGTCAGTGTCGTTGACTATTTCAATAGCTATAACAGCTGGGAAATGTGAATTTGCTGCTTGTGGGGCTTTTGATTTAGTTTCACTAGCATTTTTCTTTTCTTCTATTGGAGCATCGGTTTGAATTCCATATTTTTCTTCCACTTCTCTGAGGAATTTCTTCTCATCTGCTGTCAGTGTTGTATTTAATTGTTTGTCTTTATCTTTTACTTCTGTTTTGTATTTCTTTGGATCTGGATCGGCCCATGTTGTTGCCAGCGCCACACAAAACAGCATCTGAAATTGATATAAGGAGATGATTAATATTAATAGTATGTTTTTTTTACAAAATTATCAGTCGCAAAGCCGGGAAATCATGTCGGGATATCAGCCACATACTACACATAAATAAACTACGCATTCGTTTTTAATCACCCTCAGAGAAGTGGCCAAGATAAGTAAATTGAGCAAAAACGTTCCACCTCGACCATAAATCACTTTTTGATTATCAGTTGACTGATCATCATCAATAATAATAAACCTACCGACCTACTGCCGAACATAAAAAAGTACTGCTTCTGTCGGTGTTATTTTCTCTCTTAGTACTTATGCTACAGAATTTTTCGTTATTTAAGAACTTAGTTTTGTTCTTGTCCTTTTGCACTTTCTACGAAGTGTCAATGTGATAACGTCATCACCAAAAAGGTGCGTGTACACACCTGCTCCGTTAACCACTTCTATATTAAGCAGTGTTCTTACTGCCATAAAACAATGAGCTAGTCTCAATAGCATGTGGACTAGCAGTGTCCGTCAGTACAACGTCCCATTAACAGACTGATTGCGTGTTTGTCTCATCGTTCACTCTCTAAGCGAGCTCTGCAATTAGGTAACATAACATTATCTTTATTTCTTAGTATTCAGACATTGAGTCGATCTTGTGAAATTTAACATCTGTTACGAGGCGATGACGCCAAATGATCACTTCATATAATGCACACATCCGCATACAAATTGATGCACATATCTGAGTTTAGATTTATTGGAATTTCTCCATTTATGACGCACACGCTTTCCATTCTTAAAAAGATAGTTTTTAAAATTATCTACGATAATTATGATAATTTTGTTTTATCGCTGTTCGTAAAAGAATGAGTTGGGAGTGTGTTGTGTGGATGCCCGCTATCGTTCCTTGTAATCTGTCGCTTGCGCAACAGTGATTTTCTCGCGGAGCGCGCGACCCGTCGCACCTGCGACTTTCCACGACCTCAGGTTCTCGATGGTTACCTCGCTGATTAATTAACGACATGTTCGCATTATGTGGAAGTTGTAACTATGAACTTACGTAACAGTCGTACGCTCACCGGTGCCTACTCTGCGAAATTTATACGCGTCCGCAGTTGATCGTAATATTGTTGGCTAATTGGCTGCGGAGTCTGTATATAGGAATAAATGCATAAATGTTCTACTGAAGATGCATTGCTTATAATGTTTATAGCTGCAATGTCCGCATAGAGAATGTGTTTTATGTTTTATCTAAATGTACAAATAATTACATATAACCCCTCGCGGTGCTAAATAGCAATGATCTTGATGTGTTCGTGCAGTTAGCGATGCAATACGAGATGAAAGTAATCGTCGGGGCTGATATAAATGTTCGGAGAAAGTCTGCAGACCAACGTCCAGCGTTCAGGATTGCAACATTGAATAACAATACGTTTCCTAGTTACGAACTCCTGCCAACTTTAGATAACTGTAATTTAAAGTGTGTTTTAAACTCGTGACTCCTTTGTTTTGTTGTCTTGGAAGTGTTTCCGAGAAATACAAGGAAAATAAACCAAATAGATGGTGGAGATGATTAGTTGATAATAGAAACGGATAAAGTGAGGTGTGAAATCAATTTAACAAAATACTGAATTTTGATGTAATAATAGTTTTTAGACAGTACATTTTAAATGGTTATAAAATTTTGACTGAAATAACTCAACTCCTAACTGAATGCAAAAGTGAAATAAATGTAGATACCAACACGATAGTTTAAAAATCAACTCAAATGAAAAAAAAATTGTATTTTCATTAAATTTTAATATTTCATGAAAACCAAAATCAAAGCATTTATTTCAAGTACGCCAGTTACAGGCACTTTTGAATTATCGAAACAGAGATGAAAATTAAATGTAGCTGCAGTCCCAGTCACAAGACATACACACAGTTGACCATTCCCTAGCGTAGATCTTTATGGAGAAGAACGGGCAAGAAACTTCATGGACACTCTTTTAAATCAGAATATTTTTACAAAATCTAGGGAAATACTATATTTTTATTTTATTCATAAAAATCTTGCTGACATATCGTTACTGCTCTATTTAGGATCTTTGGTAGCTTAGGCTAAAGGGCCATAAGACCGACTCTGGCTTGTAGCTGGGCTGGACAGCTGTTGACTAGACGTGGTGATGGTAGGGTGGAATAGGACCCTCACTGAACGGTTGTGGAGAGTCTAATAGGTGAATTGTTGGCAGACTATGTCAGATGGGTGGATGAATCTAAGAAGATCGCGAGTAAGACCCAGATAATGATTAAGATTCGAGAAGACCAGGGAAGCATGACAGAAATGGAGCTAGGGTAACCTATACTCAGAAGAATGTGGCAAAGATAAAAATGATGTCATCATCATTTTCAACTCATTTCCTGTGTTCCCTCTCATAGAGAGGTCTGTGTCCCAGCAGTGGGAACACTAATAGGCTGATGACGATGATGATCATTTTCATAGTCATATCAAATTATCTATTGTTAAGGTCATCCTTATCGTTAGATATGACTTCTATGAAGCCTTGATAGATTGCCTCGGACGAGTGGACGCAAGCGCGACTGCATGAGGTCCTAGGTTCGACAACCGGGTCGTGCAAAGTGTTATTGGGTTTTTCCATCAGGAATTTCTCAGTAGCCTGGATTTGTGCCCGGTTGATAGCAATAGGCTAGCAAGGGACTTACTGGCGCAATTTGGGTGTACCATTAGTAGATCCTCTGCCTAACCTTACGGGGATTGAAGGCTTGATGTTATGTTCTATGAAGCAAAAAGCACAGTCTCCACACTACATACTTCAAGATGGTATCAATGCTGAACGCGTGCGCAATCACGATGACAGTTACATTATTATTCAACGAATACGTTCAGGTCACACACCGTTTGCATTTGCACATTTCCCCACTTGTGCTTTTACAGTTATTTTGTTCAGAAGACCTGATGGACCCGGCAGTGCTTTCCTTACGTAATAACTGCATTCGTAAGCTAAAATCACTTTTTAATTGACATATTATGGAAGGTAAAAGTTTCTGAACAGGTATATTCAATGAAAAGAAGTAATGAAACCGGTCTGGCATCAAAAAGCTTTGTTTGTCTTTTGCAATTATGTCAGATAACCGGTCGATCAGATGGCATGACCGTCAATCTCCATTTCGATAATCGACGAAATTTTAACTTACGAGTACTTACTTCTATAAGTTTTTCAGGATGATAACTGTGCACTTTTCAAGCTGGCTTAGTTCCCTTATTATTTGAAATAAGACCACCTGTTATACATACTATTATATTATTACACATTACTGGACTGTGACTCACATATTCCTTTATGTACCTACCTGTTTTGTTTGTACTGAGGGTTACAATAATTAGGAATTTCTGTTAATGTTCTCTATATTAGTTTCATCCCAAACTGCACTTTATTGCATACTAACTTATCACGGAAATACTTACTGCATGCTTAATACTACTTCTTCTAAATCATCCAACTGCTGTTTTGTGGTCACTTATCATGACGTTATGTTGTTCTAAACTCTCTAAATGGTAATCGTATTTGTGGTGGAAATGAGACAAACCGGTTTGTCTCAATGGACTATATTATTTTTGTTTCAAACCACTAGGTTTGAAACAAAAATAATATAGTCCATTTCAAACACAGCTGTATTTACGCAGTGCTATAGTTGGTGCCAGTTAAGATGAGAATAGCGGTCATTGCCCTTTCCTTAATATCTCTTTGTACGAACTAAAACAAATAAACCATGTATCGTTTTTCATTACAAAAAATGTTGAAGATCACGATAGATGACGATTCCAGACTTGAACAGGCTTATTTTTGGATTTCAAAGTTAAGAACCTTTATAAATGTAGGTGGGTCAATGACCTCTTTTGCGATCTTAACTGGCACCAACTATAGGTATTGTGTTCTTTTACTGGGTTAGAAAATGAATTAAGGGCTTCTTGCTAAAATTCCATTAAAGTGCCAAAAAAAGAAACTTAAGGCAGACTGAGAAATAGTATCGTTCGCCGCACTAATGCATATCTACTAGGTAAAACCGATATACATCTATCTCTTAATTAAAGCAAAACTTACCATTTAAATGAGCAATTAAGTATGCGTAATCATAAATTAAGAAACATTTCTAGTGCATTACCGGCCATGCTGCCAATTACATAATAATCAAACTATTTGTCGACAGAACGTATAATCGATTACACAACTGACTAATAAGATAATTTAAATGCGGAAAATATGCGCATAATCTCACTCATTCAGTAAAAAAACGGAAATAATTACGTATGTACGTCCGCTTGCGTCTACCGCATGTTATGTTTTAAAGAATAATTTATGCATGGTAATAGGATATTGTATTTGTAGGCATGGTCAATGACCTCATTTTCAGGAAGGGCCTATGGTCAATAGTTTACTTTAAGGGAAATTAATGATTAAGAAAATTTATGCCTTCACGACAATTTGGGTGTTTAGTCTGAACGGACCAAATCGAATGGACCGCGGTCCGTTCAGACGTAGACAAAAAATGTCTACGTCCGAAAGGACCGGTGTCAAAAAATTTATTGCCCGACTACGGCGACCAAAAGGAAGGTTTCTATCATGTCACAGCCTTGTCATTCAACGGAGGAGCTCGTGGCTAAATAATGACAACCGCTTGGATGAATCTTCAGGTTTAACCGTGCTTGCCTATGTTGGTCTGTGAATGGGTGCCCACCCATTACATACCGAGTTTCCTCCGTGCATCGGAAAGCACGTTAAGCCGTTGGTCCCGGCTGTCATTTGTAGATGTTTCACAACTGTTACAGCTAGTAAGGGGCCCGATAGTCTGACAGCCTGTCCTGGCCCAAAAATCTGGCAAACAGTCTTACCAAGGGATAAAGTATTACCTTACTGGGTTGTGGAGGTCAGATAGGCTGTCGCTCCATATAAAATACTAGAATTCAGCTGCACCCGGTTAGACTGGAAGCCGATCCCAACATAGTTGGGAAAAGGCTATGCAGGTGACGATACAGTAAAGATATGAATTAAAATACCTCGTGCAGTCCTACCACCGATGAAGCAACTAAAGCCTTTACTGCTCAATACAAACTACTTTATACGGTGTTACCAAAGCCAAAAACAGTATTTGACAAACTTAGAATTTTCCTGTCAAAAAGTCATTACTGTCAGTCATTATACATCTGTCCAATTATAGGTAATTGGACAGATGTATAATGACTGACAGTATAGGTACTGGACAGATATATAATGACTAGCAGTATAGGTAGGTACTGGACAGATGTATAATGACTGACAGTAAGGTACAGTCAGTCAATCTGTCCAACTATAGGTCATTTGACAGATGTATAATGACTGACAGTAATGACTTTTTGACAGGAAAATTCTAAGTTTGTCAAATACTGTTTTTAGCAAAAAAGAAAGAAAGATATCCCGTAAGTGACTGTGTAAGTACCTATGTACTTACACAGTCACTTACGGGATATCTTTCGTGATAATTTTAACTATTGTGACTTGTGACCTCCCAATAAGCCAATAAGTGAAAAACACAGAAGAAGTCCGTAAATGCTGGTCCGTAATCGTGACAGTGTAAGTTTAGTTACAAACTGTGATAGCTCAAAACAATGTTTCCAACTTAAAACAGTATTTCCAATTATGGTTACAGCATTAAAACAACCTACGACACAATGTGTCGTATAAACACATCATAAAATTAAAAGAAAATAGATATAGCCAATTAATTACCTTTTTCAGTACTAAACAGAGTTCAATCAACTAAGTAACAAAAAGCTAAGAGATTACGATAGTTTCGCTTTTATGTCAATAATAAACTTCTAAAATTAAATACTTGTATAGTATCATAATATTGGTGTTCTAAATGACTGTTATTATCCAATTAATTACTAAGACTGATCCGTCGTTCATGCGTTATGTCATAAGTGTTGAGCAATCTTAGCTTTTAATTATGATGGCAAAGAATGTATATTTTATTGTGCAGTAAAGTCTATAGTTGCTTCATTGGTGTAGATGGAGGTATTCTTGATTCATATCTTCACATCATCATCTGCCTAGCCTTTTCCCAACCATGTTGGAGTCGGAAAGACTTTCGGGTCACTAGCTGTAACGACTGTCAAAGTGACAGCCGGGAGCAACGGCTTAACGTGCTTTCCAAGGCACGGAAGACACTCGGAATGTAATGGGCGGTCACCCATCCACGGACCAACCTAGGCAAGCACGGTTTAACCTGAACATCGTCACGTGCGGCTGTTATTATTTAGTCACGAGCTGATTCATATCTTCACATAAACTATGTTTTTTAAGGAAACCAACACACAACGTCACGGACAACAAAGTGTGTAAGGGTTCCGTTGCCTTCACGACAATTTACACGAAAGACTGAGATGGATGGGATGCGGAACCCTAAAAATGAATAAAGGACATTGGTGTCGATTCTGTTGTGCGCAAAGCTATTGATATCTTTTACTAAAAGGCAGAGCGAGAAAAGGACGGCTATAGCTATGAACTAAGTTAGAGATGTCAAACTAGTTTATGCTTTGCGCTTCACCGTGTTTTTAGTCGACATGTTTTTACGTGCACCCTTCATTTGTATGGAAATATTAGTACCTACCAACTAAATTTGACAGCTCTAAATTACGTCCGTTTCTTTCTCGTTTTATTAGAGAGAAAAAGATAGCAATAGCCTAAATTAAGTTTAGTTTGGGCACAACAGAATCGACACCATTAATTATATTATTATAATTTAAATAGTGTGTATAGTGGGTTCGAACACAGGCAGGCGCAACTTTGTGTAATTTATTTCATAACCACTGCTCTCAAAACGGTGAAGGAAAACAGCGTGAGGAAACCGGCATGTCCTAGAACCAAAAAAATGGAAGACATGTGACATCTACCAACCCGCACTGGGCCCGTGTGGTGGATTATAGCCCATTCCCTCTCATACGAGAGGAGGCCTGTGTCCCAGCAGTGGGAACATTAATAGGCTGATGATGATGATGACATTTAAATAATAAATCAACAAAATACCAAGTTACAACTTAGATCTTACCTGACCTATGTAGTCTCTAAGCCTATTTTTCCTTCCTATTACCGTATTTAAGTGCCTATTTATTTTCCTTTTCTCAAATATTTAACTCAGTATTTACATTTACGATTACATTTACATTTACGATTTATTTTTTATTTTATTTAATTTAATTTGTTTAATTTGTTCTGATTGTTATTGGCTGACTTAGATTTTGGATTTCATTTAATTTAATTTAATTTGTTTTGTTGTTTTAATTTGTGTTGTCTATTTAATTTAATTCTTTGATTGAGTCTGATTTTATTTCATTTTATTGCAATGATGTTTTTATCTTCTATTAATTTGTATTTGGCAATGGGTGTTATTTACCTGAAATAAATGATTTTATTATTATTTATAGTATGAGGAACGACGCTTAAAAGATCAGCATTATGTAAAGCATCTACCATTTTATTGACCTATAAATAAGCAAAGCTGTAAGTAAGTAAAGTAAAAGCTTCAACTTGCTGTACGTACATAACATGAACGATGTGAAATCATGTTTTACTGACATTTATGTCATAATTAAATCTCATATTGCACGTAAAGTGCATTCAGCGATTGTCAATGTATTCAATACATTTTAGGGTTCCGTACCCAAAGGGTAAAAACAGGACCCTATTACTAAGACTCCACTGTCCGTCTGTCTATCACCAGGCTGTTTCTCATGAATCGTGATAGCTAGACAGTTGAAATTTTCACAGATGATGTTTTGGTTGTCGCTATAACAACACATACTAAAAACAGAATAAAATAAATATAGCCTTAAATATTTATTTTATTCCAAAACGCGATTTTTTTTGCCGTTTTTAGCTCGATATTAATGACGGCAACGTGTAGACACTTGAAATATACACAGAATATTTAGTTCTCTAATCACTTTAAAAATAAATAATTAAATAAAAATAAAATAAAAATTTAAATCCCATACAAAAAATGTGATTTTTTGCCGTTTTTTCTAATGTTGTAATGGTAAGGAACCCTTCGTGCGCTTTTTTAGATTGAGCTTATACCTACATTTACTTCATAGCACGTATATTTAGAGCGATACAGAGCTTTTTATTACGTTTGCGTTATCCATTATGAATAGATAATAAATGGTGTTACAGAAACCTTTATTATTATATGCGGATTATATCTCTTAAGACTTATGTCATAAATCATTACAGAATCTCATACGCGTACCTTTTTGTTTTTAAAACGGGGTCAATCACTGTGATTGTGCAGCATGAATCAAATATCTGTAGTATAAGTATATACTTAAGGTACAGATCGGCCCCGACGGGATCCTTACTCACGGTAGGAGGGGTATCCATCGGCGTTGAGTCGACTTTGAAGTACCTAGGACTCGTCCTCGACAGCCGGTGGAACTTCGTGGAGCACTTCCGACGTTTGGCCCCCAAACTGGAACGGACTGGGGCTGCCTTCAGGCGGCTCCTGCCCGACCTGGGGGCGGGCAAATGCCTCCTGCTGGAGGTTCTACGTGGGAGTCGTGCGGTCCATGGCCCTTTACGGGGCCCCGGTGTGGGCGCGTTCATTGAGGCGGCGAGCCGCCCACTACCTTAACGCTCCCCAAAAGGTGGTAGCCGTAAGGTTGACCCGGGGGTACCGCACGGTGTCCCGCGAGACGGCAAGCCTCCTTGCCGGATTGCCGCCATGGGATCTGGAGGCGAAAGTCCTCGCGCGCCTGCATGAATGGCGCGCAGAGGCGCTTCGCCGGGGGGAAACTCCCTGCCGCGACAAATTGTCGCTCAGCGGATAGACTTCCGGCGGGATCTCATGGCGACATGGAGAGAGCGACTGTCGCAACCCCGTGCCCAACGCCACGATTGTGGCGATAAGTCCCCTCTTTGAGGAGTGGCTTGAGAGACGCCACGGCGTCCTCACCTTCCGCCTGACGCAGGTCCTCACCGGACACGGTGTTTTCGGGAGGTTCCTGCACCGAATCGAGCGGGAGGAAACGCCCTGGTGTTTCCACTTTGAGGATCGACCGGAGGACACGGTGGAGCACACGGTGGAGGTGTGCCCCGCGTGGGCGGAGCACCGCCGTGTCCTCGAAGCGGCGATTGGCGGCGGCGACCTCTCGCGTCCGGCCCTGGTGCAAGCCATGGTCCGGAGCGAGACGGAATGGGACGCCGTCACCTAGCTCCTTCTGCGAAGCAGTAATGCTAGAGAAGGAGGTGGCGGAACGTGAGAGGGAGAGAACCTCTCAACGTCCCGGCCGCCGCGGGAGACGCCCCGGGCGTCCTGTGGACGGTGGGCTATGGGCTAGCTCGCTGCTGACTCTCTTTGAGGCAAGGGCCGATGCCTGCCGGGGTTTCGGGACTGTTCGAAAGAGATACCGTGGCCCCGGAACACGAAGGGCGACGAAGGAACATGGATGGGTTTTAGTCAGTAAAAGTCTGACACTCTCTCCTGCTCCGCCCAGAGCGGGAGGAGTCATTTGATGATTTCCCATCCGAAAAAAAAAGGTAGAGATCGGCCCAACCCTAATATAGGTACTTAGGCGTCTTTATTGATAAGTAGCGGTGCAAGTGATGGCCCATTAGTAATCGCCCCAATTTAGGTAAGTATCGTAAGTAGTGAGTTCAAACCTAGGCAACTTAGTTAGTTT
Source organism: Xestia xanthographa (assembly GCA_905147715.2). Taxonomy (NCBI): domain Eukaryota; kingdom Metazoa; phylum Arthropoda; class Insecta; order Lepidoptera; family Noctuidae; genus Xestia; species Xestia xanthographa. The sequence continues at coordinate 11,026,199 of LR990657.1, read as the reverse complement.
ACATTATTATATCACCACAGTTCTCAAACCTCTCTCACAGAGGAGGCCTGTGTCCCATCTGTGGGAACTTTTAAGACTGATTGTGCGTTTGCTAAACGAATAATGTCGCAATTCCCTAGCTACGTAAATTCAATTTCCGGGTGAAGTAAGCAATGGCTTTGAATATTATGTTCAAATCTACGGTTAAAGGTGACTTTTGATCACTGGCCAATTTTCAGGTCATGACCTACAAGGCAACAATAACATTACTGTTCTCGCATGTGATGTGTTTGCTTTTCAAAAGGTATATTTATTCGGGTTACTTGTAGAGCTTCTTGAGAAACTTCGTAGAATAAAAACCTGAAACGCGATTTTGATAGCCAAATATGATAATGCTCTCTTTGCTGTAATATGGTGACCACCAGTTAACTATAGCTAGGCCTTTTCTTTTTATCTTTTGAAAAGGAGACCACGTGCTGTAATAGTATAGGAGTGTCATTAAACCTGTGTGATATCATTTAGACGCAGAATGTCTAATTCGCAAAATGTCCAGCGGTCGAAAAATAATGCTCAGCAGTCAGGTACTTAATTATTTGTGGAACATAATTATAGACTACATACATCTATACTTCATATTTTAACCTTCATTAAGGACTGCTTCTTTTTCTATAGTGGAGCAGTCTTCTGGTATTTCAAGATTAATTCTAGACTCTATCAACCACATCCGATATGAAATCAGTTTTCGGTTAAAAATTATGAATAAAAACTAGTTTTCTCCGGTGACGAAAGTGCATTTAAATAAGGTAAAAATATTCTTACAGGTTTGAATAATTTACAGACGTAAACAAAGTTTATTTACATACTTGGGTACTTATGTGTCTCAAAAAATCGAAAGTTCTGATTACATTAACGAGCTAAATGAAAAGTTTGTGATCGATGCATCTTTCTACGAGCAATTTGTTGATTAAATTCTAATGAATAGGTAATCAGTTAGAGATGAATTTTTGATTGATATTTCTGACATGTATTTCTATTATCTTTAGTCTTTCACCTTTCACAATTTTTGTTTCAATTTTCTTATGAAAAAGTAAGTGGATCCAAGAACAATTGTTTTGAATCTAGCACAAACTCTGTGTTATGCAACTTGATAAGCTGATTGTACATTCTAACAAGTAGTTACAAGTTCAAATGTCAACGATATACAGACGACAAACGCACACAATTATTAATGACAACACTTTTGGAGATTACAGGCACTATTGAGAAACAAACTTGAACTTTATGCCAATTGCGGAATACTCTCATTACACTTATATAATACAAAAGTATTTACCAGTAAATATAACCGCATGTTGACGTCACCGTGCCGCACTTTCTGTCAAAAGAAAACAGACTTATCAGATCACAGCACTAAGACACATCACATCACTGTCATCACGTTATCACAACACTGTGTATACCTGTGTGTTGTCCGGAGTGGGTATATGGAGCGAGCGGGTACATGCAAAGCAATGGTTCAGCGAAACATAGCGTTACGTTCTTTTATACCTCGGAAACATTCCCACGAGATGCGCAAGAGTCTCCGCTTGACCGAAAGCGCTCACTCCGGTACAGCGCCGTGTGTGAAGTCCGCGCGACCAACAAGATTGCGTGCTTTCACTGGCGACAAGATAAACTTCTTTTGCATTGATTTTTTGCAATACTTTCACGGTGCAGTTGTGCTTCGATTATTTGATTTGTAATTGGAAAAATCTATTATCTGCGATAAAAGTTGTATTCGCATTTCTAATTTTGACTATTGTAGCCACAAAATCGTGTTTAGTAACTTTACTGAATTTTGACCAGAGACACGCGCAGTACCGACTAATAATACACTTTTACTCCAAGGGACAATAAGTGAGCTTATTGTTCACTAGCATATAGTCTTCTAATAAAGTATGAACGAATATGTAGCCTAGTTTTTACCCGACTGCGCCAGAAGGAGGGTTATGTTTTTCGAGTGTATGTATGTATGTGGGTATATTTCTTTGGCACGCTCTGCAGCCTAAACGGCTTGGTGGATTTTAACTTGAGAGGTGTCGTTAGATTCGTATTTACTGTGAGAGTGTCACTGGGTATATCAAAATAAAAAAACAAAATGGCGGATTTTTGGCGCCAAATTAAAATGTTTAGCACGCTTTGCAGCCTGAACGGCTCGATGGATTTTAGCTTGAGAGGTGTCGTTAGATTCGTATTTACTGTGAGAGTGACACTGGGTATATCAAAGTAAAAAAAAAATGCGGATTTTTGGCGCCAAATTCAAATGTTTGGCACGCTCTGTAGCCTGATCGGCTCGATAAAGGGCTCATCATGAGGATTTTTAATTGGTATATCTAAGTAACTAAAAAGTGTAAAATAAAAAAAATTAAAAAACCCGACTGCGTAAAAATAACTAAGTAATAACTTTAAATAAAAACTGAAAAGAATAAAACAAGTTTCGGAGACAGAACATATTATTTACTGCAACAGTCGGGACCCATTAAATAATCTAGACCAAAATCATTACATCCAATATGGGTCCCGACTGTTGCAGTAAATAATATGTTCTGTCTCCGAAACTTGTTTTATTCTTTTCAGTTTTTATTTAAAGTTATTACTTAGTTATTTTTACGCAGTCGGGTTTTTTAATTTTTTTAATTTTTTTTTTTAAATTATAATAACTGGCTCATTTTGACAGATCCCTGACTGATGCCAAGTTCAGTCAGGCGTTGAGCACTTGAGCATAGACATTATCAATGCTGAAACGGCATAACATGATTAATCATGTCATGCCGTTCTTGCTACTTTACGAATATTAATGTTCGTAAAGTCGCATATTGTGAAGCCGACTGACGTTAATATCTAGCTAAGTAGCAGGTACAAGATTTCATCACTACAATCACCATCGATAAAAATCAGTAGTTCATCAAACAAAAGCTTATTCATCAGCGTGCCAAGATCAATACCCATCATGGGTCAAATGTGCTAACTGTTGTGACCTGCGTTACGCTTGCAAAAGTTACACAATAGGTACAACCTGTCTAATACTGATAACCATTACTGTAACATAGAACCTCTTCAACAACTACTTGTAAAAAAGTTTCAGTTAATTAACAAGGTAAGTGTTGAAGTAGACCGACTGCAGTCAACTCGATCATGGAGTAAGGCAAAAGTAAAATACAATGCAATTCAAACAAACCTACAAGCTTGGTTAATTGCCTTTAGAACTTAGTACTCAGTGTAGTACTTAGTATCTTTGACAGTTGTTAGGTAGTCAGAGGCCCAAAAAGTCTGACAACCAGTCTTACCAAGGGGTATCGTATTACCCTGTACTAACTGGGTTGTGGAGGTCAGATAGGCAGTCGCTTCATGTAAAATACTGGTATTTAGCTGCATCCGTCAGGCAAACAGAACTCTCAGTGTCTCGTGGCGGGGCGTTGACGTGGAGCATTGCTCTCAACCACGCTACTTGGGCGTCACCCTAGACAGATCTCTGACTTATAAGTACCACTGCCTTAAAACAAAACAAAACACCGGGACTAGAAATAACGTTCTTCGCCGCCTCACATCCACCAGCTGGGGAGCATCGCCACAAGTTCTCCGCACGACCGGCCTATGTCTTGTTTTTTTCTGCTGGGGAGTTTGCATGCCCAGTGTGGCACCGATCGGCCCACGCTAGAGAAGTTGACATAGCGCTGAACGATACTTGCCGCATTGTAACGGGGTGCTTAAAACCCACCCCTCTTGCGATGTTGTATCCGTTGGCAGGTATAGCCCCACCAGACGTTCGGCGCGAAATAGCCAGACGCATCGAGAAGGGAAAACAAGAACGAGATAACCACCACCCCCTGTACGGGCATCAAATGCCACCTTCACGCTTAAAAAGCCGTAAAAGCTTCGTGAGACACACAATTTCCTCAAAGGACAGTGCGTCGGATGAAAGATGCGAATTCTGGAGGAACCAACATCCCACCCCTCCTCACTTCATCAATCCAGCAGAACATCTTCCCCCTGGACAGGAACTGCAGTGGCCAATCTGGAAATCTCTTAACCGTTTGCAGGCCCAGGTTTGCCGCTGTAGAAATAATCTGGCCAAATGGGGTATCATCGACCTGTCCCAAATACAATGTCTGTATGGAGCCCCTCTACAGGATATGCCCCACCTCCTTTCTTGCCCATCCTGCACAGCCACCTGCACCTTCCAGGACTTAAACGAAGCTAATGACAGAGCTGTGCAGGTGGAAACATACTGGTCGGGTTATTTGAGTTTATCGACACGCAAAGAAGAAGAAGAAGCTGCATCCGGTAAAACTGGAAGCCGACCCCAACATAGTTGGGAAAAGGCTAGCCAGATGAGATGAGCTTAGTACTCTTCATGATGTTGGGGTTTTTGAACAGTCTGCTTACCTTATGGGCTTGCTGTATTGTTGGACCATAGGCACGGCCGGCACTGCTAATCAATAATATTGATAAGACTAGAGGTCTTTCGGTATCGAAGGGTTACAGGGGAGCTAATCGTGGTTCCCTGCGGATTCATTCGTCATCTGACGACTGTGAATTTCACGACTGGTATAACGTGAGTGCGAGTTGATGACAACAAAATAAATAAAAATTGGAAGGTGCCAACTCGCGACCAGTCGCGGTATTCACAGTCGCCAGATGACGAATGACTCCCCCTGCGACGATACTGCACCTGCTACACAAATGCCTTCAACACCTTGGCAGTATCCTACTTCCTACTAAGTAGTATTATAAATGCTTTTGCGTTTGTGAGGATAAAGGGATGAATGTTTATTACTCTTTCATGCAAAAACTACAGACCGGATTTAGATGAAATTTGGCACGCAGATAGTTTATAACCTGGACTAACGCATAGGATACTTTTAATCCCAGTAGTACGATCTCGTGAAACAATTACGGTCTTACGGAACGCCACGCGGGCCGAAGCCGCGGACATAAGTTAGATTGCGAATAAATCCAAGTAATCTCAACTTTTAAGACTCTAAACTGGGAAAAGAAAGGAATTCATATAAATGGGAAACTCCTCAGTAACCTTTGATTTGCGGATGACATTATACTCTTTTCTGAAACAGCATCTCAATTACAGGAAATGATTAATGAGCTCAATGAAGTAAGCAATAAGATTGTGATTGAAAGGAGGTCTCCACCCGTTGAGGGGTCCATATTGAAATACAAATATAAATGATATCAATAATAATATATAATAATAATATAATATAAATGATAATGATATAATTATGTTAACTGTTTTAAAATTAAAGGAGACAATTTTTTTTGTTTGGAGAACAGGCCACCCCATAAATTGTAGCAGATATTAATGAAACGTATATAGATTTCTCCCTTATAATTTCTAGATTACAGTGGTAACATTAGCTAAGCCATGTCTAACCGGAATGATGAGAAATTCGAAAATGATAACGTGTATCTAACAATAACCATACAAGTTGCCGCACGTCTGTAGCAGTCAGAAAGTAATTGTATTCGCACATTGCCTTGAAATCTTACTGCACAATTGACACAACGACCAGCAGATGCCATTTTCATAAAATAGTTTTTCATTATATGCGAATAAATCGCAGAAACACTTTCAAAAAAATCGAAATAAACTGAGTAAAAATAGCTGCGTTCCGAATTAGGCTGTAATCGATTTGAGCGTTCATAAACCCGTTCCGAATTACCGTGAGCGCAATAACGATGTCCCTTGAATCGTCATAGATGACGTCATGACATGCGTCATCTTGCGATTACACCGACCATGCTCCAAATAAATATCACCGTGAGCGCTGTCAAAAATGACAGTTGTGTTGACAGGTTGTGTTGTTTTGTTATGAACTTATGACTCGCATCTAACTATACATTATATTTAATTATCGTTGCATCTATGTTATTTGTAATTCGTGGTATTTTTTGAAGGGGCAAATCTTTGGCGGGTGCAAAATACGCTAATATAAACACTTTTGTCATCCTTTTCATCACTGGACGAATCGTCGTTCTCTATCTCAAAATCAGAGTTATCAGAGTCGATAGGTCAACCAACTTATCTTCCATTTTCAAAAATAGGTCTTTTGATTGGGGTTATCATTCTTATATGGGGATCACTGGCAACGCGTTCACGAGCGTTCCGAATTGATGACAGTTCTTAGCTGTCATAATCGTGATATCGGAACGCAAAATATTGATGTGAGTGCTGTGAGCGATTATTTTGTAATACGGAATGCACCCAATGTCAAATGAAGTTGTAAATGTCAAAAAGAGTAAATGTCAAATGAAGTTGTCTGTCAACCACCAAAAGACGGATTTACAACGTTCCGTGCCATGATGATTTTCTATACCATATAAAAGATTTTAGCGGAAACCTTTAAAAATAGCATTAAAAAGCTCATAGTTTAATATTATTTATTTTTATGTTATATTCTATTATAATTAAAGCAGATATGATTACCAATGGATACCGTACTTTTTTTTGTAAACGGAAAAAAACGCCCCTATTTACGCAAGTATTTTCTGTCAAATAACATTGATCACAACAGGAATGATTTGACTCGCAAAAAAATATCATAATATAACTTATTTACTATGATTTTAAGATTCCGGTTTCGTTTCTGTGTAATCTTTCGTTTATTACTATAATAAAATGGTTCCTTTTTTTTGGTGTAATATGAATAATATTTATGCAACACCGAAGAGGGCCTAAAAAAAACTGTCTCCTTTATTTAATGTTTTAGAAATCCATATAAAAGGATAAAAATGATCTTATTAATTTAGAAATGATTTGTTAATATGCAATTGCAACTTTATAATTATGATATGAATTGTATTATTTTTTGCATGCACATTTATGTAATAGTAATTTTATGATATATTTGTTTTTTGAAATAAAGAGGCTATAATAATAATAATCTCAACTTTTGCAGTGCTTGAACAAAATATTTAAACCTTTTTAACCTAAATTCAAAGGAAAATTCCAAAGAAATCAAACGGTGCACTCGTGTTTAGTGAACGAATAACAGATAGTCGGTGGCGCTTTCGATTTATTTGCATACAGCTGGCTGTTAGGCTGAACGTGCGGCGTTGGTATTGCCAAAACTTTAGTTTGTCTGCTATGACAACACAGAAGAACCTACCGTTTAGTCAAAACAGAATAGCACCTAATATCATGTCCTCCGTGTCTTGTTGTTTGTTCACTACAGGAGGTGTACTCTCTAAGCCCGAAGTCCGTAGTTTCGGCCGAGCTTACGGTAATTTTCTACTCCGTATCACTTACGGACATAAGATTCGTTAAGACATCCAACCAAAAATGAATGACAACAAGATTGGGCATCTATCCTTACTCCCAATGTGTTTTAAAACTCATAAATCCGAAAATATTAGGGAGTAGGGTTAATTTCAAAGTATTAGCTACTTTCGGACGGGCCCCGTATCTTCGTTGACGGACTTGGAGAGTAGACCCCCAGGATCTGATGGACACTACCGAAAGCGCCAAACTAGTAGCTCAGTTCAGGGCCGACACAATTTAGTTCGCCATCGACAAGCTAAGAAAAGGGGCAGTATCTCTTTATCGGTAATTTGTTACCAATAATCAGAAACTATACCCTATTCATCCAGAAGTTGTCTGCGATGAGATAAGACCTTCTTCTTACCCTTCTTACCCTTACCCTTAACTTTCTTACCCTTCTTATTCATCATCTGCCGACGACGCCAACAAAGTTGTGAAAAAGGCTTCAAGTCTAACCGGATGCAGCTGAATACCATTTTTTTACTTGGAGCGACTGCCTATCTGGTCTGTACAACCTAGTTAGTACTAGGTAGTACGATGACCCTTGATAAGGCAGGCTGTCAGACTATCTGGCCACAGATTATCTGTATAATAACAATAACAATTCACTGTAACAATTGTGAAAGATCTACAAATGACAGCTGGGACAAACGGCTTAACGTGCTTTCCGAAGCATGGAGGAAACTCAGAATGTAATGGTGGTCACCCATCCACGTACCAACCTAGGTAAGCTCGGCTTAACCTAAAGACCAACTCGAGTGGCTGTTTTTATTTAGCCTCGAGCTCTTCAAAAGATTACGAGAATATAAATTACACTTTCAAAAAAATTATAATTTAGTAAATTACGAAACCAAAAATACTAAACGCACTTTAAAATTCACATTTCTTATGTATATTTTGAAACGATTTTGTTTTTTTTTCCGGTGTAATGGCTAACACCGGAACACTGATTATTGTTCACTGAAGCTGTTACAACACCTTATCCAGTGTTATTTTTGCAATCCACAATTAAATCATAATTATTTTTTTAGTGTGAGTGACAGGTATTTTAAAATGTAATCCACCATTATTGAAGAATTCATCAAAACACCGAAATATTTTACAGCTATTTGTAAAGTTACCAACTTTCAGTATGCAGAGCATTAATATAATAGATATAGCCGTGTGGTATCCGGCAGAGTAGAATAGAACCAACCCATTACACTCACGGGTGTCGTATAAGGCGACTAATGTCTGAGGCAGGACACCTTGCGCCTACGTAGACCTGAGAATGGGCAGCAGCGTTTTCTGTTAGTCTTTCATCACTGCGATCCCCAATCCGCCTGCCAAGCGTGGAGATTACGGCAAATTCCTCCCATCATGGGAGAGGCTTATGTCCAGCAGTGGACGTTATGGGCTGTTGTTGTTTGTTTGTTTGTAATATAATATAACATCACGCAGAGGCATAGCTAATAAGTAATACAATACACCTACACTTCGCCAATTAAGTTTTTTTAAATCCCATGTTATAGGGGGCGAGCCTATTGTCATCAACCGGGCACTAATCCAGACTCAATGGCTGTTACTGAGAAATACCTGATGGAAAAACCCAATAACACTTTGCTGGACCTGAGAATCAAACCCGGATAGTAGCTTTAATACAGAAGCTATTAAAGCTACCTACTGCTTAAATTTCGCATGGTTAAAATTATTATTATTATCAGCCATTTATGTCCCACTGCAGGGCAAAGGCCTTCCTTCCCTCCTTCCACTTATACCTATCCAGTGTTGTTATATGCGCCAATCCTTGTGGAAGGAGTCGAGTTCGTAAGGAAGGGGTCCACAAGGACCGATGCCTGCCGGGGTTGCGGGACTGTTCGAAAGTGATACCGCGGCCCCGGAACACAAAGGGCGATGAAGGAACATGGATGGGTTTTAGTCAGTAAAAGACTGACACTCCCTCCTGCTCCGCCCAGAGCGGGAGGAGACACTTGGTGATTTCCCATACGAAAAAGAAAAAAAAAACCGGCCAAGTGCGAGTCGGACTCGCACACGAAGGGTTCCGTACCATTGACTATATTTAGTATTTGTTGTTATAGCGGCAACAGAAATACATCATCTGTGAAAATTTCAACTGTCTAGCTGTCACGGTTCATGAGATACAGCCTGGTGACAGACAGACGGACAGACGGACAGACGGACAGACAGACGGACAGACAGCGAAGTCTTAGTAATAGGGTTCCGTTTTTACCCTTTGGGTACGGAACCCTAAAAAGGAGTCGAGTTCGTCTCGCCGTCTCCTTCTAGGCCTGCCGCGTTGCCGTTTGCTGCTGTTTGGGACCCATTGTGTGGTTACTTTAGTTAGCCCATAGATATAAAATTACTTCACCAAAAATTTGTAGTTCATAATTTCGCAGCTCATGTAGTAATCTCTTGTTTATGAGCCAGCAAATTAAATGATGAAACTTAATAGAGTAATGTCGATTGGGCTTGGTTTAACATCTTCATAAATCTTAACTTAAACTGGTTCAAGAATTTAACGTACGCTTTATTATATCTTATGCAAACATTGAACCGATAATTTATTGTTGGTTATTTCGGTTCAAATAATTTCTAAATGTAGGTTGTTAAAGCGATTTATTAATGTCAGTAGGATATCATAGTAATTAAGTGAGCTTGGCTTTCGAGAGGCGTAAAAACTTACTAGTGAGATTGTAATCAATCAATCGATCAACTGAGTCTAGTAATTCGCTGGACATAGAGACCTACATAATAAGGGAAATAGATATTGTGGCAACTTGAGAGATTGACAACGTAATAAATAAATTATCCAAAAAGTTAAAGTAACATACGTTTTGTAGGTACCTATCGTACATTTTAGAAATAATGTGTTTTTTTTACTTAAAGTATTTAATACTGTACTGTAAACCTGTATTAGATAAGTGTGGTTTTTGTCACGGTTTCGGCGCTGCGGGGCTCCGGCGGTCCCACGCAGATTTAAATTACACTCTAGGGGTAGGGCAGACAAGATTACGTGGAGTCAGTTTTGGAGCGATTCGTTTCTGTCCCTAACTTTTGTAGCACAACATATTGAGTTTTTAAGACAATATTTATATTCTAATTTAAGGTTAACAATGCAATTTTATAGAAATGGCAATATTGCCTAATAAAATTATTCCAAAATAATTCTGCCATCTTCATAGTATGCCAAGTGAAATTGTACCAAATAATCGTCGCTCTAAATAAACGTTATTCTAAACAAATTTATGCGGAATTTGAACATTGCCAAAGGTAATTATGTTAAATAAAATTCTGCCATCATAAAAGTATGCCTTTGTAAATTCGGACATACAAACATTCGGCCAAACAATTCCTTAAAAATATTCGTTTAAAGAAGATTATGCCAAGTGTGTTATATCCAAATAAATGATTAATAAATCGAAATAAATTTCGGAGCATCAAGATTCTGCCTGATAGAAGGAACCCCTAAAGTGGCCATCTCCACTTGTAGGCCAATAAAAATATAATCGGTCCATAATAAAAATTGTCTCAAAAATTAAATTTTTGTTAAAAACTTGAAGACCGCTTGCTAATAAGACCGTTCTTGCTTTAGACCAGTTTGTACATAGACCAGCTGCTTTTTAGACTGCTTGCTAATTAGACCTATTGTGCTTTAGACCAATTTGTACTTAGACCAGCTGCTTTTTAGACCGCTTGCTAATTAGACGATTTTTGCTTTAGACCAGTTTGTACTTAGACCAGCTACTTTTTAGACCACTTGCTAATTAGACCAGCTGCTTTTTTAGACGAAATGATACCAACCCGCCAATCGCACAGCCACTTCCCACTACACTTTTAGAAGATACAATAAAATTGGCACAAAACCAATATCGGCATAGTTTTATAAGCATTTAAAAAAACCTGTTGCGTGCCAAAATTGTATATCTAAAAAATAAGTCTAACAATTTCTTTCTTATCCAACTGCCTCTATTATGACCGCAAAATTTATGCATTCAGTTCTTGTAACTGGCAAAAAACATTCCTCACATGATTTCCGTAAACTTTAACATAATAGGCGATTTAATTGTTTTAATTCAGTTTTCGTAACCTTTTATTAGTTGATTACTGCAATTATTCAAAATAGGTAATTTGTGTTTTATGCGTTTTACATAACACGTATTTTGCAATGCATTTCTTAGTACATAAGCTTGCAAGATGGTTTATGTTTTCTGCAATACCTACATTGCAATGTAACACAGGAAAGTATATAGACACCACAGAGTAGATATGTGACAGAAACCGAGCTTCATTTAACCACACAGTGGTTATGTGTAAGTGACGTCTTCCCAACGCATTTGTAACCGCACTACGATGGATACTACGATTTTGATTTGTGATACACAAAGGGGAGACAATGAAACAATGATCGCCAGACATCAGTCTTGAGTCTTCACCGCGGAGAGCCGAGGGACATCAGTTTTCTGTCATCGTAGCGGAGTGTCCAGGTCCTGAAGTCGCCGACCTCGGAGGGGTAGGTCGTAGGGAAAAGGCCTAACCTAGACTGACGTCTTCATTTTCAATATTATTATACACCATTTACAGCCTTTGTTTATCCATTATTTATAAACATGTAAGTTACGGACGAGCAAGGAAAACGGTCGATCCATAGTCAGAGTCACACCAACCGTCCAGCCCGCTTAGCATGAACGCCGCCGCGCCGCGCCGTAGACACGAAAGAGGAACGACAAATCTTTTGTTCATCTGTCATTGAATCGACAAAATGACAGATGAACAAAAGATTTGTCGATTCTCTTTCGTGTCTACGGCGTTTATGCTGAGCGGGCATATCCTTTTCCGTTTTTCGTGTCCCATCTGCGTTATCCATTGCGCTTCACAAATGGGATAATCCCGGCAGAATCACCAAGGCATTTTACATAATGACCGTATGAAGCGTACTCTCTGACAAAAAGTTGAAACACTCTGTTGTCTTATCACCGCTGTGTTACACACACTGTCAGCATAACATTATCCTCTCCAATCTCCACGCTATTATCTGTTCAAAGTTTCCTAACATACATACACATCATATATATCATATACATAGATTAGGGCTATTACGTATCTCTGTTGACAGCTCGAAATCATAGTAACTGGGCTCAGTGTCCATCAATTAACTGTCAAAACGTTAGTTTTGTATTATGTATGACCAGTCGCGATCAAATATGACGTCATTGGTTGTCATAGAGGCTGATAGTCACCGTAACTCATTTTGACAGACGCTTTCGTATAGATACTTAAATTATTTCGATTATGTAAGCATTGTGGACAACAAATTGATGACAACCGAGTTTGAAGTGGCTTTCGTGAAAGACGTTAACCCGTACCTGGGCTGTTAGTCACCGTAAAGTGATAGCCACTCAGTGCGATACGTAATACCTACCAATATTATGACATTCTCGGTTGTCATCAAAGTTCGGTGTACAACCGAAGCTTGATAGTCACTGGATATCAGAAAGATACGTAATAGGCCTACACAAGTGTATCGAATTCTGTTTATAATGCTACAGTGAACATATTATTTGAACAGATACCCAAAAAACTAGACTAATATTTTTTGTGACGGCTTAATATTGAGTCATTATATTGCCGAATGCGTTGAGTTGAACTGAAGGTCGTGGCATATGTAAGATGTTCAGTAGCATTCACCTGTAACTGGAGACAGGATGTCAGAATTCAGAAACCTCATGGCGTCATGCATTAAGTAATAAAAAGCCGATTGTAACGCAATATTAAATTAAGCACAATACTTGTTTGCACCTCTTACAAAACGCCATTACACAAAATACCTGCCGTACGTAAAGTTGTTCACATATCCACACAATAAGAAAATCTTAAAGATAATAGCTTGACGCAGGAAATACCAAAATTGCAGCAAACAAACAACGCATTATGTAATAAGTAATCACTTTTTGCATCAAACCTCATTTGCATCATTAATAACTAAACGTAAAAGTCAAAATACGTTTTAAAAAAGTTATACTCGAACGCACTTGTCTATGCCACGCAACTTCCGTCGTAACCGCTTTAATTTAAATTTGGAACAATGGCGAGAATTCACTCGTGTGTATAATGAGTCGAAGAAAAGAGACAGTTCGCGAGAAATTAAATTCTTTACGTAATAATAACAATTAGCTCGTTAGTGAGTTTGTAATTATATAAAATTGTGAGTAAACTGTTACTTTAGACAATGTGATGCTCGATTTGGAAGATTTGTAGTTTTGAGGCGCGTTTAGAACGATTGTTATGTTCTTTTCTGCCATTAACTGAGTTAGTCTGTTCTAAGCAAAACATAAAAATACTTAAATAACTCTTTCTCGACAACCCCGTGTTTTTTTATTTAATTGTTCATTTAAAACACATTTATTTATTTGTTAATTTAATACAAAATTAATTCGTATGCTAAATACGCTTGAATTTATTAATTTCAATATAACTTTTCAACGAAATCAATACTAGGTTCTCTTGAGTTTTTTTTGTCAAGGAACTACAGTTTTATTTAAGCTAAAGCTCTTGCATAATTATTCTCAATTTATTGCTGTTGCATCTAAATGCACCTTAATGTGTCTTGTGCTTAGAATAATTGTAACTCGTAGTTTGTATGCAAGTGAGAGGTAACATCTTAGATGTCACTATCTTATTCGTTACAATCTCAATGCTTTGCATTTTTGCAACATTTTTTTACATAACATTCCACTACCAAGGCTGTTCTTGGCCTAGAAATATATGATACCTAAATTCAAAATACTTAAGTCTACGTAAATTCTTATGCATATTTTTTCTAAAAGAAGATTCTTACCTACAAATTATAATTACTCACATCGGTTCGTGCAATCGTGCCTGTTTGTTATGTCATTCGAACAAGATAAAGCTATAGTCTAAAAATAGCAATTTAAAAATCAATCAAATTTAACGATTAAATTAAATAAACATTCGTGGTATACGATAGACCTTTTAGTTAATAGCAAGCGGAAATATCACGTCTTATTGATATAGTACCAATTTTGATTAATGTGTTGTGTCGTTTTCCAAAACCACTATTAGAAGTAGTGTTTTACATCCACAAGCGAAGGTAAGATTTATTAAGGTTTAATTTACTTGTTTTTATTTTTATTTAAGTCTATTCAAAGAAACGGAAAGCAGCATTTCCGAATTTCCATTCAATTATTAAATTCAAAGAATCAATACTCAGACGAGATCCAAAGGTTGTCTTGTAAAGACCGTCTTTAGCTAGCTATAAGACGAAAATGTCTAGTTTGTTTTTTCGAACCTGTAATTTGTATACACATATTTACGTAATAGAGAGGATTTTATTTATCCAACTCATCATCATCTGCCTAGCCTTTTCCCAACTATGTTGGGGTCGGCTTCCAGGTTTACCGGATGCAGCTGAATACCAGTATTTTACATGGAGCGACTGCCTATCTGACCTCCACAACCCAGTTAGTACCGGGTAATACGATACCCCTTGGTAAGACTGGTTGTCAGAATTTTTGGGCCTCTGACTACCTAACGACTGTCAAAGATCTACAAATGACAGCTGGGACCAACGGCTTAACGTACTTTCCGAGGCACTAAGGAAACTTGGTATGTAATGGGTGGTCACCCGTCCACAGAACAACCTAGGCAAACACGGCTTAATCTAACGATCGACCCGAGCGGCTGTTATTATTTAGCCACGAGATCCTCATTTTAAATGTATTATATATTATTATAATTATTATTTATTATTATTAATTTATTATAATATGTTATTTTTTAATTTTTTATTTATTTATCCAACTATGAACGGAATGTCCAGTCGTAAATAGACTATTCAGCATACTCATACACAAGTCCTACTATTTAAAAATAAGTATACATTACACAATAATAATTATAGTAATTGAGACACACAAATATTGCCGCATGCAATTACAAAAGTTACGGAATGCAGTTGTATAGGATCATCAGTTATCAATAACACCTGCGATGTTACAGATGTACGGTGTACAGTAACGCAATGAAGACCAGTTTAATAGAAGAATCGGATGATTTACTCCGTAACTAATCACTAATGAAAGGCCCTTTCGTCACACGATCGTCTTTCAAAACTCAATAAATTAAACCTATTACAAATGCGTGGCCTATATATTTCAATAAAACAATCTACATTCGATTCTCTGATCAACTAATACGCAATCGTTAACTATCGAAACAAACAGTAATTACAACGACCTTAGACTTACATTTATATTACAATAAAATAACAAAGAGTATCACATGATTATATCGTCGAAAACGTAACTCATATTCTGTAGATCAGTACTTACTCAATTTCAATTCTTATGACAATAGCACACAGTTCTAAATTCTCCGGCTAGTATCACATCATATAGCGTAGAAAACTAACTCCTAATTTATAGATCAATTCTCCAATACAAATCTTATATTAACAACCATTACTAAGTTTTAAATCCACTGGCTCATGAAAGGAGATCGACGCATAACAAATGGTTGGTTATAGTAAGAGAATTGAACCTTATTGCTGTACACGTGACTAGCGGATTATTTGGCGAAATCATAATTGAATGCCGTTTCGACATAACACATGATATAATTTGGAACAAAGAATGATGTGAAAGACGTTTTGTTTTTAGCATGACAGGAAGTGTAGGTGTTGATGTACTTACACTCAAGGAAGGAAAAGGTTTGGCAATTTGCTAGCACATTGTTTCCAGTGGTTTTTCCCATGGATGTTATTATACAATTCTGCCCAACGTCTCTGAGAATACAAGCATAAATATTATGCTTTCCAGCAGGTCGTCGTTGAAGTTCTAACGCCACGTAAGCCAAGTTTTGGCGGTTTTGACATTTTGATGCAGTTTGCCAGAGATGAGAATCCGAAGACGCGTTGTTTCAGTCAAGTCTCATCTAATTTGAAGTGAACGCTAATTTAAAAAATTGTTGTGTTCTGTTATCTAGGTATAATTATGCAGTTTTTTCATTCTCCTGTAAAGTTGCTATTTTTGACTAATGTGGTGTTAGGACTTCAGCAACGATGTGCATGGTTTTGGATTCAAAATCTTAAAACTATTTTATTTTATTTTATTAATTTTGATTTATTTAATCCATACTATACATAGTTTTACTTAAATACAACATCTGCCAAACTGCAAAGCAATTTGTCGGTAGTAGGTTCTCGTGGAATCTTATTAATATTCTATCTATGTTAAAGTTTTATGCAGTATGCAATTCAAAACTAACTCAAAGCTGAAACTTTCCAATTCTAAATAACAAAAAAATAATACATGATTAATTTTACCGTTGTAGATCTTATCCTAATCTCATCCGTGAGTGAATACATGATGTTTCATAACTACTGTGTGAATTAGAGAATCCTTGAAATTATTAGATACATTTTGTACCAGGCAGAACTTTACGAAATAATGGTTTTGTATTCCAAAGCTGACTGCCTCGTTGGTGGAGTAGTCGCAAGTGCGACGGCTGAGGATCAGGTCCTGGGTTCGATTCCCGTGTCGGGCAAAGTGTTATTGGGTTTTTGCATCATTAATTTTCTCAGTAGCAGCCATAGGACTGAACTATACTTAATTAGAGATATGTGGGTGTACTATAATAATAGGTACATCTATGCTTAACCTGCCAGGGATTATAAGCGTGTTCTTGCGTGAATTCCAAAATTAGCAACGCAATATTTAAACTATTGGCTACTTAATATTTTTATTAGTCCTAATGTGTGTAAGAAGTGAAGTGGGCGTACATTCTTGCATACAATTTGAAAAGACGTAAACGCATATTTTAATACTGAAAGGTCTAAGAAATAGTTTTGTCAGCTCTAATGATATGTATAATAAATAGATCTTATCGAAGCTATGACTCCATGATTAACTACCAACACGAAAATGGTTTCAAAAGGTAAGCATGTATTTTCTTAGACCCCTTAAGGCATTTTCTGCAGAAGCCGTAGAATGACCTCTGACCTGGCTCCATTATTATATCATAAAATTAATGCCCACTTACGCATCTGACATAATACTTTATACAATTTCGATAAAACTATTATTTAATTTATCACTAAAACTAAACACGCCTCTATTGACTAATTGGGTATCCATGAACTCGAATTAATTTAACATTTAACTCACATTCGGTCAGTAGCTATTTAGACTTTAGAATATTTATTTATTATTAGTCCTACTTTGATACTTCCTAATTAAGTAGTTTAGTAGGCAGAAACTGCTACCGACGCGTGGCTATGATTTGGCTTTTAAAACGTGTCCTAGTTTGGTTAAATATTTAATTAATTCACATAGAGTGAATTTCTCAGGCGAAAAATTTACGCGTCTAGGCTGAAAACGCAGTGCTGCTTTACAGATAATGCAACGATTTTTTTTCTCACAATTAAAGTGACATGAATCTTAATGAAGCCACTTAAATTATATTTATAAGACTATTACTTTTTATGAAAAAAATCGGTAAATGATGAATTATCAATTTCTGTGTCTTGTCCACAATCACTTTCATACACAGCATTTACCTCTCAGGAAGATAATCTCCAACATATGTAGGAAAAAGTATTTTGATTGCATTAAGTAATGATTGACCTACAAGAAGTTAATTAGTTTTCAATGTTTATACTCATAGTTAATGAGTACATGTCAACGGTAGTTTTGTCCAAGCGAAATTACTAATTTCTATGGTCATTTTGTTTCACCGTCCTAAGCTTCCACCAATGAGTATAAACGAACAATAAATCCCTGCTCGGCAAGAGACAGTCGTGCGCTTACGTGCAGTAAGAATGGTAGTGCACCATATCGCCAGGTCTTTCCGCCAAAAATGTAAGTACGTGATTTTAGTTTACTCGGAATGAAATTTTGCCATTTCGGTGATCAGGTTTTAAAAAGATTTTTGCAAGAAATAAAGGTATCACTTTTATGCTTGCTAAGTAGCCTTTGGTACACACTTAAGATTATAGAAAGTATTAGTCATAGCCTTGATAGGTTCTTGTAAAAAAAAATGCCACGTTTCCAATTTCTGTGGGGCAATTTCTGTGGTTTCCGTGACATCTGGGTGTCCACGGAATTTACACGACTCCACAGAAATTGTACCAATTAATTATTGTATTAATGTTAATGAAGATTTTTGAAAATAATCAATACTTGTCATGCCGAAATTACTTTGACAGAACTAAATCCTTAGCCCCCGACATTAAAATAAAATTGTATTACTATTTCTTGAAAAAGTCATTCAATTGGATTAAATGAACTTTGAGGGTGAAGAATATTAAATCCACGTTTGCACCCTTTAAACAAAGATTAGACCTTCCCTCACATTTTAGAAACGCAGACCTTATTAATAACACTTTTTTGACTGTCCCTGGAAACCCAGTAGCTAGCACTTCGCTTATATTATTTTATGAAACCAACAGGTATGGGGAAGCAACTTTCACACTTGGTCCGGTAGACCAAAATGATGTCTCCCGCATCATATCTGACCTAAAGTCTAATGCTGAAGGTTACGACAACATAACCTTGAACATGCTTACCCTGACTATGCCATACACCTTAGAATCTATCACTGACATGATTAATTGCTCCATATGGACAGCTAAGTTTCCCTACCAATGGAAAATTGCAATAGTTAGACCTCTACCTAAGAATCCAAACCCTATTGAGGTTAAAGACTTGCGGCCTGTCAGTGTTCTGCCCTGTCTTTCAAAGGTAATGGAGAGGGTAGTATGCCGTCAATTAACTAAGTTTTTAGAAGAGAACGAGATACTACCTGACCTACAATCTGGATTCAGGAAACAGCGCAGTACTTCTACGGCGTTGCTGGACGTTACCGATAACATTTTGTCCGCCCAAGATAAGGGTATGTGCACAGTTATGGTGTTACTTGATTTTTCCCGTGCATTTGATTGCATAAATGTCCCACTGTTACTATCTAAGTTAAAATACTACGGTTTTGACAACAATGCAATCCAGTGGTTCCATAGTTACCTCAGTGACAGAAAACAACTCGTAGAATTACGGTTGCCGGACGGTACTACCCTGACTTCGGCCCTTACTTCTATAGAAAGAGGAGTTCCTCAGGGATCTATCCTAGGTCCGATTATTTTTATTCTATATTGTGCAGACATAATAAAGTGTCTGCAGAAATGCAAATATCACATTTATGCTGACGATGTGCAATTATATTTATCCTTTAAGCCCGACGCTATTGACTCAGCTATTAAAGACCTAAATGATGACCTGGAAAGAATCGCCACTTGGTCAGATGAGAACTGTTTAGCTTTAAACCCATTGAAAACCAAGTATATGTTGTTTGGTACGACGCAGCAGTTAAAGAAGCTACCTGTAAGTCTTAATTTGACTCTAATGGGCGAGCCCATTGACCGAGTTAATGAGGCGCGGAACCTAGGGTTGTGTATGGACAACAGCCTTAGGTTTGAGAAACACGTCGCTAATTCCGTGAGAAACTGTTTTTACCGCCTGAAACTGCTATACAAAATGCGGCCTTACCTGTCTGAAAAGCTTCGCGAACAGCTAGTCGAAACCCTTGTACTATCCAAACTAAACTACGCTGATACGGTTTACGGCCCACGTTTGCTGGCTCGTACGGATAGGCTTATACAAAGAGTCCAAAATGCGTGTGCTCGATTTTGTTACTCTGTTCCCCCTAGAAGTCATGTCACCCCTTATCTGAACAAACACTGTATGCTCAAAATGAAGTCGAGGCGAAAGTTACACCTAGCGTGTCTTCTTTTTGGTGTTATTAAGACTACGAAGCCGAAGTATTTGTACGACAAGTTAAGTTGGATGGCTAGTAGACGAGAGTGTGCACCTAGGCTATGTGCGCAGCAATTATCGACACAGTCTCATAGGACAGCAGCTTTTAGAGGTAGTTTCCGATACGCTGCATCTAAAGTGTGGAATAATATTCCCCCACCATTACGGGTACTGGGCACTATACACACATTCCGAACACGATTGCGGCAGTATTTGTTAGCAGCACAGCAGAAATTGGATATGGTCGCAATTAATGTTTCGATCATATAAACGCTTAGCAATTTGCAGCACTTGCGTATGACTGCACCGTGTACGTACCTACTTTTTGTTAGATATACGCGAACTATTACGACACTGTTCACGGGCCAAAATATCTTCTGTCACGTACTGAACCTGACACACACTGGGCGCCACAGCAACTGAATACAGTGAATACCACAGCTTCATTTAAGTAGTTCTTATATGTTATAACTAAAATACGGTATGCCTACTTTATTTTCTTTTAAAATGAGTTAAGCCAAGATACTTATCTCTGTTTTTATTTATTGTTACCAGTGTTAGTTTCTAACACAATAAAATACTTATAATAATACTTACTTCACAAAAACACATAGTTATATAGTACATAGTTAATTTACTCGTTATATATTTATTTATAACCATTTATTTATACATTTTGTTGAAACTGTTTTCCGTTACTTACCTACCCCTTCAAGGTTCATTGGAAGATCAGCGTCAGACAGCATCCATGTCTGGCATAAATGCTGAAATGGACCTTTTTGGCGCAGCCGTGAGGCACACAGCATATACTATGTTTTCCTCCTTATTTTGTAACTTTTTTTTTTATATATATATATATGTGTGTGCTTTAATAACTGACGTCAAATAAATATTTTTCTTTCTTCTTTTTTTCTTTCTAGGGTTGCATCCTCCGGGAGCTCCTCCTAGAAGCCTCGATCGTGCAGGCCTGGGTGACATCACCGTGCAGGCCTGCCGACGTTGACAATGAAGCAGGGTGGTTCCAGGAGGCCATGTCCAACATCTGCGACATGCACAGATGTCGAGAGTCCCCAGCATCTCCTCGTGGGAAATGCTGGGGACTCGACAGAGATCCGTGGGGGCGCCCTTACTAGATGGTGCGGGATAAACTCCGCACCTGGGCCCCCCTATTGACGCAGAGTCTAGGGCCTGAGCTCGTGGAGGATGTGGTGAGTACTCTGTTCCCTTCGCGAGGGGAACATCCCCATAGGCCATAGGCGGGGGCCTATGGCTCCGCCGCCTGCGATGCTGGAAGCGGACCAACAGGACGACGACGAAAACGCTCCGGAAGTGACTGGGGTAGACCTGAGAGTGGCGGTACGTAGGCTCAGTGCCAAAAATACCGCCCCGGGACCCGACGGCTTGCCTGGCAAAGCCAGGGTCAGGACCCTGGCTTTGCCAGGCAAGCCGTCGGGCTTTGGAGGCTCTCGGGCCCCGACTAGAGGGGCTCCTAAGCGCGAGAGAGGCCAGTTCCCGCTTCGTTGGAAGACGGGAAAGCTGGTTCTAATTCGGAAGCCGGGGCGCCCTGCGGAATCTCCGTCCGCATACCGGCCCGTGGTGCTGCTCGGCGAGGTGGGCAAGCTCTTTGAAAGAGTAATTGCAAAACGCCTCGCCGAGCACCTTGCGGGGACGGGGCCGAATCTTGCGGAACACCAGTTTGGTTTCCGCAAGGGGCGCTCTACAGTGGACGCCATCATGCGCGTGAGAGCCCTCACGACGGGGGATGCGGTTTCCCGGGGTGAGGTTGTCTCGACGGTGTCTCTCGACATCGGCAATGCCTTCAATACCATGCCCTGGCGATGTATTAAGGAGGCACTCCGGTATCACCTACCTTCGTCGTGTGGTCAAGTCAACTTTGAAGTACCTAGGACTCGTCCTCGACAGCCGGTGGAACTTCGTGGAGCACTTCCGACGTTTGGCCCCCAAACTGGAACGGACCAGGGCTGCCTTCAGGCGGCTCCTGCCCAACCTGGGGGGGCAAATGCCTCCAAGCAATTGAGCAAAACTGGGGGTCGAATGTGTCCGTCTAATAGGGTATATGCATGTTTTTTTTTATCACTCTAAATAAAGCGTAATAACATCAGAAATAACAAAGTGAAATTATTTTTTTTATATCTATAAAAAATACTAAGTTATAAGCATTTGAAACTGCTGATTAGACAGAGAGATCTGATACAGCGAATGACGTCATTCGCTGCAACGACGTACAAAATCCATACTAAATTCCGTTTATCTAGAAAGAGATAGAAACAAAAATTTAAATGGTTAAAACTTTTGTGTTGTTTGACCGATTTATGTCTTGTTTTCGCCTTTTGTCATTATTTTTATAGTACTTTAACATTCCCTATCGAAATAAAAAAAAAAGAAATAATATGCATATTGGGATATAACTTACTTTCGAAGTCAGAAATTCTTTTGGAAGTCAAAAACTTAAACGGCCAGTTGTACGCATCGTATGCATCCCGAGAATGAGAATTCCGGAGCAACCTTAACCCGCCATTTCACAGAAGACCTGCCGGGAGTCAGCCAAGATGAAATTAAGGCGGCTCTTAGACAGCTGAAGAATCGAAAAGCCCCTGATGAGGATGGGATAACGACTGAGCTTCTGAAAGCGGAAGGAAATCCTCTATTAAGAGAGATTTTCAACTCAGTTCTGTTCTCTGGGAAAACTGCAGAAGCGTAGAGAAAGAGCGTGGTCGTTCTTTTATTTAAAAAGGGGAACAAGACCATTTAAAGAATTACATATCCATTTCACTCCTTAGCCACGTATTCAAGCTGGTTTCAAGAGACGTCACGAATCAAGACAAAAAAATATACAACGGGTACTTTCGAATAAGAATTTTACCAATTCCACAACTCACCCAAAAAACCCTGTAGCGTATTTTTGAGATTAAATTAATTAGACGAATAACTCAGGGGATATCAAATTTAAATTATTCATATTTCTACATTTTAATGACCTACGACGTGTTGCGTGTCTGATCTGCGAAGTTCACAGATCAGTAATGGGCGATTATGAAAAAGACCGAAAAACCCGAAAACACGGGTTATTAAACGAAAAAACCGGTTATTCTTACAAACTGAAAACCCGGGAATTCCCGGATTTTGGAGAACCGGGAAAAACCCTGTTCTTATGACACCTATGATCCGTTTCCACGGATACGTATTAGGGCTAATACGTATCCGTGGAAACGGATCATTGGCGTCAAGATCCGCGGATACGGATACCTAGATACGAATCCGCAGATCCGGGTGCGGATCATTGGCGTCAAGATCCACAGATACGGATCCGGATACGGATCATAGGCTTAAAGATCCACGGAAAAGGATACGAAGATATGAAACCGCAGATCCGGCTGCTGATCATTGGCGTCAAGATCCGCGGATACGGATCATAGGCGTCAAGATCCACGGAAACGGATACAAAGAAACGAATCCGGAGATCCGGATGCGGAGCATTGGCGTAAAGACCCACGGATAAAATCCGGATACGGATCATAGGCGTAAAGATTGACGTCAAGATCCATGGATACGGTCCGGATACGGATACGGATAAGGATCATAGGCATCAAGATCCACGGAAACGGATACGAAGAAACGAATCCGGAGATCCGGATGCGGATTATTGGCGTAAAGACTCACGGATAAAATCCGGATACGGATCATATGCGTCTAGATCCACAGATACGGATACGCAGATACGAATCCGCAGATCCGGATGCAGATCATTGGCATAAAGATCCACGGATACGGATCCGGATACGGACCATAGGCGTCAAGATCCACGGATACGGATCTGGATACGGATCATAGGCGTAAATTCCACGGATACGGATATGCAGAAATGAATCCGCAAATCCGGATACGGATCATTGGCGTCAAGATCCACGGATACGGATACGCAGATACGAATCCGCAGATCCGGATGTAGATCATTGGCATAAAGATCCACGGATACGGATCCGGATACGGACCATAGGCGTCAAGATCCACGGATACGGATCTGGATACGGATCATAGGCGTAAAGATCCACGGATACGGATATGCAGAAATGAATCCGCAAATCCGGATACGGATCATTGGCGTCAAGATCCACGGATACGGATACGCAGATACGAATCCGCAGATCCGGATCATAGGCGTAAAGATCTACGAATACGGATCTGGATGCGGATCGTTGGCGTCAAAATTCACGGATACGGATCCGGATACGGATCATAGGCGTAACGATCCACGGATATGGATACGCAGATACGAATCCGCAGATCCGGATACGGATCATTTGCGTAAAGATCCACGAATACGGATCCGGATACGGATCAAATGCGCGTAACAAACCCGGAGACGCCACTTTTCAAATCAGCTGCGAGGCAGATATACAGCGCGTATTTGAGCCCACACCTGTGTCGGTTACAGACGGCCATTTATGTTGTCCTAAACGTAACGATTATTTCGATGTTTTTGGTAAATGTTTCTTTCTAATTATTATTATTCTCATTAATTTTTTAAATTCCGTTTTGTTTTCAATATATTTTTGCTGCGTGTTTTTAGTTTTTTAGCTTATAAGATACCCATGGCATCAATACTGTATGTCGCTAAATGGTCATGTCACAACAATTATTCTAATCTATTATCTTTGTTAAACGTCGCAGCAGTGTGTCACACGGCGGCGCAACTCAGTGGGCTCATTAACCGGTTTCAACATACACGTATTATATTATTTATTATTTACACCAACAAAGCATCACAAGCACGAATTTTAAACATATTAAGATTTCTATATATTATAATTACACTTATCTACTATAAGCCGTGTGGTATCCGGCAGAGTAGAATAGAACCAACCCTTTACACTCACGGGTGTCGTATAAGGCGACTAATGTCTGAGGCAGAACACCTTGCGCCTCCGTAGACCAGAGAATGGGCAGCAGCGTTTTCTGTTAGTCTTTCATCACTGCGATCTCCAATCCGCCTGCCAAGCGTGGAGATTACGGCAAATTCCTCCCATCATGGGAGAGGCTTATGTCCAGCAGTGGACGTTATGGGCTGTTGTAGTAGTAGTGTAGTATCTACTATACAATATCCTATCCAAATACCTATACAATTTTTCTTTTTAAGCCTATAATGTTAGTATTTTGTATCAGAACTGATATTATTTTCGAACGAATACACAATACAGGTCAATTCAAATGCTTTAGTAGCCATTTTTCAAAATTGCCATGATGCCTAAAAGTGGTAGATATTTTAAAGTTGGCTTCCTCAACGCAGGGTCTCTGGAAACAGGCCATGAAGATTTGATTTGTACAATGGACAGGCATAGTTTTGATTTTATGGCTATAAACGAGACTTGGCTTCGTGCGGGTGAGGAGGGGCGCGCGCCTATTGTCCCCGGCTACCGGCTACGTCACACTCCGCGGCCTACGGCTGTTCGAGCGGGGCGTGGTGGGGGTGTTGGTTTTTACCTGTGCCGGGGCCTGAGCGCGCGTATCTGTTCTGGCACGGTTGATCCCAAGTTCGATTCTGTCGAGCAAATGTGGCTCACAATCACGCTAAGCGGGAAAAAAATTGCCATCGGCACTGCGTATCGACCACCTTGGTTTGACATTGACCTCTTTTTGGATGCCATCACAAATACTTTTACCTCGCTGGGACATTGCGATCATTACATTTTGCTCGGCGATTTTAATGTAAATATGCTAAACGTTAGCGAGACTAAAACTAAAAAGGTGCAAGAATTTTTAAATTACACGAGTCGCGCTCAGCTAGTCACGATGCCGACTCACTTTACAGATACGAGTGAAACTCTGATCGACCTACTGTGCACAGACCTAAAGCCTAGATATATGACAGTGGAATCCTTTGGTTCAATTACTGGCCACTCAATTTTAGTCAGCGAATTTCATATAAAGCGGGACAAGTTTATACCTTATGTAACTAGATTTAGACAAATTAAAGACATATGTTTGGATACTTTTTATATGGATTTGACACAATCAAACATTGAGCGTGTGTCTCAACAAGCTGATATTAATGACATGGTCGATACTTTTAATCACTGCATAATATCTTTGTTTGATGTCCACGCACCACTAAAAACCTGCACTATCAAGAAACTATCATATCCTTGGATTACGGACACTATCAAACTTATGATGCAGTTACGAGACAATTCACTAGCCAAGTATAGTTGTACGCAATCAGACATAAAAAAAAAATACTACAAACAATTAAAATGTCTAGTTGAAAGTTCTTTGTATCACGAAAAAATTGCATACTTCAGACATAATATAAATAATAAAATAAATAATCCAAAATTACTATGGAAGAATATTAAATCCACGTTTGCACCCTTTAAGCAAAGATTAGACCTTCCCTCACATTTTAGAAACGCAGACCTTATTAATAACACTTTTTTGACTGTCCCTGGAAACCCAGTAGCTAGCACTTCGCTTAAATTATTTTATGAAACCAACAGGTATGGGGAAGCAACTTTCACACTTGGTCCGGTAGACCAAAATGATGTCTCCCGCATCATATCTGACCTAAAGTCTAATGCTGAAGGTTACGACAACATAATCTTGAACATGCTTACCCTGACTATGCCATACACCTTAGAATCTATCACTGACATGATTAACTGCTCCATATGGACAGCTAAGTTTCCCTACCAATGGAAAATTGCAATAGTTAGACCTCTACCAAAGAATCCAAACCCTATTGAGGTTAAAGACTTGCGGCCTGTCAGTGTTCTGCCCTGTCTTTCAAAGGTAATGGAGAGGGTAGTATGCCGTCAATTAACTAAGTTTTTAGAAGAGAACGAGATACTACCTGACCTACAATCTGGATTCAGGAAACAGCGCAGTACTTCTACGGCGTTGCTGGACGTTACCGATAACATTTTGTCCGCCCAAGATAAGGGTATGTGCACAGTTATGGTGTTACTGGATTTTTCCCGTGCATTTGATTGCATAAATGTCCCACTGTTACTATCTAAGTTAAAATAACCCAACAATGCAATCCAGTGGTTCCATAGTTACCTCAGTGACAGAAAACAACTCGTAGAATTACGGTTGCCGGACGGTACTACCCTGACTTCGGCCCTTACTTCTATAGAAAGAGGAGTTCCTCAGGGATCCATCCTAGGTCCGATTATTTTTATTCTATATTGTGCAGACATAATAAAGTGTCTGCAGAAATGAAAATATCACATTTATGCTGACGATGTGCAATTATATTTATCCTTTAAGCCCGACGCTATTGACTCAGCTATTAAAGACTTAAATGATGACCTGGAAAGAATCGCCACTTGGTCAGATGAGAACTGGTTAGCTTTAAACCCATTGAAAACCAAGTATATGTTGTTTGGTACGAGGCAGCAGTTAAAGAAGCTACCTGTAAGTCTTAATTTGACTCTAATGGGCGAGCCCATTGACCGAGTTAATGAGGCGCGGAACCTAGGGTTGTGTATGGACAACAGCCTTAGGTTTTAGAAACACGTCGCTAACTCCGTGAGAAACTGTTTTTACCGCCTGAAACTGCTATACAAAATGCGGCCTTACCTGTCTGAAAAGCTTCGCGAACAGCTAGTCGAAACCCTTGTACTATCCAAACTAAACTACGCTGATACGGTTTACGGCCCACGTTTGCTGGCTCGTACGGATAGGCTTATACAAAGAGTCCAAAATGCGTGTGCTCGATTTTGTTACTCTGTTCCCCCTAGAAGTCATGTCACCCCTTATCTGAACAAACACTGTATGCTCAAAATGAAGTCGAGGCGAAAGTTACACCTAGCGTGTCTTCTTTTTGGTGTTATTAAGACTACGAAGCCGAAGTATTTGTACGACAAGTTAAGTTGGATGGCTAGTAGACGAGAGTGTGCACCTAGGCTATGTGCGCAGCAATTATCGACACAGTCTCATAGGACGGCAGCTTTTAGAGGTAGTTTCCGATACGCTGCATCTAAAGTATGGAATAATATTCCCCCACCATTACGGGTACTGGGCACTATACACACATTCCGAACACGATTGCGGCAGTATTTGTTAGCAGCACAGCAGAAATTGGATATGGTCGCAATGAATGTTTCGATCATATAAACGCTTAGCAATTTGCAGCACTTGCGTATGACTGCACCGTGTACGTACCTACTTTTTGTTAGATATACGAACTATTACGACACTGTTCACGGGCCATAATATCTTCTGTCACGTACTGAACCTGACACACACTGAGCGCCACAGCAACTGAATACAGTGAATACCACAGATTCATTTAAGTAGTTCTTATATGTTACAACTAAAATACGGTATGCCTACTTTATTTTCTTTTAAAATGAGTTAAGCCAAGATACTTATCTCTGTTCTTATTTATTGTTACCAGTGTTAGTTTCTAACACAATAAAATACTTATAATAATACTTACTTCACAAAAACACATAGTTATGGTTAGTTATATAGTACATAGTTAATTTACTCGTTATATATTTATTTGTAACCATTTATTTATACATTTTGTTGAAACTGTTTTCCGTTACTTACCTACGCCTTCAAGGTTCATTGGAAGATCAGCGTCAGACAGCATCACCTGTCTGGCATAAATGCTGAAATGGACCTTTTTGGCGCAGCCGTGAGGCACACAGCATATACTATGTTTTCCTCCTTATTTTGTAACTTTTTTTTTTTTGATATATGTGTGTGTGTGCTTTAATAACTGACGTCAAATAAATATTTTTCTTTCTTTCTTTCTTTCAAGATCCACGGATAAGGATACGCAGATACAAATCCGCAGATCCGGATGCGGATCATTGGCGTAAAGATCCACGAATACGGATCCGGATGCGGATCATAGGCGTCAAGATCCACGGAAAAGGATACGAAGATATGAAACCGCAGATCCGGCTGCGGACCATTGGCGTCAAGATCCGTGGATACGGATCCAGATACGGATCATAGGCTTAAAGATCCACGGAAAAGGATACGAAGATATGAAACCACAGATCCGGCTGCTGATCATTGGCGTCAAGATCCGCGGATACGGATCATAGGCGTCAAGATCCACGGAAACGGATACAAAGAAACGAATCCGGAGATCCGGATGCGGAGCATTGGCGTAAAGACTCACGGATAAAATCCGGATACGGATCATATGCGTCTAGATCCACGGATACGGATACGCAGATACGAATCCGCAGATCCGGATGCAGATCATTGGCATAAAGATCCACGGATACGGATCCGGATACGGACCATAGGCGTCAAGATCCACGGATACGGATCTGGATACGGATCATAGGCGTAAAGATTAACGGATACGGATATGCAGAAATGAATCCGCAAATCCGGATACGGATCATTGGCGTCAAGATCCACGGATACGGATACGCAGATACGAATCCGCAGATCCGGATACGGATTATTGGCGTAAAGATCCACGAATACTTCAAACGATATTTACTCGAACAACAAAAGGATTCTGCTGATTGACTTACTTTGTTCTGCACGCAGCTCGCATTGGTGACCGGAGCATCTGGTATATTTATTACTACTGTTATTATTTATCTTGCACTGTGGATAATTCTTTACATTCTCGTGTCTGGCAGTGAATCTTCGATACCTGGTTGCACCTAAAATGCTGTTAATTGTGATTGGGTCAGTCGTTGTCACCTTTTCCTTTCGGTAACTTACGCACTACTTGGTAATTATTTTTTGTCCACATAAACTTAAATTTTGTTTCTAGCCTCAAGATAAATTATGTTATACGATCACTGCACACTATCTGTTTAAATTACTTAAAGTAGGTAATATTGTCAATATTGATTGATTTACTGTTTTGGTTTTTCGTTTGCTGACACACACAGATGATATATTACTATACTCTATGAACAAATGTCTGCGTCCGCATCTCTGTCAGTGTTGCCATGCAACCATGCATATACAAACCGTGATGACGTGGTGGGAAAATTATAAATGATAAATGATAAATGATGTTTATTTTGCAAGTAGGTTTTTACAAACACTTTTACACGTCATTTTTTAAAACTAGATGGGGCCGGTGTTTAATACCTGACTACTCTGAGAAGAAACAGCCGAAACAAACTCAGAGGTCATAGTCTCTTTTAAAGTCCAGACAATCTTGCTATTGAGCAAGATTGTCTGGACATAGTCCAGAGATTGTCTGGAGATAGTCCTCATGTGAATTGTCACATGAGGACTATGCAGATTAGTGTCTGAGATGGTCTTTTGAAGAAAGAACCATACAGATTTGAGTGGACCTGTTCAGTCAGTGCAAGCATTTGTCAGTTAACGTGTAGCTCGACTTATAACTCAAGGAGCTCAACGAAACGACGAACAATACCAAAGAAAGGACATTTGGGAAGGTCGCTTATAGTACTCAAACTGCCAGACAGTTGTGGGGAAAAAAAAAAAAAACAAACAAAAAATAAAAATGTGACCCACATGGTCCCCACATTCACAATAATCAAATAAAATTAATAACAAAAATATATTTTTATTCTGTTCTATATCCTATACTGATTACACATAATATTTATATTTGTTTATTATTATTATTTTGTATTATAAATTTATATTCGTTTATGACCGTGGCATCACTCTGGGCCATATCAGAATACCAGCGCTGTGACATATTTTTTTTTTTATGTCACAGCACTTTGCTGAGAGAGGAGCCTTTTGGCCTTGCACAGGACCATTTTGATTGTTTTTTTTTAATTTTTTCTCTTGTTTACTTTTTTATCTAATTTTGTAATTTCTATTGTATCTTTTTGTTTCTGTTTATCCTGTGTGAGTCAATAAATACTTTTCTTTCTTTCTTTTCTTTCTTTAATACGGATCCGGATACGGATCATATGCGTCAAGATCCACGGATAAGGATACGCAGATACAAATCCGCAGATCCGGATGCGGATCATTGGCGTAAAGATCCACGAATACGGATCCGGATATGGATCATAGGCGTAAAGATCCACGAATACGGATCCGGATGCGGATCATAGGCGTCCAAATCCACGGAAACGGAACGAAGAAACGAATCCGGAGACCCGGATGCGGATTATTGGCGTGAAGACTCACGGATAAAATCCGGATACGGATCATATGCGTATACATCCACGGATACGTAAACGCAGATATGAATCCGCAGATCCGGATACGGATCATAGGCGTAAAGATCCACGAATACGAATCCGGATGCGGATCATTGGCGTCAAGATTCACGGATGAAATCCGGATACGGATCAAAGGCGTCAAGATCCACGGAAATGGATACGGAGAAATTAATCCGGATATCCGGATGCGGATCATTGGCGTCAAGATCTGCGGGTACGGATCCGGATATGGATCATAGAAGTCAAGATCCGCCAATACGGATACTTAGATACGAATCCACAGATGCAGATGCGGATCATTGGCGTCAAGATCCGCGGATACGGATCCGGAATTCTGGATACGGATCACAGGCGTCAGGATCCGCGGGTACGGATCCGGATAAGGACCAAAGGCGTCAAGATCCACGGATACGGATCAAAGGCGTAAAGATTGGCGTCAAGATCCATGGATACGATCCGGATACGGATCCGGATTCGGATCATAGGCGTCAAGATCCACGGAAACGGATACGAAGAAATGAATCCGGAGATCCGGAAGCGGATCATTGGCGTAAAGACCCACGGATAAAATCCGGATACGGATCATAGGCGTAAAGATTGACGTCAAGATCCATGGATACGGTCCGGATACGGATCCGGATACGGATCATACGCGTCAGATCCACGGAAACGGATATGCAGATACGAATTCGCAGATCCGGATGCGGATCATCGGCGTAAAGATCCACGGATAAGGATCCGGATGCGGATCATAGGCGTCAAGATTCACGGATAAAATCCGGATACTGATCATATGCGTCAAGATACGCAGATACGAATCCGCAGATCCGGATGCGAATCATTGGCGTAAAGATCCACGGAAACAGATCTGGATACGGACAATTGGCGTAAAGACCCACAGATAAAATCCGGATACGGATCATAGGCGTCAAGATCCACGGAAACGGATACGAAGAAACAAATCCGGAGATCTGGATGCGGATCATTGGCGTCAAGATCTGCGGGTACGGATACGGATACGGATCATAGAAGTCAAGATCCGCGGATACGGATCAAAGGCGTAAAGACTGGCGTCAAGATCCATTGACACGTTCCGGATACGGATCCAGATTCGGATCATAGGCGTCAAGATCCACGGAAACGGATCCGGATACGGACAATTGGCGTAAAGACCCACAGACCAAATCCGGATACGGATCATAGGCGTAAAGATTGACGTCAAGATCCAAGGATTAAATCCGGATACGGACCATAGGCGTCAAGATCCACGGAAACGGATACGAAAAAACGAATCCGGAGATCCGGATGCGGATCATTAGCGTCAAGATCTGCGGGTACGGATCCGGATTCGAATCATAGGCGTCAAGATCCACAGAAACGGATACGAAGAAACGAATCCGGAGATCCGGATGCGGATCATTGGCGTTAAGACCCATGGATGAAATCCGGATACGGATCATAGGCGTAAAGATTGACGTCAAGATCCATGGATACGGTCCGGATACGGATCATAGGCGTCAAGATCCACGGAAACAGATACGAAGAAACGAATTCGGAGATCCGGATGCGGATTATTGGCGTTAAGACTCACGGATACAATCCGGATACGGATCATATGCGTCAAGATCCACGGAAACGGATACGAAGAAACGAATCCGGAGATACGGATGCGGATTATTGGCGTAAAGACTCACGGATAAAATCCGGATGCAGATCATTGGCGTAAAGATCCACGGATACGGATCCGGATGCGGATCATAGGCGTCAAGACCCACAGATAAAATCCGGATACTGATCATAGGCGTCAAGATCCACGGAAACGGATACGAAGAAACGAGTCCGGAGTTCCGGATGCGGATTATTGGCGTAAAGACTCGCGGATAAAATCCGGATGCGGATCATTGGCGTAAAGATCCTCGGATACGGATCCGGATACGGACAATTGGCGTAAAGATCCACAGATAAAATCCGGATACGGATCATAGGCGTAAAGATTGACGTCAAGATCCACGGATAAAATCCGGATACGGACCAAAGGCGTCAAGACCCACGGAAACGGATACGAAGAAACGAATCCAGAGATCTGGATGCGGATCATTGGCGTCAAGATGCGGAATACGGACCCGTATGTGGATCATTGGCGTCAAGTATCACGGATAAAATCTGGATACGGATCATAGGCGTCAAGATCCACGAAAACGGATACGAAGAAACGAGACCGGAGTTCCGGATGCGGATTATTGGCGTAAAGACTCACGGATACAATCCGGATACGGATCATAGGCGTAAAGATTGACGTCAAGATCCACGGATAAAATCCTGATACGGACCATAGGCATCAAGATATATTCGATTTTAACTTAAGTTTATAATTTTAAGTTATGCATGATAAACGAGCGCTTCTCGCCATCAAACTGTAGGCTACTTTACAATTCACTTAAACTAATTACATATATTTATCTATATCTTAACTTAAAACTAATATACACAAACAAACACAATCACTAACATACATACTTCCTTACCAGTTGGTCGATAAATTTACCATCGATAGTCGATGGTCATTAAACTATCGACCGAACCGTCATCACTAATTACCAATATCCGTACAACTATCAATAGCCATATACGGCCGGCTACGGTGGCGCAGGCGCATGCCTGCCTTTCGCCGCACAAGGTCAAACCAGTCAGGATCACACCTCGACGCGGAGCGCACGCTTGTCGCCTCAATTTTATAAATACGCGATACCGCTATTCAGCTTTGTTTTTCATGTCAATTTCAACTGTACTTCATCTATCTATCATTCTTCTTATTTCATCCTTCCGCCGCTACATACTGTGCTTGTGCTTGTGCTTGTGAAGACTTCCTATTGTGCCTTCTGAACCTTGGTTATTGTGTAAAGACTTGTGGACAATATATCCTTTGAAACGTGAGTTTGCCTACTTATTTATACTGCACACCAAGCCTAACCATACTGGTGACCCCGTGAAGAACAATGGAAGGGGATATGTTTAAAGACGCACGAGGCGCGGAAACGTCACCGCCACCTAGCACTAGTGATGGGGGGATGTCGATTGACCCCGGCAATGTTTTCAAAGTCGGCGTACGAGTGCCCCCGTTTTGGGCTGAAGAACCGGAGATTTGGTTTGCCCAGGTCGAAGGACAATTTAGTATAGCAGGAATAACTAGTGATGTCACAAAATTTAATTATGTCATCGGACACCTGGACAATCAATATTCTAGAGAGATAAAGGATATAATTATTAGCCCGCCTGCCACTAACAGGTATGAAAAACTGAAGACTGAGCTAATAAAGCGACTCACCGCGTCTAGAGAGAAGAAAATCAAACAGTTATTGATGCATGAGGAGCTTGGCGATCGCAAGCCATCACAATTTCTTCGCCACTTGAAAAGCCTGGCAGGCTCAAACGTTCCTGACGATTTTCTGAGGACGTTATGGATTAATCGCCTTCCGTATAGCATCCAGACGGTGCTCGCGGGTCAACCAGGAGCAGCTTCTCTCGAGGATCTAGCGGACTTAGCCGATAGAGTGAACGACCTGGCTACGACAACTCCGAAGGTCGCCGTTGTGAGCGACGCTGTCCCTAGCTCGGATCTGA
The DNA here is from genome assembly GCA_905147715.2 of Xestia xanthographa. Lineage (NCBI taxonomy): Eukaryota > Metazoa > Arthropoda > Insecta > Lepidoptera > Noctuidae > Xestia > Xestia xanthographa. The sequence goes on along the minus strand of LR990657.1, from coordinate 10,991,298 downwards.
CCGAACTAACTAGGGAGATAGCTGAGCTTCGTCGACAGTTCCAGCAGATGTCAACTCGAAACAGCCGTCCACGCTCCCGTTCCACCAGAAACACTCGCAGCAGTTCGAGGCAGCGCTCTCAATCGACCTACAAAAAGTTCCCCAATTGTTGGTACCACAACAAGTTCGGAGAAAAGGCCAACAAGTATATCCGGCCCTGCGACTTCAAGGCGGAAAACTCCAAGGGCGGTCGGTAATGGCGACCGACGATTGCCCTTTGCCCGCTTCTGGTCCCCTGTTTGTTACTGACCGATCTTCGAAGACGCAGTTCCTGGTCGACACAGGGAGCGACCTCTGCGTGTTCCCACGGTCAGCGCTTCATGATCGTCGTGCTCGTACGGACTATAGTTTGTGTGCTGCTAATGGTTCTAGCATAGCTACATATGGCTGTATCAATTTAGATTTAGATTTTGGTTTACGCAGATCCTTTCAATGGCGTTTCATTGTAGCCGATGTTACGAAGCCCATAATAGGAGTAGATTTTTTGAACTTTCATAATCTCATAGTTGATTGCCGTAACAAACGCCTAATTGATAATTTAACTTCTATTTCTGCTATTGCTGCTGTAGTTAAATGTAAAAACATTTCTTCTGTTAAAGTCGTGACTGGTGAGACTCGGTATCATAAAATCCTCAGCCAGTTTCCGGAAATTACTCGACCATCTGGTAAGCCACACTCCACACCGCACAAAACAGAACACCACATACGCACGACACCAGGCCCTCCAGTTTGCTCTTCACCACGTCGTTTAGCACCGGACAAGCTTAAGATTGCCCAAAAAGAGTTCCAGTCTATGCTGGCCCTTGGTACAGCTAGACCTTCTGAGAGCCCATGGGCGTCTCCTCTATACCTAGCGCCAAAGAAAAACAACGGCTGGCGTCCTTGCGGCGATTACCGTAAGTTGAATTGCCGTACCGTGCCTGACAGGTATCCGATTAAGCATATCCATGACTTCACCCATAGTATAGCTGGATGTAAAGTCTTCAGCACGCTCGATTTAGAAAAAGCATATAATCAGATACCTGTCAGCCCGGAGGACATTCCTAAGACCGCCATCACAACACCATTTGGGTTATTTGAATTTCCTTATATGACATTCGGTCTTAGGAACGCGGGCCAAACTTTTCAGCGGTTCGTGGATGAAATGACGAGAGGACTAGACTTCGTATATTGTTACCTGGACGATTTTCTCGTGTTTTCTAGAAGTCCAGAGGAGCACGAGGCACACCTACATCAGATCTTCAACAGGCTGAAGGAATATGGCATGTTGGTGAACACTTCGAAATGCGTTTTCGGTATGGAGGAGGTAACGTTTCTAGGCTACCGGATTACCGAGAGCGGTACTAAGCCACTTGATGCCAAAGTTCAGGCAGTCAAGGATTTTCCCCCTCCAACCAATGTCCGCCAGCTAAGAGGATTCCTAGGCATGGTTAATTTTTATAGGAGATTTCTTCCTCACGCAGTGAAATCCAAGCCCCACTTCACGCCTTACTAACAGGCTCCGTCAAAGGTTCGCATCCAATTACCTTGACAAGCGACACACTAGCTGCTTTTGAGGCTTGCAAAGAAAGCCTGGCCAACGCTGCTCTACTAGCTCATCCGGACTGCACTGCTAAACTTGCAGTAGTTACAGACGCCTCCGATAAGGCTATAGGAGCGGTCCTGCAGCAATTTAAAGATGATGCGTGGCAGCCCTTAGCTTTCTTTTCAAGGAAATTGAGCCCTTCACAGGTGAAATACTCGCCATATGATAGGGAGCTTCTAGCAATTTATGAGGCCATTAAATATTTTAGGCACATGCTAGAAGCTCGCCATTTTATAGTCTATTATTATTATTATTATTATTATTATTATTATAGCCTCTTTATTTCCATAATAAATGAATGACTTATAAAACAAATATATCATAAAATTACTATTACATAAATGTGCATGCAAAAAAAAAAAAAAAAAAAATACAATTCATATCATAATTATAAAGTTGCAATCGCATATTAACAAATCATTTCTAAATTAATAAGATCATTTTTATCCTTGTTAAATGGATTTCTAAAATATTAAATAAATTCTATTTTAAAACAGTTAGGTAACATAATTATATCATTATCATTTATATTATATTATTTATTATTAATGATATCATTTATATTTGTATTTCAATATGGACCCCTCAACGGGTGGAGGCCTCCTCCATTTTGCTCCACGTTTGTCTGTCTTTTGCCTTTGTGATCCAATTTTCACCGGCTTTTCTTATTATTTCATCAACCCATTTTTCTTTCGGTCTACCTCTTTTCCTTTTGTTTGTTGGTCCTTGCCAGGTAGTTACTATCTGTGTCCATTTTTCCTTGTCCATACGTGCAATGTGACCCGCCCATTTCCATTTAAGTTTTTGAGAATGTTCCAAAGCATCTATGATTTTTGTTGTTTTTCTTATTTCGGTGTTTCTTTTTCTATGTTTTCTTTGTATGTTTAGTATGCTCCTTTCCATCGCTCTCTGGCATACTTGTATTCTGTTTTTAGTATTATTATTGTAAATCCATGTTTGGCAGCCATAGGTAAGGCAGGGTAATAAGCATGAGTCCATTACCTTTTTCTTGTCTATACTATTTTATAGTCTATACTGACCATAAACCTATAAGTTTTGCCTTCAACGAAAGGAAGAACAACTGTTCGCCTAGGCAGTTTAGGCACTTAGATTTTATTTCCCAATTCACGACAGATATCCGCCACATTTCTGGTAAGGATAATGTGGTTGCTGATACCTTGTCGCGAATTGAAGAGCTAGCAGACCCCGTGGACCTCGAGAAACTAGCTCAAGCTCAGGCTTCTGACTCAGAACTCTGCAAGCTTTTGAGCGAAGGTTCTTCTTTGCAGCTTAAAAAATTCAATGTCCCTGGAAGTCGAATTCCCCTGTACTGTGACATCAGTACTCCATGCAGCTTCCAGGCCATACGTACCTGTACCACTTTGCAAGCAAATCTTTAATAGCTTGCATTCTTTAAGCCAACCTGGTGCCAATGCGTCGGCCAAGCTGATAGCCGAGCGGTTTGTATGGCCGGGCGTGAGAAAAGACAGTAGAGACTGGGCGCGTGCTTGTATACCGTGTCAGAGGACGAAAGTCAACCGCCACGTGACTTCCCCTCCCGGCAATTATAACTTACCGCGCGCTCGGTTTAAGCAGATCCATATCGACCTGGTGGGTCCTCTTCCACTTTCCCAAGGTTATCGGTACTGCTTAACGGCCGTGGATACATTTACACGGTGGCCAGAGGCAGTACCGATACAAGATATTACAGCGGAGACGGTGGCCAAGGCTTTGCTGTCCATTTGGATAACACGGTTCGGTTGCCCGACAGATATTGTAACCGACCGTGGTCGCCAGTTCGAATCGGCCTTGTTTCAATGTTTGTCGAAGATAGCCGGATTCGAACATAAGCGGACGACAGCCTACCATCCAGCATGCAACGGTTTAGTTGAACGTTTTCACCGACAGCTGAAGGCCGCGATCGTCTGCCATGCAAACGATAGGTGGACGGAATCTCTGCCATGGGTCTTGTTAGGCGTAAGATCTGCCTTTAAGGAAGACCTCCAAGCCTCTTCTGCGGAATTACTGTACGGGGAGCCGCTAAGGTTACCCGGAGAATTTTTTGAGCCAACAGTCAACGGTACAATAGACACAGCTGAATTTACTGCTAGGCTCAGAAACTTCGCCGAGAAATTGCGACCAGTACCAGCTTCCCGCCACTGCAACCCCAAAGTGTTCGTTTATAAAGAGCTAGAAACTTGCGGTCACGTTTTCCTCCGTGAAGACGCATTGCGAGGTGCTCTCCAGCCTGCTTATTCTGGGCCATATAAAGTTATCTCACGAGGGGACAAGATATTTAAAATACTTGTTAAAAACAATGAAGTGACAGTGTCCATTGACCGACTGAAACCTGCCTTCATTCTATCTGACCAGGTGGAGGAACCCCCACCGGTAGTACCGCTAAGTTACACAACACGTTCTGGGAGGCGAGTTAAATTTACTGACTTCTATCGCCCTTGACGGTCTCTGGAGGGGGGTGGTGTAGGCTACTTTACAATTCACTTAAACTAATAACATATATTTATCTATATCTTAACTTAAAACTAATATACACAAACAAACACAATCACTAACATACATACTTCCTTACCAGTTGGTCGATAAATTTACCATCGATAGTCGATGGTTATTAAACTATCGACCGAACCGTCATCACTAATTACCAATATCCGTACAACTATCAATAGCCATATACGGCCGGCTACGGTGGCGCAGGCGCATGCCTTTCACCGCACAAGGTCAAACCAGTCAGGATCACACCTCGACGCGGAGCGCACGCTTGTAGCCTCAATTTTATAAATACGCGATACCGCTATTCAGCTTTGTTTTTCATGTCAATTTCAACTGTACTTCATCTATCTATCATTCTTCTTATTTCAGCCTTCCGCCGCTACATACTGTGCTTGTGCTTGTGCTTGTGAAGACTTCCTATTGTGCCTTCTGAACCTTGGTTATTGTGTAAAGACTTGTGGACAATATATCCTTTGAAACGTGAATTTGCCTACTTATTTATACTGCACACCAAGCCTAACCATAAAACTGTAAAGTTTGGCGTAAAGACTCATGGATAAAATCCGGATGCGGATCATTGGCGTAAAGATCCTCGGATACGGATCCGGATACGGACAATTGGCGTAAAGATCCACAGATAAAATCCGGATACGGATCATAGGCGTAAAGATTGACGTCAAGATCCATGGATAAAATCCGGATACGGACCAAAGGCGTCAAGACCCACGGAAACGGATACGAAGAAACGAATCCAGAGATCTGGATGCGGATCATTGGCGTAAAGACCCACGGGTGAAATCCGGATACGGATCATAGGCGTCAACATCCACGGATACGGATCAAAGGCGTAAAGATTGGCGTCAAGATCCATGGATACGATCCGGATACGGATCCGGATTCGGATCATAGGCGTCAAGATCCACGGAATCGGATACCAAGAAACGAATCCGGAGATCCGGATGCGGATCATTGGCGTGAACCCACGGGTGAAATCCGGATACGGATCATAGGCGTAAAGATTGACGTCAAGATCCATGGATACGGTCCGGATACGGATCCAGATACGGATCATAGGCGTCAAGATCCACGGAAACGGATACGAAGAAACGAGTCCGGAGTTCCGGATGCAGATTATTGGCGTAAAGACTCACGGATACAATCCCGATACGGATCATATGCGTCAAGATCCACGGATACGGACAATTGGCGTAAAGACCCACAGATAAAATCCGGATACAGATCATAGGCGTAAAGAATGACGCCAAGATCCACGGATAAAATCCGGATACGGACCATAGGCGTCAAGATCCACGGAAACGGATACGAAGAAACGAATCCAGAGATCTGGATGCGGATCATTGGCGTCAAGATGCGGAATACGGATCCAGATGTGGATCATTGGCGTCAAGTATCACGGATAAAATCCGGATACGGATCATAGGCGTCAAGATCCACGGAAACGGATTCGAAGAAACGAATCCGGAGATCCGGATGCGGATTATTGGCGTAAAGACTCACGGATAAAATCCGGATACGGATCATAGGCGTCAAGATCCACGGAAACGGATTCGAAGAAACGAATCCGCAGATGCAGATGCGGATCATTGGCGTTAAGATCCGTGGATACGGATCCGGATACGGATCATAGGCGTCAAGATCTGCGGGTACGGATCCGGATACGGATCATGGGCGTCAAGATCCACGGATACGGATCAAAGGCGTAAAGATTGGCGTCAAGATCCACGGAATCGGATACGAAGAAACGAATCCGGAGATCCGGATGCGGATTATTGGCGTAAAGACTCACGGATACGGACAATTGGCGTAAAGATCCACAGATAAAATCCGGATACGGATCATAGGCGTAAAGATTGACGTCAAGATCCACGGATAAAATCCGGATACGGACCATAGGCGTCAAGACCCACGGAAACGGATACGAAGAAACGAATCCAGAGATCTGGATGCGGATCATTGGGTCAAGATGCGGAATTGCGGATCCGGATGTGGATCATTGGCGTCAAGTATCACGGATAAAATCTGGATACGGATCATAGGCGTCAAGATCCACGAAAACGGATACGAAGAAATGAGACCGGAGTTCCGGATGCGGATTATTGGCGTAAAGACTCACGGATACAATCCGGATACGGATCATAGGCGTAAAGATTGACGTCAAGATCCACGGATAAAGTCCTGATACGGACCATAGGCATCAAGATCCACGGAAACGGATACGAAGAAACGAATCCGGAGATCCGGATGCGGATCATTGGCGTAAAGACCCACGGGTGAAATCCGGATACGGATCATAGGCGTAAAGATTGACGTCAAGATCCATGGATACGGTCCGGATACGGATCATAGGCGTCAAGATCCACGGAAACGGATACGAAGAAACGAGTCCGTAGTTCCGGATGCGGATTATTGGCGTAAAGACTCACGGATACAATCCCGATACGGATCATATGCGTCAAGATCCACGGATACGGATACGCAGATACGAATCCGCAGATCCGGATACGGATCATAGGCGTAAAGATCTACGGATACGGACATTTGGCGTAAAGACCCACAGATAAAATCCGGATACGGATCATAGGCGTAAAGAATGATGTCAAGATCCACGGATAAAATCCGGATACGAACCATAGGCGTCAAGATCCACGGAAACGGATACGAAGAAACGAATCCAGAAGTCTGGATGCGGATCATTGGCGTCAAGATGTGGAATACGGATCCAGATGTGGATCATTGGCGTCAAGTATCACGGAAACGGATACGAAGAAACAAATCCGGAGATCTGGATGCGGATCATTGGCGTAAAGACCCACGGGGGAAATCCGGATACGGATCATAGGCGTAAAGATTGACGTCAAGATCCATGGATACGGTCCGGATACGGATCCGGATACGGATCATAGGCGTCAAGATCCACGGAAACGGATACGAAGAAACGAGTCCGGAGTTCCGGATGCGGATTATTGGCGTAAAGACTCACGGATACAATCCCGATACGGATCATAAACGTCAAGATCCACGGATACGGATACGCAGATACGAATCCGCAGATCCGGATACGGATCATAGGCGTAAAGATCCACGGATACGGATCCGGATACGGATCCGGATACGGACAATTGGCGTAAAGACTCACAGATAAAATCCGGATACGGATCATAGGCGTAAAGAATGACGTCAAGATCCACGGATAAAATCTGGATACGGACCATACGCGTCAAGATCCACGGAAACGAATACGAAGAAACGAATCCAGAGATCTGGATGCGGGTCATTGGCGTCAAGATGCGGAATACGGATCCAGATGTGGATCATTGGCGTCAAGTATCACGGATAAAATCCGGATACGGATCATAGGCGTCAAGATCCACGGAAACGGATTCGAAGAAACGAATCCGGAGATCCGGATGCGGATTATTGGCGTAAAAACTCACGGATAAAATCCGGATACGGATCATAGGCGTCAAGATCCACGGAAACGGATACGAAGAAACGAATCCGCAGATGCAGATGCGGATCATTGGCGTTAAGATCCGCGGATACGGATCCGGATACGGATCATAGGCGTCAAGATCCACGGATACGGATCAAAGGCGTAAAGATTGGCGTCAAGATCCATGGATACGATCCGGATACGGATCCGGATTCGGATCATAGGCGTCAAGATCCACGGAATCGGATACGAAGAAACGAATCCGGAGATCCGGATAAAAAGAAAGAAAGAAAGAAAAAGCATTTATTAGCCCGCACAGGACAAAACACAAATAAAAATGGTTAAATTAACAGTACTTACAAATAGTAAAAATAAAAAAATAAACAAAGAGAAAAATAAAAAATAAACATGAAATGAAATTGGTCCTGTACGAGGCCAAAAGGCCCCTATCTCAGCATGATGCTTTAACATTTTAAAAAAAAACGTCACAGCGCTGGTATTCTGATAGGGCCCAGAGTGATGCCACGGTCAGACACGGATAAATAATAAATACATAAGTTTAAACGAAAAAATAATACAAATATGGGTAGAATAAATAGAGAAAATAAAATTACATCTTCACTCCACGTAACCACTACTTTGTGTTGACTTTCACAGGCAACCTTAGAGTATATTACTACTGTAATATATACTCTAAGCAGGCAACACTGACGAACAGAGACGCGGGCGCAGACATACATACATATTAATATATAATCTGTGATTTGTTAGAGACAGTAATCTGTGGTTAGAGAGTATATATATTCTGTGCCCGTTAGGGACAATATGTCATCGAAGTGAAATCAAAACAATAATACTATTAAATAATTTAAAAAATACCAATCACTTCATAACAGATAGTGTGCTGGGAAAGTGTAACATACTCGTATTATACTGGGGCTGATAATAGAGGTAAAACAAGAAACCAACAAACGGTGTAGTCGCTAAATGTCAGATTCTAGAAATGCAACGTGAAAGAAAAAGTACGACGATAACTAATTAAATTAATTGTTTTTAGAGCACGAAAAGGTGGTGGGAGGTCATTCCAGCAGCGACTAGCGGCGAATTTAAAACTACCACGGAATGCAGCAGTTCTGTGGGAGGAAGCCAACATCAGGTATGAAGATGCTCTTGTTTTTATTTGGTTAACATCCCGCGACCAAGACAATTTTTTATACAGATATTCTGGTTGTTTTGTGAGAATTGTGCCAAAAAGAAGGGTAGCCAGGTGAAGCTTTCTCCGCGCTGACATTCTCATCAAATTACCCTTATTCAAAAATGGAGTGATATGGGTTCTGGGCGGCACATTGTAACAGAACCTTGCACACGCATTCTGTACCCTCTGGATTAGCTTCTGAATTCTGCCAAGAATGCACGCCCCATACACTGTGTCACCGTAGTTGAGCTTGGATAGGACTAGTGATTCACATAGCATGACTCGCATATCAACACTTATGTAGGGACGGACACGATACAAAAGCTTTAGTCGGTAGAAGCAGTTGCGCACAGCTTCCAGAATGTGCGTTTCAAAATTAAGTTGTCCATCAAAAACTACCCCAAGATTACGAGCTTCCAGAACCCTCTCAACACCACAACCATCAATCCTGAGGTCCAGGTTGCAAGTCAGCATTCTGTTAAGAAAATCCCTGGATCCCATCACAATAAATTTGGACTTAGTTGGATTCAGCACCAGGGAGTTTCTCCTGGACCAATCAGAGATTCTTTCCAGATCCTCATTAATGCTTTTGACTGTTTCAGCCGTATCCAGGGCACTAAAGAAGCGATACAACTGCAGATCATCAGCGTACAAATGGAACTTGGTGTTGATCAAACATTTGATGATGTCAGCACTGTACAAGATGAAGAGGAGTGGGCCAAGGATCGATCCCTGTGGTACGCCCCTGCTCACATGCTTTGGGCTAGAGGACATGGTATCTCCATTGTCACTTGACACCTGGACGAATTGGGATCGATTAGTGAGGTAACTCTCAAACCATTTTACTGTTTCGACGTCACAACCATAGTAAGACAGCTTGGCGAGAAGAAGTGAAGTATTGATTGAATCAAAAGCACGTGAAAAATCTAGAAGGACAAGAAGGGTTCCCATGCTCCGGTCTCTGGCCTCAAGGATGTTCCCAACCACATCCAGTAGTGCTGTTGTTGTGCTGTGGCCCCTACGAAATCCGGATTGTGCCTGAGGTAAAATACCATTGCGCTCCAGATATGCCCTGAGCTGGTTAGAAACCACCCTTTCCAAAATTTTGGATAAACAAGGGAGCAGGCTGATAGGGCGGAGATCCTTCACACTGGAGGCGCTGGGAACTTTTGGGATAGGTCTGACGATTGCCATTTTCCACAGATCAGGAAAAGAAGAAGTTACAATAGATCTGTTAATGATTGCTGTTATGACTGTAAGAGTACGAGGGAGAGTCAACATCAGCATCTCCAGAGAGATCTGTTCCGAGCCCTGCGCGTTGGATCTTAGACCACGCAGAATTCTCAGCACATCTTCCTCCTGAACAGGCTCAAGCTGGAAATTACTGTCACTGTGCTGATGTTGTTTAAAATATGTTAAATCTGCAGTATCAAACTCTCCACTGCCAGGAACATCCAGGAAGTGCTGGTTAATAGTATCTGGATTGTTACAGAAGTGAGGCAGACCGTGCTCAGATTTTTTTGTGTTGGTAATTGTAGACTTGATATGACTCCATAACTTCTTGGGCTGCTTAATATTATTATTGATATATGTTTTGAAGTATGCACACTTCTCAGTCTCAATTGCCGTTCTTACTAAGTACTTCATCTCCGTGTAAGTTTTTCTATGGTTCTCAGATTTTGCAACTTTAGACTTTACATGACACTTGTCACGCAGCCTCATCATTTCCTTTACAGTGAAGGTTATCCAAGGAAGTGACTTTTCTTTAATTAAGACTTTTTTAATGGGTGCATGCAAATCAAATAGAGCCAAAATGTATTGATTAAACATTTCAACCATTGAGTTCACATCTTGGAGACTTTCAATATGTTCCCAGTCAATTTTATTTAGGTCTTTAGTAAAAAGTTCAGGGAGGACATCTTTAAGCGGCCTATAGGTAATCCAATACGGGATAGGCTTCTCTACTCTAAAATTTAATTCAATGCATATAATTGCGTGCTGACCGAGTTCAGGAATGTGTGAAACTGTGTGCCCACACACACGGGCGTCAGTGCAGGCAACATCAATTAGTGTTTCACTATGGTCTGTAAAATGAGTCGGTTCGTTAACAATTTGTCTGAGCTTGCAACAATGTAAAAAGTTATTAAGAAGCTTAGTTTTGTTGTCAGAGGGGTTTAAAACATTAATATTGAAGTCACCGACTAGGACAACCTTGTCCGTGTTGGCGAAAGAGGAAAGAGAGTCAGTGATCGCATCCAGAAAAACATTCACATCAAGCCACGGCGGTCTGTATGCAGTGCCAACGATAACAGATTGCGAGTTGATGTTGAGTCTCAGCCACATCTGTTCGACTTGCGACGTCGGTGGGTGCGGCAAGGCGCGCGCGCGCACTCCGCGGCGCAGGTAGAAGCCCACGCCACCCCCTGACCTCCGCGCACGCTGGCCGGTCGCGGCACATGCCGCAGCCGGTAGCCCGGGACTGTCGGTGCACGGCCTTCCTCTCCCTGCCTGAGCCAAGTCTCATTTATGGCCATAATGTCCACCTCCAAACGATGCATAGCAACAAGAAATTCGTCATGGCGTGAACCCAGGGACCCCGCGTTAAAAAACCAACTTTAAGATTTTTAGTCTTGTTCATTTGTACCTAGATATATATGGAGTATTCATTTTGTATAATGTATGATGTAAGTCGCGTATAGTATGAAGCACAGAGCCAGAGTCATTTAAAGCATATTGTGAATAAATTATATGGTATGTAGAAAATGAAGTTTGTAAAAACGTACATAGAATAGTTAGCACTGTAAAGGTATAAATGATAAGCCGCGTAATAATACATATATAAACAATGTACATGTATATAATATGTAGAGAATGATCGGGCAGCTGGGCCCCCGAATAGAACCATAGTATACTGAGACAGGAAGCGAGTTGACCTTGCACAGAACAAGCACACTAACAGAAAAACTTATAACATTATTGTTATGTAGTAAATAATGTATACACTTATAGAAAAGGTAGCATAAATGATATGCACTTGTGACAAAAATGTTACACCTGATTTTCAGGAGACACCTCACGACCAAAAACCCGGGTAAAGTCCTCCTCCGAGCGGATGCAGTAAGTGGGCTTGCCTTCACCCTGCTTAGCCAGGATGCGGCCGAATTTCGTCCACGTATACTTCCACCCGAGACGACTCCCAGCTTCACGCACACGGTAAAACAACTGTTTGTTAGTTTTGGTGAGCCTCTCGTTCACGTAGAAGCGACGCGAAGGCGCAGGGAGGCCGAGGTCCGTGGTGGTAGCACCGCGGCGCACACGCGCGCTTTTCAGTAGATCGTCAAGCAGCCCACGCCACGTCAGGCGCACCACGATGCGCCAAGCTCGCCCCGGCGCAGCCTCTGCTCCTGCCGGGCCCGCTCCTCCGGCCGGTCTCGCCGAGCCCGCCGTCTGCAGCTCACGGTCAGACCTTAGGCCTACCCTTTGCGCGAACACAATGTCCCGCTCATCAAGCCCCACACCAAACTTCACCGCCACCAGCCCAACGGTATGCAACACATTTTCACCCGGGACCTCAGGGATGTTGGCAAGCTCGAAGTCGGAGCCAAGCAAGTCCTGCTCGCGGTCGTTGAGTTCCAACTGCAGCTGCGTCAAAATTTGCTCCAGCTGGCTCACTTTAACGTCGGATGCGGATCATTGGCGTCAAGTTTCACGGATAAAATCCGGATACGGATCATAGGCGTCAAGATCCACGGAAACGGATACGAAGAAACGAATCCGGAGACCCGGATGCGGATTATTGGTGTAAAGACTCACGGATAAAATCCGGATGCGGATCATTGGCGTAAAGATCCATGGATACGGATCCGGATACGGACAATTGGCGTAAAGACCCACAGATAAAATCCGGATACGGATCATAGGCGTAAAGATTGACGTCAAGATCCACGGATAAAATCCGGATACGGACCATAGGCGTCAAGATCCACGGAAACGGATACGAAGAAAAGAATCCAGAGATCTGGATGCGGATCATTGGCGTCAAGTATCACGGATAAAATCCGGATACGGATCATAGGCGTCAAGATCCACGGAAACGGATTCGAAGAAACGAATCCGGAGATCCGGATGCGGATTATTGGCGTAAAGATCCACGGATACGGATCCAGATGCGGACAATTGGCGTAAAGACCCACAGATAAAATCCGGATACGGATCATAGGCATCAAGATCCACGGAAACGGATACGAAGAAACGAATCCGCAGATGCAGATGCGGATCATTGGCGTTAAGATCCGTGGATACGGATCCGGATACGGACAATTGGCGTAAAGACCCACAGATAAAATCCGGATACGGATCATAGGCGTAAAGATTGACGTCAAGATCCACGGATAAAATCCGGATACGGACCATAGGCGTCAAGATCCACGGAAACGGATACGAAGAAAAGAATTCAGAGATCTGGATGCGGATCATTGGCGTCAAGTATCACGGATAAAATCTGGATACGGATCATAGGCGTCAAGATCCACGGAAACGGATTCGAAGAAACGAATCCGGAGATCCGGATGCGGATTATTGGCGTAAAGATCCACGGATACGGATCCAGATGCGGACAATTGGCGTAAAGACCCACAGATAAAATCCGGATACGGATCATAGGCATCAAGATCCACGGAAACGGATACGAAGAAACGAATCCGCAGATGCAGATGCGGATCATTGGAGTTAAGATCCGTGGATACGGATCCGGATACGGATCATAGGCGTCAAGATCCGCGGGTATGGATCCGGATACGGATCATAGGCATCAAGATCCACGGATACGGATCAAAGGCGTAAAGATTGGCGCCAAGATCCATGGATACGATCCGGATACGGATCCGGATTCGGATCATAGGCGTCAAGATCCACGGAATCGGATACGAAGAAACAAATCCGGAGATCCGGATGCGGATCATTGGCTTAAAGATCCACGGATACGGATCCAGATGCGGACAATTGGCGTAAAGACCCACAGATAAAATCCGGATACGGATCATAGGCGTCAAGATCCACGGAAACGGATACGAAGAAACGAATCCGGAGATCCGGATGCGGATTATTGGCGTAAAGACTCACGGATACGGATCCGGATACGGACAATTGGCGTAAAGATCCACAGATAAAATCCGGATACGGATCATAGGCGTCAAGATCCACGAAAACGGATACGAAGAAACGAGACCGGAGTTCCGGATGCGGATTATTGGCGTAAAGACTCACGGATACGATCCGGATACGGATCCGGATTCGGATCATAGGCGTCAAGATCCACGGAAACGGATACGAAGAAACGAATCCGGAGATCCGGATGCGGATCATTGGCGTAAAGACCCACGGGTGAAATCCGGATACGGATCATAGGCGTCAAGATCCACGGAAACGGATACGAAGAAACGAATCCAGAGATCCGGATGCGGATCATAGGCGTAAAGATCCACGAATACGGATCCGGATGCAGATCATTGGCGTCAAGTTTCACGGATAAAATCCGGATACGGATCATAGGCGTCAAGATCCACGGAAACGGATACGAAGAAACGAATCCGGAGATACGGATGCGGATCATTGGCGTAAAGATCCACGGATACGGATCCAGATGCGGACAATTGGCGTAAAGACCCACAGATAAAATCCGGATACGGATCATAGGCGTAAAGATTGACGTCAAGATCCATGGATATGGTCCGGATACGGATCCGGATCATAGGCGTCAAAATCCACGGAAACGGATACGAAGAAACGAATCCGGAGATACGGATACGAATCTTAAGTTACTCAATCGGTGTTGGTATCACTTGTAGCGTATTTTTGAGATTAAATTATAAATTAGATGAATAACTCGGGGGATATAAAATTTAACTTATTCATATTTCTACATTTTAATGACCTATGACGTGTTGCGTGTCTGATCTGCGAAGTTCACATATCAATAATGAGCGATTACGAAATCTTTTTCGTAATCGTATATATAGTATGCAAGCATTTTTACATAATGGATACCCACCTTTAAACTCATAAGTGGGAACACTTATTGTGACGGACGGGAAACTACGGAACCCTACACTGAGCGTGGCCCGACACTCTCTTGGCCGGTTTTTCTTTATATCATTCCTCACACAATCCATCCATTGTTAGCTTGGTCTTTCTCTCCATCCATCACATTTGTAAAAACATAAATTATAATAAACCACCAAATGTATATTCAGTTGTTTTTGGGTTCTTCATCTTGGATCGCAAAAAAAAAAACCCCCAAGTGTCACCAAATTGACCGGTCCCGTGCGACTCGCATCCAGCGGACTCCCGCAACCTTCACCAGGTCATCGGTCCACCTAGTCCCATCGGCCATCCGTTCTGCGAGCAATGCCCACTGCCAGTTAAGTTTGGCAATTCTACGGGCTGCGTCGGTAACCTTGGTTCTCTTGCGGATGTCTTCATTTCTGATTAGATCACGCAAGGAAACTCCGAGAATAAACTTCTCCATTGCCCTTTTGGTGACTAAGCCTTCTGATGAGGCCCATTGTGAGCGACCCACGTTTCGGTAAAAAGACAGTATATCGCTTGATACGTATGTTTTTATATTTTAATATTCATGTCCATCTCCATAGTCATCTAATTAGCTAATAATAACTACCGGCAGAAATTTAATAAGCATTCTAAGATGCAAACATGCAACTTATGTAAAATTCTAGATTGGAAAGCAAAAAAAAAACACAAATTATGAAGAAATTATAATCAAATCACATTCGTCGGAAATCAGCACTTTTCAAACGGTAAAAATTACGAAATATCCTGGCAATATTACTTTAAAAAGTGATTTGGAGCAGATTAAGCCAACTAATGATCTTGCAATAACTTTCATTTATTTTGTAGATAGATAATAAATGCTGACTGCCGCGTTGTTCGAGTGATCGCAAGCACGACTGCTGAGTGGGATCATTCGCCTAGGTTCAATAGGCTAGTTTCCACCATCAATAAATTGCAAATCTATTTAGTCAGTCAGTTAGAGTATTGGGAAATAATGGACACGTATTTTTTGTTTTTGTAAATCAATGAATATTGACAAAGTAAGAACGCATCAAAACTCGAGAGTGGGGCTCGGGACGTCACAACGCATTAAAAATTATAGCACGGCGTGACGTAATGTGAATTTTAAAAGCGTCGTATCATCGTCAACTTTGGTTTGCGTAACAAAAGAAAAAATATGTTTCAAATATTTTTTGATAATCTAACTGACGGACTAATTAGATTTTTTTAGGACACAAGCCTATTCCCGGGTCTCGCAATGTGTTACTGGGTTTTTCCATCAGGAATTTTAGAAATTTCAGGTTGATGGCAATATTGCATGCGACTTAAAACATAATTGGCAAAATGCTATTAGGGACACCTCTGCCTCACACTTCGGGGATTACAGGCGTGTTTTGTGGGTTTTTCAACCCTATTCTTACATCTTCTTGGAGAGACAATACATGACAAATAATTATTATACTACACTTGCTTACTAAGTGTACCAATACTACCCCACTAATAGGCTTGAAAGCTGTTCATTAAACCTTCTCAAAAATCTAGGCAGTTATGTTGTATGGAATTTCATTACTGCCCTGATTTTCAGGGTAGTAATGCATTACTAACGCGTTTATTTTTTCTTTTCTTTTCTTTTCTTTTCTTTTCTTGCAAGTGTAGTATAAAGCAGTATATATCACTCGAGGGTAAGTACAGATTATTAAACTCGTGTGGTTCACGGCCCTCCGTTTCGCGTCGGGCCTCAAATGCACACTCGATTAGTAATCTGTGCCTTACTCCCCTTGGTGAATAAATAGCTATTAATACTCAAAATCAGGCAGACTCAGGCAGCTCGTAATAGTTGTTCAGCGAAACTGTAGAGTTGAATCTGCAGTTTTGCTGAACAACTATAGCGAACTGCCTCGTAGGTCTAATGGTAGCAACACGCGAATGAAATTATGGATGGGGTTGTCATGGAAAATTATTAAAAACTAAAGGTGTAATACTGGGAAGTGTTCTTATCCAAATTCACGTCATATTTAATTCTAAACACGACAATGTAGTTCCAGAATGTTGGAAGCAATAAAAATTTAATAAAAAAAATTCAAAACCCGACTGCGTAAAAAATAACTAATAACTCTAAATAAAAACTGAAAATAAAAAAACAAGAACAAATAATAAATTCTAATACGGAACATATTGACTGCAACAGTCGTTTGTCGTCGTTTTTCACTAGCACATGTTACCCGGGGTAACACAAGGATTCTAACAATACCACATACATCGAAATCGGTTGAGCATTTAGAAGTTATGGTGGAATAAAGAAAGGGGGAAAATATAATGACCACCAAAAATAACTTTGTGACCACTAACATCGATCACTTAAAATATCAATTGATCACCAAATTTAGTAAATTGAGCACCAAATTTTAATGAGGTGATTGATGACAAACTAGTTTTGCCTAGGCCGACTTGGGGCACCCCGATTTTCTTAAGAAGTAGGAGCCCCGCGAAGCGGGGTTTTTTCGACAGGGTCTCCCTCGACTCGGATGCAAGAGCATAACAGTTTAATTTCTGGTGGTCATTAACAAAAATAATATTTTTTGGCTCTAATTTCACGATAAAATGGGGATTAATTTTGGTGATCATTTACAAATTTTGGCAATCAAAAGTGTTTTTTTTGCCATTAAGAAACTTACAAACATACTGAAAATATAACACTCTTTTTTTTGGCAGTCGTGTAAAAAGAGAGAGTAGTATTACTAATCCATTAAAATATTGCGATATAAACTTACTTACTTAATATAAATCGTTAAGTTGTTGATATTTTATCAACACTTTCCATGTATCAGATCAACTGCTTGCATAAAAATACGATTTGCCAATGTAATCCCTAAATCTTGAATTATTAAAAGTCAGAATTGTATGTCACTTTCTATCATATTATGAGTAAGTTATGTGTGGTCGAGAATACAAACTTTTGTTTATAAGATGACGATGGATGACTTTAATACCTACTGTATCCGTGTGAGTGTGTGTCCATCCATGTTGTCCATTCATTCTTGTCAGTAGTGTTAGACGGAAGAAAACGGAAAACCTACACAACCGTAACAGCACAGCACTACGTGAGGTTGCTATGTGGGACATCACTAATCTTGCGGACTGACATTCGATGATTTTGGCGGTAAATGTGTCTCAAGTGTAATAAAGTGATTATTAAAGTTTAAACCTGGATTATATGATTAAAACTTATTTTAATTCTTGATAGAATCAGAAGCGGGACATTTCAAACTCCCACAAAGTGTTTTGTTATGTAAAATCAAAAGATTGAGGTTTCGTTCGAACATCTTTGGTAACATTTTGTTTGCGATACACACGCTTGGTGTTGGACACTTACTAAAAGTGCAGTGCATGTCGCTACAAACCCGAATTAATTCCTCGTTGGACGCTTTTGTGACTTTTCTCAATGCTTTTGGTCAAGTTTCGCAAGTACGTTGACCTTGTGCACACAAACTTGAAGTGATTTTGGTGAACTTCTATGTGTAATCTCATCTTCCCTCTTGGCCAAAAGAAGGTGGTCAGTGCTCTAAGCATATTTCTGCATGTCTGCACGTTTGTTGCACATTATCTGAATATTTGGTGAGATTGTTTCATACTTAAACTTGACTTCAGTTTATTCAGGCTGACCTTTAGATTAAAGACTCATAATTCGACATCTATACTGTAAATAACTAAGTGATCAAAGACATTATTATAAGTGAAAGTATTGGACTGAATAGACTGAAAGTGAATTGATTATTTGCTGATTTTGCTCATTATTGACAACTTAATTTATATTATTTTACTGTGAACTGTACAAAGTGTAATTAAAAGTCAATTGTTTTATGATTTAGTGGTTGTGTGGTTACTGTTACATTTATTAATTTGAATCTAATTGTGTTCTAAACATGGGTCGGCATAAAAAGAGAAATAGGTCTCAGAGTTCTTCGTCTTCAAGTTCTGATGAGCCAGTAAGACATTCTAAAAGCAAGAAGTATAAAAAAGAACTAAAAAGGAAAGACAGCCGTATTGATGCCTTAGAAGGGTTAATAAAAGAACTTAGAAAGAAAAGTGATTACCATAGTGGAACTGTATCAGAAGCTTCAACATCTAGGCCACCAGTCGTTCGATATGTGGGCCGAAATGATTTTATTCCACAATTTGACCCACAAACCTCTCCTGTTTCCATCGAACATTGGATTCGTAATTTAGAAGGTACAGCTAAAATGCATGGATGGGATGAACATACTTTAATCTGTAATTGTACTTCAAAATTAAGTGGTTATGCCAAAGGATGGTACGAGCAACAAGCTTCATACGAGATTTGTTGGGACGAGTGGAAGCAAAAATTGATAAAGGCATTTCCATTTACAAAAAATAAATTGTCTCAAATTAGAGAACTTGTAAACAGAGTCAGATTGCCAGATGAAGATCCAATTGAGTTTTATTACACCAAGTTAGGTATAGGCATGTCTTGTCAACTGAGTGATGATGTTATTACTGAAGCTGTGATTGGAACGCTTGGCAACAAACTGTGGGAAATTGGTGCTAAGTCTGCCGGTTGTCATGATACTAGCTCTCTTTTACAGTATCTGGCTAGTATTACTTCTGCAGATTTAGGCAAAGAGAACAACCAACCAGGTACCTCCAAGCAAATCGACCAGAAGTCTGATAAATTAAGAAAATGTTTCTCGTGTGGAAGAATTGGTCATAAGGCTAGTAGGTGTTTTAGGAGTGGAACAAGTACCAAGAAGTCAGCCCCTATTCAAACCAAAAATAAGGTGGACAAAAAGTGTTCATTCTGTGATAGGGTTGGCCACACTGAAGCTGATTGTTATAAGAAAAGATATCAGAAACATTGTACATTCTGTGATATTAAAGGTCACACATTAGAAAAATGTAGGAAACGGTCAAGAGCGAGCCCACAAAACAAGTTGGTGCGTAAGGTACAGACTGTGTGTTGTGACCTCTCAGACAAGAAGTATTTTAAAACGGTACTTGTCAATGGGAGTCCAGCTGAGGCTTTTGTAGATTTCGGTAGTTCATGCAACACAATGAAACAGAGTTTTTGTCAAACAGCACAACTTAGAGGTCTCTGTTAGTGACAATATTGTTATAAAAGGGTATGGGGATGCTCTCACCTTACCACAAGGTGTAACTGGAGCTGTGTTGACTGTAGATGGAATTGATATGGAGACGAAGTTTTATATAGTACCAGACCAATTACAAGATTTTGATGTTCTAGTAGGCCAGCCGTTTACTGAAGCTGAAGATATTGTCGTCCTTAAAACTGCTACGCAACTCAGTGTATTCAAAAAGGATATGTCTATGGAAATTGCAGAGCTGTGTGAAGACCTTGAGAAGGTGTGTCTGTATCCTCAGGTTAATGTTATGCTAGATCCTGGTTTGAATAAAATTGTTGCTAGAACTGAGCCTGTGGTCAGTGGAATAATGGCGGTGAAGCACAGTGAGCAGAGAGAGCCAATGAAAGAGAAGGATGTATTAAGCGAAGAAGTAGAGAGTAAAGATGGTTCAGTTATCATAAAACTTGTAAACAGGACGAATGGACAGATTGCACTTAAAAATGAGGCATGTATAGCTCGAGCAGAAGTAAAGAGTTTTAATGAAGGAACAGCTAACACACCTAAGATAGGTGATACTTTGACAAACTCTCAGCGAGATGCTTTAGACTCTCTTCTAGATGAACACAGTGGATGCTTCGCTAGCAATGGCATGGAGTTAGGAAATTGTAATATTGAAATGAATATTAAACTGACTGAAGACAAAGTAATTAATTATAAACCATATCAAATGTCTTTTCATGAAAGAGAAGTAGTGAGGGACATTGTAACGGATTTACTTAATGCTGGTATAGTAGAAAGATCAACATCGCCTTATGCGAGTCCGGTGTTACTGGTGAAGAAGAAGGACGGGGGTTATCGCATGTGTGTCGACTACCGGGCACTAAATAAAATCACAGAGAAAGAAAGATACCCATTACCAGTTATCCAAGATTTATTGGACAGACTCTTTGATCAGACTATGTTTTGTTGCTTGGATCTAGCCAATGGTTATCACCAGATTAAAATAGCAGTAGAGTCAAAGCCGGGAAAGTACGGGATTTGTCACACCTGATGGCCACTTCCAGTACCGGATGATGAGTTTTGGTCTGTGTAATGCTCCTGCTGTGTTCCAGCGTGCAATGAATGAAATACTTGCTCCTGTTATTCATGAATGCGCAGAAGTGTACATTGATGATGTGATCATATGGGGACATGATTTTTCAAGTTGTCTGAATAATCTTAGAAAAGTTTTGGAGTTGATTGATTCTGCTGGTGTGAAACTGAAGCGCAGTAAGTGTACATTCCTTACCAATACTGTTGAGTACCTGGGACATGAGATTCATAAAGGAGAAATACGTCCATTTTCGCACAAAGTGACAGCTGTTGCCAACTTTAAAACCCCGAGCAATGTTCACGAGCTTCGTCAATTCCTGGGATTGGCGAGTTATTTTCGTAAATTTATAAAAGGATTTGCGACCATCGCGAAACCACTTACCATGTTGACCAAGAAGACTTCTGAGTGGTGCTGGGGGCCTGAACAGGCTGAAGCTGTGGAAAGTTTAAAACAGGTACTTACCTCTGACCCTGTTCTAGCGATTTATAGTCCAACCCGTGAAACGCAAATCCACACAGATGCTTCGAAATTAGGTCTAGGTGGAGTGCTGTTACAACAGGAAAACGGTGAATGGAAGGCTGTTGCTTATGCAAGCCGGCAAACCACAGCTACTGAAGTGAAATACCACAGCTTTGAGTTAGAGGCGTTAGCTGTCGTATTCAGTATCCAGAAGTTCAAAGTTTACTTAACTGGAATCAAATTTCGAGTTGTGACGGATTGTTCTGCTTTACGGCTAGCATGGTCAAAAAGGGACTTGTCGCCGCGTATAGCACGCTGGTGGCTCGATTTGCAAGAATACGACTTCGACGTAGAGCATCGACCTGGGACTTCGATGGTACACGTAGACGCCCTCAGTCGAAACCCAGTCTCCGTTCAACACATTGAAGAAAAAGATTTCATCAATACCCTCCAAGACGCTGATGAAGAAGTTCAGTCCACTATAACAAATTTACAGCTGGAATTAGACGCTAATAAGCACAAGAAAGATGGTTTATCTAAAGACTATAAGGTGGCGAATGGATTATTATGCCGTGTAGTAAATGGTGCTAATAGACCTGTTCTACCTAAAAATGCGAGATGGCACATAATGAAGACCTATCACGACGGTAATGGTCATTTGGGTGTCGAAAAGTGTCTGGAGGCTATTCAAGCCAAATATTGGTTCCCAAAAATGAGGAAACACGTGGAACGATACATTTCTAGCTGCATTGGGTGTCAGTTCACTAAAAAGCCGACAGGCAAGCAGCCTGGGCTTTTGCATCCTATTCCAAGACCTGCTATGCCATTTGATACTTTGCATGTCGACCATTTGGGGCCATTTTGCAAAAGTAACGGCAAGACATATATTTTTGCTGTCATTGATGGGTTTACTAAGTTCGTTTGGCTGGAAGCGGTAGTAAGTGCCAATTCAAAGGGGGCTATAGCTTCATTAAATAGGCTAGGTCAAGTGTTTGGGTATCCCTCACGAATAGTCAGTGACAGAGGTACGGCTTTCACTGGACGAGAATTCAAAGACTATTGCAGTGAGTTGGGGATAAAGCATGTCTTGAATGCCGTCGCTACTCCACGCGCAAATGGGCAGGTTGAGCGCCTAAACCGCACTATTTTGAGTTCGTTAACTGCTCATATGGGCGAGGAGCAAAAAGGCTGGGATAAATATTTGCCTACAGTACAGCTAGGCATTAATTCGACTGTGAGTCAAGGGACGGGCAAATCCCCTTTAGAGCTATTGTGTGGGTTGAGGCCACGTTTAGCTGGAGATATACGAGGAGCGTCATATGCGCCCGCAGACATTACTCAAAACAGAGAGGAAGCAACTCAGAGGATTGTTGAGAATGCATCACGAATGAAAGTGCGATATGATAAGAATCGCCGAGCCACTCTTCCCATTCCGGTTGGTAGCCTAGTAATGGTTGAGAGAAAGATTTTACGACCAGGTTTATCCAGTGGTAAGTTGGTTCCTAAATACGCGGGACCTTATAAAATCACTGCCGTTCTGCCTAATGATCGCTACGAAGTGACATCGGCCGCGAGGGGCAAGAGGGCCTATAAAAATATTGTAGCACGTGACAAGTTAAAGGTTTGGAATGCTCGATGTGACTCGTCATCTGACGAAGACCTATAATATTGCAATAATCTAAAACATTACGAAATGATATCGTGCTTGCCTTCGGGGCCCTTTTATGTCGGTTGATAATGAACATTATACTACTTGCCTCCGGGGCCTGGTGTATTTATAACGCTTGCCTTTGGGGTCTGAATGCGTTTATAAGACAAGCCTATGGGGCCTAATCAAATTTCTATTGCTTGCCTACGGGGCCAGATAGCATTTACTAGCGTTGCCTGTGGGGCTTGAAGTTATTTTCAGAGTCTACCTGTATGACCCTTATGGTGTTCGCTATGCTCTACATTAATGAAGCTTGCCTTATGGGCCTTGGCAATTGACAAAATTTATGCTTGCCTCAGGGGCCTTAGTAATTGACAAAATGTATGCTTACCTTCGGGGTTTCAGCATAATATTCATCCAAGTCTGCTTGCCTTAGGGGCCTTGGCAATTGTAAAAATGTATGCTTGCCTTAGGGGCCTTAGCAATTGAAAAAATTTATGCTTACCTTCGGGGTCTCAGCATAATGTCCATCCAAGTCTATGCTTGCCTAAGAAGCCAAAGCAGTAATGACTGAAATTGTTCTTGCCTTAGGGGCCTCAGTAACATCCACTTATATTTTATGTGCTGCCTCAGGGGCCTCAGCCACTATCTGTTCCTGTCCTTGCCATAAGGGGCCTTAGCAGGGTTACCTACAATTAAGCTTGCTTTAAGGGCCTTAGCTATTACACTACGACCTAGAGTGCTGTTCCTGAGCAGCTGAAGTCTTCCTGGCAGGATGTTCTTCGTGCAGCTGAGCCTTACCTTCGGGGACCGAAGTATTGCAGGATGGCCGAGCTGTTAGACGGAAGAAAACGGAAAACCTACACAACCGTAACAGCACAGCACTACGTGAGGTTGCTATGTGGGACATCACTAATCTTGCGGACTGACATTCGATGATTTTGGCGGTAAAGGTGTCTCAAGTGTAATAAAGTGATTATTAAAGTTTAAACCTGGATTATATGATTAAAACTTATTTTAATTCTTAATAGTAGGTACCAAAGATGATATTTCGTAATTTTGCATTTTATTTTACATACGGTATAAGTAGACATATTTTGCTTAGTTCTAAAAAACAGAAATACATGTACAGTCAAAGGTCAAAATTCCACTTCCACCGCAATGCACATTATCGTTTGCGCTATACGGGTGGCGGCACCTATACACACATACGCATATTTAAGAAGAAGGTCATAAGTACCACCAATATTGCTTTGCCATTGTGTTGCGAGATTGGCAGTCGACTTCTGACTGTTACTGTACCTATTACTATAATTTGACGACCCGAATGGCGCAGCGGTAGTGAGGCTGCCTTACGTTCTTAGGGTCTCGGGTTCGAATCCCAGTAGGAGCAAATGTTTGTGTGATGAACATGGACATTAAAATTTGTTTCTGAGTCAAGTATGTAATTACAAATAAAAAAGTATCTCTATAGTCTATTAACGTTATCTGGTGTCTACAACAAAAGCCTCGTTGCTTAGTGTGGCACTAGATGGCGCTGTATGTCCAGCGATATTTATTTAAATTTTATGTTTCACATGGTAAATTGTCAACGAAAAGGACATTTACGATAGATACAACTAGCTTATGTCAACGAAAAGGACATTTACGATAGATACAACTAGCTTATGTCAACGAAAAGGACATTTACGATAGATACAACTAGCTTATGTCAACGAAAAGGACATTTACGATAGATACAACTAGCTTATGTCAACGAAAAGGACATTTACGATAGATACAACTAGCTTATGTCTGCGGTGTCGCCCGCGTGGAGTACGGTAATTTTCCCACGCAAAATTCAAAAACAAACCATGCCAAACTAACAACAATGTTTCAGTTCGGTAATTTTACCACAAATACCACAAAACATGATTTAATTAAGACTTTGTTCTTTGACAACTTTCATAAGAATATCATTTTCAGGACTAACAGCACCAATGGCTGGCTTTTACGGACTACCTTTTGAAAAACATATCTTTTCAGTAATGTGGCTATAATATTTCAATGACGAAGTGAACTATTTCATCTAATAACAGTCCCCTCTCTTCCTCTTTGAAAGAGATAGCAAAGCGCCGCACCTCCGCAAGATCAAAGATCAAGTCAGGCATTCCGACTATCACAGATGGATTTAGAAGTAAACTTTTCCTATCTGGTATAATGATGATGATAGCTATCTATTACCCCATAACTTAAGTGACTTCCTAATGAGCGCTTTCATAAGTTATATTTAAGTCATATCAAGTAGGCATAGGATTATGAAACAAGGCCTTTCTTAGACACACACACAAACAACACACATACACACAAACACATAACAACACACACAAACACACACACACAACATGAAACTCAAAAACTCATAGCATTTATTTCAATTAGACCATTACGGCAATTTTGAATGTCAAAAAAACAACAAAAAAAGCTAAGCTACAGTCCCAGTCACAAGGCATAATAACTTGAGAAAGTACTGTAGTTGCCCATTCTCTAGCGTAGATCTTTAAGGAGAAGAACGGGCAAGAAACTCCATGGACACTATTTTCAATCAAAATATTGTTACAAAATGGCACACTGGTTACATCATTCATGTTGAGATGTAACTATTAAACCTGGGCAATACTTAAGACGTTAGTACTCATAAAAATGAATAATTTTTACTAAGGGAACGACCATGAAATCTGGAAAAAAACATTTATCTTTTAACTGGAAAACCGAGGGTTCCGTGTAAACTTGGTTATTTTGTTATTGAACCATTGAACTGCTCCTTGCCAAATTTCATGATTCTAGGTCTACGGGAAGTAATAGTAGTATTACGTAGGTATATAATAGTTTACATATCTTTTGATCGCGTTGACTGCGACAAGTTTGATTTTCTCACTGCTCTCTCTGGGGCAGCTTGATACCTCCACGCCTTTCTGAGAAAAAGGGTCTTGACAGACAGATATACAAGGGTTCCGATTTTGCCGACTGAGGTACGGAACCCCAAATTTTTTGTGAACAGCTGTTTTTTTTCTTCATATTTAATAGTTAGTCCGATAGTAAAAGTTGCTCATATTTATGAGTTCTTCACTCTCTTTAAGTATTGCCAACGCTTTACCAAATATCCTTATTAACTGCCTAAGTAATGTCTTGTTTCCATATCCCTGACAAAATTCTAGAAAACTATGATAAGTTTAGTACGTGATGTACGCACTTTATTATAAGTATCAAGTCATAAAGACTTTATCACTGAAAGCGTTATTTAAATAAGAACATTAAAACTTAACTCTGCCGTTTAGCAAATACCTATTTAATCAAAAAAATTATGAAATTACGTAATTTCTCTTAAAAGAGAAACTAAGCTCAGTAGCTAACCATTTAATTGTAATAGAATGAATAGTCAAATTCCATTGTGATTTTCTCGTAGTTATTTGATTTCGATCTACATTTTTTTTAAACAATGAAACAGAACTGGTTTTAATGAAAGTGGCTTATCTTATCATACGTAGTAAAATTAAAAGTAACAAGTCCATTTAATTATGCCCTTAGGAAGCCCTCACATGAAGCTACCGACTGGTGTCGAATCGCTTGTGCACAAACTATATTTAATTTAAGCTATTGCTATCTTTTACTAAAAGGCAGTGAGAGAAAAGGACGGCTATAGCTATCAATTAAGTTAGAGATGTCAAACTAGTTTATGCCTTGCGCTTCACCGTGTTTTAGTCGACATGTTTTTACGTGCACCCTTCATTTGTATGGAAATATTAGTTCCAACTATATTTGACTGCTCTAAATTACGTCCGTCTCTTTCTGGTTTTATTAGAGAGAAAAAGATAGCAATAGCCTAAATTAAGTTTAGTTTGTGCATAACAGAATCGACACCACTGTAAAATTTTCTTAATCAATTTTGAACCTAAGACTTTAGCGATAATCCCACTAAGTACTTATGTATGGATGTTTGTTACACTTTCACGCAAAAACTACTGAACGAATTTGGATGAAATTTTGCACACAGATAGTTTATAACCCGGATTAACATTTAGGATACTTTTTATCCCAGTAGTAAGATCCCATGGGACAATTATTAAACTTCACGCGGGTGAAGCCGCTGGCAGAAGCTAGTGTTGAAAATATATAAAGTTTGACAGATTGTACTTAATAGCTTGTTGTGCTAACGTCTGTACATTCTTCTATTGTTTTACATATTAAATTGGCACCTATTTAAATAAGCTATAATATTATGAAGCTCTTCATTTCAATTTTATAATACCTACCTATTCAAAGAATAAGCACTTTTGAATTATCATTTGTGTCGTCTTTCCCAAACTCTGGAGGAGCTCGTGGCTAAATAATATTAACCGCTCGGGTCGATCCTTAGGTTAAGCCGTGCTTGCCTAGGTTGGTCTGTGGATGGGTGACCACCCTTACATACTGAGTTTCCTCCGTGCCTCGGAAACCACGTTAAGCTGTTGGTCCCGGCTGTTATTTGTAGATCTTTGACAGTCGTTACAGGTGGTCAGTGGCCTAAAAAGTCTGACAACCAGTCTTACCAAGAGATATCGTATTACCCGGTACTAACTGGGTTGTGGAGGTCAGATAGGCAGTCGCTCCATGTAAAATCTATTATATAATGACAAAGGTGTCAATTCATTTCATTTTACAATTTAATATAACACTTTGTATACCAATTATCTTACCTTTTTACCCGACTGCGGTGAAGACAAAAATGAGGGTTATTTTAGATTATTTTTTGTGTTCTTCGTATAATTCCATTGCATTGCCGTCGGAAATGCAATACTTGATGTACTTATATACCCACACGATAACCATCACATTTACAAATTATTAGTCCGTTAGCTTTAGCGAATTGATAATAATATGAGTCCACTGCGCTCGGCTGCTTGCAGCGTATTGAGCGACGAAGTGCTCGGATTAATGAAATATTATGCGATCACAAGTTGGGAACTTGCTAAACCGGTTTGTTTCTATGCGTCCATTTCATTTATTTGAGTGCCTTTTGTTTTTGTTTTGTCTTGCACTTTTTATTAATCATGTAGTTTTATAATTTGTTACTATTTTGCACACTAACTTATTCTATTTAAGTATCTATTCATACATGACACACAATTACACATACCTATAACACAAAGAACAAAACTGTTTTACGTCCGTCACATCACCATCTCGGGTCCAGTTGAAAACCAGCGTCGGGCACTAGCTGCTCGGCAGTTTGCTGAACTGGGCCTATTTGGCGCAGCCGTGAGACACACAATATTATCTCATTTTTTCTGTCTCGTTTTAAGTTTTTATTGTGTAGTTTTAAGTTTACTCTTTTGTTTTTTACTTTTTTATTTTTTTGTTGTGTGCATTTACGGCATGTGCCGAATAAACATGTTTTCTTTCTTTCTTTTCTTTCTAAAATACTGGTATTCAGCTGCATCCGGTTAGACTGGAAGCCGACCCCAACATAGTTGCGAAAAGGCGAGGCAGATGATGATGTTTTCTTTCCCAAACTACTTAACTCCTTTTCAAACTTGAGAAACAACTTGAGAAAGTACTGTAGTTGCCCATTCTCTAGCGTAGATCTTTAAGGAGAAGAACGGGCAAGAAACTCCATGGACACTATTTTCAATCAAAATATTGTTACAAAATGGCACACTGGTTACATCATTCATGTTGAGATGTAACTATTAAACCTGGGCAATACTTAAGACGTTAGTACTCATAAAAATGAATAATTTTTACTAAGGGAACGACCATGAAATCTGGAAAAAAACATTTATCTTTTAACTGGAAAACCGAGGGTTCCGTGTAAACTTGGTTATTTTGTTATTGAACCATTGAACTGCTCCTTGCCAAATTTCATGATTCTAGGTCTACGGGAAGTAATAGTAGTATTACGTAGGTATATAATAGTTTACATATCTTTTGATCGCGTTGACTGCGACAAGTTTGATTTTCTCACTGCTCTCTCTGGGGCAGCTTGATACCTCCACGCCTTTCTGAGAAAAAGGGTCTTGACAGACAGATATACAAGGGTTCCGATTTTGCCGACTGAGGTACGGAACCCCAAATTTTTTGTGAACAGCTGTTTTTTTTCTTCATATTTAATAGTTAGTCCGATAGTAAAAGTTGCTCATATTTATGAGTTCTTCACTCTCTTTAAGTATTGCCAACGCTTTACCAAATATCCTTATTAACTGCCTAAGTAATGTCTTGTTTCCATATCCCTGACAAAATTCTAGAAAACTATGATAAGTTTAGTACGTGATGTACGCACTTTATTATAAGTATCAAGTCATAAAGACTTTATCACTGAAAGCGTTATTTAAATAAGAACATTAAAACTTAACTCTGCCGTTTAGCAAATACCTATTTAATCAAAAAAATTATGAAATTACGTAATTTCTCTTAAAAGAGAAACTAAGCTCAGTAGCTAACCATTTAATTGTAATAGAATGAATAGTCAAATTCCATTGTGATTTTCTCGTAGTTATTTGATTTCGATCTACATTTTTTTTAAACAATGAAACAGAACTGGTTTTAATGAAAGTGGCTTATCTTATCATACGTAGTAAAATTAAAAGTAACAAGTCCATTTAATTATGCCCTTAGGAAGCCCTCACATGAAGCTACCGACTGGTGTCGAATCGCTTGTGCACAAACTATATTTAATTTAAGCTATTGCTATCTTTTACTAAAAGGCAGTGAGAGAAAAGGACGGCTATAGCTATCAATTAAGTTAGAGATGTCAAACTAGTTTATGCCTTGCGCTTCACCGTGTTTTAGTCGACATGTTTTTACGTGCACCCTTCATTTGTATGGAAATATTAGTTCCAACTATATTTGACTGCTCTAAATTACGTCCGTCTCTTTCTGGTTTTATTAGAGAGAAAAAGATAGCAATAGCCTAAATTAAGTTTAGTTTGTGCATAACAGAATCGACACCACTGTAAAATTTTCTTAATCAATTTTGAACCTAAGACTTTAGCGATAATCCCACTAAGTACTTATGTATGGATGTTTGTTACACTTTCACGCAAAAACTACTGAACGAATTTGGATGAAATTTTGCACACAGATAGTTTATAACCCGGATTAACATTTAGGATACTTTTTATCCCAGTAGTAAGATCCCATGGGACAATTATTAAACTTCACGCGGGTGAAGCCGCTGGCAGAAGCTAGTGTTGAAAATATATAAAGTTTGACAGATTGTACTTAATAGCTTGTTGTGCTAACGTCTGTACATTCTTCTATTGTTTTACATATTAAATTGGCACCTATTTAAATAAGCTATAATATTATGAAGCTCTTCATTTCAATTTTATAATACCTACCTATTCAAAGAATAAGCACTTTTGAATTATCATTTGTGTCGTCTTTCCCAAACTCTGGAGGAGCTCGTGGCTAAATAATATTAACCGCTCGGGTCGATCCTTAGGTTAAGCCGTGCTTGCCTAGGTTGGTCTGTGGATGGGTGACCACCCTTACATACTGAGTTTCCTCCGTGCCTCGGAAACCACGTTAAGCTGTTGGTCCCGGCTGTTATTTGTAGATCTTTGACAGTCGTTACAGGTGGTCAGTGGCCTAAAAAGTCTGACAACCAGTCTTACCAAGAGATATCGTATTACCCGGTACTAACTGGGTTGTGGAGGTCAGATAGGCAGTCGCTCCATGTAAAATCTATTATATAATGACAAAGGTGTCAATTCATTTCATTTTACAATTTAATATAACACTTTGTATACCAATTATCTTACCTTTTTACCCGACTGCGGTGAAGACAAAAATGAGGGTTATTTTAGATTATTTTTTGTGTTCTTCGTATAATTCCATTGCATTGCCGTCGGAAATGCAATACTTGATGTACTTATATACCCACACGATAACCATCACATTTACAAATTATTAGTCCGTTAGCTTTAGCGAATTGATAATAATATGAGTCCACTGCGCTCGGCTGCTTGCAGCGTATTGAGCGACGAAGTGCTCGGATTAATGAAATATTATGCGATCACAAGTTGGGAACTTGCTAAACCGGTTTGTTTCTATGCGTCCATTTCATTTATTTGAGTGCCTTTTGTTTTTGTTTTGTCTTGCACTTTTTATTAATCATGTAGTTTTATAATTTGTTACTATTTTGCACACTAACTTATTCTATTTAAGTATCTATTCATACATGACACACAATTACACATACCTATAACACAAAGAACAAAACTGTTTTACGTCCGTCACATCACCATCTCGGGTCCAGTTGAAAACCAGCGTCGGGCACTAGCTGCTCGGCAGTTTGCTGAACTGGGCCTATTTGGCGCAGCCGTGAGACACACAATATTATCTCATTTTTTCTGTCTCGTTTTAAGTTTTTATTGTGTAGTTTTAAGTTTACTCTTTTGTTTTTTACTTTTTTATTTTTTTGTTGTGTGCATTTACGGCATGTGCCGAATAAACATGTTTTCTTTCTTTCTTTTCTTTCTAAAATACTGGTATTCAGCTGCATCCGGTTAGACTGGAAGCCGACCCCAACATAGTTGCGAAAAGGCGAGGCAGATGATGATGTTTTCTTTCCCAAACTACTTAACTCCTTTTCAAAACTGTTGGTAACGGCTTCCAGTCGAACCGGATGCAGCTGAAATATTTCTGAATCGTACTTACCTACTTATCTGACCTTTTTTTTGGGAAATCATCAAATAACCCCTCCCGCTCTGGCCGGAGCAGGAGGGAGTGTCAGACTTTTACTGACTAAAACCCATCCATGTTCCTTCATCGCCCTTTGTGTTCCGGGGCCACGGTATCTCTTTCGAATAGTCCCGCAACCCCGGCAGGCATCGGTCCTTACGGACCCCTTCCTTTTTGCTGACTCTCTTTGAGGCGCGCGTGGAACACGAACGCGCCGTCGACACGGCCTGTCGTCATGAGACGGACGGACGGCGAGCTAGCCCATAGCTCACTGTCCACAGGCCCGCGCCTACGGTGGCCGGGGGCCACGTGGTGGTGGCCCCCGACGCCCGGGGCGTCTCCCGCGGCGGCCGGGACGTTGAGAGGTTCTCTTCCTCTCACGTTCCGCCACCTCCTTCTCTAGCATTACTGCTTCGCAGAAGGAGGTGACGGCGTCCCATTCCGTCTCGCTCCGGACCATGGCTTGCACCAGGGCCGGACGCGAGAGGTCGCCGCCGCCGATCGCCGCTTCGAGGACACGGCGGTGCTCCGCCCACGCGGGGCACACCTCCACCGTGTGTTCCACCGTGTCCTCCGGTCGATCCTCACAATGGAAGCACCCGGGCGTTTCCTCCCGCCCGATTCGGTGCAGGAACCTCCCGAACACTCCGTGTCCGGTGAGGACCTGTGTCAGGCGGAAGGTGAGGACGCCGTGGCGTCTCTCAAGCCACTCCTCAAAGAGAGGACTTATCGCCACTATCGTGGCGTGCCCTGCACGGGGTTGCGACAGTCGCTCTCTCCATGTCGCCATGAGATCCCGCCGGAAGTCTGTCCGCTGAGCGACAATTTGTCGCTGCAGCGGAGTTTCCCCCCGGCGTAGCGCCTCCGCGCGCCATTCATGCAGGCGCGCGAGGACTATCGCCTCCAGATCCCATGGCGGCAATCCGGCAAGGAGGCTCGCCGCCTCGCGGGCATACTACTACATATACTTATCTGACCTCAAAAATCAGTTATTTGGCCTATTGGTAGTTAGACTTTCTAGGATTTCTGGACCCGTAGCTACAGTCAAAGATCTACAAAATACCAAATCATACTATGAATGAGTCTCAATATGAGGTTACACATTTTTATATATTACTAGCTTTTGCTGGCGGGTTTGCTCCCGTTATGTACGGAAATTAACCAACGGGAACTTTTTAAATGTAGCCTATGACACTCGGGAATAATGTAGCTTCCCGTTAGTGAAATAATTTTCGGAATCGGATCGGTAGTTCCGTAGATTACCCCTACATACAAACAAATTTTACTCCTTTATAATATGTATAACTATAGATTTACATAGTGAGTGTAAGTAACTCTGTCATCGTTTGTGGTTTATCAGTTACTAATCTAATCTTTGACAGTAAGCTGACAACATCAATATATCAAACAAAATACAAGTTCAAGTTGCTCACCTTAACATTGATCTACCAATAATAAATAAAATAAAATAGAAATACTTCAGGTATAAAAACATGTCTACGCTCCATACAAGTTGAATGAACTGAACCACTTTCTTACTTTCGATAGTTTAGTTCAGGACAGTGGTCGCTTGCTCTGTTGACCAACAAAAAACGCAATGGGCTAGTTAGTAGGTGCAATGGAACTTGCATTAATATCACTACTTTAACTACAACAAAGTTGAAGATAGGGGGAAAATAGCTACTAAGTATGTGAATGTTGAAAACCCTGGAAAAGCCAAGAGGCAGATCCTCTCGAAGATGGCGAAACTGGACAAAAAGACTAGTGTGTATACGTTAGATAATTTATAAGCCCTAGATTGAAAGATGTTAAAGTCGCCGTAGCCCAGTCGTAGTTTGATTCAAGCTGCTATAATCCAGCAAGTTGTTGTCTTAAACATAGTAGCGAAATGTGGGTGTACTATTAGGTACACCTAAGGGGCTGCTCACCTTCTGGGCCGACACAATTTAGATTGCCATCGACACGCTAAAAAGAAGTTTGTGTTTTAGGGGCCGTCTCCACGAGCGAGAGAATTGCGGCGATTCAACGTATTTCTATACGAAAATATCGCCGCGATTCTCTCGCTCGTGGAGACGGCCCAAAAGAGAGTGTATAGAAAAAACGTGGCAAGGACGATAATATCACGATAATATCGCCGACATTCTCTCGCTCGTGGAGGCGGCCCCTAAAACACAAACTTCATAGCGTGTCGATGACAATCTAAATTGTGTCGGCCCAGAACTGAGCAACTAGTTGCTAGTTGTTGTGGTGCTGTTTCACAAACAATGGGGCTCATCGTGTCCTGCGTGTCCTGTTATTTGTTCACTACAGAAACTGATAGACGCTACCTAAACTACCAAACACAAACTGCAGGCCGAGTATAAAAGGCAGAATATTGCACTTTAAGGCCCTTCTAACCCTAAAATTAGCATCTCTATTTGTGGCGGTTCAAACTTCGTTTGAAATACTGTTAGAATAAAGTTCTAATCAGCTTGCACTACAAAGCGGTTGTTACGTCAGTCGCTGCGGCCGAATAGTGCGAAATGAGTGGTTTTTTGCGATTTACAAAAAATCTATTGATTGGACTAAAAAAATAAAACACTTAAGACCTGCTTTATAGTCAGTTCAGTTAGTATGCAAAGTTTCATGATCTAATTTGAAGTACTTTTTGAATACCAGCGGTTTATTGTTCGATTGAACTTTGGATTTTTTTTCTATCGAGAAAAGTTTATGAAATCGTGTTTTCGTCACACTACTATGTGTGACGAAAACACGATTTACGACCTAGCATTAATCCTCAACTTTACCATATATTTATTTCAAAATTAATGCTGCAGTATTTTAGGCGTAACGGAGGATCATGCTAAGCCATTTGAGGCATGAGTTCGAAGTCTTTACTGTACAACTTTATTCAGTGTGTTATGTAACTTTTTTTTTAGTACAAATAAATTATAATAATTATATTACATCCGCCTAACCCCTTGGGGATTACTCGCGTGATGTTATAATGTTTTGTTTGTACTTTTCCTAAGGATTTTCCAACCCAGTCTGGCATAAATCGTTCGTAGCACTAAGATTTATTTCTGATCATCTGTCTATATTATCATGACGATAAAATATAAATTAGGACTAATAAGGCACATAAATAATTTTAACATCTAACTTATGATACAATATCTGAATTGTAAAACAGCGTCTGTGATAGGCCATTCGATCCGTTGGTCATTGTCATTGTCAAGTGAACGGGAAAACCTGATATTTCAATCGGTATTAAATTACCCATGTAACTGCCCCTGCGCACGAAAACGAATCGTTTTTTTTTTCTTGCACCATGGTTTATGTTCTTACGTGCGATAAAAAACTTGAAAATACCTTAGAAAGAATAATCTGGATATGCACAGAATCCATGATTGTTTAAAGAAATTAAATATTATTTTAGTCGCATGTCGAGCTTTGTCTCTATCACTTACACACATAAAAAATAGTTTGTGATCAGACACAATAAGCTGATATCATTTTTTAAATTGAACTTTATTAAGAAAAAATCTTTGTTGTGTTTTCTTTAAAAACAATTGAACTGTTTTTTTGTTTTATATTCTAAATCTATATTTTTAAATAAAGAATCTAAAAAAAAGAAGAAACATAGGTAATATCTACCGCAACAAAAAATATTTCGATTTTTCAGTGATCGCAAACTTTTTTTGATGTGTGTATATTTATAATCCCTTTTTCGCCCGTAGTCCATGGAAGGAACCACGGAACTTTTTTTCTTCGTGGTCCCTATAATACTGGAAAATTCCGTGGTCCCTTCTCGTATTCCCTGGAAGGGACCACGGAGGTTTATGACGCGCGCTCGCTTCGCTCGCATATGAAATAACACTCTTTGACTTCTGCTCCGGCTTCCTCCTTCGTCGGCCTACAGCCCGGTGCCCATGCCGCTCATAAAGG
The DNA here is from genome assembly GCA_905147715.2 of Xestia xanthographa. Lineage (NCBI taxonomy): Eukaryota > Metazoa > Arthropoda > Insecta > Lepidoptera > Noctuidae > Xestia > Xestia xanthographa. The sequence goes on along the minus strand of LR990657.1, from coordinate 10,955,516 downwards.
ATAAAAAATACACTCATATCTAAGTACAATTTAATTCGGCAATATATATTTCTTGCAGGAACCACGGGCACAAAAATACTCTTGCTTCCAGGGACTAAGGGACCGGGACCACAGTAATTATACTTAAGCAACCATTTTTGGATATGCACTGAATCCATCATTGTACCTATATAGAAATTAAAATTATTTTAGAAATATGTGGAGCTTTGCCTGTATCAATTTTGTTAAAGTAATTACTTATGCAATCATTTGTATCCAATAGACAAGAATTTGAACGAAGTAAGAACCGTCGAAGAAAGCAACGCTAAGAAACTTTTGACAGTTCCAACTTCAAAACAAAAATTTTTTTTTGTTTCTCACTCAACTTCAAGCAATTAATAAACTACAGAATAAAAATCGTATCATAAATAACATTTTTTACTCAAGTAATCACTTTGACTTGTATACAGATACGGATGTTATTTTTTCTATGGATTGTTAGATTTTATTTGTGATTAAATATATCGAAACAGCACAAATCCTACTCACAACTGTGAAAAAGATATTGCGATAGAAAAGTAATATCGTGATATTAGAAACGTAATTTTATGTTGTTTATTAGAAAAGATGACTGACATATCGATAGGTATCGGTAGGTATCTTTCCGGAAGAGAATTTTCTAAAATATTTAATTAAATTATTTAAATGATTGATAACACCTTCTAAACGCATCTATGCTTTCACCCAAAACAATCTAAATAGTTAGTAAATAATGTTATATATTTTAAAATGCTTTAATGATTATACATTACTTTAACAATAATTTCTTAATTAACTGTCCATAGGTAGATAATAAATCGAAACAAAATTACTTTTACTACGGTAGGGCCTATTCATTTTATATAACTTCCCGAAGTTTCCACTAGTTTGACTTCAAAATTATCATAAATATTTATATTATGTACCTTAAGACTTAGGTTCACGGTACCTTTATATAATGTCCAATTAGTTCCTGACATTCTTCGTGACATTATGTAATTAAAATGGATGATTTAATTATAATTATATCCGGCTATAAGACTTAATGTAATGCGCATATTTTCTATTCATACGCGTAAAAAGCCTCAATAATTATGATCTATTTAGTAAACATATTAGCTTAGTAGTAAAAGTTAACTTTAACAACCATTCGTCTATAGCATAAACAATTTTTTTTTTATTACAGTTGAAGATATGCCCCACAAGACAATTCATGTTGTCCTAATATCACATGATTTGCATGGAAATATGGGTTTCCGAAAGCTGGTCCTAATGAATTTAGGGTTAAAAAACACCCCGGCTATACGAAACCTAATTTGCACAGTTGCTAACCTTCAAGGATAGGCCTAACGTCCGCAGTTGCCTTCAACAAACCCCTAGATAATCTTATTCCAACGCAAAAAAGAACCGATGTAACATTAAACCTTACTTAAAAAAAACATTTTGTCAACATCTTAGGCCTTGACATAAAAATAATATGCCTATTAATAATCCACTAGCATCTGATTGTTCCAAAAACACTACATCGCGATTCGCGTTGATGTAATCAAGTAGCCATTACACACGTTCATAGTCTCAGCTTTTCACTTTTTCTCAGATGAGGCATCTCATTCGGCTTAGCATGCATGAATTCGGGTGTAATAACCGTCGGCACGTCGGCTATGAAATATTTATGAGTTGTTTGTTGACTCCGATCTCACTTTATTGTCACACAACATGTCTTATGTAATGTTGTTCTATTTTAATAGTGAGTTACTGCGTATTTATTCATAGAACCATGATTTATAATGGGAAATTTGCGTGTCTACGAATTACGGATGGTGATTCGCAAGTGTGCGTTAATTTGATGGACATATTTGGAACGCTGGCGGATGTAGAGTAAATTGTAACACTAAGGTGGAATTTATGGCGAATTTTCAAGCTTAGGGACTGACTAAAGGAAACAGCAAGTTCTAAAACCCTTTTTTTTTGGATGGGAAATCATAAAATGACTCCTCCCGCTCTGGGCGGAGCAGGAGGGGTGTCAGACTTTTACTGACTAAAACCCATCCATTTTACTTCATCGCCCTTTGTGTTCCGGGGCCACGGTAAGTATCTCTTTCTAATAGTCCCGCAACCCCGGCTGGCATCGGCCCTTGCGGACCCCTTCCTATTGCTGACTCTCTTTGAGGCTCTTTTTCTTTCTAAAACCCCTGACTCGCAAAATTTTCTTAACCACAAAATTCGCTATTGCTGCTTTATTTTTATGTCACATGTATTTTAACATGCTGGTCGTCAGACGTTTGATCAAAACCGAAATGTTGATGATACAATGGGTCCATATTGGCTCACCTAAAACCCCAGTTCTGGTTTAGTCCCATCTCGGCACCTTCCCATCTCGGCACCCATGAATTAATTTATCATCTTTACGTAAAATTCCCATCTCGGCACTCCGTCATTAGTCGTTGCTAAGTACAGTCATCAAAAAATGGATACACTGTATCAGTATAGTGAGTAAATCAAATTGACTCCAAACTAAAATATGTAAAAAAAGTACCTATAAAATAAGTTTAATTTTAAATTTTTAGTGTTTAGTGGACAAAGTAAAATATATTTTCATGGGATTTAAAAAAAAAATACGCAAGTGATAAGTAAGCAAGTTAGTGTCATATTTTCTGGCTATCTCTTTCGCCTCGGTTAAGACAGTCAAACCAAAGTAAACCTAACGACTGCACATTATGGTTAATTTTTGTGTAATACTAAATTAGAAGTGCTCAGTCCAGATAGTGTAATAAGACAATAGCGCAAACTAACAAAAGAAAGAGCGAGATAGAGACAATTAGCAATGCGGCCGGTGCCAAGCCAGTTTAATGTACAATTACATTCGTTATGCATGTGTTTACTCTTCAGTCATTTTATCAGTATTTCTAGTTTTTAGGGTTCCGTACCCAAAGGGTAAAAACGGAACCCTATTACTAAGACTTCGCTGTCTGTCCGTCTGTCCGTCTGTCTGTCACCAGGCTGTATCTCATGAACCGTGACAGCTAGACAGTTGAAAATTTTACAGATGATGTATTTCTGTTGCCGCTATAACAACAAATACTAAAAACAGAATAAAATTAATATTTAAGGGGGGCTCCCATACAACAAACGTGATTTTTTTGCCCTTTCTTGCTAATAATGGTACGGAACCCTTCGTGCGCGAGTCCGACTCGCACTTGGCCGGTTTTTAGAGATAAACGGATCGTCACGTTTTAAGTTCAAGTGAGTTACGAAATAATAATGAGTGCAGGACCAAGTAATGGGAGATCAGTGCTAAATTATGTGAAGTCCCAACGTGGCCAAAAGGTACTTCTAAACGCAGGTCATCAATACTATGTACAAAAGCAAAATTAATGTACAGCGAGTTATAGGAATTAGCTGACCCCCTTTGCAATTATTTTATATTTTATTTATTTGAGCGAAGTAAATAAAATATAAAAGAATTGCAAAGGGGGATCAGCTAATTGCTATGACTGTACAGTGAACGCGTAATCAAGCCTACTCGTATCATTTAGTACCAGTATGAAAGTCCTCAAAGTATGGACGCCCTTTTGCCTACGTCCCGGTTACACTGATTAAACGTTAATTGTACATAACAACTGTTGATTTTTGTAATATGTTTTTACATAATTGCTGGAAAGATTTTAAAACAATTATTCCTACGAACCGTGAATTTTTCATATATTTTAAAATTTGTTATGTTACTGCCAAGGCAGAGATAACGGAGCCTCTAAAAAGCGATTCAAGGGCTTGTCTGTGAAAATGGTAATTTAAAAAGAAACAAAACCGGCCAAGTGCGAGTCGGACTCGCGCACGAAGTGTTCCGTCCCATTTGTTGTTATAGCGGCAACAGAAATACATCATCTGTGAAAATTTCAACTGTCTAGCTGTCTCGGTTCATGAGATACAGCCTGGTGACAGACAGACGGACAGACAGCGAAGTCTTAGTAATAGGGTTCCGTTTTTAGCCTTTGGGTACGGAACCCTAAAAAATGATTTAATAAATAATAAAGTTGATTTACTTACCATACTGATACTGTGTTTCCGTTTCTTTGTGTGTACCTTAAAATGATTCATGAGAGGGTGCCGAAATGGGAATTTTTCGTAGACAAGATAAATAAATTCATGGGTGCCGAGATGGGAAGGTGCCGAGATGGGAATAAACCAAAGTTCTTTACCGGAAATTGTTCTTCCTAATCATTTGTAATCCGAATGATCACTCTTCCTAAAATTTTTCATCCTAAAGTTTTCATTCATACTATTTGTAGTGCTCCCGGCGATGTTCATAACACTCATGTTTCCGAAAATTGTAATTAATAATGTCATTATAGTGAATATATTTAAACTCCTACTGTTTTTTATCATAACGCTTTTAGCCCTAAACATAATTACTATAATATTTTCACTCGTACTCAAAAAGAAACATTTACCAAGTGTAATAAAAAATATATGTGGGTAGAAGATGATATTTATAGTTTTGATTTGAGGGTATGATTGTTATTTGGGGGTATGCTTTACATAACGTACTTATTACTATAATAACTATACCTGAGATAATTATGTTTAAAAAACCAACTGTTTAGAATGATTAAAGGTCGTTTCACTGATTTTTGTCTTAAATGAATGAAATTCAGGTTAGAGTGTCGTCTTGGGGGCACTATGAAAAAAAACCAATTTCGAGGTAGCGCTCGCTCGTCTCGCGCGTATTTGCTCACAGTTCTAACCTAACGGGATATCTTTGCAGATACACACCGCTATAAATATAATATAATATATGAAAACATGTATTTAACTACTTGTACCGTCCTATTATTTTGCATACAATTAACGAACCACTAGATTTAGCAAAATGTTACGGCAATAAAATCACTTTTGGTTGCCAAAATTATTAAATGATCACCCAAATTAATCTCCATTTTATCGTGAAATTAGAACCAAATATTATTTTTGATCACCAGAAATTGAACTGTTATGCTCTTGCATCCGAGTCGTGAGAGACCCGGTCGACGGAGCCCCGCTTCGCGGAGCTCCTACTTCTGAATGGTTTATAAAAAAATAACCACGAAAGGTATGGCGGGGTCTATTCGCTCGCTTCGCACGCTCATTCGACCCCGCCATACCCTTCTAACCTAATCTATCCGTGTCGGGGTGCCCCAAGTCGGCCTAGGCAAAACTAGTTTGTCATCAACCACCTCATTAAAATTTGGTGCTCAATTTACTAAATTTGGTGATCAATTGATATTTTAGGTGATAGATGTTAGTGGTCACCAAGTTAATTTTGGTGGTCATTATATTTTCTATGGTACTATTATTCTTATCTGTTACACATGTTATGTGAAAATAAAGTTACGCAAAATTCATGTATTATTATGAATAAAAAGAAATCTAAACAAAAAAGATAATTATGTCTTTGAATAATAGTGTAAAAGATGGTTATGTTGAGAAGATATAGAAAAACAAATAAAAGTATAATAGATGTTTATTGCTACTGACATTATGAAGTTGAATGCTTCGGAATTATGAACATTAGAGACAGAGTATTTAGGAATTGTGATTGTTAGGATGAAAAATGTTAGGAAGAACATTTTCGGATTTCCAATTATCGGAGTTGAAAATTTAGGTGAACTTTGGCGCACCCTGATACAATTTCATTAAATATAAATTTAAGACGAAATAAACACTCATCGTCAACTATTGCCATGTCGACAGATCCTTTCTTTTTCTTCTTCTCGAATCGATTACTTAGGTTGTCCGACCAAAACATAACGACTATATAGGAAAGCTCAGTCATTTGCCTCATTCAAGTCCTGGAGGGAGCAATTAACATAATTAACATATTTGTGAACGACGGGCAGGAGAGAAGGCATACCCTGTGTTGGGGCTCCATACTCGAATTGTGTTCGAGCTGGGTCGATTATGCCCCATCTAATTTGGATCTGCAGCGATCAACTTGAGCCCACAGTCGGTTCAAAGATTTCCATGTCGACCATTCGTGACCAGGGGCAAGTTTTTCTGCCAGTGCAGTGATGCTCTTCTAAAGGAATTAGGATTGCCAGAGTTGCTCCATGTAAAATTAATTTTAATCGCACTATGTATGTAATTAACAGACAGGTGCACACTTCCGTAAAACAAACATTTTAATGACTTAATAAAATTACAGTTTAGTCTAGAGAAATGTGCTAAGACATAAGTTATATAACTTTTACCGTCAGTTTATTCAATTTTACGTGTTTTAACTACCTTTGATGGAGGAAGTGGCTGTCAGTTGGTATAACTGCTTTATTTTAAACTCTCGTTCGTCCGCTTTCCTATCCAGAGAGAATCTCTGAGTAATTGAAGTGAATTGAATCTGCCGCACGCAGTAATCACGGAGTTATAATGTGTGGCTTCTAAAACTGAGATTTGAACATTCTTGGCTAAGTTATGTTCACATTTTTTCTAAAAATTAAAATACTGACGTTCGCAAGACAGCCCTAAAATTAAAATGGGCAGGCCACATCTGCCGAATGTCGCGTCAAAATTGGGTCAAAGTGGCATCAGATTGGGTTCCGAACAACAGAACTCGGCGACGCGGTAGGCCCAAAAGGAGATGGCGAGACGAGCTGGACTCTTATCAAAAGGACTGGGCTCAAATAGCCAAAGAAAGAGATAAATGCAAAGAGGGAAAGGAGGCCTTTGCCCTGCAGTGAGACACATCAAGCTCAAAAAAGTCAATCCTTTTCAGGGGAGGTTCTCAATTCGACTGTTTTTTTTTTTTTTCTTTTTGTCTTTGTTACCTCAGAACTTTCGACTGGGTGAACCGATTTTGACGATTTTTTTTATTTGAAAGCTGGTGCTTCCCGTGTGGTCCCATTTAAATTTTGTGAACATCTGATGCTGATCTTTGGAGATATACCATGGAACTCTTCAAAAATAGACGGCAAATGTGCCGTAAATGTTGCAATCGCTAGGATGTTTATTGTTTATACAACATCATGACGTTACATCACGCCTGTATGCTCTGAGGGGGTATGCAGATGTGTACAATACACCCAGATTTCAACAGTTTGGTATGCTAAGTTGGCGCGATCGTGTTCCGCGCGCGCCTCAAATGACATAACATCACGCCTGTATGCTCTGAGGGGGTATGCAGATGTGTACAATACACTCAGATTTCGACTGTTCGTTCGTGCTCCGCGCAAGCCTCAAAGAGATGTCAGCAAACGGGACTGTTTTAAAGAAATACTGCTGCCCTGGAACACAAAGGGCTAAGAAGGAACATGGATGGGTTTTAGTCAGTAAAAGTCTGACATTCCCTTCCGCTCCGCCCAGAGCGGGAGGGGTAATTTGATGATTTCCCATCCGAAAAAAAAAAGGTATGTTAAGTTCCATATTATATTGGGGATATCATACGCCTATTACAATTACATGTATTGCTAACAATGCCAAATAAATTCATGGCAAATATTTTTTTGCTAACAACTAAAATGAAAAAATAAAAAACTTTTTTGCAAAAAATAAAACCGACTTCAAAAACACAAAAAAAGTGAAAAATAACTTTAGCTTCAGAAGTCGGTGACAAAAAAACTAAATCAATCAAACAAAAGTCGGTTTTATTTTTTTGCTATTCCTTTCTCCAAAACACTGACGTACCAAACTACTGTTATTAATCAAAGCCTGCTTACTTTTTTTGATATTCATTTTCGAGTAGGTACCTACCTTGAAATTCTAAATTGATAGAGGCTGAATGTTACGAAGGAGCCATAAATCAAACCAAAATCAGTCTTTAACTTCGATATCTTTAATTAATTCGTTCTAGTAAACATTATATCTTCTTGACTTATCATCACGCCTGTAACCCTTCGGTTAAGCAGAATCGAAGGGTTTACATTTTGCCAGTTATGTTTAATAAGGTGCGAGCCTATTGCCATCAACCGGGCGCAAATCTAGACTCCGTGGCTGCTACTGAGAAATTCCTGATGGAAAACCCAATAACACTTTGCCCGACCTGGGAATCAAACCTAGGACCTCATGCCACCACTAGACCAACAAGGCAGTTTTCAATATCTTCTTATTCAATTTAATTACATAGATTCAAAACCAATAATCACGTGCGAAAGTGATTAATGAGTATATAACCACTAAAGAAGATCTAGTGTTACTTTGGCCGACTAACACCTTAGATGTGTTATACAACACATCTTATTATAAATAACATTTGACCCCACAATATTCTAGGTCTTCTTGATAGATCAAATTACGAATGAACAGATTATGATTATTAAATTGACGCTTATAATGAGCATTAGCGATATAAAATAAAAACAGTTAATTAAGTATTCATTTGAAATGCTCCAGATTTTTCTAGCGAGTTCTGTCTTGCTTGTGCAATAATGCTAAAATATGAAAAGACTTTTTGTGATATTAATCTATAAGACAGTTGCTGACCCCGCAAACATTTTTCTGCCATATAAATTATGGTGTGAAAATATACTTTACGACCTATTCCCAATTCCCATACCTACCAAATATACATTAAAAAAATCGGTCGAGCCGTTTAGGAGGAGTGCGACCACAAACACCGTTAGACGAGATTCTTATATATATATATGAGGTTAAAAGTAATGATCTAGGTTCAACATCAGTAACCAAAACAAATAATTAGGTATCCCTCGCTCCGCTCAGGAGTCGCGCAATCCCTTTGACGCTTTTCTAATGGCCACATTTTATGACTTCCGGGCACGAGATGTTTTATAATTTTCGCAAGTTAGAAAATTGAGTAACTCGTTGACATATTTCGGTAATAATGTCTAAGTACAAAATCTGACAAGATGACAAACAACGTGAATATTGTCTAGTAATCTGATCAAACACACTTGTGTCACAAATGTGGATAATGTGTTAATCGTATTGACTATATTGCTTACTTAAGTATGTATATTGCTTACTTACATTTGTGTATTGCTTACGTACCTTTGCACACAATTTTCTTTGGCAAGCGAATGAGTAGACAAATTTGCTGTAAAATTTGTTAATCGTCACCTAGATGAAGACTATGGTTAGCTTGAAGGTTAATATGAATTTGAACAACATCCCGTGGGAGTTCAGGGATAAAATATAGCCTACGATACTCAGGGTGAATGTAGCTTTCTAATGGTGAAATAATTTTTTGATTTTGAAATCGGCGCAGTAGTTTTTGAGTTTATTCATTACAAACATACACACAAAAATACAAATCTTTCCTCTTTATAATATTAGTGTAGATGTAGATGAAGGCCTCCGCAATGACTGCTTCGTTGGTCTAGTGGTTCCAAGCACGACTGCTGAGCATAGGTCCTGGGTTCGATTCCCGGGTCGGGTGAAGTGTTATTGGGTTTTTCAATCAGGATTTTTTCAGTAGCAGCCACAGAGTCTGGATTTGCGCCCGGTTGATGGCAATAGGCTCGCCCCCTATTACATGGGACTTAAACATAACTGGCGAAATGTGGGCGTACTATTAGGTACACTTCTGATTAGCCCTTTGGAGATTACAGGGTGTTATGATGTTATGTTATGTTCATGTTTATTAATGACTGAATAGGTTAGGTAATCATTTTAGAAAACCAGGACTAAAGCTTACAACAACCATATTTTTTACAACAAAAGCTAAAACAAAGTAACTCACAAACATACAGCCTATTAAATTATTATGTAAGCAGCCTTGTCTTTCGAATATCCATTATAATTTCAAATGTTTACCAGCAGCGCCCTCAAACGGTTCGCCTCCGAACTTCTTCTTAATATCATCAACACGAAATATTCCACAACTTTCATTAACAACAATGTTCCACAGAACTCGGCTCTACGATACTTACGACGTCAGCGCCATCTACAGTTAACTGGTAACACTGTTTATCGAAATGGCTTTCGATTCAAACCACGTTTTCAACCGAGTGAAAGGCAATGTTGGTGTTGCTTTCAACTGCTCTTGCGTGTCCGTTGGCAAATGGCAACAGCTGTCTCCTGTACTGTTGGTAGTTTTATTGTTTCTCGATAGATGGCGCCTTTAATTTTTCTCAAAAGGTCATCGCCCTGAGCATTTTGTCTCCAATATTGTTGGTAGTTTTATTACTTCTCGATAGATGGCGCCTTTAATTTTTCTCAAGAGGTCATCGTCCTGAGCATTTTGAGATTGTGGTTTTAATGTTATAAGACTGTGATACAACTCATTTGTTTAACAGTTTTCTCAGTGTTTTAGTTAAAATGTTGAATCATCCCAGAATAATTTGAAATAAAATAAAATATTCTTTATTATGTAGGTACACCATAGGTACAAGTAACATTCTTAGAACATTATTTTCAGATAGGGTGACATACAGTGCTGCACTTTTCGAAACAACTTTTGGATGGATTACAGAAAGAGGGAGAGAAAATACTGCAGAAATATTCTATTATGTGCGATTATATTGGAATTTTCTTCATTCAAACAAAGCGTAAACCTACTCAGCCCATAACATTCCCACCGCTGGGAAACAGGCCTCCCTTCTATGAGAGGAAGAGGGCAATAATTCTCCAAGCATGCCTAGTTCTATACAAGCATGAAACTTGAAACACTAGGGCCATGGGGCCCGAGTGCCCACCTAGTATTTCAGGAAATCGTCAAACGGTTGGTCGACTCTTCACGTGACCAGAGGGCGGGCCTATTTTTTGGCCAAAGAATCAGCATTGCCATCCAACGTGGCAATGTTGCCAGCATTCTGGGCACTTTTCCTGTTGACAGCGATGTGGACGAATTTTTCGACGTCCTGTAACCTTTTTTGATACTTGTAAATATTTTTATTTCTATTAAAGAGTTAGCATGAAACTATAAATAAAATCTATGTCTCCAATCTCCATGTATTTCTAAATAATCATCATCAAAAGTCAGGTCGTCCGCAATAAACCGTAATTCTGCGGGAGCCACAGTATTACGGTTTATTCCGAACGACCTGACTTTTGACCTAGCTGCTGGAGCATTATCGAAATAAAGTGTACTTAGAACACCTTTACCCTCATGGCACGTACGGCCTTAATAACATAGGACTATGTATAATAAAAATGAAGCAATCAAAAATGTAAGAACAATAATTTCAGGCTTAGCTAAAGTAACAAAAGGAGTAGAAACATAATGATGCATGAAGTCCATAAATCACCTGTGAAATCTTCTAAACTATTGTAATTTGCTAGGCTGAATATAATCCAAGTCATTTTTCTATCCAAAATAAAGTTATTAAATTAATAATAGGTGCAGTTTAAAGAATAATGTTCTTCATATTTTGATCCAAAATTAGACCTTTAACTTTCAAGACAGGTTTTCAATTCCTTTTTTTTTTAATACTACATAGGATTGCATTTGGCTACAAATCGCCACATGTGAAGCGATAATGTGGCCGGCCTAGGGTGAATCAGCACGCTTGCTAAGAAGAAACCTATTCACTCCAACTTTGAACAGATTCCGATTTGTAATGTGAAGCACGCTTGCCCAGAAGAAACCTATTCACTCCAACTTTGAACAGATTCCGATTTGTAATGTGAAGCACGCTTGCCCAGAAGAAACCTATTCACTCCAACTTTGAACAGATTCCGATTTGTAATCGTTCATAGCTATAGACGTCCTTTTCTAGGGAAAAGGGTAGGGTTTTTTTTAGGGATGTCAAACTACATAGTTTATGCCTTGCGCTTCACTGTGTCTTTAGTCAACATGTTTTTACGAGCACCCTTCATTTGTATGGAAATATTAGTTCCAGCTAAATTTGACAGCTCTAAATTACGTCCGTCTCTTTCTCGTTTTACTAGAGAGAAAAATATAGCCATAGCCTAAATTAAGTTTATTTTGTGCACAACAGAATCGACACCAGTGTCTTTGACATAACATAATCACGTATGTATTTCTCGTGGGGCAAAGTTGTACACCAATATTTCACCAGTTATAGTCAAACCCCGGGGAGTCTATTCTACTAGACTCGAACCCAGGCTCTGTGGCTGCTACTAAAACTTGATGGAAAAACCCACTTTGCCCGACCTGGAAATCGAACATAGGACATCATGCTCACCAGTAACGTGTCCAAAATTATGCATTCAACTTTCAAAACAGGTCTTATAATATGCTATCAACGAAATAACTATTGTTATAATTTATGATTCTTTTACATAACTTTTTGTCACGTCATTCCATTGTGACTACGATTACCGTGGGTTTTTATTTCGTAGTGGTGCTGCACTTTCGTCTAGACGATATTAATCATTTTAACTGGGCAGTCAGAAGATGTAAATTACAATATTTGCACCATTAACATTTGCATTTAGCTTTTCATATAAGGAAGGCATCAGTAGTTATTCAGTAGATCATCACCCTGCGTGTTGGCGATTTGAAGCTCATTTTCGTATGCGTAAATTTCTTCACGATGTTTTCCGTCACATAGGTCTGGGTGTTGATGCATAGACAATGTCCGTTTGAGACATAATCTCCAAGCTAAGGTGAAGCTTTCACTAGGATGTTGTTACAATGTTTAGCATTAATACTCTACTTATTTATTTACTCATTACGTTATTTGTTATGGTTCTAGTTTTACCTTTAGGGTCTATTGTTTGACGGGTACTAATGTTATTAAGAAATTAGACAAAAAATTTGTGGGTTGCTGTTTATAGTTATTTTACTTACTCTACTAAGTGTATCGTGTGTTCGTGGAATGATAAAAGTCTAGAATTGTGTACAGTCATCTCTGTCAACGACCTCTGTCAGTCACATAGCAGTCACTTCTGTCCAACCCTCCGGTGATTAGAGGCGTGATGTCATGTGTGACCAATCTAAACACACCCACTAAAATTTTACTTTTCTCAAAAATGGTATGTAATGTTGCCAAAACAATTCTAAAAAGTATCCAGAAAGTGAACTCTACCAGAGACTTATTTACAACTGTCCAGTAAGAAGCGAGATTTTAAATTTGGAATCTCCTACTGTCCAGTAAGTAAGTATGTAATTTACTTACTGGACAGTAGGTCATCCTCTTTAGATCTGCTTAGAATAAAACACATAGTACCAGACACAGATTAGAGTTTAGCCATTATAACATGGTTATAAGAGGGATGCTCCAAATATATCTATCTCTCTTTTTGGTATGACATTTTATCATTTTTATGAGATACATTTATTTTTGGAGCCTTATACAGCCATTTTATAGTCTGTGACACATTACGCGACGCAGAAAAAGTATGCACGACGTTTTGTACTTAGTAATGTTGTAGAAGTATAGTGTGGGATATTATTTTTATATTTAGTAGGTAATTTAAGTTTATAAATCATGTTGGATTAAAACTTTCCATTCTAAAATTAACATGGAGTTTCAAAAACAATAATTTACATTTACTGCCAGCCAAGAGTCCGTTAATCAAGATGTACAACAAATAGTTATAAATGCCCCCGGTAAATCGATCACAATATCTATCAGCAATTGCCCTAATATGAATGTTACCTTCAATATTAATTAAACGAATTTGTTGTTAAACTTTCTTTCATTTTTAAGAAAAGGATTATACAAACCTCAACCAGTAAGAAAGCCATCCTGTCCTCGTATATAACCGGACCTCACCTGCGATTCGGTTAACTTATACTTGGCCAGGAAGGCTTACTTACTGGATTCTGCAGTAATGTACTTTAACGCATTTGCAAGCCAATCAATCAACAATATCAACATAAATTTAAAATGCCTACTTAATTAAGCGCACATTAAAGTGCTAACAAACATCTAGACATCGCGTCGGCGTCTGACTGATAGATCACGAATTCATGACGTTAATGACAGCTTCATTTACTGCCTTTGCAGATTTGCATACAATCTTGATAGGTTGAGTAGCTCTGGGTTAATCGCCCATTATAAGTGGAACAGCTGATGTTAAATTCAACATTTAATTTGTGAAATTGAGAATTAGGGTCAGGGAGAAGCAGGGTCGCCGTGTAAGGTGGTCGTTAGGCAGTGGAGACAAACACAAGTAATTAGGGTGACACCTCGTGTAATACTGAATATAAAGAGTACATATGAAGACACACAGAGATACATACTACATATACTTACAGCTAAAGGTTCTACCACACTATAATTGATTCGTCATTATTTTTGTGTTTTGATGTTTTTTAAGAAGGTATGTAAATTGTTGTGTGATGTATTAAGCTGTATCCGTTTTGACTGGAAACTGACGCGCCTATGCTTTTCTCCTGATGAGGAACATTTGTAGGTATATATACATTTTTGTGTTACTAACACACTAACATTCTATGTTTTTATTATGTTTTGTGATTTATAATAATGCAACTTATATGGAGATTTCTCTGAAATAAATAATAATAATATAATATAATATCTATATATATATCACGGCAGGGAAAGCCTAGAGGAACACTCTGCCCATATATTGGCGACATCCGCCACCAATCCGCCTTTGTCTTTCAGTCTCTACTTCTCTAGCCATCACATCGCCGTGCGACACCTACAATTCTTCATTTTTGGTAGAGGTAGGTGGGTATTTGAAATCACACACAGCACTTGGCTCAAATTCCAAACGTTTATTTCTATGAAACCATTTAGGTACAGAAACTGATTAATTTATAACGTTCACTTCATTAAACACTTATAATTACATAGTATTTCAATTGTTTTTGCTAATCGTAGGATAACGTGACTGCCCGTTGCTCAAGCGTCCATTCTTCCGTGTGGGCGGAAGTCCTCCACACAGTACAGGTAACTCATTACATAATAAGTTCATTAAAACTTACAAACAATACTAGAGTAATTCATAATTAATCATTTTAATAATTAAACAATACCAATATTCACAAATGCAAAGGTTTTATCAAGTTAAAGCTAATTAGTCGCTTCAATACTTTTTACAACAATATTCAATCTTTTATAACCATTTCCGGCAAATCAAAGTATTTAGTACAAAGAACACCTACGAAGTCTTTCACTAATAAATTGTTCTGTAAAATAATCTTGTTACTTTTTAGTTTGTAATTTAGTTAGATAATCTGATTTAATTGTAGTTTCAAATTATTAATTGATTTATTGATCAAATCTTATTCGGCCTGTAGTGTTGCCTCATAAAAATCTTGTGTCAAAATGAACAATAATAATTACAAATCCAATGTCATAAAATACTTGCTTATCATAATTTTAACTATAGATTTAGCTAAAGACTTACTGAGTCTTTAGCTAGACTTTTGTTTAATTACTATTTGAAACCACGAACTATCTAAGTGCTAGTTACGCCAATAGATGGCGCTTAACTCATTTGTCAAGTGATGTAATAACTGTACCACGAAGCAGAGATGGCAGGTTCATGGAATAGAATTATGAGTGTTAATAATTAGATTAAATCTTAGCAGATAGAGCCTCTTGCGGCGACATATATAAAAGAGAAGTCCACTCACTGACTGACCACTCATCACGAAATCTCGGAAACTACTGGGCCGTGGGGTCCAGGATTTGACACAAGCACTCTCTATGGGGTGCAGGCGCGCACTAAGAAAGGATTTTTTAAAATTCGCACCCCAAGGGGTTGAAAAGGGGTCTCAAAGTTTGTATGAAAGTTCTATGTTTTTAAAGTTAGAGACATGAATGTGGGCCTGAATGTTCCTTTCGGCTTCTAGATGCTCACTAAGAAAGGGTTTTACGAAATTCAGCCCTTAGGGGTATAAATAAGGGTGTTTTTTATTTGTATGAAAAAAGTTAAAGATCCAAATTGAATCTTACGGCAACGCGTTATTGCATACTTTACATTGAAATTAAAATTCGGAAGCCGATAATGATCCAAATTGAATTTTACGACAACACGTTAATGCATAGTTTACATTGAAATAAGAATTTGGAAGTTCCTTGAGGTTTATCTTCAGTTTTTATGCGAATTTCTAGGTGGCCAGTATGTTTCAGTAAAATGCAGGAGACTGCTGAAATGTAGGTAATGAAATGAGGTTAACGTTCTAAAGTTTTTATGCCAATTTCTAGGTGGCCAGTATTTTTCAGGCTGAAAGGTAAAATAAAACGTTTCAAAAAACGAACTAATGAATCAATCACAGACGGATCACAGACCGGTTACCTAAGCGATACACGTTCAAACTAATTTCTGTTCTGCAATATGTAGCTATTACCTACTACTAATTTGTTTTGAAATATTTTTCATCATCGTTGTTTGGTTTGTCTTCGTTAGGGTTCAAACTATATCATGCCGTTGCGTTTCTGTACAATGAAAATATTTAGAAAAAACCGGCCAAGTGCGAGTCGGACTCGCGCACGAAGGGTTCCGTACCATTACACAAAATGCAAATGTAATGTATACATTAGACAAAATGGCAAAAAAATCACGTTTGTTGTATGGGAGCCCCCCTTAAATATTATTTTATTCTGTTTTTAGTATTTGTTGTTATAGCGGCAACAGAAATACATAATCTGTGAAAATTTCAACTGTCTAGCTGTCACGGTTCATGAGATACAGCCTGGTGACAGACAGACGGACAGACAGACGGACAGACAGCGAAGTCTTAGTAATAGGGTTCCGTTTTTACCCTTTGGGTACGGAACCCTAAAAAAAAATAGGGGTGTTATAGGATCACTAACAGAATCCATTTCTACTATATTTAAATTTTTTGTCTGTATATCTGTGCGGTCTTTTGTAACAGCATCATGTGTAAATTATAAAACCTATGTGGTTAGATTTAATGCACAAATATTGGGCATAACTTAGAGAAGGTTTTAGTTTTTGTTTCATTGTAATGGGTGCTTTCTATTTAATGATATAAATGAACTTAAAGTGTTCAAGAAGAACTTATCATCAAAATGTAAGATACACGCAGCAACATCTATTCAACCAAAATGGTACTAACTTGGTACTAATGACTAAACACAAAGAACAAGTTAACTTTTAAATCGAGTGACCGTCTTTAAAAAAAAGTTATGATGGCAAAAAGTACTCTCAATTAGTCTATATGACGCTGCTTTAAAAATCTACATTGCCAATATAGTGTGCTTTAGACCGCTTTCCATGAATTATATTTTATCAATTTAACTTACGAGTCGATAGATCGCGTTGTAAATTTCATTCCATTTTCTGAATCGCATTGTTAAGATTTTTCGTGAAAGAATGACTCTCGCCCGAGTCAGTTGCCTCAGATTTGGTGTTATGCCCACAAAACAAATTCAGGAGGTTCTCAATTCCATGCGTATATTTTTTTATGTAGAACCATGCATCACTTTTTAGAGGTACCTAATTCCGGTATGAATGTTTTTTTTTTTTGTGAAAAGCGTATAATTATCTTAAATTGGTCCTATTTAAAATTGAAAAATCGTGTTTGGGCTCATTTCATGTACCTTAATGAGAAATTTACCTAGCTGGAGTATGACAGTCATCGAAGGTCTGACGATGGAGACGGAAGGCAGTTGCAAAGGGTCCGCAAGAGTTTACAGCAGCTATGTCGTGTTTTGGCTCATTTCATGGACCTTGATGAGAACTTTAGACCTAGCTGGAGTATGACTGTCATCAATGGTCTAACAATGGAGACAGAAGGCAGTTGCAAGAGGTCCTAAACAGTTTGCAGCAGCTATGTTGTTATTGGCTTCAGTTAATGCACCTTAGTAAGAACTTAAGACCTGCCTGGAGTATGACTGTCATCAACGGTCTAACGATCGAGACGAATGGCAGTTGCAAGAGGTCCTGAACAGTTTACAGCAGCTATATTGTGTTTGAGCTCATTTTATGCACCTTGATGAGAACTTTCGACCGAGCGAAAAAAGACTATCACCGAGTGTCTAAGGATGAAAACGTAAGGCTGTCGAGGGAAGCCCCTAATTAGAAAAACATAGTAGAATATTTTAGCGATGCAAATATTTCTGAGAAATTAAATTGTTACCCACTTGAATTTATACTTATTGTAAAGGAGAAGAGTTTGTTTGTTTGGTTGGTTGAACGTGCTAATTTGAGGAACTACTGCTTGAAGTTAAAAACATATTTTAGTGTTGGATAGCCCATTTATCGAGGAAGGCTATACGTTATATAAGATCAATGAAAAATGTTGCCAATACAAGGAAAAAATATTGCTTTTGAGAGCTTCCGTTGCGTGCGCTGCGTAAACGGTTAGCGTAAATGGTAAAAGTTACTCAACAACCATGCATCTATGACGGGATTGTTCCTCTTAAAAAGTTCGCGATTGCACATTGGTTGACTCACGCTCTCTCTAACCCTCTCTCTTTCTCTTATGTAACGCAGACAGAGTTGCGCGGGTCAGCTAGTAATATAATATAGGTAGATGATGATGGGGTCTTCGAAACACGGAGTCGGGATTTATTGGTGTTTAAATAAGATGACAGTGGTTTCAAGTGGTGTATTGATATTGGTGTTCAGCTGTTACCAGGTAGACTGGAAACTGACTCTTAACATTGGTGGAAAAAAAACTAGCCAGTTGATGATGGTGAGTTATTAACCTCTTGTTCAAATGTAGGTAGATCTTGAGCACGCGGAGCCGTGATCGTATAGAAACTGGTAGACTGCAGAGTGGTGCAGTTTTCAGCACGGTGAATAGGAATCCTCTGACGGTGATATCGTAGGCAAAAAACTTCTTATAAACATCCAATGAAAAAAACAAACTGCAATCACTAATCATTGTGCCAGGCCTACTCAATATTTGCTGGGGCTGCGGGACTGTTCGAAAGAGATACCGTGGCCCCGGAACACAAAGGGCGACGAAGGAACATGGATGAATTTTAGTCAGTAAAAGTCTGACACTCCCTCCTGCTCCGCCCAGAGCGGGAGGAGTCATTTAATGATTTCCCATCCGAAAAAAAAAGGCTTACTCAATATTACGAGTTCCGTTTGGTGTTAGATCTTCATAATAGGTAATACTAATGACTTGATGAAGCCGAGGCCGCGAGGGAATCTGCTGGACGCTGCAGGCACAGAACTGGAGAAAGGACGCATTTGTCCAGCATTGGTCATCATGATGATGATGACAGGTTTTTTTATGCTAAATAGGCTTGCGTTTAGCCGCAACTGAGAAAGAAAGAAAGAAAACGTATTTATTTGGCTTTAGCCGCAAATACACACAACAAAATAAGAATAAAATAAAAAATAAGAAACTTAAAACTACACAATAAAAAAAAATTAAAACTAAGCAAAAAAATAAGAGAAATAATATTGCGTGTCTCACGGCTGCGCCAAATAGGCCCAGTTCAGCAAACTGCCGAGCAGCTAGTGCCCGACGCTGGTTTTCAACTGGACCTGAGATGGTGATGTCACGGACATAAAACAGTTTTGTGGTGTGACAACTCGCCTGATGTGAAGAGATGATGCGGCCTAGGGTGGAGCACGCTTGCCTAGAAGAAACCGATTCACTGATCTAGATTATAATGATCGGGAAACGGAGAAACCAGCAGTGAATTCCACAGACTGGCGATGGCGGTTCGCACAATAAATGTGGAAGCATAGCGCTTTGTTCGGGTTCGTGGAATTTCAAATAACGGTGGTGCTTCGCTGTATCTCTGCTCGTCCGATGATAGAATGGGCATGGGTGAATTAGATTGTGTAAATCCAAAGCACTCTCTCCGAAATGTCATCATCATCATTTCAGCCGTAAGACGTCCACTGCTGGAAATAGGCCTCCCCCAAGTGTCGCCACTTTGACCGGTCCCGTGCGACTCGCATCCAGCGGATTCCCGCAACCTTCACCAGGTCATCGGTCCACCTAGTGGGAGGCCTTCCAACGCAACGTCTTCCGGTTCGCGGTCGCCACTCCAGAACTTTTCGGCCCCATCGGCCATCCGTTCTGCGAGCAATGTGCCCTGCCCACTGCCACTTAAGTTTTGCAATTCTTCTGGATACGTCGGTAACCTGGCTTCTCTTGCGGATGTCTTCATTTCTGATTCGATCGCGCAAGGAAACTCCGAGCATAGCCCTCTCCATTGCTCTTTGGGTGACTTTCAAGCCTTCTGATAAGGCCTATTGTGAGCGCTCCGAAATGTAACAATAAAAAACCGATATAGGCTGGCAACTTTGCGGCGATATTCAAGGATGTATATTTTGAAGCTTAGGTATATATTTTTCGATATTATTGGAGCTTGGCTTTGACAAGGGAGTCGTTGTCAATGAGCGTCTTGGATGTTTCTTTTTTGGTACTGACTGATGTAAGACTAACTTCAAAAGAATACGTGATCAGTAAAATAAATTAAACTAAAACCGCAGTTCCACTTACCCTTTAAAATTATGCAAACATTGAATAATCGTTCAGCAATTGCCTATCTCAAGTGTCAAATTCCCTTTCACGCTTATACATTAGTCATTCAGAAATGAAGTGGCTAACGATGTTACGAAAGATATTGCAACAACAATATTGTGCCTACGATTAATCTCGATCTATCTATAATGCCTAGTTGACCTACCAACCTGTGCGTCACACTTTGTCTTCATGGTGTTCATTCATCAATTTCAAAGGGAGTCTGAATTATGTTTGTTGTCAATTTTTCAAAGCGTAATGCCAATTGATAGATGCAGCAATTCATGATGTATTCATTAGGAAATGAGTAGCAGGCGTTTCGAAGTACACTTTTTTTGAGAATACTTGTTGTAAATGTTATTACTTAAGGGCCTACCTCAAATGGGTTAGCATGATCCTCCGTTACGCCTAAAATACTGCAGCATTAATTTTGAAATAAATATATGGTAAAGTTGAGGATTAGTTTTAGGTCTTATGTTTGGCAAAAACACGATTTCATAAAATTTTTCGATAGAAAAAAAACCCAAAGTTACCTCCAAATCGAACAATAAACCGCTGGTATTCAAAAAGTACTTCAAATTAGATCATGAAACTTTGCATACTAACTGAACTAACTATAAAACAGGTCTTATGTTTTTTATTTTTTCCAAAAGACGAAAATTTGATTTTATAAAGAATGAAAACCACTAATTTCGCACTATTCGGCCGCAGTGACTGACGTAACAACCGCTTTGTAGTGCAAGCTGATTAGAACTTTATTGTAACAGTATTACAAACGAAGTTTGAACCACCACAAATAGAGTTGCTAATCTGAGGTAGTATAGGCTCTTAACTTCAATTACTGCCATAATCTCTGTACTGTTGCACGCACGCAATGCACGCAATGTTTTGTGCACGTTACATCTCGCACTACTAAAAATTGATTTTGCACACCAAAAAATATTTTTTGATGATTCTAGGTTTCAAGTACAGAATGTTTAGATGACGGCTATGTGTGATAGACACTTTTACACTCTGTTTAATAGTCGAGAAGTGGCAGTGGTAGCTGAAAAGTAGTGTGGTAATTGGTTGTCATGTGGTCAAGTACGGGCATTTAATGCGGAGGAATGACGGAAATGTGGATGGCTATATATAACAGTAGGGGAATACCAAAGAAACAATGGAAGGACTTTGTGAAAGATGTTGTCGACGCCGACGGCGAGTTCATGTTCCACGCGCGCCTCAAAGAGAGTCAGCAAAAAGGAAGAGGTCCGCAAGGACCGATGCCTGCCGGGGTTGCGGGACTGTTCGAAAGAGATACCGTGGCCCCGGAACACAAAGGGCGATGAAGGAACATGGATGGGTTTTAGTCAGTAAAAGTCTGACACTCCCTCCTCCTGCACCGCCCAGAGCGGGCGGAGCCATTTGATGATTTCCCATCCGAAAAAAAAAAAAAAAGTTTGGAAAATGTATGACTCATGAGAAGACGATCACTAATAACGTTGACGCTGTCTCGAACTCAAATAAATTGGTACAAGGCAAAAGAATGATGACGCGGTGGTGATACATAATTAGTTACTTCAGAGTTTTGTTTATTTGGTTGTATCATTTAAAACAACGCAAATGATGCTACAGTTACAAGGCTTGTCATAATACCAAACATTGTTGACGATAGCAGAACACGAAGTTCTTTCTTCAATGCTAGTTACAAATATAAATTAGAAAACAATAAACATCATGTCTCGGAATGATGTGGGCATATTTAAGGATGAGACCTCTCTCATACATTTAAGTCGAGTGGATATTGATCCCTTGTGTATGGGTTAGTTGAATGATGTTGAGTATGATGGTATGTTCGCATCCTTAAATTTATAATCTTTCTGATACGTCATGTCGATGATATCCATAAAGAATAACAGAACTATACCAAGTCATTTGTGAAGTTGCACTAGAAACAGGATAGGACCGCGCCTTTATAAAGAACTAGTTGACGTCCCGCGGCTTCACCCGCGTAGTTCCCGTTCCCGTGGGAGTACGGGAATAAAATATAGCCTATAGCACTCACGAATACTGTAGCTTTCTACCAGTGAAACAATTTTTAAAATTGGTTCATTACTTCCGTAGATTACTCCCTACATACAAACTTACAAACAAATGTTACCTCTTTATAATATTAGTATAGATGTGGTAACTGGGATCTAGGCCACATTCTGTGATAGGGCTCGCCGGGAATGGCGTGCTGATACCCGCCGGGGATGCGCGCTTATGTACTTCTATCTACCAGATCCCCGACACATGGTATTGGTATTGATAGTAGTAGGAACAGTGGATTTTTAGTCGGTAGAGACCGACGAAGACGAAGGGTAACCATGAGGATTAATTATCAAATTCAAAAACAAGGTTAGAAGATCGTTTGTGACAAAAACCCAGACATGGAACACTCAACCCAATGTCAGATTTGCCATTACTACAGCATGCGCTAAATATGACATAATTTATATCAATAAAATATGGGTCCAGCTAGGGTCAAGAGTCTAATCTCCTAGGTCATTAAAGCTCATATTCCTATTCAAAATGCTTTCATAACTTTCAATAGGCCTTCATAAAGTTATATAATCATTCTTCACCCATTGTGAGCAGTGACGAACCTGACGCATCTTTTGACAGGCGTGACTAAAGGTGTTCAACGATTATGACAGCTGTGAACATTAATGTTCATAATTGTTATAGACAGTAATTAGTGGAGGTGTGCTCTTCTAATTACATATGATTATATCAGATGCCATAATTAAAGCTTTATTGATTTCACTTTTAGTTCTTTTGTTTCATTTGTGGAATTGTCTGACTACTCTTTTTTGATATCACAATGTTTTTTAGCCTGGAAGACTTGATATTGCAGTGGTACTGTTAATATTATATTTATAAGTTAACTTACTTACACTTACTTACTTATACTTGAGAACAGCGGTGGCCCAGTGGTGGCGGCCCCGACTTACGAACAGTAAGTAAGTCGTGGGTTCGAACCCAGACAGGCGCATTACTTTGTGTAATTTATTTCATCACCACTGCTCTCAAAACGGTAAAGGAAAACATCGTGAGGAAACCGGCATGTCCTAAAACCAAAAAATCGAAGACATGTGACATCTACCAATCCGCACTGGGCCCGCGTGGTGGATTAAAGCCCATTCCCTCTCATTGAGAGGAGGCCGTGTCCCAGCAGTGGGAACATTACAGGCTGATGATGATGATGACGATGAAACTTGAGCTGCAGATACACAAAAACACCACAAAAAACAAACGCAAAAACATACAAATTTCCTAGATTACATTATCTCTCATCTCATCGATTTTTTAGCTATCCATCATCTGCATGTTGGGGTCGGCTTCCAGTCTAACCGGAAACCGGATGCAAAGAGCGACTGCTTAGGTATCTGACCTCCACAATCCAGTTAGTACTAGGAAATACGATACCTCTTAATGGTTGATGGTTGTCAGACTTTCGGGCCTCTGACTACCCGATTTATGGTCAATCCATACTTAGTTTATTTATATTTAATACTCTTTACTTTAGCTGACCTGGGAGTCGAACTCAGGTCCTTCAGCAGTAGCGCATGTATACTTTGTTAATATTATTATTATGATAGGGTAATAAAACAAACTACTATTAACAACAGTTTTATTATAAATAACAATAATTTCGAAATAATACAATACTGACCTTTCAGATTCGTTCTTTAAACAAAATACTATATGAAATAACCATATGAGCTTTTTCCACTTTGTCAATATTACTTAAAAATACTTACGTTCTATTAACGTAACACTCATTCGTTGTACCATTGCTGCCATACTTATATTTGATTTTATCATTACCTTTTTTTTTTCATTACTTCAGCTTTCGTAACTAGATTCACGCAATGCAAAATTACAGCAACATAAAATATTGTTCTATCCTCTTATTTACTCGTACCTACATATGTATATAGTAGTTAGTTTTCAGTCATATATTCATTTATGAGGAAACTTTTCAATTTTTGGATTTCTTTTGTAATGGCCGTATGTGAAACCACCGGCCGCCGTGGGGTACATCTGGTTTGGTAGAAAACCTCGTTCAAGGTGTCGAGGGATCGTATGGGGCAACCGCCCACTTACCAACGCATCGTACAAAGACGAAGGGTCCTTCGCCAAACCTCTTTTCAGGTATTCTACCTGAAGGTTAGAAGGTACGTAAGAGTCAAGCAAGGAGGTAGGCCTTCTCAAGGTCTGACCATGAACTTGCGGTCGTGGGAACGCAGTTGGACGTAGGGCACCTTCTTGGTACACCTGCTTCGTGTAAGGGCGTAACATCGGTAACACCCTTGGAATGTGCGACAGGTGCGTGGGAGGAGCTTTCAACAGCAATGGATTAGGAGAAGGTAGATCAGATATAGCATGATGACTTTTGTAGAGTCCTCGTAGGGGCGCGCGAGAATTATAGTGACGCGGGAACTCCTGCTCCGCTGGCTCGTACTTCGAGACTTCAGTTTGAGTTGTAGCTTCTTCGATTGAATTCGTATCACTATAGTTTGGAGTTGCGTAATAAGACTTGGGGGCGTTCGGTGTTATGACTCCTGGCATAACCCCATAATTATTGTAGTGTAAAACAGGTAAGTGATAGCCTAGCACAGGCTGTAGCGCTGCCAGAGAGGGGGCGGCTGTCGGCTGCGCTCGGTACACGTACGTCACTGGCTGAGGAGGAGTACGTGGCGGGTCGTAAGCCGCTACGTAAGTATTAGATGTACTGGAACCGTGTGGAGCATTTGGATTGAACTCTGAAAGCGGGCCAGGCGTTTGTGGTGGTGAATGCTGTTGGAATTGCGGGACTAGATATATTTGCATTGGCATGTTCGACAAATATCCCACCATGGCTTGTTGAGGCACTTGTGATTGTTTTTGGCCGAAACTCTCTGGCGGCTCGATCACTTGGTACTGATGTATATACCGTTGTTGTTGTTGTTGTGGAGACTGAATCTGAGGATCCGAGAAAAACTTCAGGAATCCAGTTTTCATAAAGTCTAAAGAGTTATATCCTAGCGCCGTAACAGGGCCAGAACTTTCTTTACCATCAGATTTCTCGTAATCATTTTCTACTTCGCTCTTCTGCTCACTCCTCAGATTATCTTCCTCGATGTCTTGCAACTCGATTTTTTTCTCAGCTCCAACGGCGAGAGCCACGAGAAAAAAGGTAGCCACCTGAAAGTAAAAGCGGAAAAGTGAGTTGAGAGTGAGGTGGACGTCCGAGGCGGTAGCCGCCGCTGCACGACACCGATAGAGATGGCGCGAAGAGGCGTGCCCACCGCCCGCTTGGGTGCGCCAAACAGGTGAATGGCAAAAAATAGACTAGAACCTATTATGAAACCGGTTAACTTTGCCAACGTACTGAGATACGGGAATGCAAACTTTTACTTGTAATTTATGTGGTTAAAAAATACCACAGGCACCTACCATGTTACGTGTAACTTACATTATCTTCTGTGATTACAACTATCAACTATCTACACATTATAATCATTAGAAACTAACGCATCGATGTGTGCTTAATATACTTTTACATCATACGTAACGAGCACATGTAAATCCAGTCCAAATAATAAAAAAGTAGGCTTATGTGTGAAATATACTCGTATTCACATTCAAAGAAGAAAAAACAAGTCTTGCGGAATTAATTCTTTTGTTTTCGAATTTCACATCACACGCAATGGTAGGTTTTGAAAATGGAAACGTGTGGGCTAAACCTTTATTCCCTCACATAAGGATGTGTGTTGGTTGTGGTAATCCGAATTATGAATAAACAATGTGCTACTTTAGGCTTTGCAGCGGTAATTAATGTTAATATCTCCATCGGATTATATTCAACCATGTGTCACACATAACATCACGCTCGTAATCCCCAAAGGATTTAACAGAGATGTACCAAATAGTACACTCACATTTCACCAGTTACGTTTTTATGTCCCTTGTAATAGGGGGCGATCCTATCGGCATCAACCGGGCACAATTCTAGACTCAGTGGCTGCTACTGAGAAATTCCTGATGGAAAAACACAATAACACTTTGCCCGACCCGGGAATGGAACCCAGGATCTCACCAATTTACTCTTTCTGAAAATGGTCCGATGATCGCGTTAAAACACGTGCCTACGCTATCTGTGATTAACATTGAAATGGGCACTTAGTTAATTACCGCTCGTTATATCATTTGAATAGATCTTTTTAGTTCGTAATTTTACAACATTCAACATTTTTCGGAAACCAATCACGTTCATTTTGCGAAATGCATTCAAACATTGTGTTAAAATCTTGTTAAAAACTATTTATTACCTAACATACTGTCTGTCTCGTACGTCATCGATAGTTTTATTAACAAGATTATTTTATGAACAGGAAAGCTTGTATTCTAAAATGTAGACAGAATTTTGTAGTCAGGTTTTGACACAGATTTTGAAACCTAATCATCCAAGATATAGTCAAATTATACGCTAGAACTGTTTTATGTTCGTGGGCGATATTGTGATGTTATATAATTATGTTGTGTCAAATTCATAGATGTAGATAAATAATTATTTTGCAAAATGAAAGTTGCATGAGGATTGGTATTTTACTTCCTATTGGTGAATGTTTGTCTAGATTCTAGATACCTGGCTGGCTAGAATGTTAGGGTACATTTAGGAACTTCATAGTAAAATTATAAGCAAGATTATAGGGAATATGCATAAGTTTTATTATTTTTATTTCGATACGGAATGTTAAAAATAATGTCAAAAACGGTGAACGAAACAAAAAGCGAAAACAAGACGAATTAAAGTTTAATTCAATAATATTTGTAATGCAATTTTAATGTACCATGTATTAATTCTAATATTTCAATAAGTTTCTATTTTTGGTTTATATGGGTCTCGGACCTGAAATAAATGTTTTTTTTTTTATAAATCGGCCAAACAACACAAAAGTTATAACTATTTAAACTTTTGTTTCTATCTCTTTCTAGATAAACGGAATTTAGTATGAATTTTGTACGTAGATGCAGCGAATGACGTCATTCGCTGTATCGGATCTCTCTGTCTAATCAGCAGTTTCAAATGCTTATAACTTAGTATTTTTATAGATATTAAAAAAATAATTTCTTCTTTGCTATTTCTGATGTAAATTACGATTTGTTTAGAGTGATAAAACAGATAATGCATATACCCTAGGAATGTTTCTATCCTAATCATGTTTTTTTCCCTTGGTTGAGAGATTTTTCTGCCACAGACGGGTAGGTTTCGAATATAAAAAGTGGATGCTGGTGCCATAAGTGTACAAGAATAAAAATGATAAATCCTTGAATCCGGTATCCTTATACGACTTGCCTAGTGATAGTTTTATGTTCATTCAGGACCTTGGACCAGTTTTAAACGATATGTAGATGATGATGTGATGTGAACTTTTTGTTTGAGTTACTTTTCCTACGATTTTTAGCAAATTTAATTTCTACCATTATCCGTGCTGCATATTCGTGCAATGAATCTGTTATCTACAACTGGTGCTAAATGCTACGAAGCAAGACACCTACATATAGAAACACTACAACAAATAGCCTATTTACTAATACAAACAATAGGCAGGCAGTTCCGTAAAGCATGCAATGGTCGATCAATGTTGCAGTAAGTATCAAAGTCCTACGGGAAAGCAAGGTCTGTAGTATACAAAGAATTAACGCAGAGAAAGATAAATTATGGCAGCGCGCGATCTATCTCTAATAACTAGCATTGACATTTTGACACTGACGGTATGACAGACTAACAACAGTTTCTTTTTTTTAATTTATCTTGAAAAGCTCGAAGGAAGTAGTCTGTTCAGGCTACGTTATGACGGCATTTAGAGGTCAAATGAAAGTCAAATGGTTAGGTACATGTATTATTGTGAAAATAAACACAATCTTGTGATATAGAGAGCTAAAAATAGAAAAATAAGGCCCTAAGCCTTATTTTTCTATTTTTACCCTAAAATCTCCAAATGGTTTTGGAATCAGCGTAGGTTAATTTTTATTACTTTACATATCGAATTGTATCCATTAACCAGTTTGTTATAAATTGCAAGTACATAGGTAGGTATATGAACCTTGAACGTGGTAGCTAAACTGCATTACCCGCATGCATTTGTATGTAAATGATACATTTTCTTAATTTCACTTTTGCTTATTATTCCAATGTTGCTATTATACCGATCATTCTGTTGCCCTTATCCAATGATATTCTACTATACAGATATGTTGTGAGCGCGCAATCGTGAAGACTCGAAAACCGGCCAATTGGCCTGTTTTTCCTTTATTCTGCGTCACTGCGTATATGTGAGCTGGCTCTGCCCCGCGGCACACTTTTTTCGGTGGTTTTGTAGGTGTATAACATATCTGTTTGTTAGAATATCATTGCCCTTATCCTAATGGAGTAGATGACACACCAATCAATTGCGATAGTTTTTAAGAGCTGTCAAAACCCGGTTCTCTCATAGATTTTGTATGGCAATAGCAAACTGTGACGTCACTGTTTTTTCAACTCAATGACTCAACAATTTATTTACTTCAAAGCAACTACAAATCGAATTTGGCAATTAATTGAAAATAAATCGGGTTTTCAGGCCCAAAATAAAGTGTTTTTGTAGAGAGTTTTATGGTGTCATCTACTCTTTTCATTTGGGGTCGGTGCAGCATGTTCTCTTCTTCCAAACTTCTATATTTTTCTTCATCTCATCAGACGATTCTTTTATAGCCATATCATTCTTCACACAGTCCATCCATCGTTTCTTTGGTCTTCCTCTACTCATATACCCATCCACATTCATACTCAAAACTTTCCTCACGACATTTTCCTCATCCCTCCGCATCACATGCCCATACCACGACAACCGATTACCACACAACTTTTCAGTCATCGGCGTCACTTTCAGACTTCCTCTTATACTAATTTCTTACTGTATCCTAATATACTTTATCATTTATTACTTTGTCGCTATTATACCGATATTCAATTAAAAGATCTTTTAAAAATTACCTATATTCTTGAAAATTGACAAATTCGAAAATAAAAACACGATACGCCCATTAACAGGCATCAAAACGGTTTTTTTTTTATTATCATGTGAAACTTTTTTACTTATTATTTTAGAAAACTGTAAGCACATTATGATAACACAGCTCACATTTTATATAAAGTAAGGTGCTTTATACCCATTTCCCGTGGTGTGAACTGACAATTCTGTCTCCATCACGAACCTTTATCACTTTTATGTTTCTTGAATAAGAATTGCGAAATTACATTAGAAACGGACGTACCTACTTCACGCATTCAAATTCCTTTATTCTTTGAATTCTTAATGATGCAAAATCTTAGAAGGTACCCAAAGGAGGAGGGTTTTTTTTGGGCCCAGCTGTTAACAAGTTGAAATATGTCCCAAAAAATTCATAATTTTTTACTCAAAGAAATCACAAAATACGCAAACAATATATACAAAGCGAGAAAAGTAGCATATTTAGTATTAAACAAAATAATCGATTAAATACACTTAGTTATCGAGAATGAATAGATCGGTCATCGGTAAAATCTTAGAAAGTGTAAGAAAATCGAGTAACTAGTATTTATAAATTGACTAAACATTGCGAATCATGTTCCTTTAAATTATATCTTAGTATAGTACCTAGGTACTTATTAATTCCATGACTATTTTACATGTTGACAAGTCTGGTCATCGACTGGCAACAGCCAGTTAATAAGTCAAAAAATAGCCATATACAATGAAGTGTTTCGCAGTTGGTATGAATATTATCGCACCCACATGACCCACCAGTATTTTTTTAATGTCTCTCGCTAAAGAAAAGTTTGTATTTCGTTTGGTTTCGAACGTTTTAACAAAAATAATATCCAGCAAGTCAGTTTTTTTTTTAATTTAATTGTTCCGTTTTTACTATTTGGCTATAGGACCCTAAAAAGTGTCCATCATTTGTTTTGGTTCGTTCTTCTTACTTTTACTATGCCCAATGATATTCTATTAGAATATTATTTGTTAGAATATCATTGTATATGCCACATAACTCGATTCCTTGATTGCCAAATTTCCAGTGAGGACATGTCAATATGTCCTCTCTCAAATGAGTCTACTTTTATTTAGTTAACACCCGGGCCCAGGTCAGATTGGAGCCGTGCCTTTCTCCTTTGATTTGGGAATAGACTTACGCTAAACGAATAGAAAGTTTTAATCCGTGATGTATTTATCAAATCGCGTGGATGTCGGAAATAAAATAATTATCAATAAAGGGAACTTAGGAATAAAAGATCTAAGTATGTCTTAAACCAGGTATTTCGACATTCACAACAGAGATACTTTCGTATTTACAATACTTATCATGGTAATAATGAAAGCGAAAACGAAGGGCATTTTATTTTGACCGGACCTACCACATACGAAAATGCAAGTGATATTTATAACAACCTGTCCATCATAATGTATCTTGTACTTTTTACAAAGTTACGTAAGTAGAGGTAATTTTGGCAAAAACCTGTTTAATGAGCGGAGACCGTAATATTTGAATCCCAAATATGGTGTTCTTGACTTTTAAAATAACATGAAACCTCAGTTTAATTATGGATACGACTTCTTTGAAGCCATGGTCTAAACTGGATTGGCTACAAGACCTGCATACATTGAAAGTAGAGCGAGATTTTAGAAAGGGTCTAAGAAGCAGAACTGCAAGTGTATTTAGAACAATAAAGAATTAAGTATTGAGCAACAAAGAATTGAGTAAGAACTTTAATTTGTAGTTTTGAAGACTCATTTCAATTCGCTGAATCAAACTGTACCATGTCGAGTCATAAATGAAATCACTAGTGAAGTTACTTATTTTTTGTCTTTGACATTTAGGTAGGTAGTTGCCATCGACTCTGTTCTTTACCTATCGCATGAGAGAGCAGCGGTGGCCCAGTGGTGGCGGCCCCGACTTACGAACAGTAAGTCGTGGGTTCGAAGTTCGAACCCAGACAGGCGCATTACTTTGTGTAATTTATTTCATCACCACTGCTCTCAAAACGGTGAAGGAAAATATCGTGAGGAAACCGACATGTCCTAGAACCAAAAAATTCGAAGACATGTGACATCTACCAACCCGCACTGGGCTCGCGTGGTGGATTAAAGCCCATCCCCTCTCATAAAAGAGGAGGCCTGTGTTCCAGCAGTGGGAACATTAATAGGCTAATGATGATGATGATGATGATTTACCTATCGAAAATAATATAATTAATCTGTATTGGGGAGCTGACCCGGTAAATATAGGGGCGGTAATTTCATACAAGCCTACAAGTTTACCCCTATAAATTAACCTACTACTCGTCATGAAGTTAGAGCTTCTGAATAGTCTACTTGCCTTATACAATAAGGCTTGCCGTATTGTTGGCTAAGTCACTGTGTAAATAGAGATTGTATCAACATCGAACTTAAAGTTTACATAAGTAAGTCGGCACATTCCCTTCACACTATTCCATCTAATAATTGGCAGAGCTACTTTATGACTGCAATACGGTTTGTGGGCGAAATAATTGCGGCAGCAGAGACCAGCTGTAAACACTTACCGGCCAGTACGAAAGGTCAATTAAGTAAAAGTAAATTTCGTAATGAGATAATAACTTATTTACTTATTTGGGTTTAAATTCTCGCCTTTCCGGAACAATAATCATTAATGGCAATTAAGATGAAATGAAACTGCACCACACATGGATATGATGTATGTTACATTGCCAAGTTATCTTATAAATTCAAGCAATGACGCGGCCTACATTTTTTCCATAGTTCTCAAGTTAAATGGCCAAAGTTGCATTCGTAATGTAGGCGATTCCAAAATCATAAATGAGTGTTCCTATAGGAGCATACTAAACTCCTAACTCATAGGTGTAACAGATGTAGAAACTTCGTTTATATTTGTAGATCTTATTTTAAAAAACACTAAAACAAAACCACAAAAAAGTGAAAAATAACTTTAGCTTCAGAAGCCGGTGAGAAAAACACCAAATCAATCAAAGGTCAAGCTTCAGAAGTCGGTGACCTTGTTTAATGGGGGGTATCGTTTTTGAGCTCACCAGATGGCGCACTGTCGAGTAAGGTCTTGTCAGTAATTCTGTTTAATACTTTAAAGCACCAATAACTTCGTAAAAAAGTTTATTTTATTACGTATACCAACACAGTGTAAGCCAGGCATATTAAATTTACAATATTCTTCCTAAAATTAGCAAGCATGAAACATTTAAAAGTCATTCTACCTCCAAGTACTAACATTTTATTATCTTTTGTTGTCTTAAAATCTTCAAGTCATAATTAATCAGGAATGGGCTCAATCTAGAACACAATCGTGAGTAGTAGTAAAAATACGTGATAAAAAAGCACGCAACGCGCGAACACTGTATGACATCTGACATTTTGGAGGACCTCAGTCTACACAAGCACCTCTAGTGGCAAATTCACACGCGATAGGGCTATCGCGTGTGAATTTGCCACTAGAGGCGCTTGTGGGGGCCCATTGATTTAGTGTTTTTGTCACCGACTTCTGAAACTTGACCTTTGATTGATTTGGTGTTTTTCTCACCGGCTTCTGAAGCTAAAGTTATTTTTCACTTTTTTGTGGTTTTGTTTTAGTGTTTTTTTTGTTTGTTGTTTTTTTTTGAAGTCGGTTTTATTTTTGGCAAAAAAGTTTTTTTTTTTTTCCATTTTTAGTTGTAATATCCTATACTTACAAATATTTGCTATGCATTCGTTGTACATGGTTAACAATACATGTCATGGTAATAGGCTTATCCCCAATAAATGGAACATAACATGCCATAACTGTCGAAATCTGGGTGTACTGTACACATCTATGTACCCCTCAGAGCAAACAGGTGTAATGTTACGTCATGATGTTGTTTAAACAATGAACATCCAACCGATTGGAGCTATCACAACAGATTTGCTGTCTATTTTTGAAGAGTTCCATTGTATATCTCCGAAGATCAGCATCAGATCTTCACCAAATTAAAATGGGACTACCTCAGGAGTATACTTTTTCAAATAAAAAAAGAATTTTGAGAATCGGTCCACAAATGGGAGAGAAATCAGGTAAATTGTACACTTCTGCGTACCCCCTCAGAGCATACAGGCGTGATGTTCCGTCATGATATTGTATAAACAATGAACATCCAACCGATTGGAGCTATCACAACAGATTTGCCGTCTCTTTTTGAAGAGTTCCATTGTATATCTCCGAAGGTCAGCATCAGATCTTCACCAAATTAAAATGGGACCACCTCAGGAGTGTACTCTATCAAATGAAAAAATAATTTTGAAAATCGGTCCACAAATGGGAGAGAAATCAGGTAACATACATAAAAAAAAAATAAAAAAATACATACACACGAACATATAACCTCCGCCTTTTTTGAAGTCGGTTAAAAAACATTCATTCAAACATTCATTCGACCACAATAGCGTTGATTGAATATTTGCTATCAAGGTTGCTAGTTCACACACTTTTCTTTGTTCCATTTTAGTGAATTCTTCAGTGCAATCATAATTTCAGTACCTTCCAATAGAATCAAGAGGTGTTACAATTTGTATTGTATTGTAAACCCATTTTGATATTGCACAACTCTAGATAATACTGCCTTAACCTAGTTTTCTCCCAGACTTGGGATGTGTTGAAAGATCTGACTCATATTAGGTTATAGTTATGTCTATGAATGTATATGAGTGTACCTACTCATCCATGGCCATTAGGGCGAATTCAAAATTAGAAAAGCTATGAAAAATTCTAAAATAAATCTTGGCCTAGGTTGGTAACGGGTAATTGGGTTACCTTCATTATTTATGTTCGTTCAGTCTATACTAAGGTTGTGTGGAAGATCGCTATTATCGATAAGATAGCTGAGTATCAATTTTGTTTTACTTTTGTTTATAATGGTATCTCGCAGGTCAACCTATGAGGTTGTCATCTTTACCGGACTATCCTGTGGGTGCCATGAGTGTAAGGCCTCCAGCCAGGGGTGTTTACTTTGTTTTTTGTTTTACAGTAAAGTATAAAGGGTGTAAAACACCTCTTAACGAAGCCGAAAGGCACTTGTTCTCCTCATCATTGCAATCATTTTTTGGTTCTACACCATACCTGGGAACCTTCTAGTTACGGAGATATTAGGGGTCACAGTTCCAACTTTTTGACAAGTTTTTTTGTTAATACAAGTTTTTAATGTAAGATTTTTACTTTAAATCTCCACGACCCCCGTACTATTCAATCCATCTATTAGCACAATGTTTTGAGTGCGCTACATTGAGTTCCACCACAAAACATGATTTTTCACCCAAAAAAAAAGTCGTTTCCCAGCAATAATTTTTGCATAAAGTTACTTAGTTTGATGTACAGAATGCTTGGTTGACGGCTTTGTGATGAGGTCTTTTACACCCTGTATATTCTTTTTATCTAACAACAGAATAGATGGAAATTAATTGAAGAGCATCATTACATCAATCTATGGCCACATAATAAAAAGCTACTTTTGTCTATTCAAGTGCACTAAATATTCCGAGACCACCCAGTAATGTCCACGTGTGAGCTTATAGGTAGTGAATGAAAATGATTTCTAAGTAACAACTACTAACTTTCCCCTTTGCTTCCTACAATCCCATACAAATGATCATTATTGTATGATGTGGTCATCACATTCACATACAATAAGATAATATGTTTGCAAATTCAATACACGGGTTTGAAATTGTTTCCCAGCAGTCATCAAAGCGATGTTCATAATGGAACATCCACAGAATATGTGTTAGTTTGGGGTACGCTGGTTCCGATACCAATAAAGCGCTATGCTGATTCTACTGTTTTTTCTGTTCTGAGTATGTGTTAGTTTGGGGTACGCTGGTTCCGATACCAATAAAGCGCTATGCTGATTCTACTGTTTTTTCTGTTCTGAGGGAACATCAATCTAAAAAAAAACCTGTCGAGTTTGATTCGAACTCGCGCATGAAGGGTTCCGTAACGTCGTAGTAGAGGAGCCTATAATTTTAATTTATTTTTATTATTCGTTGTTATAGCGGCAACAGAAATACATATTTTGTGAAAATTTCAACTGTCTACCTATTACGGATCATGTGATACAGTCCGCTGACAGACAGACGGACGGACGGACTAAAAACTGGAGTGGCGGTGACATCAAAGATGACGAGAGGCAAAGAAGTAAGAAAATATGGACCCTAAATAAATCAGGATAATTTAACTATGACATCCGTCAGATTCTTAAATGCAGATAAAGATGCTTAAACTATGTTTTCTAAGTAAACTTACAAAATAAATTGTAGGTCATTATAGTTGGGGCCAATTAAGATGACAATAGCGATCGTTGACCCACCTTCATTTATTAAACTTCATAACATTGAAAATCAAAAATAAGCCTGTTCAAGTCTGGAATCGTCATCTACATACGATACATGGTTTATATGTTTTAGTTCGTAGGTACGAAGAGATATTAGGGAAAGGGCAATGACCGCTATTCTCATCTTAAAATGGCACCAACTATACCTACTTTTGATAACCTTCAGCCATTAACAATCTACAAACATCCTAAACTTTTTTATCATGTTCCGTAATTGTAAGATTTGTTAGATGTAATGATAATACCGCATGCATGACATAATTAGACCTTATTAACTACAGGATTACAACAATATCTTCTAATACCTGTTTTATTTACATTGTAAGCGAGAACAACATTGATTGTCATACAATTGATGGAAAACAATAATAATAACAAACATTTAAGAGCATAGAAATTGTCCATCTGATTTTGTTTAATAAACATTTTGCAGGTGTACACATTCTGTATGTTTTATCTATCACAGAAAAGAAAGAAGAATATATAAATATACATAACTATGTAGGTGACTTTTCTTCTCTTGAAACTTTGTCGTTCTTTTTTTATTTATTTTCGTGTGGTTAGTTCCCAACCTGGTGTTCAGAGTTTTTATGCCGCACATGAACCTCTGACTTTTTATTACTATGTAACAATTTTTTATAAATTGTTACACTTTACCGGCTGAATTTCGTTGTACGATAAAGTATATTATTCTATCTATCCATCAAAAGTTCGATAATATATTATTATGTCTATAAAACTCCTCACAACTTTTTTATTTACTTTTAAGTACAGACCTATGTTAATTAATATACTTCTTAATGATTATTGCTGTATTTTGTAGCTATAACCTACTTATAGGATGCTTTAAAGATTGACTGTAGTGACAGTGAGTCTTTCAGCCACACTCAGAGTCAGTTAATGGTTACTTAAATGGTTCCTTAGTAAAAATTAAAAAAATTTCACCCTCACAGCCACACTCAAAGTCAGTTAATGGTTACTTAAACGGTTCCTTAGTAAAAATTAAAAAAAGTTCACCCACAGAGTCAGATAACGGTTCATTAGCGTCCCCTAATGACAATTAAAGTTAAGTGAAGCAAAACCTTTACTTAAATATTTAATGGCTGATTTTGACATCTACGTTTCGGCCTTGGGTTATATTTTTACCCGCGAATTCGATTTCATACTAAACGTTTATTAATTAAAAAGGAATAATGTCTGATTTGGCAGACTTCATTGAGTTTTTAGATTATGCCAGAAGATATAGAGAAGTGGAACCGAGGCGGAATTTACGAGATTATTCTGATCCCTTTACAAACTATTCTATTCAGGAATTTCAGGCAAGTTATAGATTTACACCTTAATCTGTAAAGTGTTATATTGCCGTTGGTTGCATCCGACCTCGGGAAACCAACGAAAAGAGGATTACCATTTGCACCGGAAATAATGTTATTACTAAAATTACGGTACTTCGCTACAGGGAGGCACGGTTAGCAGATACTTACCTATCATAGAATTAATTGAAACAGAAATATGAATGGAAGTTCTTCGAGGATACAAGGTGTGTGTCGTTGAATCACAATTCACTGAAAGTACTTATTATACTTACCATAACGTAAATTAATATAGATGAAATTTAAATTCACAACCAATTATATTGTAATAAACAGATATGTTATACACCTACAAAACCACAGAAAAAAGTGTGCCGCGGGGGAGAGCCAGCTCACATACACGCAGTGACGCAGAATAAAGGAAAAACAGACCAATTGGCCTGTTTTCGAGTCTTCACGATTGCGCGCTCACAACATATATGTGTAATAGAATATCATTGTTCACAACACAAACTTTCCCGCCCGGTAAATACTACTTGACATTGACAGTTGACAGCAGTGATGCCATAGAAAAAAAATCGCAATCGCTTTATTTTATTTCAATGAAAATAGCTGTTCCCCTTTGCAATTTAGTAGAAACTTACAGTAAAGTAACTGATTATCATTTATATTACTCTGAATAATAATTTTCTACGTTTATAAATAAACTTAAATGTGATTTAATATCAACACTTTTTAAATGTGGCTACACCAGGACTTTATCGATATGCAATCGATAAGATGATTTTAGGATGCTTCGCCCTACGTATACTTAAATCTGTCATTAGCTAATGAACCCTTAAATTATGTCTCTGGGATGTAGCATTGATTAACGGATTTAATGATAATTAGTTAAGTATTAATTAGGACTAATTTAATGAACGACTCTGAGTGTGGCTGATAGAGATCAACGGTTAAGTTTCAATTAGTTAGACTGTCGCAGTCAACGAATGGCATAGACAAGCTATAATAGTCTAGACAATGTAGTCTAGTATCAGTTTCATTTTTTAAATTTATGGTACTTTTTAACAAATACCACAAGCGCATTCAAACCTTTGCACAAAAGTATAAAATTAAAAATTATGCTCACCTTCCACAAAAACATCATGAACCATGTATTTAACACAGCACAGAGTCCCCAAAAGTTTAGTTATTCCAGTCACAAAACACTAAAAATCACGGTCACTAAGTTCAAAGACACTACACCTTCACCAGTTCACCGCATCTTGCCTTCTAAGTCTTGCTTCGATGACAACTCGTATGTCTGTCTTCACATCCGTCGTTGCAGCCCACTGTCCGCGCAAGCGCAGCGTATGAAATCCTACAATTTGAACAGACCATCAGTTAAAAAAAGAAAAACTTTGCACCATTGATTACACTCGATAATTGTACCATGCACATGTCATTAGCATGTCACAATTTGCGCGGGAAATTCGAAAATCGAATTGAGTTTTTTTTTAATTTATGCTAGTTTATGCAAAGGGAAAATTTTACTGGTAATTAAAGGTTTTATGTTATGAGTAATAAATTTTGAATTAGAAATACGCACTTGTTTTTATTAAAAAGTCATCATGGATGGCAAATGCGTTCGGACGGCTGCCCGCTCGGAAAGTGGTCGCGCGTATCGGCCGTTTGTTGTTAAATACCGCACTACTCTACATATTGGCGTACAGAAAGGCGATCATATCACGTTTGCTGTTATGATGAGCTCAATTTGATGCAAAGGAGATCATCCCGTCATTGACCACTGATAGGTCAGTACCGTGTATTTATAACGATTCCTTTATTAAACCTAAATGACATGGGCTCATTGTTCTTATTTTATTATTTATTGTATTTATTTTAAGTAAAGTGCTTTTTTTTCTAACTAAATGTTTATATTTAACTTCATTTGTATTTTTTTAATAAACTAAAAGATAACGATGCTTTAAATAAGTAAAATAATTAGCCAAATGCAAGTCGGAACATTACAAGTTTCATCCTACTAAAACTATAAAACTTTACATTATTTTTCTCACTAACAGGATTGAAAAGAAACCGCTGGCAGACTAACAGGCAAATGCCTAAGTAGTAGGTTAAAAGGGTTCCATTTTCAATCTTTGAAAAACTTAAATGCGTATTTTTACTGAAATCAGAAAAGCTTTTTCTACTAGCGTCATCTTGTATCTACCCAAAATACAGATACAAGACGTTGTGTTAATCAATTAACACATCTTGTAGCTGGATTTTGATTTCTGGATTTGAAGGGATAATTCACGGCCTGTACCCATGTGCACTTAAACTATCCCTTCAATAATTATAGGTCCTTACTTTTCACCGATCTAGAGTAATACAATCCGCGAAAACCTATTTCTGCATATCCAGCCCTATAGTTTCATTACCCCGTAGGTCAGGGAACCTTAGTCCTTCCATGAGGGCAGTCTTTCAACCATTCATTCTAACAGGTAATTGAAATGAAGTCCAATTTATAGCAAATCATTTGTTATCGTTATTATTCAGGTCTCATGTCGATCTATAAATAATTTGGCCATCAATCAATCTAAAGAAGATTAATCTGATAAAGCTGCCAACAAATATATTTTATTGAAAGTTGTCTTGCATCAATTGTTAGTAGTACAGTACCCAATGATATTCTATTAATTTGTTAGAATATCATTGGTAGTACCACTGAATAAAGATATTTATTTATTTATTTCAACCAACTTAGGAATAGGATCATCAGTTAAACAATACATATTAAAAAATCAACAACACAATTAAAATCAACACATTAATATAAAATACTTAGAATTAAGAAGGACTCTTGACCGACCTCCACATTACTGGCATTGCTAAAAAGGACCAACTGTGTAGGACCAACCAACCAGCGTCGTCTTCTGTTTTTGGTGGCTAGGGATTGCATTGACGCGAAACAATTATAAAGTGTAGGTTCTGTAATAATGTTTTTCATCCCATCTATTCGAAAAGGACGACTTGGTTCGCCTTTAAGTGCACCCAAAGGTGGTGTTTTCTATAAGAAACTTTTAGCGGGCAGTAATGTGTTTTTAATCCTCTTTATAGATGCTCCAAATTCAAAAAGTGCGCCGCAAAGATAATTGCGGCGCACTTTTTGAATTTGGAACATCTTAGTGTTCAGCGCCGAAAGAAATCGAACGCAAATATTGTTTGAATAAAGAC
The DNA here is from genome assembly GCA_905147715.2 of Xestia xanthographa. Lineage (NCBI taxonomy): Eukaryota > Metazoa > Arthropoda > Insecta > Lepidoptera > Noctuidae > Xestia > Xestia xanthographa. The sequence goes on along the minus strand of LR990657.1, from coordinate 10,915,261 downwards.
TGGCTGGTACGACGGCCCAGTCGCGCCGCCGGCCGCGCTGACTGAATAAAAAAAAGAAATCAAATTAAAAACGCGCGAACTACAGACCGCCTTTTCGTCAATTTTCATGAATTGTTAGAAGTTTATGGTTTGCTTTTGAAAAATGAGTTCTTCAAGTGACAGTGAATAAAAAACACAATAAAGTGAAAAATAACTTTAGATCTTCAGAAGTCGGTGACCTTTGTTTGATTCATTTAGTTTTTTTTTGTCACCGACTTCTGAAGCTAAAGTTATTTTTAACGTTTTTGTGTTTTGTGAAGTCGGTTTTATTTTTTGCAAAAAAGTTTTTTTATTTTTCCATTTTTAGTTGAAATATCCTATCCAAATATTAGATATGCATTTATTTAACATGTTGAAATTAGACCACACGACTGAAGTAAAAATGTTCATAAAATGAAAACTACTGGGCCAAACTATGTTACATTTTTATAGGACCAAATGGCAACTAAGTATTCCGCATCAAACTAAAGAATAATCTCGTCAATCGGCTCATAAATATCAGCGTAATCGGTGTAAATACATAAAAAAACAGTCGAATTACCTCCTCCTTTTTGAAGTTGGTTAAAATTATGAGGCGCCTTTTATTTTCTCATAGTGGGTGATGAAAAGTAGAGTGTATCCACAGAAATCTAAAAAAGAGGAGAAGTGGTAAGGGGGCGTGTCGGTGTCCGCGCGACATGTCCAGTCGGCCATGTCATAGGCAAATGGCCGTCTCCGCGAACTAGTGTACTTTCGACCGCGATCGTGACAAATTATAGCAATTCCGTGTTGTTCAGGGGTTTTTTGTAAAAACCGAAGCATAAACCTAAACTTTGTTGATCACGGAATTACTTATCATATATAAGTGCAAGTATTTTACTTTAGTTGTCTTTAAAATCAAGAAAAACAACAAATCGTAAAATATTTGTTGCTTTTACTATGTTATGTTTGTTTTCAAATATCACAGCGAGTGTACTATTTTTGCAATAAATACATTACTCCTTAACCACTACCTAAGTTTGTCGCTAAGTGACTGAACAAGCAATGTAAAAATCACAAAACGATATTTCACTAAGCGGATGAATCACGTAGTACGGCCGCTCCTTCTCGCGACGAGTTAATGATGGGCTTGTGCAGATCCACTAATGTAGGCTATCGACAATGCCGATTGACGAATTAAATATTACTATTTTAGTTTTATTTTTCAATTTGTCAACCGTTTTAACCCGGTTGGAAGATCGATGTCAAATAATGTTTTTTATGTATTTTGATTATTTTACAGCATAGTAGAGAAATGCGTAACCAACTTTCATAAAATAAGTTAATTAAATTTCAGGTTTAATCGGTGGAGTGTTTTTGGCTTTGAATTATCGTATATTATGCCTTATCCTAGTGCTACTAACTACTGTTTCACTAGGCCATGACAGCCTAAACCAACGTACCCGGATATTTTATTGTTTTAATTTACTTCATAATATATTTTTTAGCAACATATTGTTTATTTTTATTATAATATTATATTCTGGATATTATTTTTATTTCATTATTTTCAGGACCACAAAAAAAAATTACACAATAATAAATGAAAGATTCGATAACTTTCCGATTTAGTCAATCACTAGCGTACTTATGCTTTTACACAACACAACGATAGCGAGTGATGTTTTTGTGTGGGTAAGTTGTACGGTGCATGGTAAATACACGCTGTGTTTGATGTCATAAGGTTTATAATGGATTGTGTAGTAAGTTCAGTTGTAAGAAATGCGGGTGTGTGCGCAACTGCGTATCTATTACTTTTCGTGAACTGCATGTGTAGTAGTTGCCGTGTGGTAGGGGCAAAGTGAAGACACAGGGTTCCGATACATTTTCGTCTTGCGTAGCATATCTCCTTCTTTATTAAATCAGTGAGTGTATCACTCGGGCGCAAAATATATTTTTGGCTCGGGCGACGTACTTTGAATCCCTCGCTACGTTCAGGATTTTATTAAAGAATCCCTCGCTACGCTCGGGATTCTACTCTAGAATCCCTCACTTTGCTCTGGATTCAAAAAAGCGCCCTCGCCGTAAAAATATTATTTTGCTCCCTTATGATACAATCTACTATTTTCTAACAATTACGGATGTAGGAATTCACGTAAATGCTTCCTGCTGGCCAGTACGCAGAATTTCTTCGTGAACAATAGAATTATAACATCACGTTGTGTTATGTAGCCCCCACAGGTACTAGGCTACCATAAGTACTAGCCCGTAGTCTGAAGCCTAAAACTATATAATTAGAAGACAATTCCTGTTATTACTACTGCTATTATAAAGCCACTAGACTAGAACAGATTGAGGATTATCGTGGTATCGAAGTGAATCGATATCTCTTTAATAGTTGGGCGTTAACGGCATTGCCTAATGTCTCTTTTAGTAGTCGCCATGTTAATTCTTTTGTTTTAAAGGTTCTCAATTTAAAAAAGTACGTGCTTACGATGTTGTTTTGTTTTGTAATCGAAGTATTCCTTTTGTGGGTTCATTCATTCGAAAGTTTAAATCCATGAATGAAAGACTGAGATATTTTTTAATTAAAATATTTTGTTATGTTTTCGAGCTCTTCCGAACAGTGCATCAATATTTTGGGAAAATTAGATTACCTACAAGGAGTGTTTGAAAAGTCAATGATTTATGACATCGATCTTTTGTATTGGGAATTTGGGATCTAAATATTCTTACTAAGTGGTTTTCTGAAAACTATGACAATCATACGAGACAGACAGTTGATAGGGTGTCAACTGTTTGTCTTGAAGTACAGACGCTAGCACATCAAACTACCTGAACTGATATTTTTTTCCAATCAACCTTGACCCTAATGCTATAGCAATAAGATTGAAAATCTATTAAAGAAATTTGACAGATTGTATTAGCTTAATGTGCTGGCGTCTTTCATTCATGTCAGTGTACCCGGACTGGCGTTCAGTGATATAAATAAAAATATATTCCAATGTACAGTCCCCGGCACGTAACTTGGCAAGAGTCGTTAGATGCGCAGAAGTCGTGTTTTAGATCTCTTTGGTGGTCAAGCGGGACGCGGGGTATGACGTAGCTCCGATCCAAGCGCGCGATTGGTGCGTCAGTCGACCCCTACCTCCCGCACCGCGTCTACATTCCGTTCGCTCCCGATTACACTTGCGTGCACGAATGTTGTACCCTTTGTTTTTGTTGACTTTTAGTTAAGAGTTCAGTTTTAGTTTTAAATTAAGTTTTTGTTACGAGTTATTGTTATTGTTTTAAATTTAGTTTTTATTACGAGTTGTTGTTATTGTTTTAAATTTAGTTTTTGTTATGTTTATTAAGTACTTAATATGTCAGCTAAAGTGGTATTCTAATTTGATGCCAGGGGTAACAGTATTATTAACCGATAGTGACGACGAGAACCTATAATGTTTAATAATACTTAATACTTTTTTTTTCTTAATTAAAAAAAAATGCATATTATATTTTATTTATAACACTTATTAAATGTCACGAATTCCTCTGCTTTGTTTAACTACATGATTAAAATTAAATGATGGCAACAACCATAATGACAATCAATAAGAGTGACCAGTTTTTTGTTCCACTAAGTGCACGATGTGCGAACTTGCCCCCACTACGCCAAAACCTTGCCAACTTACGTGCCGGGAACTGTAACAAAGTTCACCACTCAGATCCAGCCTGTCCCCTTGCTGTCCTCTCCCAGCGACGCCCTAAACCGAGGCCCGTACCCCGCAGGCGGTGACCTTAGCGTGTAGTCGTTAAGTTTGTAAGTTTTATGCCCTGGCTGGAGGCCTTACACTTAAGGTACCCACAGGATTGTCCGGTTAACCAGACGACAACCTCTCTAGGTTGAACTGCGAGATGCCATGTCGGAAAAAAAAAATGTAACAAAGTTAGGTTATAATCGTCTTCTACGATGTGTTGCTACACAAAACCAGGACCCAATCTTGAAGCTATTAATACAAATTCAAAGAAAAAGCTTTTCAAGGCTATCACGAAATATGTAGCATCCAAACTTGCACAACCACAAACACTCAAACAATCCCACGTACTTTGTGACCGCTAAACAAATAAAAGTGGTGTTCACTTTTATATTTTTTTGTATTGGTCACATCCGCCATTAATGGCGGGATGATTATGTACTCCAACGTTCATGTTACGTCATAACGAGATAGTTTTCTTTCACAAATTATCGAAAGAGGTTTGATGACTTTTTAGTCACGGAAGAATTTTCAAAGGTAATTTTGGTATTATAAAAGATGTCGTAATGTGAAAAGTAGTAAAGTTCACGATCAAGACCATTAAAGCTATTATGAAGAATAACAGTAGTGCATTTGAAGTGACTGTGACTAAATCAATTTTAGGCTAGATTAGTCAGTGTTTTGCAAGGTGCTTGCAAAATGATTCTATTACTTTACAGTTCCAATTATAGAACCGCAAAGAGGGCTGAAGAGGTACTTAACCAACTTTCAGCTGTCAATTTTGACGTTTGTTTTTATGGCGCGTTTCTCATTGGTGTCGATTCTGTTGTGCACAAACTAAACTTAATTTAGGCTATTGCTATCTTTTTCTGTCTAATAAAACGAAAAAGAGACGGACGTAATTTAGAGCTGTCAAATTTAGTTGGAACTAATATTTCCATACAAATGAAGGGTGCACGTAAAAACATGTCGACTAAAAACACGGTGAAGCGCAAGGCATAAACTAGTTTGACATCTCTAACTTAGTTCATAGCTATAGTCGTCCTTTTCTCGTACTGCCTTTTAGTAAAAGATAGCGATACTAGCCTAAATTAAGTTTATTTTGTGAACAACAGAATCGACACCATTGTCTATTGCAAAGTTTAAAATAATGTCACCTAGCTGAGTACTTACCTACCACCATTCATTCATAATGATCTTTTATGAAGTATAGCTAATTACATAACGATTCCAAAGACATAACTATCATAGAGAATAACTTTAGCGTGACAGATATGCGATTCGCGCCAAAATCGCCGCGACTGTTCATCGGATATGGATTTGGTAGGGAACTCTTAGTTAGTTTACTTTTTAATCAATAAAAAACAAAGGGTTCTCAATTCGACGCGTGTATTTATTGTGTTTGACCACGTACAACTATTTACAGTGCGGTTTGGTAAAAAAAAAACATAATTTAAAACGGCACGGGTACATTTACCTCGTAGATGGTCCCTTTTAAATTTAAAAAATGTATACTATCTCATAGGGTAGAAAAATAGGAGTTGATTGATGTTTTTCTACATGAATTCTCATTTGTGAACCGAAATTTGGCACTTATATATATTAGGTATGTAGTTTTGATGACACTATACGCAATAGAGACCTGGAATTAATAAAATAAAAGTAAATAACGAAAAAAAATCTTTTAGTCTGAATAATTATGTAATGTTGAATGTTATAAATAAATTAATTAATGATTAGGTACCATTCAGTTAACTTTACTATAAATGAATCTTAAAAAGTTTTTGTATTCGACATTTTAGCATGACTAAAGAAACTAATATGCAAGGCAGGACATTCACTGCTGCACTATCAAGGCTTCAAACCTATAAGGAACTTAAATCTCGTACTTACAGGAGTGGTCTCAGAAATAATCTTTTTGGAAATGATTAGACCTTGTATATCAGTGCCGTGGGCAAAAACTAATTTATATTCAGAAATGAACTGTACATGTTTAATTAAAATGACGAATTCAGGTCGTAAAGTTTCCAAAATTATTAGTCTTATGTCATCAACGAAAGTGCAATCTTATGACTCAAATGCAGTTGCATAAAACTTGCAAGATATTGACAAAATGTTTAAGACAAAGATGTGAATTAACTAATGTTTTACATAAGAATAAAAGATGGCGGAACCTTGTAAAAGATGTGTATAAAACGACCAGTGCCCTTGATCGAAGGAACTGAATTTAATGTTATGCCTTTAGTGCCTTCAGTAGTGGGATAAAGCTTGCTTCATAAGAACAGTAAAAATATTTTCACGAAAATGAACGTATGGTACAATTGTACATAATGAAACAGACTGTTGTCAACAAAGTCTGTGTTTAGTTTAAAATGCATGAATTCCGGCAATTTATGAATAACACTTAGATAAATAACTACAGACGATTATAAACCGTTTTCCATTGCCATAACGTCTTTACTAAATTGCATTTCAGTTGAAGTTGACTTTTTGTACGAGTATTATTTGCTTCACTTTTGTTTTCAAATGATAGCTTACTTTACTGATTAAAGTAGTACCACATAATACATAATAGTACAAGTGTAATACTGGGCTTTCTCTTGCACCTGTCATGTTACTCGTAGTTCTTCATTACGTTGGCAATTTGAGAATGATTGTTTAGAGATCTCCATTATAGTGATAGATAATAATCATTATCGAGGTTTGAGGGATTTTCCAAAAATGTTTGGAGTCATTAGTGTAGGTAGAGGTACCCACTGTACAGCCGTAATTTCCTCATCATTTTCCTGCCCATTTTTTTTTTTTTCGGATGGGAAATCATCAAATAACTCCTCCCGCTCTGGGCGGAGCAGGAGGGAGTATCAGGCTTTTACTGACTAAAACCCATCCATGTTCCTTCATCGCCCTTTGTGTTCCGGGGCCACGGTATCTCTTTCGAACAGTCCCGCAACCCCGGCAGGCATCGGTCCTTGCGGACCCCTTCCTTTTTGCTGACTCTCTTTGAGGCGCGCGTGGAACACGAACGCGCCATCGACACGGCCTGTCGTCATGAGACGGACGGACGGCGAGCTAGCCCATAGCCCACCGTCCACAGGCATCATTTTCCTGCCCTTGAGTTATCTTACACAACCCATCCATCATTTCCTTAGTCTTCCTCTCCCTCTCTATCCATCATCATCTGTCTAGCCTTTTCCCAACTATGTTGGGGTCGGCTTCCAGTTTTACCGGATGCAGCTGAATACCAGTATTTTACATGAAGCGACTGCCTATCTGACCTCCACAACCCGGTTAGTACCGGGTAATACGATACCTATCCCTTGGTAAGACTGGTTGTCAGACTTTTTTTTGGGCCTCTGACTACCTAACGACTGTCAAAGATCTACAAATGACAGCCGGGACCAACTGCTTAACGTGCTTTCCGAGGCACGGAGGAAACTCGGTATGTAATGGGTGGTCACCCATCCACAGACCAACCTAGGCAAGCACGGCTTAACCTAACGATCGACCCGAGCGGCTGTTATTATTTAGCCACGAGCTCCTCTCTCTCTCTCCACCCATCAACATTTATTTTCATCACTCTATTAGTCACATGCGACTCTTCCCTCCTCATCACAAGCCCATACCAAGACAGTCGATTCCCTTTAAACTTTTCTGTAACTGGTGCAACTTTCAAAATTCCTCTAACATACTCATTCTTTATCTATCCTTGTCACACCACACATCCACATCAACATTCTTATCTCCGCTACATGCAAGCTTTTTTCATCCATCTTCTTCACAACCGTAAATTATTCATTTTTCAAAAAGTTTTAAAAGGCTAAGCAGATGATGAAGGGAGTGTATTCTTCTAGCAAAGAAGACTATACGGGTTTTTATGTTCCTGTTATTGTATAGTTGCATAGGAGTTGTTGTGATGACTGTGTTTTTAAACACAAAGTCATGATTTTGTTATTATACTTGAAGAAGCTTAATTATATTCGGGAATTAGGAGCATTTATTATGATTACTAGCTTCTGCCCGCGACTTCGTACGCGGAACCTGTTGCTTATGCCAGCGACAACGGTGTCGTCAAAATCGAAGATCTGATACGTCTGATGTCGAAGCGCAATTCTCTATCCGTGAACGTCTCCGACTCGCGAGACAATGCGTGACGTTCACGATCAACAGTCAGTCGCGTATCACGTTCCCCACTTGTCTCTAGATACCTAGAAGTCGGTGTGTAGATACGCTGAAAACTCAAGCGTATTTCTCTTTCCGTGAATGTCTCCAACTCGCGAGACAATGCAGACGTTCACGATCAGCGGTCAGTCGCGCATCATTTTCTTCACTGGTCTCTAGACACCTGGATGTAGATGCGTAAATACGCTGAGAACGCAGGTGTGCTTCGCGATCCGAAGAGGTTTTCACGGAGCAAGTTGAAGCCTGATGTTCTCGAACAGCATTAAGTCTCTCCTGACGCTCTTCGGTAGATTCTTGGGATCTTATGATCCTCAATCTTTTAGCTCCTTTGGAACACTGGGAAAGATTTGACCTCTTTCTAGGCATGGTTATAGTTTTATTAAAATCTAAGTGACTGCTCCGCTGCGTTACCGGGTAGGCTACCGTGCCACGTAGATAAATGGAAAAGGAAATTAAACACTAAAATAACATAAGCCGGAAGACAGTTTTGGCCAGTAGACTCAAATTTTCAATGATACACCATTATCATCGAAAATCAGTCCTAAACTGTTACCACCTTGACCGCGTGAATATTTTATAATTATACATTGAAATTAGTGATAGCTTTGATTTCCACATCAGATCTTCAATTTTTATAAGTCAACACGAAATGCCCATCAGACCGAACAACTTTTGCTAAGACGTCATTCCTATATGTGTTATGGTGTAGCTGGGCTCTCGGAGTTCCACAACAGGTGTTCCAGATCTTCGATTTTTATAAGTCAACAGAGAGTGCTCATCAGATTGAACAACTTTTGCTAAAACGTCATTTCTATATATATGTTAGTGTAGCTGGGCTCTTGGAGTTCCACATCAGGTGTTCCAGATCTTCAAATTTATTCTCTCAGCAGAAAATCCCCATCACGTGGAACAATTTTTGCTATGGTACCATTTTTGTATCTCTTATAGTTCAGCTGGTCTGTTGTGGTTCTGCATCAGGTGTTCAAGTTTCCAAGATAAATTATAGCCTATATCTTGCCCAGACTTAATACCTATACAACAACAAAAAAATCATTCAAATCCGTCCAGCAGTTCCGAAGATTAGCGTGTACAAACAAACAGACAAACAGACAGACAGACCTTTTTTTTTTGGATTCGTGCTCTATTACTGTTTCTAAACCCCCCTCAATTATTTATTTTTTAATATATTCAATGTACAGACACAGTTTTTCTACTGTTTTATTATATTATGTATATAGATGATGATGATGATGATGATTATAAAGGGTGTAAAACACCTCTTAACGAAGTTGAAAGGCACTTGTTCTCCCCGTCATTGCGATCATTTTTTTGTTCTACACCACACCCGGGAACCTTCTAGTTACGGAGATATTTGAGTCAAAAGTTCCAACATTTTGACAAGTTTTTTTTTTAAATACAAGTTTTTATTGTAGATTTTTTGACTTTAAACACCTCCACGACCCCCGTACTATTCAATCCATCCATCAGCACAATGTTTTGAGTGCGTTACATTGAGTTCTACCATAAAACATGCTTTTAACTCCAAAAAAAAAAAAAAACGTTTAACAGCAATAATTTTTGCGTAAAGTAACTTAGTTTGATGTACAAAATGCTTGGTTGACGGCTTCGTGATAAGGTCTTTTACACCCTGTATAAACCTTTCAAGCCTCTAAAACTGCTAGAATAATATTAGTCGAGTGCAATTAGACAATAAGGTGGAACACAGTTTATAGTGGTCGGATTTTCGTGGGACTTTTTTTATTGAGTTCCTAGAGGGGTGGAGAAGAAAGTTAAAAAAAAAAATATCGACGCTCGCAACTTTTTTTTTTTAAATCGACAACAATGAACAAAGAAACAGACCAAATTAGCGTTTAATGGGTGCACGTAGGTCACACTATTACGCTACAATATGAATTCGCCGAATTTGAAGTAATTCATAAACGAAAAAAATATTTCAATGAAAATTAAAAAAAAAAAAGAGTTGCGAGCGGCGAAATTTTTTTTTTTAACTTTCTTCTCCACTCCTCCAGAAACTCAATAAAAAAAGTCCCATGAAAATCGGACCACTATAAACTTCGTTCCACCTTTTGGGTATTTTATGTCTAATTGCACTCGACTATATATCAATTACTTGATTCGAATAACAATAGTTTCTATGAAGGTGACATGTTCGCAATATGACCAAAGCCTCTTTAATAAATAAAGATTTTTAAACACTTTCCAAGCCTAGCCTTTTCCTAACTATGTTGGGGTCAGCTTCCAGTCTAGCAGGATGCAGCTGAATACCAGTATTTTACAAAGAGCGACAGCCTAAATAAATTGTGTAATTAAAGTCTCCAAATGATAGTTAGAATTATTTATTGTCCTAGCACACTTACATTTACATTATAGATAGTCGCGGAACTTATCGAACTACATTCAACCCAGACTAAGTGAATTAGTATAGTGCTTAATTTCACACTGCATTTTAAATATTTTAATTTCGTAATTGTCGGACTTCACACTTTATTTTTAGTCTAGCTAGAATAATATTCGTTCCCTTAACTTCGTAGCTAAAAGTGTGTTGCACTAATGACATGTCTACACCGACGGATATTTCGTAGACACGACATCCTTCTTCAGCTGACTAATATTTATCATCGATATTATCATTCAGATCAATTCATTATTGATCTGAATGATAAGATCGATAAAAAAACCTGTTAGGCATTTTTTGATTAAGTTATTTTTCGTATTATACGTAAAGGATGATATGGCGAGAAAGGATATTATTGCTGCGATGACGAGTTATAGAGAAGTATGGAAGGCAGCGATGATGATGATGATGATGATAATGATGGTGATGATTATACGTTACCGAGGGTTGGTAGAAAAAATGTTGACAGACCAAGAGCCAGATGGGTGGATGAAATTCTGAAGATCGTGGATGACTGGATGAGACCTGGTTGAGACTCGCGCAGGCCAGGAAAGTATTGCACTAAAGGGAAAAATATAATAATAATAATAATTTATTCATCAAAAACATTGTAGTACATGTCACAATTTACAGAATCGCTTATATAATAGTGTACAAAGACTACAATAAAATGGTGGGTGAGGTGCTGTATTCCTACCTAGGTTAATAGATAACCTGTGTTAAGGAGTACAAGGAAAGAAACAATAAAATCTTACACATTATGCATTATAGTACATTATGATAAAGGGAGGACGCTTATCTACAGCAGTGATGAAGCAGGATGGAATTTGGCTGCCAATGATGATGATAATAAAATAATACATAACATCACACCTGTAATTCCCGAAAAGTTAGGCAGAGGTGTACCTAATAGTACACCGCTATTTCGCCAATTACGTTTAAGTCCCATGTAATAAGGGGCGAGCCTATTGCCATCAACCGGGCACAAATTCAGACTCCGCGGCTGCTGCTGAGAAATTCATAATGGAAAAGCCCATAACACTTAGCCCTACATAGGAATTGAACCCAAAACCAGAAGTTATAAGAACCATAATATTGGGACAAGCAAAGCATTTTACTTACTTCCTAGAAATGCGAGGTCTTGGCGTGCTAAACCGTGACTTTTTTGCACGCACAAAAAGAACATCGTCAAATTACCATATTATAAAAGCTTTACATCACATATTTGTTACGCGTATACACGAAAAAGTAAATCACGAACGCAATTTAAGCATAATCAAGCCTTTTTAACATTTCACCGTTTTTTTTTTGTGGTCAAAAATGTCGACAACCACTTAAAACGCATCGTGATGTACTTGTATCATCAGCATAATCATCGTGTCAAGACGAATAGGCCTTATGTCCACTGTTAAAAGCGGTAAAAGGAGGCCTTCTTCCAATTTGCCTGTCATGGCAGTCTTTGGCTTCGTGACTACACATGATAGTTTCCTATCATCAGAATAACAAGATTATGAACTAAAGGACTAGGATAGCGAACGATAAGTTTCAGTAATCACTTGACTGGTTACCTACTGGTGTTTGAAAAACCCTTAACGGAGCCAAAAGACAGTTCATTGCTTTGCTTGCATTTTTTTATTTGTACCTGGGAACCTTCAAGGTGCTGGAAACTTGTGACAACTTGCCCGGTTTTTTGACACGACGGAGAAGAATAATTGTTTATTTGATGTTGACCATTTCATATTTGTATTGTGCAGACGGTTCGTTGCTACGGCAAGTTCTCCAAGCGAAAATGTTTAATTAACGAAACAGTATTTAGCGCCAATTATGTCGTTGAATCGGTTCCATTTGCAACTTTCACTTAGCAGAACTTATAGTCGTTATTTACTACATACTGCCGGCTTTCAAGTAAACTCTGTAAGAAAACATAACGTACATCGGAGTTTTAAACATCGGAGCTCCGTAATACAGTCATCGGAGTTCCGTAATACAGTCGTTCTTTAGTGATAGAAGAATGGGTAGAATGTACGGTCGAACAAGCTATTTGGTTAACAGTTTAACCAACAAATTATATTGTAAAATGTAAACCAAATAGCTTGTTCGACCGTACAATATTGATCAATGCAGACTTGTATGTAGCAAATCAAGGTATTGTTAATGCGAAAGTTTGAATGATTGGATGGATGTTTGTTACTCAAACACGCCAGAACGGCTGAATGGATCTGGATGAAATTTGGCACAGAGATAGAATATAGTCTGGAATAGCACACAAGCTACTTTTTAAACGGGAAAAACACATCAAAATGTCCATTCGCACATAGTTGCTAACGAACAATGGTCGATTAAGCCAATATGACCAATTGACTATTCAGTCAGTTGTTTGATTTTTTTATTATTGCCATGTTCCCCATGTTGACACGTGACATTCCTAAACTACTGAACTACTACTAATTTGCAGATTATCCAGAAGGGATATAATCACATTGAACATTCTGTTAACATACCTACAAAAATATCATAGTTCATAAGCTGCATGACTGTTTATTTTTTAAATGTTATCACATCTTTCTCCTAACAAATTAAAACGTCACGAACATACACATAGTTTAACATGGTTTCTCATATGCAGGCATCTACTCAATATAGCCTGATCAAGTCATCAGCAAATTCTACAGTAATCACCTCTACGATACACCTATTAAAGTGCGTATAAAAGTGTTTGGATGACGTCCACTGGATCGGTTTCACTGCGTACTTTCTAAGCAAGCGGAGCAACTCAGGCGCACCCGATGTCTCTAGTCTTTACGCACTCCCTTTTGTAATTCATACCCTTAGTGAAACCGATCTTCTTTACGTTCGTTTTCATTTACATAGAGATCGATATCGTGGCTAAATAATAACAGCCGCTCGGGTCGATCGTTACGTTAAGCCGTGCTTGCCTAGGTTGGTCTGTGGACGGGTGACCACCCATTACATACCGAGTTTCCTCCGTGCCTCGGAAAGCACGTTAAGCCGTTGGTCCCGGCTGTCATTTGTAGATCTTTGACAGTCGTTAGGTAGTCAGGGGCTCAAAAAGTCTGACAACCAGTCTTACCAAGGGGTATCGTGTTACCCGGTACTAAATGGGTTGTGAAGGTCAGATAGGCAGTCGCTCCATGTAAAATACTGGTATTCAGCTGCATCCGGTTAGACTAGAAGCTGACCCCAACATAGTTGGGAAAAGGCTAGGCAGATGGTGATGAGAGATCGATATCGTAATTAAATATATGTTTTTGTTTAAAGAAATGCACCATACGTGTCTTTAATTTTGGTTTTCGAGAATTTTAGCGCACTTGACTCGATGTTCTAGTGGTCGCATTGCTGAGCATGAGGTCTTAGGTTCAATTCTTAGGGCAATAGGCCCCTTATTAAATGGGAGTTAAACATAACTGGCGAAATATGAGGTTTCTATTAGGTACACCTCTGCCTAACCCTTGGGGATTACAGGCGTGATGTTATGTTATGTTGACCCGAAAAAATCCTGTGGAAATCACTGACGTTTTAAATGCATATTTGAAGAAACCCCTCTGCTTCTTAGGTCCCGATTCTTGGTGTGATAGCTGCAGAGGAAGTGAGGGATGAAGTAGGAAGTCTCTACTTACTAATCTTCATTGGTTAAATCACCGCCAAAAGCCAACAAAAACTTCCCAGAACTTACCAAAAGTCCTAACAATGCTATTGTAACACAATGCCAAAAAAAAGCCTTTAAATGCTAATCCTCAACATTTTGATGTAAGTCTTTTTAGGGTTCCGTAGTCAACTAGGAACCCTTATAGTTTCACCATGTCTGTCCGTCCGTCCGTCCGTCTGTCCGTCCTCGCTTAATCTCTGTGACCGTTAATATTAGAAAGCTGAAATTTGGTACCAATATGTATATCAATCACGCCGACAAAGTGGTAAAATAAAAATTGGAAAAAAATGTTTTATTAGGGTAGCCCCCCTATATGTAAAGCGGGAAGTGATTTTTTTTTTAATTTCAACCCTAACGTGTGATATATTGTTGGAAAGGTATTTAAAAATGAATAGGGGTTTCCTAAAATCATTTTTTGATAATGTCAATAATTTCGGAAATAATCGCTCCAAAAGTAAAAAACAATGTGCCCCCCCCCCCCCCTCTAACTTTTGAACCATAAGTTTAGAAAATATGAAAAAAATCTGAAAAGTAGAACTTTACAAGGACTTTCTAGGAAAATCATTTTGAACTAGATGGAAACAACAGTTTTTGTACAAAAAAGACAAAAAGTTGTACAAAATATTTTCTGGACTAAGTTTGTAGTATATTCGTATATGCAAGCATTTTTACATAATGGATACCCACCTTTAAACTCATAACTCATCATAAGTGGGAACACTTATTGTGACGGACGGGAAACTACGGAACCCTACACTGAGCGTGGCCCGACACGCTCTTGGCCGGTTTTTTAATACTAAGATCAATCACAATTTCACACTTGAACTGACATTTTAAATGCATATCTGAAAAAGCTCCTCTGCCTGTTAGGGCCTGATTGTTGGTATGATAGCTGCAGAGGAACTAGAGGAAGTCGGGGAGGAAGAGACTTCCTAAGTTCCTACACTTAGGAAGTCTCTACTTACTAATCTTCATTGGTTGAAACACCGCCAATAGACAACAAAAGCTTCCCAGAGCTTTCTACTAAAAATCCTAACAATGCTATTGTATAATACAATGCCAAAAAAAGCCTTTAAATGCTAATCCTCAACATTTTGATGTAAGGCTTTTTTTATACTAACGTCAATCACAATTTCACACTTGAATGAACACATCAATCACCATACATGCGCGTACGCAAATAATTTGACATGTAAACGATTAAATATGATTCGACCCGTTAGATGCTCTAGTGACGAGTTGATATTGCTACTTACATTTTTATGTAACCTGTCTGTGAAAAATATTTTATCTTTATGTCCGTATTGATATTTGTTTTGAATATTATATTAAGTAGTTCTTTGTTCAAACACTGTTTAAAGCGATCACGGTTTAAGATTAAACTTATATTGTCACTTACGGGATATCTTCCGTGATAATAACAGCGTTGAAATATCGGAAGCTCAAAACAATAAATAATCACGGAAGATAAACTATACAGGGTGTAAAAGACCTCATCACGAAGCCGTCAACCAAGCATTCTGTACATCAAACTAAGTTACTTTACGCAAAAATTATTGCTGGGAAACGACTTTTTTTTGGGGTGAAAAATCATGTTTTGTGGTAGAACTCAATGTAACGCACTCAAAACATTGTGCTGATGGATGGATTGAATAGTACGGGGGACGTGGAGGTGTTTAAAGTAAAAATCTTACATTAAAAACTTGTATTAAAAAAAAAAAAAAACTTGTCAAAAAGTTGGAACTTTGACCCCCGATATCTCCGTAACTAGAAAGTTCCCAGGTATGGTGTAGAACAAAAAATTATGGGGAGAACAAGTGCCTTTCGGCTTCGTTAAGAGGTGTTTTACACCCTTTATTGTCCCGTAAATGACAATATTAAGTGTAGTTGTTCAACTTCATCAATTCAATCTTTGGCAGTTTACTGCTGATCCGGACTTAGGCTTCTCCTAAACTGTACAACAACACCTTGTCTTTCGCCTTCTATTTTCTTCTTCTTCAATCTTTGACCACCCAATGCTAAGCTTAGGTCTCTTCCAAATCTGTCCACTTTCGGCGACCGCCTCAGCTTCTATATACTCTATCTCAGACACAAGGTCGGTGCATCTAGATGGGGATACACGCTACACTTGTCGTTACACAGTCTCCACTCTTTGAATCATTTGCTGCATCGTCCATACGTCCTTAGACAAACATGACCAGCCTACCGCTACTTTAGTTGTTCAACTACCGTGAAGGTAATAAACGATCGGCTACGTACACTTGGATGAAAGTAGCCGAGGATAGAGTTCAATGGAATTCTATTACAGGGGCTATATTCAACTTTAGACTGCTTTAGTAAGGACGGTATAATATATTTGATTGTCCAAATTATCGATCGTCAACTGTTTTCATTCATTGAAACAGTTGTAAATCATGATCTTTTGTATTTTCGATGACGAGTCGGAACAACGACGAGTTGGACGCTAGCTCCTTAAAACCAGCAGTGCACACCTTCAACTTGCAACATATCTTATTTCTTTTCTGACTTCAACGCCAACAGGCGGAGTCACGGGCTCAGCTAGTACGTCTATAATAACGAGTTCGTCTAATTTTGTACTAACTTTAAATCGATTTTGGCAGGAGGATGCACTGAGACCGTCTGTATTACTATAATTATAACGGAGCGCCTCTAGAATTTCGTCCAAGTATAAATTAAGTTAGGAAAATAAGTAGGTGCTTTATGTAAGCTCTCATTTGGTATAATTGTGCGTACCGTGAGATATTGTGTACGTTTTTAGGTCACAGGCAGTCAAAACACTATTTATATATATTTTAACGATGCTAATTATCACCATACTCATCTTATTTCGGGTGTCAACAGTAGATGATTTAATTCGCATGAGTGATCAAAGAAAGTAGCTTTAGAAATACTTATTTCATAAATAAACAGGTTGACTGTCATGCTTTTTAAGCAATTTAATCTGAGAATCTAAAATAAAGGGCGATGGTTCAACAAAGTAAAAAATACCTGAGTTGATGTAAAAGGAAAAAGATAGACCCCGTGATTTTATAGTCGTCTTATAACGGCAGCCCACTTCATTTCCAATGAGTACTAAACATTCCTAAAAAAAGGTATTTTTGAGATTTGAAAAATTACAAAAACAAAACATTATTTTGAAGCATGCATGACGTAGTTGAAACTGTTGCGAGTGATGACCTACTCGACTCGTGCGCTGGATAGGTATGTTCTACCGTTTGACACGTAAACATTATTAACAGAATGTTTCATAATTCTAACGTTCTATTTATTTTTCTTTGTATCTAATGGTAAAATAGAAAAAATCGCGCCTAAAGGTATGTTATGTCGAATACATTGAGTGTACCTTTGAGTACCTTTACCTTACCATAGAGTACCTTTTGTAAGACGACTGTAAAGTCACGGTGTACCTATACCAAGTTGATTGATTGAATCAAAGATTCAAATCTATTGATTTTTAATGATAAGCGCTTTGAGATTATATCTACTATTTATGGCTATACAGGGTGGAAGATACATCAACACACAAACGATTGTAACTATCCAGTACTTCATTCCAAACCCCCAAAACTGATACGATTTTTTATTGATATCCACAAACACAAAATACTGCTTATTTCATACGGAATCTCTTCTAGGAGACCTGTGAGAGAAAAGTTGGATTACAAATGTAGACGCAATGTGTAGAAAATACAAACAGGGAATTTTAAATTAAAACTATCTATTTTTATTTTTCATTACTAATTAAAAAAAAAACCGGCCAAGTGCGAGTCGGTCTCGCGCACGAAGGGTTCCGTACTATTATTAAATCACGTTTGTTGTATGGGAGCCCCCCTTAAATATTAATTTTATTCTGTTTTTAGTATTTTTTGTTATAGCGGCAACAGAAAACATCATCTGTGAAAATTTCAACTGTCTAGCTGTCACGGTTCATGAGATACAGCCTGGTGACAGACAGACGGACAGACAGCGAAGTCTTAGTAATAGGGTTCCGTTTTTACCCTTTGGGTACGGAACCCTAAAAAGACTGTTCCATTAATTTTGACTGTTTATTACCATGAAAATTTCTATTTGGGGGGAGTTCATAAAGAAGTACCTACTGAATACGTAATATCGTAAGTACGATTGTAATTTGTTTGTGCTTCTATTGTCAACCCCGTATTTAAATATTTGGATTGAATCTAATAACCGCTCTTGAAATTTTATCACCAACTTGCCGTTAAACAATCTCAAATCGATGCGACATCGTTAAAGTTCCGACACAAAACTAGAAATTGTCTTTAATATTCATCCCTTTTAATGTAAAAGTATAGTGTTGGTGAGCCGTGTGGTATCCGGCAGAGTAGAATAGAACCAACCCTTTACACTCACGGGTGTCGTATAAGGCGACTAATGTCTGAGGCAGAACACCTTGCGCCTCCGTAGACCTGAGAATGGGCAGCAGCGTTTTCTGTTAGTCTTTCATCACTGCGATCTCCAATCCGCCTGCCAAGCGTGGAGATTACGGCAAATTCCTCCCATCATGGGAGAGGCGTAGGTCCAGCAGTGGACGTTATGGGCTGTTGTAGTGTAGTGTATAGTGTTGGTAAGTACGTACTTAATTTACATGAAAACTGGACTTGAAGAAAGTTGTCCTTGATATTATTCAGATTAGGAACTTTCATCGCACCTGCCTTTCAATATTGCTTGTATATTTTATGCTCAGGCTCAGACTAGCCCGCGACATTCATCAGCGTGAAATTATTATAAAATATTACTTCCCTGTTTGAATTTGATTTTGTTAACAATTTCAAGAGTAGCCTAAGCTATTTAGTAGCTTATAATATCAGCTATCTGCCAGTAAATTTCCCGTCAAAATCGGTCGATCCGTTTCGGAGATTACCACCAGAACAAACAAATAGACAGACAGACCAACAGGCAGATTTTGTTTGTTCTTAGGACGTTTATGCTGTTTTTAACACAAACAGACACTTCAATTTTATGTATTTGCATTGAATTATAGATGTATAGTTAAATAATTTCAATTACGATTTAATATTTATCAGATTCCAACGTGGTATTTAGGTATAACAACTGCAAGAATGCAGAACCTAAACAGCTGTGAGAAAAATAACAAAAGAGTTTTTTTTAGTTTACTTAAAATACCCTTATTGTTACTGTGTCTCGATTTTTCGTATAAAATCTCACAAAACATAAAATAAAACTCATTCTCAATCAAATATATTCTCACGCTTTTGTTTAACTAAATAGAATAGAATTTCATATCCTCAATAGGATTTTACAACTTGCGTAAAATAAGAGCTTAGTACGATCTAAATTGTTTTACACCCCAATGACTTGATTGCCTCTCAATAAAATGGTCCTCAATTACTATGCGTATGTTATTGGGAAATCAAAATCCGGAAGACGTACGAAGGTCTCCGATATTGGAAATCGCGTTATGGAACTCAAATGCAGTTGGACAGGACATCTAGCAAGACGCGCCGATGGCAGGTGGAGTAAAGCTGTGACCGAGTGGCGTCCAAGGACTGGAAAGACAAGACGTTGGTCGTTCGTCCGACGGCGAGATGTGCAGACGACATTGGTGCCATTACGGGAATAATAATAATAATAAATATTGCTGGACATTACACACAGCGCCATCTAGTGCCACACTAAGCAACGAGGCTTCTGTCGTGGACACCAGATAGTTGATAATACTACACAGATACTTTTTGTTTGTAAATACATACTTATTATACATATAAACATCCATGACTCGGAAACAAATGTCCATGCTCATCACACAAACATTTGCTCCGACCGGGATTCGAACCCGGGACCCTAAGAACGTAAGGCAGCCTCACCACCGCTGCGCCAATCAGGTCGAGACTGGCACAAGAACGTGGAGTTTAGCAATTTAATTTTAAAAAAATCTAGCAATAACTACAACAACAACAGCCCATAACGTCCACTGCTGGACATAAGCCTCTACCATGACGGGAGGACTTTGCCGTAATCTCCACGCTTGGCAGGTGGATTGGAGATCGCAGTGATGAAAGACTAACAGAAAATACGCTGCTGCCCATTCTCTGGTCTACGGAGGCGCAAGGTGTTCGGCCTCAGATATTAGTCGCCTTATACGACACCCGTTAGTGTAATGTGTTGGTTCTATTCTACTCTGCCGGATACCACACGGCGGATTTAGTGGCGGCGCAAGACCTAAACTTAATGTGGGCAAGGTACAATTCGCGAGGCCCTCTATAGGGCTATTAAGTATCTTTGTTGACAGCTCGAAATGATTGTAACTGAGCTCAGTGTCCATCAATCAAATGTCAAAAGGTTGTATTGTATTGTATTGTATAACGGGCTGGTGTCCGCAACTCCACGTCGAAGCGCGTATTTTGCGTGCGGGTGGGAAACTATTCTATCCATCCCAATTCCCCGAGAAACGCCAGCAACGCCCCAATGTTGCTGACTATCTCGCGGAGAGTACCTGGGTTACCAAAGTACTTTGCCCTGTATGTTGCAACCACTGGGCAGTGCAGAAGCACGTGGGCTGCTGTCTCGTCCTCCTCCATGCAGGCACGGCACAGGGGGCTGTCTGTGACTCCTAAGACAAAGAGGTGTTTATTAAAAGAGCCGTGTCCGGTAACGGCGGCTGTAACTGTGCGCAGCTGTGGTTTGGTCAACCGCAGCGCGCGTTTGGTGAAGCGGCCATTGATAGCAGGAAGTGCTTCCTTGGCCTGCCTACACTCGCCGTGGTCCAGCCACAGCTTGTGGTGTTGTTCGCTAGTTCGTTTCCTTACCAGTGTACGTAGGTATCCGAAAGGGAGTGGTACGATAGGTTCGGGTCCCACCGCTGCCGTGCTCGATCCCCTTCTAGCGAGTTCGTCCGCCGCATCATTGCCACGGGAATCGCTGTGTCCTTTGATCCATTGGATAGTTATATTATTGAGATTACCAACCTGGTTCAGGCGTTGGTGACACTCGTGTATTAACCCAGAGTTCACTGTGTGGTTATTCAGTGCTAGCAGTACAGCCATACTGTCTGAGAGTATACGAATTGAGTGGTCCACAACCTTCCTGGCTAAGATGGCAGATGCCGCCAGGGAAATGCCCATGCATTCTGCCTGAAATACCGTGTTGTGGGCCCCCAGAGGTTTGGCTATGTGGATGTTGAGATCCTCCGAGAAGACTCCAGCACCAGTGCCAGTACCTGTTTATGATCCATCCGTGAAGATCCGCAGTTCCGCAGGATTTAATCCCTCGCAGCGGTGATCCTCATGGAGCTGGATTTTATATTTTTTATCGAATACGAATTGTTTTGGTATCCGATCGTTTGTTGCTTTCGCCAGGGGGAAGTCGTTGTAGAATCCCTCCAGTACCGCGGTGTGCTGTGTTTCTCTCTTACCCCAGATTTGAAGTGTTTTGAGGCGTACCGCCGTCATTGTCTCTTCCTGCTGTATGAACAGATGTAGCGGTGGCAGCCCCAACATGGCTTCAAGAGCCGCAGTCGGAGTAGTCCTCATGCAGCCTGTGATCGCCATGCAGGCATGCCTTTGCAAGCGTTGCAGTTTGATGGAGGCTGTAGTTAGTTTGGTGCGGGGCCACCAGACCACTGCCCCATACGTGATCATAGGTCGGATCACCGCGCTGTATAACCAAAGTATAATTTTAGGAGATAAGCCCCACTTCTTACCTATCATCCTCCTGCATTGCCAGAAGGTAATGCAGGCCCTGTTTATTTTATTGTCTAAGTGGCTGCTCCAGTTTAACTTGCTGTCTAGGATGACTCCCAGATACTTGACCTCATTAGCTAACTGGAGTTCTGTATCAAAGAGTTTGGGTAGGCGATAAGGGCCTAGTGTTCGTTTTTGGGTAAACATGACTAGTTCAGTTTTCGTGGGGTTCACTGAGAGATCGAACTCTCTGCACCATCGTTCAACGGTGCGTAGTGCCTGTTGAGTGAGGTCGCAGATTGTCCCCGTCACTTTCCCCGAAATGAGGATAGCGAGGTCGTCGGCATACCCTATTGTGTCAAAAGGTTAGTTTCGTATTATGTATGACCAGTCGCGATCAAATATGACGTCATTGGTTGCCATCGTGGCTGATAATCACCGTAACGCATTTTGACAGACGCTTTCGTATGGATACGTCTTATATTATTTCGATTATGTAAGTAAGCATAGTGGACAACAAATTGATGACAACTGAGTTTGAAGTGGCTTTTATGAAAGACGTTACAACGTACCCGGGCTGTTAGTAACCGTAAAGTGATATCCACTGTGCGATACGTAATACCAATATTATGACATTCTCGGTTATCATCAAAGTTCGGTGTACAACCGAAGCTTGATAGTCACTGGATATCAGGAAAATACGTAATAGGCCTGCTGATGATGCAAGAAGTTAACACTTAACTTTTACGACCGCCATAAATATCATCATCTTCCTGCCCCTATCCCATGTTACTTGGGGTCGGCGCAACACGTTTTTTTTCTTCCATTCTCCCCTGTCAACCGTCACGCTATCATTCACTTCTTTATCTTTCATATTATTCCTCACACAATCCATCCATCGTTTCTTTGGTCCTCCTCTCCCTCTCTATCCGTCAACATTTATAATTATTCATCAAACTTTTAGTCACATGTAATTCATCCCTCCTTATCACATGCCCATACCAAGACAGTCGATTCCCTTTCAACTTTTGTGTAACTGGCACAACTTTTAAACTTCCTCTAATATATTTGTTTTTACCTTATCCATTCTTGTCACACCACACATCTATCTCAACATTCTCATCTCCGCTACATGCAATCTTTTTTAATCCATCTTCTTCATAGCCTAGCATTCCGATCCATACAGTACGACAGGACGGTATAATCACGGACTTGTATATTTTCCCCTTTAACTTGAGGGGCATCCGTGGGTCGCAAGTTGTTTCAGTGACCTGTCGGCATTTTATCTATCCTGAGTTGATCCGGTGCGTTACGTCCCGGTCTACTTCGTCGGTCTACTACAGACAGATATTGAGTAACACATAGAACAACTTAATTCAAAGTATTCTTTCTTTTAAAAATCTCTCATTTAACCTCTTTCAACACCACCACACCTCCCAATCTGTTCTGGACCACTCGGCAACCAACACAGTGTCGTCGGCAAATTGCATACACCAGGGAGCCTCTTCCTGGATGTCCGACGTAAGTGCGTCCATTATCACCAGGAAGAGATACGGGCTTAGAGCCGACCCTTGGTGCAAGCCGACAGCCACATTGAAGCTGCCCGCTGCAGACCGGACTTGGGTACTACCTCGACTGTACATCGCTCGGATCAACTGCACATACTTCCCAGGAATACCTTTCTCTTTCAGGGCCCACCACAAAACCTCACGAGGTACCCGGTCGTATGCCTTTTCGAGGTCGATGAATACCATGTGCAAGTTTATGTGCGCACTTCTGTATTTTTCGCACCGGTGGCGGATGGCAAAAATGGCATCCGTCGTCGTTCCCGACCAGGCATAAAATCAAAGAGATTTAAAAAGTAGCTAGTAATCATTATGTTTGAATGTCTTTGCTTATAAGCGAATTGATTTCGTGAAATTTTATTCTCTTCTCTCAGTCATCTTTCAAGAATTGTGTAATAAACATTGACTTGATGGTAATAAATCATAAATATTTTTTAAATCATAGACGAGTCCCTTCTAGCGTTGTCAAACATCGATGTACGGGGAAATTAAGTACGAACTATCCTATATGCATGGACTTGGAATATACTACTTCATAAGTTCTGAGTGAACCTTGTGGCGTATAGTTTTGGATTTTCCATACTTTTTTAAAATTATTTTTGGCTGTGAGCCGCGAGGCCCTTCCAAACGCGAGGCCGTGGGCGGTGGCCCACACCACCCACGCCTTACGCCGCCTCTAGTAGATGATGAAGTTATTGCGCACGCAGATTATTTTATGACCGCTCTACTAATTAAACGATCTTCCAATAACCATTAGTTTTGCATTACAAGCTGGCCAATATAAAAACTAATCATTCACGCTTCATGTTGTATCTGGTATGGTGTGTAATCAGCCTTAAAATGAATTGCCAAATCTAATTACTCTGTAAGTAACAAAGTACATACATTCATCAATGATAACGAGATCGTTTTAATAATTTCTAGTAAAGAAGAATATTGCCTTCATGGATGTGTGGCAATTGTAGTAGTCACTGATGGTCGACCACTTCTCCACCTTATTACTTAGAGCAAAACGTTGAAAAGTGGACCGTCAGTGAACTCGGTAGTACGTCAAGTAAAGATTGACACTGGGTTTTCGCAGAATCAGAAATTTCTCAATAGTAGCTCGGAGTTTTGATTTGCGAACAAATTCACACTGAACAGAATAACTACATTTAAAAAAACATGTCGCAATCAACAAGATATTACCAATTTTGTCAAATAGTCAACACTATTTTAAATGGCAAATCCAGAATTAGGACATATGAAGGAAACTTTCTATCAAAAATTGATTGCAAGACGTTCTTAAACATTGCGAAAGTTATGTAATAATGCTCTGAACCAGTAAAGTTAAGCCGAGTAAGATTCAATCAAATCCAGAATTAGGATGGATAAAGGAAACTTTTAATCAAATTTTGCAAGACGTTCTTGAACATTTTGAAAGTTATGTACTTACCAATGCTCTGAACCAGTAAAGTTAAGCCGAGTAAGATTCAATCAAATCCAGAATTAGGACGGATAAAGGAAACTTTTAATCAAATTTTGCAAGACGTTCTTGAACATTTTGAAAGTTATGTACTTACCAATGCTCTGAACCAGTAAAGTTAAGCCGAGTAAGATTCAATCATCTAAATAAAAAACTGCAGACTAAATCCGTATTTCTTTGATTCTTTCATCATATAAAATTACGCAACAAGTCCACACATACCACATACGATCAAAATAAGTTTAATAAAAAAACTATTGAAAGATTCGTTCTTAAAAAAACCACAAGGAAATAATGCAACCGATACTCGGTACGATTAAAATTCTAAAGTCACGGTTGTGGTCAAAAACAATCAGAACCACAAATTATTCAAATGACTTGCATAAATTTCCCTGTAAAAGATTTGCTACATATACGAATTAAAAACTACGTAACATTCTCTATCAAATAACAAAACAACAGCATAACTGAACCGTATTGATGTTGTACTATGATCGCATTCGATAACTACAGAACTTCGGTATGGGTTGAAAGAACCATAAAAAAGTATAATGGCCATAGACTGAGCAGTATATTCAAAAACCGCAAAAGGAATGCTGGTAGACACGTTTTTAGTGACTGAGGTCATCCATATCGAATATGTTTTATCCTTTAAGCACTTACCTAATATGTACAGATAAGGACTTAGTGCCTCCTGCAGTTTCTGGCATTCGGTCTTTGGGTGAGATACGTAGAAACAGTTAACAAATACATCATTTCGGATGAAAGATCAGAATTTGGTGCTAAGCAGCAAAGTGTGAGGTGGATACAACTTTAAGAAAATTTCTAGAACACACATGAACCATATCCCTTTAATTGTACACCAAAAGCGTAATGGCCTCGATGCCTTAGCAAAAAACGTGGGACCTGTCTATAGGATACGAGCAAGAAGTACATAAAATAAATACAGATCAGAACCAAAAAGGACATTCAGGCAATTATTCAGTGCGTACTGGAAGCAAAAACTAGTAAATCAGAACTAATCTAGGACATGTACGAATATCATTAGCACGCCCAAATCAAATATAATGCGTCTAGGTCCTAAGGAATGTTTTCGTAAAAGAAACTTACGTTATACGAACTTAAAGATCAATTTACTGGTGTCAAAATGTCTGCTGATCTCTTCGATCGATTAACTTAGTGATTGCAGTCTGGGTACCTCTCCCAAATTTCGCCACACCAACAAATTACACAAATTGTAAAATCATTTATCATAAATCCTTGTTAACAGTTAATTCCGATACACAAAACTTGAATATTTAATTGCAAAAACAGAACTGGTTTTCTGCATTGGAAACCCCAGATCGAAGTATAATCTGATAAAACTGAATCACGTGCAAATGATGTCACAATACCTCTTTCTCTCGAAAACAAAGCTATGTAAAGCAGGAGCATCCGCGTTGCTTGCATAACTATTGTGTCGTGGTTCAGGGTTCACGCACGCTGGCTTTTGGCAAGGCATCAACGCACCAGGTGGCGTGGGATCGGGTAGGGTTGTCACGCATCAAGAGTTTTGTGTGCGAAGCCTTTTCTTTTTTGACATGTGGGATTTCGCCGCTGATTGGTAAACAGAACGTGATTGTGTTTTGTTTTTTATTGTTGGTCAAAGCCTACGTATATCAGCATGCTCTTTAGTCAACACTAATCCCACTCATTTGGGACCCGCGGGATGAGTTAACTAAATTAGTATTTTTATATCATTTTCTGGGTCAGAGCCCATTCGTCCCCTAAAATTCGTCCCCCAGCATAAAAGTTGTGGATTCGGCCCCTATATAGGTGCCCATTGGTCTCCTGGTAGGGGACCAATTAATATTTTAACAAAAAATATTATTTTTAAGGTACCCATTCGTCCCCTCTAATATATATACAATATAAGTTAAAGATTCGGCACCTATTCAGGTGCCTATTGGTCCCCTGAGATAAAATTAGCTATATTTTACATAAGAAACGGTTAACATAGTACACTTGTGAACAGTTTATTAACGGAATGAATTTAATAAATCATAACAGATCATTGAAAAAAGAGCTATGATCAATGATAATCCGTCATGATAATAATATAACCTGACGATAGGCTTACGATGTAATATTGTCTCTCGTCTCACGAATGGCTTGTTAAAAAAACGGGTTACAAAATAGATAAGGTGTTTTGTTTGTATGTTATGGCTGCCTCGGTGACATATTGGTTCTTGAAAGTGACTGCGAATACGAGACTGTTCAATGTGTCTTTGGTCTTTTATTAAATGAAGTTCGCCTAACGAAATAAACAATACTGTTAATATTATAATAATAATATTTTTAACATAATTGAATCGAATTATCTCATTTGAATCCTGGAATATGATTAGTATTATTATTGATGGTAATTCACTTTATGGTGGAATACTAGGTGTCATATTTTGACTAAAAAGTCAAAACTAAATTATTTACTCCTAAATATGTATAGCATTTTTTTTCCGTAATTATATTTTTATCATATTAGTGGATGTTATTATGTTCTTGTATTCTAAGTGTTTCGTTTTAGCTCAATGTGGAGTCGTTGTCACCCTTTTAATGTACAAAAATAATGAACGTTCTAACATTAATTCTGTTTTCGTAATAAGATTAGTTTTATACTGAAATAATGTTGATTTGTTTAATCTTCAATAATTATTGTGATTTTAGTAATTTTTTGTTATTGTAGTTATAGTTTGTTAGATTTAACTTATTATGATTTTGCATGTAGTTGGTAAATATACAAAAAATACGGTGATTATAGCCAATTTTTATGTAGGTACTTCTAGTTATAATTTATTAGATGTAAGTTATTACGATTTTGCATGTAGTTGGTTAATATACAAAAAAAAATATGTTGATTTATCTAGTCTTCAATAATTACTGTGATTTTAGTATTTTTTGTACTGTTATAATTTTTTAGATTTAAGTTATTATGATTTTGCATGTATGTAGTTGGTAAATATACAAAAAAATAAGAAGTGATTATTTACTGTTAACTGTTACTGTGTGTGTGTGTATGTGTTCTGACTGACTATATATGTGTTGTGACTATTTTTTTGCATATTTTATATTTAATGTTGATTTATATGATGGTCAATCAAGGCTGATTTTTGTAAAAGAGTTGTATTTTGTTAGTTTCTAAGACATTGTGATTTTGCATGTGTATTTGTAGTTAGTAAAAATGTTGGTTTTACATAGTTGATAAAGACTGATTTTACTTTTTATATTACTTTTATACAAAGTTATTGTGATATTGCAATATTTTGTAGATCTCTTTGACTGTACAAAGTACTAACAATTAATTGTTATTTTTGTTATATTGGTATTGATATTTAGTTATTTGTTTGTACACTGGATGTAAATTAATCTAAAATTCAGTTATTACTGGGATTTTATTTAAATAGTTACAGTTTTATTTTACTGCATAAAGATATTATAGTTATCATATAGATGCTAAATATTTACAAATGTACAAGAAATCAAAAGTTGATTAATTATTTTGAAGACTGACTTAATGCCTAGAGCCTAGAGGCATTTTATTAAACTTAATCTTATTTGAAATAAACATGAAATCTACCGAAGTACTATATTTTTTGTTTTACCCTTTTCTGCGCGACTGTACCAGGACTACCAAGCTGCAGTATACACATATACATGTACTTATATTAGAAGAATGAATAAAAATAAATATTCTTCAGGGGACGAATGGGCACCTCAAAAGTTCCAGGGGACGAGTGGGCACAGGGTGCGAATCTTAGGGGACGAATGGGCTCTGACCCGTTTAATTTAGTCGATTGGACTCGCCGCCTAAACTCGCGGCAGGTGACATTCTTTGTATGAAACTGCATGCAACTACAACGCACACTTATTAACCCCGTAACGGCATCACCTCGGATTGAGATGAGCTAGTAAAAATGAGGTGAAGTTATGCCAATCCATTACATTCTTCATACGTAAGATGAGATTTAGCATAACATGTGTAAAGGTGTAGGTACAAGTACACCTCTCTGTGCCCCGAGACCAGCTGGCTTGTTACAAGTACACCTCTGCCTAAACCTTCGGGGAAAACACAGACGTGGTGTTATGTTTATGGGCTGGGCAGGGTCAACAGATCAAACGATTCTCGGACATGTAGTTGCCCTCCTAGTTCGTTATCCATTTCGATAGGTCCCACGTTCAAGGGTTATTTGCTTCACATCATATGTCAAGCAAACACAATGACGACTGACACTTGGCTATGAATCTATGGGAAAAATGGGCGTGAAGTAGTGACCAGTGTAAACATCATAAACATGCACCATAATATGTACCTGTCCACTAATATGGCGTCTCAAGGCTGTCGGAGAGGAAACGTTTTTGACTTCAAGAGTTATTTATTACGTAATTTTAAGCTTATAAGTTAAGTTTGTAAGTTTAATTGAATTATTGCAAACCCTAAAGAACATTTTTCTAATAGACACTACGACATTATCCAACTTAGGATCTGCGGGGACTTTGAAGAAGGTATTAAATAATAAATTGAATTTCAATTTGAAGGCTACCTTTTGAGTCTCACTAAGTGATTGAGAAAGAAATCTGGGGCGTTCAAGTATGAAGTAAGATTTGAAAATGTTAGTTTTTGTCCTACTTAGCAATAATATCTTTTAAGTTTTGAGCATAGTTTTGACCTCAATCGTGGGAGGTGTCTGCATACTTCAAGTAATAAGTATATGAAACATTTTATGTTGAATATCAGGCGCATACATATTTTAATGACATAGAGACAGATGCCTTAGCAATTCTAAGGAACAATTTGTCGAACGAATCGAGATGCAACGTGTATGAAAGTTCTCCTTAAGTAATACATTCAACGCTGTACATTATGTTTGGTTTTCTTGGCAAAGACGCTGACGGCCTACGTTATTGAAATTGGCTATCGCCGCCTTTGAACACCTGCAGTTCTAAAGATATTGCCGACATTAGAAACGAAGTTGAAAATCGACATGTGGAACTGGAAATGTTGGAACAAAAAACAATTGTCTAGGAACCTGGGATCCTACCTAGTCGTGATGAAAAGATATTCGGCTTTTGAATTGAGACATTCATTGAGTAACAGACTAGTTTTGTCTTTGACAAGCTGTTTTGGAAAAAGGCTGGCGTTTTAAAAAACTGTTATGTGGGTACCTATTGATTCATCATAAATAGACAAGTAGGGTAGACTTAAGAACCACTTGGAGATCAAGGACTGCTGCGCCAGTCCAATACATGAGCTTGTCGTTATCGGTTGCATTATTTCTCAAATCCCCACCTTCGTTTATAAAAGTTGGCGACGAGGACAAAGTATAATTTACGCGTATATAATCATAAAATGGCAAAAGTATCCGCTACAGTTTCGGTCGGCACATTAACAGTGTTTAACCATGAACATCAAGAATGGCAATTGTATAAAGAACCACTCGAACAGTGGTTTCTTGCAAACGAAATTGGGGTAGATGTGGACAAAGCCGGTTGTAAA
This sequence comes from Xestia xanthographa, assembly GCA_905147715.2. Lineage (NCBI taxonomy): Eukaryota > Metazoa > Arthropoda > Insecta > Lepidoptera > Noctuidae > Xestia > Xestia xanthographa. The sequence continues at coordinate 10,885,023 of LR990657.1, read as the reverse complement.
CGTCGAGCTATTCTGCTGAGCAACTGCTCGGAATCAAGTTATAAATTGATTCGTGATCTAGCTTTACCGCGGCAGGTCGGTACCTTGAGCTATGATGAAGTAGTAGCTTTATTGGATGGACATTTCACGCTGAAAAAGTGCACGTTTGCGGAAAGATATAAATTCCACAGTGCCACGCAACATGTCGGCGAAGGATTGCCAGAGTGGGCGGCACGAGTACGTGGTTTAGCAATACACTGCGGGTTCGTGGCGTTGAGTCTTGATGAACAGCTTCGCGACGGTTTTGTGCTGGGGATGGCACCCGGCCCTGAGAGAGATAAATTATTTACCAAGGCGATGTCGGAGCTGACGCTCAACAAGGCCTTGGAAATAGCTGAAGGCGTACGCAGTGCGCGTATGGGAGCGCAAGAAACAACTCGACAAGCAGACATGGGTACGCCACTTCAAGTGATGAAGATGGACGCGGCAGCACAGCCTGGCACAGCACGCGGCAGGAGCGCGCCGCGCCACGTGCCGGGAGCAGTACCGCCCACAGCTCGCGGCGAGCGCGCTCAAGGCGGCGGCGGCGGCGGCGGCGGCAGCGGGTGCACAGCCTGCGGCTACGCAGGTCACGAGGCATCGACGTGTCGGTTTGTGCGGTATAAGTGCAAAAAGTGCGGCGTTCAAGGACATCTTAAGCGAATGTGCAAACAAAGCATTAATAAACAACATTATGTCGAGTGCTGTGGGGATGAAAACGATGATGGTAAACATGTGTGCCATAATATTCGTACTATTCGCGGTGAACCGATGCGGGAATCTGTTTGTGTTAATGGAATTGAGCAAATTTTTGAAATCGACACGGGTTCACCAGTAACTGTCATTTCTGAGCAATTATATCGTAAACACTTTTTAAATATAAAGTTGGAAGCCAGTGACCTTATTTTGCATAGCTACAATGGTGATAAGTTACACATTGTAGGTAAAATAAATCTCATGTTCACCTATAATACCAAATCACAAAAAATAGGTGTATATGTTGTACGAAACGGGGGGCCGCCCCTATTAGGCAGAGATTTCTTTTCACGGTTTAACCTACAAATATGCTCATTAAATAACTGCAACGATTTTCTAACAGTTAATTCTACTAAGTACCCACAGTTGTTTGGAAACAAATTAGGTTGTTTTAAGGACGTCACGGTGGATTTAGCATTGAAACCAGGCGCAAAGCCAATTTTTTTTAAGGCGAGGCCCTTACCTTTTGCTCTGCGAGAAAGCGTTGAAAAAGAACTTGACCGTCTTGTAGGTTTAGGTGTGCTTGTACCAGTTAAATACGCAGAGTATGCAAGTCCAGTAGTGCCAGTTTTAAAGCGAGACGGTTCTATACGTCTCTGTGCTGACTACTCTGTGACTATCAATAAACAGTTACTTGTAGATAAATACCCATTACCAAGGTATGACGAGCTGTTTACTAAACTACATGGCGGTAAGTATTTCAGCAAATTAGACCTTTCGCATGCATACAATCAGTTATGTCTAAACGAGAAGTCACAAATGCTCACTTGCATAAACACACATAAAGGGTTATATAAGTTCACCCGCTTAGTGTTCGGTCTGGCTAGTGCACCAGCCATTTTTCAGCGAAATATGGAAGCGCTTCTAACAGGATTAGATGGTACTCTTTTATTTCTTGATGATATTTTAGTGTGTGGGGTGGACAAAGATCAGATGATGAGTAGGTTGAATGAAGTTTTCCGTAGGTTACAGGAAGCAGGCTTAGTTTTAAACATAGAAAAATGCACTTTCTTTCAAGAGTCCGTATCCTACCTAGGGTTTGTCATTGACCGCAATGGTATACACAAATCCCCGGAGAAAATTAAAGCCATTCTGCAAAGTCGAATACCTACTAACACATCAGAATTAAAATCATTTTTAGGCATGGTCAACTATTACCGAAATTTTATTAAAAACGCTTCATCGATTTTAAGTCCACTACATGATTTGCTTAAAAAAATGAGCCCTGGTTATGGACTAAGAAACATGACGAAGCAGTATCGTTCATTAAACGCGAATTAGTTTCGGATACCACCTTAGCACATTTTAATCCGGAAGCTTTGTTAATTGTAACGGTTGATGCGTCACCAAGTGGGTTAGGCGCCGTGTTATCGCAGGTTGAGGGTGGAATAGAAAAACCTATCTCGTATATTTCGCGTTCACTTAATACAGCAGAAAAACGTTACAGCCAAATACAAAAAGAGGCTACTGCTATAATATTCGGAATCAGGAAATTCCACCAATACTTATATGGTCGAATCAAACCATTTATTTTAAGAACAGACCATAAACCTCTCGTTTCAATTTTTAATCCAGGCAAGGGCATTCCCGAGATATCAGCAAATCGGTTACAGCGTTATGCAATTTTTCTCTCCGCATACAATTATACTATAGAATACGTAAGCAGTGTTAGTAATTGTGCAGATTTTCTAAGTAGATCGGTAGCGGAGGACGTAAATACGGCCGTCACACACCTGCCACGTGATGAGTCATTAGTGGATAAGTCCAGTTATGTTCGTTTTGTTTACGAAGGTGAAAGATTTTTGTCACTGACGGATATCAGGGATGCACTTAAACAAGATAGGGTTCTAAGTACCGTTATAGACTATTTGTCAAATGGTTGGCCAAATAAAATCAAAGAACCATTAATTAAGGATTATTATAGCCACCGGTTGGAATTATCGGTAGAAAATGGTTGCCTAATGAGGGGTCACAGATTGATAATTCCTACAGGTCTACGATACAAAGTATTAAACGAGTTACACTTAGGTCACTTAGGAATCACAAAAGTGAAAGAAGAGGCACGCAATAGATTTTGGTGGCCGGGTATGTCTGTCGCTATTGAACAGCACATCGGCGCGTGCGCCGTGTGTGCGTCGCAGCGCGCCTCACCTCCGCGCACCCCCCTCACTCCCTGGCCTTTCCCTGCGCAACCGTGGCATCGTGTTCATATAGATTTTTTAGGACCGATTAACGGCAAAACATTTTTAATTATTGTGGACGCGTATTCAAAATGGGTGGAATGTTTTGACGTTTCATCAGGTGGAACTTCGCGAGTAGTAATAGAAAAGCTCTGCGAAGTAATGTCACGATTTGGCTTATTCCATACAATTTGCTCAGACAACGGCACTTCTTTTTGTTCACATGAATTTAAGCAATTCTGTACCAGAAACAATATTGCTCATTTAACTTCACCAACTTATAATCCGTCTAGCAACGGACAAGCGGAGAGTTACGTAAAGATTATCAAAAAAGCAATAAAATCATATTTGTTATCGGGAACATGTTTAAAGGATTTAAATATTAAAATATCAGAATTTTTGCTCAATTACAGGAATTCCAAACATTCGACCACAAACAGATCTCCTGCGGAAGTTTTGTTCGGTCACAAGTTGAGATGTAGGTTGGATCTCCTGTCACAAACCACCACGACGCCATCCAACGCAGCACTCGACGCAGTTGTTAAAGTCAAACAGTGTTCGCAGATTGACAATTATCGTGGTAACCGTAAAGTTTTGTTCAGTGTGGGTGACCAAGTCTTAGTGAAACTTTATAATCAACAAAAACATTATTGGTCACGCGGCAAGATTATTAATAAAATTGGCACAACAATGTACTTAGTACAACTGAGTGAATCGAATCAAACAGTGAAAAGACATGCTAATCAGTTGCTCAAATTAAGAGGGAGGGAAGATGGGCCATGCGAAGAGATCATTCCAGCATTTATAATGCCATCACAACCGACTAGCTCCGGACAGCTGTCGACCGAAGTGTCTGTTGAAGAACTACCAGTTGAGTCAGAAATGCCTGCATCAGAGCTTCAAAGCGACCATTCCGCTGAAAGGGATCAGATTTCAGCAGCTCCCTCCGTAGAACTTGAGCCCGACACTAGGTCGAAACGTAACAGAACTATAGTAGATTATAAGAGGTTTTTCTAATTAAAGGTGGAGGGATGTTATGTGGGTACCTATTGATTCATCATAAATAGACAAGTAGGGTAGACTTAAGAACCACTTGGAGATCAAGGACTGCTGCGCCAGTCCAATACATGAGCTTGTCGTTATCGGTTGCATTATTTCTCAAATCCCCACCTTCGTTTATAACAAAAACTAAATCAGCCTGGCCTTTTCACAACCATTTTGTGGTCAGCTTCCAGTTATACCGGATGCAGCAGAATACCAGTATTTTACATGGAGCGACTGCCTATCTGACCTCCACAACCCAGTTAGTACTGGGTAATACGATACCCCTTGGTAAGACAGGGTGTCAGATTTTCAGATCACTGACTACCTGTAACGACTGTCAAAGATCTACAAATGACAGCCGGTACCAACGGATTAACCCATCCACGGACCAACCAAGGTAAGCGCAGCTTAACCTGAAGATCGACCCGAGTGGCTGTCACGAGCTCCTTAAAAGTAGGTATAAGGTGAAATATAGGTGCTAGCTTGTGTAGGCACGCACGCCCCTTGATCTTTCTGAAGTACTAATTCCCCTAATACGCCTGTTCAGGCTTTACATTTATATAATTCTAATAAAATGCGTATGTCTTACTTAAAATGTCACTTACGGGATATCTTCCGTGATTAATGATTATTTTTGAGCTCCCGATATTTCGACGCTGTTGCAAGCGCCATGATCGCGGGTTGACTGGAGAATGCGGGTGGCTGGAAAAAAATGTTAGGAGCAGACAAATCTATTTACCCTCTTTATTTGTCTTTTGCTACACGCACTACTGGAACTCGACACTGTCACGGCAAAACACCATCACAGTATCACTAGGTTTTGTGGAGTCCTTATTATGTTGCTGGCTGCTACTTTTGGGCATACTCAACAGCGCAACAGCGTCGAAATATCGGGAGCTCAAAAATAATCTATAATCACGGAAGATATCCCGTAACTCGTAAGTGACATTTTAAGTAGGTATAGTTATGAACCGTGAAAGCTTAAAACAGTGCGCATGTCTTGTCTTACACAGCAATGATGATGTAACGAGATACTTCCCTTTTCCCTTACAGAGGCGGGTGGAAGCGTGGGCTGCGGACTGCGGTGGAACCTGTGTTGTCTAGATCACTTTCACGTGAAGGGATCGGTGTCCAACTGCCGATAACGATATGTTTTAGTGCGTACGGTAACTTGAGTACTGACTTACGGAAATACAATCATGAAAACGGGCTTTTAATTTCATTTCGATATTGCATTTGATGCTCATGGACTGGCTGGCTGGATATTTTTGACGGTAGAAACGAAGGTCATTAGCAAGCTTAGAGAAGGGGATATCCCCAGGATCTCCAAGGAGCTGATGATAATATTTTACATACTTTAAAAAAGGAATCATGTAGGTCTTCTAAGTCTGAAAACTTATGAAACCAATCGGTCCTCAAATTAACTTGTCTATTTATTCTTCTCTGTCCAGTTTATTTCATCTGGTTTAAGGAAATCTTGACCGAAATACATGGGACATATAATGATTATGTGTTAGTACACTTTCCGATGATAAGATTGTATGTAACAGTTAAGCAGCCTATGCAGGTTGATACATCGTCATCGCCATCAAAACCAATCAATATAATTCACTCTCTTACATAAAAAAGTTGTACCGACAAGTATTAATTACACGACATTTTAATGAGATTTTACTCATCACAAACATAGTACAAGTTTTCCAACCTTAAATCAAGTTTACCAGTAATAAATTCTTCTAATTAGTTTCACACGCAATTCATTATATCGGTGATTAAAAAGAATTGCCGAAAATACGAGATTTTAATGTAAATTAGGCTCTCTTCAACCGCATACCATGATGGAAATGGCGCCAAGTATAAATTATTACATGGTTTATTTATTTTTATTACGAAATATTTATGCTCCACTTTGGGTAATAAAAATTAGAGGATCATGCAAATTTTTAGCAATAAATGTGCTGATTAGAAACGCTTAGATATTTTAGCGTTACGTACTCGTTTTAATCTAGATTTATTAGTCTAGCTCGTGTGAACAGAAACAGATTGGTGTTCTTAATACCCCGGACTAGACAGACAAATCACTATAGGTATTTCAAATCTACAAGATTTCTTGAAATGTTGCCTTGATAGCATAGCTTTGGGAGTCACCATAGTCACACCATAGGTTAAATACCATTGGTTACTGGAACTAAGGAACACGAAAATGTTAGTCAAAAAGGTTTTTTCTGTATGTAACTTGAAATGTATGTAAACGCACCCATGAGGAGAAATCCCTAGTGTGGCGTTTAAAAAAAACTTTAAAAAATAAGCAGAGACTGATTGAGATGTCAAAAAGGCTGTTTCTGTACGTAACTTAAAATGTTTGTAAACAGAATACTACGTTGTAAACGCACCCATATGACACAGGAGAAAACCCATAAATTGTGTTGCATTTGTTTTAAAAAAAAAACTTTAAAAAAAGCAGAGATTGCCATGATTCATGTCGGAAATGGTTATTTTGTACAATTTACTAATTATTTCTGTAAGTACAATGAAAATGAATTCTGTTATGCAAAGTCAACGCATAAGTAAAAACAACTTATGTTTGGCTCCTTTCTTAAAAAGTGAAATAACGATATAGTTTTTAACGAAATTTTCAAACAAATTAATTATTGACACTAACCTTTTTTCTGAAGATAACGTTAAAAAAAGAATCTACCGATTATCGCAAAACATTCTCAAATCAAATGACACGAAATCGTAATGAATAACGTCTACGTAAAGCTTAAGCTGCTCGCGAAAGTTGTTCCGACTACAAACATAATATGAATTAGTACTCTTGTATGAGGCTATGGGGCCAATTTATAATTAATGACTATTACGTGTCCATGGGAGATGCGTTACAGATGTGCAGACCGGTCTTCATACAAATTGGACAACTTGTACCTAGAATATAGGGTGTGACAGATCATTATAAACGGTGTGATTTAATTACTGGTATATTAGGTAATAAATTTTTAACGGACTTCTAAAGAGGAGGTTCTAAATTCGACTGTTTTTTAGGGTTCCGTACCCAAAGGGTAAAAACGGAACCCTATTACTAAGACTTCGCTGTCTGTCCGTCTGTCCGTCTGTCTGTCTGTCCGTCTGTCCGTCTGTCCGTCTGTCCGTCTGTCTGTCACCAGGCTGTATCTCATGAACCGTGACAGCTAGACAGTTGAAATTTTCACAGATGATGTATTTCTGTTGCCGCTATAACAACAAATACTAAAAACAGAATAAAATTAATATTTAAGGGGGGCTCCCATGCAACAAACGTGATTTTTTTGCCGTTTTGTCTAATGTATAGATAATGGTACGGAAACCTTCGTGCGCGAGTCCGACTCGCACTTGGCCGGTTTTTTATTGTTTGTTGTTACCTCATAACTCCTTGATTACTAGTCCGATTTACATGATTCTTTTTTCATTTGGTAATGGAAGCTGGTGCGGTAGTCCCAAAAATAAAACGTAAACTCAACACAAAGGTAAATTTTATTCTCATTGCTTGAGTAATTTAAGTATGAGTTTAATACATATTTTTAAGTTTATGTGGATGATTTTCAGAACAATAGAAAATGATTACTCGACAAGAATTAGTGTCAGACAGCATTATTATAATATAAATTCTACAACTAAAAGGCTGAAATGAAACCTTTTTTGCAAAAAAATAACCGACTTCAAAAAAGAACATTAGAATATCTATCTATAATACCTTTACTTGACATTCCTTGACGCTCAGAAAAAAAAAACCTTCAATTTAAACAAATTAAAACTTGAAAGTTCAATAATGTTACATAATTAGCCTTTTGTAGAATAAATGTTTTAAAATAACCAGTAGTTATCAAAATTATAACAAAATTGCATATAAAGATATATTGTTGTTTTTCTTATTATAATGTTAGACGAGTATGTAAACTAGCTTTTTTCCTGGCTTCACTCGCGACGAGGTCGGAAATTATCCTACCAAAGTCTCATGTCCTATAGACACATCATAGTCTATTCGTATGCCAAATCCCTTCGAAACCCGTTCAGCCGTTAAGGCAAAGTGACTTACAAACAAATGCACTTTCACAATATTAGTTAGAACGGTTAGAACTATTACTTCCCTATTTGAATCGGATTTTGTTAACAATTTCAACGGTTTTTTTTTCACGGAACCCTAAAACTTTTCCTAAAATAAAAATGTAGTATTCCGCTAGTAAAATTCCCGTCAAAATCAGTCTTGCTGCTTCTGAGATTTGCCGGATCAAACAGACAGACAGACAGACCGGCAGACAGATAGAAAAAAAAGGTGTTTTGTAATAATATTAATAAACCATCTAATTCAGGTAACAAAGACCCATAGATAAATACCTTAACCTAAAAATACATACTAATAACAATTTTTGTTAATTAAGCAACTTAAAAAACTATGTTAGTACCTTAAACTATGGCACACGAAGTAGCGGCATCGTCGTGTTACGCTGCGCGGTGTCACGTAGCCTGCCGCGAAACCGTCGGTAGACTACACCCTTCGGCCAAAACTCTTCCTTGAGAAACTTGTCGAGATGTTGTGTCGGAACTCGCACCACAAACGGCTTGAAGTTGGTGTTGTGACGCAGCTCCAACATCTTGACCCTCCAGGTCCAGCTGGAATACGTACCGTATATACTTCAATATTTAAAAAAAATATATAATAATACAGCAGTCATTGTGCCGATAGTCGTGTCGCCAATGGCTTAATAGCCAAGAGCCTCGACCAACATCTTAGGAGGCTCTCGCTTGGCAGCTGGATCAAGAGCTTGATTCAGAAAGCAGTACTTCTGGACACGGCACGTATCGTTAGGAGGTTCCTCTCTCAAGAGCCCTGACCACCGGCAGCTCGAACCCTGTTCCCAGCGCTGGTGGGCTACTATTTTTTAATATTTTTAAATGTTTTTATAGTGATTTATATAGAAATATTTAAAAATGGTAAAATAATGAATAAAGGATAAAATAAAACAAAATATGCATTTAATAAAAAACTGTTATTTTGAAATTACAAACAGGCACATGCAATTTTATTTATTTGTATAAGTAAATATGTAAAGGATGCAATAAAATGCATCTAGAAAGGTTGGTAACACTAATATTTAAATGAAATGCTAATCATTCTCAAAATAAATGAGGTCATTGGTATCCGATTAGCATCGCTACATAATTTTAATGTTAACAGTCACATGCTTTTATAGACATAGGACACAAACTACGTAGGTGGACATAATATTTAGCAATAGTAGAGGACTTTTTACATTTATATCTAGAGCTAGGTTTTGCTCGCGGTTTCGCTTCCGTTATGTACGGAAATTAACCCACGGAAACGTTTTAAATGTTGCTTAGTGACTCGCGTACAATGTAGCTTCCCGTTAGTGTAACAATTTTCGAAATCGAATCAGTAGTTTCGAAGATTACCTACCCCTTACATACAAACTTACAAACAGTTCACCCTTCTTATTATTATATTAAAAGAAATAAGTATAGATTTACGTGTTACATATAACAAAAAGCTTTTAATCTCTTCTTGTCAAACTTTTTGAAATCAATTAAAATTATTTGCGTTACATAATTAAAGTAATTTAAAATGTTCTTTTAGCTTTTGCCGTACGATACGATTTTAAGTCTAAAAAACAACATGAAAAACATCAAGGGCACTTTTCATCTCCACCTCAATTACAGACTTGGTCTTCTTCAAAAAAACCAATCCCACATACCAACATGCTTGTAACAACGTATTACACAATAAAAACATTAGTGAACACTCCCTATAAGACAGGTGCGTCTGATTGCGCATCTTAGAAATGATACAAATAAAACGAAGGCAATTAAGTACGCACGCAGCTTCCTTTCACTGCTGATATGAGGTGTCCGAACTGTAGTGATAACTAGAGGTGGGCCTAGTTCCGCTGTTGTTCGGCTTCGGCTTAATGTCGGCCGTGGCTTGGATGGCAGAAAGAAAGTTAGAGACGAAAATATGAGCAACGTCTTTGCCTTTAGTAAAGTTATGTGTAAATGATAGGGAAAAGAATCATTCGAAGTGAATCTAATTTAATTTAATTTTTAGCTTGTAAGAATTAGATTTTGCTGTGCCCTGACAGGGTCTACAACGGCTCTTTGCTCTAAGCCTTTTTTGTTAACACCATTTTTTACCTTGTGGAACGCAAATAGATGAATTCATATTCATTTATTTGCGTAAGTTTTAAGCAAGTTTATGCTAGAGAGCCTATCTTTGCTACTATAAACCTTTGATATTTATAGAAAGTGAAACTTGACGTTATAAAGTTATAATTATAATCCTGAAGTTAGATGTAACGTGTATGTAGAAAATGTTTATAATATAATTACTGTGAAGACAGCATAATATTTTTGTCAAAGATAACATTTATTTTCTTAAATGTTATGTAAAATTTGCAACTAGGTATAATAATAATAATAACCTTGTTTATTTATAAGACCATCATTATCATCTGCCTAGCCTTTTCCTAACTATGTTGGGGTCGGCTTCCAGTCTAACCGGATGCAGCTGAATACCAGTATTTTACATGGAGCGACTGCCTATCTGACCTCCGCAACCCAGCTTAGTGCTGGGTAACACGATATCCCTAGATAAGACTGGTTGTCAGATTTTTTGGGCCACTGACTACCTAACGATTGTCAAAGATCTACAAAAGTCAGCCGGGACCAACTGTTTAACGTGCTTTCCGAGGCACGGAGGAAACTCGGTATGTAATGGGTCAATCCACAGACCAGCCTAGGCCAGCACGGCTTAATCTAAAGATTGACCCGAGCGGCTTTTTACCTTGTGGAACGCAAATAGATGAATTCATATTCATTTATTTGCGTTCCACAAGGTAAAAAATGGTGTTAACAAAAAAGGCTTAGAGCAAAGAGCCGTTGTAGACCCTGTCAGGGCACAGCAAAATCTAATTCTAATATATATTCTAATATCTATTGTAAAATATTTGAAAAACTAAATATTCTTTTTTCCTGAAAATCGGTACGTATAATCTGTGGTACATTGAAAAGGTCATGTCCCGTGTATGTCATTTGTTTGAGATAATCAAATAAATAACGCAGTCACAGGCCCGATTTTTTTGAAGATTTTCGGCTCTACCTTTTCGGCTTTAAATGCTTCGGCCTTAAACATGACCTTGTGCCAACCTCTACTGATAACTCTTACACCACCCAGTGATTACGTTAATTCTCATGTCCATCAAACAGATAATTTAGCTCAATTTATTAACAGCGCAGCGCATCGTTTGTTAACACAATTTTTATAGGAACGTGTTTTGACCAGTTCGTGTCGTAAATTATCTTATGCAGACTTTTATGACTTGGAGAATTTAATTAAGTCTGGGTGTGTTTTGTGTGCTAACTCTGACATTCTTTAGAGACCTTCTTCTTCGTCACATGACTAGAGTTACTGTTACTTCGACATAATTATGACTAAAAGTCTGCAGTTTCTAAATAATTCAGATAGTTTATTTATTGATCAAGAATGTATTTTTGAAAATAGAATGACGAAAATATTTAATTTAAAGGAAAAAACATAAATATGAACAATGAACGGATTCTTTATTTGCATGAAATATGGTACATTATGGTCTTATAATAACAGCCGCTCGGGTCAATCTTTAGATTAAGCCGTGCTGGCCTAGGCTGGTCTGTGGATTGACCCAATACATACCGAGTTTCCTCCGTGCCTCGGAAAGCACGTTAAACAGTTGGTCCCGGCTGACTTTTGTAGATCTTTGACAATCGTTAGGTAGTCAGTGGCCCAAAAAATCTGACAACCAGTCTTATCTAGGGATATCGTGTTACCCAGCACTAAGCTGGGTTGCGGAGGTCAGATAGGCAGTCGTTCCATGTAAAATACTGGTATTCAGCTGCATCCGGTTAGACTGGAAGCCAACCCCAACATAGTTAGGAAAAGGCTAGGCAGATAATAATGATGGTCTTATAAATAAACAAGGTTATTATTATTATTATACCTAGTTGCAAATTTTACATAACATTTAAGAAAATAAATGTTATCTTTGACAAAAATATTATGCTGTCTTCACAGTAATTATATTATAAACATTTTCTACATACACGTTACATCTAACTTCAGGATCATAATTATAACTTTATAACGTCAAGTTTCACTTTCTATAAATATCAAAGGTTTATAGTAGCAAAGATAGGCTCTCTAGCATAAACTTGCTTAACCAGCTATTTAAAGTAAATATTATAAATGAAATCTCTGGCCATGTTCGCCCCGCAATCAAGATCAGATCGTCACACCACCTTCGCCGCGGTATATGTCGGCGGCGATTTCTTCCATCAGGTGTTCAGTGAGTGATCCGTGATGTGCATTCATTTTACGTTGCCAGTCCACTCGCACTTTAGCTTGGCTGTTTTTTCTCTAACACCGGCAACCTGAGTTATGGAGCGCAGGGTGGTGTTTCTGACGACATCTGTTCGCTTTACACCTATGCTGCTCTGCCCGCGTAGCATGACCATCGTAGAATAGTAGATTGTATGACAAGGGAGCAAAATAGTATTTTTCGGCGAGGGCGCTATTTTGAATCCAGAGCGAAGCGAGGGATTCAAAGTACATCGCCTGAGGGAAAAATATGTTTGCTCTCGAGTCATATACTCTACTTTTCATCTCGTTCTATGAGAAAATAAATAAGAGACATTTTTAAGTAATTAATGAATAAGTTTAATTTAAAAAATTACATGAATGTAAAAAAGGTCAATTACAAATTTATATTTATATCTAATACACTGGCAAAATTTTGAAAATTTATTGTCACTGTGTGTGTGTTTTATTTGGGATTGATATAGTTGTGGATTTATGTATACAGGATGAAATTTTTATCACTTTCCAAAAAAAAAATGGGTATGATTGGTGAACGGAGTAAAATGGCATACTTAGTTTTCTTTTTTTAAATCGAAATAAAAAAAAAATTGTTTTCGCATGATTTGAAATTCGATATTTTACATTTTTTGTTTTTTAATTTCTCTTTCTTTGTTCTAATATGAAAAGTTTACTTGAAATTTGTAGCGTTTTTTTTGATGATGGATCAATTATTTTCTAAGCTGTGGAAAAAAGAAAAACAAAACTAGGCATGCCATAAGTTTTTTTTGGAAAGTGATAAAAAAGGCATCCGGTATTTTGAGTGTTTGTAATCTCAGTATCTTGCTGATGCTCAGGAAAAGGCATTGATTCCTTTGATGTAGAAGGGCGTGGCGACACTGGTGTGTACAATGCGGGTGCTGACCCCCGCACCGTACAAACTCTTACAGCCAGTCATTTATACAATAATTTTCGTTCGATTTCAATGAACGATTCATGTTCCAAATTCAAATCTCATTACTGCCCGCTAAAAAGTCTAGTGGAGAAAAGAGCTACTTTGCTCCCGCTAAAAGGGGAACAAAACGACACTTTTCGAATAGAAGGGATGAAAACGGATTTCTTCGAAGAAAGAATCGACAAAATGACAGATTTCTTTTGTTTATCATTTTGTAGATTCTTCGTCGAAAATAACCCTTTTCCACGGTGGTCATGCTACGCGGGCTGGATCTCCATTGCCCGCACAAGGTAGAGAGGTCTGGAAAGAGAAAGAGGAGGTCCTTACCCAGCAGTGGGACAATTGACAGGCTCACAAAAAAAAATGCTTGGTAAGTCGATGATCACGAATAATAATATGTATTTGATCCATAAAAACAACGTCCATACAAAAGTAATACAACAAAGATTCATCATCAATTACTCAACATTTGCACCAATTTCCCACCTACTTCGTCATCTGACCAATAGCCTTGTTTTCACTTACATTGCAAACGTGTGAAAACCAGACAACACATTAGTAACAAGCGAGCAAGACAAATAGAGGGCGTGAAAGAAATCAATTTGAAAGAACAACAGTACCCGTATTATGCAAACCACTATAACTTTATACTAAGCGAAAGATAGAAAGTATTGCCCCGCATTGTGTTCTCAGCAAATACCAGCAATACTGAATGGAGAATTAATATTACCTCAGGGAGTTCTGCCTACCATTCTACGGTTCGATGGTTTGAATAGTGCAAACAATTTAGGGCAGGCAAGCCTACTGGTCTCGAAGTCCGGAGTAAATTATAGAGTGCTAGTGTTGCGTACGAAGATGTTATATCATCCTTGTGAAATTGGTTTGTTTTTGTTGGTATTTGAACTACATACCAAATGTTTTAAGGCTGTTATTATGGTTGTTGGTAAAGAGGACTGAGGTATTTATTGAGGCATTCATTATCTTTATTTTGCTGACTGACTCATGAATTTTCCTGACAGATTGAAGTGGGTGTCTTAAAGCTCCATCAGCACTCGGAATTCGTTGTTCTTTTGCCTTTTCGTTCAACCTGTTATTGAGTTTAAAGCCTTTAGGCTAGTTAGGCAACTAAGATATAAAACGACAGGAGTGGTGTTGTTATTTGACAAGAGAAATAAAAAACGAGATGAAAAAACATGCAACATTTATTTCCAAACCAAAAAATCGATAACAATAACACTGACAACAAAAATAACGTATAACATTATGCCAACATAACTAATTACTAAAAACTATATCAATCTCCCATTTGCAATAAATATCTGTGGTTAACGTAATGGCAACTATATGTCCAACAAATATGGTAGGTATTTCTACTCAGGCGCTTACAGCTAGACATGGCTATAGCTTAGCGTAAGTATTACGACTAGCTGAATAGGCGCTCTTATAGCTGGAGCTGGAATCAGAGGGTGGCCCAGTATACTCACTAGCATGAACGATATCATTATCCTCCTTTGGCACACCCTGCGATATAGGACCTTGCAACTTTTCATACTCAGTGGTCGATCCTTGCGGAACATACTGGACATTGTATTTGCTTTGAGAATTCGAAGGGTAATAATTATAAAAGCCCTGGACAGGATTCTGATAAAGAAGATTATTGTATGGGGAAGGATTCGGCTGAGCAAACAGTAACATAGTCGATGGCTGACCCAAGTAAGAGCCACCAAGAGACAAAGGCTGGTATCCGGGCATGTTATAGTGCCCCTGTGGGACCTGACTAATCAAAGGATTCTGATGAGGATTAATCTGGCTTGTAGGATTAGGTGAGAACAATTGAGGAGCATAAGGAACTATAGGCTGAGTCGGATAACTTGTTGGCTGCTGCAGGAAAGCCAGCTGAATATTCCCACCTGCTTTCGGAGGCACTATTTGGTACTTCGACTGGTAACCAGGATTCGGTACAAAGTTCAGAGGTACGAACTGAGAAGTTGTCGGTGGGGGTAACAGGTTTATCTGAGGCTGTTGCTGCTGAGAGCTGTAAGAGGATGATGATGACTGTTCACTCTGCGTGCTTGGTGATGAGTAATACTGACTGCTTCCTTGACTCGGGTAGAACGAATTTGGTACTTGAGACTGGTAAGACGATGGGCTGGTCGAACCGCTCTGTGAACTAGGATTCTGTGTGTAAATGCTATAGGTGTAATCCTGTTTCTGCGCTCCAGTTGGAATAGCATTTATACTGGTCCCCTTCCCAGCGTTTCGTTTCTTTTGCTCGACATCCTCGACCTCGGTACAGCATACCAGTGTAGCGAAAGCGACGAAGATCTGAAACAAATTACCACATAATCAATCATAGTGTTTTTACAAACGCGAAGAAGCCAATCAATCAGCTACCTCGTTATCGCAATACATATTTATTTCGCATCATACAATAAACTGAGAGCATTTACTTTTGCTTCAACGAGTTGTAATAAATGACTTCAGAAGAAACACCCGAACACATTTATCTACTTACAATTGAACGGTTGTTAGTACTTGTTAGTATCATTACATAAGGTAGTAAACTCACCAAAAGCTCCAATTTCGCCATTTTGTATAACGTATGCAGCAACGCGTGTCTCTATGAATATAATTACATTATTTACTTGAGTGGAAAACGCGTATTGCGAAAGGAAAAGTGTTCTATTCACCGGCTCGCGCGGAAAAGTGCAACACGATATCAAGTTCATGCATTTATATGAACGGCCGTGGACAACTTTCCTTAGTTCCAGATCACAGCGAGGGAAGTGACCGCTCGATAGGTCTTTGTCCTTTATCGGAACATATCCAGTTTACTCTGATAGTGTCAGTTTCCTAGCGCGGTAAGCGGAAATGCGCTGCGTTCATGCCTTCATATTTCTCTCTAAAGACGGCTAAAGCATTTAATTAGATCTGTTGTATAAATTGGAGCAAATATCGAACGCATTGCTCTGCCAATGATTTATCATCGGTACTATCTCTATCAAGTTCTACATTGTGAAGATTCAGCTAATTAAACGAACTAAAGTCCCTTTCACATAAAAACTTGTACTACAAAACAAACCAAAAAGATAAAGCTAAAGGAATTTGTAGCAGATTAAAATCTACAAAAAGCTCAAGCGCGTTATGTAACCTCTCAACAAAACAGTTTACAATCAGCGATGAGGTAACTTGAAGAAACAATAAGACAAAATCAATTAGATCATCTCGATAAAAATCGAGTAAATTCTATTTGAGCCTTTGTTTCCAATATGTGTTAGTTGCCTAAATCGTTCCTATATCAACTTTTTGCTAGCGCAAATAAAGTTAAATTCAGAACTACTCTATGCTTCTCAGCTTTGAATAAGTCCAAAAATATTTGAACTAAAAGCGCTTCTGCCACTCGTTTAGTCAACATTTGACAGATTCTACTTATGACATCATATTCTACATTTGACAGATTCTATATTTGACAGATTCTACAATCGACAGATTCTATGTTTGACCGATTCTACAATCGACAGATTCTATGTTTGACAGATTTTGAATAAGTTATTAATTAACAGGCAACAATTTTTTGTGTTAATATTTTATGAATAAATCTGTTCTTACTCCTCAACACCTAAAGACGGATCTAAAACGCTATCGCAGTTCTTATCGTGAATCAGAATCGAACAAGTTCTAAGGAAATTCATTACCACGTGCAAGTAAAAGGGATTTCGAACTTCTCGAAGTATCTCACGAGCTTTCTACCGCAGCTCGCGAATTACCTCTAATTGTGGCTAGCAGGTGGCTACTAATGAAAATTGCAGAACTCCGCTCCTTTCAACGCAATTGAAGGTTATTATGTAACACGTGTTTATATTTAGTTCTGTGGGAATGGAAGCCAAGCTGCGTGAGCTGTTTCCTGTGTCCTTGTATGTGGATGTTTTTGTAGGGACTGGAAGTTGACCGAGTTTCGTTTGCAATACAAACAACCCTGCGATCAATCAATCGACTCTGCGTTGGCTGAAGTTTTGAACAAACCCGTTTTTACACTTTCTAATGCATTTTTTACCTACTTTTATGGAAGCCTAAAAGCTTCACTTGCCCTTATAACCTTCTACTCTTCGTGATGTTAGGGATTCTCAACAGTCTGCTAGGCTTATGGGTTTGCCATATTGTTGGCCGCTATAGGCACGAATTCTGTCGATGCGTCAAGCTTGTAACTATTTAGTATAATGTGTAAATTAAAACAGACAAGAAACTTTAAGTTGCCAGTTATTACTAATTCATAGTGTTGCACTCCAACTGTAACATACATTATGTACAATCAGCTGATGTTGTTATCATTCTTGAACTTTACGTCCATCACACGTTCCGTAATTTTTCAATAAGATGAACAAATGTTACTCCTCGACTTCGCTCATAAGGAGAGCAGTAAAGAGATGTTCGAGCTCTTCAATTTAAAGATGTCCTAAATCAATCAAGTTACGTCTATACCAATATGATTGATCTTACACAACCTCCGACAGGATGCCAACCTAATCATAAAATAATTGAGTGCTTCTTTAGCCCTAAACCACATAGTAAATATTTACTTATAAGATATCTACGTTGCCTATGTACCGGAAGCTCCCACGTAACTAAAGTGGTTATTTCCACCATCATCAATCAATAACTGATGTCAAAAATTATATAAATGATTCATTGATTCATACATGCCGTTTGACATTTGATTTACTTCATCTAAAAGATGTAAGTCATGTCGAATGTGTCGAGTATTGCAAAATTTTAATATGGCAAGTGTATCTCAAAAGCTGTCATAACATCATCATCTGCCTAGCTTTTCCCAAGTTTATTGGGGTCGGCTTCCAGTCTAACCGGATGCAGCTGAATACCAGTATTTTAGATGGAGTGACTGCCTATCTGACCTCCACAACCCAGTTAGTACTGGGTAATACGATACCCCTTGGTAAGACTGGTCGTCAGACTTTTTGAGGCACTGACTACCTGTAACGACTGTCAAAGATCACAAATGACAGCCGGGACCAACTGCTTAACGTGCTTTCCGAAGCATGGAGGAAACTCGGTATGTAATGAGTGGTCACCCATCCACAGACCAACCTAGGCAAGCACGGCTTAACGTAAAGATCGACCTGAGCGGCTGTTATTATTTAGCCACGAGCTCCTCAAGGCTATCATAACATAATTATGTAAATAGCCTCTAACCTTCATCAAGAATTGGGCTATCTAATGAAAAAATGATTTTTCAAATCCGACTGGCGGTTCCAGAGATTCGCTCGTTCAAACAAACAACAGCTCTTCAGTTTTATTATATTAGTGTATACCTACATTTAATATGGGTCGATTTTGCCTAGGTTGGTTCTGCATGGGCACCCATCACATACCAAGCCTCCTCTGTGCCTCGGAAAGCATGTTAAGCCCTTGATCCCGGCTACCATTTGCAGGTAGTCAGCTCGAAAGTCTAACAACCAGTTTACTAAAGGGTATCGTATTATTTAAATGTACACTTTTGTAATATCTACTTTTTAAATAAATTATTCTTTATTCTTATTCTTTATTATACCCAGTACTAGCTGGGTTGTGGAGGTCAGATAGGCAGTCGCTCCATGTAAAATACTGGTATTCAGCTGCATCCGGTTAGAATGGAAGCCGACCACAATATAGTTGGTAAATGGCTAGGCAGGTTATGATGTCTTGTAAACATAGATTGCTCCCTTATCTCGAAAACACGAACAACAAAAAGAGGTGGAGTAAAGAAACTACTCCTCCACTGAAATACCGGAACGAATTCGTTCCTTTCCTGCAATACTAGAAAAGCTTGACCCAAGCAGATGCAAAACCTAGAAATTGACAATAAATACACACCACAGGTGCATAAATTTGGCGTGCAGACATTTTCAGACTAATGCAATGATTGTACCAGATTGGACTATACAGAGTGATCTTTTGAAATGCATTATGGAATAATTTGACATTGGATTTTACGGAAGTCTTACGGTTAAGAAAGATTCGACTGAGAGAATCTAGGTTTTGTTTTTAGAACCATGTTTATTTTTTTAAGAAAATAATACTAAATACTTTTTCCCGAACTTGTAAATTCCAAAGAACTTCGTCTACTTCTTAGTGCCTATAGGCGAACGGCAGGTTTCGTACCGCAAACTTTGTTGTTTTGTTATAGAATTTGTACCACTTAATAAGGCTAATAAGCCTTTTATTTTCATGTAAGTGTACTATTTTTAGAACTTCGGATTGATTAATAATATCAATAAAAAAATATTAATAATTAAACGTAATGAAATAGTAAACTAAACGCAGCTGTGTTTTTCAATGTTGCCATAAGTAAAATAACACAAAAATCTAAATGTTAAATAATTGTTTAAACATAGAAATAACATTTAATATAATTATACACTTACTATACATTATATTATGTATACTTATGAAAGCATAATTGTTGCATACAATCTTAATAGATAACGATTTAATGATAGGAATGATTTTCGTCACCATTTTTTTTTTATGCTCTTATGGCAATTATTCATTGACAGGTAAAGAAAATCTGTCTTTCACTTCACTTCAGATCTTTGCTGTTGTTTTGGATTGTAGTTTGTGACTGCATCTGAGCAATTTAGCGAATCGTCTGGCCCTATTTACGTTGAGTCGAGCTTCTGCTACAAAAATAGCGAAAACTATACTAGAACATTTACTTTATCACCAAAACAATGTTTAGGCAGCTCTACGTACCAAATTACATTGGTACACTGGTGCATTACCTTAAAAAATAAGATTGGATATAACTTTTACGTCACGAGTTCTAAAAATCTAAGAATTTAAAAAGGGCTTTTCTATCATATATTAGCTACCAATTAAAACAAAAAATATCTCAAAACACGACATTTTATTAGCGGTACGATATCCCCATACAAGCCTGCCATTCGCCTTTGGCGCGCATGATCAGACTAATGCAATGATTGTAGCAGATCGGATTAAACAGGGTGATCTTTTGAAATGCATCATGGAATAGTTCGACATTGGATTTTACGGAAGTCTTACGGTCAAGAAAGATTCGACTGAGAGAACCTAGGTTTTGTTTTTATAACCATGTTTATTTTTTTTGTTTAAATAATGCTAAATACTTTTTCCCGAACTTGTAAATTCCAAAGAACTTCGTCTACTTCTAAGTGCATCAATTTGGCGCACATGCCCTTCAGATTAATGCAATGATTGTAGAAGATCGGATTAAACAGGCGATCTTTTGAAATGTATCATGGAATACTTCGACATTGGATTTTATTCCAGGTTTTGTTTTTAGAATCATGTTTAATTTTTTAAGAAAATAATGCTAAATACTTTTTCCCGAACTTGTCGTCTACTTCTAATATGTCTATTTTTGACTTTGATCCAACTCAATGAACCATCCCATATAGTACCATTCTCTTTTCTCCTAAATGACTTGAATAGCAAAAGCATTATCACGAATCTAACTGTAATGTACTGTAATTACTTAGTTAAGTGCAGAAAAATAAAGTTATTACGTTGTTACAACATGTTCGAAACAAAATGAAGGCGTGTAACACATGTTAATTTAGAAAACAATTACGGCGTTATTAGCAAGACTGTTGTGCAAAAATAAATTGGTGTGCTTCTTTATTCTCTTTTTACCTAATTGATAAAGAGATTGGCTCGTGCTATGGTGAAGGACAAATAGAGTATTTTTTATAATGTACTTGTGAAAGCTCTTTTATAGACGAGGGAATTATAGTAATTAATAAGACAGGATAAGCCTAAATCAGTACCTCATCTTTAAAAGAGCTTGAGAGTATTAGAAGGCAATTTTTAAAACAATTATACAGGTTTACAATCATCATCACCATCATCAGCCTATAATATTCCCACTGCTGGGCAGTGCTGGGACACGGCCTCCTCAATGAGAGGGAATGGGAATGGTTTACAATCAAGATGATTAAATACTTAGTTCATCAGTATTCTATCTGAAGTATCTGAACCATTTTAGACAACTGATTATCCAATAAACTTCCAGTTACGTAAACGTATAAAAAAGCCTTCATGGAAACCAGTTACGAATCCCCTCTTTCCTTGACGGCCGAAGTGTTCTCGTTCTATATTGAACACTTTATATAAGCGCCATCTGTAGTGATCTAGGAAAACGTTGTATCGCGTATCGATCCTTTCACCTGCCGCGAATGGCTCTATGGAAACGTAAACTCGAGTGTTTATAGTGAACAACTTCGATTTTGTACAGATGGTGTTGTTTATAAAAAGCTATATAAAAAGGGTTCAGAAAAAAACAAGTCGTAAATAAACATGAATGGCGGAGTTATTTATTCACAGTACACCCAACAAACAGAGATATGATGAAAACTTAGCTAAAATTTTTCTTTATTGTTTCAAGAAAGAAAGATCACCACATCGTACTCTCTGTAATAAATAATCGTAGCTCTTAGATACCCGCAATTACAGACACAATTAAAATGACAATGCACCCTTCCCCTTCTGGAACGGCTGCGGACATTAAGACAGACTAGTAGAAAAAACTATCTAAGGCGATTCGAAAAGTATCCAATTTTCCTTCTAAGATCGGAACAATAAAAAGGTAAAAAAGCATAATTAGACTAATTAATTAATCACTTTTGAACTTCTAGTCATCTATCCATGGAACATCTTGCTACCAGTTATAATTTTCTCAAGTAGATAACACACAAATCTCATTAAATTTTATCTAAAGAAATAAACAGGAACTTATTCTTCGTCTGTACTGACAAGACAATCTACCTTACATTGAACAAGCTGTCTTGTATTTCCTTAGATGCAGCATTTAGTGTCAATTAGATCACAAGCAAGATTCCGATAAATCTGTAGTAAATAGGCCACCGTAAGTTCTGGCTAACTAGGCACAAGTACATCTTTGATTTAATGAAGTTTTGTGAGGTCCCGGTTAAGTAAAGTAACGTAGTATCAGTGTAAAGCAGTGATAGCCTAATAGTCTGCGCCAGATAACTAAGAATTAAAGGTCATTGCTCTTTCCTTAATACAAATTAACTGAACTCATAAATTATGAATCGTTTTCAGGGTTCCGTAGTCAACTAGGAACCCTTATAGTTTCGCCATGTCTGTCCGTCCGTCCTCGCTTAATCTCTGTGACCGTTAGCACTAGAAAGCTGAAATTTGGTACCAATATGTATATCAATCACGCCGACAAAGTGGTAAAATAAAAATTGGAAAAAAATGTTTTATTAGGGTAGCCCCCTATATGTAAAGTGGGAAGTGATTTTTTTTTTAATTTTAACCCTAACGTGTGATATATTATTGGAAAGGTATTTAAAAATAAATAGGGGTTTTCTAAAATCATTTTTTGATAATGTCAATAATTTCGGAAATAATCGCTCCAAAAGTAAAAAACAATGTGTGGGGGGGCCCTCTAACTTTTGAACCATAAGTTTAGAAAATATGAAAAAAATCTGAAAAGTAGAACTTTATAAGGACTTTCTAGGAAAATCATTTTGAACTTGATGGAAACAACTGTTTTTGTACAAAAAAGACAAAAAGTTGTACAAAATAATTTCTGGACTAAGTTTGTAGTATATGCAAGCATTTTTACATAATGGATACCCACCTTTAAACTCATAAGTGGGAACACTTATTGTGACGGACGGGAAACTACGGAACCCTACACTGAGCGTGGCCCGACACGCTCTTGGCCGGTTTTTTTATTACTAGAAAAGGTCAAGGATCACGATAAAGGTCGTTTCGGGACAAGTTTATGTCATTATTTCTGTTTTCGGAATTATGTATTTGAATAAATGTATGCGGGTTAATGACCTTTATTTCCTACTTATCTGGCGCAGACTATAATGATGTGACCGTCGGACTGCCAATTCATAGGTCTCGCTCGAACCCTAGTCACGAACCTCTGATTTTTTGGATTCATAAGCGTATTGCATAATATCACTTGCTTCGGTGAAGGACAGCATCGTGACGAAATCAAACCTGACGCCTGAGATTTTTTGAAGTGAAAACTTCTTTAGGCGTGTTGAGCACTTTTTGGGTGAAGGAAAAACATTGAACTCATCGTCACGTAACGTAACGTGCGGTCACGCTTCGTAGCCGTTCGTAGCACTCGTAGCATCCGCTACGGCGTAGCACCACATAGGCATGCGCGGGGCATTACCAGAGTGCTGAGACTGGGGCGGGGCCTGTGTACTTTTTGTTTTCACTTCTATCGGCAGTCCCCAAAGACTGCTCCGATTTTTTTAAATTAATTTAATTTAAACTTCATGTAATAGTGGTAAATAGGTGGACTTAATGCCACAAAGCATTCTCTACCAGTTAACCTTTGGGGACCTTTTTGGAGAGATATTTCTGAACAGCATGTTAAGTCAAGTCAGAGGCGCATGGCCGGCATAGAAACTGTAACACCAGGTAAGGAATAGGCACTTACCAGTTACCACATGAAAAAGATCAGTATAACCATTTCATTTGCTTAATGCTGTCGATTATGTTGTGCAAAAACTAAACTTCATTTAGGCTATTGCTATCTTTTACTAAAAGGCAGTGCGAGAAAAGGACGGCTATAGCTATGAAGTAAGTTAGAGATGTCAAACTATTTTATGCCTTGCGCTGTTGCGCTTCACCGTGTTTTTAGTCGACATGTTTTTAAGTGCACCCTTCATTTGTATGGAAATATTAGTTCCAACTAAATTTGACGGCTCTAAATTACGTTCGTCTTTTTATCGTTTTAAGAAAAAGGTAGCAATAGCCTAAATGAAGTTTAGTTTGTGCACAACAGAATCGACACCAATATTTACTTTTTCACAAGTAATAGAGAAGTATGAGAGAAGAAGACATGCTCAGCCCATCCCAAATAAAATATAAGACAGAAAAAATATAATGAAATGACACTTGAGGGAGGATTATGTAGGGAACGCCACGATAGTGGCGATAAGTCCCCTCTTTGAGGAGTGGCTTGAGAGACGCCACGGCGTCCTCACCTTCCGCCTGACGCAGGTCCTCACCGGACACGGAGTGTTCGGGAGGTTCCTGCACCGAATCGGGCGGGAGGAAACGCCCGGGTGCTTCCATTGTGAGGATCGACCGGAGGACACGGTGGAACACACGGTGGAGGTGTGCCCCGCGTGGGCGGAGCACCGCCGTGTCCTCGAAGCGGCGATCGGCGGCGGCGACCTCTCGCGTCCGGCCCTGGTGCAAGCCATGGTCCGAAGCGAGACGGAATGGGACGCCGTCACCTCCTTCTGCGAAGCAGTAATGCTAGAGAAGGAGGTGGCGGAACGTGAGAGGGAGAGAACCTCTCAACGTCCCGGCCGCCGCGGGAGACGCCCCGGGCGTCGGGGGCCACCACCACGTGGCCCCCGGCCACCGTAGGCGCGGGCCTGTGGACGGTGAGCTATGGGCTAGCTCGCCGTCCGTCCGTCTCATGACGACAGGCCGTGTCGACGGCGCGTTCGTGTTCCACGCGCGCCTCAAAGAGAGTCAGCAAAAAGGAAGGGGTCCGCAAGGACCGATGCCTGCCGGGGTTGCGGGACTATTCGAAAGAGATACCGTGGCCCCGGAACACAAAGGGCGATGAAGGAACATGGATGGGTTTTAGTCAGTAAAAGTCTGACACTCCCTCCTGCTCCGCCCAGAGCGGGAGGGGTTATTTGATGATTTCCCATCCAAAAAAAAAAAAAGGGAGGATTATGTCCTGCAATGGACGACTTTCGGCTGAAATGATCATGATGAATAAACGCTTTTTAAAATTAAGTTTGTAAGTTGTTGGTTGTTGTTGTTGTTTGTTGTTAGTTTGTTTGTACTTGTGTGTTTTGTTTGTTTGTTTTGTATTGTGTTGATTGTTTGTGTGTTGTGTTTGTTTGGTTTCCATCACCATAGTCAGAAATCAATCATTAGCAAGCGTGTTAAAAAGATGATCAGAGTTCGGTCTTTCTCTTCGTAACAAAAAGTCTTTGCCTCTCGTCCTGCCACGAACAAATTTACCGACACGCTAGAATTAAACAGTGTGTTTTATGGTAGGTGTTAACCATAAAACACACTGTTTAATTCTAGCGTGTTGGTAAATTAATGGATCAACGTAACACACTGACATTCCCAATGCGTTTGTCAATTCAACAATGTTCATTGCACTATTTATTTTTTCCAACATTATATTATTATGTTTGTAAATGCACCAACGACACAGGAGAAAATCCGGAGGAAAAAAATAAAGCAGGGTAACGTGTGAAAAAAAACGTTTGCATTTTCTTTCAAACAATAAAAAAATTGGATTGTGATAGAATAGTATATTTTGATATTGCATCCGAGGTGGAATTAACTCCCGAGCCGCAGGCGAGGGTGTTTTTGAGCCGAGAACTGTAATAACAAATTTCCACGTATATCAAACGACGTTTTTCAAAACACTTTTGTAACAGACGCCGAGCTCCATTGTATTACTAAATGATAATTAGCTATATTAAGGTCTTAATAAAGAAAAGAATAGGCCCGCACAAGGCGGAAAAGGGTATAAACTTTATTAGAACAACATATTGTGACCTACAATTGCCTTATATGGTAGCGAAAATGATAGTTTCATGTTAAGTCAAAAACGTTACCATATAAGGTAACGAAGCATCACATCGCGTGTTGTGGGCGGAGCCTCCGACAAGTCGAAACTTGACCGACCTGCGAAATACTGGGAAAGTCCATTATAAGGGCAACGATAGGCCAGAGGGTCCCGAGCACAGCGAGGCCCCGCCACTACTTGCGATATGATGTTTTCGTATAAGAACAGGCGATCAAATCAGTTAGATACAGATATACAGTTTTTACAGTTCTTCCTATTTACAAGTGTTTAGTTTTAAGTGTTTATTGTGAGTCCCACGTGCCCTATGTATATTTGTGTTATTATGTTCTTGTGATTATTGTGTTCTTGTGATAAATCAGTTTGTGTTAAAGTAAATGTGCCCGCTCTATTGTAACAAGTAATTAAACAGTGTTAAATCATCGAAGAGTTTTGATTGAAAGTAAATCTCTTAGCCACCTGAGCTATCGAAGAAGGGAAATAAATAAATAAATACAGTCCACCCATAAAAACTTTTGAAGATATAAAGAAGAAGAACGAACAATATTTTTGTCATGAATTACTATGAAACTATGATTTTATTTTCCTTTTTTTCTGCGCTTTACTCTCGCCAGGTTGAAGGAGAAGCAAAGGTTTCATACCTTTGCTTGCCGCTAAACAGCATTTTTTTTTTTTTTTTTTGAGTTTAGAACACAAGTAAATGTTAATTTATGTATAAAACTAACTATTCGTTTTTAATAATCATGTTTATCTATGATATTCTATTTATAAACACAATTTAAATATTCAAAAAATATTTATGCCGTAAAGACGCTTGGTGCTTTGCCGAAAGTAAAAAAAAAACATTCACTTCAGACTATACCTACGCATTGCACAAATTTGGACTAAGTATAGGTATAGTTAGTTATCTGTGCCAATTTTCATACCCGCACACGTGCGGGAAAATGGAAAAAAACGCACGCGTGTGAAATACATTGCATGTTGTACCTAATCATAGTGTGTTATGGACCAGTTTTCGAGTAAGTGTATTGAAAACTTTTTTGCAAAAAATAAAACCGACTTCATAAAACACAAAAAAGTGAAAAATAACTTTAGCTTCAGAAGTCGGTGACTTTTGTTTGATTGATATTTTTTTTGTCACCGACTTCTGAAGCTAAAGTTATTTTTCACTTTTTTGTGTTTTATGAAGTCGGTTTTATTTTTTGCAAAAAAGTTTTTTATTTTACCATTTTTAGTTGTTCCCAAACAAATATTTGCTACGAATTTATTTGACTGGTAATAAGCGTGAGCAGCGGTGGCCCAGTGGTGGCGGCCCCGGCTTACGAACAGCAAGTCGTGGGTTCAAACCCAGGCAGGCGTATTACTTTGTGTAATTTATTTCATCACCACTGCTCTCAAAACGGTGAAGGAAAACATCGTGAGGAAACCGGCATGTCCTAGAACCAAAAAATTCGAAGACATGTGACATCTACCAATCCGTGGGCCCGCGTGCTGGATTAAAGCCCATTCTCTTAAATTATAGAGAGGATGCCTGTGTTCCAGCAGTGGGAACATTAATAGGCTGATGATGAATAGGCGTATCACCAATATATGGAACTTAACATATCTTTTTTTTCGGATGGGAAATCATCAAATTACCCCTCCCGCTCTGGGCGGAGCGGAAGGGAGTGTCAGACTTTTACTGACTAAAACCCATCCATGTTCCTTTTTAGCCCTTTGTGTTCCAGGGTCGCAGTATCTCTTTAGAACAGCCCCTTTTGCTGACATCTTTTTGAGGCGCGCGCGGAACAACGACGAACTGTCGAGATCTGGGTGTATTGTACACATCTGCGTATCCCCTCTGAGCATACAGGCGTGATATTACGTCATTTGAGGCGCACGTGGAACACGATCGCACCAACTTAACATACCTAACTGTCGAAATCTGGGTGTATTGTACACATCTACCTACCCCCTCAGAGCATACAGGCGTGATGTTACGTCATGATGTTGTATAAACAATAAACATCCAAGCGATTGCAACATTCACGGCACTTTTGCCGTCTATTTTTTGAAGAGTTCCATTGTATATCTCCGAAGATCAGCATCAGATGTTCACAAAATTTAAATGGGACCACACGGGAAGCACCAGCTTTCAAATAAAAAAAGAATCATCAAAATCGGTTTACCCAGTCGAAAGTACTGAGGTAACAAACACAAAAAAAAAAAAAAAAAAAAAATACAGTCGAATTGAGAACCTCCTCTTTTTGGAAGTCGGTTGAAAAGTATGTTGCACAATGGGGTGCTAATGGTACTTTGTAATAGTAGGTAATCAGTAAGTCATGCACGTAGATAATATATGGATCCATACAATCATGCAATTATCACTGACGTTTGATTGGAGCCGTAATATGGCTCATAAAGCTGTTGCTCATTATACAGAACGTACTGGATTACATCGAATAAGGAAACATCAATTTAAGTTCGGTAAAAGTTAATAAAACTGTTAAGTCTACCGGGGAAACAGAAGTATATTGAGTTCCGGATTATTAATTTCATAGGACATTATTGCCTCGTCTATAGTTGGTGCCAGT